>OY728123.1:1768925316-1771528947 GCA_963277665.1 Viscum album
AAATAGATTATATTGCACGATGTATGTTTACAGGAAAGGTTGTCATTGCTATGACTAGTCCCTTTATCCTTAGGGGCTTCGACAGGTTCTTATACTCTTATTTTTGTATATGAATAATATTAACTATTGTCGATATAAGGTCCTAGAGGGTCACACATAATAGCGTATTCAAGAGTCTTCCCTGTTATAATGAATAGGAATATAGGACAAAGTGGGCCCCACAAAGGGACATATATTTTTACAAGAATTAACAATCATCTTAAAATATATAAATTCAACATTATTAGAGTATAAAATAATTATAGCCGAATTTATTCATCAAAATTATTCATAAGGTATTAAGTGAATATGTTGAAAATACTATATTAATGAATATTTTTTAATATTCAAGGTTCATTTCATATTGTGGGAATTAAGATTCAATTTAATGACTCAATTTTTTAATGTAATATATTTTTTATAAATTAAAAGTAATTGATAAAAATGTAAATGACATTATTTCATAGCTATTTTATCATAACGTTTCATTTAAAGCTTATTTAGTGGGTGTTTAATATATGGGAGTCTGGTAACCCTTTCTAGGTATTTCAAAACCCAATATATAAGAAAAGGAGGATATATTTTCTATGCACTATTCATACATTCAAAATTGAGAGATTCTCTATCCTTCTGCGTCCAAGAGGGAGAAAGGTCTCATCCAAGTATTTGATCTCTGATCATCCTCATTAATCTAAGGAACAAGATCATGGTGATCTTTGTGATATTTAAATATTTTTCAGAGCTCCTATCTAACACTCAAAATTCAATGATCATCATTCACATAGATTCTTGAAGTGCGTGTAGATGATCTAGAGGGATTCTATCTTATATCCCTTGAGAAATGATCACTGGTGAGAAGTGACAGTCAAATGCACCACCAAATCTAGTGAGGTAATAGTTCATGTTTATTTCTATGCTTAATTAATTTATGCAATATTCTAAGACCTTACTGGGGCATAGATCATTAGGGACAATGAGTTTTCATCACTTTGGTGATGAAATTTTTTAAATCCCCGACCTATTGGCTTTCACTGTGTGCTTGGATACCATCATGCATTCCCCTAGAAATTACTTAGTAATAAATGGAATAAAACAAGTGAGGCCACTTCTCCTTTACCAAAAAATCCCACTCCAATGTATCATGTCTATTTCCCCCACACCGCTATAGAAAACTGAAAAATGGAATGAACTTTCCATGGAGAACTTTTTTATGGAAATCCATGATATGAATAGGCTACTCTACAGTGATGGTATCATGATATATATTTACAGCTTCCCAATATAACATATGATATGGGTTAGGATGGTATGTTTTTAACAGGGAGACATGAAAGACGTTGTGGATCAAGTTCAACTGTAGTGGAAACTCCAACTGATTTGATACCTTTCCAAGATACTCCATAACATGAAACAACCCATCATAACAAAAAACTATCATTCCCTATTTTCCAAAATTAAAGTGTCCCAACCAAATAAATTCCTTAAGAAACAAATAATCACCAACCTAAAACTCCAATGGGTGATGAATACAGTCATCATATAACTTCTGGTGACTATGAGCTATCATTATCCATTTCTAAATCAACCACACTATCTTGATCTTCTCCTAGATGAGGATCAGTCCTACCAAGTAATTCTCACCCTCCTTATCCCAACCAAAATGGTACTAGCATAATAAACAATACAATTTCTCAAATGGGGACATCCTGATCGAGTCCAAATAATTGTTATTATAATAAAACTCATCCAATAGAGGGTTACTTTCCCAAAAACCATTAAAATAAATCACACACACTTGAAACATATCCACAAGAGTCTATATAGTTCACCCATACTAACCATACATTTATGGGTGATATGCAGTGCTCAATATCAGTTTGGTTCCCAAGGCCTCCTCAAGTCCCTTCCAAAATTGGAAAGTAAAATGAACATCCTAGTATGAAACTATCGATGATGGAACTCCATGATTCAAAATGATCACTTGAACATACATGCATCAAAGTCCCTCTACCTTTATTAATTCTTTGATGGGAAGAAAATGGGATGATTTTGTTAGTAAATTGATGATCACTCATATGGAATATTTCCCACTAAGAGTATGAGGTAGAACAATCATAAAATCTATAGAGGTGTCATCATACTTCCACAATGGAATGGTAAGTGGCTATAAAAACATGGCTGGTCTTTATTGATTAGAATTAATATTTATATAGGCCAATCATCTGGAAAAAAAAATTTCACTACACGTCGTATCCCGGTCTACTAATACTAGCCTCTCATGTTATATAACATGATGTTCACCCTGTGTTGAATGAACCAAATAGATTGATTTGACTCATGCATCACCTCTTACCTGTAGTTCAAAGTAACTACCAACAAGTTTTGGAAGAGGATAGAACCATCACGAGATTCAAACCAATCACCTGTGGTATCCCAACCATTTAAATCACTATTAATATGTTGGTACTCAGGGTTAGATACCTTCTCACTCATAAACAAATTGATAAGAGTTAGTGTGACCTTTACACTATCCAAGTACATCCACTCTTCATCATGTTTTACCTCCAGACCCAGATCAGAAAAAAAAAACCCATCATGCCCTACTCTTCCATTGACTCCTAAATAAGCTAACTATAAGCTTCCTTCTAAACATCTCAACAATAACATTCCCCTTCCTAAGTGTACAAGTAATATCAAAATAAAAAGTCTGAAGGTATTCCACCCAGTGCCTCTGCTTAAGTTTCAGGTCCCTTAGGGGGAAAATTTACTGTAGGCTTCTATGATCTGAATACACTATAAAACACTCCCTAAAGAGGTAATGTCATCATATCTTTAGAACATTCATCACCATTTATAATTAGAGGTCATGGGTGGGATAAATTTTCCCATTTTTTCACATATTATTTGATCTATAAATCACCACATGATAATACTACATAAACAAATATCCCAAAAACACACCATAAGAATTAAAATACATGGAATAATCTAACTTGGTATTAGGAAGAATCAAAACTATTATGGATGTCATACATACCTGAAAATTCTCAAAATCCCTCTCTCACTTCACATCCCACTCAAACTTCACCCCTTTCCTATTCAAGGATATTAAGGGAGAAATCAATCTGAAGATATCCAAAAAAAAGTGTCTATAATTCCCTACCAATCCTATAAATATACGGATCTTGAACACATTCTTGGTCTAATCTCAAAACACTACTACTTGAAATTTTTCTAGATCCACTAAAACTCCTACCTCGATGTTTCGTAGTTCCTTGATACATGTGTTCTGGTTAGGAATCACTACTTCCAAGCAGTTTCCATTGGATTTATTTATGGAAATAAAAACATCCAATAGTTATTTATTCAAAATTGAACTGCTTTATAAATGTAGGCATTTGTTGAGTTTGAACATACGATACTTAATAACATGCATTAGTCGAGAGGATGGGAGGTCAGACTCATCACACCATTTGGGGGGGAATTATTGTATAATCTAGGATTCTCACATAGATTTGAGATATTTTCATGAATCCTTATTAATTTTCCAAGTATAACATAGGTTTCCCTTTTAAGTTGAAATTAGTTATTATCATGTGTAAAATTTATAATCATCCGTATGTATTCGAGGTTCTTAATTAATGGAGACATCCATATGTATTCGTGGTTCTCCATCAATGGTATCTTCTCATATACTATTTAGATATTCTTTTAAACATCATTTTGATGATACTAGTTTTTAAACCACTCATTGGGGCACTCTGGAATTTATTTTTATCCAAGGATATGAAGGTTTGTTTTGATATTGGGATCGTACCTATAAATGGGTTACCTATGTAACCTTGTGAAAGGAATCATACCCCTCATGGTTTGGTTCCGCTTAATGGGACACATCAGACCTTTTAAGGTAATGTGATAAGGACTAAGCCATATGTTTTAATGTCATGTGGTAAGGAAATATAAGAGAAAGGTTCTTAGTCAAGGTTTGGTGTGGGACTTATGCCTAAAAAAGCCAAAGGAAATTGTAAATAATATGAGTTTCCATGTTGGGTTAGGCCCTATTGGGAATATGGACCAGAAAGAACATGGTTGATTTAAAGTGTTGGGTTTAAAACTTAGAGAGGCTTCCTACATATCCCATTTGGATGGGAATCAAATTCCACGTAGTTCAATTGGGTCTCATAGAAGAGTATAGTCCTTTGAGAGAAATGAGTTTTGGCTTATTTCCTGAAAAGGATGCCTTGGTGATTTGGGAGTTTAATTTGGGGATTATTACTAAATAGGATGCCCAGATTAAGGGAATTGAGGTTGGATTCCTGAAGAGAATATCCAATGATATCGGACCTTGAGAAGGCTTCCTACGTATCCCAATTATGGTGGGAATCAGAGTTTTCGTAATTCATTCTCCTTGGGTGTTTGTACAAATGTTGTGATCATCATTAATCTCTAATCCCACGTGATTCATGCTCGATGTGATAAACTAGTGCATGTGAAAGATTCAAGAAGAACACCCACACTTTTCCTCCTCCTCTAGTGGAAGAAGATGCACCTATGGCAGTGAGGGTGGACGAGGCCGAGGTGACCAGAGAAGAGGGTGAGGAGACGAGCCTTCCATCTGTTTGTTGTACATTGGACAAGGGTCCAATGAAAGGAATAATTTAAGGTGAAAGAAGTATAGAGGAGAAATAATGATGCCTATTACTGAAAAGGTTAAGGGATCACACCAGGATAGATGCTCTAATGGATCTCAAGAGGGGAGGGAGACTTCTCATTTTATTGTATAGAAAATACTGTGTGAATCGTTCCTTCCCTACTAGAGACCTGAGGTTCTGGGTTTTATAGATGAAAATGGGAGGAAGTAACCCAAACCCTAGTCCTCAAAATTGGGAACTCCCAACACTGTTTATGGAGAAAGTTCCATGTGACTGCAGATATACAAACCCAGAGACACTCCATGAATCCTAACCCCATTGAAAAACAAATGTTGGAAACCTCTGACTACGGATATAGAAACCCAAATAAGAGACATGTTGATGTACCTTTCCCAAAGGTTTGATAAGTTAGGAGATTTTGGTGGAGGTTTGAAATTAATCCCTTTTAGAAAATGGATCCAATGAAGAAGAATATGTGCCATTAATGGATTTAAAGAAGGCTTGATGGCTTGTAGACAGAAGGGAGTAGGTGAATCAAAGAAGGGAGCCCAAGTAAGTATATGGAACACAATTATGGGTGTGCAAGTAGGCTTGGGTGAATTGATGTTCACTTAAGTGATGAAAAACCAGGATGTTAATACTTGTGAGAGACTTGACTCAATCCTTCAAGAGTATTCACAGGTATTCCCAAAAGTGGGGCACTCAAGTTACTTTGAGAGGAATGGGTGGTGCGCAAGTGTTTCTAATTTAGGGAGGTTTGGAACTTTAGTCATGCAAGTGTTATGGATTTTAAACACTAGAAGAACTTAATTCCTATGATCATTATTCAATTATTTTTCTATAGGTGTTAAAGAACTACCTTGAATGTTTTGGGAGACTTAGGAGAAGCACTTGGGTGACCAGAGAATAAATTAGGATTTAGGGAAATCCATCCATAAAAATGAATGCCCCAAGGGTCTATTTATAGGAAAATAAGTGACCTGGGGAGAAATGGCGGTGGGGAGCTCAAGTGGGTTGTGCACCAAAATTGGGTCTGCAAGTACCTTACGCGCCTACAGATCCTTGTCTTGACTAATGAGATCTAATTTTTAATCCTTTGAAATTTTTGATTTTCTTCACATGTTTTCTCCTCTTTTTTCTAAGGAATTTACCTTTTTCACTTTTTAGACTATGTAACAGAACATAGTTTCAACAAAATCCCCCCCTTAGAATTGGATTCAGAATGAAAATAGGATACTATACTAAGGTAAAGTAATGAGAAAAAGAAAAAAAAGAGGTTATTGTGGCATGAAAGTGGAAGTGCAAAGTTAAATAGGCGTACAAGGTTCTGGAATTCATGGTAATTGGCATCGCTTATATATAGTGGCTTCACTTCCATGAAAATTGAAAACAATTTCAAAAATACAGCTCTTAGTGCGTAAGTCCTTTAGCTCAAACACTCATGTCATTCACATTTCTTCTGTATGTTTTTCATTTACACACCAGAACTATAGAGCCACACTTGCACGATGGTTTTATACTTGAGAGCCTTAATGAAATTGTCCATTTTTCTTATTTTTTTTTGTCAAAACATCAAAAATGAGCTTACATTAAAGATTATTTTTGAAATCTTTTGCATGTTCAATGTCTCCTAAAAGAATCAAAACTATTGATGAATTGGTTAGTAAGATAATTGATGATGTAACGCCCCGACCCCAACTACCCAGAGTCGGTGCATTACTTCGTAACATTGGCATGATCACAAGAAAGATCAAATCTCGAAAGACCGATTGGTTTAGTAGCCTTGGAAACACTAGATATAATCATAAAGTTTTACATTACATTTCAAAGTGAAAAACTACTACAACAACAAAGTCTTCATATCCACACTATTAACCCCTCATAATATCCCTGCAAGTCATTCATAATTTACTTCTTCACTACCTGGGAAAAATAAAACATAGAAAAGGGGTGAGCTCAAATTCCCAGTAAGGATAACAATATAGCGGAACATTCAAAATAAGCATAAACATTTAAGGCAATGAATTATTAAAACAAAAGCCTTTTAAAATTGAACTTCAACATAGTATGGCAAAAATAAAAATGAAATAATGCCATTTACTTATTCACATGGATATTCTACTAATCGAATAATCAAATGCAATATCAATAACCACTTTCATAATGTTGGAATGCATAATGTCAAACGTTAATTTCATTGTCTAGGCCTCATCCCAAGACCTAGGGGTTACTTCTAACCGGAACCCAACCCGGAGTGCCTCTAATAACCGGACACCAACCCGGAGTGCCTCTAATAACCGGACACCAACCCGGAGTGCCTCTAATAACCGGACACCAACCCGGAGGGCATACTTTTACCAGTCCCTAACCTGGAGGGCTTACTTTAACCAGTCCCCAACCTGGAGGGCTTACTTTTACCAGTCCCCAACCTGGAGGGCTTACTTTTACCGGTCCCCAACCCGGAACATACTTGTTTAGCACATTCATCTGAAGAAAAGTTTGAAATATAACATAAACATTCGGATTAAAACTAGCATACGAAATGTCAATAGTTTCACCATAAACTATGAATGGTATAAAATAGCACATCCACAGTCAAACATATCACAAAACCTTCAATACAATATAGAAGTTTTGTATTATAATAAATCAACTTCAAATAAGCGTAAAATCCATTAAAGGATGTTGACATAGATGAAATCAAAACACTTTTTAGAGAAATATCTCTTTCTATTTTTGAAATCATTTAAGAGCCATATAAAATAAAACATTTTCTTGAAAATATTATTGTAAGCTTGTAAGGAAAGATTTGACGATTTTATAACGGCAGAAAATAACCGCACCCGCCGTATAAGTAAAAAAAACATTCTTATCTCAATTCTGTCGAAAAGGTTAAAAAGGACCTTGTTTTGAAAACGACGGAAAGATTCCTTTATAAACCTCTTATAAAAAGTAAAACAAGGGTATAAATGACTTTAACCCATATTCTTGTAAATAGTAAAAATGTTTTGAAATACATTTCGAAGAAACATGGATGTGGATGATAAAGAGATCCCAGTAGATTATTACGTATAATACAACCTCGGATAATGAAGAGATTGTGAAATAACCCTTACCTTGTACTTTTCCTTGGTTGGGGTAGGTTAACCTCCTGTATAATGGTGAAATAGTTGTTATTAAATTATACAAGAATCATATATATTAATATGATATCATATATGATCTTTTAACATTGATTTGTTAATAATATCTTAGAATTATCGTCGTTTCGGGAGTTAACTTACTCATTTTCTTTTATATGTTTTGTTACATAAGCCATGGTTGTTGTATCTTATTCATATCCAGAATGATATACAGTCCTTAAACATCATTTTTAAATCATCAAATGATAATTATACTTGAATGGATACGATGGAGAATGAATCTCATCGCGTTCGTGGAGACGGTAGTCCGTACGTACGCACGAGCAACAATATCATTCTTTTGATATTAAAATAATATATAAATGGATGGTATATCATATATACAGAATCATTAACATGTTATATTTATTATTTACATGAGTTACACATCATTATTATACCCATCCAAATAATATTATATTGAATAACAATTACACCACGACGTGGAGACGGTAAGCCGTACGTACGCACGTATGGTGACATGTTATTCAAAGGGTGGATAGAATACTGAATATGATTGTACCATTTTTATAATAACATCAAAGTATATGTGAGATACTGGATTTATTATTTCAGAATGGTAAGAACAAAGGAAGAAGAAGTGGAAGAAGAAATGAACTTAGAAAAGGGTGGTGAAATCATTACCTCTTCTTCGGGTTCTTCCTTTTGATTTGATCAAAAGGGCTCCTTAGGTTGGCTTTCTGATCAAACTAAGGCCTCTAGGTTGTAGTGAGGGATGTTGGGAGAGTATTTGGGCAGAGTTTGGCCGAACCAAAAGGCTTTGAAGGTGTGAAGAAATGAGAAGGAGGAGTGCCCTTTTATAAGAGGGGTGAGGGGCACCTTTGGAAAAGTTAGAAATATTAATTTATAATAAATTCATATTCGGTTTCTAATGGATCCAAAGCTTATTATTCAAAGTTTAAGGTAGGGATAGGTCGAAAACCACTCAACCAATAGAATTTAGACAGGTTTGGGTACTTATATTAACCTTATCTTTAAGTATTAACTCTAAGTTAATTAGTTTCACTTTTACAATGTCTCTTTGTATTTTTATATAATATGGTTAATAAAATTACTATATACATCCAAGCGACCCCCAAGTGGTACATTAATGATGAACCTATCATGATATAAGTCTCTTGGCCGAACCTTAGATTTTTAGGAATTTAAAATCAATTAATAATATAATATTTGTTTTAAGAACTCTTTTATGTCAATTTTGACACTATTCAATAGTTGATTTTTTTGAAACTCATAACAGATTGATTAATTCGAACAAAGTCAATTAAATCAATACTAATATATCATATTATCCTAGAAAATTAGTTTAATTCATTAAAAGTTTCATATTATATTTATTTGGGTATTTATAATATCAATTATTTTAATTTTTCACTATTATATTAATTACTGCATCATCATTGTGTCATATATAAAATAAATTATTTAATGTCTAAAAATTATAAATAAAATATCATTATGTAGGAAATCTTTTTATCTTTCTAATGAATATTTATAATCTAAAATCCAACTTATATAACTCTATGTAACAATTGTTTTGCTAAAAGATATATGCTTGTGTCATTTTTGTATTCATTTTGACTTAATTAAAATAAAGTGTCATTATCACTTACAAGTGGATCCATGGAGTCCCAAAATTGACACAAAGATGCCCATGGTCGACCATGTATCAACCAATAGGTTTAAGACACGTTTTAGGGTAATTTAGTATTATTATAATATTATTTTTTTAACCCTCATTTACCGGATTTACCCTTAACCATGGTAAATAAAATATTTACCGCAGTAATTATTCAAAATGTCTAAAAATAAAAGTTACCTATTTACACAATTTGAACATCCTGATTCCAAATATGGGATCCATTTTTCTAAATTCAAAACACAGAAGTGGCAGAAATTAATTTAAAATTAATTCCCGCTGTCAAAACAAAAAGCGTGTTTTTAAGAGGTAATAACTATCAAAAGATTGACACTTGTTTATGTTCGGTTTAATTGTAAAATTATGTCCAATGACCAACATTATATTAAACGGTAAAAATATATTCTAAATATACTTTAAAACCACTCAAATTCATAATTTATCACTATTAATTATTTTGATTAAAAAAGTTGTTTTTAATTAAAATTTAGTAATTTTCACTATTCATCAAAATATGAAAGTTATCCGAAATGTACCAAAATTTCACCTTAGGCTAAATTCGATATTCCGAATCCAAAAATGAAGTCCATTTTCAAATATAAAATATATATAATTTCAAAAAGTAGGTATTACTATTCATAACGGCTAGTTTGATTAGTTGTGGTGTGTGTTAAAACTCAAGGTTGCGTACAACACACGCTACTGTATTATTCAAAGAAAGCGTACCGTGGAAGCTTGGGATGTTTCATTTTAAATTTTTGATGTCCCCATTTAGTCAAAAAGTTTAATATATTGTATTTAAAAAGGGTTCACTATTAAAAGTTGATAAAAGTGCAATACTGAAAATGAATTTGTTCTTGCATTATATCTAAGAAACTCATAATATGGAATCTAAAATTATAAGGATTATATAAAGTTTAAAATTTAGTCAATAATATTATTAACCTCTTTTGAATGGCTTTTTCCTTTGGTAAGTCATGGTTTGATTGAACTCGGTGTTGCGTGTAGTGCAAGTTATTGAATTATTTTGAAGAAATAACACACTATGAAATCTTGGGGTGTTACATTCTCCCCTCCTTCAATAAATTGCGTCCTCGCAATTTGAAATTGTTCTTCGAAAATAAAAGGTTGAAAGTAGAAAATATATTTGTGGGAAAACCCACATCGGAAATTGGGTTACTAAAATTTAGTCTTAATATGAGGAAAAGAGAAATCAAAGGGTCACCACCAAATTATGATCTCGATTAGGAGAACATTGGTGGAAATTGGAGACATATAATCGGAGGAAAAACGTAAATATTTATAGGTAGTGATTGAGGTCATCAATCACAAACAAGTATAAAATTGAGTTCCTTAAATTCATTAATCTATGATGAATTGAAATACCATCGGTTCAACAAAACATAGGGTATTAGGATAACACATTTTTTACGTTTCAAAATATCCTAGTTGAAATCCCACATCGAAAAATGAATTAATGAGGCCTCTATTTAAACTAAAGAGTGGAAAGTATGAAGATTACCGAAAATAACACATACTAGGGATCCATGTAGGAAAATATGGATATGGAGGAGAAATCTAACCATCAATTATCTGATGGAGAGTGGTAGAGAACATGGCTATGAAAAGGCCAACAATCCCAAAGCCATAAATTAGTGATGATTTAAGGTACCATCTAGGACAACATTTTTGTTCTATGTTCCTTTTCTTAATGTTGTGGAATTTATTTATGAGATTGGCTAAGAACATAAGGAGGTATACATACTTTAGAGTTTTATCCATTAATAAATTTCTACCACAAACTCATCTTTCACTCTAAAACATAATAGAACGTAAAAAAAAATTCTATTTACACTATTCGTATAGGGTTCCAAAATAAACGAATTTATAATTCATCTACATGATCTTTTAATAAAAACTTCATTATTTAATCCAGGACATATCATGGTCCAGTGGTAGGTGATACACCCTTGTCGCCCTTCGGTTGCGGGTTCAAGTCTCGCAGCCTTGCCGGACGCGACGGGTTGCCGCCCGACCTCCGGGTTGTCCTTTTATGGCAATCCAAAATAATCCAAACTAGAACTATCCAAAATACTTCTGTCCAAACTCACAGTCTAACATTTATAAGGAAGGTAAACATAATATAGATCCTTTTTACCCCGTAATAGCATATGAATACCTTCATCTTGTATTCTTTTAATAAACTGAAACATCTTGAATTACCATATTCCTTATTGATTATATTCATGCTCCCCTATTCCATATAGAATGCTGTATATACTTCATCAATCCAAAAATGTTTTAAACCCCAAAAAAATGATGGAATATACAAATCATTAATCAGTTTTAAGGTAGTCAAGAATATCTAACATAATTTATCCAAATCAATCATGTATTATTCTAAAATCACTAACTCTGTATCAGAACCATATTATGGTTTATCATTCTCTCAACCATATATTATCCAAAAATTTATCCTGCTATTGAGTCACTTTTATTTGTTCCACACAATCTCAAGTCCTTAATGAAATAGTACTGCAGTACAATCCTTATATACTCCATAATTATTATAACAAGTACATTGTTGATACAAAGCTCAATTGACATAATCAACATAAGAACTCTAATCATTCCTCTTCATCTGTGGTAGTATCATAACTTGATTATTATCCAATAACATCATTTGCGGCATAGTTTGATGACTGGGACATAGGTTCGCGTAGTGTCCAAACTCCTTGCAAATGAAGCATTGTACATTTGAAACCATTTTCTTACCCTTGCAGTCACGTACTTTGTGCCCTTTTTCTCCACACTTATAACAAACTCCCATTCCTTTCAGGCAAGTTCCAGGGTGTTTCTTTCCACAGTTACCACATATGGGAAAATTCTTCTTTTCCCTCTTCCCTTTATCCATCTTTCTCTCTTCCATCCTTTTCTTCTCTTGCTTCCCTTCAAATCCATAGGACTCAGTAAAATCTTTACTTATCTTATCAACACATGATATTATTTCATCATATAATGATAATACATGGGAGACTATTTCTCTTATAAATTCTGGCTTAAGACCATGAAAGATATGATCCTTCTTTCTCTTTGGATCATGTGCATTGCTGGAGTTCTCATTCCTTCTACTGGGCGCCATTTCTAAACAATGGCATACACTAGATCAGTTTATGAATCAAAATACATAATCCCATACTTATAAAACACTTAACATAAATTGAACTATTTATGGATATAATCCATAATCATAAAAATGTTTTCTTTGAGGAAGTATATACTCATAAACCCTTCATAATGATTTGTAAAGAAAATGAGAGTTATCCTAAGCATATCCCCCGGGAGTGTCGTAACCAAGAGTGCAGCAAGGCCCGTTGTCGTGCACCAGTTCCCGTTCGAGTCTAGCTCAAAGCGGTGTTTTCGGGTTTTACCCCTAGGTACATCTGTGCCAGAGCCGCCTCTACCTGCTCGTATCCAGACAGGGATGTATTGCTCAGAAAACTCACAAAATCTCTACAATACCAAAATTCTAGGAAGTTCTTCTATACTAATCCTCAAAGTTCATCTTAGGTCTACGTGCTCTAATCAGAGTTTATCTAAATCTAGTTTCCAAGGTTTGTACTAAACTTCCTCTGATACCAACTGTAACGCCCCGACCCCAGCTACCCAGAGTCGGTGCATTACTTCGTAACATTGGCATGATCACAAGAAAGATCAAATCTCGAAAGACCGATTGGTTTAGTAGCCTTGGAAACACTAGATATAATCATAAAGTTTTACATTACATTTCAAAGTGAAAAACTACTACAACAACAAAGTCTTCATATCCACACTATTAACCCCTCATAATATCCCTGCAAGTCATTCATAATTTACTTCTTCACTACCTGGGAAAAATAAAACATAGAAAAGGGGTGAGCTCAAATGCCCAGTAAGGATAACAATATAGCGGAACATTCAAAATAAGCATAAACATTTAAGGCAATGAATTATTAAAACAAAAGCCTTTTAAAATTGAACTTCAACATAGTATGGCAAAAATAAAAATGAAATAATGCCATTTACTTATTCACATGGATATTCTACTAATCGAATAATCAAATGCAATATCAATAACCACTTTCATAATGTTGGAATGCATAATGTCAAACGTTAATTTCATTGTCTAGGCCTCATCCCAAGACCTAGGGGTTACTTCTAACCGGAACCCAACCCGGAGTGCCTCTAATAACCGGACACCAACCCGGAGTGCCTCTAATAACCGGACACCAACCCGGAGGGCATACTTTTACCAGTCCCTAACCTGGAGGGCTTACTTTAACCAGTCCCCAACCTGGAGGGCTTACTTTTACCAGTCCCCAACCTGGAGGGCTTACTTTTACCGGTCCCCAACCCGGAACATACTTGTTTAGCACATTCATCTGAAGAAAAGTTTGAAATATAACATAAACATTCGGATTAAAACTAGCATACGAAATGTCAATAGTTTCACCATAAACTATGAATGGTATAAAATAGCACATCCACAGTCAAACATATCACAAAACCTTCAATACAATATAGAAGTTTTGTATTATAATAAATCAACTTCAAATAAGCGTAAAATCCATTAAAGGATGTTGACATAGATGAAATCAAAACACTTTTTAGAGAAATATCTCTTTCTATTTTTGAAATCATTTAAGAGCCATATAAAATAAAACATTTTCTTGAAAATATTCTTGTAAGCTTGTAAGGAAAGATTTGACGATTTTATAACGGCAGAAAATAACCGCACCCGCCGTATAAGTAAAAAAAACATTCTTATCTCAATTCTGTCGAAAAGGTTAAAAAGGACCTTGTTTTGAAAACGACGGAAAGATTCCTTTATAAACCTCTTATAAAAAGTCAAACAAGGGTATAAATGACTTTAACCCATATTCTTGTAAATAGTAAAAATGTTTTGAAATACATTTCGAAGAAACATGGATGTGGATGATAAAGAGATCCCAGTAGATTATTACGTATAATACAACCTCGGATAATGAAGAGATTGTGAAATAACCCTTACCTTGTACTTTTCCTTGGTTGGGGTAGGTTAACCTCCTGTATAATGGTGAAATAGTTGTTATTAAATTATACAAGAATCATATATATTAATATGATATCATATATGATCTTTTAACATTGATTTGTTAATAATATCTTAGAATTATCGTCGTTTCGGGAGTTAACTTACTCATTTTCTTTTATATGTTTTGTTACATAAGCCATGGTTTTTGTATCTTATTCATATCCAGAATGATATACAGTCCTTAACATCATTTTTAAATCATCAAATGATAATTATACTTGAATGGATACGATGGAGAATGAATCTCATCGCGTTCGTGGAGACGGTAGTCCGTACGTACGCACGAGCAACAATATCATTCTTTTGATATTAAAATAATATATAAATGGATGGTATATCATATATACAGAATCATTAACATGTTATATTTATTATTTACATGAGTTACACATCATTATTATACCCATCCAAATAATATTATATTGAATAACAATTACACCACGACGTGGAGACGGTAAGCCGTACGTACGCACGTATGGTGACATGTTATTCAAAGGGTGGATAGAATACTGAATATGATTGTACCATTTTTATAATAACATCAAAGTATATGTGAGATACTGGATTTATTATTTCAGAATGGTAAGAACAAAGGAAGAAGAAGTGGAAGAAGAAATGAACTTAGAAAAGGGTGGTGAAATCATTACCTCTTCTTCGGGTTCTTCCTTTTGATTTGATCAAAAGGGATCCTTAGGTTGGCTTTCTGATCAAACTAAGGCCTCTAGGTTGTAGTGAGGGATGTTGGGAGAGTATTTGGGCAGAGTTTGGCCGAACCAAAAGGCTTTGAAGGTGTGAAGAAATGAGAAGGAGGAGTGCCCTTTTATAAGAGGGGTGAGGGGCACCTTTGGAAAAGTTAGAAATATTAATTTATAATAAATTCATATTCGGTTTCTAATGGATCCAAAGCTTATTATTCAAAGTTTAAGGTAGGGATAGGTCGAAAACCACTCAACCAATAGAATTTAGACAGGTTTGGGTACTTATATTAACCTTATCTTTAAGTATTAACTCTAAGTTAATTAGTTTCACTTTTACAATGTCTCTTTGTATTTTTATATAATATGGTTAATAAACTTACTATATACATCCAAGCGACCCCCAAGTGGTACATTAATGATGAACCTATCATGATATAAGTCTCTTGGCCGAACCTTAGATTTTTAGGAATTTAATATCAATTAATAATATAATATTTGTTTTAAGAACTCTTTTATGTCAATTTTGACACTATTCAATAGTTGATTTTTTTGAAACTCATAACAGATTGATTAATTCGAACAAAGTCAATTAAATCAATCCTAATATATCATATTATCCTAGAAAATTAGTTTAATTCATTAAAAGTTTCATATTATATTTATTTGGGTATTTATAATATCAATTATTTTAATTTTTCACTATTATAGTAATTACTGCATCATCATTGTGTCATATATAAAATAAATTATTTAATGTATAAAAATTATAAATAAAATATCATTATGTAGGAAATCGTTTTATCTTTCTAATGAATATTTATAATCTAAAATCCAACTTATATAACTCTATGTAACAATTGTTTTGCTAAAAGATATATGCTTGTGTCATTTTTGTATTCATTTTGACTTAATTAAAATAAAGTGTCATTATCACTTACAAGTGGATCCATGGAGTCCCAAAATTGACACAAAGATGCCCATGGTCGACCATGTATCAACCAATAGGTTTAAGACACGTTTTAGGGTAATTTAGTATTATTATAATATTATTTTTTTAACCCTCATTTACCGGATTTACCCTTAACCATGGTAAATAAAATATTTACCGCAGTAATTATTCAAAATGTCTAAAAATAAAAGTTACCTATTTACACAATTTGAACATCCTGATTCCAAATATGGGATCCATTTTTCTAAATTCAAAACACAGAAGTGGCAGAAATTAATTTAAAATTAATTCCCGCTGTCAAAACAAAAAGCGTGTTTTTAAGAGGTAATAACTATCAAAAGATTGACACTTGTTTATGTTCGGTTTAATTGTAAAATTATGTCCAATGACCAACATTATATTAAACGGTAAAAATATATTCTAAATATACTTTAAAACCACTCAAATTCATAATTTATCACTATTAATTATTTTGATTAAAAAAGTTGTTTTTAATTAAAATTTAGTAATTTTCACTATTCATCAAAATATGAAAGTTATCCGAAATGTACCAAAATTTCACCTTAGGCTAAATTCGATATTCCGAATCCAAAAATGAAGTCCATTTTCAAATATAAAATATATATAATTTCAAAAAGTAGGTATTACTATTCATAACGGCTAGTTTGATTAGTTGTGGTGTGTGTTAAAACTCAAGGTTGCGTACAACACACGCTACTGTATTATTCAAAGAAAGCGTACCGTGGAAGCTTGGGATGTTTCATTTTAAATTTTTGATGTCCCCATTTAGTCAAAAAGTTTAATATATTGTATTTAAAAAGGGTTCACTATTAAAAGTTGATAAAAGTGCAATACTGAAAATGAATTTGTTCTTGCATTATATCTAAGAAACTCATAATATGGAATCTAAAATTATAAGGATTATATAAAGTTTAAAATTTAGTCAATAATATTATTAACCTCTTTTGAATGGCTTTTTCCTTTGGTAAGTCATGGTTTGATTGAACTCGGTGTTGCGTGTAGTGCATGTTATTGAATTATTTTGAAGAAATAACACACTATGAAATCTTGGGGTGTTACATTCTCCCCTCCTTCAATAAATTGCGTCCTCGCAATTTGAAATTGTTCTTCGAAAATAAAAGGTTGAAAGTAGAAAATATATTTGTGGGAAAACCCACATCGGAAATTGGGTTACTAAAATTTAGTCTTAATATGAGGAAAAGAGAAATCAAAGGGTCACCACCAAATTATGATCTCGATTAGGAGAACATTGGTGGAAATTGGAGACATATAATCGGAGGAAAAACGTAAATATTTATAGGTAGTGATTGAGGTCATCAATCACAAACAAGTATAAAATTGAGTTCCTTAAATTCATTAATCTATGATGAATTGAAATACCATCGGTTCAACAAAACATAGGGTATTAGGATAACACATTTTTTACGTTTCAAAATATCCTAGTTGAAATCCCACATCGAAAAATGAATTAATGAGGCCTCTATTTAAACTAAAGAGTGGAAAGTATGAAGATTACCGAAAATAACACATACTAGGGATCCATGTAGGAAAATATGGATATGGAGGAGAAATCTAACCATCAATTATCTGATGGAGAGTGGTAGAGAACATGGCTATGAAAAGGCCAACAATCCCAAAGCCATAAATTAGTGATGATTTAAGGTACCATCTAGGACAACATTTTTGTTCTATGTTCCTTTTCTTAATGTTGTGGAATTTATTTATGAGATTGGCTAAGAACATAAGGAGGTATACATACTTTAGAGTTTTATCCATTAATAAATTTCTACCACAAACTCATCTTTCACTCTAAAACATAATAGAACGTAAAAAAAAATTCTATTTACACTATTCGTATAGGGTTCCAAAATAAACGAATTTATAATTCATCTACATGATCTTTTAATAAAAACTTCATTATTTAATCCAGGACATCTCATGGTCCAGTGGTAGGTGATACACCCTTGTCGCCCTTCGGTTGCGGGTTCAAGTCTCGCAGCCTTGCCGGACGCGACGGGTTGCCGCCCGACCTCCGGGTTGTCCTTTTATGGCAATCCAAAATAATCCAAACTAGAACTATCCAAAATACTTCTGCCCAAACTCACAGTCTAACATTTATAAGGAAGGTAAACATAATATAGATCCTTTTTACCCCGTAATAGCATATGAATACCTTCATCTTGTATTCTTTTAATAAACTGAAACATCTTGAATTACCATATTCCTTATTGATTATATTCATGCTCCCCTATTCCATATAGAATGCTGTATATACTTCATCAATCCAAAAATGTTTTAAACCCCAAAAAAATGATGGAATATACAAATCATTAATCAGTTTTAAGGTAGTCAAGAATATCTAACATAATTTATCCAAATCAATCATGTATTATTCTAAAATCACTAACTCTGTATCAGAACCATATTATGGTTTATCATTCTCTCAACCATATATTATCCAAAAATTTATCCTGCTATTGAGTCACTTTTATTTGTTCCACACAATCTCAAGTCCTTAATGAAATAGTACTGCAGTACAATCCTTATATACTCCATAATTATTATAACAAGTACATTGTTGATACAAAGCTCAATTGACATAATCAACATAAGAACTCTAATCATTCCTCTTCATCTGTGGTAGTATCATAACTTGATTATTATCCAATAACATCATTTGCGGCATAGTCTGATGACTGGGACATAGGTTCGCGTAGTGTCCAAACTCCTTGCAAATGAAGCATTGTACATTTGAAACCATTTTCTTACCCTTGCAGTCACGTACTTTGTGCCCTTTTTCTCCACACTTATAACAAACTCCCATTCCTTTCAGGAAAGTTCCAGGGTGTTTCTTTCCACAGTTACCACATATGGGAAAATTCTTCTTTTCCCTCTTCCCTTTATCCATCTTTCTCTCTTCCATCCTTTTCTTCTCTTGCTTCCCTTCAAATCCATAGGACTCAGTAAAATCTTTACTTATCTTATCAACACATGATATTATTTCATCATATAATGATAATACATGGGAGACTATTTCTCTTATAAATTCTGGCTTAAGACCATGAAAGATATGATCCTTCTTTCTCTTTGGATCATGTGCATTGCTGGAGTTCTCATTCCTTCTACTGGGCGCCATTTCTAAACAATGGCATACACTAGATCAGTTTATGAATCAAAATACATAATCCCATACTTATAAAACACTTAACATAAATTGAACTATTTATGGATATAATCCATAATCATAAAAATGTTTTCTTTGAGGAAGTATATACTCATAAACCCTTCATAATGATTTGTAAAGAAAATGAGAGTTATCCTAAGCATATCCCCCGGGAGTGTCGTAACCAAGAGTGCAGCAAGGCCCGTTGTCGTGCACCAGTTCCCGTTCTAGTCTAGCTCAAAGCGGTGTTTTCGGGTTTTACCCCTAGGTACATCTGTGCCAGAGCCGCCTCTACCTGCTCGTATCCAGACAGGGATGTATTGCTTAGAAAACTCACAAAATCTCTACAATACCAAAATTCTAGGAAGTTCTTCTATACTAATCCTCAAAGTTCATCTTAGGTCTACGTGCTCTAATCAGAGTTTATCTAAATCTAGTTTCCAAGGTTTGTACTAAACTTCCTCTGATACCAACTGTAACGCCCCGACCCCAGCTACCCAGAGTCGGTGCATTACTTCGTAACATTGGCATGATCACAAGAAAGATCAAATCTCGAAAGACCGATTGGTTTAGTAGCCTTGGAAACACTAGATATAATCATAAAGTTTTACATTACATTTCAAAGTGAAAAACTACTACAACAACAAAGTCTTCATATCCACACTATTAACCCCTCATAATATCCCTGCAAGTCATTCATAATTTACTTCTTCACTACCTGGGAAAAATAAAACATAGAAAAGGGGTGAGCTCAAATGCCCAGTAAGGATAACAATATAGCGGAACATTCAAAATAAGCATAAACATTTAAGGCAATGAATTATTAAAACAAAAGCCTTTTAAAATTGAACTTCAACATAGTATGGCAAAAATAAAAATGAAATAATGCCATTTACTTATTCACATGGATATTCTACTAATCGAATAATCAAATGCAATATCAATAACCACTTTCATAATGTTGGAATGCATAATGTCAAACGTTAATTTCATTGTCTAGGCCTCATCCCAAGACCTAGGGGTTACTTCTAACCGGAACCCAACCCGGAGTGCCTCTAATAACCGGACACCAACCCGGAGTGCCTCTAATAACCGGACACCAACCCGGAGTGCCTCTAATAACCGGACACCAACCCGGAGGGCATACTTTTACCAGTCCCTAACCTGGAGGGCTTACTTTAACCAGTCCCCAACCTGGAGGGCTTAATTTTACCAGTCCCCAACCTGGAGGGCTTACTTTTACCGGTCCCCAACCCGGAACATACTTGTTTAGCACATTCATCTGAAGAAAAGTTTGAAATATAACATAAACATTCGGATTAAAACTAGCATACGAAATGTCAATAGTTTCACCATAAACTATGAATGGTATAAAATAGCACATCCACAGTCAAACATATCACAAAACCTTCAATACAATATAGAAGTTTTGTATTATAATAAATCAACTTCAAATAAGCGTAAAATCCATTAAAGGATGTTGACATAGATGAAATCAAAACACTTTTTAGAGAAATATCTCTTTCTATTTTTGAAATCATTTAAGAGCCATATAAAATAAAACATTTTCTTGAAAATATTCTTGTAAGCTTGTAAGGAAAGATTTGACGATTTTATAACGGCAGAAAATAACCGCACCCGCCGTATAAGTAAAAAAAAACATTCTTATCTCAATTCTGTCGAAAAGGTTAAAAAGGACCTTGTTTTGAAAACGACGGAAAGATTCCTTTATAAACCTCTTATAAAAAGTCAAACAAGGGTATAAATGACTTTAACCCATATTCTTGTAAATAGTAAAAATGTTTTGAAATACATTTCGAAGAAACATGGATGTGGACGATAAAGAGATCCCAGTAGATTATTACGTATAATACAACCTCGGATAATGAAGAGATTGTGAAATAACCCTTACCTTGTACTTTTCCTTGGTTGGGGTAGGTTAACCTCCTGTATAATGGTGAAATAGTTGTTATTAAATTATACAAGAATCATATATATTAATATGATATCATATATGATCTTTTAACATTGATTTGTTAATAATATCTTAGAATTATCGTCGTTTCGGGAGTTAACTTACTCATTTTCTTTTATATGTTTTGTTACATAAGACATGGTTGTTGTATCTTATTCATATCCAGAATGATATACAGTCCTTAAACATCATTTTTAAATCATCAAATGATAATTATACTTGAATGGATACGATGGAGAATGAATCTCATCGCGTTCGTGGAGACGGTAGTCCGTACGTACGCACGAGCAACAATATCATTCTTTTGATATTAAAATAATATATAAATGGATGGTATATCATATATACAGAATCATTAACATGTTATATTTATTATTTACATGAGTTACACATCATTATTATACCCATCCAAATAATATTATATTGAATAACAATTACACCACGACGTGGAGACGGTAAGCCGTACGTACGCACGTATGGTGACATGTTATTCAAAGGGTGGATAGAATACTGAATATGATTGTACCATTTTTATAATAACATCACAGTATATGTGAGATACTGGATTTATTATTTCAGAATGGTAAGAACAAAGGAAGAAGAAGTGGAAGAAGAAATGAACTTAGAAAAGGGTGGTGAAATCATTACCTCTTCTTCGGGTTCTTCCTTTTGATTTGATCAAAAGGGCTCCTTAGGTTGGCTTTCTGATCAAACTAAGGCCTCTAGGTTGTAGTGAGGGATGTTGGGAGAGTATTTGGGCAGAGTTTGGCCGAACCAAAAGGCTTTGAAGGTGTGAAGAAATGAGAAGGAGGAGTGCCCTTTTATAAGAGGGGTGAGGGGCACCTTTGGAAAAGTTAGAAATATTAATTTATAATAAATTCATATTCGGTTTCTAATGGCTCCAAAGCTTATTATTCAAAGTTTAAGGTAGGGATAGGTCGAAAACCACTCAACCAATAGAATTTAGACAGGTTTGGGTACTTATATTAACCTTATCTTTAA
The DNA here is from genome assembly GCA_963277665.1 of Viscum album. NCBI lineage: Eukaryota > Viridiplantae > Streptophyta > Magnoliopsida > Santalales > Viscaceae > Viscum > Viscum album. The sequence continues at coordinate 1,768,947,771 of OY728123.1, forward strand.
GTATTAACTCTAAGTTAATTAGTTTCACTTTTACAATGTCTCTTTGTATTTTTATATAATATGGTTAATAAACTTACTATATACATCCAAGAGACCCCCAAGTGGTACATTAATGATGAACCTATCATGATATAAGTCTCTTGGCCGAACCTTAGATTTTTAGGAATTTAATATCAATTAATAATATAATATTTGTTTTAAGAACTCTTTTATGTCAATTTTGACACTATTCAATAGTTGATTTTTTTGAAACTCATAACAGATTGATTAATTCGAACAAAGTCAATTAAATCAATCCTAATATATCATATTATCCTAGAAAATTAGTTTAATTAATTAAAAGTTTCATATTATATTTATTTGGGTATTTATAATATCAATTATTTTAATTTTTCACTATTATAGTAATTACTGCATCATCATTGTGTCATATATAAAATAAATTATTTAATGTCTAAAAATTATAAATAAAATATCATTATGTAGGAAATCTTTTTATCTTTCTAATGAATATTTATAATCTAAAATCCAACTTATATAACTCTATGTAACAATTGTTTTTCTAAAAGATATATGCTTGTGTCATTTTTGTATTCATTTTGACTTAATTAAAATAAAGTGTCATTATCACTTACAAGTGGATCCATGGAGTCCCAAAATTGACACAAAGATGCCCATGGTCGACCATGTATCAACCAATAGGTTTAAGACACGTTTTAGGGTAATTTAGTATTATTATAATATTATTTTTTTAACCCTCATTTACCGGATTTACCCTTAACCATGGTAAATAAAATATTTACCGCAGTAATTATTCAAAATGTCTAAAAATAAAAGTTACCTATTTACACAATTTGAACATCCTGATTCCAAATATGGGATCCATTTTTCTAAATTCAAAACACAGAAGTGGCAGAAATTAATTTAAAATTAATTCCCGTTGTCAAAACAAAAAGCGTGTTTTTAAGAGGTAATAACTATCAAAAGATTGACACTTGTTTATGTTCGGTTTAATTGTAAAATTATGTCCAATGACCAACATTATATTAAACGGTAAAAATATATTCTAAATATACTTTAAAACCACTCAAATTCATAATTTATCACTATTAATTATTTTGATTAAAAAAGTTGTTTTTAATTAAAATTTAGTAATTTTCACTATTCATCAAAATATGAAAGTTATCCGAAATGTACCAAAATTTCACCTTAGGCTAAATTCGATATTCCGAATCCAAAAATGAATTCCATTTTCAAATATAAAATATATATAATTTCAAAAAGTAGGTATTACTATTCATAACGGCTAGTTTGATTAGTTGTGGTGTGTGTTAAAACTCAAGGTTGCGTACAACACACGCTACTGTATTATTCAAAGAAAGCGTACCGTGGAAGCTTGGGATGTTTCATTTTAAATTTTTGATGTCCCCATTTAGTCAAAAAGTTTAATATATTGTATTTAAAAAGGGTTCACTATTAAAAGTTGATAAAAGTGCAATACTGAAAATGAATTTGTTCTTGCATTATATCTAAGAAACTCATAATATGGAATCTAAAATTATAAGGATTATATAAAGTTTAAAATTTAGTCAATAATATTATTAACCTCTTTTGAATGGATTTTTCCTTTGGTAAGTCATGGTTTGATTGAACTCGGTGTTGCGTGTAGTGCAAGTTATTGAATTATTTTGAAGAAATAACACACTATGAAATCTTGGGGTGTTACAGATGATATGATGAAGATTGTTGGTCATGACTACTTTGACATCTGTGAAACCACACTCCTATAATTGGAAAATTATCTGAAGAAACATCACTTCAATTTTGGCAGGAGTACTTATTTTCCTTTTTATAGTTATGGCCATCTTTAGGATGTCAACATACAAGACCTGAAGAACTATATTCCACTTTCTTGGTTTCAATTATATACCAATTTATCTTCTACCAATATTTATGATTCAGGAACATATATAAATGATGGGACAATAGATAAGTCTCATTTCATACATCACATCTTGTGTACTCTAGATTTGAAAGCACATAAACCCGAGCAATAGCCACACTACTATTCGTCCATCTTTTGAGATTCTCAGATCGATTAATCAAAAGTTTAGAATAAAAGATTGTATTTCCTTTCATGAGGGGGTGTTGAACCAGCATGGATGTGGGCATATTGGGAGTGCAAGGCGTTTTCATAATTTATGGATGACTTAAAAGGTGTTGGGATTTATGAGGCTGTATAGATCGGGAAAACCTATGTATATAGGAATGACGAATTTTATACCAGATTTACTAATACTATGGATTCCCGAAACTAACTCATTCCATTTGAAATGTAGAGAAGTTGGAATCATTTTGTGGTATGTCACAAGATCTATGGAGCTCTAATCCTTGGAGATATGTACGATGAGTTTATTCCTCCCAAGGTGGCATGGAATGTCTCAGAAAGACACCAGACTTGGTTCATGAGTTGATGAAGATATTTTATAAACTCAAGAATATGAACACAATGAAGTCCCATACAATAAAGGATATTCATCTAGAAGAGTGGATAAAAATATTCCTGGTAATGAAGAAGGAGAAGGGTCCCACTTGCACTCATCCAACCAGCTGTCCAAAGGCAGAAATGATAGGTACACATGACACTTTTTGTCCAACATTAGAGAAAGTAGAGTTTTAAAAGTGGGGGTATAGAGTCAGCTCCAAAATTCATGTGAAGACACGTATTTTAAGTTTCTTGACCATGTGTCTCAGCATGTATCTATTACTGGTTTGAGATTCCAAGGGAGGCATAAGGCCATAAACTTTTTTTATCATGGACAAGATGGCTGAGAAGAGGATGATAGGGTTGTCCACCACTATTTTGGTAAATATTCATAGTATCTTACTTCATATTTATATAGTTAAGTCTCCTTTCAGAATATCGGGACCATTCTAGGTGTTGTGGGGTTGGATAGCCACACATTTCAGAACTTATGTTGTGCAAAGTGAGGTATAGGTCATTGAAAGTTCTTTCCGACCATCTATTCAGGATTTCTCTGGTATTTCACCTTTGTCTCTGAAAACTTATGATAATAAGGCTAGGCTGAGTATGTACAAGGAATTTCATCTTTTTCCTTATGGTAATCTGCCTACGGGGTGATTTGTTGATGATGGTATGAATAACTTAGAGCTAAGTGCGTATATCTTAACTTGTAGGGATGGTGTATTGGCCCCCAATATTGATGGGGAAATAATATGCGAGGCATATGATCCTTATAGATTCACACGTCAATTCAAATGTCTACAAAACATACTGTATCTCCTCCCATGAACATCATATTAGAGAAACATTTTATGGTTTCCCCATAACTATGGTTACTGAAAACTATGGAGAAAACTAGAGAAATATTTAATTTATCTTTTGTCGATGCAATAAGTAGATTGACTATCTAGTACGCTAAGAACTGGGACTCATCTTACCTTGAAGGGGTGTTAAACCATGTTGTCCCTCGAGTGGGGATAAAGAGTGGAAGTAAGAAGAAACCCTTTCATTTGGAAGGTAATTCTTCATCATTAGGGGCTAACTCCTTGGAGTCAGAGGGTAGAGGTGACGAGGATCCAAGATCACTGAATCAACCTCATATAAGATATGATCCACCTATTAAATTTAAGAGAGCCACACCATCAATCTCTACTAAAGTTGTACTGTGGTGGTCTAGTCTCCATCATTCAAAAGAGCAACAAGTCCCATTTTCTCATCCCCCATCTATGGCTACAGAATTTGGGAAGAAACTCAAATCTAAATATGCAATATCCTCTTCACAAACCTTTGGAATGTACTATGAATATATACGACCAGAGGTTGTTCAAATATAGAAAGGTTTTCATTATGATGTTGAAACCATGTGGATAGATTTAAGTTAAGGGTTTCATATTCTAGGAATAAGGGATCTATAAGCCTCTTCTGATATTCTCTTTAAGAACAATCCTGGTGAAGTGAGAACTTATATCTAAGAATTGGAAATGATTATATACACAACTGATAAATCCATTCCCACCACAAAGTAGGTGAAAGAAATGATAGACTGTGGTACCACTAAAGGGATTATCCTTTCATTAGATTAATAATGGCGTGATTTTGTGGATCCTAAAGATGTAAGTTTCCTTTTTCTCACATTATTTTCTACTTTGTAATTTTAATTTAGTCAAATCATTGTTACTCAAGGGAAATATCATTTTAACGTATAGCTGGATAAAGGAAAATTAATTTAATTTCCATTAACATGATATAGTCCTAGTGGTACTCCTCTTGGAGCTACTAAATCACCCCATGAATTGGGAGAGATATCTCTGGTCCAACAAGCGATGGTGGATGATATAGAAAGGGGCTTGCATTCTCTAATAACTATTTTTGAAGATGATGATGCAAGTCCTCCCAATAAGGAGAAGAGAAAACAACATCGAAGAAAGAAGACCATAGTTAAAAGTTTTCTCAGTAGTGGTAAGCATTGCTGACAATATGAATTTTAGCCTTATTCATAGAAAGCGTTTAAATTTCTTGGAATTGCAGGATATTCTTATATTTCTTATCTTAAATAAGTCACCAATAATATTCAAGAAACTATGTAGGGTGCTTCTGAATAGACAAAAATTCCTACTAACCTAGTGTTTCTTGAAGATAAATTTAGGCCAAAGGAACCAACGTTTTTCCTTGCATTTCTCATATTCCTTCTATCAGAAGATAAGAGACTTCTAGTAAATTAGCATTGTTTCATTAGACACCAAATGTTACAACAATTAATGTCCATCTTGTGATACTTTAGGTTTATCACATGCACTAGAAAATCCTGTGACAATTGATGTTGACCCCACAACTATTACTGAGGATGTTGTTTGGGTTCAAAGATTGTCATAGGAAGGTTGTGAAACATCCAATCCGAGTGCTCCCATAGGTGAGTCTAACATGGGATCTAGGATATCATTGGATGCTATGACGAACCTTGAAATGTCTTTTGAAGACATATTAGAACACGTTAATATGACAAATTCTTTAGAAGATCTTGAATTTCCTTGTATATAACCAACTGAACGTGAGTTTTTATTGTTCTTTTTATTAATATTATTTTGATTAATTTTCTAACCATGATAGGTTGAAAAATGTAGTTCCATCTAAAGAAACCACTACAGTGATGATGCTTGAATGAATCATCAACATCCCGATCAATCCTACCATTGTGGATACATTGGCTCTAGAGAATCTTGAGACATAAAATCTTCCTATAATTAATTCATAGGATCCTGGGAACATTAAAAAAGGATTCCCCCTAAAGTGATAACAACCAACACCATTGAAATTGAGAATTTTGGGGAGAAGTCTTCTCAATCTTTCAACCTATTGTTAGGTAAGAAATACTGATATTGTGAATGTACTCAGTCTTGTTATCCCATGAAACTAACCATAACCATAATTTTTAATTCACCATATAGGGTTATCATCTTCAATAGCTAGATTCGGAGGTGAAGCCTCTGCATCAGCTCAAACAGTATTAGGAAGTGAAGAAACCATTGTCAAGTAAGGAGAAGAACATGTCACTTCTTTAAGTGCATTAATCCCAATATATGTTCCTCTTTATGATAGCGATTCTGAATCAGAACTAGAACTGTAAAAGGCTCTTCGTCTTGCATGTCTTGAGGCATGGAAAATATATGGATGATAATATATGAAATTCCCCTTGAGGAACTACCCCCCATGAATTCCACGACTTTCATCTCTGTTTATTACGCTAGGATTAAGTAGTTTTGAATACCAAGAAATTCACACTACAGTGAAATGGATTATAGGAAAAAGGGAGAAAAAGTAGACACAACTAGAAAAATGGGCTATTTCCATGGTTCAAAACTGTGGTAATAGGGCTCAAAACCATGGTCATAGGCTATGGCCATGGTTTTTTCCAACTATGGGAAATATCGTTGTTGTAGTAGGGTTTGACCTATGGCCATAGTTTTCACCATGTGAATAGGCGACCAAATGCCATGGTTTTGAAAATCATGGCAATAGGTGTCTTTGTTACCAACCGTGGCAGTTAACCTATATACACAGTTTTAACTGTGGCTATAGCCCTAAAAAACCGTGGAAATAGCCTAAAAATAATGTGTTCCTAGCCGAATTTGATCTCAGCACCTTCCCTTCATGTTTCAGCACCCTAACCATTACACCACCAAGTCTTTTGTGTATATATATATATATTATGTTATATATATTATTAAAAACCATGGAAATATCATGAAAATCATGGAAATAGTTCTTCCCCCCATTTTTTTTTGTGGGAAAAGTTTTCTCCCGCACAAGGGCGGGAGACTTATATCCATGAATTTCAAAACTATGTCTATAGGCCACATAACCATGGATATAGTTGTGGGATATAGACATGGATTTTAAAACCATGGTTATAGCCCATGAAAAAATTCCTATAGCCACAGTTTTAAAACAGTGGCTATAGGCCACATAACTATGGTCGTAGCCACATATAGCCACAGTTTTAAAATTGTGGTTATAGGTATGTGGTTGTAGACTATTTTATAGTAGTGAGAGGCTTTGGTAGGATCTGATAAAAACTATAATGTTGATCAGCATTAACTAATTCTAAGTTTTGATATCTTAATCTGAGTCCAATCATAATGCAAAGTTGAAAGAATTGAAGAAGAAAATTAAAGAAAATATTGTTCTAAAGATGCATCTTCAACAAGAGTTAGAAATTATCACATGGGAGCTTGACCAGGTTCATGAATCAATAGGATAAGTCCAGAAGGATGATGAAAAATCCATTTTTGATTCTAAGGAATTACTTCGTCATACTGGAGAGAACAAAACTAGTCGGCTAACCAAACTTCAACAAGTAGCTGATGGGGCTCAAGGGGTTATTAACCAAATGAGAATTTATGTAGAAACCCCCTTGTGATTTATGATAGAGAGACTCCATTTTGTGGATTCTCCTCTATGAAAAGTTTTTGTTTACTCACAAATGAAAAGAATTTTGTCTTTAATCATCTATGTTTTCATTCTTGCTAGACTTTTTTTACCTAAGAAAATAGTCCAAGTAAGTGTGGATTAATTTTTATTGGGGTTATACAGACAGACCCCAAAAACATTTTATATTTTGGATTTTTATTTCTCATTATTTTCTAAACCATAAAAAAATTAAGTCTAGGGAACTGAGAATTGACTTTAGTACAGAGTTCACATTGCGGGTTTTTTTAATTTGGTGAGCACTATGCCTGTTTTTATTGGTAGTTTAGAGTCATGCATGTTAGACTAAAAGGGTTGTGTTTAAGTTTGAATAGTTTTGACCATAAATTTGGAAATTAGATCTCAAACAAGGCTCAATGGCTAGTAGTTTCTCCAATATTATTTAGATACTTCCAAGGGGAATCTTAAGTCATGATTTTTTATGGTCACTGAATCTAAAAATAGATGTATAAACATAAAGAAAGTATTTTCCAAGAACGAAGTTACCATTATTTGATGAAACTTTTATGGGGGCTGTATTATGCAGGGCCAACTGGGGAATGTGTTGCATATCCAAATAGTGGAATCTTTTGACTGATAGGCCAGTTATGAAGTAAAGTTTTATGCAAGGCCGCTGGAGACACATACTGCATAGTCAATAAAAATATCTCTTAGGAATTTGACATTTTATTGTTGATACACAAGGGAAAATAATATTTGGGTGACTTAAGGCCACAATGGGTGGTTTTTCCAAGGAAATAGATTTTAAGAATAAAGGTTTATCTATATTGACTTATGTCATGGATAGAAAAACCACTTCTACACAAACTTTGTGTATGATAAATGTTTTAAAAAAATTCAGAAAGGGGGATTTCAGATATCATGCTATGTAGTTTTAATTCATGTAGTGAGAACATTTTACTGTGTAGTTTTAATTCATGTAGTGAGGACATTGGGTGGGTTTAATTTAAGGTCTTTATCTTTGACCAAAGGTCTGAGACTCTCCATTTTCTTCATAATTTGTTTAGAAACAAATTACCATGTTCAAGTATGGGGGGTATAATTGTAAACTATAATTTGGGAATTCCTGGATCAAAAGAATGATATGCGAAAAGGGATAAATGGAATTAGAGGAATTCTTTCCTAATAATGAAGTTATCATTAGTTTAAGAATGTTCTATTGGGTTGTATTATACAATGCCGGCTAGGGAATATATCGCATATCCAAATAGTGTCATCTTTTGAATCATAGGTCCATTATGTAGGGTACTTATGAAAGGTCACCTAGGGGAACGTACTGCATAGTCAAGAAAAAGAGTTCTCAAGGATTTGTCATTTTATTGCTAAAATTTGAAGAAACTTTATGGAGATTCAAATTTTACATAGCACAAAGTTTGGTTTATGGAGAAAGGTACCTGAATACGGAAAGTGTATTTTCAATCATGATTTCCAAAGAACTAGAGGAATAGTATTTCCATGAAGGTCTGACCCAAACATAATAATTATGATGTTTATAGTTTTAGGTTATATGAATGGGACCAAAATTGAAATAGTAGATGATATGTGGTCAAATAATCCAAGGTTATTTCACATTTATTTGAACCCATGGAGAGGAAAATGTATAAAACATGGTCTTAAAGACTCTCAGATTGAGAAAAAGGTAGTGGAAAAAATATACATGTATAACCACTTTAAAATACAGATTCTTGTATATTTTCATCAAAGTTTCAATGGGAAAAAAGAAACTTTAACCAAGAATGATGTTATCAATATTTGACATACCCGTTATGGGGGTTGTATTATGCAAGGCCAACTAGGGAATATGCTACATATCTAAATTGCATCATCTTTTAACTAACAGGCCCATTATGTAGGAAACTTATGCAAGGCCACCTAGGGACGCGTACTGCATAGTTAGGCAAACGTGTTCTCAGATATCAAAAACTATGTCACCAAAAACCCTAAGAAATATTTTGAAGATCTGAAAATATTCAAGATTAAGAGTTTGAAATATGAGAGGGGGTAATTCTCAATGCACATGAGAAATATTTGAATCAATATTGTCCATGATTTTAGATTCCTTTACATAGATCTGACTCATATGTAAAATGGGGACATTTTTGTTTTGGTGGTGGGATCTCAAAGGAGATAACCCAAAATGAAGACTCCCACATAGATTGTTTGTTATATGTAGAAGAGTGATAAAAATTTATCTCATGACTAGGAGTAGTAAATAAGGTCTAGCTTTCACTACATATCTTAATGGAATGATAATCAAGCCATATGTAGTTCATTGAACACTTCCTATGTAGGTTTGATTCATATATAGGGAAAAAGGGTGGGGTATCGTAGAGGTGTTTGGGACTGAGATTGGATATCTAGGCATCTCTACTTATCACATATTGATGATAATCAAGCCAAACATATTTCTTGAAACAATCATTTCCCATGCTAATTTAGTTTGATGTGGGAAACGAGGGCTTTTAACACCTTTTGGAAGAATGGTTAAACTTAAGACACAAAATGGTATGAAGATAAAACCATTTATCTTAAGAGAGAACTCTGTATAGATCAGGTTCATATACAAGAGAAGAAAAGGGAAATAATTTTTTTTGTGATTGCGGCTAGGCCCATGATTGTAGATCCAGGAATCTCTATGTTTCTCATAGAAAATGAGAATCAAGCCACACATATTTTTTGAAATGAGGACCCAATGCAGATATGATTCAGACATAGGGAGAAATTGGACTCATGTGACACTAAAGAGTAGCAATGATGTCAATGATGTGTGCACATGGAATCTCTTAGTGTCAAAATAAATAATACATTAATCGTACAGTTTAATGTCATGTAACAAGGAAAAATGATGTCAAGCAGTATAACATTGTACGATAAAGAAAAAGATGCTACACATTTAATCATCATGCCACATGGATTCTTATAGTTTTTATGTAGTTTAATATATTGTTACTAGGACTTTGTGTTGTGTAGTTTAGATTCATACAGTGAAGACATATGATGATGTGAAATTACATAAAGTACTTATTAAAAAATCTTTCATTGGTTGGAGTTGTAATAAGTTCTACATCCATTTAGATTAGGGAATAAGCTCTATTTGAGTAGACCTTATATATGGAATTAGGACCTTCCCACTTTGGCTTAAGCTTTAGAGGCTTTTTTCCTAGTATCAATGGAGTCCTGAGGACCAATACCAATTATCTTTGAAGAAATGAGCATATGTGAACTTTCTTGTTAAAAAATCATGCTATTTTATTCTGATATACTTCTAAATGATGCAAAGTATGCAATCTATTTTCTTCTAATCATTCCATCTCATCAAAACATTTATAAGACTTTTCATATGTAGATAACTGATCAAAGGTTGCAACTTGGAGTGAAGGAAATTGAATTTCAATTGGTAAAACTGATTCAGTGCCATACACTAATGATCATGGATTTTCTTGAGTGGTCATATAGGTAGTAGTCCGATAAGCCCTTAAACCATGAAAAAATTTATTTGGTAAATATTTATTATCTTTATCTATCATCTTCTGGAGTATATTTGGTACAGTATTATTGAAACCCTCCATTTTTATTGGCTGCTACATGATAGCGGGATGAATGGTTGAACTTGATATTGTGCTCCTGATATAACTTCTTTACCTCAACAAAATAGAAATTTTTTTCATTTTCTATTAATATAGTATGAGGGACACCAAATATGGTGATGATATTATCCTTAACAAAGCTAAAAATGATACTGGATCCGTCTTCTTTGAGAGGTATTACCTCATCCCATTAAGAGAATAAATCAGTATCAATAAGAATATACTTGAACTGCTTAGTTTTAGCTATAGGATAAGGTCCTACTATATCCACTCCCCATGTCGAAAATGTAAAAGAGTATTTAGATGTATGTTGCAACTCCAGGGGTTGATGAATAAAGTCAGCATGCACTTGACATGGATGACATTTCTTGGTGAAATCTGTGAAATCCATCATCATTGAAGGCCAGAAGTATCCAAGCCTTTAGATTTGATCAGAAAGCTTGTTCCCAGACTAGTGATAACCATAAGCTCTTTCATGTACTTCTTTCATGATAGCTGTAGTTTTTTCTGTGTCATTACACCTGAAAAGGATTCTATCAAAGGCTCATTTGTAAAGGATCTTTTGGCGATCTGAACTATTATAAAGAGTGAAATTGGCCACTCATCGTCAGATCTGTTCTTTTTTATCTCTATCTAGTGGAAGTAGTCCATTTTTAAGGTATTCCATGATGAGTTTCATCCATCCCATAGTATGACCATATAGATCAGAAATAGGGTTGATTTCATTAATTTCCTCTATTCTAGTTTAAACGAAAGGTGAAACCACATGACGATGGGAAATGCTGATGATTGTCTCATTCTAATTTGGATTTTCCAGGTCTATGGATGTGTTATCCAATGCATCAACTTAAGAATTTTTTGATCACAGGATATAAGAAAATGTTTTATCTAAGGGAAATTTATCAATTAACCCTCAGACATAATCACACAAAGGAATTAACTCTTCTTTTCTGATAGCATAATCCTCATTGATTTGTATGATTACCAACTCTAAATCGCCTTTTACATTTAGGTGGTTAACTTGTACTTGGAGTGACAATTCTAGGCCTACAATGAGAGCTTAATATTCTACCACATTGTTGGTACCAACTTCTGATAACAGAAAGTAATATGGAAACACTGCCTTTTCTTGGGAGACAAGTACAATTCATAATCCAAATTTTTTGAGTTTAGGGTTTTCCATTCTCTTCCCCTTTGTACTTATGGAAGCACCATAAAAATACATTTCCTATTTTTGGGGATTATCTTGAATATATAATATTTCTTCATCAGTAAGTTCACTATTCATAGAGGTATTTTTTGTAGATGGGTTCTCAATAAGGAAATTTAACAAAACTTGGAATTTTATTACATTATAAGGCACAAACTGAATATCAAACTCTTGTAAAATAATGGACCACTACACCAAAAATCTTATAAGCATAGGAATACTAAGGATAAATTTGAGCGGGTTATTGTGAGATACCAATTAGACCTCGTGATGTTTTAGGTAGTGCCTCAACTTTTGAACTGCAAAGATTAATTCCACACAACACTTCTAGATACTTGAATATCAAGTCTCTATGTCAATCATAGTTTGACTGAGATAGTAAAGGATATTTTTATTCGTGAAAACATTCTTTTGAGAAAGGAAGACACACAATGATCGCTCTAAAGTTGTCACATAGAGAATAATTATCTTTCCTTTAACATGTGGAAATAATACTGGTGGACTCAAGAGGTATTTATTGAGGTTATCAAATGCATCTTGGTAGTCTTCAGTCCATTGATAAGTGACTCTCTTCTTCATTAATCTAGTGAAGGTTAGACACTTTCCAGCCAAATTGGCGATAAAGTTCCGAATATAGGCCAAGTGTCCTTGAATTCCTCTTAATTCTTTCAAATTTCATGGAGGTGACATGCCAAGGATTGCTTTTGTCTTCTCAAGATCAACTTCAATTCCACGATGACATTCAACGAAGCCAATGATTTTTCCTAAGGTTACCCCTAAAGAATATTTCAAGGGATTCATCTTCAAATTATGTTTCCAATGTTTACTGAATATGGTATCTAGATTAGAAAAGTGATCAAAATCTACCATATCATCCACAAAACATTCAGAGAAAATTAATAAGAAGGTTTTGAAGATACGGTGAATTTAATTTTGATACGTTGTACCTGCATTATTTAAGCCAAATGAAATTACTCGATAGAAAAACACACCTTGAGGGTCTCTGAAGGCTGTAGCCTCCTCATCCTCTGGGGACATTAAGATTTTATTGTACCTAGAGTAACCATCCATGAAAGAGAGATATTAATATATAGTTTTTTCATTAATTAAAAGTTCTGTGATCATAATGAGAAAGTAATCTTTGGGACAATGCTAGTTAAGATGTCTGAAATCAATGAAAACTCTGATTTTCCCATTCTTCTTTTTTACTGGGAAAATATTTTTCATCCATTTAGGATATTGCACCTCCCTGAAAAAGATATCCTTAATAATCTTCTCAACTCTATCTTTGATTTTAGAGGCATGAGTTGGGTGTGTTATTCTTACTTCTTGTTTGAGTCCTCGATTCTTTTTGGAAACCCAAGTGATGAGTGGCCACATTAGGATCAAGGCATGACATTTCTGTATAGTTCCAAGAAAATATATCTCGATGTTGCTTTAGAAATGAAGTATACATCTCTTTATCTTCAGATTTCATGGTCACACTAATTAAAGTAGGGTGTGGATATTATTTTGTACCCAGATTTATATATCTGATCTCATCCATAATGGTGGAGAAACTTTCCTCAAATATTGGAGGAGCATCTTTAAGATATTTTTCTTCCTCTTACTTATGTGTCACTTCTTCTATTTCTACTTTCAGATTAGTTGATGAAGAAAGACATTTAGAACTAGGGGAGGAGTCAGTATTTGAACATCCTGAGGAAGAGGAAACGATTTCTGACCCTACTGATGGTAAAGGGTCTTCCTGTAGCATTGAAGAGAATATAGTGGATAGGGAACCAACATCCTTGTCTTATTCTAGTATTGTGACAACTTATTCGATCTTGATTGATGAAGTAGAGAATTTCTGAAGTTTGGTGGATGAAATGAAGACATCTTCATTTAAGCTTTCACCACTCCTTGGTAAACCAAAAATTTCTCTCATACTGTTAGGCTCGATTGCCACCATTGAAATTATGGAAGTCACTGTATGAGTACTTGGATTTGGGTCTATCCTTTAAATTTTATTGATAGGAAACACATAATCTATACTCAAATGTTTTAATGGGCTAGAAGTGATCTTTTCCAGGCCATTCAGAGCATTGATTCTGGTTACCTCTTTTTTTATGGACCTCATTCCCTTTGTGTGATAGAATTATACCTCAATATAATGAGATTCACATGTTTTTAATGGAGACTTTTCACCATAAAATGTCCCAATTTTTCCATTAAAGTAGTGCTTGATACATTGGTCATATGAAGAAAGAATGGTCGCATGTTGAGGTAGCCAAGGACTTCCAAGAAGAAAGTTGAAGGTTGTGTCCTGATAGAAAAAAATGAAATCTGAATTAGAGACAAGATCCCCAAACTGTGTTTTTAGTGTAATCCCTCCTAAAGGTTCTTGTTCATTTTGTCATAACCTTGAAACATCAAAGTGGAAGAAGATAAGTCAGATTCAGTGAGTCTCAATTGACGAAGTGTACAGATAAGAATGAGGTTGACTCCTGATCCACTATCAATGAAGGATCATCGGATGTATGTATCATCAACCCTTCTAGATAGATGCAAGTTCAGGATATGTCCATGTATAACATCATATTAATCTTCATCTATAAAAGATATTTCTGCATGAAATTCTGAAGGATTATTCTCTATACGGTAAACTTCAGTAGTAGCAACGTCGGTTTAAAACTCTTGGGTACTTGACAAAGCCTCAACACGTGCTTCTTAAAAATCTTTTGATAGATGCAAGGCATCAAAGATTGAAAAATTGTCTAGAATTTTGGATAACTATTTCAAAACATTGTAATTTTTTTCAAGAGGTCTACATTTTCTAGTATGGAGATGAAGTTTTTCAGGTTCCTTGGAAGCTGATGCTCCTGAGGTAGATGGACCCTATATCGGGGTGGAAGCTATAAGTACTTCTATTTTTGGTAGATTAGACTGACTAGGTCTATCTACTTGCTGAGAGAATGATAGTGTAATATCTAATCAATCCTCCAAGCTAATCATGTTGGGACTGATCCTATCAAGCATTAGAGAATCTCCTTGTTCTTATTGATCCTACTAAAGGGCACTCCAATGAGTTTCTATCGCATATACAGTTCGAGCAGGGGTAGAGTTAAAATAGTGGTTTCTAGTATACCCATGTCTCCCCCTATATCCTTGACCATGGAGTCTTCCTCTATTTCCCTAGTTAAGTACAGGGAAATTAGGATCATCATAACCAGAATCATCATTTTCATAGGGATCCATTAAGTGGATAACGTTAATAGAACTGAATATCAACTCTTCATCTGATAAATATTATTCTTGAAAATTTTCTTCTGGTTGGGTTGTTTGGCAGGGTGGTGCCCGTGATTTTAAAATAGATGGAATGAAATCTACCAAAGTCAAGGAAAATTTTGGCCTTAACACTAGATTTTCCTCTTTTGATTTCTATTTTTCCTTATGATCACGTCGCTTTTTTTGGAGATTTACTTTTTGAGGACTAATCTTTCGATGAAGAAGGATTTCTTGTGGTGGAAGTAGAAGAAGACACGGTTGGCTGTTTTGACTATGTCTGTAAAATGACATGAGTCAGATTAATCATTTTTCTGATCATCCAACCATCATACTTCTGTGCATTTTTTCTTTTGATTTCTTGCCACTCACATTCTTTCTCTAGATCAGTAGCAGTAACACATACTACTTGCGCTGATGAAATTCTCAGTTTCATATTTCTAGAGTCTACAATTTTTTTGTAGGATGTATTTGAAAGCAAAATATTCTTGAATGGGATGCCCCAACATTTGGTGATAGGGACAATAATTTATAAGATCTTCATCTCCTTCATTGTTCGATTTCTTCATCCTTGGTAACTGAACCAAATTGTTTTACAAAAATGAAATGAAGTAACTAGGAACCTATTCATTCTGAAAATAATAAACTTTGTTCTTTAATTCCTCAAACATTATATTCCTTTGATCTTTTTGATCATCTTGTCAAGGTGGCCATTGCTGCTGCCACTCAGGAGGTGGAGCTCTTCGGTATGATGAAGGATTTGAAGTGGAAGTGGGTATAGGTGCTTGTTTGATTATGGCTGTAGTAGTATTTTCTTTTCCTATTCTCCTTCCCAGATTTTATGGAATTACACGACATTTATATTTAGTTTCCACAATAGAATCCTCCAATTGTTGGGTAATTAAAGAAAGTTCTCGAAACCCTCTTGTTTATTTCACAAGGATCAATGGTGTGTGTAACTCATCACGAAGATTTTCCAAAAAAATGGAAGCAAATATTTTTGGGGGAGTGATAATTTTAAGTAACATTTTAATTTTTTCCATCAAGAAATGAAATCTGAAACTCTTTCATTATCCCTTTTTTCAATTTTTAAGATCAAAATCTGTTTTCTATGGAATAATTAAGCTGAATTGGAGAAAGAATAATTGACAGAGATCTTCCCATCTAGTAATTGATCGAGACTAAAAACATGCATACCAGACAAAAGTTGGCCCCTATAATGATTTCAAAAATCATATGATCTTTACTGCTTCTTATTGTTGAGGAGTTCCCATCATGGGATCACAAATGAGACACAAAATGCATCAAGTGCTACTTCAGATCTCCCAAACCATTAAATATTGGAATTGTAGTATTCACAATGTTTGGTGGGGGAGGGATCAGATCCACCCATTCAAGGTAAGCTCTCTTTTTTTGTTGTACTGGTGCACACCATTCTTCCATAGATTCCAATCGAGTTGTTAATGCTTCTATTGTATTCATAAGCATTTGAGGAATATCTAGATGAGCTGGGACCTATACAGGTACAACAGTTGGAGCTTGAACTGGTGTAACGACTGGAAAGACCACTGGTGGTGGTGCTATTGGTATTTTTATAGGATAACTCATGGGGAAAGGCCTATAAGGATGTGTTTGATCCTAGACTTACTGTGTACCCAATGAAGGGAATTCATTATCCACATCTGTAGCTGCAACAAACCCTATTTGTGGAGGATTTTTTACAAGATTTGAAAGTTGAGGATCTACCTGGGGAGCATGTTTATCAGAAATATTGTTTCGAAGTAACTTTGTATTGAGTATTTTTAACTCTTTCATCTCCTCATCTTGGTTATCTAATATTTATTCAAGTGAAATATATTGACCTTATCTAGTAGAAAATTGAGATGTGATTTTACATTTACCTTTCCTCTTGTTATATGCCTTACGAAGGGGTGGTAGTTGGTCACTTGAGGGCATACCTATATTCTGGGTAAGCCTCTAATTTCAGGTATGCACACCTCCTTCATTTTCTCTAGTGTGTACCGTATTATGTATGAGAACTTCATATTCTAAATCCTCTGAACTAGACTCATTCTCTAGTAGATTTTCTATAATGGTATTAATGAAATTCACTGATGCATACTGCATTGATGGAATTTTTTCAGTATCTTTGTAAGATCATATCCTTTTATATCTTCCATGTGACTATGTTCTTCTATGTGCTTAATTATCAAGAAACGTTTGATGGAAAGTAACCTAAAGGGAACCCTTGGATAGTTCAGTTGTGCGTTCACTTTTTAGCTTCTTCTCTAATCGGGATAAAACAGACTTCTTTTGAGGAGGGGATTGTTGATGTTAAAAATACCTCATCCCTATAGGGTGGCATTGTTCCTGTTCTTTTTATTCAAACCTTTAAACATTGTTTATTGAATTTGAAGGTTCAATTAAACAATCCCCCAACCCTGAAGGATGGGGTGGCTCTTGAACTGATATAGATGAGATTCGCACAGCTTATCTTATGATTTTGTGAATTTTGGTCTGAACATTTGCTGGATATATTATCTAAAAACCATTAAAATCACCTATTTCATAAGACAGTTGTGTTATTTTAGACGTTTACGCCATATGATGGCTGACATCCTCTATGTAGGAGGCCTGCTTAAGATTCTCAAACGATTGATGCAATATTATCTCAACAGCTTGTTCTCTTTATGTATAACTCTGATGAGAGATAGTTGAGGCATGTTCTTGAGTTAATACTTGATTACACACTAAATCTATTGATTGTAGTCCGTCTTGAGAAATAACATTTCATGAGACCACTTTTGGATAGCTTTTTTGATTTTGGAGCACATTGAAATGAAATGCTTTGTGTGCAACCCATCATTTGATATGAACACCAGATGGGGTATCAAAAATCAATTGGAACAGAGTCTTTAGTGCATCGAGGCATGCATGTTAAAGGGTTGTCTGCTTCTATTCAGCCTTTGGATGCCAAGAAATTGAAAGAGACTCTAGGTCGATTTAGAGTTTCAATCCTTCTATTACATTTACATGATTTTGATATTCATCATACAGTAATACTTAGGTTTTCAAATGATGAAGAGCATTCCATAAGTTGAGGTGGACATTATGAATTCAATCTTCTTCGATCAATTCTAGAATGTTGATTGAGAGTTTTCCAAAGGCTAGAACATGACAGGTAGTTCTCCTTTAGCCAATTGTTTTCTCATGTTCAGCATATCTTCATCATATTTTTCTAGAGGTTTCTCCAATTGGTCCAACCAAAGTGGATTCATCTCAATTATTTTATTACAAACAATGGAATCAGTTGCTTTTTCCTCTTCTACATTAGAAGAAAAATGACTCATTGGAGGTTTAGAGAATGAGACTACCCTTAAGATGTATTTTGGATGAGAAAGTATTTAACCCATTAATGACAAGGCATCAGACATGTCTATCCTTGTGTTGGTAAGTTCCTCGAGATACTAGGTATTTATCAATACTACATTGTTGATTAGGGAATTATATTAACAATGTGAACCACTACCATGGAGAGAACTTTCGCAGTGAATTCCATCATGGGGAGAACCACCATGGTGGATTATAGCAAGGGATAAATCCTCTTGCTCCTTGGTCTTATATGCACATGGAGGGTTTTCGTGGCTCTTATTTGGAGATAGGATATCTAGATTGACAGAATTTTCATGAATCAAGACTTCATGATGAAGTTCCTGATGAGGAAATTCAGAATTAATGTTGCTACTCCCATAATTTGGTAATGAGAGGGTAGGATCTTGAGCTACAATAGATATATATATGAGGGCTTCAAGAACTCTAGCATTAAGAGAATCCAGATCGCAGATTGGATCTTGATTTCCCAACTGTGTTTGGAAATACTTATTCATGGATGCTCTATTACACTTAGTTGGGGACAATTTATGGGAGAAGTGGTTATCATGGGCAAGTGTATGTGCCTACCTTGGTGCAGTCATAAGAATGGGCCGATTACCTCCAATTGGAAAGAGTGTATGTTCCTGATTTGGTTGTCCTTATGATATAGGGGAGTATGACCCATAACCCTCCTAGACTAGAATAGAGGTATATATCTACTCTTGGATGGCATGTTGATGTGTCATCCTAGGCGTAGAGACAGAGTTATGTGTATATTCCCTTGGTATTACTGAAGTTTCTATTATGGTATTCTGGCATGCTTCCAGAATATGGGTAGAAATTTGTGTCTATCCTTTAACCAATGATAAAATATATTTGGTGACTTCAGTGACCAGAATGGGAATATATGTCCATTCCGTATCTGGAGTAGGTTTATGTGCCTTCTTCTATCCTCCCTTCGTTATTAGTGGGTACTGATTGTACTCATGTGTGGGGGAAGAGAGTTGATTTTGGCCCATATTTGTCATCAAATCATTCTGAATGACTTCTCTGGGTTTGACCAAAAAATACTATTGGTAGGCTTGATGAACACGGGTAGGTTTATGTGCTTACTGGTTGTTTTCCAATAGGCACAACTGATGGACTTCTTTCAAAACTGATAGATGAGACTACTGGAAGAATTTGTGAGTGTAAGCAGGAATATGTTCTTGTTTACCAGTTTCCACCACATTTGATTGGTGGGATTCCTTGAATACAGTCAGATGAGCCTGCCTGACTGGCTGGTAATTTGTAAATAGGTGTATGTGCATGTTCATGATACTCCACAGGATTTAACTAGTGGGATTGGTGGATCGCAGCCAGATGAATCTGCTGGCCAGCAGAATTGGGACGAATGGGTGTATATTCTTGTTCGTTGTTTTCCATAAAGTTAGGTTGATAGACTTATCCAGAGGGGGAAAAGGAAATGATCTGCTCCTTGTTGGCAGGAATTTTTCCCCGGAGGTTCTTCTTACATGCCTGGGTCTGAGAGAACTAGACCAAGCAACCAAATAAAACACCCCCATCATGTTGGGAATTCACTTCTACGTGATTCTACTGACGATGATTGTAGGTGGGAGTCCTTGGTAAGAACCCCTGTATATTTGAGTTCAGGATTTAAGTGACTTCATGATCCACCTCCCTATAGTATTGGAGGGACTGGTTGTTTCATTCCAAGGATAAGGACCCAAAACAGTTGAAGATGGTAGTTGGAATTATCTGTTTCGTGATCATCGGTCTTCAATGAGTGAAAAATCGACAGTTGTTGTTAACCCATAGATCCTGTCAGGCAGTCTCCAATGTTGAGACAGTACCATGTTGAAATTATTCCATTACTAGTACATTGGAGACCCATCTTTGAAGATTCTAAGTTGGTGATGACATCCTTCCAACAGATGAGGATCCAGTTTAGGCAGTGGATGGGGCATTCACGAGTGAAAACATGAAGGAATCCATTTGGAATTAAGGTAATTCTAAGAATACTGAAAAAAACAATGAACTCCATTAAAGAAACATCTTTTAGATGGATACATGTATGATTTATTCCTTTGTCTAACATTAAATTATTAATTAATTGGGACCTGATATATGGATAACACTATTAACTTGGTTAAGGATTCACGTCGGGTTCACCATTTTTTGTTTCATAGTTCATTGGAACGTGTGTTCTAGTTTGGAATCACTGCTTCCATGCACTTTCCATTGGATTTATTTATAGAACTAGAAACAACCAACATTTCTTTATCCAAAAGTTACATGCTTTCTAAAGGTAGGCGTTCATTGAGTTTGATCTTATGAAACTTAATAACATGCATTGGTTGATGGGATGGGAGTTCGGACTCATCAAACCGTTTTGAGGGGAATTATTGTCTAATCTGGGACTCTCTTATAGATTTGAGATATTTTCATGAATACTTATTAATTAACCAAGTATAACATAGGTTTCCCTTGGAATTTGTAATTAATTATTAGCACGTGTAAAATTTGGAATCATCCGTATATATTCTAGGTTCTTCATTAATGGACACATCTATATGTACTCGAGGTTCTCCATAAATGGTATCCTCCCATATACTATTTAGAGATTCTTTGAACCATCATTATGATGATATTGATTTTTAAGCCACTCAGTGGGGAACTCTGGAATTTATTGTCGTCTAGGGAGACAAAGGTTTGTTTTGATATTGGGATAATATCCATAAATGGGTTACCGATGTATCCTTGTGAAATGAATCATAACCCTCGTAGTTTAGTGCCGCTTAATGGGACACATCATACCTTTTAATGTCATGTGATAAGTACCTAACCATACTGTTTAATGTCATGTGGTAAGGGCATCTAATCTAAAGGTGCTTAGTCAAGGTTTGGTGTGGTACTTATTACTAAGCAGCCCAAGGAACTTGGAAATAATATGAGTTTCCATGTTGGGTTAGGCCCTATTGGGAATATGGCCTAGAAAGAACAGAGTTGATTTGAAGTGTTGGGTTTGAACCTCAGAGAGGCTTCCTACATATCCAATTTGGATAGAAATCAAAGCCCACATAGATCGATTGGGTCTCATATGAGAGTATAGTCCTTTGATATAAATGAGTTTTGGATTACTTTCTAAAAAGGATTCCTTTGTGATTTGGGGGTTTAATTTGGGGCTTATTTCTAAGGAGGATACCCAGGTTAAAGTAATTGAGGATGGATTTCTAAAGAGCATATCTAATAAGCTCGGGCCTTGAGAATACTTCCTACATATCCCAATTATGGTGGGAATTGGAGTTCTCTAGTTCATTCACCATTGTTGTTTGTACAAATTTTTTGATCATCATGAATCTATAATACTACCCGAGTCATGCTCTATGTGAGAAAAAATAGGATGTGAAATATTCAACAAGTGCACCTATGCTTTTCATCTTCTATTGGTGGAGGTGAAGGAAGTAAAGAGGAGCAAAACTGCAACCTCTTACTTTAAAGGTTAGGGTCTTACACCAGGATTGATACCCTAATGGATCTTAGGAGGGGAGGGAGACTTCTCATTTCTTGTATGGAAAAGAAAGTGTGAACCATACCTTCCCTACCAGAGACCTAAGGTTCAAGGTTTTATAGATGAAAAGGGGAGGACAAAACCCATACCCTAATCCTCTAATCCTGGAACTTCTAAACACTATTCCTAGGATAAAATTACATGTGACCGTGGATATACAAACCCACATATACTCCATAAATCCTATCCACATTGTGAAACAAATGTGGGAAACCTCTTACTTTGTATATACAAATTCAAATAGGAGACACGCTGATGTGACTTTCCCAAAGGTTTGATATGTTAAGAGGTTTTAGTGGAGGTTTCAACATAATCCCTTTTAGACAAGGGTTCCAATAAATAAGTGGCATTTTCCATGAATGGATTTGAAGAAGGCTTGATGGATTTTAGACTAAAGAGAGTGGGTGAATCAAAGAAGGGCTCCCAAGTAAGTATCAGTGCACAAGTATGGGGGTGAAAGTAGGCATTGGTGACCTGGTGTTCACTTAAGTGATGAACAACCTGGATGTTAATACGTGGGTGAGACTTGACTCAAGACTTCAAGAGTATTCATAGGTATTCCCATAAGTGGGGCACTCAAGTTCCTTTGAGAGGAATGGGTGGCGCTAAAGTGTTTCTGATTCAGGGAGGTTGGGTGGTTTATGTGTGCAAGTGTTATGGATTTAAAACACTAAAATGACTTACGTCTTATGATCCTCCTTCAATTACTCTATTCTAGATGCTAAAAAACTACCTTGAAAGTTTTAGAAGACTTGGGAGAAGCACTAGGGAGACTATAGCAACAATTAGGCTTCAGGGAAATTGGTTCTTACAAATGAAGGCCCCAAGAGTCTATTTATACGAAAATAAGTTACCTTAGGCCAAATGGTGGTGGGGAAAGAAAGTGGGTTGCGTGCCAGAATTGGGTGCGCACGTACCTTATGCACTAATGGATTCTTTTCTTGACTACGGTGATCCAATTTTTATGCCTTTTCAAATCTTTATTTTATTCATGTGTTTAATCCTCTTTTTTCTAAGGAATTTACCTTTGCCATTTTTTAGACTCTGTGATGGAACAGAGTGTCAAAACTTGAAAATCACATGGCCCAAAAATGTCACTTCCTAAATCCAAAATAGCACTTAGAAATATTGGAATATATATGATTCTCCCTCAAAATACCTAACACAACCTCCATATGGTCGGCATGATCCACATTCATCTTAAAATACACCATGATTTCATAAAAAAAACATGACCTTGAAGGAGTCCAAAAAGTTATTAAATATCTAGTTCATCAATCTCATAAATACTTTTAGAGAATTGGTTAGTTTAAATGGAATAACCAAATACTCAAAATATTCATATTGGCTTAAAAAAGTGTTCTTTGGATCATCCTCTTCTTAGACCCTCAGCTAGTGGAACCCAGATCTTAGGTCAATTATTGAAAACCATTAGGCCCCTTTGTCCAGATCATATAGATCATCAATTCTAATAAAAATGTATTTATTCTTTATAGTCACCTGGTTAATCTTACAATAGTCTATGAAAATTCGAGGGTGCACATTTTCCTTATTTTCAAATAGCATAGATGAGGCCCATGATTAAATACTATGGATGATAAAAACATTTACCTCAAGATACATTAGCTATAATTTCAGCTATTTCATCTAGAATAGATACATTCAATAATATAGTAAGGAAATCTGGCTCATCCTTAGGATAATATCAATAGTAAACTCGACCTCTTTCCAGGGTGTAAACCACGAAAGATCTTATGGAAAAACATATGGGGTCTTGTAAAAGACCACTGGAAATTTAACAACTAAAATATTCTCAATATAATTGAGGAACAACCTAGATAACTGGCATAAAATCAACCCCAATTATAAAACAACTGTTCCTTCCCTCCCTGATCATGGATCCCACTCACCCTAGAAGATGTTAGTGCTCCTGTCAAGAGTAAGGAACTTGAACCTATGATGATAAAAGTTGATGATTTCCTTAAAGTTTATCAACCACTGCATTCCAATGATAAGGTAAAAAAACAACCATTTCTAAAATAATGAATTCCCAAATGACTTCCATGTCATCTACCAGATCATCGCACTGCAGAAATTTGAAACATCACTCATTTTTCCTACCCAACATGGTTAGAAAATACATAACATAAGGAATCAACTTATCTTGAATAACAAAATAATAAATTAGTATTATATAAATGAGATAATGGGATTCTCCTGTATCAAATAAAATGGATTTCATTGAAGAATCAATAAACATTGTACCTCTCATGTTGGTCAACCCAGAATATGAGTCCTCGAGCATAACCTCTATTGCATGGAGATACCCGATATTAGACCCTTCCTATTCTTCTATCCCTGGTGAAAATCATCCTTACTATGCAGGTAAGATCTCCCACCCTTTAAAACCTCTGACTTCACCTGAGAACGCTTTGAAAAAGTGGATCCCACACCACTCACACACAAATCCAACCATCAAAAGTTTTGGAGATGACCTAGACATACACACTATAAGCATGTCCTCATAGTCTCTTAGAAATTTTTACTTGTTTTTCTTCCTTCTATAATTAGTAACGTACAATTATATTACTCCCCAAATAAACCATAAGGGATAAACCTAACGACTGTTAGACACTCTTTCCTCTACCCCATTGAGGCTCATCCCACATACACATCTATCTTGATGAAAAAATCTAGCTTCTTCCCATTGAAAGAACAATATCGAGGCTATTAATTCTTTTTAAATCAACTTATTACATATCCTCTTTATCAACCACCTCTGAGTAGGTAGGTAGACAAATAATAATAATAATAATAGACCTTATCTTTGGCTTCAATACCATATCAAAACACTGATTCTTAAGGTTTCCATTTTTGAGGATATCCAAAGAAACATGAACCAACTATGTTATTCCGGTGGCATAATCCATCACTAAATGATCCCCTTTCTCTGACTTCAAGAAATAATGGGACTTCACCACCATCAAATTATCTGGGTAGAACTTTAATTAAAATCAAACTTGAAAATGGTCTATGTGTGATCCGTGTTCCACCTCAAAAGAACAATATAATCCCACCACTTTCGATATGGTCCTTCTATCACATACATGGATAAACCCACATTAAAGATTTTAGGGGTCTACAAGAAATCAAATATCTGCTTGATATGACCCAAATACTCCTCAGGATCATTGGTTCCCTTGTTTCCATGGATTATTGGTGAATTCTTCCTCATAAAATATTGAGCTTGGTCTATAGTATATGTTGCCTCCTGACCACTCACTTGACCCAGGGTTTTGATCATATGAATCACTAACTCCACTAAAGATGGATCAAGGGGAGGGTTTTCCTACAAGGTATTCTATAAAACACCCTCTCTATGTCTGGATGAGGTTCTTTTTGGAGGCATTATCTATAAGACAAAAAATAAAAGCTTTATTAAGAATAATTTCATCTCAAACCACATCAAAGAACCCAAAGAAACCCTCATCATGGGTTTCAACCAGCAATACAATCATCAAAAGAAAGACCAAATGAAAAGGGAGAATTTTTTTAAAAAAATATCAAGTATTTCCCAATGTGCATGGCTTGGATGCACGATTAGACAAACCATGTGCCAATCATTAAAATTTCACTAGAGGTTGGAAGATAAGGTCACATGGGTTGTGCACCATTACTACTAAACATGGGGGCTAACTATGAACCTCCTCCAAAAATCCCTATTTCACCCCAAAACTCAAATATACCCCCTAGATACCCAATAATTCACCATTGACTGTTAAATACCTAAAAATCTCATTAAAAACATGTAACACTCCTCAAAATGAAAACATAATCCCAGACCACCCATGGAAACTCGTGGTTCAGCATGAGGAATTGTTGGATAGGCACTCCCCCATTCCTACCTTTAAAGTACTGATGGTCTTAGATCTATTATACCACTAACACCCATGTAAAACCTTTCTCTGATACCATTTTGTAACGAACCAACCAGGTTCGAGCAGACTTGTCACCCTAGCTAACTCACCACATGACATGATGCATGTTCCCAATCATTGTAGGCTGGAAACAAGCCTCAAGAATAAATAAAAATATATTTGGAATAGTTTATCCCATTTTAAATAGACATTACCCATCCATAAAATGGGATATCCACAGTAACATCATCAGATTATGCAATAAATACAAGTAGATACCATAAGCCTAAATGTATATCATAAACAAAACATTCCATAATAGAATATATATACATGATATAACAAGTAAAAAACCAAAACTCAAAAGAATGGAAAAATTTCTAAACTAGGAATACGCATACATACCAACTGATACAGATTCCCAAATCTAATATGCATGAACCAACTCCAAAAGACCATATTTCCTCCACAAAACACCATATGGAGGTAATGATGATGATCCACCTAATACATGGTTCCCTTGACATTACCTTTGTCCTAAAAAAAAGTCTACATATAACCAAAGGAATATATAGGTTGTGAGGAAAAAATACTAGTAGGATTCCATCATGAATCTTTTTAAGAATTTTACCCATGAAAACTAATAAAATAATTTGAAAAATCTTTTCAAAAATAAATCACTTGAAAACATTTCACTTTTAAACAAGACTTTGAAATTACTTTGGTTTTCCATTCCAAACCAAGCATGTTTTATTAAAAAAATTAAAATGTATAAAATAAAGAAACAAGGACCAAGTCATAACATTTCTAACATATCTGACACGATATAGTAAAGATGAGCATAAACATCAACATATAACCATATGAATATAAATGGGAATTCCCAATTATCATATCATGAATTAAACTGATAAAATTAATAAAAGTATAAAAACCAATATAGAATGAGTAAGTGAACCTAGGAATCTAACCATAATGTTTTAATGTGAGTGATTATAAACAAGATATGCTAGATGGCCAAGAATATGGAAGCTCTTACAGTTTTCCTTGGGCCTAACTCCATGAGCTCTCATTGTCTCTCGGTAAATAAATGGAAGATCTCATGGTCTTCCTATCTAAAGGATCTAATGGTCCCTTTGAAACAAAATGGAATCTTTCATGTTCTTCCTCTTTGAAGGCTCTCACAATCCCTTAGACAACCCCTCACTCACACCCAAGTTAAAATATTTTATACTCTATGCCAACATAATCACAAAGAAATTTCCATACATGAAAAAACATTCTACAAGATAATTTAATAAAAAAACATTCCCATTATATCAAAACACCTTTAAAAAGTTAAAAAAAATCTAAAATAATTTTATAAATCCATTTAAATCCATCAAATACATTTGATCCATTTCAACAAACACTTGAAGTGCATAAAAGCCACCCAGATTTGGAAACTCCCATTTAAAAAACCCAATTGGAAAACCAAGTCATAAAGTACAAAAATCATGGTATATTTATAAAAAATAAATAAAATATGGTAATTAAACAATTAGAAAACAAATAAAATTAATAATTTAAATGTAAGACATGGAAAACATCCTTAAATAGAGACACAAACCTTGGATTCTCTTCCAACATTGTCACTATCGTTAATAACTACCCAAAAATGAAGATCAAGTCCTCTGACACATAATATACAAGAAAAAAAACAAATCCCCCATTACATGCACAATATTCAGACCACACCCCATCTAGGGCTAAAAATATCCATAAAAATGGAAGGATAATGGTAATAAGGAGGAAAATAAGGAGAAACGAAGAAGAATTGACTTACCTCAAGCCATAACTCCAAGATCCCAAGGAGAATCCAACACAAAAGAGAGGGTAAGATCCATGAAAAATTATATTAGGATACACATCTTGGGAGGAAGAAATTAGTGATAAATGAGGAATAAATTAGGTATAAAATCATTAGGGTAAAATGGTAAAACACTAATTTTTAAGTGTCCGGGACAGGTCACATTATTTAGACGCATGGTTAGGAAAACAATGTGCCAAACATGTAGAGATATTTTCTACCTATAAACCAAGATTCATGGTTAATATTGTGCTTCAAATGGTTTAAAAAACCATCCTCAAACCATATATAATCCAACTATCCAAAACTATAGTACCCTCGCGTGATTAGCCACATGGTTAAACAAAATATGAACTAACTATGCACTTGGTTTTTTCCCAAAAATTTACATTTATAACCCCATACACCCAATAAGTCCAATTAAAAAAAAATAGTAAATAAAACTCAAAATTAAACATACTAGTGACTCGGGTGGTTTCACATAATCAGTCATAAATGGCCTTAAAGGGTGTCATCTTGTTGGATGATTAATAAATGTTTTTTATAGGAAAACTCAACCAATACAAAGTAGATATCTCATGCTCCATAAAAGTTTATAAAGAAAGAATGAAGTAAGTCTTTAGTAATATGTATTGAAAATTTTTTCTATCCAACCATCTACGAATGATATGTCGTGATCAAACTAACTTAAGATCCCATCACCTCCTAGAGGCCTCTCAAAAAATGAGAAGTGAATTGAGTATATCTGTCATAAAATATAACATATGGGAATCTCTGCAATCCAATGATATCTTTAACATACAAACTTATTAATTCCTTTAATTTGGTTATATCCTGAATGAGAATAAAGTGATCTAATTTGGTCATCCAATTGATCACCACCCATATCACATTCTTCCCTTGAGGGATATGTGGAAACCTAACCATGAAATCCATCGAAATATCATCCCATATCCAAATCGACACAAGAAGGGGATGAAGAAAACCTAAAGGTTTTTGTTCAAATCCATGAACTTATAAGATGTATAATAATGAGAAACAAAATTAGTGATATCCCATCTCATACCTAGCCACCAGAATCATATTTGCATATCATAAACCTTATTCCTTGATTCAGGGTGCACTGCCCATTAGGAACTATGGTAGTCCCCTATCAAAGATTTTCTCATAGTCAAAGGTAAGATGTACCAACTTAAGAATAAGAGGATATCCTCATAAGAAACCAAGAAGTTGTTTATGGTCTCCACGCCATAAAGGGGTCTACTGATTCCATGGAAGTCATCATTGAGCTACTGATCTTGAATAATCATCTCAAGAAGAGATAAGTTTAATTGTATGTTTTACAGAACAATCTATATCTCATCCTACTGAACTAACAAGTGTATACAAGCAATGATAGCCATAAAATTCCACTCTTCTAATGATTCTTTGACAGCCTAGTCCAGAAGTTTCCAATTCAAATAATCAATATCAATATCCCCCTTACATAGAGTGTAGGAAATGTAAAAATCAAAATATTACAAGTACTCTACCCATTTCCTTTGATGAAGATTCAGATATTTTTTGAATAATATATAACCCAAGATTTTGTAATCAGAATAAATTGTAAAACATTCTCTAAAAGGTAGGTTCCCTAACTCTTAAGAGCATGCATCACAACTGTGAGTTTGAGATAATGAGTATGATAGTTCTTCTTGTGTGTCCTAAGATTTTGGGAACTATAGTCCACCACAAGATATCACTCATCATGATAACACAACCAAAACCAAAACTAGAAGTGTCACAAAATACAACATATCCCTACCTAGACTCTGTAAGGGTCAACACTAGGGCAGAATTAAAAATGATATTTAATTCATCAAAATAGTTCTAACATATCTAATCCCACAAATACTTTAACCCTTTTCAAGTGAGTGTATTCATTGGAGAAGCTAATTTCTATAAATTTTTAAGGAACCAATGGTAGTACCCCACTAATTCAAAGAAACTCTAAATATCAAACAATTATGTGGTTGTTACCATTTCATAATAGCCCAC
Source organism: Viscum album (assembly GCA_963277665.1). Classification (NCBI taxonomy): domain Eukaryota; kingdom Viridiplantae; phylum Streptophyta; class Magnoliopsida; order Santalales; family Viscaceae; genus Viscum; species Viscum album. The sequence goes on from OY728123.1 coordinate 1,768,977,587, forward strand.
ACCTTCTCTATATTAACTAGAATACCGTGATCTGAGACCACATGTCCCAAGAAATTCACCTCCCAAACTTAGAAATTAATTTTTCATAGCTTGGCGTAAATTCAGTGATCTGTAAAAATTTTCAGAACTAGTCTCAAATGATGCACATGATCCTCTTTAGTTTTAGAGTAAACCAAGTTGTCATCCACAAATACCACCATGAAAGAATTAAAATACTCATGTAATATCATTTTCATCTATTCAATAAAACTTCTGTAGTAGTGGTTAGAAAAAAATTCATTACATGGTACTCATACTGGATATACCTACTATAAAAGGTGGTCTTTGGGATATCAGAATCCTTGATTCTAAGATATTGATAACCAGAATGGAGATCAATCTTCAAGAACCACTTCCCACCTTTAAAATAGTCAAACAAATAATTAATCCACAAAAATTTATACTTATTCTATACCATAACTTGAATATGATTTTGGTAATCAACACAAAGGTGAAGAGTGAAATCTGCATTCATTGAAAAAAGAATATGCACCACCCAAGGTGACACACTAGGGAGAATAAATACTTTATTCAATAAATCATACAACTAAGTATTTAACTCCTTTAATTCGGATGGTGTCATGTGGTAAGATGATCTAGAAATAATATGATCACCTGATACCAAGTCGATATAAAATTCCACATTACTTACCAGTGGAAAGCCATAAAAGTCAAACAAAAACATGCTAGGAAACTTGACAACCATTGGTGGAAGATCACTACTCAAAGATTCATGCTCCATGTAGAAATAAAAAATATGTATCATCCTACTCAACTCCGGAAGAGGTGGTATGAATCTACTCAACCTTATGTCTTATTCCCCCTAGAAAACATTTTACACCCCATCGGGAGAAATAAAAGAGACCCACTAAAGATAACAGTTAATCCAGGATTTGTGGACAACCATCCATTCCATCCCGATAATGAATTGAAAATATTTCATATTGATAGCTATAAAATCCCAAATGATGTCGATCTATGATAAATAAAAGGAATAAGAGGGGAATCAAATACCCTACTCTCTCTTCAATCTGAGGGGCATAACAATATCCATCACATAAGACATAAACTTCAAAGAAAGTTTTAATATGTTCACAATACTAGTCGATATGAATGAATGAGATGAAATGGTATAAAATAGAGAAATCACTAAAGATTAAGCTACAATGATGGTACCTCTCAATATCACTAGAACTATAAAAGTTTCCTCTGGAAAATTATACATTGCATGAAGAGGATTTATTTCAGATACCTTTGGATGGAACCCTCAGATCTTGAAGCATATGATTACTACATAGTTATTTTTGGTGATGATGATCTTGTACAACTATACAGGGAATAAAATACATGACATAAATACTTCATTTATATTGGTTGATAGAATGAACTATAAATATTTTGTGCCTCTATATAAATCCACTTCTAATCCCTAATTTTAAAACATAGAAATATAGTAAATTGGTATTTTCTAGATACCATAGAAGGTATATATTATTATTGATATAGTAATCAACCATAATGATCATCCCACTTTATATTTCCTTTAAAGAAAATAAAAAACAACCATTGGGAGTAGAAGGAAGTCCCACCAACACTAAATTACCATCCATTTCAAGCTTAGCCATCAAATCTATATCCAACACATCTATATAAGAAGTGAAAATTAACATGAAATCTTGAGATCAGATATCAGGTCAAAGACCTATCTTGAATATTTTATCCTTCAGTTTCCCATTTGATACTACCATGAATGAAAACTAAATAAGTTCAAAAAAAATATTTTCATACCAAGTCACAAATCTGTAACCTTCTTGGAGACTTTTCCAAAACCACATAATCTCGATACAACTACTCCATGAAAGGAACTCTAAATTCTTTATACTTAAAATCCTTCATGTTTCTTCATAGTAACCATTGAATCTAACCACCTCCTTCTAGGCACTTAAATCTTGAAGGTTGCAAATTTCACCTTGATTGAATTGAAATTTTCTAACAGTTTAAAAATAACCTTAGTATTTTTCAACCATTTGTTTGTCTTTTGAGGATCATTTGAGCCTTGGAAAGCTAGTGAATTCTACTGAAGAAACATATAATCATGATCTATTGTTTCATTACAACAAGGTTTCACTATGGGATCCTAAATGGGAATATAAGTGATTACCTATCTAAGATCTTGGACAAACAAACCACTATCTCAACAAGGATTTGATCAACTAGAGGGTTCACTTTCTATAGTTTATCGAAATCTACATATTGAGGTCTGTTGAATAATATTATTATGAGAATGGTATTATATAACATCAATATATAACAATAAAACATAAACAAGGATACTCATATTATCAACTCAATCAATAGATATAAGAATATCAGTTCCATCAGATAGAATTCAAATTTAGGGGATTTCAAAATACTCAGATCAGGTTTGGAGAAAAACTGAAATAATATCAATTTATTACTCAAATATGGTTTTTCCAAACACCCATGATGACTCAAGACTCGCTACGATTAGAGCTATCCAGGAACTCACTCGTTAATTACCACTTGAGTCCCAAAAATCATACCTCCTATCTACTAGGATATCATAAAACACATACCAACATCAAAGAGAGATGAAAAACCTCCTTTGATAACATTTTTCATGAACCTACCCAAATACCCTGGTACACTGATACTCGATCTGGAACTTACATGGCCCAAAGGGTGTTCCCAATCCCAACGGGCTTATGACTGGCACCTAGGCATCAACAAAGGGTCAAATGGAATGATTTCTCTAAGAAATAGTCAATCAATAGAGAAAAGTGGAAGATAAATCAATGAATAATTTTTATGAAAAATACTCTATAAGGAAAAAATCACAAAAAAGAAGATAAATAAAGATTAAAATGGAACATCATCCAATAAATCAATGTAATATCGAATAATAAAAAGTCACATGATCTCTATCTAATGAGTGGATCATAAATAAATTGGTCTCCTCTATCATTCAAGTTCCCACTAATCAAGAACACCTACTTCTTATAAGTGGTATTTTCTATTTTCCTGGACCAAGAATAACATAAACTAAAAATACCAAAAGGAAAAATGTGGGTTTGAGAAAAATATCTCAATAGTATTTTACTAAATTTTCTATAAGTAGTTCTATAAAAAAATAAATCATTTATACTTAAATTTAAATAAATACAAGGCATGGAAAAATAGTTTCACTTTTTAGTTAAATCGGCTTTGAAGAGAAAAAGATAGAAATTATATCAAAAACAAGTTTAAATGATTATTTTCAAAAAATGTAAGGGCATGAATAAATTATTTTAATGAAAAATGACATATAATAATCAAAATTAAAAAAATAAATGGTGTCACATGCCCTGAGGTTCATTAGTTATAGGGTCTAGGATCGTTGTGCTACTCATTCAATCATTAACAATTCAAAGTGTACAAAATTCCCTAAGTATCGGGCCATTAGGATAGAACCAATAAACACCCCACTTGTGCAAATCATGTTGAACTTGGTTTAGATAGATTTTTAATCATTAATTTTTTTCCAGGAGTTCAAAGCCCTAGTATTCTTATCCTATTCACCAACTAACTACTCAAACTCAAAATTATCATTTATTTAAATCCATTTTTATCAAGAATCATCATCAAATCAATTTTATTTCAAGATATATTTTCAAAAAAACCAAAAAATATTTTTAATGAATTGTAAAAAGAGTTCTATTTCATAACTCCATGCCTTTAAAAATCACACACACCAAATCATTTTAAACCAAGGTCAAGTGAAAATAAAATTTAAACAAATCAAGCAATAAATGTTTCATGTATAGAGAAAATCATTATGGAACCACCAACCTCGAGTCACATAATCTAAAAATAACTCAAAATGAGAACCACTAATAGATAGATGAAGGCGAGGAAGATCAAAGAAGAATCCCTATAAATTCAATTCCTCAAATAAAGGTTCCAATCTGTCAACAACAAGAGAATTCACTACTCTGAAATAAGGTGGTATAAGAGGAAAGGATAATTCCCAAACTAAGAGGTTACACATACTAGAGAGGGATAAATTGCATCAATAGGCACAATTATCCTAGAACAAAAGAGGTTTAAGGATCCAAAATCACCTCTAGATGGCCTCTAAAACTGATAAGGTCGAATTAGGTTTGATTTGGGAGAGTTTAGAACTTATAATGGGGGTTTCAAAACATAAATAATAATTTTTGGATAATTAAAATGTCCTCTCATGGTTTCTTAGGTTAGTTCACACTCTTAGATATAAATGTGAACCTAACCTTACACCCTTACTTAGATTCTAGAGAGAGTTTTATGTTTTTTGAACATGGATTGACAATCCACATGCCAACTATTTTCCCCCTTCTTTGCTACTGGAAAAAGGTTTCATAGTTTGTCAATCATGAGATCACATTATCTGATGTCACAAAATTTTAGGGGGAGGATGCATGGTCTAAAATAATCATCCATTCCCTACACAACTCCAACACATGGCACACTATTTCCTAGGATGAATCGCATGATTTTTCCTAACCATGTTCCAAACGTTCACTGGCCCAAACACTTTCCAAAATTTTCCAAAAGTCTCAAAAAACAACCTAAAACAAGATCAAAAAAAGGAAGATCAAAATTAGGGATTAGAAGTACCTAATTATGGTAACACGATGTTACAGTTTCACCAAGAAATTTGAATGGATGGTTGTGTAAAGAAGGGGTGTAAATGTGTCTTTTGTAAGTGAAGGGAAGAGTAGTTTTGGAATTACCTTAAATTATTAAATTATTTCTTCAAAATGTTGTTGGTCAATGACCATACATTTAATTATAGAGTATAGACCATGATATGGATGAACTTCCTCCCATCAACTCATGTTGGGGACAACATTTAGTGATTTAGGGGTTTTCACATTCACTTTTTGACTTTTACCCAATAGTATGCTTTTAAAGGTAAATTTTACTTTCACCCATGTTAATTAATTAAAATGTTCTATATTAATATTGATATTATCACCAACTTTGATTATTATAATCCTATTTTTGATGAAAACATTATCAATTAAAATTACAAGGATTAAGAAAAGTTAATTTCAAAATAAATATACTTAATTCTTATAAACATATTTTGAGATAACTATGTTTTTAAGATTAAAATTTATGTGTGAATTAAAATTATTAATTAAATTAAATTATAAAAGCTAAATTTATTTATTATAAATAAAATTAATGTTATGTGACATTGAAATCAATTCATAACCTAGTTTTACAATAATATTAATTTATTAAAAGAAAAAACATTAAACATTATTCTTTATTAATGTAACCTTTTACTTTAGTTCTAGGAATGTTGGTCATGAGTTCAATGAGTTAAAATAAAATTTTAAAAATCAAAATTTAATTATTTAATTTAACATTTTATCCACTAGATTTTTTTTGTGACATTCTAGTTCATTCTTATATATTGATATAGTCATGAAAATTATAAGTTTTGTAAAAACCACGTTTTCGACTAAAAATGATATTTTTAGAAGATGTTAAAAAAATAATTCTAAGTAATTTTTGATATTATAAATTAAAAAATAAAGTTAATTTTATCTAATTCTATTTATAATATATATATATATATTTTAATATAAAATACAAAATATAAATATGAACAAATTTTATTTTAAAATGATCTTCATAAACATTATGTGTTTGTCGTGTTATTTCAAACCAATTTTCAAATTAAAATAATTTTAATATTTTATTTCATATATAGATATCATATATTTTATCATAATTATATTTTAAAGATGAATTTTTTAATTTATTAATGTATCATGACCTTTGTTTTAGTGCGTGTGAAGAATGTTGTCGAATTCAGTATTGTTTAAAGAAAAATATATATACAGAAATATTGAGATGTTACAAGTTGGATATCAGCATATCCATCTAACACACAACATGATTTAATAATTATATATCAAAAAATACATACTACCATTAGCAATTAAATTTTAACAAAAATTAAACCATTAATTTTCATCAAAAAATTTACAAAAAACCTATCGACCTTTGATGAGTAATATCTTGATAATATAAACTCATATCAATGTGTTATCAGTTTTATTGGAGCCATATCAAGACACTATTTCCTAATATTATAAAATTTAATCTAAATTTAAAATTTCTATATTAAAATAATTCCATGTTCTCTCTGATACCAATTGATGGAACCTATGGCACAATAGAATCGTGAAATATATGTAATTTAAAATTTTGAGTTTATATTCATGTTAAAAAATGATATAAAAAAACCCCTTACCAATATTTCAAAACAGTTAAATTTAATTTAATCATGAAATATTAAATAAAATGATACCATAAATGGTACCTTGTTCATTTGAAATTTCTAAATTGATTCGCTCACTATCGGCATGTCATGGCTCAAAGATGCCAATATAGTAATCCTATAGAAAATTCACACTTGAAACACACATCAATGGTCATAGATATATAATTCTTGGTGATATTATAGAAAATCAAAGAGCTTTAAAATGTCCCTTTGGTCTCATGAATAATGCACACATGATTGGGAAGACGAGATCAATCCAACATTATTTTTATTAGATTTCTCAATATATAACATGATATAGGGGATTGGTGAGTTCTAAATTTATGAAAATGGTGTATTTCACTATTATTGAGTCAAAAATAAATTTTTATACTTAGGTTGTACTTTCCAAAATTTAACATTCATCCATATAAAGTCATATCTTTTATTTTAGACCCTTATTTACAATTATGACGTAATTAAATATGTCATAAATTTCATGAATATTTTATAAACCATTTGTAATAAATAAAATGTTATGTGATAAAATACTAACCATTTACTTTATTCCTAATCTCCCAAAATATTTTAATAGACCTTGAAGATAATATGTTTGTTAGAAAAAAAGTTTATTTTTTCATATTCACTTTTAATAATAAAATAACATGTAAATACATTGAGAAAAAAAAATCATTATTATTATAAATTTAAATAATATAACTAAATTAATTCAATTGTGATCGATCACACTCGGACATTCATCAGCCCCCACACGTGGGGCCCACTTCATCCCGAACTCTTATTTATCTAAATAGGTGGAACTTATGGATACAATTCTTCTGTGACCCTCTTAATCCTTATCTTGATAGTAGTGAGTCTAACCCACATACCAAGAATAAAGTCTAGTAACCCATCATGGACCCTAAGGAGGTAGGTAATTTCATAGTTATGACTACCTCCTACAAACAAATTCTATGTAATATAGTCAATTTGTCTCATGATATCTTGTGAATTAGGCTGCACACTTATACCATCATCCTTTTTTATTCTTTATAGATTTCATTAGATTTCCAGATGGAGTTTTCTTTTTATACCATTTCCATGGATTTAATGAAGGTAATATCATCCTGGTCAACCTAGGACCATGATATATCTCTTACTCAACTCATAAGAAACAAATTATATCTCAATTATTCAAACAATGTCACTCCACTAATTACATAACCAACACAAGCTAACTCACCATGACTTCAATGTCATATTTTTTATCATGTATCAAAGTATGTGATAAAATGGTACACATTGATAATGATCTCAATTTATGAGAATAATAAACATGTTCATATATATAAAAACCCAATGACACCTGAAACATGTGGTGTTCCTATTAATGGTCTTTTCCATGTGATCTCATCTACTTGAGATCACCAAGTGCAAAATTCATGAGAAGAAGTCTCAATTATTATAACCCAAACACTTGATAATCAAACATTATATGTTTCCAATAAATATGATGTATCTAGACCATATGAAATATATTTATTATTATTGTCATAATATCTTGATGTTCTAATTATAGTTAGGAATTTCTACAACCTATCGATACGATACATAATCTAAGGAAATTACCATGTAAACAGTTGATATAGAAGTATCAACACTATCATGGTAAGAATACACACACATATATATCAAATTTTATACATTTAATTATAATCAAAGTATATAAATGATTTGGGTATAGGGAACCCACTCACAACACTACCACTTTATCTAATTCCGGTTGATAATAATTCTCAACTTTCTAGCTCTCACATGAGTGTCATGCTTCTAATAAGATATGAATTTATTCATAGGGTTTGCCATGTTATACTCTATAGATAGTATGCTAATTTTAAATTCACCTATTTGAGGAAAATCTCCCAATAGATGAAACTTATGAAGTATATTCTTTGTCCTTCAATGTGACCTAGGCTCCTTGGCAAGCACCAATGTCGTAGTATTATCACAAAATACTATAACAAGGTATACACTGGTATGTAAAATTATAAATTGTAAATATTTTTTTATATCCAAACATCTTCCTTAGATTTATTATAATCCACTATATAATCAGATTCTACTATAGAATTAGTGACCAAAACTCCTTTGAGCTTCTCCATATCTTTACACCACCATTCAAGTAAAATACATAGCCTTACTGTGATTTTAGATCATCTTAATCTATTTATAAGATAGAATAATTTTATCCCCTAATGAAAAATACTCATATAATCCATACATTTAACACCCCAATAATTTATGATATATTTCCTTCTAAATAAATTCAGTCTCTTCGATATCTTGTGATATACATAACCTCGATTTTAAAATAATCATAAAATATGATATTGTGATAACCCAGCCATTAAATTGGAAGGTATGAATATGAATTAGTAAATTATTAAAATTATATGATTTAAAAAAGTTTAAATAAATTTATTATTAATAAATTTAATATAAATAAAAAATAAAAAACATTTCAAATAAAAAGAATTTTTTTCTGAAAAACTGTATTTTTTATAAAAAATGGGGTTATCGCGTTTTAAGAATTTATATTAAAATTATATTTTATAAATTTTAGAATATTTATTTTAAATAAATGAAATTAATTTTTTAAATAATAATTTTAAAATTATCATTGAGTGAATTTTTGATATCTTTCTAAAAATATTAATTTTTTGATGAATGGTGAAAAATATTGATTTTTTATTGAAATATTACTTTTAATTTTAACAGTTTAAAAGTTATATTGTGTTTTAAAATTTTAATAAAATTAAAATTAGTTTAATTATATTATAATTAATCCAATTTATTTCATTTTAATAAATTATATGTTTAATTTTTATGTAATTTCTTTTTATACTTTAAAAAAAATTCCATTATAAAATTATTTTGTCATCACATCTACAATTTGGATTTCAAATTAAATTATGCCACATTTGTGAATTGAATTTGGTAAAATTAATTAAATATTTGGAATAAAAATAATTAATATTATATAATAAATTCAACTAATTTTTTCTGAATGAATAGTAAAAATAGTAAAAATTAATTATCGTGCTTAAGATTAAAACAAGTTTATCAGGGGTTAAACTAAGAATATAAGGACTAAAATGGCCTAAAAATTAATATAATTACTATTTTATACCTTTTTAGACCTTATATAATATAAATTTCAACAATTTTCTATTTTTGATCCTCTTTACTTGTGAGAAACATGGTTATAATTTATTCTTTTCAAAATTTCCAAGTGTATCATTCCCCCACTTAAAAAAGACACCTCATATCCTCTCCTATTCATAATTAAAAATATATTTGTTTCAGAAAATACCTATAAAAGTAATTTAAATACACAACTCCTAATGACCTATAGTTTCTTTTTTGATCAAAAAACAATTTTGATACAGATTTAGGTATAAACCTAAAGGGGTTCTCCTAAGAAGAGGTATAGTTATTAACCTTGTGTCTCTATCTTATTTATTCCTCTAACTCCTTAAAATATTATCCAAAAATGATAAAATAATAAAACCATTATATCCATATAAATATATTTTATTATATTAATGGAATAACCTATATACATCCTTGCTTCCATCAAATGGGAAATGAAACTACAGATCGTGTGTATGGTGGACTACCGCCTCAAGAACTAATGTAATTTTTTTCCATCACTGAATCTCACAGATGTATATAATGATTGATTTAATGTATATATATGAAATTTATGAAAAAACTATAATTCTTAAATTATAATATCATATCTAACTTCTTACTATCCAATCTGTTAGAAAACAATAATGATGTTCATGCGTACATGTGGACTACCGTATCCACAAAGCGATGTGATACGTTTTTTATGTTATTTTTAAATGTATGGAAATAAGGACAGATTAAATGAATATATGTATTTTATATGAGATATAATAATTATTATATAATAGTGAAATATTATTTACCTTTATTTCCTTCCATCTGTTAAAATAATGGAAACAACGTTCATGCATACATAGGACCTATCATCTCCATGAATGTTATAATTCATTTTCCATCTATAACTTTTATGGATTAATCTAAAAACATACACAATTAATTTATATGATAATTGGATCATGATTGAAATTATTTTTATTATGAAACCATGATCAAAGTATAGGGACTGAAACTACCAAACCAAAACATAAATGAAAAATGAAGCACTTATCACTAGGAATAGTGTCTTTAATAAACAAGTGATAAAAAGTTATAAGTAAATAATATATTTTATGATATATATGAGTATATTTATTTAATATATTTATAATAAAACTATATTTATTATATAGGTGGTTCAAACACATAAAAAGGAAGTTATACCTAAGGTCCAAGTTTCTCATCTCACTTTTACTTATGCGAGTCATTTGCCATGTTGACTACTTATTTATTTTGTATGGTGTATATACTTCACCTAAATGTATTTTATGATTATTATAATGAAAATTATTTTATATAAATATCCAAATAATTATCCTTATTTCATAGGGATTATTACTCAAAAGTTACCAAATCAGTAAGGGTTTGACTCACAATCTCATAATTATTGAAGATTGTTTATGCTTAAGTCTCCATAGGGGGAATTATTTGATATTTATATATTGAAACTGATTAATTTACTTATCCTTTATTTATTCATTAAATTATAATGTAATAGTACAATTTTACTCTCCTTGGTTCTTAAAATTATTGAGGAAATGATTTTAAGAAAATCCAACTTAATTTTCTTTCAGTAGAAAATGTGTTTTCTTCCATATTCATTTTTTATAAAAAAAAATCAAGAATATTTTCAGAATTCTACAAATTATTTATTAAAGGAACTTTCGCCCTTTTTTACTTTTTAAAAAACAGTTTTAAAGGAATATTCCTTTCATTTTCTGAATGTGGTACTTTTTTACCTTTTTATAAAAGTGAGAGTGGAATGTTTTTTTAATAGAATATACAGAATTACCCTCCACAATGAAAACTCATTCCTTTGAATCTTACTTTACAAGTTTCCAGGATTATTTTCAAATGTTTTTTCTAAATATCCTAGAAAGGTTTAGTTTTAAAAAGTGATTTTCAATGTGAAAAGAATATTTTCCTTAAGAATGTTTTTAATGGAATTTTTATGGTATTTATATTCATAAAAAACATTAATTTATTTATGATCCATTAAGAATATGTTGTAATTATACCATAAATATTATTTCTTCAACTGGTTTATTATCATTTTGACAAGGGATATGGTATTTTGATACCATTGTCCATATTACTTTGGATTTTTATGATTATTTTTATTAATTAGGTAAATTATTAACATTTCATATTCTAGTTTTTAGACATTAATGTTAATGTTGATTATGTTTCACCCCTTTCATATAAAAAATTAATCGGAATTAGTAATTGAAAGTTAGAGCTCTCTATATCACCTCGATACATCAGGGGGCCTCATGTGACAAACTAGTTTGGGTATTTGGATGAGGCCTTGACCATTTATTTAATATGACATTGAGAAAGGCCTTTATGGTATGTTTATGATGGATGGAATCATGATTTCCCTCATTATGGGATTAGTTATTTATGTCTAGGTGATTATTTGATTAGTTATGATATCCATGGATAAGTTTCAAGATCATATGACTATTTATATAACTATTTAAACTCAATTTTTTCACATAGATGGAAATTTTCAAAGTGAAAAACATTAAAGATAATGAAAGATCTGAATTTAAGAAATACAAGGACACACCCCTTTAGAAAAGGCCCTATGTGAAGGTACCCCCAATTTGTATCAGTGTGTTGGGTACCAATGCATAAGCTTGTGCGACGTACATGCACGTCACACTGCGTGACATACCTGAATGAACCAACACCTTCTCTTAGGGTCCCATATTTTCAAATAAATAATACCATACAAATATTCATTTATAGGGAAGAAAATTCCTGAAGAACTCGTGGTTCTCTACTCACCCTAGTCCTTCACCCAGGTCCACCAAAACCTTATAGGTAGCTCCACAAAACATGAAGAAGAGGGAATTTATGGGGGGGTAGTGGAATAAAAGTCCTACCAATGTCTCAAACACATTAAACTTGTGCAAGGAACCCTCTCCCCCATAGTTGATGAACACTTGTGTGAGGTCCCCTTACCTAACCAGGTAATTGCATGAGACACTTTTGGGAACACCTTTGGAGACCCTTGGAGCCATGAGAAAAGCCTCACCCAAGTTTTTCCCCTGGTGGTCCATCACCCAAAACACCTTTAGGCCACATAGGCCAACCTATGTGAAGTACTCCCAAGATCACCTTGACTTTACCCTGTGTGATACTCCCTTGGATCGCCCATCCTATACCCTTGTGCAAGCCACTTATTAGACCCTATTCCAAGCCACCAATGGCATGGACCATGTTCCTTTGGATCGCTTCCCTGAAAGGGACCAAATTGAAACCCCCAAAAAAACCTCCATACTTTCAAAACCAAAGAAAGAGGCACACTAGAGTGTCTATCATTTGGATATGCATTTCTTAAATCAGAGGTTTCCCACACATGTCCTAACTAACAGTTGGGGTCCTTATGGTGCATGTAGATATGAATTCCCATGGTCACAAGGGCCCTGAACATGGGGATGGTGTTGGGGAGTTCCCAATATTGGGTACTGGGGTTAGGACCATGTCCTTCCCTATTAATCTATAAGATTCACAGCCTCAGTTCTAAACAGGTAGGGTGATGATCATTCTTTCCTTTCCATTTGATTGGGAATGAGATCCTCCTCCCCTGAAAAAGAACTACTTTCAGGGAATCCCTATAGAGTAATCCCATAGCATTTTTTGTTATAGGTTTCACTCTTACACCTATTTGTATTCTAGGTTATGTCTAGATGGGTAGTCTGATGTGATTATTCTGGATTCAAAATTGGAGATGGAATGTGTGCATCCAATCCCCTTCTTCTTCTACCATACCCTCATCCTCTTCCACCAGTGGAAGATAGATTGATTGGTTTTCTCGATCTCTGACATACTATTTTTCTCAAATTAAATCATAAATCATAATGACTTATGTGTTCTTATAGGTTAGTTATGATCATGGTTTCTACATGATTGGATGCATGTTTTGGTAGAGAATCTTCTTTCAAAACTTCCTCTTGACTTTATTCAACGTACCACTAAAGATGTGGGTCCTCAATGAAATTTATCCAACATCAAGGAAAATAAAATTTTGTGGTTCCCTATATTTACCAATTTTTCTTGTTTCTCACATCGATCATGACTCACATAGGCTTAGAGGTTGACAGTGTTCAGGACATCCACAAGATCCCAAACCTTATGGGAATCATTTCAAGTGTAAGTCCCAATCGAACCTTTGGGCCTCCTACTTGGTATAATCCCTAACATCTTACCAGGGAATCCTCCTCGGAAATAATCTTTGAAATCCAACCTTTGACTCTAATCCTTAGGAATAATCCCCAACCATAACACCATGCTCATCCATGGGCCTCCTCCTCCTATGTAATCCCTGAACAAGACCCCAAATCACCATGAGTTGAGACATCCCTCATGATATCTTTTCATAGGGAATCCACCTTAATAATATTCCCCAACTTAATCCTCTCAAATGTCCATACCACCTTAAAAGACAAACCTTCAGAGGTCCCCTACAGTTGCAGGTCCTCGCAACCAAACTATGTGGGTTTTGATTCTAATCCAAATGAGATACATAGGAAGCCTCCCTAAGTCCAAACACAACATCCCCAACCAACACTAATTTTTCTAGGTTACATCCCCAGTAGGGTATTATTAAAACTAGGAATCTATGTCCATTTTGGGGTCCCTCATCAACTTCTACTTAAGTTCCACACCAAATATTGACTAGGCACCTTCTTCCTAGACTTCATTGTCACATGATGTTAAACTACATAGTTTTTATCTTATCTCATGACCTTAAAAGGTATGATGTTATCCATTAAATGGAACTAAACCATGTGGGTTATGATTACTTTCACAAGGATACCCATTAATCCAATTTCATGGATCCTATCACGACATCAAAACAGCTTCTATCTCCCTGGATGATGATACACTCCAAAGCACCCCACTGTGTGGATGAAAACTAAAATTGTCATAATAATAACCAAAGAATATCCAATTAGAAATTAATAGGATACCATTGATAGATAACCTCAGACACATTCACAGGTATCCATTTATGAAGAACCTCAGAAACATATAGATGATTATAAATTCCATAAATTTTAATAATTTATTTTTAATTCAAGGTTGACCCACATATTACTTGGGAATTAATGAAGGATTCATGAACATGTCTTAAATATATAAGAGATTCCTAGAGTAGGCAACAATTATCCCCAAAATTGTGTGATGAGCCTCACCTCCCATCCTATCGACCAATGTGAGTTATTAAGTATCCTTGGACAAACTTCTCAACGAGTTCCTACCTTTGGAAAGCAGGTACCTCATGGATATATAACCATTTGGTGTTTCTAGATCCATGAAAAAATCCCTTTAGAAGTTTTTATAAAATAGTGAGCCCGGGGTGAATGATTGAATAAAACACAACCCCCTATAATAAATCTCCAGGCGACTTGTTTTCATGGGAAATAAAAAATGGTAAAACTGATGTGAATCGTTAACCAGGATGATAGTTTCATACACCTATTAGGCACCTTTTTCTCTCACAATGAAATAGGTCGAAACAATAAAATAAATCATGCATATGTTTATTCAAATGAGATGCTACTTTGATGGAGTTTTTTTTTTTTTTTTTTGTCATCTATATACAGTAACTTTCTCTCAGAACACCATTCAATCCAATGGTGTCCTTATAGATTCCATAGGCATATTACCTAACTACTATTAATGTTGGGTCTTCATCCAAGTATAGGACATCGTCACCAACCTAGCGTCTTCAACATTGGGTCTCAAATAAACAGGTCTAGGAGTATTTCTAGAATGGTACAATCCCAAACATGGAGGCTATCCGACAACCCTTCCATCTTGAAAAGCCCCACTAATAATCTGGTTAGTGAGGACCAATGGTCCATAAGCAGAAAAAACCAACTGCCATCTTCATCCATTTCAAGATTTTATCCCTAAAACGTAACAAACATTCCCTCCCTTATCTTATATAGGTGGATCAAGAGTCCAAAAAAATCCTCGTATAGAAGACACAAGGGTCCACTCAAGGGGATACTGAAATTATTCTTCACCACCAAGGTCACATGATAGTGAACCCTCAACTTGATGAGGGTGTCATCCTTGTTAGTTTAGCCTAGGTCATTCAGACTTGGGTGAACATGATAGCCCGTCGGGGGTAGAAACCAGCCAAAAGGGACTAGTACTGCACCTATTACCCTTCTGAAGAAACCCACCAATCAAATTTGGTGGCCAAAAATGAGGGGGAACATACACTCACCTTCCCAGATATACCTATCCAGAAGAATTTCCAGGAATCATCCAAGGAATCACTATTCAAATTTGGTGTTAAACCGCCAGTATGAATATACACCTACCCACACTAATCATTCCTTCCAAATATTCATCGGGAAGAACTATAGGAAGCCCACTAACCATGTTTGGAGGCAAAATACAAGCAGGAACACACACCTCCTTGAATTAACCAAGAATGCTAGTAGTTTCATCTAGAAGCACCCATATAAGTTTTTTATAAAGTCCCGATTAAGAATTAGGGGTAGAACCAACACTCTTACCCCACACACGAGTAGTGTCAGTATCCACTGGAAGGAAAGGGAGGAAAAGAGTAGGCATATGCACCTGATCTAGATGTAGAATGGTTATATATCCCCATTGTAGTCACTAAAGTCACTAGTCATATCCTAACAATGGTTAAAGGCCAGATGAAAATACCTACCCACATCTTGTAGACCCTCCAGGAAATCATAACAATGAAAAAAATATTAATAGAAGGTATGTTTACATAGCCCCATCCCCCTAAATGGGGTGACTAACTAGAATGTCACCTCGAGGAAAACACATACTTATTCTCCTATATAAGATGTTTGTGGGGAAAACTCTACTATCATATATGTACAACTGGATCAAGAACATACACTCAATTTAATCAAAGGTAATCGGCCTATCCCAATGTCTACTCCAAAGCAGGAACAAATATCTACCCATGAAGACCACATTCCCTAGAAGGGTTCCCCATTTTCTTTAAATAATTAATCAAAAAATATGCCTCACCAAAGACAACTGGAAAATAAAGATTTGTACTATGATCCCACTCTACTTAATGTTGGGGATCTTGAATCCATAAAATGATTATTTATAGAAGCTTAAGATCCTACTCTCCCATTAAAAAATTATTGGGGAAGTAGTAGTAATTATGAAGGTCCTCCTCAGACACTTAACCATGAAGTCTTGATTTATGAACATAATCTCATCGATCTCGAGATCCCTTCTCTTGCTGAGAGTCACAGGAACCCTCCACGTGGCCATAAGATCAAGGATCATGAGGGTATTACCCTTTCTATAACACACCATGGTAGTCATCCCCATAATTTATTTCATTGTGATATTTCTCTCCACAATAGTATTTCACATCATCAAGAATATCCTCCACTTGGAAGAGTAGTAATGAGAAATCCCTCCTAACACAAGGCACTTGAAAAAACAAGGCCATTTATTACTGATGCCTTGTTATTGATGAGTGAAATTATTTCTTAGTTGGAAGAAAACCCAAGGTGATGGTAATTTTCCAAACCCCCTCATATTTCCTACCTTTGAATATGATAGAGGAAGTACCTACCAATATCACTTATTATGATAAAGCGGCATGAAGGTATCCACTTTGGTCGGACCAGGTTGAAGAGCCTCTAGTAAAAGATGAAGACGACATGTTAAACATGAGGAAACAGCTGGCTAAAGATGACATACCAGTCATGTTTTGGCCTTTATCCACCCCCCCCCCCCAATACAGTATTCTAGAGGTATTTTTGGATGCTTTTGTGCATTAAATCCTCATTAAAATATAGAAAACTCTTCATCGCTTGAGAGAAAAAGTATTACCCAATTATGAGTATCAAAGTGATGTCAAGGTAAAATAAGGGATGAAATGAAAAATTTACTTGTCAGATCTATTGGCTATATGACATCCACATATCAAGGGACAATATGGATCCCTTCAATGTGAATCCCTCAGTGAATTAGAAATATTGTGACGGTTGATCGTAGATACCCCATCTAATGTTCATATTAAAGGATGGGGAGAAAACTGAGAGTTATGTTTCACTATGCTACCTAATCAAAAAATCCCACCAAAGGTAGTGTAATTCAATGTCATGCCTTCTGTATGACTTTAAAAAATGGAATCTATTCACAACTGAAAATATTATCAACAAAAATAGGTTCTGAACAACTCTCACCGATGTTAGGCCAAAAGAGAGTAGGCTATTGATTGAATTTTTCATCAAATATTTGAAAATATTGAGCAATCATCCCACTTAGGATAATTTGGTTGTTAGATATAAAAAATTATTGAAATATCTCAAAAAACTTCAAAAGTGGGTGATTCGGGTGCTTAACAAATGATGCACTCAACCCATGTTCGTACAAAACTCTGTAGAATCAGATGAGTAGTTGTGGAAGTAGCATCCAAAAAGGTTCAAGAGAAACCCCTGCCAATAGGGATGGGGTAATTTTTAACCCAAACATCAAGGTCAGTAAACCATACATTAAGATTTGTGAAAGTGGAATGGGAATTGACATAGCCCTCAGGTATGGAGGATTTTTCACCTCAACAGCCTCCTCCTAAGTGGAAATAATTATTATCCTAGTTCAGGGAAATGTAAAATAATTTATCCTCTCAGTTCTTTCCATCACGTGATCTAGTACCCTCACCAGGAACACACACAAATGAAATATTTGGAGATTACCTTTGGATTACCATCCTCTAGGAGGCTCCCAAATAATCAGCAAAGTAGAGGACAAGGAAAAATGAATGGAATAGAAAAAGGCAGTCTCACAAAGACGTTGATAGAATACCTTCAATGCATTATGCATCAGTTCATTTCATTAACACTACCCCTAAAGAATCTATAGGAAATGAGGCTAATTCAAAGGAGAAAATTTAAGAGGAAGTTTCAGTTCATAATAAGGTACACATTGAAACAATTGAAGGAGGTGTGTGTACCCGGAACCAAAGACTCACCTTAAATCTGGGAATTCCCTCAAACACTCTACCATTACCTCCTTGAAACCTTAAATAGTTAAGATAACTTTAAAGACACTTTTCTTACATCCAACACTTTTTAGGAAACCATGCAGACAAGTGTTTCACCTTCACCAAAATGATGAATAAGGGGTCACATATCATTGGACTAGTGACTATGAGGAATCATTTGACAACCTCAATAAATACATCTTGATCCCACCAGTTTTAATTCTATCAAATGATGGAAGTCCAAACATTATATATGTAACAGCCCTAGAGTGATCATTGGGTGCCTTATATAAGAAAAATAATGATGAGGGGAATTAAAACAAACTTTATTATCTCATTTGAACCATGATCGATGTTAAGGCTCATTATTTAGATATAGAGAAGAGCTTCCTAGCATATTTTTTGCAGTTCAAAAACTGTGGTCATACCAATAGTACCATAAGGTCTATTTGGTATCTCATAATAACCCATACAAATACATCATCAGCCATATTTTATTAATAGGATGTATGGAATAGTGGGAAGTTATTCTGCAGTAGTGTGATATACAATTCATGACTCAGAAAGTAGTGAAAGGCCAAGCCTTGGTATATTTCCTTCCAGAACACCCGTTTATAGAAAAAACATCATTAAACACTGAACTGTCTAATGAAGAGATATTTTATATTAAAAATGGCCCCTAAATTTGGAATATGTACTTTGATAGTGCATCCAAGATATCATCAAAGAAGATAATGGAGGACCCTAAGATCAATAAAGTTGGGTTAGGGATTGTGCTCATTTCCCCAACAAAGGTAGTTTTACCTTACCCTTTTTTCTATCAAAAGGTTGTACAAACAATGAGGAAAAATATCAAGCCCTCATTGTAGGCCTAGAACTGGAACTCCAAATACCATTTGACCACATGGAGGTAAAAGGTGACTCAGATTTTTTGATCAAATAGATCAATGGGGATTACGCCATCCGAAAAAATATTTAATCCCCCTATTTGACTATGTCTGAAGGTCAATGGAAGAATTCTACTTGGATCCAAAATTGACTCACATACCATGATCATAGAATGACCAAAAAGATGTGTTGTCAAATTATTCTAAATCTTAGGCATATACAAACGGGGAAAAAATGGTCATCTGCATTTACCATTACTAAATAGCCCAACATTTTGTTCAAGTCAGAACGAAAGAGATCAAGGAAGTCATCATTATCCCTAAACCATATGGTCTTACCACTGAGTCAATTATTCCTATCATGAAACACCTCCAAAACTAAGTAATTCTATTGGATAGATATGGGAAGGATAAAATACAATAGAGAGCAGAAAAATTCACTCTTTATGATGACCCAAATCACTAGAAATCTCTCTAAAAATGAGGATTTGATGGAGTCCTTCTCAGATGTATAGATGGAGAAGAGACTATGACTATTGTGGAAGAATTACACATGGGATCCTATGGTTACCACCAATTAGGGTACATGCTTTCTGATCAAATCTAAAGTATTGGATACATCTAGCCTTTGATGACACATGATTTCACTGAATTCATCAAGAAATTCCATTCCTTCCAAGTGCATGCCAACTTCAACCATCAACCCCCATAGTTGATAAATACATAAAAATAATTCTAGGAATTTCCATATGGGGAATGGATGTTGTGGGTCCATACCCTATATCTACGACCAAGTAGTAAAAATAAATCCTAACTGATACCGATTTCTTCTCCAATTGGGATGAGTTAATACAGATCAAATAAGTCAGGGTCAAAAGTGTTGTTAGTTACATGAAATCCAAAAATATTACCAAATTTGGTGTCCCTTATACAATATTGTTGGAAAATGGCACCAAATTCTATTTTTCTGATGTATAAAATCTATATTAGGAATATGATATCAAATCCAACCATTCATCCCATAATCATGCAGCGAAAAATAGACAGATAGAGGCCTCCAACATGACCCTATCAAACATACTCCAAAAGATGTTAGATAAAGATAAAATTTCTTTTCTTGACAATATCTTTCATTCCTTGTGGGATTGTTGGTCTAAAACTTATAATACCACATGGGAAACCCCATACTCATTGGTATACATAATAGAAGCAGTCCTTCCCATTGAGGTCCAACTTCCATCACTACATGTTTCCATATATGACTAGCTATCCAAAGATGAGAAATCCTAGAAATGACTGGATAAATTGGAGTGACTCGATGATAAAATACTACACTTCTTTCATCACTTGGAATTCTATCAAAATAAGATAGCATGAACCTTTAACAAGAATGTCCACATCCATTCATTTCTATAAGGATAACTGGTAATGGTTCTCAGAACACCAATGATACTTGGAAAGAAGCCTACAAATCTTGAACCAAAGTGGGAGAGACCTTACTACATACACAAGGTACACTCTAAAAAATCTTCTTCCTTGATCTCAATATACATTAATCTCATTACGACACTAACCAATGAAATATTCCTAAAGAAATATTTTATGGAGTCACACAAAGTTTTTCTTAGCAATAAAAACGTAGACTGAGTAGTTGGCCTTTTTTGAATGACCTTAAAAGGTATTATATAAATATTGTAATACATGACGTTAAACTATGTGGCATCATCATCCTTGTCACATGATGATAAACTGTATGATATATAGTCTTAGTTGTATGACCTAAAACTGTAAGACACCATTTTTCCTCACTACACAACATCAAAATTCATTGTTAACGTCCCTCTCATTCAGTGCTAATAAACCCCCAAAAGATAATGGGCTAATTAAATACTTGTGTTACCTTAAATATGGGACTCCATCTCAGTTTTAAGTCCCAATCACATCACTCTAACCCCTCAACGGGTCGATATTCCCTCTTTGTTCGGAAGGAGACAGAAAGGACGAGCAACTCCCATGTGCAAACCCCACTCAAATCATTGCCACTCCATAGTGGCACTTAGTACACCTATATATTTATAATCCACAACATCATCACTTCCTGATTGTATGATGTTAAACTTCATGGCTCAAGTCACTGTTTCATGACATAAAACTGCACAACATTTTTATTTTTTTTGAGTGGATCAAAATATTCAGTGATGGTACCCCTACTACACCTTCATTCAAGAACTATGTGTGGATTGATTCTTATTTAGAAAAGATACATAATGACTCCTAGTCCTACCATCCTCGGTCTAACTATGAAAAAAATCCCACCACTCTCTATGTACTATTCGTAACTGAATAGGGAATCTTTCAAAAACTATGTGTGGATTGGTTTTCATTCTAATGAAATTTGTAGTGATGCTTAGATCTCTAATCTTGAGTCCAATAACAACTAAAAAACATATTTTCCATATGTAAAAATCATACATGAACATGTAATATTTTCAAAAAACATATGGATTAAATTCATTCTAATAAGACATGTACTAATTCCTATATTCTATGTCTTAGGCCACACCATCATTTTAAAAAATATCAAAGCTTGTTTCCTCCCATGTTTAAACTTGTTTGATGTGGGGAACTATTTTTAAGAAATACATGTGGCTTGATTCTTTCTCCTTCAAGATATACAGTGATGCCCATGTCCTATCCCCTGGCCCATCTACAATACTCATTTCCACATCCGGTGACCCACATCCTTACCCCAAGATGTTAAACTGAACAACCAACATCCTTGTTTCATGATGATAAACTACATTATATTTTTTAAAACTATGTGTGGCTTTATTCCATCCATCACATGATAGGTAGTGACATCCATATTTTCATCCTTGGTCCCGACCATAATATTTCATCTCTTTCACATCAGTTTATCTTCATCCTCACCACATGAAGGTAAGCTATATGTGATTTCAAAACTACATAAGGTTGTTGGATCAAAAATGTAGATGTATATGTATATTAGATGGAACAATACAAGAGGGGGTGAATTGTATGTTTAAAAACTTTGAGTTTAAACACATTAAAGAGATTAGTTTAAAAGATCTTAAACTAATACAATTCAAACAACCACAATTGTATTGAATATAAAGGTATGAATTAATGTAATACTATTAGAAAAGTGAAGTAATTGTATTCAAGATGAATTCAATAATTAGAGTAAGTGAGAGATTCTACCATAAAGCGTATATAATCTATTAATACAAAATGTAATAGAATAATTGTAATTGAGACAATTACAATTGAAAGTGTAATGAAGAAAGGAAACAATACAAATTACTTTCTAATACAAACAGCAGTGGAAATGTAAAAGTATTACAATTCTTTTGACCCAAAGAGAAGGGTTATCCTTTCACCTAGGATAAGAGGTATGTCTTTCCACCACCTTGGTAAGCCCTCGATACGATGATCGATTCATCAGTCTGCCTATCCCCAGTAGCCCTCGATACGATGATTAGTTCATCCATCTGCCTATCCCCGGCAGCCTTCGATACGATGATCGGAACTTCTATCTGCATATCCCTGGTAGCTCTTGATTTTGTAGGTAATCGGCACCTCTCTCTTTAAATTACTTGAAATCCCTCGATACGATGATCATATGCACAAAGCACAAAGCATGAGAGAAGTCACAATGTCTCTCTCTAGAACTTGATAGAAGCAAATTATCACAGTTGTATCACCGTTGTTCACCCTTGTTCTCAGTTGATATTCTTGCTTCTCTTGGTTAGTGAAGGTATTGACTTCTTTGTCAGGAATTTTGTAACCTCCAGTGAGCATAATAAAATTTTATACATCAGTATTGATCACAAAAGTCTTCATACGATCTCTCCAGTACTCATAATCATTCCCATCAAAGATAGGTGGTCTAGAAGGATTTAGGTTGTCAATTGATCCAATATTCATTCTTCCCATCTAAAGAAACAATATCTTTTCCACTCCACATGTTAGTGTAGTAAGTAGTTAAAAATAGTAATATGAAAGAAATAGAATAAGTAATACAAATCAGTGGAAAACCTCCTCTGATACCAACTGTTGGATCGAAAATGTAGATGTATATGTATATTAGATGGAACAATACAAGAGGGGGTGAATTGTATGTTTAAAAACTTTGAGTTTAAACACTTTAAAGATATTAGTTTAAAAGATCTTAAACTAATACAATTCAAACAACCAAAATTGTATTGAATATAAAGGTATGAAGTAATATAATACTATTAGAAAAGTGAAGTAATTGTATTCAAGATGAATACAATAATCAGATTAAGTGAGAGATTCTACCATAAAGCTTATAGAATCTATTAATACAAAATGTAATAGAATAATTGTAATTGAGACAATTACAATTGAAAGTGTAATGAAGAAAGGAAACAATAAAAATTCCTTTCAAATACAAACAGCAGTGGAAATGTAAAAGTATTACAATTCCTTTGACCCAAAGAGAAGGGTTATCCTTTCACCTAGGATAAGAGGTATGTCTTACCCCCACCTTGGTAAGCCCTCGATACGATGATCGGTTCGTCCGTCTGCCTATCCCCGATAGCCCTCGAAACGATGATCGGTTCGTCCATCTACCTATCCCCGGTAGCCTTCGATACAATGATCGGAACGTCTGTCTTATTATCCCCAACAACCCTCAATTTTGTAGGTAATCAGCACCTTTGTCTTTCAATTACTTGAAAGTCGTCGATACGATGATCGGACACACAAAGCACAAAGCATGAGAGAAGTCACATCGTCTCTCTCTAGAACTTGATAGAAGCAAAGTATCGCAGTTGTATCACCGTTGTTCACCCTTGTTCTCAGTTTTCCTCTCAGCTTCAAATGACCTCTTATTTATAGGCCTCAGGTTCCAATGGTCATATCTCCTCCAGCGGTCATATTTCTCCGAAAAACTCAGAGGGACTTGGACACCTGTAACTATAACGGTCATATTGAAACAGAAAGAACGACATCGTTTTTATTAGTTTGTAACTAACTCGACGACATCGTATTGGTTAAAACAAGTTATATGAAGATGATAAACAAGAGTACTATTAATATGAAACATGTATTTTTGACTAATTACCAAAACAAGAAAGTAATGAAAGTATGAATAGCAGAGTCAGTACGATACAATTGACAGAGTCAGTACGATACGATTGATAGAGTCAGTACGATATGAGTGACAGAGTCAGTACGAAACGATTGACAGAGTCAGTACGATATGATTGATAAGGTTAGTATGATATGATTTACAAGGTTAGTATGATATGATTGAAAAGGTCAGTACGATACTATTAATAAAGTCAGTACGATTAAAAAGACATTTGTGATTTCCAAAACAAGATATAGAAGTCAAAAGAGAACTTTTGACTCAATAATCTCACCCTTTTTGGAAAGCACAACACACAAAGTAAATACAACAAGAAATACTTATCTCCCCCTGAGTTATTGGAAACTCTTCTGAATATGAATTTGAATACAACTAACTCCCCCTTTGGTGTATACATTCCTAAGGATTGTATTCATAGATTTTCCTTGGTTTCAACGTATTTGATTAAATAAAACTCCCTTTGTAAAACATTATCCCCCTTTATAAAACATTCTCCCTCTTTGTAAAACATTCTCCCCTTTGTGGTTTACAAAAAGAATGGGGTCACTTTAAGTTTCTTGAAAGGGTTAGAGAAAATAATTGCAGGATAAAAGAAAAGAATCATAAAATTTATTACAAACCAAAGATAGGTTCCAAAAGAAAAGAAAAACAAATACAACAGTCATTTGTTTTCTCTATCCTTTTCCTTCTTTATGAGCTCATGAAGAACATCTTTCATCTTCTTGATTTCTTTCTTGTCTTCAGAAATTGAATCACCCTGAGTTATGAGAAGCTCTTGTTGGTCCGCAAAAATAGGATCTTGATTCTTGATATTCTCCTACTGGACTCTGATTACTTCCTCAAGGGTATCAATTCTGTCTTGCAGATTCTTGTTATCTTTAGATAACACAGAATTTTATTTCTTCAACAAAACCATTTCATCTTTTAAAGATGAAACCTTCGAGAATTCAGACTGATAAGCATTCATTCTCTCTTGCAATTCTTTCACTGAAGGAATATCAGCTCCATGAGTTATCTGATTCAGCCTTTCAACGGTTTCTCTGTCAAGCTTATTAAAATAAATCGCAAGATCATTTGACAACCTCTTTATATCTTCAATTTCTATCTCATGGTCATTCACCGAGCTTTCTATTTTATATGACCACTTGGTCATCTTGTTGCAAGATTTCTTATTAGCAGCCGAGGTTTCAGATAGAACTTTCAAATTGGCTTCAACTGACAAAACTTTCTTTCTCAACTCTCTTACAGAACCAAACATCTTTTTCTGATTGTCAGTAATGAAATCAATTTTCCCTTCCAGCCTGGGAAATTAGGGAATAGTCTTTTTAACCCTTCTTAAAACATGAACAATATAATCACTCTTCTTGAGAGAGATTGTGTGTTCTGAATCAGTATCCTCATCATACGAAGGCAATTCATTTGATCGTCTTAAGTCAACAACTGGTTGTTTTCCTTTTGATTTTTATTTCTCTTTTATTTCTTCTTCTACTTTGTCACTAATGACAATAACTTTTTCAGTATGAGAGGATTGAGCACCTTTATTTTCTTGAGGGGGTGTTTTATCCAGAGTTTCAGAAGTTTCAAAAGGTGCTTGATCGGCATGAGGAGCATGTTGAATACCTTCACTCTGCTTTTGATAAGATTATTCTCTACTCTTTTTCAAACTCTGAAGGAATTCTAAAAGAAAATCTCCTTCCTCTTCTTCAAATTATTCTATCTCTTCCATCATTTGTTTTCCTTTTTCTTTCTCAGGAAGGATCTGTACGATGGGATCTTGATACACTTCTGCGGTAAGTTGAGCACTAACATCCTCAACCACTTTCAAGAGATTTGAAACATAAAATTCTTGTGCTTTTATTTTCAAAAGAACCATCTTCTTTTTTTCAACCTGAAGGGTATCCTCAACCCTTAATCTCTTAGCAAAGGCTTCGGCTGGATCACGTCCAAACTTTGGATCACCTTCGTTTCTCTGTTCCTTATCCTTTCTCCATTTGGCTACAACCTCCTTACTGTACTTAGGATTCTTCTTTGGCTTTGAGTTGGTTTGCGGATCTGACTTTTGAGTAACACCAAAAGAAGGAAAGTCTTTGGTTGGCATAGGTACCGATTGATTTTGAGCCGATTTAGCTTCTACATCTCTTATATAAAGTTTTGAATTTGGATCAAAACAAACATTCAACTTTTTCAACGTACTCTTACTAATCCAGGATGGCTTCAGATCTATCAGTTTTCCTTTTAAAGGAATGTTGCAAAACTTCATGCTCTCAAGAATAAACTTTGTAAGGATGGCCGGATACATAATCATTTGGGACTTAATTCCTCATGTCTTGACATTCTTGATAGTTTCAAAAACATATCCCATGAGATTTACTTTTCTCAAATTTACAAGATAGTCAAGCATAAAAATATCATAAACTTTCATAGTTTCTCAATCTACTTTCCTTGGGATAAGAAAACCTTGAATCCATAAAGTCACAAACCTATTGTTTGAAGAAAGATGATCCACTTTTCTCTTCTCTTAATTTATAACAAAAAAAGACTTCTCAACACTTTCTCTATTAAACGTATCGACCTCCTCTAGTAGTTTATGAGATGGACAGAAATAATCCCCTTCTATTGGGACATTCAGAAAATGAGCCGCTTGTTTCACATATGTAGACAACTTTCTATCGTACACAACAAAATTGATAGTCATGTCTTTGTCAAAAGATATAGTTTTATAAAACTGAATGACTTCATCAAAGAGAACAGGATCTTGAGAAATAGGTCTTTCAACACATAAATTCTCCCATCCTTGAAACAAAATGATTCTTCTGATTGTGGAATCATACGAATCAAAAATGTCTTGAGAAACAAACCTTTCTCTGAAAAATTATTTCTCTGTAAAAGTCTTTGAAGTCATTTCGGTGGGAGTATTGGTAGAGGACTGAGACATATAGGTGTTGTCGATAAAATATCGTATGATGACTTAAAAATAGTGGAGCAGAGCCTCGCCTCAAAACCTGAAAAACCAATGTGGGTTTGGGGAGGGGGGTCTATTTATAGGTGATATAGGGGTGACCGTTGATCTTCTACAGTCAAGATTAGAGGGGAAAAAATCAATGGTTAGGATTAAAAAAATGGAAAGTACCTGCCAGAGAAGGTAAGGTAATTGTTGGTTTTAGTAGAGTTCAAAAGAAAACACAATTGTACGAAGTAAAAGAATACTATCAATCATCATACCGATGGAAAACAAAGTAGTTATGATTAACTGACAAACCGATGGAAAACAAACTCGTTACCATGAACTGACAAGCTGATCGAAAACAAACTTGTTATCATGAACTGACAAGCCGATGGAAAATAAACTTATTACCATGAACTGACAAGACGATGGAAAACAATCTTGTTACCATGAACTGACAAGTCGATGGACAATAATCTTGTTACCATGAACTGACAAGTCGATGGAAAACAATCTTGTTACCATGAACTGTCGAGCCGATGGAAAACAATCTTGTTACCATGAACTGTCGAGCCGATGGAAAACAATATTGTTACCATGAACTGACAAGCTGATGGAAAACAATCTTGTTACCATGAACTGTCGATACAATGGAAAAGAAATTCATTACCATGATCTGACGATACGATGGAAAAGAAATTCATTACCATGATATGATGATATGATGGAAAAGAAATTAATTACCATGATCTGATGATACGATGGAAAAGAAATTCATTACCATGATCTACCGATACGATGGAAAAGAAATTCATTACCATGATCTGGCGATACGATGGAAAAGAAATTCATTACCATGATCTGACGATATAATGGAAAAGAAATTCATTAACATGATCTGACGATATGATGGAAAAGAAATTCATTACCATGATCTGACGATATGATGGAAAAGAAATTCATTACCATGATCTGATGATACGATGGAAAAGAAAGATAAATAAAACAATAAAACTGTCAATACGATAAACATAAAAACAAATGATATGATAAAACTGTCAATACAAGAAAAGTAAAAACACATACCAGGAGAGTAAATAATTAAAGATCATAAGATAAAAAGAAACGTAGTAAAAAAGATAGTAAGAAATGTTCTCCCCCTTTCTAAAGGAGTTTTTTTGATATAAGGAGAAAAATAAAACAGGAAGTGGATATGAATGATTATTTTAATGTAATCATTCCTAGCTTCTGTTTTATAAACTCAAATCTATCGGAAGGTAAATTTTTTTTGAAAATGTCAGCAAGTTGTTCTTGATTTCCGATAAATTGTAAAATAATATCTCCTTTTTGTGTGTGATCCCTAATAAAGTGATGCCTAACATCTATGTGTTAGGTTATTACTAAGAGATATGGAACTAGTATTATTACATAGAATTTGAGTTTTGGAAAAACTCAATCCATAGTCAGTGAGTGTGTGTTGCATCCACAACACTTGAGAACAACAACTTCCAGCTG
Source organism: Viscum album (assembly GCA_963277665.1). Lineage (NCBI taxonomy): Eukaryota > Viridiplantae > Streptophyta > Magnoliopsida > Santalales > Viscaceae > Viscum > Viscum album. Next base: position 1,769,006,678 of record OY728123.1, read on the forward strand.
CTACATATTGAGCTTCAGCAGTGGAAAGTGCTACTGAGTGTTTTTTCTTGCAGGACCAAGAAACCATAGAATCTCTTAAGAAATGACATGTTCCAGATTTACTTTTTCTATCCATTATACAATCGCCAAAGTCATCATCTGAAAAACTTTTTAAAACAAAATCATTTCCAGAAGAGTAAAAAAGTCCTAAATCCATAGTGCCTTTCAAATACCAAAAGATTCTATTTACGTCTTTTAAATGAGACTCTTTTGGATTAGATTGATATCTTGCACATAAGAATACAGAAAACATTAAGTCTGGTCGACTAGCTGTTAAGTATAGCAAACTTCCTATCATACCTCTGAAGATTGTTTGATCTACTGGTTTCCCAGTTTCATCAAGATCAAGTGTATTTGAGGTACCAATTAGAGTGCTGATACTTTTAGTTTTATCATAACCATACTTTTTGAGTATATATTTAATATAATTATGTTGAGATATATATGTACCTTCTGGTTTTTGAGAAATTTGAAAACCTAAAAAGAATGTTAACTCACCCATCATACTCATTTCAAACTCAGATTTCATTAAATTTGCAAAAGAATCAGTTAAATATTGCTGAGTTGATCCAAATATGATGTCATCAACATAGATTTGAACAATCAAAACATTTTTTTTCATTTTTATAAAAAGGGTTGGATCTGCTGTACCTTTTATATAATTTTTTTGAAAAAGAAATCTCATAAGTCTATCATACCTTGATCTAGGGGATTGTTTAAGACCATATAGAGCCTTGGTAAGTTTAAAAACATGATCAGGATGTTTTAGGTCTAGAAAACCATAAGGTTGTTCGACAAAAACTTCTTCTTGAACAAAACCATTTAGAAACTCTCATTTTACATCCTTTTGAAAAAGTTTGAAATTAAAGTTTGCTGCAAAGGCTAATAGAATATGAATAGATTCAAGTCTAGATACCGGAGCATATGTTTCTTCATAGTATATTCCCTCTTGTTGATTATAGCCCTTAGCAACAAGTCTTTCTTTATTTCGTACAATGATTCTATTTTCATCACATTTGTTTCTGAAACCCCATTTTACACCAATTACAGTTGTTTCTTTAGGTCTTTCAACTAAAGTCCAGACTTGATTCCTTTCAAATTAATTTAGTTCATCTTGCATTTCTTTGATCCAATCATCATCACCTAAGGCCTCATTAGGACTTTTAGGTTCAAATTGGGAAATAAAATCATGATGTTCTATTACATTTTTAAGGAATTTCTGGTCCTTACAGGTTGATTTACATCACCAATGATCTTATTACTGGGATGATTCCTAAGAAACAATTGATTTGGGTTTTGTAAAACTTGTTCATCAATATATGGTAGAAAATATTTTGTGGTAAATGATTCAGAAGTATCTTCTTGAATATTTTCCTTATCAGAAGGATCTTCTATCAAAGGTTGATAATCAGTTTTTGAAAACACATCTAAGGATGTAGGTTGGGATGATTTAAAAACAAAATGATCAGATTCATTAAACTTTACATGTACTGTTTCCTCAATAGTACAAGTGTTTTTATTGAAAACTCTATAAGCCTTAGAAGTTGTGGAGTAGCCCAGAAAGATTCCCTCATCAGATTTTGGTGCGAATTTGTGAAGATTATCTTTTGTATTCAGAATGAATACTTTTCACATAAAAAACTTCAAAGTATGAAACTTTAGGTTTTCGGCCAGTCCATAGCTCATAAGGTGTTTTATTAAGAAATGGTCTAATTAAAACATGATTTATAGTATAGTTTTATATTGCTTGCCAAATTGACAAGGATCACGGACTTTTGAAGAGTCATATCTAAGGTCAGGTAATCCCTTTACAAGTCTTTTATTTGAGAGATTATAAAGGTTTCTTAGATTATAGTGGCCTAGTCTTCTATTCCATATCCATGAATGGTCTTCTATTGCACTTAAGCAGGGTAAATTTTGGCTCCTAAGGTCTTCTAAATCTTGCCTATGGGCAGATAGAATGAATTCATCCTTGGAATTGTGAACTAGAAACTTATCATTCCTAAAATTCACAAGGTAACCTTCATCACATAATTGACTTGTGCTGATGAGATTGTGCATAATACCTTTAACAAACAAAACATTTGAGATAAGAACTTTTTCAAGAAAAAAAATATTACCTATACCAACAATTTTTCCTTGATAATTATCTCCAAAGCAACTTTTAAACCTTTTGTTTTGATAACATTTTCAAAGAGATCTTTGTTTCGGGTCATGTGTCGAGAACAACCACTATCTATGTACCAAATATTTTTGTTGGTACACTTTTCATTTTCCTGAAAGAGAAGCAATTAGTTATTCGGAATCCAAACTTGTTTGGATCCAGAATGGTTATATAATATAATTTTAAAAATCCACATTTGTTTTGAAAAATGATCTTTATGGAATCCTAAATATTGAGTTCTATTAAAAGAACACTCTCTTCTCCAGTGTCCACCACATTGGCACTTTGAACAAAAAGATGTTTTTTGTGGAACAAAATAGTTATTACTAAAAACAGGTTTGGAATGTGTATATCCAAGTCCAAAATGATTTCTCAAAGGTCTGATTTGGGAATACATTTTGTCAAAATTTTCTTTGCCATGAGTAAAGTTTGACAAACATTTCTTTAAGGAGAAAATTTCTGAGTTTAGTTTTAAAACTATGTTTTTATCCTTCAAAACATCTAATTTTAAACTAGAGTTAGGCTCTAAAACATTTTTCTTTGAAATCATATTTTCTATATTTTTAGAAAGTTTATCCTTATCATATTTGACTTTATCAAGGGTTTTTAAAATACCTTCAAAATCAGAAGTTTTCACATCAAGATCATTAGAAAGATCTGATACTTCTTTAGTTAAAACTGAAATTCTAGAATTTTTTTTCTCAAGATTCTTCTTGAGTTTAGAATTTTCATTTTCAAGTAATTTAGAAAATCTAGATACTTCTTCAAAAGAAGGTAATGTATCATCTTCTGATGATGAATATTCATCATTTGAAGATTCATAGTATTTATCATCAATATAATTTTTATTTAAAGATACATTTGTAATAACTTCAGCATTGTGTACCTTAGCCATGAGACAATGATATTCAATTGGTAATCTGGCTATTAGTCCAATATTCCTTTGTCCCAAGGACTCATATTCTGAAGAATTGTATGAAGAATCACTACCACTTGCACTCCAAGTATCATTTTCCTTCAAGACTTTCTTTGTCTTATAATAATTTTTCTTGTTTATTTTAGAGTGTTTCTCCTTTCTGTCTTTCCTCTTCAGTAAAGGACAATCAGGCCTTATATGTCCTACTTTATTACATTCATAACAAGTTACCTCTGAATATTTCTTATCCTTCCTATCTTTCTTTTTGAATCTATATTGGAAGTCTTTATTTCCCACAATCATGTTCATCCTTCGAGCAAGATTGGCTAACTCATTATCCGAGTGATCACTATCACTTAATTCTGATAAAACAACTTTCTTGGCTTTGGATCTTGTAATCCTTTCAGGTGTTTTAGCTTTAGATGTAAAGGCTACACTTCCTGTTGAAATAGTGGGTGCCCTAGACCCAACTATTATGTGCTTTTGATTACCATATCATGTATAGAGTTAACTATGCATGATGTCATCTTACCATTATAGTGTAGACTTTTCTGCGTCCATTATTGAAATGGTAATGTCCAAAGATTAATTGTCGTATCGAAAGGTTATAGAAGTTCCCAGGCTATAATGAGAACCTCTAGATACTATGACATTAATCTTAAATATATGTTCTATGGTCTAGATACATCTTACTAATTGGACATAGTAGATGTCTGACCATCAGGTGCTGGGGGCTCATAAGCATTGAGACTTCTTCTCATGAGGTTCGCACTTGGTGATCTCTAGTAGTGAGATCATGAGGACTGACCCGCCAATAGGAACACCACATGTTTCAGGTGTCATTTGATGTTCCTATCTACGATCATGTGTAATGGTCTCTTGACTTGAGATCATTACCAATGTATGTCATTTGATCACGTACTTTGATGCAAGACGAAAACCATGGCAATAAAGTCGTGGCGAGGTAGTTTGTGTTGGGTGCGTCATTAGTGGCATGTCATTGGTTGAATGGTCAAGAAAGGATTTGTCGCTTCCAGGTTATGGAAGTAATATATCTCTGGCCATGTTGATATGGATGGCAGTACCTTTATAAGACCATGTCCATGGCAGTCGAGGGTAAATCCATCCAGTTACATCAACAAACAATAAAGCAAGAAAAGGGCGATGACACGAGAGTGCGTCCTGCTTTATGAGATATTATAGACAAAGAGATTATATTACACAGTGCATGTTCGTAGGTTGGTTGTCACTGCTGTGACAATCCTTTTTTCTTCAGGGGCCATGATGGGTTGCTAGATCCCGCTCTTGGTCTGTGAATACTATTCACGGCTGTCGAAATAAGGGCCTAGAGGGTCACACACAATAGCGTATTCAAGAATCTGACCTATTCAGTTGAATAGGAGTATTGGACATATTGGGCCCTGCCCTAGGGGTCCGGGAATTGTCAAAAGTTAAACGATCACCAATGCGATAAATAAATTCATATTATTCGAGTTTTGAATAATGATTATTGAATTTATTTATTAAATGTATTTACGAGTTTTAAGTAAATACATGAAAAATATTAATTGACGAATATTAAATTATTCAAGGTTCAATTAATATTTATGGGAGTGACGAGTCGGGTTAATGACTTAATTATTATCATTTAATATATATATTACAAGTGAATGATAATAATATTTATGGCTCAGTTTAGTAGTCATAAAATGTCGTTAATAGTGCGTTAAGTATTCGGGGTCGGCGAGGCGATACCGGGTATTTTAATTGAGCACTATAAATATAAGAGGAGGGGAAATTTCCAAATACTATTCATGGAGTTTATCTCTCCTCTCCTCTCTCCCACATTCTAGAGAGAGGTGCTCTGGATCCATGGAGCTCGGATGGAGCTCTCTCTCATGCATCGCTAGCGAAGCGATGCGGTCGTTGTTGGAGCGTCGAAGGCATCGTCGCGAATCCGCACTAGCACCCGGATTACGACGAACGGAGCTCCCGCGGATTCCTTGAAGCGTGTGTGGACGATCTAGAGGAATTCGGCTTCAGATTCTTCGAGCAGCGATCGCCAACGACGAGCAGACGTCGTGCGCGGTTTTGGATTCAAACCAGGTATTTTACGGTTTAATTTTGTGCTTAAAATCCTCCACGCGTGGTCCTCGGCTTTGACCGGGCTGCTCCTCACCGACGTCGACAAGTTTTCATCGATCGTCGGTGGAAAAAATTTAAAAACCCACCTATTTGGGGCTTCCGCTGTACGCCCGGTTCCAACAAGTGGTATCAGAGCGAGCGTGTGTCGATTTTAAGCCAAGAAAAATTTAAATTTGCATTAAAATGCTAAGAGGGTGTCGAAACGGTCCCAACGCCGTAGACGGAACCCGAATCGGATATCGAATGGTCATTCTGCAGCCATCCGAAGTCTCGAATTCGGATTCGAGATTGATTTTCGGTACGAAATACTCACCGGAAAATCAATTTGGTTTTGATATTAATTTATTAAAATTATATTATATTATTATTATAATAATAAAATTATTTGGTTTTATTATAATAATAATATTGATATTGTTATAATATTATTATTATTATAATATTATTATTATTTTTCCAAAGCTTAATATAGGCTTTGGAAAAATATTTAAAGGAGGGAAGACTTCAATGTAAGTCTTTATGTTTTAAAAATGGGGGAAGAAGACCTTCTTTTAGGTCTTGTAAAAATAAAAAATAAAAAAGGGAAAGAAGACCTTATTTTAGGTCTTATTATAAAAAAAACTAAAAAAAAGGGGAACACAGTGGGTCGACAGCCTGCATGTGCAGGCCGTGGGAAATTTTTTTTTTGGGATCCCTCCCTTCCAGGCGCACTGTAGCAGCTCGCAGCAACACTTCAGCCCTGCACGCCGACCAGTGCTGTTCTTCTCTCGCCGAGTCGGTGCATCCCAGCTCTCCCTTGCTACGCCACGTTCCTCCCACGACCAGGCGCGCGCGACTTCAACTCCTCTACCAGGCGCTGCACCGCACTGGAGCCCATGTCCCATGCCTGCTCCCTTCCCATGTCCAGCCCTATCGAGGCCGTCTCTTCCTCCATCCGAAGCGGCGCAGGCCTCCTGACCTGGACAAAAGCCATCCTCGACCATGCAGCAAGTGCCCAAGGCCACTTCACGGACCAGGTGCAAGCCTACACCCCGGCTGTACTCGCCTCCTGTAGTGCGCATGCACCACCCGCTGGCCACCCCGGCAGTTCCCTCACGGAGACCCCATGCAGCGGCGCTGCCGCCTCCCGCGGCACCTGCACCAGGCCTCTCGCCAGGCCGCGCGCGCCAGCGCCTCCCTGCAGGTGCACCGAGACCAGGCCGACACCCCGCTGGCCGCCTCTCCCTCCCGCGGCACTGCGCCGGCAGCCCGCCTTGAGCCCCTTCCAGCCACGGATAGCCCCGTTATGCTGTCTCCCTCCAGGTGGCAAGTCCCTCTGCCCATGGTCTGGCCTCCTCCCTTTAGCCGCCGCCGCGGTCCGGGACCCCGTCCAGCGAGGTAAGCCCTTGCGGCTCCATACAAACAAAAAGTTTCGAAACAGGATTGGGCGGCCCTGCTTGGCCCTCCGCACGGGGTCGGCAATACCCGGACTCGGCCTACGCAGTTTCGCCTCGACCCGCATAGGCTCTGCCCGGGGTTTTTGGGGCTCGGGTATTTTTTATTTGAATCAAAAAGTTAATTAATTTAATTAATTTAATTTCGGTTCAGAATTAAATTAATTAAATATTAACTTTGGTTTATCAATTAATGCGGCGTAATTAATTTATTTTCTAATTAATTAAATTAATTAATTAATTTAATTTTAGTTTTAAAATTAAATTAATTAAATGGGACCGAACGACATAAATATTGGATTAAAAATTAGAGTGAAATTTTTAATTCAATTAAAACGCCCTCAAGTTTAATTTTAATGCAAGATTAATTTTTTATTCTGCACTTATTTAATATACGCAAGTTTAATGCGTATATAACTGATCATGAGTTGAGACCGACCAATGCATGTTTGGTGTGTTTAATTTATTTATTTATTTATTTATTGCAATGGTTTTGTAATAATTAGTTTAATTAAATAAAAGATGATCTGCGTGTCTTCTCAAGGGTCATTATATGTATAAGGGCCTGCGCGCCCATTCTCAGAGTTGTATATTTATACCCCGAGACCCCCTCGCATGCATGAGAGTACAATTGTATAATGACGAGACGACCGGTAACGCATTTCGTGCCAAGTGACGGCGACACACCAGATATGAGTTGGATGCATTGGATGAGCATATATTGTTATTCAAGTTTCAAGCCACGTGACTAAAGGTATTTACCCCTAGGGTTTCGGTTGGTCCGTTATTCACTCAACGGATCAACCAATAGTACCGGCTCATGATCAGGTGTTCATTTTATTTCTGCATGGTTTATTATTTTGTGTATGTGTAATTTATTGCGCGATCACATTATATAATAATAAACAAGAATGCAAGATAAAATGAACATGTGACGCGATGCGATTTCTATTTCTTGCAGGGCCAGTTGTGAGTGCGATCACATAGTTCGTGCTTATAAAATTAGAAAAATGATTTCTTTCGTCACACTAAAAATAATAAAACCCTCAATGATATATTAAGTCTAAACAGCCTTCCGTCTTTCAAATTTGTATAAAACCAGTTGTTTGAGGTGTCGGTTCATGCCTTAGCTGAGGGTGCCTCTTACTACTGGGGAGTCCTTATAAGAATGATGGTTCGACTTAACTAAAGTTCTAGTAAGGATTAGCCCTAGCTAACTTTCTATCATTTTAGAGGAAAGCGTTGAGTAAATCAAATTTTGATTTTAAGAAGCTGGGACTTCACTCAACAGATCAAGGAACCACAAGCTAAAGCGGTCGGTCAGCCAAAAGCCTACCTAGAACCATCCAAGTAGTGGCGTAGCCTTAGCTTTTAGACTATGAGGGGTGGTTCCGGGATCCTTGCCACTAGAATACTCAAGCGACAGAGTATTCCGATTCTAGCACAGAGGGTTCCTAGAATCCGATAAAATAGTGGGAGACATAAAATGATTTAAGTAATTAATCAAAAATTTCTAACCCGGTAATCCAGATAAGAGGAACTTATCTGCTAAAATTTATTTTTGTAGAAAAATGGAAAGTTATACCACAAGATTAAAACTGCAATATTATAATGGACAAAGTTAATGTCCACAGTGACACGAGTATCCATGAATAGTATAGGCGCGTGCGCATAGTACTATGATATAGGAAACTCAAGGTGTCAGTGTCCCCAACACTGTTAAACTACCTCAAGAAGCGAGGGTGAAAATTGCTTACAGGAGACTAATATAAAAAGCATATGATAGTTATATCATTATGCTTTCATCAACGTCCGGTGTCAGTTGCGGTCGCTACACTATGACATAGATGATATAACATAAAGTCTCATCTCTGAGATGTTTGCAAGGAGAAAGTGAAGCAATGATATGAATAAGGCGAAGTTTACACCGACATGTGTAAATTTTAAAGATTGATCATGATCTTTAAATATCATTTTCACCACAATACTTAAGTCTCGTTTTAAGTTACAAAATGAACAAGTATTGAGTAAACGCTTCATTACCAATTTAGGTAAGGTTCGCCAAGTGAATAAGAATAAAAGACAGTCAAGTTTTAATTCTTATGGCGGATAAATTGAAAGACAATGTGAAAAGGTCAAAGGAATATAATGCCAATGACACATTCGCGACGTCCTTCAATTAATTAGGTAATAACAATGCTTATATGCATTGCATATTATTAAATAATGATATGGAAGTTTAAGAGAAATAAACTGATTTAAAGAAGCAAGTTTCCGCTTCTACATCAGGTATATTCATCATTATAATGTTTCTCTTTTACTACTTGGGTATTAAATACAATATGTTGGCAACATATGTGTATTTTAACACGATAAACAAGTTAGTAAAGAAACCTTACTAGAAGTCAGGTGTATTCTCCAAGTGGCTGTGAAAGGGTGATACCTAGGCCAGTGGTGAGAAGTACATGACTTCTTTAATTTCCAAGTGAAAGATTCGTGTTGAACTATTTTTGAGTATAACCACAAACATTAATCTCATGTGTCCTTGGATGCAAGGAGACATTCTTTCAGTTTCTGAAATGAATGTTGTTTTTGGTAAACTCAATCACTAGTTTAGTGATACATGAATCATAGGCAATTAGTGATGAATATAAATGTAAGACTTATACCCAGTTGTGACAGGATAATTCTTTGTCAAGTAATACTAAAATGGACATCATGAATATACCAATTATGGTATTTAGGCTCGGCACAGCTAAATACTTTTGGTATTATCGATGTCTTTATTTTGGAAAAAGGAGCCTTTAGAAATAAAGGTACGTCACAAAGCTTTTGGAAATAGTTCAACATGATAGTATGAACTATTCCAAGTATAAGCTAGAGGTATATATACTTCATAATATTCTTTTAAGTAATTAAGGAATATCAAAGTGAAGTATTTTCATGGTCAGGAGATATGATTTACTTCGGGTTGGGATACCGAAGAATATCTCGACCAAGCATTCATCAATCATGATAATGTAGCGTGGAGCAATTCCTAAACGCACATTACCTTATCCACATCATGACATTGATGTTAATGGGGAGGATTGATGATGAAGTCTTACATATCAACATTGATTAACAAAATGTAGCGTGGATTAATTCCTAAACGCACATTTTATACATCAAAGTATTGATGTAAGTAATATCAATGTTGGAACTAACAGAAACTTCCACAATATTTCATGAAATGATTTGCAAATAACAGCAATATCCCACAACCATATGCCAACTATAATGACAAATGGATATCATACGAGTCATAGTATGATGTAAACCCATTATGTCATAAGAACATGTGTTTGGATGCAAAGAGTTTGTTAGGACATAAACAAACTAGCGTCAATACAAACACATTGTGCATTTAGTGTAATAATCCTAACAGTTGTTTAGGATGTTACAAGATAGAAGAATAGGTAGTCAAGAAATAGACTACACTTCTATATAAGGGTGCACATCTCTATTAGAGATAGTGGGAGCTATATTGACTTGTGTTTAGTCAATGCTCAAGATGCACAAAATAGCTGGCATAGGAACTAGTTCCACAATTACATGTTGAACAAAGTATTTTCCAAAGACACATACTGTGTAGGAAGGATAAAACCATGGTGATGATTTTATATTCACTACGGTCGGTGATCTATTACTCAAAGTGAATAATATTTCCTACAAGTAAGCAGTATATGGAAATTAGCTAAAATTGATAAGATCAACTAAAATTCAATTAATTGGATTCCATGTATCAAACTATGAAAGGGGCTATTATTTTGAATACTATGGTGGGTATTCAAGTGAGTTGATACATTGATGGTAAGAGCTTAGTACCAATAAGGCTCAATTGGTTTCACCAAGTTGTTATGCCTAAATCCGTTAGAATTTTACTTATCATAGCTAATATCTATGATCAATTTATTTGGCATTAGATGTCATGACCAACAAATGTTTTCCATGTGTCTACCAGAGGTTATTGGGAGTGCTAAGGTTTTCCAATAATAAATATGTTTGGTAACATATGGAAAACACACATTGTTCTGACAGTTAGTTAAGACCAAAATGAAATTTACTCTCCAATGATTGACTTAAAGTAGCTACCTAAGTTCTAGAAAACATGATCTACTAAGGTAGATCTATACGTTTCTTGGTTCTAGTCAATCGTACATATAGTGACATTATATTGAAAAATACATGTTGGAACAATTCAAGAGATGAATTGTTGCCTATGTCACAGGGCATAATCTCTCCATGTTGACATGTCCGTGACATGGGAAGAGATAAATGTGGTGAGTTGAAATCCATACGTTGGAGCGATGGATCAATCACGTATGCCATGATATGTACAAGAACCGATATTGCCAAGGTATATTTTAAAATAGGCAAATATCAGTTATATCCAGGAGCACTACAAGGGATGTAGTCAGAACAATCTAATTGTACTTCGGCAAGTACAAAAGATATGTACCTGGTAAGTAGAGAAGAAAGGATACTAGTTTTTGGGGATAAAAACTAGTCTTCCATAGATCAATGTGATCTATTATTGCAGTTAGGCAAAAGGTGATGAGCGAGTCAAGCTCATATCAGCCTGTGGTGGCCATATCTGTAAGACCGAGTACATTACAACTTCTAAGATATCTAAGAAGCAGTTAAATGCAATGATTTGTTCCAGTTCTTGGAATCGCACCTGGTGAGAAAAGTATTATCATAATGTAGATTATGATATTCTTACTAGCCAAGATGTCAAGTTATGATAGAGGACAAAAGGTATATACCCAGGATACCATCTCTAGAGAAGTTTTTAATCAAAGAGATGAGGTTTTTATAGCAGAATAGCCATGCGGTGGAACCGTGGTGGACCCAGTATCTAAGGCCTTTACTCAGCAGAAACATGATGCTTATCATGTGAGTAGCTAACAAGTTTGGTTAGCAAGTTGGCTCTAGTGCAAGTGGGAGTGTTGAAATAGTGGGTGCCCTAGACCCAACTATTATGTGCTTTTGATTACCATATCGTGTATAGAGTTAACTATGCATGATGTCATCTTACCATTATAGTGTAGACTTTTCTGCGTCTATTATTGAAATGGTAATGTCCAAAGATTAATTGTCGTATCGAAAGGTTATAGCAGTTCCCAGGCTATAATGAGAACCTCTAGATACTATGACATTAATCTTAAATATATGTTCTATGGTATAGATACATATTACTAATTGGACATAGTAGATGTCTGACCATCAGGTTCTGGGGGCTCATAAGCATTGAGACTTCTTCTCATGAGGTTCGCACTTGGTGATCTCTAGTAGTGAGATCATGAGGACTGACCCGCCAATAGGAACACCACATGTTTCAAGTGTCATTTGATGTTCCTATCTACGATCATGTGTAATGGTCTCCTGACTTGAGATCATTACCAATGTATGTCATTTGATCACGTACTTTGATGCAAGACGAAAACCATGGTAATAAAGTCGTGGCGAGGTAGTTTGTGTTGGGTGCGTCATTAGTGGCATGTCATTGGTTGAATGGTCAAGAAAGGATTTGTTGCTTCCAGGTTATGGAAGTAATATATCTCTGGCCATGTTGATATGGATGGCAGTACCTTTATAAGACCATGGCCATGGCAGTCGAGGGTAAATCCATCCAGTTACATCAACAAACAATAAAGAAAGAAAAGGGCGATGACACGAGAGTGCGTCCTGCTTTATGAGATATTATAGACAAAGAGATTATATTACACAGTGCATGTTCGTAGGTTGGTTGTCGCTGCTGTGACAATCCTTATTTCTTCAGGGGCCATGATGGGTTGCTAGATCCCGCTCTTGGTCTGTGAATACTATTCACGGCTGTCGAAATAAGGGCCTAGAGGGTCACACACAATAGCGTATTCAAGAATATGACCTATTCAGTTGAATAGGAGTATTGGACATAGTGGGCCCCGCCCTAGGGGTCCGGGAATTGTCCAAATTTAAACGATCACCAATGCGATAAATAAATTCATATTATTCGAGTTTTGAATAATGAGTATTGAATTTATTTATTAAATGTATTTATGAGTTTTAAGTAAATACATGAAAAATATTAATTGACGAATATTAAATTATTCAAGGTTCAATTAATATTTATGGGAGCGACGAGTCGGGTTAATGAATTAATTATTATCATGTAATATATATATTACAAGTGAATGATAATAATATTTATGGCTCAGTTTAGTAGTCATAAAATGTCGTTAATAGTGCGTTAAGTATTCGGGGCCGGCGAGGCGATACCGGGTATTTTAATTGAGCACTATAAATATAAGAGGAGGGGAATTTTCTAAATACTATTCATAGAGTTTATCTCTCCTCTCCTCTCTCCCACATTCTAGAGAGAGATGCTCTGGATCCATGGAGCTCGGATGGAGCTCTCTCTCATGCATCGCTAGCGAAGCGATGCGGTCATCGTTGGAGCGTCGAAGGCATCGTCGCGAATCCGCACTAGCACCCGGATTACGACGAACGGCGCTCCCGCGGATTCCTTGAAGCGTGTGTGGACGATCTAGAGGAATTCGGCTTCGGATTCTTCGAGCAGTGATCGCCAACGACGAGCAGACGTCGTGCACGGTTTTGGATTCAAACCAGGTATTTTACGGTTTAATTTTGTGCTTAAAATAATCCACGCGTGGTCCTCGGCTTTGACCGGGCTGCTCTTCACCGACGTCGACAAGTTTTCATCGATCGTCGGTGGAAAAAATTTAAAAACCCACCTATTTGGGGCTTCCGCTGTACGCCCGGTTCCAACACTTCCATTCCCATTCTTCTTCTTGTTGAGATCAGAATCTCTTTTTATTCTTGTCTCGTGCTGTAGAAGAGTTCTAAAGAGTTCATCGAGAGTAATCTGGGAAAATTTTCTGTTTTCATCAATAGTTTTCCTTTTTGACTCCCATTCATTTGGCATTATATCTATAATCTTGTCTACTAGAGCTTCATCATCAAGGCCTTTTTCTCCCATATATTGTAAACTGTTGACAATTTTCATAAATCTTTTTTGCACTTCACATACTGGCTCTCCATAAGAAAAAAGAAAACCATGACACTCTGCTTGAAGCATCCTCTTCTTGTTTATATAACCTTGGATGTACCAAAATGAGTGACTTCCAATTTCTTCCAAATACAGTTGGCTACTTCACATAAAGATATATGACTGTATATATTCTTGGCCATTGAGCATAATAAAGTATTGTGTACCTTGTAATTCAGTTGTCCTCTCAGCTTCAAATGACCTCCTATTTATAGGCCTTAGGTTCCAACGGTCATATCTCCTCCAACGATCATATTTCTCTAAAAAACTCGTAGGGACTTGGACACCTGGCACTATAATGGTCATATTGAAACACAAAGCATTACATCATTTTGATTAGTTTGTAACTAACGCAACGACATCGTATTGGTTTAAACAAGATATATGAAGATGATAACAAGAGTAAGATTAATATGAAACATGTATTTTTGACTAAGTACCAAAACAAGCAAGTAATGAAAGTATGAATAGAAGAGTCAGTATGATACAATTGACAGAGTCAGTACGATACGATTGATAGAGTCAGTACGATACGATTGACAGAGTCAGTACGATACGATTGATAAGGTCAGTATGATACGATTGACAAGGTCATTACGATACGATTGACAAGGTCAGTACGATACTATTGATAAAGTCATTACGATTAAAAAGACATTTGTGATTTTCAAAACAAGATATAGAAGTAAAAAAGAGAACTTTTGACTCAAAAAATGGCTTTATTCTTATTATGATGAGATAAATAGTGATGTTAGGATCTCATATCATTTTCCATTAACTAAAATATATAAATTCCCATATCCTTCCCCAGTATTTCATTTGTGTGGTGGAAGAAACCTTTTACACTCCTTGTTTCTAACATTGAACATAGCTCATGTGGGATTATAATTTTAGGTAAAAGAGTTCCCTATATGAGTGAGGCATATAAATTAAAATTGGATCTATCATGGTCTTGGATGAAAGACCTTAAAAGGAACACTAGATGTCCCTGTCGCATGATAATAAACTACATGATTATCTCAACAACTACATGTGTCTTGATTCTCATTCCAATGAGATACATAATGATGTATAGATCTTCAATCCTATTCCAATATGCAACAAAATATGGGAAATTCCACCACAATCCTATGCATGAGTCTGATCTATATAAAAGGATTCAATATGGTGTCTCACCCCATGCATGATTCCATATTCAAACCCCCCATTTTCTCAACACATGAATTCAATCAGTATGGGGAATACCTTTTAGAACTACACGTGGATTCATTATTGTTTAAAAAATATACATAGTGATACTTGAGTCATATACCCTGGTCCAACCATAATATTCCCTTATTTTTTATGTCTATTAAACTTTTTCCTTACCGTGTAACATCAAACTGCATGACTAATTTCCTCACGGCATGACTTTAATCTACATGGAACCTTAAGAACTATGTTTAGATTGATTCTTAAGCTAGTGATATATGTATTGAAACCTAGTCCTAATTTCCTAGTCCCCCTATGTGGTAAAAATATACCCCCTCTCATATGTACAAATAAATATCTATATAGGAGATGTTAATTTGGGTCCCCTCATTAGGGGGTCCACCGAGGAGATATAGATGTCCCCCTCCATTATGTAAGGGATTTTTCACTTCATGGTTGATATCAGTCCACATATTACTTTGTGTTTGGACATATCCCTTCCATAATTCATACATCTACTCTTGGAAACTCTTGATTGTTCATAATATTTCTCCATCCTCTAATGATAGAATGTCTGATACCTGAGGACTCATTTTCATAACAATTTTGTAACACGACCCAGTTGTATTTGCATAAATTTTCCCACAAAATGGTTTGTTATCCAAAGGATTTCACTATTCTAATATGATGTAACATGCCTCAGTTGGATTTACATGAGGTATCCCACAAAACTAGTTTTTCAAACAGTGGTAACTTCTCCCTATAGAAAAGATTATTATATCCTTGTAAGCTTTGACGACATTATGTAGGAACCCATGATTTGAATCAGTCCATGTTCATCCCTCACATACTTTTACCGTATCCTTTACCCTAATATTAAAACCCCTAAGACCATGGTTTACAATTTTCACCCTAATACCTAAAGTATAATGGAATGACCTTGGTCTGGTAGGCCACATATCACTTATCATTTCTGTAGTCCCATGATCCTAGTCGAATGACCTACAAATAGTGCCACCATATTTTCCATGATTGGGTTAGGCCAGTGTAGGGGACCATTTCTATAAATTCTTGTGTAATTTTTACATAAAACGATCCTCCCATATTTAGTTGCTTTCCTTCCATAAACCAAACTCTATGCTCGTGGAAATATGAATCTTTACAAGCTTCCTTCATCCATCAACAATAGAATTTATAAATTCCTATGAACTCTTTTTCATAACTATGATATAACACACCCTAGTTGTCTATGCATAAAGTTTCCCATGAAACTGGTTTTTCAGACCGATGATGCCACTATTTGACTATGTTGTAACAAACCCTAGTTGGATTTTCATAAATTAGACCAAAAAATGGGTTTTTCAACTAGTGGTAACTTCTTCCTAGGGAGAGACCTTATCTACCATCGTAGTCTGTTTCTCCATAACACTCTTCGGATCTGGGAACACTCATATTATACATTTCCTACTCATACCAAAAAGTGATGTCACATTCTCATAAAAATTACAATGAAGAGGGAGAATTGTTAGCCTTTAGCTCAAAGCTAAATACCTTAAATTATAACACCCCTTATATCTATGTTTTAGGACTTCAAAATGCATAGAATAATGTCCTTATTGTATAACATTAAACTGCATAGAAAAAAATCCTAGTCATAAGATGTTAAACTATACAATAATTTCCTCTCCATAAGATGTTAAACTAGATGGTCAATGTCTTGGTTTCATGACATTAAACTGCACAATGTTTCAACATTTTTTAGGAATGGGACTTCCCCTCCCAAGAATCATTCATTTAACAAAACATACCCTCCTTCAAAAAAGCTAAATTTGTGTAGGAGCGGTTTCTCATTCAGGGATAATGCCAATATATATACTCTCTTCATTCTCAGAAATCTTCCCTTTGAAAAACCACAAATCATGGTCTTGATAAATTCGAATCTCTATAAACTCCTTTCATCCATCAGCGATAGAATATTAGAATTCCTGAGAACTCACTTTCCTGATTATTTTATCACATGCCCTAGTTGGATATGCATAATGTCTCCAAAAAAATTGGGTTTTAAGCCAAAGGATTCCACTATTTGACTATGATGTAACATTCCCTAGTTTTATTTTCATAATGTATCCAACAAAATGGGTTTGTCAACTAGGGGAAAGTTCATCCCCATGAGAGACCTATTCTATCCCTGAATGTCATGTTTTAGATTTGAGAACCAAAAAACATGGATCAAAATTCCCCATATGGTATCTGAAGAATGTTGGAAAATTCTTGACTAATAGGAATTTTTTGGGTCATCATTTCAAAACTTATGGTAAAAGTTGTCTGGCCTAAAACACCAGTCTCATTAGTCTAGCATACATGACATTAACCATCCCAAAAAAAGTAACAATACTCACCAGATTTAAAACTCGCAAATGGAACTCTAGAAAAAAGTTGAGTTATCCATATGACCATATAAATAATCAAAATATTCTAAGGAACGGTGAATTTTTAAACCCCCCCCCATGAATGATATCTAGTTTCTATTGAAGTTGTGATATTTTAACAGTCTTCTCATTGATCTAATTTTTAAATTCTTCCAACTTCTTATTTGGCTACCCTCCTATAGAGATAATGAATCTCATAGATCATTGGTGTTGAAAAGAAGCTAAGCATTTATGAGTTACTATTAAATCTCATGTTCTCACTCCCATTTTCAAATGATCTCCTTCAAGATAGAATGAATCGAGCACTAATCAAAACTTCTATATTCTAGCATACCAAACAAGAATGGAAGTTGATAGAATTGCAAAACAATTCCTTCAAAAGGTGGCCCAACGATTATTTTTGAAATATCTAGCCAAGACACCCAACATGTGATGTGAAGGGAATCCTGAATCTCAAAATCTAACTTAGATCCACTTTCAGGGGGAAAATGTATTCCTGGATAAGAGTTCTCAATTAGGCACCCTTCCTCGCTCCCTTTGGAATAATAGTGACTTCACCTTTCGGTATCAGTTGTATTGGAATAGAGGATCCTAATTCAAGCCTAGTTATAGAAGATGATGGAATTGGTCAAAGATAATACTCACTATCAATCTCAAAAGGATAAAAATTAAAGAGGTAGTGGATGATCAAAGTAGTTGGGGTTGCTCAGCCGGTGATGGGTCAATGGATTGGGTGGATTCCACCCTGACATCCTCGACCTCATTAGGTTGAGATAGTACCTATTGATGAGGGTAACTCTCATGGGTCTACCTAGATCAATCTAAGGGAGGATCAGTAAGACTCCCCTTCTCAACATCCATCTGAGCTGGTCCCCACTCTGTAGTGGGAGCCTGATGGACTTTGACACCTAGCTCATGCACCACCAACTACAAAATTCTTCATGGTTGGAGCTCTGTAATTTAACCAATCATTATTCAAACATCTAACATAAAAATTGGTAGCACAAAAAATAAAGACTCACATCCATTCAATTATATATTAAATTCCTAAAACTCTTTTAATTTGGTAGGAAGTTTAATATATTTTATTCAACTACCATGTCACGATTTATCATGGAATGTATTAATGTTCCAAGCCCTATGGTAGTCTCACCCATGGGGATGATCAAAATGTTTTGGTTGGGACCAAGTATAACAACCTATTATGACAACTTGGGACCTCGAACAGCTTCCCCAAAGACAACGATAGGATCATTGTTGGTCATCGTAGGGTCCATTGGTGCATGAGATGAACCTAAAATATCATAAGGAATAAAAAACAACAGTCTTCATATGACACCTTATGATGTATATTGGATATTACTAGAATATTCCACCCTCTCTGCAATGATAGGAGTAGAAATAGAAGCAGTGACATGAGCAGATAATGTATCCCCAACCCTTGACACTTCTTCTATCAAGGGAGCTGAATCACCACCAGGAACCCGTGTTTGGTCTGGAGAAACCTCCTTAGTTCTTGGAGGGGAATTTCCAAGACCATTTAGAGAGGAGAGGGAATGAGATTTAGCAACCAGAGAAAGGGTTAAACATGTGTTCTGGATAAATTATAGATTAATGATACAGTGGGGACTGACCATCACTAATGAGATACTTAGACAAAGATTTTATTCTCTGACGTTCTTTCTTTTTAGATGACAGAAGGTTAACATTAGCCTCCCCAAAGGAAGGTATTATATTCGGAAGTGGAAATTATCACAAATTCTCCGCATCTATTTCCTTCTATCCTATGGATAACTCTACTAATTTGGGAAATTATTCATAGATTCTAAGTGGGGTACCATTTAGACAATATTTCAATGATGAAATATCAACTGATTTTCCCTTGGACTACTACAAATCAAGATGAACTTCTCTTCAGAAATAATACTTACTTTGAGATAAAATAAAGGAATAAAAAATAGGATAAAAGAAAAATGGAACTTACATCCTCAAGATCGACATATTCAATCCGTTCCTTGATAAATGGGTGGTCAACCCCTTCAGCATCACTGTAGCTCTACATGTCCTCCACCCATCCCATGGCAGGGATCTGGTCTTCAATTACATAAATGAGCCTCTTTAATTCTTGGATATAAATACCCACCTCAGTGGGATCATCCTTAAAGAAAAGGTTAGGTGGGGCTCGAGAATCACCTATTTCTGGAATCCACAACCCAACACGAAGAAGTGACCATATGATTTTAGAATCAAAAGTCATGTCCTTCCAAAATTGGACTACCACTATTCACATGTGTTCATAGGTTTTCCTAGCCTAACATAAATCTAAGTTGGTAATATTTGATTTCACAGTCTTTCCAAATATCTCCATCATAGATGAAAGACAAGAAAATAGAACAAAGGTATTCTCGTGATGATAGAGGCCAGACCGCCTAATCCCAACATCATCATTCTCTTCCCTCTTGACTCTAACTAGTGGCTTGGACCATGTTCACGAGGTTTTTTGGGAAAACATGGGTCCTCAACATCCACACCTTCTAAATGGGACGAATCACCCTCTGGGGGAGATAAAAAACATTCTGGTGTGGGAGGACCCTTTCTACCCCACTTTCCACATATGGCAATTGTTACAGCCTTGACTAGAGGGATATCTTTTATTAACACTCACTCAGGATAAGATGAAATTTAGGATTTGGAAAACCAAGATGTCAATCTAGTGGATTTACCCACTATTGGAAGGTTGATTACCTCTTGAGTTAGCTCTATCATTTTAAGAATCCATAGTTATCGAGCTACCATTGGGTTCCTTTCTGATTGGACATAAAATGGAGGAGATATGGTTATTTGTTGTAGGAACTTGAATTTTCATGAAAACCTATATGGAAAATAGGCCTTAAATATAACATTTCTATTAATGTGGGTCACTAGAATATCATCCCTAAAATCAATCATGTACAATTTTAGCTCATCGCCAACCTTAGCATCATCAATAAATCTCCCAGTAGGTGGGTTTTCATATCTGAAGAAATTTAACTCCTTGAATAGGTTCAGCCTCCTCATGGTTTCACTAGGCCTTAGAGATAAGGGATGAATACCGAAAATGGCATGAAAAAATGGTCGAAATCATACCATGGGAATATAAACCCAACTTAACAATGATTTGTATCTAAAATGGATTCTGACCCATCCCCATAATACATGAAATGTTCCCAAAATTCTATAAGGGGCCTTACCTATGTGAATATGCAACATGAATTAGTGAATTTCCACCATGATATAGATTTCCAACCCTATCTACTTCTTCTATTCCAGATTAGTTGCAATGAAGAATGTCTCTGGACTTACACCACTATTGGATTCACATACATGAAGCAGGTGACACTCATCCACATGGCTAAAAATCATATGATATGTGTCTTTATAGGTACACCAGACTTGGTTTTGTACCCCCATTAGTTCTACTCCCCCTTTTCCAAAGTTGGATAGAATATATTGGGAGTGATCCTCTTCCCCATCTTGGGACACCACATAGGATTTTTTTCAAGTGGGTCATTTCCCCTTCGAATCCAGGTTAGCACTCAGTCGTTCTTCAGTATGGATATCCCCCCTCAGGTGGTGGTCTTCATTATTAATGTCCCGAGCTCTATTCAATATCTCATGAACTAGGATCGGTTTCCTTTTAGTGTTATCCCACATTATTATCGATGAAATGAACTCGAAAAACATATCCTCGAGAATCATATCCCCAGTGATCTTTTTTATATCCTACAGGATAATGCTAACTTCTACATGAATCATGTGGAAATATTTATTTTGAAGGCTCCATAATCTTAGAAACTCAAGAATTGATTAAGATTTTTATATACATATGTCTGGGTGACCCTGAAAGCTTCATAGATACCCACTGCTTTCAACTTGGTTTCAAATTCAGTAACTGTCTAGTGCACCCAGTACACCCACATCCACTCTGGCCTAACACCCCTCCTGGGTGGAGGTCCCAATCTCCATTCCAAACCCTTTTTCTGTTTTGTCTTATAATCATAGAATAAAAATGGATAGTAGTTTGGCATCAATTTAGGCATGTGCAAAATCAAATATGTAGAACATTGGTTGTGATGTGTGACACTGTCTATGGATGATGTCCTAGTATTAATGTATATACCCCCACTTGAGATGTTGGAAGTAGTGAAGTTCATGTATTCTTGAAACCAGGAAAGAGGAGTATAGGTCTTTGACTGTGGTATGTGAACATCCTTTATATGACCATGTCCATAAAGTGGTATATAGTTACTCTTATGGAACTCACGATGACACTTCTTCAAATGCCCCGCCAAATCAGGTAGAATGGTATCACGTACATCATATTATTCGGGCCCTAAAACTTTTATCATCCCATCAATGTTATTTCCATCCTATAAATTAGAAACTCTATTCTTGTAAGCATCCATTAAACCTACAAATATTCATGTAGATTCTCATTAGAAACAACTCTCCATTTCTAAAAAGGTTTCAGAAATATGGAAATTCACCAAATAAATGAGCTCTTTCAGGGTACTCGTGAAAGTGGCATTGCGTAGGTACATCACCCAAGAGGAAATGTGCATGTCACTCACTAAACATATGTATCATGTAGGTATATGAATACATTTTCTAAAAGAATGGTTCTTTAGAAAAGACGATTAAGTAGAAGGTCTACGCAGAACACTAGCATGGTTAGACTAGTCGAACAAAAGCATGAAGACTATCTGATGAAACAATGACCATATTTATAGATGTGGTAACCCTTAAACACATCCAGTGTATGTACCCCACATATGAAAAAAAATCGATTGGATGAACTGCACATACAACTTGAAATATTCATCCACCCTTTGCATCCATTTCCCCTAGGTTCAAACCCTCTTCTTTCGATCAGATCTAATCTTGAGTGGGGATTTTATTGACACAACATTTTGTTACATGGATGAAAAGGTTTCAAAGGTAAATAACATAAGGAGAACGAAATAAATTAAGTGAATAAATACAAGGTCATACCCCTTCAACAAAGGCCCTCCGTGTAGGTACCCCCAAGTAGTTTCATCTCACAAGGTACATGTGCATCAGCTTGTGTGACAGACTTTCACATCATCCTGTGCGACACACCTGCACAAGCCAGTACCTTCGCTCAGGGTCCCATATTTTCTTATAAATAGGACTTTGGGGATCTTCATTTTTACGAATGAAAACTCTTGATGAACTCTCTATGCTCTTCTCACCCTAGTCCTTCACTCAGGCCCTCTGAAACCTTATAGGTAGAACTCAAAATCCTAAATAATAGGGAATTATGGGGGATAACTTAATCAAATTCCTCCCAAGGTCTCAAACACATAACACATGTGTGAGGAAACCTATCTACTAGTATTTATGAACACTAGTTTGAGGTCCCCTTCCCTAACTAGGGACCTACATAAGACAATTCCTAGAACACCTATGGGGACCCTTGGAGCCTTGAGAAAAGCCTCTCCTAAGTGTTGATTTTGTGGTGGTTCATCTCCCAAAGTACCTTTTTCCCGTGTAGGCCTACATGCATGACGAACTCCTAGGATCACCAAGACTTTATTCTGTGTGAGAATATCATGGCTCACCCAACCTCCACCCCTACGTGAGCCACTTCTCATAACCTCTTCAAATACACTAATGGTTGGGCCCCTCTTCCTTTGGATCCCTTGTTTTAAAGGATCCAAATTGAAACCTAAAATGAAATATATGGTATTTCAAAACCATGAAAAGAATCACACCAGTGTGTCTCTCATTTGGATATTCATTCCTTTGGTCAGAGGTTTCCCTCAGTTGTCCTAGCTGATGGTTGGGGTCCTCAGGGTGCATGTAGATATGCATTCCCATGCTCATGAGGACCCCGACCCTAGATACGATGTCTAGGAGTTCTTGGTCCTGGAAAATTGGGTTAGGACTACATACATACCAATTTATCTCTAAGAATCAAAGCCTCAGGTTCCAAGAGGATAGGGGGAGGATCAATCTTGCCCTTCCATTCAACTGGTGATGAGATCCACTTCTCTTGATGAGGAACCAATTTTACATCATCCCCTCGGAAGTAAGCCCCTATCCTTTCATGTAGGAGGTTTCACTCTTGATCCTCTTCACCTCTTGGGTTGCGTCTAGATGGGTAGTATGATGTGAATATCCTAGATAAGAAATGGGAGAGGGAACAGGTTCATCCAAACTCCTTATTCTTCTCCCATACCATTGGCCTCTTCCACCAGTGGAAGTGGGATAGTGTGGATTTCCAGATCATTGACTTCCTCTTGTTTATCAAATTCAAGCATGAATCATCATGAATTATGTGGGATTATAGGTTAGTTAAAATCATGGTTTTTCATGATTAGATGTATGTTTTAGTAGCAGATCTTTTTTTAAATCTTCCTCTCACCTTCCTTTAGAGGGACACCATAGGTGTGGGTCCTCAAGGCCATGTATCCAACATCAACGAAAATTAGATTGTATGGTTACCCAAATTTATCAATTCATCTTGTATCTCACACCAAGCATGAATCATATGGGATTGTAGGTTTTAAGAGGTCATGAAATCCACATGATCCCAAACCTTATGGGAATCAATTCAAGTGTAACTCCCAATCGAACTTTTTCGGCCTCCTACTTGGTATATTCCCCAACATCTGACTAGGGAATACTCCTCAGAAATAAGCCCAAAAATCCAACCTTTGGGCCTCCTACCTAGGAATAATCCCCAACCATATCACCATGCTAATTGATGGGCATCCTCTTTAGGTGTAAGCCCTGAATAAGACTCCAAATCACCATGAGTCGAGACATCCCTCATGGACCCTTTTCACAGGGAATCCTCCTTAGGATTACGCCCTAACCTAATCCTACCAAAGGGCCATAGTACCCTAAAAGAAAAACCTCTAGAGGACCCCCATAAGTGTGGGTCTTCACAATAGAACTATGTGGGTTTTGATTCGTGTCCAAATGCTTAACGTATGAGGCCTCCCTGAGGTCCAAACCCAACATCCCAAACCAAAACTAATTTTATTTGGTTCACATCCCTAGTAGGGTCTTATTCAACCTGAGAATTCATATCCCTTCCATGTTATCAGGGTCTCTTTGGCATAATTACCACACCAAACATTGAATAGGAACCTTCCTTCTAGAGACCCTTACCACATGATGTTAAACTACACATTTTTGTCCTTATCACATGACCTTAAATGGTACGATGTGACCTGTTAAGTGAAACTAAACTATATAGGTTATGATTCCTTTCACAAGTATATGTAGGAATCCCATTTTATGGGTTCGATCCTGAAATCAAAACAACTACCATCTCCCAATATGACAATACACTCTAAAGGGCCCCACTGTCTGGATGAAAACCAACATCATCGTAAAAACAACCAAAGAATATTCTATCAGTACATATAAGGGTGCCATTGATGGATAACCTTTGACACATATAGAGGTATCCATTGATTAAGAACCTCATATACATACATACATACATACATATATATATATATATATGATTGTAAATTACATATGTTCTAACAATTGATTGTTAATTCAAGGTTTAACCACGTCATACTTGGGAATTAATGGAGGATTCATGAACAAATATTAAATTTATAATATAGTATCTTAGTAGAAAATAATTCCCCCCAAAAGGGTGTGATGATTCCGACCTCACATCCTCTCAAAAAATGTGGATTATTAAGTATTGTTGGCTAAACTTCCCAACAAACACTTGCCTTTGGAAATTAGGACCCTCATGAATATAGAACCGTTGGATGTTTCCATCTCCACAAACAAATCCAATTGGAATAAATTCAAAAATAGTGATCCTAGAGTGAATTATTTTACAAAAATCAACCCCCAAAATCAATCTTTGTGTGATTGGTTTTCATGGGAATAACAAATGGGGAACCCTACATGAATCCTTAACCAAGATGATAGTGTCTCCCACCTATCAGACCCCTTTTTTCTCTCACAATGAACTAGGGAAGAAAAGAAAATAAATTGTAAATGAGTTCATTTAAATTAGATTATAATTTAATGGGGTTTTATTATTTATTTTTTCATATATATCTGGGAAATTTCTCTTAGAGTTCCCTTCAATCCAATGGTGTCCATCTATCTTCCACAAGCGTATTCCCTAGCTACTGTTGATGTTAGGTCTTCATCCAAGAAGAAGAATTTCTCACTCACCTAGAATCATCAAATATAGGTATCAAACACATTTTTATTGGAGTATCACCAAAATGGTACAATCCCAACCCTGAAAGTTACCTAATAGGCTATTCGGCTCATAAATCCCCATCGATTGTCCGACCAGTGACGACCGGTGTTTTAGAAGCAGATGACACCAACTTCCCTCTTCATAATTTTTGGGAGTTTATCCCTAGAACTCAAAAACCAATCACTCCATTATCTTAGATAGGTGGATTAATAGTCCATATACAACCTCATCTAGAAAAATATTTCAATAATTGTAACTTTTTTTCTTTAAAAACCCACTTACTCATCGTGTTTACGAGAATAATTTTAAATTAAATTTTTTCCACTTTTGTGAATTGAATTTAGAAAATTGTATATCATATTTGTAATAAGTATAATTTATAATGTCTAATAAGGACAATTTTTTTTACCAAAATGAATAGTGAATGTAGTAAAAATTAATTACCATGGTTAAGGTAAAAATGGATTTACCGGGGGTTAAACTAGAATGATAAGAGTTAAAATGACCTAAAATGTTATCTAAATTCTATTTAATGAGTTTATTCAGACCTTTTAAATAAAATTCTATTAAATATGGAAATTCATCATCACTTTACTTTGAATATGGCCCATATAATAAGTTAAGTAAATAAGAAAACAAAAAAGATACTTTTATTGCTTTTAATGTCAATAGAGCCTTGGGATAGGGAAAAAAACAAATTATGTTCAATTATATATACCCTTTTTAAATATAAATGAGGATTGTATTATGATAATTTATTTTAATTTTTTTGATATGAAATAATTACTATAAATTCTTATGAAATGACAACATAGTCAATATCTATGTTATAATAAAATAAAATAAATGATGCTAAAAATATTAATAGTGAAGTAAAATGAATGAATTACGGTCTTCCATTATTTTTTTAGATGAATATATAATGTTACACATGTTTGAACAAAATATATTAGAATTCCATAATTTTATTGATATTCTTAAATTCAATTTAAATGAATAAATTAAAAATTGATATTAATGTCATTTTATGATAAATTATATTTTATTAAATGATTTAAAATTAATAAAATATTATATTATTCAAAATGATTTTTAAATGATAATAAATATAAAAAATGTTCCACTAATGGACTAATTTATCTTTATTATTGAATATATTTACCCCTAAATGGTATAATCTTTGTTAGCATGGTTAATGTTAAAGTAGTGTTTTTACACGTTACAGGCGCTTATATTAAAACTAATTTCCAACACACATAAGATTTATATTTTATAAATTAGATATAATATGTAGAATAAGTGGGTATATATTATTTAATAAGGTTCATTTTATTTTAGTTTTAATATATAAATTACTTCGGTTAGAAAAATAGTTACCATAATGAAAAACCAAAGTGGTATAGATAAGAAAACTTATGAGTTAAGGAACAAAATGTTTAAAAAATGTGTTTGATTGTGTGTTTGAGTTATTTATTGACCATATAATCCGTTAAAAAATTTAATTATCAATTTTGGATCCACTTTAGGTAATATTAACCTCTCAATAGGGAATACTTTTGAGTATTTATAGGAATGCCAATCCTCCTCAATGTTAAAAGGGCACTCACTATCCTACCTTCTTAAACCTTAAAATATATTTGGTTTGGAAATAAAATACCCAAATAAATTCCCAAATTCCATCCTATCATCCTAGAATTATTATTTTTGATAGCGATCCAACCAAGAAAGGCTTTAGTGCAAACCTAATCAGGATACCCAAAGAAGAGAAAACATTTATCAATGGGCATTTTGGTTTTTTTTCTTTCTCTAATACCTTAAATTATTATTATAACATGATTATATAATAACCTTAGGATATTAAACATACATATATTTTAATATTTTAAGGTTATAACCTAAAATTTCACACACTTCCATCAAATGGATTACGAAATCATCATTCGTGTGTATGGTGAACTATCGCCTCCCAAACCGATGTCGTTAATTTTTCCCTTACCACCTTTAATGGTTAAGAATAATGATGTATTTATACTTTATATATTATATTTATTATATTTATGATTTTATTATACTTATTTAATTATTATTTCACATATATCTTCATTATTTCCATTTTTGGGAATATGATAATGTCATTCGTGTGTACGAAGGACTACCGCCTTGCGAAACGATGTGATTCATTCACTATTTACGTGGAATGTATTAAGGATTGGTTTAATAAACATATGTTTTATATATTGTATAAAAATTATAATATAATTAATATATATATATCATTTTCATTTCTTTCTTTCAATATGATAAGAAAATGGAAACAACATTCATATGTATGTATGACCTACCATCTCCATGAACGGTGTATTTCATTTCCTATCACTAAATATTATGGATTAAACTAATTACATATATATTGAATGTATATTATATTTATATCATGGTTAAAATTATGGATATTATGATATTAGGTTCTAAGTAAGAGGACAAAAAATATCAGTCAAAACATATATGAAAAACAAAGCGGTTATTACCCGAAACATAACATTAACATGGAATTTTTAATAAAAAGGTAATAAAGGGTCATAATAAAATTATATATGGTATGATATATATAATTATTATTCTTTAATTTATTTATAATAAAATTATATTAATTATACATGATTTTTGAATGAGTACGATGGAATTCAAAACTTAAGGTAAGGGGATTTTCGTTTAACTTGTATTTTCCTTGAGACACAATTCGTATTCACAACATGTTTATTTTATGTGGTGTTTATAGTTACCATTAATTTATATTATTATTATTATTATATTTAAAATTATTTCTATATAAATATCCATTTTAGTACCTATATTTCATGTGGTTTACGATTCAAAAGTTAACAAATCTGTAAGGTATTTTTGTCTCAATTGGTCTTCTTTGAGATGAATGTTATTTTATATACCTATATTCCTTAATGAGGTATATATATAGACTCTTTGAGATATATATCGTTATATTTTATATTTCATTGTATGTTATTTCTTCATGGGACTTATAAATCAATGTTATCAAAGTGTTCAAGATTTCATTTTACAATTTCATCATTTATTAAGATTATTTATGATCATGTTTATGATGATAAAATATTATGATCCATATCTCAATAATTCTCAAAAAAGTTATTATCCAATGGTTATTCCTGATATCTTCAAGTAATGGTACCATTTTTCCACTCTTTGGTACATAAGATAATAAAGAAAATGATTGTTAAAAATATCCAACTTTATTTCTCTCTTTGGTAAACAATCCATTTTCTTTAAAAATTATGTTTTCTAAAATTGTTTTCAAAAATATTTTTTAAAATAATCAATTAAGGTTATTTTAAAGGGAAAGTATTTTTATTTTATTTTTTTGGTTTTAAATGTGTTTAAAATTATTTTCAAATCTTCCTTTAGAAGTTTCAAAGGCTATTTTCATAGAAAAATATTCCAAAAATGTTTTATGTATAAATATTATTTTTAATTATTTTCAAATATTACTTTATAAGTTTCAAATTTTATTTTTGAGGAAAAGGATTTTGAAATTTTTTTATGTTTAAAAAATGTTCTAAATTATTTTTTAAGCTTCCTTTATAATTTCAAGGGTTATTAACAAAGGAAATGATTTCAAAAATGTTTTATGTTTAAAAAGTCATTTAAATTATTTTCAAAGTTTCCTGTATTAGTTTTCAGTTTTAATTTAAAAGAAAACTTTTTCAAAATGTTTTATGTTTTAAAAATAATTTTTCAAAGTGGAAAAGATATTTTCTGCAACAAATGTTTTAAAAGATAAATCAAAATAATTTTCAATGTATGATAGCATCCATTGGTGTTACCTATGACATACTAGGGATATGATCCAAGCATTCCATTCTTATTATTTATTTTAATGGTTTATATTTATAATAAAAAGTATTTTATGAAACCCATTTCACTTCCATGTGTTATAACATGTTTAAATTATTATAAAACCCACTTCTTTTCACAAGTTATTATATGATGAAATTATTATAAAACCTATCTCTTTTTCATAGGTTATGATATGATTAAATGTTTATGATACCCATTTAATTTCATGGGATATGATTTTATGAAGGTTTATGATCTTGTGGAACACATAAATATGGTTCTTATTATGTTACAGGTGGGGCCTATATCTCCCTCTAGTGCATTGGGTAAATATTTATATCTCATGAGATATACAGGGCTTGAATGGGGAGTGAAGTCAGTTCAATAAGATATGGATGTAAAGGGGAGAGAACCCAGTTCAGTAAGGTAGGGCTTGAATGGGGCATGAACCTATTTCAGTAAAGGAATATTTTTTATATTATGGTCTTGGTTATGTGACTTAACAGACATGGAAATTATTTTTTATTCTAATTTGTATGCCACAAATTTCATGCCTATGCAAATATTATGATCTTATGGGACATATTGTTTGATTCCCTTGTTCTTTATGTCTTATGAACTTTCAATCTTTATTCCATGACTCAATACTATTATCATTGAAATACAAGGTATGGTTTTCAAATGTCATGTTCATGTTTACATACCATTATTTTCATGTTATGCTTATGTATCTCCATTGTTTACCCTTAATGAACATCTGAGCTCACCCTTTCTCAGGTTTCCATTCCCTAGGTTATGAATATATGTATTATGTATGATATGAATAATAATGGTTATAGTTGTGAAGAACATAGTGGGACATGATGCAGATCACCTATGTATATTTTTTATATTTCCAAGCTTCCAAATATACTAATCTATTACATTCCTCAGGTTTGTGTTTGTGTAATGTAATTAATATTCACAAAAAAATGATGTAATATCTATGTATGTTATGCGTGGATCATTATAGTTGGTATCAAATTGGATTTTTTAGTTAACCTTTGTAAAATAGTATGATAAAACATTAATGAGATCCCTAAGGATATTTATAAGGATATGTATAGGGATTTATCTAAGGATAATCACAAGGATAAGTTAAATTATAGAAAAATGTACCAAACTTTTTGTAAAGGATATAGTGAGTGGTTTCCAAATAATTAAATATCTACCTTGATACTACTAGTTGATTTGGATCTAGAATAAATGTTCCTAGGGGTAACAACCTCAAAAACACAGTATTTATCTAGGCGAGATCAAGAACTAGTTTATGATAACAGGCATTGTTTCACACCTATTTTGACACTCTTGGGGGATATTCTTTGGAAATTCACAAACTCTTTATGAACCCACATGATTGATTTAAATAAATAATGAATATTAATGGCCTATAAAAACTCGAGGTGTCGTAGATTAAAAAGAAGGTTTCTTGATTTAGGTCTCTTATATGATTTTTCAGACTACGTTGTTTCCATTATGATTAGTATTGCTCATGCTATGCTTTCTGGTCTTAGTAAAGGGTTGGAACCAGAAGTAAATTGATTAAAATTTAATTTTATGGATTATTTGTTGATGGAGAATACAAATAGGCAGATGACTAGATTAAAGGATACTATGATTATTCTTAATAATGTTTCACAAAACATGATTAACAATGTATACCTTAACAAACTCTCAAAATCATCGAAGAAGATAAGGAAAGAGTTTATTGAGAGTTTGGGTTGTGGAGACCATGTATGAAATAAGATTCACTTTCCTTTGTGTCAAGAATGTGGGAATAAACACTCCTGTGGATATCTTATAGGTATAGGAATATTTTTTTATTGTGGAAAATAAGGTCACAGATAAACTAAATGAAAATTAAAAATGAAGAGTTCGGTTAACACTATGGATGGGAATGTTGGTCTCCCTAAGGTATTATAAATGGATGAATTCTTTAAATGTGGAAAGTATGGTCATTATGAAAATTCATTTCCTAGGGGGAAATCTTATGAAGATAATAAGCAAGGTGGTACAAGTAAAAGTTATATTACCTATGATGAAGAGGCTGTAAATTATATATAAAAGGAATAAGTGTTAAGGAACAATACGATGAATCCTAGTTAATGGTGTATGAAGAAAGTGGAATTATTGATGTATTTATGTATTTTGATTCATATAATTATATGTTTATCAATGGTATTTTTGTTATTAGAATCATGAAATATCAATGGATTGTTCCACAATAGTTTTTCATTAAACAGTTTTAAGAATATGTTAAATTGTACTAATGGACTAGAAAATTTATTTAATGGAAGGGTAATATTTTGATTAAGGGAATATAACCATTAATATCTTCCTGATGTTGAGAAAATGGTTTTTATTTTGGATAAATTGATTTTGCATAATAATAAAGTAAATTATATAATACCGATTACCTTGGAAAAGATTAATGATTTGATGACAAAGTGTTTTATGCTATCATTGATGGAGTTTACAACATTTTTGAATTTGAGGAATATATCCAATAATACATGTTCTATGTAAGTAATGAATAAGTATGTATGGTTTTATTATAATTCATGTTATTACCATGTTTCAAGAGAATACATGATGAAGGTATTCACATGTTGGGCATGTGGAAATCTAGAGCTACTTTATGATATATTGGGGATCAATATTAAGCTGATTTTGAGAAATTTAGTGACTTTATTATTAAAGTTTTGGATTTTTATCTTTCATAAAGCTCAAATGCTTAACCATTTATAAGAATATTTATTTTTAACTTTTAATGAGGTTTTATAAATTAATCTATTTCTTTAAATATGAATATTATTCATATTGGATAACTCATGATAACCATTTTGATGTGATGATAATTAAAGATAGATGGAATGAATTATCATTATATCTATAGATATTGTGATATATTAGTGATTCAGGAATAACAAATTAACCTTAATTTCTTGTAGTATGAGATGAATTAGAAATTGATCAAGGCACAACCAAAGGTCAATATTATACTTATGAAATTGAATAAAATCAATTAATTTTATATTTTCATGAAAATTATTAAACTTTAAGAAAAATATCTTAGAATAATATTTTGTATTGTTGTCATAATATTTGATGATATAAATGAACATTTTCATGCCTATTTGGTTTACAGTTTTGTGGTTGTTAAATTTATCTATATCACCAACTTTCTTGTGGTTGGTGATATCTATCAATCTATATAATTATTTACACTTTTCTTCCATGTTTTAATATTCACTTCCCACCAATGTTCTCCTATGTGGAAACATAGTTGTGAGTTAATTTGGATAACCATTATGTTTTCAAGTTTCCCATTTTAAAGGATTTTTTATTATAAATTTTTGTGATGTGGGTTTCTATGAAGAAATTTTAAAATTCTAAACCTTTGATGATCGAGATTAATTTTGAGAGCGAAATTAATTTTAAGGGGGTAGAATATAACACCCTGAGTTTTTATGAATTCTTATTATTTTATGAGTAAATTAAATTTATTTGATAGTTTATGTTATCAAATACATCAATTTAAGCTTGTGATTAACACAACACCATGTTAATCTTATACTACACATAATATTGTCTTAGCTTGTGTTACACACAACACTGAGTTTTAATAAAACCCTGATATATTATTAATATATTTATATAAAATAGACCATGATAACCTAGCCATTAAAATTAGAAATATGAATAGAAATACTAAATTTTTAAATATTATTTATAATTGTTTTATATAATGAAAACACATTGATAGATAAATACTTAATTTTTTCAATAAAGTTTGTATATGTTTTGAAAATACTATTTTCTCAAAATTATTATCTTTATTTCATTTTCTGAACATTAATAAAATTAATTTTTAAAAATTTTATAATATTAATTTGATAAAATAAAATTTATTTTTTAAATATAAATTTAAAATTTACCATAGGGTGATATTTTGGGATTTTTTCGATAAGTTTTATTTTTTGATAAATAGTGAAAAATATTGAATTTTAATTGAAAACTATCTTTCGTTTAATTTATTTACAAAGTTAAATTATATTATTAATTGTATTTAAAGTAAAATTAGTTAAATTTTATATCCATTAATAAAATTTAGTTCATTTAAATCAATTTCATATTTAATTTGGATATAAATTGAACTTTTTTTCATTAAAAACCTGCTTTCTCATCACGCCAGTGGGATTAATTTTAAATTAATTTTTTTTAAACTTATGTGAATTTAATTTTTAAAAACTGATTCCATATTTTGAATCATAATAATTTCTAATTTTTAATAAGGTTAACTTATTTTTTGAACAAAATGAATAGTAAATGGAATAAAAATTAATTAATGCGGTTAAGGTAAAAATGGATTTTCTGAGGGTCAAACTAGAATGATAAGAGTGAAAATTACCTAAACTATTATATAAATATTATTTAATGAGTCTATTTTTTCCTTTAACAAAAAATTATAAGAAATTTTTAAATTCCTTTACACTTTACTTTGAATATGACCCATATAATAAGTTAAGTAAAGAAAAAGTCCAAAAGATACTTTTATTACTTATAATATTAATAATGCCTTTGGATTGAAAAAACAACATATGTTTGGTTATATATATAATTTTTAATTATAAATTATTTTTTTATCATGATAATTTATATTAATTTTATTATATTAAATAATTACTATAAATTATTAAGAAACGCCAATACAGTAAATATTTAGTTAATGATAAAATAAAATAGATGATGCTAAAAATATTAAAATTGAAGTAAATTGAATAAATTATTGTGTTCCATTATTTTTTTGATGAATATATCATGTTAAATAGGTTTTAACATAATATATTATAATTTCATCATTATATTGATATTTTTATATTCAATTTAAATGAATAATATCAAAATTGACATTACTGTTATTTTATGGTAAAATATATTTTATTAAATGATTTAAATTTACTAAAGATTCTATATTCTACCTAGTGATTTTTGAATGAAAATAAATATAAAATAATTTACATTCATATATTAATTAATCATTAATAATGAATATATTGACCCCTAAATAGTAGAAACTCAGTTAGCACGATTAAGGCTAAAGTAGTGTTTTTTACACGTTACATGCGCTAAAGTTAAAACAAATATACAACACACATAGCATTTATATTTTATAAATTATATATAATATTTATAATTCGTGGGTATATATTATTTAATAAGGCTCATTTTATTTTAGATTTTATGCATAAATTATTTAATTTATAAAATTGGTTACCATAATGAAAAAAATGGTAAAAATAAGGAAACAGAGGTGTTAATGAACATAATGTTTAAAACATGTGTTTCATTGTGTGATGGAGGTGTGTATAGACCATATAATCCATAAAAACCTTCAATTATCAATTTTGGAGCCAATTTAGATAATATTGATGATAGAAAAAATATTTTCAATTATTTTATTCGAAATTTAAATGTTTTTAATCCTACCAATGTGTTATTTAAAATTAAATTGTCTCATTTTATGTTTTAGGAGTATTTTTTAGCTTAATTGAAAAAATGGCTTATTTTGGATTTAAACAGTTTTAATTTATTATAATGTTTCGGCCATAATGTTTTCTAAACTGATCCAAATTGCTAATTTCTTCTTTTTTAGGTTTGTATGGTCGATGGTTTTCATTTTATCCTTCTGGAACCAAAGCTCAATCCATCATTTGGAAGCTCAACTCCAGCTCACAAGTCAGGCCTCAAAAACTATGCACAAAACTGGATAATTTTATTGTTGGGCCAATGTATCATAAATGGACGTACCATTGGAGCTGAAATTTTACATGGATCTAGAAGAAATCAGGAGGAACAAGTTTTAGTAATATGGTTGTGTATTCTTCTTTCATTTTAAATGTCTTAATGGCATGGGACATTGGAGTTTTGGAATACAAAGAGTCACCTGGACAGATTAAATGCACTACACTAAAACAGTCATAAACCATTCATACGTAGACCAATAAGGCTTAAAGATTGTGGATGGATGAGGGATAAGTAATGTAAAAACATTCAAGAAAGACTAATTCCCTAATTCTGTCATTAATGAGGCCATACACGTGCATATATCTGGTGGATAGATTTTGGAGCCTAATTTTCTTACCCTCTCCCTATAAAAAAGTGTTTCCTTTTCATTCCAAAGGGTTGGAGACTTAGGGGTAGCCTTTGTTGGACATTTTATATAGTTTAGTGTTGTATTTTATTTTAATTTAATTCTATAATAGCATTTCATATTTTTATTTAAGTGTTATCTTTCTCTCCTTTTCTTTCTCTCTTTTGTTTTCTCCCCCGGTTTTCTCCATCACTGTGAACTCTTATTCTCGTGATCATGAGTAGCTAACCCAAGGAAGTTCCCGGGGGATTAATCCAGTGATGAACCCAAGACATTGAACATTCATTCTTAATGTTTCTTATTTACTTAGAGTTATACTGAGGGGGATCTTTGTGGGAAAGGAACCTTTGTGTATCCACTTTCCACCCGAGGTTTAGCTTTCACTTCTACAATATTTTCCCTTAATCGAGGAGGTGTATTTGTGGTCTCTCGGAGATCGTTGAGAGTTCCATATACTCATAACTATATGTATATAAGGATGTTCATGCATATGATGGAGCATGTTCATTAAGAAAATTAGAAACTAATAATGAGACGATGAAGGTTCACTCTGGGTGATTCTCTCAAGAATGTCTCCTTTCTGTCCTAACATCATTTGGTCTACATTCATTATCTTGCATTGCATATGCATATTTACTTTAGTATTTATTTTTCAATTCTCAAATATCATTTATGTTCCTATTATTTCATTAATAAAAAAATAAATAAAAATTGTGGATTAGAATTAGTGAGTGCTTGATCATGAAAGCTCCTCAAGAGTTCAACCTAGGTCAGCCACTGTGCTGCACTTAGTATAAATATTTTTGAGAGCGTGCATGAAAATGATTCATTAATTGACCTGCCAATAGTTAACACTTTTGAGTATTTAGAAGAGTTCTACACCTCAACTACAAAATGGCACTCACTCTCCTCCCTTACTCACAACTTCATACCTATTTGGTTCAAAAAATACCTACCCAAATAACTTGCCAAATTCACTCCACTCATACTAGGAGAATTATTTTGGAAATAAATACAACTAATCAAGGATTTAGTTCAAAACTAAGGAGGATACTTGAAGATTAGATAACGTTCATCAACGATCATTTTCATTTTATTTCTTCCTCAACCCCATTAAATTCTTATTATACCATGATTATATAATAACATAAATATCTTACATATACTGATATTTTTTTTGTTAAGTCTAATACCTAAAACCATATAAACTTTCATCAAATGGATAATGAAATCATCGTTCGTGTGTACGGCGGACTACCACCTCATGAACTGATGTCATTCGCTTTTTCCATGACCTCCATTAAAGGTTGGTAAAAATGATGGATTTAGAGTTTATATATGATATATATGATATTTAAGATGTTTTTATTCTTTTGGAATTATTATATCTCACATAACTTCATGATTTCCATTTTGCGGTAATATGATAACATCGTTCATGTGTACGACAGACGACTGCCTCACGATGCAATGTGATTCATTCACGCTTTACATGGAATGTATTAAGGAATAGTTTAATAAAATTATGTGATATATATGATATAAAAAGTTAATATAATGATATATATATATATCATTTTATTTTCATTATTTCAATACGATAAGAAAATGGAAACAACATTCATGCGTACGTACGACCTACCGTCTCCATGAATATTGTATTTCATTTCCTATCACTAAATATTATTGATTATAATAAATAAATAAATGAAGAATATATATAATATTTATATCATGGCTTATATTCGGGATATTATTATACTATAATCAAATTAATAGGACTAAAAATATCAAGTCAAAACATATATAAAAAACAAAATAGTTATTACTCAAAATGTAACTTTATCATGGAATTGTCAATAAATGAGTTATAAAATTTCCTAATAAAATCATATATTTCATGACATATATAAGTTTTATTTTTTAATAATTATATAATAGTATTATAATTATTATATAAGATGTTTAAATGTGTATGATGGAAGTTAAGACTTAAGGTAGGGAGATTTATGTTTCACTTTTATTTTTCGAGAGACACAAACCATATTCAAAACCAATTTATTTTATGTGGTGTATATAATTCCCATAAATTTATATTATAATTATAACACATATAGTTATGGTTATTGAAATTTCCATTTTAGGGTCTCACTTTTATGAGTTTTACGGTTCAAAAGTTAAAAAATCAGTAAAGGGGTTTTGTCTCAATTTGCATTCTTTGAGATGAATGTTATATTATACACCTATATTATTTAACAAAGTGTAAATAAATCCCATTTTACATGTAATATCCTTAAGTTTTTCATCCTAATTATATTTTAAATTTAATTATATGTTATTACTTCATTGGTATTATGAATAAATTTTACCAAAGTAGTCAAGATTTCAAGTAACAATCTCATCATTTATCGGGATTGTTTAGGATCATGTTTCCTATGGTAAACTATTATGATGAATATCTCAAAACTTATCATTAATTTTATTATCCTTGATTTATTAATGATGTATTCAAGTAATGGTACATTTTTTACACTCTTTGGTACTCAAGATAACAAATAAAATGTTTTTTTAAAAATAAACATTATTTCTCTCTTCTATTGGAAATCTGTTTTTATCCAAAACCATGTTTTCTAAAAAAATAAAAAATGTTTTTATAAAATTATTATTTAATATTATTTTCTAGGAAAAGGATTTTGAAAATTATTTATTTATTAACAAGTGTTTTAAAAGATTTTCTAATCTTTATTTATAAGTTTCAATGGTTATTTTGAAATAAAATGATTTCAAAAAAGTTTTTTATTTAAAAGGGGTTTTACATTTTTTTTCAAATCTTCCATTATAAGTTATGAAGGTTATTTTAAAATAATTTTTTTAATGTTTTATATTTAAAAAGGGATCAAAATTATTTTTAAATATTCCTTTATATTTTTAAATTTTATTTTTAAATAAAATGTGTTTGAAAAATTTTTATCCTTAAAAAGGTATTTTAAATGATTTCCAAAGATTCCTTTATAAGTTTTCAGGGTTATTTACAAGAAAAAGATGTCAATATGTTTTATGTTTTAAAAATAAAATTTCAAAGTGGAAAGTATATTTTTCTCAAGATTTTTTTTAAATGATAGATCAAAATCGCTTTCAATCTATGATGAAATTCATTAGTGTTACTTATGACTTATTGGGGAAATGATCTAAGGGTACTATTTTTAGTCTTTCAATGCATGGTTCATATTTATTATGACATGTTATTTACAAAACCCATTTCTCTTACACTAGTTATATCGTGAGGAAATTCTTATGAAACCCACTTATTTTCATGGGTTATTCTATGAAGAAATGATTATGAGACATGTCTCTTTTCCATAGGTTATGATGTGATGAGAAGTTTATGGTACTGATTCCATTTAATGGGTAATAATATGATAAATGTTTATGATCTTATAGAACATATAAATATATTTTTCATTATGTGACAGTTGGGACCAATATCTCTCTCTAATACATCGGGTAAATATTTATATCTCATTAGATATACAGGATTAGAAAGAGGAGTGAAATTTGTTCATTAAGACAAGTTTGGAATGGGGATCAAACATAGTTCAGTAAGATAGGGATAAAACATGGAGTGAACCCATTCTAGTAAAAGAATTTTTCTGATATGATGGTCTTGGAAGTGAGCCTTTACTAATATGGATATAATTATCTATGATTATGTTTATACCAAAAATTCCATTTCTTATGCCAGTATTATGCTCCCATGGATCATGTTATTTCATTACCTTATGATTCATGTCTTATGAATTACCAATATTTATTCTATGACTCAATACTATGATATTTGATATGCATGGTATGGTTTTCAAATGTCACGCTCATATTATAATACCCTTATGTTCATGTTATGCTTATATATCTCTGTTGTTTACCCTTATAGATCATCTAATATAACTCTTACTTATATTTCCTTTCCCCAAGTTATTAATATTTAAATTATGTATGATATGTCTAAGAAGGGTTCTAGTTGTGAAGAACGTAGTGTAAGATGATGTAACTCACAAATGGATGGTGTTTATGTTTCCAATATTCGAAAGGAACTAAAATATTGTGGTCCTCAAGTGTGATTTTGTGTAATGTAATGAATATTCATAAAAAATGATGTAAAATTTATGTATGTTAAGTCTAGGTCACTATATTTAAATAAAAAATCCACATTTATTAAAAAATACTATCTATTTTAAAAATTATAGTTTTATAACCCTTATAATTTTTTTGTCTTCATAACATTATACTATAATTTATATTTAATAAATATTATTTAATAATAATATTTAATTAAAATATTAAAAAAATCTTGAATTCTTTAAAATAGTGTGTCTTAATTGAAACTATGCACTTCCCAAAAATACAATTTGTGTTTCATCATATCAAAACATAATTTTTAACAAACTCATTATTTAAGAAGTAATATTCAAAAAATATAAACATAATAATATTTTAATTAAAATAAAATATAACAAATCATACTATTTGGGTCATGATACATATCCCTTTATTATAACAGTGAATTCCCTAAGGGTAATATTCGTCATGGTGTGACTTTATTATGGTGGTTTGGAGTAAATGGTTTGGTTCATGATCTTGATGAGCTTAAAATTCTCCCATAAATAGTTTCATTCGTGCTTTAGTTTTTTAATATTATCTTGGTCATAATTAGGGGAAAATCCCAGTTATGTTATCTCCTTCAGAATCTTCAATAAATTGGCATAATCAGGTACAATCCTACTCATCAAGGACATCACTTCTTTTGTCTATATCAATTTGACTTTATCATAACCCTTAATATACTAATTTTAATGGTCACTATATAATGGCTATGTTAACAACATTTATGATGCATAATGGTATTTTAAATTTAATATATCATATAACTATTCAAACTACCCAAATTAGTTCATGTGTTTTTATAACTTCATTACTTAATAGTGTATGTATTTATTCAAAAAATTATATATTCAAAAAGAAGGAATTTGATTTATAAAGTTTTGGGTCATTACATTATTATCACCTTCAGAAATTTCACCCTTGAAATTTTCATTTGATACACTAAAAAGGATGAGGGTACTTTTGTTTCATCACCTCTTACTGTTCCCATGTCGCTTCCCTAAACTTGTAGTTCTGTCATAACCCTTTGATGAGATGATTTGTCATGTTTTGTATAATTTTGTCTCTATGATATAAGATCTTCATAGAATAATCCTCATATTAAATATCATTTTCCAATGGTAATACCGCTAGATTCAGTACATGTTAGTGGTCTGGTATGTACTTTATCAATAGGGATACATGGAACACATCATATACTTGAGATAGGTTTTATGGGAGTGCTACTCGATAGGCCACTTCTCTGATATTGAATGGATTACATATGATATTGAATGTTTTGAAACTTATCTATTGTTTCGTGGATAATATTAGGTTCTATCAGCATCCACTCTCCAACTTCATCCCAACATGTCATAGTCTGACACCTCTTCCCATAAAGAGATTCATAAGGTTCCATTTGATTGATATAATTGAAACTATTGTTATATGATAAATCCACTAGGGGAAGGTGTTGGTAACAGCATACATGGAAATAAATTGAACATGATCTCATCATATCCACCAAAGTTTGAATGGTCTTTTTAAACTAAACATCTCTCAGCGGATGATAAGAAGTGCTGAAGATCAGTTATGTATCCAATTCTTGCTGAGGGATTCTCCAAAACCATGAGGTAAACCTCAGATCTCAATCAGATACAATAGAGATTGTAACTCCATGAAATATTACTGCTTCCCTTATGTATATATTAGAGATTTTATCAAGAGAGAAATCTTCTTTGATAGAAAATAAATTAGCTAACTTGATAAGGTGATAAACTACCACATAGATGGCGTTATTTCCTTTAGGTTTCTTGGGGAGTACTATGATGAAATATATTGTTATGTTTTCCCATTTCCATACTAGTATGGTAAATGGTTTCATCATACCCTTAAACTTGTTTCATTATGCCTTAACTTGTTTTCATACAAAACATTAAGATACAAACTTCACAATTTCCCTCTTCATGTTATCCCACTAATTTTTTTCTTCAAATATCAATTAAACTTAGAGATCCATGGATGAATATATAAGGATGATCTATAAAAATCATCTAGAAGTTCCCTCATCAGATATGGTTTTTTTATGCATATATGGGTTCCGAACCTTATAACCCCATCTTAATGAAAGTTGAACTGTGAAATATTCTCTACATTCTTCTGCAACACCTCATCATCTTTCTAGGCCTCATTTATCCTCTTAATAATGGATGGTTGATAATTAATTTGATCAGGGTATGATGAAGATACTTTTATTATTCCAATATTCATCCTTTACATGTTCATGAATTTGGGATCCCTTGCAGTCCTCATCATGGATAGAGTTGTGGGTCCCTTTCTACTCAGATCATATTCAATTTTTTTGATTTCCCAATATGGTAATGAATTGAAAAATCATAATCCTTAATTCTCTCTAACCACCTTAATTAGTGCACATTAATATCCTTTTGTGTGAATTTATACTTGAGGATTTTTTGATCTGTATATATGTCACACTTTTCTATATAAAATTGATGTCACCATATCATCAATGAAAAGATCACTATAGTTGATTCTAGATCATGAGTTGGGTAGTTATTCTCATGGATCTTTAGATGGAATGAGGTAAAGGCTATCACTTTCTCATCTTGCATGAGTGTAAAACCCAAGACTGTTATTGATACATCATTTTAGATAAAAAATCATTCCCCACTAGGGGTAATGTGAGCATTGGTGCAGTGATTAACCTCTTATTAAGATCTTCAAAACCTTTTTCACATTAATCATTCTATAAAAAATTGACACCCTTCTGAGTAGGATTGGTTAGTGGGATTTACAATCATGATAAGTTTCTCAAAAATTAAAGATAGTACCCACCAAATCTAAGGAAACTACTAATCTCCATCATAGATGTTGGCCTTTTACA
The DNA here is from genome assembly GCA_963277665.1 of Viscum album. Classification (NCBI taxonomy): domain Eukaryota; kingdom Viridiplantae; phylum Streptophyta; class Magnoliopsida; order Santalales; family Viscaceae; genus Viscum; species Viscum album. The sequence goes on from OY728123.1 coordinate 1,769,049,444, forward strand.
TACTTTAATTGCCTCTGTTTTTGAATGATCTATAAATATACCATCAATAGTGATAAAATGTCTGAAGAAAATTACTTGCACTAAAAAACTCACATTTACTATACTTTTCAAATAAATTTTCCTTTCATAACATCATTAGTATAGAATTCAAATGATCCTCATATTCCTCCTTACTTTTTGAGTAGAATAGAATACCATATATAAATAATATCAAAAAATAAAGTTAATCACTAAAGAATCTATAGGTATGTCCATAAATATTAATATATAATTAGTGAGTCTAAATGGAATCATGATGAACTCGTAGTGCACATACATTGCACAAAATGTAGTCTTAGGTATATCCTCCTTCTTCACCTTTACTTGATAATATTCTGACTAAAGATCCACCTCAGATAAGTATTGGGCTCTATGTAGCTGATCGACCAAGTCATCAATCCATGTAAGAGGATAAGTTATCATTATCGTGATCTTTTTGAGCTCATGATAATCAATTCATATGTGTATTGACCCATCCCTCTTCTTACTAAAGAGGACTAGTTCACCCCACAATAAATCACTTGGGAATATAAACCCTTTATCCATATTCTCTTATATTTTCTTCTTCAACTCCTCAAGTTAAAATACATATATTCTATATGGAGTCTTAGATATTGGTAAATCTCTGGGTATATTCTCGATTTAAAATTCAACCTCTAATCTAGGAGGAATAAAATACAATTCTTCAGGAAACACATCAGTGCATCCCCTCATAATGAGAATATTTTCAAGGATGATATTTTATTTAGTATCAATCATTTGGGCTAGATACACATGATCAAAAGGAAATAATATTCATTCTTGAGACATTGGTACCAAATAATCTTCATCCTTCTCCTTTCACTTGTCTATAATTGAAGGGATATTTGATATACAAAGGTTCATTTCCTTATCTCAAAAGTTTCTGTTGGTTCTATAGAATGAAATCCAATCCATGCCCAAAATAGCATCAAATTATTCTAAATGAAGTATCGCAAGGTTTTTTGGGAAGTTTATCCCACAGATATAGATAGGGGATGAGTTATATGATTAGTATAAAATAATTAACCCATTCAATATCTTCATCAATAAATAAAATTCCATTTTTTAAGGTGGTGTTTGAATAATTCCACTAAACTTACATGATATGAAAGAATATGTAGAACCAAAATGAAAATGCGCATTTTCTATCCTTTAATAAATAAATAGTGTACCTTTCACCACTTTTTTTGGGATAAATCTCTGTATTTGTGATGGAATATTCTCTCCCTTTCTACCTTAATGTTTTTTGGTGTTGATTGTCTCCGAAAAACCTTGGATTCGGTAATCGGCTTGAATAATGCCCAGGTTCCTTGCAGTTGAAACATTTTACTATTTTTGAAGGGTTTACTGGAGCATTCCTTTATTCTATAACATTGGTAGGTTCTCCAATTATAAATATCTAGCTAGGTTCCCTTCCTTCCTACACCTAAAGAATTACATTACCCCCTTATCAAATCTCTAGGATGCTTCTTCCCACCCTTTTGAAAAGTGGGATGTTGGGATTTATTTCCACAATTAGATTTAGTTGTCATACCTCTAGAATGAAAATCAATTTTCTTCTTCTTATCCCCATGAAGACCATGAGATTCTCTGATCACCATTTCGACTTTGAGGGCACATCATAAAATTTCTTCATAGATTTTAATGTCCCAAAGGGATAAATTTTTTCATAGACTTGGATTAATACCACCGAATAAGAGGTCAAATTTACTTTTGGGGGTAATGAAAATGATAGAGGTGTATCATGAAAGTATTTTGAAGTTTTACTTATACACCCTGATTGATTCATCATCCTTCTTCTTTAGGCTAAGTAATTACCTCCCCATTTTCAATTGAAGAGTGTGAGTAAAATATTTTTCTAAAAATATTTATCATAATTTCTTCCACTCCATCTCTTTGATATCCTCCTATGGATTCATATTTTTTTACTAATATCCACCATTGATAAGAATATACTTACATGTGATAAATATCCAAAATGAACTTATATTTCTCAGAGAATTGAAAGATAGAAAATATCTTCTCAATGGATTTGATTTATTATTCCATAGTTAAGGAATTAGAATATCCACTGAAATATAAAGGCCTTTGTTTCATATAGGTATCAATTACAATTTTCTCTTCCTTAGGGTGGGAATTGAAAATTCCTCATGATTCTAGATTTAGTTCAAAAATCAAGTTAATTGAAAAATTATTATCATGAAGTTCAAGACTCATGCTCCCATAGGGTTGGGCATCTCATTTGGGAAGCACTACATTTCTCATAACATTAGTTGTTAACTCAGATTCTCATATTTCCATCCATTTTATTAGAAAAAAATGAATAATTAGGGATGATTGTTTTTAATCTATTAAACACATAAATGGAAAACCATTAAAATTAAATATATAACTCATAAATGATATATATTCTTTAACCTATTAACTTATAGGTTTCAATCTATGTTTTCCATGATCTTTTTCCTAACATAAAATATTGTGGTTATTTTTTTATCTTTATAATGGTTTCTAAGGAGTCTAAGAATTTTAAAAAATAATATCCTTCAGGAGTGTCAAAATAGGTGTGCAATAACGCCTTTTTCATGCACTAATTAATGACCGAGTCCAGATCAATGTTCCCTTTTCAGGGTTATTACCCCTATATACACCTATGTCATATCCACATCCACATATAGTATCCAAACATGGATTTACTTACTTGGAAACCATTTAATATATACTTTAAAAATTTTATGTATATTTTTCTGTGTTTATAATTATCCTTAAGAATTTTATTAGAGTCTTCTAATTCTAATCCCTAAAATAACTAAATTTTCCTTTGATACCAACTATGAAAACCCATATATTTAATACACTTTATTTCCTGATATATTACATAAAGGTACACATTATAAAATTCCAAAAGATCAAAAATACTAGTGTATTTTAGAAATTAGGTATTTAGAATATCAAATTGTTATATGGATAAAAAACATTATTTAAAATTTTCTTAACACGCTCTAAGAATTAAATTTATCTTTTAAAACTTCACAAGATATCTTGGGGACATACATAATAAATGGTTTATTTATAAATCCTATTAAGGGAATAAAAAAAGAGTAATATAATTTAAAGTATTATAAGTGATCCAATATGAATATCAAGGTAACATAAAATGGTTGATAATCATAATTTTGAACAATAAGTCATGATATAACATGATAACATAAATCCAACATGGGAATGTGGTGACAACATTAAACTTGACATCATAAACACAGGTCAATAATAACCACCATGAAATCATAACATAATGAAACAAGTTCAATAATGGATTATTTTTAATCACTAATCTCCTACATGAAATCTCATGAGACTAAAAATTACCCAATGCATTGGAGCGCTATCTGGGTGCACCCATCATTTTCATATCATTTAAATTCATAATTATTCCCCCAAGAAATATACAACGTAAAGATTAAATTAATCAATTTTAATAAAATTATCAAGTATTGTGGGTTATATATATATGTAAGTACCTAATTAATGAAGGAAAGGTATATTTAGATTAATATTCTTGAGCGAAAATAAGGATGGGTATTCACAATAAAAAAATGCTTAGCATGGAAAAATAATAGGATAATTTTGATAGAATATATAGGTTTCTAAAGTTTTATTAGAGTGATTAATGAGGGTGAAATGGGTCCCTAGTTACTTAGAAATCATAGGTTTAGTATTATAGATGTGTTAAATCATATCCCAACATGAAAAATTGAAAAACAAAGAGCATAATATAAAGGATGTGCATGAATAGAGGATAAAGAGATGATCCATTACTTTAGCATAGTAACAGATTTGGTAAATGTTATAACAAGAGGGGATAAATGATTAATCTTTATATTAAAATAAATTTTAAAGTTGAGGTATATTTATAAATTCATTGCAATATAATCAATTGATATTCAAATGGTTAAACACAAAGAAGGTTCTTGAATGAAAAAGAAGACAGGGATATCCCTTACCTTGAGAGGGTGTTTCCAAAATCTTTGGAGGATATTATTATGAGATTAGGGACACTATGGGAGGGATATAGAGAGGAAAGGGTATAATAATGTCAGGCTACAATGATTTTTAGTTAAGATAAATTGGAGGTTGGGTGGGTTTATATAGAAAAAGGGAGGAGAGTTCTTTTAATTTTCAAACTTAGGTTTTGGGCTCTATATGATAAAGTAATCCAAACCATAGACCATTCCATGGTTTTTCCTATGATTTATACCAAATTGTATTGGTTTTAACTATATTACATTTTTAAGAACCTATCTCATTAATATAATTCCCTTGGTCATTTAGAAGTGAGTCATGTTTATAAAGAATTGGTTTTAAAACATTAAGATATAATATAGGTTTTGGAGGATTCGTTAAGGGTTTATAAAATTAATAAAATAACCTACAAAAGACATTATTTTTAAGGTAAATTAAATATTTGTTCATGGATACATTTTATGTCAAATATTACATTACTTTTCAATAATTGTGATTTCATAATATACACCGTATATTTATTAAGTATTTAATTTTGACCCAAAAATTCAGATATCTCTAAAAATTATGAAAAAATAAACATTATATAATTTCAAAATGATGATTTCAAAAAAAAATATTTTATCTAAACAATTATATAAGTATGATAATTTAGACTTTTAAATCAAAAATACGCATTTATTAAAAAATATTGGTTTTTTTACAATAATTGTTTTTCAACCCTTATAAAAATTATTTTTTACTTCGTAAAATTATATTATCATTTATATTTAATAAAAATTAATTTATAATAATATTTTATTAAAATATAAAAAAAAATCATTAAAACAATGTGTCTTGATTAAGATAATACATTTTTGAAAAATACAATTTTGGTTTCATCATATCAAAATCTAATTTTTAACAAAATCATTATTTAAAAAGTAATATTAAAAAAAGATAAATATTAAACAAAATTAATTAAAAAATATATAGAAATTCATACTATTTGGTTCTAGATATATATATCTTTTTTACACCAATAAATTCACTAATTCTAAGGTGTATGATAATGAGAGTTTCTTAGGGTGGTTCACCATACATGGTTTGGGTTGTGATCTCGATGAGCTAGAAATTATTCTATTAACAGTTTCATTCATGATTTAGTTGTCGAATATCATCTTGGTCATGATCAAGGTAAAATACAATTGATGTTATCTCCCTCATAAGATCTAATAAAATGGATTCATATGGCATGATCCTACTAGTCGAGGCCATACTTATTTCATCTGTATTAATTGTACTTTATTATAACCCTTAATATAGTAATCTTAATAGTCACTATGCAATGTCTGTATTAACGATGGTTATGATGCATAATGGTATTTTATATTTGAAAAACCATATAATTATTCAAAATATCCAAATTTGTACATTTTTTTCTACAACTTCATTTCTTAAAAATGCGTTCATTTATTCAAAAATAGGGAATATCTTTGATAGAAGTTTAGATCATTACATGGATTAATTTTATTATTAATCAACACAAATTCCCTTATGAACTCTTAAAAATCATTATTTTGTTATTGTGATGCTTTCTTCAATCCATAAATGGATCTTTATCGCTTGCATACTTTATTTTCACTCTTTCAAATGGTAAACCCTTCAGGTTATGTCATATAGAAGTCTTTAACTAACTTACTATCTAATAAATTACTTTTGAATGCATTTTTAAAATTTCATAATCATGGATGGATTCTATTGCAAGTATTATTCTAATATATCTCATCCTTGCAACTGGAGATAATGTTTCATAATAGTCAATGCCTTGACATTTCTTGAATAATTCTCTACTAGACATGCCTTATATATACACACTTGGCCATCCATGTACATATTTTTCTTGAATAACCATTTACCCCTAGTAGTTTTTACATTAGCTGGTAGGTCTACCAAAATCCAAACTTACTTTCGATACATAGACTCCATTTCATAATGCATGGATTATTTCCATTTAGTAGTATCCTTTCAATGTACTTATTTATTGTAGGTTAGAAGTTCATCATTCTCCTGGAGTAATGTGTTGTAAGTGGGTGCCCTTGACCCAACTCATGAATGTACATTCATTACCATTACATGTATATAGTTTGATATATACATGTGTTTTTATAACCATAATAGTGTTGATTATTATGCATCCACTATATTTATAGTAATTTCCTTAGATTACATATTATATCAAAAGGTTATAGCAGTTATCATGCTATAATGAGAAACTAGAAATACCATGACAGTAATCTTATACTTATGTATTATGGCCTAGATACATCATTATGATAAGTCGCAAATGATTTGTGACTATCAGGAGTTGGGGGTTCATAATCGTTGAGATTTATTCTCATAATGTTCACACTTGGTGATCTCATGTAAATGAGATCATGAGGACTGATATTCCAATTGGAATGCAATGACCATACCCACTTGGGCCTTCCTAGCTTGTAAAAGGTTGAACCACCACTACCCCAATCTTACCTCTAATGGGCCAAGGGATAGAGACTAGTGTTGAGAAGGAATATCACATACATGGGATTTCTTAGACTATCATATTTATATATACACACCCACATACATCACCATGAAACAGTGGAAAGATAAAAATAAAACTACTAAAAAATTCATGAATACATATATATCTTACAAAAAGAGTATGAAAGTACTAGAAAGTAGTAAAAAGGGGTAATAAAATCAGAGCAAAAGAAAAAATACATAAGCATCCCACATTTTTTGAAGGTAGGGATGACATCCAAAAGCATGATTGAGACACTCCTAGGTCTTCCTTGCCTCGATCTATGCTCTACCCACACTCGCCCCCCCCCCCCAGGGAAAGTGCTATTATATATGTGGCCTAAAAAAGACACAACATGTTTCGGTTGATCCAATGTAGGGGTGAGTATAAAAATACCAAGTAGGAAACCTAAAACCCCCAAAATGAGTAAACTGAAAGGAAAACGTCACCTTGACCCATACAGAGGAGGTAACCCATCAAGAAAGAAACTCTATCTTGACCCATCCTCAACAATACATGGCTAGTCAGCTCGATCTGCATGGTGTGGAAAATAAGATATGGGACAAAAATTCAAGGAATCTTAGAATAACCCATATTTACTCACAATAGACTCCAAGTATCATGGTCCCAACCATAATTTCATCCATGGTAACAAAATCATTGTTCCAGTGTATCTATCACATATGATTACTCACTCCATGAGCCCATCCATCCCAGATGAAACACAACCAAGAGATGATGCGCAACACGTATCTCGAATCTGATTTCACATCACTACTATCCAAGATGACCCTCATCTGATCACCCATCAGGTAACTATAAATAGATGGATCAACCCTTCCATATCTGGTGGTAACTATTAGAGATAGAATTATCTTATGATATATATGTAGTGAAATTCACCCAGTGACGCAATATAACTCTAAAAAATCAGGTTGGGGATTACTCCCAGGATAATTGGGGGAAACTACAAACACTAGATGGATCACTGAACACAAAAAAGGATATCAATGCAACCCAAAACTGGAACAACTCAGTAAGAAGATTATTTAATCCCATGTATAGTTAGTCACACTGATTCCATAAAATCCTCTTAGGTAAAACACTATAGTAGAATGCCAAAGTAAGATGGAGAGATTCATCCAAGCTACACACCGTATCAAACCATAACCCCATTATAAGGATCAGATCTCAATACACAAATAGTGATTTTATGCCTAGGGACCACTTGGGGATATGCCCCCTACTGGAAACATCCTTCTGGGTGGAGTATCAATTCTTTGGTAAATATTGGTAATACTGATTCCACAAAACCTACCAAGGGAAGCATTAAGGGACATGAGGATCACTCCAAGCCTCTTGAAGAGATTTGTTCTCTAAGTCATTGAGTATGTAGTCAAATAAGACTAAGAAAAATAACTCTATAAAATGGGAAGTTACCCAAAATACACAATATTGGGGTATCCAAAGAGGGGTCACATTCCTATGATGGGGATGTGATGCTACAAACCCACATTGGAAAAGACCAAGGGAACACACCCATATATTGTTGGTCTAACCCTCACTAATTGAAGAAACCCACATAAAATCCTCAAGTAACATCTCAAGGGCCCAAAATATGTCCACTATCGTAGTCTACACAAATAAATACTTAGGATAGGCTACTCGCAGGCTTCAATCTATGTCCATAACAAGTAGATGTGCGAGGGAGAAAAGACTCCAAGGGAACTACACATCATGTACCCACAATACACGTTGTGTCACTCTACACTGGTCCATAGTCGTGTAACCTCTCAGTACTTGGAATGTATGAAGTAAATACACGACATGTACCCCATGTCACATGGAATGTGACCTAATTTAAAATTCTAATCATGTCCTTAACCATACATGGCTAGCTGGCCATGTTTCTCTACACGGCGTGTACCCTCAGTACATGGTGTGTCTTGGATATCTGGATGCATGGTTGTGTCCCCATCCCATGCACATTCTTGGAACCCTATGTTTGTATACTATATCCTTGTACAGTCGCACATCCATGTCCGATCACATGGAACCCTTAGCCATATTCCTTAGGAAAATGACCTAGTCCCACTACATGGTATGTACCCCCTATACATGATATGTATTTACCAATGTTCATATCCCATGAATGGTAAGAACACATGTAATTTTCTCTTATATTACACATCGTGTTATGGTAAATTCATGATGATAATTTTATTCGAGCCACCTAAAACCCCTGATTTTCACTTGAAACCCACAGACTGACCCACATGGGGTCCCTAGAAGTCGTCTATGGGATCTAAAACCTTAAAAATGAATCAAATGAATTTGGGATACAATACTCATAAAACCTCCTACCTCATGGGAAAATGAAAAATCTTCAAATCCAACGGGACACCTGGAATGTGCTACTCCTTGATCTGGTGATGATCAGTGTCAAGAATGGGGATTGACCACACCTCCTATCCTTGGTTCATTTGTGGTTCATCTTTCATTGAGGGAGGAATCCCTCCTATTCCTTATGTTTTGTGTTAAAAAAAGGGGAAAGGGTTATTTATATATTTTTATTGAATGAATAAAACTCCACATAATGCCCTGCCAATTCTTACCCCTGAAGAGGCACCTGACATCGAAAAACTTTATGTTTTCCCTTGGATAAAACTTATGTTCTGAACTCAACCATAGCCTCAGATCTCCTATCTGAGTCTCTAATCAGGAGTTATTTCATGTTTCCTACAAAACTGTAAATGAATTATAAAATATATTTAGTATTTTAATATCACCACACTAAAGCTCTTCAGATACATGAATCCTGCACTGACTCAATTCCTGGCTTTGTAAGTATTCCTATAAATAGTATAAAGTCTTATATGAAAAAACTCGAGTAACTACACTCTCCCAAAATTCAGGGATTTTCTTCCTGAAAAGAAAAGTCCTAAGGAAAAAGGAAGAAAATTGAGCTCTTCGAAAAGGTTCTCGTATTGTCAAAAAACATGCACCTAAGGTAACCAAAAACCCATAAAGGGTCTTATACTCACAAATCACAGATTCCATCAAGAACTTGGAAATAACCACACACTCAATGCCTAGATACTCTAATCTTGAATTGTAAAATGAATCATGCACATGTCACCTTTGTTACAAAAGGTTTAGAACACAAATAACTCTCCAAATGGTCATCAAAGGTTCTAATGTCAGAACACCCCACTTACCCATGCAATAATTAAAGGAAGGGTTTATGAACCCTAGATATTTCCAGTCACCCTGGCCAACTCTCTAAAGCTTATATGAGGCAAGATCCCACCAGACAGAAGACCCCATCATTAAACTCATAGGGCCACCTTATTCAGTCTACTACTAACCCAAATGATCCCTAAAAGACCTATCCACCTTCAAATGGTCTGTAACTTCCCCAACAAACACCAACACCATGCTGATATGAAAAACCTGAAGCATGTTTTCCAAAAACTTGAATGGTTCACTTATCTAGAACAACCACCCATCCCTGGAGTATACCACTGTGGGAAAGCAACCTATATAGCACCATATATTGACACATTACTGGTTTCATCTTCAATCCTTGTATGGGTGATGTACTCCCCACCTTCAGAAAATCTTTCATGTTCATGTTCAATGGATATCATGTCATGCGATACCTTGAAAACTAAAACTACAAGATGTGCCTCTCTGACTTTCTAAAAAAGAGAAGGGTAAATAATTTTAAACTGGAGAAACATAGTACTGATCTCAACCATAAAGTTCAATTGAAAAAAATTTGAACACTCTATTACCTCAATCTTTTATAGTATACAGAGAACTCCTTACAAGAACTAGCTACAACCCTCCCCAGGGTTCATTGAGAAGAAATCCAAAAAGGGTAAGGGATCCAGTCCATCAATATCATGAATTTTGAAACTATAAGAACCATATTATAGACTCTTATAAAAGAATACATTGATTCCTAGGTATGGGTAATCCACCTTGAAAGTCACTGATGATAGGAAATATCTCCCACACCTAGCCACAAGCAACACCTACACCACCTGGAAAAAAACTGGGATACCCTAGGTAACACACTAGATCCTATGAGCCGTCAAAAAACCACCAACAAATAATGAAACATTAAGGAAACCATTTGACTCAACAGTAAAGTGAAAAGGGTTCATCTGGTGTCACTAGGTCATGGACAAGGGAAACTCATAAGAAAAATTGGCTCATAAAAAACTACAACTTAGACAAAGTAGTCACATGTCATACCTCATACCACACTTGACACTCCATGCCAGAATCCCCTTCTACTTGAATATCATCCTTTCCTATCCATCCTATCCTCTAAAACTATGGTCAAGATAACACCTAAACACACTGACCTTCCCTAAACAAATAGTTCAAAGGAACTCATCCACCCCCTTGATACTATTCACTTTGGCAGAACTAATTCATCCGCAAGGTTTTTTTATCATGACACAAGAATTCAACTTAGTGGGGTAAGATTACCAATTTCTTGATAGAACAAATATATGTCAAACATCACTTACACTAGGTGCCAGGGAAAACCTATTTTTCCAGGAAAAATCCTCAAGCAAGAACTAGTAAGGAAAAAGTATTTGACACTTATATATAACAAAACTACTGTAGAAATAGAAATGATACAGATCATACCTCAAACCTATCCCATAGAATCTGGATCAAAAACATCAAGTTCCTAAAACCACCCATTTCCCTATCAGCCTTCTTTCTAAGCCTATACTGGACCACTTGAGGGTGGTTATGATTGCAAAGGATCAAAGTGCCAACCACCTCTGGCTACTCCTATTCCACATCAGCTTCCCTATAAACATTTTTGAAACTATTTCTTCTACTGTGGTGGTTCAATGATTGTATCCCTATTGGAATATCGATGAGTAGGAAACTCCAACACAATATTTCAATACCATTCATAGGTATAACAACACCTCATATCCGAAGGACCATGATATCACTAAAGTCTATGAAAATTAAAATGCCTCCTATGTCTCATGCTTGCTACCTGTGGGTCTTGCTAAACTTAGACCTTAGGAAAACCATACCTTAGAATCTTGTGATATATGATCTATCTCAACTTATCATCATCCAATAAAACACAGATCCATACATGGATTTTTCTTACAAGTCGCATCCTCTTGAACTCTCAAAGGTGGATCTATGTGTTTCTCAATGGGTGGAATCTCTACCAGTTGTCTACTTAGAAAAAACCCTTCCTCGTGAACAGAAACCGACAAGGAGATATCATCACACATCAGGGCATACCATCAACCCAAATATAGAAACCCCAAAGTATTTCATCATGGAAACATCTTGAAATAAGAAAATATGTTTCATGGTCAAAGAGTATATATGGGGACCTAACTCAAGAAGGACATAAAAACAACATCCTAGTCCTATTTGATGCATGTACCAAATTTACCCTCCAACCAGTGCCTGAATATACCAAGTAAACAAGTAGGTTATAAAAGTCATGGTGAATGGATATATTGGTATATACACCAACACTAGAGTCCCTGCCCTAAAATACGAACTCAAAACACTTTAGCACTGTCACCATAAATCCCAACCAAGATCAAAGCTATAGAAACTGTACATTTTAGTTCCAAAGTAGAACTCTCTCTAATACCACTTTGTAGTGACCCGACCCACTAGGGCCTACCTGGTCGGAAGAAGGTTGATCCACCACTTCCCCAAGCTCACCTCCAATAGTTCAAGGGCTAGAGACTAGCACCGAGAAGGAATATCACACACATGGAATGCCTTTTCCAATGATACATTTATGTACACACCCACATATATCTCTATGAAATGGTGTAGAGATAGAAGTAAAACTAGTAAAAAATGAATGAATACATCTATATCCCAAAAATAGTGTATTATAGTTCTAGAAAAAAGTAAAAAAGGAAAAAATGCAATCCCACTAAAAGAAAAAATACAAAAGAGTACCACATTCTTAGAAGGAGGGGAAGGTTTCCAAAAGAACAAACAACTAACTCCTCGCTCTATTTAGCGAAGATATATGCTCCACCCAATCCTAGTCCCCTAGGGAAAGTGTAAGAACACCTATGGTATACAAAAAACACAACATATACAGACATATCTCATGAAGTTGTGAGTATAAAAATTCCCAGTAGGAACCCCAAAAACCTGAAATAAGGTGAAACTGAAAGGAAATAGTTGGCTTGACCCATCCAGAGGAAGAAACCCATTGAGGGAGAAAATACATCTTGATCCATCCACAGAACCAATGTAACATCCCTAAAATACCAGGTGTAACTAATCTGATCACTCATTGAGTAACACTAAACTGATAGTTCAACCCTTCTATCCCTAATGGTACTTATACGAGAGGGCATGATTTCCAAAAACTTCCATGGATAAAGTCACCTAGTGACCTAATAGAACTCCAAAACATAGGTAGGGGTAACCCCTAGGACCACTAAGGAACCCTACAAACCCTAAATGGAACACTGAACATAGAAAAGGGTATCACTACAACCCAAAACTAGAACAACTTGCTAAGAATAGTATTAAAACCTGTGTAGACTTGGTCATGTCGATTCCAAAACCTCTACCTAGGAAAACAATTATTGTAGAACATTGAAGGAAGATGTGGGGATTCATTCGAGATACAAAATCTATTAAACTACAACCCCATAAGAAGGATCATATCTCGATACATAGATAGGGGGTTTATGCCTAGGGCTCATTGGGGGATCCTTCCCCTACTAGAAACATCCTCCTAAGTAGAGGATTGATGATCAAGTAAATATCAGTCACACTAATTCCACAAACATTACCGAGGGAAACATAAATGGATGTGAGGATCGTTTTGGGCCTCTTAGAGGAATATGTGATCTGATACACTGAGTCTATAGTCAAATTGGACTGAGACAACTCACCCCAAAAAATGGGAACATACCCACACTACACAAGATCATGGAAACCAAAGAGGGGTCACAATCTTGTGATGAGGACATGATTCCCAAAACCCTCATAGGATACGACTAAGGGAACACAATCATTTATTGATAGTCTAACTATCGATAACCAAGGAAACTCACATTATTACATCAAATCACATCTCAAAGGCCTAAACCATGGTTGTAATCGTGTTATACATAGAAAACTACTCAACATAGGCTGCTCAGGGGACTCCATCTGAGTCCAAAAGAAGGATATGCATGAGGCAGAGAAGACTCCAAGGGAACTACACGATGTGTACCCATAGTATATGGCATGTCTCTCGACACAATCCCCTAGACACGTTCCCTATCAATGCCCAATGTGTTTCAAGGAAATACACTATGTTTACCCCATGTCACATGGCATGTGACCTTGTTCAAAACTCTTGGATTGTCATTACCCATACACATTCGGTTGGTCATGTCCCTCTACACGGAGTTCACCCTCGATACATGGTGTGTCTTGGAAATCCGGCCAGTTGGTTAGGTCCTCATCCCATACCCATGCCTAGTACCCCATTTCCATGTATTATGGTCATATATAGTCACATGGCCACATCCGATCACATGACACCCTTGGCCATATCTCTTAGTCACACTATCTGGGCTCACTACATAGTGTGGGTACACAAAGTATAGTCCCCCAAGTTCATATCCCCTAAACAAGAAGAACACATGGAATTTTCTCATACATTACACATTTTGTGATCAGAAATTCATGATAGGAATTTCCTCTAAGTCACTCGAACCCCCCTATTTTCAATTAAAAAATTCATATGAACCCCCATAGAGTCCCTAGAAGTCATCTAAGGGATCTAAAACCATAAAAAATGAATGAAATGGGTTTGATATGTAAATATCATAAAACTATCTACCTCATAGAGAAATTTCAAAGCTTCATGTCCACCATGATGCCTACAATTTGTAGCTCCTCAATCTTGTGATGATCGGTGTCAATAATGGGGATTAGTCACACCTCCCCTCTTTTGTTTCTCCATAGGTCATTAATAACCATGGGAGGAATACCACATCTCCCTTATACCATGTTTGAAACACAAAGGGTATGTGGTTATTCATTTAATTTTATTAAATAAATAAACCTCTAAAAATTCCACGCCAATGCTCACCCCCACTAGACACTCGACATTGATAAAATTTATTTCGCGTAAGAGATAAAACCCATGTTCTAAAATCAACTGTAGCATTATATTTATGATCTAAGACTCTACATATGATTTATTTCACATTTCCTATAGAACTATGAATGCATGATAAAATATATTTAGTATTTTAATATCACCGCACTGAGGATCTCTGATCCCTGGAATCCTGTGCTGACTCAGCACCTGGCATTAGAAATATTTCTAGAAATATTATAATATCTTATACAAAAAACTTGAGTTACTACAATGAACAACACATATTTTTTGTGTAATTATTATTTTCTATCTTGAAACACATGTAATGTCCTGACTTGAGATTATTTTTAGTGTATACTATTTTATTACATACTTTGATGCTAGACTAAAACTATAGCATTGATGTCATAGTGTAGTATCTTACATTGAGAGCATCATTGGTCATATGAAATTGATTCAATAATTAATATATAATTTGTTTCTTCCAAAAGGATGTGATATCTCAGGTCTTGTTAATCAGGATAGTAGTACCTTAACTACATCTATGGTCATGGTAGAAGAAGGTAGTTCATCTAGTTAGGTCAATGAATAATAAAGAAATAAAGGATGATGATTTCAAGTATGCGTCCTTCTTAATGATATATCATGAGAAAAAACAGATTATATTACATGATGTGTGTTTGTAGGAATGGTTACCATTGCTATGACTTTTACTTATCTCCTTAGGAGCCTTGATGGGCTACTAGAATCCACTCCTAGTCTATGAATAATATTCACTGCTATTGGGATAAGGTCCTAGAGAGTCACACACTTAGCATATTCAAATTCTATCCCATTATGATGAATATGTATAGAGGGCGTGGTGGGACCCACCACAGATTCCAAAATATGTCCAATAATAAATGATCACCAATGAATAAATAAATTCGTTTTTATATGAGTATAGAAAAAATGGAGTTGAATTTATTTATTAAAAGTATTCAAAAGGTAATAAATGAATACATGGAAAAATATTATACGATGGAATATTATTTTAATATTTCAGGTTCATTTAATAATTATGAGAATTAAAAGATGATTTCATCACTCTATTTTCTCACATAATATATTTACTACATATTAAAAGAAGGTTATACAAATAAAAATTATTTTTATGATATATTTAGTTGGTCATAATGTGTCATGTATAGCTTATTTAGTTTCTGTTATTTATACAATAGTCAGGGAGACCTTTATGGGTTTTTAACATCCACTAAATAATCAAGAGGGAGCAATTTTCTAATATAATATTCATCCTCTCTAATTTGAGATCTCATCTATCCTCCTTCCCATATCCTAGAGAGAGAAGTTTCGGTTCTAATTGTTCAATCTAAGATCCCCTTCACGAATCAAAGGAACATCATCATGGTGATTGTTTTGATGTTGAATGGTTCATAGGACCTTCATGCTAGAACTAGTATTTTGAATATTGGTGTTCTCATGGACTCTTGAAGAATGTGTGAATGATCTAGAGGGATTTGACATCTGATTCTTCAGGCAACGGTCACTGATGACAAGCGGTTGACAAATGTTCCATCAAGAAGAATGTGGAAATTGTTAATTTGAATAGTTTTCTTATTAATTCATGTCAGATCCTTTTACTTTTATTACTGATAGTTTCACTAAGGACAACATTGGTACATCAATCCAGCGATGAAAAATTTTAAATCCCTGGCCCATTTTCTTCTGATGCATTCCTCGATACTATAAATTGGTATTAGAGGGATAATGTGAATTTTATAATCGAAGAAAATTTAAAATTTACTTAAATTTAAGTTGAGAGAATAATTTAAATCACAATTTAAAAGTTCATTATTTGTTTTTATATCAGATAGCCAAGTTACGACAATCTAAAATTTTAATTTGAATCAAAATTATGACATCCTAGCTCGAACCACTAAGAATTGATGTGTTGATGATTACAATAATAAGTCCATGAGGAAACATTCGTGATTGTTTAGGTTTTCACTACAACTATCGAACCACATAGGGTGGTTTATCCTTTGCTTTGATGTCGATGAATTTTTAGTTATGAAGTTTCTAACCCTTTTCAGCTTTGTTACACATGTTTCCTTAATAAGATTTATGCATAGACATATTTTATGACCATGATATATTATGATCGCATGTGGGTGTGTGTGTGTGTGTAGCCCTGAGAACTATATGTGACACTTGTTTCGATGAGTACTTGTAGTTTGTTGTTCATGTTCAATATTGATCACATGTACTATTGTTCTAACTTATTTATGATGATGTGTTATTCATTATCATGTATCCCACCATACTATGTGTTATTTTATGGTATTATTCCTTAAACCCAAAGAAGCTAGACTATCGTGACATGTTTTTTCCTTATAGAGGGAGTGTGGATGAATTGTGATGATGGAGAAGAGGGATCTATGCACAGGTTAGGGATGAAAATATTCCCCATGGATGTCATGTGATTCACTCGATGCCTAAAGAATTCCAAGGGGTATGTTATCAATTCCCAGTGAATGTCAAGTAGATATTAATGCCTAGAGAATTTAGATAACATTACTACATTTATGAATAGAGTATTAGGAGTCCCACGATCACATGTTACTGAGTAGAATGATTTATGAGCCTCATAGCTAGTCCTTGATTCTTTTTATGCCTTGATTATCCTTCTGGCATAGAGCCTAAGCATGTATGGTTGGGGGTCTATGGAGGCTTGGTTAGCGCACGACCATTGCATTTGGTATTATGAATTACTATGCTTGTTACATGTTTATTATTATTATGGAATACACTTGAATACTTGAGCACATCAGGTTAAGGATGCATTGGTGGTGTCCTACTGAGTCTTATACTCACCACCTACTTGGGAATTTTGGTGTGCTTATTGATTTCATGAGGAATCTAGGGAAGGGAAAGGTCCATGTGGTAGAATGTTGAGCTAATGAGTGTGGAGATGGTGGTGGGATAGGATGTACACTGATGGGACCATTAGTTTATCTTTTATTTGTTTATCTACTTTATTTACACTAGAAGGACTTTCCACTTTTGGGAGATGATTTTATTTACTTATCTTGTATTAAATTTATTAATTTATTCCACATGTTTAATCGAATGATTTGTTATGTTAGTTATTTTTAATTATTTATCCTATGACATGATAATGAGGGTATAGTCTCCCCACTATTGGACTCACACCCTTGCTGCTAGTCGAAATTCTCTTGTATACAGGGAGGATCACATGAGGTCATGTAAAAATATGACTCGGACTCAGTGGTTCTGGTTGAGATGTTAAAAAATGGTATTAGAGGGATTACAATTCACTAATATTTTATTCTCTTTGTCTTGGTTTGGGATAGGGTAGACATGATATATGTATTTGGGAATTGGGAAAGGGAACTATGTCAATTCCTAGACAACACTACTTAGTAGACCTCTAAGTTTCCATAAAGTGCGGGTAATTATGTTTTAATGTTACCATCCATTATATTCACATTTGGTGATTTACATGATGTTTATATGTTATTTTTGAGACTGTAGGTGTGTTCATGAATTATGACTAGGAAAATAAGTTCACATTATATATATATATACCATTGGTTGTGTTGTATAGTAGTTATTTAATTAAATTCCTAATATTTGATATCTATTTAGGATATATTTTCTTGTGTGATATATTTATGTTTCCATGAAATATGATCTATATTTTTTGGATTTAATTAGTTTAACTGAGAAATTTTTTATGTTAGAGTATATGTAAAATGAATTTGACTAATGTGCAGGGACATAAACTAGGGGTAGTTCTTGGAGGGTTATACCTTCGGTTAAGGGTATACTCCTAGGAGAACCTTGTGTGATCCCATCGATTGGATATGGTCTATTTATGTTCCTAACATTTTTAATGTTTCATATATTTTTCCTCAGAGATGTTTTATAGTATCTCCAACTATGGAAACCTAGTATACTCTTATGCCACCACCCATGGTACATGGGGATATACCCTAACACACTCATATACCAGCAAAAGTGGCTTTGGGTACAGATCTCATTCATCTAGGACTCTTTCAAATTATTCCTATCCAAAGAATATCCATATATATGACCATGACCAATCATTCTTGGGATTTCTAGATCCAAACCCTTCTGGCATTCTAGGATACTGGTGTCCCATAAGATATATAAGATTGGCTAGATTTTATTAAAAGCATCTTTGAGTTGGTACAGAATCCTAAGTGGTACGTGATCCTAGTGACCTTCATGATCCATGGACCTTCTAGGAAATGGTGGACTTCAATGAGTTGGTTTGGAATATAATAGTGTTTTACTTGGGTGGCCTTTAAGGATTTTTTCCTCATGGTAGTATTTTCCTGACACTATGAAGATGGATTGTGCCCAGGAGTTCATGGAATTGTGAAGGGTTCCATAAATGTACCTATATATTCTTACGAATTCATGAATTTGCTTCACTATTCTCCTTTGTTAGTTTGGAACAAGGAGTAAAAGTCTTCAAAATTCAAGATAGACCTTCAATTGGGGCTCATACATTAGGTTAGTGGTTTTGACCTTACGACCTATACATTGGTGCTTCATAAATCCATAACCTTTGAGAAAGGAATTGAGGAGGATAGGGTAGTAGGATTACTCCTAGCCCATAGTGGGCTAGTGACTGAGTTTACTCTCCCTACTATGATAATTTATTTTATTCGTGGGAATAGGAAGACCAGAGATGTGAAAAAACACACTAGTATGTAGGTACAATAGAGGGTATCTTTATCATCACCATCAAGAGGAATTTTATAGTGTTTTAACTATGTAAATCTAGGACATTATCATAAGTTTTGTATGGAATCCCAAATAATGTTTCGGTAGTGCATAAATAAGGGTAATATTCTTTAATTTTTCTCTAAAAATGTGATTTTAGGTTTCCATAGAGGTAAGGGTAAGAAACGAGGATCTTCTTAGGGTTCTCGGAAGTGGAATCAAACTAGTCATGCACCTTAGAGGAAGGGAAGATGAGTTGAGGCTGCTCATGTGTCTGTTATGGATCAGACTCCAACTAATGGTGGAGAGGTTCCATACACAGTTCAAGGTATTGTTATGATGACTTCTACATTATCTACACCCTTATTTTATACAAGTGATTCCCATTATTTCATATCTATATAATTAGTTACTAGAATTGACTAACCAATCAATTTATCCTTTGAGTTAGTCTCCCTTGATATGCCCTTAGGCATGAGATCAGACTTCCTTTACCGATGCCGAGAGTTTCCCCTAGTCATCGTCATATATGGATATCTAATGTAATTCATGATTCTAGAGATGAATACATTCGATGTGATTATTAACATGGAAAATATGGCCATATTTCTAGATCATTTTGATTGCTATTGTAGATGAGTATATTTTTCATCACCAAAGCGAGAAAAGTTCATGATGACTAGATAGAGGGAACTGTCATCAAGTAGTGTTGGACAGAACTTGAGTCAGCTCAAGAGGATCACAGTATATATGTAAATCTTGGATCTTTTAGCAGGATCAGTTTCACCCTCCTCATCTTTTCCACTAATCATGGATCTATATCAAGATGTCTTTCCAGATGACATTAAAGGACAACCTACTGATAGAGGAGTTGAATTTGAGTTAGATATTATACTAGGTGTGCAACACATTTTGATACCTCCATATTTTATCGATCCAACTGAGATAAAAGAACTCAAGTTATAGATAGAAGACTTAGAGAGGAATGGATTTATCAGAACTAGTACATCACCATTGGTTGCTCCTTTTTTGTTCACCAAGAAGGTGGGAACTAGTATTCAGCTATGAATTGATTACTGGAAGTTCAACCATGTGATGAACTGATATCCATTTCTAGTATCAATAATCTTTTTGAAAAGATCTAGGAATACTGGTGGTTCTCCAAGATTAATCTTTGATCAGTCTATCACAATTTTTTATTTAGAGAGGTGGATATTCCAAAGATGGTGTTTCATAGTATGAATGTACAGTATGAGTACTTGGTGATGTTATTCGGGATAATGATCACACTAGTTGTATTAATGAACCCAATGAGAAATATCTTCCATACTTACTTGGACCCATTCATCATAGTGTTCATAGTTGATATCTTCATCTACTCTATGACACCATAGTAACATGCTAGGAACCTAGGATAGTACGGAGTATGCTTCGATCACATAGGGTTTACACCAAGATATTGAAGTGTGACTTATGGATTTTAGGGATGATGTTCCTAGGACATGTGGTGTCTGAGAATGGTATATCTATATAACTTGATAATGTTGAGTTAGGCATGTCCTAGAAACATCCCCAGAACATGTTTGAGGTTAGGAGTTTTTTTGGTTTAGCAGGGTATTACTGAAAATTTATCCAGGACTTCTCCCAACTATCAGTACCCATGGAATCACTAAAAAAGAAGGGACTTAAGTTACAATGTTCATACCAATGTGAAGATGCCTTCTTTTAACTAAATATAATGTTGATGAAAACTCCATTACTGACACTCCCTGGGCCTAGGATTGGTTCTGTGGTGTACTGTGATGTATCAAGTGTTAGTCTAGGGGTGGTGATGATGAAAAGAGAGAAGGTAGTAGCTTATTGGTCTCATTAGCTATGACCCCATGAGAGGAACTACCCTATACATGACTTGGAGCTAGTAGGGATGGTCCACACTTTGAAATATTAGAGACATTATCTCTTCATGGAGGGATTTATTATTTACACGAACAACAACAGCCTTCTCTACATATTCACATAGAGAAACATGAACCTAATACAGAGGAAATGGGTTGATTATCTTCATATATTTATCATTGAGATGGAATATTCACACGGGAAGGGTAATGTTGTTATGGATTCTCTTACCCATAAGATACAGGCTGAGTAAGATTATGGAGAGATACCCTCTGAGGATAAATGTCGATGATAATCTTGTTTACTAATTGGAGGATGGATAACTCAAAGTATTCTCCCTTGGTATTCACATCTTCACTTGTGGACTAGGTAAAGTTTGAACAAAAGTCATACCCAAAGTGTGTTTTCATGATGGAACAACTAGATGGTGGTGACTCATTACCAGGATGGTCAATGGACAACGATGATTTTATTTTGGTATATTGGAGATTATTAGTCCCTACATCCAATAGAGAGGATATGATGAGGTATTATCATACATCTATATGGTAAGTACATCCTAGTGAGGCCAAAATGTATCATGACTTCATGCGACTATTCTCTTGGATAGGGATAAAGAGAGACAATGATAGTTTTGTCTCCTATTACAATACCATTTAGAGACTGAAGACCGAGAACCAGCATCCCGGTGAGTTTTTATAGCCACTCTTGATACATATGTGAAAGTGGGAGGATATCATGATGAACTTTATGATAGGGTTACCTAGGACCCTGATGATCCTTGATTCAATTTGGGAGATTTTTTATTAGATAATGATGTCTTCTCACTTCTTACTGATACAATAGACTCACTAAGTGGAGGAGTCGGGAAATATCTATGTCTAAGAGATCATACGCCTATATGAAGTTCCCTTGAGCATTGTTTTAGATATAGACATATGTTTTATGTATCTCTTTTGGTATGGATTATAGAAATCTCTAGGGACAAAGCTGAGATTGAGCGTGGCATACCATTCTCAGACCAATAGATAGTCTGAGTGGACTATATGAATATTGAAGGATATGCTTCAAGCTTGAATGTTATACTTTGGTGCAACATGGGATGATCACATATCCCTAATTGATTTTGCATACAATAACAGTCACTAGGATTTGATTCAGATGGAACCTTATGAGGATCTTTATGGGAGGTCATGTCCCTCACCGCTCTGTTGGCATGGGGTGGGAGAGGTAGTGGTTTTTGGCCCCAACATGGTTTAGGAGACCTTCGAGGGAGTGCGGCCAATATGAAAGAGGTTGATCACCACTCATAAAAAACAAAGGTCATATTCTGAATATAGGATAAATCCTTTGTATTTTTCTATGGGAGATCAATATTTATTGTGAGTGAATCCTTGGTTATCAAACATATGTCTGGGGAAGTAGGGCAAGATAACACCTCATTTTTTGACCCTTTGAGATCATTGGGTGGATATGGGCAGTGGAATACGGTTATGAGATCCCTTTTTAGTATCGAGGTATGAAAGAAATGTTCCATGTGTCATAAATTTGAAGGTACATACCAAACCTTGTGCATGTTTTATATTTCTAAGACGTTGAGCTAGAGACTAATGCATCTTATGAGGAGCATCTGGTGAAAATGATAGATCAATTTGAGAAATTGTTGTGAGGAAAGATGGTACCACTAGTCTGGGTTTGATGGTATCATGGAAGGATCCAAGAGGAGAAATGGGAGTGTGATTCTGATGTTTGAGCTCTGTGGTAAGTGTTTTTTTATTAAGACCAATAGAGATACTTCTATAGGATAATAAGTCAATAGAGGGGGGGGGAATTGTAAACTTATAAAATTTTAAAGACAATAAAAACTCTCATTGAAAAAATTTATGAATTAATGTGAAAATGTAGTTTTTCAATAAAAATAACTTAATATATGATTTAAACTCCATTTATAAGAGTAAATAGTCATTTAAAACCCTTCGAATATTATATAGAATATTTTTGAAGTTAAGCACTGAGATATAATGGGATTCTAAGGCATGTATAGCCTCAACATATATAGAATAAGAATACTAAATATATTATATTAAGATCATGTGATTTTTCTAAAATGATTTAATATCTTACAAACTGTACATCATATGAGAAATATGATACCACCGTTAGGTCTTGCATGAGGGGTTTACCCTACTCATTTCTTAACATTTCTGTAGGTCGTAATTTTGGTGATATCACAAGCAAGGATAACTTATTTAATATTTTTATTATATATTTTTCTTAAAATAATTGATTATCTCTCAAATGGTGCATCATATGAGAAATAAGATACCACTATTAGGTATAGAATGAGGGGTTTACCCTAGGCATGACATAACATTTGTGTGTGTCAGATGTTTGGTCATATCTCACATGAGGATATCTTATTTAATATTTTTAGTATATATTTTTTTGAAAATAATTGAATACATCTGAAAAAGTGATTCATATGAGAAATATGAGAGCATAGTTAGGTCTTGGATGTAAGGTTTAACCTAGGAAGGACATAAAATGTGTGAATGTTGGGCGTTTGGTCAGATCTCACTTAATGTTAACTTATTTAATATTTTTTAAAGTATTATTATCATTAATTATGATTTAATATTGATATTCCTCCTAAAACACAACTCCTCCATTTCTCATGCACTGAAGGTTAAAAAAACTTGATTTTTAACTTGTTTTGACCGTTTAAAATTAGAAACACTTCAAATATGTGAAATCAATGACTCCACACTCAATTTTAGATTGAATTGAATATTTGAACTGGGTAATAAGTTTTTGGATTGATGAACACACATCTTTGGGGTTTCAAATAACCCAACCATTCAGTTGGGGTTCTTGGTGGATCTATTCAAGTATGAGTGACCACATATGTCCCTTTCACATGATTAGTTAAGCCATGTTGGTTCATTACACCCTAATCAACATGCTTGTTTCTTCACTGGTGCACCTCTCACATGAAAGAATGAGGTGAGATTATTTATTTATTTATTTATTATTTTATTATTCTTTTTCCCTTTTATTCCTTAATTATAAAATTATGGGAAAATTATTAAAAATAATAAATGATGATAAACATGGAATTATCAAGGGAAAAATCCATATTTTTTATAATAGAATAATAAAATTGGATGATCGAATGATAATTTATATAAATTATCAAAATTATTTTTTTGGCGAAAAATTTATCATGGATAATTAAAAAGAATTGTCAAATGATAATTACCTTGAATTATCAATACATAATTATTTAAATGATAAAAATTGGTATTATCAAGGGATGATCCACACGATCATCAAAAGATAATTCATATAAATTACCAAAGGAAAATTTGATGAAAATTATCAAAATATAATTATAAAGTTTTACAAAAAGATAATTATTCCAAATTATCAATGAATATATTCTAAAAAACTATAAGAAGATAAATATTATGAATTTATCAAAAGATAATTATCAAATGATAATTACAAAGATTTATGAAATGATAATTGTGCATGATTATCAAAGATAATATTTTATAATTATAAAAGTATAATCTATAAATATTATCAAAAAATAATTATCAATGAATAATTATAAAAGGTAAAATTATGATATATTATCAAAGAATAATTATAAAAGGATAATTTATGAGAAATTATCAATGAATAATTATTAAATTATAATTTATGACAAATTATTAAAAGAGACAATTATAAATGGATAATTTATAAATTATCAAAAGATAATTATTAACAAAGAGAATATTATGAGCACATGTGTTGGCCTAAAATGATAATTTAGATATTTTCTAGGAGAGAGAGAGTATTATCGCAAGAAATATTTTATTTCATTTTGAAATAAAATAGATGGATTTGGACCTAGAATCCCTTGACGAACATTGATCATTGATGTGTTGATGATTGCGATAATAAGGCCAAGAGGGGGTATTCTTGGTTGTTGTGGTTTTTACTCCAACTATCATACCACATAGGGTGGTATACCCTTTCCTTTGGCAACGAAGAATTTTTAGGTAGGAAGTTACTTACCTTTTTTGGATTTCTTACACAAGTAGATTTAATATTATTTATGCATAGACATATTTGATCACTGTGATGGATTATGATCACATGTGAATGTGTGTGTGGACCTGAGAACCTTATGTGACAGTTTTTTCCATGAGTACTTGTAAATTTGTATTCATTTTTGGTTTTGATCACATGTATTATTGTGCTACCTTAATTATGAGGATATTCTATGTTTTCTTGTGAATCCCACCATGGTATGTTTTCTTTTGTGATATTATTCTTAGAACCCAAGGAATGTGGACCTTTGTGACATGTTTATCCCTTATAGGGGGAGTGAGCACAACTTAAGGCGATGTCGATGAGGGAGATATGAACATGGTAGGGATACGTAAATTCCTCAGGGATGTTATGTGATGAACTCGATGACTAGATGATTCCAAGGGGTATGTTCCCAAAGCTTAATGAATGTCAAGTAGCTCACAATTCCTATAGAATGCTGAGGAAAATAATTCATTGATTCCTAGAGTATACTGAGTTGAATGATCACATGATGTTGAATAGCTTGATTTATGAACCTCATGTCTACTCCTTGATTCTACTAACACCTTGATTATACTTCTAGTATAGAGCTGAAGAAGGTATGTTTGGAGGTTTTTGGTGGATTGGTGAGCGCACGACTATTAGTTTTTGGATTGTGATTACTATGCTTGTTTCAATTTTATTATTATTATTTCGTAAATTTGTATACTTAATCATATTAGGTTAAGGCCACAATAATGGTTTCGTATTGAGTCTTGTACTCACACCCTACTCGATCAACTCAGTGAACTTGTAGATTTCATAAGGGATCCATAAAAGGAAAAGGGATTTTTGGAAGACTGTTGAGATGAAGAGTGTAGAGGTGGTGGTGGGCTAGGATAGACACCAATGTTACCTCTAGTTTATCTTTTATTTTTTTATCTCCTTTATTTACCTTGGATATGATTTTCACTTTTGGGAGATGTTTTTATTTACTTATTATGTATTCCATTTATTTAGGTATTCCACATGTTTACTATGATGATTTATAATGTTAGTTATTGTTTATTATTGATACTATGAAATGATACTAAGGGTATAGTCTTTCCACTGTTGGAATCAGTCCCTCACTACTAGTCGGAAAACTCTTATGTATGGGGAGGTGCACATTAGGTCATGTAACACTATGGCACAGACTAGGTGGTTTGGGTTAGGATTTCATAGAAACCATTTCTTACGGTTATAAATTTTAAATAACATATATTTTATATATGTTAATTTTAATAGAAGGTGGGGATAAGAGGTGATTTCTAATGACCCCCTTCTGGATAGATTATGGTCAGAATCCACTAGCCAAAACAGTTCAAGCTAGTGTTTATAATTCCCATGATGGTGGAATTCAATGATTTAAAAAATTTAAAATACTTATTTACCAAGTTTTTGAAAAATAAAATAAAAAAGAGGGCATAAATTTTTTCTCAGGTCAACAAACAAACAAAAGGGAAAAAAATAAAGTTCTAGTGGGGGGTGTCCGCTGGATATAGTAAAAAAACAAATGATAAATAAAGGGGGATCATTGCATGACCACCCCAATAGTATTTCATCGTCTTCCCCTACACGATTTTCATCGCCTCCTACTCCGCCTGGTTTCCTTGAAGACGTCACCTCCTCTGGCCATCACACATTCAATGCCACTCATATCGTGCTACCTCCTCCCATCCACCACCCTGCGAGCCCACTGTAAACCTCCCTAGAGTCACCATAGTCACCCTCCCCTACTCCCACACACCAACCCCACTACAAATTCCCACCATTTCACACTTACCTCAAAGACGACTAGTAGTTTATCTACTTTATTTAACCTGTAAGGACTTTCCACTTTTGGGTGACTCTTTTATTTACATATCATGTATTCCATTTATTCATTTATTACACACATTTAATCTAATGATTTATTAAGTTAGTTATTTTTTACTATTGATCCAATGAAATGATAATGAGGGTATAGTCTCCCCACTATTAGACTCAAAACCTTACTACTAGTTGGAAGCCTCTTGTATACAGGGAGGTGCACATGAGGTCATGTGAAACTATGACTCGGACTCGGTGGTTCAGTTCGAGATCTTACAAAATGGTATTAAAGGGATTAGGATTCACTAATTTTTTCTTCTCTTTATCTTGGTTTGGGATAGGGTAGACATGATATATGAAATTAGGAATTAGGAAAGGGAACTATGTTAGTGCCTATCCAACACTACATAGTGGACCTATAAGTTTCCATAAAGTGGGGGTAATTAATTTTTAATGTTACCATTCATTAAATTTACCTTGGGTGATGTAAATGATTTTTATATGTGATTTTTGAGATTCTGGGTGTGTTTATGCATCATGACTAGCCATGTAGGTTCATATTCCATATATATATATATACCAGTCATTTTGATTTATAGTAGTTATTTAATTAAATTCCTAATTTTTGCTATATGTTTAGGATATTTTATCTTATGTGAAATATCTATGCTTCCATTAAATATGATCTATCTTTATTGGATTTAATTAGTTTTACTAAGAAAGTTTTTATATTATAGAATATATAAAATGAATGTGACTAATGTACATGGATATAAACTAAGGGTAGTGTTTTAAGGATTATTCCATGGGTTAAGGGTAGACTCTTAGGAGAACCTTGTGTGATCTCATCGATTGGATAGGGCCTTTTTTTCCTAATGTTATTAATGTTTCATAGATTCTGCCTCAGAGATGTTTTATGGTATCTATAGCTATGGAATCCCAGGATAATCTTGTGCTACCACTTGTGGTACAGTGTGATATACCCCAACACACTCCTATACAGGCATAAGTGACTTAGGGTACAGATCTCGTTCATTTGGGAATCTTACAAATTATTTCCATACAATTAATATCCACATAGAGAACCATGACTGATCATTCATAATATTTAAATATCTATCACCCTTCGGTGTTCTAGGGTACTGGTGGCCCATAAGATACAGAGGATTTTTCATATTTTATTAATATAATCTTTGAGTTGATTTAGAATCCTAAAAAGGGGAGTGTGATCCTAGTGACATTCATGATCCATGGACCTTCTATGAGATGGTGGAATTCCATGAGTCGGTTTAGAAGATGAGGGTGTGTTACTTGAGTGACCTTTATGGAGCTGTTCCTTGGGTATTATTTCCCTAACACAATGAAGCTAGAAAATTCCTAGATGTTAATGTAATTGTGATAGGGTTCCATGAATGTAAAAGTATATTCTTCCTTATTCATGAATTTTCATCACTTTTCTTCTTAGTTAATTGAGAACAAGGATTAAAAGGATTGAAAATTCAAGATATAAATTCAAACGAGGCTGATACATCAGTTTAGTGGTTTTGAACTTACGACCTATACACAGGTGCTTTGTAAATCCATTAAATTTGAGAAAGGAATTGAGGAGGATAGGTTAGTTGTCTTAATACTATCTCATAGTGGGCTAGTGGATAAGTTTCCTCTCACTACTATGATAATTTATTCTATAAATGGAAAGGGGAAGACTAGAGATATGAAAAAACACACCATAAGGAAGGTAAAATAGAGTGTATATTCATCAGCCCCAACCGGGGAAATTTCATATTGTTTTAACTATGGAAAGGTTTTACATTATAATAGGTTTGGTATATAATCCCAAAGAATGTGTTGGTAGTTCAAAAATAAGAGGAATAATTAGTGAATTTTCTATAAAAATTTGAGTTCAGGTTTCCATAGATATAAGGGTCAGAAACAGGGATCTAGTTGGGGTTCTTAGAAATGAAATCAAACTGTTCAAGCACATTAGAGTTAGGGAAGAGGATGTGTGGCCGGTCGTGTGTATCTTGTGGGTCAGACTCCAAAAAATGATGGAGAGGTACCATACACTTTTCAAGGTACATTTCTGATCACTTATACATTATATACATCCTTATTTGATACAAGTGCTTAACATTATTTCATATCTATATAAGTAGTTAATAGACATGACTTACCAGTCAAGTTATCCTCTGAGTTAGTCTCCCATGATACACCATTAGGCACGAGAGTGGACCACCTTCACCGATGCTGAGAGTGTCCATTAGTCATCGTCATCTTTGGGCATATATGGGAATTAATGATTCTAGATATGAATAATTTCGATGTGATTCTCGACATGGATAAGATGGATATATTTCTAGCTCATTTTGATTACTATCATAGATGGGTATATTTTTCCTCACCAAAGTGAGAAAAGTTCATT
Organism: Viscum album; assembly: GCA_963277665.1. Classification (NCBI taxonomy): domain Eukaryota; kingdom Viridiplantae; phylum Streptophyta; class Magnoliopsida; order Santalales; family Viscaceae; genus Viscum; species Viscum album. The sequence goes on from OY728123.1 coordinate 1,769,079,213, forward strand.
ATGACTAGAGAGAGGGAACTGGAAGCATGTAGTGTTAGATAGGACTTGAGTCAGCTCAGGAGGATCACAGTATAGATAGAAATCTTATATATATCAGAAGGATCAATGTCATCCCTCTCATATTTTCTTCCAATCATGGATCTATATCAAGACATCTTTTCAGATGACTTCACAGGACTACCTCATAATAGAGGATTTGACTTTGAGTTAGATATTGTACCAGGTGTGCAACCCATTACGATACCTCCAAATTGGATGGATCTAATAAAGATAAAGTAAATCAAGTTATATCCAGAATACTTATAGAGTAATGGATTTAACCAACCTAGTACTTCACCATGGGTTACACCTATTTTGTTCTCCAAGAAGGCGGACGATAGTCTTCAGCTATGCGTTGATTACTGGAAGTTGAACTAGGTGATGGTAAAGAAACGAAATCCATATCCTGGGATAAATAATCTTTTTTATTAGCTATAGGGAGCCCAATGGTTCTCCAAGATTGATCATTTATTAGCTATCACTATTTTTGAGTTAGAGAGGAGGATATTCCAAATATGGTGTTTTAGAGTAAGTATGGACTGTATGAGTACTTGGTGATGTAATTGGAGATAATGATCACACCAATGGTATTAATGAACCTCATGAACAATATCTTCCATACATACTTGGACCCATTCATCATAGTTTTCATAGATGATATCTTCATCTAATCTACAACACTAGAGTAACATGCTAGGCACCTAGGATAGTCCTGATTATGCTTCGAGCACATAGAGTTTACACCAATCTATCAAAGTGTGACTTATGGATTTGTGGGATGATATTCCTAGGAAATGTGGTGTTTGAGACTGATATATCTAGACCCGAATAATGTTGAGTTGATCCTGTCCTAGAAACATCTCCAAAACTTGTTTGAGGTTAGGAGATTTTTGGGTTTAGTAAGATATTACTAACGATTTATTCTGGACTTCTCTCAAATATCAGTACCCATGGTAGCACTAATAAAGAAGGGAGTAAAGTTCTAGTGGTCATACCAATGTGAATATTTCTTCTTTTAGCTAAAGTTAGGGTTGATTACAACTCCATTACTGGAACCCCTTGAGCCTTGGATTGGTTATATGGTGTATTGCAATGCATTATGCATTGGTCTAGGAGTGGTGATAATGTAATGAGAGAAGGTATTAGCCTATTGGTATTATTAGATATGACCCCATGAGAGGAAATACCCTACACATGATTTGGATCTGGTAGGCATCATCCACACTTTGAAATATTAGATACATTATCTCTTCAAGGAGAGATTTATTGTTTACATGAACCATAAGAGCCTATGCTACATCTTCACATAGAGAAACATGAACATGATATAGAGAAAATGGGTTGATTATCTTCATACATTTAACTTTGAAATGAAATATTCACCAAGGAAGTGTAACACTGTTATGAATGATCTTATCCAGAAGATACGGGCTGAGCAAGATCTTAGAGAGAGGCCCTCTGAGGAGAAATGTCACTTTATAAGCTTATTGACTAATTGGAGGATGGATGACTCAAAGTCTTATCCCTTGGTATTGATATATTCACTTGTATACTAGGTAAAGGATGAAAAAAAATTATACCCAAAGTGTGCTTTAAAAAGGGAACAACTAGCTAGTGGTGACTCAATTCCCAGATGGTCGATGGACGATGATGATTTGATTTTGGTATATGGGAGATTAGTATTCCCTACTTACATCGGAGATGAGATTATGATGGATTATCATCCCTGTAGATGGAAATTACTTCCTAGTGTTGTCAATATGTATCATGAATTCATGTGGGTATTCTATTGTCTAGGGAAAAAGAGAGACAATGCTAGTTTTTTCTTCTAATGCAATACCTATCAAAGGGTGAAGACCCAAAAACTAGCATCCTGGTGGGTTTTTTGTAGCCACTCTTGATACCTATGTGGAAGTGGTAAGAAATAATTATGGACTTTATGACAGGGTTACGTAGGACCCTGATGATCCTTGATTCAATTTGGGAGATTTTTGATTGGCTAACAATGTCTTATCACTTCTTACTGATAAGAGAGACTCACTCAGTAGAGGAGCTAGGAAAGCTCTATGTTTGAGAGATCATACACCTATATGAAATTGTAATGACCCAAAGTTTCATTAATGGAAAATCCCCCTTGATCTAGTTAAATGTCTCTTTATGCAAAATGTATTTATAAGATGTCAACTTATTTGGTTTTATGTTAAGAATTGTGACCGTTTCTTTTATAGTCGTTGAACGGTGATCACATGAATAGTATAAATATAGGGATTTAACAAATCCAATTTACTCAGACAAAAGAAGTGATGGCCTCATCCAGTAGAATTGCTCCATACGAAGCCCATTTGTCAGAGATTGGAAACTAGGTGGCATCTTTGGGCTTCGCTCTTGACCAATCCCAAGCTGAGCTTCATCATGTCAAGCTCAAACAGGACCATCTACGGGAAAAGTGTAATTTTACAGATATTACCACACGAGCGATGTTATCTGAGCCCCCCCCCCCCCCCCCCCCCCAAGAGTCTTTCACCATCGCACACCTTACCCTTAGGTCTTATGCAGCTGTTTTAAGGGGTTATGTAACAATTCTCTAGTACTATGTTCATGTACATTATTTTTGTATGTAATAATGAATATAATTTCTTGTCATTATTGATACATTGTAAATAGTTTTTAAAGTACAAATGGTGTTTTTAGTTATTATTTAATTAAGAAATTTATTTTATTAAATTAAGGGATTTTTGAATTAAATAATATTTTAATAAAATATTATTATTATTATTATTATTAAATTAATTTTATTGTATATAAATGATCATATAATTGTATGAATAAAATTATAATTTTTATTAAGGTTTGAAAGCCATTTTTGTCAAAACCTGTGAATTTTCTATAAATGTCGGTTTTTATTTTAAAAGTGAAAATTAACATATTTAGAAATTTTTTTAGATAAAATAAATGTTATTTTTGGAATCAGGACGTCGAAATTATCCAATGGTTAAATTTTCATAATTTTCTAAGATAGTCAAATTTTTGGGTAAAAATTAAATACCGTTTAAATATATAATGTGTTTTATGACATCATAATGACCCAATAGTGATGTAATAGAATACTATAAGATTTATGTTCGGCCAATATATGTTTTAACATTAATAAAATTTTATTTTGGGTTTTTTTGACTTACTTTTCAAAGCATTAATGGACCCTTCAAGACTTATTAAACACCTTGTCGTTTTAAATTGTTTTCCATGGGAGTGTGACTCACCTCCACATAAGAAACCCCATTATTTTAAGAAGCTCGGACTATAGCCTTATAAAATATTGTTTTCCTATTCCCTTTTCCAAATACCATGGGAAAAAACCTTGGGCTGGTTTGTGGTTTGGATTAATTTAATGTAAGGGGTCCCAAACCTAAATAATAAATAATTCTCTCACATTTCCTATATAAACCCACCCAAGCTCCCACTTCCTCCTCACTCAAATCCTTTGGAGTTTGTCCAAACTCTACCCTATTCTCTCTATAATCCTCCCAAGGTGCCCCAAGCTCCCAAGAAGCCTCTCTCAAGCCTCTCTCTAGCCTTTGGAAGCACACTTCCAAGTAAGGGTTTTTCTTCCTTTCTCATTTTTGTCAATTTACTTTAAGTTGTTTTTCCCTTTTATTTTCAATTATGAATGTTGGGGTATGCTTTTTCAACTCCCTAATACTTCCCTCTTTATGTTTTAATGATGTGAGACCCCTTTCTCTCTCATTAAATTCCTCCCATGTACACCCGTTACTATGCCGAAATTCTGAAAGGAACTTCTCTCTCCTCATTTACATTCAAGCAATACTTTTGTATCATGAATCTAAATTCCATTAAAATTTTTGGGAAATGTATCTATATGACCTTTTTACTGTCCATTACATGTAAATATTATTAGGAACCCCTTTCTCTCTCATCAACCATTTTTATGAATTCTTATGTCACACCGTTACGCTGCCAAAATCGCACCGATTTTCTAAGCCAATGCCATTGTGTAGTGAATGCCATGCCCATTTCTCCATCAAGGTTATTCACCTTTATGAAATTTTACTTATTGATTATAAAGTTCCATGTATTAATTCCACATTCCTTTATTGTGGAATAAATGATTATGTTTTATGAATCCATGTTTTATGATCCATGTCGCACACTTATGCATGAAATGAAATGTTTAAGAAGGGTGCACCCTTATAGAGCTCCAATGCATTGGGTAAAGTATAATATCATGATACATCATGTGAAATGAGTGTTGACTCATGCTAATTCAATTGAAACGAGGGTTTACTCTTGATTTATGTGCAATGAGGATTTACTCATGCTCCATGTGCAATGAGCCTTGGCTCGTGCTAATTCCATGTTAAGTGTTGTTGCCACATTTCCATGTTATGATTATCATGATTTATCATTCCTTTATGTTCATGTTTCTCTTATTCTCTATTGATATGCCTATTTTCTAACATGTATTTTACTCCTCATGTTATTCCATGTGTACTCCCTTACTGGGCTTTATAGCTCACCCTTTTCTTATACATGTCCTCAGGTTATCCCATGCAATGCTAAGTACGAGGGAATGTAGTGGTCATGTAAAGGAAGTTTTCAATAAAGATGTTGTATTTAATGTTTTAGGTTTTTATGTAATTATCATAAGCCCCAAATACACTAAACCTCTCGATCTTCTTTGCTGTATCAGGTTATGTTTTATGTAATAAATCATGTTTAAGTTTGTAATAAAAGTAGGGTTTTCATAGTTGGTATCAGAGGATAGGTTTAGTTATTTTTGGGATTAGGATTAGAAAACCCTAGTAAAGCTTTAGATACCAGACTAAGTATAATAAAAACATCCCTAAGTTTTGGTAAGTACTGAGTAAGTGGTTTATCAAACAAATACATCCATGTATGGATACGAGCAGGTAGAGGCGGCTCTAGCACATATGTATCCTATGGGTAAAACCTGAAAACACCGCTTTGAGCTAGACTCGAATGGGAATTGGAGCCCGACAATGGGCCTTGATGCACTCTTGGTTACGACACTCCCGGGGGATATGTTTTGATAAATTCACAATCTTAGTATGAACCCTTATTAAGGGAATTAAAAAAATGCCCTTAAGAATATATGTTAGAAAGTAGATCATGAAAAGCCTAGACTAAAGCCTATAGATTCATAAGTTAAGGAAATGAAATTTAATTTATGAGTCATCAACTTTTGTCTTTAGATTACCCTTTATGTGTTACCCCTGACTTTCCTTTTTTTCCATCCAATGGTCGGTAATAGGAGGACCTGATCTAACAACCGATGTGAATATCATTGTGATGACTATACTAATGGGATACCCAATCCAATGGGAGCGGGAATCGTGAACTTTGTCACACTTCTCTCTCAGCTAACTCATGTTTTGAATAGAAACACAGGTCAAGAGGAACATAAAACCCCCCTAAGAAAGAACAAGATGATATCGAGAGCTTTATGAGACAAAGGCCTCCTACTTTTAGTGGATCATCTGATCCCATGATCGTTGAACAATGGATCAACTCCATTGAAAAGATCTTCTCCATCCATAAATGTTCTGAACAAGAGAAGGTTCTCTTGGATGCTTATTTTATGGAGGGTGAAGATGATCAATGGTGGACGCTGATCAAAAATACAAAGCCTATGAAGGAGATCGAGGAGTTGTAATTGAAGGATTTCTGGAAGATTTTTTTTGATAAATATTTTCCACGCACCCTCCGACTTAAGATGAAAAGGGACTTACTTTCCCTCAAGAAAAAAGACGAAGAATCAGTTGGAGAGTACGAGGAAAACATCACAAGGCTTGCACGATAGGCTTCTGGATTTTTCATTACCCCTGAATGCAAGGTTGACCGCTTCTTTGGTGGGCTGAAGCCTAGCCTGCAAAAAGCATTAGCGATCCGTGACTTCGACAGCTATGAGTAAATTGTTCGATGTGCCCTCAAGGTCAAAATGGAGATCAGGGAATCACAGGGGTATCATGGAGACAAGAAGTGTAAGGTGGACTTCAATGCTGGTGGTCCGATGGATAAATCCAATGGTGCTAAGAAGATCCAGCACCCCACTTGCCAAAAGTGCGGAAAGAACCACCCTATAAATTTCCTCAAGGGGATGAGGAAATGCTTTAGTTGTGGAAGATAAGGGCACCTAGCTGTTAATTGTCGGCAAGAAAGACTCGCAGCTGCGACAAACGATAGGAACGCTCCATTCGAACCTCAACGCATTGTTCATTGCTACAAATGCAAAGAAACGGGGCATCTTGAAAATCAGTGCCCTAATCCAAGGGTTTTCGGAGGCAACCAACAACCTCCAAGGCAGCAAGGAAAAGCTTTTGCCATCACTTCTGCTGAAGTGAACCCCGACAACGAAGTCGTGACAGGTACGCTAGTTATTCATTCAATAATAGCCAACGTACTTTTTGATTCAGGTTCTACGCATTCTTTTATATCTAGAAGGTTTAGTAGAACAATCCCAGCACCACCACAAATCATGGAAGTGAAGATGTTGTTGAGTACAGAAAATGGGGCAATCATTGAATCCCATGAGTATAAGTCCTCCCCTGTTATAATCTGTGGATTTAATTTCTCGGATAACCTCATCATACTCCCTATGGTGGAATTTGATGCAATTATTGGCATGGACTGGCTTTCCTTATATAGATCCAACATAAATTTTTGGGCGAGGGAAATCACACTCCATATGGAGAATCGACCCCCGATTCTTTACAAGTGTAAGGAGGAAGATGAATCTCCTTTAGCTCCATCATCTCAAGCACGGATATTATTGCCCTATGAGCACACGTATTTGGCTCAGATGATTGAGTCCAAGGAAGAAACCATCCTTCAAGAAATGCCTATTGTGATGGAGTTCGCGGAAGTGTTTCCCGAGGAACTGCCTGGTATTCCTCTTAGAAGAGATGTTGAATTCTCAATTGAACTTATACCCAGGGCATTGCCAATATCCAAGACTCCATATAAAATGGATGTTCTAGAGCTTGAAGAGATGAAGAAACAACTACAGGAGAATCTGGATAAAGGGTTTATACGCCCAAGTGCTTCACCATGGGGTGTACCAGTCCTCTTCGTCAAGAATAAGGATGGGTCAATGCGGCTTTGCATCGATTATCGTGAACTTAACAAAATCACGATAAAGAACAAGTATCCTCTCCCACGAATTGATGACTTATTCAATCAGTTGTGTGGAGAACAATACTTCTCCAAGGTGGACTTGTGGTCAGGATATTATCAAGTAAGGGTGAAGAAGGAAGATATCCCCAAGACTACTTTTCGCACAAGATACGGTCACTATGAATTCATAGTAATGCCTTTCGGACTCACTAATTCTCCAGAAATCTTCATGTACTTAATGAATAGAGTATTTAGAGATTACCTCGAAAAAATTTCGGTAGTCTTTATAGATGATATTCTAATATACTCCAAAACCATGGAGGATCATGAGGAGCATTTAAGAATTGTACTAGAGACTTTTAGCAAGGAGAAGCTCTATGAAAAGTATAGAAAGTGTGAGTTCTAGTTGAAGGAGGTCTCATTCTTGGGCCATATCATCACAAGAAATGAGATATCTGTGGACCCCTCCAAAACAGATGCAATTGAGGGATGGTCGAGGCCAACATCGGTAACAGATATCCGTAGATTCTTGGGGTTATCTGGATATTATTGATGATTTGTGAGAAATTTCTCACGATTGTCCAACCCTCTTACCAAGCTAACTCAAAAGGGAGTAAAGTTTTCTTGGAGTGATGAATGCGAAGAAAGCTTCAAGGAGTTGAAAAGGAGGCTTATCACTGTGACCGTGCTCACTTTACCCACAAGTGGGGAACTTTTTGTGGTATTCAGTGATGCTTCAAAGAAGGTATTAGGTTGTGTGATGATGATGAATGATAAAGTGATATCCTATGCCTCAAGGAAGTTGAAAATCCATGAGAGAAACTATCCAACTCATGATCTGGAGTTGGCAGCGGTGATCTTTGCCTTGAAAATCTGGCAGCATTATCTCTATGGGGAGAAATGTGAGATATATACTGACCACAAGAGTATTAAATATATATTCATACAGAAAGAGATTAATATGATCCAGAGAATATGGATAGAGCTCATCAAGGATTACGACTATTCAATACATTACCACCATGGGAAAGCGAACAAGGTGGCAGATTCCCTAAGTAGAAAGGACTCAGTGATTCTATCAATGATGAGAATTGAGAAGGATCCAATATTCTTAGACTTGATGAAGATGGACATGGGAATCATAAAGAAGGGAACATCATCAATCATTTCACAAATGATTTCTCAACCGTCTCTTTTGGAAAGGTTAAAGGATGCTCAAAGGGATGATGTGGGAATTCAGGAAAAAGTGGAAGCTATCAAAAAAGGAAAATCCTCGGACTTTAATGTTAATGAAGAAGGAATTGTGCGATTTGGGAAAAGACTATGTGTTCCATAATGTCTGGAGCTGAAGAAGGAACTTTTGGATGATGCACATAGTCCAGATTTCTCTATTCACCCAGGGAGCACAAAGCTGTATCGAGATCTCTAAGAAAACTTTTGGTGGGATAATATGAAAAAGGAGATCGCTGAATATACATCAAAGTGCCTGGTGTGCCAGCAAGTGAAGGCAGAGAGGCAGAAGTCTAATGGGATGATGCAACCATTGTCCATACCAGAATGGAAATAGGAGAACATAACCATGGACTTTTTCACTGGACTTACAATGAAATACAAAGGCAACAATACAATCTGGGTTGTTGTGGATCGTCTTACAATGACTGCACACTTCATTGCTATTCGGGAAGATTTATCATTGGATCAACTGGCACAGATATATATCAGGGAAGTGATAAGGTTGCATGGAGTACCACTATCTATTGTGTCTGACTGAGATCCAAGATTCACCTCTAAGTTTTGGAAGAGTCTTCAACATGCTCTGAAAACTGAACTGAACTTCAGTACGACCTATCATCCTCAAACTGATGGTCAATCCGAGCGGACTATCCAAACACTTGAGGACATGTTGAGAGAATGATCAATGGACTTTAAAGGAGTATGGGATCAACATCTTCCCCTGGTTGAGTTATCTTATAACAATAGTTTCCAGTCGAGCATCCAAATGGCACCATATGAATCCCTGTATGGGAAAAGGTCCAGAACACTGGCATGTTGGGATGAGGTCGGTGAACGTAAGCTGCTTGGACCAGAAATAGTCGAAGAAATGGTGGAGAAGGTGAAAACCATTCAGCAACATATCAAGGCATCCCAGAGTCGACAGAAGAGTTATGCAGATAACTATCGATGAGACCTTTAGTTTATAGTTGGAGATATGGTTTTTCTACGCATATCTCCTTGGAAGAAGGTCATGAGGTTTGGAAAGAAAGGGAAGTTAAGTCCAAGGTACATCGGCCCCTTCGAGATTCTTGATCATTTCGGGGATGTGGCCTATCGACTAGCACTTCCACCCACCGTGGCCAAAGTACATGATGTCTTTCATGTATCCCTCTTAAGGAATTACATACTGGACCCTTCACATGTACTCTCTTCTAAGGTGGTATAGTTGGAGGATGATCTTTCTTATGAGGAGAAACCAGTGAAGATCTTAGATCGTAGAGAAAAAGTTCTACGAAATAAGACAATGCCCCTCATCAAGGTGTTGTGGTGAAACCACAAATTTGAAGAAGCGACTTGGGAATCAGAGGAAATGATGAAGCTGAGTTACCCACATATGTTTTAGTTTGGGAAAAGGAAAATTTCGAGGGTGAAATTTCTTAAGGGGGGAATATTGTAATGACCCAAAGTTTCATTAATGGAAAATCCCTCTTGATCTAGTTAAATGTCTCTTTAAGCAAAATTTTTTTATAAGATGTCAACTTATCTGGTTTTATGTTAAGAATTGTGACCGTTGCTTTTATAGCCATTGAATAGTGATCACATGATTTGTATAAATATAGGGCTTTAACAAATCCAATTTACTCAGACAAAAGAAGCGATGGCCTCATCCAGTAGAATTTCTCCATACGAAGCCCATTTGTCGGAGCTTGGAAAAGAGGTGGCATCTTTGGGATTTGATCTTGACCAAGCCCAAGCTAAGCTTCATCATTTCAATCTTGAACGGGACCGTCTACGATAAAAGTGGAAGTTGATAGAGATTACCACACGAGCGATGTTATCCGAGCCCCCCCCCCCCCCAAAGAGTCTGTCACCATCGCACACCTTACCTTTAGGTCTTATGTGGCTGTTTTAAGGGGTTATGTAACAAATCGCTAGTACTATGTTCATGTACATTATTTTTTTATATAATAATGAATATAATTTCTTGTCATTATTGATACATTGTAAATAGTTTTTAAAGTACAAATGGTGTTTTTAGTTATTATTTAATTAAGAAATATATTTTATTAAATTAAGGGATTTTTGAATTAAATAATATTTTAATAAAATATTATTATTATTATTATTAAATTAATTTTATTATATATAAATTATCATATAAGTGTATGAATGAAATTATAATTTTTATTAAGGTTTGAAAGCCATTTTCGTCAAAACCCGTGAATTTTTTATAAATGTCGGTTTTTATTTTAAAAGTGAAAATTAACATATTTAGAAAATTATTTAGATAAAATAAATGTTATTTTTGGAATCAGGATGTTGAAATTAGTCAATGGTGAATTTTTCATAATTTTCTAAGACAGTCAATTTTTTGGGTAAAAATTAAATACCTTTTAAATATATAATGTGTTTTATGACATCATAATGACCCAATAGTGATGTAATAAAATATTATAATCTTTATTTTCGGCCAATATATGTTTTAACATTAAAAAAATGTAATTTTGGGTTTGTTTTACTTACTTTTAAAAGCATTAATGGACCCTTCAAGACTTATTAAACACCTTGTCTTTTTAAATTGTTTTCCATGGGAGTGTGACGCACCTCCACATAAGCAACCCCATTATTTTAAGAAGTTCGGATTATAGCTTTATACAATATTGTTTTCCTCTTCCCTTTTCCAAAAACCCGAGGCAAAAACCATGTGCTGATTTGTGGTTTGGAATAATTTAATGTAAGGGGTCCCAAACCTAAATAATAAAGAATTCCCTCACATTTCCTATATAAACCCACCTAAGATCCCACTTCCTCCTCACTCAAATACTTTTTAGTTCATCCCACCTCTGCCCTACTCTCTCTATAATCCTCCAAAGGTGCCCCAAGCTCGAAAGAAGCCTCTCTCAAGCCTCTCTCTAGCCTTTGTAAGCACACTTCCAAGTATGGGTTTTTCTTCCTTTCTCATTTTTGTCAATTTTTTTTAAGTTGTTTTACCATTTTATTTTCAATTATGAATGTTGGGGTATTGTTTTTCACCTACCTAATACTTCCCTCTTTATGTTTGAATGATTGGAGACCCCTTTCTCTCTCATTAAATGCCTCCCATGTACACCCGTTACTATGCTGAAATTCCGAAAGGAACTTCTCTCTCCTCATTTACATTCAAGCAATACTTTTGTATCATGAATATAAATTCCATTAAAATTGTTGGGACATGTATCTATATGAACTTTTTACTATCCATTACATGTAAATATGATGAGTAACCCCTTTCTCTCTCATCAACCATTTTTATGAATTCTTATGTCACGTCGTTACGCCGCCGAAATCGCACCGATTTTCTAAGCCAATTCCATTGTGTAGTGAATTACATTGCCCATTTCTCCATCAAGGGTATTCACCTTTATGAACATTTACTTATTGATTATAAATTTTCATGTATTAATTCCACATTCCTTTATCGTGGAATAAATGATTATGTTTTATGAATCCATGTTTTATGATCCATGTGGCACACTTATGCATGAAATGAAATGTTTAAGAAGGGTGCGCCCTTATAGCGATCCAATGCATTGGGTAAAGTATAATATCATGATACGTCATTTGAAATGAGTGTTGAATCATGCTAATTCAAGTGCATTGGGGTTTTACTCATGCTTTATGTGCAATGAGGATTTACTCATGCTCCATGTGCAATGAGCCTTGACTCATGCTAATTCCATGTTAAGTGTTGTTGCCACATTTCCATGTTATGATTATCATGATTTATCATGACTTTATGTTAATGTTTCTCTTATGCTCTATAGATATTCCTATTGTCTAACATGTATTGTACTCCTCATGTTATTCCATGTGTACTCCCTTACTGGGCTTTATAGCTCACCCTTTTCTTATGCATGTCCTCAGGTTATCCCATGCAATGCTAAGTACGAGGGAATGTAGTGGTTATGTAAAGAAATTTTTCAACAAAGATGTTTTACTTCATGTTTTAAGTTTTTATGTAATGATCCTAAGCCCCAAAGACACTAAACCTCTTGATCTTCTTTGTTGTATCAGGTTAAGTTTTATGAAATAAATCATGTTTAAATTTGTAATAAAAGTTGGGTTGTCATAGAAATCCTATGGAGCATTGTTTTAGATATAGACATAGGTTTTATATATTTATTTTGGCAGGGATTATATAAATCCTTATGGATACAGTTGAGATTGATCATGGTGTACCATTCTCAGACCGATGGATAGTTTGAGCGGACTATACATATATTGTAGGATATGATTCAAGTTTGAATTCTATACTTTGGTGTAGTGTGGGATAATAACCTATCCCTAATTTAGTTTTCATACAATAACATTTGCTAAGATTTGATTCGTATGGAACCTTACGAGGCTCTTTATGGGAGGTTGTTCCCCTCACTGCTCTATTGGCATGAGGCGAGTAAGCTAGTGGTTGTTTCTCCATCGTGGTTTAGGATACCTCTGAGAGAGTGCAGTCGATATGAAAGAAGTTGATCCACACTCAAAGAAAGAAATGATCTTATACTGATTGTAGGAGAAGACCCTTGTAGTTTTCTATGGGAGATCAGGATTTATTGAGAGCGACTCCTTGGTTAGGGAACGTACATCTAGGGAAGCAGGGAAAGCTAACACCTCATTTTGGTGGACCCTTTGAGATCACTGGGTGGATAGGGGAAGTGGCATACTATCTGGACCTCCCTTCTCGGTATCAAGGTATGAAAGATGTGTTCCATGTGTCTCATCTTTAAAGTTATATAACTGACCTTGTGTATGTTGTAGATTGAAAAGACGTTGATCTAGAGATTGATTCATCTTATGAGGAGCTTCTAGTGGAAATGATCGATCAAAGTGAGAAGGTGTTGTGAGGAAAGACGGTACCACTAGTTTGGATTTGATAGAAGCATGAACAGATCGAAGAGGATAAATAGGAGTGCGAGTCTGATATTCGAGCTTAGTGGCATGATTTTTTCAATTAATACCACTAGAGATACTTCTCTCGGATAAGAATTCGATAGAGGGGGAGAATTTTAACATCCAAAATTTTTAAAGAAAATAAAAACTCTTATTGAAAAAAATTATGATTTAATATGAAAATGTATTTTTTCAATAAAAATAACTTAATATATTATTTAATGGAAATTTTTTAGGTTAAATGGTCATTTAAAACACTTTGAATATTCTATAGAATATTTTTGGAGTTAATCACTGAGATAACATGGGATTCCAAGGCCTGTATAGCCTCAACATAGAAAGAATAAAATTATTAAATATATTATATTAAGAGAATGTGATTTTTCTAAAACAATTGAATATCTCCCAAATTTTACATCATATGAGAAATATGATACCCCCATTAGGTCTTTCATGAGGGGTTTACCCTACTCATTTTATAGCATTTGAGTGTGTTGGACGTTTGGTCATATCGCATACGAGGATAACTTATTTAATATTCTTATTATATATTTTTCAGAAAATAAATGAATATCTCTCAAATAGTGCATCATATGATAAATTAGAGACCACTATTAGGTATAGAATGAGGGGTTTACCCTAGCCGCGACTGAAAATTTGTGTGTGTTAGATGTTTGGTCAGGTCACACATGAGGATAACTTATTAAATGTATGTATTACATATTGTTCTAAAAATAATGTAATGACCCTAAAATAGTGCGTCATGTGAGAAATATAAGATTATAGTTAAGTTCAGGATGTGGGGTTTAACCTAGGTAGAACATAACATTTTTAAATGTCGGGAGTTTGGTCAGATTGCAATAAATGTTAATTTATTTAATATTTTTTATTTTATTATTATCATTAATTACGATTTACTATTCATATTCCTCCTAAAACACAACTCTTCCATTTATCATGCACCTAAGGTTGAAAAAAACTTTATTTTCACTCTTTTTGACCATTTAAAATTAGAAACACTTTAAATATTTGAAATCAATGACTCCAAATTCAATTTTAGAATAAATAGATAATTTAAACCAGGTAATAAATTTTTGGACAGATGAACACACAGATTTTGGGTTTCAAATGACCCAACCATTCAGTTGGGGTTCTTGGAGGATCCAGTCAAGTATTAGTGACCTCATATGTCCCTTTCACATGATTAGTGAAGTCATGTTGGTACCTTACACCCTAATCAGCATACTTGTTTCTTCACTAGTGCACCTCTCCACTAAAAAAAGGAGGTGAGTTTATTTATTTATTTATTATTTTATTATTATTTTCCCTTTAATTCCTTAATTATAAAATTACGGAAAAAATATTAAAAAGAATAAAGTATGCTAAACATGGAATTATCAAGGGAAAAGTCCATATTTTTTACAATAGGATAATTACATCGGATTATCAAAGGATAATTTATATAAATTATCAAAATGATTTTTTAGGTGAAAACTTATCATGGATAATTGAAAATAATTATCAAATGATAATTACCTTGAATTATCAATACATACTTATTTAAATGATAAAAAATAGTGATATCAAGGGATGGTCCACACGATCATTAAACGTAATTCATATAAATAACCAATGGATAATTTTGTGAAAATAATCAAAATATAATTATGAAGTTTTACCAAAATAAAATTATTCCAAATTATCAATGAATACTTTCTAAAAAACTATAAGAAGATAAATATTTTGAATTTATCAAAAGATAATTATGAAATGATAATTATCAAATGATAATTATCAAATGATAATTGTTCTGAATTATCAAAGACAATATTTTATAATTATAGAAGGATAATCTATTAATATTATCAAAAGATAATTATCAATGCATAATTATAAAATGATAAATTATGATATATTATAAAAGAATAATTCTAAAATGATAATTTCTGACAAATTATCAATGAATAATTAATAAATTATAAATTAATATAAATTATTAAAAGAGATAATTATAAATGGGTAGTTTATAAATGATCAAAAGAAAATTATTCTCAAAGAGAATATTATGAGCGCATGTGTTGGCTTAAAATGATAATTTAGAAATTATCTAGGAGAGAGAGAGAGACTATTATCAATTGAAATATTTTATTTCATTTTGAAATAAAATAGATTGTTTTAAATATAAGATCACTTGATGAACCTTGAGCCTTTAAGCGTCGATGATTACGATAATAAGGCCACAAAGGGGAATTCTTGATTGTTGAGGTTTTCATTCCAACTATCAAACCACATAGGGTGGTTTATCCTTTCCTTTCACAATGCAAAATTTTCAGGTAGGAAGATACTTACCTTTTTCAGTTTTGTTACACATGTTTCTTTAATATGATTTATGCATAGACATATTTGATCACCATGATAGATTATGATCACATGGAAATGTGTGTGTAGACCTAAGAACCTTATATAACACTTGTTTCCATGATTACTTGTATAGTTTTATTCATGTTTGATGTTGATCACAAGTATTGTTGTTCTAACTTACTTATGATGATATGATATGTTTTATCATGAATCCCAGCATGTTATGTGTTATTTTTTGGTGTTATTATTAGAACCTAAGGAAGGGAGACCTTCGTGACATGTTTATCCCTTAGAGGGGTAGTGATCACAAATTAAGATGATGTCAACGAGGGACCTATGAACATGGTAGGGATATAGAAATTCCTCATGGATGTTGTGTGGTGCACTCGATGCCTAGAGGATGCCAAGGGGTATGTTATCGATGCTTATTGAATACTGGGTATCTCTTAATTCCTAGAGAATGATGAGAACATGAATTACTTTATTCCTAGAGTATGATGAGTTTCATGATCACAAGATGTTGATTAGAATGATTTATGAGCCTCATGGATACTCCTTGATTCTATTGACACCTTGATTATCCTTCTAGAATTGAGCTAAAGCAGGTATGGTTGGAGGTTTGTGGCATCTTGGTTAGTGCACGACCCTTAGTTTTTGGATTGTGAGTTACTCTTATTTTTTCTCAATTATTATTATTTCATGCACTTGTATATTTGATCACATTAGGTTAAGACCACATTAATGGTTTATTATAGAGTCTTATACTCACACCCTACTTGGGAAATTCAATGAACTTGTAGATTTCATAAGGGATCTAGAAAAGGGAAAGGGTTTGTGGATTACTACTGAGTTGAAGAGTGTGGAGCTGGTGGTGGGATAGTATAAACACTGGTGAACCTCTAGTTTATCTTTTATTTTTTTATCTACTTTATTTACTCTAGACATGCTTTCCACTTTTTTGACATGATTTTATTTACATATCATGTATTCCATTTATTCATTTATTCTGCATGTTTACTCTAATGATTTATTATGTTAGTTATTGTTTATTATTGATACTATGAAATGATACTAAGGGTATAGTATCCCCACTGTTGGACTTAGGCCCTCACTTTTAGTCAGAAACCTCTTACATATGGGGAGGTGTGCATGAGGTCATGTGACACTCTAGCTCAGACTAGGTGTTTCATGTTAGAATGTTATAGAAACTATTTCTTACAGTTTTAAAATTTAAATAACATATATTTTATATATGTTAATGTTACAAGAAGGTGGTGGCTAGAGGTGATTTCTAGTGACCCCCCCCCCTTATGGCTAGATTTTGGTCATAATGTGCTATCCAAAAGAGTTCTAACTAGTTTTTATAATTCCACTGATGGTGGAATTTAATGATTTAAAAAAATTAAAATGCCTACTTACCAGTTTTTTCAAAAAAAAAAGATAAAAAATGAGGGTATATCTTTTCTCTCAGTTCTAAAAAAACAAAAAAAATATAAAAAAAGTGCTAGTGATATTGTGTGTGTGTGTTGGGGGGGGGGGGGGGGTTGTCCGCTAGATAATAGAAAAAAAAATAAATGATAAATAAAGGGGGATCAATTCAAGAACACACCAATAGTATGTCATCAGCTTCCCTTCCATGATTATTATCTCCTCCTCCTCCATCTGGTTTCCCCGAAGACACCACCTCCTCTAGACATCACACATTCTATTCTACTCCTCTCATGCCACCTCCTCCCATACACCACCCTGCTAGCCCACCGTCAACCTCCCTAGCACCACTATAGTAGGCCTACCCTACTCCAACACACCAAAGCCTCTACAAATTCCCACCATTGAACACTTCCCTCCAAGACAACTAGCACCCCCACCCACACCATGGTGGCTTCCCCTCACATAGACTCTGGAAAATTGGTTGACTCGCAGTAAATCCAGTTCACCCCAATATGGACCCCGGTGGGGTGGGCCTTTCCCCACCCATAACAGGCTTATATGAGTCTTGTCTAACCCTGGATGGGCTAGGATGGGTTCGTCCCAACCCGATTAACTCCATCCCAGCTCAAAAATCATAGAAAATCTAAGAAAACCTTCTAAGGAGTTTCCATATCATGTAGTGGTCCAAGAAACATACAAAAAATTAAAATTAAAAAAATGGAATTAAAATAAATTTAACTTGGGACCACATGAAATATATATCTCTTGAATTAAAATAATTTTTTTTATTCATTTAACTTTCCTTGAAATAAATTTATCACAAGTTTAATTTTTATAAATCATTTGATTTACCTGCCTAATAATCTAGAGTATTTTTTTCCAATTTTTATTTAGGAATTCATTTATTTAATTAGTTAATAAAAATAAATTCAATGAATGTATTAGTTAGTTTATTTTTTATGTTCTTTATATCGTCTTTCTTCACTTAATATGTATAAGGTAATGTGTGCCCATCAGTGTAATTCTATATGTATTTTTCACTTCATGAGACCCCCTCACATACATGTGAGTATTTATATATTGTAATGATGATTTTATAATATGTGGACCACACTGGAATGAGGCAGTATTCCAAGAAATGTGTTGAAACACTAGACCAGGGTGTGAGATGCGATACGAGTTAGACCAGACTCAGGTATTTTACGCCAAGGGTTTTAGTTGATCCATTGAGTATAAATGGGTTGGCCAATTCCAAATTCTCAAGTTTAGTTAAGTGGTTTATTTAATTTATGCATCGAGTATCATTTTAGTTGGATATGAATGTTTACATAAACACATAATATATTAAACTAAAATTCATAGTTTAAAGAAATGATCGATGTTTTCTATTAATGAATTGTTAAATTATGAGTTCGGTCACGTTTTATGAACATATCAAATAAAAAACGAATTCATTCATCAAGAAATTTTAAAAACCCCTCAATATAATATTAATTCACCACACCCTTTATCACTTAAATTTGAACAAAAGTAGGTGTATAAGGTTATCATCAGCCATAGTGGGGGGTACCTCATACAACTGGGGAGTTATTATAAGATTTGTGAGTCATATTAAATAATTTTTTTAGAAAATAAGTATCCATATATATCTTTCTACCACTTTAGAGTCAATTTTTTGTGGTAATTAAAATAGTGATTCCAAGGTGATGGGACTTCACCCCACAGTTCAAGGAACCATGAGTAAATATGGTCGTCCAGTATAGTGCCTACCATGAAAATATATGAGTGGTGGAACAGCTATAGATTGGACTATGAGGAGTGGTTTTATGGATCCCTTCAACTAGAATACTTAAGAGACATAGTGTTAAAAATATTGTAGGGGTTGGGATAGTAGGGTTCGATAAAATAGTGGTATATATTTAATGATTTAATAATTATTGTCTAAAAGGTAATCAAGATAAAGTACTAACAACTAAGTTTATTTATTAAACATAAAATGGAAGTAAACACTACCTACACATTATCACTGTGATCAATTAAAGATAAAGAAAATATCACAACCAAACATAACTTCTAAGAGTGGTATAGTCACTTGCACATAATACAACGCTGAGAGAGGAAGCTCTATGTGTTAGAGTTATCACTTCCAATTGATCCTCCGTAGAGAGAAATAAAGGAATATAAATATAAATATAATAATCATATAGATGATGCATAAGACATATAGTGTATAATACTTTCATCGATTTCCATTAAACTATATAAAATGCAAGAGGATGAAGATTATAATGACCCAGGATTTTCATATATAAATATTACATCTTTATAGATAAATATTTAATACATTGTACGAAAAAATACACTCAAGGACCATATAAGTTTAGAGTATTTAGAGATTTTATATCAATATTATTATATTAAAAAAGATATTCAACATATCCCATAAATATCTACCGTCATGGTACTCTTCATAGACATACCCTAATAAAAACATTATTCATAACTTGGTGAAAGGAAACATAAAAAAGGGTGAGTTCAGATTCTCAGTAAGGTTAAGAATGAGAGATATCAAATGATAATCATATTTAATAACAAGATAATCATAAGGATATAGGATCATGACCATCATGTACAAATTTCATACCCATTCTGAAAATATTATAAAACATGATTTATAGCATAAAACTTTATTATTTCAAAATTCATGAATCATAAGAATGATAAATCACCATAACTGAATCATGAACCATAATTTCATTTCATAAACATGTGTGGAATCATCATAAGTATAGAAACAATTTCATTTATCAAGTTAAATTACCACTACCATCAGATCAAGACCTATTTACCATAGTAGATTAAGAACATCAACTTTTTTACCATAAGGGATCAAGAACATGGACTTATTTCCCATAACGGATCAAGCATATTGACTTGTTTCCCATAACAGATCAAGAACATTGATATTTTTCCCTAAACTATATCATGATTTATAATAATTTACATGATGAATTAGAAGAAGATATAGGTACCACCTATCAAATAATGAACAACACATATGTGTGTCACAATATCATAAATCATTCACCATATCAGAACCCATGAAATAAAATGGATTTTATAAACATTTCATCCTATCATAAACCATGGAAAATAAATGGGTTTTATAAACATGTAATATTTTAACCATGAAAATAAACCATCCAGATAAATAAGGATGGTATCTTTAGATAATATCCCCATTAAATTATATGTAACATAAAAGGATTTCATTTTAGATGTAAAATTATTTTTAAATATCACTTGGAATAATTCTTGAGTAAAATAATGTTTCTATTTTAAAATAAATTCTCTTTTTAAAAATTTATGCACTTATAAACAAAAGAATTTTATTTGAAAATAAAATTGTAAAATTGTAAAGAAATATTCAAAGCATTGATACATCATGATGAAGGAAAATTTCATTCATGTCGTATAAGTTAAAAAACAATCCATCCATATTTTTTTTGGAAAATTCATAAGGTACCTCATTTGGAAAATGGAAAAAATTCCTTTCAAACCATTTTGTAAAAAAAACAAACATGGATAAAAAATTCATTAAATATTTATAGGAGGATATAAAAAAACATTTTGAAAATAGTTTTTTCAAAAAAATTACATGAAATAGAAACATTCTATATTAGAGACTTAAAAGTAAATAATCCTGAATAATGATGAGATTGTAAAATAAACCCTTACTGATATAGTAATATTTGAATCGTAAACCCTATGAAATAAATAAACATAAATGGCTATGTAAATGACCATAAAATTAATAATATTTAACATGAAATGAATTTATGGGTATTATATACACCACATAAAAAACAAGTAGTGTATAAGGCATGTGTTCCACATAAATAAAAGTGAGACGGAAATCCCTTACCCTAGGTCTGACTTACTTTGAAAGTTCATTAACCTCCAGTATAATAAATTTAAATTTATTATAAATATATATCGGAATCATTTAAATGATTATTATGTCATATATATTCAATAAATAAATATATTTATTTAAATTCATCTATAATGATAGGGATAAAAATGAATCACAATATGCATGGAGACGGTAGGTCGTACGTACTCATGAATGATGTATTAACTTTTTAAAGTATGGAATAAAATAAAGTTAAATATTAATAAAACTTTATAGAATAATTATTATTTCATGAATATAATATATATTAATCATATCCATCCTCATTAACATCCAAGTAAATTAGAAATGAAAAATGAACAGCATTACTTCATCGAGGTGGTAGTCCACACGTATGTATGAGCGACATTATCATTTTCCAACAATTTGGAAGGTAAGAAGGTAGATATTATATTTTAATTATATATGAATAATTATGTCATAAATACCATATATAAACTTTAAACTATTCATATTAATTGTCCATGAAATATGGAATTGGAAAATGAGTTGTATCACTATGTGGGGATGGTAAGATGTACGTACACACAAGCGATATTATCACTTCTTATTTGATGGAAAAGATGATGTATAATGGTGTTATCATAATCATGAAAAAATTTAAAAATATTTATAATACTTTATGTTATTATTTTATGATAAATATCACATAATATTTGGTGGTAAAGAAGAGTAGAAAAGGTTAGGGTGATTAACTCTTCTTTGTGACCACTCCCTTATATCTCCTCTAAAGGGATCTAGGGTTGGTCTTTTGAGAAGACCAGAACCTCTATAATGTGGATAAGGAAGTTTAGAAGATATTTTTTTATGGGATGGTCAAGATAAAAGTCTCAAATTAGAGCAAAGAAGTGAGGGAGGATGGGACCTTTTACAATTGTGGTGATGGACAGTTTTGAAATTTCTCAAAAGATTAAATTTTAATAAGATTATTCCACAATCAAATGCTTCAAACTGACCTAAAAATGAATATTGGATGACATTGTAGATAATATATGATCCCATTTATCCTTATTTAATATTTTATGATTTTTAATTAATTTAATAAAATATTATTTTCAAAAAATATCATTATTGTCCATTTTAATGATATTCAATACTTTGACTTTAATAACATCACGAAAACAATATAAATTTGAAAAAAATTAATACATCACTAACATTTAATTTTCATCTATAGAATTTTTGAATCAAATAAATTATCTCAAATTATAATAATTTTAATATTTTTTATATCATTTATTTTAATTTTCCATTAATTGAATAATTACTATGTCAGTGTTGTATAAGAATTTTAGGTCATTATTTATTTCCTAAAAATTAAAAATAAATTAATATACTAAAGATAATCATTTTATACTTTAAAATTAAATTATTATTCAAACATATCCTCTAGATAACCCCATATTAAAATATAATAGTTATTAAAAATAAGAGTGTGACATGTTTGAAATCTTTAAAATAAAAAACTATAAAGGTCAAATATCATCAAAATGGAAAACAGGTCATATAACCATAATCATTTCATTTTTAACCTAAACTACCCGATTTACTCTTATTGTCGTAATAAAATTAATATAGTTATTATTTTTAATTTCCAAAAATAAAAGGAAGATATTTAAAAAAATTATATGCAATAATTAAAAATATGGAATCCTTTTTTAATGATTCAACTCATATAATTGGAATTATTGAATTTAAAATTAATCCCTCAAAACACAATGAAAATTATTTTCTTGTAAAATGGGTATTAATCCCAAAAATGTACTTATAAAAAAATAAGATATAAAGATGATTAAAAAGTATTTAATTATACTATATCTAACTAAATAGTACATAAGTTACTTTTATATCAAATTAAAATCATAAAAGATACTTTTTAATATAAAGAAAATAACAGTTTTACAAAAATTCATATTTTTCACTATTCAATGAAAAATTAATCTTTTTAAAAAATTAAAAAAAGCATTATCCTAAGATAATTTTTATGTGATGAATTTCAAAATGAAATTAATTTTTTCAAATAAATTTTATAAAACCTTTTAAAATTAATTATAATATTCACTCACAAGAAAACCCTATTTTTGGAGAAAATGTATTTTCAAAGAATAAAATTACTTTAATAAAAATTGAATGATCATTTGTCAAGAATTTATCAATATATTTATATTGTGTAGGAAATTTATATATAATTTATAAATAATTTAATCATATTTGTACCCACCAAATTAACAACTAAATAATAATTATCACATAAAATAATACTATTTTAATAGTATATCGCAGTTCATTTAAACTTGGTGTTTCATGTAACACAATCTATCGAAGAAATAAAATTAGAGAAATATTTTCTAAAATATCAGGGTGTTACATTCTCCCCTCCCTTTAATAAATTGTGACCTAAAAATTTAAACTCATTCTCAAAAATAAAGGTTTGACATTTAAAAATTCATTTTCAATAACCCACATCATAAAAAGGTTTAATAAAATTTTCTCTTGAAAAGAGATTAAGGGAAGTGTGAAGTTCATATGGGATTACACATTATAGGTTTCAAAATATAAGAACATTATTGGGATGTGAAGACATGAAAATGGAATAAAAGTAATGTTTATAGATCATTGATCATAATAAATTGAATGGTCTTGAGAAAGATAAAATTAACAAAATTATAAACCACAGTTGTAGAAAAGACCATCAATTCAACATAATTAAAGGTTATAGGAAAAATATTCTAATGATATTTTTCCTATATTTGAGGCATTTCGTTTTCATCTAAACTAGGAGCATAAAGAAATATACTTACTTGAAAGGTAAAATTTTATCCTTTAATCAATTTACACCACTATATCATCTTTGGATCCAAAAAATGTATAAGATGAATAATTCACGACTTAAGCACTAATTTCAACTTCTAATGAATCACATAATCCATAAAAGGATAACAAGATACTCCTACTATCTTTAGATATTAACCGAATCCAAAATGGTTAGAAAAAGTTATCCAATATGTATAAAGACATTAATTTATAAAACATCAACAATAATTCCCAAGTTTTAGCTTAATACATTCCATAAGTAATTAATCATAAAACTCCACCAAAATTTGTCTGACCAAATTCAAGACCCAAAAAATCAGAAATAAAGTCACTACAATTCCAAAATCAACTTACCATTAATCCCCATACGTGGATCTTAATGTCACATAACTAATATGGGTACACCACGGTTATATATTCTCTGTAAACATGGTAATGAAATAAATTACCATAAAACCATAATGAAAATTTGCATTCTTTCAAAAATTAACATTATCATTTTTCCTCAAATAACCGAAGACTATAAAATATATTCCTTAAATCCAAAATGAAATTTTACTTTATAAAATATAAATTAAATCACATTGTCATAAAATCACTAATAAATTTCAAGGTTACCAATATTATCCCATCAATTTCAATCATCTCTTTATCCCAACTAAAAATATTATCTTTATATTGGATACATATTAAAGGTTATCTTTCCCCCAATCATGTGTTTTCCAAAAAGATCATATTTACACTAAATCACATTTCTTAGTTATTGGTACCATTAAATATATAATTTCAATTATTCAAATCAAAATAACTGAGGAATAATCCATATATGTCTCATGATTCTTATAATCTAGAATATTTTTCATAAAACACTTTTACAACTTAATTCTCAAATCTAAATACATAAGCATTTCAATAATTACACTTCCTTCTTAATCTATTAACCATTATTTTTCATCTTATTCATTAACAATAATTTCATATCATATGAAATTCATAGTCTCTTCATCATCAATGAAAAAACCACTACTTGTACAACCTTGCTGATCCTTTTCTCAAGATTTCCCCCTAGGACATTGATTTGCCTAATTCCCATAATTTTCACATTTAAAACATTCAACCATCAATGAAAATTCATTGAAACCATTATTCTCATCCATTATTTTAGCTAAACCATTCAATCTTCCTCATAAATTTCTTCCACTATGTCCTTTTTCCACACCCAAATCATATTTCTATTCCTTTTAGGCATTATCCTCCATGTTTCTTCCCACGTTCTTGATATTATTAAAATTGAAAAAAAATCCTATTTAAATCCTTGTTTTAATGATTACTAAATAATGATTCTAAGGATATTAATAAGTTTCATGTTTTATGTAAGCATATTATAATCTAAGGAAGGTGATGAAAATTGTTATGTATGAGACACCTCCAAGGATGACACACCGCCGACCATATCACACCGCCAAGGATAAATTTCCACCAACCATATCACACTATCATCACATATGAGTCACCATTGACACAACATGCCTCTATCATGGAATTTTTGAAAAGTAAAAAATTGGAACACCTTTAGAATAAGACACTTCCAGTGTTACACTATCAGGATGTCATACCATCATAAAATAATTTTAACAAAGTATGAGACATCACCATCCTAACCTACTATCAGAGGAGTCACCACCAAAAGGATGACTCACCATCACTTGAGTCACCATGAATGTATAAATTTTTCTAAGTATAAAATGTCACACCACCAGCTTGACATGCCACCAGAACATGGCACCACCAGACTTTGAGTCATCGTTCATGAATCATTGTCACCATTTCTTACTTTATCTTTTTAAATTAATTCTTTAATATTATTGAAATTAATTTTTAGTGTTATTGTAATTATTATTTCCTAATGGCTCAACATAATACATTACAGGGTGTGTCAGCCCTAAGTACGAGAATGAAAAATATCCAGATGCTCATGTGGATACTCATGTTGTTGCTAATAAAAGAGAAGGAGACTCCCTTCTGAAATGTACATGAATAATTTTGAAGTGTGATGGGATCCATTATAGAAAATACATGACAATCTATTCACATAAAAAGATGAACCAGATTGCATGAACTTACCTACTATATCCTACTCTAATCGACTGAGGAAGACAAAGATCAAAACATATCTACTTCCTTCATACAGACAAGAATAGAAGTTTCCATGACACTCTGTTTTATTAAAGTTTCAAGAGCCCAATTTTATTTTCACTTTAAAAATGATTTCAAGGAGTCATGTACTAGACTGTATAAAAAACCAAGCATCTATATCCCCTCATAATTTTAATTTCTAAGTTTTCTTATTATATTTTATATTATGAGCAGTGTGTGTTGCTATGTTCATTTCACAACACACTATCTCCTAATATAACTGGAAGATACATAGATATCTTCTTAACTCGTTTTACACTTGTACTCCCACAAAAACTGTGGAATAGATCATGTGTGACCTATTATATTTTTTACTCCCATAGATATTTGGGGAAGATGCCCTGTGTGGTTTGGACATTTGTATATTATTGTAAAACCCAATCTAGATTGTGGATCAAACTATTTATTTATATAAACTACTAGGTGGTGAGTAATCACCAAGTGTAGAGGACAAAATCTCATCTTGAGACTGATCCTATTATATTCAAAATTCAACTGCATGTTTTATTTTATTTTATTCTTTAAAACCGAAAATTGTTTTAAACTATAAAAAAATTGATACTTTGATAGCTAAACGTAATTTGTGTTTTTATAATATTTTAATTAATTAAATTGATTTCAATGTATTAGGTAATATTGTATATTATTTTATCTGAGACCTAATCAATCCTAAAAGAAATATTTTGAAAGATTAATACTTATAAAAATATGTTGTTTTGGTTAATTGGGCTGATTAAAATTAATTGGGGGAATCTATTTTAATCCATTTTGAATAGAAATTTTTATGGGGTACTCAATTCATCGCCTCTCTTGATTCACTCACTCTGACTAACATTTGGTATCAAATGATTATTTCTATGGTATTAGAGTTTTCAAAATATTTTTGAAATGTGATTTTAGTTAAACATTAAAGACATTAAATTTTTGTTATTTCTAAATGTAGTTCTTTAAATAGATTCTAGACATGAAGGTTCATCTACCAACAAAACTCTCTTTTTCAATGGTAACAATTATGCTCAATGTAAAATTCAAATGAAAATGCACATTGAGAATGTGGGTTTTTAAATTTGGACTGCTATATGAGATAAATATGAAATACCTACTACTACTAAAAATTATTAGGATGAAGGTACTAAGCTTGATTGAAATAATAATTGAAAATTAGTGAATTCAATTCATTTTTATTTAGGAGATGAATAATTTTATAGAATATCTGAATGTAAAAATGCATATGAAATTTGGGGTACTTTATCTGTTTCACATGATGGAACAAAAAATGTTAAGTATATGAGACTTAATACATACACTATTAAGTATGAAAACTTTAAGATGAATCTCAATGAACCTATTTCTGACATGTACCTCAGGTTAAGTGAGATTTTGAACACAATGAGCTCACTTCAGAATCTTATATCTGACAAGGACTATGTCATGTGACTACTTAGATATTTACCTAAAAGATGGAGAGGAATATATGTGTCAATTATAAAATCAGTTGACATCATCATGATACATGTAAAAGAAATAATTGGTAATTTGATGACGTATGAAGAAGAGTAAAAGGTCAACTGAGAATTTTATGAAGAGACAAAGAAAAAATCTATAGCATATAGTATTAATGCATCTAAACACAAGGAAAGGGATAAAGTTAAAACTGATAGTTCAAGTGATAGTGAGTCACCATCAGATAGTGATGAAGAGATATCCCAACTATCTAGACATTTCAAGAAATTTTATAGGAAGAAAAAGTTTTTTAGAAATACCAATTGTAAAGGAAAATATTATTCCAAGGTAAACAATGATAAATACTAGAAGAAATATAAAAATGAGTTTGTATTCTATGAGTGAAAAAGGAAAAAACATGTGAAGGATGGACTTAAAAATTTTAAGTTCAAAAATAGATTTGTTGACAAGGACCAAAGGTACCAAGAAGAAATAAAGGTAACATGGAGTTCTTCGGAAGACATCTCTAGTGATTCTAACTCTTCTCCCAGAGAAAAATCTGATAGAGCCAATATGTTCTTTATGATACAAATACTTGAGGTTCCTACTATATCATCTTTACATATTTATAATAATAATGAGAATGAAAATAATTATGATGATATGACTAAGAAATATATGTTTTAATACTATAGTATGATTGGAGATACTTTTAATGATCTTAAGGATAAGTACAAAGTTCTTAAGAGATGTCATGCTTTTTCTACAAACATTAAATATGATCAATCTGTTGAAAAGGAAAATAATGGTCAGCTGTTGAAAGATAATACTGAACTTAAACATTCAAATGAGAAACTATAGAAAGACTTAGAAAAATTCACTAATGGTAAAGAAACTCTCACACCAATTTTAGGAAAGCAAGTAGTACCTAAATATGTTATAGCTATAGGTTATCAACCTGGACAAATAAGAGGAACAAAAATCACTATTGTTCCAAAGTCCAAACCAGAAATCTCTTCTACCAATTATTTTTATAAATCAACTAAGAAAGTATTTATTTAAAAGTATTAAATATATTTATAGTAAAACCATCATGAAACTATGGGTTCCCCAATCTTTAATTACTAACATCTCTAGATCTAAGAAAATTTGGATACCAAATTCATTCCTCATATAAATTTTGTTTTGTAGGAAAATTGACTGAAGAACTCTTGTATAATTATATGGTATTTGGAAAATATATGTTTAATACATATGATAGGAGAATATTTTTTCTTCAATATCCTCATTAAGGTTGATGTTGGTCATGTAATATTTGCTAACAATTCTATAGGGAAAATTATCATCCTTATCCAAATTTTTAACAGTAATTCTATTTTAATTTCAAAATTATTATTTATTGATGGTTTAAAGTATAACTCAATTTGTATTTTAAAGTTATTTTATGATGTTTTTTATGTTAAATTTGATAATTATGCTTTCAATTTTTATGATTATAAAAATTATTTAATTTTTACTACTTTAAGAAATGATAATGTTTATGTTATTGATTTGAATTCTTTAATTTATCAAAATGTTTCCTGCTTGAGTGTTTTTAACAAATAATATTGGCTTTAGAATAAGATACTATGCCATTACAATATTCACTCACTTATGAATCTTACTAGGAAAGTTTTAGTAAAGTATCTACATAATCTTGAGTTCCAAAATGATAAATTCTGTAACCCCTTTCAAAAAGTGAAGCAACACAAAGTTTATTTTAAATTAAAGAAAGAGGTTTCATCTTCTTAACCTCTTAATTTAGTGAATATGTATTTATTTGGACTATCTATATTTTCAAGTCTAAATGGAAAGAACTATGTCTATGTACTAGTAGATTATTTTTATAGGTATACTTGAGTGTTATTTTTAGCTCACAAAAGAGAAGATTGTTCTTATTTCACCAAGTATGCTAGATTTATAGAGAACCTAAGTGGACTTGGAATTAAGACCTTAATAAGTAACCATGGCTGTGAGTTTGAAATTAAATATTTTGAATCTCATTTCCCATAGAATGGCTACACTCATAACTTCTCTACTCCTAGGACCCCATAGTAGAATAGAGTTGTAAAATGAATAAATAGAACCCTTCATGAGATTTCCCAGACCATTCTAAATGAATATGAATCACCTGTCTATTTTTGGGAAGAGGATGTGAATATAGTATTCTACATCATAAATATATATTTAATTATACCAATTTTTAAGCAGACTCTTTATGATATTTCGAACAATAGGAAACCTAAGTTTAATTACTTTAGAGTTTTTGGTTGTGAACTATTTATTCTTAACACTAAGAATTATCTTTGAAATTTTTCCTCCAAAAGTGATGAAGGAATTTTCCTAGGTTATTCAATTTCCAATAAGGAATATAGAGTTTTTAATAAAAGGTCCAAGACTATGAAATAATATGTTCATGTCAAATTTAATGAGACAGATCTACACAAGCCTAGAACCTCCCTAGAAACCCTTGAGTATGATTTATCAAAATTGAACTTAAATTCAAAACCTTATAATTCTAATGTCAAATAGCTATGAAATTCATTTAGTTTTGAAGAACTTACAAAACTTCCAAAATCCAAGCCTTTATAAAATTCTAAAGTGACCATCACTACTTTTTCTAGAATTTGTTAAAACTCTTAAGTACCACCCCTTATATTCTATTATAGGAAATATAGATAGAGGTACATAGACTATAGTTTCTATTAGAAATAAGTTTGAACATCAAGTATTATTATCTCAGCTAAAACCTAAGAATGTTAGTGAATCCATTAATGATGAATTATGGGTGATGGAAATGAAATAGAAATTAAATCAATTTACAATCAAAAAAAGTGTGGGAACTTTTATATATACCAAAGGATGCCTTAACTATAGGCACTAAATGGGTGTTTAGGAACATGGTAGATGAGTTTAAAACGATAGTAAGAAAAAAAATAATGACATTTTACACAAGGTTATAATCAAGAAGAAGTAAAATACTATAAGGAAACCTTTTTACTAATTTCCAAACATGAATGAATTATAATCCTACTTTCCTATGTAGAACATTTAGATTTCAAAATTTATCAAATGGATGTAAAGAGTTCTTCCTTGAATAGTTTTATAATTGAGGTTGTTTTTGTTAAAAAACCCCCTAGTTTTCAAAATCCACATTTTCAATATCAATTTTTCAAGTTATCTAAAGATTTATATAGTTTGAAATAGGATCCTACATCTTAGAATGATATGCTCCACAATTTTCCTATTTCTAAAGGTTTTTTAAAAGGTATAATTGTACCAAATAATTTTATAAAATGAATTTCAAAAGATTATTTAGTAGTAAAAATCTATATTGATGATATTATTTTTTGATCTTTAAGAATTATCTTTGTATTGATTTTTCTAAAATGATGAAAAATGAATTTGAAATGATTTTTATGGGTAGAATTAAGTAATTTCTTGGATTTCAATCTTTCAAAATAAAGAAGGAATTATTTTAAAGAAAAGTAAATATACTAAAGATAATTAAAATGTTTTAACTTGGATTGCACTAAGGTTAGTAATACTCCTATGAGTACCACATGTAAGTTGGATCTTGATGAATTTGGGAAACTAGTGGATCAAAACAGTTATAGAGGTATGATTGGAAGTATTATTTACTTGACTTCTAGTTGTCCTAATATAATGTGTACTATGTTTATGTGTGATCACTTTCAAGATAATCCAAAATAGTCTCATCTTAATATTTTTAAAGTAATTTTAAATACCTAAAATATACTACCAATTTAGGATGGTTTTACCCTAGATGAAAAACATTTTATTTAGTTAGTTATTATGATGCTGATTTTGGTGGATGTAAGTTGGATAGAAAAAGCACCTCTAGAACATGTCACTTTTTTGGAAAGTCTCTAGTATCTTGGTGTAGTAAGAAGAAAAATTATATTTCATTGCTTACTGTTGAAGTTGAATACATAACTAAAATTATTTATTGTGCACAAATTCTGTGGATAAAACACACTTTACTAGACTATGGATATCAATTTTGATATGTCCCTATAAATTTTGATAATACAAGTGCAATTAATATTTCCAAGAATCATATTTTTCATTCTAGTATAAAACATATTGATTTAAGACATAACTTTTTTAGATACCATTTTCAAAAATGTGATATCAATCTGGAATACATTGGTACAGAACATTAGTTAACTGATAAATTTTCAAAACCTTGAATTATAAGAGAATGAATTATGTGAAACATGATCTAAGTACGACTAATTATTAATTATGTTTAATTTTTGGGTGACACACCATTGAGTGACACACCGTTGGGTTACACACCATTGTAATTGAATCACCATCGTGATCGTGTCACCATTGTGAAAAGTCACACCATTGGTTTTCATGCCTTTGAAAAAATTTCACTTCTAAAATTATTGAACCATTAATTTTTTCTATTATTACTATTTATTTTATTTTTAACCCAATTCCATTGTTTCCCAATTTTTTATTTTGATTTTCCAAATCCATAAAAATATAAAATGATAAATGTGGCACTTTTTTAAATTTCAACGTAGCTTTTCTTTATCACTCCTTTCTTTCCTCTCGAGAAAAGTGCAACCCTTTGACTCCCAACTTTCAAACCTCTAACCTTTCTCTCAACCTTTGATCGATCTTACCAAATCGATCCACATGGACAAAGTGAAGCGCCCTTTTGAGTCTTCACCGTCTAATTCGCAACCATCTAAGAAACAAAAGGTTGAATAGAGTGTTCATGATACTATAGAACCAGTTAATCCAAAGCTTTTGAAAAGAGTTGTAGTACCTAAAAATGAAGTTCAAATTGAATGGATGCATTCAAGTAATTAATTGGTGCTCAATGTTCTCCAGAACCAAGGTTGGTTAGATTGGTTCTATTTGAATAAGATACCCTTTTATCCTAAGCTAGTTTACTAGTTTTTGCAATATGTTGAGTTTGGTTTTAATGATGAAGTGTAATATTGGATGATAATAAGAATCAACAGTCACATAGTATCTTTTTCCTCAAAATAGTGGGAAAGTTTTTTGGGAGTTCCTCATAATGGTGTTTATGATGACCACCAAGGATATATTCCTAAGGATAGTGATGTTTTGTGTATGAAGATGATTTAACTGAACTAACTGATGATGGAACAAGAAGAACGATATCTAATGAGTTGTATGGGAATTCAGACGGGCCTTCAAGTTTAGATAGCACATGTTATCCCCTGAAAAGGTGATTTTCCCACCATAAGGTATTAGTATGTCTAATTGAATTGTCTGCTGAAAATAGGATATAAGATTAATTTATGTAGATAATTTATAGTTCAATTATCTAAAATGATCAATCCAACTTCCTGATCTAAATCCCTGATTTATCCCAAGATGATTTCAATTATGATAATGGTAAAAGGGTTAGTTTTATATGATGAAGAGTTATTTATATACGGAAGTGGTTTTTGAACCTCAAAAGTGATTTGTTCAAGGATGGAAATCAGCTGGAACCCCTAGATGAAGTAGTGGGTATCTAATAGTGAGAAAATATATGTAGATTTTAACCATGTGGATCATCTATCTAGGATAAGGAATCTTATGGAACCTGATATAGAACCTGATGTGGTTGTTGTGTATTTAGACCAGGATAAAGAAGATGTTGTTTCTTAAAAAGAAGAATAGAAGAAAGAATTTTCATTTGATGAGGAAAGTGACCCCATTATGTCTCCCAACTCACCAGCTGTTACATATAAAGATCCTAGCATACCTTGGTGACTTTTTAAAAGATAAATATTAGTGAAAAATTATGAATAAAAAACATAAGTTTCAAAAGAGGAGCAATTTAAAATAAGTTTAAAGTATGATAATGAGGAGGATGAGGAGGAAGAATAAGATGATGATAATGGTAATGGTAGTATATAGAGAGATTATAAAAATGGTAATAATAGTGATAATGAAGATGAAAAAGATGATGATTCATACTTTGATGGTTTAGTTTTCCAAATTAGAAGGAGATATTTGAATATACCTTTAAATCTACTTGCTTCTCCTTGTGTATTTAGTGATAGAAAAAAATTTATGGTAGAGGTGGACTATGAATTTAAGGAAAAGGATGCATCTGTTTCGGGGGATAAATCTCAAAGCGTTGAGTTTTTTTCTGCTGATAATATTGTTTCTGATTCTTTCGAGGCTGAGAAAATGTCAGTTATTACAACTTTTGAGAAGCATGTAGAAAAAAAATTGAATAAAGAGCATGTTTCTAGTGATACAGATAAAGATTATGTAGATTTAGATGATGTATCTTCTTCTAATGAGACTTCTATTTATAGAAATTTGGAATTTGAATTTTTTATCTTGTTGATGAGGATGTAGTTCGTATAGATAAAGATTTTATTGTTGATGAGTCAGTTTTTGTTGTTGTAAAGAAGGAAAATTCTCGGATACATGTTGAAATATTAGTTGTTGTACCTACTGTAGTTGTGCATACCATTGACAAATCCTATGCGGTTAACTTTTAAAATAGTGGGATTGGCCCGATTTCAGAAGATTGGGGTATGTTCTCAAATGAAGTTGTGATTCCACTAAAGAATGGTGGACCTCATCTTAGAGATGAGGGAGATCATGAGGGATCATTGATTTCTCAAGCCGATGTTGCAGGTTTGTTAGAAAATTTTTCTTC
Source organism: Viscum album (assembly GCA_963277665.1). NCBI lineage: Eukaryota > Viridiplantae > Streptophyta > Magnoliopsida > Santalales > Viscaceae > Viscum > Viscum album. Next base: position 1,769,113,475 of record OY728123.1, read on the forward strand.
TATTAGGGAACCTACACCTGCTGCTCCAGTCCCTACTATCCCAGTGGCCTTAGTCACCTAGGCTGACTTGGATGTTTTTAGAGGGAATATAATTTAAAATTTTGACAAGTTATGAAGGTATCTACAACCACTCCTTATAAAGATAAGTGAAATTGATGTAAGATATTTATTTGAGTTGGTGATTCATCATATTCAAGAAATGATAATGATTCATATTCAAGAGATAGAGACTAATAATAAGAGGATTAGTGGTGAGTTGGAATCCATGAAGTATTTTATTACAAAGTTTCCATCTACTTTTGTAGATTATATGGATGCCCTACTTTAGAGAGTTTAAAATATTACCTCAGTGGATTCTAGTTCTACTACTCATCAAACATATGTCTTTGATGTTGAGATGATTTTATTAGTGATTAGATAATAGTTTAGAATGGATTTAGATAGTTCTTCAAGTGTGGTTTTAGATCAGCCTCAAGAGACCTTAAGTAGATAAGTCGTAACAGTGATCATGTTCTCAAAATAGTTACCTCATGTGCCCATGAAATGAATGTAGAAAGAAAGACTATAACCAAGGAAATTAAGTATTATCTCCTTAGGATTTACAATAAAAATTCCATGGATTCCAATTTCAAGTTTTTAGATGAGAATTTGAGGATTCTACCTAATACCCAAACCTTTAAGGAGAAAGTCGGGAAGTTGAAAGAAATGCCTCTAGTACTAGATCGTTTTATAGAAAAAATGGTACTTTTTTAGTACCATGGAGAGAGAAAGTAATATCATCATGGAATTAATCCACCTTACGAGTCCTTTTATTCATGTGCATGGGAAAACTATTGTGGATCATGAGGCCATACCAGTGACTATCCATTTATCTCCTCTAGTTGCAACTCTTGAAGTTGATGTTGAGTCATCTCTTTAGCTAGGTGTAACTAGAGATCCCCTTCCACCTCTTCCATCCTATTTCTAGTTGTTATATTTATCTCCTACAGAATCATCTAGGCACCTCATACCCATATTTAACAGAGAGCCTCGATCTCTTATTGGTGTTCCTACCACTCTACATCAAGCTGAACCTACTACCTCATACCAGATCCAAGCCAAGGATAAAGGGAAAACATTGATGAATCATTCTACCAATCCTTGACTTTTTTTTGAATTATACTTTTTGTATTTTGTAGGATATTTTTTCAATGAAATGATCTGTAAAAGATTTTTTAATGTTTATTAATTATCTTTCTTAATGCTTTATTCCTTTGGTTTCTGTTTTCTTCATTTACAATATTCGTTTCATTCTATTTTCCATTTTGATAATCCCAATAGGGGGATAAGGAGAAACTATGACATTTTTTATGATATATTTATTCCTTACCATGTTATTTATTTTCATTTCAATAGATATTATGCATTGTACTTTATTTATTTATCTTTGATACCACCTGTAAATAATGTCTTAGTATATTGTGAATCTTATGAATGATATGTCATGATTTATTTTCTTTTGATCTTTTATTTGATGCCATGAATTGTTTACCTTTGATTCCATGATTTGTGATCATAAAAAGGGGGAGATTATTGACCTACTTGTTTTAATGATCACTAAATCATGCTTCTAAGGATATAAATAAGTTTCATATTTTTTGTAAGAATCATATAATCTGAGACAGGTGATGAAAATTGCTAAGTTATAAGACACCATAAAGAATGATTTTCCACTAACCATATCACACCACCATAGATAACTCACCACCAAACATATCTTATTGTCATAACCAATGAGTAATTGTTGACAAAACACACTATCAGCATAACATTTTGGAAAACTGCATAATTGACACACTACCAGAATAAGACACCGCTAGTGTTACACCATCAAGATGTCATACCATCAGAATAAAATGTTCACAAAGTATGAGATACTGATAGCCTAACCTAACATCATAAGAGTCACTTCCATAAGGATGAATCAAAGTTAGATGAGTAATTTCCAATGTATAAATTTGGATAAGTAGAAAATGTCACACCATCATCTTGACATACCGCCAGAATGAGACACTTCCAGACTTTGAGTCACCGTACATGACATACCATCACCATTTCTTACATTATATTTTTAAATTAATTTTCTAACATCAATATTATTAAAATTAATGTTGAATATTGTTTTAATTATTTCCTTTTAATGTCTTGACAGAATGAATTAAAGGGTGTGTCAACCCTGAGTATGAGGATAAAAAATATCCAGATGCTCACATGGATACTCATGCTACTACTGATAAAAGAGAATAACACTCCCTCATGAAATGTACATTAAAAAGTGTGAAGTGTGATGCGAAGAAGTATTGGAAATACATAACATGCTATTCACATATAAATATGAACCTAATTGCAAGAACTTACCTGTTACATCCTGCTATACTTGACTGAGGAATCCAATGTCCAATACACATTTGCTTCCTTCCTATACACAAAATAAAGTGTCCAGATAACTCTTTATTACTAAAGTTTAAAGATCCCTACTTGAGATACACTTTAAAAATGATTTCAAGGAGTCACATGTTACACTATATAACAAACTGAGTATATCTATCCCTTCATACTTTTAATTGCTCAATTTTCTTTTTATATTTTACATTATGAGAAATGTGTGTGTTGTTCTATTTATTTCACAACACACTATATCTTGTTATAACTATAAGATACATAGATATATTCTTAACTCTTTTTACACTTGTACTCCCATAGAAACTTTGGAAGAGGTCCTATATAACCTGTTATATTTTTTACTCTCGTGGTTAATAGTATACGAGGCCCAATATGTTCTGGATAGTTGTATACTGTTGTCAAACCTGATCCATGTTTTGGATCAAACTATTTATTTTTATAAACTTCTTTGTGGTGGATAATCACCAAGTGAATAGGACTAAGTCTTAACTTGATACGGAACCTCTTGTATTCAAAATTTCATAGCATGTTTTAACTTTTTTTACATTTAATCTATTCTTTAAAACTAAAAATTATTTTAAACTGTAAACAAAATTAATACTTTGATAATTAACCTTAATTAGTGTTTTTATAAGATTTTCATTATTTAAATTTATTTAAAAGGATTAAGTAATATTGTATATTATTTTATTCAAGACCTAATCAATATTTTAAGAAATATTTTGAAATATAAAAACTTATAATGATCTGGTTCTTTGGTAACTGGTCCAAATTAAATTAATTGGGGGGAATCTATTTTATTCCATTTTGAATTGAACTTTTTATTGGGTACTCAATTCACCCCAACCTCTTGTGTCACTCACTCCAACCAACATTTCCTCTTTGGTCATCAAGAAACTATGTTTTCCTCTTGTTAGTTGTTTCAGGAAACTCACATAAGTTGATATTTTTTATCCCATTTTGAGATTTCTAATTATGAATAATACCAAGGTTTCTCCTTCCACATCCCATTTCATTTGGTTTCTCAAGAGTAAAATCACTTCCCGAATGGCCCGAAGGCCTTCATTTTTATTTATTTTTTATAACCCCCCTTTCAAGGGATGAGGGGGAACCCTTAAAAGTATCATAGGCTCAAAGATTACATGGCCCATAAGCTTAGGAGATTACATGAGCTAAAGGTCTTAGGGAATTAAACTAGACTATCTACAAGGAACTTCCCCTCCCCAGCATCGGCATCATGATAGTAGCTCTCCACCTTTGCATGGCCATTTGGATAGGCTTCTCGTGCAAGAACAGGCTGGTCCCTATGGCATAGCCATACCCTCTCATTTCGACAAATCCATTTGGCTCTACTCTGGTGAGGGAAACTTCTCTAAATCCTCTTCTGGGGCTGCTCCATTTTTGTAGTGTGTCTGGGGAAACTACATGTGGCCCAAAGGCCTTGAGGTGGCCCGAAGGCCTTAAAGGTGGACCAAAAGCCCTACTGACCCGAAGGCATGGGTGGCCCAAAATCCTTAAGGACTCCATGCCCAAACCGGTGGCCCAAGGTGAATAGTTACAGCTGCTACAGTACCGAATAGTACCTTCTACAGTAACTAATATAGTGGATAATACAGTGCCGCACAACGTATAGTCCTACTACAGTACCTGTACAGTGTACAGTTCTGCTACAGTACCTGCACAGTGTATAGTTCTGCTACAGTTCCTGCTATAGTACTTCTACAGTCCCCGGAAATATGCCTCTACCTAGTTTTGAACCTGGGTCTTGTGGATGCACTTAATGATACCTCACCAACTAGGCTGAGGCTCATGTGCCAAGAGGAAAATCACTGTATTTTCCATCATATTCACCGTTAACTTGAATATTTTTGGTTCATTCCCTTATCTAAATCCAAAATCATAGTGTGAGAACTATAATAATTGTTGTAAACAACATAATAATTTATAAGGATTTTTAAATCATAACACATTATTTTTAATTTATGACACATCAGGTTTAACCTAAGTCATCCATGATTATCATCTGTTCAAATCCTCATAATGATCGATAAATAAAATATTGATTAACCCAAAGAATATCTCATAGGACCTTAAAACTAGGTGTGAACAAAGACCCATTTTCATGTACTAGGGGATGATCAAGTCTATATCAATGCACCATTTGAAATGTTATTACCCCTAGGTATAATTAAGCTAGATCCACATCCACTTTTATTATAATAACCCTACTCTTTATTGCATATTAATTCATGATTTATTATATAAGATTACACTTAATAAACCCTGGAAAATCAAGAAGTCTAGTGTATTTGGTAATTAGGTACATTACATAACAACTTAAAATAGGGAATATATAATCTTTATTGAAAACATCCTTAACGTGATAGTACTTAGAACTATATGGGATAACCTGGGGATATACAATAGAAAGGGGTGACCAATAAATCCCAGTAAGGGAATAAACATGGAATAACATGAAAAAAGTAATACATGTTAGAAAATAGGCATATTAATGGGGAATAAAAAGAGAAAGAATCATAAACATGAATAATTAGGCCTGATATATCATGATAATCAAAAAAGTCAATAAGGGAAATGTGGTAACAACTTAAAACACTATATCATAAACATAGGTCGAGGATAATTGCCAAGAAATCATAATGTAAAAAGTACCATGGTTGTTTATATTCACTCCCTAATACCTTGCATGATATATCATGAGACTAAAACATTACTTAATTCATTGGAGTGCTATATAATTCTAGGAACACTCATCACATTCATTTCATTCTCATGCTTAAGTGTGCCACATAAATCAAACAACATGGATTCATTCATCATCATATTTTATTCTAAGATCAAGGATTGTGGAATAAAAATGTAATTCCCTAATAAAATAAGTATAAGTGTATAAATATTAACACCATTGACAATAAATGGGTATGGTATTTACTACACAATTATTTTGGCATGCAAAATTGTAGTGAAAGTTCGACAATATAACGACGTCACTTAAAGATTCATAAATGGGTTGATGAGAGAAAAAGGGGTTTCCCATAATTTTAAATAACATGGAAAGTAATAGTGACATGGAAAAACATATCCCAATATTATTAATTGGAAATAGAATGAATAATATAATGAGGAAACTTGAATAAGGAAGAGAAAGAAAATAACACTTACTAAGTGTGTGACTCCCAATGCATGAGAAGAGATTCTTGAGAGCTGGGGGGTACCTTGGGAGGACTATGGAGAGGGGAGAGATTAAAGATGTTATATAAGTATTTTAAGTGAAGATAAGTTGGATATTGGGGGGTTTTATATAGTAAATGAGTTGGGATTGCTTTATTATATCTCAAACTTAGGTTTTGGACTCTATATAAAAAAATAACCAAAACTAGAGACCTTACAATAGTTTTTTATAAAAAAAATTCCCATTATTTCTTAAAAATGGGATTTATTTTAATTATTTTATAACTCCATGGTCCAAATATAAGAAAACAATATCATTTATTATGTGTAAGTGAGTTTTCCTCTTAAAGAAATGATTTTAAAACCTTAAAATATATTAATTGTTTTGGAGGATTCATAAAGGCTTTATAAAATTAATAAAATAAACATAAATCACATTATTTTAAATTTAAAACATATATTTGGTAGTGGAAACTAGTTATATTATTTATTACATCACCTTTGGGTCATTATGATGTCATAATAAACACTATATATTTATACTATATTTAATGGTGTTTATGATGACCACCAAGGATCCATTCCCAAGGATAGTGATGTTTTGTGTATGAATATGATTTAACTGAACTAACTGATGATGGAACCAGAAGATCAATATCTTATGAGTTTTATGGGAATTCATACCAGTCTTCAACTTTAGAAAGCACATGTTATTCCCCTGAAAAGGTGATGTTTCCACCCTAAGGTATCTGGATGTCTACTTGATTTGTCTGATGAAAATAGGATATAATATTAATTTGTGTAGATAACTTATTGTCCAATTATATGAAATGATAAAATAGACTTCATGATTTAGATCCTTGATTTATCCCAATATGATTTCATCTATGATAATGGAAAAAAGTTTTAGTTTTATATGTTGATGATTAAGTTATAAACTGTAGTCATTTTTGAACCTCAAAAGTGATTTTTTCAAGGATGGAAATAAGTTGGAACCCCTATAAGAAGTAGTGGGTATCTAATGGTGAGAAACTATATGTGTATTTTAACCCTATGGATCATCTATCCAGGATAAGGAATCTTATGAAACCTGATCTAGAACCTGATCAGATAGCTAAGTATTTGGATGAGGATAAAGAAGAGGTTGTTGCTTCAAAAGAAGAATAGGAGAAATAACTTTCATTTGATGAGGGAAGTGAACCCGATATGTATCCCAAGTCACCACCTATTACTTATGGAGCTCCTCTAACACCTTGGTGACTTTCTAAAATAGAAAAATTAATGAAAAGTTATGAATAAGAAATAGAAGTTTCCAAATATGAACAATTTAAAAGAACTTAAAAGTATGATAATGAGGAGGAAGAGGAGGAAGAATGAGATGATGATAATGGTAATGGTAGTATATATAGATATTATAAAAATGAAAATAATAGTGATATTGAAGATGATAAAGATGATGATTCATACTCTAATGGTTTATTTTTCCAAATCTGAAGGATAGATTTGAAAATACCTTTAAATCCACTTGCTTCTCCTGGTGTATTTAGTGATAGAAAAAAATTTATGGTGGAGGTGGACTATGATTTTAAAGAAAAGGATGCATCTTTTTAGGGGGATAAATCTATAAGCGTTGAGTTTTTTTTCTGCTGATAAGATTGTTTCTGATTCTGTTGAGGTTGAGAAAATTTTAGTGATTACTACTTTTGAGCATCATGTAGCCAAAAAATTGAATAAAGAGCATGTTTCTAGTGATAGAGATGAAGATTATGTACAGTTAGTTGACTTATCTTCTTCAAATGAGACTTCTGTTGATAAGAATTTTGAATTTGAATCTGTTTCTCTTGTGTATAAGGATGTAGTTCTTATGGAAGAATATTTTTTTGTGGATGAGTTAGTTGTTGTTGTTATAAAAAATTTAGATGCTCGGATACATGTTGAAATCTTAGTTGTTGTACCTACTGTTGTTGTGCATACAATTTCTAAATCCTATATTGTTAAGGTTTCAAATAGTTTGATCAACCTGATTTCAGAATATTGGGGTATGTTCTCAAAGGAAGTTGTGATTCCACCAAATAATGGTGTCCATGATCTTCGAGATGAGGTAGATCATTAGGTATCATTGATTTCCCAAGCGGAAGTTTCGGGTTTGTTAGAAAATTTTACTTTTGTTAGGGAACCTACACTTTCTGCTCTATTCCCTACTATCCCAGTGGCCTTAGTCACCTAGGTTGACTTGGATGTTTTTAGAGAGAAAATAGTTTCAAAATTTGACAATTTATTGAAAGATCAAGAACCACTCCTTACAAAGCTAAGTGAAAATGATGCAAGATATTTATTTGAGTTGGTGATTCATCATATTCAATAAATGATTATGAATCATATTAAAGAGATAGATACTGATAATAAGAGGATTGGTGGTGAGTTGGAATCTATGAAGTATTTGATTACAAAGTTGCAATCTGCTTTTGTAGATTCTATGAATTCCCTACTTGAGAGAGTTTAAAATATTACATTAGTGGATCCTAGTTCTACTACTCCTCAACCATATACATTTGATGTTGAGATGATTTGATCAGTGATTAGATAAGAGTTTATAATGGATTTATCTAGTTCTTCAAGTGTGGTTTTAGATCAGCATCAAGATACCTTAAGTAGAATAAGTTGTAACAGGGATCATGTTCTCAAACAAGTTACCTCCTGTTCTCATGAAATGAATGCATAAAGAAAGACTATAACCAAGGAAATTAAGTATTATCTCCAGAGGATTTACACTAATCATTCCATGGATACCAATTTCAATTTTTTAGCTGAGAATTTGAGGATTCCACCTGATACCCATGTCTTTAAGGAGAAAGTCAGGCAGTTGAAAGAAATGCCTCCAGTACTGAATCATTTTATAGAAAATAAAAGGATACTTTTTTAGTACCATAGAGAGATAATTTAAGATCATCATGGAATTAATCCACCTTATGAGGCCTTTTCTTCATGTGAATGGGAAAACTATTGTGGATCATGAGACCATACTAGTGAATCTCCATTTATCTCCTCTAGTTGCAACTATGGGAGTTGATGTTGAGTCATCTCTTTAGCCAGTTGTAACTAGAGATCCCCTTGCACATCTTCCATCCTATTTTTAGTTGTTATCTTTATCTCTTACAGAATCTTCTAGTCATCTCATACCCATCTTTACCAGAGAGCCTCTATCTCTTACTGGTGTTCCTACCACTCTACCTTAAGATGAACCTACTAACTCAAACTAGATCCAAGCCAAGGATAAAGGAAAAACATTGATGATTCCTTCTGCCAAAACTTGACTTTTTTTAATTAGACTTTTTGTATTTGGTGGGATATTTTTTTCAATGAAATGATTTGTAATAAATTTTTTAATGTTTATTAATTATCTTTCTTAATACTTTATTCATTTTGTTTAGTTTTTCTTCATTTACTATTTTTTTATTATTCAATTTACCATTTTAATAATCCCAACAGGGGGAGAATGAGAAATTATGGAATTGTTTTTGATAAATTTATGCCTTACCATGGTATTTATTTTGATTTCCTTAGATACTACGCATTGTACTTTATTTATTTATCTTTTATTCCACTTATATACAATGTATTAATATATTGGGAATCTTATGAATGATATGTCATGATTTATTTTCTTTTGATCTTTCATTTGATTCCATGAATTGTTTACGTTGATGCCATGATTTGTGATCATAAAAAGGGGGATATTGTTGACCTCCTTGTTTTAATGATCACTAAATCTTGCTTCTAAGGATATTAATTAGTTTCATATTTTTTGTAAGAATCTTATAATCTGAGAAAGGTGATGAAAATTGCTAAGTTATGAGACACCTCAAAGGATGATTCACCACTAAAAAAATCACACCTCCAAAGATATCTTACCACCAAACATATAATATTTTCATCCCCTATGAGTCATTGTTGACCCAACACACTGTCAGCACAATATTTTGGAAAAGTACATAATTGACACACTACTAGAATAAGACACTGCCTGTGTTACACCATCAGTATTTCATACCATTAGAATAAAATTTTAACAAAGTATGAGATACTTCCAGCCTAACCAACCATCAGAGAAATCACATCCAGAAGGATAAATCAAAGTTAGATAAGTTATATCCATTGTATAAATTTAGATAAGTACAAAATTCCACATGGTTAGCTTGACATACCTCCAGAATGAGACACTTCTAGAATTTGAGTCACCGTACATGACTTACCATCACCATTTCTTACATTATATTTTAAAATTAATTTTCTAACATTTATATTATTAAAATTAATGGTGATTGTTGTTTTAATGATTGTTTCTTAATGGATTGATAGAATTCATTAAAGGGTGTGTCAACCCTGAGTATGAGGATACAAAATATCCATATGCTCACGTGGATATTCATGCTACTGATAATAAAAGAGAATAATACTCCATCATAAAATGTACATAAAAAAGTGTGATGTGTGATGCGAAGTAGTATAGGATATACATTACATGCTATTTACATATAAATCTGAACCTGATTTCAAGAACTTACCTATTACATTCTACTCTACTTGACTGAGGAACCCAATTCCCAAAACACATTTTCTTTCTTCATGTACACAAGAATAGAAATGTCCACAAAACTATTTTTTACTGAAGTTTCAAGAGCCCGACTTGATCTGCATTTTCAAAATGATTTCAAGGAGCCACATGCTTCACTACATAAAAAACTGAGAAAATCTATCCCTTCACAATTTTAATTGCTCAGTTTTCTTTTTATATTTTACATTATGAAAAATGTGTGTGTTGTTTTATTTATTTCACAACACGCTATATCTTGTTAAAACTGGAAGATACATATATATCTTCTTAACTCTTTTTACACTTATACTCCCATAGAAACTTTGGAAGTGGTCCTATGCGACTTGTTATATTTTTTACTCTCATGAATAATCGTCTAAGAGTCCCTATATGTTCTGGGTAGTTGTATACTACTGTAAAACCTAATCCAGGTTTTGGATAAAATTGTTTATTTTTGTAAACTTCTTGGTGGTGGATGATCACCAAGTGGAGAGGACTAAGTCTTATCTTAAGACTGAAGCTCTTGTATTCAAAATTCCACTGCATGTTTTAACTTTTTTTTACATTTAATCTATTCTTTAAAACAAAAAATTATTTTAAACTATAAACAAAATTAATACTTTGATAATTAATCTTAATTAGTGTTTTTATAAGATTTTAATTATGAAAATTTATTTCAAAGGATTAAGTAATATTGTATATTATTTTATTTGTGACCTAATTAACATACTAATAAATCTTTTGAAATTTAGAAACTTATAATGATCTAGTGCTTTGGTTAACTGGTCCAAATTAAATAAATTGGTGGGAAATATTTTATTCCGTTTTGAATAGAACTTTTTATTGGGTACTCAATTCACCCACAAACTCTTAGTTCACTCACTCTGACCAACATTTCCTCTTTGGTCATCATGAAACTCCCTTTTCCTCTTGTTAGGTGTTTTAGGAAACTCACATAAGTTGATATTTTTTATCACATTTTGAGATTTCTAATTATGAATAATACCAAGGTTTCTCTTTCCACTTCACATTTCACTTGGTTTCTCAAGAGGAAAATCATTGCATTGTCCATCACATTCACCATTAACTTGAATCTTCTTGGTTTATTCCATTATCTAAAGCCAAAATCATAGTGTGAGAACTATAATCATTATTGTAAACAACACAATAATTAATCAGATTTTGAAATTATGACACCTTCTTTTTAATTTATGACATATTATATTTAACCTAAGTCGTCCATGATTATCATCTATTCAAATCCTCATAATGATTCATAAATAAAATATTGATTAACAAAAATAATATCTCACATGAGGTTCAAACTAGGAGTGAATAAAGACTCATTTTCATGTACCAGGTGATGATAAATTTTATATCAATGCGCCATTTGAAATTTTATTACCCATAGGTATAACTATACCAGAGCCACATCCACTTGTAGTATAACAACCCTTCTCTTTATTTCATTTTAATTCATGATTTATTACATAAGATTACAGTTAATAAACCTTGTAAGATCAAGAAATCGTGTATTTGGTAATTAGTTACATTCTATAACAACTTAAAATAGGTAATATATCATCTTTTTTGAAAACATCCTTAACATGATAGTACTTGAAACTATATGGGATAACCTGGGGATATACATTAGAAAGGGGTGACCTATAAATCCCAATAAGGTAATAAACATGTAATAACATGAAAAAAGTAATACATGTTATAAAATAAGAAAATCAAGGGGGGATAAAAAGATAAAGAATCATAAACATGAATAATGAGGCATGATATATCATGATAATAAAAAAAGGAAACATGGGAAATGTGGTAACAACTTAAAACACTTCATCATAAACCTAGGTCAATGATAATTGCCAAAAAATCATGATGCTAAAAGTACCATGCTGGATTATATTCACTCCCTAATACCTTGAAGGACATAAAATGAGACTAAAACATTACCCAATTCATTAGAGTGCTATATAATTATAGGAACACTCATCACATTCATTTCATTCTCATGCTTAAGTGTGCCACATAAATCATACAACATGGATTAATTCATCATCATATTTTATTCTAAGATCAAGGATTGTGGAATAAAAAATGTAATTCCCCAATAAAATAATTATACGTGTATAAATATTAGCACACTTGAAATTAAACGGTATTGTATTCACTACACAAGTTTTCTGACATGAAAAAATTGCAGTGAAATTTCGATAGTATAATGACGTCACTTAATGATTCACAAATGGGTTAATAAGAGAAAAAGGGGGTTCCCGTAATTTAAAATAAAATTGAAATTAATATTGACAAGTAAAAACATATCAAAACATTATGAATTGGAAATAGAATGAATAATATAATGAGGAAATGTGAATAAGGAAGAGAAAGAAAAGAACGCTTACTAAGTGTGTGACTCTCAATTCTTGAGAAAAGCTTCTTAAGAACTGGGGGTACCATGGGATGACTATGGAGGGGGATATTAAGGATGTTCTATAAGTATTTTAAGTGAATATAAATTGTATATTGGGTGGTTTTATATAGTAAATGAGCAAGGAATGCTTTATTATATATTAAACATAGGTTTTGGACTCTATATAATAAAATAACCAAAACCACAGACCTTACCGTAGGTTTTACCTTATTTTTTGCTCATTATTTCTTCAAAATGGGAGTTATTTTAATTATTTTATAATTCTATGGTCCAAACTTAAGAAAATAATATCCTTACTGATGTGTAAGTGATTCATACTCTTAAAGAAATGATTTTAAAACCTTAAAATATATTAATGTATTTAAAGGATTCATAAAGGATTTATAAAATTAATCAAATAAACATAAAATCACATTATTTTAAATTAAAAACATATATCTGGTTGTGGATACTAGTTATATTATTTATTACATCACCTTTAGGTCATTATGATGCCATAATACACACTATATATTTATACTATATTTAATGGTGTTTATGATGACAGCCGAGGATTGATTCCTAAGGATAGTGATGTTTTTTGTACGATGATTATTTAACTGAACTAACTGATGATAAAACTAGAAGAAAAATATCTTATGAGTTGAATGGTAATTCATAATGGTCTTCAAGTTTAGACAGCAAATGATATTCCCCTGAAAGGGTGATTTTTCCACCATAAGGTATAAGGATGTCTACTTGATTTGTCTGATGAAAATAGGATATAAGATTAATTTATGTAGATAACTTATGGTTCACTTATTAGAAATGATAAATCTTACTTCATGATATAACTCCCTGATTTATCCCAATATGATTTTAGCTATGATAATGGAAAACACATTAGTTTTATATGATAATGGGTTACTTATAGAGTACAGTGGTTTTTGAACCTCAAAAGTGATTTGTTCGAGGATGGAAATCAGATGGAACCCCTAGAAGAAGTAGTGGGTATCTAATGGTGAGAAACTATTTGTTTATTTTAACCTTGTGGATCATCTATCCAGGATAAGAAATCTTATGGAGCCTAGTCTAGAACCTGATGAGGTTGTTGAGTATTTAGATGAGGATAAAGAATAGGTTGTTGCCTCAAAAGAAGAATAGGAGAAAGAACTTTCATTTTATGAGGGAATTAACCCCTATATGTCTCCCAAATCACCACCTACTACTTATGGAGCTCCTAGCATACCTTGGTTACTTTCTAAATGAAAAAAATTAATGAAAAGTGAGGAAGAATAAATAGAAGTTTCCAAATAGGAACAATTTAAAAGAAGTTAAAAGTAAGATAATGAGGAGGAAGAGGAGAAAGAATAAGATGATGATAATGGTAATGGAAGTATATAGAGAGATTATAAAAATGGTAATAATGGCGATTCTGAAGATGATGAAGATGATGATTCTAACTCTGATGGTTTAGTTGTCCGAATTAGAAGGAGATATTTTAAAATAACTTTAAATCTACTTGATTCTTCTAGTGTATTTAGTGATAGAAGCAAATTTATGGTAGAGGTGGACTATGCTTTTAAATAAAAGGATAAATTTGTTGAGGGGGATAAATCTCCAAGAATTGAGTTTTTTTTTACTGATGAGATTGTTTTTGATTCTATCAGAGGCTAAGAAAATGTCAGTGATTACTACTTTTGAGTAGCATGTAGCTGAAAAATTAAAGATAATGTTTCTAGTGATAAAGATGAAGATTATGTATAGTTAGTTGATGTAAATTCTTATAATGAGACTTTTGTTGATAGGAATTTGGAATTTGAATCTATTTCTCTTGTTCATAATGATGTAGTTTATATAGAATAAGATTTTCTTGTTAGTGAGTCAGTTGTTGTTGTTGTAAGGAATGTAGATGCTCATATACATGTTGAAATCTTAGTTGTTGTATGTACTGTAGTTGTTCATACCATTGATAAATCCTATTTTGTTAAGGTTTCAAATAGTTGGATTGACCAGATTTTAGAATAGTGGGGTATGTTCTCAAATGAAGTTGTGATTCCACAAAAGAATGGTGGTCATGATCTTTGATATGAGGGAGATCATGAGGGATCATTGATCTCTCAAGCTGATGTTGTAGGTTTGTTAGAAAATTTTTCTTTTGTTAGGTAACCAACACCTACTGCTCTAGTCCCTACTATCCCAGTGGCCTTAGTCACCTAGGTTGACTTGGATGTTTTTAGAGAGAAGATAGTTTCAAATTTTGACAAGTCATAAAAGGATCAAGAACCAATCCTTACAAATCTAAGTGAAAATGATGTAAGATATTTATTTGATTTGGTGATTAATCATATTAAATAAAAGATTATGAATCATATTCAATAGATAGAGATTGATAATAAGAGGATTAGTGGTGATTTGGAATCAATGAAGTATTTGATTACAAAGTTGCAACCTGCTTTTATAGATTCTATGGATTCCCTATTGGAGAGAGTTTAAAATATTACCTCAATGGATTCTAGTTCTACTACTCCTCAACCATATGTCTTTGATGTTGAGATGCTTTTATTAGTTATTAGATAAGAGTTTATAATGGATTTAGCTGGTTCTTCAAATGTGGTTTTAGATCAGCCTCAAGTGACCATAAGTAGAATAAGTCGTAACAGTGAACATGTTATCAAACTATTTACCTCTTATTCCCATGAAATGAATGAAAAAATAAATACTATAACCAAGGAAATTAAGTATTATCTCATGAGGATTTACACTAATCATTCCATAGATGCCAATTTCATGTTTTTATCAGAGAATTTGAGGATTCCACCTAATACCCAAGACTTTAAGGTGAATGTCAGGCAGTTGAAAGAAATGCCTCCAGTACTGAATCATTTTATAGAAAAAAGGATACTTTCTTCGTACCATGGAGAGAGAAGGTAAGATCTTCATGGAATTAATCTACCTTATGAGGACTTTTCTTCATGTGAAAGATAAAAATATTGTGGATCACGGGACGATGCCAGTGATTGTCCATTT
The DNA here is from genome assembly GCA_963277665.1 of Viscum album. Lineage (NCBI taxonomy): Eukaryota > Viridiplantae > Streptophyta > Magnoliopsida > Santalales > Viscaceae > Viscum > Viscum album. Next base: position 1,769,129,152 of record OY728123.1, read on the forward strand.
ATCTCCTCTAGTTGCAACTCCAGGAGTTGATGTTGAGTCATCTCTTTAGCTAGGTGTAACTAGAGATCCCCTTGCACCTCTTCTATTATATTTCTAGTTGTTATCTTTATCTCCTACAGAATCTTCTAGTCACCTCATACCCAAATTTACCAGAGAGCCTCGATCTCTTACTGTTGTTCCTACCACTCTACATCATGCTGAACCTACTACCTCATACCAGATCCATGCCAAGGATAAAGCGAAAACATTGATGAATCCTTCTTCAAAGCCTTGACTTTTTGTTGAATTATACTTTTTGTAATTGGTGGGATATTTTTTTCTATGAAATGATTTGTAATAACTTTTTTAATGTTTATTAATTCTCTATCTTAATGGTTTATTCATTCTGTTTTGGTTTTCTTCATTTACTATATTCATTTGATTCTATTTACCATTTTGATAATCCTAATAGGGGGAGAAGGATAAATTATGAAATGTTCTGATATATTTATATCTTACCATGTTATTTATTTTTATTTCCTTAGATATTGTGCATTTTACTTTATTTATTTATCTTTGATACCACATGTATACATTGTCTTGGTATATTGTGAATCTTATGAATGATATGTCATGATTTATTTTCTTTTTATATTCCATTTTGATGCCATGAATTGTTTACCTTTGATTCCATGATTTGTGATCATAAAAAGGTTAGATTTTTGACCTACTTGTTTTAATGATCACTAAATCAAACTTATAAGGATATTAATAAGTTTCATATTTTTGTAAGCATCCTATAATCTGAGCCAGGTGATGAAAATTTCAAAGCTATGAGAAACTGCAAAAGATGATTCTCCACTAACCATATCACACCACCAGGGATGACTCACCACCAAACATATCATATTGTCATCGCCTATGAGTCATTGTTGACCCAACACACTATCATCACAACATTTTGGAAAAGTACATAATTGAAACACTATGAGAATAATACACCACCAGTGTTACACCATCAGGATGCCATACCATCAGAATAAAATTTTGACTAAGTATGAGATATTTCCAGCCTAACCTACCATCATAGGAGTCACTTCTAGAGGGATGAATCTAAGTGAGATGAGTTATTTACAGTGTATAAATTTGGATAAGTACAACATGTCACACTGTTAGCTTGACATACCACCAGAATGAGACACTTGCAGACTTTGAGTCACCGTACATGACTTACCATTACCATTTCTTACATTATATTTCCAAATTAATTTTCCAATATCTATATTATTAAAATTAATGTTGATTGTTGTTTTGATGATTATTTCTTAATGTCATGATAGAATGAATTAAAGGGTGTGTCAACCTTGAGTATGAGGATACAAAATATCCAGATGCTCACGTGGATAATCATGCTACTACTAATAAAAGAGAATAATACTCCCTCTTAAAATGTACATCAAAAAGTGTGAAGTGTGATGCGAAGTAGTACAGGAAATTCATAACATTCTATTCACATATAAATTTGTACCTCATTGCAAGAACTTACCTGTTACATCATGCTCTTCTCGACTGAGGAATAAAATTCTCAATACACATTTTCTTCCTTCCTGTACACAAGAATAGAAGTGTCCATGAAACTCTTTTTTACTGAAGTTTCATGAGCCCGACTTGAGCTGCACTTTCAAAATGATTCCAAGGAGTCACATGCTATACTACATAACAAACTGATAATATATATCCCTTCATACTTCTAATTTATCAGTTTTCTTTTTATATTTTACATTATGAGAAATGTGTGTTTTGTTCTATTTATTTCAAAACACACTATCTCTTGTTATAACTAGAAGATACATATATTTCTTCTTAACACTTTTTACACTTGTACTCCCATGGAAAATTTGGAAGAGGTCCTATGTGACCTGTTATATTTTTTACTCTCATGGATAATAGTCTAAGAGGACCTATATGTTCTAGATATTTTTATACTATTGTAAAACCTAATATACGTTTTGGATCAAATGGTTTATTTTTATAAACTTCTTGGTGGTGGATGATCACCAAGTGGAGGGGACTAAGTCTTAGCTTGAGACTGAACCTCTTGTATTCAAAATTCCGCTACAGGTTTTAATTTTTTTTACATTTAATATATTCTTTATAACTAAAAATTGTTTTAAACTGTAAACAAAATTAATACTTTTATAATTAACCTTAATTAGTGTTTTTATAAGATTTTAATTAAGTAAATTTATTTCAAAGGATTAAATAATATTGTATATTTTTTTATTCGAGACCTAATCAACATTATAAGAAATATTTTGAAATATTGAAACTTATAATGATTTGGTGCTTTGGTAAACTGGTCTAAATTAAATTAATTTGGGGGAATCTATTTTATTCCATTTTGAATAAAACTTTTTATTGGGAACTCAATTCATCCCCAACCTCTTGGGTAACTCACTCCAACCAACATTTCCTCTTTAGTCATCCTGAAACTCGCTTTCCTCTTGTTAGGTGTTTTAGGAAACTCACATAAGTTGATATCTTTTATCACATTTTGAGATTTCTAATTATGAATAATACCATGGTTTCTCCTTCCACTTCCCATTTCATTTGGTTTCTCAACAGTAAAATCATTGCATTGTCCATCACATTCACCATTAACTTGAATCTTATTTGTTCCATCCATTATCTAAATCCAAAATCATAATGTGAGAACTATAATCATAGTATTAAATAACATAATAATTTATATGATTTTGAAATCATGACACCTTATTTTTAATTTATGACACATTAGTTTTAACCTAAGTCATCCATGATTATCATCTGTTCAAATCCTCATAATGATTCATAAAGAAAATATTGATTAACCCAAAGAATATCTCATAGGAGTTTCAAACATGGTGTGAAGAAAGACCTTTTTTCATTTACCAGGTGATGATAAAGTCTATATCAATGTTCCATTTGAAATTTTATTACCCCTAGGTATAATTATTCCAGAGCCACGTCCACTTTTTTTATAACAACCCTACTCTTTATTACATATTAATTCATGATTTATTACATAAGATTACTCTTAATAAACCCTAAAAGATCAAGAAGTCTAGTGTATTTGGAAATTAGGTACATTACATAACAACTTAAAATAGGGAATATATCCTCTTTATTGAAAACATCCTTCACATGATAGTACTTAAAACTATATGGGATAACCCGGGGATATACATTAGAAAGGGGTGACCTGTAAATCCCAAAAGGGAATAAACATGTAATAACTTGAAAAGGTAATACATGTTATAAAATAGGCATATCAATGGGGAATAAAAAGAGAAAGAATCATAAACATTAATAATGAGGCATGATATAGCATTAAAATCACAAAAGGAAACATGGAAAATTTGGTAATAACTTAAAACACATCATCAAAAACATAGGTCAAGGATAATTGCCAAGAAATCATGATATAAAAAGTACCATGGTGGATTATATTCACTACCTAATACCTTACATGACATATCATGATACTAAAACATTACCATATTCATTGTAGTGCTATATAATTCTAGGCACACTCATCACATTTATTTCATTATCATGCTTAAGTGTGCCACATAAATCATACAACATAGATTCATTCATCGTCATATGTTTTTCTAAGATCAAGGATTTTGGAATAAAAATTATAATTCCCAAATAAAATAAGTATAAGTGTATAAATATTAACACTTTTGATAATAAATGGGTATGGTATTCACTACACAATTGTTTTGGCATGCAAAATTGCAGTGAAAGATCGACAGTATAACGACGTCACTTAAAGATTCATAAATGGGTTGATGAGAGAAAAATGGGTGTCCCATAATTTTAAATAAAATTTAAATTAACAGTGACATGGAAAAACATATCTCAATATTATGAATTTGAAATATAATTAATAATATTATTAGTAAACTTGATTAAGGAATATAAAGAAAAGAACTCTTACTAAGTGTGTGACTCCCAATGCTTGAGAAGAGTTTGTTGAGAGTTGGGGGTGCCTTGGGAGGACTATAGAGAGGTGGGAGATTAAGGATGTTCTATAAGTATTTTAAGTGGAGATAAATTGGATATTGGGTGGTTTTATATAGTAAATTAGTGGGGAATTCTTTATTATATCTCAAAATTAGGTTTTGGACTCTATATAATAAAATAACCAAAACCAAAAACCTTACCGTAGTTTTTACCAAAATTTTTGCCCATTATTTTTTCAAAATGGGAGTTATTTTAATTATTTTATAACTCCATGGTCCAAACATAAGAAAATAATATCCTTGATGATGTGGAAGTGAGTCGTACTCTTAAAGAAATGATTTTAAAATCTTAAAATATATTAATCATTTTGGAGGATTCATAAAGGCTTTATAAAATAAATCAAATAAAAATAAATCACACTATTTTAAATTAAAAACATATATTTGGTATTTTATACTAGTTATTTTATTTATTACATCACCTTTGGGTCATTATGATGTCATAATACACACTGTATATTTATACTGTATTTAATGGTGTTTATGATGACCACCAAGGATCTATTCCTAAGGATAGTGGTGTTTTGTGTATGAAGATGATTTAACAGAACTAACAGATGATGGAACTAGAAGAACAATATCTTATGAGTTGGATCGGAATTTATACTGGTCTCTATGTTTAGACATCACATGTTATTCCCCTGAAAAGGTGATTTTTCAACCATAAGGTATCGAGATGTCTACCTGATTTTGTCTGATAAAAATAGGATATAAGATTAATTTATGTAGATAACTTATGGTTCACTTATCAGAAATGATCAATCCTACTTAAATATATTACTCTCTCATTTATCCTAAGATTATTTCTTCTATGATAATGGGAAAAGGGTTAGTTTTATATAAAGAAGTGTTATTTATAGACTGCGGTGGTTTTTGAACCTCAAAAGTGATTTGTTCAAGGATGGAAATCAGCTAGAAACCCTAGAAGAAGTAGTGGGTATATAATGGTGAGAAAATATATGTTTATTTTAACCATGTGGATCATCTATCCAGGATAAGGAATCTTATGGAACTTGGTCTAGAACCTGATGAGGTTGTTGAGTATTTGGATGAGGATAAAGAAGAGGTTTTTGCCTCAAAAGAAGAATAGGAGAAAGAACTTTCATTTGATAAGGTAAGTGACCCCGATATGTCTCAAAAGTCATCACCTATTACTTATGGAGCTCCTAGAAAACCTTGGTCACTTTATGAAAGATAAAAATTATTGAAAAATTATGAATAAGAAATAGAAGTTTCCAAAGAGGAATAATTTAAAAGAAGATAAAATTATGATAGTGAGGAGGAGGAGGAAGAAGAATAAGATTAAGATAATGGTAATGGTAGTATATATAGAGATTATAAAAATAGTAATAATTTTGATGATGAAGATGATGAATATTATGATTCTAACTCTGATGGTTTAGTTGTTCGAATTATAATGAGATATTTTAAAATACCTTTAAATATACTTTCTTCTCCTGGTGTATTTAGTGATAGAAAAAAATTTATGGTAGAGGTGGACTATCATTTTAAGGAAAATGATGCATCTGTTGAGGGGGATAAATCTCCAAGATTTGAGTTTTTTTCTGCTGATGATATTTTTTATGATTCTGCTGAGGTTGAAAAAATGTAAGTGATTACTACTTTTGGGCAGAATGTAGTAGAAAAATTGAAGAAAGAGTATGTTTCTAGTGATAAAGATGAAGATTATGTATAGTTAGTTGACATATATTCTTATAATTAGACTTATGTTGATATGAATTTAGAATTTCAATATGTTTCTCTTGTTCATAAGGATGTAGTTTGTATGGAAGAATATTTTGTTGTTGATGAGTCACTTATTGTTGTTGTTGTAAAGAATGCAGATGCTCTGATACATGTTGAAATCTTAGTTGGTGTACCTACTTTAGTTGTGAATAACATTGCTAAATCCTATGTGGTTAAGGTTTCAAATAGTTGGATCGACCCGATTTCAGAAGATTGGGGTATGTTCTCAAATGAAGTTGTGATTCCACCAAAGAATGGTGGCCATGATCTTCAAGATGAGGGAGATCACGGGGGATCATTGATTTCTCAAGCTGATGTTTCAGGTTCGTTAGAAAATACTTCTACAGATAGAGAACTTACACCTGCTACTCTATTCCCTACTATCCCAGTGGCCTTAGTCACCTAGGTTGACTTTGATGTTTTTAGAGAGAAGATAGTTTCAAATTTTGACAAGTTATTTAAGGATCAAGAACCACTCCTTAAAAGGCTAAGTGAAAATGATGCAAGATATTTATTTGAGTTGGTGATTCATCATATTCAAAAAAAAGATTATGAATCATATTCAAGAGATAGATATTGATAATAATAGGATTAGTGGTGAGTTAGAATCCATGAAGTATTTGATTACCAATTTGTAATCTCCTTTTGTAGATTCTATGGATGCCCTACTTCAGAGAGTTTAAAATATTACCTCAGTGGATTATAGTTATAAAAATCCTTAAAAATGTGTATTTGATGTTGCGAAGCTTTGATCAGTGATTAGATAAGAGTTTAGAATGGATTTAACTAGTTCTTCAAGTGTGGTTTTAGATCATACTCAGGAGACCTTAAGTAGAATAAGTCGTAATAATGATCATTTTCTCAAACTAGTTACCTCATGTGCCCATAAAATGAATGAAAAAATAAAGACTATAACCAAGGAAATTAAGTATTATCTCATGATGATTTACACTAATCATTCCATGGATTCCAATTTCAAGTTTTTATCTGAGAATTTGAGAATTACACATGATACCCAAGCCTTTAAGCAGAATGTCATGCGGTTGAAAGAAATGCCTCTAGTGTTGAATAAGTTTATAGAAAAAATAAAGATACTTTTCTAGTACCATGTAGAGAGAAGGTAAGATCATCATGGAATTAATCCACTTTATGAGGCCTTTTCTTCATGGGAATGGGAAAATTATTGTGGATCATGAGACCATACCAGTGACTGTCCATTTATCTCCTCTAGTTGCAACTCCAAGAGATGATGTTGAGTCATCTCTTTAGCCAGGTGTAACTAGAGATCCCCTTGCTCCCCTCTCATCCTATTTATAGTTGTTATCATTATCTCCTACATAATCTTCTAGGAACCTCATACTCATAGTTACAAGAGAGCATCGATCTCTTATTGGTGTTCCTACCACTCTACCTCAAGCTGAACCTACTACCTCATACCAGATCCAAGGCAAGGATAAAGGAAAAAAAATGATAAATCCTTATACCAAGCCTTGAATTTTTTTTGAATTAGAATTTTTTTATTTTGTAGGATATTTTTTTCTATTAAATGATTTGTAATAACTTTTTTAATGTTTATTAATTCTATTTCTTAATGCTTTATTCATTTTTTTTTCTATTTCCTTCATATACTATATTAGTTTGATTCTATTTACTATTTTGATCATCCCAATAGGGGAGAAGGAGAAATTATAGAATATTTTATGATATATTTATGCCTTACCACGCTATTTATTTTGATTTATTTAGATTCTATGCATTGTACTTTATTTATTTATCTTTGATACCACCTGTATATGATATCTTGGTATATTTTGAATCTTATGAATGATATGTCATGATTTATTTTCTTTTTATCTTTTATTTGATGCCATGAATTCTTTAACTTTGATGCCATGATTTGTGATTATAAAAAGGATATATTGTTGACCTCCTTGTTGTAATGATCACTAAAGCATGCTTCTAAGGATATTAATAAGTTTCATATTTTTTGTAAGCATCTTATAATCTGAGATAGGTGATGAAAATTGCTAAGTTATGAGACACCACAATGGAGGATTCTACACTAACCATATCACATCACCACGAATGACTCGCAACCAAACATATCATATTGTCATCTCCTATGATTCATTGAAGACCCAACACACTGTCAGCACAACATTTTGGCAAAGTACGTAATTGACACACTGCCAGAATAAGACACTACCAGTGTTACACCATCAAGATGTCATACCATTAGAATAAAATTTTGACAAAGTATGGGATACCACCAGCCTGACCTACCATCAGAGAAGTCACTTCTAGAAGGATGAATCAAAGTTAGATAATTTATTTCGAGTGTATAAATTTGGATAAGTACAAAATGTCACACTTTCATCTTGACATATTTCCAGAATGAGAAACTTACAGACTTTGAGACACCGTACATGACTTACCATCACCATTTCTTACATTATATTTCTAAATTAATTTTCTAACATCTATATTATTAAAATTAATGGTGATTATTGTTTTAATTATTGTTTCTTAATGGCTTGACAGAATGCATTAAAGGGCGTGTCAAACCTAATTATAAGGATACAAAATATCTAGATGCTCGCATGGATACTCATTCTACTACTGATAAAAAAGAATAAGATTACCTCGTGAAATGTACATCAAAAATTTTGAAGTGTGATGCGAAGTAGTATAGAAAATACATAACATTATATTCACATATAAATTTGAACCTGATTGCAATAACTTACCTATTAAATCCCACTCTACTCGACTGAGGAAGACAATTATCAATAAACATTTTCTTCCTTCATGAACACAATAATAGAAGTGTCCATGAAACTATTTTTTACTGAAGTTTCAAGAGCCCGACATTAGCTGCACTTTCAACATGATTTCAAGGAATCACATGCTACACTACATAACAAACTAATCATATCTATCCCTTCATACTTTTAATTGCTCAGTTTTCTTTTTTATATTTTACATTATGAGAAATTTGTGTGTTGCTCTATTTATTTCAAAACACACTATATCTTATTATAACTAGAAGATACATAGATATCTTCTTAACTCTTTTTAAACTTGTACTCCCATGGAAACTTTAGAAGAGGTTATATGTGACCTGTTATATTTTGTACTCTCATGGATAATAGTCTAAAAGGACCTATATGTTCGGGATAGTTGTATACTATTGTAAAACCTGTTCCAGTTTTTGGATCAGACTCTTTATTTTTATATACTTATTGGTGGTGGATGATCACCAAGTAGAGAGGAATAAGTCTTAGCATGAGACTGAACCTCTTGTATTCAAAATTACTCTGTATGTTTTAACTTTTTTTACTTTTAATCTATTCTTCAAAACTAAAAATTGTGTTAAACTGTAAAGAAAATTAATACTTTGATAATTAACCTTAATTAGTGTTTTATAAGATTTTAATTAAGTAAATTTATTTCAAAGGATTAATTAATATTTTATATTATTTTATTCGAGACCTAATAAATATTCTAAAATATCTTTTGAAACATTGAAACTTATAATGATATGGTGCTTTGGTTAACTCATCCAAATTAAATTAATTGGGAGGAATCTATTTTATTCCATTTTGAATAGAACTTTTTATTGGGTACTCAATTCACCCCCAACCACTTGGGTCACTCACTCCAACCAACATTTCTTCTGTGGTCGTCATGAAACTCCATTTTCCTTTTGTTAGGTGTTTCGGGAAACTCACATAAGTTGATATTTTTTATCACATTTTGAGATTTCAAATTATGAATAATACCAATGTTTCTCCTTCCACTTCCCATTTCATTTGGTTGCTCAAGAGGAAAATCATTTTAGTGTCCATAACATTCACTATTAACTTGAATATTCTTAGTTCCATCCATTATCTAAATTTGAAATCATAGTGTGAGAATTATAATCATAGTAGTAAAAAACATAATAGTTTAAAGTATTTTGAAATCATGATACCTTCTTTTTAATTTATGAAACATTAGGTTTAACCTAAGTCATCCATGATTATCATCTATTCAAATTCTCATAATGATTCATAAAGAAAATATTGATTAACTCAAAGAATATCTTATAGGATTTTCAAACTAGGGGTGAAGAAAGACTCATTTTCATGTATCAGATAATGATCAAGTCTATATCAATGTGCAATTTGAAATGTTATTACCCCAAGGTATAACTATTCCAGAGCCACATCCACTTTTATTATAACAACTCTGCTCTTTATTACATATTAATTCATGATTTATTACATAATATTACACTTATTAAACTCTGGAAGATCAAGAAGTCTAGTGTATTCGGTAATTAGGTACATTGTATAACAACTTAAAATAGGGAATATATCATCTTTATTGAAAACATCCTTAACATGATAGTACTTAAAACTATATGGGATAACCTGGGGATATATATTAGAAAGGGGTGACCTATAAATCCCAGTAAGGGAATAAACATGGAATAACATGAAAAAAGTAATACTTGTTAGAAAATAGGCATATAAATGGGGAAGAAAAAGAGAAATAATCATAAACATGAATAATAAGGTATGATATAGAAAGATAATCAAAAAAGGAAACATGGAAAATGTGGTAACAACTTAAAAAACTACATCATAAACATAGGACAAGGATAATGGATAAGAAATCATGATGTAAAAAAGTATCATGGTGGATTATATTCACTCCCTAATACATTTCATGACATATCATAAGACAAAAACATTACCCAATTCATTGGAGTTCTATATAATTCTAGGCAAACTCGTCACATTCATTTCATTCTCATGCTTAAGTGTTCCACATAAATCATACAACATGGATTCATTCATCATCATATTTTATTCTAAGATCAAGGATTGTTGAATAAAAATTTTAATTCCTCAATTAAATAAATATTAGTGTATAAATATTAACACCCTTGACAATAAACATTTATGGTATTCACTACACAATGTTTTTGGCATGAAAAATTGCAGTGAAAGTTCGACAGTATAACGACGTCACTTAAAGAATCATGAATGAGTTGATGAGAGAAAACGGGGTTTCCCATAATTTTAAATAAAATGGAAATTAATAGTGACATGGAAAAACATGTCCCAAGATTATGAATTGGAAATATAATGAATAATATAATAAGGAAACTTGAATAATGAAGAGAAAGAAAAGAACCCTTACTAAGTGTGTGTGACTCCCAATGCCTGAGAGGAGTTTCTTCAGAGATGGGGGGTACCTTGGGAGGACTATAGAGAGGGGGGAGATTAAGGATGTTCTATAAGTATTTTAAGTGAAGATAAATTGAATATTGTGTGGGTTTATATAGTAAATGAGTGGGTAATGCTTTATTATATCTCAAACTTAGGTTTTGGACTCTATATAATAAAATAACCAAAACCACATACCATACCATAGTTTTTGCCATATTTTTTTCCATTATTTCTTCAAAATGGAATTTGTTTTAATTATTTTATAAATACATGGTTCAAACTTAAGAAAATAATATCCTTGCTGATGTGGAAGTGATTCGTACTCTTAAAGAAATGATTTCAAAACCTTAAAATATATTAATGGTTTTGGAGGATTCATAAAGGCTTTATAAAATTAATAAAATAAACCTAAAATTGCATTATTTTATATTGAAAACATATATTTGGTAGTGGATACCATCTATTTTATTTATTACATCACCTTTGGTCCATTATGATGTCATAATACACACAGTATATTTATACTGTATTTAATTTTTACCCAAAAAATTGATTGTCTCGGAAAGTTTTAAAAACTTAACCATTGGATAATTTCAAAATTATGATTCCAAAAATAATATTCATTTTATCTAAATAATTTTATAAATATGTTAATTTTTTACTTTTAAAATAATAATCGATATTTATTGAGAAATACTGAGTTTTTTTACAATAATTGTTTTTGAACCCTTATAAAAATTACGTTTGAATTCATAAAAATTATATGATAATTTATATTTAATAAATATTATTTAATAATAATATTTTATTAAAATATTATTTATTTAAAAAATATAATAATTCATCAAAATAGGCGTCATAATCGAAATTGAATACTAATTTAAAGTAATTTTTTTATTGTTTAAAAATAAAAGTCATTTATAAAGTAATGATATAAAGAAAATATAAAAATTATTCTATTAAAAATAAAATATACATTTTTATATTATTATGGTCTTGATACATACCTCATTAATACACCAAAAAACACCCTAAGGGTAAGGTGTGCGATGTTAAGACTTTCATGAGGTGGTTCAACGTACATAGTTTTGGTGAGGGTCTCGATGACCTTGAACTTCTCCTATAAACAGTTTCACTCGTGATTAAGTTTTTGGATATCACCTTGTCCTTGGTCAAGGAAAAATATTAATGGTTTTATCTCCATCAGAATCTCAGATAATTGGGATTCATATAGTACGATCCTACTAGTTGAGGTCATCACTTCCTTTTTTTCAATTGGATTTGTTAAAACCCAATATTTATTCTAATAATGTGATCACTATTTTATAGATATATTATCAATTTTAATGATTCTTAATGTGGTTTTAAACCTAATAAGGTATAATAAAACCAAATAAGTGCATGTATTTTCTATAACCATAATACATAATAATTTATTTAATTAAATCGCAAGCGGGGCCTTATTTATAAATGTTTGGGTCATTATAATTTTCCCCCCTTCATAAATTTCAAACCCAAAATTTTCATTTCCCACACAAAAACAATTGAGGATAACTCTATTTCATCACCTTCTATAGTTCCCACATTTCTTCTTAAAACTTTTTGTTTCTCCACAATACTTTGACCAGGTGTTGACGCTCCTTTTTTTCACATTGTCTAAAATAATGGAAAGGGAAATGACTTAGCGCAAATTGATTCATCCTTTGAAGAAAACATCAAAAATCGACAAAGGCATGAACAAGGCTTCAAAAGCACATGCACCGCGCAAGTTCCATCACGGTCGCGCAAGTCCACTTGCGCGACGCCTAATGGTCGCGCAAGTGACTTGCGCGCCCTAAAGGATAACCACCCGGGGTCTTCTCTAGCCTATAAATAGACCATGTGGGCCCCCCATTTTAGAAGGAATTTTTCCAGAATTCAGATTTAGAGCTCTGAACGCCCAAGTCTCTTTTTCAGGTCTTCTGAACACTTCTAAGGTAATTCTTTACCTAGAATGGAAGGTCTAAACAAGAGGAGTAAGGTCTAAGTGTTAGAATTCACTAACACTTGCGCGCCTAAGGTGTTTTACCCTTAATGGAAATGAACATACTTGAGAGCCACCCTACTTCCTCACCAAAACTTGTGTGCCTCTATTCTGGAAGTACCTCAGGATAATTCTAAAGGCATTGGTCAAGGATCTCCCAAGTATGACCATACTGGTTTACAAACGCACAAGTACCCATGTGTCGCGCAGGTATACCTGCATGACCAGGACTTGCGCGCCCACGCAGTACTTGCGTGCCTGCCAGGACTTGCGTGTACCTGCCTTTTTGGGTGACTTTCATGCCCATTTAACCCTTATTATGTCATTCCACCTCTCCTATTCAATATTTAGTCTTCAATACACTCTTCAAATCCATTTATGGCATGATTTCTTGATTTGACTTCCTTATCTGAAAGGAAATCTGTGGAATATCTCTGAAAACCTAGTGATTTACACATCTTTATATCACTAAAGATTGATATTTCATTCATTCAACCTCGTCCTTTAAGATGATAGAACCCCTTAACCTGGGCTTCTTTTTTAGGAGTAAGTCCCAGTCATAATTCCCATTAATTTTGGGCATCCTTCTTATGAGTAAGCCCCAATCTTAAAATTCCCAAATATGGGAATCCTCCTTAGAAGTAAGCCCGAACCATAATTTTCTTAACCTGGGCCTCCTTTTCAGGAGTAAGCCCCAGTAATAATTCTCAAATATGGGCCTTCTTTTCAGGAGTAAGCCCCAGTCCAAGTTCTCTTAATTGGGCCTGCTTCTCAGGAGTAAGCCCCAAGTCCCATAATTTTGGCATCCTCCTTAGGAGTAAGCCCCAACCATAATTCTCTTAACCTGGGCCTCCTTTTCAAGAGTAAGCCCCAGTTTCAAATATGGGAATCCTCTTCAGGAGTAAGCCCCAGTCTCAAATATGGGCAGCCTCTTCAGGAGTAAGCCCCAAGTCCCTTAATTTTTCAAGTCCCTTAACCTGGGCCTCCTTCTCAGGAGTAAGCCCCAGTCTTAATTTCTCTTAACCAGTCCTAATTTACCTTTGATCTAGGATTCCTTCTTAGGAGAAAAACCCAATCATAAGTCCTCTCCTAATTTGGGCCTCCTTTTCAGGAGTAATCCCCAAGTTAGAGTATTCAAATCTCCATGAAGCACATATACCTTTATGGACCCTGTTCCTGGATTTATTCCCTGAAGTAAATCCTAATCTTCATTTATCTGGGCAGTCATACATACATAACCCCCACATTATTTCTTATGATTGCCTCTTTCATGGCACCATTGTCTGGTTTTTACCAATACCTCTTGTTTCTCACACCGAGCATGACTCACGTAAGCTTAGAGTGTAAAAGTAATTATGACATCTTTCTTTGAGCCATCAATCATAAACATAATACTCCCTTAGTCGAACTACGTGGGTTCTGATTCCTTTTCTAAACAAAGGATACGTAGGTATCCCATCTGCGGGTTCGGTCCCAACTCTGAAATAATCCATGTCCTTCTGAATGACAATAAACTTCAAGTGCCCCACTGAGTGGCTTTAAAACCAGCATGGTCATCATAATTAACAAGAGAATTCTATATAAATGTGTCGAAGGATACCATTGAACAAGAATCTCTAACAAATAAAGATGATTCTCTATCAATGAAAAACCTAGAATACATATAAAAAATTCTCTAAATTTCCTACATATTTAATCATTGATTTTCAGATCTGAAGGAAATCACATTTTATACTTGGTAATGTAATAAGGATTCACAAACATAACTTAAATATATAAAGAGAGTCTCGGAGTAGACAATAATTCCCCTCAAAAAGGTGTGATGAGTCCGACCTCCCATCCTCTTGACCAATTCAAATTGTTAAGCCTCATCATTCCACAAAATAATGAGCGCCTACCTTTGGAAAGTAGGTCCAAATGGATATGGAATAATTGGATGTTTCTGGTTATATGAACAAACCCATTAGAAACCGATTGGAATGTTTGAACCTTCAATCAAGGAGGTCATCCCCAATTCCAGAGGGAAACAAAAAATGGTGAACCCGACGTGAATCCTTAACCAAGTTAAAATGATGTTTTACTTTTTTGTTAGGCCCCTATTTAAAACTCAATGAGAGGCCCAACAAAAACAATCATTGACATATGTGCTCATCCAAAAGATGTACTGGCTGAATTTTTCTTGATTACGTGTGTTATATCAAACAGGCACTCTTTTCCAAGATTTTTTGCATTCTAATTTTGGCGTGCAAGTATGGATGTGCCGCACAATTTTATGGCATGCAAGCATCACCGCGCAAGTCCTATTACCTATACAGCAGCGCGACAGCAAAGAAACATCGGAAAATAGAGAAACTTGTGCGGTGAAGGTGACCTGCGTGGAGAGAGCTCGAAGGTTTGAAATCCGGATGCTTTTTACAGAAATGGGTCCGCATATTTATAGGCCAGGCCACACCCTTGCGGGTCGATGCATGCACACTCAACACGTGCACGCCACCCTCTGCGCCATCAACACTTGTGTGCCGCCTTTCCTTTGGTTTTCTTCTTTTCCTCAGAGTCATATCCTCATTTCTTTCGGATCCAACTCTGAGGGGGGATGGGACTTACTCCTGAAGAGGATGCCCAAATTAGGGGACTTGGGGCTTACTCCTGAGAAGGAGGCCCAATTAAGAGAAATTAAGACTGGGGATTACTCCTGAAAAAGAGGCCCATATTTGAGAATTATTACTGGGGCTTACTCCTAAAAAGGAGGCCCAGGTTAATGAGGACTTGAGACTTATTCCTGAGGAGGATGCCCAGTCTTGAGAATTATTACTGGGGCTTACTCATGAAAAGGAGTCCCAGGTTAAGAGAATTATGGTTGGGGATTACTCCTAAGAAGGATGCCCATATTTGGGAATTTTAAGATTGGGGATTACTCCTAAGGAGGATGCCCAAAATTAATGGGAATTATGACTGGGACTTACTCCTAAAAAGGAAGCCCAGGTTAAGGGGTTCTCTCATCTTAAAGGATGAGGTTGAATGAATGAAATCTCAATCTTTAGTGACATAAAGATGTGTAAATCACTAGGTTTTGAGAGATATTCCACGGAGTTCCTTTTAGATAATGAATTCAAATCAAGAAATCAAGCCATAAATGGATTTGAAGAGTTTCTTGAAGACTGAATCTTGAATAGGAGAGGTGGAATGGCATAAGAAGGTTTAAATGGGAAAGAAAGGAACCCAAAAAGGAAGGGGGTGCAAGTCCTGGCAGGCACACAAGTACTGTGTGGGCGCACAAGTCTTGGCCGCGCAGGTATACCTGCACGACACATGGGTACTTACGCATTTCTAAACTAGAGGGAAACAACAACTAATGAGCACCTACCTTTGGAAAGTAGGTCTAAATGGATATGTAATCATTGGATGTTTCCGGTTCTACGAACAAACCCGTTAGAAACCGATTGGAGTATTTGAACCTTCAATCAATGAGGTCATCCCCAATTCTAGAGGGAAAAAATGGTGAACCCGACGTGAATCCTTAAATAAGTTAAAATGAAGTTTTACTTATTTGTTAGGACCCTATTTAAAACTCAATGAGAGGGCCAACAAAAACAATCATTGAAATATGTGCTCATCCAAAAGATGTAGTGGCTGAATTTATCTTGATTACGTCTTTTATATCAAACATGCACTCGTTTACAAGATTTTCTACATTCTAAGAAATGGATGCTCTCAAGTTCACACCTGTGAATACCGCTACTGTGAATACCAATGTTGATACTCCTGCTAGATCGTCGCCCGCTCTGAGGATGACATCACCTACTCAGCATCTTCAACGATGGGTATCAAATGCACTGGTTAAAGAGTACCGTCAAAACGGTACTATTCCAACTCTGGAGGCTGCTCGATGATCCCTCCAAGTGAACAATTCACCCTGGTCGTCCGGATAGCGACGACCAGTGAATAAGAAGCAGGCGGTGCTAACCACCGTCTCCAACCGTTTCGGGTTGTTATCTCGGAATGCAATCACCATTCCCTCCCTTATTCTGGGGAGGTGAATGAGCAGGTCCATCAAGGCCTTAATTCAAGCAGGCAGGAGTTCTTCCCAAGGGCTCCTATCAACAATTTCCACCAGACTCGTGCGGCATTGCACCCTCAACATGATGAGGGTGTCGACTCCAGGCGTTCGGCTCAGATTCCTCGAACCCGAGCAGGCAAGAAGAATCGCCAGATGTGAAATCCAGTTAACAGTGAGCAGGTTCTCATCACTGCCATCTCCAGAGAAGTCCACCAACCTAACTTGGTGGCAAGCAACGAGCAAGCACACACACCTTCCCGTTTTAATTTCGCTATCCAGCAGACCCGTCTGGCAGCATCACGCCAATCCCTCCAGGAAATTCCGGCATAGTACTATAGGCAGGAACATATACCTGTTTATACGTCATCAGCTAGTCAGCATGCTCGTCTGACTACATTTGATGGAGCTCATCAAACACGTTCAGCAAAGTGCAATCCGCAGGCACATACACCTTCTAGTATTGATCAAGCTTACCAACAGTCTCGCTTGGTAGCACACAGAGAAGTCAGTCAGAAATCTCTGACGACAAACAAGAGGCAGACTCAACTTTTTTCCCCCACATTTGAGTACTGTCAGGATTCACTGACAGGAAAAGGAGGACACGAGAAGGCAAATACACCTACTCCAAGCACGAAATGTACGTATATCCCCATTCCGGTAGCTGAAGTCACCAAGCATATTCTATCAATGGTGAAAGAGCAAAAGAAAATCCATGCTCATATTCTGGATGCTTTCCAAGATATTATAACATCTTCAGCAACATCTCAGGGAAAGACACATAAATCTATCCCTACCAATAGAGTGACACATCTACAGTTCACTCCAGAATACACACACACATATTTTTTAGTCCCAAAGGGTTGTGGGGAATAATCCCCTATATCATACGGATAACCAAGTCAGGAACATACACCTGATTTGAGTAGAGATCGTCAGCCTAACCAGGACATCTCTCCTGATCAGGCACATACACCTGCACAGAGCAACCACTTTCATCAACAAGTGGTTTCCAAGGCGAGTAAGAAGGCGTCTAAGAAGAAGACCCACCCAGCACAGTCAAGAGATCAAGAGTCAATATATAACAAGGCCTTGCTCGATGCTGGAGTTCTTGAAGCCCTCAGACAGTTATCTGTTGGAATCCAAGATTCTACTCCCTCATTTCCCAATAGTGGGAACATTAATTCTGAAGGTCTTCAATAGAAAATTCCTCATGAAAGCTTGCTTCATGACAGTTCGGTCGATCTTGAAGTTTCATCTTCAGATGAGAGCTACAATAACCCTCTGTGTGGCCAGAAGACCAAAGAGAAATATATATCATCTTTTTTTGTAACCCACCATGGTGTTCCTCCCCATGATGATGAATTTATCTACAAAAGTCCTCTCCGCGGTAGTGATGCACATTGCTCGGAAAATGATCCAGTGGACAATGTAGTGCCGAGAATTCCCTCTTATCTCGAGGCACTTGAAAATGTGAAACCAGTCATGTCTGATGCTTCATCGCTAGTAGGTAAAATACTTTCTCAACAAGAAGATAGCCCAGGGTGTAGGTCATTCTCTGAACCACCCCTAAGTCATGCATCTTCTATTTTGATCAGTGATTTCTCTACCAATCTTGTTAAATCTGACGAAGCAACAAGGAAACACCAACTCTGGTCAAATCAGGTAGAATAATCCTCATTGAATGACAAAGAAGAAATGCTGAACATGAGAAAACAACTGGCGAAGGGTGAAGTGCCAGTCATGTTTTGGCCTCTTGCTGACTCTCAGTATGACATTCTAGAGATATTGAAAGATGGTGGAATTCATGATATTCATCTTAACATATGGAAAAATCTTTGTCAATTGAAAAAGAAAGTATTATCTTATGATGAATATGAAAATCATCTTAAGATAATAGAAGGGTTACAACGTCAGATTGATTTGGCATCTCTATCAGTCTCTCGATATCCGAAGGCTGAAAAGCAGCAGAGATCCCTTCAACGTTCATGACTTGGCGCACTAAGAATATTGCGCCAGTTAATTTCCAATACCCCATATATTATTCATGTCAGAGGATGGGGTGTTCATGGAGCACTACATTTCACTGTGCTCTCTAGTCAGCAAAGCCCTCTGAAAATGGTCTCATGCAATGTTATTGCCCATGCCCGGCCACAATCAACTGACTTTAATTGTAATCAAAGGCTTTCCCAAGAACAGGCTTCAACTAGTTCCTCTCAAAATCAAGAATACAGAGAACAATTTGTTGAATTACTCCTGCATCAAGCAAAATAGAATATTGAACATGCCTCTCGTATAGAGCAAGTACATCATCAAGTGACAGAAGTGTCGGAAATCATCTAACGGTCTTTCGAGCTGGGTGATAAAAGTGGATGTCAATTGATGCATCCAGTTAATTTCCAGACCAAGATCTGCAAGATCAGGATAGATTTTAAGAAAGTATCATACATACCATGTCAAGAGCCACCCCAGCTTTCCAGAATGGGGACTCTTTTAAACCAACCCTCGGAATCAACAAATAGGATTTGAGGAGTTGAGAAAAGACAGCAGGAACAGCCCCAGTTCACCAGACTAGGGGATTTTTCAAATCATCAATCCCCTCCTCAAAGAAAATCGGTCTTCTCTCGATTGGGGAAGAAGCCCAAAGAGGAACGAAGAGACAAATTATCAGGAGACTCTCTCCAAATTACGGTTCCCCAAGAAGTTCTTGAGGGATCAAACCAATAAAAGGCAATGTCTCGTTAGGGGCATGGCAGAAGACAATATCACAGATTTGCTAATATAAGGGATGCAATGCATTATGCATCAATTAATGTCATCAATTCCATTGTTTCTGATCCACCAGATGAGGCTCACTCAGAGGGATCAGATGAAGAGGTTCTTGTTCAAGAAGTTTTATGCACCGACACAAATGAAGAAGGTGTGCGTACACGAAATCAATGGTTTACCCAAAATCTGGGTGTTCCTTCAAATAACCCACTTCCCCCTCTCCGAAAGGGATCAAACAAGGGGAAGGGAAAGAATCAGGTTAAATATCTTTCCTCTGGAGAAGGCCAATCGCTCTCACTAGAGCAAAGATTTGCGCAACAAGAGGAAGAAATGAAGGAATTGAGGAGGTTGAACGCATAACTACTTCAAGGTAGTATTCCTCTTAAGCGTTCTAGATTCAGTCAGCCAAATGAATTTTTTGAAGCTACTGAGATGGATCAAGAATATCCTCCTCTATTAGTACACCCTCACAGGTCTAATCCTATGGGTCAAGTGCAACAACAATTGGCAGTGCTACCATCAGTTGCAGTACCAGCTGCCATACCTGTCCAAACATCATTCATTGCACCTGCCCAAGTCAAAGTTCAACCGGATGTTTCTCAAAAGTTAATAACTACCATTGAGTCATTAACAGCTTGGTTAGAGACTATGGAAGGGAAGTGTGCGCAGGTTCAACCTGAAAATAAAGCTTACACTGAATGGGTAGATTCAATCTCTCCCCCATCAAGTTTTGGGAACCCTGTATTCCCTATTTTCAATGGATCAGGCGACCCTGAACAGCATTTGACACATTATGTGTCTTGTTGAGATCCTATGATGGGAACTCTGGAGCAGCAAGAAGTAGTTAAACTCAGATGCTTCGTTCGAACCTTGCAAGGACCAGTATTTGTCTGGTATACAAGCTTGCAATCCCGGTCAATTAATGGATGATAGGATCTTCACCAAAGATTCCTTCTCCAATTCAGCTCAACGTTGCCAAAGACAATAGTTTTTTATATTACAAACTGTAAAAAAAGGGAGAATGAAAGAGACTCAGATTTCATTTCTCGCTGGAATGGATTAACATATTCCCTAAGCATAGCACTCCCTCAAGAGGAACTATTGCCAATCTGTGTGGCAAATCTGCGTGACGAATTATGCACACCGTTGATCCCTATGAAATACACAGGAGGGTTTCGAGACCTTACTTCAATCGCTCAACAGATTCCTGATTCTCTTATAAAGAGTAAGGCTAAATCTTGTGTAATTCCATCAGCTCTATGAAGGAGAATGGGTAAAGTAGAGACTGCTAAAATTATGCTTAAGCAAGCACATGTACCTGCTTCTACTTCAAAACCTCATCTTCCTGAAGGGCTACACCTCCTGAGCATCAACAACAGAGTCCATTTCGTTAATATGATCAAAGAGATCAAAGAAGAAAACAATTTGAGGATTTGAAAAGAAAAGTTTACTCTTTCTGAAATGAACAAGTTCCTGGTTATTTCATTTTGGATCTGGAAAATAATTTGGTTCAATTTCCAAGGCCCAAGAGGTCAAACAAGGAAGGAGATGAAGACCGCCCCAACTATTTCCCGTTTCACCAGATGTTGGGGCATCCCATTCAGACGTGTTTTTTTTAAGGACCTCCTGCAAAAGATGTTCGACTCGGGACAAGTCAAACTAAAAGGCTCTTCAGCCCAGTAACATATTTTACTGCTATAGTTCTAGAGGAGGAAGGCGAGTGGCAAGAAGTCAAAAGCAAAAATGCACAAAAATATGATGATTGGATGGTCAGAAAGACGATCAACCGAACTCATGCTATTTTGCGAACACAATTAAAGAAACTGATTGAGACTTCTGCCATGAATGTCGAAGCAAAACCCTCTTCATTAGAGGGAAAATCCACAAAGAAATAGCACAATTCCAAGAAAGAGGAACAATCATAAGAAGATGAGTATGTGTCAAATCCTAAGTTTTCTTTGACTCTGGAAGATTTAATGCCATCTACTTTGAAGCCACGGGCACCGCCCCACCAAACAGTACAGCCTAAACAAGATAATCAGGCAGAATCTTCATTGGATGAAGAGTTGATTTTCAGTTCTGTTAATATGATTCAATTAACAGATCCATATGCCAATTGCAGTTTTGATTTTGATGAGCACGAATTCCCTATATCAAATAGAGGAATCAGAGGAAGTTCCATAGGATCAGGATATAGGGGAAGACATGGATCTTTCAGAAGCCACTATTCCAATTCTACCCCTTCTAGAACTGTGTATGCAGTAGAAACTCATGGAAGATCCCTTCAGCGAGCTCAACAAGAACAAGAAAGTTCTTCCATCAATAGAAAATTCAGTCCTGAAACAGTTATTCTGGAAGACCGGTTGAAGGTTCCATCTTCTTCCTCTCATCAAGTAAATGGATCTAATCAGTCTAATATTCCAAAGCTAGAAATATTGCCAACTCCTATCCCGGTACAAGATGCATCAAATTTCAAGGCATCAACTTTCAAGTCACCTACTAAACCACATGTTTCTGTTGGGAAACACAGACCTTTGGATCAAAAGTATGATATATTGAAACACCTGGCCCAAGTATCGACCAAGTTATCAATTATGGATGCCTTGAATTTATCAAAGGATCTTCGGGAGGCACTCATTGAGGCTTTGTCAAGTCCTCAGGAGTTTGAAACTGAAATTTATGCAGCTGAAGTCTACCATGTAGATAATAATCCTGCAGAATGCCATGAAGTAATATATTTTACTGATGAAGATGAAGATGATGTCATGCATGGACATATTAGACCATTGTACTTATCTGGAAAGGTCAATGGCATAGACATCCGAAGAGTTTTCATTGATAATGGTTTAGGAGTTAACCTCATGCCCATTCATACACTTCATCGATTAGGCCTCACGGAATCTGATTTATCTCCTTATACCATGATGTTACAAGGATATGATAAAAATGAACAAGAACCACTGGGCGAAGTTACACTCAGAACTCAGTTTGGAGATCTTGTATCTAATTCAGATTTCATGGTTGTTGATCAAGACTCAGCCTTCAACATCTTGCTTGGAAGACCCTGGCTACATCAACATGCGGCTATCCCTTCATCATGCCATCAATGTCTCAAATATTGTTTCGATGGTCAAGTTGGGACATTGTATGGGGATAAGGACCCGTTCAAGACATGTGATTCTCAATACATTGAGGCAGAATTCTATCACATGAAGGGGAGGGAGAAATCCACAACAAAGGAGATTACCAAAGTTAATGCTCCATATGGTTTGGAGAAGATTCCAGTAAATCCATTTACACATGTGAGTACAGATTATGTGTTTCCTTTTAGTAAAATTGACAAGATAGACCCAAATCAAAATACTATTATGGAAAGATCCATAATGTCAATTACAGCAATCGATCCAGACAACATGGGAGAAATTGGTAACCCAACAGGCAGTGATGAAAGCCCAAATGGTGGCGTCTTCATTTCATCTGCTGAAATCCAACAAGTCTATACTTCACTAATCAGGCCAGAAAAATTTATAGCCACATCTGAGGTGAACAATGATGTTGATTTTCAATCCATCATCTCCTCTTTATTTCCCAAGGAAGACCCTTCATCATCAATCGGGTCAGAAATGGAAGCTTCTTCTTCAAGATGTTAAAATTTTAACATCTCTTCTGATCATGGAAATTCTGCTTTATCATCTACTATGCAAGTAGAAATGGAGGAAATAACACATGTTGAAGAAGAAGAGGAAAATCTCAGATATGC
Source organism: Viscum album (assembly GCA_963277665.1). Lineage (NCBI taxonomy): Eukaryota > Viridiplantae > Streptophyta > Magnoliopsida > Santalales > Viscaceae > Viscum > Viscum album. The sequence goes on from OY728123.1 coordinate 1,769,152,772, forward strand.
TCCTCCAGCATTTGAAGAGGGTATCTCTACCACCATGGATGAACTCAGAGAAATAAATCTGGGTACAAAAGAAGATCCACGCCCTACTTTAATTAGTGCATCCATGACTCTTGAAGAACAAGAGATGTATATTTCCTTTTTAAAGAAAAATCGAGAAATATTTGCTTGGAACTATACAGATATTCACGGGCTTGATCCTGATGTTTCTACTCATTATTTGGGTTTACCAGAAGAATATAGAGGATTTAAGAAAGCTGCGAGAAGAACGCACCCAACCTATGCTTCCAAAATTAAAGCTGAAGTGGATAAGCTTATCAAAGATAACTTTGTCAGAGAAGTTCAATATCCCAAGTGGTTGGCTAATATTGTCCCTGTAAAGAAGAAGAATGGACAAATTAGAGTTTGCATCGATTTCAGAGATCTTAATCGGCATTTTCCTAAGGATGATTTCTCAGTTCTGATTACAGAACTTTTAATTGATGAAACAGCTGGCTATGAATCACTTTCCTTCATGGATGGATATTCCGGATATAATCAAATCCGAATGGCTCCAGAAGACAAGGAATCCACAGCCTTCAGAGCCCCTCAAGGTGTGTTTTTCTACCAGGTAATGCCCTTTGGCTTAAAGAATGCAGGTGCAATATATCATTGTTCCATGAATCGTATCTTCAAACCCTTTTTAGGGAAGTTTGTTGAATGATATGTGAACGATTTGGTGGTCAAATCCAAACAATTTTCTAATCACTTGGATGATTTGGAAGTCATATTCCGCAAGCTTCGACAACAAAATTTGAAGATGAACCCCATAAAATGTGCTTTTGGGGTAACCTCAGGAAAAATTCTCGGCTTTGTTGTACGCCATCGTGGTATTGAAGTCGATCCTGAGAAGTCAAATTCAATCCTTGGTATGTCACCTTCTCGAAATTTGAAAGAATTAAGAGGACTTCAAGGACACTTAGCCTATATTCAGTGTTTCATTGCCAATTTGGCAGGAAAAAGTTTACCCTTCACCAAATTGATGAAGAAGAGAGTCACATACCAGTGGACTGAAGAATGTCAAGAAGCATTCGATATTCTCAAGAAGTATCTCTTGAGTCCACTGGTATTTATGCCACCTGTTGAAGGAAGGCCACTTATCCTTTATGTGACAACCTTAGAGAGAACATTGGGTGCCTTTATTTCTCAGAATAATGATAATGGGAATGAAAACAGCCTCTACTACCTCAGTCAGACTATGCTTGAAGCAGAAACCTGGTATTCAAGTATTGAGAAGTGCTACCTGGCATTAATCTTTTCATTTTAGAAGTTGAGACACTACCTATAATATCACGAGGTCCAATTGGTATCTCACAATAACCCACTCAAATTCATCCCTAGTTGTCCAATGTTTACAGGACATCTGGTAAGGTGGGCAGTTATTTTGCAGAAATTCGACATTCAATATGTGTCTCAAAAGGCAATAAAGGGCCAAGCTCTGGCTGATTTCCTGGCTGAACACCCTTCAGTGGAAGACACATCTTCAGATATTGAACTCTCTGATGAGGAATTCTTCTCTATTTAGGATAGTCCTCAGACATGGGAAATGTACTTTGATGGTGCTTCCAGAAGTCCAACAGGGAGGAAAATGGAAAATCCTAAATTCAACAAAGTTGGATTAGGAATTGTGTTCATTTCTCCAGAAAAGGCAGTGCTACCTTATTCCTTCTTATTATGGGAATGTGGTACCAATAATGAAGTAGAATACCAAGCTCTCATCACAGGTTTGGAATTGGCTCTTCAAGCACAAGTGAATCACTTAAAGGTGAAAGGTGATTCAGACCTGGTAATCAAGCAAGTCAATGGGGATTATGCCATCAGAAAAGAAGAACTAATCCCTTTTTATGATTACGTCAGAGAGTTAATGGAAGAATTCCCTTTGGAACCAACATTTTCTTATGTCCCAAGATCACAAAATTCCCAAGCTGATGCACTGGATAATATAGCCACAGCTCTGGCAGATCCAAATTGGGACGAGATGACCATCATTATTTCCCACCGTCGTTCGATTTCACCTTATGTTCAAATCAGAATAGAGGAAATTAATGAAATTAGTCACATTCCTGAACCGTATGGTCATACTACAGGATGGATGTCACCTATCAGGGAATACCTTCAAAATGGAACACTTCCACCTGATAGAGCTGAGAAAGAACAAATCTGGCGACGTGTGGTCAATTTTACTCTTTATGATAGCCCAGATTACTTAGAGAAAATTCTCTACAAACGTGGTTTTGATAGAGTTCTCTTCAGATGCATTGATGGGGAAGAGACAATGGATGTCATGAAAGAAGTGCATGCAGAAATATGTGGTGCCCACCAGTCTGGACATAGACTGTCTGATCAGATTCGAAGGCTTGGATACTTTTGGCCTTTAATGATACAAGATTGTGTTGATTTCACAATGAAGTGTCATTCATTCCAAGTACATGCCAATTTCATTCATCAATCTCCAGATTTGCTTCATACAGCTAAATACTCATGGCCATTTTCCACATGGGGAATGGATGTGGTGGGACCTTACCCTTCAGCTACGGCCAAGCAGTTTAAGTATATTCTTACTACTACTGATTTCTTTTCCAAATGGGTAGAGGCAATACCTCTCAAAGAAGTCAATTCTAAATGCATTGTTAGCTTTATCAAGTCTAACATCATTACTAGATTTAGTTTCCCTCATACCATATTAACAGACAATGGCACCAACTTCTATTCATCCGAGGTGAAGAAATTGTATCAAGAATACAACATCAAATCCAACCATTCATCTCGGTATCATGCAGTGGCTAATGTCTAGATAGAAGCCTTCAATAAGACTCTATCAAATATACTGCAAAAAAATGGTGGATAAAGATAAGAAATCAGGACCTGATAGACTCTTCCATGCTTTATGAGCTTATCGGACTACCACCCGCACTGCAACGCGGTCAACTCCATATTCATTGGTATATGGAACGGAAGAAGTCTTTCCAATTGAAGTTCAATTACCCTCAATCAGAGTTTCCATTTGTGATCAATCATCTACAGATGAACAATCTAAAAATCAATTGAATGAATTGGAATGGTTAGATGAGAAAAGATTGTGCACTTTTCACCACTTGGAAGTCTATCAGAATCGAATAGCATGAGCTTTTAACAAAAAATTTTGTCTTTGTTCATTCACTCAGGGAGAATTGGTATTAGTTCTCAGAAATCCAATGATACCAGGAAAGAAACCTCCAAAGATTGAGCCAAAATGGGAAGGACCTTACCCAATACATAGGGTTTACTTCAATGGAGCTTATTCTTTAATCTCAATGGATGGAGAACTAATCACTACTCCAACCAATGCCATATTTTTGAAGAGGTATTTTGTATAGACACAAAATGCATCACCATGGTCCGGTATGACCTTAAACTGCACCATGGTCCAGTATGACCTTAAATTTCACCATGGTCATGTATGACCTTAAACTACACCATTGTCCTGCATGACATTAAAATTGCTCATTACGTCCAGCAATACGTTAAACTGCATCACCATCCACGGTCCAGGCATATGACCGTAAACTATTCACACTTTCGTCCAACATGACATTAAACTGTATCGTCCCTTTTTCGTCCAAAATGACGTTAAACTTTGAAAAAGTCCCTAATACATCCAACATGATGTTAAATGGTGTACTCTTTTGTCCTCACTGCATGACATTAAACTGCATAGTTCCCCTTTTGTCCAACATGACATTAAACTATATTGTCCCCATAGTCCTAACTACATGATGCTAAACTATACAGAATGTCCTTTAATATGTCCTACATGACATTAAACCGTGCTTTGTCCCTGCTACATGACACTAAACTGTGCAGCACCAATAGTCCTAACTGCAAGACTTTAAACTGCATAGTCCCTTTATATGTCCTACATGACATTAAACTGTTTATCGTTAGGGTTGTTGCTGCCTCTTGTTTCTCACACTGAGTATGACTCATGTGATCTTAGAGAAAACTTCAACCATAACACTCTCTCTAGGATACTAACCATGTGTAAGTCCCAACACCACATTTTAGGTCGTTGTCCCCAAGAACAACTTGATCACTAATTCATTCTTTAATTGAACTACGTGGACTTTCATCCTTGCCTTCTAGGCTGGGTACGTAGGCAAACTCCCAAGTTTCAAGCCCAAAATCAATCTCTTCATATCGGTTCACCTCCATCTCATACGATGTTGATTCGTGAAACCGCATCTAGAATAAATATCTTTACATTGGTTAACTTTCATCCTTTCTATATGATGTTAAACTATACAACACTTTTGTCCAGTATGAAAATAAACTACAATATTCTTTGACACCCTCACTTGAGAGGGAATCATTATTTACATTTATTTTCAATCATGTTTCATTTCAAAGACTACATGCATACATGACAATACCTGAACCTTTTATCTTGGGTTAAATCATCATTACACTAAAAGTCCCCTTTCACCCTTCACATGTATGAACCTAATTTGTACATAGGGTAGTTCTAGAACTACGTGGGCTTGATTCCCATCCTTATGGGATATGTAGGAATGTTCGAGTGTCCCTCGAATTCATCCCCAAGTCTTTGGGCCTAACCCCAAATTCCACTTTCAGTCCCTTGGCTGAAAAGTCCCCATGAAAACACACATTGTGTATTTCTTATAATGGTCCAAGCTCTATGACCCTAAACTATGATCTCCAATCCTTTTGTCCCACAAAACGTTAAACTGTAGTTCAATAACTACGTATGGCTTGATTCCCATCCTTATGGGATACGTAGTGAAGTCCAACATTTCCATTTAGGACCCAGCCACAACATTATTATGGTTAGTATTGATTTGTGTATCTTTTCATACATTGGAAAATACCCATCTTTATGTGTCATAATCCTAACCTTAAATATTTTCAGATCTTCATAACCCTTTTCTTGACTTCTAGTCACAAAAATTTCAAACTTCTGAGATTTGTTTTTCCGGACTATGCAGTACGTGCCCTTAGGCGGCCTTGCATAAACAGTCTACATAACAGATTTGTTATCCAAAAGATACTATTTATTTGACTATGCAGCCAATGCCCTTAGGTGGCCCTACATAATTCAACCCCCTAACGGGTTTGTTAAATAATGGTAACTTCATTATTGAAATGAAATCCTCTTTTGTCCTTATTGGTCTTACATGACAGTGTGTAGGGATCCGCAAAAATAGCCATCCTTAACATATTTGTCCCATATCCTTTTTCATGATCTGAAATTATTCAAGTCTATGGTTTATATTCTCCTTCCCTACGTTTGGGTCAGACCTTCGTAGGAGTGATATCCATCCAGTTCTTCGATAATCTTTTTTGGAAATATATTCTCCATATTCAAGTACCTATTTCCATACAGCAAACTCTATACTTTGGAAAATTTGAATCTCCATAAACTTTCACTAGCTTTTTAGCATTAGAAAAGTAAATTTTTGAGAGTTCTTTTTCCTGACTATACAACACGTTCCCTTAGGTGGCCTTGCATAAGTAGTCTACATAATGGACCTATCAGCCAAAAGATGATATTTATTTGACTATGCAGCCAATGCCCTTTGGTGGCCCTACATAATTCAACCCCCTAACGGGTTTTTTAAATAATGGTAACTTCATTCTTGGGAACTTCTTCTTCTAATGCCTTTTTAGCTCTTTTTTCATATCATTCCTCAGATTCAAATATTCTTAAGTCATAGTTTACATATTTTCCCTCATACTTGAGTATGGTACTATGTTTTCAGATGAATTTTCAAGGAATTGAGTCAATTCTAATTCATTTGGTCAAAGCTATTTCGACCTTAAACATTAGCCTCTTTATGTCTGATGTGCATGACTTTAAATTACCCACAAAAGACAAAGGAACTCTGAATAAAATCAAGTTCCAGCTCACTAAACATACATTTTGTATGATTTAGGTAATATTGAGCAATTAAAAGATTCAAAGTTTGTAGAGTTATTTATAATAATCATAGTAAAAATCAAACTATGCTCACTAGGCCCATTGGCTTAAGTAAATTTAAAGAATATAGAAAAAGAGAATGTAGGTACAAATGATTTAAGGTGAAAGTGTTTTTCATTGATTCACAAGAGTTATAAGGACATCCACATACTGGATTATCTTCTCTTTTTCAGGAATTACAAAAGAATTTCAACATAACTCTTCATTTTATTTACGGCATCCCAATCTTCATCAGCAACCACCTGGAATTCATTCATTCAACTGGATACCATAATAGATGTAGTGATACCAGCTCTTCTTGGAACAATTGTAAAAGAATGTTCTTGAGTGAGGTTTGAGAAATTTTTTTGTTGATTAAATAGTGACTCTGTTTCTGTCCAAGAGACTTGGAAGATGGATACATGGATTTGAGAATGAAGCATTGGAAGTAAAGAGCCATTTGGAGAGAATACTCTTTTCAGATATTACTCTAATGCCATGTTTGTTTTCTCTCCACCAACCGGCAGAGGAAAACATTTCAGCCCATGGGTTTTCCATTTTCATATCTGCAAGGAAATGGCATGCAGGAAAAATTTGAAAGTTCACACCAATGTTGTTGCTCTTAATGCACAGCATAACTGAAATAGAGGAGTAGCAGTGCAGCTGCATCTCAGACATATAATTCTTTTCCTCTGGAACATTGACTCCTTGTAAATGACCATGACCATATAGAGGTAGGTAGATGATCTGTGGGAAATTAAGATGATATTTCTTCAAGTACTTATCCAAATCTAGGAGAGTGATGTCGCAGATATCATAGTAATCATGGCCAACAATGTTCATCATGTCATCAATCCGCTTTCTTTCCAGTTCATCAGCCATTCCAATTCTCTTGGGAGCCATTAAATCTGCACAATAGTTGAATAAATTAACTCTTAAATGGATTTATTTTTTATAAACTTTGTGAAGAAATTTGAAAAAAATGGATAAGGCATTAAGGCGCGCAAGTATGTATGTACCGTGCAAGTTTCTGGCGCGCAAGTATTCCCACGCAAGTCCTATTACCTATACAGCAGCATGACAGCAAAGAAACATCTGAAAACACCAGGTGTTTTCTATTATTCCTTAGAACTTTATCTCTATAATCTAAGATCTTCAACGATCGATCCTCATAGGAAAGTTCATTATCTAATGGTACCACTTTTGGATTTAGTATATCTGAGGGGTATGGTGTTTACTTACTCAAGAGGGATACATGGAATACATCATGTACTTGAGAGAGTTTAGGTGGGAGTGCAAGTCGATAGGCCACTACTCTAATGAGATCATGGGTCTCAAAGGGGATAATGTATCTTGGGCCAATCATTCCATTCATCCAAAATATTATGAATTTCTTCCATGGAGGTATGTGGAGGAATTCCATGTTTTCAACATCAAACTCTAGGTCTCATTGATGATTGTCAGCATAACTCTTTTGTTAAATCTGAGTAGCCTTGATGTGTTGCTAAATGGTCTTGACCTTTTCCACTATTTCCTCAACCATTTATAAACCTAGAAGTTTTTATTCCCCAACTTCATCCCAACATGAATGTTTTCTTCACCTTTTTACATAAATGGGTTCATAGGGATCCATTTGGGTGATTTAGTGGAAATTATTATTATATGATAACTTGACCATAGGAAGATGTTTCTCCTATCCCTCTTTGAAGTCAATTAAACATGATCTCACTATTTCCTTGTGTGTATGGATATTCCACACATATTGGACCTCATTTTTAGGGTGACAACATGTACTAAATTTCAACTCAGTATTTATATCATGTTGGATAATCTTATAGAACTTAGAGGTGAATATTGGATCTTTATCAGATACAATTAGTAGTGGTGTTTCATGTAGACTCTCCACTTCTCTAATCTATATCCTTGAAATTTGATCGATTAAAAATTTCTCACAAATTGTAATGAAGCGAGTAGTATTTTTAAGATGATCCACCATAACCCATATAGCATTATTTCCTCTTGATTTATTTGGAAAACCGGTGAAAAAGTCCATGGTGATGTTTTTGAATTTCTATGTAGGTATGGGTAATGTTTTAATCATCCCCTTAGATTTCTACCTTTCTAACTTCACTTTTTACATATAATACATATTGATGTATATTTCATAATCTCCTTCTTCGTATTATCTCACCAATAGTTCTCTATGAGATCTTGATACATCTTTATGCTTCTTGGATGGATAGATAAAGTCCAAATATGTTCATCATCCAATAACTCCTTCTTTAACTCGGTATTTTATGGTATATATAGTTGTGACCTAAATATCACAACACTATATTCATTAAAATAGAACTCTAAGTATTTCCCTTTTATTATGGATTCTACTTTTATATGGATTCCCACATCATCTCTTTGATCATCCTTTATCTTCTCTAGAAGAGATGGTTGGGAAATCATTTGTGAAAGGATTAATAATATTCATTCCTTTATGATTCCCATATCCATACTATTCAATTATAATAAAATTATATCCTTATCAATTATCATTAATGATAGGATTTTTGGATCCTTTCTACTTAGATCAGTATACACTTTATTAGCTTTCCCAAAATGGTAGTGAATTAAGCAGTCATAGTTTTTGATCAGCTTTAACCATCTTTGTGGGTGCATATTCATCTCTTTCTGTATGAATATATACTTGAGGATTTTTGTATCCTTATATATTTCACACTTCTCACCAAAGAGATAATTCCACCATATTTTCAAATAAAATACCACTACAGTCAACTCCAGATAATGCATTGGATAGTTATGTTAGTGAACTTTCAACTATCCTGAAGCATAGGCTATGAATTTTTTATTCTAAATTAACACACAGCCCAATCCCTTCTTCAAAACATCATTGAATACCATGAAAAGTTCTCCACTTGTGGGTAGTGTGAGAATAAGCACAGAGATAAGCCTCCTTTTCAACTCCTTGAATCTCTCTTCACATTCATCATTCCAAGAAAAATTAACTCTTTTCTGAGTTAGCATTGTTATAGGGTTTGACAATCATGAGAAATTTCTCATAAATTGATGATAGTACTGAGATAATCTAAGGAAACTATGGATATATGTCACATATTTTAGCCTCAATTATCCTTAAATTGCATCTATTTTTAAAGTGTCTATGTATATCCCATTTCTCGTGATGATATTCCACAAGAATGAGAATTCCTTCAACCAGAACTCACATTCCTATACTTTTCATAAATCTCCTCCTTTTATAAGGTCTTTAGAAAATCTCTTAGATACTCCTCATGATCCTACTTGATTTTGGAGTATTTTAGAATATCATCTATAAAGACTACCACAAATTTATTGAGGTAATCCCTAAAGCCTCTATTCATAAATTACATAAAGATTACTGTAGTATTAGTGAATCTGAATGGAATTACTATGAACTCATAGTGTATGTACCTTATATGAAAATTATTCTTACATATATCCTCATTCTTAAATATAACTTGTTAATATCTTGACCACAGATCTACCTTGGATAAGTATTCTGCTCCATGTAGCTGATCGAATAAGTCATCAGTCTATGGTAGAGGATACTTTTTCTTTATTGTGATTTTGTTGAGATCATGATAATCAATGAAAAGACGTATCGACCCATCCTTATTCTTGATGAAGAGGACTTGTACACCCCAAGGTGAAGCACTTGGGAATATGATCCCTTTATCTAGATTCTTCTGTATGTATTTCTTCGTCTCTAAAAGTTCCAAAACATCAATTCTATACAGAGTCTTGGATAATGGTAATGCCTTAGGTATAAGATCTATTCAAAATTCAAACTCTCAGTTAGTAGGAAGTCATGTTAGTTCTTCGTGAAACACTTTAGTGTTTCCCCCCATAATGGGAATGTCTTCAATGATGATATTTTCCTTAGAGTCAGTAATTTAAGCAGGATAGTCTTGGTCATAGGGCAATAATATCCATTCTTGAGATGTTGGTCCTAAATAGGATCCATCCATATCCTTTTATTTGTATAGAATCAGATGAATATTCATAATGTGGAGAATGATTTCCTTCTCATGGTAATTTATGTTGGATATATATAGGAAAATATAATACATACCAAAAATTGCATCAAATTTTACCAAAGGGAGTAAAAAAAGGTTCTCTGCAAAGTTCATCCCATAAATTTTGATTTGGGAGGAGTTATATACTTAGGATTCAATAATTTCACCCTTTTTTGTTTTCACCAACATCTCTACTTCCATGATTTTTGGTGGTGTTTGAATAGTTCTACTAAACTTTCATGATATAAAGGAATGAATAAAACTAGAATAAAAAAATTACCTTCACTATACTTGAATGAATAACTAGTTGACCTATCACCGCTTCATTTTTTAGATCCACCTCAACATTTGTGGTGGAAAAAGCTCGCACTTTCTTCTATGGAGGTTATTAATTGTCCCTAAAAACCCTTCACTTAGTTAATTGGTTTATAAAGTTCCATGGTTCCTTATAGTATAAGAAATGAATAATTCACTGAGGTTTGAAAAGATCATTACTCTCTTATAATGAATTAGTCTCCTCTCAGTAATCGCTAGCTAGGTGTCATTCCTCCCTGTACCTAAATCATTTCCTCACCCCATTAGTCAATTTATGGGGTTCTTATTTCCACACCTTTGACAAGTGAGATGTTGAAATTTTCTAGAACCATTAGATTTTTTCCATCATACCACCAGAATTAAACTCCAATTTCTACTTTCTGAACCCCTTGATAACCTTTAGATTCACCGATCTCTATTTTGATGTTGAGGGAACATCAGAAAATTTCCTCATAGCTATAAAAGTATCATATTTCCAAGAATTTATTAGACTAGGTTTTATCCAACAAAATTAGTGGTCAATCTTTCATTTTGGGGTAATGAAAAATATGAAGGTGTATTTTACAAGTCTTGTAAAGTTTTCCTAATAATCCCCAATAGATTTGTAATATTTTTTCTTCAGAGCAAGGAAATCCCTTTCCATTTTATCTTAGATAGCTCAAGGAAAATATTCATCAAAAAAAAATTCTAGAATTACTTCCACCCCATCTCTTCGATTTCTTTTTTGGGATTTGTATTCTTGATCAATGTCTACCACTGATTAGATTCTCCCTCCATATGATAAATATCCATTAGAACATTCCCTTGCTCATAACATTAAAGGATGGAGAATATCTTCTTAATGGAGGTGATCCATTGTTCTGCGATTAAGGGATCAAATGATCCATTTAAAGTTATAGGTTTTTATCTAATAAATATCTAAATTGAAGATTGTTCTTTCTTAGGGGGATTTGGGTAATTATCTCGATTGAGGTTTCTATTTATAACTTGAGTCATCTAAGAGATTATTGTCATAAAGTTTTCTATTATCACTCCCATCAGGTTGGGCATATCATAGGGGAATTCATCACATTTACCATTTCATTGGTTGTTTACCCGATTTCTCCTGTTTATATTAATTATATAGAATAAATGGAAAATTATAAATGAGTATTTTTAAACTATTAAACACATAAAAGAGAATACAGTGGCATTAATAAGATAACTTATAAATTAAATGTATTTCCTTAACTTATGAATTTATAGGATTCAATCTATGTTTTCCATGATCTATTTCCTAATATATATTCTTATGGTTATTTCTGTTCAATTAATAATGGTTTGTAATTATCATATGAATTTACCAAATTGTATCTCTTAGTAGTGTCAAACTAGGTGTACAGTAAGGCATGGTGTCATGCACCAATTCTCGGTCGAGTCTAGCTCAACGCTGTGTTTTTCGGTTTTATCCCTTTGTACATTTGTTCTAGAGAAACATTCACTTGTAGTATCTAGAAAGGGATGTAGTTTCTTGGTAAACCGCTAAATATATACTTACCAAAATTTAGGTATATTTTCTTATACTAAGTCTTATCTCTAAGGATTTTTTTAGATGTTTCTAATCCTAATCCCAAAAATGACTAGAATTTTTCTTTTGATAGCAACTATAACAACCTTCCTCTTTATTGCACATTAATTCATGAGTTATTACATAATATTAAACTTAATAAAAACTATAAGATAATTAATTCTATTCTATTTAGTAATTAGATATATTACATAAGAACTTAAAATAGGGAATACATCATCTTTATTGAAAAATTCCTTAACATGATCGTACTTAAAATAGCATGGGATAACCTAGGGACATATATAAAAAAAGGGTGAGCTATAAATCCCACTAAGGGAATAAATATGAAATAACATGAATAAATAAATACATGTTAGACAATATGCATATCAATGGGGAATAAAATAAATGAGAATCATAAACATGAATAATAAGGCATGATATAACATGATAATCATAAAGGCAACATGGGAAATGTGGCAACAACTTAAAACTCTTCATCATAAACATAGTTCATGGATAACTGCCAAAAAATCATGATGGAAAAGGTTTCATGGTGGATTGATTTCACTCCCTAATCCCTTTCATGATATCTCATGAGAATAAAACATTACCCAATGCATTGGAACACTATATAATTCTGGGTGAATCCGTCACAGTTATTTCATTCTCATGCTTAAGTGTGCCATATAGATCATACAACATGGATTCATTCATCGTTATATTTTATTCCATTATCAAGGAGTGTGGAATAAATACATGTAAGCCCAAAATCAATTAATTTTAAGTGAATAAAGGTGAAATCCCTTGATATGAAATGGGTATGGTATTCACTACATAATTGTTTTGGCATGGAAAATCATAGTGAAATTTTAGAAGCATAACAACATCACTAAAAGATTAATAAAATTGGTTTATGAGAGATAAAGTTTCATATCATAATTTTTACATAAAATTGAAAGTAATAGGTATATGTAAAAACATATCCCAACATTAGGAATTGGAAATAGAAGGCATAAGATAATGAGGAAACTTGAATAAGGTAGAGCAAGAAAATAACCCTTACTTGAGTGTGTGACTCCAAATGCTTGATAGGAGATTCTTGAGAGATATGGGTGCCATGGGAGGACTCTGTAGGTGGGATGGTATAGAAAGGAAATGCTCCAAGTATTTTTAGTGAAGTTAAATGGGACCTTGGGTGTGTTAATATAATAAATTATTGGGGAATTCTTTAATATTTTTTAAACTTAGGTTTTGGAATCTATAAAACAAAATAACCAAAAACACAAACCTTACCATGGTTTTGGCTCATGGTTTCTACCAAATTGGTTTTTTTCATTATTTTATAATTCTAATGTATGAAAATAATAAAATAACTCTTTTTTATATACAATTGAGTCATACTCTTAAAGAAATGATTTTAAAAAGTTAAAATATATTAATGGCTTTGGAGGGTTCAAAAAGGCTTTATAAAATTAATAAAATAAACATAAAATCACATTATTTTAAACTAAAAACATATATTTTGTCTCATATACCCTTTATAGTATTTATTACATCACTTTTGGCTCTTTAAGATGTCATAATACACACCGTATATTTATAATGTATTTAGATTTTACCCAAGAATTTGGCTATCTTATAAAATTATGAAAAATTAAACATTGGATAATTTCAACAATACGATTCCAAATAAAATATTGATTTTATATAAATAATTTTATAAATATATTAATTTTTACTTTTAAAATAATAATCAATATTTAATGAGAAATTATGGGTTTTTTGAAAATAACTGTTTTTAACCCTTATAAAAATTACATTTGAATTCATAAAAATTATATGATAATTTATATTTAATAATAATTATTTAATAATAATTATTTAATAATAATATTTTATTAAAATATTATTTGTTTCAAAAATCATTTAATTCATCAAAATAGGCATCTTAATTGAAATTTAATACTAATTAAAAATATAAATTTTGTTTTATTGTATAAAAATCAAAGTCATTTATAAAGTAACGATATGAAGAAAACATAAAAATTATTCTATTGAAAATACAATATGAATTTTAATATTATTATGGTCTTGATATATATCCCTTTAATACACCTGAAAACCACCTAAGGGTAAGGTGCGTGATGGTGAGACTTTCATGGGGTGTTTTGGCGTACATAGTTTGGGTCATGATCTCGATGAGCATGAACTTCTCTCCTCAGCGGTTTTGATCATGCTTAAGTTATTAGATCTCAGCTTGGGCTTGGTCACGAGAAAATCCTAGTGATGCTATCTCCCTCAGAGACTCTGATAAATGGGCTTTATAGGGTACAATCCTACTAGTTGATGTTGTCACTTTCTTTTTCTATTTCAAATGGATTTGTTAAAGTCCTATATTTATACTAATCATGTTATCAATGTTAAACAACTATATTATCAATGGTAATGATGCTTAATGGTATTTTAAACCTGATAGTATATAATAAAACTAAATAATTTCATGTGATTTATATAGCTATAACACATAATAATTCATTTAATTAAATCACAAGTGGAATTTAATTTATAAATGTTTAGGTCATTACAAGTAGTATCTAGACATGGATGAAATTTCTTATAAAATTAAACAATCTATTTCTTACCAAAACATTATGATATTATCCTATACTTAGACTTATCCCCAGGGTTTTAATCAAAGATTTATAACCCTAATCTCCAAAGATTGACAAAACCTTTCTCTAATATCAATTATAATGACCCATAATTTTCATACATAAATATTACATATTAATATATGAATATTCAATAAATTCTTCAAAAAATATTCCTAAGAACCATATAATTTTAGTGTATTTGGATATTATATTTCAATATTCTTATTTTATGAAATATCTTCATCATCTATCATAAAGATCTCTCCTCATGATACTCTTCATAGGCACACCCTACTAAAAACATTCTTCATAACATGGGGAAAGGAAACATAAGAAAGGGAGATCTCAAATTATTAGTAAGGTTAACCATGTGAGATATCGATAAATAATCATATTAAACCAATAAGATAATTATAAGGTATAAGATCATGTCTATCACTTAGAATGTTCATAATTAATTTCAAAAAAAAACATAAAACATGAGTTGTGGCATAAAACTTTAGCATTTAAAAATTCATGAATCATAATAATGAGAAATCATCACAACCCAATCATGAACCATAAGTTAATGCCATAAATTTTTGTGGTATCATAATAATTATAGAAACCATTTCATATGTCAAGGTTAATTATCAAGACCATCATATCAAGAATTAAAACCTATTTCCCAAAGTAGATCAAGAACATCAACTTGTTTCTCATAACAGATCAAGCACATCAACTTGTTACCCTTAACTATCTCATAAGATATAATAATTTACCCAATGCAGTGAAGGTAGATATGGGTACCACCCATCACATAATAAAAACCATATATATGTGTGTAAAATGATCATAAATCATTTATGATATTAGAATCTATGAAATGAAATGGGTTTCTAAAGTTCCAAAGGATTGAATAACAACTGAGAAGGGGGGTAGAATCAGTTGTTCGCTTTTATAAGTTTCTATAATTTTAAAAAAATTACATGAAACCTATTAAATTTTATATCGTTGTTGTATTTTATTAAATACTCATGAATGAAAAAGTAGGAAGGAAATTAAATCCCACAAGATTTATAAGGTTTGATCTTGGTGTGAGAATCTACATCCTTTCCATAACCATTCCCATGGGTCTGTAGAAATTTAATATAATGAATAAGTGAATACAACTTGTGAAAACTCTTATTAGTAACCTTTTATATCATGATAGGAATGATTATACTGACTCCCCTCATTTTACAATGTTTTCTTACAAAAAATTGATCCACATAAGAAAATATCACAAAAACGTTTTCTCCTCAAAACTCAATCTGAAACCTTAGTTTGATTAACTCATTATGATGAACTCATTTTGATAAACCATTATCTCAAACTTCAATTATCAAACTTTATTCAACTTTTTATTATGGTCTTCCTTAGTCAGATCTTCCTCAGTCTGGTAATAAAACTTTCAACTATTTGATCTTCTAATGAGATCTCTGTCTGGAAAGTAGCTTTGGATCAAACTCTACAACACTCTGATTTTTTCTCACATGAAAAATGTAACAAATTAAGAATGTACTGTTATTCTATTTATAGGTATCTAAGAATGGAAATAACAGAAAACTAAGAAAATTTTCCCACTTACTCAAATTCGAAAACCTATGAATTTCAATTATATTTGAACTTCATGTTTGAACACTTCAACTCAGTTGGAACATTCTTGAATAATATTGAGTCTTCTTAGTAATAAACCTTCTCTAACTTCCAAAATTTTCTTCAATATGATTAAACTTCCTCAGCTCATTATGATGTAACTTCCTCATCTCATTATGATGGAAATTCCTCAACTCATTATGATGGAACTTTTTCAGCTCATTCCAAATTAACTTTCCTCATCATAGTTTGTCTGATTGACTTTCCCTCTTAGATTATATCAAATTGAATTTCCTCATCATAGTCATCCTAATAAAATTTCCTTGTTAGAGTCAGTTTCATTGACTTTTCTTCTTAGAGTCCTCTAATTAAATTTTCTTCTTAGAGTCAGTCGAATGGGACTTCATCAGCTTCGATCTGATGGAATCCTCATAATGATGGAATTTCCATTACAATGGAATTATCATTGCAATGGAATTCTCATTATGGTGGAATTATCATTATGATGTAAACTCCACTCTATAACTTTGAAATTATTTAAACCTCATTAGTTAAAACTCATTTAGACTTCTGGAAATTTTGGGCCCGATAACTCTGGATCTGAAACAAACTTTGTCTTTATTCCTAGAACTAATAAAATCTTTACAATTCCTCAATTTCTTAAAAATATTTTATCATTAGGGTTTTCATGATTTATAATAACTTCAATATTGCAAAAGAACCATCTTAATTACCTAGGAAAGTATTATGACTTCCCTTACTTTCAACACCTTCTTTCTTTCCAACCAAAACTCAATATGATTGGCTACATCTATTATCCCCCTTTATTCATAAGTCTTACATCAAAAGTGTTATAGTAAGATTATTATATTTGATAATTACAAACTAGAAAATAATCTTCTGACTTTAGGTTAGAATTTTTATGAACTTTCTAACTCCTGACATCATTTTCTTCATTCAACCGCTTTAGTAACATTCTAACTTTCTAACAACCATGTTGTCTGGTGAATCATGAACTTCATGCCGATGAAACTGAGAAAGATGGAGTGTCTAATCAATAGCTTTATATTTATGATAACTTCTATGACTGCTACTTCTCAATCTAATACTCTGCATCTGGTGATGCTCAGTATGATACTTTATGTCTGAAAAAACAACTTTCTCAAAATAAACTTTCCTCCCCATTTGTGTTTGAGTTTGAACAATCAGAAAATTTCACCTATTTTTCAAAATACATTCATTTAAAAAAATTAGTTTTAAAAAAATAAAAAACATTATTATAAAAACATATTAATGGTTCTTCAAACCCCGCTATTTTATTTTTTTACAACACTCATTAAAAAAATTTAAACTCTCATAAATTTTTCAAAACTCAATTTTTGAAACAACTCAAAGTTTTCAAATTTTATCAAAAACATATCCTTTCTAAAAAGAGAGTATCCAGACAATACACTAGTGGATAAAGTAATTTTTTTGAAGTAATTTAATCCCTAGATGACAAGAAAATTTTATGGCCATATAAATATAAACCCCCCTCATTTTTATCTATTCACACTTTTCTTTTTTATCTCCCCTTTGATTGTTATCTCCCTCGTTATCTAATAACTAAAACTTCATATTCATAAAAAAAGATAAGTAAAAAATTATTACAATGTTAAAAGTTGTCACTTTCTCTCCCCCTTTGTCAACATAATCCAAATCATGGTGGGGGACTTCCTTATGCGTTTTAGGAAGTCAATGGAGGAGGATGAATATGAAGTTGAAGTCTCAAATATACAAATCTTTCTTTTGGAATTTATTTTCTAAATATATCAGCAATTTGATACATTATTGAGATATATTCTAGAAAAAATCTCTAGATGTAACTTTATATTTTATAAAGTTAAAATTTATATCAATTTGTTTTGGTATTTAATATTGGATAATATTTTTATAAAGATCAATTACACTCTAATTATCAAAAAGTATTTTCAGTGGTTTAAAAACATTTAATTTCAAATCTTCCAGTTGAACTTTCATCCACAACATTTGAGTACAATCTTGAGTAGCTACAACATATTATGATTCCACTGTGCTCAGATTTTTTGAACTATGTTTCTTACTATTCCATCTCACACAAAATTCACCCAAGAAAAATGTTCATCCAAAAATTAATTTTATATCATTATAAACTCTAGGCGAATCAACATCATTATAACTATGATATTTATATTACAAATTCTTTTGTATAAAATCTAATGTGAGGTTATTCCATTAACATATCTCAGAAATATATTTTCTACCAATATATGAGACTCTTTCAGTTCACTTTGATATCCAGCACACAAAGTTATAGCATAAAAAATAGCTGGTCATGAGGTTGTGATATAAATTAAACTTCCTCTCAGCTTTCAAAATTATTTCTGATTCACACTTTTTCCAAATTTGTATTTACTCAAATTTATGCTCAATAAAATAGGAGTAGAAACATCTTTGAATTATACCATTCAAAAATTCCTTAACAATTCCCTGGCATACTTTTCTTGAAATAAGAAAATTTAATTTTCCTTTTGTTAAACTTGTAATATAAAGAATAAAGTTAATTCTAACAAAATTTTCATTTGAAAATTATTCTTCATTTCCTCAAAAAAAATATTTACAAACGTTTTCTTAATCCCAGTAATAATTATATCATCCAAATACACAATTATAATTAGTGTTCTGGGGTTTAATTCTTTCACAAACAAGTTACTATCAACGTTTCCTTTATAAAAAAACATTCTCAAAAAACTATCAATCTTTGAATACCGGTCATTTTTAGATTGTTTCAACCCATAAAATTATTTCTTTAATCTATAAACCATGTTTTCATTATTATCAAGTATAAAACCACAAGGTTGTTCAATGTAAAATTCTTCCTCAATATCTCTATTTAGGAAAAATAACTTTACATCCATATAATAAACTTTGTAATTTTGATGTGCATCTACTAGTAGAAACATTATAATAGTTTCTAATATTTAAATTGGGTAAAAAGTTTCTTTAAAATCTAAACCTTCCACCTATTCATAGACTTTACAAACAAGCTTTTTTTTTTCTTTCTTGAAAGTTATCCATGTTCATCCAAATTGTTTATGTAAACCCATTTCGTTATGATAACATTTTTACCTTTTTGAAGTGGTATAAGTTCCCAAGTTTTATTTTTCTCAATATGATCCAACTCTTAATTCATATAATCTTCTCATTGTTTGTGTTGAATATCTTTTGAAAATTATTTTGGTTCAACTTTTGAGATAATTGAAGTCTGATTCTCTAATCTCATGTTATTCTAGTATGAACTGGAGCCTTCTAATTCCTAATTATTTTGTAAAGTAGAAAATTTCAAAGTTTCATTTTCAGATTCAGTTTCCTCGTTACATGATTCTTTAGAATTTAGATAATTATATTTTTTATTAATCTTACATTCATTATAAACCTTTAGTTTATCCTTCTCAACATTATCAATAAATTTTTTTATATTTTCAATAACAGTCACATCATATGAATCTTCCAATATTTTTAAGCATTTTTTCCAACATGTTTAACTTCTTAAATTGGGTAAATAACCCATAAATATTCCTTCTTTAGATTTCTATTAAAACTTTTCAAGATCCAGATTTTTAATTTTTATTAAACATGGACTTCCAAAAATATTAAAGTATTTCAATGAAGGTTTTTTGTTATACCAAATTTCTTAGGAATCCATGTTGGATTTCAAACTCAAAAAATATCTGTTCTGAGAATGTACAATTGAACTAATAACTTCTCTCCAATAGAACTTTGAAATTTTGTATTTTTCTAACATGCATCTTCAAATTTCATCCAAACTTCTATTATTCCTTTTTACTGCTCCATTTTTTTGTGGGGTATATGGGGCACTATATTTATGTTTGATTCCATTATTTCTTATATAAGTTTAAAAAGTATTTAATGTGAATTATATACCATTATCTATTCACAATTTCCATATATAAACCCTTATTTTTTTTCTCAAATTCTTTTCTAAAGACTCTAAAAATCTCTAAAACCTATGACTTCTATTTCATAAATATAATGTTTTTCATTCAAGTTAAATCATCAATAAAAGTGATAAATTACAAATCTAATTTTATTTATTGATGCCTCATCAAACCACATATATCTGAATGAATAAGTTTAAGAGGTCTGGTAGATTGAATCTCAACATTTTTATGACTTTTATTAGTCATATTACCTTTCTAAAAAGAAACAAAAACATATTATTCTCTTCTTTTAGAATATGGAATATTTTGTACAGAATCAAATTTATAAAAAAAATCATACTTTTTTTCAAGATGGATAAGTATCTGGTGCCACAACTTATTCTCATATTCAACACTTAACTAATATGATTTGTTAAATTATCCAATTTGAGAGAGATTCTCACAAGTCATTTCTCATTTTTTAATAAATTTTCCAACTTTCACAATTCTAATGATACAAGGATTTATTTTGAAAATCACTTCTTTTCCATCATAAAAAAATTTACTTACAATAAGTAAGTTATGTTTTATTCCATCAATAAATAACACTTCCTTAGATTTCAACGTTTTTCTTCAATTTCAGTTGCTCTGATTCCTCTGATTTTTAAAGAACTACCATTCTTAATGGTAATGTCACCTCCATTGTCATTTTCAACATGTTTCAAGATTTTAAAATCACCTTTAATGTGTGATGGAAACCCAAAATAAAGTCTTTTAACTTGATTTCAAATATCTCTCAACAACAAAAGCACTTGCCTCATCTTTCTTCTTTCCAACTTCATTTTATTTTTTACCATAAGAGACTTAATCTAGAAGAATAGTCATAAAATTTTTTGCATAACTACCATTTTAATCACATCTTCTACAAACTTCTTAAATACATTAAAATTGATTATTTTTTGGAAAGTTTTTCAAGTCTTAGTATTTTTATTTTCTAAATTCCTATGGGTTAGGAAAGTTACTCATTATTCTTTCACCATTTATTTCTCTCTATTTAAAATTCTTATAAGAAGTAATAAGTTATACCAACAATTAAAATACATGTTCCATAGATTCAACAACACCAATAAAAACCATAAAATCTAGATTTTCTATTGAATTGGGATATTTCTCTATAGAAACTATTTTGAGGTATATAACTTCTTCATGTTCCAAAATACTCTAGGCATGGACCAATTTTCTCTTCAGTGATTTTTCAATTTTTTTAGATATGATAGGTTTCTGACATCCTTTCTCCATAAAAATTTTTCAAAAACTTTTTTTATCACCTAAATGTTAGAAAGATGAGATGAAAAATTATTTTTAATGGTGATGATTTCACCTGATTCTTGATTTTAGCTTTCTAAACAACTTTAGAAGTCTCAAATTTTAATTCCAAATATATGTTGTTGTTTTAATTAATCTTTATCAAGGTACTTTCATACTCAATAGGTTTTTATTGAAAAATTTTAACTACCACTTCCTCAGCATCCAACTTTTTACAGATCTATTAAACCATCTTTCCCTTTTTAGCAATTTTAAGTTTGTAACTTAAGATCTCCTGGATGTATTCTTTTTCTTGTTTGACAACATCCTTCTCACCAGCAATAACTTTTCCACTATATTTATTTATAATTCAGATATGTTTATTGAGATATCTATTTTACTAAATACATGCAACAAGTTCTGTTCTGAGCTGATATTCTCTGTAATATTATTTGTCTCCTCCTTCTTCTTCACTATCTGAGGAATATATTTTTTTCTCAAATTTTTCAATGAATGTTCTAAACTTTCATCCTCTGAATAATTTTTTTCATTTCTGTATGATTCATATTTATTACTAAAAATACTTATTTGGTATATAGTTAACTTCTTCTTATATTTTTTGGATGACTCTTCTTCATTAAAATTTTTGTTATAGATCTTTCGTCAAGGTTTTTCATCAAAATCATCTCAATATTCTTCAAATTTCTTCTTGGGGGAATTCATAACAAAGTGTCGAATTCTAACACACTCAAAACACTTTAGAGGAAGTTTTCCTCCATAATTTCCTCTTCCCCATTGATATTTTTTAGTTATAATATAAATGATTTTATCATTCAACTCATCATATTCCTTATCTTCATAATCAACAGGATCGTCATTTTCATCAACTTGAATTTTTATCAGTCTCATAGATTCAAAATCCATTTCATCTTTCATATTCTTTTTTAACAGAAGATTTATTAAAATTTTATAACTAATAATAAATTTATGTAATTCATTAATAGGTAAATCAACTTTATCTCATAAAGAGAAAAGTTTAGATTCAAACCTGTCTGCAAAGTTTCTTATAAGTTTCTTCACTGTTTTTTAATCTTATAGAGCTACTCCAAACCCTCTGATTTTGCAAAACAAATCATTTACCCTGGTGAAATATTCATCAATAGTTTCTTCAACTCTCATTATTATTTCTTAAAACTTACTACGCCAGATTTATAGCTTTTCTTACTTCAATTTAGTTTTCCCTTAAAAATATTTTGAATCTTGTCCCATACACTCTTTGATTTTTTGAGAACCATCACATTCATATAAAAAAATTTGAGAGAGTAATAAGGATATAATTTCTATCCTTTCCATCATATTAAATATTTCTTTTTTCAATAATCGTCATAGGATTATATTTCTCAATAGGTCTAAAACCAATTATAATTTCTTTAAAAACATCAAGGACAAGAGATGGGAGATAAGGAATCATCCTATTTTTTCATCCATGCTAATTATTTCTATAAAATATAGGAATTCCTCTATTGTTGATAGAATTTATATTATCCATGGTAAGGATTCAATAAGGGATCCTTCCCAAAAATACAAATTTAAGTTCCAAAATATCAAATAACAACTGATAAGGTTGTTGAATTAGTTTTTCATTTTAATAAGTTTCAATAATTTTAAAATTATAACCCTATAACATGTTAAAGTTTATATACTTATCATATTTTAATAAATAATCATGCATGAAAAAGTAGGAAATAAAGTAAAGAAAATTTGATTTATAAGGTTCAGACTCAGTGTGAGAACCTACATCTTTATCATAGCTACTCACATAGGTCTATGGAAATTCACTATAATGAAGAAGTGAATACAACTTGTACCAACTCCCATTAAACATCTTCTATATAATGATAGGAATGATTATACTAACTTCTATTAGTTTATAATGTTTTCTTACAGAAAATTGTTCCAAAAAATAAAATATCACAAAAAAATATTCTCAAAACTCTATCTCGAACCTCAGTCTGATTGACTCATTGTGATGAACCCTTTTCTCAAACTACACCTCTCATACTCTACTCAACTTCTCATTTGGTCTTACTTGGTTGGATCTTCCTAAATTTAGTAAGAATTTGAACTGTATGATCTTCTAACGAGATCTCTATCCAGGAAGTAACTTTGAATCAAACTCTAAAGCACTCCACTTTTTTCTCACCTGAAAAAGGTTGAAAACTATGAATGTATTGTGATTTTATTTATAGGTATATCAGAATGGAAAAGGTAGGAAACTAAAAAACTGTCCCTCTTACTTAAATTAAAAAAACTTTGAAATTCACTCATATTCTAACTTCATGTTTAACCTATTAAAATATTCTAGAACCTTAGTTAATGTTATTGAGTCTTCTTAGTAATCATTCTTTCACACTTCCTAACTTTTAACGGTATGATGGAACTTCCTCAGATAATTAAGATAGAACTTCCTTAGCACATTATTATGAAACTTCTTCATCTCATTCCAAATTGAATTTCCTCATCAGAGTTAGTCCAATTGACTTTCCTTCTTAGAGTCAGACTGGTTTAATTTTCTTATCAGAGTCAATCCAATTGACTTTCCTTCTCATAGTCATCCTTATTGACTTTCCTCCTCATAGTCAGTCTGATTAACTTCCCTTCTCAGAGTTAGTATGATGGAACTTCCTTATCTTAGGTCTTATGGAATCCTCATAACAATGGAATTATCATTACAATGGAATTGTCATTATGATGTAATTGTTATTATGATGGAAACTCCACTCTAAAACTTTGAAATTCTTCAAACCTCATCATCTATAACTCATTCAGACTTTTGAAAAATTTTGTTCCATATACTTCAGAATCCGATGAAAAATTTGTCTTGATTCCTAGAACCGATATAATATTTATGATTCTTTCATTTCTTAAAATGATTTTATCATGAGGGTTTTCTTGATTTATGATAACTTAAATATTGGAAAAGCACCATCTGACTTACAAAGAAAATTATTATGACTTTCCTTACTTTTGATACCTTCTTTCTTTCCAACCAAAACACAATTCAATTGGTTACACCTATTCTCTCCCTTTTCTTCATAATTCATTCATCTCATGTGTTATAGAAAACATATGATATTTGAGAATTAAAAACCAGAAAAGCATCGTCTGACTTTAGTTTAGAATGTTTAATAACTTTTTATCTCCTAAAATCACTATCTTCATTCAACCTCTTTAGTAACATTCTAAATTTCTAACAACCATGGTGTCTATTGAATCTTGAACTTCATACCGATGAAACTAAGACCAATAGAGAATTCTATCAACAATTTTATATTTATGATAAATTATATGACCAGTTCTACTTAGTTTGATAGTCTTTATTCAGTGTTGTTCAGTCCATTCCTCTGTTTCTGGAAAAAAACATTCTCAAAAACAAAACATTTCACCCCCTTTGTGTTTGGGTTCAAACATTCAGTAACTTTCACCTATTTTCTAAAACATTATTTTAAAAAATATTAGTTTTCAACAAATAAAAAAATAAAAAAACATCACAAAGGTTCTTCATTTTCATAAATATTTCATCTTTTCACCATAAACATAAACCATCCAGAGAAAGAATAAGGATAGTATCCTTAGATCATATCCCCAGTAAAGTATAAGTAACATCAAAGCATGTCATATAAGAACGGATTTTTTTGAAAGATCACTTGGAATAATTATTGAGGAAAATAATTTTTCTATTTTAAAATCACTTATCATTTTAAAAATCTATGCACTTATAAATGAAAACATTTTCCTTGAAAATAAAATTTTAAACTTGTAATGGAAGCTTCAAATCATTGAGGTGTCAGGACAGTTTTATAAAAAATAAAAAATGAGTAAAAATAACTATAAAATTAGTAGGAGAATAGAAAAAAAACATTTTGAATACATTTTTAGAAAACAGGGAAATGGAATAGAAATATTCTCTAGTGTAGACTTAAGCATAAACAATCCTGAATAATGATGATATTGTAAAATAAACCCTTACCTCTTTGTTAATATTTTTATCTTAAGCCCAATGAAATAAATAAACATATATGGATATGTAAATTACCATAAAATGCATAATATGTATCATAAAATGCATTAATAGGTAGTATATACACCACACAAAAAGAAATAAGTTGTGTATAAGGCATGTGTCCCATATAAATAAAAGTGAGATGAAAATATCTTATCTTAGGTCCAACTTCCTTTGAAAGTTATTTAACCTCCTATATAATAAATTTAAATTTATTATACATATATACTAGAATAATTAAAATTCTTATTATATCATATATATTCATTATATATATATTTAATGTCATCTATAATGATAGAGATATAAAATGAATTTCATTTTTCATGGAGATGGTAGGTTGTATGTACGCATGAACGTTGTATTCACTTTTTGAAGGATGAAAAAAAATAAAGGTAAATAATAATTCATCATTAAAGAATAATTATTATATCATATATATCATATATATTAATCATATACATATTATTTACCATCTAAGTAAGATATAATTGAAAAATTAATCACATCGCTTCGTGGAGGTGGTAGTCCACATGTGTGCACGAACGACGTTATCGTTTTCAAAAAGTTTGGAAGGTGAAAAGTTAGATACTAAATTTTCATTATAGACGAAAAATTATGTAATAAATATCATATATAAACATTAAACCCATCATTTTAATCATCCATTAAAGTTGGTGATAGAAAATGCATTGTATCACTAAGTGGAGACGGCAAGTCGTGTGTAAGCATGAACAATAATTTCACTTCTAGATTGATGGAAAAGAGGGTTTATAGTAGAATTTTAATAATAATAATAAAAAATTCCTAATATTTATAATACTTTAAGTTGTTATTTTATGATAAGTATCATAGAGTTTTATGTGGCAAAGAAGAGTATAAAAAGTGATCAGTTAGGTCTATAACCTCTTCTTTGAGATGACTCCCTTAGATATCCTATTAAGGGCTCTATGTGTAACACCCTGAGTTTTTATGATTTTTTTAATAAATTATATTTCTTAAATATCTTTCAATACATGAAACACCAAATTCAACTTTCATTACATGTAACTCTGAGTTTTACACCACGATATATTAATAATATTATTATTTAAACGAAACCATTTTAGCATAGCCATTAACAGTAGTGATGAAAATAGTAATAAATACTATTAGAATATCAATAATAATATTTTTATATATAGAGAACATATTGATAAAAATATTCAAAATTTTTGGTAAAGTCTTTATATGTTTCAAAATTACTATTTTCTCAAAAAAAATATGACTTTTGTGAAAAATAATAAAATTAATTTTGAAAATTTTATATGATTAATATGATAAAATAAACTTCATTTTCTAAATCATCAGGTCAAAATTATCTCAGGGTAAATTTTTGGTATTTTTCTGAAATGTTTCATTTTTTGATGAATAATAAAAAATACTGAATTTTAATTAAAAGTTGTCTTTTCATTTAATTTATTTAAAATTTTATATTAAATTTTAAATTTTTGTAAAGTAAAATTACTTAAATTATAAATCCATTTATCTAATTCAGTTCATTGGAATCAATTTTATATTCAATTTCGATATAAAAACTTTGTAAACTTTTGAACATTTTCTATTTAAAAACCTACTTTCTCATCACCTATGTGAGATTAATTTTAAATTAAATTATTCCACTTATGTGAATGGAATTTAGAAAAATGGATTCCATATTTTCAATAAATATAATTTATATTATCTAATAAATCCAAATTAATTTTTGACCAATATGAATAGTGAAAATAGTAAAAATTATTTACCATGGTTACGGTAAAAATGGGTTTACTAGGTGGTAAAACTAAAAATATAAGGGTTAAATTTACCTATAAAATTGTATAAAATATATTTTATGTCCACATTTTTACCTTATCACATCTAAGGTTAGAATTTGATCTATTTTGGGCCCTTTTGGCATGTGAAAAAACATGGGTACACTTTTTATTTTCAAACAATTATAGGTGTGTCACTCACATTACTTATAAAAGGACACCCATATCCTATCTTATTCACAACTTCTAACCATTTTTGTATGGAAAATACCTACTCAAATCGCTTCTCAAATTCTATCAAATTGTCTTACAAGCCTTAGTTTGGACAAAAATCCAACCAAGGAAGGTATTTATTGGAAACCTAAGGAGGATACTCGGAGAAAATGTAATGTTCATCAACGATCATTTTTTGTTTATTTCTTCCTTCACCTCATTCAATTATTGTTATATCAAATAGGGTTTTCATAATAAAATAATTTAAAACCCTTGGATGTATTTCATGATTTTTTATAAGGGAAAATGACCAAATCATGCTTCACTTGGAAAGGAGTAAGACCCACTGAATTACTTGAATTAATAAATACTAACTTATGTGATTTTTTCAAGTAAATTCAAGGGGTAGGATTTCTTACTTTATTAATTTTATTAATGACTGTATTAGGTATTGATATATCTACTTAATGAGGTATAATTTATATTTCTTTCAGATGTTTATGTAATACATGCATGAAGTAGAAAACTAGTTTGGTAAGAAGATTAAAGAAATTAACTCAAAATAAGGAAGAGAGTATCTAAACCAAGATTTAATTGATCACTTGTAGGAGGTTTGGATAGTATCCCAAATAAATCCTCCTTATACTCCTCAATGAAATAGTGTCAGTGAAATGAGGAATCTGTTTTTTCTTGACATTTTTATATCAATGATGAGTCAAAAAACACTTCCATTGTCCTTTTGGGGATACCTGTTGAAGACAACGATATATACACTTAACCAAGTACAAAATAAATCTACATATGGAATTACATATGATTTTTGGTATGGAAACAAACCTATTATATAACATATACATTTGTGGGATGAAATGATTTTTTTCAAGACTATACCTAGTGATAAATAAGTAGCCTAAAGCATGAATTATATCTTTATAGGTTATCCTAAAGAAACTAAATAATATTAACTATATAACCCTTCAGATATAAAATTTATTATTGAAATACATTCCTTATTTCTATAAATGGAACACATTTACAATTGAATAGTGGTATAAAGACTGAATTATATGAATTGATGCTTCAGATGCATGAGATTTGGTATGGTAAAAATATCCATAAGAGACAGTGGGAGATCAAGATGTTATTGAGACACAAGTACTGCATAATTCTACTTGGGAGGTTACAGTACTAGAGTGATATTGTTTTCTTATCAAATATTTAGGTGACACATTACTCCTACAAAATGATGAAATTATAACCTACAAGGAATAAATAAAAGGAAAGGATGCTTCTAAGTGAAAAGATTCCATGAATTCTAAGATGGGGTCCACGTACCAAATAAATTTCTGGGTTTTGAAAGACCCTCTAGTTTATGTCAAATCCATTGGGTGAAAATAGGTATTCAAGAAGAAGTCAGATATACATGGTAAAGTAAATACCTATAAATCAAAACTTATTGGGAAATTTTTTAGAAAATTTCATGTCATGGACTACGTTAAAACGTTCTTTCTAGTAGAGATGCTAAAATATATCAAAATATTAGTTGTAATAATATTTTTCCATGATTATGAAATTTGTAAAATTGATGTCAAAAATAATTTTCTAAATGGTAAGCTGGTTGAAGATGTTTATATGGACCAAACTGAAGTATTTATTAAGTCAAATAGTTCCAATAAAGTATGTAATATATAGAGATCTGTTTATGGGTTGAAGAAGACATCATGATCATAGAATGTTCATTTTGATGGGGCAATACGAGAATTTGGTTTCGTCAACAATGAATGTAATCCATGTGTCTATAGGAAGGTCAGTGGTAATTTCATCATTTAACTTATATTATATGTTGGTGAAATATTAATTTTGAAAACAAGTGAAAGTATTATAGTCAGTTAAGACTTGGTTAAAAGAATGCTTCTCCATGAAATACTTAGTTTAGGTAGCCTACATCCTAAGGATTAAAATCTACTGAGATAGATCTCAGAGGCATATTGGACTAAGTTAAAGTAAATATAATAAAAAGAATCTCAAAAGTTACAATATGGAAAAATCCAAGATTGGTTTGTTTCTAATGTCACATGGTATCATTCTCTTTAAGAAAATGTATCCTTAAACATAGTAGGAGATTTAAATAATGAGTATAATCTCATATTCTTTAGTGGTCGGATCTATCATGTATTCCATTCTGTGTAAAAGGATTAATGTTTCCTTTTCTTTAAGCATAGTGGGAATATATTAGTCAAATCCAAGAGATCTTTATTGGGAATATGTAAAAACTATCTTGAAATAATTGAGACATACAAAGGATATGTTCCTAGTGTGTGGAGGATATGAGGAACAAGTAGTGAGGGGATACACTAATGCTAGTTTATAGATAGATAATAATGATCTAAAATCACAATAAGGTTATTCCTTTTTCCTAAATGGTGTTGTAGTGAGTTGGAGAAGCTCCTATGGTCACCGACTCTACAGCAGAATCCTAGAATATTGTGGCTTCTAATGCAACTAAGGAGGCAATTTGGATAAATATATTTGTCTCAAATATTGGTGTTGTTCCAAGAATTACACACCATGTTCTCATTTATTGTGATAATATAGAAATAGTGGTGCTTGAAAAGGAACTCAGGTCACATGAGAGATCAAAGTATATACTTCGGAATTTTCCTTTATTGAAGGTTTTTACATAGAGAGGTGAAGTTGTAGTCATCAGAGTAGTCATAGAGGATAACATGGAAGACCCCATAACTAAATACATGTCTCATTAGATGCATGATTATCATGTGAGAGATAGTAGGTTGAGACTTATTAGTAGTTGGATCTATAAAATTGGTAGTGTTGTAAGTGGGTTCCCTAGACCCAACTCAGGAATGTACTTTTATTACCATTACATTAATACAATTTGACATATACTTGTGTTTTTTTCACCATAATAGTGTTGATACTTCTGTATCCATTATATTATTGGTAATGTACTTAGATTTCATTTTCTATCAAAAGGTTATAGCAGTTATCATGCTATAATGAGAATCTAGAGATTCCATGATAGTAATCTTAAACTTATGTCAGATGGTCTAGATACATCATGTTGATAAGACATAGATACTTTTGTACTATCTGGTGTTGAGGGCTCAAAAGCATCAAGGATTTTCTCAGGAATTTCACACTTAGTGATCTATAGTAGATGAGACCATGAGGACTGACCAGATAATAGGAATACCACATGTTTCTAGTTTCATTTATAGTTCCTATATCAGAACACATTTTATGGTCACCTGAATTGATATTATTATCAGTGTATACTATCTAATTACGTACTTTGATGCAAGATAAAAACTATTTCATTAATTTATTATCGAGGTAGCTTGTGTTGGGTGTGTTATTGGTGGTATGACATTTATTCAATAATCAAGAAATAATTTTTTGCTTTCAAAAGGAATTGATATCTCGGACCTTATTGATCAGGATAGTGGTACCTTCACTAGATCCATAGCCATGGTAGAATAAGGTAATCCCATTCAATTATTTCAATGAAAAATAAATCAATAAAGGATGATATCATCAAGTATGCATCCTAATTTATGAGATATCATGTGACAAAGAGATTAAATTACATGATTTTTGTTCTTAGGGAAGGTAATCATTTCTATGAATTTTCCTTATATCCTTAGGAGCCTAGATGGGTTGTTAAACACTACCCCTAATCTATGAATAGTATTCACTACTATATAGATAAGTACCTATATGGTCACACACTTATCATTTTCAAAAGTCTGTCCAATTTTGATGAATATGAGTATAGGAAATGGTGGGGGCCACTACAAGGTCTGAGAGATGTCTGAGAATAAACGATATCCAATGAATAAATAAATTCATTAATATTTGATTATATAATAATTGGAGTTGAATTTATTTATTAAAATTATTCATAATGTATTAAGTGAATACATGGAAAAATATTATATGAATGAATACTATTTTAATATTCAAGGTTTGTTTAATATTTACTAGAATTATGAGTTGAGTTTGTGAATCTCTTTTATCACATAATATATTTATTATATATTAAAATTATATGATAAAAATATAAATAATGTTTAAGACACAGTTATTTGGTAATAACATGTCATTTATAGCCTATTTAGTGGGTGTTACTTATATGCAGAGTTGGGGATCCCTTTTTAGGTGTTTAACCTGCACTATATAAGAAAGAGGGGGCTCATTTATAAGGGACTTTTCATACAGTCAAATTTGAGATCTCCTCTTCCCTCTTTCCTATATCCAAGAGAGAGAAGTATTTATTCCAACTATTTGATCCAAGGTCTCATTCACATATCAAAGGAAGAACATCATAGTGATCATTAAGACACTAAAGGCTTCGTCAAACTTGTGTGCTAGCACCCAGATTTAGATGATTGGAGTTCCTGTAAACTATTGAAGTGTGTTTAAATTTTCTAAAAGGATTATACGTCTGATCCTTTAATAAATGGTTGTCAGATATGAGAAGTTGATGAACACACCATCAAAATGAATGAGGTAATTTTTTATTTTATTTCTATGATTATTAATTTAGGTGAGATCATTGACCTTTTATTAGGGATCATTTTTTAGTGGATAAAATTGGTACATTCATCCAACAATGAGAAATTTTAAATCTCTTTGAAAACCCCTAAGGGTATTGTTATTTATCTACAAGTCTAATCAAAATAAAAAATTTATAAATACTCAAACAGTGATACATAATTAATTAAAATATAGTATAATAAAAGTTCAAGGTAGAACCCAAAAATATGGTGAAATTAGTTAATTTATTTCTTCAAAATAATTGATTTATTTAAATTGAATAAAGGGAAAGAAATAGGCT
Source organism: Viscum album (assembly GCA_963277665.1). Lineage (NCBI taxonomy): Eukaryota > Viridiplantae > Streptophyta > Magnoliopsida > Santalales > Viscaceae > Viscum > Viscum album. The sequence goes on from OY728123.1 coordinate 1,769,185,157, forward strand.
TTGGTTTTGGGAATAGTTCTAGGAAAGAAAAATAAATAAGCAAAGCATACCTAATTAGTTTTTTGCAAAACAGATTTGATGGTGTGTCGAGGCTTTAGAGTTTTAGGATTCTGGTGTAATTAGTTTTATTGTAATCATATTTATTAATCCATTTTTTTCTTTGGATTTGAGATGATGTTGATTTGATGGTCATGGTATGCCCTCCTCAAAGTGGTGATTCCCCTTTTCCCATGGTTAGGTAATTATAGCATTGCCAAATTGAATTTGTCTCGATACCATATTTAAAGATGGTTTTATTGAATGAGACAATGGTCATGCCTCAATTCAGGGTAACCAGTTCTGAAATTTTATATGTTCTTTTATATTTATTTATCAATGGTCATGATGAAAATTAATTAAATGGTTTGGGATTTGATAATAAAATTATAGAAATCCAAATACATGAATAATAATAATAATATATAGATCCAAAGGAAACTTACCCATTCATGTTTATAACCCTATAAAAATGTGTATTTTACCCCCTAATCATAGTTATGAGAGAGTAATATAGAAGGAAAGAGAGAAAATAAAACATGAATGGAAGATCCAAGAGGAATAATGGATAGGACCTTATAGTATCATAGCTTCCTACCCTAGACTTTGGCCTCTAGAATCTACCTAGAAAAATATTTTTATCCCTTTATTTATAGAATTCATTAGGGATCATGTCACATTAAATAGTTTCATAATGGTTCATCAAGTCATCCTTGGTGATCCTCGATTCATAAAATAATTCTATGTTGCATGTTGCGTAAAATCTGGATATTTTTGGGCCATCCTGAAACTTTCACATCATGTAAGTGTTTCCCCACGTGTAATGTTTTCACATAATAAAATCATCTATGTCTATTTTTTGGAAGTTTCATGGTGTGGCCATATGTTTCACACCATGACACATGCTTTCATCACCCAAATCCATTTTTCCTCACTTCGTGTATTTTATTTTCTTCATGTCTTGTAATGTTTTCATGTAATGTAATGTTTAGATGATATAAATCCTATGTTTCCAACTCCAAAAACTCCATTTCATCCAAGTTATTTTGTTTCATCCCCTCGGTAGTTTTCTATACGTATCCTTCATATTGGGGAGCCCTCTTTTGGTGGATTCCATGGTTTTTTCACTTCTTTTTCTCATTTACCACAAAATATAGCATCCCATCCAAATATGAATAGTATGTTTAATAATCAGGTAAGAATTAACAATTTAAATATCAAATGTGATGTATTTTAACATAAAAATGTATATTATAAATGCACATACCAAATTCCCCATACTTGAATTCATAATTTTCCTAAAGGATGTAATCTCAACATATTACAAAGGACGTTCACCTTAAAATGCTTTAAACTCATTATTAATAAAAAAAATTGATAAAATGAGAAATTAAATGATCAAGAATCACACATGTAAAATTAATTATCACCTCATTTTTAAAAGGAAACAAATCAAAGATGTATTTTAATTTTATTCTTTTGAAATATTCAATCCTTTCCATTCATCTATTTTAATTTTTTAAATTTATTATTAATATGAATTCCAGTTGTAGTCTACCTCACTTGAATTTTTCTTCTCATCATCAAGGTAAAAATGTAAATAGAGTTTATCACATACCTCAATAACATGTCTCTTACCATAGGCTTGTGATGCATCTATCATTTCTACCACATAAAGATGTAGATCAGATTTAATCATGAGGTCTTCATCATTAGTTTTAAATGACTCTTAGGTTTTAGGGGATATGGGTAAATGATGTTGACAAATAAATCTCAAAAATGAGGTTTTAATCTAAAGTGTAATGCATGATATTAAAAGATATTCTTAATAGAAATTTCTATCACATATGTCATCTCTCTCTTCCCCCGAAATTTCTCAAAGTGGGACCACGATACATGTAAGCACAATGAATAAATCAATATATATTACTTTATTTTCTCTCTCTTTTTTTCTCTTTTTTTCTCTTTTTTTCTTTTTTTTTTTGAAAATTTTGTTTAGGTAAAATCTCGCATGCCCTACCTAACCATGTAGGATCAAAACATCATCGGTATGGTAATGATAATTTTTTATCCTCCTAATAAATAACCCATTTTTTATTTTATTTTTATTATTTTATTAACAAGATAGGTGAATAATGATATAGTACATTGAATGATATCATTTCCTCTCCAAAATAAAAATAAAAACCACAACATAGACTTCTCAATGAAATATATTCCTATCCACCATGGAAAGTATATCCCCCACAATTATTCTTTTAAATACCATGCAAAGTATTTAGAGGAAGGTTGGAAGGGATAAGATAGGATTGTAACATAGATAATTTCCTAACAAGGAAGATCATGGATTATACTAGCTTAAAATGATTAATATAAGGTGGGTTGAAGGATAAATAGTTAAAAAAAGATTCCTCAATCATATTAGAAGTTACTCTATTTAGTTATATCATTTATAAGATGCTAATAAATTATTATAAGATAATATTACTAAGTCTCATAGGAAATATATGATAAGAAATAATTGGAAATATTAGGCTCATAGGATGTATTAGGAATGATAATGAAGGGTTGGGTCAACTACTCATGGAAATTCATATGAATAATTAAATAAATTATTGAAAATATCTGAAATTCAAAGCATTTCCAAATCTTAGAAAAAATTCATTTACAAAGATTAACCAGTATTATTAAAACATGATTTGAAAAATACTAATCCACATGATTATCCTTACTAATAATTTAATTTGTTTTCATTATTTGAATTTATTGATAATGAAATTTAAAATCACAACCTGGTAATTATCCTAGTCAATTTATGTCTCCTCATTTAGTTGATTAAAGTAAAAAATCAAATGTGGGGATGAAATTGGAAGTAAATATATTTAAAAATAATAATTTTGTGGTACAATATAAAAATATATAATTAAAATGGTTACTCCCCTTTTAAATGTTACTTCAAAGTTAGCTGCATAGGTTCTTCCTGCACCAGATTCATGATGTGTATGGGTTTCATTATTTGTACTCTGTAAATTTTATGATGCGAACGGGGTTCACAACATGTATTACTCCTGAATAATCTTTTCATTCTTCCTATTTTTTTCTTTACAATGTCTTGATTGTCCTAAAAAATAAAAATAAATAGGCAAAATCATAGAACATTATTAATGATTTTTAAAAAAAATAGAGAGACTTCATGTGCGCCTCTAAAAACAAAAAAAAAGAGAAAAATACAAAAAACTTTGGTTGCCTACCTAGATAACTTTTGTTTACCATTATTGGCTCTACCATACCCCCTTCATCTTTATATTTGGTGATAGATGATTAGAAGTATTTTACCTGGTCAAGGTCCATAAATGGTCTCAACAGTGAGATGTCAACATAGGGCGGGCCCTATCCATCTTCTCTAAATAAATTAATTCTTTATCTTGGTAAAACATTATTTATTTCCATTTGATCTATCAACCATTTATTCCTTAGTACTAAAAAACTAAATATAAGGTCGTGTACCATCTATACACATTATCCCTTCTGAAATTTTGTGGAGTTGATTACTCTTCTAGTATTAGTGGTCTGAATCCTCAACCTATCTTTCTTCATCTCGGTACTTTTAATTTGAATATCCTCTTGATCAACAGTATCTATCTTGATTAATTCATCAATATTAGAAAAATATGAAACTCTGATTATCATTTATTCAAACTCGTTATCTTCTCTCACATCACATATCTTCATCACCTAGTGGATATTGAAACTTACTTATTCATAACCAACTCTCAAACAGAGATCTCTACTTTGTACACTGATCAACGCACTCCTAGTGGCTAAAACGGTCTCTCTAGAATTAGTGTAGTCTACTCCTCTTACATATCAAACACTAAGAAGTTGAAAGAGAATTATAATTTTTTGACTTTGATCAGAATATATTCAATGACCCCTTAAGGGAACTTTAATATTGAGTCTTCCAATAGTAGTTCAATTATTGTAGGCTACAATCTCTCCAATCCTAAGATCTTGTAAGTGGTGTATGACATGATATTGACACTACCACCTAAGTCACAAAAATAGGATATAAATTTATTTTCTCTAATAAAAATGGGAATTAAGAAGATACCTAGATCTTGATGTTTCTTATGTAGGTCCTTAGATACCACCGCCAAACACTCATGTGTGAGTGGGATGGTTCCAATTTCATAGGAATTGTTATTATTAGTCACTAACTCTTTCATGAATTTTGTATAGGTTTATTTTTTTAGATCTTATGTTAATGGAATATTAATAATAATTTTTTAAATTTTTTTTAGAAACATACCTTTTTTCACATCGATCTTCTCTTTTTCCATTCATTCTGAAAATGGTAGTCTTGGACTTCACTATAATAATTATTCTTTTTAATCTTCTCCATATACTTGTTCATAACTTTTTAGAAGATCTTATTTATTTTCTTATTGTAATCTTCTTGGTTCATAATGATCCTGAGTGACTTTTCTACTCATTAGAGAAATGGATTTTAAATCTTCATGTGGGCGTACTTCAGGGAATCCTTCAAATACTCCTCTAGGACTATCTCTGAGTTTCTTAAAAAAATACTACTTGGAATAAAAAGGTTACAGAGTGCGGATCTATGATCTATTGATTCTTCCTTCGTCTAATTTATTGATGCACTTTGATCTTTTTAATATGATGATAATTAATTGATAAAAACACCAGTGGAAGTCATGAAAGTAGACAAAGACTCCTCTAGTGCGTGGACTTGGATCATCAATGAAGGACCTTGGGGTTATTGTTGTTGGTACCCCTATACAATTTGTTGGTATCCTTTCGCTTTCTATTGTTTTGGTCTCCAACCATTAAAATTATTACCACAATTTTAATCAATATAATTTACTTCTTATTTATACATATATTGGGGTTGTTTTTGTCCCATCATCAAGTCCATTTCTTTGGTTAGGTATTCCATTTGTGTCACTATATAGTCATTATTTTTTTATCATGTGTAAAACTCTATGTAGCATACCTTAACCTTTACACTAGAATCTATTGTTCACTATTTCATCTAGTATATTTTATCTCTCCTCAAGCAATTTCTTTAGCAGTGATCCTCCAACTGTAGCATCTAAAATATAATGATTACCCTGTGAAAGTCCTTTATCAAAATTTTGATTAAAGTAATAATTCAATAGCATGATGGTGTAATTTATTAGTCAATTATTTGTAATGTTCCCAAGTAGCATAGAGGGGTTCATCTTCAAATTGAAAAAAATAAGAATTTCTACCCATATGTCCATCAACTTTGAATGTGGGAAGAAGAAAGTGGGAAATTTCCTTGATAGCTTATCACAAGTAGTGATAGAATGTGTTGAAATAATTTTGATCCCCTCTTGATCTCACTTTCATAAATAAAAATGGAAGATAAGGAGTCTTACCACATCACTTGAAACATTCAAAAATTGGAAAGTATTATAAATCCCTAGAAAGCTTCCAAGATGTCTGTTTGGATATTCATGGGGTATTTAGGTGAATTTAATATTGTTTTAGATTATCTATATGATTCAATGTTTAATCTTGAAGTTATTTTCTACAATTGGAGGTTCTAGGATTCTTGTTTGAAATCCTATGTTTGATGGACACCCGTAGTCAGCGAGCGTACATATCCATGGATCACTTTGAAGAAATCATCTTGTAGTTATATATTACACTTCACAAACCATAGTTGTAGTGAATTTTAACTTTAGAGTGTGATCAATGTTTGGATTAGACTTGATGATCTCTTTTACTTTTTATCAACTTTTTTAAATTTGCCTTTAATGTTTTAAAATCTGAAATTCCAGTAATAACATGTCAGTGTAAACAAGGAAAATAAAATAAAGCCGTAAAATTAAAATTATACTAAAAAATATTTATAAACCATCCTCATTAATGGTGCCAGTTTTGATAGGCCCTAAAAGAATATTTATTTCCCTAAGGATCTAATCAAAATAAAAAATTTATAAAAACTCAAATTGTGATACTTAAATAATTAAAATATTTTATTAGGAAATTTTGAGTTCAAACCCATAGATATGGTGAAATTAGTTAATTTAGGTTTTCAAAATAATTGATTTATTTAAATTTAATAAAGAGGAAGAAATAGACTTCTGTTTTGGGAAAAATTTTAGGAAAGAAAATAAAGAAACAAATCACATCGTTTGGCTGTTTGGAAATCATATTTGAAGGCGTATCATGGTTTTTTGGTTTAAAATCTCAAGTGAAATTGGATTTTAGTCATCAAATTTATTAATCCATATTTAGAATCAGAGTTGAGAAAATTTATAACCAATGTTCATGGTATCCCCTACTCAATGCAGTAATTACCCTTTTCCCATGGTAAGGTAATTAGGACATTGTCAAATCAAGTTCGTCTCGATACCATATTTACACTTTGTTTCCATGAATGAGATAATGGTTGTGAATCAATTTAGGGTAACCAGTTGTGATATTTTAAATGTAATTTCAAATTCAATTAACAATAGTTATGAAAAAAAAGAGATTGTATGTTGGTAACCAAATTACAATAATCCATATACACGAATAAGAATAATAAATAGATCCAACTGCAAATTCCCCCTTCATTTACATAAACCTAGAACAAGGTGTTTTTTACCCCATCATCCTAGTGATGAGAGAGTAAGAGGGGGAAAAGAAATAAAAGAAAACATGAATGAAAAACTAAATAAGAAGAATAGAGAGGATCTTATATCATCTTAACTTCTCACCCTAGAATTTGGTCTCCAGAATCCACCTAGAAAAAGATTTTCATCCCTATATTTACAGAATTCATTAGGGTTCATGTTGTATTCAATGGTGTCATAATGGGTCATTAAGTAATCTTGTGTGGTCCTGAGGTCATAAAATAAGTCTATACCACCCTTTGTGTCAAATCTCGCCATTGTTTGGGTCATCCAGGCACTTTCACATTGTGTAAGTGCTTCACCAAATGTAATTTTTTCACCTCATATAATTTTTACATGTATTCAAATCATATCTGGCTATTTTTTAAAGTTTTACAACATGACCATATGTGTCATTTCGTGACACATGTTGTCATCACCCATACCAGCTTTTCTTCACTACATATCTTGTATTGTTTTGACATCATCTAATGTTTTCATGATGTGAATTTTTTTGTTTATAGCTCCAAAAGCTCTGTTTTATCCCAATTCTTTAGTTTTAGTCCCCTAGGAGTGTTCCATAAGAATATTTTATTGTGGGAAGTGTTATTTTATTGGATATATTGGTTTTTTTCACTCCCTTTTCTCATTTCCAACAAAATATATCATCCCTACCAACCATGAAAAATCTTTTAAATAATCATGAAATAACTAAAAATTTAAACATCAAATGTGATATATTTTAATATCAAAAATCAATATAAAAATGCATGTATCATCTTGAACCATTTGCTTTCACTATATTCCTTGGTACCAACATATTGTTTCACTTGGATCGGTGATAAGAAAACCATATCTCCTTGGTTATCCAACCTTTCTAAAATACTTACATGGTACTTGTGTCTTTGAAACATCATCCTCTCCCATAATATCTTGTGGATATCATTTATGCAACAAGTCTTGTGTATCCAACGAATTAACCACCTCAAAGTAAATATTTCTCCCACTATTTCCATTGGAAATATGTTCCATTTACAAAAATGAGGCAGGGATTAAAACAATTACATTTCTATTTAAATAGTTATATAGGTAATATCTTTTAGTTTCCTTAGGATAAACTATAAAGATGCACTTCGTACTCTGATATACTAATTTTTCACTGGGTAAAGTATTGAAAAAAGTCTCACATCCTCATGCATGTATGTGTAATAGAATTAATTTCCTTCCATACCATAACTTATATATAATCTCATTTACTAATTTATTTGGTACTTAGTTTAGTATATATGTCATTGTCTATAGTGAATATCCCTAAAAGAATAATGGTAGAGTTTCATGAAACATCATTGATCTAACCATGTTAATAAAGGTATGATTCCTCCTTTAATTAACATCATTCCACTAAGGTGTATAAGAAGTAAGTTGGGAAACTATCCCAAAATCTGTTAGATTATTTATAAATGTTTGGTTATGATACTCTCCATCATAAACTGATTGACGTTTCTTAATATTATTACTAATTTGATTTTATACTTAATTGTGATATTCCTTAAAAATGCTATAGGAATATGAATTATACCTCAGTAAGTAGATATGTCCATATCTACTATATTCATCGGTAAAATTAATGAATTTAGAAAAACCACCCTTTTCCTCTACTTTAAATGGACCACATACATCAGTATGAACCAGGTCTCATGGTTCTTTATCTCTTCCTCCATTCCCACTAAAAGGTGATTGGGTTAATTTACCTTGTAAATAAGCATGACATGTATGAAAGGGTTTTAACTCTATAGAATCTAAATACCCTACTTGATATAGTTTACTTAAATTATTCTCATTTACATGACTTATCCAAAAGTAGCATATGCAGGTAGGATATGAGTCTTTCTCGCTGTATTTTTCATTGATTTCAAAAACATGATTTTTTTTATTAAAGTATATACAACCCATTATTAATATCTACCATACCATAACATATGTTTTCATTATACATAATAAAAAATTTATTTCCAAACATGAAATAAAATATTGTAGTTTCTAAAATCTATATTGAGATTATGTTTCTGGTAACATATGGTACATAAAAAAATTATTTAGTACAAGAACCATTCCACTAAGAAAAGTAAACTAATAATATCCCACTACTAATTCTTATATTGTTTCACCATTTACTACTTAGATATCAAATTTAACTTTTATATTTTTCTTGAATCTACTTGGTTCCTTTATTTGAATAAAATTTGTGAACTACATACAATATCCATTACCCAACCTGTATATATAGATATATTGAATTCAATGAAAAATATTCCTAAAGCATAAGTGTTAACTTTCTTTTTATCCTCAACCATATAATTCTTCTTCTAGTATCCCATATTTCTATAGGAAAATAAGACTACCACTTTCTTGTTTCCCTCCATCTATATTTTAGGAATATTAGGAGGGTAGTTCATCGATATCTTTGACTTAGAATTATCCCTTAACACTTTAGGATTATCTTTCCTCCTCTTGTTCACTATAAGGACCGAAGAATTAGAAGTCATCATATCCTTATCTACTTGGATAACTAGAGATAAAAAATCTAGGTGTGAATTACTCATGTTATTTATATTATAATTAACAATAAAAGTTTAGAAGTTATGTGTTAAATATGAAATAAAGATATAAGTTTCTAGTTCTTTGTTCAGTTTGAACCCAAGGGACTCCAGTATCACAATGTACCTGATAATATTGAGTATATGAGGTCCTGGTTAATTCCCTTCTACAATCCACATCTATACAATCCACTGGATATTTCATATCTTTCTTATCGATCTCTCTCTTGATATAACACTTAGATATGAGATAGAATTTGTAAATCATCTTTTTCCTCATTCATTTTCTACAAATAATTGTATATAGATGTAGGCATAAAACACTAAACATATAATACATCATCCATATTCTTATTTTATTTATCTTTATTCACCTTTCTTACTCTCTGAGAGGGATTAGTGGGAAGTCGGGATTACAGCCCATAATGTTTCCTATCTTGCCACAATACTATGTGCAAGAACCTATAACACTCCAAGAATTTATGGCTGGATAATACATTCTATTTATCTAATATTGATCTACAATAAATAAAATTAGCAGATTATTATATTATATTGATTACATATATACATTTTAAAATTGTTAATTTTAAATGTATCCCACTATTTTATCAAATCCCAATATCCCTCAACTACTATATTTTGAATATTAAGTAACTTGAGTATTTCTGTGTCAAAGATCATTAAACCTATCACTATACCCCAATCTATGACATCACCACTTCTCCTAGAGACTAAGTTAATATTTTCACTATCTAACCACATTAACATGAAGATGATTGATCTATTGAGTGGAGTCCCATATTATGAAAAGGATTACCTTGAATTGCTCAACATTTTTCCTCTAAAGTTGCAACATTTTAGTTATAGATACTCATTTTATTCCAAATTTATTTAATTAGACCCACCGCTCTCATCAGATGTCCATTGTAGTAAGATAAAACCTCAACTATGGATATTGATAACCTTCAACAATCATTTGTATTCAAATTAAAGTAATAAAATACATTTAATGACTTAATATTTTCTTTGATGGATATGTTAATTTATCTTAGAGATTGAAATCCTTTTATATTTAACATTCTTGTTCTATGTGATCCCACTCACAACTTAACCAAGCATTAAATAGAAAACATTCAACTTACATGTTCATTTTTTCTATACATGGGTGTTAATTATTATACCATGGGATCGCATGTAATAAATACACATTCAAAAAATAATAAACCATGCATGTGACAAAATAAATAAATAATGATGTGATCATGAGTCGCTAACTATTAGTTAATCCATAGAGTGGATAATAGATTAACTGAGACCCTAGAGGAAATATTTAAGTTAATACCTAACTAAAATTTCATCTTCCACAACTCTCATGTACTTCACTTGTTTGGTTTATTTTGGCTCTTGAATCAAACCACTTCACCGAAAACTCCTCTGATATTTAGAATGTATACTCACCCATATGTGATGGTAACTAGGTGTGAAAGATTATATTTTTACTTAAATGTGGACACACATGCACTTATACATTTAAAGAGAGAGGGAAAATATGGAGATCATTAAAATAAAATAATTATCATGTTTTAAAACATAAATGTTATAATTATATTAAATAAACAATAAACTAAACATGTAGGGTTTGATCTTGGCTCATGATCATTCAAAAATAAATTATTTTCCATAATAAAAATTAAATTTTTCTAAAATTCAACTTATGGGTATATTTAATTCATTAACTTTCATTAAAATAATTTCAATTAATTATTGATACATCCTACAGTGCCTGAAATAATTTTATTAAATCTCATAAAATTAATTTAATTTATGATTTTTTTTTAAAATTTTATATGTCCATTTGGATCTAAATCATATCTTTATATATTAATTTAGTGCTTGTGATGGGGTTCTCAAAATTGGCATGTAGGATTCAGGATGATTTTACCCGGTCTGAGTCAGGTTGGGATGTCCAATTTAGGGGAATATATATATATATATATATATATATATATATATATATATTATAATTTATAATTTATATAACATATTATAATATTATGTATATATATATATAATATTATAAATTTTGGCACCACCCCATCAAGTAGGGTGGCCAAATTTGATAACTAGAGGTGGGGATAAGGTATCTATGCTAATTATAATGTGTGGAAACTTATTTTTGGTTTTATATTTAAAGATTACCCTTCCACATAGAAGGATATTCTTACCCTTTTTTTGATTTTGGACTTACAATTTAAGCTTTCACAGTAAGAAATCAATCAAACAAACTACCCCAGTTGGTTTCTGGTATCTCTGAATAAATTTCAATGTGCTCTCATTACGCTCCAACGAAAAATCCAAAGTTCTAGTGGTCGTTAAACTGAAACAAAAATTTTACCATTAATTTCCATCACAACTTATATATAAAACTCATTAGCATCCGATCGGCCATGTCTTGGTCATACGAAATCAGATAGAAACATTTCCAGTTGTGTTGGGGCAATAAAAAATCCTCTATAAAAGTGTTATCAAATTTAAATGAAATTTTAAATTTATTTACTTAAATAATTTCGTGTTTTCTATGATAAAAATTCAAGGAACTTAGGGCATAGTAGAAGTGTGAAAAATATTCAACATAAAAATTTGGGATTGGATTCATGTTTAAAACACTACATCCAAAAAACACATTTTCTAGATTTCTCAAAGAATCGCATGCAATTCAATTTAGGCATGAAAGATAAAATCAAAAAAAAAGTTTAAGTGGTACCATGTTCATTTGATATTACCAATTTTATTCAATCATCATCATCATTTCGTGGTTCAAATAGATCAAGATAGGTGTCCTCTAGATCATATACACGTACACTACATCTGATGGATCATTGATCTATGATTATCAGGTGCTATCTTATGAAATCAAAGAGATTTACAACATCCCTTATATCGTGTGATTAATGAAAACATGATCGAGAATATGGGGTCGATCCAACCTTGTTCTTTCTTCAATTTCTCACTCTAAAACTTGATAGAAAGGAGATAAGAGCTCAAAATTCATGAAAATGGTGTATTGAACTATTTTTTAGTCTCAAATTGACCTATATACTTAGGTTTTATTTTTCAAAATTGCACTTTAGTGTCTAGAAAGTTAAAACCTTAATTTTAGACACATGTTCACACTATGAATTAATTAAACTTTTCATAAATGTCATGAATATTTTTTAACCCATTTTTAACACTTTAAAATGTTATGTGATAAAGTTTGAGCCATTAATTTGGATTGTATGCTCCAAAAATAATTTAACGAACCTTCAACATTTCATGTTTGTTTGAAAAAATTATATTTTATCATATTCACTTTTAATGATAAAACAAATTGTGAATACCTTGAGAAATAAATTCAATAATAATTATTATAAACTTGAATAATATAATTGAATTAATTGACTTGTGATCCATCACAATCAGATGTTCACCATCCCTCGCACATGGGGCCCACTTCATCCTAAACTCATATTCATATGAATAGGTGGAACCTATGAATAAACTTAGTGTGTTTCCATCTATGTCATTATCTTGATAGTAGTGATTCTAAACCACAAACCAAGAAAGGATTATGGCAACCCATTATGGCCGTTAAGGAGGTAAGGAATTTCATAGTTGTGACTACCACTTACAAACATGTTCTGCATAATATAATATATTTGTCTTGTGATATATCATAAAATAGGATTTAAAATTGTGTAATAATCCTTTTTGATCCATTATATATTTTGTGACCATACCAAACAAACTTACCTTCTTGTATCATGTTCATGGATTTAATGAAGGTACTACCATCCTGGTCAATATTGAAGGTTTTAGGGTACATAATGGAAGAACATAGGTCATAGTTTTAAAAAAATCATCATCGATTGATGTAACAATGTCATCACGCACTACCCAATATGAAATATGGAGATCCTTCATGAATAATTTAATTACAATAATTAAAAAAATACCTAATTCGATTTGAATATGCGTTTGAAAAATGCTCATCGCTAGTGATCATTATTCAAAGGAACTGAATTCAGATCCCTCTATATTATCCAAACTTGCTCCAAATATATTTTTAAATATAAATCTTCAAAATCCTAGCGCTAATATTAAGATTAAATGAACCCTTCAATGTCCCAATGATCACTGCTACGTCGATCCTTAGATACATGAAGGAGAACTTGGATACTTTTCTTGGATCAAAAGCTTCCATCTCTATGATGTGTGAGAGAGGATAGATAAGATCTCAAATTAATGTCATAAATATTAATGTGAATGAGATTCACCTATTACATATATATAGAATTATATAATACCTGTAATTGGCTCCTCGGACCCTGAATATGTATTACCCACTAAATAAGTTGTAAATGACATCTTATGATTTATTTATTGAGTCATAAATATCATTTAAAATTTTCAATACTTAATTAAAATATAATAATTATATTACATGAAAAAATTGATCGATTAACTCGACTCACCATTCTCGTAAATATTAAATCAATATTGAATACTGAAATAATATTGATTCATATAACGTTATCTCATGTATTCATTGAATATCTTGTGAATACTTTTAGTAAGTAAATTCAATAAAATTTATTCTAAACTAAAATAATATGAATTTATTTATTTCATGGTGATCATTTAAACTTGGACTTCACTCAGACTTTATTATGGGTCCCACCATGTCTTAAATTCATGTTAGTAAGAATAAATAAAACATTTGAATACACTAAGTGTATGACCCTCTAGGCCTTTATCTCGATAGAAGTGAATACTATTCACATACTCAGAATGGGGTCTCATAACCCATTAAGACCCCTAAATAGATAAGTAAAAGTTTTAGAAATGACAACCTTTCCTACGAACACATGTCATTTAATATAATCTCTTTTTATCATGATATCTCATAAAGAAAGATGCACACTTTTCATCATCATCATTTCTTGATTTATTGCTTGTTGAACTAACTGGATGAACTTACCTTCTACCATGGCCATGGATTAAATGAAGGTACTTCCATCCTGATCAACTAGTCCAAAGATATCACTTCCTTTTAAAATTGAAAAAATCTGTCTTGATTATTCAATCAATATCATACCACCAACAGTGAACCCAATGCAAGCTACCTCACCATAACATAAATGTCGTGGTTTTTTCCTTTCATCAAAGCATGTAATTAAATATTATACAATGATAATAATCTCATTTCAGGATACTATTTCACATGTTAACATATATGATCCACCAATGAAACCTAAAACATGTGGTGTTCCTATTTGAAGTTCAATCCTCATGATCTCATTTACTCGATATCACCAATTGAGAACTTCATGAGAAAAATTATCAATACTTATGATCCCCCAACACCTTATAGTCACACATTATTTGTATCCTATTATAATTATGTTTTTGGACCAAAGGACATATATTTAAGATTAATTTCATAGTATCTTGAGGTTCTAATTATATCTCTGAAATTGTTATAACCTTTTGATATAAAAAATAATATATGATAATTACCATATTAATAGTGGATAAAAAATAGCAACATTGTTATGGTAAGTGTACATCATGAATAACTCACTATATACATGATAGTATAATAAAAAAATTGTTATTCAAGTTGGATCTAGAGCGCCCACTTTTAGAACACTCCCACTTGTACTAGATACAACTTTCCAATTATCCTTACTAACTCTTACATGATAATATCATGCTTCTGCTGAGATATAGATTTAGTTTTTGGGTCTACCACATCTTTGTTCCATGGATAATATACTATTTTTAACTTTACCTCTTTGAGTAAGACTCCTCAAGAGAAGATATCCTCTTATATATTTCTTTTTTCCACTATCAAAATGTGACATCTCGGATAATAATAGTAGTAGGATTATCATAATCTATATTATGATAGAAATTTACTTATAAGGTGTGATTCCAAGAACTGGAAAAAATCATTCTGTATTATACACTAATTCTTCAGTTGCATCAGAAGCTGCAATGCACTTTTTATTTGTATATATGGATACCACTAGCATGAATGCGATTCTCTTTATCATTAACTTAGCTTGGATATGATATTATATCTTGTTGAACCAAAGCAAAACTAGTTTTTTCCCTTATAACTAGTGTCATATTCTCTATAAGTACTAGGAATATATCAATTGTACTCTCTCAAGTACAATTGGATAGTTTTGACTACTTCCCAAATAGTACTCTCAAATTATGATGATATTTTCCTATCATAAAGTATATGTTGGAAATATATCATCTAATTAATATCATGGAATATGTTATTGATCCATTTCAAAATCATATAGAATTCAACTTACCACATTAATCTCCTCCTATGTCTTATACATGTCTTTTGGTTAGATTTATGTCATGTGACGTTCGTAATAATTCTCTCTCAAATTATTCCCACTTTTATTTTTCATTACATTTTCAATATATATACACTCAATTGGTCTAAGAAAACCATTAGATCTACCATAACAGATATCATTCACAAGAACTTAGGTTGTTTCTTTAATTCAATCTTTGTAGAGTTACTTTCATTCTAGTCATAACTAACTGTAAGACTAGTAGATTTTTTTTCATATGTTATCAAACATATTTTCCTTGGAAGACAGTGGTTCTCCCACAAGCCTCTTATAGAAACATAGTGAGAATTTATTCCAAACTAATATATTATAATATTTTTTCTTACATCAATAAAAAACTATATTTTACTAACTTACACCCCTTATTAGCATTATTTGGTGTCACTAAATATTTCTGGTTTTATCGCATAGACACTTTCTAGGAAATGTGGTATTAACATACAATGTCCAATATAATGATCGTATAAAGTGGTTATGACAAGCATAAAATTATAATGGATTTAGGCATGACAACATGGTATAACCAATGAAGCATTATTAGTACCACTCTTATACCATCCATGTAAATTTTCTCTTGAATACCACTACAGTATAAATATTTTGAAATATTCAAAATATTAAGTACTTTTACTTTGATACATGGAGTCCTATTATTGAATTTTAATTTAACTTATCAATCATATCATATTTCCATTTACTAATTCCTTGTAGGATCAATTTTTTTCAATGAATAATGTATCAACAACCACAGTGAATATAAAACCCCAACTATGGTTTCATCCTTCCTATATAGTATGTGTATCTGGAAGATTCCTTTTTCACAAGATCCTATGGAACTTATTCATATGCCAATCACTTTTGTATATACTACATCGAATAAAATCAATTAAATATTTCTCTCACTGTTTCAGAAATATATATTCACCCTTTTATAGAAATATAGTCTATTACTTGACTGTAACTTTTATATCTCATGGATTTCTATAATATCCTTAAAAAACATTAGGATAGTAATTAATATTCGCATTGTGTTTCTCTTGATTAAAGTTTTTTTATTTTATTAACAAATAATTTTCATCAAACCACATGTTATTATGACATAATGTATTTATATCATACTATAACTCATATGATATCCATTTTTCATTTATAGTTTGCATATGGTTATGGAATAAAACTATTATTTTTGAATCATGTATCAAATAATAATGGAAGTATCTACAATGCATATGAATTTTAACATTTATTCTCCTTTTACTTACATCATGGATCTGATGTGTATAAGGAAATATACATGTAGGAATTACTCCACACTACATTTTATTAATAAATTTTTTCATGTAAGACTCATCATAGCATCATCCTTACTAACATCATTTCTTTGATGTGTATAAGGAAATGTGAGTTTACAAGTAAATTCACTCTATTTTTTCATGATCGATGAATTCTTTGTCAAGATACTCTTCCTTACATAGGATCGAATAAAATCATATATTATAAACACGAATATTACATGCTTTAATTTTACATTCCTTAATACACTAAAAGGAATCTTAAGAAGTATATATTTACCACTAGATTCTATTTGGAATAGTTAATGCTCTCTAGCTAAACAAATTTTAAAATCTTTGTGAACTAACATTATTTCTCAAGGTTTAGTTTTCTATAAAAAATCAATGTGTCAATAATACCTGAGGTATTTAGATTCAAATATTCTAAATACCATACTAGGTATATCCTTGAAAACTACTTATTTTTACTAGACAAAGGATTATCTTTCCACAACTAGGTATAACTAAGTCTTATAGTTTATATTCATTGATATTGGCAATGATTCAAAATTTACTGAACTATTAGTTGAGTATTATACACCACAAATAGCATTCATTACAAATGGAATAATGTATAACTATTTCCAATGGACACATAGATAAATGTTTTGGTAATGCTCAATGAATGTTCAACAAGAATCATTAATATTGGAAATTATAAGTTGTGTACTTATCACTACTGAATTAAGAATCACCCTTTCTCGGATGCTTGGATAATTCAGCTTACTTCTTATAAAATTTCTATACAAACTTAGTTACTATGTTTAAATACACATGTGATAGGAATATAATTTTTAATACCTGATAATTATAACAGAAACATCACATAAAATTATGAATATTCTGAAGCTGAAGTTACTTATTACTTCTACTAAAATTCATTGAATTTTATCTTCCATGGATTTATCTCAAGACATGTGAAGAAAATAACCTCTTATATAATGATCATCCTGTTTTATTTAAATGGTGTTTTGAAGGTTCCTTTAGAGTCAAACTTTCCACTATCATTTTTCACCTTTTTTCAACCTTTTAACTATAAGAACAAAATATTAAACTTTCTTTATGTTCTTATCTTTCTAATGAACCTTATCCAAAGGTAATGAAGCCTTTTCTCTATTCTTTTCATTTTTTAATCTTAAAATAAACTAGAGTAAGTGGGTTATAAATATATAATAATGGGATATATTTAAATATCATGATCTATCTTTCAATCTAAACATATTTAGTGTAATCATCACTTCATTTATATCTTACTTTACTTTCTCATCATAGACTTATTATAGATGAGACAACATGATTTAACCATCAATGTCCTGATTTTGTTTCCACAACTCATCATACATTGACGATAACATTATGATATAAATATATAATGTGTCATTCATGAGTATATTGTAAGAATCTTTCACACCCTCACTTCCTGATGTGACTAAATAAGTAGTGGGAACTCCAGAACATAAAATTCCCTATATCGTAGTAATTTTAAAAAGAGCTTGCACTAATCTTGTAAATTCATGTCAGTGAGGATATGTTATTTTCTCAAAATCAGTCGTAGTGTATTTATGGTATTACCTTCCATTATTATACTAAATAAAAATTTTAGTGGTTAAGTGCTTTATATTGATTACCAATAAGAAATTACTTATTAATTAAATCATTATATGTCTCCCACAATTTTTTAAAACCCTAGTAACCCTAAATTATAGATTCAAAATACCAAGTATCTTGAGTATTATAGTGGAAAGGATCCCAGAAACCTCCCCTTATAGTCCAAGCTATGTCTATGACCCTACTCAAAGAGTTTCAAGGTAAGAGTTTTCCTGGCCAGTCGCATTAACTAATGAATCCTTGAACTATTTACTAAAGTACTAACTTTTAGAAATCATAAACTTGATTTAGTAAATGCATTAACTCTATAGTGGAAACAAGATATATATGGATACTTATTTTATATCATCTTTAGTGAAGTTAACCCATCACTCTTATAATAACTCCCTGGTAGTAGGAGGTACCCTCAAATATGGATAATGATCACCACTTACATCCATTTTTTCTCAAATTAAAACATTGGAAGGAATTAGGAAATAATATTTATTTAGGGTTTTTATTATTTCCTTATCAATAAAATAATTTTCTATCTCATATTCATGTATTATGTGATCACACTCACAAATTGAACATGAAATTAATAGAAAACATTCATTGTGTATTGATTTGTTTTAATCTATTCATTTTGGTTTATTATTTTATGTGATCACACAAACAAGAATATACATAAAACAATAATGATCCATACAAAAATTATATAAAAAACATGACTAATCCTTATAATTTGATATTGGTTGATCCATTTATTCTTAATAGATCAACTATGGCCCTACTAGTAAAATACCAGAATCATGTATAACTTGTATCATAGATCACACCCCATTCCAACATATCACCATCTCATTTGGAATACTACCAAATCTCATCATGGTCCACATCTTACAACATCCTCAAATTTATACATAATGACTCAGGAATTTGTAAAATAAATGTAATAAAATATTTATGGACATGTCGACCCTAATATATATAAATTAGGGAAAGGCAGTGCAAAAACCATCAAAATAAATTTAATTATTAAATGCATCTCATGAAATTAAAATAAATATTTAAATAAATTAAAATCTAGAAATACATTGCTCAGTAAATTCTCAAGATCAGTTGACATGAAAAACAAATTCATAATAAAAAATAAATTTGTGTTAAATATATATCAGGGGAAATTAATTGAATTAAAATAATTCATTTTAATTTTAATTCAAATAATATATGTTGATCAGTCCCAAATTAAAATTTAATTTTTGAAAATTTAAAATATTTCCCAGGCCCCAGGAAGGTAAGAAAACTAATAAAAGGGGTTTCATACCTCTTTTGAACCCAAACTGGGTCGGGTGGGTAGGGACCAACTTGGCCTAGCCTATTTTGTTTGAATGGTACCGCTTTCACATTCCGTACATAGGGAGGATGTGGGAGTTGGAGCGGTGGGAGGCTATCATTGGGTGGAAATTGGAGGTCGATAGCGTCATGAGCACAGTGGGGATGACCGATGGGAGATGTGCAATGGGAGGGGTGATTGATAGATCTAGATAGAAGGATATTCACACCTAGGTTGGCTACATGGATAGAGTTTGGAGAGGTGAAAAAGGTGTTTCTGGTGATATGAAGGCTATAGGATGCGGTGGTTGTGGTTGGCGAGAGGATGATGGGAGTCGATGGGGAGGGAGGTCAGGTGGTATGTACATAGGTCAGCTATGCATCAGTATACAGTGGAGGGGGTAGTATCACTAGAACCCCATGTTAAAATAATAGTTTTTTTCTCACCTTGTCCCACTGCCTCAAAACCCATTTGATGATTCCCTCTTTTTTGTAGGCTAATTGGAGTGACTTTCCCCCACCCCCTTTTCAAAAGGATTTTTTTTAAATGTATTGTTTAAAAATTTATCAAAACCCTATAAAATAGGCCACAAATTTTTTAAACACATTACACTCTTCTTATGGTAGAGTTCCTCCCCCATCCCATTTCCTTTATTTTATTTATTTATTTATTTTGGAATTCTACATGAATGTGGAATTAAATCACTACTGGAAAAAAATTTCCTGTTAATAGAATCCAACTGGAATGCTAGAGTTCTTAGAAAAAAGTTTTCACTGACGTCTATGGGTAAATTAACAAACACACACACACACACACACATATATATATATATATATTCGTGGGTGTTTTCTTCAAAACCAAACCTACAATATCAGTTTGGATCCATATTTTGATCTTTGGATGGTCATATCTCATCCATATGAAATTAGATTGGATCCTTATCTATGATGATGAGTCCATAACAAAACCCTTTTCTTAAAGTTAATATAAACTTAATTTTTCTTAGGTTAAAGATTCACGCACTCTCTCTGATACCAATTGAAGGTTCTAGGGCATGCAGTGTAAGTAGATGGGTCAGGGATTTAAAAAATTTCATCTTTGATTGATGTAATAATATTATCTCTATAGATGCACATCCCAATATGAAAGCCTAGGATCCAATTATATGAATTTAATCATGAAAATTAAATATAAAAATTACCTCATTTGATTTGAATATACATTTAAAAAATGCTTGTGACTAGAAACCATTATTTAAAGGATCTGAATCTTGATCCCTATAGATCATCCACACACAATTTGGAAGTCTATGGGAAAATTGATCCTTAAATTTTGGGTGTTAGTATAGATATTAGATGAATCCTTCAATTCTCTAACAATCACCTCTATGTCGATCCTTCGATCTGTGAAGGAGAACTCAGATTGGTTGCTTAGATTGAGAGATTCTCTCTCTGGGATATATGAGAGAGAATAGAGAGGCTCTCAAATTCATGTGACTACTATTAATATAAATGAGAGCCACATTTTCCTTATATAGTTAAGTATATAATACATAGAATTGGATCCATGGACCCTAAATATGTATTACCCACTAAATAAGCTATAAACGACATCGTATGACTGGTTTAGTGAGTCATAAATATCAATTAAATTTTTATCACTTTTAATATAATAAATATATTATGTGATAAAATCAATCCAATTATTCTAAACTTAAGTAATATGAATTTATTTGTTTCATGGTGATCAATAAACTTAGACATCACCCAGACCCTGCAGTAGGGCCTATTATATCCAAAACTCTTATTCATAAGAATATATTATACTTTTGAATATGCTAAGTATGTGACCCTCTGCGACTATATATTGATGACATTGAATAATATTCATAGACCAAGAGTGGATTCTAGATCCATCAAGGCCCTAGAAGTGATAAGAAAATTTTTTATTATTGACAACCATTCCTACAAACATGTAACATGTAACATAATATCTTTATCTCATGATATCTCATATACAAGGAAACACACTTTTTTTAATTATACTTTATTTCTTTATTGTTTGTTGACATAATTGGATAGAATTACCTTCTTCTACAATGGTTATGGATTTAGTGACAGTATTATCCCGATAAACTTAGCATGAGATATCACTTTCTTTCAAAAGCGAAATTTTTTTTCTTAATTATTTAATCATGTCATACCACCAATGGAGAACCCAATGAATGATACCTCACTGTGACATAAACGTTACAATATTTTCCTTGCATAAAATTACATGATTAAATAGTATATACTGATAATAATCAAAATTTAGCAGACCATTACATGTGTTTGTAGATATTAACTACCAATGAAACCTAAAACATGTGGTGCTCCTATTATCAGGTCAGTCCTTGTGATCTAATCTAATCGAGATCAACAAATGAAAAATTCATGAGAATAAGTCTCAATACTTATGATCCCTTAACACCTAATGGTTACCCATCATTTACATCTTGTCATCAAAATATTTATAGACCACATGAAATATGTTTAATATTAATTTCATAGTATCTTGAGGATCGCATTATAACACAGGAACTGCTATAACCTTTTGATATGAAAAATAATTTATGGACATTACCATGTAAATAGTGGATTTAACATTACCAACACAATTATGGAAAGTGTAAATCATGCATAACTCACTATATACATGATATGTTAATTAGAAAGTAATGTTCATGTTAGGCCTAGGGAACCCAATTTAACAACAAACCTGTCCCCATGATACATATCTTCCTTAACATAGAAGTGAAATTTTCTATTTTGATCATTCAACTAATTTCATACCACCAATGTTTCACCCTACACAATCTACCTTGCCACGACTTCAATGTCATGAATTTTTCCTTACAATAAAGTATGTGATCAGATTGTACACTTATATAATGATCTAGAGTTAGGAGTCCAATATAGATTTTTACATATTAGAACCACCAATGACACCCACAACATGTGGTTCTCCTATTAGAGTTTTTTTCCTCATGATCTCATATACTCGAGATCACCAAGTGAAAGCTTCATGAGAAGATTCCTCAATGATTATGATCCCCCAACACCTGATAGTCATAAATTATTTTTATCCCATCATAATTATGTATCTAGATCATAGGATATATATTTAATATTACTTTCATGGTATATTGAGGTTTTCATTATAGTTAGGAATTACTATAACATGTTGATAGGAAACATAAATGAAGGAAACTTTCATGTAAATAGTGTATGTAGAAGTGTCAACATTATTTTGGTAAGAATAAACACATGAATATATCAAACTATATACATGTAATGGTAATCAAAGTAAAAAAATGATTCAGGTCTAACACACCCACTCAGAACACTTTTTCAACTATCCACTTTATTTGGATGGATTATGATCATTTTATTCCAGAATATACTTAACCATTTACTCATTACCCTATGCAGTGTGAAAATTTCATTTTAAAAATTCAAATTAGATGGTATTCATCGAGAAATAATGTTTATTTATTGACAAGGTAAAAATTATTAGTATTCTATATATTTTTATTCCAATAATGAAGATTATTGGAATGTTTAATATGTATTATTTAACCATCCACCTTTTTTATCTAGATGATTTGTTATCATGTTATCTATTTTACTAATGTGAGGAAAGGTATTGATATTCTTAATGTTTATTGACAGCTAAAGCAGGTCTATTATGTATTGACATTCTGTATCTTTCATTGTGCAAATAGACATGTTTTTATTCAGTAAATGGTACCTTAGGGACTTTATGTAAAGTATTGTTGACTCTTATGGTGAATTAATTGTTCTTATTCAACCTATAGGTGTGACCCAGGACTATATGTCCCCTATATTCATTGACAGGTCTTATAAGACAAGACATGTTTAATTTTATTGTATACCACTTTCCATTACATGATTTTGTATTATCACAAGGCTTCAAAAACATGTTTTAAATATTAAAACTTATGAATTACATTAGTATGGGATCAATATTGTTGATATTCATATTTTCATATATTATCATGGATATTACAGGCTCTTGGTTTTAGTTGATTATTGATCGTACCACGATTCACTGTTTCATTTTCACCCTTACACCGCTGTGCTAAACATATTTTGTATTAAAAATTATAAAAATATTATCAAATTTTGCTTCATGTTTGATTAAATAATTTTGTTTTTATCACTGTTAAATAGTTCAATGATACTTGTTTTGAAAATTAAAATGTAGGTGGAGGTGATTTGGAGGGCCCTTGATGAAGTGAATGAAAAATGGGCCAAAATTGCATGGATCCATGGACATTTGTCCACTGTTTTAAATATTACACAAACTCCGTGAATCCAAATGGGCTGTAATTGTGTGGGACTGTCCAAAATTCAATATTCTACATTTCATATTAAGGAACCCAATCCTGATTCGGCTTTTATGGGGCCAATCCGAACAGATCTGTCCAAGCCACCGAATTTGGACCAAGTCAAATGAGGTGTTCAGTATTTTATCAATATCTCGATCTGTATTTGTCCAAACGGTTCCAAACTTTCGTTGGAGATAGTAAAGAGGTAGGGATACAACTTTTCTATTTTCTCCAAAGCGAGATAAGACTGTCTGAAGGCCGAAACCCATCGTTCAAGTGGATTGATGAAATCTGTGTGCCCAAAACCACCTCCCACATTTCCTATAAAAGGGCACCTTGGGCTCCTCATTTGTAAGTTCGGCCAAGGAGTGAAGTGATGCCAATTTGGAGTCCTATAGGAGTCTTCTAATCACCTTGGAGGTTCTGGAGGCCCCTATCCTCATAGGGGAATCAAGGATGAAGAAGGAGTTCCACCCGAGCTTCCTCCTCCTCCCGATGTCGAGCTAAAAGTTGGGTGTTCGTTGTGAGGGAGCTACACACATGTCAAGGGAGTTCCGATGCATACATTAGCTACTGGTTTGGATTAATTTGGGTGTTTAAACATTTCATTCCATGTATATTATTTTATTTCAGATTTTAATGCTTGATTTGATACATGTGAGTGATATGCTCTTAATTTCTAACCGATCGGTGTGAGGTTTTGAGTGAGTGACTTGTGTTGTTCCGATTGGATATCACAAGAATCCTTCTCATAACCAACTTATTGAGATTTAAATATGATTTGGAAGCTATTATTCCATGAATAAGTACTGGACCTTGACAATACGATTGTTATGTCAAGGTTTGGTCCTTAAAGCATTGAAATAAAAGCTTAGGAATTAATCGGGATTCGAATTAACTCCAACCAAAGAATTACTCTAAACCCAAGATGAATCTCTATGAACAATGAACTTGATATGTGTGTAGTGAAATCACATAGACCCTTTTATCTCATATTTCTCAAAATCCACTTGGTCAATCATCTTTTAAGCTATTTCAACTAAGTCATTGTTTTAAACTGTTTTCAAAACCACCCCCTGTCTTAGTCATTTTTATTAAAAATACACACTCTAAACCTACCAACGCTCCTTGAGAGACGACCTAGGGTTTACCCTAGACTATAAATAAACCTTAAAAATATAATCAATTTGATGTGTCAGGACAGTACGGTCAAATTTTGGCGCCGTTGCCAGGGAGCGCTTTGGTTTTTTTTGCGTGTTTTTGATAAAATTTTTGTAATTTTTGTGAATATTTGTTTGTTTTATCTTCTACCTTTGAATTTGTTTTGTGTTATGATTTATTTATTGTGTAGGTTCTTTGTATGATGTTGTCTACTCTGGGAGACCTACAAACTTTCGAACCCGAACCGGAGAGGATCCTACATCAACGAAACCGAGACATACAAGACCACACTTTGAAGGAGGAGACATCAAATCTTAAAATTCTTCTTGATCCTTCTTCTTCTTCTGAAACCAAAGTTGAAACTGAACCTAACTTGTATAACATGGCTGCAAATAATAGAACACTAAAAGAACTAACCTCACCTGATGTTGATATCCGACCCACTTACATTCAATTACAAGGCGAGGCACCCAATTTTGAACTAAAATATGGTTTAATTCATTTATTACCAAGATTTCATGGACTGCCTGGAGAAGATCCACATAAGCATTTAAAAGAATTTCATACTGTGTGTTCAAAATTAAAACCTGCTAATGTGGATTAAGAACAAGTAAAACTTAGGGCATTTCCATTTTCATTAGAAGACACGGCTAAATATTGGTTGTATTATGTTAATTCACCTATTAGAGGTTGGGTGGACATGAAACAACTTTTTATTGAAAAATACTTCCCAGCCTCTCGAACTGCAACAATAAGGAAAGAAATATGTGGGATAAGACAATCTCAAGTAGAACCCCTTCATGAATATTGGGAACGATTTAAAAGATTGTGTTCAAGTTGTCCACATCACTAAATAAGTGATCAAATTTTAATTCAGTATTTTTATGAAGGTTTAATCCCTATTGATCAAAACATGATTGATGTTGCTGCAGGTGGTGCACTAGTGGATAAAACCCCAATCGCTGCAAGGACCCTAATTGAGACCATGGAATAGAACACTCAAAAATTCAGTTCAAGGTCTAGTGTACCCATTCGAGGTGTCCATGAGGTGAAAAGTACTGAATTTGAGAAGAAGGTGGACACAAAGTTTGAAGAGGTGAGTACCCTTCTACAACAACTTTCTCTTTCCCAAGGGAAATTCCAATCTCCTCCTCCCATACATTGTGGTATATGCTCTTCTGATACCCACTATTCTGACCAATACCCCCAATTGAGAGAAACTTCTGAGAGTTGTGAGGCAATATTTCCAGGACGCCCCTTTAACCAACCCTTTAGGCAAGAACCATACTATCCATCCAACCAAGGGTGGAAGGACAACTAAGCCTATAGGCAAGGGTGGTATTCAAACCAACCTCAACATCAATGGAACCAACAGGGTCAGAGTAGTCATCCACCACCACCTAGAAATCCTCAACCACCCCAAAGGCCATTCCAACCACCCCCTCCAAAAACTGAGCCTAAACTAGAAGATATGATGAAGAAAATGGCTGCCAATAATATCCAATTCCAACAAACCACCCAAGCAGCCATACAAGACCTAAAGACCCAACTAGGCCAGCTTGCCAACTCGGTGGGGGAAATCCAAAGTCATGGGTCGGGAAAACTACCATCTCAACCATTAGTAAACCCTAGGGATAAAGTAAATGTTAGTGCCATCACCCTTAGGAGTGGGACACAACTAAAAAGCCAAATGACCCCTCCATTAGAGTCCTCCCATCCAAAGGAAACCACCATCCCAACTGCTGAAAATGGTCCAAGAGAAGAAAACCCTTTTCCTAAGAGAAGCCCTTCCAAAGGAAAGACTGTGGTTGTTGATGAGCCACCTATCCCAACCATTCCTCTTCCATTTCCTCAAAGGGATTCCAAAACTAGGAAACAAAAAGAAACTAAACTTGATAAAGAAATCTTGGAAACTTTCAAGAAATTACAGGTTAACATTCCTTTGATTGATGCTGTGAAGTAAATTCCAAGATATGCCAAGTTTCTGAAGGAGATGTGTACACACCGAAGGAGGCTTTGTGGTGATGAGAAGGTAAGCCTGGGGAGTAATTTTTCAGCATTGATAGAGTCATCACATCCTACCAAGTGCAATGATCCTGGGACATTCTCAATTCCGTGCACCATAGGGGAGTATTCATGTTCCAATGCTATGCTTGATTTGGGTGCTTCTATTAATGTGATGCTTCACTCTATTTACTCTTCATTGTAGGTTAGTGAACTGAAGCCCACTGGTATTGTCGTTCATCTAGCAAATTGGAGTACAGCACACCCCTCTGGTGTGCTAGAGGATGTTCTTGTGAGGGTGCAAAATTTAATTTTTCCTGCTGATTTTTACGTGCTTAAAATGGAAGATGATAGGATGAATGGACATGCCCCAATTATATTGGGGAGACCTTTCTTGAAAACCTCCAAAACCATAATTAATGTCCATAATGGTACATTATCTATGGAGTTTGGTGGTAATATTGTCCACTTCAATATCCTTGAAGCCATGAAGCACCCCTCAGAAGAACACTCCTCTCTCTCTATCAATTCAATTGATGTTCTCCCTTCCCCTGAAACAACTTATTTTCATTCACCTGATCACCTTTCTGAGTTTTCTTCATTTATTGAAATGTTAGGTAATGAATCATGCATTGATTGTTGTAGCGTTCTAGAGAAATGTCATGCATGTTTGTTAATTGATGATTTCTTGAACATAGAGGATCACATGACCATCGATGATACTGCTAATCTTGTAAAAGATCATTCCTCATCTGAGGATGTTACCATTGAGCAGTTAGATGAGATTAGTGACTTTTCACTTTCACACACACTTCTATAAATCCAAAATCCCCCAGAATTGGAACTGAAACAACTACCTCAAGATTTAAAATACTCATATCTTGAGAATGGAAACAAGTTGCCCGTCATCATTTCTAGTTCACTCCCTCCTGAGCATGAATTGCGACTGCTTGATCTTTTGAGGAAGTATAAACAAGCTTTGGGATGGACACTTGCTGACATTCTTGGCATTATCCCATCAATTTGTACACATCGTATTTTATTAAATGATGAGGCTAAACCAGTGAGGCAGTCACAACGTCGACTGAACCCAAACCTATTTGATGTTGTTAAAAAATAAGTAACAAAATTGTTGGTTGCTGGAATCATTTACCCTATCTCTGACAGCCAATGGGTCAGTCCCATTCAAGTAGTTCCTAAAAAAACTGTCCTTACTGTAGTAAAAATGAAAATAATGAATTGGTTCCAACTCGTGTGCAGAATAGTCGGTGTGTCTGTATAGACTATCACCGACTAAACCAACACACTAGGAAGGAACATTTCCCATTGCCATTCATTGACCAGATGATAGAGAGGCTAGCAGGGAAGTCCCATTACTATTTCCTTGATGGGTATTCTGTATACTTTCAGATCCATATTTCCCCTGAGGATTAGTAAAAGACAACCTTTACTTGCCCCTTTGGTACATTTTCTTATAGAAGGATGCCATTTGGTATGTGCAATGCTCCAGGTACCTTCCAACGATGTATGGGTAGTATTTTTTTGGATTACCTGGATAATTGCATGGAGGTTTTTATGGATGATTTTACTGTTTATGGATCCTATTTTGATGAATGTTTGAGTAGTCTTGCTTCTATCCTACGTCACTGTATTGAAAATGATCTCGTATTAAATTATGAGAAATTCCATTTCATGGTGCGACAAGGCATAGCTTTGGGACATGTCATTTCTGGGGAAGGTATCCAAGTGGAAAAATCAAAAGTAGATATCATTTCCTCCCTACCATTCCCTAAAAATGTTCAGGATGTGTAGTCCTTCCTAGGTCATGCTGTATTTTATCATCGTTTCATTCATGACTTTAGTAAAATTGCACTCCCCCTCTCCCGATTACTCCAAAAAGAAAAAGAATTTGATTTTGATAAAAAATGTGAGGAATCTTTCAATAAGTTAAAATGGAGTCTCACGTCACCCCCGGTAATCCAACCACCTTGGTGGGATTTACCATTTGAGATCATGTGTGATGCCTCTAACTATGCAGTTGGGGCAGTCTTATCACAAAGGGTCGACCGAGCTCCACATGTCATAGCTTATGCCTCACGTACTCTGGACCCTGCCCAAGGAAACTACAGCACAACTGAAAAAGAATTTCTTGCCATTGTGTTTGCCTTGGATAAATTCAGGTCATACCTTCTAGGGTCCAAAGTCGTTGTGTTCTCACACCATGCAACCCTCTGATATCTCCTAAAGAAACCAGAAGCCAAACCATATCTCATTCGCTAGATGCTCCTCCTTCAGGAATTTGATCTAGAAATTAGGGATAAAAAAGGAGCAGAGAATGTGGTTGCTAACCATATCAGTAGGATTCTCCCATCCTTGTACATTGAATCATCTCCCTGTATTCCCATAAATGAATTGTTTTCTGATGAGCAATTGTACCGGGTGCAAGATGTTATTCCTTGGTATGCTGAAATTGTAAATTATTTGGTAGTGTCTTGCATTCCTGCTGATTTCACCAAAAACCAGGCCGACCATCTAAAACATGAGTCTCGTTGGTACATTTGGGATGACCCCTACCTCTGGCGCACATGTAGTGATCAAGTTATTAGGCGTTGTGTTCCCGATAGTGAGTTTCAGTCTGTCCTTAGGTTCTACCACACACTTGCTTGTGGGGGCCACTTTGGTTCCCAACGGACTGCTCGCAAGGTCTTAGATTTTGGTCTCTTTTGGCCCACATTGTTTCGGGATGCCCACGAATATTGTAAATCTTGTCCTCGCTGTCAAAGAATAGGGAATGTCTCTAAAAGAAATGAGATGCCCCAACAACCCTTACTCTTCCATGACATTTTTGATGTTTGGGGCATTGACTTTATGGGACCATTCCCCAATTCATTTGGGAACCTTTACATTCTTCTGGCAGTGGATTATGTTTCAAAGTGGGTAGAGGCACGAGCCACGAGGAAAGATGATTCCAAGACAGTTGTGGAATTTTTGAGAACCCAAATATTCTGTAGGTTTGGATTACCTAGGTTTATCATCAGTGATCAGGGTTCTCATTTCTGCAACCGCACAATGCAATCTCTTTTGCACAGGTATGGGGTTGGGCATCGAGTGTCTACTGCTTATCACCTACAAACAAATGGTCAAGCCTAAGTATCAAATAGATATGTAAAACAGATTCTTGAGAAAACGGTTCAGCCAAAAAGAAAATACTAGAGTCTTCATTATGGGCTTATTGTACTGCATTCAAAACTCCAATTGGCATGTCACCATATCGGCTAGTTTTTGGGAAGATTTGTCACCTCCCTGTTGAGGTAGATAACCGGGCCTACTGGGCAATTAAACAATGAAATTCTAATCTTTCTGGTGCAGGTATTCAAAGGAAGTTGCAGATTCAGGAGTTGGAGGAAATGAGAAGAGATTCATATGAGAACTCCCAAATTTATAAAGAGTGAACCAAGGCTGCCCACGACCGTCTCATCCTTCATCGTCAATTCCACATCGGTAAGAAGGTCCTTTTCTACAATGCAAGGCTGAAGTTGCACCCTGGTAAGCTTCGTTCTTGTTGGTTTGGACCTTACATTGTTACTAATGTCTCTCCATTTGGTGTTGTCCAGGTTCAAAATGAAGACACCAAACAAACCTTCACTGTCAATGGGCAGCGGCTGAAGCACTTCCATGAAGCCATTCCGGAGTCCCCGATGGAGGAACTCCATGTTCAAGAAGCGGTCTATGAATAACACTCACCAGGTTTTATCCTTCCTTCCCACAGTCTCTTTTATTACAGTGAGGACACTGCATTCTCTAGGTGTGGGGGGTGGATACATTCCTGGGATAGTTAGGAATTTTCATTGTTTTCTCCTTTTGTTTTCTCTTTTTGGCCTTCTTTATGGTATTTTCATTTTCCCCCATCAACAATTTTGAAGTTCCATGATTTGAAAACCATAAAGTGGGGAAAGTAAAAATACCATAACGAAGGCTAAAAAGAATATTTGTATGAATTTAACATCAGGGGATGATTTTTAGTGAATTTTTTTTCTGTCAATGATAAAAATGTTCGTATCTATGTGAAACCTTTGAGATGATTGATGCCCATTGTGTGAGTAGTTTTTGGGAAAACTGTGTCACTAATATCTCTAAAAAAAATTCACCAAACCACAAAGTGTGATTATTTATTAATTAATATAAGGTAAATATATGTTGGGTTAATATTTTTCAGATTTAAATGATATTTCCATACGTTCGTTCCTTATCTGATCTGTTTCATTACTATACCAGATTGACCTATGCATGTGTACCTAATGTCCGACTGTTGTACGCCCTCAAAAAAAATTGTGTCTTGGGAATGTCAAAAACCACTCCTCCTCAACCTTTGGTTTTTTTATAACTATTGCAATTAGTGTCGTGAGGAGATCAAACAAGGGTTGAGAGATGAGTGTGAGATTTGTTCCAATTGAAACTTCAAAAAAAATGAGAGGGGTGATGAAATGTGCAACATATGGGGATATCTAGGTTGGGAGCTTATGGTTTGACTTTTGGGAATGATTAAATGAGTGGGTCTTGAAATATAATTGCAAAGGATGTAGGACAGGTTCGGTGACAAAATCATTTAAGCTGAAAATTGTTAAAATAACATATATTTATTGGATAGCAAGTGGAAAGAATAGCATGGAATGGTTTTCACACACACACATGGAGAGTTAGTGTCATGATTTACTTCTGAATTCCTTTCTCAATTGGGTATCATGAACCTTTTTGAATTTTTCTATGATATGATTTATGAGACATCTTTTTCTATTTTCACTAGGAAGAACTCCTTGGTGTGATTCGTGCATTGATCAATTTACTTTAAATAAAATTATCTCAAATGATAAATCTTCAGGATGTTGTAAATATATATATATATATATGCATCATTGTATTTGGATATGTGACCTTTCCCAGGAGTGTAAATGTTTAGGTGTGGGGGTGTGATCGTACCACGATTCACTGTTTCATTTTCACCATTACACCGTTGTGCTAAACATATTTTGTATTAAAAATTATAAAAATATTATCAAATTGTGTTTCATGTTTGATTCAATAATTTTGTGTTTATCACTTTTAAATAGGTCAATGATACTTGTTTTGAAAATTACAATGTAGGTGGAGGTGATTTGGAGGGCCCTTGATGAAGTGAAAGAAAAATGGGTCAAAATTGCATGGATCCATGGACATCTGTCCACTTTTTTGAATATTACACGAAGTACGTGCATCCAAATGGGCGGAAATTTTGTGGGCCTGTCCAAAATTCAATATTCTACATTTCATATTAAGTAACCCAATCCTGATTCGGCTTGTATGGGGCCCATCCTAACTGATCTGTCCAAGCCACCAAATTTGGACCAAGTTAAATGCGGTGTTATGTATTTTATTAATATCTCGAGCTGTAGTTGTCCAAACGGTTCCCAATTTTCAGTGGAGACATTCAAAAGGTAGGGATACAACTTTTCTATTTTATCCAAAGCGAGATAAGACTGTCTGAAGGCCAAAACTCGTCGTGAAAGTGGATTGATGAAATCTGTGTGCTCAAAACCACCTCCCACGTTTCCTATAAAAGGGAACCTTGGGCTCCTCATTTGTAAGTTCGGACAAGGAGTGAAGTGCTACCAATTTGGAGTCCTAGAGGACTCTCCTAATCACCTTGGAGGTTCTGGAGGCCCCTATCCTCATAGGGGAATCAAGGATGAAGAAGGAGTTCCACCTGAGCTTCCTCCTCCTCCCGATGTCGAGCTAAAAGTTGGGTGTTCGTTGTGAGGGAGCTACACACATGTCAAGGGAGTTACGATGCATAAATTAGCTACTGGTTTGGATTAATTTGGGTGTTTAAACATTTAATTCCATGTATATTATTTTATTTCAGATTTGAATGCTTGATTTGATACATGTGAGTGATATGCTCTTAATTTTTAACCGATCGGTGTGAGGTTTTGAGTGCATGACTTGTGTTATTCCGATTGGACATCACAAGAATACTTTTAATACCCAAATTATTGAGATTTCAATATTATTTGGAAGCTATTATTCCATGCATAAGTACTGGACCTTGACAATACGATTGTTACGTCAAGGTTTGGTCCTTAAAGCATTGAAATAAAATCTTAGGAATTAATCGGGATTCCAATTAACTCCAACCAAAGAATTACTCTAAACCCAAGATGAATCTCTATGAACAATGAACTTGATATGTGTGTAGTGAAATAACATAGACCCTTTTATCTCATATTTCTCAAAATCCACTTGGTCAATCGTCTTTTAAGCTATTTCAACTAAGTCGTTGTTTTAAACTGTTTTCAAAACCACCCCCTCTCTTAGTCATTTTTATTAAAAATACACACTCTAAACCTACCAACGCTCCTTGAGAGACGACCTAGGGTTTACCCTATACTATAAATCAACCTTAAAAATATAATCAATTTGAAGTGTCATGACAAAATGGTCAATTATGGGTTCATCTATTTATTTATTCTTCTATAAAATTTATGTCATGTTTATCCCATGATTACCTCATTTTTATGTTTTACCTTACTAATCATTTGAGATCACACCTTTTTTATGTTTCCATTTCCCCAATACTTGATGAAAAATATTATGCATGATATGCCTAATAGGATATCTAGTGTGGATAATTTGTGGGAGATGATGAAAACTTATTATGGATTAATTAGTTTCTTATGTAGTGGAATATTTTTCATTAGTTTATAAATACATGAGCCTTATTAGTTTATATTTTTTTCTAATTCTATGAATCTATAAACCTAAAAGTTATTTGGAATGTATGTAATGCAATTTTTTTGTTAAGTCATGTAATTATGGGCTAGTTATGTTTGAGAATTTATAGTTTGTATCAAAGCTAGTATGTAAAGTATTTGTTTATAACACTACATTCATGAGTGGGGGTATGGGGCATTACAGTTGGTATTAGAGTATAGTTTAGATAACATCAGAGATTAGGATTCTTTTTTAAGACAATTTAAGGGTTGATAAGTAAAGGTTGATCATAATTTCAAGGGAATAGAAAACTATTTATGTTAGTTAAGGTAATATTGAATATTTTTGGGATTAGGATAATAGAACTTTATGGAAAATCCAAGTAATAATTCTAAGTGTGGGATAGAATCCTGAAGTTTTGGTAAAGTATTTATTATGTGGGTTTTCTAGAAATTACATCCTTTTATGGATACTATAAGTGGATAGAGGTTATGAAAAAAATTTACTTATGTTTAATAACCCTAAAAAGGTGGATTTTGTGTCACCTAGGGCATGAAAAAGAGGCCTAAATGCACACCTAGTTTGACACTATGATGCGATATTCATTGATTAATTCACATTCTCTTTATAAACCACTATGAGGGATTTGAATGTGTTTAGGTTAAATATCCTAATAGGAAAGTGACCATAGCTAACATATATTGAAACATAGAGACTTATAAGTCAAATTACATATTAATTGATTTCTTCTTTCCTCGATAAGGGATAAGTTAGATTTTGAGAGAATATATTTCAATTATTTTTAAGTTTAGAATATTTTTAGAAATTTTATGGTAATTTGGGATCTATGTTTTTGATTACTTGGTTAATAAGTATAAGAGAACCAAAATCAAGGTAACTTAGGTTAAAACTAGAATGATATATGTTAAATTGATAGTGATATAGGTTAAATTTAGTTTGATACAAGTTGAGTTATAATAACTATAGGCTATCATGATAGTGTAATAAAGTGAGAAATCTTGAGGTTAAATTTTACTAGGGTTATTTATGATAAATTTCTTAAAATGATCATCACTCATGTTAACTCTTTAGGTTTTAGTAATGTTTGAAGCCTGATGGAACCAAGTTAACAATGGATGTCATGGACAATGAGAAAATTACCAAAATGAAAAACCTAACGGGGTAAGGGGTGGAGTGAAAAATATTGTGATTATGCCAATAAAAAAACAAGAATTCTAGTTAACAACATGAACCTAGTTTAAATATAAAACACAAAAAATAATAAAAGGATTGCATCTCATAGAAATTTGGGTGACTAAGATGATAAATGAAAGAAGATTAAATTTCCAGTATGTAAAATTTGTGGTAAGAAACATGGAGGTAATTTCCTTAAAGGGGTGGTAAAATTATATAAGTGTGTACATGAAGGTCATCAAACTCATAACTATAAAATAAATATAGAAACTAAAAAAATATTTCTTTAATTGTAGGAGAGTTTGGCATTATACAACTCAACGTCACAATCCAAGGTCCACCATGGGAGATAGTGACCAACAACCATGAAAACAAGAAAAATACTATGAAATTACTATTAATTTATCAGATAGTCACTACTGGAATGTGGGTTTTTTCCAACACTTCCATACCAATGGTTTCATAAAACCATTGGTAAAGAATATTTTTACCAA
The DNA here is from genome assembly GCA_963277665.1 of Viscum album. Classification (NCBI taxonomy): domain Eukaryota; kingdom Viridiplantae; phylum Streptophyta; class Magnoliopsida; order Santalales; family Viscaceae; genus Viscum; species Viscum album. The sequence goes on from OY728123.1 coordinate 1,769,221,109, forward strand.
TGGTTTCATAAAACTGTTGGTAAATCACGACCTAAACAACCTTTACCAACGGTTTAAATAGAACCGTTGGTAAAAGGATGGCTTAGGGGACCTTTTACCAATGGTTCCTTAGAACCGTTGGTATAATTGTGGCCCAAAAATTTAACCAACGGTTTTTAAAAACTGTTGGTAAAATTTCCCCCCAAATTAACAGCAGCCCCTCGTCTCCCCCATTAGTGATAAAGAACCCTAAACTGGAGCACTTCCCCCAAATTCTCCCTCTCTCTCAGCGATATAGGAGCTCCTTTCGCTTCCTCTTCCTCCATCCCATTCAAGGTGCTGAATCTCATGCTGAATCTCCATCCAACCCATCCTAAATTAGGTATTTTTTTAACTTGTACCTTATTTTTATTGAAATTTATCTAATATTTCAATTTTTAGTTTTTATTTTGATGTGTATATGTTTTTGTTTCTATTTTTATTTAACCTATATGTGATGAGGTTGTATCGTCATTAAGATGTGCAATGATGTCGGTTAATTGGAGGTGAGTGATACTATATGAGATTTTATGGGTTATTGTGAGGAGTTTCTTTCCCTTTAATTGATTGGTTCATAAAACATAATTTGGTACTACATATATTATGTAATTGGAATTGGTAATGTAAAATGTTGGTCTCGGATTTCCAAGTTGGTTATTTGGATGGTATTCTCTATCAAAAGTGGGTATATATCTATTGACTATGGGTGTATTTTCTAATTGACTAATGTATTTATTAAACTAACCATGAAATACACATTTCCCACAATACAGAAGCACCACATAAATCATAGATAGGCACTACACACCATAAGAAACCCATGGGAGACACCCCTTGACATCTACAGATAGTTAAGGGTCCATTAACTTAGGAACTGAAGTCGATTGGCACTCAAGCCTTGAGAAATTACCATTGCTGGTAGAAAATATAACAACACCTTTATTCTTAGTATAGTATAATGAAATGGTTTACACCCTCATGACCAAGTAGACCATCTGGTTCATGGACTGGTGCCCAACCAGGTTCAAGAGTAGGATCAACTACTAAACATTGATTGTGGTCCCTCTGAGGTTCTTTCCATAGTGAATAGGGTTATGTGCACAATATTCAACTCAACTAATGTATCATAGTCTCATATTTAGTGGCTAAGTTTACTAGTATGGTGTTTCCAACAACGTTCTATATAAAGAACATAATGAAAAATGAAGAGATTATTAAATGGAACTGTTTCCCCCTTGCTTACAGGAACATGATTTGACCCATGGGGTGGTGTGGTTCTTATATATTGGGTGGTGACATGTATAGTCATAGGATAAATGTATTTTTTGTTTAGTTTTTATTTTATTTTCTTTATCGCATTGGCCACTTAGGTATTTTACTTCTTTCTATGGATGGAGGGTAGTGATGCTATCCTGACTAGTTGACGTAGATAACTTGTATAATGTAATACCATGAGGTGTGAGTGTGAGGAAACATTAGAAGATAGAGGATCCTTGGGGTCTTCTATGAGATGGAATTTCTTTTCTAAAACATTGTGTGGGAACATTTTTGGAGTATGTTGGAGTCATGAAATAACCCCAAGTGTCTCCATGAGATATCATAAATAACCCCAAGTGTCTCCAAGTGTCTCTATATATCGTATCATCCTCACATGGGTTGGCCACTCACCTAATCCTATCAAACCTATCCTAGTCTATCCTCTCAGTCACATAGTCTAGACTCATCTCTCGAGGATTATCCCATTCCTCGATGCACATCTCATCATCCAACTAGACAAAAAGGATTATTCACATTATGATTGTCCTAGTCACTAAATCACACCATGTTGAACCCATCTACATTATATTCTCAATAATTTGGTCAAGTACCTCATCAAAATCATGTATTATAACCCATCCCCACTAGCCAGGTTCTATACTAAGCTAAATCACACCCAGCCTCTTGGCATTATAATACCAATCTGTCCAACAATACCCAATACCCACACTATCATCTCATCCTTCATCTCTTTAGTTGGACTCTTGAATCATTAAATGGAGTAAAACCTTTCCTAATACATTTTATATACTCAGAGGGACCATCCCACTCTAAGAAACAACCAAGATTCCAATCCATCCTCATAAGTATTTCCTCGTCAAATGCTAGATGTACAATTTCCACACCTATCACTATAAGGCCCAATCCTCTTAGGAATATTTTACTTGATCTAAATCCTCATCGCTAGTGACATCAATCACATTAAACAGCATAAATGTCAACTAAACCCTACATTCCAAGAATTATTCATGTGGGCAGGCCCCATGGCAACAGCCTAAGAACTAAAACCATAAATAATAATTCCAAATACATGCAACATTTTTAAATAAATATCTCAAGTTTAAACATAAAAACCAAGAATAATAAGACCTCATCCCTTGTATCGAACAAAACCAAACTAAGTTGAAACTTGGGACAAATTGATTATATACCATTAATAGGAAGAGTAATTGTTAATTAATAGGAATGTACTATTTGATAGTATCATTTTGAAACATTGATCTGTTTCTCCTTTGCTTGCAGAACCATGAGTTGACCCATGGGGCGCTGTAGTACTTATATGTTGGGCGGTGACAGGTATAGTCACAAAAGACAGGTATTTTTTAGTTTAGTTTTTATTTTATTTTCTTTATTGCATTGGTCACTTAGATCTTTGACTGCTTTCTATGGACAGAGGGTAGTTATATTCTGTGAAGGGTGCCAGAAGGAGTTCAGATTGATTCAGTCCACCTACTTTGATCTGAGGTAATACTATATGGTTACTACTTGTCTCTCACCTCATGTGTTTGGGGATTTAGTGTTTTTTACTCCATATTATGTTTTCGGTAGGGCGTTGGATCGTTTATTGTTGGTTCGGGTGGATTTGGTTCTATGTTTCCAAAATATGTAAGGCTTTAATGCCATTGGTTGGTTTCTCACTGGTTATATAATGTCCTTCATGTGTTTTAAGGTTCTTAATATCCTTTGTGTAGTGTGTTGATCCCTGCTCGTTGGTTTCGAGTGGCCAAGTCAAGGGAGACTCACCTGCGTGTGCATAGGTAAGTAAGTATATATATGTGGGTTCCCCCGTTACGTATATAGTCACCCATGGCAGTGATTATTCACGTATGTGGCTAGGTGTGCCCATGTATATATATATATATATATATATATATATATATAAATGCATACACAGGTGAGCGGATACTGATATATGCATATAAGCAAATGTGCAAGGATCACCTTGCACATGCTCATGGCCATGCAGGTGTGTGCATAGGGGCTAGGTGTCCTTGCATGTGTGTGAAGGTGGGTATACCCAGTGGAGGAGTAGTAGCTTTTAGTTAGAAAGCTCCAAGAGCTGAAGTGGACGGCTTGGTTCCACCTTGATGTAGATTCCCTCTCGTAGCCTCTTTAATTTAAGAATGCTTTAAATTGAATTTATCTTCTTTCTTAATTCTACTTAATTATATTGAATTTTATATCTTGAATAAGTTTTCTTTAATATAATTTATTCATTTGATAAATAAAGTCATGTTTTTATAATAAAACCCCTCCAACGGAGGGGAGCTGTCTGCGAAAACTCACAGTGATAGTTTACGGTGTGATAATTTTACTCTCAATCAATAGTTTCAACTACCTAGTACCACTTTTAAAAACAATGAATATAAAATATATATCTTTATCATACCACAATACCAAATCAAGAGTTTGTTTTTTATAACATAAGATCAGTTTCTATAATGTGAAGGACAGCTACATAGGATTTATTTGGAATCCTGGCCAGAAGATGTTTCCCCGCGGATGTCGTTGGACCGGGCCAACATGTCACGGTCACGTCGTGGTCACGCCATAGTCATTCCGCGGTCACATCGTTGTCACGTCGTGTTCACGCCACGGTCACGCCGTGGTAATGCTATGATTTGGCCCTGCTCCAGGACGACACCTCATGGCGGTTCGCAGTCCTGTAAAAATTCGATGTATGATACCTAGATAGAGTTTTAGATACATTACCCATCCATAGTTAATGGGGAGGGAGGCAACGACCGAAATGTTTCCCTGCTTCATCCCGATCCCTTCACTCCTGGCCAAAAGATGATGCCCCGTGGATGTCGCTGGACCAGGCCAACAGGTCGCGGTCACGTTGTGGTCACGCCACGGTCACGCCACGGTAATGACGTGATTTGGCCCTGCTCCAGGACGACACACCACAGCAGTTCACAGTCCTGTTGTAATTCTATGTATGATACATATATAGAGTTTTAGATACATTACCCACCCACCTCCCTAGACCCTGAACAGCCCCCCCCCCCCCCCCTCTTCCCTGGACCCAAGACAGCCCCCCCCCCACCTTCCTCCCTGGACCCCAGACCACCCCCCAGACAGCCCCCCCCCCCACCATCCTCCCTAAACCCAGGACAGCCCCTCAGACAGCCCCCCCAACCCTCCTCCCTGGACCCCAGATACCAATCTAATCTCTCTTCAAGATTCACCCTAAATCCCAACAGAAAAGAGGATTTTAGAGCTTCAGAAGAAGATGAGAGAAGAGTGCAAACCCTAATAGAAAAGAGGAATCAAGGAGAGGATTAGACTCACCTGGATCTTCAATAAACACTTGATGGCACTCAAAATTCCCAAGTGACGTGTACGATTCAACCCCGCCTCAAACCGAGGCACAGTGTGGCTGGTACCACTCAAAGAGTATCACTTTTATTTGAAATGGACAACATTTTAAATGAAAACAACAACTGACATACATAAAACCAAACAAATGGATTCATATTGTGTTAATAATTTATCACAATGATCCATGAGTCATTTTTGATGTGTACAAGTCAACCCCGCCTCAATCCAAGGCACGGTATGTCCGGTACCACTCAAAGTATCTTTCTTTTGTTTAAAATGGATACTCTTTTAAGTAAAAATAATTGGAATATGGAAAACTGACCAAACACATTTTTATTGTGTTGATACTTTAGGAAAATGATCTATGGGTCATTTTTGACATGTAAGAGTCAACCTCTCCTCAATCCGAGGTGCGGTGTGGCTAGAAACACTCAAAGTGTCTCTCTTTTGTTTCAAACGGACATCATTTTAAGTGAATACAACAACTGACATACAGAAAACTGACCAAAGGCATTCAGATTCTATTTAAACTTTAGGAAAATGATCCATGGGTCATATGTGATGTGTATGAGTCAACTCTGCCTCAATCTAAGGCATGGTGTGGCCGGTATCACTCGAAGTGTCTCACTTTTATTTGAAATGGATAGGATTTTATGTGAAAATAACAACTGGCATACAGAAAACCAACCAAACGCATTCGTATTGTGTTGATACTTCAACACAACGTTCTATGGGTCATTTTTGACGTGTAAAAGTCAACCCAGCCTCAATCCAAGGCATGGCGTGGCCGGTACCACTCAAAGTTTCTTTCTTTTGTTTAAAATGGGTACTCTTTTAAGTAAAGACAACTAGCATATGGAAAAACATCCAAACACATTAGGATTATGTTGATACGTTAAGAAAAAAATCCATGGGTCATTTGTGACATGTAAGAGTCAACCCCGCCTCAATCCGACGCGCGGTGTGTCTGGCACCACTCAAAGTGTCTCTCTTTTGTTTCAAAAGGACATCATTCTAAGTGAATACAACAACTGACATATGGAAAACCAACCAAAGACATTCAGATTCTGTTTAAACTTTAGGAAAACGATCCATTGGTCATATGTGATGTGTATGAGTCAACTCCGACTCAATATGAGGCACAGTGTGGCCGTTATCACTCAAAGTGTCTCACTTTTATTTGAAATGGACGGGATTTTAAGTGAAAACAACAACTGGAATACGAAAAACCAACCAAAAAAATTCATATTGTGTTGATACTTTAGTAAAATGATCCATGGGTTATTTTTGACATGTAAAAGTCAACCCCGCCTCAATCTAAGGCATGTTGTGGCCGGCACCACTCAAAGTGTCTCTCTTTTGTTTCAAAAGGACATCATAAAACAACTGACATATGGAAAACCAACCAAAGGCATTTGAATTTCGTTGAAGCATTAGAACAATAATACATAGGTCATATGTTATGTGTATGAGTCAACCCCGCCTCAATCTGAGGCACATTGTGGCCGGTATCACTCAAAGTGTCTCACTTTTATTTGAAATGGACAGGATTTTAAGTGAAAACAACAACTGGCATACAGAAAACTGACCAAACACATTCATATTGTGTTTATACTTCAACACAAAAATCCATGGGTCATTTTTGATGTGTACGAGTTAACCCCGCCTCAATATGAGGCTCGGTGTGGACGATACCACTCAAAGTGTCTTTCTTTTGTTTAAAATGGATACTCTTTTAAGTAAAAACAACTGGCATATAGAAAACTGACCAAACGCATTCAGATTGTGTTGATACTTTAGAAAAACGATCCATAGGTCATTTTTGACGTGTATGAGTCAACTCCACCTCAATCTGAGGCGTGGTGTGGCTGGCACCACTCAAAGTGTCTCTCTTTTGTTTCAAAAGCACGTCATTTTAAGTGAATACAACAACTGACATACAGATTACTGACCAAAGACATTTGGATTCTGTTGAAACTTTAGGAAAACGATACATGGGTCATATGTGACATTTACAAGTCATCCCTTCCTCAATCTAGGGCATGGTGTGGCCAGTATTACTCGAAGTTTCTCACTTTTATTTGAAATAGACAAGATTTTAAGTGAAAACAACAACTGGCATACGGAAAACTGACCAAATGCATTCATATTGTGTTGATACTTTATGAAAATTATCCTTGTTCATTTTTGGAATGTATGAGTCAACCCCTCCTCAACTCGAGTCATGGTGTGGCCGGTACCACTCAAAGTTTCTCTCTTTTGTTTCAAAAGGACATCATTTTAAGTGAATACAACAACTGACATATGGAAACCCGACCAAAGGAATTCGGATTCTGTTGAAACTTTAGGGAAATGATCCATGGGTCATATGTGACATGTAATAGTCATCCCCGCCTCAATACTAGGTCTGGTGTGGCTGGAACCACTCAAACTGTCTCACTTTTATTTGAAATGGACATGATTTTAAGTGAAAACAATAACTAGCATACAAAAAACCGACCAAACGCATTTTTATTGTGTTGATACTTTAGTAAAACGATCCATGGGTCATTTTTGATGTGTACGAGTCAACCTCGCCTCAATCTGAGGTGCAGTGTGGGCGACACCACTCAAAATGTCTCTATTTTGTTTAAAATGGACATCATTTTAAGTGAAAACAACAACTGACATACAAAAAACTGACCAAATTCATTAGGATTCTGTTGAAACTTTATTACAACGATACATGAGTCATTTTTGATGTTTAAGAGTCAACTATACCTTAATCGGAGGCATGGTGTGGCCGGAACCACTCAAAGTGTCTCACTTTTCTTTGAAATGGACAACATTTTAAGTGAAAACAACAACTGACATACAGAAAACTGACCAAACACATTCAGATTCTGTTGATACTTTAGGAAAAGTATACATGGGTCATTTTTTATGTTTAAGAGATAACTATGCCTCAATCAGAGGCACGGTGTGGCTGGTACCACTCAAAGTGTCTTTCTTTTGTTTAAAATGTATACGCTTTTAAGTAAAAACAACTGGCATACAGAATACTGACCAAACACATTCATATTGTGTTGATACTTTAGGAAAACGATCCATGGGTCGTTTGTGATGTGTATGAGTCAACTCCGCCTCAATCCGAGGTACGGTGTGGCCGGCACCACTCAAAGTGTCTCTCTTTAGTTGCAAAAGGACTTCATTTTAAGTGAATACAACAACTGACATACGGAAAACCAACCAAAGGCATTCAGATTCTATTGAAACATTTGCAAAACAATCCATGGATCATATTTGATGTTTAAGAGTAAACCCCTCCTCAATCCAAGGCACGGTGTGGCTAGTATCACTCGAAGTGTCTCACTTTTATTTGAAATGGATAGGATTTTAAGTGAAAACAATAACTGGCATAGGGAAAACCGACCAAACACATTCGGATTGTGTTGATACTTTAAGAAAATGATCCATGGGTCATTTTTGATGTGTACGAGTCAACCCCGCCTCAATCCGAGATGCGGTGTGGCTGGCACCACTCAAAGTGTCTCTCTTTTGATTCAAAAGGACATCATTTTAAGTGAAAACAACAACTGACATATGGAAAACCAACCAAACGCATTCAGATTCTATTGAAACTTTAGGAAAACGATCCATGGGTCATTTTTAACATCTAAAAGTCAACCCCACCTCAATCTGAGGTGCGGTGTGGTCGGTACCACTCAAAGTGTCTCACTTTTATTTGAAATGGGAAACATTTTAAGTGAAAACAATAACTGACATACAGGAAACCGACCAAACAGATTCGTATCATGTTGATACTTTAGGACAAGGTTCAATGGGTCATTTTTGCCATTTAAAAATCAACCCCTCCTCAATCTGAGGCACGGTGTGGCCGGTACCACTCAAAGTGTCTCACTTTTATTTGAAATGGATAGGATTTTAAGTGAAAACAACAACTGGAATACGAAAAACCAACCAAACGCATTCGGATTGTGTTGATACTTTAGTTCAATGATCCATGGGTCATTTGTGACATGTACGAGTCAACACCTTCTCAATCTGAGGCACAGTGTGGCTAGCACCACTCAAAGTGTCTCTCTTTTGTTTCAAAAGGACATCATTTTAAGTGAATACAACAATTGAAATTTACACTCATCAACAATAGTCGCAAACTCTTTTTCATGAGTTGGGTAGTTTCACTCATGGGTTCATAAGTGACGAGACTCCTAAGAAAATACATTTTCATCATATATTATAAAAAATACAAGTTCAATGCAAAATTCATCACAAATCATTACATACCCAAATCTAGGATCAGAAACAAAAATGGGATTTGATCCAATTTCAAACTCTTATTCAACTATAATAAGTATTTCTCAGACTATTCTGCCTATTAGAATTTGATGGGGAGGTGGGGGGCTGTGCTGGTTGGGGGGTTGTGCAGGGGTGAGATGAATTACTACTGGAAGAGTGGTTGTCATATGAAGATTTAAATGGGTGTAAATAATGTTTGAGTTATTGAAAATTTTATTCAACTCTACTATATGATTGTTGTCATATGAATATTGAAATAGGGAATTGTGGTATATGACATGGTTGGAAGAGTTTGATGGTTTTATGTGTGGGTTTTTTTGTGCTACTGCAGGTGTTTTTTATGCTGTTTTAAGTCTGTTTGTATGTGTTTTTTGTGCTATTTTTTATGTAGTTGTATACTGGAGGGGCTAATGGAGGGGATACTGTGAAATAGTTCTATAAATACACAATACCAACGTTTTTAAACCATTGGTATACTTTTATTGAAATTTAAAAACTATCCCAATGGTTTTAGAACTGTTGGTATAGTGTTTAGTCTTCAATATATACCAATGGTTTCAATGAAATTGTTGGTAAAAATTCAATACGAACATATACCAATGGTTAACCTACCACTGTTGGTAAATCAATACATCCAGTGGCCTATACCAACGGTTTAGATCAAACTATTGGTATAGGGCTTTCCTCACAGCTTACTGCCCTATGGTTTGGAAAACCGTTGGTATAGGTTATACCAACAGTTTTCCAGCCTATACCAATGGTTTTAAACCATTGGTATAACCTTCATTTCCAGTAGTGAGTGAGTTTTAACCCTAAATTTTATTGTTTCATATGTCATTTATGTTTTCAACAACTACTAGATATTAATTTACCAATAAAAAATATTTGTGGTATGATTATCATATAAATCATTTTCATGGATTGTGGGAAATTTTTCCATAGAGATCTTATTCCCTTAGTATAAATCTATGTGAAATTAGGAATGTGTTTTATCTCTTTATAAAGTTCTTACAATATTTTTTCATATAAATAAAACTATTTCCACAACATAAATAAACCTACCATCATCCAGTGATGTATGTTTAAATATGAGTTACCTATAGAAATTATTATGATCATATGAGTCAAATTGAAAGGATTAAATTCATCTAACGGGAGGGAATGTAACACATTGAAATTTAATATATGACTATCATTAAATAATTCAATGTGTTTAATGTATTTCTCCATAAGAAACACTGAACTAAAATGAAACCATGATATTTTTTAATAAACAGAGATATAAAATGTGTGGTCATTAAATTCTATCCATTTCATTAGAAGGAACGAATAGGGGTAACCATTTTATGAAACATTTATAGAAAGAAAACAATGGATCCTTTTAATATGAATGAAATTCAATTAGTATAGATAAAACCATTAAGAAAATCATTTTTATGATTTCAAATATATTTTTCAAAAATTGATGTTTTATTTCAAGAAACTAAGTATATTATGATTATATAACAATAAAATATATTGGTAATATGAAAAATACGTTACTAATAAATTAATTAGTAATTTATATGAAATAAGAATAAATAATATTTAACAATTTAAAATTTTATTTTCTAATACAAACATGTTTCCACTATATTTTAGGATTTTATTTAAATATTGAATTATAAAATTTTAGAATTTAATTTGATAAAAAAATATTTTTTGGATTAATAATAATAATATAATATTAAGATGAATTTTTTTGATTTTTATAAAAATAATGATTTTATATGAATAGTGAAAAATACTGTTTTTACAAATAACATGTGATTTATGATAGTATTAGTATATAATTATGAATTAGAAATGCCTGAAATATTTTTATATGACCAAATATGTATATTATATGTGAAATTATTACTTTAAAATTGTTATTTTAAATTCACAAACCCATATTTCATATTTTATAACATAAATAATATTTTCTCAAATATAGTTTTTAATACATTATACAATTTTATGTTAAAATTAATTTTTATCACTTTTATAAATTGATTAAAATTAAATGGATTTAAAATTTATAATCCTTGGTTCCAAATTATATAATAATTACCACTTTATTTTTTGGAATAAAGATTAATTTACCTTAGGTAAAAACTATTTACCACGGTAAACACTAAAATGATAAAAGTAAAACTTCAATGGGAAAATAGAATGAAACATGAAAAAATATGTATATAATTTATTTTATGAGGTTTTAATCGATATTATATCTCCCCGATCAATTATTTCTCATTTTTTTATTCACTTGACATGTTTAACATGTGCTCTATTTAAATTAAGTTGAAATATTAACAAAAATATCATTCTGACCACTTATAAAAGGGTCATCTCACCGCCCATTTAGGGAACTCTTAAAATTTTGGATTCCTCATGAAAATATTCACTTTTACATTCCCATAGAATATATTTTACTCTATTGATATTTTTTCATGATAGATTAGACTATTCCATATATTTCTAAGGGATATTCTATGGAAATCTAAAAGTGCTCAACATGAGTAATCATTTTTACTTTACTACTTTCTTTTCTGTTTTTTATTTACATCTATAATATTAAAATAACTATTTGATTACATCATTATTGGTTATACACTAAATTTTATTATGATATAGTAATAATCATTAATCACCTTTTCCCTTTTCCATTAAGAAAAATGATACTGTAATTTGAGCATTGTGTGGACTACCATCTCCACAATGCAACATGTTTCATTTTCCTTAACCACAATAAAAGGATGGTATAAAATGGGATATTAATAAATAATTATTATATTTATATAATTTTTATTATTCTAAATTAATAAATCATATTACTCATTTCTCTCATTCTATGGAAAATAAAATCATCAACCATCCATACGTGTAGACTACTGCCTCCATAGAATAATTGATTTTCATTTTTCTTTTTATCACATCCTTAAATTGATTTTCATTTGGATGATATTAAAGGATAAATATAATTTCTATGATATCATTAAAGTTCTCTCATAAAAAATTTATAACTTATTAATGATATGATCAACAAATTATTATCGTTAATTCAATCATTTAAAATGAGCGAACTAAGAGGAAAATAATCCCTTATTTCTATGTAATGTATTAATATAAATTATATTCTATTTATAATTATTTACAATTATCATATATATCACCAATAATATCACTATTATTATGGTATAATGATATTATTACTAAACCATCTCATAATTATCCATTAATGAGGGAAGGTTCATATTTGGATCGGTTTAACTACCTACTTGAACAATATTATGAATTTATATCATGAATGACTATGAGAACATGTTAATTCATATAATATTATATAAATATGTAAATGATTTATTTTTTTTCTGTTAAGGTTATAACAACATTTAACTTATTAATTAAGAAAACACCTTTCATTCATTAAGAATCACCAAAGCATGATCATCGCTGATTTCATCTTCATGGTTTGTAAAAAAACTATTATAGAATGAAATTATAACCATTGTAACTAGAAAAAACATCCAATACAGTACCTTTAATTATATTTAATTGATGAAATTTCTAACAAGAATAAATACCAACACCATTTTTATGAAACTAGTTCAAAGCGAAAAAGATTACAAACATCTGGTGTTGAAAATAAGTACAAAATAACTAATATTTATATGTATATAATGATTGAAAATTAGGAGTAAAAATGGTTATATTTATGAATAATGTTCTTGGGTTTGTATTTAATGAACTTAAATTAATTATTCAGTACATTTGGTACAAGTTTATAATGAATCGGGACCGAGGAAAGGGTTTTCATCTCAAGTTCCCCTCTTTGAGACATGTTTGGTATTATGCACCTAATTCCATTTATGTGGTGTATATACTACCTATTGGAGATATTATATCATTGATTATATTTTAATGATAGTTTTTTAAGTTCAATTACAAGCTCACTCTCTCAAGGTGTTTTGATTAAAGGATTACTAAAGTCGTAAGAGTTTTCTTGGTCTCAATTCTGATTCATTGAGACAAGTTACATGTTATGAACCATGTTTACATTATATGGATTTCTATTGATTTATTATCACATGAATTTTATCTAAATTTTTTATTTATAATTCATAGTAAAAATTAATCTAAATAAATTTCTTTTATTCATATGTCTTTTGACTCAAGTTTTACCCTAGTCATTAGAGTTTTTGGTATCTTATTTTTTATTCTTAGGGTTATGATTGTTTAGTTGAGATTATTTCATATAAGTTGGGTAAAATATTCCCTTTGATTTTATTATGTGGTATTATATCATTGTTTTCATTTTTACTACTTAAACCCCATTTTCAAATGCTTTATTCTTCATGGAGTATGTTACCTATAATGGATATTGATAACTCAAATATCCTTTTTTTGAGTTATAATGTTTCATCTTAAAATTTGATTTTCCATGATTGGGTTCTCTCACCATAAAATTTTATTATATGGTATCTTATAATCCTCTAATAAAATGTTGTTTTATTATAAATTAACATTTTATTACTCTTCTTACAATGTGGGTTTCAAACAAAATTATTTTGAAAATAATAAAAAAAGTTTTTACTTTCACTTTAAAATGTTTTATGTTCCTATCCTCATTTATCCAAAATAAAAATTATGATTTTCAACTCTGGATTATTGGAGATTATTTTTGAAATTGAAGTTTTAAAAATGCTTTCACCTCACCTTTTCAAAATTTACCTTTTAAAGTGACATGTAAATTTATATTTTATGTCAATATTTAAAACAAATCTAAAAGATCTTTTAGGTTTTTATTCCATTTCCCTTATCATTTTAAAAATAATTTACCATAATAGGGTTTATGTTTCATGATTTATCCTCTAATATATATATATCATAATTTTGGGGATTTAACACAAAGTATTAAATAATTTTATTCTTTATCCCTTCATTCATGATACCATTCATAACATTAATTTTTTGTGGGTGTTTTTTATTTATGTTCACACCCTCCTATGTTTCCTTTATTTCAAAGGGGATATGTTGTTTTGAAACCATATACTTTATTTCTCTAGAAGGATTATGATCGTGTTATTTTATAATTTACTTAACTATATTATCATTACCCTATATGGTGTGAACATATCATTTTACAAATTTATATTAGAGGATGTTCACTTTGAAAGAAAGTTTATTTATTGTCATGAGTAAAAATATTAATATCCTTTATGTTTTTATTCCAATATGAATTATTATTAGAAAGTTGACTATGTATTGTTTGACCATAAACCGTATTTCTCTTGATGAGTTATGATCATGTAATCCCTTTTATTTAATTGGGTAAAATTTTCGATATTCTTGATGATTTTCAATAGCTAACATAGGTTTAAGATGAATTAAAATTCTATATATTTCATTATATGAATGGCCATTTTTTATCCAATAAGTGGATCCTTAAGGAATGGTATGTAATGTATTGTTTCCTATTATGGTGAATTTATTATATTTAATGGTGTGATGAGTGAGGATTGGAATTATATATCCCCTCAATACATCAAAAAGTCACTTTATGTAAAATAAGTTGATTTTTGGTGTATACCTCTTTCCAAAATAGGATAGTGACTTGGAAAAATACATTGATGATGTGTTTTTGATTTTTTGATACTATGAATTCTATCATTATGATATTAGTATTATTGATATCTATGTTTTAATTTATTATAATGGAAGTAAAATGATATCAGTGTAATTTAATTATGGCTTCATGATGTTTACTTATTCCCACAATAATGTTTATGCCATGATTATCTCAGTTGTATGTTTTCTATTACTAAGAATTTGAGCCGACCCCTTCTTATGTTTCCATTTCCTCAGGTTATGATGAAACATATTACAAATGGAATTACTAATAAGATATATTGTGTGAATAATTTTTGGGTAATGTGAAAACTTATTATGGATTAATTAATTTCTCGCATAGTAGAAAAATTTTCATTAATTGATAAAGAGATGGGTTTTTTTAGTTTAAGGTTTTCAAAAATTCTCTAAATATCTAAACATAAAAGGTCTTGGGAAATTATTTAGTGTAATTTTCTTAAGTCGTGTAATTATGAGATACTTATGTCCATGAATTTATATTTGGTATCAAAACTATTATGTAAATTATTTGTTTATGACATCAGATTTAGGAGTGCAGGTTTGGAGTGTCTGTAACGACCCAAACTATTATAAATAAAATTCCACTTTCTATTTTAATTAAATGTCTTAATAATTAATATGGTTATATAAAACACATGAACTTATTTTTTTATTTGATTAGATTTAAAATACCATTAAGTATCATTATCGTTGATAATATAGTCATTAAACAGTGATCACATGATTAGTATAAATATAGGGTTTTAATAAATCCAATTGACACAAACAAAGGAAGTGATGAACTAAAAAAATTGTATCATACCCTATGAAGCCCATATATTGTAACTTCCTAGGGAGATAGAATTTTTAGTCTTTTACCTTGACCAATCCTAAGATGATATCCAACAACTTAAACATGGGTGAAATCGTTTATGGGATAAGTTCAATCTCATTGAGATCACAACCCAAACCATGTTCATTGAACCACCCCATGAATGTCCTACCATCATACACCTTACTCTTAGTAAATTTACTAGTGAATTAAAAGGACATGTATCAATACCCTATTAATATGAATATGTACATTATTTTGTATAGAACAATGAATATATTATTGTTATAATGTAAATGATTTTAATTTTGATACAATAAAGCACAAATTTTATTTTCAGTTAATCTTCAAATTCAATTAATTAATTTATGAATTAATTTATTTTTAAAATAAATAATATTTTAATATTATTAAATAATTTTTATCAAATATAAATGATCATATAATTTTTTTGAAGTCAAATGTAATTTTAATAGGGTTTGAAAACTGTTATTGTTAAAAACTCAGCATTTCTTAACAAATGTCAATACTACCTTAAAAGAGAATATTTGCATAATTAGAAAATTATTTAGATATAATGAATACTATTTTTTTAATTATAATGTAAAAATTATCCAATGGTTATTTTTTTATAATTTTCCGAGATAGTAGAATTTTTGGGTAAAAATTAAATATTGTATAAATATACATTGTATTTTATGACATCATAATGACAAAACATTTATGTAATAATTACTATAAATATGATCCATGACCAAATAAATTTTTCCCTTTAAAATAATGTGATTTTAAGTTTATTTTATTCATTTTGTAAAGTCATTATGAATCCTCCAAAACCTATAATATATTTTAAGGTTTTAAAATCGTTTCTTTAAGAGTGTGACTTGCCTCCACAAAAGAAAAGGCATGATTTGAATAATTTTGGACCTTGGAAATATAAAATAATAAAATTAACTCCCATTTTGTAGAATCCATAGGCAAAACCATGGTATGGTTTGTGGTTTTGGATATTTTATCGTGTAGATTCCAAAACCGAAATAATAAAGAAATCCACGTCATTGCCTATATAAAATCACCCAATATCCCATTTATTTTAAATAAACTCTTTGTAACACATCCATACTTTGATATAAACTCTCTATAGTCCTACCAAGGTTCCCTAAATCAATCAAGAAGCTACTCCCAAGCTTTTGGAGCCACACGCGCAAGTAAAAGATCCCCACCTTCCTCTCCTCCTTTCAATTCAAGCACATTCTTTGAAATTATTCTTCTTAATTTCAATTTGTTATATTTTCCTTAATTTATAATCATTAGATTAATTTATAATTTATTTTACATAAATGGTATATCATTTATCCTATTTCATTTTTACCCTTACCTAAGTCTTTTTTATGCCAAAATTCTATAAGGGGTCTTCCACTCTCCTTTTTTATCAAGCACTTATTTTATGTTGTGTCTCTTAGAATAAATTTTATTATGTTAGGATATGTTCTTCCATATTCCCTTAATATCCATTTATTTTATAAATGATTATACCCCCCTTTCACTCTCATTAATCCTCCCATGATCCTTTATGTACACCTGTTACTATACTGAAATATAGTTATAATTCTTTTCTTTATTCAAGTTTCTTCATTAACTTATGATTTCAATGTCCAGTTTATAATATTGTGATATTTTTATCCATTAATAACAATTTTATGTCTATGTGATGATAGAAACCCTTCTATCCCACCAACGTTTTTTATGAATCTTTAAGTGACATCGTTATGCGGCCAGAATTTCACTGTGATTTTTCCATGCCAAAAAAATTGTATAATGAATACCATACCCTTTTACTATTAAGAGTGTTCACATTTATGAACCTGTACTTTTTTAGCGGGTACTTAAATACATGTATTCCACACTCCTTTATCATGGAAAAAATTATGATGATGAATGAATCCATTTTGTATGATCTATGTGGCACACTTAAGCTTAAGAATTAAATGAATGTGAAGGGTGCACCCAGAATTGTATAGTGATCCAATTCACTGGGTAATTTTTAGTATCATGATATATCATGTTAGGATAGGTATTTAACCTGATTCCTTTATGGTACTTTTCCCACCATTATGTCTTGGTGGTTTGGCCTTGACCTATGTTTATTATGCAGGGTTTTAAATTGTTTCCACATTTCCCATTTTATATTTATCATGCTATATCATGACTTATTATTCATGTTACTTTTATTACACATTGATATAATGATTTTATAACATGTATAACCTTATACAATTTTAATTATCTTACTAGGATTTATAGCTCACCCCTTTCTTATGTTTTTCCTCAGGTTATCTCATGCAGTTTTAAAAAAATCCATGGAATTTTAAAAGCATATTAAGGAAGTTTTCAATAATGTTGTTGTATCCCATGTTCAAAATGTTATGTTATGTACCTAATTCCTGAAGGCAGTATACTTATTGATATTTTGGGTCATATTGAGTGTAATTTTATGTAATAAATCATGAATTAGAGTGTAATAAAGAGAATGGTTGTTATAGTTGGTATTAGAGCTGATGTTTAGTTATTTTTTGGATTAGGATTATAAAACTCTAGTAAAATCCTTAGGAATAAGTCTATGTATAAGAAAATATCCCTAAATTTTTGTAAGTATGTAGTAAGTTATTTATCAAGAAAATACATCCCTGTCTAGTTAATTTAGTGGATGTGGTTCTTGAACAGATGTAAATTGGAGTAACAACTCTGACAAGGTGTCCCAGGCCTAACTCAGGGTAACTTGGAACATGACAGTAAACCGTACTGAGAACCTCTTTTGACACTCCTGAGGGATATTATTGGTTAAATTCAGTATCTCATTATGAACCATTATTATGGGGAAAATCCCATAAGAATACATGTTAGGAGTTAGATCATGGATAACATAGATTGAAGCCTACAAATTAATAAGTTAAGGAAATAAATGGAATTTATAAGTTTTCCATTTAATGTCATTGAATTTCCCTTTATGTGTTTAATAGTTTAAAATAATCATCCCTAATTTTCCTTTTATTCAATCCAATGGTCGGAAATATGAGTAATTAAGAAAATAATCAATGCAATGGGAAATGTGATGATTGACCCAATGAGATGCCCAACCCTATGGGAGCAGGAATCATGAACTTTATAATGGTACTCTCACAGCTAACTCATGTTATGAATAGAAAATTGGATCAAGAGGATCACCCAACACCCCCTAAGAGAAAACAATCCACAATTGAAAGATTCATGTGACAAAGGCCTCCTATTTTCAATGGATCATCTGATCCCTTAACTGTGGAATAATGGATCAAATCTATTGAGAAGATATTATCCATCCTTTAATGTTATGACAAATCAATGTTTTTACTAGGTGTTTATCATATGGAGGGATAAATTGAAAAGTGGTGGACATTGATAAAAAATGTGAATCTTGAGGAAGATATTTAAGACATGGAGTGGAAGGAATTTTGGAAAATATTTTTTGATAAATATTTTCGTCACACTCCCCAACTTAAAATGGAAAGGTATTTCCTCAACCTCAAGAAAAAAAAGATGAAGAGTCTATCGGGTCCTATGAGGAAAACTTTACAGTACTTGCATGATACACCTCCATATTTGTATTTACTCCTGAATTCAAGGTTGGTCGCTTATTTAGTGGGCTAAAACCTAGCCTACAAAAATCCCTGGAGCTTCGTGACTTTGATAGATACGAGTAAATTGTATGATGTTCCCTCAAAGTATAAATGGAGATCAGATAATACTAAGTGTATCATGGGGATAAGAAGATGAAATTTGAGTTTAATTCTGGTGGTCTCATGGAGAAAGCTAATGGTGCTAAGAAATTTCATCATCCCACTTGTAACAGGTGCAGAAAGAAGCACCCTGGAAATTGCTTAAGGGGTACAAAGAAATTTTTTAGGTGAATGAAGGAAGGGTACCTAGATAATAATTACTGAAAGTAAAAACCCACTAATACGATGGAGGAAAGGAATGATCTAGTCAAACCTTAGGGAATTGTTCATTACTTCAATTTTAATAAACCAGGTCACTTTGCAAACCAATGCACTAATACAAGGCTTTTCGGAGACAGCCAACAACCTCAAAGGAAGCAAGGGAAAGCTTTTTCCATCATAACCACCAAGGTGGATCTTGAAAATGAAGTGGTGATAGGTACACTAGGTATTCATTAAATAATAGTGGATTTAATTTTTTATTCTAGTTCTACACAATCCATCAAATCATGAATTTTTAGTATAACTATCAAAACACCACCACAAAGCATGGAAGTAGAGTTGTCGATGAAAACAGAAAATGGGGAAATTATTGTAGCCAAATTAAATAAATCCTCCCCTATCAAATTTTTTGTGCTAAAATTCTCAGTGAAACTTGTTATACTCCCTTTGGTGGAATTTGATTTAATTTTAAACATGGATTTGCTTTCCCTATATATAGCCAACATAAATTTCTGGGAGAAGGAAATCACTCTCCATATCTCAAATCGTCCTTCGATTATATATAAGTATAAAGAGGAGGATGAATCTTCTTTAACACCAACATCTCAATCATAGATATTATTTCCATATGGGAAAGAATATCTAGCTCAAATGATTGAGTATAAGGAAAGAATCATCCTTGAAGACATGCCTATTGTAATTGAATATGCTGATGTGTTTCCTGATGAATTTCCTGGTCTTCCTCCTAGTCGAGAGATAGAATTTTCAATCGAGCTTATACCCGGGGCATTACCATTATCCAATACTATGTATATAATGGATATCGTGGATGTTGAGGAACTAAAAAACTATATTAGAATCTATATAAATGTTTTATACACCCAAGTGCTTCACCATGGGGTGCACCATTCTTCTTCTTTAAGAAGAAGGATGGGTCAATACACCTTTGTATTGATTCTCGTGAACTCAATAAGATCATGATAAAGAAAAAGTTATTCTGCCTTGGATTAATGGATTGTTTGATCTACTATATGGAGTAAAATACTTCTCTAAGGTGGATATTTGGTCATGATATTATCAAGTGAAGGTGAAGAGGGAAGATATACCCAAGATTAATTTTTGTACATGGTATAGGCACTATGAGTTCATAGTGATTCCATTTGGACTCACTAATGCTCTAGAAATATTCATAGACTTGATGAATAGAGTCTTTAGAGATTACCTAGGAAAAATTTTGGTAGTATTTAAGATGATATTCTAATATAATATAAAAGTAAGGAGGACCACGTGGAGCATATGAGCACTGTGCTAAAGACCCTATGAATGAAGAATATTTATGCCAAGTATAGAAAATGTGAGTTCTGGTTGAAGGAATTCTCTTTCATGGGACATATCATCACAAGAAATGGTATATCTGTAGACCCTTCAAAGATAGAAGCAATTAAATGATGGTTGAGGCCAACATATGTGATAGATATCCATAGTTTCCTTAGGTTATATGGGTATTATCACCAATTTGTGATAAATTTCTCTCTATTTTCAAACCCTCTTACCAAGATAACTCAAAAGTGAGTTAAGATTGTCTAGATGGAAGAATGCAGGAAATATTTAAGGATCTTAAAATGAGGCTTATCACTACACCAATGCTCACACTACCAAAAAGTTGGGAACTATTTTTGGTATATAGATATGATTCAAAGAATTTATTAGGTTGTGTAATGATCCAAAATGATAAAGTTAGATCCTACACCTCAAGGCTGTTGAAAATTAATGAGAAGAACTTCCTTACGCATGATTTAGAGTTGGCAGTTATGATCTTTGCATTTAAAATATGGTGGAAATATCTCTATGGGGAGAATTGTGAGATATATATTTATCAAAAGTGCCTCAAATATATATTCACATGGAATGAGCTTAATATTTCATGGTAAGATTGTTTCATCTCATAAAGGATTACAACTACTTAATCCACTACCATCCTAGTAAAGAAAATAAGGTTGAAGATACTCTAAGTAGAAAAGATATTGAATATTTATCAATGATGATAATTTAGAAGGATACAATATTCTTAGATCTAAAAAGGATGGAAATGGGAATCATTAAGGAAGGAACATCATAAATCCTTTCTCAAACGATTGCTCAACCATCCCTTATAGAGAAAATAAAGGATTCTCAAAGAAATGATGTAGAGATTAAGAAGAATGTTGAATCCATGAGAAAGGAGAAATCCTCAGAGTTTAAAATTGATGAAGAAGTAATTGTGAGGTTTGGGTCAAAATAATGTGTTCCATAAAATCCCGATTTAAAGAAGGAACTATTAGATGATGAACATAGTTCAACTTTCTCCATTCACCTAGGAAACATAAAGATGTATCAATATTTCTATGAACACTATTGGTGGGACAGTATGAATAAGGATATTTCTAAATATACATCAAAGTTCCTAGTATGCTAGAAAGTGAAGTTTGAAAGGCAGAAGTCTACAAGGATGATGCAACCATTAATTGTACCAACATAGAAATTGGAGACCATCACCATGGATTTTGTCACCAGACTTCCAAATAAATCTAGGGGAAACAATGATATATGGGTTATAATGGATCATCTTACAAATATATCTCACTTTATTGTAATTCAATAGGACTTCTAACTGGATCAAATTGAAAGGATATACATCAGATAAATGGTAAGGCTTCATGGACTAACACTATCGATTGTATCCGATCAAGATATGATATTTACTTCCATGTTCTAGAAAAGTATCCAACATTCTCTAAACACTAAGTTGGACTTCAGTATAGCTTATCATCCTAAAATTGATGACCAATCTCAGTGGACTATTCATATACTAGAAGACATGTTGCGAGTATGTTTTATGGAATTCAAAGGAGGATGAGACCAACATCTTCCTTTGGTTGAGTTCTCTTATAAGATCAGTTTCCACCCGAGCATCCAAATAGATCCATATGAATCCATTTATAGGGAAGAGGTTCAGAACACCTACATGTTGGGATGAATTTGTGGAATGAAAACTACTAAGTCTTGAAATGGTTAAGGAAACAAAGGCAAATGTTAAGACCATTCTGTAGCACATCAAGGCTTCTCAATGTTTATAGAAGATCTATATTGACAATCGTCAATGAAAACTAGAGTTTAATATTAGAGACGTAGTATTTCATGTATCTCTCTTGAAAAAGTACATACCAAACCCCTCACATGTAATCAATCTAGCGGTAGTACCATTAGAGAATGACCTTTCATATGAGGAGAAGTCAGAGAAGATCATTGATCATAGAGAAAAATTTCTACAAAACATGACAATACACCTTGTCAAAGTGTTTAGGAGGAACCAAGAGTTTGAAGAAGAGACATGGGAACCAGAAGAGGTGATGAAGAAGAGTTACCCTCAACAATTTTAGTGTGGGAAATGAAAATTTCTAGGGTGTAATTTATTAAAGGGGGGATATTGTAATGTCCAAAACTGTTATAAATAAAATTACCCTTTTAAAATTAAATATATTATTAAGTAATATGGTTATAGAAAACACATACACTTATTTTGTTTTATCCAATTGGATTTAAAATACCATTAAGTATCAATACCACTGAAAGTATAAGCATTTAATAGTGATCACATGATTAGTATAAATATAGGGTTTTAACAAATCCAATTGACATGGGTAAAGGAAGTGATGGACTCAACCAGTAGAATCATACCCTATAAATCCTGATTATCAGATCTTCATAGGGAGATAGCATTTATGGTATTTTCTCTTAACCAATCCTAACATGAGATCTAACAACTTAATCATGAGTGAAACTGTTTATGGTAGAAGTTCAAGCTCATCTATATCACGTCCAAAAGAATGTTTGTTGACCCCCCCCCCATGAAATTCCCACCATCACACACCTTACTCTTATGGAATTTTCCGGTGTATTAAATGTATATGTATTGAGACCCTAGAAATATGAATATATACATTATTTTGTATAGAATAATTAATATATTATTTTTACTATGTAAATGTTTTTTATGATGATACAATAAAGAACAAATTATATTTTTGGTTAATATACAAATTCAATTAATGAATTTATGAATTAATGTATTTTTTAAATAAATCAAATTTTAATATTATTAAATAATTTTTATCAAATATAAATGATCCTAAAATATTTATGAATCGAAATGTAATTTTTATAAGGATTAAAAATGGTTATTGTTAAAATCCCAACATTTCTTAATAAATGTTGAATTATTTTAAAAGTTAAAATTCACAAATTTAGAAAATTATTTTGACGAAATGAATATTATTTTTGAAATCAAAATTTATAAATTGTCCAATGGTTAATTTTTCATAATTTTTTGAGACTATCGAATTTTTTAGGTAAAACTTCAATATCATATAAATATAATTTATGTTTTATGACATTATAATGACCCAAAAGTGATTTAATAATTATTATAAGTGTGATCCATGACCAAATAAATGTTTTTGATTTAAAATAATTTTATTTTAAGTTTATTTGATTTATTTTGTAAAGATATTATGAATCCTCCAAAACCTATAATATATTTTAAGGTTTTAAAATTATTTTTTTAAGAGTGTGACTCACCTCCACATAAGAAGGTGAATCATTTTAAAAAAAATCCCTTGGACTTATAAAATAAAAAAACCATTCCCATTTGTCATAAACCATGGGAAAACCCATGGGATGGTTTGTGGTTTTTGATATTTTATTGTGTAGAGTCAAAAACCTAAATAATAAATAAATACCCCCCCCCATTTCCTATATAAAACCACCCAAGATCCCATTTTTCTTAACTAAAACTCCTTGGAGTATGTATATATTATTCCCTCCACTCTCTAGAGTCCTCCTAAGGCACCCCCAACCTCTAAAGAAGCCCCTCCCAAGCTTTTGGAGTCACACTCTCAAGTAAGGGATCCTAACCTTTCTCTCCTCTGTTAAATTCAAGAACATTCTTTGAAATTAGTCTTTTTAATTTCAATTTGTTATATTATAATTAATTTATAATAATTCCCTTAATTTATAATTTATTTTAATTTAATGATAGATCATTTATCCTCTCTCATTTTTACCCTTACCTAAGTCGTTACTATGCCAAAATTTTGTAATGTATCTTCCACTCTTCCCTTTTTATCAAGCACCTATTTTATGTTATGTCTCTTAAATTACATTTGATTATGTTGGGATATGTTCTACCATATTACCTTACTATCCATTTAATTTATAAATGATTAGATCCCCCTTTCACTCTCATTAAGCCTCTCATAATCCTTCATGTACACCTATTACCATACCAAAATATAGTTATGATTATTTTCTTTATTCAAGTTTATTCGTTAACTTATGCCTTAAATGTCCAATTTATAGTGTTGGGATATGTTCTTCCATTAATTTCCATTATATTTATGTGTGATTATAGACCCAGTTCTCTCTCATCAACCCATTTTTATAAATCTTTAAGTGACATCGTTATGCTGCTGAAATTTCAATGTGATTTTTCCATGCCAAAACAATTTTGTAGTGAATACCATACCCATTTCCTATATATGGTGTTCACATTTATGAACATGTAATTTTTTATTAGGGACTTACATATGTTTATTACACACTCATTGATCATAGAATAAATTATAATGATGAATTAATCCATGTTTTATTATCTATTTGGCACACTTAAGCATGAGAATGAAATGAATGTGATGGTTGAACCCATAATTAGATATCTCTCTAATGCATTGGGTAATGTTTAGTATAGTGATACATCATTTTGGGATATGGAGTGAACCTGACTTCTTTATAGGACTTTTTTCACCATGATATCTTGGAATTTTATCCTTGACCTATGTTTATGATGCATTGTTTTAATTTGTTTCCACATTTCCCATGTTATGATTATCATGCTATATTATGCATTATTATTCATATTCCTTTTATTCCCCATTGATATGATTATTTTTCTAACATGTATCACCTTATTCCATGTTTATTCCCTTTCTGGGATTTATAGCTCACCCCTTTCTTATGTTTTTCCCAAAGTTATCATGTGTAGTTTTAAAAATACATAGAATTTTAGAATAATGTTAAGGAACTTTTCAATAATGTTGTTTTATCCCATGTTAAAAATGTTTTGTAATGTAACTAATTTCTAAATACACTAGATTTCTCAATCTTTTGGGTTGTATTATGTTTAATTTTATGTAATAAATCATGAATTAAAGTGTAATAAAGAGAAGGTTTGTTATAGTGTCATAGATATGAGATGTTACCAGTGGTATCAAAGAGAAGGTTACATGATTTTGTCTTTGGTATTTTACTCATACAAAGAACTCTGTTAATGATAGGGGATTCCCATGATTTTATGGAATTTATTTTTTCAAAATTTAAGGGGATTCAAGTCAGTGACATGAAAAGACTATCTATGACTAAATATGAAAGGTAATTTCTTGATTTTGATCCTAAGACATAGGATACTCTTAATAGAGTTCTAAAAAATATGATTTACTATAAAGTGATGAGATTCACCACTATTAAGGCCATGTGGGAAAAATTATCTAATATATATGAATGGTACAACAAGGTAAATGAATTAATACTTAAATTATTTCACAATAGATTTGATGATCTTAAAATGTCTTTGGATGATGATGTTGATAGTTTCTTTAACCAAATCATTGAGTTTGTTAAATCTATTCAAGGAATTTGAGAGGAGGTAAAATATATTGATAATTTTAATAAGATCATGTGATGAATTCCTATAATATATAATCTGAAATTTCCTACTCTTGAAAAAAATTATTTATCTGCATTGTCTCTTGGTGATATACTCAATAGTTTTTTGGCATATGAAATGTGATTTAATCCAAAAATATCATTAACCCACAAAAGTAAGAAGATGGATTTCAAATATGTGGAAAAACATAACAATGCTAATGGTGGTAATGATGAAGAGGACATAGATATTGAATTATAATCACTTTTTGATAGAAAATCCATAAGAGCAAAGGAAAATTTTGAAGGAATGTTACCTATGACTTTCTACATAGGTGGTAGATTTATCAATATTGTTGTTAGATTTCTGAGAATGTTTTCTGAAGAAATAAGTGGATAAGAGACACTCAAATATATCATAGGTGATATCCTACTAGAATAGATTTAGAAACATGAAATTCATTTAGAAGAAAGTTTCAAATGAATATTTTTATAAGTAAAGAAGTTGATGTTGAGAAAGATATTTTGTAGGATGATTAAACAAAGTTTATATCATATAAAAAAGATGCTCTGATGGTAAATATTGAAAAATGATAAGTATAAAAAGAATGTGAATAGAAATTGAATGGTGTTATTGATTTGAAGTAGGAATTATAAGTATATCTTGAATTTATTGACATTTAATGTAAGAAAAATATAAATATTTGTGGATTATTGAAATAATCCTCATATTATGTCGATAACCTCTCAATAAAGAAGATATAAGTGGATTTTTTGTGTTTAAAATTAAAATCAAAGAAAAAATTTAAGGTAATTATTGATATTAATTATATTCTAGATGAGAGAGATAAGAATATTGAATCTCTTAAAGAATTTTTCAATCTTATAAGAAATTTTGAATCAGAAGTAAAATCGAGTGAACCCAAAAATAATACATGATTAAGAAGGTTATCTAATATAGAACTTATGGAAAGATCTGAGAGAGTCTCAAATAGTGTTGATAAAATTTTGAGTGATCAAATGCATGAATGCGTGGTTAAAAGTGGAATCAACCATGATAGTGAGACATTAATGTCTAGATAAGTTACTGGACAAAATAAACGAAAGAATAAGGGTGAAGATTTTAGTTTTAACACTAAATCGTTAGGATCGTCTTCTAAGGAAAGTCAAAACAAATATAAATATAGTGTTTGAAACAATCCTAACCCATCAAGTAATAATCAACAATAAAGGAGTTTCTCAAATGAAGGATAAATGTGGAGAAATGATAGAGAAAATATATTTCCCCTAATGAAGTTGTAGTTTTTTGGCTATCTCGGCCACACCATGTCCTATTATGATGAGGGTAGGAGCTATTTAAGAGGAGATAATCCTAAAATCTAGTAGAGAAGAATGATATATTATCCTACTTCTCAAATAATAAACCCTTTTTATGGATATTGTTTTCAATTTTCTAACTTTGGTTAAAAATCCATTAACTAAAAGGAAAATGGGATAAAAACAATCATCAAATAAGATATGGAAGTTATCATCGTATAGGTTAAATGAAAATGAATATGAGGCAACCTAACCAGATTACTTTGGGAAATAAGTATTCACCATTTGAATTAGAATATGAATTTGATTTCACTTATAAAATAGAGTAGAAGGAAGTGATTCCTCTTGTGCTACAACACAGCTGAGAATCTCTTGGAAATAAAAGATGTGATAAAATTCCAATTTAGCTAAAATTTATCACCAAGCTATGAAAAATGGGAGCACCTAAATAATGAATAGGTTATGCTTATAACATATGACCAGAAATAAGAAATTTCTAAAAAATATGAAAGGGTTTTTGGTACCATGTATTTTGTAAATGATGAGGCATTAAAAATAAAAGTAAGTGGCAATAATTGACTTAATAGTGGTGAGATTAATAATACCAAAGTAATCAATATGGATGAACTCTAACGCAAACTTCTAAGTGCGATTCAACTTTGTAGCCTTGGTTTAGAAGGTTTTTTTATCAAAAGGGATGATTGATCAAAATAAAGGTTGGAAACTCACTTATAAAAGGGAAAATATAATGAAATTTAATCTATACTTGGTGGATATTCATGATAATTCTTGTCTTATTACTATTGTGGAAAAACATAACCCATGAAAATAAAGATTAGGACACCTACTTCAAGAGGTCATGGGGAATTATTCAAAACTCATAAATATAATTTATATTCATATTCTCAAGATACATTGAGAAAGGATGTGTGATACTTGTATGTATGGGAAAATAGTTTGAAATCTATATCAGCTAAAGAACAAAAGGGAATCATATTTTCATTACTTAGTCCACACTAATGTTTGTGGTATAATTATATTCCTGGAACATATAGATAAATATATTTTATTATTTTCATCTATTACTACAAAAAATATGGCATATTCCATGTTCATATAAAGTAAGAGAGAATTAATGGCATGCATGAAGTGGTATTTGAGAAGAGTTGAAAATGAGACCTAATGTAATATGAAAATATTGTGATCTGATAATGAAACTAAATATACATTAATTTAATTTGAGAATTAATTTAAAATAAATATCATGAAACACAATGTTTCTTTAATAATAACTCTATGGAAAATTGGTGTTGTTGAGAAGAGAAATCATACACTGAATAATATGGCCAAAACTATACTTATTAAAGGTGGAATCTATCACCACTATTGGAAGAAGGTAGTTCAAGTTGTGTTATAAATATAAAATTGGGAATTACTTATCCCTAATGAAGTTAGAAAACCATAAAATATTTTGTATGCAATGAATTCCTCACTTAAATGTTTTACATTTTTTGATAGAAGATGATACATTCGAAATAAAGATATAAATCAAGGCAAGCATGGTGATGCATCTGATAAAGGAATTTTCTTCAACTACTTATAAAAGAGTAAATCCTAAAAATTCTTTAATAAAAGGTGAGATAAAATGATGGAATTTAGTGATGTGAAAGTAATTAATGAAAAACAAGTAAAGAATCTTAGAATAAAAAAACTAATGATTATTCTGAAGATTAATATAAAGAAAATGTAATTAGTAAAAAATATAATGTTGTGAAAGATTATGTAAATTATGAAGTCGCTAATGTATAATTGAAAGAGGAAACTATATCTAAAGAATATCAACTTACAACTTAGAGGAGAAACATAAGAGTAGAAGTTGATCCTTCAAACATAATAGGATAAATATCCACAACAACAAAGAAAAGAGAATGAGAATTATTGAGTACACATCTATATTTTCCATAATAAAACCAACCTAATTTGAAGAAGTAGAAAAATATGAGTCATGGGTTAAATCCATGAATGATAAATTGGATCATATTGAAAAAAATAATACCTTAGAGCCAGATGATAGGCTATAGAATCACAAAATCATTAGAACAAAGTGGATATTCAAGAAAAAATTTGGTGAGCCTGAAATTGTTTTTAGAAACAAGGAATTATTGATTTATAAAGGCTACATAAATATTGAAGGAGTATATGAAGAATAAAATTTTTCACCAATATATTAACTTGAATCAATTTGGTTTTTCTTTATTGTGGTCATCCATAGAAGGTACAAAGTTTATCATATGGATGTCAAAACAATATTCATGAATTTATTTCTTAATGAAAAGTTCTATATTGAACAACCTATGGGATTTCTAATTGGAAATGTTGAATCAAATGTATTTTAGTTAAATAAGGCCCTATATAAACTAATGTAGGCATTATGTGCATGGTATATATGGCTAGATTCATATATAAAGAAGCTAAAATTAAAAAGAGGCGGTGTTGATCATAATATATATCTGAAACCATCCAAATAAAAATGGATAATGGTGATTGTATATGTAGATGATATCATATTCAGTGTAAAAAATCATAAATTAGTGGAATATTTTGTAGATATCAAGAGAAAAGAATTTGAAATATCTATGATTGGTGAAATGAAGTATTTTCTGGGGTTATAGGTGATTCAAAAGGCAGGATAAAAATTCATCTCTTAGACTAAGTATACTATATAAATGCTGAATAATATTTATATGAATTACTAAAAACCATTTTCAAAATTGATTATAGTTAGAACCAAGCTAAGAAAACATGAGGATGGGAAATATATGAATCCCACCATGTACAAAAGAATATTTGGGTGTCTATTATATCTAACTGCTACTGAAATATGCAACATGTTTGACCAGACATTTTTAGAGTGCTACACAAGTGGATATGAATTCTTCATCAGTGATAAATGTGTTGTGTGGTTGAGTAATAAATTGGAAAACACATATCTCATAAAAATAGAATCATAATATATTTCAGTTGTAAAGGTGTTTATGAAAATTCTATGGGTGAAGAAAAAAGTATAGGATATTGGTGAGAATTTGAAGTTTCCAATGGTGACTTTCTATGATGAAAATAGTGTTCATTAACTCATAAATAATCTTGTAAAATGTTTTCACACTAAGAATATTTAACTTTGGTATCATTTTCTCAAGGAGAAGTTTGAGAAAATTATGATTTACATGAAGTATATTGGAGATAATCAGTAAGTGGAATCTATATTGAATAATTCATTAGACACTATTGTATTTAAAAAAGAATAATTTGAACCACACTGTTCAACCACCTCTCTTATCTTGGAGAGGTCTAGTTTTCCCCTATCCCCATTGGTTATATTTATTTAGTTGTTTTTCATGATTGGAAGGTTCTATCTCGTTCGGTTCATTCTCAAAGGGGATAATGTTTATGAAATTAAATGATTCTCTATAAAAATGAGGTTTCTAAGAAAAAAAGTACTCTATTATTATGGGGTAATTTTTGTTGTTGAGGTCAGGGGGAGATACAATTCATTGGGAATATGTTTGATGTTTGTATGGGGTATGTAAGTTATGTAATAATAGAGACAGGGGAATTTTTGTACTTTATTTAGGCATGGAATACTCCCTTGGACTATTTTTTCTACATTGGTCACTTCTCATGTAGACTTAGAGTGATTTGAGAGACATTATTTTTTTCATTTTAAGAATGTATGGAATTGAATTTCACTTTGGATTTATAATAAACCCAAAGGGGGGAAATGTTGGAAAAAGGTGATATTTCCTTATTGTTTGGTTTTGTGTTTGTTGAAAATACAATTCTAGTGTAATCATATATTTTTTTCTAGGTAGTATTATTTTTATGAAGAATAAGGCAAGATATATCCTGGAAGAAGTTCTGAGAAGCTGATGTTGGTTCCTAGTGTTTGATAAATCTTTAGGTGCTAAATTTTTGGGCTTAAGATCCAGGGGAAAATAAGATTTGTTGTGTAAGTCCTTAAGGATTATGTAGATTGAGTAAGTCTAAAAGGTTCATGAGATTGAGTTTAGGTGAATTTCATAAGTATTAATGATTCACGTGATGTGGTCACATGAGTTACGTGTGTTGAAAAAATAAGGAAATTTATTCTCTCCAAGGTGGAGAGGTATCATGAATCATGTATCTTTAGGAGAGTTTTTTAGAACATAAGTATAAAGGAGTCACACGGCATGGTTATGTGAATTGTTTAAGGGTGTTTTCATTATAAATGACATATACTTCATGTGATTGTGTTATTTTGAGGCATGAATGAGTTTCATGGAAGGATTTTTATAATTCAATCATGAAAATCCCATATGAAGAGTGACGTATGTGGTTATAAGGTAGAGTGGAATCATGACCCATGAGAACCTAAGTCATGTGATCATAAGGAAAAATGGTTGGGAGAACCACGTATCCATAGTATAGTGGAATGGATAGTATAGTGGTTTTTATAGAGTTATTTCAGTGGATTGTCTCTACAAATACCCATTTTTTACATTATTAAAAAGGTCATCAATAGATTTTATTAGTGAGGAGGAACTTTTATTTAGAGGGATTTAAAAGAATTTTGAATAAGGCCAAAGGTAGTTCGCTGATGTTGTGTACATAAGGGGTTTCATGCATTTGGAGTGCATAACTTGATTATTTATGGGGTTAGTAAATGAGATCATGCGATCTATATCCAAAAAATGATTACAAGAACTAGAAAAAATCATTATGTATAGTATCATTTTTCTTTATTTTCATCAAAATCTGTAATGTACTCAATATTCATAGATATGGAAACCATTGTCTTCAATGATATGCTATTTCTCATTACCTCATAAAAAATATGATTTTAGATCAAAAATATCTAAAGGAAAACCAGTTTGTGTCTCTTAGAAAACTATGGTTACGTCCTCTCCATATACTAGGTTCATATTCTTTATACTTTCTCAAGTATTTTTGGATAGTACTGACTGCTTCCCTTGTAGTTTTATAGGATTTATTTTATATTTTCTAAACATGATGTATGTATTGGAAATGACATATCTAGTATATAGAATGAAACATGTGATAGATCAATCTCTAAAGTATATGGCATATTTATTTCCTCCCATGTCTAATACATGTCTCCTTAGAGAAATTTATTCCATGTGGCGTTGGAAAAAATTCTCTCTTGAATTGTTCAAAATTTTATTTTTCAATAATTTTTAAATTTATGTACTTTGACTTGGTCTAAGAGACCATTAGATATACCTTAGTAGAACATGTTTTTTTCTGATGGAAACTTCTAACATTCTTCTGTATCCATGTTGTTTCGATGTGAACATAATTGCAAACCTGTTTTCCAAAGGCAGAAAATCATTGGCCTTTTTGACCACCAACACTTCAGAATACATTTTGGATGAAAATATAAGATTTAAGTTTCATATAACCATTTTTTAGGGATTATTTACTACTCTAGGACTCTCTTATAGATTTACGACATATTTTTTAATCATTCTCAAATCTTAGTGTGAGACTAGTTACCCATATGCTAGCAATGAATCTTTATTATGCATCGATGTTAACATCTATATGTATTAAAGGTTATCCATATTTAATTTACTAATTTTTTGTGATAATTTGGGATGATATGGCTTAAATCCACATAGTTGGGAACTATGGGGTTTATTTGCATCCAAGGAGGTGATATTTTTTGTGGAGTTAGGATCAACCCCATAGAAGATTCTTCCTATGTATCATTGTGAAAGGAATCATAATTCACTATAGTTCGATGCTATTTAATATTAAACATCATACCTTTTAAGGTAATAACTGCTTTCAAGAATTTTAATGGAATGTGAAATGGATAGATAGATGAAAGGTTCCTAACAATGGCTGGTTTAGGGCTTATGCATGAGCGGCCCTTTCTGGTTAACCTTAAAGGGATTATGTCCCAAGGGATATGGATTTGGAAACTACCAAGAGGTGATATGGTCCTTAAAGTGGGGGCATGATTTCTTTTGTAATTATGACCTAATGAGGTGGTTCATTGGTCTCATGAGAATATGTATTATTGAACAAGATATGACCTCATTAGGAATATGATCTAAATGGGATGGTTCACCATGGAATGTTTCCCTGGTTAAAGGACGTCTGGTCCTGGGAGGACTATGGCCTGGTCAGGGAGGATGTAAGTATCTTCCTGAATATTATATCCCCATAAGGATTGATATGAAAGATAATGTTGGTTTTTAATGTTTTAGGTTTGGATATCATAGAGGCATCCTTCATATCATGGTTAACATGAATCCAAGCCCACATAGTTCAAGGTACAATGTTTAATGTTAATTGATCAATCCTACCTTGTATTTTAACATCACATGGTAAGGAGATTTTCTTAAACTTTTATGTTATGTCTTGGACTCCTCATGTGTTAATCGTGTTTTAATGATCAAAAATCCTATTACTGTTAATTAATCTCAATATTCATTGCACATCTTGCTAATGCTCTTCAATCTCAATAATAACTACACATCATGTTTTAATGATAACAAATCTTATGGATGTTAATTAATCTCTTTATTATTTACAAGTCTTATGCATGATCACAAATCTCACATATATTATCAAGCCTTTATATTTATGATTCATGCTCTTTTACTCGCTAATGATTAAACTTAATCCATATTCTGCATATTACTGTCTAAGTCCAAATACAGATATTTGTCTAAGTATGGACACACCGTGAAGGACTCACCATGACCCAGACACCGTAAACCAGACATCGTGAACCAGACACCATGAACCAGACACCGTGACCCAGACACCGTGAACCAGACACCATGAACCAGACACCGTGACCCAGACACCGTGAACCAGACACCGTGAAGGACTCACCGTGACCTCGACACCGTGAGCTAGACACCATGACATGGACATACTTTGAAGTTCATACCGTGAAGCTCATACCATGAACCATATACTATGAAGAAGAAATCGTTTACATAATCACTGTGACACTGTTTTTTAACTTTTTTGTCAATATTATTTAAATAATTCTAACTGTCGTATTTGATGTTTTTAATGCAATTATTGTTATTTAATGATAGTTGTTGGAATGTCAGGAAACCGTATCTCGTACCTATGAAAAGGGAATCATTCATACTTCCAGAACTTGTGGAATATAAGCAAGATTGAGATGCAGTACACAAATAGAAGAAAAGCAAGAAAAGTGTGACGATACAACAAGAAGAACTTACATACACCCGAGAGCACTGTGCTGAACAAGAAGAACAATCCTGAACAAGAAGGATATTGCAAGACTTTTGAAGAACTATCATGAATGCAATCCAAAACCACTGATGAACACACGATGAATCAAGAGATCATTCTCACTCCTGTAGAACACAATCTTAACTACGACACTCTTTTTTTCAATAGAAAAACAAGAGAAAGACTCAGAAGCATTCCTACTTAATCCAACGAGTCTAGAGCTGCATTGATAATCACTATATCTTTCTAAACTCTTATTTTTTCTCTCTAAGTGATTTATTTAATAACTTTCGAGAAGTGTGGTGTACTCTGTATATGTTATACACACACTGTCTCTTGTACTGAACTGGAGGATATCAAATCCTCACTCCAAAACTCTTAACTCTTGTTTACCCACGTCAACTGTGGAATAGGTCCTTGTGTGGCCTGGTCTTTGTTTTGTTTCCCACGTAGAACAGTGGTAGAGGTCCCTGTGTGGCCTAGACAGTTTTGTAAACTTTTGTTAACCCCGATCCAGGGTGTGGATCAAATTTATATAAATTTGAGAGGACTAAGTCTCAGCTTGAGACTGAACCTCTTGTTATATCTGTTGTGCATCTTTAGTTTAAGTTCAAAGTATAATACATATATCTTATTTATTCTGCTACTATTTCTTTGAAATACAAAACTATTTTAAAGCTACTTTGATAGTTAAATTAGCAAGTGTTTACACTTATTGTAAATCAGTAGGTTAGTTTCCTAAATTAGTTTCATCTTGTGGTTAAATTAACTGAGACCTAATCAATCTTTGAGAAGCTAAGTGAACATTTACAATCTGTTTAGATTCACTACAGTTTAACTTATTCTATAAATCGGGGGATTTTAAATAGACAATATTTTAACAGAAATTTTAATTGGAACTCAATTCACCCCCCTCTTGAGTATCCACTCCGACCAACATTATGTATCTAGGAAATTTTTCATGTAGTTTTACATGAAATTAAGATGTTTTTCATTCAGTATTATATCATGTGGCTAGGATGTTTTTCATGAAACTAGGTTGTTTTTTATAAAGTTTTACATTGTGAGACAATGACATTTTTATCATGAAAGGTG
The DNA here is from genome assembly GCA_963277665.1 of Viscum album. Taxonomy (NCBI): domain Eukaryota; kingdom Viridiplantae; phylum Streptophyta; class Magnoliopsida; order Santalales; family Viscaceae; genus Viscum; species Viscum album. The sequence continues at coordinate 1,769,256,950 of OY728123.1, forward strand.
AAATAAAAGAGGATTGAATAGGGATTACTCATTGGGTATTCCCTTATTCTTGAAATAATTGGTGACTTAGGTGAAGTAAGAGAGATATAGTTGGGGAATACACTTAATTGGAGGCCCAAAATGCTACTTATGAATCGGGAGATCATAAGTGAGGCTTATATGTGAATGAGTGTTTCCCTAATAGTTCTTGGGCATGGTTGGTATGGTTGTTTCCCAAATTTCATTCTCTATCCTTGGCTCCCTTGATGATACATAATGATGAAATCAACAATGGGAACCATATCGGGTCTATAACCAAGGAAATAAGCCCAAGTTATGTATCACATAGGATATGTGTAAGACTTACACATACTAGGAGGTGTCTCATATTATCATGGATCATTGATAGGAATCCACCAAGCACTCAGGATGATCTAGTTTGGTTCTAGGTCATCCAAGTTGAGTTTTATGAACCATGAGAGATAATATCAATGTCCTAATGAAGGGTCCCTTCATTATTAAGGGAATAAAATATCATAATCCCTTGAGGGTATTTCCAGTCTGGGAGGAAAACCTAGAAAATAATTTTTATCAAGGGAATACTTGAACAAAGGGGTGCAAGATGATGTGTATACACAGATCACATATTTCTGGTGGCTTTAGACGATGTTGTGATTTTTCCTTTTTAGGGATTTGAACTTAGCAGAAGGAAGACATTATGGTTTTTTGGATTGGCTTATCCCGAGTAGGAAACCCTATTCCATAACCCCTATGGTGAATAACATAAAAGTAAACATTAAAAAACCCATGATTATTTTATATTAAATAGTGTATTTATAAATTATTTTGATAAGAAAAAATATATAAAGGTAGTGTGAAGAACAGGAATCTATTTTCTTCTCATGTAGACAGAAAGGTCATTTTTAATAGAAATAATATAAATTAAGGAAAACACAAGTAGTTTCATATAATTCAAATATAATTATTATATAATGTAATGTTTTTATTTCAATTATTTATTATTAAATACTAATTTGTAATAAAATAATAAAATAAATAAGGAAATATTACAATAAGTAAGATGTGTTCTTCTGGGTGTTGAAGAAGGGTGAATCCTATGTCAGTTGTGAGAAGCACATAACTTGGAGAAGTAATGTTGAATTCTCCCAATGGATAAACATGGTTATTCCTGTGTGAGTAGTGATAATTTCACTACTTCTAATTATTAAGAATATTAGTTCAAGTTAAACTATAATTTTTTATTAAGTGTGACCTATACATTTATCTCAATGTTCTGTAGGATATAATAAAAAATAATTTCATTTATAGAATAAATGATGTTATGGAACTTATCTAAAAGTTCAGTAATTCTTGAATCATAAATATCCAACCAGAAAATCGATGATGAAATATTAAATATAACACTCATATTCAGCTGTGTAAAGATAATTTTTTTTTGAGTATAACTGATAATAGTCGACATGTTTATACCTTAAAGTGTGTTTAGTCTCTTTGAGGTAAAATACTAGGTATACTGAAAAACTTACTTATCAAATCTTAGACAAAAAAATTAGAAATAAACGTATTCCATAAATCTTCTAGAGTTAGTTCTAATATATATAATGAAATATTCCAAGGTGAATCTAGAATTAAATTCATATACTTCATTAAATTCCTTTATGTAATTTTAGGAATGAAAGTAACAAATTCACTTGATAAAAGATAAAGGATCCTCCAGGTTGGTATGTCATAGTATATCTTAAACAAGTATTCATCAATCGTTAAATGTAAAGTGAAGGTTTTTTATAAAATAACATTACCTTATTCACATCATAGAGATGATGATAGTATAATGGAGACCGATGATGAGTCTTATGCATTGCAAGTATTTCATGATATCTTTCTAGACATGACTCACAAGATAAAAACATAACAACCATACATATGTTAACTAAATTAATGAATGGATATCATATAATTTTTGTTTTTATAGGGTTTCAGATTGTTACAATATAAAGTGTTGTTATGAGAATCATTTGTAAGTCTTTCATAGCTTTAAATTTACATAAAAGGAAATAGAAAGTGTGTCTCAATTAATTACTCTATATATTCTGATTATATTAACATCCCCAAGATAGAAAGGTATTAAACATACTAAATAGATCTAATGTGCAAAGAAAATATCTTTTGAGATAGTGGGAGAAAGAAAGAATCAAATTGAATGTTGGATCCAGATACACAATTCACTACTGGAAATACAATATATACCAATGGTTTGAAACCGTTGGTATAGGCATCAGAACCATTGGTATACTATATACCAATGGTTTTGCAAACCATTGGCTAGTAAGTCATTGAAAAAGGCCTATACCAATGGTTTTTCTCTAACCATTGGTATATGTCACTGTAATCTTCAGTATGCCAACGGTTTTATAGAAATCATTGGTATATATTTATACCAACAGTTGATAAAATGTTGGGATATATAGATTACATGTACTTTACCAATGGTTTGAAACCATTGGTATATAGTTTTACCAACGGTTCCTTAAAATCGTTGGTAAAAATATTCTAGAAATACACTATACCAACGGTTCAAAACCATTAATATAGTGTATTAACAATGGTTTATTCAAATCATTGGTAAAACTATTCTCCAAAAACACTTTACCAACGGTTTAAAACCATTGGTATAGTGTTTTTCCATCAAACAGCATAGTAGCTACCCATTCCCTCCACTACATACACCTACAGACACAGCTGCAAATAACACTTAAAATAGAATAATTTGCACTTAAAATACAACAAAAAAACAGCTGCAATATCACATAAAAACATTAGACTCTTCCAACCATGACATGTACCACTGACATAGTTTTCCCCATTTCAATATTCACATGACAACTACTCTTCCAACTAACCCATTTCAATTTCTTTGGTGGAGACATCTCGTAATGGTGAGAGGACACTCACATTATAGAGATCTCATCATAGTCAGAGTTATATACACCATTAACATAATTAACATATAATTCATAAAGTAATTACAGCAAGTATACACATACAACAAGTATACCCATACACCATTAACACAGAATTCATAAGTTAATTAAATACATAAAGAATTCAATTCAGAATTCAGGGGGTTGGGGCTGTTCAGGGGTTTGGGGTGGTTGTCCAAGGGGGGTAGGGGTGTCCAGGGGTGGGGGTGTTCGGGGGGATGGGGGTGTCTGGGGGGGTGGAGGGTCGTCCAGGGTGGTGGGGGTTGTCCATGGGGGTGTCTAGGGGGGTGGGGTGGTGTCTGGGGGGCTGTCCATGGGGGTGTCCAGGGGGGCGGGTGGTGTCCGAGGGGGGAAGGGGATGTCCATGGGGGTGTCCAGGTGGGGTGGGATGGTGTCCATGGGGGGTGGGGTGGTGTCTAGGGGGTCGGGGGTTGGGGGGGATTTCTAGAGGGTGGGGGTGTCCAGGGGGTGGGGTGGTGTCCCGGGGGGTGGTTGTGGTCTAGGGGTGGGAGGTTGTCCAAGTGGGGTGGTGTAATACCCCAATCTTCCACGGTATGCTTCTTTTTGAATAATATAGTAGTGTGTGTTGTACGCAACTTCGAGTTCTAACACACCACAACCAATCAAACTAGTCGTTATGAATAGTAATACCCACTTTTTGAAATTTTATAAATTTTATCTTTAAAAATGGACTTCATTTTTGGATTCGGAATATCAAAATTATCTTAGGGTGAATTTTTTGTACTTTTCTGATAACTTTCATATTTTGATGAATAGTGAAAATTACTAAATTTTAATTAAAAACAACTTTTTTAATCGAAATAATTAATAGTGATAAATTATGAATTTGAGTGATTTTAAAGTATAATTATATTATATTTTTACCACTTAATCCAATGTTGGTCATTGGACATAATTTCATATTTAAACTAGACATAAGCAAGTGCCAATCTTTAGATAGTTATTATTTCTTAAAAACACACTTTTTGTTTTAACAACTGGAATTGATTTTAAATTAATTTCTGCCACTTCTAGGTTTTGAATTTATAAAAATGGATTCCATATTTAGAATCAGGAGGTCCAAATTTTGTAAATAGTTAAATTTTATTTTTAGACATTTTGAATAATTACTTCGGTAAATATTTTATTTACCATGGTTAAAGGGTAAATCCGGTAAATAAGGATAAACAATAATAATATAATAATATTAAATTACCCTAAAATGTTTCCTAAACCTATTGGTTGATACATGTCCGACCATGGGCACCTTTGGGTCGATTTTGGGACCCCATGGAGCCACTTGTAAGTGATAATGACACTTTATATTAATTCAGTTAAAGTAAATACAAAAATGACATAAGCATATATCTTTTAGAAAAAAAATTTACATAAGGTTATATGTGTTATATTTTCAACTATAAATATTAATTATAAATATAAATAAATTTTCTACATAATGGTATTTTATTTATAATTTTTAGACATTTAATAATTAAATTTATTTATGACACAAAAATGATGCAGTATTTTCCTTATTAATGAAAGAATCAAATAATTGGTATTATAAATGTTAAAATAAATATAATTTGAAAGTTTTGATGACATAAATGAATTTTATTGGTTAATATTACATTTTATGATTGCTTAAATGAATTGTTTTTTTAATTAATAATGTTTTTAAGACTTTAAAAAAAATCAATTATTAAATAGTGTCAAAATTGACATAAAAGAGTTTTTAAAACAAATATTATATTATAAATTGATATTCTATTCCTAAAAATCTAAGGTTAGGCCAAGAGACTTATATAATGATATTTTTATCATTAATGAACCACTTTGGGTTCTCTTGGAAGTTTATATTAAGTTTATTAACTATATAATATAAAAATACAAAGAGACGTGGTAAATGTCAAACTAATTAGCTAAGAGTTAATACTAAAATATAAGGTTAATAATGTGACCCAAACCTGTATAAAAACTATTGGTTGAGTTTTTTTCCACCCATCCCCACCTTAGACTCGAAATAAATCAGTTTGGAGCCATTATAAACTGAATATGAATTTATTATAAAATAATATTTCTATATTTTCCTAAGGTGCCACTCACCCCTCTTATAAAAGGGAACTCCCCATTCATTATAATTCACACCTTCAAATCCATTTGGCTCAGCCAACCTATGCCCAAATATCCTCCCAACTTCCCTAACTTAATCCTAGAGGCATTCCTTTAGTCATAAATCCAACTTAAGGATCCCTTTTGATCAAATCAAAAGGAAGAACCCGAAGAAGAGGTAATAATTTCACCACCCTCTTTCAAGTTCTTTTCTTCTTCCACTTATTCTTTCTTTGTTATTTCCAATCTAAAATAATAAATCTAGTATATTCTATATACTGTGATTTTATTATAAATATGGTACAACCAAATTCATTATTCTATCCATCCTTTGAATTACATGTCACCATATGTGCGTACGTACGGCTTACCGTCTCCACGTCGTGGTGTAATTGTTATTCAAAACATTATTATTTGGATGGGTATGATAATGATATTTAATTGAAGTAAATAATAAATATAACATTATAATGATTCTTTATATATGATATACCATCCAATTATATATGATTTTAATATAAAAATAATGATATTGTCGCTCGTGCGTACGTACGGATTACCGTCTCCACGAACGCGGTGAGATTCATTGCCCATCGTATCCATTCAAGACTAATTTTCATTAGATGATTAAAAATAATTTTTAAGGACTTGATATAATTCTAGATATGAATAATATACAACCTATCCATAACAAACACGACTTATGTAACAAAACATATAAAATAAAATGAGTAAGTTAACACTCGAAACAACGTTAATACTAAGATATTATTAACAAAGCAATGTTAAAATATCATATATGATATCATATTAATGTATATTATTCTTGTATAATTTAATAAAAATTATTTCACCATTATTCAGTAGGTTAACCTACCCTCAACCAAGGAAAATTGCAAGGTAATAGTTTATTTCACAATCTCTTCATTATCCGAGGTTGTTTATACGTAATTATCTACTGGGACCTCTTTATCATCCACATCCATATTTCTTAAAAAAAATTCAAATCATTCTTAATATTTTATATACTATGGGTTAAAGTCATTTTTACCCTTGTTGATTTTTATAATATGTTTATAAAGGAATCTTTCCGTCATTTTCCAAACAAGGTCCTTTTTAACCTTTTTGAAAAAATTAAGGTAAGAATGTCTTTTTTTAACTTATACGGAGGGTGTGGATATTTTCCGCCGTTATAAAATCATCGAAGCTTCCATTACAAGCTTATAAGAATATTTTCAAAGTAAATGTTTTATTTTATAATTATGTGACTTTTAAATGATTTCAAAAAAAAGAAATATTTTTCTCAAATAGTTTTGATTTCATCTATGTCAACATCCTTTGATGGATTTTAAGCTTATTTGAAGTTGATTTATTATGATACAAAACTTCCATATTGTATTGAAGGTGTTGTGATATGTTTGACTGTGGATGTGTTATTTTTATACCATTCAGGGTTTATGGAGAATGTATTGAAATTTCGTATGCTATTTTTAATACGAATGTTTATGTTATGTTTAAACCTGTTCATATAAGGAATGAATTGGACTTAATAAGTGACGGGTGGAGCCCGCTATAGCTCCTCGATGCATTGATAGGTCTCATGAGACAAACTAGTGTCTTGGCACAAGGCCTTGACAAAATCTTAATTGTAGTCTTGGCATAAGGCCTTGACTATGTGGTTATAATAGTCTGGCATTATGAATTCCATCATTATGAAAGTGGTTATTGATATTGCATGTGATTATTCGACTAGTAAAATATCCATGTGATTAAGTAAATGGAATTATTTCATTTTATTTCTGCCATATTATTCTGAATTTCAAGTTTAAAAGTCTTGTTTTAGTTATACATTGCCTTAAATGTTTATGATTATCTATGAAAGTTTTCGCTATATTGTTATCCTTACTGGGCATCTGAGCTCACCCCTTTCTATGTTTTATTTTTCCCAGGATGTGAAGAAGAATTTTATGGATGACCTGCAGGGATAGTATGCGAGGATATGAGTGTGGTCTATGGAGACAAGATGTTGTTGTAGTTTTCATTTTATGATGTAATGTAAGACTTATTAATGTATCTAGTGATTCCAAGGCTACTAAACTAATCGGTCTTTCAAGACTTGATCTTTTGTGATCATTCCAATGTTTTGTAATAATGCACCGACTCTAGGTAACTTGGCTGAGGGCGTTAAAATTGGTATCAGAGGAAGTTTAGTACAAACCTTGGAAGATAGATTTAGATAAACTCTGATTAGAGCACATAGACTTAAGATGGACTTTGAGGATTAGTATAGAAGAACTTCCTAGAGTTTTGGTATTGTAGATATTTTGTGAGTTTTACGAGCAATACATCCCTGTCTAGATACAAGTAGGTAGAGGCGGCTCTGGCACAGACGTACCTAGGGGTAAAACCCGAAAACACCGCTTTGAGCTAGACTCGAACGGGAACTGGTGCACGACAACGGGCCTTGCTGCACTCTTGGTTACGACACTCCCGGGGGATATGCTTAAGATAATTCTCATTTTCTTTACAAACCATTATGAAGGGTTTATGAGTATATACTTCCTCAAAGAAAACATTTTTATGATTATGGATTATATCCATAAACTGTTCAATTCATGTTAAGTTTTTTACAGGTTTGGATTTATGAATTGTGATTCATAAACTAATCTAGTGTATACCATTATTTAGAAATGGCACCTAGTGGAAGAAATGGAAACTGTATCAATGCACGCACTCCATGTAGGTATTTACCTCCTGCTCAAGATAATTATAGTGGAGTTGGTGATGCAACTGGTGCTGATTAGCTTATCACAATACTAGGACAACTCACTCAGGTTATGAATAATAACCTTACCTGTATGGAGCACCCAGATTCATAGTGTGTAGGATCAATGTTAAATCACTTCATGAGGAAAAAACCACCAACATTCAATGGGATTAAAAATCCATTAGTAGCTGAGCAATGGATAAATTCCTTAGAAAAATATTCCATTCCTTGGGGAGTAGTGAAAGAGAAAACTTTATCATGGAAGTTTACCACCTCACTGGAGATGCTGACCAATGGTGGTCATTGATTCAAAACAAAAATGAGGATGATGAATTATCAAATATGAAATGGAGGGAGTTCAAAGAGATTTTCTTAGAAAAATAATTTCCTCGTGACCATCGAGCAGATATGGAAAGGCAATTTCTGAGTCTGTGACAAAAGGAGGATGAGAATGTCGCAAAGTATGAGGCTAACTTTACAAGGTTAGAGAGGCATGTAGCAGATTATATACATAACCCAAGGAGTAAGATTGATTGTTTCTTTGATGGGTTAAAATTGTTTCTCTGTCAAGCATTAGTCTCACAATCCTTCTCATCGTACGAAGATATTTTCTCATGTGATATCAATACAGAAAAATAATTCTCTAAGTCTTACGACTTCAAAGAAAAGCAAGAGAAGAAGAGATCTGTTGATCACTATAGAAATGGAAATAAGGGGAAGAAGGGAAAAGTTTATTATCCATCCTGTAGTAAATGTGGGAAGAAACACCCTGGTACTTTCTTGAAAGTAATGGGAGTTTGTTACAAGTGTGGTGAAAAAGGCCACCAAACTCATGATTTAAAGGGGAAGAAAGAAGCTACTGATGTTCAATTCTACAATTTCATGTAGATGGGACATTATTCAAATGAATGTCCAAAGCATCAGGGGAACTTACCTCAGAAAAGGCCAAGGTATCAAGGAAAAGCTTATGCTATCACTACTACAGAGGTAGAAGCTTCGAAAGACGTAGTGGCAGGTAATTTAATGGTTTCCTCAAGTTTAGAAAATGATTTATTTGATTCTGGATCATCACATTGTTTCATATCTTCCCAGTTTTCTAAAAAAATTAGATATTTTTAATTTGATTTAACAAGGGATTTGTCAGTCAAAACTTCTAAGGGAAGTATCATTGCAACAAAGTTTTTTGAATCAGTCCCCATTAGAGTATATAAATGTTTTTTATCTGCTAATCTCATCATCATAACCATGATTGAATTTGATATAATCCTTGGTATAGATTGGATTTATAACCATGATTTGAAGATTTATTGTAAGAAGAAGGAGGTTACGATTTTTGATGATGATGATAAAGAACACCTTATCTTTAGAGAAGAATCATCACCACCTAATTCTTATTTAGATCCACCCCCAGTAGCTCAACTAAATTCAATTATCAGGGAGGAAGAGAATGAAATAACTGTGGGTGAGGAAAGGAATGTTCAAATAGAGTATGTACTTATTGTGAAATAATATGTATATGTGTTTCCGGAAGATTTACTTGGACATCCTCCAGAACAAGAAATTGATTTTTCCATTGATTTAATTCCTGGTTCAATTCCTATATCGAAGAACCCTTATAGAATGGCCACTAACTTGGTGGCTAGCAACGAGCGGGCACACACACCTGCCCGTTTTAATTCCGCTGTCTAGAAGACTCGTTTGGCAGCATCACGCCAATCCCTCCACGCAATTCCGGTGGAGTATTATAGACAGGAACATACACCTGTTTATACGTCATCAGCTAGTCAGCAGGCTCGTCTGACTACATATGATGGATCTCATCAACCACGTTCGGCGAAGTGCAATCAGAAGGCACATACACCTGCTAGTACTGATCAAGCCTACCAATAGTCTCGCTTGGTAGCATTTGGAGAAGTCAGTCAGAAAGATCCGGCGATAAACAGGAGGCAGATTCAACTCTCTGCCCCTACACTTGAGTACTGTCAGGATTCACTGATAAGAAAAGGAGTATAGGAGTAGGCACATACACCTATTCCAAACACATAATGAACATATATACCCATTTCGGCAGATGAAGTCACCAAGCATATTCTATCAATGGTGAAAGAGTAGAAGCAAATCCCTGCTCATATTCTGTATGCTTGCCAGGATATTATAACAGCTTCAGCAACATCTCATAGAAAGACACACAAATCTTTCCCTAGAAGTGGAGTGACACATCAACAGTTCACTCCGGAGCAGATACACACATCTGTTCCAGTCCAAGAGGGTTGTGGGGTATACTCCCCCATATCGTATGGACAACCAAGTCGGGCACATACACCTGATTTGAGTAGATATCGTCAGCCTAACCTGGCCATCTATCCTGATCAGGCACATACACCTTCTTAGAGCATCCACTTTCATCAACAAGTGGTTTCCAAGGTGAGTAAAAAGGCATATAAGAAGAAGACCCGCCTAGCACAGTCAAGAAATCAATATACAATCTATAATAAGGTCTTGCTCGATGCTAGAGTTCTTGAAGCCCTCAGACAGTTATCTGTTGGAATGCAAGATTCTACTCCCTCATTTCCCAATAGTGGGAACATTAATTCTGAAGGTCTTCAACAGAAAGTTCCTCATGAAGGCTTGCTTCATGACAATTCGGTTGATCTCGAAGTTTCATCTTCAGATGAGAGCCACAGGAACCCTCTGTGTGGTCAGAAGACCAAGGAGAAAGAGATCTCATCTTTTGCTGTAACCCACCATGGTGGTCCTCCCCATAATGATGAATTTTGCTGCGAAAGTCCTCTCCGCATTAGTGATGCACATTTCCCGGAAAATGCTTCAGTGGAAAATGTAGTGCCGAGAAATCCCTTTTATCTTGAGGCACTTTCAAATGCGAAACCAGTCATGTCTGATGCTTCATCGCTAGAAGGTGAAATACTTTCTCAATCGGAAGATAGCCCAGGGTGTAGGTCATTCTTCGAACCACCCCTAAGTCATGCATCTTCTATTTTGATCAATGATTTCTCTACCAATCTTGTTGAATCCAATGAAGCAACAAGGAAGCACCAGCTCTGGTCAAAACAGGTAGAAGAATCTTCATTGAATGATAAAGAGGAAATATTGAACATGAGAAAACAACTGGTGAAAGGTGAAGTGTCAGTCATGTTTTGGCCTTTGGCTGTGTAACGACCCGAGAAACCATGTTTTGATTTTTTTCTGGCAAGTTTACTTTTTAATGTCACCCTTTAAGTGAACCAACAATCTTCTTATAAGGTAAAAATAATAATAAAATAGAAAAAATTCATCAAATGAATGAAAACTCCTTTTATTCAAATAAGCAACATCTCGGATACAACTTCCACTGACCGAACAAGAAGATAAATTAACCAAAAATCCCAACTAAGAACCCGATTACAATAATGGGTAGACCGCTTAAAACCACCAAGAGCCCAAGAATGCGGTAGGGGTTTCTGGCATCCATCATAATGAACATGAGGATGGCCGAAGCCACTGCAACCGTGCTGAGCACCAGGGGAATCATACGAACCATCTTCTTCTTTCTCCTTCAGTCACTTGGAGTGAGGGACACCCCGAGACCAGACCCTTTATAAGCACACTAATCCGACCGTTGAACCCAAACGGCTATAAATATGACCGTTGGTTTCTCTTATCCTCTAAGTTTTGTTTTTGACCGTTGGAAATAAGAATGGCTTACCCATGGAAGGTCCAGAAAATTAACTATGTAATTTTCTTTAATGACATCAATGATAATTTAATCAATTTATTTCTTGTTTTCCCAAAAATGCAAATTATGTTTTATGAAAATTAATATTATTATTTTTTACACTTATTTTCTTAATTTGAGCAATTAAAATTTTATGTTGTAATTATATTAAAGCTTAATGGGTTTTTATTTTGTCTAAATATGTACTAACCCTTGAGTTATATATATATATATATATATATTGCATCAAATTAAATGATTCTTTTTCTCTGAATTAAAGGGATAATGTTAATGCAAATGTTTATAACTTGGATAAACAGTTTTGGAAACTACGTCAAACTATGATTTCTTTTACTTATGTGTTTCATGGTGATGATATTTATATCAACACACTCTTATGTGTGATTAAATGTAGTTACGTTTAATAATGATATTTAATTAAGAAAATTAAGGTAATTAGCTAATAAAGGAAATTAAAACATATATATAAATGATATGTTTTGATTAACCAATGTTTTTAATCATTGATTTTCATAGTGAAATATTATGTAATTAGTAATTATGGTTTAAAATAATAATAATGATAATATAATAAGGTTAATAAGAATTATTGGTGTTTTAAAAATAAAATATACATATATTTATAATAATATGTTTTGATTGAATCAATATATATATTTTTATTGTCCAATGACCTCTTTTTTTTTTAAATAATAAAAGTTGGATTAATAATTGAATTTTTTAAAACAATGTTGTAATAAATTAATGAAAAAAAATATAAAAACAACTTTTTTTTTAAAACTGTTGAACCGCGTTTCATTAAACGCCGCAACGAACCCAGACCGTCCAATCCAGCCCCCTCCGATCGCAGTCGTCCGATCCTTTTAAAACTGCACCACTTCTAAGCCGCACGATCTCCCTCTTTTAATCACGGTCGTTCGTCCGTTTTCTGGTTTTCTCCTTCTCCCCGCGTCCCACGTTTTCTTCTTCTTCATTTCATTGTCGAACCAGTAGGGTAGGGCGGCATCGTTTTTCTCTCGTAGGCCAGCGAATAGACCCGCGCTGCTCCCTTTTTTCCACAAGTCGTTACCGACCCCTCCCCTCGGATACCCTCCATACAAGTGGGTCTTCGTTTCTTTTTTTTTAAACCCTGGTTTGCTCTGAAGAAGGGTGTTTTTGCACCGAGCTTCTTGATCTCTCTGACCACCGTTCCGACATCGCTGCTTCGTTTCTCCTCCTCCTCTTCGAGCTAAGGTAAGGGAGAAGTTCGGTTTTGGTTTTTGTTTAAGCTTTGGTTTTTATATACGGATATACGTGTTATTTGTATATGTATACTTTTTGTGTTTTTTACCTCCGGTTTCTCTTGCCTCATTTACTCCTCCCCTCCGAATAGGTAAGGGAAAATCCCTGCTTCTGTTTCGTTTTCTCCAGCTTTGATACACTATATTTTATATACACCTTACGTATATATATGTGTGTATAAATTTACATAAAGGCCTTAAGAACCGGTTACCACTGTTTTCATCTTCCAGAATTTGACCAGGTTAAAGGAAGTTTTTTTTTTGGGTTTATTTTATTTTTAATTAGGTTTTAATGATACACACTTTTTCTATATATATGTATATATATACATTTAAATACAGATAAGTATAAGATGATATATGCAAATATACAAACTTTTTTTTTATGTTTATAACCCTGATTTTATTTCGCCTATAAAAATGGAGTTTTCGGGTAATTGTACGAACATGTAAAATCATGCAAGTGTATCAAGTATATTGATATATATATACATGTGATTATATCGATGTGTATGTACATCAATGTGAACTTGGTTCCCTTATTTTGTAATTTATTACACTATAGAATGATGATCAAAATTTTATTTACCCAAAAGATTATTATTATTATTTTAAAGTACCTAAAAACTATTTGTGTACATGTTTATATGTACGATGAAGTTTATGGGTTGGTTTGATTTCAAAATTATTCTTGCAATTGAGAATATCCATTTATCACTACTCTTGATAAATCAGGATTTTGCTTTGTGAAAATGGTTAGTATGAATTCCTTAAACTTTTAAAAGTGTATACATGTATTCATATATATGTACTCATGATTATGAAACAACCTTGTTGTATGAAAGACTGACTTTTCGACAATAATGGTTTATGGAAATTATGTTCACCCTTTTTCTTCTTTTATGGAAAAGAACTCCAGATGTTTTTACCAAACATAAATTTTGTTTAAGGTAAAACATGAGAGAGATTTTTGGAGTATGGTTTAATGTGGTAAACCCATGCATATATGTATACGCACCTAAATTTATGTATATTTAGGTATATGTAACCATATATCATTATGTTGTCTGCAATTACAAGTTATTTTATGATGCTTGAAAACTTTATAAAGAAAAGGGTTCATGTTATTTAAAGTGCTAATGAGAGTTTTTACACAATTATATACATGATTTTCCCCAATATGGACCTGGTTACGCACATTGTATCCCTAACTACATGTATGTTTACACAGTTTTAATTAAACACCCACAAAACCCATTTATCATCATATGTGTAAGTTATGAACGACCATGCTTTAATTGGGTATTATGATGTTATGGAATGTTAAGTGTTTTTGGTTATTTCCTTAAAACCCATGTTTCAATTGTTAAGATATTTTCTTATGTGTATGAATTTAGCATGCACGTCTCAGTTTATTTCTGATTGAACTGTCTTCAAGTTATGAATATGTAAGTGAAAAGGGGGTTGATTAAGAATGCATGAAACCCTATGAATGAATGACCATGTCAAGATATGTGAGGGATGTATAGGACTTACATGTGATGGGTGCGCCCGGAATTATATAGCGCAATAAGAATGATGTGATGGGTGCGCCCGGAATTATACAGCGTTCCAATGCATTGGGTAAAGCAAGAGTCTCATGAGACGTTATGTGTGACGGTCTTAGCAGTTATCCTTGGCTTGTGCTACCATAGAAACAGGATTGGCAGTTAGCCTTGAACCGTTAAGTATGTTATACGGTCTTGACTAAAGGTCTTGACAAAGTCCAGTATTATACATTCCCTCTGCATGTAATGATGAAGGTCAACCAGGGGTTAGTTCAACTAACAGGACAACCCCTAGTTGAAAGCTCCCATGACTATAAAAATGTAATTTATGTGTCAAGAACTGTTTTTCATGTGGTAAACTATTAGATGAACTGTATATTCTTATGAACCATGTTATGAACGTTTCCCCTTCTTAGCCACAGAATTATTTTTTAGAATTTAAGTAACCTTGTTTGAATATTATGCATTGTTTATTGTTCTTATGTTGCGCTCTCTGATCATGTTTACTTTAGAGTTTATTTCAAGTCTTTGTGCAAGTGGTTTTCAAAATTGTCGGATTTCATGTTTTTAAGAAAAGATAATGTTTCGTTTTTAGCAAAGTGTTTTATTCTCTTCAAAAGGACTTCTTTGAGAAAATGTTTTCTTAAAACGTTTTTAAAACCCCTTACTGGGCATATTTTCTCACCCTACATTTTGTTTAAAAATTTTCAGGCATGGTTGGTACTAATGAAGTTAATCAGAAGCAGCTGGTTTCCCAGAATCATGAGCCTCGCGATCTTCTGTAGTAATGGGACATGATATTTAACTTGTAATGATGTAATGAAATGTTAAGTATATCATGTCTCATTAAGCACCCTGGGTTTGGGGGGTCGCTACAGTTGGTATCAGAGGATGGGTTCAGGAAACTCTGGAAAACCAGGTGATATAAATGTATTACTATGACTGACTAAATAAAAATGTTATAACTTTCAGATGGCTGATGTACCTACCGACCTTTTGTCACTCCCCACTAAGGCTCTAGAGAACATTGTATCTCTAGCTAGCCGTGATAACTTTCTGAATTATGACCAAATTCGCATGACGTGTAAGCACCTGTATGATGTTTCAAACTCACCTAGGGTGCTTAGTCTTCACCGGGGATTGGGGATGGATTATCTCCTAATGATGATGACCCAATTTCCCTCTTATGCACGTCGGGGAAAGTATCACAAAGGACTCTTCCGAGTGTTCACAACTGGCGAGGAATTTGGCACAATGCTTGATAACCCCTTTCAAGAAGCTGCTGCTGCCGGAGATCTCTGAGTAGCTTACCTGTGCCAGATTTTGCACTACGGGTTCTGTGGCCAGTTAATGGACTTTGGAGTGTTGGAAAATGAGTCCACCCGATTGTCTCTTAGGCAAGAAGTGTATACCGATGTTTCCAAACTCCATACCCCTCACGCTAAACTCAGGAGGCATCATAAATTTTCCCATGAGTTTAGTCATGTCTGTTCAGCCTATGTGTGGTTTGAAGAGTTAGGAAGTTTTGCCACTCTCTGTGGTGTATGTCTAGTGAACTCAGGCTTTGTCATGTAAACTTTTTAATAAATGGAAGTTTCTTGTTTCCTTTCATGTCTCTACATTATCAATTTTGTTAAGAGTTTCCTTTCAATGTTTGTTTTCAGATGGCTGGTCAAATGAACTTCTCATCACTACCCGATGAGTTGGTAGAGGTCATCCTGATCAAGGCATGCACGGTGGATTTTCCATCCTTTCTCCACCTGTGATGGTCTTGTCAGCGTCTGCTTGATCTAGCAAACGGTCCAGAGATCCTTCGCTTATGTAAAGAGGATGATTGTGTCTTTCACCTCATTGCCACTACTCAACTCCCCTGCTATAGGCGAAGGGGAAGGTACCATGAGGGCTTGTTCCAGTGTTTTACTCTGGCACAGAACTTTTCTGCCAGAGCGTGCTTTCTCGTGGCTACTCAGAATGGCCAGCTTAGTGCAGCCTACATGTTCCAAGTCTTGAATCTCAGTCTCCTCAACCGCATCATCCCTCTCGACTACCTCGAGCGTGATGTGGCCAGAAGAGTTATCAAGGAGTTTATCTACTCGGACGTTTCCAAGATTTGCACGGCACGAGCCTCCCTTTGGAAGCCCGTATGCAGTACGCACGAACAGGAGTTCAAGACGTACTGTTCGAAGTGCATCTGGACTAGGGAAACGGAAGAGCTGTGTGCCAACCTTGGTATCCCGTTAACCGAGCCAGATCCATTGTTTCGGTAGTGTTCTACGTTTGGGGTTTCAATTTTTTTTCTTTTTATGATAGAATTGCGAGGGCGCAATTCTTTGAAGGGGGAAGTAATGTAACGACCCGAGAAACCATGTTTTGATTTTTTTTTTTTTTTTGGCAAGTTTACTTTTAAATGTCACCCGTTAAGTGAACCAACAATCAACTTATAAGGTAAAAATAATAATAAAATAGAAAAATGCATCAAATGAATGAAAAATCATTTTATTCAAATAAGCATCATCTCAGCTACAACTTCCACTGACCGAACAAGAAGATAAATTAACCAAAAATCCCAACTAAGAACCCGATTACAATAATGGGGAGACCGCTTAAAACCACCAAGAGCCCAAGAATGCGGTAGGGGTTTCTGGAATCCATCATAATGAACATGAGGATGGATGAAGCCACTACAACCATGCTGAGCACCAGGGGAATCATACGAACCAACTTCTTCTTTCTCCTTCAGTCACTTGGAGTGAGGGACACCCCGAGACCAGACCCTTTATAAGCACACTAATTCGACCGTTGAACCCAAACAGCTATAAATATGACCATTGGTTTCTCCTATCCTCTAAGTTTTGTTTTTGACCGTTGTAAATAAGAATGGCTTACCCATGGAAGGTTCGGAAAATTAACTATGTAATTTTCTTTAATGACATCAATGATAATTTAATCAATTTATTTCTGGTTTTCCCAAAAATGAGAATTATGTTTTATGAAAATTAATATTATTATTTATTACACTTATTTTCTTAATTTGAGCAATTAAAATTTTATGTTGTAATTATATAAAAGCTTAATGGGTTTTTATTTTGTCTAAATATGTACTAAACCTTGAGTTATATATATATATATATATATATATATATATATATATTTCATCAAATTAAATGATTCTTTTTCTCTCAATTAAAGGGCTAATGTTAATGCAAATTTTTATAACTTGGATAAATAGTTTTAGAAACTACGTCAAACTATGATTTCTTTTACGTATGTGTTTCATGGTGATGATATTTATATCAACACACTCTTATGTGTGATTAAATGTAGTTACGTTTAATAATGATCTTAAATTAAGAAAATCAAGGTAATTAGCTAATAAAGGAAATTAAAACATATATATAAATGATATGTTTTGATTAACCAATGTTTTTAATCATTCATTTTCATAATGAAATATTAAGTAATTAGTAATTATGGTTTAAAATAATAATAATTATAATATAATAAGGTTAATAAGAATTATTGGTGTTTTAAAAAAAAATATACATATATTTATAATAATATGTTTTGATTGAATCAATATATATATTTTTATTGGCCGATGACCTCTTTTTTTAAAAATAATAAAAGTTGGATTAATAATTGAATTTTTTTAAACAATGCTGTAATAAATTAATGAAACAAAAATATAAAAACAACTTTTTTTTAAATTGTTGAACCGCTTTTCATTAAATGCCGCAACGAACCCAGACCGTCCGATCCAGCCCCCTCCGATCGCATTCGTCCGATCCTTTTAAAACTGCACCACTTCTAAGCCGCATGATCTCCCTCTTTTAATCACGGTCGTTCTTCCGTTTTCCGGTTTTCTCCTTCTCCCCGCGTCCCGCGTTTTCTTCTTCTTCATTGCGTCGTCGAACCAGTAGGGTAGGGCGTCATCGTTTTTCTCTCGTAGGTCAGAGAATAGACCCGCGCTGCTCCCTCCTTTCCACGAGTCGGCACTGACCCCTCCCCTTGGATACCCTCCATACAAGTGGGTCTTCGTTTCTTTTTTTTTAAACCCTGGTTTGCTCCGAAGAAGGGTGTTTTTGCACCGAGCTTCTTGATCTCTCCGACCACCGGTCCGACATCGCTGCTTCGTTTCTCCTCCTCCTCTCCGAGCTAAGGTAAGGGAGAAGTTCGGTTTTGGTTTTTGTTTAAGCTTAGGTTTTTATATATGTATATACGTGTTATTGGTATATGTATACTTTCTATGTTTTTTACCTCCGGTTTCTCTTACCTCATTTACTCCTCCCCTCCGAATAGGTAAGGGAAAATCTCTGCTTCTGTTTCGTTTTCTCCAGCTTTGATACACTATATTTTATATACACCTTATGTATATATATGTGTGTATAAATTTACATCAAGGCCTTAAGAACCGGTTACCACTATTTTCATCTTCCAGAATTCGACCAGGTTAAAGGAAGTTTTTTTGGGGGGGTTTATTTTTTTTTAATTCGGTTTTAATGATACACACTTTTTGTATATATATGTATATATATACATTTAAATACACATAAGTATAAGATGATATATGAAAATATACAAACTTTTTTTTATGTTTATAACCCTGATTTTATTTCGCCTATAAAAATGGAGTTTTCGGGTAATTGTACGAACATGTAAAATCATGCAAGTGTATGAAGTATATTGATATATATATACATGTGATTATATCGATGTATATGTACATCAATGTGAACTTTTTTCCCTTATTTTGTAATTTATTACAATATAGCATGATGATCAAAATTTTATTTACCCAAAAGATTATTTCTTTTGTTTTTAAAAGTACCCAAAAACTATTTGTGTACATGTTTATATGTACAATGAAGTTTATGGGTTGTTTTGATTTTAAAATTATTCTTGCAATTGTGAATATCCATTTATCACTACTCTTGATAAATCGGGATTTTTCTTTGTGAAAATGGTTAGTATGAATTCCTTAAACTTTTAAAAGTGTATACATGTATTCATATATATGTACTCCTGATTATGAAACAACCTTGTTGTATGCAAGACTGACTTTTTGTCAATAATGGTTTATGGAAATTATGTTCACCCTTTTTCTTATTTTATGGAAAAGAACTCCAGATGTTTTTACCAAACATAAATTTTGTTTAAGGTAAAACATGAGAGATATTTTTGGAGTATGGTTTAATGTGGTAAACCCATGCATATATGTATACGCACCTAAATTTATGTATATTTAGGTATATGTAACCATATATCATTATGTTGTCTACAATTACAAGTTCTTTTATGATGCTTGCAAACTTTATAAAGAAAAGGGGTCATGTTATTTAAAGTGCTAATGAGAGTTTTTACACAATTATATACATGATTTTCCCCAATATGGACCTGGTTACGCACATTGTATCCCTAACTACATGTATGTTTACAAAGTTTTAATTAAACACCCACAAAACCCATTTATCATCATATGTGTAAGTTATGAACGACCATGCTTTAATTGGGTATTATGATGTTATGGAATGTTAAGTGTTTGTGGTTATTTCCTTAAAACCCATGTTTCAATTGTTGAGATATTTTCTTATGTGTACGAATTTAGCATGCATGTCTCAGTTTATTTCTGATTGAACTATCTTCATGTTATGAATATGTAAGTGAAAAGGGGGTTGATTAAGAATGCATGAAACCCTATGAATGAATGACCATGTCAAGATATGTGAGGGATGTATAGGACTTACATGTGACGGGTGCACCCGGAATTATATAGCGCAATGAGAATGATGTGATGGGTGCGCCCGGAATTATACAGCACTCCAATGCATTGGTTAAAGCAAGAGTCTTATGAGACGTTATGTGTGACGGCCTTGGCAGTTAGCCTTGGTTTGTGCTACCATGGAAATGGGATTGACAGTTAGCCTTGACCCGTTAAGTATGTTATACGGTCTTGATGAAAGGTCTTGACAAAGTCCAGTATTATACATTCCCTCTGTATTTAATGATGAAGGTCAACCAGGGGTTAGTTCAACTAACAGGACAACCCATAGTTGAAAGCTCCCATGACTATGAAAATGTAATTTATGTGTCAAGAACTGTTTTTCATGTGGTAAACTATTAGATGAACTGTATATTCTCATGAACCATGTTATGAACGTTTTCCCTGCTTAGCCACAGAATTCTTTTTTAGAATTTAAGTAACCTTGTTTGAATATTATGCATTGTTTATTGTTCTTAAGTTGAGCTCTCTGATCATGTTTACTTTAGAGTTTATTTCAAGTCTCTGTGCAAGTGGTTTTCAAAAATGTTAGATTTCATGTTTTTAAGAAAAGATAATGTTTCGTTTTTAGAAAAGTGTTTTATTCTCTTCAAAAGGACTTCTTTGAGAAAAAAAATTCTTAAAACGTTTTTAAAACCCCTTACTGGGCATATTTGCTCACCCTACGTTTTGTTTAAAAAATTTCAGGCATGGTTGGTACTAATGAAGTTAATCAGAAGCAGCTGGTTTCCCAGAATCCTGAGCCTCACGATCTTCTGTAGTAATGGGACATGATATTTAACTTGTAATTATGTAATTAAATGTTAAGTATATCATGTCTCATTAAGCATCCTGGGTTTGGGGGGTCGCTACAGGCTGACTCTCAGTATGACATTCCAGAGATGTTGACGGAAGATGGGATTCATGATATTCATCTCAACATATGGAAAACTCTTTGTCAGTTGAAAAAGAGAGTATTATCTTATGATGAATATGAAAATCATGTTAATATAATAGAAGGGTTACAACGTTAGATTGACTTGGAATCTCTATCAGTCTCTCGATATCTGAAGGCTAAAAAGCAGCAGAGAGCCCTTCAGCGTTCATGCCTTGGCGCACTAAGAAGATTGTGCCAGTTAATTTCCAATGCCCCATCTGGTATTCATGTTAGAGGATGGGGTGTTTAGGGAGTACTACATTTCACTGTGCTCTCCAGTCAGAAAATCCCGCCAAAAATGGTCTCATGCAATGTTATTGCCCATGGCCGACAACAGTCAATGGGTTTTGTTTGTAATCAAAAGCTTTCCCAAGAACAGGCCTCAACTATTTCTTCTCAAAATCAAGAATACAGAGAACAAGTTGTTGAATTACTCCTGCATCAAGAGAATGAGAATATTGAACAAGACACTTTTATGGAGCAAGCACATCATCAAGTGACAGAAGTGTCGGAAATCATCCAACGGTCTTTTGAGCCGGGTGATAAAAGTGGATGTCGATTGATGCATCCAGCTAATTTCCAGACTAAGTTCCGAAAGATCAGGAGAGCTTTTAAGAAAGTCTCAGAAATAGCCTGTCAAGAGCCACCCCAGCTCGCCAGACTGGGGAATCTTTTAAACCAACCCTCAGAATCAACAAATAGGATTCGAGGAGTTGAGAAAAGGCAGTAGGAACAGCCCTAATCCACCGGACTGGGGACTTTTTCAAATCATCAATCCCCTCCTCAGTGAAAGTCGGTCTTCTCTCGATTGGAGAATAATCCATAGGAGGAATGAAGAGCCAAATTATCAGGAGATTCCCTCCAAATTACAGTTCGTCAAGAAGTTCCTGAGGGATCGAATCAACAAAAGGCAATGTCTCATCAAAGACATGGAAGAAGAAAATATCACAGAAATGTTGATAGAATGGATGTAATGCATTATGAATCAATCAATGTCATCAATGTCATTGTTGCTGACCCACCAGATGAGGCTCACTCAGGGGATTCAGATGAAGAGGTTCCTGCTCAAGAAGATGTACACACAGATACAAATAAAGAAGGTGTGCGTATATGAAATCAAAGGATTACTCAGAACCTAGGTAATCCTTCAAGTAACCCACTTCCCCCTCTCCGAAAAGGATCCAACAAAGGGAGGGGAAAGAATCAGGTTACATATCCTTCCTCTGGAGAAGGCCAATCGCTCTCACTAGAGCAAAGGTTTGCACAACAGGAGGAAGAAATGAAGGAATTGAGGAGGTTGAATGCAGAACTACTTCAAGGTAGTCTTCTTCCTAAGCGTGCTGGAGTCAGTCATCTAAGGGATTTTGTTGCAGCTACTGATATGGATCAAGAATATCCTCCTTTATCAGTACACCCTCATAGGTCTAATCCTACGGGTCAAGTGCAACAAAAATTGGCAGTTCTGCCATCAGTTGCAGTACCAGATTCCATACCTGTACAAACTCCAGTCATTGCACCTGCCCAAGTCCAAGTTCAACCGGATGTTTCTCAAAAGTTAATAACTACCATTGAGTCATTAATAGATTGGTTAGATACTATGGAAGGGAAGCGTGCACAGGTTCAACCAGAAAAGAAAATTACCCTGAATGGGTAGATTCAATCTCTCCCTCATCAAGTTTTGGGAACCCTGTATTCCCTATTTCCAAAGGATCAGGCGATCCTGAACAACATTTGACGCATTACGTGTCTTGTTGCAATCCTCTGATGGGAACTCCGGAGCAGCAAGAAGCAGTGATACTCATATGCTTCGTGTGAACCTTGCAAGGATCATCTTTTGTCTGGTATACAAGCTTGCAATCCCGGTCAATTACTGGATGGGAGGATTTCGCCAAATATTCCTTCTCCAATTCAACTCAACTTTGCCAAAGACAACAGTTTTCGATCTTACAAACTGTAAGCAAAGGGAGAATAAAATAGTCTCTGATTTCATTGCTCGCTGGAAGGGATTAACATATTCCCTGAGCTTAGCACTTCCTCAAGAGGAGTTGTTGCCAATATGTGTCGAAAATCTGCGTGACGAATTACACACGTCATTGATCCCTGTGAAATATGCAGGAGAGTTTCAAGACCTTACTTCAATCGCTCAATAGACTGAATATTCTCTTATACAGACTAAGGCTAAATCTCATGTAATTCCATCATCTCCAGGAAGGAAAATGGGTAAAGCAGAAACTGCTACAGTTATGCTTAAACAAGCACTTGTACTTGCTTCTACTTCAAAACCTTCATCTTCTCGAAGGGCTCCACCTCCTGAGCGCCAACAACAGAGGTCGTTTAGTCAAGATAATCAAAGAGATCAAAGACGAAAAAAATTTGAGGATTTGAAAAGAAAAGTTTACTCTTTCCGAAATGAACAAGTTCCTGGTTATTTCATTTCGGCTCTGGAAAATAATTTGGTTCAATTTCCAATGCCCAAGAGGCCAAACAAGGAAGGATATGAAGACCGTCCCAATTATTTCCCATTTCATCAGATGTTGGGGCATCCCATCCAGGAGTGTTTTGTCTTCAAAGACCTCCTACAAAAGATGGTCGACTCGGGACAAGTCAAACTAAAAGGCTCTTCATCCCATGTAGCATGTGTTACTGCTACAGTTATAGAGGAATGCGAGTGGCAAGAAGTCAAAAGCAAAAATACACAAAAATATGATGATTGGATGGTCATAAAGACGATTAACTGAACTCATGCTATTTTGGGAACACAATTGAAGAAACCAATTGTGCCTTCTGCCATGAATGCCGCAGAAAAACCCTCTTCATCAGAGGGAAAATCCTCAAAGAAATGGCACAATTCCAAGAAAGTGGAACAATCAGAAGAAGATGAGTGTGTGTCAAAGCCTAAGCTGTCTTTGACTTTGGCAGATTTTATTCCATCTACTTCGAAGCAACGGGCACCGCCCCACCAAACAGCATAGCCTAAACAGGTTAATCTGGCAGAGTCTTCATCGGATGAAGAGTTAATCTTTGGTTCTGTTAATATGATTCAATTAATAGATCCATATTCCAATCACAGTTTTGATTTTGATGAGCCTGAATTCCCTGTATCAAACAGAGGAATCAGAGGAAGTTCCAGAGGCTCAGGATACATGTCACGAACCGGATCTGGTCACCATCAAACCGACACCAAACCCGGCCTGTTCCAAGGCCCGAAGGGCGTTCCCGATCCCCACAGTCTGGAACAAGTGCCCGGGTATCATAAAATGATAATTGGGAACTATTTACCCGAGTTTATAATCTTAAAACAACAAAAGAATCCAATAAAACGAATCTGGATTTTTCAAACCAAACAATCTTTTACAAAAATTCAGAACTGAATTACATAGCTTAAAACAAATCAAAAAGACTATACCAAAGGTACAAAACCAAATAAGGACAGCCCAAGAACCCTCATGGCAAGGGGCACCGCCCTCAAGCCACCTCCACAAGACTACACCACCAAGGACCTTCTAGAAACCTGAACCACTGGAACAAAAAACTGTACCCAACCTGCGACAACAAAAATAACCAATTTTACTTACACCCAAGGGTGTAAGTAGGGTGTGAGTAAATTCCTAGTAGGATACCACCACTAAGAGATTCCATGTGATAAACATTTAAAGATTAAAAGCATGCAAGTTTTCAAAAACATGAAAAGCTATTTACAATTTCTAAAAGATGAAACTTTGAATAAAAACAGTTTTCAAGTGGGCTATCATTAAGAATCAACACTTTTAAAAATAATGTCAACACTACTGAATTTTCCAGACAACTATATCATATGCTTATGGTAAGTACAAAGTAAATAATGAGCACAATAAATAGAAAATAACCCCTAGGAACTAGCTCGTTCTGGGTCCCGGGTACCTCGTATCTCGGTGAGAGTAACCATCACAATATCTGTTCTCGTGCACGAGCCACTAGTAGGGAACATACCCATAACCTAGTGGTCCCCAATCATCATCATCATAGTTTAGTTAGAGTTTTAAGCGTCAATACTGCTAAGTGAAACTGAGGTCAGACCCCACGGATTCACTAGCATACTAGTACATGTCCACCCACCTAGATACCCGGGTTTTCCCCTTGTTCTCAGACAAGTTCAACAAGTCAATAAATATACAATGCACAAGAAAATATCATTTTCACATCACAAGTTCACCAAATATCCAACATGTATTCCACATAAGTCTAAAAATCCACTTTTTCATTCAAATGAATTTTGAAATCATACTCACACCAAAAATAGCCCACACCACATTTTGCACATCTTTCACAATTCATCAAATCCGTTAACAATTTTATAAAATCTTTCCCAAGATTCTAAACATCACATAATAGACCAATAAAATGTTTCATAATACCCTTTTCATAAACAAAGTTCATTTTTCATATCACACTCACGCAAAACAGCCCGAAAACACGTTTCGCACCCACATCCCAATTTCATAAATCACCTTGAAAAATTAAAAACATTACCAAAATGTTTTACAACATAACTGAAAACATTATGTTTCAAAAATTCATTTTAGGAACATACTATCACCAAAAAATTACATAATCAACCATTTCACACATTTTTTAACTCATTAAATCATTTATAATTTTCATAAAACCAACCCAAGAGGTGCAACCATGGTTGGCATACAAAACCCATTTCAAAAACCTAATTCAAGACCAAAACAATGCCAATAACAATATAAATAAGAATTGGAAGCCCTAAAAACATTTATTAAACCACCCCCAAGTTTTATACAAATACCTCAAACAATACCACAAAAGGTACACATGAAAAACACATGTTTTCACAAATCATGTTCAAGAAGTACAACATGGTTTCACACATTAAAACCATTCAAAAACCCCATTACAAGGCCAACATGACATTAAGGCATTAACAAAACAGAATTTTCAGCCCCTTTTAACACTAATAAATCAATTTCACATCTTATAAAATACACCCAAATATTTCCCCAAGAGCCATGCATGAAAAGCACCCCATTTCCAAGCAATAATGCAACTAAAAAATTAAACACTTAACTCAATCCATCACAAAAACAATTTTTTCACCACACAAAACAGATTTGAAACATACTAAATTAATAAACCAAGAAAGCTAACTCATAATAAAATGGTTATACATGGAATCAACTACCTTTTAAGTCGAAACACTCAAAACATGGTGTGAAACATAAACCACACCACCGCTGCACCTCGAGGAATTGAAATCCAACCTAAAACCAGAAGCATTCACCCAAAAGACAGGAAATAAAACCCTAGGTTTGAACCCTAACTTTTGTACATTAGGAACCTTATGGATAACGTGTGAAACCCTAATCACATTGAATGTAAACCTAAGCAAATTGAAAGAATAATGAAGAAGACCAACTTACTTGAGGGATCTTGTAGAAATCGCCTCACATACACCAGTATCTGAATTTGAAAACAGCCAAACATTTAAGGGATGTTCGAAAAAGGATAATGGGACCATGTAGGAATTTGAATGGGGAAAAAAGAGTGATAATTGAAGTATTTATGAAGGAAACAAATTACCTTTATAAATCTTCCCTAAATGTGAGTTCTTCAAAACGTTTCTACCTAAAACGTGATTCAAATGAGCTGCAAAGAGGGTGGGAGGATATTGGACGTGCGGATGGGTTCAAGGGGCGTGTTTGGGGCTTGGAATCACTGAAAAATCCTTAATATTGGATAAGTTATTAATTAAACAAATTTTATTTTTAAAACTGGAATTGGGCTTTCGGGCAGGCCCAATCCCTTAAATAAAAACCCATATACAGCTTGTTTATTGTTTTCTAAAGGCTTCAAACTACAATGGTGGTGTTTCTATGTCAGGGGAGACCATTTAGGAACTTTAATGGGTGAAAAATATTAAAAAATGAAAAAAATTTATAAAAGAAACAAAATTTATTTTTAAATCTGGAATTGAGCTCACGGTTTGGCCCAATTCCTGAAAACTCACCCATTCCACCATAAAAACTTGAGAAACCCAAAAAACAAAGAATAAATGAAAATTTAATGAAATTTAACTTTAAAATAAGTTATGTATGTGACAATTCTCCCCACCATTAAAACTTTCCACCTCGTAAAGTCACATCAAGGACAAAGCAACGACCAAACCCAACTAAGAAACCAAGAGGTACTCCTTTGCCAGGGTTCACCCCCAAAGGCCAAAACACCTCCAGAGATCAATTAAGGATGACTCTCACAACCAAAACATATACCACTTTCCTGAAATGATCAATCACATTCATACTTTATCCCAAAAGAAAACTCCTCAAACACTATCCAAATAAGACTCAAGCAATTCACCCAAACGAACAATAACATTGAACAAGGCTACAGTTGCCTTACTTTAACTAATCCATTGGGCACTCTCCAGTCCCAAAGTTTAACCAAGAAATATTTTGGTAGATATATAGCTCCGAAAAAGACTATCTACACCAATCCAAGACCATGGATAAATGTAAGTTACTGGTACGGGGGAGACACAAATACGCTTCCCACCATAAGAGACAACCAATAAATTTTTTTTTTCTGAGACAAAAATAGGACACTAATAGGGGGAGGCCTGAACGGACTCCCTGGTACATAGGGTAGACTTCCATTCAAAATTTCCTAATGAACATACATGAGAATCATATTGGTTCTCCCCACTATAAGAACCAACAATCTTAACCGACTAGCATGTGTCGGGACAAAAAAAACCCAAAAATTTCAAGATTTGGGAAGGTCGCATGGTTAGTCCGCATAGTTTG
The DNA here is from genome assembly GCA_963277665.1 of Viscum album. Lineage (NCBI taxonomy): Eukaryota > Viridiplantae > Streptophyta > Magnoliopsida > Santalales > Viscaceae > Viscum > Viscum album. Next base: position 1,769,284,871 of record OY728123.1, read on the forward strand.
TGAAACCGTGAACTAACTGTGTAGATCAATATTCCTGCATGACTTCTAGGCACACAGTCTCTCTTAATAGTTCACAAACCATGTGCTCAGCCTGTCTAGTCAAATTTCCAACCAATCTCCAAATACTCAATGGAAACCAAAGGGGGAGGTAATGACATTGGGCGATGTCATGGGTATAAGGCCCTCTACCTATTTCCACCAAACGTGAAAAATAGAAGAAAGATAATGAAACCATAGGTTTAAAGACTTCATATCTTTCATATTTAGGATAGTACTTTGTACAAGGGTTTAAATGACCCTATGATTTCCCTTGACTACGAGCCAGCTTCTCTCCGAGACCTATGGCTGGAGCTCAAATGATTGAAGCATCTTCGGCCTTGCAGTTAGTCTTTGGAATCCCATTGAATGAGAATTTTTCTTTCAGTGCCACCAAAAACTACACCGCAATCCCAGATAAGTTTTCCAGACATAACACATTCCAAACTCACTTTACCATATCCCGATATTTCACTGAAATGAGGGATAAGAAGATGCCCACACATCACACCTTGTTTCTTCAGGTGAGAAGCAATAGAAGTGAAGAACACCTACACTCACATTCCTCTAAAATGGATGATTTTGAAGTTTTTACAAGGGAGACATTCACCCAACATAATAGGGACTCTCATAGGATTTCACTACTTTCACCTATACAGTCAATCGAGCACATGAAATCATAAGGCATCACCGAACATGACCATTGCGACTGATATAAACAATGCATGGAGAGGGACGTTATACAACATCCCCAAACAACACATAATTCTAGAAAGTGGCCACAATATCTTCTCATGGCCATATTTCCCACACTGTTAGTTTATTGTGAACTCTTCTTCGAAGAGACTACGATGGACTGAGAGGACCTCTTAGACACCATCCAGATACTCATCCATGCTAACAACCCTAAACCACTTCCACCATATGAAAATCTGAAAACTTAAGAAGCTATGGTCTCTTGAAACCTTCCATGATCACTCTCCCACTACAAGAGGATACAAAAACCCAGGAAAGGAAAGGGTGTAGACTTAATCTTAAAAGCTCAAGAAAAATATTCCTTATATTGACCAACTAGAGGGTCTTCAAATGGAGAAACAATCCGGGTTGTACTTCAGTTGTGCACTAACCCTTAATGGGGTGTTCCTTATCCAACGATTGAATCCAAGGACCCAACCAATATGGTTCATTGGTCAAGATATACCACAAACCAGATCCAAACACATGAAGGGAACCACCTTAAAGGCGTCCCAAAACATTTTTCAAAAGAGACCACTAACTGTCCCTACAACACAACTTACCGACCAAACTTAGACCCAAAACACAGTTCAAACAGCAGGGGTTCTTGAACTCAAATCATCCCACAACATCAAATTTTTCAAAAAAAAATAATACACACCATCCCAAACTATTTATCAAGACATCAAGTTTTTCATTAAAATCATTTCTTTGAAAACAAACGGTTCAGCGGTAAGCGTATCCACCAATGGTACCCCATGGGCCTCACACATGCATGTTTTGGTGCCACATCGGGCTCCCTCCTCATATCCGTTCTGACAGTCACCTAGTCATGCCGACAACCATCCATAATCCCATATAACCACATGCATGTGGTCACTCATGAAAATACCAAAGGCTAAAACAAATATTTTTTTCCACTTTTCAAAACCGAAATGGTCAACCAACACATCATTTTTTCTCAAAACCACTAACCAGAAGATCAAAATCCCAATTAAAATCTTACCGAACATTTCAGAAAGACACAACCATTTAGAAAAGAAGTCACTTTCATGTTATTCACATCAATTTCATATCATCTTGTCCCATTAAAACACCCTTTTATTATTTAGAAAACTCTATTGGAAACACTTTTTCAAAACCAACTTCAGTATAGTTTCTACTTTTAAAAAGAGGTGTAAACACACCATTTTCCATTTGAATATAATTCTGAAAATTTAGTTCCACAATTTCATAAACCAAACCATTCCCTCTTTATTTAAAAATCATTCCATAAAAACTTTACACTTCTTAAAACCAAGTCACCTTAAAACCAAAGTGCTAAGATTTCAAAACTAAAGAACAAAAGAATGCGAGAGGAAACTAGTTTCAGTGGGTGACTTGGAAATATGATTGGAGGACATATTCCAATAACTTCACTATCACAGAGAGTATTCTAGGGAATATCCCCAACTTCACATGGCTTTCCAGGCCCTGCGAGCTCACTGAAACCATTAACCCAACTCTCTTTTCATTTCCCCTAATCATCATCAAACCAAGAAAACCAAAGGAATCTGAAAGGTCTTGACTTCCCCTAGAGACTTGAATCCTTTCATGGGGTGTGGTGATCAGCCACACTACTCATAAAAAAAATTCCAAGTCCCAAAAATCCTAACTCCAGATTATCCTGACTGTTCCCCAAATAACATGACCCAAAGAGAGCGAACCTCCTATGATACCATTTTGTCACGAACCGGATCTGGTCACCATCAAACTGGAACCAAACCCAGCCCGTTCCAAGGCCCGAAGGGCGTTACCGATCCCTAAAGGCTGGTACAAGTGCCCGGGTATCATAAAATTATAATTGGTAACGATTTACCTGAGTTTATAGTCTTAAAACAACAAAATAATTCAATAAAACGAATCTGGATTTTTCAAACCAAACAATCTTTTACAAAAAATCAGAACTGAATTACATAGATTAAAAAAAATCAAAAAGACTATACCAAAGGTACAAAACCAAATAAGTACATCCCAAGAACCCTCATGGAAAGGGGCACCGCCCTCAAGCCACCTCCACAAGACTTCACCACCAAGGACCTGCTAGAAACCCGAACCATTGGAACAAAAAACTGTACCCAACCTGCGAAAACAAAAATAACCAAGTCTACTTACACCCAAGGGTGTAAGTAGGGTGTGATCCAATGCCCAGTAGGATACCACCACTAAGAGATTCCATGTGATAAACATTTAAAGACGAAAAGCATGCAAGTTTTCAAAAATATAAAAAGCTAGTTACAATTTCTAAAAGATGCAACTTTGAATAAAAACAGTTTTCAAGTGGGCTATCATTAAGAATCAACACTTTTAAAAATAATGTCAACACTACTGAATTTTCCATCCAACTATACCATATGCTGACGGTAAGTACAAAGTAAATAATGAGCACAAGAAATAGGAAATAACCCATAGGCACTAGCTCGTTCTGGGTCCCAGGTACCTCGTATCTCGGTGAGAGTAACCATCACAATATTCGTTCTCGTGCACGAGCCACTAGTAGGGAAGATACCCATAACCTAGTGGTCCCCAATCATCATCATCATAGTTTAGTTAGAGTTGTAAGCGTCAATCCTTCTAAGTGAAACTGAGGCCAGACCCCGCGGATTCACTAGCATACTAGTACATGTCCACCCACCTAGATACCTGGGTTTTCCCCTTGTGCTCAGACAAGTTCAACAAGTCAATAAATATACACTGCACATGCAAATATCATTTTCACATCACAAGTTCACCAAACAGACAACATGTATTCCACACAAGTCTAAAAATTCACTTTTTCATTCAAATGAATTTTGAAATCATACTCACACCAAAAATATCCCACACCACATTTTGCACATCTTTCACAATTCATCAAATCCGTTAACAATTTTATAAAATATTTCCCAAGATTCTAAATATCATATAACAGCCCAATCACATGTTACATAATACCCTTTTCATAAACAAATTCTATTTTGCATATCACACTCATGCAAAACAGCCTGAAAACACGTTTCGCACCCACATCCCAATTTCATAAATCACCTCGAAAAATTACAAAACATTACCAAAATGTTTTACAACATAACCGACAACATTATGTTTCAAAAATTCATTTTAGGAACATATTATCACCAAAACAGTACATAAACAACCATTTCACACATTTTTTAACTCATTAAATCATTTATAATTTTCATAAAACCAACCCAAGAGGTGCAACCATGGTTGGCATACAAAACCCATTTCAAAAACCTAATTCAAGACCAAAACAATGACAATAACAATCTAAATCAGAATTGGAAGCCCTAAAAACATTTATTAAACCTTCCCCTAGTTTTATACAAATACCTCAAACAATACCACAAAAGGTACACATGAAAAACACATGTTTTCACAAATCATGTTCAAGAAGTACAACATGGTTTCACACATTAAAACCATTCAAAAACCCCATTACAAGGCCAACATGACATTAAGGCATTAACAAAACAGAATTTTCAGCCCCTTTTAACAATAATAAATCAATTTCACATCTTATAAAATACACCCAAATATTTCCCCAAGAGCCACACATGAAAAGAACCCCATTTCCAAGCAATAATGCAACTAAAAAATTAAACACTTAACTCAATCCATCACAAAAACAATTTTTGCACCACACAAAACAGATTTGAAACATAGTAAATTAATAAACCAAGAAATCTAACTCATCATAAAATGGTTATACATGGAATCGCCTACCTTTTAAGTCGAAACACTCAAAACATGGTGTGAAACATAAACCGCACCACCGCCGCACCTCGAGGAATTGAAATCCAACCTAAAACCAGAATCATTCACCCAAAAGACAAGAAATAAAACCCTAGGTTTTAACCCTAACTTCTGGACATTAGGAACCTTATGGATAAGGTGTGAAACCCTAATCACATCGAATGTAACCCTAGGCAAATTGAAATAAGAATGAAGAAGACCAACTTACTTGAGGGATCTTGTAGAAATATCCTCACATACACCAGTAGATTAATTTGAAAACAGCCAAACATTTAAGGGATATTCGAAAAAGGATAAGGGGACCATGTAGGAATTTGAATGGGGAAAAAAGGGTGATAATTTAAGGATTTATGAAGGAAACAAATTACCTTTATAAATCTTCCCGAAATGTGAGTTCTTCAAATGTTTCGACCTAAAACGCAATGAAAATGAGCTGAAAAGAGGATGGGAGGATATTGGACGCGCGTCTGGGTTCAAGGGGGCGTGTTTGGGTCTTGGAATCACTGAAAATCCTTAATATTGGATAAGTTATTAATTAAACAAATTTTATTTTTAAAACTGGAATTGGGCTTTCGGGCAGGCCCAATCCCTTATATAAAAACACATATACAGCTTGTTTATTGTTTTCTAAAGGCTCCAAACTACAATGGTTGTGTTTCTATGTCAGGGGATACCATTTAGGAACTTTAATGGGTGAAAAAGATTAAAAAATGAAAAAGTTATAAAAGAAACAAAATTTATTTTTAAATCTGGAATTGAGCTCACGGTTTGGCCCAATTCATGAAAACTCTCCCATTCCACCATAAAAACTTGAGAAACCCAAAAAACAAAGCATAAATTAAAATTTAATGAAATTTAAATTTAAAATAAGTTATGTATGTGACAATACAGGGGAAGAAGTGGATCTTTCAGAGGCCACTATTCCAATTATTCCCCTGCTAGAACTGTGTATGTAGCAGAAACTCGTGGTAGAGCCCTTCAGCGAGCTCAACAAGAACAAGCAAGTTTTTTCACCAATAGAAAATTCAGTCCTGGCACAGTTATTCTGGAAGACCGGTTGAAGGTTCCATATTCTTCCTCTCAGCAATTAAATGGATCTAATCAGTCTAATCTTCCAAATCCAGGAATATTTCCAACTCCTATCCCGATACAAGATGCATAAACTTCCAAAGAATCAACTTCCAAGGCATCTGTTAAACTACATGTTCCTGTTGGGAAACGCAGACCTCTGAATCAAAAGTATGATGTATTGAAACACTTTTCCCAAGTACCATTCAAGTTATCAATTTTGGATGCCTTGAATTTATCAAAGGATCTTCGGGAAGCACTCATCGAGGCTTTGTCAAGTCCTCAGGAGTTTGAAACTGAAATTGCTGCAGCAGAAGTCTATCACATAGAGAATAATCTTGTAGAATGTCATGCAGTGATATCTTTTACTGATGAAGATGAATATGATTTCGTGCATGGACATATTAGATCTTTGTACTTATCTGGAAAGGTCAATGGCGTAGACTTCTGAAGAGCTTTCATTGATAATGGTTCAGGAGTCAACCTCAGGCCCATTCGTACACTTCATCGATTGGGCCTCACGGAATCTGATTTGTCTCTTTCTACCATGATGTTAAAAGGATATGATAAAAATGAACAAGAACCACTAGGCGAGGTTACACTCAGAACTCATTTTGGAGATCTTGTATCTAATTCTGATTTCATGGTTGTTGATCAAGATTCAGCCTTCAACATCTTTCTTGGAAGACCCTGACTACAACAACATGTGGCTATCCCTTCATCATACCATCAATGTATCAAATATTGTTTCGATGTTCAATTTGGGACATTGTATGGTGATAAGTCCTCATTCAAGACATGTGAGTCTCAATACATTGAGGCGGAATTCTATCACATGAAGGGAAAGGATAAATCCACAACCAGGGAGATTACCAAAGTTAATGCTCCATATGGTTTGGAGAAGATTCCAGTAAATCCATTTACACATGTGAGTACAGATTATGTGTTGCCTATCAGTCAAATTGACAAGATAGACCCAAATCAAAATACTCTTATGGAAAGATCCATAATTTCAATTACGACAATCGAGCCAGACAACATGGGAGAAATTGGTAACCCACCAAGAAGTGATGAAATCCCAAATAGTGATGTCTTCATTTCATCTGCTGAAATCCAACAAGTCTATACTTCTCCAATTAGGCCAGAAGAAGTTATAGAAACATCGGAGGTGAATAGTGATGTCGATTCTCAATCCATTATCTCCTCTTTATTTCCCAAGGAAGACCCTTCATCATCAATTGGGTAAGAAATGGAATCTTCTTCTTCAAGATGTTCAAATTTCAACATCTCTTCTGATCATGGAAATTCTGCTTTATTATCTACTATGCAAGTAGAAATGGAAGAAATAACACATGATGAAGAAGAAGAGGAAAATATCAGAGATACTCCTCCAGTATTTGAAGAGGGTATCTCTACCACCATGGATGAACTTAGAGAAATAAATCTGGGTACAAAAGAAGATCCACGCCCCACTTTAATCAGTGTGGCCATGACTCTTGAAGATAAAGAGATGTATATTTTCTTTATAAAGAAAAATAGAGATATATTTGCTTGGAACTATACAGAAATTCTCGGGCTTGATCTTGATGTTACTACTCATCATTTGTGTTTACCATAATAACATCGAGGATTTAAGCAAGCCGCGAGAAGAAAACACCCAACTTATGCTTCCAAAATTGAAGCTGAAGTGAATAATCTTATCAAAGATAACTTCATCAGAGAAGTTCAATATCCCAAGTGGTTGGCTAATATTATCCCTGTGAAAAATAAGAATGGAAAAATTAGAGTTTGCATCGATTTCAGAGATCTTAATCGGCATTTTCCTAAGGATGATTTCCCAGTTCTGATTACATAACTTTTAATTGATGCAACAGCTATCTATGAAGCACTTTCCTTCATGGATGGATATTCCGGATATAATAAAATCCGAATGGACCCAGAAGATGAGGAATCCACATCCTTCAGAGCCCCTCAGGGTGTGTTTTTCTACCGGGTAATGCCCTTTGGCTTAAAGAATGCAGGCGCAACATATCAGTGTGCCATGCATCGTATCTTCAAACCCTTTTTAGGAAAGTTTTTTGAACGCTATGTGGAAGATTTGGTGGTCAAATACAAACAACGTTCTAATCACTTGGCTGATTTAGAAGTCATATTCCACAAACTTCAACAACATAATTTGAAGATGAACCCCTTAAAATGTGCTTTTGGGGTAACCTCAAGAAAATTTCTCGGCTTTGTTGTACGCCATCGTGGTATTGAAGTCGATCCTGAGAAGACAAATTCAATCATTGGTATGTCACCTCCTCTAAATTTGAAATAATTAAGAGGACTTCAAGGACACTTAGCCTATATTCTGCGTTTCATCGCCAATTTGGCAGGCAAAAGTTTACCCTTCACCAAATTGATGAAGAAGGGAGTCACTTACCAGTGGACTAAAGAATGTCAAGAAGTATTCGATATTCTCAAGAAATACCTCTTGAGTCCACCATTACTCATGACACCTGTTGAAGGAAGACCACTTATCCTCTACGTGATAGCTTTAGAGTGATCATTGGGTGCCTTTCTTGCTCAGAAAAATGACGCTGGGAATGAAAACAGCCTCTACTACCTCAGTCAGACTATGATTGAAGCAGAAACCCGGTATTCAAGTATTGAGAAGTGCTGCCTGGCATTAATCTTTGCAGTTCAGAAGTTGAGACACTACCTGCAACATCACGAGGTCCAATTGGTATCTCACAATAACCCGCTCAAATTCATCCTTAGTCATCCAATGCTTACAGGACGTCTGGAAAGGTGGGCAGTTGTTTTACAGCAATTCGACATTCAGTATGTGTCTGAAAAGGCAATAAAGGGCCAAGCTCTGGATGATTTCCTGACTGAACACCCTTCATTGAAATACACATCTTCAGATATTAAACTCTCTGGTGAGGAAGTCTTCTCTATTCAAGAAAGTCCTCAGGCATGGGAAATGTATTTTGATGGTGCTTCCAGAAGTCCAACAGGGAGGAAAATGGAAAATCCTAAATTCAACAAATTTGGCTTAGGAATTGTTCTCATTTCTCCAGAAAAGGCAGTGTTACCTTATTCCTTTGTATTGTGGGAAGGTGGTACCAATAATGAAGCAGAATACCAAGCTCTCATCGCAGGCTTGGAATTGGCGCTCCAAGCACAAGTGAATCACTTAAAGGTGAAAGGTGATTCAGACCTAGTAATCAAACAAGTCAATGGGGATTATTCCATCAGAAAAGAAGAACTAATCCATTTGTATGATTATGTCAGAGAGTTAATGGCGGAATTCCCTTAGGAAACGACATTTTCTTATGTCCCAAGATCATAAAATGCTCAAGCTGATGCACTGGCTAATATAGCCACAGCTCTGGCAGATCCAAATAGGGGCGAGACAACCATCAGTATTGCCCACTGTCGCGCAATTTCACCTTATGTTTGAATCAGGACAGAGTAAATTAATGAAAGTAGCCCCATTCCTAAACTGTATGGTCATATTACAGGATGGATGTCACCTATCAGGGAATACCTTCAAAATGGAACACTTCAACCTGATAGATCCGAGAAAGAACAAATCTGGAGACATGTGGTCAATTTTACTCTTTATGATAGCTCAGATCACCTATAAAAAATTCTCTACAAATGTGGTTTTGATGGAGTTATCTTCAGATGCATTGATGGTGAAGAGACAATGGATGTCATGAAAGAAGTGCATGCAGGAATCTGTGGTGCCCACCAGTCTGGACATAGACTGTCTGATCAGATTCGAAGGCTTGGATACTTTTGGCATTCAATGATACAAGATTGTGTTGATTTCACAAATAAGTTTCATTCATGCCAAGTACATGCGAACTTCATTCATCAACCTCCATAGTTTCTTCATACAGCTAAATACTCGTGGCCATTTTCCACATGGGGAATGGATGTGGTGGGACCTTACCCTTCAGCTACGGCCAAGCAGTTTAAGTATATTCTTACTACTACTGATTTCTTCTCCAAATGGGCAGAGGCAATACCTCTTAAGGAAGTCAGTTCTAAATGCATTGTTAGATTCATCAAGTCTAACATCATTACCAGATTTGGTGTCCCTCATACTATATTGACGGACAATGTCACCAACTTATGTTCATCCTAGGTGAATAAGTTGTATTAAGAATACAACATCAAATCCAATCATTCATCTCGGTATCATGCAGCAGCCAATGGCCAGATAGAAGCCTTCAATAAGACTCTGTCAAATATACTGCAAAAGATGGTGGATAAAGATAAGATATCATGGTCTGATAAACTCTTTCATGCTTTATGGGCTTATCAGACTACCACCCGCACTGCAACGCAGTCAACTCCATATTCACTGGTATATGGAACAGAAGCCATCTTTCCCATTGAAGTTAAACTACCCTCGCTCAGAGTAGCTATTTGTGATCAGTCATATATATATGAACAATATAAAAAGCGATTGAATGAATTGGAATGGTTAGATGAGAAAATATTGTTCCCTTTGCACCATTTGGAAGTCTATCAGAATCGAATAGCACGAGCTTTCAACAAAAAAGTTCATATTCGTTCATTCACTCAGGGAGAATTGGTATTAGTTCTCAGAACTCCAATGATACCAGGAAAGAAATCTCCCAAGCTTGAGCCAAAATGGGAAGTAACTTACTCAATACATAGGGTCTACTCCAATGGAGCTTATTCATTAATCTCGATGGATGGAGAACTCATCACTACTCCAACCAATGCCATATTTTTGAAGAAGTATTTTGTATAAACAAAAAATATATCATCATTGGTCTGGTATGACCTTAAACTGTACCACCATCCTGCATGACATTAAAACTGCTAATCATGTCCAAACAACATGACATTAAACTATATCCCTTTCATTGTCCTTGCTATATGATGTTAAACTATACAGCAACGGTCCATGCATACGACCTTAAACTATTTTCACGTCCCTCACGTCCATCATGACGTTAAACTGCACCATCCACGGTCCATACATATGACCTTAAACTATTCACACTTTAGTCCAACATGATGTTAAACTGTGTCCCCATTCATCTTCCTTGCTATATGACGTTAAACTATATAGAAGTCCCTTACGTCCAGCAAGACGTTAAACTGCATAACCAACGGTCCATGCATACGACCTTAAACTATTGGCACTTACGTCCAACATGACGCTAAACTGTATCATCCCTTTTTTGTCCAACATGACGTTAAACTATGAAAAATTCCCTAATATGTCCAATATGATGTTAAATGGTGTACTCTTTTGTCCTCACTGCATGACATTAAACTGCACAATCCTCTTTTTTTCCAACATGACATTAAACTGTATTGTCCCCATCGTCCTAACTTCATGATGCTAAACTATATAGAAAGTCCTTCAATACGACCAACATGACGTTAAAATGTATTTTGTCCCTGCTAAATGACACTAAACTATGCAGCACCAATAGTCCTAACTGCAAGACTTTAAACTGCATAGTCCATTCATATGTCCTACATGACATTAAATTGTGCATCGTTAAGGTTGTTGCTACCTCTTGTTTCTCACACCGAGTATGAATCATGTGAGCTTAGAGAAAACCTCGACCATAACACTCTCTCTGGGCTACTAACCATGTGTAAGTCCCAACACTATTTTTTAGATCTTTGTCCCCAAGAACAACTTGATCACTAATTCATTCTTTAATTGAACTATGCGGACTTTGATCCTTGCCTTCCAGGCTGGGTATGTAGGAAACCTCCTAAGGTTCAAGCCCAAAACCAATCTCTTCACATCGGTTCACCTCCATCTCATACGAAATTGATTCGTGAAACCTCCCCCAGAATCAATATCTTTACACTGGTTCACTTTCATCCTTGTTATACGACGTTAAACTGTACAATACTTCTTTCATGTACGACAATAAACTATAACAATCTTTTATACCCTCACCTAAGAGGGAATCATTATTTACATTGATTTTCAATCATGTTATATTCCAAAGAATATGTGCATACATGGAAATTCCCGAATCTTTTATCTTGGGTCAAACCATCATTGCACTAAGGTCCCCTTTTACCCTTCACATGTACGAACCAAATTTGTACAGAGGGTATTTCTAGAACTATGTGGGCTTGATTCCCATCCTTATGGGATATGTAGGAACGTTCGAGTGTCCCTCGAATCCAGACCCAAGTCTTTTGGGCCTAACCGCAAATTCCTATTTCAGTCTCCTGGCTGAAAAGTCCCCATGAAAACACAAACTGTGTATTTCTTATAATGGTCCAAGCTCTATGACCCTAAACTAAGATATCCAATCCTTTTGTCCCACACGACATTAAACTGTAGTTCAAGAACTAAGTATAGCTTGATTCCCATTTTTATGGGATACGTAGTGAAGTCCAACATTTCCATTCAGGACCCAGTCACAGCATGATTATGGTTAGCATTGATCTGTGTATCTCTGCATACATTGGACAATACCCATCTTTATGTGTCATAATCCTAACCTTAAATATTTTCAGATCTTCATAACCCTTTTCTTGACTTCTAGTCACAAAAATTTCAAACTTCTGAGAGTTATTTTGCCTGACTATGCAGCACATGCCCTTAGGCGTCCTTTCATAAACAGTCTCCATAACAGATTTTTCAGGTAAAAGATACTATTATTTGACTATGCATCCAATGCCCTTAGGTGACCCTGCATAATTCAACCTCCTAACAGGTTTTTCAGACATTGGTAACTTAATTCTTGGGAAGAAATCCTCTTTTTTCCTTATTTGTATTAAATGACAATATGTAGGGATCCACAAAAATAGTCATCCTTAACATACTTGTCCCATATCATTTTTCATGATCTGAAAGTATTCAAGTCTATGGTTTATGTTCTCTCCTTCCCTAAATTTGGGTCAGACCTTCGTAGGAGTGATATCCATCCAGTTCTTCGATAATCTTGTTTGGAAATATCTTCTCCATATTCAAGTACCTCTTTCCATACAGAAAACTCTATACTTTGGAAAATTTGAATCTCCATAAACTTTCACTGGCTTTTTTAGCACTAGGAAAGTAAATTCCTAGGAGTTCTTTTGCCTGACTATGAAACACGTTCCCTTAGGTGTCCTTGCATAAGTAGTCTACATAACGGACCTGTCATCCAAAATATGTTATTTATTTGACTATGCAGCTAATGCCCTTAGGTGGCCCTGCATAATTCAACCCCCTAACGGGTTTGTTAAATAATGGTAACTTAATTCTTGGGAACTAATTCTTCTAATGCCTTTTAGCTCTTTTTCATATCATTCATCATATTCAAATATTCTTAAGTCATAGTTTACATATTTTCCCTCATGCTTGAGTATGGTAATATGTTTTCAGATAAATTTTCTAAGAATTGAGTCAATTCTAATTCATTCGGTCAAAGCTATTTCGACCTTAAACATTAGCCTCTTTATGTCCGATCTGCATAAATTTAAACTGCCCACAAAAGAAAAAGGAACTCTGAGTAAAATTCAAGTTCCAACTCACTAAACATACATTTTGTATGATTTAGGTAATATTGAGCAATTAAAAGATTAAAAGTTTGTAGGGTTATTTATAATAATCCTAGTAAAAATGAAACTATGCTTACTAGGCCCATTGGCTTAAGTAAAATTTAAAGAAGATAGCAAAAGAGAATGTAGGTAAAAATGATTGAAGGTGAAAGTGTTTTTCATTGATGCATAAGAGTTAGAAGGACATCCACAGACTGGAGTCTCTTCTCTTTTTCAGGAATTACAAAAGACTTTCAACATAACTCTTCATTTGATTTACGGCATCCCGAGCTTCATCATCAGCCACCTGGAATTCATTCATTCAACTGGATGACATAAGAGATGTAGTGATACCATCTCTTCTTGGAACAATTGTAAAAGAATGTTCTTGATTGCGGTTTGAGAAAATTTTCTGCTAATCAAATAGTGACTATGTTTCTATTCAAGAGACTTGGAAGATGGATACATGGATTTGAGAATGAAGCATTGGAAGTAAAGAGCCATTTGGAGAGAGTACTCTTTTAAGATATTGTTCTAATACCATATTTTTCTTCTCTCTACCAAATGACAGTATAAAACATTTCAGCCCATGGGTTTTCCATTTTCATATCTGCAAGGAAATGGAATGCAGGAAAAATCTGAAAGTAAACACCAATGTTGTTGCTCTTAATGCATAGCATAACTGAAATAGAGGAGTAGCAGTGCAGCTGCATCTAAGGCATATAATTATTTGCATCTGGAACATTGGCTCTTTGCAGATGACCATGACCATATAGAGGCAGGTAGATGCTCTGTGGGAAATTAAGATGATATTTCTTCATATACTTAGCCAAATCTGGAAGAGTGCTACTTTTGATGGTATAATAATCATGGCCAATGATATCCATCATATCATCAATACGTTTTATTTCCAGTTCATCAACTATTCTGGTTCTAAGAGCCATTGATTCTACACAAAAGTTGAATAAATTAACTCGTAAGTAAGTTGATTTTTCATAAAATTTGTGAAGGAATTTCAAAAAAATGGCAAAGGCATTAAGTCTCACAAGTCTAAACTTGGAGTGCAAGTATGGATGTGTCGCGAAAGTGTTAATTTACCGCACAAGTTTTTGGCGCGCAAGTATCACCGCGCAAGTCCAATTACCTTGAAAACAGCGCGACAGCGAAGAAACAGCGGAAAACGAGCAACTTGCGCGGCGAAGGTGACCTGCGCGGTGAGAGCTCAAAAATCTGGAAACTAGGTGCTATGCGCGGAAAATGATTGCATATTTATAGGCCAGGATGCCCACCTGTGGCCTACAGCCAGTGCTCTTGAGCCCTGCGCGACTCGCACCTGTGCGATGACAGCTGCGCGACTCACACCTGCGCGCCTCTTTCCCTTTCGTTTTCTTCTTTTCCTCAGAGTCACATCCTTATTCTTTCGGATCGAACTCTGAGGGGTGAATTTTTTTGACGCTCCTTTTAATCACAGTGTCTAAAAGAATGGAAAGGGAAATGACTTAGCACAAATTGATTCATCCTTTGAAGAAAACATCAAAAATCGACAAAGGCATGAACAAAGATTCAAATACAAAAAGGTCGCGCAAGTTCCCTCACTGTCGCGCAAGTATACTTGCGCGCCACCTAATGGTCGTGAAAGTGACTTGTGCGCCCTAAGTGATTACCACCCGGGGTCTTCTCCAGCCTATAAATAGACCAGTTGGGCCCCCCATTTTGAGAGGAATTTTTCCAGAATTCAGATATGGAGCTCTGAACTCCCAAGTCTCTTCTTCAGGTCTTCCGAACACTTCTAAGGTAATTATTTACCTATAATGGAAGGTCTAAACAAGAGGAGTAAGGTCTAAGTGATATAATTCACTAACACTTGCGTGCCTAAGGTGTTTTACCCTTAAGGGAAATGAACATACTTGCGTTCCTCCCTACTTCTTCACCAAAACTTGTGCGCCTCTCTTCTGGAATTACCTCAGGATAATTCTAAAGGCTTTGGTCAAGGATATCCCAAGTGTTACCCTACTTGTTAACAATCGCAGAAGTGCCCATGTGTCGCGCAGGTATACCTGCGCGACCAGGACTTGCGCACCCATGTAGTACCTGCGCGCCTGCCAGGACTTGCGCGCCCTTGCCTTTTTGGGTGTCTTTCTTGTCCATTTAACCCCTCTTATACCATTCCACCTCTCCTATTCAAGATTCAGTCTTCAAGACATTCTTCAAATCCATTTATGGCATGTTTTCTTGATTAAATTCTTTATCTGAAAGGAATTCTGTGGAATATCTCTCAAAACCTAGTGATTTACACATCTTTATGTCACTAAAGATTGATATTTCATTCATTCAACCTCATCCTTTAAAATGAGAGAACCCCTTAACCTGGGCCTCCTTTTCAGGAATAAGCCCCAGTCATAATTCCCATTAATTTTGGGCTTCCTCCTTAGGAGTAAACCCCAATTCCTCATTAATCTGGGCCTCCTTTTCAGGAGTAAGCCCCAGTCATAATTTCTTTAATCTGGGCATCCTCCTTAGGAGTAAGCCTCAGTCTTAAAATTCCCAAATATGGGCATCCTCCTTAGGAGTAAGCCCCAACCATAATTCTCTTAACCTGGGCTTCCTTTTCAGGAGTAAGCCCCAATCTCAAATATGGGCATCCTCTTCAGGAGTAATCCCCAAGTCCCTTAATTTTTCAAGTCCCTTAACATAGGCCTCCTTCTAAGGAGTAAGCCCCATTCTTAATTTCTCTTAACCAGTCCTAATTTACTTTTTGATCTGGTTCCCCTTCTCAAGAGTAAAACCCAATCATAATTCCCCTCCTAATTTGGGCCTCCTTTTCAGAAGTAAGCCCAAAATTAGAGTATCCAAATCTCCATAAAGTATATATACCTTTATGGACCATGTTCCTGGATTTCTTCCCTGAAGTAAATCCTAATCTTCATCTATTTGGGTAGTAATACATACATAATCCCCACATCATTTCTTATGATTGCATCTTTTATGGAACAATTGTCCGGTTTTACCAATACCTCTTGTTTCTCACACCGATCATGACTCATGTGAGCTTAGAGTGTAAAAGTAATTATGACATTTTTCTTTGAGCCATCAATCATAAACATCATATTCCCTTACTCGAACTACGTGGGTTCTGATTACTTTTTCTAAACAAAGGATACGTAGGTATCCTATCTGCGGGTACGATCCCAACTCTGAAATAATCCATGTCCTTCTGAATGACAATAAACTACAAGTGCCCCACTGAGTGTCTTTAAAACCAGTATGGTCATCATAATGACCAAGAGACTTTTATGTATTAAAGGATACCATTGACTAAGAATCTCTAAACAAATATAGATGATTCTCTATCGATGAAGAACCTCAAATACATATAAAATATTCTCTAAATTTCCTACATATCAATCATTGATTGTCATATCTAAAGGAAAGCTCATTTTATACTGGGTAATGTAATAAGGATTCATGAACATAACTTAAATCTATAAAGAGAGTCCCGGAGTAGACAATAATTACCCTCAAAAAGGTGTGATGAGTCCGACCTCCCATCCTCTCGACCAATGCAAATTTCTAAGCCTCATCAGTCCACAACTAATGAGCGCCTACCTTTGGAATATAGGTTCAAATGGATATGGAATCATTGGATGTTTCTGGTTCTACAAACAAACTCGTTAGAAACTACTTGGAATGTTTGAATCTTAAATCAATGAGGTCATCTCCCATTCCATAGGGAAACAAACCGTTGGGTAAAAGTCTCTCCACACCCCTATTCCAACAGTTTATGAAAACCGTTGGAAAACTTCCATTGGTATATCCTCCATTTACAGTAGTGATTTTTCATAATAACGAGTTAACTCCTCAAGTTTTAATGATAGGAATTTTTCCAGAGACACATATTGCATTGGATAAATGGGAATACAATTTTTATGGGGATATAAAACTAGTATTCTATAGAAAAAAATGATATTGGATCAAATTAATTCCAAGAGTAAATTTTATTATAGTCAGCAGTTTCCATAACTACATTAGACTGAGTATATTGTGACTTTTCATGCAAATTAAGAAGTATTTTAGAAATATTTTATTAAAATTTTTTTACTTTTTACTAGATAGTAAAGTTCAACCATATTATAATGAAATTTTATTTATGGTATTATACAAAATATTAGGGATGGTATTGAAAAAATATATATACTTGGTCATATCATCTCTTGAGGGATTTTCTTAGAGAGATGAGATTGTAGTAAGTGGACCAACCACAATTAGTGTTTTAGTATTAGTTTCTATAGCCATGTCTCAGTAGAAACATGTTTATAATGTGAGTCTAACCATTTGATTTATTATAAATTGGCTCTAGTTCAAGTGTAATTATATTGGATTTGGTTCTATAGAACCAACTTCTATGAATATCAGATCATCATAATATTCATGGTGTTGAATATTTATAAATATCTTATCATATGATGATCTCTCTTCTATTTGGAATTTATGTGATAATGTCCTAAGGATATATGTCATATTGAAAGGTCATAATTTTTCCCCATTATGATGATAACCTAGAGGTTCTATGATGGTATTTTTAAATATGTGTTCTGTAGACAAATGATATCATTTTAAGGGAAACAAATGATATAGGTTATTAGGGATGGAGACTCATGGGACTTTGAGACACATACACCCTTGGTAATTTTTAGAGCAGTGGACTATGATAACATGACCCACCAGTAGGAAATATGCATTTATATATGTCATTAGATGTTCCTATCTACAAATGTGTCTAATGTTCCTTAGACTTTAAGATTTTTTTTATTGTATATCTTGATTTTCATACTTTGATATATTGACAAACATTGTGACAATATTTGATCACGAAGAGTTAGGATACATTGGGTGTGTCACGAGCGATATTACATTAATGAATAATGTGAGAAAGGGTTTTTCCTTTTATTATTTAATGGTATTTGATATATCAGGCCCTTTGGTGGGAATGTAATTTCTTGATTAGTTCTATGGACATAGAATTATATCATCAAGTTTATTTCCAGAAAGTCAAAAAAGATAAATATAGCAAATAAGTTGATGGAACCAGTATGTAACCTTCTTGATTAGAGATGCCATGATAAAAATATTATATTACACAATGTACATTCATATGTGGTTATTATCATTTTAACATTTTTTTTTCTCTATGGGTCTCTTGGTATATTGTTAGATGCTAATCTTGGACTTTATATGGTACTAAATAATTCTATTAAGAAATGGGATAAAGGGTCACACATTAAGTGTATTTGGAAACTAAGTTAAATTTTATTTGAATTTAAATTTTTTTATAAATAGTATTCCTAGACATGGTTTAATAATTATTTATTTTTGGTTAATTGTATATATTTAGTCACTAATTATTCAATGGAATGTCATTTGAGTTGAATATTAAATAAATATTTATTCTTCAAGTAATTATTAATTATAAAAATATATATTATTTATTTATTATGATTTATTATCAAGATAAAAAATATTTATTTATTTAGTTACATGAATATTTAATAGATATAATATTTATTTATTTATCAAAAAATAATATAGTGATATTTATTTTATAAAATAAATATTCATTAGTCAGGGGTCAATAAATATTAAGGAGGATTGGTGGAATGATTTTAATGGTCTTGTGTGAAATAACATATTAAATTTTATTTGAATAAATATTAATTTCTTTATTCAAGAAAATAATATTTATTTATTCATTAGGGTAAGTAAATAATAATAATATTATTATTATTATTTATACATGATGTTCTCCATAGATTGAGATAATAATAAGGATCTATGTTCAATTATTTATTCTCTAAACCTAAGTCTATAAATATTTTGTTATGTCATTCTATAAACCTAGTCATACCATTCTAATGGTTATGCACAACAAAATTATAAAGAGTCCTCTCAATCCCTATAGATATTCTCTCCTAAAATTTTTTCAAGAACAAAGAGTGATCCTCCTCCACCAAACTATCATGTCTAGAGAGAACTATATAAATTCCTTCTCACCTCAAAGGATTCTATTACGATCATCAACGAATGAATTAAGTGTTAGAATATTATATACTAGCAGTAGAGTATTTCTATAGAAATGTTCTAAGGTTCGTAAAGCGCATGTGGATCACCTATAAATGGATTATAACCTTGAATCCTCTCGTTGTAATTATGGTACACTAAGAAGTGGTTATCCAATTCATCAACAATGAAAGAATTCAAATATGAGGTAATTATAAATTTGTAATAAATTAATTATAAATTATATGTGATTATCCTGCCTTCTTAGTTTCAGTGTTCATGTAAATTCATATTCAAATTAATTTCATTGGTTATGAAATTATTCATCTTGTACATCTTAAATTATTTTTTTATTATGAAAAATCGGAGTTCTCCACTACCCAACATGTGCTTTTCTACACCTAGAGCCTTCACCGCGTGTTTTCATGGTGGAAAATGTGGAGTCAATATATGGTGTATATTTATTTCATGATTCATATAGACTAACATTCATATATTATATATTTAACATGATTTATAAATTCAATACACACCCACTCACTAGTCGTGTGTTGCAGACATACGGTGAAAAGACATACATGACATATGGATGGATTTTACACGATGTGCATCCTACCTATTTATGTAAAAATATTAAATTTAATTAATTTCACCATTAAACCTCATCCAAACATGTTCGTGTATCATTTATTAATAGTACATTCTAGTTTAAGGGTTTTATATTATATTAAATGCTTAATTAATTTAACGTAAAATTCAGGACTACAATTCTTGTGTGGTCATTACATATTGTATACTCGACAAGTATTAAATTGATACACTCAACATAATTTTCTTGTCACTCATGGGTAATTTATTAGTAGTACACATTATTAAATTTATTTAAAATCATAGAGGATGGGAGTTTCCATGAAATATTGGATGGTCATTAATATAAAAATGAATTAATTGATTAATTAGATAATTAATTGGATTAATTCGCATGAATTTTATCTTAATGATAATTGAATTAAAATTAATTATAGGAAATTATTTTAAATTTTTATATGTTGCATGTGTTTGTAATCACAAGATTAGAATGACCTGTGTATGGGCGGTTTCTTTGAATTTAATTATTGCATGAGTTTTTGTGAATTATTATTATTAAATTAAAATGATGACATGTGATTCATCCCTACCTCTTTATTATATATGGTTCTTCGTGCTCTTTATTTATTTTATAAAACCCCCCTTTTGTTTATTTTTACTAATGTATGAAATAAATGCATTATAAGGGTGGATATCTTAGGCACATGGAGTCAGTTCAAGATGAAATCAAGGTAAAACCAGCCCAAGTGATACACAAGATAGAGGTGGAATACTGAAACTTGGTCCAAGACTAGCTCAAGGAATTTTTTTCGTAGGGTATCAATAAACAAACCGATATAAAAATCTCATTATTATGTTATATATTTATTCTATATTATGCATGGTTGTTTATTTTATTTTATGGATGCTATTTAGCAATCACATAAAAAATTGAATTAAATAATAAACATGCCCAGATGAAATAAATAATTAAATAGTTATGCATAAATATTTTATCAATACATGGTTACTTAAAATCCAGTTAATATTAAAAAAATGTAAAAAAATATAAAATGATAAATTTATGTATAATGAATAAAATATCTCAATTAAATATTTAGTCAAGAAGCCTTCCATTATCTAAGTTAAGTTGGAACCATAGTTAATGTATCAATTTGGGCCCTTTTCAAGGGATCTTTTAATCATTGTAAAGTTTAAACAAAGATGGTTGGTCAACTTAACCAAAATTATATTGGATTTAATGAACTTTTCCTATTCAATGAAAATTTGGAGGCAAGTGTTGAGGAAATCCAAGTAAAGATTTCAATATTGGGGAGTCCACTCAATGGATTAAGGAGATACAATCCCATAGTTGGAAATATTGCCTGCCTAAATACCATCTTATAATTTACATGGACTTTTTCAAGGTTATAAGAAGAAAAATAAGGATCTTTTCCACTGTAATATTTTTGTGATGGAAAATTTTGAGTCCAATAGAGAGGCCTATTTTGACTTTATAAAATAGTGGTTGATTAATAATAATATCAAAATTATTAAATCTTACGTAATTGTTAATTAATTAAAGTACTAATAATAAATTTCCTAGATTGTCCTTATGATCAATAGTAGAGAAATATAACCTATTAAATGTTAGTAACTTCCCATAATGCTACAGTAACTTTCTCATTGTATTATATGATGAATAAAATATTTATATGCTAGAATCCTCGATACCTAATCCACCTTCTAATGAGGTGATTGATAAAGTATTCTCTATCTACAAAACACACTTGAACTATGTTCTATATATTAATTGTTTGATTCTTTCATCCATGTCTAAAGAACTCATGAAGTTGTATGAGAACAAGGATGCCTATAATATTCTCAAGAATCTATTTGATATTTATCAAGAGATGTCTAGATAAGAAAATTTTGAGATATATAAGGTACTCTTTATGGGAAATATTTGGTAAGGTGTGCCGGTTTGACCCTAAATAGTCAAACTCAATGGCTACATTGAGCATCTAGAAGTTCTAGGGTTTAAGAGTCCTAAACAATTTCACGCTGATCACATTCTCTCTTCACTCCCTTGCAGATTCCTCATATTATTTTGTAAAATGTAACATTAACAAAATTGAGAAGTCTCTCCTAGATCTCTTCACTATGATTCACCAAGTTGACAAGGACATGAAGTGAAAAAAATCTTTTTATTATTATGGTGAATAGTAGGAAGGGCTAAGTGAAAAGTCTTAATACTAACACCAAGTCCAATGCTTCTTCGAAAAACCCTTGCAAGAGAATAAAGGGTAAGGCGTAAGAAAGGGAACAATATATTGTATGTTTTTCCTATAGAAAGAAGGTCCATTGTAAGTAGAACTGTACCATTGTAAATAAGTAAGGGGAAATATTTTGGTACATTTTTTATTGAGCATAATCTATTTATTTATATAAATTGGGTGTTAGATAAAATATGTGGATCTCACATTTTTATCCAATTATAGGAACTAAGTAGATTTATAAGAAATACATGAGTTGAGGTGGATATATGAGATATGAACATTTCCAAGCTCACTGCATTAGCTGTTAGATACCGCCACCTCACATTGCAAACTAGGATGATCTTGGTTTTACATAATTGTTATTATGTGTTTTTAGTTACCAAAAACATTATTTATGTGTCTATTTTTTATTCATATGGAGTTATTTTCAAATTTTTCAATAAATATTGATTATTTTATAAATATAGAATATATTATGGTAATAAACAACTTAATAACAGTCTTCATGTGTTGGGTTACACAAAAACAGTAATGGAAATTGATAAAAAAAAATATAGTTCACATGACTCATGTCACACTCAGTTATTACATCACCGCTTAAGTAATGTAAAAAATGCATGAATAAATTACACTAGGATATATACATAGATTATTTAGAACTAAAACCACTTGACATATGGAATAATTTTTTAAAATGTAAAATGGTTAAAGATACATTTAGTGGAAAAGGTGAGAGGGCCACATAGCTTATTGAATTGGTTCATACCGATGTGTGTGGACCATTTCTAGTTAAATAAAGGGGTGGATACTCATACTTCATTACTATTACCAATGAGTTTATTTTATATTTATATATCTATTAATAATGTATAATTCATATTCCTTTGATAAATTAAAGTAATGAAATATTGAAGTTGAGAATCAACTTTAAAAGAAGATAAAGAAACATCACCCAAACCATTGCAGAGAATATCTTAACCAATAATTTTTTGATTATTTATAGAAATATAAAATTTTGTCTCAACTCAATCATCCTTATATTCAAAAATGGAATGGTGTAAGTTAAAGGATTAAATTTACCTTATAGTATATGGTGAGATTAATAATGTTTCATGTAAGTATTCAATTATACATTGGGGGTATGTGATACAGATAGGTGCACATATACTAAACTAAGTTCCAAATAAAGAAATAAATAATATCTTATATGAGATTTGGTGTGGAAAAAAATATGTATTTTCAAACTTATTAGTGTGGGGTTATGAATGGTTTTTTAGTACCTCCTCATGTAACAAACTTTCAACCTGAGGAACTAAGTGAATCTTTATAGGATATGATATGGAAAGTAGAGTAAATTTCCTATGAAACCCATCAAATAAGAAATTTGTGGATAAAAAGTTTCCAAAATTTATTGAGAGGGACAATATCTATAAAATATATAGTGGGAGTAAGATATACATCATTGAGGTCATGGATCAAGATACATAAGAGTTATCACATGAAAATATTCCACAAATCCCTATGGAATAGGATATTCCAAAGACACAAGTACTATGTGGGAGTATAATAAAGGTTAAAGAACTTGAAAGATATGGTTTTCTTGTAACTGCGTATAGTGAATCGTTATTATTATATAATAATGATATTATAACCTACGAGTAATAAGTGGTTCAAATGTTTTCAAGTGGAAAAAATCTATGAATTCTAAAATGGATTCCATTTACCAAAAATCAATTTGGATTTTCATAGAGCCCCCAATGGATGTAAAACGCATTTGTTGAAAATGGGTATTCTAGAAGAAACTAAATATGGATGGAAAAGTTATTTCCTATAAGGAAAATTTGTTAAAAAATGGTTTAAATAGTTTCAAGACATAAAATACAATAAAACCTTTTCACAATCTTCCATTCTAAAATCAATCAAAATTTTACTTGACATAATAGAAAAACATGACTATGAGATTTGATATGTGGATTCCAAAACTACCTTCCTTAATGAGAACCTTTAGGAATATGTCTATATAACATGACCAGTAGGGTTTGTGGCTCTAAATAATTCTAATAAGTTATGAAAGTTACAATAATCCATTTATGGATTAAAGAAAGAATCTAGGTCATGGAATGTTTATTTTTATGAGTCCATAATAGAATTTGGATTCATAAATAATGAATTTAATACTTATATCTATAAACAATTTAGTGGTATTTTGATCCTTTTCTTTATAATGTGTTTGGATGCCCTATTACTGATTAGGAATGAAATAATAGTATTACAAACCATTAAGACTTGGTTAAACTCATGATTATTCATGAAGGAATTAGGTGAAGCAACATATATTATTGGGTTTAATATTCATTATGATAAATCCAAGAGGTTTCTTAGACTAAGTAAAAGTACATACATTAATAGGATACTAAAGGGATTCAATATGAAGTAGTCTAAGAGGGGATTATTTCCCATGTCACATGTAATTCATCTCTCAAAGAAAATGTGCCTCCAAACACATGGAGGAAGATAGATAATGCAAAGGATTAAATATGTATTAGTGATTGATTCATTCTTGTATACTATGATATATAATAATTTTTAAATCTCTTATGCTTTAATCATAATATAAATATATCAAGATAACCTAGGTGACCACGATTGGGTGCTAGTAAATAATATCCTTAATTATTTGAGTCACACTAATGATATATTTATGGTTTAAAGAAGATATAAGTAACTACTCATCAAGGGTTATATACAATTTAGACTTCAAATTGATTTTAAAGATTTTAATCACAGTCAGGATATATCTTTACTCTCAATGTATGCATTGTGAGTTAGAAGAGCTCAAATAAAGTCATGGTCACCAATTCTACAGCAGATTCCAAGTATATTGTGGGTTTTAAAGCAGTTAAAGAATAATTTTGGATACACAACTTCTTCCAAGACCTTTCCATGGTGAAAATTATCAAAGACCCTATCACACTATACTCTGATAATACTATTGTTTTGTCTCGTTTAAAGGATCTTAATCTATATCAACATATGAAACACATACTCTAGAAATATCATCTCTTGATATATTTTTCTTAGAGAGGTGATCTCATGGTAATTAGAGTTCTCATAGAAGAAAATACGGTGGTTATATTGACTAAATCCCTATCTAAATAGAATCATTAACAACATGTGAGTTCTAGTGGACTTAAGGTTGTTAGTAGTTGGCTCTAGTCCAAGTGGGAATCATTTGGAGTTTGTTTTTTAGAACCTATATTTTTATACTTTAAATTACATACATATTCATAGAAATGAATATTGATAATTATCGTATCACATATTGATCGTTATTATGCATGAATTAAATGAGATAATTTCCTAGAGTATTTATCACATTAAAAAGGTTATAAATAGTTCACTATGATAAGAACCATGATATGAAATGAAAATATTCCTAAACTTAGTCCCATAGTTGTAAAATGTCATCTTATGGGACACAGATAATGCATACTGTCAAGTGTGAGTACTCATAAGAGGATGATACTTCATCTCATGAAGTTTTCACTTGTAATATCCAAGATGGGATATTTTAAGGATATACCTACCAGTAATAATTACACATGTTTTCATGTCATTGTATATTCCTAGTTGTGATCATGTGTAATGATTGAAAACATTAATATTATTATTAATGCATATCATGGGTTGCGTACTTAGATGAATTTTCATAAAACATGACACTATATGTTCATGGAAAATTTGGGTATGTTGGGTGTCTCACAAGTGATATTATTTTAATGAATAATTCATGAAATAATTTTCCCTTCCACCTTCATGGAAGTTGATATCTCAACCCTTTTATTGAAATGGTACCACCACATTAAATTCCATGGTCATAGTGTATTTACAAGTTCATTTAAAAGATTTAAAGGTGTATCAAGTATATAGGTTGATGAAATTAGTATGAAACCTTGTTGATAAGATTTCAAGACAAATTTATTAGATTACATGGTGAGAATTTGTATGTGCTTGTCGACATTGTATAGTTAACTTCTTTATCTTGGTTGAATTTACCTATAATTAGACATTGATATTTAACGTAAGGTGTATATGCCTAATGGAACTGAGGAAGAATCCTAGAGGGTCACGTAATGTTTATGTTGATCTTAATTAAATTCTAATTGAATTTAATTGTTAAAATGAAAATTATTCTCCACTATGAGGAATAAAATTTATTCAGGATTTATTGATTGCAAATATTAAAACTAAATATTTATTCATAATACCATGAATAATATTTATTTAAAATATTTATTTTATAATTAAATAAATTTTGTGGAGGATGAGTGGATTGGATTTTGGTTCTGATGATAAATATTTATTTACCAAATTGTAAGATAATATTTATCATTGTGTGGGTTAGCACATGCCATGAGATAAATAATATTATTATTATTTTACATGGAATGGTATATATTATTATAAGAAAATTGACATTCTTACTCCTTACTCTCAAAATGAAGAGACTAAGAAACAGTCCTTCATGATCAAATGTATTTTCATAGAAATCAATGGGAGTGACATAACATAATCAGTACCATCGTAGTAGCACCCAGAGTACCATCAATTACAATTAATATTAAAAGGAGTACATTTGGATAACTACTAGAAGGATTCTATCTAGGGATCCTCAAATCACAGTGATGGTTCAATCAAATAACATCCATACAATCAATCTCCCTCATGAATAAAGAATTTCCAAGACCAAGGTAATTTTTTTTGTTTAAATTAGTTATATATTTAATATGAAATCTTATCTTTTTAGTTCTAATATTTACATCAATTAATATTTGAGTTAATTCATTAGCCATGAACATTATTTGTCATGTAAATTTCAAATTATTTTTGTTCATTATGATAAAAACTGAGCTGGATTCTACCCAATAAGGTCCTTACACTACATTCAGAGCCTTCACTTTAATATTACATCATGATATCCCTAAGATGTATCATACCTTGAAGGACCTATTCTTGTGAAAGATTAAGAATAGTTATATAGTTGATTTCAAGTCATTATTATTTGTTTTTCAGTGGGTGAAAGTCAAGAATAGAGTTTCATATGGTATGTTTTAGCCATTGGATGTTCTTTAGTGGAAGAAGTACATTTTGATGAATTTTGTGATCAGTTTTCCTTAATATTTAAGTGGATGTGAATTTATTTTTTTTATTATGGAATGATTGATGAATTTATATAATTTCTTGTCAATTAAAAATTCTAATACAGCATATTATTTGTAAAGTATTTATGTGGATGAGGTAGTGAGTCTTTATAGGGTTCTAAGTATGGTTATATATGATCAAGATCCTCATTTTACCTCGCAAGTGTGAAAGATTATACAACATGATTTTTGTCTATTATTCATGACTTAACACAAATTTTAATCCTAAAATGGATGGTATAATTGTTTAAATGATATAGATGATAGATAATATGTTTCATGCATTCATTATTTATTTTGGAGGTTCATAGACAAAGAACTTTTTTTTTGAGTTTTCCTATAGTAACAGTTTTCACTCATCCATTGTATGACTTCCTTAGAGGTGTTTTATGGGAGACCTAGATGATATTTGTAAATATGGATTGAGTATGGAGATTTATTGATTCCTAGACTCAGATTTGTGTAGAGTGTGATGGAGAAATTAAAGGTGATTTGTGAGCAGATGAATGCTACTTATTATTAGATGAGGATGAGACCTTTGAAGTTTGAGGTCAATGATTATTGATTTTTTAAGGTTTATCCTCATCATAGGTAGTGTAGTTTCAATATATGTGCTAATATTTCTCTTTTTTGTTAGACCTTTGGAGGTTTTGGATTGATTTTATGAGATGTTGTATCGATTGACACTTTTCCATCAAATGGATCATGTTCACAACATCTTACATGTATCAAATTTTGATGATATATTCATGATGATTATCATGTCATTGATTAGGGTTAGTTAGATGTGGAAAATGATATGACATCTATGGAGAGTTCTATTGAGATTCATAATCATTAAGATATGGTGTTTTGAGGGAAAATAATTCCATTAGTTTGTATTATATAGAAGAGTTATAGTGTGGACAGATATACATGGGAGAATGAGTCACAAATGCAAGATCAATATCCATAGTTTTTTTGATTTTTTGTTTCTTTTGTTGATATTAAGATTGTTTTTATGCCAATATGAATGATTGAATATATCATTATTTTATTATTTTGTTTTAGTTTTCAAAGGAGAAACTATTATTTGAGAGGTATCTCATGAGGTGTTGATTTTGTAGTAGTCTTTTTCTCCTGGGTTTTGTTTTAATTCTTGAGGATGAGAGTAATTTGAGTGAAATCTAATATATATTCCCATATTTTATTGGTCCTCTACTTTATGTTTTTGAGGTGTTTTTGGTGTTAGGAGTTGGTTTAGAGTCGAATGTACACTGAGGAGTTGATATTAAGTTGGAATTTTGGCTAACAATATCAAATTGTGACACATGTCATTGTGTTATGATTTATTTCTTATTGGAGATAGAGAAGATTTGTTTCCTTTATGGGTTGTGCTGTAATTTTTATTCCATAGTTTGAGAAATTAGTGTGTGATGAGATAAATCACACTATAATTACTTAGATCATGATATTTTCATGTTTCATTTGGTTATTGTGTGTGGGTGGTTATGTCATTATTTTATTTCATAGAATAATTAGATATATCCTTTACGTAGTGATTATTAATATTTCACCATAGGGTTTTTGGTGGATTTGGAATTTGAAAAGTGGAGCAGATGGGGAATCAAAGGGGGATATAGAGGCTACATTTTGAAAATTATAGGCCCAACCATTACATAATAATTTGTATGTTTAGACCATAATATGATTTAGTGATATTAAAATTTAAAAATTGTTGACTGTGAGAATGGGGGTTGAGATATAGGAGTTTGTGCCATGGTTTTTGAAGATTCAGTTGACTGAACCATATTGTACTATAACACAAAGTGTTATGACAGGATTTTTAAGGTCAAATTTTTATTTATAAATTAAATTTGTTTCTTTATTTACCATCTCTTTACCTTATTTCCTCTTGACTTTTCTCCCAAAGGGGTTTCTTTCCACCCTAGAACACCTTTTTTCAAGGGGTTTGATTCTTCTCTTTTCAAGAGGTCAAATTTGTGACAATTAAGGAAATTAATAATTGATTATTATGATACTAAATTTTTATTCTATAATCCATTTAGGTCATGTTGGAGGTGTTTAAGGTATGAGTATTTATTTACTCTTTCTTTGGTGAAGGATATTTTTGATTTTATTGGTGTTTTATCATTGATTTTCTCCTCTTTTGGTGTTGTGATTTTACAATATTTGTTTTTGTTAACTAATTAATATTTTTCTATTTATTATATTATTTTGACATGGAATTTACCTGATTTTTTTCATTGAGAATATAGTTGAAATTTTAATAATGAATATAATGAATCTGGCTAAATAAATATTGGAAGGGTATCGAATGCATTTATTGACTATGATGTTTCTTATTGTTGTGTTAAAATTGTTGTTGAGAAATTTATTTTTGTTGATATAAGTATTTATGTTTTATAATGGTTAAAATATTAGAATAATATATTTAATTAAAGAATAGTAGGATACTATAATTGTTGTTGATTTTTTTATTGATAATTAACTGATGATTTAATGAGAAGATATAAGGAAATGAGATGGTTTAAATTATATTGTGGTTGATTTTTTTTTGATGAATTGGTGCGTTTATTAAGGATTTTTGTTGCAGTTGTTTTATATGTAAGTGGTAGGGATGTTTTTGTGAGTTATTGGTGATTTATTGATGTTGTGGTATGAAGAGGTTGTTGTAGTTGGTGATGTAGATGCCCGAGAATATGGATCATGTTGAATAAAGTGAAATAGGAATAGGCTATGTTGAATAATTATGTGACGAGTTAATAAATTAAAGTAGTGGAATAATTCATATGATAATTGAAATGTAAATGTGAAAGAGGAAGTTCTTAATTTAAAGAGTGGTGGTTGGAAATCATTATGTGGTTAATGAATTTAATTTGATTAATTGAATTGATGAAATTAAAAAATTTTAATGAAATATAAATGTAATAAAAATAATTTATTATAAAATAGGGAAGGATTCTTATGTTAGTGGTGTTAGTTTTTTGTATGGTTAGAGGTGGTGGCGGTTGACTATGTTGAGGTAGTAACGATGGGTTGTGGTTATAGAGGTGTTATCATAGGAAGTAGACCCTAGGTTGGGATGTGTGTTTATTAAATATGTTTTATAGGTTTTTTTACACAAAACCACCCAATTCTGGTAACGTTATCAATTACCATAAGAAGTCTTGGGTTCCAGGTGTACCCCCAACATCCCAGATATGGGTGATACAAATGACTAACTATTCCCCCTCTCTCACTCTCTCTTCTTGACATAGTGTGGTTGTGTGATTTTTTGATAGTGAAATTTAGATGTTACAATTATGTGGTGATGGATATATTTTGGTTACTATATGGATGTGGATGTGGTATGTGGTTTTGGTATGTGGTTATGTTGTTTTCATATATGGCATGCAGGTGTGGAATGAGATTTTGTTAAGTGTATATGAAAGGGATGAAACTTCCAGAATGCATGTTATTTAGATGTAAGGGTGACTAGATTTGTGGGGTAGTGGTTTAAAGGTACCTTTATTTATATATATTTACAAAAATTATGTTATTATACTTGTATATAGATTTTTTGAGAAAGAATTGGTGAGTTTGGGATGATAGTTAACCTAAGATATTTAATTAGTCTTTTTTATTGTTTATTCATTGAGAGTTTAGTATGCTTCTTCCATATTAGTATGAGAGATTCTATGGATGAATCTTCTAAGTATACATGTTTTCTCAACCCTACTTTTATATACAATTTTTTATATTTTTAGGGTGAAGATGGTGATCAGGTGTAAATTACTGACTTTTGACATAGAGTTCAATTGGTGTTGGAGCTGTTGTCTTAAAAAAAATTGGTACTTATTTAGAATAAGTTATATTTTGTTTCTATGAAATATTACATGCATATTTGGGATTATGGGGTGTTTTATCTGTGGTTTCTTGGTATTGATTGGTGTATTATCTTATTATTCATATGAATTATGAGGTTAATTTCTCCCACGTTGTGTATAATATACCATCTGTGTTAGTCCCTAACCTATGTGTTATTGGAGGTAGCCTTTAAGGGACATTATTGCCTTCACTACTAATACAATAGGGGTTTTAGTGGTGGTGGGTCATGATAAAGTGGTATCATAGTGCTTTATTTGAGATATGGATTAGATTTTGGAGTTAATAATAGGTGAGTATGGCATTTATTTTAATAGGTAAACGATATCATTTGATCTTAGCATATGATATAGGCAAGGTATGATGGATTGTATTGGTATAGGGCAATAAATTGAAGCAAATTATGTGGGGAAAATTAAAATTTTCAAACTGGGATTAATGTTAGAATGTCACCAACAGTGATGCACAGTCTAATAATCGACCTGAGGATCTCATGTGAATAAATAATAATGAAAAATAAAATAAAAAATTTACCTCTTTCTATTTCGAACAAAAAAAATCACTCATTTTCAACAATCATCACTTGAAGGAACTATAGTCGAAAACCCCTATAACATAAACAAGAACTCTATATTCTTACATATGTGAAAATTTTTGATTTTTTTTTCTAGTGTAGATAATTGATAATTTCATTGATGATCTGATAATCACAGGAGCACCATCGCTCTGATCTAGTATGGAGTTCATGGATCAAATGCTCCAAAACCTCTCTTTCTCTCTCTAAAACATGAGATAGGGGAGTGATATCCTCTAAAAATAGTGGGAAGAATAGTATTCATGAATAGTGGATTCAATTCCCTTAAATAATAAAGTTTTATTTACTAAAATTTCACTTTGGACCTTCTATAAATGAAACCCTTTAAATTAAACCATATTCACCACATATGACATAGTGAACATATTAAAAACATCATAAATATTTTATCACTTACTTGTAACATCTAAATTGTGTTATGTGATAAAATAAGAGTCATTATCATGACTCATCACTCCCAAAAATATTTAATGAACCTTGAATAAATACATTCATTCATAAAATATTATTCATTATATTCACTTAACACTTGTGAATACACTAAGAAAATAAAATCACTTATTATTATTCTAAACTCAAATAATTATTAATTAATTAATTTTTTGTAATAGTTCAAAATAAAAAATATCTTGACCATCAATGTGGGTCCCACCATGTCTTAAACTATAATTCACTAGAATTTTACAAGCATATGATTAAACTTTGTGTGTGACTCTCTAGGAATTTATCTCGATAGCAAAGAGTGATACTCACAGATCAATAGTATAATCAAGTAATGCGTCATGACCCCTAAGGATATAAGGTTTATTCAAAGTAGTGAAAACCTCTTTTGAACACACACCATGTAATAAAATCACATTTTCTCATGATATCTAATAAATTAGGATGCACACTTTGTGTCATAATCATTTATTGCATTATTATTTTATAACCTTACTAGATAGACTTACCTTTTTCCACAATGAACATATATTTAGTAAATGTATTTCCACCTTATTCAATTTGTCCTAAGATATCTATTCCTTTCAAAATTGATAAATCTTGTCTTGGTCATTCAATCAATTTCATACCACTAATGATACACCCAACATAATCTACCATTTCATGACATAAATTTCATGATTTTCATCTTATATAAAAGTACATGATCAAATGATACACAATTATAATGATATCAATACAAGAGTTTGTAGACAGTAGGAACCAGT
Organism: Viscum album; assembly: GCA_963277665.1. NCBI lineage: Eukaryota > Viridiplantae > Streptophyta > Magnoliopsida > Santalales > Viscaceae > Viscum > Viscum album. The sequence goes on from OY728123.1 coordinate 1,769,317,806, forward strand.
GACACCTAAAACATGTGGTGTTCCTACTGGAAATTAAATCCTTATGATCTCCTCTGTTGGAGTTCACCAAGTGTGAAATTCATGAGAATAAGTATCAATTATTATAAACCCCTAATGACTGACAGTCGAACATTATATTTGTCCCATCAGTATGATGTATCGAGACTATAGGACATGTGTTTTAATATTACTATTATCATATCTCTAGGTTCACATTTTTAGTTTGGAACTGTTATAACCACTTGATACAATGAATAATCTAAGTAAATTACTATGTAAATAGTGGATTCATAAGTATCAACACTATTATGGTAAGAATACATCATTCATAAATCAATCAATACATGATATAGTAATAAAAAGTACTTTTAAAATTGGGTTTAGTAAATCCACTATCACAACACTCCTGTTTGCATCAGATCCATCTTACTAACCATCAAACTATTACTTTTCACATGATAAGATCATACTTTTATTGAGTAATGACATTAGTCATTAGGCCTACCATGTTTTCCTATATGAACACTCTCTTGTCTATTAATTCACATCCTTGATTAAAATACCTCAAGATATGATATCCCCAAGTAAATCCATTCTGTCCTCTATCATAATATTGGAATCTTAGCTATTACCTTTAGTACAATTCTAAGAACTAAAACAATCCATTTCACATTTTAACTACTTCTTTAGCTACATCAGAAGCTGCAACATACTTAGTATTTGTAGATATGGATACCATTAGATTTAATGAGCTTATATTTCTCATTTCCTCCATATAACTATGATATTTAAATCAATTGATATATAGGAAAACTAGTTTGTATCACCTTGTTAACTTGTGTTCCTTCCTCTCCTAGTATTAGTATATAACCCTTATACTTTTTGAAATACTATTAGTTAGCTTTGACTATTTACTATATAGTTATCATGGGTTTACCTGATATTTTATTACTATAATGTATTTTTTTCAATATAATATCTATTAACTAGCATAAAATATGTGATAGATCCCTCTCCAAATCATATAGAGTTCTAATGACCATTATATTCTCCTCATATGTCTCATACATGTCTTCTGGGAGAGATTTATTCCATGTGATGTAGGAATAAATTCCCACGTGAATTGTTTCAAATTGTATTTTTAATACCTTATTAATATATATACTTTGACTTAGTATAATAAAACCTTGAATCTACTACTATATATCTTTTTCCCTATAACTTTAGTTACTACTTCAAGTCAATATTTATAGAATTACTTTAAATGTAGTCTTAACTTACTATAAGACTTTTTACTATTTTCCATATGTAATTAAAATATTTTACTTGTAAAGTAATATCACTCCCTTAACTACTTGTAGAAATATGAAAATAATTCATTCTGAATTAATATTATTGGATAATTATGCTTACTTAAATTTAAAATTATATCTATATAACATGCATCCCTTGTTGGTTTTATTTGATGTCACCAACCCTTTTTTTCTGTGCCATATAAACATCTTCGATAAGGTTTCCTTCATTAAATGTGGTATTGACATCCAATTTCCAATATAATGATTATATAAAGATACTATGATAAGTATAATTTTAATTAATTTCAATATTATTACTTGGTATTACCAATTGAACCTTATTGGTATCATGCTTATACCACCCAAGTACAGTTTTTATTGAATACCCACTAATGGATTTACATCAACTAGAGCAACTACCAAAATATCAAACTGATTTTGGTACATGGAATACATATTTGAATTCATATGAACTTTATAATCATGTTATATTTGTATTCACCACATCCTTATAGAATATAGATTCATTATTCTCAAAAAATAATCTATCACCTAACTTAGTGATCATAATACCATCTCACTATGATTTTATCTTTCCTACATAGTATTTTCCTCTTAAGCATTCTATTTTCATAAGCTCTTGTGAAACTTGTTCATATACCAACTACTTGTACATATCATACCTTGAATTTAACCAAGTTAATCTATCTCCCACTATCTCAAATAGATATATGTACCCCTTTATATAAGTATAGTCTCTCACTTTAATATAACTTTTCTATATTAGTGATTTATATAATATCCTATATAAACTATAGTATAATTATAGAAATTCACTTATTGTTTTTCTTTATAAATTTTTTTATTGGCTTAGATTTATCAAACTCTTGACACAAAAACACATAGACAATGATATAATTGATTGATTTCATACTTTAACTCATATGATATCCATTTTTCATTTTATTCGGTATAGAGTTATGAGTAAACACCAATATTTGTGAATAATGTCTCAAAAGTATAATAGAAGACATTGAAAAACTTATAATTATCATCATTGATCATCCTTGTACTTTTATCTTGGATCTGATTTGTTTAAGGAAATATTAATTTATGAATAAATCCACTCTATATTTTAATTATCAAGGAACACTTTTAAGACTCGTCATTGGTCCTCTTTTTACTAACATTATGACTCTCATGTGTATTACAAAATGCAAGTTTGTGAATAAATACACTCTAAATTTTAATGATCAATGAATAATTTGTTAATATATACTTCAATAATCCTCACTAGAGGAAAAAATATATTTTACCAAGCATATTTCTCTCTTCACTTTTACATTCCTTAAATTTCTTAATAAAATCTCATGAATAACATGAATTTACCAATATATTCTACCTAAAATAATTCACACGTATCATGTTGAACTAGTTCTAGAAGCTTTGTTCCTTTATCACCTTTAATGTTAAAATGTTCCTTGGTCAATTTTAACCTAATAATAAATCATATCAAATACCTAATATTTTTATCTCATGAATATTTTAAACACCCTTATTGGTATTTTCTTAAAATTTTCTACTGGATTTACTTGAATAAAAATTAACTTTCCTCAACTTGGTATTATTGAGTCTTGTAGTTTATATTCATCATCGCTTGCTTTTTATTTAATAAATTTTGGGGGACATTCTTTTCCCAATTCCTAAACTTTAATGTTAATCACTTGAATATTCTAATAGAAAATATCCTTAAAATCTATCCTTATAGTTCAAGATATAGTTACACAACTGCTCATGGAGTTTCAAGGAAGAATTTTGGTTAGCCAACTATGTTAAATTGTAGATCTAGGATTTGTTGAGTGAAATATCATCTCCTATAAGGCATAAATTTTATTTACTCAAAACTTTTCCACTAAAGTTTTAACAAACTAACTATGACTAATTATTTCTTTTCAACTTTATTATAGTCAAACCACCACTTTCATAAAAAAAATCCCTAGTTTTAAGAAACTCCCTCAACTAGGTTTTAAGATCACCTCAACCATACAAATTTTTTCAACTTTAAGTGATGGAAGGTGTTAATGATTTAATATTTTATTTAAGGTTTTTATAGTTTTCTCATTGAATGAAATCTATTTCTATTTATCATGATTCATCTATGTGATCAAACTCACAACTTATCCATGATTAAATAGAAAACATTCATTGTACATGTTCATTTTATCTATAAATGATGGTTTATTATTTTATGTAATCAAATATAAACTACAAAAACAAAAAAATAATAAATAATTCATAAATAAACAAACAAAAAATGTTGTGGTCATGATATTTTATAATGGTTGATCCATCGAGTGAATGATGGATCAACTGAGACCCTGATGGTTACTCCAAAAGTTATATCTAACTCAATATTTAGTGCTCACCCCATCCAATGTGTTTAACTCTCATCTGGTACATCACCAAATATGGGTATGATCTATATATTCATTCATTTTCATCATTCTACATACTCACATATAGAAGAGGGGATCTCGAGATTACAGGATACACATAAATATGGGAATTCACAGATATGCAAGCTCTTATATATATAATGATGTAAGAGACATCACCTATATCGTCATTTATTTAAATAATTATTACATTCATTGAACTTGTAATAATGAAGTGAATAAATATCTGACATACATTTTCCGGTTTAAGCTAATGGTCAATTGAGATGTATTAAACTCACATAAAAAATTAAATTTTCAATTAATTCTATTTGAAAGAATTAATTATAAATTAATATAATTTTAATTCTCAATTTATAAGTCACACAGTCCTGGATGTGATTTTATTACATTCTAAATGTTTTTTTAATAATTTTGGGAATTGTAAGAAATTTTTCAGAAATCTAGGGCCTTAAACTTCCCTTGTTGGGGTTTAAGACCTTACTTGGTTCTAAAGGGACCAAGTGAGTCATGTGGTGGTGGTCCACATGAGCATGCAAGCTTGGGGAATTTGGAGCTATTCAAGATCCTATAGGTTAATATAAAAAATATTTTTTTAAAAAAATGAAGACAACAACCATGATTTGCGGGTGTTGTTTCCTCTCATTCCCCCTTAGTCGGAGGGGACACACTTATTCCATGTGGATGGATTACCTTCCCAACCCTATTTTCTCTCCCAAAAAAATAATCCTCCAACACTAACAAGAAACAAACACAATAGTCCAACATGATATATATATATATATATATATATATATATATATATATATCGAGTTTAATCAAATTTTTAAGCCTGAAAATTCAATCTTTGATCTTTGGATGGTCATAACTCAGTCATCTAACCTCTGATTGAAGTGTTGTTCATGGATTTAAGACTATAATTACTCCATGTACATGAATTCATGCAAAAAAAATAATTCAACTTATTTAAACACATCATCACTCTGATGACACTTTTTGGTATTAAGATCATAACGGTAGTGTGAGATTCGGGGAAAATTAAAATTTGCATCCCATGATCAATGTTTGAACAACATCACCAATTATGAGCTTCCTAGTAATCATTCCTATGATCTTGTGTGAATTAAATTAACATTAAAATTAAAATTAAAATTATACCTCATTCGATTTCTATTGGAATAACATTTCAATCATAATTGATGATTTTTTCTTAAAGGAACCGAAGGTGGAACCCTCTATATCATCTATACATGATTCAGATGTTTTTATATGTGTCAATTGTCAATTTTTGGGTTTTAAAATGTAGAATTAATAATTTCTTTAATGATTTGACAATCATGGGAGCATCATTGCTTTGATCTAGGATGAAATTCCTAGATTAAGTGCACCCAAACCATTATTTCTCTCTCTATAACATAATAGAGATAGGAGAGAGATCCTATAAAAAACATGGTAGGAATAGAATATGTGAATAGTGTCATCAATTTCCTTAAATAAATGGGTTTCATTTATGTAAATTGTGTGTTTCCCCTTCTATAAATGAAACCCTTTAAATTAAACAATATTCATTGCATATGATGTAGTTCATGCATCAAAAAAATCATGAATATTTTATCAATTACTTGTAAAATCAAAACTATGTTACATGATAAAATAAAATTCATTATCTTGACTCACCACTCTTAAAAATATTTAAAAAAAACTTGAATAAAAGTATTCGTTCATAAAATATTATTTCTCATATTCACTTATCACTTGTGAATACATATAGAAAATAAAGTTACTTCTTATCATTATAAACATGACTAATAATGAATTTATGTATATCTTATGATCATTTAAACTCGGACATTTTTCAACCCCCAGCATTGGTCCACCATGTCACAACCCATCCTCTGGGACCCGTGTCGCGACTACCCCAAGACCGCCTCTCATACACCAGGGGCTGGAAACTAGCACCGAGTAGGCATATCCAACAAGTGGGAGTCATTTTCCCTAGTACCTATATGCACGCACCCATCTCTATGAAAATTGTGAAACTGAAATCACTAAGTAAACACGGATGAAAACCACTATGAAAACCCACTCATAGTAAGGTACAAAACTAAAAGAAAAAGGGGCCAGACTGAAATCCCAACTAAAATGGAAAAGTACAAGCTCCAGGATCTCATCTATAGAAAACCATACTTAAAGGGTAGGTACAATAAGTTTTTTGAATTTTGTTGAAGCATACCACATCTGTCGGGTCACCCTAAATCACCCCTATCTCTAACCCACCAAGGAATCTATCAAAGTTGATGATCATATTCACAAGACATGACACGTGCAGGCGAATCCCGTGCAAGGGTGGGTAAAACAATACTCAGTAGGTACCCCAAAACATAAAGTAATTACAAAAATTAAACCAAAAGGAATCACACGAAGTATACCACAAGGAAAATCACTAATAAATGCACCAAGTATACTACCAAAGAGTACATGAAGTGTGTCCTCTAATAAGTATAATCAATAGAGTCACTAGAGTCAGATCACACCAAGTGTAGGTCTATGGTACATAAATAGGATTTTCACAAGAATCCACAGTACCCTAAAGTAGTAACACACAAATCGTTGGTAACACATGGAGTGTAGGTAACACACGGAGTGTTGGTAACACACAAAGTGTAGATAACACATGGAGTGTTAGTAACACACAGAGTATAGGTAACACATGGAGTGTCATCAAAGACTAGAGGAACTGCACCCTGGTGGGACAGGGGAGTACTAAATCAGTCTTGGTAATACAAAAAGTATAGATAAGACACATATTCTAGGTAAGACATGCAGTCTAGGTAATCACATAGATTCTAGGTCGCAGCCAGCCGTAGGATTCCATCCTTAGCATTCTCAATCCGGGAGCACCAACACCTCGAGAAAAAAATCCATATTCCAATTTCAACAAAAATTCACTTAGAGTATCTCAAAAGGACCGCCTCATCGCGAGGGTCCCAACACCACAAATGGATCGTCAAATGGACTCACAGTTTGATAGTTATGGGCATTTAAGTAAAAAGAGTCTCATGGGGTCCAGGTCCAGTCTGACCCAATCAGACTGACCCGACCCGACCCGACCTACCAGTCCAACCCACCCATAGGGCCCAACCCGACCTGCCCTTAGGGTCTACCCAGCCCGCCCCAGCTGAGCCGGTTCATCCACCCAGATGCGGCGGGTGCCACGTCCTCTCCTGATCAACGTGGGGCTGCCTCCGCGTTTGACATGATGGTCCATCATGTGACCACCCCATGGCCATTTCCACGAGGTTCTACTGCCATGGTACAGTTAGAACATAGCCCCTTTTCCATGTGACGCAGCCTCCGTCCACGTCTAACAAGGCCCACCGATGGATGCCTATTGGTGACCCTATCCACCTCCCTTGGCGGTTTCCATGGATTACTCTGCCATCGTTCGGCGACTGTCTACTACCAGGTGGTCGTGCTATCGGGGGCCCTCCTTCTGTGGGTTTTTTGTCTCACTCTGGTGCTTCTTTTTTTGACATGGGGTCATCTACATGATCCTTATATTACATTCTTCACTACCTTATCATTCTTTTATTCTCACCATCCCTTTGGGGGTCCAACTGCATTCGGAACCTCCTGAAAAATTACACTACAACCACAGGGGTCTGTCAGTGAATAACTCCTAAAGGAAAAATGTCAGCCTTGTTTGTTTCAGCCTCTATTATTACCATTATAAAAATAGAGTCAATAAATAGTAACACTGATTAATCTCCCTTCAATCCCACGGTAAATATTACCCATCCTACATGAACGATTGAACTATTGATCAACTTATTCATGGGTTGGCCCATGTTCATCATTGGAAATAAGAGCAGGGATAGAAATCACAAAGAAAATAAACCCCCTACCTAGAAAGAGGATTAGTTGGAGGAAATAATTATTCATTGATAGTGATCTATCCATGAATGTCATCGAGCCTTCATTCGTCAGCATTCCTTTTGAGCTTTGGTCTCTAAATTGTTATCGTCGCGACAGAGAGCTTCCTTGGGTTCTAGAGGAATTCTCTAGAATTACGAATTCTAACATTGTTCCCTACTCCTGGTTAATGGAGGAAGTGGGTTAATGTGTTTCAGAATTATTGTTTTTCTCTAAAACAGCATCACCACACTGTTTCATTTATGAAAGGAAACAGGTGCTTCGTCACTGTGTCGTTGCATGGCTGTGTCGTTAAGAAATGTTAAAAAAAAAAAAAAAAACTTTTAAAGTTTATTTTTATTCTTATTTAAAACATCTGAAAAATAGTTTCCATATTCAACCCACATCGGTCGAAGTTAGGTCATGCCTAACCAAAACTCGCTGCTCTAAACACAACAGTTCCCGTAGATTTCAAATCTAAGAAATTGTTTAGAATGTACTAAAACCACACACAAGTGCTATTTTTAATAAACTTAAAAATAGTTTAAACATTTATTATAGGAACCTTGGGCCTTTGAATCACATTCCGTCACAACACCTAGTCACAAAATAATCCCATATAATTTTTAAAAAATTTACATGGAAAATCCTAGACAATACATTCTCTCCACCTTAGGGATTTGTGTCCCTGAAAACCAAAACAAGGGCTAAGAAAACAAGTGGGGATACTGAGCATGAATTTCAGCCTCCCACTCCCAAGTTCTCTCCTAGAGATTTCTGTGCTATCACCGAACACAAACCATATGAATCAACGGTCCATGAAGTATCCTCTCCTATAGATCCTCAATCTCCACCATTTACTCCAAGAAATTTTCCCCGTCTTCAATGTCCAGCTCGCCCCAGTCAATGACGTGCAAAGGGTCATGTACGTATCTCCTCATCTGGGATATGTGAAAGACGTTGTGCACCTGCTCTAACTATGGAGGTAGATCCAAGAGGTATGCTACCTTGTCCACTCTATGCAGTATTATAAAAGGATTGATGAACCTTGGAGATAACTTGTCTCTCCAACCAAATCTCTATATCCCACGTTGAGGAGAGACCCAAAGGAACACATGGCATCCCTCCTCAAACTCCAAGGTTCTTCTTTTCCTATCAATATAAGAGTTATGATGACTCTATGTAGTCTTCATCCACTCCTAGATGACCTAAACCTTCTTCGTAGTGGCATGTACCAACTTCAGGCCCATGAGTGTTGACTCTCCAGGTTCAGTCTAGCAATGTGGTGACCTAGAGGGTCACCCATTCAAGGCCTCAAATAGTGTCATACCGATGATGGAGTGGTAGCTGTTTTTGTATGTGAACTCCACCAAGGGTAGGTGATCCTCCCAACTACAGATAAAATCAAGGATGTAAGAACGTATCATATCCTCTAGGACCTGAATGGTCTAATCTATCTTGACATCTTTCTGTGTGTGGAAAGGCATGTTCAAGCACAGCTGAGTCCCAAACACTTCCTGAAATCCCTTCCACAACTGGGATGTAAAGTGTGCATCTCGATCTAAGACTATAATCGATGGGAATCCATGGAATCGAACTATATCCTATACATAGAGGCATCCCAAGATCTCTTCTGAACCCTATTCCCAAATCGCTAGGAAGTGTGACAACTTGGTGAGTTGGTCAACGATCACCCAGATGGTATCGTTCCCTATGGACATATTTGGTTGACTCATCACGAATTATATTGATATTCTATCCCACTTATACTATGGCACCTCAAGGGGTTGAGTCAAACCTACTGGAACCTGGTGCTCGGCCTTCACTTGCTAACAAGTGAGGCATCTAGAGATAAACTTTGCCACTACCTTCTTCATACCCGTCCACAAAAATTGATGTCAAAGGTCCTGGTACATCTTTTGCATACCTGGATGTACTGCCAAAGTGGATTTATGGAACTCCCTCAACACCTCCTCATGTAACATCATCAATACAACTATGCATCCTCTAAAAAGGATGATGTTCTCCCCACATTTTGAATATTCATCAGGGGAATTCCCTATGGACATTTGAGGACATGTAATCTTGTAGATGACATCTCTTAGTTGTGCCTCCCACACACGCTGTAAGAGTGTAGGGTTAACCACCATCGACAGGAGATGATCTTCTTGATCTCCATCCACAAAGGATATCTTAAGTGAGGACAACTAATCTTAGTCCTCATTCGGTAGTTGTGAACTCAATATTTGATAGAGAGAATTTTCTACCATGTTCCCCTTCCTAGGAGTATAGATTATCTCGAAGTCATAGTCCTGGAGGAACTATAAGTAACATCGTTGTCTTAGGTTTATATCCTTCTGATAAAAGATATATCTGATACTTTTGTGGTCTGAGTAGACAATAAACCACTCGCCAATAAGGTGGTGGTGCCACATATTCAATGTGAATACTATCGTTGATAACTCTAGATCCTGGGTCATGTAGTTTTTCTCATGTGGTATCAACTACCATGAACTGTAAGCAATAACCACTTTACCCTACATCAGGACACAACCAAGCCTTGTCCCTAATGTGTCACAAAACACCACATACTTGACACCCTCCTCTATAAATCTTAGGATGGTAGCACTCATCAAACTCCGTCTCAGCTACTGAAATATCTCTTGGAACTTCTCCATCCATACAAATGGTTTCCCCTTTTTTGTTAATTCTTTAATGAATTCTACTACTCTAGAAAATTCAAGTACGAACCTCTAATAGTACCCAACCAATCCAAGGAAACTCTGCACCTCAGTAAAATTCTTGGGTGTCACCTAAGCAAGAACTAACTCTCTCTTCATTGGATCTACTACAACTCCAGCCTCTGAGATGACGTGTCTTAAAAAGTAGACCTCTCATATACAAAACTGACACTTCGAGAGCTTCCTATAAATCTAGTGCTCTCGGAGTAAGTCTAGGACCATCCTTAAGTGTATCGTGTGCTCCTCCTCAAATGTTGAGTACACCAAGATGTCATCAATAAATACCACTACAAACCAGTCTAGGTAGTGTTGGAGGATCCTGTTCATGAGTCCCATGAACACTATTGGGGCGTTTTTCATGAAAAATGGAATCACTATGTACTTTTAGTGACCATACCGACATATGAAAGTCGTCTTCAGGATGTCATCATCTCATACACGAAGCTGGTGATATCATGATCTGAGGTCTATCTTTGAGAACCATCTCTCTCTATTAAGATAATAAAAGAGGTCATCAATCATTAGTAGTGGATAATTATTCTTCATGGTCACCTGGTTTAGGCTCAAAAATTCTACACATAACCTTAAGCTCCAATATACCTTCTTGGAAAACAAAAGTAGGGTTGCCCATGTTGAAACACTGATTCTCACGAATCCCTTCTTCTACAAGTCCTATAATTATACCATCAATTCAAGAAGCTCTTTAGGAGCCATCCGATATGCCAGTGTAGATATTGGTGTTGTGTCGGGGTACAATTAAATGCATAAGTCTACCTCCCAATGAGGAGGTAGTCCTAGAACATCTTTCAGAAAGATGTCCTTGTACTCATCCACCACTGTAGGAAACTGAGGACTCGTCTCATCCACTACACCAAGGGTCATGCTAGCCAACTGATGTGTGATTGGTTTTAGGCTCCTGTTTGTGAGTCCATCCTATTATACTTTTGTATCCCTTTTGTTGATAAAGGAAAACTTGGTCCCATCTCCATAGACACACCACACTGTGCGCCTAAAACAGTCGATCTGAGTATGAAATGTATATAACCATTCCATACCTAGAATGACATTGTAAGGAATCGATGATACCACCAAGATAACCCAACCAAAACTCTCTCCTACAAGAGTAAGGGCACACGATTAGCACCAGTGTGTGATCTTTGAATCTCCTCCCATAGGAGTCTCTAATCATAGGCACTGAGTCAATGGTTCTACTAGAATATTCGTGTCTCAAACAAGGGTTGTTGTGAGAAAAGAGTGACTGGAACCCGTGTCTATAAAAATTGTAGCTAGATTGGAAAATACACAGATCATACCTCTAATGATCTTAGGAGTCTTAGGATTGTAAGCCTCTATTTCCTAGATCTGGTCTCGCCCCTTTCCACCAGCTCCCTGAGCTTGGGGTGGACCACCTGGGGGTGGTGGTGGTAGTGCATCGAACCTCTGTCCACCTCCTATCACTCATCCCGCTCCTCTACCACATATGTCACCTATCAGACCACCATGTTTATACCTTCACATCTGCCTCGATGGTCCCTCAAATATCTCCTAGTTAGTCATATGATGGGTCAGGAAATCTCTAAACAGATTCCCCTAACTGCCGCACGAGTAGCACAATCTGTCCTTCGGCTGACTTGCTCTACCCTGGGAGGTTCACACCGTTGAACCCATGTCCCGGGGTCATCCCCTATACTTCTTGACCTTCTTGGTTCCCTACATCATCTTCCATCTACCCGCTACCGAAGACTCTTCTACCTATCACCCAATGGTATCTCCCACATTCGGTGCCTGATCTGCAAGAAAGCTCTCTACCAGTAGAGCTCACTCAATCACCCCAGCATATGTAGGGATACTAAGGGATATCATCGATGACCTAATCTCCCGGTGTAGTCCCTAATTGAAGGTGGGTCCTAAATAATGGGTTTCAAACCATGTTGGTAGAGTATCAAGAAAGATCTGTGAATCTCAATGAGTACTCTACTACAGACTGGCTTCCCTTCTGCATGTGTAGTATCTACTGTATAAGCACAGAGCATAGCATCGTTGGAAAGAACTCCTCCCTAAAGAGGTGCTCGAATTTGGTCCAGTATATCATCCCCTCCTCATGCGTCTAAGTCATCAGGCTCCACCATCGCCCCACCAAGCCCTGAAGAAGGCTCACGACTAGGACCGCCATCTGGTCAGGAGGCATCCTCTCTAAGCGGAAGACTTGCATCACCGCATCCAAATAGTCCTCAACTACCTGAGGATCCATCTAACCCCAAAACCTAGGATTTCACTATCTCTAGAACTCATGCAATACACTGATCCCACATGCATCCTCTATCAGTAAATCTAGTAGAAATTGTTGCTCTCCGGGTGGTGGTATCACTAGTACACCACTGGGAGGTTCTATCTCTAGAAATGTTCCCTCTATTGATGCTCCATCGCTTAGCAGACCATCCTCATGATAACACCCTGGAATCTTGGATGGATGCCTGTATGGAGGCATCCTAAAACAGAATAAGTTGTACCACAATCAATAGAGTATACATGGTGAGCTGACTCTGACTCGAGAAGGAAATGATAACACACTCAATTACTTTATGATGCATGAACCATTAATTTCCCATGCAACTAGTGTTTTCATATACCGAGTTGGAAAGAATAATTCAACGTCCTAGTGTACGAATACATCGGTCTCTTCACCAACACTGGGTTCCCTAGTCTAAAAGGAGAACATGAAACTCATAACATTATTTCCCAAAAACAAGAGTAAAATTGACCACCATCTAATACCACTCTGTCATGACCCATCCCTCAGGGCCCATGTTGTGACTACCCCAATCCCACCCCCCATAGGCTAGGGGCTAGTGACTAGCACTGAGTAGGAATATCCCACAAGTGGGATGCATTATCCCTAGTACTTTTACGCATGCACCCATCTCTAAGAAAAATATGAAAATGAAAACACAAAGTAAACACGGATGAAAACCACTAAGAAAACCCACTCATAGTATGGTACAAAACTGAAAGAGAAAGGGGCTAGAATACAAGACCAACTGAAATTAAAAAGTACAAGATCTTGGATATCATATATAGAAATCCCTACCTGAAGGGTAGGTACAGTAAGATATCTGAATGTCATTAAATCATACCACATCTTTTGGGTCACCCTGAAGCACCCCTATCTCCATACCACCAAGGGCTCCTTCAAAGCTACTGATCGTCTGCACAAGACACAACATGTGCGGGTGAAGCCCGTACAAGGGTGAGTAAAACAATACTCAGTAGGGACCCCAAACCAAAAAATAATTACACAAAGTAAACCACAAGGAATCACACAAATTATACCACAAGTAAAATCACTAATAAATACACCAAGTACCCTACCAAATAGGTACACAAAGTATGGCCTCTAATAAGTATAATCAAGAGAGTCACTAGAGTCAGCTCACAACAAGTCTAGGTATATGATACATAAATAATATTGATGTAATAATCCACAGTACTTTCAAGTAGTAACACACAAAGCGTTGGTAACAAGCAGAGTGTAGGTAACACATGGAGTGTCGGTAACACACCGAGTGTAGATAACACATGGAGTGTTGGTAACACACGGAGTGTAGGTAACACACGGAGTACCATAAAATACTAGAGGACCTTCACCCTGGTGGGATAGGGTAGTACAAACTCAATCTAAATAAAAAACAAAATCTTGATAAGACACATAGTCTAGGTAAGAATCGAAGTCTAGGTAATCACATAGCTTCTAGGAGGCATCCATCCACAGGATTCTGTCCTTAGCTTGCTCATTCCGGGAGCACCTAATCCTTGAGAAAAAAGGCCATACACTAACTTCCATGGAAACTCAATTTGATTATCTAAAAAGGACTACCCCGTTATGAGGCTCCCAACGTCGCAAATGACTCGTCAAACAGACTCATATTTTGAGAGGTATGGACATTTAAGTAAAAAGGTGTCGGTTGGGTCTAAGTTTGGTCCAACCCGGTTGGACTGACCTGACCCTAGTCCAGCCTGACCCAACCCATAGATCCTAACCCAAACCTCCAGATATGACCTGGCTCATTAGGTCTGACTCAGACCGTCGGCTCGAGCGGGACGGTTCATCCCCTCGGACGCAGCGGGTGTCGTGTCTGCTCCCCATCAATGCAGGGCGTCCACTACATTTAACGCGGTGGTTCACTGAATTTGACGTGGTGTTCCACTGCATTACCACCCTATGGTCATTTCGGTGGTGTCCCACCACTATGATCCGACTGGACTATATCCACTCGGCCACGTGATGCGGCATCCTATCGCATCCATCAAGGCCCACCACCAGCCCTCCTTTCGCGGGTCGTCGCTCTCACTCTCGTGCTCCGTTTTTTTAAATATGGTTATCTACATGATCCCCGGATCATGTTATTCACTGTCTTGGAATTCATTTCTTCTCATCATCCCTCTAAGTTTCTAACCATATTCAGAACCTCTCAAAAAACGTTCCTTGACCGCGAGGTTCAGTCGATGAATAACGCCAAGAACGGGGATTGGAGAATCACAAAGAATGCCCAAACGATGAACTTCTGGCTTGTTATTTTTGGAATCTGTTCATCCCATTAGAAAAATATATTGAAACAATAATCAAACAGATTAATCTTCCTTAAATCCTACAGTAATGATTACCCATCCCGCATGAAAAATCAAACAGTGAATCAACCTATTCGTGGGTTGATCCATGTTCATCATTGAAAATAAGAACAGAGGAAAATCATGAAGAAAATAAACCCCCAACCTGGAAATAGGATCATTTGGAGGGAAAAAAATTCTTTGATAGAGATTCATCCAAGAACGTCCTCGATCCTTCATTTGTTGACGTTCATTTTGGGCTCTGATCTCTAAAATATTATCGTTGTGAGAGAGAGCTTCCTCAGGTTCTAAAGGAATTCTATAGCGTTATGAAATATAATGCTGGTCCCTACTCATGATTAATAGAGGAAACACATTAAAACATTTTAGTGTTACTATTTCACTTTTAAACAACATCACTATGCTATTTCATTTATGAAATGAAAGATTCATGTCGTCACTACATCATAGCTTGGCTGTATCGTCAAGAAATGTTAAAATAAAAATAAAATAAACTTTTTAAGTTTATTTTTATTCTTATTTAAAGAATTTGAAAAATATTTTATGCAGTCAAACCATACCAGTCGATGTTAGGTCCTTCCTAAGTAAAACATGTTTCTTTGAACACAATGGTGCCCTCCAATTTCAAATTCGAGCACTCATTTAAAAATTACTAAAACCTCACACGAGATTTATTTTTAATAAACTTAAAGATAGTTCAAACATTTATTCCATGCACCCTGGGCCTCAAAATCACATGTCGTCTCAATGCCTGGTCTCGAAATAATTCCATATAATTTTCAAAAAAAATTGCATGGAAAATCTAGGACATTACACACCATGTCCTAAACTCCAATTCACTAGAATTATCCAAGCACTGGAAGAAGATTTTTGTGTGAACCTCTAGGACCTTATCTCTATGGAATTGAGTGTTACTCACAAACTAAGTGCAGTATCCAGCAACACATCCTGACCCCTAAGGGGATAAGTTTTATTTAAATCAGTGACAACTTCATATGAACACACATCATGAAATATAATTTATTTATCTCTTGATAACTCAAAAGGTAGGATGCACATGTTGTGTCATCATCCTTTCTTATTTTATTATTTTATGAGCTTACTGGATGGACTTATCTTATTCTACCATGGTTAAAGATTTATTTAAGGTACTTTTATCCTAGTTTACAAAGCTTGAGATATCTCATCTTTTTATAAGTGAAAAATAAAGTATCTATAATTCAATCAATGTTATACCGCTAATAAAATGACAAATGTAAGCTACCTCATCATGAAATAAATTTCATTACTTTCATCTTTCATCAAAGTACATGATCAAATGATACACAATGATAATTATCTCAATTCTAGAGACCAATAAATTTTCTCTCATATAAGAATAATCAATAACACAAGAAACATATGGTGTTCTCATTGGTAGTTCAGTCCTCATGATCTCCTCTTCTCAGGATCACAAAGTGAGAACTTCATGAGAATAATTCTTAATGATTATGATCCCCCAACAACTTATAGAAAAAAAATCATTTATGTCCTATTATTATGATGTATCTAAACCATTAGATATATATTTTATGATTAGAATCATTGTATATCTTTCTCATTATATTTGGGAAATTTTGTATCCCTTTGATAAAAAAAATAATCTAAGTATATTACCATGTAAATAGTGGATACAAAATTATAAACATTGTTATGAAAAGAATACATCATGCATAACTCACTATATACATGATTTGGTGATTAAAAATTACTATTAAATTTGGTTCTAGGGAACTCACTTTTATAACATCTAGGATGCATATAGATCCTATTTAATCTAACATAATAACCTAAGGCTTAGTAAACATTATAAAGTGATATTATACATATTTTGGGGTAGATACCTAGGTTTGGAACATGCATCATTATTTTTTTTCCTATGTCTAAATTGAGGAAGATATACAAGAATTTAAAATGAATTAAATTAAAATTATTTAAATGAATTTTATATCATATGTTTTAGATCATTTTTTTGCATTTATAAATATGGCTGGAGTAATTAATCCTTGTATAGTTCTGGTCGGTGAGGTTTGGTGGGTGATTGATCCTGAAGAGGGGGATTCATGGTGTTGATCCTAATAAGGATGATTTGTGGAGGAAGACTTATATTATATTCATCTTTATATTTTTTTCAAATTTTTGGGGGATTATCTTTGATTAAGATAAAAATAGGTGGTTGGAGGAGATTAAGATTATGTTTTGTTTGATTCATTTAATTAAGGAGCATTGGACCTGTAGTTATTATCGTGTTAAGAGGTGTAGATCGGAAGTGGTTTATTCTTTTTATTCATAATCATGAGGATTCTGTAGTGACATGGGTGATGTTTTAGAGTTATTTATAAGTTTATTTTTAATGATGAATGTGATGAGGTGGAAAGAAATTATCACCCTTTGATAGGGGAACTATAGTATGAGGGATTTCAAGGTTCAGTTTATGAACCTTCTCAATTATTCTTCTAATCTTATTCCAAATGATAAGGAGATGGAATGATATTATGATAGGGCTTTGTATCTAGAGATCCAATAGTAGGTTATCCTTTTCTTATTGCCTTTTTATAATGAGGTGTTGACAAATGCTAAGGTCATTGAGAGGATTTTTGAACAAATGATATTATTTCATGGGGGAATTAATAAAACTTTCTGAATAGTTTAGCTATGGTGAGGAGCTCTCATTTATCTGGGAAGTCGAGTCTTTGATCAAAAAAGAGTCTATATCAATATTATTTCTCTCATATTTTAGAAGATGGATGTTATTAGGTCTCTATGAGTAGTTTTGATGTACTATTCTATTTTTTTAGAGGATAATCCTATCTGAATGGATCGAAGGCCTTCTTTTTTTATTGATTTTTTATAACCCCCCTTTCAAGGGATGAGGGGGAACCCTTACAAGGCCCATAGGCTTAGAGATTACATGACTCGTAGGTCTTAGGAAATATGCAGACTATACTTGGAACTCCTCCTCCCAACTTCTTCATCATGATATCAGCTCTCCACCTTCGCATGGTTGTTTGTCTAGGCTTCTCGTGGAATCATAGGCTGGTCTTGATGGAAATTCCATACCCTCTCTTTCTAATAAATCCTCTTAGATTTTTCTCTCGTGAATGCGCCTTCTCTGAATCCCCATCTGGAGTCTTCTCCTTGCAGAATATTTCTGATCATTTAAGCACAACAATAGTTTCATCCCATGTATTATTAATAGAAATAGGGTACTTAGGGTTTTGGACTACTAATAGGTGATTGAGTAAGTAGAGGATATCCTTATTATATTTACCCTCCTAGGGGACCAAGTGTTTAGCATAAACGGTATGGTGGATGTCAACAGGGATAGTGAGGTAGAGGTGTAAAGACCCATAAAATTCAAGGAATTTTTTTTCTTAATTTTCTTTGGAATTTTACAAGAACTCGGTTTCTGACAGCACCTGATTCCGAGGCCTGGTGTGCCCGGAATCATTTTCCAAAGTTTACCTCGGGTACGTTCAGTGAATGAACGAGCGGGTTTTTCTAACTTTTGAACCGGTGCTCGGAATCGAATTCTGAGGACACCGATGGAATCGCAGTGCCGGTATTTTCTTAGAAACGCCTTTTCCGGAGTTGCGTTTGCTCGGGTGTGGTTTTTAGTTTTTGGGGTTAAGTTAAGAAATAAAATAAAAGTGGTGTGACACTTTATTTTATTTCACATAAAGCCACTTAAACCCACTTAAGCCAGGTTAAGTGGATAAGGTGGGACCCACGATATCCTACCCACTTGGTAGGATATTTTTGAGGTGGGGCTCGCATGAGCCCCATCATTTCTTTCCCTCTAAGTAACTCACCCGCAAAAACCTCTTTTAAATAAAGTCAACCGGTGCATTTTCTTAAATACTAAACGCCCCTATTAATTGGGCAGTTAAGTCGTTACAATTAATTCATCAAATTAATTGTTCGTTTCTTAACTTTTAATTTCTAATTATTGGCATCGGGAATAAAATAAGACCAACACTTGTTTTACTTGAGAGTGGCTTGTTGAGAGGATTTGGAGAAACTCTAATGCTTGAAGATCTTCATCCTCATTCGCGAAGAACACGAAGAATGCGAAGAACGCATCGTCGCCGATGAAGAACGCCAGCCTCCGACGAAGGGCGACGAAGAGCACCGAACCCTCGGAGATCGACGACGTGACGCTGTGTACCGTGACGCCGATGATCCTCCTTCTGCGACGCTTCTTCCGCAACGTTCCTTCCCCCGCGACAATCTTCGATCAACAACCGATTGAGGTAGGGGGTTGCGGTTCTTTTAATTCTTTGTGAATTATATCCTTGACATGGATTCTTTTGGTGAATTTTAAATCTTGTGATTTTATACCTACGGCATATGTTAAAAATATTTGTCAGAAGACTTTTTTAAACCGCTAACACGGTGGGTGCGGACCAACGAACAAGTCTGAACCCACCGTCTCTTCGTTCTTGGTGAGCGGATTGGCGTGTGACGACAAAGCAGGCCGCACGGGCGATGTGAGGTCCTCTCAGTGAAGGACAGGCCCCGGGAGGGCCATTGGCGAAGATGGAACGCAATTCCGACCACCGGAACTCGTCCGGGGGTCTGCAGAGCGGCCCGCCGGCGCGCCTCACCGGCACGGCGGTGCCGGCGGCAGGGGGCGGCGGCCCCCGGCGCGCCACCGGAAGGAGCCGCCGCGGTTGAAGTCGCGGCGGCAGGCCGCGGTCCCGCGCCTGGGCGGGACCGGAGGGAGCGGGACACGACAACTGGCCGCGTCCACTGGAAAGGGCGGCCCCACGCGGGGCCGCGGTCTCTACACGTGGGGCAGTGCGCCCCCCGCTTCGCTCGGCCGTAACAGCCGAGCCGAACCGCTGGCCACCCGGCCAGCGCCAGCCGGGTTGCGCCCAGGCTGGGCCAGGCCGCGTCGGCCGGGCCGGGTCGCGCCATCTAGTTCGTACCTGAACCCAGGTCGGTTCCACCCGTTTCGGGCCGACCCAGGGGGGGTTGGGCCGGGTCGCTCCGGGCCCAGACCCCTCGTTTTCGGACCTCTTTCGGTCTTTTTCCCATATCTTGGGCTACAGACCTCCGATCGACGCACTTTCAGTGGATATGTTTTCCTTGGATCGAGACGGTCGTTTTGAAAGATTACACTCATGGTTTCGGAGAACTTTGGGTTCGTCCAGGTTGGTTCGTACACGAAACCAACCGGGCCCTTAGAGCGGAAACGCTTATAACTTGTGCTCCGGACGTTCGATTGACGTACCGTCGATTTTGTTGGATTCCTCTAAGTGAGATGGATCTTTTGGATTACTCTGCCCAAGGTTTGGACGCAGGTGGAGTACAGTCAGGTTGGTTTTGACTTAAAAACCAACCGGGCCCCTAGGATGAAAAAGCCAATAACTCTCAGACCGGGCGTCCGATTGACGCGCTGTCTGCGACGTTGAGTTCCTGTTGATGATACGGAACTTTTGGATACATCAACTCTGGACTATGTGTCAGTTGATATATCAGCCTCTCGGCTCGTGGAGCGGAACCTCCCAAACGAGCTTGCTGTGTGCGGGAACCCTAGACCTGGCTGCGACTGTGATGACGACGACTGTACAGAGATCCTCAATGGATTCGACGGCGATGACTACAGCACTCAGCGATCCTACGTGGATCAGTGCTACAGATCCTATGTGGGTCTGATCCTGTGTGGGTCAGCGCTCAGCGGTCCTGTGTGGGCCAGCGCCTACAGATCCTGTGTGGGTCCGATCCTGTGTGGGTCTTTGCGGGGGTTAGTTACCTATTGATCCTTTGTGGGTCAGATCCTTTGTGGGTCATTGCGGGGGTTTGTTACCTATCGATCCTTTGTGGGTCAGATCCTTTGTGGGTCATTGTGGGAGTTAGTTACCTATCGATCCTATGTGGGTCGGATCCTTTGTGGGTCATTGTAGGGGTTAGTACCTTTCGATCCTTTGTGGGTCTGATGGCTTAGATGAATCAGTGGATATATCTGATCATCTATATCGTCTTACGAAGAAGTATACCTGTGTGAGCTGAATCCTATTTTGCTTTCCTATGTGGATTGTGTTGTGCTATCCTGTGTGGATTTACGCTTTGCTTTCCTGTGTGGACTGGGTTGTACTTGGGGTCGGAAGTTGGAGCGTACTGGAATTGATGACTTAGGTATATGTATGGGCATATACCTAAGCAGTGTCGGATGTTACTTCGTGATTGTATCTTTTCTTTGGGGTTTATCCTTTGTGGATTCTGGGAGACCTTCGGGGGTCTCGGGGTCCCTACTGAGTAGCTTATACTCATCCCTGCATGGGCTATGCTCGCACTACGTTGTGTTGGTTGCAGACGATGTACAGCGCTGATCGCGGTTGAGGCTTGCGGAGCAGGTCGGTACCCGGAGGTGGACTATTGGGCGGGGCGTACTCGGAGCAGACGGCTGGACCCGAGGAGCTGTGGAGGCTATCTGTACTCACCCTTCAGGTGGGACTTCCAGTAGACGGCTCGAGGCTGTGGATTTACTTTCATTTTTTGTTTTCCCTTTCTAGTTGTACTTTACTTTCAGTTTGGGTTTGTATACTGTCCCACTTACTTTTCCACACTTAATTTTGTATCAGTTTTCACTTAGTGTTTACTTCTACTGCTTGCTTGCTCTGTGGTGTTTGTTTACTTTACAAAGGCAATGCCTTCACTTTTTATCGGGAATTACGCCTTGGTGCTAGTCGCCAGCCCCTGGCCTATGGAAGGCGGGCTTGGGGTAGTCACGGCACGGACCCCAAGGATGGGTCGTGAAAAATTGGTATCAGAGGAGTTAGGTTCTACCATAGAACTTGGGACTCTGACCTTTCTTCTATGTGAAGAAATAGTGTTAAGGGTATTTAGTGTGGTTATCAGTCCAGGGAGTCCAGTTTTGGTGCGGCGGCCGACGTATCCGTACACCAGGACCCTGACTTCTGATTTCCGACTTAGTACATGAAAACATTGATTGCATGTGTGATTCAAGTTTTCTTTGTGATTACTTTATGTCAGCTCACCAGGTATATTGTTCTGACCGCGGTGCACCTGTCTCTTTTAAGGATGGACCCACGATGGTAGCCATCTAGGGTTCTGAGAGTTGTGCGTGACGACAGCCCACCGAGCGATGAGGCCTTGGTACAGGGCCCTTTGACAGCAGAGGCACCGGCGGTACCTCTACCCGCTGAGCCACCAATGCTTCCAGCCCCAGCCACTGACGATGCACATCGCCTTAGTGCACTGCACGAGTTTCAGTTCCAGTGACCGCCTAGGTTCCACGGGGAGACGGACCCCCAGGCAGCCGAGGATTGGCTGGAGGCAGTTGTATGGGTTTTGAGGTTAGTGAGGACACCAGAAGACCTCATGGTGATCCTCGCAGCGAGCCTACTACACACAGCAGCGGGCCGATGGTGGAGCTTGATTCTCCAGGTGCACGATGAGGAATCTCTTATTTGGATGGACTTTGAGAGCCTCTTTCTCTCAGAGTTCGTCCCAGCCACCCTCCGTGCAGTGCGCATCCAGGAGTTTCTTCAGCTGCGGCAGGGCAGCTTGACAGTCGCCCAGTACTTGGCGAGATTTACCAATCTCTCGCGCTACTCGACAGACATGGTACGGGACCCATTCTTCCAGGCCCGGACCTTTGAGCAGGGATTGAGGCATGAGATCAGGGCATCACTGATCTCCCTCAGCATTCTGACTTAGGCAGGAGTACTGGAGAGAGCCCTTTTGATCGAGATCTTTCTTGTTGAGCCTTCTTCAGTAGAGAGACCTACCGCGGGGCGGCACATAGCAGAGTCTTCTACACTAGGAAGCTAATGGATGACTCATGGGTCCAGGAAGACCAGAACCTCAGGCAGGAGACCTCAGGACACTAGCTCAGCAGTGCGGGGCACACAGCGCAGAGCCAGTCTTTCGAGAGGCAGGCAGTGCTACACATGCGGTGGGCAGGGCCACATGGCTCGTGACTGCCCGACCCGTCGTGCCGAGGAGCAGCAGACGGTTGAGGGGCTGCCCAGGCAGAGGTAGAGGGTCGACCGTGGCGGTCTGCAGGGAGCAGGTGGACGAGGCAGAGGAGCTGGCCGAGCAG
Source organism: Viscum album (assembly GCA_963277665.1). NCBI lineage: Eukaryota > Viridiplantae > Streptophyta > Magnoliopsida > Santalales > Viscaceae > Viscum > Viscum album. Next base: position 1,769,340,946 of record OY728123.1, read on the forward strand.
CAGGTGGTGGGAGATGTTTTGAGGCTTTACCACCACCACCACCAGGAGGTCCACCCCGACCACAGGGAGCTGGCGGGCAGAGACAGGCACAGCTCCAGGCAGCGGAGGCCTATGACCACGGCGTGCCCGAGATGATTTGAGGTACTATCTGTGTCTATTCCACCCTTGTTGTAGTTCTTATAGACACAGGAGCAAGTCATTCTTTCATATCTGATGACCTTGTTCGGATCTCGGAGATTCTGACAGAGCCGTTGGCTCAATCCTTATGGCTAGAGACTCCTACAGGAGCAGACTCGATGATTACGCACTCGTGCCGGTAGTGTGAGCTTACTCTAGGAGGCGAGAGCTTTGGCTGGGATCTTCTTGTAGCGGCGTCGAGGCCTTACGACGTCATCTTGGGCATGGATTGGTTATCTATAGTCCATGCTCAGATTGACTGTAATAGGCGCAAGGTGTGATGTGTACACACCGACGGGAGCAGGTTCACCTTCACCGGCGAGAAGGGAGCCTTCACAACACAGGATGGACTTCCGTAGAGGAGAGGACAACCCATCACTCATCAGTTGGCTAGCCTCATCCTAGGAGCAGTTGACGTGTGTAGTCCTAGTTTTCCTACAGTGGTGGATCAGTATGTGGACGTCTTTCCCGACGACGTTCCAGGACTACCTCCTCGCAGAGAGGTAGACTTTTATATTGATCTATACCCCGGTACAGCCCCGATATCTACCCTAGCATATCGGATGTCTCCCGAAGAGCTTCGAGAGCTACAGGTACAGTTGGAGGACTTGCAGGGAAAGGGATTCATCCAACCCAGTGTTTCACCCTGAGCTTCCCCGATATTGTTCACCAAGATGGTGGATGGGAGCTTGAGACTTTGTGTCGACTATCGTCGCCTGAAACAGGTGACAGTGAGGAACAAGTATCCACTACCAAGGATTGATGACCTCTTCAACCATCTCAAGGGATCATGGTGGTTCTCAAAGATAGACCGCAGGTCAGGCTGTCATCAGCTTAGAGTTCGGGACGAGGACGTGCAGAAGACGGCCTTCAGATGTCGGTATGGCCACTATGAGTTCTTGGTTATGCCTTTCGGCATGCCCAACGCTCCGTCAGTGTTCATGGGCCTCATGAACAGGATCTTTCAGCCATACCTCGATCGATTTGTCGTGGTCTTCATCGACGACATTTTTATTTACTCGACCACTAAGGAGGAGCATGCCAACCATTTGCGGGTTGTACTAGACACACTCTGAGAGCACTAGCTTTATGGAAAGATCTCTAAGTGTTAGTTCTAGATACGTGAGGTCCACTTCTTGGGACACGTCATCTCTGAGGAGGGAGTTGCGGTGGATTCTATGAAGATCGAGGTAGTGCTAGCTTGGGAGCCACCCAATAGCATGATGGAGGTGTGGAGTTTCTTGGGACTAGCTGGATACTGCCGGAGATTTGTGTCAGACTTCTCCAGAGTTGCGGTACCACTCTTAGCTTTGACGAAGAAGGGGAAACCCTTTGTGTGGTCAGACAGATGTCAGCAGATCTTCCAGGAGCTGAGACAGAGATTGACCAGCGCACCTATCTTGAGGTTGCTGGAGGAGGGAGTCGGGTACGTAGTCTACTACGATGCATCGGGGACCGGACTCGGATGTGTCCTGATACAGGAGAGGGCATTGATCGCCTATGGATCACGTTAGTTGAGGCCGCATGAGAAAAACTACGCTACCCATGACCTGGAGTTAGTAGAAGTGGTCTTCGCTCTGAAGACATGGCGGCACTATCTGATGGGTGAGCGCTTTACAGTCTTTTCTGACCATAAGAGTCTCAGGTACATCTTTTCTCAGAAGGACCTGAACCTGAGATAGCGGCGATGGCTCGAGTTCCTCCAGGACTATGACTTTGAGATAGTCTATACTCCTGGGAAGGGGAACGTGGTAGCTGATGCTCTCAGCAGGAGGACGGGCATTCAGCTACTTGAGGAGGCGACAGAGCAGCTAAACGATTTTCAGATATCCTTCGTGGATAGATATGGAGTAGCCTTCCTTCAGTCTCTCACAGTCACCCCTCCACTACTGCAGCGGGTCAGAGAGGCACAGCGTGGGGATGCTGACTGTGAGACACAGTGTGCACAGATATCCTCAGGACAGGCACCTGATGGTTTCTCCTTTGGAGCAGAGCACGACGTCCTTTTCAGAGGACGTACCTTGGTACCAGTTGCTTTACAGGAGGAGGTGTTGAGAGATTTTCACACTTCTCCTTTGGAGGTACATCTTGGAGTGGCGAAGATGTACCAGGACCTCAGACGACAGCACTGGTGGCCGGGCATGAAGAAGGTTGTGGCAGATTTCATTTCTCGATACCTCACCTGCCAGTAGGTGAAGGCAGAGCATCAGGTACCAGCAGGCTTGGTACAACCCTTGGAGGTCCCGGAGTGGAAGTGGGACGGGATATATATGGACTTTGTGACTATACTTCCACGCACTTCCAGAGGTCACGACTCCATTTGGGTGATTGTCGACCGACTCACCAAGTCGGCTCACTTCTTACCCATCAGAGAGCAGGGCTCAGTGGAGAGCTTGGGACGTCTCTACGTTCAGGAGATTGTATGGATTCACGGTGTTCCATCATCTATCGTCTATGATCGAGATGCTCGCTTTACTTCACAGCTTTGGAAGGGGTTGAAGGAGGCGTTCGGGACGCAGCTACATCTGAGCACCGCCTTTCACCCTCAGACGGATGGTCAGACAGAGAGGAACATTCAGACTCTCGAGGAAATGCTCCGCACATGTGTCCTCAACTTTGGTCGCAGCTGGGAGGACCACCTACCCTTGGTGGATTTTGCGTACAACAACAGCTACCACTCCACCATCGAGATGGAACCATACAAGGCGTTGTATGGCCGACCTTGCAGATCTCCTTTGTGCTGGACAGACCCTGGAGAGTCAGCACTTGTGGGACCGGAGATGGTCCAGGCCACGACAGAGAAGGTCCAGGTCATCCAGGAGCGGATGAGGACAGCTCAGAGCTGGCAGAAGTCTTATGCTGATAGGAGGCGGAGGCCACTAGAGTTTGAAGATGGCGACCATGTCTTCTTGCATGTCTCACCTCGATGTGGATTATAGAGATTTGGCCGAGGGGGAAAGTTGTCTCCACGCTTCATCGGACCATTCCAGGTCCTCAGCAGGATTGGTGAGGTGGCTTATCGCCTGGCTTTACCACCTCAGTTGCACCGGGTGCACGACTTCTTCCACATATCTCAGCTGAGGAGATACGTGCACGACCCGACGCATATCATTGACCATGGGGAGCTGGACGTTGATGATGGGAGACTTTTGCGGAGGTCCCGGTGGAGATTAAGGATCGACAGGAGCGGGTCCTACATGGACGGTCGATTCCTCTAGTGCGCATCAGATGGCAGCACGGGAACCTCCAGGAGAGCACTTGGGAGTGGGAGGCTCAGATGCGTGCTCAGTACCCACATTTGTTTCCCTAGTTTTTTATGTATCTTTACGGGGACGTAAATCCCTGAGGTGGGAGTGATGTAAAGACCCGTAAAATTCAAGGAAATTTTTTTCTTAATTTTCTTTGGAATTTTACAAGAACGCAGTTTCTGACGGCACCTGATTCCGAGGCCCGGTGTGCCCGGAATCATTTTCCGAAGTTTAGCTCAGGTACGTTCAGTGAACGAACGAGCGGGTTTTTCTAACTTTTGAACCGGTGCTCGGAATCGAATTCCGAGGACACTGATGGAATCGCAGCGCCAGTATTTGCTTAGAAATGCCTTTTCCGGAGTTGCATTTTCTCGGGTGTGGTTTTTAGTTTTTGGGGTTATGTTAAGAAATAAAATAAAAGTGGTGCGACACTTTATTTTATTTCACTTAAATCCACTTAAGCCATGTTAAGCGGATAAGGTGGGACCCACGATATCCTACCCACTTGGTAGGATATTTGTGAGGTGGGTCCCACACGAGCCCCACCGTTTCATTCCCTCTAAGTAACGCATCCGTGAAAACCTCTTTTAAATAAAGTCAACCGGTGCGTTTTCTTAAATACTAAATGCCCCTATTAATTGGGCAGTTAAGTCGTTACAATTAATTCATTGAATTAATTGTCCGTTTCTTAACTTTTAATTTCTAATTGTTGGCATCGGGAATAAAATAAGACCAACACTTGTTTTACTTGAGGGTGGCTTGTTAAGAGGATTTGGAGAAACTCTAAAGCTTGAAGATCTTCATCCTCCTTCGCGAAGAACGCGAAGAACGCATCGTCGCCGACGAAGAACGCCGGCCTCCGACGAAGGGTGACGAAGAGCGCCGAACCCTCAGAGATCGATGATGCGACGCTGTGTATCGCGACGCCGACGATCCTCCTTCCGCGACGCTTCTTCCGCGACGTTCCTTCCCCCCGCGACAATCTTCGATCAACAACCGATTGAGGTAGGGGGTTGCGGTTCTTTTAATTCTTTGTGAATTATATCCTCGGCATGGATTCTTTTGGTGAATTTTAAATCTAGTGATTTTATAGCAACGACATATGTTAAAAATATTTGTTGGAAGACTTTTTAAAACCGCTAACACGGTGGGTACGGACCAACGAACAAGTCTGAACCCACCGTCTCTTCGTTCTTGGTGAGCGGATTAGCGGGTGATGACAAAGCAGGCCGCACGGGTGATGTGAGGTCCTCTAAGTGAAGGAAGGGCCCCGGGAGGGCCATTGGCGAAGCTGTCACGCAATTCCGACCACCGGAACTCGTCCGGTGGTCTGCGGAGCAGCCCGTTGGCACGCCTCGCCGGCACGGCGGTGCCGGCGGCAGGTGGCGGCGGCGCCCGGCGCGCCGCCGGAAGGAGCCGCTGCGGCTGAAGACCCGGCGGAAGGCCGCAGTCCCACGACTGCGCGGGACCGGAGGGAACGGGATGCGGTAACCGGCCGCGTCCGCTGGCAAGGACAGCCCCACGCGGGGCCGCAGACTCTCCACGCGGGGACAACGCGCCCCCCGCTTCGCTCGGTTGTAACGGCCGAGCCGAACCGCTGGCCCCCAGGCCAGCGCCAGCCAGGTTGCTCCCAGTATGGGATGGGCCACGCCGGACGGGGCGGGTCGCGCCATCGGGGTCGGACCCGAACCCGGGTCGGTCCGGGCCCAGACCCCCTGTTTTCGGACCTCTTTCGGTCTTTTGCCCATATCTTGGGCTACGGACCTCTGATCGATGCACCGTCAGTGGCGATGTTTTCCTTGGATCGATACGGTCATTTCGACATATTACAATCATGGTTTTGGAGAACTTTGGGTTCGGCCGGGTTGGTTCGTACACGAAACCAACCGGGCCCTCGGAGCGGAAACGCTTATAACTTGTGCTTCGGACGTCCGATTGACGTACCATCGATTTTTTTGGATTCCTCTAAGTGAGACGGATCTTTTGGATTACTCCGCACAAGTTTTGGACGCATGTGGAGTATGGTGGGGTTGGTTTTGACTTAAAAACCAACTGGGCCCCTGGGACGAAAAAACCAATAACTCTCAGACCGGGCGTCCGATTGACGCGCCGTCTGCGACGTTGAGTTCCTGTTGACGATACGGAACTTTTGGATACATCAACTCTGGACTATGTGTCAGTTGATATATCATCCTCTCGGCTCATGGAGCGGACCCTCCCGAACGAGCTTTTTGTGTGCGGGAACCCTAGAGCTGGCTGCGACTGTGACGACAACGACTGTACAGAGATCCTCAGTGGATTCGACGGCGACGACTACAGCACTCAGTGATCCTACATGGATCAGTTATACAGATCCTGTGTGGGTCCGATCCTATGTGGGTCATCACTCAGCGGTCATGTGTGGGCCAGCGCCTACAGATCCTGTGTGGCTCTGATTCTGTGTGGGTCTTTGCGGGGGTTAGTTACCTATCGATACTTTGTGGGTCAGATCATTTGTGGGTCATTGCGGGGGTTAGTTACCTATCGATCCTTTGTGGGTCAGATACTTTGTGGGTTATTTTGGGGGTTAGTTACCTATCGATCCTGTGTGGGTCAGATCCTTTGTGGGTCATTGCGGGGGTTAGTACCTTTCGATCCTTTGTGGGTCCGATGGCTTAGATGAATCAGTGGATATATCTGATCATCTCTATTGTCTTACGAATAAGTATACCCGTGTGAGATGAATCTTGTTTTGCTTTCCTATGTGGATTGTGTTGTGCTATCCTATGTGGATTTACGCTTTGCTTTCCTATGTGGACTAGGTTGTACTTGGGCTCGAAAGTTGGAGCGTACTGGAATTGATGACTTAGGTATATGTATGGGCATATACCTAAGCAGTGTCGGATGTTACTTCGTGATTGTATCTTTCCTTTTTGGTTTATCCTTTGTGGATTCTGGGAGACCTTCGGGGGTCTCGGGGTCCCTACTGAGTAGCTTATACTCACCCCTGCACAGTCTATGCCCACACTACGTTGTGTTGGTTGCAGACGACGGACAGCGCTGATCGCGGTTGAGGCTTGCGGAGCAGTTCGGTACCCGGAGGTGGACTACTAGGCGGGATGTACTCGGAGCGGACGGCTGGACCCAAGGAGCTGTGGAGGCTATATGTACTCACCCTTCAGGTCGGACTTCCAGTGGACGGCTCGAGGCTACGGCTTTACTTTCAGTTGTTGTTTTCCCTTTCCAGTTGTACTTTACTTTCAGTTTGGGTTTGTATACTGGCCCAATTACTTTTCCACACTTAATTTTGTATCAGTTTTCACTTAGTGTTTACTTCTACTGCTTGGTTGCTCTGTGGTGTTTGTTTACTTTACAAAGGCAATGCCTTCCCTTTTTATCAGGAATTACGTCTTGGTGCTAGTCTCCATCCCCTGGCCTATGGAAGGCGGACTTGGGGTAGTCACGGCACGGGCCTTGAGGACGGGTCGTGACAAGAGGTGTAAGGCTTATCCAACTGCATGATGTGAAGTTTCTAACACTATGTGGACTAGATGTCATTCAAGGTACAATATATTGATATTATTGCCTTGTTTATGATTTGACTTATTTGTAATCTTATTACTCCTTTAACACTCTTTCTTAATCCAAACATTTGTATTTAAGGTAAATAACTTTCCAGTAACCTTGGAATTGAATATTCTAAATGGAGGTTAGTCTATCTTGTCTGAGGTGTGTCAAGGATGTGAACTGATGATTAAAAAACATAAATCGGTATGAGAGTTCTTCTTGTTATAGATAAATACATTAAGTGTCATTCTTAGCATGGCTTAGTTATACTCTATGTAGGTTTTTATTCATTACTATCATAGGATTGTGGTTTTCTATGACATGGAAGGTGTGTGTATAGTGTTCTTTGATATGTAGAATCATCAAATGAATCACATATGTTGGGAGAATATTTTGTTACAATTGGTTGGGTTGATGTTTAATTTTGTGTAAGTGCGGGTGAGAGAGTTTTTTAGAATTGTGGAGGATTTTTAAAATTCTTTCCCTGAGGAAGTTGTATCACTACACCCATGATGTGACATTGAATTTGGGATACATTTATAGCCCAGTGTCTCTATGATCTCTATGTATACTTATAGGATGAAACCTTTGGAGCTACTGGAGTTGTGGATTTGGATTTATGATCTATTACAACCAATCATTATTTACAAATATGATATAGGTTATGTTCTAAAATGTAAGTATGATGTAAGGGACTTTTGGGTTGTGGGCTCATAAGGAATAACACAAAGAAGTATAGGAGTAGAGAAAATATTATTATCATAAATATCGAAAGGATTCCTCTCCCAAAGGTTGAGTTATACTCTATCAAAAATAAATTATTTATATCCACATGGGGCTTACATAATGAGATAAAGAAAACCTATTGAAGCAATGGCCTAATGTCATGTGTCCCAATCTTATCGCCGTACACCATGAGATGAAGTAGATGGACCCACCTACCTTGATTTCATACCAAGAACATAATGATGCTCATTAATTTTTCTAAAGTAGGTTTATTAAATTATACTTTATAAAAATATACAAGATATGCCATCATATACTATTTCAGATAGTGAAACCTACTTTAACAAAGATAATAGTGGCCACTACTTTAATAAATCAAATTTAGTAAAGTTATTTATCAAAGAATACAATGAAATCCATGAAAACACATAGTAAAAAAGAACTCCTCAACATGGTCCATGATCCAATGATTTTATACCACCATCTGGGTCTACGAACATCATGGTCCATGCTCTGATGACGATATGTTGCTCCACTACTACCTGGCCCACACGCATTACTAACTATGACATGATTCTCTGCAAGTTTTTCATTATATGTTCCGAGTTTATCTTTGTAGATAATCATTTATAAGTGGATTTCACATCATTATCTTCCTATATAAGTATATCTGGATGCTCACTGCATGTTCTTCATGTATCTTCCCTGATAATAATCTCTTTATTTATATCACACCATCATTATAACTCTAACATTTGGGGTATAATTTTCTTGTTAGAGTGTTCGCACATATTATATGTACATGTCCTAGTTATCATAAATCCTCCCTCTAATAAAATTGGAGTATCACATGTGTATATGCACTCACACCCCCCCATGATGAATAGTTGTAAGCATGGTGTTCAAGGGGGTGATCCTTATTATGAGGTTTCTTGAAATCAGGATACTATGTCAGATGAAATACCAAATTTCAATGATATAATATTTTGGTTAATTCACTATATTATGCAATGCTACTCCATCTGGGTCAAGTGGTTGATGTGGTATCTCATATGAATAAAGATGATTAATATACCACATATTCTTTTACATAGTAGTAAATTCATTTATTCCCTTATATTCATATATAAAAAAGTATTTTATAGGGGTAGGATACTTCATTCTGATAGAAATAGTTTCATCATATTCATATGTTTAACAATAATCATTTGAGAAAGTAATCATGATGAATGGAATTTTATTTCCTTCTAGAGATTGTGAATTTGGGAATAATTCTTACTACCAATCCTTAGTAGTTTTGAAAATATTGAACCATTAAAAAATATTGCTACTTATGGAATGTTGTTTTCAGCTAGAATTAGGTAAGATAATGAAGTAATGGACCTCTTTCAAAGATAACATCAAGGTGTAGAGATCCTCCAAATACCATAGAACAAGAAATGACTCTTTTGGTAAGTTGAACAAATATCATGAATGATTCCTAATGAATCTCAAGAAAGGATAAATAGGATGAAATGATGTCTTAATAAGTTTTCTATTTTTAAGATAGTAACTCCTGATGTATATATTTTGGAAATACCAAATATTATAGTGTTCTTGTAGGATATGAACATCATGGAAGATGTTATCAAGGTAATATTTTTGGAATTATTAGTGGATTTGGGGATTATACAACTAGAAAAATTCTTGTAATGGTTATGTTTCCCTTTGATAATTTAAGTCTCAAATTTCCATTGAAAAAAAAACAATTTGACCACCAAAAAATTTGTGGCTAGGGAAATTCCTTTTGTTTAAATTGAATAATTTGAGGGAAAGTGGGCATATCCTTTTTAATCAAGAATTCACATCCAATGAGATGGATCTATAACTTCTCAATACCACTTTTTACTACTAAAATTTCTTTGGATGTGGAATGATAGTGGAGTTATTTATCCTTAAAATCTCCACTTTAGTATTCACTTTAGGATCCACAAATATATCTATTTCCTTTTGTGTTATCTTCCAGAATAATATCTCCCAAATACATATCACTGGCATCTATTTAAAGGATTTTTTTTCCAAATCATTTATTTTCAAGGGATGAAGAGACTTTAAAATATTTTCCAAATCTTGTATAGCCTTTGTACACTTTTTATTCCAAGGAGGGGAATATTTCCATAGTTGAGTAGAAATAATTCTATGATATTTGGAAATCTCTTGGATGAATTTAGACATATAATTAATAATTCCAAAAACAAAGTTGAATTTATTTAAAATATAAACCTTTATATGGGAAAGTATCAATAATACATGAAATATAGTGTTTTAGTTGGTATTAACATTTTGATATATTCATTACAAGACAATCAATTTCTATTTTCCCAACTAAAATATTATTCTATGAGATCATGATCCCATATTTTTGGACAATTTTTTAGAAATTTGACAGCTAGATTGAATGTGAGTCTATTTCTGGAGAGAAAAGAAGTATGTCATCAATGTAGACCATGTTATTCTCCAATATAGGCTCAAATATTCTGGATATAGACTTTTTGAACAATTGGGAAGATGGTTTTAGGATGAAGGGTAAAGGGTAAAGTGTTCCAATGGAAATAGTGTTTAGGGATAAAAAATTTCATTTTATGTTTGTCTTAAAATATGATTCCCAACTTCCAAAATCCGTATTTGAGATAAAACTTTGTGAATAACTATGTTATTGGTAGATATTGAAAAAGTTTTTCTCTTCTTAGGAGAGGAAATTTATCATATTCAAGAAAATTATTAAGGGGCTAGTAATTAATTACCAGTCTTAGCTTCCCTCTAACCTAATATGAATGTTTGTTAACATAGAATGCTTCACAATCCCATTTGGATTTTTTTTTAATAATAACTTTCTCCTATAACATATAAACTTTATTTATTGCATGTTTCATTATATTAGGATTCATAAATTTATTACTAGATTTCATAATATTAACATCTTCATTAATTTTTAAAGAGAGTATAATAAATAACTCGGGGTTATTCCATAATGGTTGGTTATGTAATGACCCGAACTGTTATAAATGAAGTTTCCCTTTTTGATTTAATTAAATGTATTATTATGTAATATGGTTATAGAAAACACATGAACTTACTTGTTTATATCTTATTGGATTTAAGATACTATTAATAATATTTAACATTTTTAATATAGTCATCGAACAATGATCACATGATTAGTATAAATATAGGGATTTTAAAAAATCCAATTGAATCGGACAAAGGAAGTGATCGCCTGAACCAGTAGAATTGTGCCCTATGAATCCTATTTATCAGATCATACAAGGGATATAGAATATCTAGGCTTCTTCTTTGACCAACACCAAACTGATATCCAACAAATTAATCATGAGAGAAACCATTTACGGGAGAATTTCAATCTCATCAAGATCACGACCCAAACCATGTTCGTTGAACGGCCCCATGAAAGTCTCACCATTACACCCCTTACTCTTAGAGCATAATCTGGTGTAATAAAGGGATATATATCAATAACTTGATAATATGAAAATTTATATTGTATATAATAATGAATTTATTTTCATTTTTATTGTTACTTTATAAATGATTTGGATTTTGATTCAATTAAATAAAAATTGTATTTTTGAGTAATATTCAAATTCAATTAATGTATTTATTTTGATTAATTAATGGATTTTTTAAATAAATACTATTTTAATAAAATTTTATTTTAAAATAAGTTTTATTAATTATAAATTTTCATATAATTTTATGAATTGAAATGTACTTTTTATATGGGTTCAAAAATTGTCATTGTCAAAAAACTCAACATTTTTCAATAAATGTCAAATATTATTTTAAAAGTAAAAATGAAAAAAATTTAAAATTATTTAGATAAAATAAATATTATTTTTGGAATCAGAACTTCTAAATTATCCAATGGTGAATTTTTCATAATTTTCTAGGATGATCAAATTTTCGAGGAAAAATTAAATACCATATAAATATATGTTGTGTTTTATGATATCATAATGAACCAAAAATGATGTAATAAATACTATAATGGTTATTATTCTCCAAATATATTTTTTCCAGTTAAAATATTGTGTTTTTAATTTTATGTGATTAATTTTATAATGCCTTTATGAATCCTACAAAATATATAATATATTTTATAATTTTAAATTCATTTATTTAAAAGAGTGAATCACCTCCATATAAGAAAGAGTGATATTTTAATATTTTAGGCCCTTTTCCTAATAAAATAATGAAAAAATCCCTAATTTGAAAAAAAAACCATAGGAAAAACCATGGTAAGGTTAGTGTTTTTGACTATTTTATTATATAGAGTCCAAAACCTAAGTTTGTGAAATATTAAAGAATTCCTCTCTCATTTCCTATATAAACCCACCCAATATCTCACTTATCTTTACTTAAAATCCTTATAGAACGTACTTAATATTACCTCCACTATATATAATCCTCCTAAGTCACCCCAAGCTCTCAAGAAGCCCCTTTTTAAGTTTTTAGAGCTGCACACTCAAGTAAGGGATCCTCACCTTCCTCTCTTTCTTTAAATTCAAGAGCTTTTCTTGAAATTAATATTTATAATTTCAATTGGTTATATTTTAATTAATTTACTATGATTCAATTAATTTATAATTTATGTTATTTTAATTAAATACTATTTATTATCTATCATTTCTACCTTTATCTAAGTCATTACTATGTTGAAATTCTGTAAGGGAACCTCATTGTCCACTCTCTTCTTTTATCAAGAACTACTTTTAAGGTTAGTTATTTTAATTTACATTTTCTTATGTTGGGATATGTTATTACATATCCCCATTACTTTCTATTTTAAGTATAAATTAAGATATCCCCTTTCACTTTCATTTATCCCTCCTATGAACCTTTATGAACACCCGTTACCATGCTGAAATTTTGTAAGGGTTCTTTGACTGAAAGTTAACATTTTTATTTTTTGGAAGATCGCAATACACAGAGAAATAAAAGAATCACGGAGGTCTAAAGTAATGCAACCCCAATGAATCATTGAAAATAAACTTCATCCCCTCTCTAGGAACTGATCCCAAATTAAAAGAGGAAACCATACTGTGATTAGAAGTATCCATTGACGCCAGAAAATCTGCTACTGTATTACCCTCCCGACATGTATGCAATATCAGCGTGTGAGACTCAATTAGTGCTTTGAATCTACTAACATCATAAATAGTACTCCAATTAATTCTTCCTATATCTAGAAATACTTGATACAGAAGAAGGGAATCAGTCTCCACTGAGGTCACTTGAATCTGCCTGCTGGAGCACATATCCAAACCCTTGGCCAAAGCCAGGGCCTCCGCCTGAAGAGAATCACCCTCCCCGAACGAAGTAGTGAAAGCTGCCCACTCTGACCCAGTTTTGTCTCTCACGACGCCTCCCCCATGCATCTCCCCCCGGAACAGCGACCCGTCCGAGTTTAATTTTATCCCTTCATTTAGAGGACTCCATCGAACCCACCAACCCTGCCCTAAACCAATCGATCGATGTTCAGTAGGTATATGTGGTACCAGAGCACTTACCGAAGGCGCAAAGTGACAGTCTGGAGATTCCTAAAGCATATCCCTAACATTGTTCTTCATTTTGAGTAGAATGCAGGCCAAGGATCCGAAGTGTTTTTGTGCCTACCATCATTCCAGGCCTTCCAAATTGTCCAACACTCAGCACTTAGGATGATCGATCTGGCCTTCCTCTCCACCCCTTGGTTTCCTGCTCCACTAAACCACGCCTGGAGAAAATTAAAAGGAGATCATTCATACCCATTCCAACCAAACAGGGCCTCATAGGTTTTCCAAATCCCTCTGGGCCATTCACTATCATAGAAAAGATTCCCTATTGATTCTTGGTTGAAAGACCTACAACACCAACACCTTGAGGCCATGTTCACACCCATTTTCTGCAGGTTATCATCTGTAGGTAGGGCCTTGTTCCTCACACGCCACACTAGAAAATTGAATTTCGAGGGGATATCTTTGCACCACAAGAACTCCCCCCATGAATCTACATTCCCAATGTTCCTCATCACACGATCGAAATCCTTGATGGAGAAGGCACCCGACGAAGATCCCGTGAAAACCAGCCGGTCAGCCTCATCTTTAGCAACAATAGATCTAAAAACTTCAAGTTAAATGGAATCAAGAATGTTCTGTAGGAAACTTGGGTGAGTACTCGTCTCTTTAAAAGTTAAATCCGGGGTAGGACACCCCGATAACCACAACCTTCCCACCCCCCAGTCCTGCTGCCAAAATTTGATGTTCCCCCTACCCACAATCCATCGGGAGTTATGCTAAAGAATTTCCAGATATGGGAGGGTCAGGTTCCATATCCTCTATGATTTTCATCTTTGAATATTCACATTTAGACCATATACATCCTGAATGATTCTTCCCCATAAAGATCGTCCTTCCATTGCCTCCCAATCTAACTTAGCATGGAGCCCCTGCATGGTACTAGATACACTTCTCATGTTTATACCCCCTTCAGATAGAGGTCTTGCTATCCGTTTCCCCAAAGCCCAATGATTCCTACCTTCCATATGACCATCCCAAATGAATGACACAATAATCCATTCCAACTTGGAAATTACACTTTTTGGAACCTTTAAAGTAGAAAGAATATGCATAGTGATGGAGATAAGAACATTGTTGACCAGAGTGATACGGCCTCCAAAAGAGAGAAATCTATTCTTCCAGTTATGAATACACCCTGTAATTTTTCTTATAAGATTATCAAAGTGATGGACCTTCAGAGAAGAAGGACTAATTGGAGATCCGAGGTATTCCAAGGGAAAAGATCCCCTTCCCATGCTCAAGCTTGCTCTCACAATCCTCTCCCTTTCCAAAGGAATCACCCTTGATGTAAAGAAAATACTTTTCTCCTTGTTCACCAGCTGCCCACTCCACTTGCAATATTCCTTTAAAATCTCATTGAGGCCCCTCACTGATCTTATACTACCATTGATAAAAATAATGGTGTCATCCGTGAACATAAATTGGGAAATTCCCCTTGTGGCATACCTATTGTGATAAGTAAGAATTTTAACTGAGTTGAGTCCCTTGTTGATGTAGCAGCTAAATACATTTTGCACAAGAATAAAGAGAGTAGGGGATAAAGGATCCCCTTTCCTGAGACCCCGGAAGGCCTTGAAGAATCCAAAATGCTTCCCCATGAAAGAGGTAGAAATCCAAGCTGAGCTAAAGCAACAGAAAATAAGGTCAATAGTCCAGTTGGAGATCCCCATACAAGCCAGAACTCTAAGAACAAAACCACATTCTATCCTATCATATGCCTTTCTCATGTCCAATTTAACCACCAAATTTCCCCCAAAAGACCTGTTGTTGACGCCACTGATCATTTCTTGGACCAGACCGATTTCACCCTGAATTGACCACCCTTTAATGAAACCACGTTGTTCTGGATTCATTCACTCGTCCAGGTGAATGTCCAATCTCTTATTAAGAATATTGGCTAGGATCTTGTATGGTAAGTTACACATACTGATGGGTCTATATTTATCAATGGACTAAGGATTATTCACCTTCGATATACGAATCATTTTAGTAGCACAGGAAATATGCGGCAAATCCCCTCCCAGGAAGAAATCCTGAACAGCCCGAACTAGATCCCCTTTAATAATTTCCCACAAAGACCTGTAAAAAGACCCAGGGAACCCATCGGGCCCAGGAGAACTATCTAGGTTCATGTTTCAGGCCGCTTCATACACCTCATCCTATTCAATAATTCTTCTTAATTCGTCATCAATGACCTCTGAAACCCTGCTGGAGATAACCTCAAAAATCTCATCATCACCACTCGGGTACCCCCCAGCCATAGTAGGATTAGGATCATCCATTAGAGATTGAATAGCTTCATTAATCATAACCCCAACTTCCTCCTTATCTGTGGAGAAGGATCCATCCTCCCTGCGGATAATGGGCCTTTGGACATGCTGACGTTCCTTGATGCAAGCATGAAAATACCTTGTATTCCAGTCCCCCTCCTGAATCCATCTCACTCGTGCTTTCTCTCTATCCATCCTTTCCTGTTTAAGTAGATTATCAGATAAAGCATTGTTCTTCCTTCTCAGATCAGAAAAAATGGAGTCATCCCATTCTTGTTTCAATCTTTTCTCTAGACAATCCACCTCCTCGCTGATCTTATAGACATCATGGTTGTGGGCCAGGATGGTTCTCCTCCAGCTACGTAGAAGATTTTTAACCCACATAAGTTTGTTGTGAAAATTAGTTCAAGGATTCCCCCGATAGTGAGAATCCCAAGCTTCTCTTACCACTTCTAAGAAACCCAGTTCCTGCACCCAAGATTTGGAAAACATATAATGTTCCTCCCAGGATACCCCTGCACCAAGGGAAATGCGTAGCGGGGAATGCTCAGACAAAATCTGAGTCAAGTGAACGACTTGGGAGTCCAGGAACATGGATATTGCAGCATTATTCATCAGGCATCCATCAAGCCAACAGTATGAGCGCCTCCCCCCACGTTGGTTATTGCGCCAGGTAAAGATGCTTCCCTCAAAACCTGCATCCAACAAGCCACTCCGAGCCATAAAATAAATGAAAGAGTGACTGGAATTCCTGGGGAAAGCTCCACCCCATTTTTTCTCCTATGTACTAGCCACAATGTTGAAATCTCTGCCAACAATCTAGGGAGCCGCAACCAGATTGAAGCCCTCAAGATCACTCCATAAAGACTCCTTGTCCTGAGCATTGCACTTGTCATAAATAAATGAGAAGAAAAACTCTTGGAGCCCCACCGTTATCTTTGTGTTAAGAGACTGATCCGTTGTACTCAATAGATCAACACTGATGTGGTCTTTCCAAAAAATCCATATGTGAGAATTAGTAGGATCCCCATGTAAAAAACCATTTACTTTAAGCCTCTAAGAAAAATCAGAGATATTGTTGGATGCTTGTTTAGGTTACAAGAAGGCCACCAGAGATACTTGATTATTACTTAACTCACTGACTTGACCCTGGCCCCAAAGCCATGGCCATTCCATATTATGGATTTAAAAATTGACACGCGCCCATCGGGCTTTGGCCCCAGACTCCTGGACCTTTACCTTAAGAGAAGAGATATCACATACGCCCTCATCAGCTCTTGATTTTGATCTGGTTTTAACACCCATTTGCACCTGTGAGGAGGAGGCCATAGGAGATAGACCACTACTGGACAGCACCCTGCATGGGACCTCTAGAGAATTGAAACATAGGCCCTGACCTAGGATATGATCTGCAGGAAAGGAGGAAGAAACTGAATGGAGAGGAGCTTTAAGAGTTGCTGGCGAGGAGGGAGGAGAAGAGACCACTGGTCCGGGTGAAGAGGAAGACACCATAGGGCAGGGATCCAATAAAAGGAGTGGCATCCCCTCAGAATTCTGAAAATCCTTCTGGTCACACAGGCCTGAATCAACCATAGATATGTAAGTAATACAACTACTCTTGGGAACACTGATGTCCACCATTGGATCCCAAGGCCGAAGAAATATCCTAATGCCCATCTATGAGGAAAAAAGATCTGCCCCTAAATGAAGAACAAAATTTCCTTTTCCCAGAGAAATTCTAACTGGAACTAGAGCACGACTGGAAGAAATATTCCCCTCCCCTGCCTGCTTTTAAGATGTTATTGCGGATGAAAGTTCATAGTGACCCGAGACCTTACCACTGTCTCGTCCACTTCCATCACAGCCTATAGGAGGGCCCCTGTTATAAGACCTTGAATTCACTTGAATATCAGAACCCTTCGAGCGCGCTTTGCGGTAGACCTGCAAAGAGTGGCTAGAGAGATGAAAAAAGGAACAGAATCTGGGAAAAACAGGGTAAACCAGAGGTTGAAGCCTATCCGGCTTCCCTTCAATTCGCAACACCATATGATCCTACAAAGGACGAGAGATATCCATCTCAACGCACATCCGAGCTACTGACGCCTCCACCAAATGGAGAGTGTGATCATCCGCACATAGGAAGCAACCCAAAGAATCCCTGATGACCTTAAGGAAGGGTTCGGTCATGAGAAGCAGGGGAAGCCCAGGCAGAGAAATACAGACCACCGTGCGAGAGAATTCTCTTCCATGATGGATATCCATCGACCAACGTGAGAGGGAGAACCTCCATATCCTCACAAACCATGGCCTCTTACACCAATCAGTGACAAATTCTTCCGTGGACGCCAGCACTATGCAAAAAGACTTACAATCCAGAATCGACACCGAGGTCGGCCGATCAAGATTCCAACACCTCACAAAATCTTGGAAGAACTCCAGATAAGGCTTTTCTGCACCGAACCTCATGAACAACATCCACTAGAGATTCAAATATGCCTCCACAAACGATGCCATTGAAACCTAGAGCACCAGAGAACCATTTTCCGAGAAAGAAGACGCAACATCCTGGCCTGCTGAATCATCACTCTGAGGCAGATCTACACCCAAAACCTGTTGCTGAAGAAGGGCTTCCTTGAAAGAGAGACCAGTGGGATGAGGCAAACCCTCACCAGATTCCGAAGGGCCTGGCACATAACCCTTTTCCAAGAAAGCAGATCCGACCTCCGGGCTCGCTGACGCAGTGCTCTGAGTAAGATCGACACCCGGAGGAAGCTGCTGAAGGATGGCATACTTGAAAGAGAGACCAAGGAGGAGAGGCGAGCCCGCGCCAGTCATCAGAGGTCCAGTCACCGAGGACGACACGACCCCAAGGATCAGTGGAGCATTGGGTGGGAGAGCGTTTGAAAAATTCATTTGTAAGGGTTCTTTATTTTATCATCTTTATCCACATTTCTTTATCATGTTATACACTTTTATTTTAAATTAATAATGATGGGTTATATTTTAAAACCTCTCCCATACTTTCCTTATTATGTGCAAATTATTAGATACCCATTTCTTTTTCATTAATACCTCCTATGCACACCCATTACCATGTCGAATTTTAGTAAGCATCCTTTCCTTTCTCTTTTTATTCAAGATTATTTGCTATTGTATACCTTATTCTTATAATTATAAATGTGTTTACATGTATTTACATGTCCCTATTACTATAAACATCATTTATAAATTATGATAGACCCATTTCTCTCTCATTAACCCACTTTATGAATTTTTAAGTGATGTTGTTATGTTGTCGAATTTTCACTGTGATTTTTCATGCCAAACCAATTTTGTAGTGAATACCGTACCCATTTTCTATCAAGGGTGTTAAATTTTATGCACATATAACTTTTTATTGGGGAATTAAATGTATTTATTCCACACTCCTTGATCTTGAAATAAAATATGATGATTAATGGATCTAGTTTTTAAGATCTATGTGGCACACTTAAGCATGAGATGTAAATAAAAGTGACGGGTGTTCCTAGAATTATATAGCACTTCAATGCATTCGGTAACGTTTAGTATCATGATAATTCATGTTGGGATAGGGGTGTGCCTGATTATTTTATGAGAATTTATCCACCATGAGGTCATTTATCCTTGACCTATGTTTATGATGCAGTGTTTATGTTGTTTCCACATTTTTCATGTTATGATTATCAATCTATATAATACTTTATTATTCATGTTAATTTATTCCTCATTGAAATGAACTGTCTAAAATGTATTATTATCTTCATGTTATTCAATTTGTATTACCTTATTGGTCTTTATGGATCACCCCTTTCTTATGTATATCCCTAGGTTATCCAATGTAGTTATAAGCTCAATCATGTTAAATAATTTTTCAATAAATATGTTGTAATTCATGTTTAAAATTTTAATGAAATGTACCTAATTCCCAAAGACACAAGACTTATTTATCATTCGGGTTATATTAAGTGTTTTTGTATGTAATTAAATCATGTATTAATGTGTAATAAGGATAAGGGTTGTTATATTTGGTATCAAAGGAAAAGTTTATTTATTTTTGGGATCAGGATTAGAAAACTCTATAAAAAGACATAGAGATAGGACTAAGTAAGAGAATACATCCCTAAAAATTTTTTGAGTATAGAGTAAGTGGTTTATCAATAAAATACATCCTTGTTGGGATACTACAAGTGGATGAGGTTCTAACACATATGTACCTAGGGGTAACAACTCTGACAAGGTGTCCTGGGTGTGACTTGGGGTAACCTGGTATATGAAGATGGGCCTTATTGTGCACCTAATTTGACACTCTTGGGGGATATGATTTGGTAATTTCATAATCTTATTATGAACCATTATTAAAGAAATAAAAAATACCATAAGAATATATTTTATGAAATAGATCATGGATAACATAGATTGAATCCTATAAATTCATAAGTTAAGGAAATACATGTAATTTATAAGTTATCCCTTTAATGTCATTGGATTCTCCTTTATATGTTTAATAGTTTGAAAATACTCATCCATAATTTTCCTTTTATACTAGACAATGGCTGGAAATAATAGGAATTAGGTAAAAAATCATCATGAAGGGAAATGTAATGACTTCCCCAACTAAATTCCTAACCCGATAGGAGCAGGAATCATGAAATTCATTATGATACTCTCTCAACTGACTCGGGTTTTGAATAAAAACATAGATCAGGAGGAGTATCCAAATCCCCCCAAAAGAGAACAATATGCAATAGATAGATTCATGCAACAAAGGCCTGCTAATTTCAATGGATCATCTGATCCCTTAATCGTTGAACAATGGATCAACTCTATTGAGAATATCTTCATCATCCTTTAATGATCCGAACAAGAGAAGGTTATTTTGGTTGTTTATCATATAAAGGGTAAAGATGATCAATGGTGTAAATTGATCAAAAATATGAATCCTAATGAAGATATTGACGCAATGGGATGAAAGGATTTCCAGAAAATGTTTTTCAATAAATATTGTCCCTATACCCTCTAACTTAAAATGGAAAAGGATTTCCTTTCCCTCAAGAAAAAAGACAATGAATCTATTGGGTGTACAGGGAAAACTTTACAAGGCTTGCATAATACGCCTTAGGATTTGTCATTATCCCTTAATTCAAGGTTGATAGCTTCTTTGGTGATCTAAAACCTAGCCTATGGAAAGCCTTGGTGATCTGTGACTTTGATAGCTATAAGGAAATTTTCCAATGTTCCCTCAAAGTTGAAATAGATATTATCAAATCTCAAGGGTATCATGGGGATAAGAAGTGGAAAGTGGAGTTTAATTCCGGTGGATTTATAGAGATATCTAATGATGCCAGGAAATTCCAACACCCCACTTTTCAAAGGTGTGGAAAGAATCACCCTATAAATTTCTTGAAGGGGATGAGGAAATGATTTAGGTGTGGGAAAGAAGAGCACATAGCCAACGATTTCTGGAATAAAAAACCCGCTACTACGATAGATTAAAGGAATTCTCTAGTCAACCCTCACCATATTGTTCATTTCTATAACTGAAAGTAACCATGACACTTTTCAAACTAATTCACTAAGAAAAGGGTTTTCAGATACAACAAACAACCTCCAAGGTAGCAAGGGAGAGATTTTTCCATCACAACTACCGAAGTGGATCCCAAAAATGAGGTGGTGATAGGTACACTAGTTACTAATTCATGAATAGAGAATGTAATTTTTAATTCTAGTTCTCTAAATTCCTTCATATCATGAAAGTTTATTAGAACTATTCAAGAACCATCACAAATCATGTAAGTGGAGTTATCGATGAAGACAAAAAAGGGGAAATTATTGCATCCCAAGTATATAACTCCTCCCCTACCACAATTTGTGGGATGAACTTCCCAAAAAACATTTTCATACTCCCTTTGGTGGAATTTAATTAAATTATGGTCATGTATTTGATTTAACTTTATATATTCAACATAAATTTCCACAATAAGGAAATCACTCTTCACATTTTGAATCGACCCTCAATTCTGTACAAGTGAAAGGAGGAGGATGAATCTTATTCAGAACTATCATCTTAAGCATGGATATTATATCCCTATGAGAAAGCTTATCTAGCTAAAATTATTTAGTCTAAGGAAATAATCATCCTTGATGACATGTCCATTGTGAGGGAACATGCTGATGTATTTCTAGATGAATTTTTTGGTCTTCCTCCTAGCTAAGATGTTTAATTTTCAATTGAATTTATGTCTAGGGTGTTTCCATTATCTAAGACTCTGTATAGAATGGATGTTTTGGAACATGAGGAGCTAAAGAAACAACTACAAGTGAATCTAGATAAAGGGTTCATACAACCAAGTGCTTCACCAAGTATTACACCAATCATATTTGTAAAGAATAAGGATGGGTAAATGTGCCTTTTCATTGATTATCATGATCTCAACAAGATCATGATAAAGATAAAGTATCCTCGGACTTGAATTGATGACTTGTTCTATCATCTCTGTAGAGCACAATAATTTTCCAAGGTGGATCTATAGTCAGGATATTACTAAGTTAGGGTGACAAAGGAGGATATCCCCAAGAATTCTTTTCGTATAAGGTACAGGCACTATGAGTTCATAGTGATGCCTTTTGGACTCACTAATGATCCAAAAAACTTTATGGACTTGATGAATAGAATCTTTAGGGATTCCCTCAAAATATTTGTGGTATTATTTATAAATGACATTCTAATATACTCCAAAAGTAAGGAGGAGCATGAGGAGAATCAGATTACTGTTCTAAAAACCTTGAGAAATGAGAAACTTTATGAAATGTATAGAAAATGTGAGTTTTGGTTAAAGGAAGACTCTTTATTGGGACATATAATCACAATAAATGGGATATATGTAGACCCTTAAAAGAAATAAGTAATTGAAGGATGTTCAAGGCTAACCATTGTGACAGGTATTCGTAGTTTCCTTGGGTTAGCTGAGTATTATCGTTGATTTGTGAGAGATTTCTCATGATTGTAAAACCCTCTTACCAAGATAACTCATAAGGGAGTAAATTTTTCTTGGAATGATGAATGTGAAGATAGATTTAAGGAGTTGAAAAGGTCTTTTGTCACTACCTTTATTCTTACACTACCCTCAATTGGAGAAATTTTCTTCATATTCAGGGATGCTTCGAAAAAGAGCTTGAGCTATGTGTTAATGAAAAATGATAAATTCATAGCATATACTTCAAGGAATTTGAAAGTTCACAAACAGAACTACCCAATGCATGATCTGGATTTGGTTTTAGTGATCTTCGCTTTGAAAATTTTTCATCATTATCTTTTTGGGGAGAAGTTTGAAATATATACATATCACAAAATTCTCAAGTATATATTCACATAGAAAGATCTGAACATGAACCAACGAAGATAGTTAGAGCTGATCAAAGGCTATGAATAGTAAATTCACTACCATCCTGGGAAAGTGAATGAAGTGTTAGATTATATAAGTAGAAAGGATTCAGTAATTCTATCATTGATGAGAATTTATAAGGATCCAATCTTTTTAGATTTGAGAAGGATGGACATGGGAATTATAAAGGAAGGAACATAATTAACACTTCTACAAATTATTGCTCAACCTTCTCTTATGGTGAGGTTAAAGGATGATCAAAAAAATTATATAGGAATTCAGAAGAAATTAGAATCTATAAGGAAATGGAAATCCTCATATTTCAATGTTAATGATAAAGGTGTTGTGAGATTTGGGTCAATACTATGTGTACCATCAAAATCATGAGTTAAAGGAGCTGTTGGATGATTCAAATAGCCCAACCTTATCCATCCACCTAGAAAGAAAAAATATGTATCAAGATCTCTAAGAATACTATTGGTGGGAAAATATGAATAATGAGATCACATAATATACATAAATATGTCTTGTATGTTAGCAAGTGAAAGCGGAAATGAAAAAATCCAAGGGGATGATGCAACCATTACCCATACCTACATATAAATGGGAAAACATCACCATGGACTTTGTCACTGGTCTTAAAAAGACATAAAGAGGGAATAATTCTATATGGTTTTTGGTGGATCATCTTACAAATACTGCACACTTCATTATGATATGAGAGGAATTCTCACTGGATCTATATGCACGGATATACATTAGGGGACTGGTCAGGCTGCATGGAGTACCACTATTGATTATATCCGATCGAGATACAAGATTAACCTCTAAGTTCTAGAAAAGACTTAAATATTTTCTAAACACTGATTTGAACTTCATCATGGATTATCACCCTCAAATATATTTCCAATTAGAGCAGACTATTTACATATTTGAGGACATGTTGAGAGTATACTCAATTGACATCAAAGGGTGATCGTATCAACATATTCCTTTAGTCGAGTTCTCTTAAAACAATAGTTTCCAATCGATCATCCAAATGGATCCTTATGAATCCTTTATGGGAAGAGGTGAAGGACAAATGCATACTGGGATGAATTTGGTGAATCAAAACTGCTAGGTCTTGAAATTTTCAAGGAAATGGTGGGAAAGGTTAAGATCATTCAGTAGCATATCAAGGTTGCTCAAAGTTGACAAAATAGTTATAAAGACAATATTCTATGAGACCTAGAGTTTGATTTTGGAGACATGGTATTCATCTTCATATCTCCATGGAATAAAGTGATGATATTTTTAAATAAGGGAAAGTTTAGTCCAAGATACATAGGCCCCTTTGATATCCTTGATTGCATCGGAGTAGTGGCCTATCGACTTGCACTCCCACCTAACCTATATCGAGTTCATGATATATTTCATGTATTACTCTTGAGGAAGTATATATATGAACCCTTACACATACTAAATAAAAAGGTGGTACCATTAGAGAATGATCTTTCCTATGAGGATCATCTAGTGAAGATCTTAGATCGTGGAGACAAAGTTCTACTAAATAAGACAATACACCTTGTCAAAGTGATGTGGAGAAACAAAATGTTTAAATAAGAAACATGTGAATTGGAGAAGGTGATGAAACAGAGTTTCCCTCATCTTTTTTAATGTGGGAAATGAAAATTTCAAGGGCAAAATTACTTAAGGGGGAAGATTGTAACAACCCGAACTGTTATAAATGAAGTTTCCCATTTTAATTTAATTAAATGTCCTATTATGTAATATGGCTATAGAGAACACATGAAGTTACTTGGTTATATATTATTATATTTAAGATACCATTAATAATATTTACCATTGTTAATATATCCATTGAATAGTGATCATAATATTATTATAAATAGAGGGCATTTAACAAATCCAATTGACTCAGAAAATGGAAGTGATGGACTCAACCAGTAGAAACATGCCCTATGAAGACAATTTATAGGAGATTCTGAGGGAGATATCATCTCTTGGATTCACCCTTGACCAAGACCAAGTTGAGATCTAATAACTTAAGCATGATCAAAATCGTTTATGAAAGAAGGTTAATCTCATCGAGATCATGGACCAAACCATGTTCACTGAACGGCCCCATGAAAGTCTCATCATCGCGCACCATACTCTTAGGGTGTACGCTGGTGTAATAAAGGTATATTTATCAAGAACTTAATAATATTAATATGTTTATTTTATATAATAATTAATTTATTTTCATTTTTATTATTACTTTATAAATTATTTTTATTTTGATTCAATTAAACACAAATTGTATTTTCGGGTAATATTGAAATTCAATTAAGGGATTTATTTTGATATATTAATGGATTTTTGAAATAAATAGTATTTTAATAAAATTTTATTATTAAATAAGGATTATTAATTATAAATGGTCATATAATTTTTATAAATTGAAATGTACTTTTTATAAGGGTTCAAAAACTGTTATTCTCGAAAAACTCAGCATTTTTCAATAAATGTTGAATATTATTTTAAAAGTGAAAATGTACATATTTATAAAATTATTTAGATAAAATAAATATTTTTTTCAGAATCATAATGTTGAAATTATACAACGGTTAATTTTTCATAATTTTCTGAGACAGTTCAATGTTCAGGTAAAAATCAAATATCGTGTAAATATATGGTATGTTTTATGACATCCTAATGAACCAAAAATGATGTAATAAATACTATAATGGGTATCCTATAGAAAATATGTGTTTTCAACTTAAAATAATTTTTTAAATTTTATGTTATTAATTTTATAATGCCTTTATGAATTCTTAAAAAGATATAATATATTTTATGATTTTAAATTCATTTCTTTAAAAGAGTGTCTCACCTTCACATAAGAAAGGGTAATATTTTAATATTTTTGGACCTTTTCCTAATAAAATAATGAAAACCTCCAAAATTCGGTAAAAAACATGGACAAAAACTATGGTAAGTTTTTGAGTTTTGAATTTTTTTATTATACAGAGTCCAAAACCTAAGTTTGTGAAATATTAAATAATTCCCCTCTTATTTCGTATATAAACCCCACCAATATCCCGCTTATCTTAACTAAAAATCATTGTATCACATAATTAATCTTCAATACCCTCTCTATAATCCTCCCAAGTTATCCCAAGCTCTCAATAATCCCCTTTTCAATCTTTTAGATCCACACACTCAAGTAAGGGATCCTAACCTTCCTCTCTTTCTTTCAATTCAAGAATATTCCTTGAAATTAGTCTTTATGATTTCAATTGGTTATATTGTAATTCATTTAATATGATTCCATTACTATCCAAATTATTTTATTTGAATGAAATACTATTTATATTCTCTCATTTTTACCTTTATCTAAGTCATTACTATGTCGATATTTCATAAGGGAACCATGTCTTCCACTCTCCTCTTTTATCAAGCACTCCTTTTAATGTTATGTCTTTTAATTTCCATTTTATTATGTTTGGATGTGTTATTATATATCCCCATTACTTTAAATTTTAATTATAAATTATTATATCTCCTTTCACTCTCATTTATCCCTCCTATGAACCTTTATGAACACTTGTTACCATGCCGAAATTTGGTAAAGGTTCTTTCCTTTCTCATCTTTATCCAGGTTTCTTTATCTTGTTATATCCTTTTATTTTAAATAAATAATGATGTTTTATGTTTTCTAACTTCATAATTACTTCCCTTATTATTTATAAATTATGAGAGACTCATTTCTCTCTCATTAAGCCCACCCATGTGCACCCGTTACCATGCTGAATTTTCATAAGCATCCTTTACTTTGTCTTTTTATTCAAGATTATTTATTATTGTAAATCTTATTATTCTAATTATAAATGTTTTTACATTTCCTTAAATGTAACTATTACTATAAAATTAATGTAAAAAATATGATATACCCATTTCTCTATCATAAAACCATTTTATGAATTTTTAAGTGATGTCGTTATGATACTGAATTTTCACTACGATTTTCCATGCCAAACCAATTGTGTAGTGAATACCATACCCATTTCCTATCAAGGGTGTTAACTTTTATGAACATATAATATTTTATTGGGGAATTAAATATATTTATTCTACACTCATTTACTGTGGAATAAAATTTGATGATGAATGAATCCATGTTTTAAGATCTATGTGGCACACTTAAGCATGAGATGTAAATGAAAGTGACGGGTGTGACCAGAATTATATAGTGATCTAATTAATTGGGTAATATTTAGTATCATGATATGTCATGTTAAGATAGGGGAGTACCTAATTAATTTATGGGACTTTTTACACCATGAAGTCTTGGTGGTTTATCCTTGACCTATGTTTATGATGCAGTGTTTTAAGTTGTTTCCACATTTCTCATGTTATGATTATCATGCTATATCATGATTTACTATTCATGTTCCTTTATGCCTCATTGATATGAATTGTCTAACATTTATTTTTATCTTAATTTTATTCCATGTTTATTCCCTTATTTTGATTTATGGATGACCCCTTACTTATGTATTTCCCTAGGTTATCCAGTGCAGTTTTAAGCTCAAGCATGTTAAAGAAGTTTTAAATAAAGATGTTGTAGTTCATGTTTAAAATTGTAATGTAATGTACCTAATTCCCAAAGACACTAGACTTGTCAATATTTTGGGTTTTATTAAATGTAATTTTATATAATTAAATAATCTATTAATTTGTGATAAGGAGAAGGGTTGTTATAGGTTATACTTCTAAAGGAAACTTATATGAGTCTCAATAAAATATGTCTTGATAATATCATCTTTGATTGTTTACAAGACCTCAAGATTATAAAGGTTTGGAACTCTTTCCTAAAGAAAAAGATTATTTCCATGTCTGATTCCCTTAATACTTCATTAGACCCTTTTTAAAGAGTGGAAAATATCAAAACTAATGAGAATATCCTTAGCTAATAGATCTATCCATAAACACGTTTCTTTAAGATGTAGCCATGAGAAATCTGATTATTAATGGATATATTGGACAATGTTTGTAAAAGGTTTCCCCATTTTCATTTATAAATGGTCTATAAAATTATTACCAAAGATTATGTATGAGGATACTTGGCTTCATGATTGATGATGAAGCTCCTGCATCAAATATAGAAAACATGAGAATGGTTTTATCCCATTTGTTGGGATAGAGGTAAACTTTTTATAGGGGTAAAGGCTGGGAATCTAGCTCATCATAGTCTTCTATTTTCTAATCGTCCTGGATAGTATTATAACTGACCTAGTCATACTTTCAATATTTTCATTATTTAAACATTATAGTTCTTATGAATAAGTAATACATGGAATTTATATCCTTGCTTATTCAATTAGATGATCTTCTTTAAATCCTCTAGATATATCGGTAGTATCATATACCTTTAAAAAAATTATTCAAGTTGAGTTTAACATGTATGTGATTTATATTGTTCTGATGGGTCAAGAGACTTATATTTCTAATTCACTCCATATTTAATGAGTGCTTCTAATTATTCAAGCTTAAATTCCACCCTAACCACAGCTTCAAGGCCATCATTATTCATTTTTTCATCAAAAAAGATTTAGGTATTTCATAAGATTGTAACACCCCAAGATTCTACGGTACGCTTCTCTTTGAATAATGTGATAGCATGTGTTGTACACAACACCGAGTTCTAACACACCATAACCAATCAAACTAGCTGCTATGAATAGTAATACCTACTTTTTGAAATTATATATATTTTATATTTCAAAATGGACTTCATTTTTGGATTCGGAATATTGAATTTAGCCTAAGGTGAAATTTTGGTACTTTTCGGATAACTTTAATATTTTGATGAATAGTGAAAATTACTAAATTTTAATTAAAAACAACTTTTTTAATCAAAATAATTAATAGTGATAAATTGTGAATTTGAGTGGTTTTAAAGTATATTTATAATATATTTTTACCATTTAATATAATTTTGGTCATTGGACATAATTTTACAATTAAACCGGACATAAACAAGTGTCAATCTTTTGATAGTTATTATCTCTTAAAAACACGTTTTTTGTTTTAAAAACGGGAATTAATTTTAAATTAATTTCTTCCACTTATGTGTTTTTAATTTGGAAAAATTGATTCCATATTTGGAATCAGGATGTTAAAATTGTTTAAATAGGTAACTTTTATTTTTATACATTTTGAATAATTACTTCGGTAAATATTTTATTTACCATGGTTAAGGGTAAATCCGGTAAATAAGGGTTAAAAAATAATATTATAATAATACTAAATTGCCCAAAAACGTGTCCTAGACTTATTTTTTGATACATGTTCGACCATAGGCATCTTTGGGTCGATTTTGGGACCCCATGGAGCCACTTGTAGGTGATAGGGACACTTAATTTTAATTAAGTTAAGATAAGTACAAAAATGACATAAGCATATATCTTTTAGAAAAACAATTTTTACATAGGGTTATATATGTTGTATTTTCGACTATAAATATTCATTATAAATCTAAAAATATTTACTACATAATTATATTTTATTTATAATTTTTAGACTTTAAATAATTTAATTTATTTATGACACAATTATGATGCAGTAATTACCATAATAGTGAAAAATTAAAATAATTGATATTATAAATACCCAAATAAATATAATTTGAGACTTTTAATGAATTACAATAATTTTATAGGATAATATGACATATTAGGATTGATTTAATTTACTTTTTTAGAAGTAATAATTTTTTTATGAGTTTCACAAAAATCAACTATTGAATAGTGTCAAAATTGACATAAAAGAGTTTTTTAAAACAAATATTATATTATTAATTGATATTAAATTCCTAAAAATCTAAGGTTCGGCCAAGAGACTTATATCATGATAGTTATATAATTAATGGACCACTTGGGGGTCTCTTGAATATATATAGTAAGTTTATTAATCATATAATATAAAAATACAAAGAGACATTGTAAAAGTGAAACTAATTAACTTAGAGTTAATACTTAAAGATAAGGTTAATATAAGTACCCAAACCTGTATAAATTCTATTGGTTGAGTGGTTTTCGACCCATACCCACCTTTACATTTAAATAATCCACTTTTGAGCCATTAGAAACCGAATATGAATTTATTATAAATTAATATTTCTAGCTTTTCCGAAGGTGCCCCTCACCCCTCTTATAAAAGGGCACTCATCCTTCTCATTTCTTCACACCTTAAAAGCCTTTTGGTTCGGCAAAACTCTACCCAAATACTCTCCCAACTTCCCTAAATAAAACCTAGATGCCTTAGTTTGATCAGAAAGCCAACCTAAGGAGCCCTTTTGATCAAATCAAAAGGAAGAACCCGAAGAAGAGGTAATGTTTTCACCACCCCTTTTCAAGTTCCTTTCTTCTTCCACTTCTTCATTCAATGTTATTACCATTCTAAAATAATAACTCCAGTATATTATATATACTGTGATTTTATTATAAATATGTTACAACCATATTCAGTATTCTATCCACCCTTTGAATAACATGTCACCATATGTGCGTACGTACGGCTTACCGTCTCCACGTCGTGGTGTAATTGTTATTCAATATATTATTATTTGGATGGGTATAATAATGATTTGTAACTCATGTAAATAATAAATATAACATGTTAATTATTATGTATATATGATATAACATCCATTTATATATTATTTTAATATCAAAAGAATGATATTGTCGGCCGTGCGTACGTACGGACTACCGTCTCCACGAACGCGATGAGATTCATTCTCCATCGTATCCATTCAAGTATAATTATAATTTGATGATTTAAAAATGATTTTTAAGGACTTGATATCATTTTGGATATGAATAATATACAACCTATCCATTATAAACATGGCTTACGTAATAAAACATATAAAAGAAAACGAGTAAGTTAACACCCGAAACAACGATAATACTAAGATATTATTAACAAATCAATGTTAAAAGATCATATATGATATCATATTAATGTATATGATTATTTTATAATTTAATAACAATTATTTCACCATTATACATGAGTTTAACCTACCCCAACCAAGTAAAAGTACAAGGTAAGGGTTATTTCACAATCTCTTCATTATCCGAGGTTGTTTATACGTAATAATCTACTGGGATCTCTTTATCATCCACATCCATGTTTATTAAAAATGTATTTCAAAACATTTTTACTATTTAAAAGAATATGGGTTAAAGTCATTTATACCCTTGTTTGACTTTTATAAGATTTTTATAAAGGAATATTTCCATCGTTTTCCAAACAAGGTGCTTTTAACCTTTTCGAAAGAATTAAGGTTAGAATGTTTTTTTAACTTATACGGCGGGTGCGGCTATTTTCCGCCGTTATAAAATCGTCGAAGCTTCCCTTACAAGCTTATAATAATATTTTCAAAGAAAATGTTTTATTTTATAAATATATTACTCTTAAATGATTTCAAAAATAGAAAGAGATATTTCTCTAAAAAGAGTTTTTATTTCATCTATGTCAACATCCTTTGATGGATTTTACGCTTATTTGAAGTTGATTTATTATGATACAAAACTTCTATATTGTATTGAAGGTTTTGTGATATGTTTTACTGTGGATATGATATTTTTATACCATTCATATTTTATGGTTAAATTATTGACATTTTGTATGCTAGTTTTAATACGATTGTTTATGTTATGTTTAAACCTTTTCATATGGGAATGCATTGGACTTAATATGTGACGGGTGGAGCCTGCTATAGCTCCCCGATGCATCGGTAGGTCTCATGAGGAAAACTAGTGTCTTGGAACAAGGCCTTGACAAAATCGTATTTGTAGTCTTGGCACGAGGCCTTGGCTATGTGGTTATGACAGTCTGGCATTATGCATTCCATCATTATGAAAGTGGTTATTGATATTTCATGTGATTATTCGATTAGTAGAATATCCATGTGAATAAGTAAATGGAATTATTTCATTTTATTTTTTCCATACTATGTTTAAGTTCAAGCTTAAAAGGCTTTTGTTTTAGTTATACATTGCCTTAAATGTTTATTCTTATTTATGAAAGTTTCCGCTATATTGTTATCCTTACTGGGAATTTGAGCTCACCCCTTTTCTATGTTTTATTTTTCCCAGGGTATGAAGAAGTAAATTATGAATGACCTGCAGGGATAGTATGTGGGGATATGAGTGTGGAATATGAAGAAAAGATGTTGTTGTAGTTTTCATTTTTATGATGTAACGTAAGACTTATGAATATATCTAGTATTTCCAAGGCTACTAAACCAATATGTCTTTTGAGATTTGATCCTTCTTGTGATCATGCCAATGTTATGTAATAATGCACCGACTCTAGGTAACTGGGGTCGGGGAATTACAGTTGGTATCATAGGAAGTTTAGTACAAACCTTGGAAGCTAGATTTAGATAAACTCTGATTAGAGCACATAGATTTAAGATGGACTTTGAGGATTAGTATAGAAGAACTTCCTAGAATTTTGGTATTGTAGAGATTTTGTGAGTTTTCCAAGAAATAAATCTCTGTCTGGATACGAGCAGGTAGAGGCAGCTCTGGCACAGATGTACCTAGGGGTAAAACCCGAAAACGCCGCTTTGATCTAGACTCGAACGGGAACTGGTGCACGACAACGGGCCTTGCTGCACTCTTGGTTACGACACTCCCAGGGGATATGCTTAGGATAACTCTCATTTTCTTTAAAAATCATTATGAAGGGTTTATGAGTATATACTTCCTCAAAGAAAACATTTTTATGATTATGGATTATATCTATAAATAGTTCAATTTATGTTAAGTGTTTTATAAGTATGGGATTATGTATTTTGATTCATAAACTGATCTAGTTTATGCCATTGTTTAGAAATGGCGCCTAGTGGAAGAAATGGAAACTGTATCAATGCACGCACTCCATGTAGGGATTTCCCTCCTGCTCAAGATAATTATAGTGGATCTGGTGATGCAACTGGTGTTGATCAGCTAATCACCATACTGGGACAACTCACTCAGGTTATGAATAATAACCTTACCCGTATGGAGCACCCTGATCCGCAGCGTGGAGGATCAATGTTAGATCAATTCATGAGGCAACAACCACCAACATTCAATGAGAGTACAAATCCCTTAGTAGCTGAGCAATGGATATTTTCCCTAGAGAAAATATTTCAGGCTTTGGTGAGTAGTGAAAGGGAAAAAGTTATCATGGCAGTTTACCACCTCACTGGAGATGCTGATCAATGGTGTTCATTGATTCAAAATACGAAGGAAGATGATGAAGTATCAAATATGGAATGGAGGAAGTTCAAAGATCTGTTTTTAGAAAAATACTTTCCTCGCGACCACCGAGCAGATATGGAAAGGCAGTTTCTGAGTCTGAGACAAAAGGAGGATGAGAATGTCGCAAAGTATGAGGTTAACTTTACAAGGTTAGCAAGGTATGCTGGATATTATATACGTAACCCAAGAAGTAAGATTGATCGTTTCTTTGATGGGTTAAAACCATTTCTCCGTCAATCATTGGTCTCACAATCCTTTTCATCGTACGAAGACATTGTCTCATGTGCTATCAAGACCGAAAAGGAATTCTCTAAGTCTTATGACTTTAAAGAAAAGAAAGAGAAGAAGAGACCTGCTGATCAATCTGGGAATGGAAATAAGGGGAAGAAGGGAAAGGTTGAATATCCATCCTATGGTAAATGTGGTAAGAAACACCCCGGTACTTGCTTGAAGGGAACAGGAGTCTGTTACAAGTGTGGTGAAAAAGGCCACCAAGCTCGTGATTGCAAGGGGAAGAAGGAAGCTACCAATGTTCAGTGCTACAATTTCAGGGAGATGGGGCATTATGCAAATGAATGTCCTAAGCGTCAGGATAACCTACCTCAGAAAAGGCCAAGGGATCAAGGCCAAGATTATGCTATCACTACTGCTGAGGTAGAAGCTCCGAAAGACGTGGTGGCAGGTAATTTAATGGTTTCCTCAAGTTTAGTAAATGCATTATTTGATTCTGGATCATCGCATTGTTTCATATATTCCCAGTTTTCTAAGAAAATTAGATATTTCCAATTTTATTTAACAAGGGAGTTGTCAGTTAAAACTCCTCAGGGAAGTATCATTGCAACAAAGTTTTGTGAATCAGTCCCCATTAGAGCACATAAATATTCTTTATCTTCTGATCTCTTCATCATACCTATGATTGAGTTTGATATAATCCTCGGTATGGACTGGCTTTCGGACTATGATGTGAAGATTTATTGTAAGAAGAAATAGGTTACGATTCTTGATGATGATGATAAGGAACACCTTATCTTTAGAGAAGAATCGTCACCACCTAATTCTTATTTAAATCCACCCCCAGTAGCTCAACTAAATTCAATTATTGGGGAGGAAGAGAATGAAATAACTTTAGGTGAGGAAAAGAATGTTCAAATAGAGGATGTACCTGTTGTGAAATAATTTGTAGATGTATTTCCGGAAGATTTACCTGGACATCCTCTAGAACGAGAAGTTGAGTTTTCCATTGATTTAATTCCTGGATCAAGGCCTATATCAAAGACCCCTTATAGAATGGCCACTGTAGAATTATTTTAACTAAAGAAACAACTAGAGGAATTGAGTAATAATAGATTTATTCGCCCTAGTATTTCTCCATGGGGAGCCCCTGTTCTTTTTGTTAAAAAGAAAGATGGATCTATGAGGTTGTGTATCGACTACAGGGAGATCAATGCTATAACAATAAAGAACAAGAATCCCCTACCACGCATTGATGATTTATTTGACCAACTTCATGGAGCTCAATACTTTTCAAAGATTGACCTTCGATCTGGATACCATCAGTTGTCTGTGAAGAAGGAAGACATTCCGAAGACAGCATTTCGAACCAGGTATGGGCATTACGAGTTTACTGTAATGCCTTTTGGATTGACTAATTCACCCTCTGTATTCATGGATCTGATGAATATAGTTTTCAAGGAGTATCTCGATGAATTTTTGGTGGTATTTATTGATGATATCTTGGTATATTCCAAAAGCTACGAAGATCATGAAAATCACTTGCGCATTATCTTGAAGACTCTAAGAAGGCATGAATTATATGGGAAGTTTAGCAAGTGTGAATTCTGGCTTCAGGAGATTTCTTTTCTTGGCCATATTTTCTCTAAATATGGAATCTCTGTTGATCCTTCTAAGACCAAGGCAATCCAAGAATGGCCAGCACCTACGAGTATAACTGAGGTACATAGTTTTATTGGTTTGGAAGGTTATTATCGACGTTTCGTCCAGAATTTTGCCCGATTGGCTAACCCATTAACGAAGATCACACGTAAAGGGGTTAAATTTGTTTGGAAAAAAGAGTGTGAAGAATGTTTCGAAGAACTGAAGAGAATATTAGTCAATGCTCCTATATTGACTCTACCATCAGGGAATGATGGGTTCGTTATTTATAGTGATGCATCGAAGAAAGGACTTGGTTGTGTCCTTATGCATAATGATAGAGTTATTTCTTATGCATCACGACAGTTGAAAATTCATGAAAAAAACTATCCTACTCATGATCTTGAGTTAGAAGCTGTGATCTTTGCTTTGAATATATGGAGGCACTACCTATATGGTGAAAAATGTGAGATTTATACTGATCACAAGAGTTTGAAGTATATTTTCTCACAAAAAGAACTCAACATGAGGCAAAGGAGATGGCTTGAATTACTCAAGGATTATGATTGCATGATACACTACCACTCGAGGAAGGAAAACAAGGTGGTAGATGCTTTGAGCAGAAAAGATCATGGAATTTTGAACAATATGAGAATTGAAAGGGATCTAATTTTCATGGATCTAGTGAATATGGACATGGGAATAACCAGGGAAGGAGAAACATCAATTCTTTTTCAAATGGTTTCCAAACCATCTTTACTAGAAAGGATTAAGAGTTCTCAGACCGATGATGAAGAATTTCAAAAGAAGATTAAAGCTGTAAATGATGGGAGACTGAGAGACTTTGTGTATGAAGATGGAATTTTGAAATTCAGGAAGAGACTTTGTGTTCCCGATATACCTGATCTAAAAAGGAAATTGTTGGATGATGCTCATAGTTCCAATTTCTCTATACACCCTGGGAGCACCAAAATGTATAGAGATTTGAAGGAACATTTTTGGTAGGACAATATGAAGAGTGAGATTGCTGATTTTGTGTCAAGATGTATGGTTTGTCAACAAGTGAAAGCTGGAAGGAAACACCCTGGAGGAGTCATGCAACCTCTTCCCATACCAGAGTGGAAATGGGACAATATTACGATGGACTTTGTCATGGGGATACCAAAGACTCCTAGAAGGAATGATGCAATATGGGTTATTGTTGATCGTCTTACCAAGTCAGCACATTTTCTTGCTATAAGACAAGATCTTCCACTGGAACGTCTATCAAGACTATATATTAATGAAGTTGTGAGACTTCATGGAGTACCCCTATCGATTGTTTCTGATCGTGATCCCCGTTTTACTTCAAGATTCTGGAAGAGTCTTCAGAAATCCTTGGATACTGAACTTCATTTGAGCACTGCCTACCACCCTTAGACAGACGGACAATCATAACGGACTATTCAAACCATAGAAGACATGTTTAGATCCTGCTCACTTGACTTTCAGGGTATGTGGGATCAGTATTTACCTCTGGTAGAATTTTCCTATAACAATAGCTTCCATTCGAGTATTCAGATGGCACCATATGAAGCGTTATACGGAAAGAGATGTCGCACACCAACCTGTTGGGATGACGTTGGTGAAAGAAAACTTGTAGGTCTAGAACTGGTGGAGGAAATGATAGAAAAGGTTAAGGTAATCCAAAATCACATCAAAGCAGCTCAAAGTAGGCAGAAGAGCTATGCCGATAATCAAAGGAAGGATTTGGAATTTCAAGTCAGTGATCATGTTTTCCTGAAGGTATCTCCATGGAAGGGAGTCGTACGTTTTGGTAAGAAAGGTAAATTGAGTCTCAGGTACATCGGACCTTTCGAAATTCTAGAACGAATTGGGGCTGTAGCTTACCGATTGGCAATGCCGCCAAGTCTCTCCAAAGTTCACGATGTGTTCCACGTATCTCTGTTGAGGAAATACATGCCTGGCCCAATGCATGTACTCACCTATAAAGAATTAGAACTGGAACCTGATCTGTCTTATTGTGAAGAGCTCGTCAGGATTCTTGATATGAGAGAACAAGTACTGAGAAACCGGACGATGCGTCTGGTAAAAGTTTTGTGGAGAAACCATAAGATAGAAGAGGCAACGTGGGAACCCGAGGAACTTATGATGA
This sequence comes from Viscum album, assembly GCA_963277665.1. NCBI lineage: Eukaryota > Viridiplantae > Streptophyta > Magnoliopsida > Santalales > Viscaceae > Viscum > Viscum album. The sequence continues at coordinate 1,769,378,265 of OY728123.1, forward strand.
AGAACCACCCAAGTCTTTTCATGTGATAAGTATTCTAGAAATTTCAAGGATGAAATTATTTGAAGGATGGGAGAATGTAACACCTCAAGCTTCAACGGTACGCTTCTCTTTGAATAATGTGACAGCGTGTGTTGTACGCAACACCGAGTTCTAACACACCATAACCAATCAAACTAGCTGTTATGAATAGTAATACCTACTTTTTGAAATTATATATATTTTATATTTCAAAATGGACTTCATTTTTGGATTCATAATATCGAATTTATCCTAAGGTAAAATTTTGGTACTTTTCAGATAACTTTAATATTTTGATGAATAGTGAAAATTACTAAATTTTAATTAAAAACAACTTTTTTAATCAAAATAATTAATAGTGATAAATTATGAATTTGAGTGGTTTTAAAGTATATATAGAATATATTTTTACCATTTAATACAATGTTGGTCATTGGACATAATTTTACAATTAAACCGGACATAAACAAGTGTCAATCTTTTGATAGTTATTATCTCTTAAAAACACGCTTTTTATTTTAACAACAGGAATTAATTTTAAATTAATTTCTGCCACTTATGTGTTTTGAATTTGGAAACATGGATTCCATATTTGGAATCAGGATGTTCAAATTGTGTAAATAGGTAAATTTTATTTTTAGATATTTTGAATAATTATTTCGGTAAATATTTTATTTACCATGGTTAAGGGTAAATCCGTTAAATAAGGGTTAAAAAATAATATTATAATAATAATAAATTACCCTAAAACGAGTCCTAGACTTATTTGTTGATACATGTTCGACCATAGGCATCTTTGGGTTGATTTTGGGACCCCATGGAGCCACTTGTAGGTGATAGGGATACTTAATTTTAATTAAGTTAAAATAAGTACAAAAATGACATAAGCATATATCTTTTAGAAATAAAAATTTTGCATAGGGTTATATATGTTGTATTTTCGACTATAAATATTAATTATAAATCTAAAAAGATTTCATACATAATTATATTTTATTTATAATTTTTATAATTTAAATAATTTAATTTATTTATGACACAATTATGATCCAGCAATTACCATAATAGTGACAAATTAAAATAATTGATATTATAAATACCCAAATAAATATAATTTGAGACTTTTAATGAATTAAACTAATTTTCTAGGATAATATGACATATTAGGATTGATTTAATGTACTTTTTTCTAAGTAATAATTCTGTTTTGAGTTTCACAAAAATCAACTATTGAATAGTGTCAAAATTGACATAAAAGAGTTTTTTAAAACAAATATTATATTATTAATTGATATTAAATTACTAAAAATCTAAGGTTCGTCCAAGAGACTTATATAATGATAGTTATATCATTAATGGACCACTTGGGGGGTCTCTTGGATGTATATAGTAAGTTTATTAACCATATAATATAAAAATACAAAGAGACGTTGTAAAAGTGAAACTAATTAACTTAGAGTTAATACTTAAAGATAAGGTTAATATAAGTACCCAAACCTATCTAAATTCTATTGGTTGAGTGTTTTTCGACCCATACCCACCTTAAAATTTAAATAATCCACTTTGGATCCATTAGAAACTGAATATGAATTTATTATAAATTAATATTTCTAGCTTTTCCAAAGGTGCCCCTCACCCCTCTTATAAAAGGGCACTCCTCCTTCTCATTTCTTCACACCTTAAAAGCCTTTTGGTTCGGCCAAAATATGCCCAAATACTCTTACAACTTCCCTCAATACAACATAGAGGCCTTAGTTTGATCAGAAAGCCAACCTAAGGAGCCCTTTTGATCAAATGAAAAGGAAGAACCCGAAGAAGAGGTAATGTTTTCACCACCCCTTTTCAAGTTCCTTTCTTCTTCCACTTCTTCATTCATTGTTATTACCATTCTAAAATAATAACTCCAGTATCTTATATATATTGTGATGTTATTATAAATATGGTACAACCATATTCAGTATTCTATCCACCCTTTGAATAACATGTCACCATACGTGCGTACGTACGGATTATCGTCTCCACGTCGTGGTGTAATTGTTGTTCAATATATTATTATTTGGATGGGTATAATAATGATGTGTAACTCATGTAAATAATAAATATAACATGTTAATTATTCTTTATATATGATATACCATCCATTTATATATTATTTTAATATCAAAAGAATGATATTGTTGCTCGTGCGTACGTACGGACTACCGTCTTCACGAACGCGATGAGAATCATTCTCCATCGTATCCATTCAAGTATATTTATCATTTGATGATTTAAAAATGATGTTTAAGGACTTGATATCATTATGGATATGAATAATATACAACCTATCCATTACAAACATGTCTTACGTAACAAAACATATAAAATAAAACGAGTAAGTTAACACCCGAAACAACGATAATACTAAGATATTATTAACAAATCAATGTTAAAAGATCATATATGATATCATATTAATGTATATGATTCTTGTATAATTTAATAACAATTATTTCACCATTCTATAGGAGGTTAACCTACCACAACCAAGGAAAAGTACAAGGTAAGGGTTATTTCACCATCTCTTCATTATCCGAGGTTGTTTATACGTAATAATCTACTGGGATCTCTTTATCATCCACATCCATGTTTCTTAAAAATGTATTTCAAAACATTTTTAATATTTAAAAGAATATGGGTTAAAGTCATTTATACCCTTTTTTGACTTTTATAATAGTTTTATAAAGGAATCTTTCTGTCGTTTTCCAAACAAGGTGATTTTAACCTTTTCAACAGAATTAAGGTAAGAATGTTTTTTTAACTTATACGGCGGGTGCGGATATTTTCCGCCGTTATAAAATCGTCGAAGCTTACCTTACAAGATTATAAGAATATTTTCAAATAAAATGTTTTATTTTATAAATATATGACTCTTAAATGATTTCAAAAATAGAAAGAGATATTTCTCTAAAAAGAGTTTTGATTTCATCTATGTCAACATCCTTTGATGGATTTTACGCTTATTTGAAGTTGATTTATTATGATACAAAACTTCTATATTGTATTGAAGGTTTTGTGATATGTTTGACTGTGGATGTGCTATTTTTATACCATTCATAGTTTATGGTGAAAGTATTGACATTTCGTATGCTAGTTTTAATACGAATGTTTATGTTATGTTTAAACCTTTTCATATGGGAATGTATTGGACTTAATATGTGATGGGTGGAGCCCGCTATAGCTCCTCGATGCATCGGTAGGTCTCATGAGACAAACTAGTGTCTTGGCATAAGGCCTTGACAAAATCTTATTTTTAGTCTTGGTATGAGGCCTTGGCTATGTGGTTACGACAGTCTGGCATTATGCATTCCATCATTATGAAAGTGGTTATTGATATTGCATGTGATTATTCGATTAGTAGAATATCCATGTGAATAAGTAAATGGAATTATTTCATTTTATTTTTGCCATACTATGTTTAAGTTCAAGTTTAAAATGATTTTGTTTTAGTTATACATTGCCTTAAATGTTTATTCTTATTTATGAAAGTTTATGCTATATTGTTATCCTTACTGGGCATTTGAGCTCACCCCTTTTCTATGTTTTATTTTTCCCAGGGTATGAAGAAGTAAATTATGAATGACATGCAGGGATAGTATGTGGGGATATGAGTGTGGAATATGAAGAAAATATGTTGTTGTAGTTTTCATTTTTATGATGTAACGTAAGACTTATGAATATATCTAGTATTTCCAAGGCTACTAAACCAATCGGTCTTTTGAGATTTGATCATTCTTGTGATCATGCCAATGTTATGTAATAATGCACCGACTCTAGGTAACTGGGGTCGGGGCATTACAAATATGATCTCTTATGGGGGACAAAATATTCATAATTTCCTCAAAACTGGGAAAATTTTGTTTGGTCATCATGGGAACTAATCTAAAATAATTGGAGTTCCTACTCCAATATTCTATTCTTAGATGTCATATTTTGGATGTGATACACATAATATGATTGATGTTCAATTAGTATATATAACTTTCAGTTTGTGTGAAAAAAAATTTCATCAAAGAATAATCAGATATATTTGATCTACTATTAGAAGGATATGGATACACAGGTGTTAAAGATGAATAATTCATATTGAGGAGGAGAATTAATTTGTTGAGGTGAACTAACATTTAGTATAGAAACTCAATCCTTTTACACATATCATTACATGATTTTTAGCATAAACATCTATTAATTATAACCCAAAGATTGTAAGGCTAAGTGTATTTGGAAAACTAGGTTCATAATACATAAAAGTGAGTCTAAAAATAAGAAAATTTATTTTATTCTCCATAAAAAACTTCTGAATCATTTTAAGATCCTAAAATTCATGGGATAACTTTAGGAAGACATAAACAAAAGGGGTGAGCTAAAAATCCAAATAAGGTAATAAACATGATAAGGAAACATAACATGTGAGTTAAAGACATAACATGATATCATAAAATATAAGGTATATGAGTAATCACATAGAATCATAACATAAATAACATGGTATCATAAGATCATGGAATCATAATATCATGGAATCATAAGATTTTGGAATCATAATATCACAGCATCATAAGATCATAATATCATAATATCATGGAATTATAAGGAATGTGGTGGTAACAAAAAACATGACATAAACATGATTCATTTCTAACTTTCTAAAAAATATCACATGGTGCAGAAATTCCCATAATGTATTAGGTTTACTCCTTAATCCTATACATAACACCTCATGAGACTAAAAACCTTACCCAACACACTAGAGTACTATTTTGGGTGCACCCATCAAAAAATGTTCATGAATTATGTGTTCCATAAAAGTAAATAACTCATAAGGAATAAAAATAATAATTACCCATGTAAATAAAATGTGTTTCATAATCTGATCACATATCATAATCAAAATAAATCTCATAATGAAGGAATTTGAGAGATTAACATAAGCCATGTATTACCCAATCAAAGGAAAAGATAATAAGGTAGGTATATATGAGAGAGACAAATATACAAAATTTAAAATCAATCCATGGAATCAAATATTGTTTTCATTTATGAATGGAAATTCTATAAAAAGGATTAAAAATTTATTAAGTAAAATAACCTTTCCACTTTAAAAAACTTTTTAAAAACTAAAAATTATGAAAATATCATGGAATTAATTTTATTTGAAAATAAACTTAGAAACTTGTAAAGAAATCTTCAAATAAAATAATTTTCATGATGGTGGGTAATTTCATGCATGTTGTATAAGTTAAAAAACATTCCTTTCACACATTGGTAGAACAGTTAAAAAAGAACCTCATTTGGAAAATGACAAGAATATTACTTTTAAACCATTTTTAAAAAAATCAAAAAGAGTAAAATTACTTTAAAAAATCATATAATAATATCAAAAACATTTTTAAAAAAATCAAGAAAATATGGACTTGGAAGAGAAAGGGTTTTCGACCGAAGAGAGAAATAAAGCCGAGTTTACTTAAAAGAATTTTCTCAAAATATTTAAATACCAAAGGGAGGGAAATGATATTATTACTTGAAAAGTTAATTAATAAAAAGAGGATAATAAAATGTAAATTTTTTATTAGGCATTGATCAAATAATTTTTAATAATAGAAATTAAAGCATAAATAATTCTAATTAAAATGAGATTGAAACATAAACCCTTACCACTTTTGTAATATTTGAATCATATCAACCATAAATTAATTAAGTAAAATGTAACTTAAAATACTATAAATTATTAAGGATACAGGATATAATATTTAAATGTTAATTATATATACCATATAAAATAAACTAGATGTATAAAAGAACATGTGTCTCAAAGAAGGAAGTTTTGAGACAAAACCCTTACCTCGTGCCTAAATCGTCATATGTGTTCCTTATATTCCTGAATAATAAACTTATGTTAATTATTTAATTTAGTAAGTAAATTTTTATAGTTTATTATTACTTTTATTTTATTTATTATCATGCTATGTTCAATTACTTAATCATTTAAGTTCAAGTAAGATGTTTTGACAAAGTTTGGATCATATGTACAAATCACTTTGTTAATTTGACTAAAGTAAAATAGATTATTAATTCATCGTTTAATGAATAATAACCAGGAAATAATTATCATTTTTACTCATAAATTATACTTTTAAAACCAATCATGAAGGAGTTTTATGAAAATGAACTATGTTACAATCATTTAGACTTTAAGTCGTACGTACGCATGAGTAACCTTTCCATTTTTCAACGATCATGATGAAAATAAGAAAAGTGTTATTTTATATATATATATTTATAATTAAATCATAAATATAATATTATTTCTTTAAATACACTTATATATACCATTCATATGATAAGGTAATAAAAATAATCACATCGCTTCGCAAGTCGGTGGTCTTCCATACACACGAACAACATTGTCATTTTATCAATGGATGGTAAGGTAAGAAAATATATGATATATTTATTTTAAAAAATAATTAATATTTCATTTATATCATATATAAATATAAAATTAATTATTATTACCTTTCATGTAAAGCATAAGTGATAGATTAATCACATCGCTTCGTGAGGCGGTAGTCCATCGTACACATAATCAAAGTTTTCATTTTCTATTTAAGGAAGGAGGATATGGTTTTAGGTTATGAACTTAACATAAAAAAAATTATTTATATTGAATATATTGAAGTTATTATATCAATATTTTTTAATTGTTTTTTAAGGAGGTTTAAGAATAAATAATATAAAATGCTTGGTTAAGAACGTTACCTCTTCTTCAGACCACTTCTGTAGAATTATAGCTAAATCCTTCCTAGATTGGATTTATGATCAAAAAAATGATTCTAGGATTAGGTTAGTTATGTAAAGAAGTTATTTGGGCAATTTTTTTACAAACCAATAGGTTTTATAAGTGTTTAAATGATAGTATATGGGTGTCCTTTTATAAGTGGGGGAGAGGAAACACTTGGAATTTTTGAAAAGAAATAACTACACCCATGTTTTCCACATGAAACATGGATCCATAATGGACCATTTTAGAACCTTATAATAGATAAGGTCGATATATGACCATAAAATAGGAATTATACAAGTTTTTGGTCATTTTTATCCCTTCTCATCTTAGTTTAACCCCCCAGTAAACTTGTTTTTACCTTAACCACAATAACCATTTTTTATTGTTTTCACTAATCATTATGGTAAAAAAATTAATTTGGAATTATTAAATAATATAAATTATGATGATTCAAAATATTAAATCCATTTTCTAAATCAGACTCCTATAAGTGACAAATTTAATTTCAAATTAAACTTGCAAATGTGTATAAAAAATATTTTTTCAAGAAATTCATTTTTCTCAAGCATAAGATAAGCTTATAATAACTATATGAAAAATCATAATAAAAAATGAATTTAAATTAATATATATATATAATTTAAATAATTCCTCATTATATTTTATTTTAATTCATTAAATTTGAGAAATATTATGCTCTAAAAAACAGTTTTTAGAAAAATGTGTTTTTAGCCTAAGAATAAAGTTATACTAAAATCCATTATAAAAATGATTTAAATATAATTAATTGGATTTAATATAAATAAATAATTATTATTTTAATTTTAAATAAAATTAAAAGAATAATGGGACTTTTAAATTACTTAATTTATTAAAATAAAATGATCGGTATTTTTTCACTATTCACTTAAAAATTAAAATTTTCTAAAAAATAAAAATAGTTAACCCTAAGTTAATATAGATATTATTATTTAAAAAAGTAATTAAATTTTATAAAATAAATTTTCTAAAAGTGTAAAAAATTATTATTTTATTTTCTCACAGAAACAAGTAAAAAATATTTTTTGAAGAAAACATATTTTCGACAAATAAAATGACTTTTCTTAAATTTGAGTGAATAGTTAATTATAATTTATAAATAAATTTATACTTATTAGTAAATTTAGATACATTTCATAAAGTATTTAATCCTATTCATACTCTCCAATTTAATAGCTAGGTTAAAATGATCATATTTAAATAATAATACTTTAATAATATGTCATGGTTTATTTAAACTCAATGTTGCATATTGAATATTCTATCAAACATAGTGTTCCTTTAAAATCTTGGGGTTTTAAATTTTGAACCCTTAAATAATTTTTTCCCTCGCAATTTGAACTTGTACTCAGTAGTAAATAGTTTTACATTTGAAAATTTCTCTATGGAAAACCCCACATCATAAAAAGGGTTAATAAAAATTTCTCTTAAAAAGAGGGAAAGTGAAATATGAAATTCATAATTTAAATAGGATCCCATATAGAAGAACATTGGTGGAAAGTAAATATATAGACATGGAATGAAATCATAAATAATTATGGATGGTGGTAGAGATCATTGATCACAAAAAAGTGAATAATCGTGATAAATTAAACATCCACAAAACCATTGATTTATGATGAATTAAAACACAATTGATTAATTAGATATGAATGTAATAGAATAAAATTTTGTTTCAAGATATTTTCCCTAAATTTGATGGAATCTTTTACTATTAAGATATATAACACTATAAAATATACTTACCTGATTTTTTTTAGTAAACACAATTTCATACTTCAGTTATGTTTCGATCACTTTACACTTTACCTCTTACTATAAGTAATGAATATCCAAAATTAATTTTTTATACCTATAGCACTAACATTAAATTTTTACATATCATAATATTCATAAAAGAGTAACAATATATTCCTCCTATCTTTATTAAAACCAAAATGGTTAGCATAAAGTAAGATAACACCCAAAATGAATAGGAATATATTAATCTCTAAAATTCAATAATGAAACCAAGGTTTAACATAGATGATTCCTTAAATAAATATCCCTATATACCAAATAACCTCAACTACCTCATCATGAAATATGTTTTTAACCTCAAAGGTTATCTCATTCACTTTTAACATATATCTCCAAAAACATGATAGAATTATTCACAAGTAATCATTTACATTAAACCTTTAGGTTTTATATATATATATATAAACCCAATAAAATGTTTCCCAAAATATCATTTACCGCCTAAAAATCCTAAAAATTCAAAATGATTTAATCCTATAATATTTTTCACGAAATAAAATTAATATTTATCCACTAAATCATTAAGTAATAAAAAAATGTTATATTAACAATTACATCACATAGGTCAGTCGTAGGAACTTCACCCTTATTACCCTTTGCTTGTGGGTTCAAGCCTCATGGACTTTACAGATATGATGGATTGTCATCTAGCTTGTGGGTTTTCATTTTTATAAAATTATGGAAAAAATATGTGGAAATCATATTAATAATTCACCTTGATCCTATAAAATTATCAAGAATGTGATGAAAATATTCAAAAATACATTAGTCATCAAATCACTTTTTTTAACCACTAAGGTTTTCTATAAAGATCATTCTTTTCCAAAAAAAAAAATACTAATTTTAATTGACAATAATTACCTAAACATCAAGCACATCTCCATGATTAAAGTTTCCTAAATTAAATTTTTTTACATAGAATTCCACCCTATTATTAAATCACCTTTCTATTTCATTAGTATCATTCAATATATTCTTTCAAATACTTTAAAGAAAAACTACTTCCAAACAATAAATAGAAGTTTCATGATTCTTATAAGTATAATACCAATGATAAAAAAATAATCCAACAACATGATTCTCAAGTTACAACACCAAAACACTTCAATAATTCAAATTCAATTATTTTAATAACATAGGCCCTTGTGAATTAATCCTTGGATTATGGAATTGACTTAGATAATGACCAAGTTCCCCACATTTATGAAATTGAACTGTTAGTGGTGACTTAGGTTGAACTTTATTTCCCTATGTATTATTAACCTGACTCTTCATTTTTCTTATTAAATTATCAAATGTGGGCCCTCATTTTCCACACATAAAGAATATTATAGTTCCTTTAATTCATTTTTAATGGTTCATCTTCCCAAATTTTTGACATGTATAAAATTGAATCTTATTTTCTTTTTCATCTTGAGCACTTGGACTTCCATGAGATGCCATCATTATCTTATTTGATGTATTTGTAATTTCAATTACTTTTCAATTTTTAATCATAATTCAATAAATATCATTTGTAATGATCATAATATGTCAAACTTTTATTCCCATTATGTTAAGAATCGCATTAGGGAAATTATTACATTGACCTTCACATTTATTGTCTATATTCTCTCTTCTATTTTCCACCATTAACCAAAAATAAATAAATAAAAACAAGATGAGAATACTTTAAAATAAAAAATGGAAACATAAATGATAAGTATATTCTGACTTATGTGTCTCTAAGATTCAATCTAGGTTATCCATGGTAATTTTTCATATTAGGTTTTCTTACCTAACAATTCATTCAAGTACTTCATAATGGAAAGTAAATATTTTGTGAATTTCCAAAGAATATCCCCTAGAAGTGTCAAGATATGTGTGCATTAAGGCTCATTATCATGTTCTAGGTAATCCTCGAGTTAAGCCTGACACGCCTTTTTTGGATTCATTACCCCTTGGTACATCTATTTCAAAACCATGTCCACTTGTAGTATCTAGACACGGATATGATTTCTTGAAAACCACTCACTCTATAATTCACTAAGATTATAGGATATTTTTTTATACTTAGTCTTATCCTTAGACTTATCCCAAGGGTTCTCACTAAATTTTTCTCATCCTAGTTTCTAAAGGTTAACTAAACCATTGATTTGATACTAACTATAGCGACCCAAGCCTTTTACACATATCATTACATGATTTTTAATATAAAAATATATTAATTACAACCCAAAGATCATGAGACCTAGTGTCTTTAGAATACTTGGTTCATAATACATCAAAGACTAAAAATAAAACTTTTTATTTTATTCTCCATAATGAGCTCCTAAATCCTTTCAAGCTCTTAAACTGCATGGGATAACCTAGGGAATACCTAAATAAAAGGGGTGATCTAGAAATCCTAGTAAGGTAATAAACATGATACAAAACCATATCATGTGAGTAAAAGATATAACATTATATCATAAAATATAAGTAATGTGATTAATCACATGGAATCATTACAAAAATAACCAAGTATCATCTAATCATGGAATTATAATATCATGGAATAATAAGATCACGGAATCATAAGATCATAGAACCATAAGATCATAGCATCATAAGATAATGGAATCATAAGGAATATGGTAGAAAAAAAACATGACATAAACATGAGTCAAGGATAAATTTATAGATAATATCACATGGTGTAAAAAAACCCATAACGGATTAGGTTTACTCCCTAACCCCATACATGATGCCTCGTGATAATAAAAACATTACCCAATGCATTAGATCATTATCTGGTCACACCCATTATAACATTTTCAGGATTTATGTATTACATAGAAAAAACAATCAATCATAATTCATAAACATAAGAATTACCTATAGAAATAGAATGGGTTACATAATCATATCCCATATCGTAATGAAAATAAATTTCATAATGAAGGTATTTAAGATATTAACATAAGGAATATATTAGCCCATAAAAGTTAGAGAGAATAATCTAGGTATATATGTGAGATACATATGTAAATATTTTTTAAGCAATCCATGGTATCAAAGATTATTATTTTTTTGAATAGTAATACTACAAAAATATTACAACTTTCTTGAGGAAAATAACATTTCCACTTTGAAACCCACTTTTAAATAACTAAAAATACATAAAATATTGTGGAAATAATTTTATTTAAAAATAACCTTGGAAACCTATAAATTAATCTTCAAATCAAATAATGGTTATGATGGTTTTTAATTCCTTACATGTCATATAAGTTAAACAACATTCCTTTCACACTTTGGTTGAATAGTCAAAAAAATACCTCATTTGGGAAATGATAAGAATATTTATTTTAAAAAAAATTAAAAATTAAAGAAGGATAAAAATTACATCAATAAATCATATAATAATACCAAAAAAATTAACACTTTAAAGAAACCATGGATATGGAAGAGAAAGGGTTTTTTACCAAAGAGAGAAATAAAGTCGATTTTCCTTAAAATAATCTCAATCTTTTTAAGTACCAAAGAGAGTAAAATGGTAATATTAATTTAAAAGTTCAGGAATAACTATAGGAGAATAAAATTTAAGGGTTTTCTTAAGTAATTATCAAATAATTCCCAGTAATGGAAATTCATGCATAAATAATCCAAATTTAATTGAGATTGAAACATAAACTCTTACTGCTTTGGTAATTTTTGAATCCTAACCCAAATGAATTAAGTAAGTGAATTTTAACATATAATACCATGAATTATTAAAGATTAATGATTTAATATTTAAATTTTTATTATATTCACGATATAAAATAAACTAGGTGCATAAAAGAACTTATGGATCAAAGAATGAATTTTTGAGATGAAAACCTTACCTTGAGCTTGAATCGTCGTGTATATTCCTAATATTCCTAAATAATAAAAATATGTTAATTATTTAATTTATTAAAAAAAATTATTCCTTTTAATTATTTATTATCATTATATGTTCAATTACTTAATCATTTAAGTTCAAGTCAGATGTTTTAACGATGTTCGACTCATATATCCAAAATCAATTTGTTATGTTGACTAAAGTAAAAGTGATTATTAATTAATAATTTATAGAATAATAATAATTACATAATTATCATTTTATAAATCAAATATACTTTTAAAATGAATCATAAATTATGGTTATGAAAATGAACTATGTTACAATCATGGATATGATAAGTCATATATACGCATGAGTAACGTTTCCATTTTTCAACGATCTTGATGGAAAAAAGATAAGTGTTATTTTATACTTAAATAATTATAATAATTTCATAAATATAAAATTATTTCTTTAAATAAAATTACATATACCATTCATGTGATGTATTAATAAAAACAAATCACATAACTTCGTGAGGCGGTCGTCCTCCATACACACAAACGACATTATCATTTATTCAATGGATGGTAAGGTAAGAAAGTATATGATATATTTATTTCACAAAATTATTAATATGTTATGAATATTATATATATAAACCTAAAATTAATCCTTATTTCCTTCAATGTAAAGTATAAGTGAAAAATGAATACCATCGCTTTGTGAGAAGGTAGTCCGCCGAACACACAAGTGAAGTTATCATATTCCCTACAAAATGAAAAGTAAGAAGGTGTGTGTGATTTTATAATTACATAAGTATAATTATATCTTAAATATCATATATAAATATTAAATACCTCATTATATAAATTTTTTATAATAGTTTATGAAAAATTAATTACGTTGGTTTGTGAGGCAGTAGTCTGTCGTACACACAATAAACAGTTTTGTTTCTCATTTAAGGGAGGAAGATATGGTTTTAGGTCATGAAATTAACATGCACAAAAATATTATATATAATATATTTATTTTTTATATCATAATATTTTAATAATATTTTAATTAGTTGTAAGAAGAAATAAAATAAAATACATGTTTAGGAATATTACCTCTTCTTTGGACACCTATGTGGGATTATACCTAAATCCTTCCTGTAATGGATTCATGATCAAACCAGGGCTTATATGATGATTTTAGGGAATTAAGAAAGTTATATTTTAAGTTATTTCCAAAATAAATAGGTTTTGGAAATTTTTCAAGGAGTGGAGAGGTGGTGGCCATTTATAAGAGGGGGATAGGACACACTTTGAATTTTTTTAAAGAAGTAATTATACCCATGTTTTCCAAGCACCAAAAGGATCCAAAATGGACCATTTTAGAACCTTATAATGTATAAGGATGAAATATTACCACAAAATATGAATTTTACAATTATTGATTCATTTTTAACCCCTGTCTTTTTAGTTTACTCCCCCCCCCCAATAAACCAGTTTTTACCTTAACCGCAGTAACTAATTTTTAATTTTCTCGCTATTCATTATGGTAAAAATTTAATTTGACCTTATTAGATGGTATAATTTTTTTGATTAAAAATAATGAATCCATTTTTCCAAATCCAACTCACATAATTGGTATAATTTAATTTAAAATTAAACCCACTAACGTGTTAAGAAAATGGTTTTTCAAGAAATGCATTTTTCTCAAGCATAAGATGATCATATAATAATTATATGAAAATAAATAATAATTAAAGGAATTTAAATTAATATTTATAGATATAAAATATATTAATTTAATTTAAATCATTTATAATTAGGGTCAACTTTAATTAATTAAAATGGAGAAACATTATGCACTTTAAAATAGTTTTTAGAAAAAATCATTTTGAAGCCTAAGAATAAACTTATACTAAAATCCAGTATAAATATGATTTAAATAAAATTAATTGGATTTAATATAACTAAAAAATTCTTATTTTTATTTTAAATCAAAATAAAATAATTTTAGGAATTTTAAATTAATTAATTTATTAAAAGAAAATGAAAAGTTTATAAAAATCAATATTTTTCACTATTCACTAAAAAATTAATATTGTCTGAAAAATCCAAAAATTTCACCCTAATTTGATATAGATATTCTTATTTCAAAATTAAGTCCATTTTATCAAATAAATTTTCTAAAATTGTAAAAAATTAATTATATTATTTTCTCATAGAAAGCGGTAAAAATCATTTTTGAAGAAAACATATTTTCGATGAATAAAATGAATTTTCTTAAAATTGAGTTACTAGTTAATTAGAATTTATATATATATATATATAAAGTAATAACTCTATATATATTTCATAAATTAGTTAATCCTATTCATACCCTCTAATTTAACGGCTAGGTTAAAATGATCATATTTAAATAATAATATTTTAATAATATGTCATGGTTTGTTTAAACTCAGTGTTGTGTGTTGAATACACTATCAAACATAGTTTTATTTTAAAATATCAAGGTGTTACATTTATATAATTCGTTATTCCTTTTACATGTATTTTCTTTTCATTATTCCCCTAGTCATTGAGATTATAGATATAAGGATGATCTGGATATTCATAGGAAACATAATAGGAAGATAGAGATTAAGAAGTATCCATTTCAGTAGAGTATTTAGAGATAGAAATGGGAAAGGAATAGACAATAGATAAGTATTGATCATTCATGGTTAAAATTACCTCCCCACCTTGGAAATAAAAAAACTATATGGAAACCAATGATATCTCTTTAGAAAATAGGAATGATAAAGAGTTTCAAAGTATTACCTGAAGAGTGGTAGTAAGAAATGAACTGGGAATAAAAAAGATCATTTGAGGAGTTATCTAAGGATTTATTAACTTACTGGGATAATCCTAACTCGGAACACATTCTATGTAGCTTCATGTAATGTCTTAAAAAATTCTTTCCATCTATTCAATAATGATAACTTTTATCCACTATAGAAACTAGAACCTGGAAAAGGGATATATATTCTATGTTTTAGCTCTCTAGGTCACCTCACAGAGAGAAATAAAGGTTATATCCCCCGACACACACCCAAGATACACTCACTATACTAATCATAGAGATACCAAAATGGAAACCCAACCAAAATTACTTCTATTCTAAAAATTTCTTATATAGAAGATCTTTATGGTGAGGAAACCATAGAGAATACTTTACATAAACCAAGAATATATATAGTAAAGGGATATAAGGTATTTTTTTCTATAGTGATAAGGAATAAAGTTTATACTACAACCATATCTCTGATACTAGGTGTACAACCATATAGAAGGTACAACCATGAATGAGACTATTTTTACAAATGGAAGTAAATAGTAAGGGACCTATGGGTTATGGGATCACAAGGAAGAACATAGAGAAGTATGGAAGAGAATATTATTATCAAAAAGGGAAAAATGACTCTCCTAAATGTTGAGTTCATCCTCTGACCTGGAGTACATTATTTATAGCTACTTAGGGTGTACAAAAAGATATAAGGTAATCCTACCTAGCCAATGGACTAGTTCCATGTGTCCCAACCTCAACACCACATACTATTACATAAAGAAGATAGATCCACCTAATATTATTTGGCACTAAGAATACAATGGTGGCCATTAATTTTTGTAAATAAACTTTATTAAAAGATACTTTATCAAAGTGTACATGAAATACCATTGAACTCTGGTCTAGACGGTGTCACCTAATATAACAGAGATGAAGGTGGCCACCACTTTAATAAATCAAGTTAAGTAAAGTCACTTTATTAAAGATTACAACATAATCCATGACACCACATAGTAAAAATTACTCTTCTTCATAGTACATAATCCAATGATTCTCCACCAGAAGATAGTTCCACAAATTTCACAATCTTCAATCTGATACTAATAGGATTATCCACCACTACTTGGTCTACATGCATTATTGACTCTGATATGATGATTCGCAATTTGGCCACCATGTGGTCCATGTGAAGCTTCTTGGATAAGAATATCCCAATGGACTCTATGTATATATCTTATTGGATAATCATCTCTAGATGGTCACCACATGTTTTTCATATATATTCCCCAATAATAATCTCTTTATTTATATCACTCCATTATTATAACTCTAACATGATTGGGGTATACTTTTCTTTTCAAAGGGTCCAAACATATTATATAAACATTTATTCTTTATCATAACTCTTCTCTAAACTATTATGTATCTTTGGGAAGATCTATTGTTTGTGAAGAAGGGTGAATGTGGTTTTTGGTTTAGTATTAACTATCATCAATTTAAATAAGTGAAAATAAAGAAACTTCTCCCCTACCAAGGATTGGAAAATTGTTTGATCGGTTAAAGTAAGCTAGCTAGTTTTAAAAGATTTATTTATGGTTTTGATATCATAAAATGAGGGTAAAGGAGGAGGATATTTGGAATATTATTTCCATGTGTTGTTATGGACACTTTTCTTTCATGTTTATGACTTTTATAATCATGAACTCCCACAACTATTTTCATGTAATTAATTAATTTAGTGTTTCGTGAATTTCTAGACCAGTTTATGGTGGTTTTCCTTGAGAATATTATAGTATATTTGAGATCATAGGAGGATAATGTTGAGAATTTGAGGGTTGTTTGAGATTCCCTTCAATAAAATCAACTATGTGGAAAGTTATCTAAGTGTAAGTTCCATAAGAGTAGAATTTACTTAGAAATGTCTTGTTTGAGTAGGATTTAGTTATTCATCCTTTTAAGATTAAAGTGGTTTTTTCTTGGGTAGCAACCAATAATGTTATAGAGGTGCACAATTTTCTTAGTATTTTAAGTTATTATAATAGTTTCATGTTAAATTTCTCTTGTATTGAGAACCTTTATTAGTAATGACCAGGAAGGATTGATCTTTTACGTGGACTAATCAGTGTTAGGTGAAGATTGAGTACCAGAAGGATAAGTTGATCGGTTATCTCGTTATTTATTTAATGTAAGAGAGGGTTATATTTATGATCTTTTATTATGGTTATTATCTCAGTATAGGTTTTGTTTTTATTAAAGGAAAAGTAGTGATATCTTATGGTTCACAATACTTACATCCCAATTAAAGTAATTATGCTACTTGTGGTCTTGGTCTTATAATGGTAGTGTTCATTTGTAAGCTAAGAAGGTATAATCTGGTTAGAGGGTGATTTTTGGTCTTCATTGATCACAAGTACTTTAAATATATCTTCTCTTGATGATATTTTAATTAATGTTAGTATATATGATTATATTTCTTATAGTATTATGACTTCGAGATCTCTTACACTTTGGGGAAAGGAAATTTGATTTATAATTCACTAAGTTTTAAGTTTTATGGTGATGTTTATAGAGAGTCTAGAGATACATAGAGTATGGTGGGGGTGTTTTAGGCTTTACATCTAGATATATAGAAGGTTGGTAGTGAAGTTGTTTTTATTTAATGATAGTGTGGAATTCATTGCTTCATCTGGTGGAGAAGTCTCATTTGGTACATCCATAGGTAAATTTGTGGATAGATCATGTAATTTATAGAGATATTCTTAATTTATGGTTAAAAGATGATCAATTTTGAGTTTTGTTTTGAGTTAAGTTTGTTCTATTAGAAATGAAAGAATAAATTTTTCATGATTTCCACAGCTCACCTTTGGAGGTACATCATGATATCTCTAGGATGTATCGTGCATTTAATGATTGGTTTATATGGTGGGTTTTAAGAAGTGTATGGATGATTTCGTGTCTCAGTGATTTATTTTTTAGTGGTTTAAATTCATCCATAGAGTCCCAACTAGGCTTTTACAATCATTGGATATTCCAATAAAGAAATGAGATAGCATTTTGATTGATTCTTTGACTGGTTTGTCTTAATATTTAAGTATATATGATTCATTTTTTGTTATTTTAGATGATTTATGAAGTCATCTCATTTTTATAAATTAAATAATCTAGTTCGGTGGATTTCTTATCAAGGATTTATGTGGATATGGTGGTTAGGCTTAATAGTATTCTGAGGATGATTATATTTCATTGAAATCCTCATATTACTATGAAAGTGTGGAAGAGGTTTCATCATTCTCTTAGCTCTTAGTTGTGTCTTAGAACAACTTTTTATTATTAAATGAATGGATACAAAGAATGGATAATCCACATTATATAGGACATATTGTGCACATATGATCTTGATTTTATAGTTTCATAAGTGAATAACTTAACTTTAGTTGAGTTATCCTATAATAATAGCTAAAACTCATCCAATGGTATATCTTATTCAAAATGTTGTATAGGATACCTTGTATCTCTCTGTTGTGCTAGACCAGTTTAGATATTTAATGATTCTTGGGCCAAATTTTGTGCAAAGTATGATAGGAAAAGTATAGGTTATTAATGAGTATATGAAGGATACTTAGGGCCATAATAAATCTTATTTAATTAATATGAGGATAAATCTAAAGTAATAGGTTGATGATCATATGTTTCTGAAAGTCTCTCATTATTGTGGGAAATGGAGGTTTGATGGAGGCAGTAATATTAATCCTTGATTTTTTGGATCTTTCAAGGTTTCTAGTGAGGTGAAATATTGGTTGTTACTTCCTACTCAAATGGATCATATTCATGACATCTTCCATTTTTCACATATTTGAAAATAGCTTCATGATAACTCCCATGTCATTGATTAAGGTGGGTTGTATATTTAAGAGGATGCGGTGTTTTTTTAGAGGATTTTTGAGATTCAATATTTTCATGAGAATGTTTTTTTAGGGTGTATCATTTGTTTAGTTCATGTTTTATAAATGCATGATAGTTTAGAGGAATGTAAATGGGAGTGTGAGTCACTAATGATAGATTAATATCCTAAATTGTTATAAAGTTTTGTTTCTTATGGTGATGTTGAGATTGGTTTTATGTTAGGATGAATAATTAAACCAATCTTTATTTTATTATTTTGTCTGAGTTTGTGATGGCGTGATTATTGTTTGAGTGGTATCTCACGAGGTGTTTGTTTTTTGGTTGTATCATTCTATTAGATTTTTTTATGATTCTTGAGAACTAGAATCATTTGAGTGGTATCCAATATAGTGGCCCAAATTTTTTTTCCCTGATTTTTATTTATGTGGTGCTGGAGGTATAGGAAGTAGGTTTTGGATTGAAATTTTAGCTGGAAATAATATCACACTATGACGCATGTCATTTCATCATGATTTTTTCCTTGATGAAGCTAGAGAAGAAGTTTTCCCTCTGGTTTTTATAGCCTTATTATTGTGTTGTGGTTTGAGTAATTTTGACATGACAGTATAAATTATACTATAATTCTTTATACCATGATATTTCCATGTCACTCATGGTTATTATGGGTGGTCAATTTAACTATGATTTTAGGTCTTTTAATTAATAGAGATTTCATTTTGACCATGATTATTTTTATTGGGTCCTTATATTTTCAGGTGGATTTTGAATTTGAGAAGTTGAGTGGATGAGGAATTTAAGGGGTGAAAAGGATATGCTGTCAAAATTATTATCTTGGACATTTCATCATAACATGGTGGATTATGATACTATTTTATTTGGTGTTATCAAAATTTAATTGTTTTTGACTGAAAGAAAGAGGTGAATATAAGGGATTTTGTTTCATGGTTTCTAGAGGTCTAGTTGATTGACCCCCATAATGTCGTAACACTAGATATTACACTATGATTTTTGAGATCTCATTTTTATATATAAATTTTAGTGGTTTCTAAATTTTTTTTAGTTTTATCATTTTCTCTTGACTTTTGGAAACCCTAAGGTATTTCTTAATTCCCAAGAATGAACTTTTCTATGGTTATTGATTCTTCTCCTTAAAAGATCTCAGATCTACTTCAATCAAGGTAATTATTCCTAGATTCTTATTCTTCTTCGTATTTTTCTTATTCTTCTTCTATTCTAGGTTTGATGAAGGATTGTTATAAGTTTTAAGGAGTATTTTTGTGACTATTTTAGAATTTAGTCATCAGTTTTCTCCTCTATTTGTGTTGTGATTGTGTGATATTTTGATTATAGTTGGTGATTCGAATTATCTATATTTATTTTATTGTATTTATGTAGAATTTTAATGATTTAGTTTTAATTTAGTGGATTTTTGGAATTGGTCTAATGAAGATTACAAATTGGAATAAATAAGTAAGGAAAGGGGGTAGAATGTATGTTACATGATTTCCTTATTATTTATTATGATGCTTTCTTTTATTGTACCAAGCATGTTGCTGTGAATTAAAGTTTTTTTTTATATGGGTATTAATATTTAAGAAAATTTAAATTATTGGAATATGGTAATGAATTAAGGAAGAAGAAAATTGTGTAACAGTTTTGATTTTGTTGTATTGATCATGAACCAATGATTTAATGATAAGAAATAAGGAAGTATGATTTTTTTTAATTCTATTTCTATTGAATCATTTTTCTAAATTGATGTGTCTTTGAGGATTTATAGTGTGTTTATTTATTGTTGAAGTGGTAGAGACTTTTTTGTATGTTGGTGATGGTTTTTTAATGTGATGGTGTGAATTGGTTGATATAGTTTGTGTTGTAAATACTTGATAATATGAATAATGTTGAATTAAATGAATAAAATGAATAAAGTGGAATGAGAATATGTTATATTGAATAACTATGGGTTGATTTAATGAATTAATGTGGTGGAAAAATCATATGATAATTGAATTGTAAATGTGAAATAGGAATTGGCTAATATGAATAGTGGTTAATGTAAATCATTATATGTTTAATGAATTTAATGTGATTGATTAAATTGATGAATGATGAAACTTTAAATGAAATATAAAATGGTATAAAAATATATTTTTTTGTGAGGCAATGGTATTTTTTATGGTATGGTTAGAGGTGTAAATGGTTGATGTAGTTGTAACGATGACGATTTGACAAAGGGTTATGGTTATAGAGTTTTTTTTATAGGTAGTGGACCCTAGGTTAGGTTGTGTATTTATTATATTTTCATTATATGTTTTTTTATTTCTAATACATCATCATCTAAGATAGGAACTGTGATCAATGCTCATATGAGGCTCTGAGTTTCAGGTGTATCCCTAATATCGAGAATGTGGGTAAATTATATGGATGACTACTCCCCCTCTCTAACTCTCTCTTCCTTACATAGTTCAGTTTTCTAATTATGTGGAAATTTTGTTGTGATGTGGTGATGATGTGGTTATGTGGTGGAATATGTGAAGTAATGGTTAAGTGGTTGTGACATGTTGTATGTGGGTTCGATATATAGTTATGTGGTTGTGATATGTGGTATGTGGGTTTGGAATGAATTTTTGGTATGTTCATATGGAAGGGATGACAGGGACATAAGGTATCTCATTTGGGTATGATGGTGATTAAATTAGAGCATCAGTGGGTACAGGGTAACTTAATTTATATATTTTCATAAATTTTATGTTACAATACTTGTATGTAGATTTGGTGAGCAATACTTGATGATGTTTGGATGATATTTGATATTAGATAGGTAATGATTTGTTTTTATAGCTTATTCACTAAGGCTTTAGTATGATTTTTCAACATTAACACAAGTGAGTTTAGAGAGGATTTTGTAATGGTGGATCTCGATCCATCAGATGATGTTGGTCCAAGTGCTACAGGCTCATACTTAACACTATCACCATGGGTATTGTAGCAATATGAAATTTATCAACAAGGTTATTATAGTAGTGTGGAATTTATTTAAATGGATTATACAACACCATGTAATATTGTTTGGGTATGGGTACTATAGAAATACATGTTATTACAACACTGTATTGCTTTATGAGCTCATTTTCAAGAGAGGGCTTGTGAATCTTAGTGTATGTGCCCTATAATATGATCTCGAAATAGTGAAATTTTTATTCCACTTTTTGGATGTAGGGATTCTTCCTAAACCACATAAATAATTTTGTTTTTATTATTATTCTTCTTCTTTATTTTTTCTCCCATTTAATCTTTTTGGAATCATTTATTATTATTGTTCCCTATGTTTCTATAATAAAGGAACCTATTTAATATACGTGTATTCTCACCCTAACTTAAATATTATATTTTTATAAATTTGTAGGAAAAGTTGGTGATCATGCTAGATTTTACTATCTTATAACATGGAGTTCAATTGGTATTGGAGTTTCTACCATAGGAATTTTTTTAACTTATTTTGGTGGTGTTGTATTTTTTTATATGAAATTTCATGTATTGTATGGATTAAGAGTTTTTTTATTTATGGAATCTTGGTGTTTATATGTGTATATTCTTATTTTTATTGGTAATTATGAGAGAAATAACTCTCATATTGTGTATAATCTACCATCGGTGATAGTCATCAATCAGTGGTCTACTAGGAATAGGTTTTGGGGGTCATTCATGTCTTTATTGCCTACCTAGGAGGAGTTGTCATAGGATAAGTTCATTACATTATGAATATACCCAAGATAAACATAAATTAAATAATACATTAATATCATGATTTAAATTACACATCTCACAAACAATCACATAACTCATGGACCAAACGGTTTAGTGTCTTGGAGACTAGATATAAAAACATATTATTAAATGTTTCTTCATAATTGTGCTCCTATAGACCCTTTAGTAAATCGCTCACATGACATAAACATATTTATAACTTATGTAATGAAAATATAATAAAGGGGTGAGTTCAAATGGTTATTAAGGGAGAATAAATATCATAAGGTATTAGATCATAAACATGAAGGAGAATACGAGGAATACAAGGATGTCTTAATAAAAAAATAAGACCATGTATGATAATCATAAAACATGATGGAGAAAAATAAGATCATAAAAAGGTAATTTAAGAAGCATAAAATATATTACAGGGCTCAAAATACATCAATAATTATAAAACATGTGAGCACGATATAAAAGTGTGGAATACTTTAAAAATAATGCATGAAAATGAAAATGTGTCATTTCATAAAAATGAAATGAATCTTGTAAAACTGACATAACTTTATAAACAACTTGTGAATGTGACATAAATTTTAGAATGAATTGAAAGTGTGACACAACCATAATCATAGGAAAACCTATGTGAGTAAACCCATTATTCCCATGACTATGTGAATAAACACATTATGTCTATGCCTGAAATGTGATAAAACTCATCATGCCCATGTCTATGTGGAAAAAATAATTATGTCCACACTATACTATCTTATGATATATAAGCTTAAACAAATGAATTTTAGGGTGATATAGGACCCCTCCCATCATCATCCATACATATTTGTTCCACTTAAAATAAAACATCATCATATCTTAAATAACCCATGGAAAAATATTGGGTTTCTTAAACATTCAAATAAAATAAACTAAAAAATCATAGTATATAAAAATATCATTTCCCAAATGGATTCATAACATAATAACATATGGAGGGTGATAAAAACATCACTTCATGGTAGATAAACCTTGGAGGAAAAATTAAATTGAAAATTCAAAAAATTTCAAGAAACATTTTTAAACAAATCTATAAGTGATGAAGTGTAAATTAATTTCAAAAACATATTTTAGAGAATTTATAGAGAATAATATTTTAAAACCTTATTATAAATAGGTTCAAATAAAATATCCTTGAAAATATATGAGGTTTAAAAAAAGGTTAAGTGAAGATAATTTGAAAAAATTTACTTTTAAAAATAATCTTTAATAGTGAAGTCTTGACAAATATATATAATTTTTTAAAATGGATTTTTAAAATAATTTGAAAACTATTAATTTAAAAATAATATTTAATAATTAAAACTTTATAATGACATAAATCATATTAGAATAAAATTTGGAGTGGATGATAAAACCTTTTATTTTTAAAGGATTGAAAAACCTTTCAAACATTTTAAAATAACCTTATCAAAAACCCACATAATTAAAAAGGATAAAGAAAAATTTGATATAAAATGAAATATGGGGACTAAAAGGATCATTTGAGATAAAAATATTTTTATTTTTCACTAGGTAAAGGAGAACATTTTTTAGAAGTAAAAATATAAACATGGAAGAAAAATCTATTAAATTTAATTGGAATTATTATTAATAAAAAATGAATTAGAATTGTCGAGGAACAAGAATTTGGGGTGAAACATTGTTTTCCTAGAAAATAAGGTGAAATAAATACTAAAATAATCATGGGTTATAATAGATCTACCATTAAATATAATAGACTAAGATGAGTGATTATTCCGGAAGTAAGTGAATTGAGCAAGGATAACCCCTTACGACTTTAGTAATTTTTGAATGAAAAGTCATTAGAAGCTTTAAATTTGTATTGTTATGTAAATACCATTAATTAAATCATATATTATTCCAAAATAAATACTTTGGTATTATATACACTATATAAATAAAAAATTCATCCATAACATTAAAACATATCTTAATGGAGAAGAATTGAGATGGAAAAACCCTTATAGAATTTGAAACATTTGAATCAAAACATGATGATAATGATGGGAATAAATTTAACAATTAATATCATTAAATATAAGATAATTATGATATAAAAATAACAATTGGGTGTTAATTACTCCATATAAATGTAAACATGGTGTATAACATAAACATGTCTCAATGTAAGGAAATTGAGACAGAAACCCTTACCTTATTTCTCGGCTTAGTATAATGTGATATAACATACCATAAAAAACATAAATATCTTAATATAATATTTATAACCATATACATAGCTAAAAATATTTATAATTTTCATTTATAATCATTATCTATATGTATATTAGTTAGTTTTTCCCTATTTTCTGACATCAGGTGTTTATAGTTTTGATCATTTATAGTAGTTACGTAGGAGTGGTTTCGGTGTTCATTCTTAGTAAAAAGTTCATCATTAAAATTTAATTAATTTTACATTAATTTATTAATTATAATGATTTATTAATTTTAAATTTCATTTCATGGGTACTTCAGTCTTTATCCTAAAAGATGAAATCGATGATGAACATTCTTTGATGATTTTAAACTTATTAAGGGTTTTTTTCTTAATTAATGAGTTTAATATTATTGTATCATTTAAAAAACTAATAAAAAATAATTATTTTCATATTTATGTCATATTATACCATAAATTAAGTTTTCCTAATCATCAATGATATAATTTCATAGCATTATTTAAGTATGTGGTCAAACCAACCCAATCTTGAACATGCTTTAACTCGATTGGTGAGTATGGTTAATGAGGTATTTATTTTGAATTAATTTCAATATAATATAATCATAATTAAATTATTTTAAAAAAATTATTATGGTGAAATATATTTAAATATTTTTGGATAAATAATGAAAAACTAGAAGAAAAGTGAAAAAATGATTCTTCATGGAGGTGGTAGTTCGCACAACACACGATTAATGTTTCTGTTACTCGATGAATGATAGGGTTGAAGGTGGATAGTAAGTGATCATTTAATAATAATAAATACATAATATATATCATATTTATTCACCAATTCAATCATTAATACCATACATGAGATGTGGCTATGAAAAATGAAAGTGTCGCTCGTGGAGGTGGTAATGTGCGCACACACACTAATAATGATTCTTAATTTTCTTAGTAGATGGAAAATAATAAATAATGTTTGTATCATTATTATCATAAAATATCAACACAATCATTATTTTTATGTAATTTTTATTCCATGTTTATGGTTTTTTTAGAAAATAAATAATAAGAAAGAAACGTTAAAAAAGATGTACTACCTATGTTGAGACATTGAACTTCCTCTTGATGAAGGCCTTAGATTTGAGGGTCACAAGATAATTTGTAGAGAATAATAGAATGATGTTTTGTAAAATACTTAAATAATAGTATATTTGGGTATGTTTTCAAGGAAATTTTGAAATTTGAGAGTATTATTAAAAGGTTTGAAGTGATCTCTCTTTTATAAGTGAGGAAGAGGGACTTTTCCATGGAAAAGAATGGTAAGTAAGGGATAAGAATGTAAAGGAATGAAAGTTAGGTTATTTAGTTGAGGTAATTTTGGTGAGACATATAGTTTAGAATTTAAAATCTAATAAATGTTTTTAATAATGTATAATGTTCGAGTTAATTTAGTAAAAATTGAACCGCCTTAGATTAGTCATTTAAACACTTATTACTCTTAATTAAATATTAATCATGTTATTTGTTTTATTACTAAAAATATAAGTATAACCTTATTACCGATTTTCAACATGATAAATCAAAATATGGGCTTCATTTATCCTAATTAAATTTATAAATAGGAGAAAATTAACATTTAAATCAAAACATATAATGTATTGAAAAAACTATTTTTCTAGAAAAAAATCATTTTAATCGTTAAGGATTATCAGTATTATTTAAAATTTATTATACATTAAATTAGTTTTAATTAATTTTTATATATGTTTAAAAAACATATTAGAGTTTTAATTTAAAATTTATTCATTTAAATTTAAAAATACATAATATTTAGAAAAATGTTATTCTTTGAAAAATATTTTTTTTACCAGGGTAACTAATATTTACCTTAGGTAAATTAATCTTTGTGCCTAAAAATAAAGTGAACCTTATTAGATAATTTGTACCCAATAATTTAAAATTTAAAATACATTTCATTTTATTCAATTAATAAAAACTAATTTTAAGGAACTAATGTATATTGTATTTAAAATAATTTTTGATAAAATGTTACTTATGTTCCAAAATATCAAATATAGGTTTTCAATTCAAACATGATATTTTAAAAAATATAATGTTACTTAAAATACATTTATTTGGTCAAGAAAAGGTTTCATAATTTTTAGCTTATAAAATCCATAGTATTTTCAAAAATGATATTTTTCACTATTCACCTAAAAATCAATTATTTTAGAAAAAAATGAAAAAATTAATCTTAAGATAATATAACCATGATAAATCCAAAAATTATTCTAATTTTATAAAATTAAATTTATAATATTTTATAATTAAAAATTTAAATAAAATACCAAAATATAATGGAAAAGAGTTCATATTGATTAATATCTCTCTTTTGTAAATGATAACTATTATTTATTATTATTTGTTGTTAAGGAATATATATATCGAATGGATGATAATTTATTTTTATGTATATTCATATCTAAAAGTTTTGTAGGTTCATTTTAATGTAGTAAGGAAAGATAAAAGGTTTTAAACTGAAAATGGATTTTATATTGATATGATTATTTGATTTTATTGATAAAAAATACATGTTGATTTCATACTAATTTATACTAAAAAGGCCCCTTATAACCGCTATATAAGATCTAAGGGTAAGATAACTGGTAGTGGTAGTCATAGGTGGTGATTCCAATAGCATGGATTTTGCAATGAGTTCTACAAGGTTAAATTTTTCATGTGAGAAATTTATCTAAAGTCATAGTTTCTCGACTTCAACTTGTTATTGGTCCAAGGAAAACCCTATAATATATAGCTCAATTATGGTATTAGAAAAATGGGCTTCATATAGAAGACTTCCACTTTTTATGTCATTTCTTCAAACTTTATTGTTTTATTTTTTGATATGGTTAAATCTATTTATACCATCTAATCTAACAACTATATTTTTTTTAGTCGTATTTAATATTCAAAATATATAAAGGTTTTTATTTAATTTTAATTTTTTATGGTGTGTGAAACATGCTATTTAATATATCATTTATTTAAAGATAAAATGAAGTAAAATATCAGGTAGTTACATTCTACCCCCTTAAATAAATTGAATCCTCACAATTTAATTATCATTTACTTATAAGAATAGATAAAGTTAGAGAAAATATTGACATATGATCCTTAATATCATAGGGAATACTGTAAAACACTTATTTTCCCTAAACATTTCAATGAAATGTATCTTGTAACTAGGTATTAAGGCTCATGTGAAGGATTCGGTTTTCTGATTACCTATTTCATGGTTGGCCTTGCACTAATATATGGTCATAGTTTATTTAGAATTTTTTTTACTTATTATAGAATGTGGATTAAAAGTGAAGATAACTATTATATTTCAAAAATAAAGTCAATTTTTTTAGAGGATATTATGATTTGCACAAATTTTATTTTTATAAACATAATAATCATACCACTAAATTCTTTCCTTAAAATGAAAATCAATGAGTGCGGTGACTTTATGTTCTTATAAAACTCTCTAGATATAATAGGGTTGATAAATCTATAATATATACACTAATTCAAAGTGGGGGTATGTGAAACCTAATTAGAACTAGCCTCTTTATTGGTAATCATTTCATATTTTCTTCTTTAATATATGGGTCTAGGAGGTTGTAGACTCCTAGCATCCTCAGAAATCCTTGGATTAGGGAATTGGATTGGATAATGCATAATTTATCCACACGTAAGACATTGAACTATTAGCGGTTCCCTGGGATAAATTTTGTGATGACCTGGACATGGATTCCACTTAACGGTGCCCCGATCCCGGTGGTACACATGGCCTCAAGCTCATATTCCCAAACTCCAGAGGCTCTCAACTAGCAGCGAGGGCCTAGGGTGTGTCTGTGGGAAGATTATGACCTCATTAGTAGAGTGTATCATAGAAAAAGATATATAAATGAATAGTAAATAGTAGAAGCAATATAGATAAATAGAGGAAGAAAACTGATGCAATATATTAACAAGAATAATAATAATTGTATCAACTGGAATAGTGATGATGTAATGTCGTGTCACTAGAAAACTGGAAAACATGGATACAAGAAATTAATCATAACATGTTCCACAAGGTAAAAGAAAACAAAGTCTACTCCAAGCATCCTGAGATCCTACTCAGTCATCTGCTATCAATCTCTATCCTATCAGCACACAATCAAGTATTGGAAGCTGCATGCTTCCCCTTGTCAATACCCGCAACCATGCAATCTACTCCAGGTACCAAACGACGCTCGGAGAGGGTGTGAGATAAATCTCAGTGGGCCACTACCAACGGTTTATATAACATCTAGACCGTATAATGGAATATAACAGTGTGCAGGAATGAATATATAAAGAAAATAAATTAGTACAATAAAACTAAATAACCAAGTACCTACTTCAACCCTCAGATGGTGTCTAAACATGTAACCAGATCATTAATTAATCAATTACCATTTAATGTTAATAGTTTACGTGGGGCATATCCAGCACTGACATCACCTTATGATAGTATAAGTAGTGAAGGTCCCAAGACGTAACAAGGCAACCAAACAATGATATCCAGTGAGGGAGTTCTAGGTTAAAAACCAACGTAACATAAACTCACGGAAAGCTAACACAGTAGTATCTGAGTCTAGCTAAGGGGTAAGAGTGAAATCCAAGGATCATAATCTAAGGAATTCCACAATAAGTCGCCTACCGAGTCCAAGGTGATCGGCCAAGGTAAAACTAGGCTAAGCAAGGACAGGGCCCGATGAGCGTAAACCATGGTACATACTAGTCGATGTTGGGTCCAAGGAGTGTATCTAAGGTATCATGTAATAAATAAAGGGACCCAATGGTAGTATACCGGGCATCCAAGTAATATAAAATAAATGGAGTCTAGGTGGGTATAAACCTAAGAAAACTGTATCCTTGAATCAGAATGGGGTTCCCGAGACCCAAGGTATTCTTCTCTCATAATCCAAGGAAAAAATGAGTCAGCCCATTCCCATTTGATATTTTAATCATGTAATAATTCATTTGGTTCAAGTCTTGCCTTCCATTAGTGTGGATAGGTCAAGTAGAGTTGAAACCATTGTTCCAATCCTTGTCCTCCATTAGTATGCATATGCCAAGTAGTGTTACAACCATTTAATCAAGTATTAGTTATCCATTAATTCATAATCAATTATTGAGGTTTACTCTGCTACCTTCCATCAACATGGAAAGGGATTCTATGGACATATAACCTTTATTCAATCTCTTTTTATACGTCCAAGTTATATACTTAGTATACTTTCCATTTTTCATTTCATATTTCACATTTAATAAACATTTGGAAGCACTTAACTTAGGCGGATCAAGTGGTGAGAATACATGGTACATGCCATTACGCAATTCTTAGTAATAACAAGTCATTTATGATAAGAAGACTCACCTTTAGAAAAGTCAAGAAAAGGTACACCCGAACGGTAGCTCAAACGTGCCAAAACACTAAAAACCCAATTATGGAATAACCTTCAACATGAGGTGGATTGATTTTTGGGTGAAACCACTAACAAATAATCACATATTTGGAAAGGTAATAACCATATGATTCTAACGAGTATAATCAGGACATTTTAATTTAATAAACGGTTCCCAACGAAACCGGTGGGCCCCACATGAACATTCTAAGAACAGCGAACTTTAGGGATGAGTTATAGACCACCGACCTTAGGGTTGTATGATCCTTATCCTCTGGTATCATCCCTTGATTTTCCTCGGATCAGAGTAGATCTAAGAAAAGGTGAAAAAATGATCACATGGAGATATCTATGTCAAGAGAAAAAAAGAAGGAGAATAGCTAAAGGGAACTCGAGTACTTACCGTTGCGCATCCAACGTGATGAACGGAAGCTCGATCAAAAGCCAGATGAAGGAGATATCTTGATTCCATGTTTGGATCTTCAAAATTCTCCAAAATAAGAGAGAACTAGGTCAATCTCGCATAAACTTGGATAGGGAGAAAGGATGAGGATTAATAGATCATTGAGGGAATTTTAGACATTTTACATAGGTTTTCAGCATGTGCATGGTTTGTCCACATGGTTTGTCAAACCGTGGGAAAACCATACGAGATGGTTCTTCCCGAATCTGGGAAAAGTGGTGGTTCGCATGGTTAGGCTGCATGGTCGTGCGCAAACCATGTGAGATGCCACTATCCAAAAAAACACAGACAACATGGTTAGGAAAACTGTGCACAAACCATGTGCAAACCATGCGACTTGGCCTGGTAAAAAGGGGTTTCTCATGGTTAGGCCACATGTCCATGCGCAAACCATGCGACTTGGCATGGGAAAAAGGGGGTTCACATGGTTAGTTCGCATGGCCATGCTCAAACCATGCGCAAACCATGCGACTTGGCATGTTTTCCTAAAAAGAGGTGTTTCGAGCTCCAAAAAAGACCCGAACACCCTCAGAACCTTTTCTAACGACTTATTCATCTATATTAGGTACAAAGTAAATATTTATAATGAAAAATAAAGGATCCATACCTGAGTGAAAAACCTGGTTCTTATAGTCTTCCCCCCTTAAAATAACTCACCCCCAAGTTCCCCTTCCAAGGGTAAGGAAACACTGTCTGAGAACAACTCTAGACATTGATCATGTACATCAGCTTCCCTCTCCCAAGTCTCATCCCATACTCAATTGTGCTGCCATAGCACCCGTACGTGATGGATAGACTTGCCTCAAAGAACCTTCATGCTTCGGTCAACGATGCGTACTAGATACTCCTAAAAGGTAGAATTGGCATCTAACTCAACTTCCTCAGGATCAAAGGTATGAGATGGGTTATAATGATATTGGTGAAGCTGTGAGACATGAAAGATGTCGTGCATGGAACATTACCTCTAAGGTAGTAGCAACCAATAAGCTATCGGCCCAAATCTCTCTAGAATCTCAAATGGCCCGACGTAACGAGGTGACAGCTTACCCTGCTTTCGTAACCATCTATGCCCAAGCCTGGGTGATACCCGAAGAAAAACATGATCCCCAACCTCAAAGTCAAGAGGCCATAGATGGAAATCAGAATAATATTTCTATCTATACTGAGCAGTATTCATGCACTTTCTAATCAGTTGGACCTATTCTAAAATCTCTTGAACAAGACAAGGACCTAGTAGTGCTGCCTCTCCTGCCTCTATCCAGGACAAAGGTGAATGGCATGGCCTACTATATAAGGCCTCAAAAGGATCCATTTGAATTGTCTCCGAGAAACTGTTATTATAAGAGAACTCGATGAGAGGGATATACTTCTCCCAAGAGCCCATGAAATCAAGGACACATGCTCAGAGCATATCCTCCAAAACCTATATTGTCTGTTCCAATTGTCCATCGGTCTGAGGGTGAAAAGTTATGGTTAGAAGCACATGAATTCCCATTGCTTTCTATAAACCCTACCTGAACTGTGATGTGAAATGAGAATCCATATCTAAAACGATATTACGAGGAACCCCGTGTAGTTGTATGATCTCACGGACATACAGTCTTCCCAGCTCATCAACTTAGAAAGTCTCCCGAATAGGAATGAAGTGGGACGATTTTGTTAGTCATTCAATGACTACCCATATAGCATCTCTACCCCTCAGCGACCTAGGTAAGCCGACTATGAAATCTATAGAAACATCTTCCC
This sequence comes from Viscum album, assembly GCA_963277665.1. Classification (NCBI taxonomy): domain Eukaryota; kingdom Viridiplantae; phylum Streptophyta; class Magnoliopsida; order Santalales; family Viscaceae; genus Viscum; species Viscum album. The sequence continues at coordinate 1,769,411,160 of OY728123.1, forward strand.
ATTTCCATTCTAGGACTGTAAGTGGTTATAATAAGCCTGTAGATCTCTGGTACTCCGCCTTCACCTACTGAGAGGTGGAACACCTAGTGATAAAGCCTGAAATTTGATGTTTCATCCTAGGCCACCAATACTGGAATCGTATATCTCATTACATCTTTGATATTTCTGGATGAACTACCCACTAGGAAGTGTGGGACTCTTTCATCAACTCCTCTCTCACATTTTCAGAAACCCAGATACATCCACATAGATGCAGGATGTCATCTCTATCCAAAAGCAAAATTGGAGGTGGGTTATCTCATGATATACTCTCATGGAGAACCAAACCTTCAGGATCTGAAAACTGCCTACTCTTCACCTTATCAAGAAGGGAGAGGTAATTGTTAAGGCTGAGAGGTAAGACTGCTCATGACTATCATGAAACTCTAGATGAAGTTCAGAAAAGAGGGTCATTAACTTCCATTCATCATTGGCTTCTTGTACGACCTGTGTTTGAGTTTTCCGACTAAGTGCATCTGCAACCACATTGTCTTTTCCAAGCATATAGGCAAGATAAAAATCAAATTATTGTAGATATTTGACCCATATTCGTTGTCATAGGTTCAAATAATGCTGAGAAAAGATATAATTGATGCTCTTGTGATCTGTATACACCACAAATCACTCACCCAATAGATAATGTATCCAAAAAAGTAAGGCATGGACAACTACTTCTAGCTCGAGGTCATGCGTCGGGTAATTTTTCTCATGAGGCCTCAACTGCTGAGATCTGTATGAAATGAATTTTTCTTCCTGTATCCACACTGCTCCAAGGCCAATGCTTGATGCATCTCAGAATAAAATATAACATTTTCTAGGTTCTATAAGAATTAGAATCGGTGTTGAGACAAGACTCCCTTTCAGCTCCTGAAAGGATTTCTCACATGCTTCTGACCATGTGAACTTGACACCCTTATTTGTAAGACTAGTAAGAGGTGTATAAAGATGAGAAAAGTCTTGTATGAAATGCCTGTAATATCCATCCAGCCCCAAGAAACTCTGTATATCAAACACGTTCTCAGGCTGCTCCCAGGAGACTGCATCACTAACCTTTTTAGGGTCAACAGATACTCCTAATTCTGAAATAATATGACCTAAGAAGTGGACTTTTTTTATCCAAAAGTTACATTTAGCAAGATTTTCATAAATCTTATGTGCTCTCAGTGTACTCAGAACGATCTCAAGATGTTTGGCATAGTCATTAATATTGCGCAAATACACCAAGATGTCGTCCAGAAAGACCACAACAAAAGAATCCAAATAGGGATGGAAAACCCTATTCATCATAGCCATGAAAATGACAGGTACATTCGTAAGACCGAATGGCATAACAAGATACTCATACAAACTATACCTGCTAGGAAAAGTTGTACAAGGTATGTCTGAGGGTATGAATCGCACCTGATGATAACCCGATCTTAGGTCGATCTTAGAGAACACTTTTTCTCCTCAAAGCTGGTAAAATAGATCATCTATTCGAGGAAGTGGATACTGGTTCTTGATTGTAAGCTGTTTCAAACTTGTGTAATCCATGCATAAATGAAGAGTTCCATCCACCTTCTTAGAAAAAAGCATAGGTGAACCCTAATAGGATGTACTAGGTCGTATAAATCCTTTGGCCTCTAAGTCCTCTATCTGCCGCTTGAGCTCCTAAAGCTCAGTAGGTTCCATCCTGTATGGAGGAATGGACACTGGAGCTACTCCTAGAACAAGCTCAATTGTAAACTCTACCTCTCTTTTAGTAGGTAATCCAGAAAATTCATTAGGAAAGACTTCCCTAAAACGATCAACTACTGGAGGAAAATCAGTTTGAAGAAAACCCTGATTCTCCATGAAAATATTTGCAATCTAGGTGGTCACTTTACCTAACCCATGATGATTTGGTCTCGCTCTCCCCGCCTGGACATCCCAATTGCCTTTGAAAAGACAACTACTGCCATATGGTGATGTAAAAGAAACCTTGTGGCGATAACAGTCTACAAAGGTGTAATAGTGGACTAACCATTCCATCCCAATAATGACATCAAAGCCCGTTATCTCGAGAACAAAGAGATTCTACAAGAAAGGTTAATTGCCAACCTCAAAGGGATAGTCCCTGCACTGGCGTATGCCCTCCATCCGTATTCCCAATGGTGTATCGAGGGTTATTACACCATAGTGATATTGTATCTCTAGCCAAGACTCATCATCCTGAGAACTACTATCCCCTGAAAAAGTAGGAGGATGTTGCTTCTGGAACTCATGGGTCAGATCATCAATCGTAGGTGCAACCTGTGGAGCACCTTACATAAACTGCATCAGATGTAGGAAACTATCACAGACTTGGGAATCAATTCCTGAATTAGGTACAATAGGTGGTGCCTCAAGTGGCACTCTTGTAAGTAAGAATGGCGTATCAGGTCCCACCATGTATGGATCATGGTCATCACCACCTTCGTGGTGAACAACACAAAGACGTTGTGGAAGAATTGGTCTACAAATGCCAAGAACACACCTTAGAAAAAGATTATAAGCAAGGAGATAACATCACTAATGGAATCTGAACATAAGAAAATTCACTACCCAAGGCATACTACCCAAACTACCTGCTTAGACGGCCAAGTATTGGTAAGTGTTCAAGTATAAGTTTCATGTCATTTTAAAATTAATTCTTAGGTTCACTCCTTTACCATTAATAAACATGAAAAGGAAGAATAAGGATGTGTAACCAATTCATTTTAGATTTTAGGATTCAATTTATAATGGATATTCATTTCCAATGAATCAATTCCCATACACCTATCACCAAAAATGACACCCATTTACTTATAGCATAATGGTTTGACCCGGTAAATTATTCATTCCAACCCATGAGGGCCCATGAACCTCATGAATTAAGATAGGAAATCACTCAATCGAATCCAAAGTAATATATGTACAAGAAACTATCAAAACATCACTCAACAATCACAGGCATATTAAGAAATGAAAAGTAGTGAAATACACCTATATGGCATGGCAATATGCATGACATGTGAATTCTAGGTGCCTATAATGATGCATGTAGAAATACTCCTTGACCTCATATCATCAATCCAAGGATAAAATAAATTCCCAATAGTAATAATCAAAAACACCACAAATCATGTGAGTCACCCAGTAGTGAAATAATATCAACTGTAATATGTAAAATAGAATAATAATTGCATTATGGGTAACTTGTATTTTACCTCGAACATGGGTTCATGATTCCCAAGCATGACTTATGACCAAGTCCTAAGTGTTCATATTCTCTAATATATTGTCTCCAAATAGTCCAGAAAGAAAAGAAACCACCTCTGATACCACTTTGTGATGACCTAGACCTGTATGCCACTTAATAGGTGCCCCGAGCCCGGTGGGCCACGTAACCTCAAGCGCATCTTCCCAAACACCAGAGGCTGCCGACTAGCAGCGAGGGCCTAGGGTGTGTCTGTGGGAATACTATGCCCTCATTAGCAGAGTGTAGAAAAATGGAAGAGATATAATTTAATATTAAATATCATAAAAAATATAAATAAATAACAGAAGCAAACTGATGCAATAGATAAAAAAGAATAGCAATAAATATATCAACTGGAACAGTGATGATGTGATGTCATGTCACTAGAAAACTGGAAAATATGGATATAAGACAATAATCATAACATTTTTCACAAGGTAAAATAAAACAAATTCTACTCCAAGAATCATGAGATTCTAATCAATCATCTGTTATCAAGATCCATCCTATCATCACACAGTCAAGTATTGGAAGTTTCATGCTTTCCCTTGTCAATACCTACAACCATGTAATTTACACTGGGTACCAAATGATGCCCGGAGAGGGTGTGAGATAAATCTAAATGGTCCACCCCCAATGGTTTCTATAACATTTGGCCCATGTAATGAAATATAATAGTGTGCAAGAATGCATATATAAATTAAATCAAGCAGTAAAATATAACTAAATAACCAAGTACCTACTTCAGCCCTCGGCCGGTGTCTGAACATGTAACCAGATCATTAATTAATCAATTAACATTTAATGTTAATAGGTCTCATGAGGCATAGCCAATACTGAAATCACCTCATGATATTTTAATTAGTGAAGGTCCCTAGATGTAACAAGGCAACCAAACAATGATATCCAGTGAGGGAATTACAGGGTAAAAACCAAGGTAATATAAACTCACAGAAAGCTAAATCGGTAGTATTTGAGTCTATCTAAGGTTTAAGAGTGTAATCTAAAGAGCGTAATCCAAGGCATTCCATAATAAGTCGCCTACCAAGTCCAAGGTGATCGACCAAGGTAAAACGGGGCTAAGCAAGGATAGGTCCCAATGGGCTTAAACCATGGCACCTACTAGTCGATGTTGGATCCAAGGAGTGTATCTGAGGTATCCAGTAATAAATAAAGGTACCCAATGGTAGTATACTAGGAATCCAATGAATAGACAAGAACCTAATTCTAGGTGGGTATCAACCTAATAAAATCATATCCTTGAATTGGAATGGGGTTCCCGAGACCCAAGGTATTCTCCTATCAGAATCCAAGGCAAGCACAAGTCAGTCCATTCCTATTTGATATTGTAATCATGTAATAATTAATTTAGTTCAAGTCTTTCCTTCCATTAGTGTGGATAGGTCAATTATATTTGAAACCATTGTTCCAAGCCTTGTCTTCCATTAGTGTGGATATTTCAAGTAGCGTTGCAACCATTTAATCAAGTATTAGTTAGACATTAAGGAATAATCAATTATTGAGGTTTACTCTACTACCTTCCATCAACATGGAAATGGGTGCTATAGACATATAACTTTTATTTAATCTCTTTTGATAAGGCAAAGTTATATACTTAGTATACTTTCCATTTTTCATTTCATATTTCACATTTAATAAACATTTAGAAGCACTTGCCTTAGGCGGGTCAAGTGGTGAGCATACATGGTACATTCCATTATGAAATTCTTAGTAATAACAAGTAATTTATGATAATAAGACTCACCTTTATAAAGTTCCAGCAAAGGCACACCCGAACAGTGGCTCAAACGTGCTGAGACACTAAAAACCCAATTATGGAATAACTTTTGACATGGGGTGGATTGAGTTGTGGGTGAAACCACTAACAACTAATCACATATTTGGAAATGGCATAACCATACGATTCTAACAAGTATAATAATGACATGTTAATTTAAGAAATGGTTCCCAACGAAATTGGTGGGCCCCACATAAACATTCCAAGAACAAAAAACTTTAGGGATGAGTTATAGAACACCCACCTTAGGGTTGTATGATCCTTCTCCTATGGTATCAGTCCTTGATTTTCCTCAGATCAGAGTAGATATAAGAAAAGGTGAAAAAATTCTCACATGGGGATATCTATGTTGAGAGCAAAAGAGAAAAAGAATGGCTAAAGGGAACTCAATTACTTACCGTTGTGCATCCAACGTGATGAACGGAAGCTTGATCAGAAGCCGGACGAAGGATATTTGTTGATTACAAGTTTGGATCTTCAAAATGCTCCAAAATGAGATAGAACTAATTTAATCCTGCGTAAACTCAGATTAGGGAGAAAGGAGGAGGATTAATATATCATTAAGGGAATTTTAGACATTTTACATAGTTTTTTAGCCCACGCACGGTTTTTCAAACCGTGTGCAAACCTTGCGAGATGGTTCTGCCCGAATCTGGGGAAAAAGGGTGGTTCTCATGGTTAGGCCGCATGGCCATGCACAAACTATGTAAGACGCCACTATCCTAAAAACACAAACCACATGGTTTGGCAAACCATGCACAAACCATGCGCAAACCATGCGACTTGGCTTGGTAAAAAGGGGGTTTGCATGGTTATGCCACATGTCCATGTGCAAACCCTATGCAAACTATGCGACTTGGCATGGGAAAAAGGGGTTTTTCATGGTTAGGTTGCATGGCCATGTGCAAACCATGCGAAAACCATGTGATTTGGCCTGTTTTCCTAAAAAGAGGTGTTCTGAACTCCAAAAAATCCCCGGAGACCCTCAGAACCTTTTCTAAATCATTAGGAATCTATATTAGGTCCAAAGTAAATATTTAGACAGAAAAATAAAGGATCCATACCTAAGTGAAAAACTGGGTTCTTACAAGTTTTATCTTCTTTACTTTTTTTAACTAAATACTTTATTTTCCCTTGACAGTTTGATTCTCTATGTCCTCCTTTACCACAAGTAAAGAATCTTCCATCCCCCTTGAGGAAATTCCCTTGATGATTATTCCCAAATTTTTGACATATAAGTGGTTAAATATCATTTCTTTCATCATATTCATTACCTATATTTTCATGATCCTGCATCCTTCTCTTATTTAGTGCACTCAAGATTTCAACTATGGTAACATTGTTAATCGTGTTTCATGGTAGTTTATTTGGAATGATCACAAGGTTTCTCATTCCATATCACATTACAATAGGTTGTTTTTTGAGGTAATCTTTTCATTTTCCCTCACACCCAGGGTTAACTTGGTTCCTTCTGGTTCTATCCATCACTAAAACCAAAAAAAAGTTAATGTGAGTGATGAAAAATCACCATTTTAAGAGAAGTTTCCTAGATAATAAAAGGAAAATTTAACCTGAATTTTTATTGATTTATAATTCCATTATGTTAACCTATACTTATTTTAGTTCAAGATATATCACTATTTGTTTAACCTATATCATTATTTGAGAAAATTATATCATCCTTGGTTCAACCTATATCATTCTAGATTCATCCTAGTTTACCTTAAGTTGTGTTATCTTATACTTCTCAACCAAGTCCTTCAATGTAACTAAGAAATAAATCCTTCATAGTGGTTTGTAATGATCACATGATAAATAAATCATATTCCCATAGGAGTTTCAAACCAGGTGTGTATACTTATGCTCACTCATCATGCATCAAGATGATGATCAAATAAATTCTCAACAAACACTTTTTAGGGTGATTAAACCTAGGTGCATCTATGCCACAACCAAATCCACTTATAGTATCTAGAAATTAATGTATTTTTAGGGAATACCATAAACTCAAGACTTTACTAATATTTAAAGATATCTTTCTATACTTAGATCCATATCTAGGGTTTTCACTAAGGTTCTCTAAACTAATCCCTAAAATAACTACACTAATATCCAAAAATAACTAAACCCTCCTCTGATACCAACTGAAGTGACCCAAGATAAACTTAACTTAAATAATACATTAATATTGTGATTTAAATTACACATATCACAAACAGCTTCATATCCCAAGGACCAAAAGGTTTAGTGTCTTGGAAACTAACAACATAAATATCTTATTTTACAGCACTTGTGAACATTTCTCTATAATCATACTCCTCTATACCCTTTTCTAGATACCTCACATGACATAAAAATATTCATAATATAGATAATGGAAACATAATAAAGGTTTGATATAAAATTATAAATAATTTAAAAGACTTATCATAAGGTATTAGATCATAAACATGAACAAGGAAAAGATAAATACATATAAATCTTAATAAAAACATAATAAAATCACTAGTGTAGAAAACGTTTTTTACGTCGGTTATTTTTTATTTTTTACATCAGTTTTTGGCCAAAGTTATTACAGAAGACATTGTAAATATATTTTTACATCAGTTATTTTAAAACAGACATAAAAAACATAAATTTGAGGCGTTTTTCATGTCGATTCCTAAAAAACTAATGTGGAAAACACTTCAGAGTAATGATTTATTATGTCAATTTTTAAATAACCGATGTAGTATATAGTTTATTACGTCGGTTATTACATAACCAACATAATAAACTACACCTCCGAATCATTTTTCATGTCAGTTATTAAAAAACAAACGTGAAAAACAAGTTTTTGAGGTCGGTTATGAAAATAACCGACGTGATAAACCAGTCTGAAAAGAATTTTTTCAAGTTGGTTAAACAATAACTGATGTGAAAACATATATTATACATAGGTTATTAAATAACATATATAAAAAACCATTCCCATTCATTTATTACATCGGTTATAAAATAACAGATGTAAAAACCAAAAAAAATAATAAAATCGTTCAACCATTACTATGGTCTGCCAAAGAAGACCAGAAACAAGCAGAAAATAGACCAAAACTAGACCAAAACCAAACCAGAATACATACCAAACAAACATCAAAACTAGACCAAAACAAGAATAACCAAATAAAAAATAAACAATCACATACATAACATTCAAAACTTACAATGTCAACTAAAAAAACCTAAAACCCCTTGGATAGCCCCTACCCCCATGGATATCCCCCCCACCCCACTGGACATCCCCCCCACCATACTGGACAGCCCCCACACCCCCTGGAAACTCCCCCACCCCTGGAAATCTCCCATGTATAGCCCCCCACCCCTTGGAAACCCCCTACCCCCTTGGACATCCCCCCAGGCACCCCATACCCCCTGGACACCCTCCCTCCCACCCACCCACCCCCCCACCCTCCGGATAGCCCCCCACCAACTGGACACCACCCCACCCCACTGGTCATCCCCCCTGGACACTCGCCCACCCCCTAGAACCCCCCACACCCCCTAGAGCACCCCCACCCCCCCTGGAGCATCCCCCTCCCCCACCCCCTGGACACCCTTCCACCCCTGGACACCCCCCCCCCCACCCCCACCCCCTTGGACACCCTCCCACCCCCTGGACACCCCCACCCCCCCCCCCCTTGACACCCCCTATACCCCCTGGATAGATCCCCCCCCCACCCCGACCCCCACCCCCACCCCCACCCCCACCCCCACCCCCACCCCCTGGACACCCCCCCCCCCGGACCTCCCCCCTACTAGACATCCCCCCAGTCCCTAGACACCACCCCACCCCCCATAGAACCCCCCCCCCCCCCCACCCCCATGAACCCCCCACCCCCACCCATGCTCCACCCCCTAGAAATCCACTCCCCACCCCCTAGACACCACCCCACCCCACTGGACACCCCCCCCCACCCCCTGGACACCCCCTCACCCCCCTGGACACCCCCCCCCCCCACCCCCCCGAACACCCCCCCCCCATCCCCTCGACACCACACCACCCCACTAGACACCCGCCCAAACCCCTAGACACCCCCCCCCCCACCCCTGGACATCCCCCCACCCCCTGGAGAGCCCCCCCCCCCCCCCCACCCCCTAGACACCACCCCACCCCACTAGACAGCCCCCTCTCCCCCTGGACACCCTCCCACCCCACTAACCCCTTGGACACCCTCCCACCCACTAGACACCACCCCACCCCCCATAGACATCCCCCCACCCCCTGGACACCCCCCACCCCCACCCCCTGGACACCCCCTACCCCTTGGACAGCACCCCCACCCCACCCCCTAGACAGCCCACACCCCCTAGACACCTCCCCACCCCGCTGAACAACCCCCCACCCCCATGGAAACCCTCCCACCCCCTACACCCTTGGACACCCTCCCACCCCCTAGACACCCCCCCCCCCCATGGATTGTCCACCCACCCCCTAAACACCCAGCCCCCTGGACACCCCTACCACTTGGATAGCCCCCCCCCCCACCCACCCACCCTGGACCACCCCCCCCCCACCCCCCATGAAACCATTATTATGCTTTTCCAAAGTATGAAACAAGCATAAACCAGACCAAAATAAGACCAAAACTAGACCAGAATCCATACCATAAAAATATCAGAACTAGACCGAAACAATAAGAACCATAGAAAAATTAAACATTCACATATATAACATTCAAAATTTACAATGTAAACTAAAAAAACCTAAATCCAACCAAAAAAACTACCAAATACACAATTATAATTACAATATTTAAAATTACATTTTACACTACAAACAAACGAAAATCCAATCAAACCTGTAAAATAATTTGACCATTCCATTTGTAATTGTTTGACCTCTTGAGCACTATAGGGTTTATGGTTATCAAATAGATACAAATTAAAAGTATATTATTTAACATGTATAATGAATAAATCAAATGAAATATTATGGAAAAGTTTATAAGGAAATCTTACTAGGTCAAACTTTACAAGTGTTCCAGTTGTAATTATTTCATACATAAATATTAATATATAATATCTACATTTGAGGAAACCTTGTTGTTAATGACAATTATGTTTAAATGAATGTCAATTCAAAATATCATTTTTATGTAATACATCGAAAAGTACAAATTATAAATGGATATTTACCTTTACTTTTACATATTTGATCTTGACACTCTTTTTCTTTGTGTTTTTTCAAAAGTGGGCCCATCACCTGTTAGAAAATAATAAGAATTAGATAAATTTAAAATTCATTATAATATAAACAACTATTAAGAAATTGAAACTTACTTTTCTAATATATTCTTAAAACTTCCCCACATATTTCCATGGACAGAGCATATCCAATAAAGTGTTTTCTCCCTTGGAAAAAAAACACCTAACATCTAATGATCACTGATATAAAAGAAAATTTAAGGTTAGTGGTTTTTTATGTTAAAAGATAATGAACACTTTCCCAGATATATGTTTCATAATTCTCACAAAAATGCATCATCCAACACTGTGTGATTATATTCTATTCAAATCTTTCAGCAATATAAAGTGTTCATTGTTCCACATCCAATGCACGTGCTTCAGGAAAAATCAATTACGGGTCCATGGATCCATATACATCTTTCCACTCATTCTTTTCACATATGTTATAAATATACCTAATACAAAACAGACATAAGTATACATTTTTAATAAATATAATGCAGGTAAAGGTGTTAAGACTTAAATGGAAAAAATATTCACCACATTGATGCCCAATTTATCTCCAGTAACAAGCTCCATGATATCATTTTTAAAAATACCCACATTTATTGCATGTCCACAAATATGAGCTTCCATTGGAAATAAATAATGAGCCGCCAAAAAATTTGAATATCTTTATAATCTGTCAAGACTACTAGAATCTGTATCTCATGTCATACCCATTTGTCTTTGTTGTTATATATACAGTATTTCTTTACCTTTGAATTATTCCTGTAAATAAATAGAAAAATATATTAGTTTTAAAATTTTAAAACAAATTTAATAAAAAATAAAATAAAAGATATAACATACATTCCTCTATGTTAATGAGTCACAGAAGTCTGGATGGCCAAACTAAAAAGTGACTGATACTATGTCCAACTATCGTCACCTCATCTGTAGGTAATGGTACTCGAGCTAATCGATTTATATTATCATGTACAGTGACCCTATGATGCTCTACCATTAACTGTTGATGATGAAATGTATCTTCTATATAATATACCAACCCATATGAAACTATATGATGGTGAGTATCATCAACATACAACTGACAATAAGTAGGAAACTATGGAGGAGGAGTAGGATAAAAAATGGGGTCCGTAGTTTGAGGTGGAGGATAAATAATGGGGTCTAGAGGTGGGGGAGTGGGAACTACTGGTGGAGGTGGAGGATAAATAATTGGGTCTACAAGGGGAGGTGGAGGAGTGGGAGTTGCAGTCTGAAATTGTCTTTGCATGTCTGCAAACATAGATTGTACCAATGCTCAAGTCTTTTCCTCTATCATCGCATTGATATTATGAACTTCAGCCTCGAAGGGTTCTATTTTTTTATAAACACCCTCTATAGAAGAATTTGAAGAACGTGGAAACACTTTTCTTACTGATACACCTATCGGGTATCCTCGTACACGATAAGGGTGGTCGGGCTTTCCCAATGTTGTAGATAAAATATCTTGCCTAACAGTAGTTATAAATACCCCATGTGTGCTCTTCTCCTCAAGAGAATCCTATATTAATTAATTGAAAATTTCTGTAATTATTCAAAGTATATAAAGAATATAATTAAATTAAATAAATAAAATAAATATCTTACAGTCATCTCAGCTACGATTCTCAATTCTTCTAAAATATATTTCCCCTTTCTGTTCATACCGAGATCTCTTCCATTTTTCATGTCTAGATGGAGGGGATGGAGGGGAAACCTCTCAAGAGCTTGAAGACTCAACTCTAAGTTTTTTGTAATTTTTCAGCCATTATTTGTTCTTCCAATAAACTATACCCTCCCCAAGATAAACCATGAGGGTATACATTTTTAGATTGGATCTCCTGATGATATTCCCTTGTTTTCTATAAATTAAGAATAATAAATCATTAACAAAACATTAATAAGATCATTTATATAAGAAAACTTATAAAAGTTTACATTGCCCTTACCAAAAATGAATCTTTTCTTATATTGTCAATAAATTGTTTCCATGTGTCTTAATCTATGAAAGGATATATATGACATGGACTGTCATGTTGTATATGACCAAAAATGAAATCATATGTGAGGGTTGATTTGAAATCCCTCCATATCCTGGCATTCATCGATAAATATTTCCTCCTAACTCCTCTAGTGTCAGGAATATCAAATGTCATCAGATAAAGAAGATATAAAACATATTATACTATAAACATTTAAATATTAGTCAAACAATAGCAAAAGATCTTATCCAAAATGTCTCCCATAACTGAGATATTATCGCATTGTCTGCACTTCTCCAATCATCATACAAAATGCTTATTTTTCTTTTACCCTAAGGTGATACAAAACTCTTAAAATATTTTTCATTTGGACCTCTAGTAATATCATTGTCATAAAACTCAACGAGTATACTTTGGTCATGGATACGGGCAAGTGATAATTTTGGTAAATGTGTGCAGCCATGTTTACCAACTCTTTAACTCTTCTTTGTTTTTATTGGAGAACGTGAGGAAGATTGGGGAATATGAATAGCATGTGAATGTTCTTCCCCATAAGTATAATCATGATGATCATATCCAAAATCATGTGGTTGATCAACTGATTAATCTGTTATTAGCCTTTAAATCAAAAAATAAAACATTAGTTCACCAATATATAAAGTCAAATATTACAATACTAATGTAAACAAAAAATGAAAAATTGAACTAAGTTACGTAATAGTAAACATGGAAAATATGGTAATCATGTTAAACAATGGTAAACATGGTAAACATGGTAAACATGGAAGTTTAATTTCCATTCAACAAAATCAATAAATATATAAGTTATGTAAAGGTTAAACTATGGTAAATATGGTAAGAATGTTAAACAATGGTAAAAATGGTAAACATGGTAGTGTAATTGTCATTCAAAAAAATCAATAAATATATAAGTTATGTAAAGGTAAACTATGGTAAAATATGGTAAACATGGTAAATTAATTATCATTCAAAAAAATCAATAGATATATAAGTTACATAATGGTAAACATGATAAACTAAACAAAACAAAATTAAAATAAACAAAAATTTCAACTTTTTTGTTTTAATATATATTTTAATAAATAAAAAAATTACAATATCTAACATTTTATGAAATTAATAAATGTAAACAAGAAATAAAAATATGTTACCTGAAATATTAGGAATGTAAAAATGGATTGTTTTCCCAAATTCCTTCATCATGATCGTTCCTTATGGCACAAACCATGTCTTTAACATGCTCATCATTATTTTCTGCTAATAATTCCATGGAACACATAAATCAGCATCTTCACCAAGTTGATCCTCACCAACATATTGTTTTTTTCCTTCTAAGACAATAGACCACTGCATATCTGATTGATCAACAACATAGAAAATCTTTTTTTCATCTGTTTCCATTATAAAAGAATCGTCTGTGTCTTTCAATCTATTCAGATAAACAACTTTCATTCCAAATTCATCATATCTAACACTGTTGTTACAGATAAACCATTTGTAGTTAAAAATAGGATCTTTAATTTTAAATTAATCAACCTTCCATATTTCTTCAATGACTCCATAATATGCACTTGATACATAAATTGGGTTTTTTTCTTTAGTACTCAAAAAATGCATTGCTTCTGCAAACACCAATGCACCACTATTATAAACTGCACCCATGTTGTCTGGAGCTTTCGTATGAAATGTATAGCTATTAATGTCATACCCAGACCATGTTATCACATTTAAACTTGGACCACCCACTAACCATATTTATGTATCTGATAAATTTGATCTACCAAGTAAGGTCTTTTTAAACCATGGAAAAATTGTTTTTTGTGCTCATTCAAAATCCACATTTCTTTCTTCTTTGGATGAAATTATTTCAACTCATTAATATGTAATGTGATATATGGTTGAGAATCATCTATGTTATTCAAGATGTATAATTGTACCTTCTCTATATGTTTAGCTGACAACGATTTGACTTTCAATCCATGAATCCCCTTTCCCTCATTATTAACTCGTTCATGGTGAGATGGAGGAAAACATATGTTCTCCACCGCAACCAAGTAGCTTGTACAAAACTCTGAAACCTCATCAGAAATATACTTTTGAATAATGGAGGCTTTAGGTTGATATGGATTATTAACATACCCCTTCAATATTTTTATATACCTTTCAAAATGATACATCCAACGAAGATATACAGTTCCACAATGATTTATTTCTTGAACCAGATGAACCATTAAATGCACCATTATATCAAAAAAAAAAGAAAATACATTTCCAATTGAAAAAGTTTATAAATTGCATCTTTTTTCAAAATGTTAAAAGCATTCACATCAATCACCTTCTTACAAATTGAATTAAAAAAATAACACATCTTCATTATAGTCTTTCTGATATGAATGGGAAATATTCCACGCAATGCAACTGGTATAAGTTATTGCATCATGACGTGATAATCATGAGATTGCATACCTATCAACTTCAAATCCTTCAAAGAGACAAAAAAATTTACATTTGAATAATAACCTTGAGGCACTTTGATATCACGAAGATACTGAAAAAAATCTAATCTTCTCCCTCTTGGATAATGTATGAAAAGCTAGGGGAAGAAATGTTCTTATTCCATTAGGAGTGGGAGCTAACTCTAAACATATTCCCATTAATAGTAAGTCTAATTTTCATTCAACCCATATTTACTCTTTCCTTTAATATCTAACAATGTTCCAATAAAACTGTCATAGATATTCTTCTCCATGTGCATGACATCAAGATTATGTTTCACTTCATGATATCTCTAATATGGTATCTCAAAATATATTGACCATTTCTTCCAAATATGTCTATCATTACCATATTTATGTTTCTTTCCTAATGTCATATCAAGTTTTTGCACCCTCTCAAAATACACATCAGGGGATAAAGGTTTTGGAGAAATATTAAATTCTTGTGATCCATTGAATGCCTTTTTTAGTCTTCTATAATAGTGATCAATAGGCAAAAACTTTTGATGACCCATGTATATTGTTTTCCTACCATGATGCAATTGACAATATGAAGTTTGTTGTTCTCAAATTGGACATGGTTTATTCCCCTTAACACTGTATCTAGACAAATTTTCATATGATGGGAAGTCATTTATAGTGAACATAAGAACTAAATTCAATTAAAAATATTCCATTTTATAATAATCATACACCCTAATAGAATCCTCCCATAAAAGTTTCAAATAATCAATTAATGGTGACAAGAAAACATCAATATCATTTTTGGGTTGCTTCGGACCAGAGATCATTATACTCAACATGACATATTTGCGCTGCATACAAACTTTAGGAGACAAGTTGTAAATTTCCAATAAAACAGGCCATGAACTATGTGTGCTACTGATTCTTTGATATGGATTAATTCTATCTGTGCACAACCCAAGTCTGAGATTTCTAATTTCATTTCCAAATGTAGGATACTGCTCATCAATTTTCTTTTATTGTGGACAATCAGCTGGATGATGTATTTTCCATCACATATCCGCTCATCAGTATACCATCTTAACTTTTTTGCATCATGTGAATTGTCAAATAAATGTTTCAAATAATGAATTATAGGAAGATACCAAAATACCTTGTCAGGGATCTTCGTAATCTCTACATCAGCCTGTGATTTTTCTTTCAACTTATATTGTGATGTCCCGAATTTAGAACACTCTGATAGAAATTCATATTCCTTCCTATATATCATATAGTCATTAGGAAAAGCATATATTTTCTTCTATCCCAATACCATCAGGAATAATATTTTCTTCACCTTATAATGTGAATCTGGAAGATCATTATCTTTTGGAAGAATGTCTTTCAACAATTATAGCGGCTTTGTAAAACTTCTATCACTCCATACATGTTTTTCTTTTAGGTTAATCAATCTTAACACCACTGAAAAAATCATAAAATCTGTACAACTAGGATACAGTAGTTTTTTAGCATCACCATATAGACACGCAATTGTTGGTTCTATCTCAATTTATTCTGCTGCAATATCACGAATCATTTCTTCAATTCCATCAGAGTTACCATCTTGAAAATCATCATCATCAGTAGATCTGACATTCTGTCCAGTTTCACCATGCCAAATCCAAGGGTTCTAACTTGGATTAAAACCATGAAAATCAGATGATCTTTGATCTCTCTACTTTTCAACTTCTTCATATTCAAACATTTCTGGCAATGGACAGAAAAAAATGTCATTTCTTGGAACATTTTGTTTAGAAAATTCCAAAAAGTCATCAACACCTTCCTCATATTCATTACTCATTTGATGTGACGTAATCCAACTTTGAATCATTATTACCTATAACAAATATCAAAATTATACATCTTTTTAAGATATGCCAATTTTATATTTATATGAAAAATATCATAATTTTAATGTAAAACAATTTTTAAATATAAAACAAATATATGCATATTTGAAAAAGATATGCATGGAAATAATTTTAAAAAGAAAATCTAGTTATATGTAACAGTTTTATATTTATATGAAAAATGACATAATTTTAAAGTAAAAAAGTTTGAAAATTGGGAATAGATGTGTTAGTAATCAGGGATTGGGGAACATTCAAAGGAAATATTCTAATCGATTTCTATCAAATATAGAAAAGTTATTCATCTCATAGAAAAATTTCCAATGAAATTATTATATGATGATAATAAAAACCCATGAAAATTTTTTCAAAAGGTGTGAGAGGAAAGTGTGATTTAGAATATAAATCCTTTAGAAAGAATAACTTGCTTTCCCATGAAGATGTTATCTCCAAATAAGTTGAAGTGGAGGAATTTGAAAACTATATAAACTGTATGAAGTTAATATATGCCAATGGTTTCAATGAAACCGTTGGGATATATATATATATATATATATATATATATATATATATATATCAATGTTTTAAGAACCATTGGTATACATGATGTCCATCATATAATCTATTTCAACTGTTTCATGGAAATTTTTGGGATATATGTATACCAACGGTTCAAGAACCATTGGCATACACTCTCTAGTATATAATCGGTTGCAACGGTTTATGAAACCATTGGTATATCCTCTTTACCTAGCAACCAGTAGCGTACCCTCTTCACCCCGCAACCATGCAGCATTGTACCCATCATCCTCTTCCTGACTTCCAGAACCTGTACACATGACTTCCAAAACCTGTAAAGGGGATAGGGGTGTCCAGGGGTGGGGGTTGTCCAAGGGGGTGGGGGTGTCTAGGGGGTGGGGGTGTCCAGGGGGTGGGGGTAGGGCTATCTAGGGGGTGGGGGTCGTCCATGGGGTTAGGGGTGTCCAGGGGTGGGGGCTGTCCAGGGGGTGGGGGATATCCAAGGGGGGTGGGGGCTGTCCAAGGGGGTAGGGGTGTTCAGGGGGTGGGGTTGTCCAAGGGGGTAGGGGTGTTAAGGGAAGTGGGGGATGTCCAGGGGGTAGGGGTGTCCAGGGGTGGGGGATGTTGAGGGGGGTGGGGGATGTCCAGGGGGTGGGGGATGCCCAGGGGGTGGTGGTTGTCCAGGGGGTTGGGGGTTATCCATGGGGTGGGGGTGTCCAGGGGGTGGGGGGTTGTCCAAGGGGTGGGGGTTGTCCAGGGGGGTGGGGGTTGTCCAAGGGGGTCGGGGATGTCCAGGGGGTATGGTTTGTCCATGGGGGTGGGGGTGTCCAGGGGTGGGGGCTATCGAGGGGGTGGGGGTTTTCCAGGGGGTGGGGGATGTCCAGAGGGTGGGGGTGTCCAGGGGTGGGGGCTATCCAGGTGGTGGGGGCTGTCTAAGGGGGTAGGGGTGTCTAGGGGGGATGTCCAGGGGTGGGGCTATCCAATGGATTGAGGTGCCTATGGGGTGGGGGATGTCTAGGGGTAGGGGTGTCCTGGGGTGGGGACTATCCAGGGGGTAGGGGGTGTCCAGGGGTGGGGGTGTCCAGGGGGTGGGGGTTGTCCAGAGGGTGGGGGTCGTCCAAGGTGGTAGGGGTGTCCAGGTGGTGGGGTGTCTAGGGGTGTCCAGGGGCTGGGGGTGTTGAGGGGGTGGGGGAGGGTTTTTTAGAGGGGTTGGGGTTGTCTATGGGGGTGGGGGTGTCCTGGGGTGGGGGTTGTCCAGGGGGTAGGGGGTGTCCAGGGGGTGGGGGTGTTGTCCATGGGGGTGGGGGTGTCCAGGGGGTGGGGGCTATCCATGGGGTTATCCAAGGGGTAGGGGGTGTCCAAGGGGGTGGGGCTGTCTAGGGGGTGGGGGTTGTCCAAGGGGTCGGGGGTGTCCAGTGGGTGGGGTTGTCTATGGGTGGGGTTTGTCCAAGGGGGTGGGTGTATCTAGGGTGGTGGGGGCTATCCAGGGGGGGCTGTCTACGGGGTATGGGTGTCCAGGGGGTGGGTCTATCCAGGGGGTGGGGGCTATCGAGGGGGTAGGGGTGTCCAGGGGGTGAGGGGCTGTCCAGGGGGGTATGGAGTGTCCAGGGTGTGGGGGTTATCCATGGGGTGGGGGCTGTCCAAGGGGATTGGGGTGTCGAGGGGGTGGGGGGCTATCCAGGGGTTGGGGGTTATCCAAGGGGGTAAGGGGTGTCCAGGGGGTGGGGGTTGTCCAGGGGGTGGGGGTTGTCCATGGGGGTGGGGGTGTTCGGGGGGTGTGGGAAGAACTTGCACGATAATGATTTCATGGTAGCACACACATGGAAGTACATGCACACACGCATTATAGAACACACATGGTAGAAACAAATTTGTAGAACTTTCTTGATATCACTCCCATGGTTTATTTTACCAGAAAAAAACTTATCATGGTATAAAATAACACTATGAAACTTACCATAATAACAAGAACAATGATAGAAAAATTGTAAGAACCCGGTTCTTATTTTTGAGGTATGGGTTTCTTCTTTTCTCTTTTCCTTAAGTGTTTTTGAGAAAATAAGGAAAATGGGGGAAAATCCTAAATTTTGGGACTAAACGTCGTGTACTTTTCCACATGCCGGGTACTTTGGTCATGTGGGATGAGTACATAGGGTGTGTAGCCATGTTGGCGACGAAGGGTGTAAAAACCGACTACACGCCGTGTAGTGGGTATTTACACGTCGTGTAGTCAGTCGGTAGGTGAATAGTAAGGTGATAGAAGCAGTCGCCAGCCGAGCGGCAGTACACGCCGTGTAATCAAGTTTCACACATCGTGTACTCATGTCGATAGATGAATAGTTCCACACTAGCGAGAATCCGCCGAAGGAACAGTTAAAAAATGAACAGTACACACCATGTACTTGAGAAGTACACGCCGTGTAGTTTGTTTTTTTCAATTAAAATGGGAAGTAGCCAACCCTATTCACAGGATTGGCTTAGAACCGGAGGAAGGAGTCGGGAGAGGATGTCGGACCTTTGAGGATCTCCATATCGAGCGTCGGGAATCTGTTTTCACCTCTGACAATATCGTTGGAACCGCACGGGTAAGCCCTTAACTCTTCTTAAGTCGTTCTTTCCAATTCTTCCTCTAAGGGAATTTATTTGAGTTTGAATGAGGTTTTATTTCACATCAGATATACATCGTTCTTGGAAGATTTGAGGATCTTCGCTCGTATATACCGGTCAGGGGAATTTAAGGTAGGTGGCTTGGTGTTTAAATTCCAACTGTTGTGCGTTTTTGTGTACCGTTGTGCTACGAACCCATGTTGGGGTGTCGTGTGGCTGAGGCCTTGGCTGTTTAAATACCTAGAATTGTATAGGTAATTAAATGTGATAATAACCTACTGTTTGGGATCACTGCTTAGATCCAGGACCACCCCGGGGGTGCATTCCTTTTTTTAGCTGTTTGGCCAGGATACTCGAGGGTATGCCATTGTAATAATGTTTGTTAAATTGACTTGAGAGGAATTTTATGTGAATTGCTTGCTTATATGTTGGGAATGGCCCGGTTACTTGTTTATCCTGAGGGAAGTTTTTCCTTTAGCCTGAGGGTAGTGGTTATTTCGGCCTGAGGGCAACTTCTTCCGTGCTTGTGGGAAATAGACTTTGTGCCTGAGGGAGACACTTCGTACGCCTGAGGGAAATATCTGTTATGCATGTGGGAAGTTACCTGTGGGTTACGTTTCTGATTACCTGAGGGTAAGGGTTTTCATGTCTGAGGACGCTGACTGTTTATATCGAAATTCACTCTGGTGGTTTCCTTATAATGAATGATTAAATGAATATTAAGAATGGAAATATAACTGGTAAAGTTAGTTACTTTTGAGTACTTCTTAGTTTATTTCATTTACTTTTGCACATTGTTGTTTCATGTTTACACGCAGTTGAGCACGGGTCTTTGGTGGGTGCCTACTGGGATTTATTTCTCACACCCTGTTTGGGTCATGTCTTTGGCCCAAACAGATTATACTTCTGCAGGTGTGGATAAGGGAAAGGGTCCCTATATAGGTACTTGATTGCTGTTGAGGATTGGGGGAGCATGGGACCAGGATTAGGATCATGATGCTACCGGTTGTTTTGTTTTGTTTTGTTGTACTTTGTATTGTACTGTATTGTATTGTTGTGTAACATGTTCTAGCTGTTTTCTTAGAACTTGAGACATGTTGCATCATTATCTATATAATTGTTGGTTATCTTTTACTGTAGTTGTTTACTTTAAATGTGTATGGTTTATTGCTTTCACTATTGTTGTATGCTTTTTATTTTATTCCGTTGCGCTACACTTTGACAAATGAGGGCATAGTTTCCCCACTATCAGACATGGGCCCTCGCTGCTGGTCGGCAGCCTATGGCATTTGGGGAAATGCGCTTGAGGTCATGTGACCAACTGGGTTCAGGGCACCCGTTGAGTGGCACCCAGAACTGGGATGTTACAAAAATAATATCTCAAAACATAAATTTAAGGCATTGGGAAAAATAAACAATGAAACTGAGGCATGTGAGGCTTACTTGAGTGTTTCAAGTCGACCTGATAGATCCGATGATAATAAAGATGATGAATGATGTTGGAAAATCGAGGTTAGAGGGCATGACTTCGAAGAATCCTTTCTAGGTTTTTCGCGTGAGAGAGACGAGTCGCAGGTCGCTCGATTGAAGAACTCAGAATGATAGAATATGGGGCCTGATAAATCATTTAAAAGATTTATCACATTGGTTATTTAATAACTGACGTGATAAACTGGTTTTTTTATGTTTATCATGTCGGTTATTTAATAACCGACGTGGAAAATATTTTGTCACATTGGTTGTAAAATAACCAACATTATAAGTCGGCATTTATAACATCGGTTATTTTATAATAGAAGTAATAAAGTGCCTAGATTGGATTTATCATGTCGGTTATTTTATAACTGGCATGATAAACCACTGAGAATCAATTTATAACATCGGTTATAAAATAACCAACGTGATAAATCAAATCACGGTATTTTGTATGTCGGTTATAAAATAATCGATTTTATAAATTGATTCTCAGCGATTTATCACATTGGTTATTTTATAACTGACGTGATAAAGAAATTTTTACCACTTTTCACATCGATTATATATAACCGACATAAAAAACCCTAACATGGTAAAACTTTTTTGTACTAGTGAATGTATGATAATTATAAAATATTATGAAGTAACATAAGATCATAAAAAGATCATTAAGTAAGTATAAAATATATGGCATGGCTCAAAACACGTATCAATAATCATAAAACATGTGAGCATGGTATAAAAGTACATAATAATTTAAAAATAAGTCATGAACATGAAAATGTGGAATTTTAAGGTAACAAAATGCATATTTTAAAATTTATATAAATTGATAAATAACTTGGAAATGTGGCATAACTTTATGAACAACTATAAAATGTGGCATAACCAAAATCATAGGAAAACCTATGTGAGGAAACCCATTATTCCCACTCCTATATGAACAAACTCATTATATCTACACATGAAATGTGAACAAACTCATCATGTCCATGCCTATGTGAACAAAAAAATCATTTCCATGTCTAACTATCTCATAAGATACAAGCTTAAACCAATACATTAAATGTTGATATAAGATCCCACTTATCATCATCCATGCATATGCGTTCCATTTAAAATCAAACATCATCATATCTTAAATAACCCATGTAAAAATAATGGGTTTCTTAAACATTAAAATAAAATAAACTTAATAAATCATAGGACATCAAAATATAATTTTCCAAAATTATTCATTTCATAATAATATATGGAGGGTGTTCAAAACATTACTTCATATGAGATAAACCTTGTAGGAAAAATTTAAGTGAAAATAAAAAAAAATCACAAAACCATTTTAAACATTTTTATAAGATATGAAGTGTGAATTAATTTTAAAAACACATTTTTGAGAAGGTAAAGAGAATAGATTTTAGAAACCTTATTATAAAGAGGTATAAATAAAATATCATTGAAAATACATAGGGTTTCAAAAATGGGAAGTGAAAATACTATAAAAAATTTGGTTTTAAAAAGAATATTTAATAATTATGACTTGAAAAATATATAAAGTTTTCAAAAAGGGATCACGAATTTTTTTTGAAAAAAATTATTTTAAAAATAATATTTAATAATCAAAACTTGATAAATACATAAATCTTATCAAAATAAAATGTGTAGTGGATTATAAAACCTTTTATTTTTAAGGGATAGAAAAACCTTTTGAATAATCTAAAATAACCTTTTCAAAAACCCACATCATTAAAATGGATAAAGAAACCATTGATTTAAAATAAAATAAAGGGAATAAATGGATAATTGGAGATAAAAACAGTTTAAGTTTCCAATAGGGAAATGATAATATTGGTGGGAGGTAAAAATATGGACATGGTAGAAAAATCCATTAAAAGTAATGTGAATTATTCTTAAAAAATGAATTAAAATCATCAAGGAAGAATAATTTGGTGTGAAACATGATTTACCCAAAAATAAGGTTTAATGAATCCTAAAATCACTATAGTTTAGAATATATCAATCGTGAAGTAAAACAGATAGAGACGAGTGATTATGACTAAAGGAAGAGAATTGATTCATGAAAAAAACCCTTACAGATTTAGTAATTTTTGAATCAAAAGTCATTAGAAGATTTAAATTCATATATTTATATAAAATAATATGAATTAAATCATGTATTATTCCAAAATACATTCATATTATGTATATACACCATATAAATAAGAAATTTGTGCATAACATTAAAACATGTCACAATGAAGAGGAATGAGATAGAAAAAACCCTTAAAGCTTTTGAAACATTTGAACTGAAACACCATGAGAATGATAAAAAGAAACTAAAAATTGAATATAATGAAATATAAAAGAATCATGATAAAAAATTACAATTGGGTAGTAATTACACTATACAAATATAAACATGGTGTATGAAATAAACATGTCTCAATGAAAGGAAATTGAGATAGAAATAATAAATAAGGGAAGTGGAATATAATAAAAACTAATCATCAATAATAAATGGATGAGTAATCACACATGAACATGCTACAATGTAAAGAAATAGACATAAAGCAGTTACACATAAACTATATAGAAAGAAAATACTAAAATCCCCAAGGGTCATCTCTACGATCATCTTGTGCTCCGACTCAATCCTTTTCTCCTAATCTCCCATGTACAAGCATAACAGCCCAAACCATGGTCCTAAACCTGTAAACATGAGGTATGTTCAGATTACAAATGGTGACCAGAATAGGTTATGAGATATAATCATTAGGCCAGAAACAATAGTGTCTAAATCTATCCAGCCTGTGAATATAAAATAATCATTTTTCATGTATATCAAAATCAAGCAGTAAAAAATAAATAATAACATGTCGGGCTCAGATTCCTCAAAAACACCTAGCCAACCATACCTAATTCAGCCTACGTTAAAATGTATCTGCACACCTTCCATCATGTATATATATGCATACGTAAGACAATCATTTGCAAAGATATACATGCACTGACATGGACCCAAGGTTTAGTACCAAGTCATCCACATGAGAGGATCACATATATGATAAGGGACGTCATGACCAGGGTTCCATACCCATAATCAAAATACAATGGATGCCATGCATAGGGTTTCATACCCAAGTATCACAATATAAGGGACACCATGCCTGGGGTTCCATACTTGAGTATCACAATATAAGAGATGATATGTCCAAGGTGTCATACCCATAATCACAATATAAGGGATTTCATGCCTAGGGTTCCATGACTGTAATCAAAATATAAAGGGTATCATTCCCCGGGTTCCATACCCAAGTATCACAATATAAGGGACGTCATGCCTAGGGTTCAATACCTATAATCACAATATAAGGGATTTTATTCTCATGGTTACATACCCATAATCATAATATAAGGGACACCATTCCTATTTATAGTTCAAGAAAATAATTTTTATAATTTCAATTATAAGGTCCAAGTAGGGAAAAGTGATATGGTCTTTTCATTCACTTTTTCTATAATACAATTACACAATTTGGTTCATTCAATAATAAGGAAAAATTCCATGCACTTTAACAGGCTATATTACAATTAAATTATAAATGATAAAGGAGGCCATGTACATAGACATTCCATATATCGCCTGAGTATTCTCATTAAATAACCCCTTTTTATTAGATAAGATAGTGCACCTCCAAGGTGGTTTTATTAGAAAACATAAGAATAATCATCATATAATTTATTTAATTAAATTTAATCATTTATTCTATTAAGGATAGTCATCAAACCTAAGAATGTGATTCAAATGTGAACAGGGAGGTATAGACATGTGCATCAAATAACACGCCCCAAGGGGTGGTTTAGTCAAATAGGAAATCATTGATTCTGAGGGGAAAATATTCAAAATCACCTTATTTGGTGGTTCAGGTTGAGGTATTCAACCTCCAACCATGTAAAAGGGTGTCATAGCACATCTAATCTAGGTCTAGGTAATTAATTTAAGTCATTTCATAATTTAGGAGCAACGCATGGAAAATTACAGCTTCCAACACGATGGAAATTCTTTATAAATGGTGTAACATTGAGGGAAAAGAATATATACCACCTAAATTATGATTAGGAAGGTACAATAGTCTATTATAGATTCTTAATTCTATTTGAAATGATATAAAATAGAAGAATCTTTAAAGGCCCTAAAAATAGGTTGAATTAGCTCACATGAAGATAGCGCCAAAGAAGCTAAAATAAATGAGTAAAGGAAGGATGAGGAATCTTAGACTTATCGATATGCTTCCAACTTACCCAATAGTAATTAAATTAGTATAATAATGAAGTAGTTTTACCATGGGAAGAGGGAGGAAGGGTGGTGCACATGTGGAAGGCTGCCTAGGTGAGAGAGAAGTAAAATGGGGCAAACCCCATTTAAGGGAAGAGGGGAAACTTGGTAATTTTTTTCCTTTTAAAGAGGTTCATGGTTAAGCTATATGGTTTGGTTAATTATGTTCTAACCATGCATCTCATACTGCCCAAGAGTCATACCCCGCATAGTTTGACTGCATGGTTTGAGCTGACCATGTGGTGCTACTGGTTAAGTAGAACTAACTATGAGGCTAGGTGTATGGTTTGGAAAATAGTGTGCATCCCATGTGGCCACATATTCAATTTAATTCATACATTCCACATGGCCATGATCTCCACCTTGCATGGTTTATAAAATCGTGTGACACCCTTTACAGGGCCACACAGTTTCTCTTGAGGGGCCACACAATTTAAACAAGCAATGTTCCCTATTTTTTCTCCTGTAAAGTGATATTTCAAAGTCCAGAACTCCCTAAAATCATCAAACTTTATGAGATGCCTATAGGTCCTTAAAAAAAATCCAAAACACCACTTTTGAGTATTCTTACTCTTGGAATTATGTTCTGAGGATCAGTTTAAGATTTGGACCATCCACCAAAGAAAAGGTTCAATTTCCTTTGAAATTTTTAACTAGTTCAAAACACAAGACATTACAGACTGGATGGATCCCATGTGTAGTTGATCTTGCTCCTATAATAAATCATTGAAATATCCTAGCTAGCATGCATGGTTGACCTTTTTTGTTTTTATAAGTAAAATTTTAATTTTCTATAAATAATACTAAACTATGTTCACGATTATTAAACCTTTTTATCTCATTTATTTTTCAATTCTATTATTTTCAAATTATTATAAAATTATTTATATTAAGGAGACTTTATATTTTTCATATATTACTATTTATCTCCAAGTAATTTTAAATTAATAAATATTATACTTGTAACATTACATTTTAACCAAGGATTTTATAAACATTCCAAATTGAATCATATTTTATTCTATTTACTTATTATTATTATTTTTTATTAAAATATATTATAATGACTATTTATCAAAGGTCATATATGAATCCTTTATTCTATAAATAACTCCCCTAAACAAAAATTTTTGTAAACCAAACCCTACATATTCCAGTTTTATCGATCGCAAAGATGATTACTATTTTTTTGCTTCTCTACATTTTAAATATTGTCCTATTTGGTGAATTTATACTCATGGATAATCCTAAATAATTGGGATATTATTTTGGAGTTATCATGTTTATTATATGTTTTCCACTTTTATTACTCATGATTATTGTAAATTCTATATTTACAGCTCCTTAGATAATATTAGATTTCTAAAGATATGTTTTTGTATAAAATTTAGTATATTGTTTTCAATAAAATGTTCTTCATCTTGTTTTAAATTTATAAGACTTGTTTATTTATATTACTTATAAATACATTAAAATGTAGGGTTGTTACAACCCCGACCCATCCATTTCACATTGTAACAATCCATCAAAGAAATTCTCAGAACCCACACTTGGTTCCCATCTCACATCTCTCATAGGAGATCTCTCAGAATAATCATCCAGAGAAAACCCTCCTCATCACACTATACCAATCCTTGGATTAATTTTCATGCTCACCTCATGCACCAAAGATATTACCCTCCATCAAGGGGGTACTCCCAACCATTATTGAGACGTACGATTGTTTCGCATGTTGCCAATAAGCCTATTACCCTCATGTTAGTGATGTTATCCCTAGGATATCTGACCTAAGTTACTTGAAACTCATCCTATCCCCAAGACTTATCCAATTCTCTTGTAAACTCGATCAAAATCCTTACCCACATGGTGACGTAATCACCAGGTGATCCCAAATCCCTCAACATGCAACAAAGCACTCGCTATGGGCCTAGGAGGCTCTAAGACACCTAATTTTTCTACTAAGGAGCTATTATTCTACAGGAATGCACAATAATTAGTATTATGTAGACTGAATACCTCAATATAGGAGTTATCATCCTCAAGGCACTCTTTTCAAGCCCGAACAAAGTCATGATAGTATCTCAAGCCCCTATCTCATATAAATGTACTCAATAATTAGTTATAACATTTTATATTAAACAATTAATATCAAAGAGGCATAAACACATAAAAACTCACTAAGTTACTCTATCAGACAATAACTATGACCAAAGACACATGTAAGGTCCATTACACACTCTTTACACCACTATGAGAAAAAGTACCATCATATGGCACCCTGTCACTTGACAATTTCATCCAATTTAATAAAAACAATATATAAAATCATTGGGTGACATACCTTAGCTGAAGCAATGGAAGATGACGTGTGTTCATCGTTACTCTACACCCTCTAGCCACTGCATGCCAAATCCCCTTCATCTTGATATTATTCCACCATACCCTGGTGGAATTTTCAACAAACCCTAATAAAAAACAACTTAAATTAGAGAACCAAAGAGGAAGAAGAAGATGGTAATAGAGGATAGTTACCTAGCTCCAACACATTAAAATAATCCCCAATCACCCATGAACCAATGGGGATCCAAGAGGGTTCTGCGAGGGAGAAACAAGCGGAGAGGTTTGGCCAAATTCCCTCTTCTAAGTGACCAATCAGGTAAAATCGAGGGGTGACCCCAAAATTCTAGGTATTACCCTAATAAAAAACACACCCATAACCCACTATTTTCACGGTCAAGATATATTGGGTACTTGAAAAGGCATCGACCACTCGATAGATTCCCACTGGCCATCTGATGAATCTCTAAGGGATACTACCCCACTACCTTATTCATCAGATACCTAGTGGATTTCTACTAGTTACTTGGTGGTAAATGCAATAATGTTACAACAAACCTTCCATTTCATCCTTCCCCTGATTACCCAACCCTCCTACCAAAAACACCGAAATATTCATAAAGAAACCTCCTAGAGGTGTTTCATCTCTCAAAATTTTTATCCAAGTCTTAATTTTTAAAATATTTCCTGCTTCAGGATAAAAAATTAAAAATTTCTCTGAAACCAAAGACCCATAAATCCAAGATTCATTATAATATCTAATGAGTTTAATAAAACCTTAAAAATGAAGAAAATATAAGGTCTATTTGGTAGTCTATCATATGATATATGATTAAACTAGTGCTTATGTATGGTTTTGCTAATATAATTAAAGGATTTTAATATTATATTAAATGTATCATGTTCTACAAAATATGTCTCCATTTTATCATTCTTTCATGGTGGGTATATATATTACAATAAGTGTAATAATAATTTAACTCTCAAAGTATGACTTTGATTTACTGTTAATCGATGGTCAATATGAATTATTTTAGGTTGTGATGACATGTGAAGATTATTGTGAATTGGGTTTCATATAGAGATACAGAATTCACTCATAATGCACCAAAAGAGTTTTGTGTGTTATAGGACCTAATACGTATACAACTTAGAATGTTATACAATATGTATTTGGTATACTAGAGGTGAATGTTTCATATTGAATCCACATACCTGAG
The DNA here is from genome assembly GCA_963277665.1 of Viscum album. Lineage (NCBI taxonomy): Eukaryota > Viridiplantae > Streptophyta > Magnoliopsida > Santalales > Viscaceae > Viscum > Viscum album. The sequence continues at coordinate 1,769,440,334 of OY728123.1, forward strand.
GTTGAAAAGATGCCTAACATGAGAACCTTAATACTTTGATACCATTCTTACACCAACCTTGAGATTGAGCTAATCAGGGGATGATTGGGTATATTTTTTATCATGAAATTGGTTGAGGTTTTACCAAGATGATATTTTTCCTCTTGTATAATAGGAATGAAATTTGGGTCCTTGATTCGGATAAATTGAGGAAGTGTATAGTCATACCTAGGTAACATACATGTGATGTGCTTATCGATTTGGGAGAGACATGTGATGTGCTCATCAATTTGGGTGAATGGAATGTGATGTGTTCATTCATTTGGTTATTTTATACTCGACGAATCAAGAATGTATGATTAGGTTATATTAGATTGACATATATTGGTCCCACACAAGGAAGATGCCCTAAGGTGGGGTGAGTCAGGGTATACTGATTTAAAACAACCCTTCATAATGATCTTTTTTCATGGTTAAGAAAAACACTCATTTCTCTATCATAATGAAATATGTTAGAGATAAAATATAAAAGAGATACATAGGTGAATTTACTTGGTTCACTTGCATTGGGCTATGAACAAGGAGCATACACTTGGTGATTTGTCCATGTACCAAAATTTACCAAGTGCACTGCTTGTTCGTTACAAATTGAAAGCAGTCGCATTGACCCTATAGGTTTACAATCCTTAAAAATATTGATAATTCACTACTCTCATCACTTAGAATGAATGTATTTCTCCTCCAAGAAACACATTTATCATCCATAAATCAATAATGAAAATTACACCAAGGTGTGTGTAGAAATTTGTTCCTCCTTCATCCACCTGATGAATCTCCATGAATTTTCAAAAATATATCCCATAATGCCTCTTGTTTTCTCTTTTTCCAGAACCATTTTCTCTGAAATTCCCTCTCTGTAGGTTATAATCAATTCACGATCTTATTCATCCTTTTATAAAGGAAAATCTATCTAATATTCTAAGAGAATAATCATCTTGACCTTGTTTCTTCAAGTTTCCTTGAATATGATGTTAAAAATTATCCCTTCAAGGTCTCCTAATTCAAGTTAAACTCATCAAAATCATATCACCAATCAATCTCTCAAAAGATAGGAAATTAAAAATTTGGAAATTTTTCAAACCATCATCATCGTGACATGAAAATCAACATCACAACACAATGTCATTAGCTTCTAAATTTCACATAATTGTCCTTATCATTCTCCTAATTTTGTTGTGTGATCCTCTATTAAAAATATATTTATATTCAATGCTTGAAGGTTCAACGTCATCACCATGTCGCAATGCCCCAATATAGTGAAATTCCAAAATTCCATGACTTCCCCTATCACATAGAAAACTCTCTCTTCATGGCACAACCTCCAATGTTGTATTGTGGTCCTTTTTTTGTGATCCTCACTTCTCCAATTCTTTAACCTTATATAGACCTATTGTGATATGACCCTCTTTCTTCATAGAGTAATCCACAAACTGGCTCCCTTCTAGAGTAGCATCGAAATATCATGGCATGGTTGAATCTAGGTTGTGGTGTGTCCTTCTGTCCTCCAGGTTGGAATATCCTAAACTTACTCTAGAGTTATATGAATATCATGTGATAATTTCTCCATAATTCCTCAACTTTATTAGAGTATTTCACACTTGTTTTGTTAACATACGCAACCCAAAAATGCATATAAGGATTTTTACTAACAATACTTTGTGTCTCGTGGCTATTCAATGTGTTATATATAGGGACTATATGATTATGAATACTAATATATGATACAATTGGTGACATGTGCATTGATATATATGAGTTTGATGGAGATCATGTCAGCACCCTTTATAACTTAAGTGGTGTTAACTCTTGGGTAGAGGGCACTCTTTGCTTACAATTACAGATTAGGTAATTCACACAACCCATGGATACCTTAGGAGGAAAGAGTCTGTTGGATACATTTCAATGATCTATATCAAGCTCGTATGGAAGAGTTTGGATAGATCAAGTTCAATAAGAAAAAAGGTATGTGTTCTTATCTTGGGGAAAAATGGTTTGGTTTGCTATTTCTGCTAAATTTAGACAAGGGTTATCCCCTCCAAAACTCTTCAGCTCTTATAATGTCCACTACCACTACCACAAAATTGGGCAAGGCCAGCGCCACCCTTTATCAGCGCTAACGAAAAAGTGCTGATAAAGGGGGGTACCTTTATCATCCCTAAAAAAAAGCACTGATAAAAGTACCCCTTTATCAGCTCTTTTTTTAGCGCTGATAAAGGTACCCCCTTTAACATCTCTTTTTTTAGCGTTGTTAAAGGGTACCCCTTTATCAGCGCTGTTTTTAGTAGCACTGATAAAGGGGGGGCTTTATCAGCATTTTTTTAAAGCGCTAATAAAGGGTCTACTTCCAAAAAAAATTATTAAAAAAAATATATTAATATTTAAATATATAGATATATTTATATTGATATAAATATAATATATATTTTTTAAATACAATTTTAAATATATTTTAGATAAGTATAAATATACAGTTTCACTTAATATATAAGATATTTAGTGAAAATGACTTATAAAAAATTTTAAAAAATATTTTTAATTAATAATTTGCTAATTATTATGGAGTAATAGTCATTTAATAACAATTTGAAGACTAAAAAAATTAAAAAAAATTAAAAAAAGATCCAAAATATGTTGAAAACGCAACTCAAACTTCAAACGACCATAACTTTTGATCCGGGTGTCCGTTTGAACTCTACCACATATCAAATCAAAGCCTGCGATGAGATCTACACCATTTTGACCGAGGAACCCTGGTCAAAGTTTTTTTGAGGCCCAAAAAGGCCCAGAAGGCATCCAAAACTAAGTTTTTAGTCGGGGTACCTCGATTTTTTAAAATTTTGTGGATTTTCAGCCGCGTTTAAGGGGGTATTATTGGATTTTTTGGTGGGGACTAAATTTATTCCAAGGTATTACATTCATATTGATATTATGTCTTTGAAATTTTATTGTTTTTTATAACGCACTGCTATTTATAATTAAATATATAACTATATGTACATATTTTTTATATATTCACACCTAAAAATTTAATTATAAATATAAATAATAAAATATATTTACATATAAAATATATTATCTTTATCTAAATAATAACTAATATCCATTTTATTTAAAATAAAAATATATGAATATTTATATACCTATATATTAATCTAACTATATATATATATATTAATATAACTACATATATATATTGATATAACTATAAATATATATATTAATATCACTATAAATATATATATATTAATATAACTATATATTTATATTAATATAACTATATATATATATATTAATATAAATATCTATTACTATACGAATAAATATAATTATATATATATATATATATATCACTAATAGGAGAACAAATCAATATAGGGGAGTGGCAAAGGCTTCAGGCGTGCAGGGGGGTCTCGAGATCAAATCTGGGTGGAGGCGGGGAAGCGCGCGCATGGGTGAATCTGGGGCTAGCGCTGATAAAGGGTGGAGGGGTGTGTGCGGGCGCTGGAGGGGGGCAGAAATGTGTTGTAAAAGGGGGGATCAAGTGCTATAAAATTCCCCCTGATTGGCAGGATTTTTTTAATTTATTTTTTATTTTTTATTTTTTTAACTTTTATCAGCTCTTTCAAAAAAGCGCTGATAAAAGGGGTCTTTTATCAGTGATGATAAAGGACCATTTTATTAGCGCTTTGTTTTAGCACTGATAAAAGACCCCTTTTATCAGCGCTTTTTTTGAGCGCTGATAAAATGGGTCTTTATCAGCGCTTTTTGGAGCGCTGATAAAGGGGACCCCCCTATCTTCGCCGGCATTAATAGCGCTTTTAAAGGAAGTTTTTAGCACTGATAAAATCCATATTTGTAGTAGTGTACTCTACCGCCACTTCGGTGGTGGTGTGGTGGTGAAGGTGAGTGGCACATCCACGCTGTTCTTTGGGAGGTTCAAAGTTCGAATCCTGGGAGTCCGCTTTCGAGGTGAGCCTCTCCCCCAGGATCCACCCACCTTGTCGGGTCACCCAGTCTCTTCTGGGCGGGCAAAATGAGGCGCGGGCCAATTGCTGACGGATCGTTTGACGGACCATCGTTGTCGGGTCGTCACCCTCCGGGATGCTCTGCCATCTCAGCTGGCAACGGCTCCTTCCCGGCTGGGGCTCTCTCCGGAGTGACCCCTTCGTGGGGGGGGGGGTTCCCTTGTGTGGAGGGTTCGAAAAGGCCACACAGGGGAATTCCCTTTATAATAAAGTAGTAGTGTACTCTACCCGTGCGGTAATATAGTGAAATGACGCCATCGGGAATCGAGCCTCGAACCTTTGAGATCTCAAACCTCTAGGATGCAAGGCAGGAACCTCAACCACTAGGTTGAGACACGCCTGCAAATTAATGATAATAAGGACAATTATTAAAAAAGATAATTAGATTTAATTATTATTTTTTTTGTTAATATTTTTGTATATGTGATGATGATAATTATCATTTTTAATAATTATTAGATAAAATTATTGTTAATAATAATGAAAACATTATTAAAATTTGATCATTATTTTAGATAATTATTATATGTAATTATTTTTTAAACTTATCCTTATTTGTATTAAATAATTAATATTAAATAAAAATAAATTTGTTTAAGAATAATGATAATATATTTTTATTAATGATAATAATGATCATTATTAAATATAGTAATTACTACTACTACTACTACCAATACTACTAATGTGACCTCGTGTTAGTGTGGTCCCTGAGTGTGTCTTTTTCTCTTGCATTATGTGGTGTTGTGATAACTGTAAATTACATGGATTATTATTAATTCTAATGTAATTACTATTAAATGAAATTAATATTTTAAATTATCACTAAATGTAATTAAGTTTTATATAATTATTAAATTAAATCATTTTTTAGATTTATTGTTATTATAATTAAAAAATTATAATTAAATAATGATAATTTTGTTTGCTAATAATAATAATAAATGTTTGTTAATGATAATAATAATACATACTAATAACAATGATAATAAATAATATAATTAATATTTTAAATCATAACTAAATGTATTTTTTATTATTATTAAATGCGGTTATTATTAATAGTAATGATAATTATTAAAATTTAACATTAAATTATAAACAAATATATTTTTTATAATTATTTATTATGAAGTTCAAAAGTTTCAATTTTATGAATTTTCAATTCTACATTCATAATAAATTGATAAAATGGGTTTATCAACAAATCTTTATATACTTATTTTTTTAGATTTGTCATTATTATTGAATAAGTGCAATTTGATAATAATAAATATGTTTATAATAATAATAATAATTTTTTAATGATAATAATAATATTAAGTCATAATTATAATAAAAATATTAATAATAATGTAATTATTATTAATATTATGGTTAAACCCGGATAAAATTGTCCCTCCCTGAGCTTCCCTATACTATATAGGAGGTTGAGGTTTCTATACAAATATATATATTGACGTTTTCCTCCAAGGAAAACATTGGGGTGGTGGCGCACTTTTCTTTGTCTCTCATGTAGTGATATGCTTCCTTAGACTAGTTGTACCTCCTCCAAAGTTTTTGGTGAAACGCACGGCCGATTGTCGCCTATCGACCAGTCAAAGTTCCGGTGCTCTGCTAATGTGTATAGCAGCACTCGGGTCGAATCCTCGGCGATGGTACTTCGTAATAGTCGATTGTTTTTAGTTAATTGTATTTTGATTAGGGGGGTTTGTTTGCAGAGCTTAATTGAAATGTTTAATGAATGATGTTTAATTTAACAAGTTTATGAAGATTGGGGTGAGTTAATCATTAGGTTAGTTAATCTTTTTATATCCTTGAGCTTTGCTTTATATTGCATTTAAATTAACACTCATGTCACAAGATGATGTTGATTATAATTCTTAAGTGTTAAGGCTTTAAACCAAGCCTTAACTTAACTTAAGGTTATAATCTCAATCAGATCTTATTTATGGTGGTGTATTTATGGTTCCAATAATCCATGGAAACCACATGTTAAACAAAACAAGTCATTAATCCATGACATGTTAAGTCCAACATACACAATGTTAATTCAAAGAATATTCATCGAGCAAAATCTCTCAATCACTTAACATACCTAAATTATAACTCACCCCAATGATAGATTTACTCAGACATTTGGGTGATTAATAATATGGTTAAAATTATTATGATTATAAATTAATAAGATAAGAAAAGGAAAGGGATAAGAAAAGAGTGGTACGTCGACACACACACACGAACAATGATGATAATTAAAAAAATGAACTTTCGATTGAATGAGGAAGCTAAAGAAGGGAAGGGTATTGAAATGAATTTAAACTATTTTAAGAACATTAATATTAAAATACATAAGGTGTATGAGAATAATAGATATTGAAGAAGTAACTTGCATTAAAACAGAATTACAAAGAAAGAGAATTACAAGATTACAAAAATGAAGAACACAAAAGTAAGTGAAAACAAAGAGAGGAGGAAAGGTCTCTCAAGTGAAAACTTGAGTATTTCAGGTCCTCCCAAGCCTTTGGAAAAGCTTTGGTCGTGCCAATATGATCTCCTCTCTTCTTAAATGCCAACCCCTCTCAAGGAGAGAAGGAGAGAGTATTTATAGCCCAAGGAGTGGACTGTTTGCATTCCCAATCTGTCCCTCCACTTTCATCTCTAATTTGGCAATTCAGACAGAAGAATCTTCAAATATATCATTATTAAAAGTTGTATACAATAATGTTTTCCGACTACTCTCAAAATTTGGAGTCATTTGAACGTAAGGATAAAAAGTTATGGCCGGTTTCATAAACAAACTTAAACTGTCCATTTCAATCCAGTCTTTTTGAAGTCCATAATTTGAAAGGGTTTTTTAATATTAAGATGCCTTCAAATACGAATGGTTTCTTCAACAAAGTCGGCCGCCTATATCTCCTCTTTCACACTGCAAAATCTCAGCTCTCTTGGATGATTACATCAGGAGATATGTCATGCATACTATACTAATTTTCATTCTCGGCCAGAATGGTGGGCTGGACTTCAAAGATTTATTTAGGCCCCTTGTACTTGGATTTGGGCCTTGAAATTTTTATCCAAGCTGACATGTAGTGTCCCCCGAATTATGGTGGAGATTTAATGTTTTTGGACTTCTGGATTGAGCCCAGTAAATCAATCTTCAAGGATGGTCCAGTTTGTTCACAGATTCTTTGGTCTTGTTTGTGAGGACCATATGACCCTTCAAATGGCAGAATTGGATCATGGTTCCTTCTAATGAAATGTTGTATATTGAAAGGAGAATCCTAAAAAACAATAACCACACAATTTGGATCAGTATAGTTATAGTTATTATTAAAACATTAAACTGACTCAATTTAACTACTTCTAAAAATGCTCAAATATTATACTTAATATTAAAACATTAATATTTCACACAAATTATGCACATTTCATATAAAATAAGTAAAGGGGGAATATAATAAGTCATGAAAATATTAATAACATCAACTCCCCCACACTTAGATTTGCGCGTGTCCTCATGTGCAACAAATATAAAAACATGACAAAATCATTTTCACTCACCAACAAATATTAAAATTTTGTTTTCTCCAATCAGGGGAGGTTTAGACTATTTCACTCATCCATATTGAATTCCATCACAAATTTGGTTCACAATAATGCATCAGAAACAATTCATTTTTTCATGTTCAAGGTTTGAATTGGAAAATGTAGGCACTCAAAACTTACTCCTCTCAAGATGATAAAAATGTATTTTAGGAGGTTCACTCATTCACCAACAAAATGTGAAAATCAAGAGTTTGTAAGAGCTCTCAGCTTCCATTACCAAATCTAATGTGTACAAGAATCAAGAGGTATTTTAAGGGGTTTTTCAGTGGCTATGGGACGGTAGGTATATAATGTCCAAAGGAAAAGAGGGGTTAAAAACACCAACATGGAAAAATCAATGCACATTTTTTTGAAATTTGATTTGAAAGGAAATAGAAACACATATTTACAAGGGCATGAATGTGTGATGAATGAAAAGTGAGGGAGATAGAAAATGGAATAGGGTGAGATGATGGAATATGTACAACATGGAATACTTCCAATAATGACACAATACAAGATGATTCAAGTGTTCTTTTTTTCTTTTTTTTTGCTTTTTTTTCGAAAGTTGTGCTTGAAACAAGTCTCACAGTCATCTCCCAACCCATGTTTGATCTTCTCATGGAACTAATTTTAGTAGTTATAACACGATCAAATGTTGATGATGAATGATTTTTGACCCACCCAAGACACAACCCATTCCTTTTTTTTCATTTTTTTTTAATATAATTTTTTTCATTTTTTTTCATTTTTTTTTGAACACTTTTCAATGACTTTTGTACAAATGAAAATTACACATATACACCCCAAAGATCACAGAATTACAACCTCTCCCCCACACTTGAATGGATGCTTGCCCTCAAGCATATGATGACACATTGGAAATCAATGAAAGTATGCCCAAAAATGAAGTCCATTCCCCCCACACTTAAATTTCAATAAATTGTACAATGAAAATCCATGAAGATGTTGGGTGGGACAAGGTATTAGGCTTGTAATGTGGCTATCAAAAGAAAGGTTTTCATAGGCTCAAAGTGGCTTTCAAAAGTAGGATCAATGTAAGGGTAACGGGAGGCTATTTGGCTATTCTGATTCTCATGTGGCTTAGAAAATGCCTCTATCATATTAATGCACACAAAAGATGGAAATTCAGCTCGAAGGTCCACAAACTCAAGACTCACAATCAGTGGTGAAGACACACAATGAAAAAGATGGCCATAGATGACCTTGTCATGAAGGCTAATGTTATTCCTCACGGTAGGGGAGAATCTTTTTCCACCAAAAATTGTTCATTCAAAATGTTTGTTATTGACACAAAATTGTTTACCCAAGTTTGAGATAAAAATTCAATATATTTGAGTTTAAAACAAGCCCTTTGACTCCCCAAAAATGGTTGGACAGAATTTCAATATTGGATGATGAGTAATTATGACACCCCTTTTTTTAATTTTCATTTTTTTAATTAATTTTTTTTTAATTTTTTTTTTAATGACACATCCACACAAAAGAGAAAATAGAAAAAAGGTTGTGGAAGAATGTTGTAAAAAAATGAGAGGGAGAGAGGAAGAAGAAGAAATATAGAGAAGAAGAGAGGGAAGAGAGTTTGAGGAAAGAGAGAGTTAAAGGGAAAGAGGTGCCCCCTGGTTTGGATTTGGCGGGTCTCCATCCAGTGGTGGTTCTATTGAAGTGGATGGGGTTTTGATGGAAGTCGACGTGGTTCCTGGATTGTGAGACCTCTCATGGTGATGCTTTAACCGATGTCCGTTAACCGTGAATGTTCTTTTTGAAGAAGGGTCTTGGACTTGCACTGCACCAAATGGGTAAACATTAGTAATAATAAAAGTTCCATCCCAACGAGAATTGAGCTTACCTGGGTGAAGTCAAAATCGAGAATTGAAGAGCATTAACTTTTCACCTTCATGAAATACCTTTCGAAGAATGTTCTTGTCATGGAGTGACTTTGAATTTTCTTTGTAGAGAATGGAGTTCTCATACGAATCAAGTCGAAGCTCCTCCAATTCAGTCAACTGCAACAATCTTTCTTCACCAGATTTTTCACAATCAAAATTACAAGTTTTGACAGCCCAAAATGACTTATGTTGGATTTCAACTGGTAAATGACAGGATTTACCAAAAACTAGCCTAAATGGAGACATCCCAATGGGTGTCTTATAGGCTGTTCGATAGGCCCAAAGTGCTTCACCAAGTCTATCGGGCCAGTCTTTTCTTGTGGGCTTAACAATTCTTTCAAGCACTCTTTTCACTTCTCTGTTAGAAAGTTCATCCATTCCATTTGTTTGAGGGTGATATGCAGTGGATGTTTTATGTACAACCCCATTCTTTTTCAAAAGTGACTCCATGGTTCTATTACAGAAATGAGTTCCTAAGTCACTTATCAAAGCACGTAGTGTTCCGAATCGATGGAAGATATGGGTTTTGAGGAACTCACTCACAGTTTGAGCATCATCTTTCCTAGTGGGTTTGGCCTCGACCCACCTAGAAACATAGTCAACGGCAAGGAGAATGTAGGATAATCCATTGGAAGGGGGAAAAGGTCCCATGAAATCAATTCCCCAAACATCGAAAAGCTCACAGAAGATTAATGGCTTTTGAGGCATTTCGTTTCTTTTGGAAATTGTGCCAAACTTTTGGCAATTGGGACATGATTGACAGAACTTGTGCGAGTCCTTGAAGAGTGAAGGCCAAAAGAATCCATAATCTAGGACCTTTCGAGAAGTCCTTTGTGGTCCAAAGTGGCCACCTCCAGGCATTGAGTGGCAGAATTCCAAGATGGAGGATTGTTCAATTTCATCAACACATCTCCTAATTACCATGTCAGCCCCAGTTTTCCAAAGTTTATTATCTTCCCAAAAATAATGCTTTGAATCACTTTTCATCTTTTCTTTTTGTTCTTTTGAAAAATATTCAGGGAAAACACCAGAAACCAAGTAATTGACAATTGGGGCATACCATGGTAACTTTGGAGTGAGAGATGAGAGGTGTTCAGTTGGAAATTTAGGATCAATTATTTCAGAATGAGAAGAATTAGAAATTCTACTCAGGTGGTCAGCCACAAGATTTTCTTTTCCAGGTTTATCTTTTATCACAAGGTCAAACTCTTGGAGCATTAAAATCCATCTTATTAGCCTTGGTTTGGAATCACTTTTCTTAAGTAAGAACTTTAATGCTGAGTGGTCCGTGAAGATGATGATTTTGGCACCTAAGAGATAGGGCCGGAATTTATCCAAGGCAAAAACCACAGCTAAAAGTTCTTTTTCAGTCACAGTGTAGTGTGATTGAGTTTCATCCAATGTTTTTGAGGCATAAAAGATGACATGAGGAATGTTTTCTCTTCTTTGACCAAGAACAGCCCCAATGGCCCTATCAGAAGCATCACACATCAATTCAAATGGTAAGGACCAATCTGGGGGTTGAATTATTGGAGCATATGTGAGAGCAGATTTGAGTTCAATGAAGGCTCTCTTGCAAGCCTCATAAAAATTGAATGTGACATCATTTTGAAGTAAACGAGTGAGTGGGAGGGAAATCTTGCTGAAGTTTTGAATGAATCGCCGATAGAAACCGGCATGACCAAGGAAGGACCGAATGTCTCGAACTGATTTGGGTTCAGGAAGTGATTGGATCACCTCAATTTTGGCTGGATCAACTTGGATACCCTCTTGAGAAATTATGTGCCCTAGAACAATCCCATTTGAAACCATGAAGTGACATTTTTCAAAATTCAGCACAAGGTTGCACTTGACACACTTTTGAAGGACCAAAGAGAGTGAATGTAAGCACGATTCAAATGACTCGCCATAAATGGTAAAGTCATCCATGAAGACCTCCATGCAATTCTCAATGAATTCAGAAAAGATACTCATCATACACCGCTGGAATGTTGCAGGAGCATTACAAAGGCCAAAAGGCATTCTCCTATAGGCATAGGTTCCAAAGGGGCAAGTGAATGTGGTCTTTTCTTGGTCTTGAGGTGCAATTGGAATTTGGAAGTAGCCGGTGTAACCATCAAGAAAGCAATAGTGTGACTTCCCGGCCAATCTCTCAAGCATTTGGTCAAGGAAAGGAAGTGGGTAGTGATCTTTTCGTGTTTCAGCATTCAATTTGCGATAATCGATGCACACACGCCATTTGTTTTTCACTCGAGTTGTGACCACTTCTCCATGTTCATTTGTGACAACTGTTATCCCGCCCTTCTTAGGAACAACTTGAATTGGACTAACCCATTCACTATCAGAAATTGGGTAGATAATACCAGCTTGAAGAAGCTTGGTAATCTCTTCCCTAACTACCTCAAGTATGAGTGGATTGAGTCTTCTTTGAGGTTGCCTAATTGGTTTGGATGATTCCTCTAGATGGATGTGATGCATGCAAAGGGCAGGGTTGATTCCTGTAATATCCTCTAGGGTCCAACCTAAGGCATTTTTGTTTTCCTCTAACACTTGAACAAGTTGGGACTCCTCAGTTTCAGAAAGTGACGCAGAGATAATGACAGGGTAGGAGGGATCATGGAAAAGGAATGCATACTTGAGGTGTGAAGGAAGTGGTTTTAGATCAGTTTCAGCCTTGATTTGAGAGCTAGACAAGCTAGGAGCAGGAGAAGGGATTCCAGATGGGTTTGGATCATTTTCCTCAACACTGTCCAAGGTGGAGCAGTAGAGATCAGAGTTGATGTGGGATTCAAGAGAGTTTTCAAGTTCCTCTAGATTGATGGAGTCTATGAATGAGAGGTCCACATCAACTTCACCATTTATGACTTTGTTAATCATGGTGCAGATTTCACAAGATCCTTTATCATTAGAACATGAAGAACATGGTGGATTGGGGTTCGATTGAATCTTAGAAGTGTCCTCAAAAGCATGGATTGAGAATGCAGAGTGATCCTCAGATGGGTATCGCATGGCTTGGAAAATGTTGAACTTGACCAGTTGGTCACCGAATTCCATGGATAAGATGCCTGAATGGACATCAATCTTGGTTCTTGTAGTCATGAGGAATGGTCTTCCTAGAATTAGGGGAGATCAAGAAGAGGTCGTCTCACCTTCCATGTCAAGGACATAGAAATCAGTTGGGAAGATAAGATTATTGACCCGAACAAGAACATCCTCAATTATCCCCTCAGGACTTGCAGTGCTTCGATTGGCTAATTGAATGACAATACCCGTTGGGTGCAAGGGACCTAGACCAAGGTTGGAGAAAATGGATTTGGGCATGACATTTATTGAGGCTCCAAGGTCTATGAGTGCATCATCAAAGTTGGAACTCCCTATTTGACATAGAACCGTGAAGGTCCCTGGATCTTTGCACTTCATGGGAATGGACTGTTGGGTTGAAACATTTTCAATGTTCCTAAGTTGTCTCTTATGGGTGCACAATTCCTTAAGAAACTTGGCATACTTAGGGATTTGTTTGATGTAATCTAAGAGGGGGATGTTCACTTCAACACGTCTAAACATGTCAAGCATTTCAGGATCAGGTTCAAAGGACTTCTTAGGCTTGGAGATGGCTTGAGGAAAAGGAATTGGGTTCCTTAGAGGAATGGAAGGAGGTGAAGGAGTGGATTCAAGTTCCTTTTCCAGCTTTTTGTTTTTTTCATTTTCTAGATCAACATCGAAAGGGGAGGTAGAGCAATCAGCATGGGGCATAGCAATTTGCTTTCCCGATCTAAGTGAAATCGCACTTACATTACCCTTAGGGTTGGGTAATGGTTGAGCTGGGAGTTGGGATGAATTGGATGGTTGTTGCTGGCTCAGGTGGGATGCAAGTTGACCTATTTGGGTTTCAATGTTCTTGAGGCTAGAACGGGTGAAGGAAGCAAGATCCTCTACAGCACTTTCCCATGGTTGTTTAGAAGAAGAGGCTTGTCCCAAATTGGGTTGGCCTTGATTTTGGTTCTTGGGAAAGCGATTGTATTGGGTGGGGAATTGGGAAGGCTCGTTAGGATAGTGGAATCCAGGAGGAGGATTGTTCCTTTGGGGTTGAGGAACAAAAGGATAAGGTTGATGGATGTTACCACCACTTTGACCATATTGAAACTGGTTTGTATTTTGATGAGGGAACTGAGGAGGATGAGAAATGGGATTACCATACCTTAGAGGTGGGTTAAAGGTAGAAGGGAAGGGCTCAGAGTGGGGTTGGTTGAAGTTTCTAAAAAACTGACCTGATTGTTGAGGGTTGAAGTTTCGCTGAGCATATGCCGCATTGAGCTCCATTGGACTAGATGAATCAGATGGATCATCTTGAAGTTGTGGACATGTGTCAGTCGGATGAGATGGAGAGTTGCAGATTCCACAATTCTTGATAGGTCTAGTGAAAAGAGATTGTTGAGGAGAGGAGTTTGGGGCTTTGGAATCCACAGCTAGTTGACGCACAAGACCTGTAAGTTCACTCATCCACTCAGTCATTTTGTTGGGCTCTATGGATTGATTCTCTTGGGCTTGTTTCACTTGAGCATGTGCTCGAGTATGGAATTGCTGCGTGTTTGCAGCCATGTTGCTTATGAGTTCTCGTGCAGCTGCAGGAGTTTTGTCAACAAGAGCACCGCCACTTGCGGCATCAATGAGAGTTCTCTCCATAGCCAATAACCCCTCATAGAAGTATTGGATCAGGAGTTGGTCAGGGATTTGATGGTGTGGACAAGTTGCCACAATATTTTTGAACCTCTCCCAATACTCATGGAGTGATTCATTAGGGAATTGACGGATGCCGCTTATTTCCTTTCGGATAGAAGCTGTTCGAGAAGCAGGAAAGAATTTCTCTAGAAAGAGACGCTTCATGTCATTCCATGTAGTTATAGAACCAGGAGGGAGGTAGTAGAGCCATGACTTGGAAGAGTCAGCTAGGGAGAAAGGGAAAGCTCTAAGCTTTATTTTTTCTTCAGAAACCCCTTGAGGCTTCATGGTAGAGCATACTACTTGGAACTCTTTAAGGTGAAGATGTGGATCCTCACCGGCTAGCCCGTGAAAATGAGGGAGAAGATGAATCAAACCTGACTTGAGTTCGAAGTCAGCCTCTATGTTTTGATATTGAATACCAAGAGGTTGGTAATTCATATCAGGGGCAGCGAGTTCTTTTAGGGTTTGTTCCCTAGGATTGGCCATTTCAATTTCAATTGGTTGGATGAGGACTGGTTCTTGAATTATTTGAGTATCTCTTATGTTCCTCCTAAGTTGGCGAAGTGTTCGCTAAATTTCAGGGTCAAACAAATCCGAGGGATTGTTTGGAAGGATACGGGGCATTCAGAGAGATTTTGGAAGAAAGAGGAAGATGGGTTTTTCTTTATATTTTTTTCAGTTTATGATTTTTATGAGAAGACGGGTTTTTCTTTGTGATTTTTTTTCAATTTTTTTTTAAATTTGTTTTTTTTTGTGTTTTCTTGACAATAACCAGAAACTAATGACTACTTAAAGCACCATCCCCGGCAACGGCGCCATTTGAAATGCACGGCCGATTGTCGCCTATCGACCGGTCAAAGTTCCGGTGCTCTGCTAATGTGTATAGCAGCACTCGGGTCGAATCCTCGGCGATGGTACTTCGTAATAGTCGATTGTTTTTAGTTGATTGTATTTTGATTAGGCGGGTTTGTTTGCAGAGCTTAATTGAAATGTTTAATGAATGATGTTTAATTTAACAAGTTTATGAAGATTTGGGTGAGTTCATCATTAGGTTAGTTAAGCTTTTTATATCCTTGAGCTTTGCTTTATATTGCATTTAAATTAACACCCATGTCACAAGATGATGTTGATTATAATTCTTAAGTGTTAAGGCTTTAAACCAAGCCTTAACTTAACTTAAGGTTATAATCTCAATCAGATCTTATTTATGGTGGTGTATTTATGGTTCCAATAATCCATGGAAACCACATGTTAAACAAAACAAGTCATTAATCCATGACATGTTAAGTCCAACATACACAATGTTAATTCAAAGAATATTCATCGAGCAAAAGCTCTCAATCACTTAACATACCTAAATTATAACTCACCCCAATGATAGATTTACTCAGACATTTGGGTGATTAATAATATGGTTAAAATTATTATGATTATAAATTAATAAGATAAGAAAAAGAAAGGGATAAGAAAAGAGTGGTACGTCGACACACACACACGAACAATGATGATAATTAAAAAAATGAACTTTCGATTGAATGAGGAAGATAAAGAAGGGAAGGGTATTGAACTGAATTTAAACTATTTTAAGAACATTAATATTAAAATACAGAAGTTGGATGAGAATAAGAGATATTGAAGAAGTAACTTGCATTAAAACAGAATTACAAAGAAAGAGAATTACAAGATTACAAAAATGAAGAACACAAAAGTAAGTGAAAACAAAGAGAGGAGGAAAGGTCTCTCAAGTGAAAACTTGAGTATGGAAGGTCCTCCCAAGACTTTGGAAAAGATTTGGTCGTACCAATATGATCTCCTCTCTTCTGAAATGCCAACCCCTCTCAAGGAGAGAAGGAGAGAGTATTTATAGCCCAAGGAGTGGACTGTTTGCATTCCCAATCTGTCCCTCCACTTGCATCGCCAATTTGGAAATTCAGACAGCAGAATATTCAAATATCTCCTTATTCAAAGTTGTAGACAATAATATTTTCCGACTACTCTCAAAATTTGGAGTCATTTGGACGTAAGGATAAAAAGTTATGGCCGGTTTCATAAACAAACTTAAACTGTCTATTTCAATACAGTCTTTTTGAAGTCCATAATGTGAAAGGGTTTTTTAATATTAAGATGCCTTCAAATACGAATGGTTTCTTCAACAAAGTCGGCCGCCTACATCTCCTATTTCACACTGAAAAATCTCAGCTCTCTTGGATGATTACATCAGGAGATATATCATGCATACTATACTGATTTTCATTCTCGGCCAGAATGGTGGGCTGGACTTCAAAGATTTATTTAGGCCCCTTGTACTTGGATTTGGGCCTTGAAATTTTATCCAAGCTGACATGTAGTGTCCCCCGAATTATGGTGGAGAGTTAATGTTTTTGGACTTCTGGATTGAGCCCAGTAAATCAATCTTCAAGGATGGTCCAGTTTGTTCACAGATTCTTTGGTCTTGATTGTGAGGACCATATGACCCTTCAAATGGCATAATTGGATCATGGTTCCTTCTAATGAAATGTTGTATATTGAAAGTAGAATCCTACAAAACAAGAACCACACAATTTGGATCAGTATAGTTATAGTTATTATTAAAACATTAAACTGACTCAATTTGACTACTTCTAAAAATGCTCAAATATTATACTTAATATTAAAACATTAATATTTCACACAAATTATGCACATTTCATATAAAATAAGTAAAGGGGGAATATAATAAGTCATGAAAATATTAATAACATCAGTTGGTTTCCCCACAATCCTGTTTTCCAAAGGCAGAAAACCTCTATCATCGAGTTTGATGATGTGGCTCCTTGATCAGAATGGGGTGATGACATGTCAGTTCCTCCTTCCATAGATTCCTCCTTGGAACTCGTTTCCAAGTTTAGGTCACTCTTGTAGATTTTATCCATGTTTGTTATCTCATTCTTGGCGTTATCTTGAAGTGGGAACTGGTTAATTATGTTGATTCTATCATGATAAGGTAGTACCTACGGTCGAAGCTAATGGTGATGTTGGACATGTCTAGACATCTGTGGACTTTGAGTGTGTTGGGCATCTGTAAAGTCATCCCCTTTCGAAGTTAAGGGTATCTCATGCATGAGGCATATTAGATGTGTAACCCAAGGCATCCCTTGTCTGTCACGGGGCAACTTGTGCCAGGGGAGTAAGACATCTAAGGCTCGTTGACTAGGGCATCTCATGTTTGTCACACGAGGTAGAGATTCTGATGTATCAGGAGGGGTCAAGGTTTTAAGATCTTGTGGGGACATGGTCATAGGTTTAAAGTCTTATGGGGACAAAATCTCAGGTTGAATGTCTTGTAGGGATGTGGTCATAGGTTTAAAGTCTTGTGGGGACATTTCCTATGTACACTTGTCGTGTACTAGGCCGGTTATGGGTTAGTGTCACATAGTGATGCTGAGGTCCAGTGGGGACCTTAAGTTTGGGTGGTGATGTTGAGTTTGTTCTCAGAGGAAATGACCACACTTTAGAGTTTTCACCTCCCAAAGGGGAGACAAACAGATTTAATGGTAGTGTTGGGGCATCAAGATTGAACCTCGGGGAGGCATTAGATGTACCCTATTAGG
This sequence comes from Viscum album, assembly GCA_963277665.1. Classification (NCBI taxonomy): domain Eukaryota; kingdom Viridiplantae; phylum Streptophyta; class Magnoliopsida; order Santalales; family Viscaceae; genus Viscum; species Viscum album. The sequence goes on from OY728123.1 coordinate 1,769,458,208, forward strand.
AGACAAGTATACCATCCCGCCTGTTTATGACATAAACTTTCATTACATTATACAAAACTGAGGATCTTTAAGGTTTAGTGTCTTGGAAACCAGGAACTTAATACATAAAAACAACATTAAAAAATCTTCTTAAACACTTGAAAGGATTCTTCATTGTTCATCATAAGTTTATTACAGCATCTCATAACCTGGGAGCATACATCAAAGGAAATGGTGAGCAGAAGGCTCAGTAAGGGAAACGAGAGAAACATTTTACATGTGAACTTGAGATACATCAATAAGGTCATGATAAATAACTCTAAGGGATGAGAAAGAGATCATGAGGCATATCATAATAAAAATAACATGTTTCATAACTTGAATATGTGGCTACAACATTTAACATATACAATCATTTCTGTTTCACCAAGGTCCATCCCCAAGGTGTCATAAAAAAATTACCAAGGTTATTCACCAAGGTATCATTAAAATGGTCATCTCTAGAGATTAAGTCTTTACCCAATGCATTGGAGTCCTATCAGGGAGCACCCATAAATTTTCCTTTATTATCATGTGATCCACATATATCATCATTAAACATTTCATAAAAAACCCATATAGAATAAAATAAATGGGTTTCATTTCATAATCATAACATTTTAAAAATTGCTTTAAAGACATGATCTTTATGTCACTTTAAACCCACGGAAAAAGAAAAGTGGGTTTCATGTATGTAAGTCACAGAATTAAAATAGAAAATTTTGATATATATGTGAATACCCATATAGAAGAAAGATCTTTGAGTATTCACTTAATAAAATAAAATAATTTGAGAAAAAGAGAGAGACATTTTGAGACGAAAATTCTGCAGCATAACGGCTATGTTATAGGGTTTTAGAAAATATTGAAAAGAGAGGGGACATGGGTCAACCACTCATAAATGATCCATAAAACAGTAGAGGGACAAAATATAAATGATATAAGAACATGGTAATGAAATTTGAAAAACATACCATATGAAATGAAAAACATGGAAGGAATACAAAAATAAGATTTCTCTTATGAAAATTCGGCAGCCTAACGGCGTCACTTAAAACTTCAAAAAATGAATTGATGAGATAAAATAGGGTCTCTCATCATATGAACATACAAGTTAAGTATGATAGATATCATACCCCAACATAATAAAAAGGAACTTGAAATACTTGACATGAAATTAGAACTTAAAAATGAGAAGGGTGAAAGAATCCCTTAAAAATTCGGCAGCCTAACGATGCCACTTAAACATTCTTAAAATGAATTGATGAGATAAAGAGGGGGTCTCTCATCATATGAAAAGGAAAAGTAAATTAGGATGAATATAAAAGAACATCCCCAACATAATAACATGGATCATAAAAGAAATGACATAAAAGAGAGTACTTGGAAAGAAAGAGAGAGGTAGGATCCCTTACCTTGAAGAGTAACTTTGAAATCTTGAAGTTTGGGACCTTGGGGGGATTGAGGGCACCTTGTGAGGACTCCTTGGGAGTTAAGGAGACTATAAAATCGTTTAGGAGGATTTTGGAATGGAAAGGATGAGAGAAAGTCTTGGTTTTTATAGGGGAAGTGAGGGGACAAGACATTAATGGCCAAGGGACACCTCATTGGTGGTATTGGAAAAACCAATGGTATTTCCTCATGGTATTGGACACTTGGGACACCTCATACCTTATATTACTATTCATAATTCGACCATCCCTCAAAATATCTCATTAAATCATCATGATGCAGTCATGATGTCATTAAACATACCGAAACCCTAAAACTGTAGTTTTACTATTCACTGAAAATTCGACTATTTCAGAAAAATCCCAAACATTCACCATAACATAATATCGATGCTCTGAATTCAAAAATGAACTCCAAAAAATAATTTTCTAAATATTTTTAATTTAATTTTTAAATACAAACACTATTCACCGAAAATTCATTTTTTTCAGAAAAAACCCCAAAAATTACCTTAATATAATATCGATGCTCTGAATTCAAAAATAAACTCCATTTTATAAAAATAATTTTCTAAATATTTTTAATTTAATTTTTAATTAAAAAACACTATTCACCTAAAAAAACTAATACTTGACTAATAATTTCTGAAATAGTTATTTACCTATTTTATTGAATCACATTACTTAATCAAGGTGACTATATTATATTAATACTTTCTTTAAGTGAGATTACTAATCCATTTGGTCACATTACTAATCTTAAGCGTAAAATCACTATTCATAAATTACTATTCATCAAAAATTAAGTTGATCTTATTAGACTCTAAATTTCTTACTGAACACATTTGCAGAAGATCATTTTTTGAAAATCATTACACATTATTAATTATTTAAGGTTTACATAAATATTTTAAAATATAATTCTTTCCAAAATTCATCAATTATATACATCCTAAATTTATCCAGACATTTTGAAAATTCACAAACTTCACTATAAGAAGAAATCACAACTTTTATTTATCAAAGGATTACATAAGGCAGCTACAGTCTCGTTACATAGCCCCTTATAACACTAGCATATGATCTAAGTGTAAGGTGTGCTAAGGTGAGAGAATCTGAGGGAGGTTCGGATAACATTGCCCGAGTGGTGATTTCTATCAGCTTGAACTTCTCGCGAAGGCAATTCCGTTCTAGTTTCACACGATGAATTTCGGCTTGGGTTTAGTTCAGAGCAAAGCCCAGTGGTGCTACCTCCTTCCCAAGTTCTGTCAGATGGGCTTCGATCAACCCGAGACTACTAGATGAGGCCATCAAATCTTCTTTCTATATTAATTAACCAAGATCACTTGTATTTATAGACAATAATCGCAACATTTAGTTTCCAACGGTCATATAATAGTCAAAACCCAACAGTCTCATTTTAATTATACTCATTTTATTAAATGAAATAGTTTTGTTGAGTATGAAATAAAATAACAAACAAAATTTAGGAAACAAAATTTATTCAAAAATTTCAGGTCGTTACATTCTTCCCCCCTTAAAAAATTGCGTCCTCGCAATTTTTAAAATTGGGCTTAGAAATTTCATTGAAAGTCCGACATCGAAAAAAGAGTCAGTAAAACTATTACTTTAAAAGAAAGAAATGGAAGTACAAAGGTCACCCAAGTTAACCCATACTAGGATTCGATGTAGGAAAACATGGATATGGAGGAGAAAACAAAGTGTCAAGTTCTGATGGAGAGTGATAGAAAACATGATTAGGAGAAAGTTAACCACCAGAAAATCACAAACTTATGATGTGTTAAACGGTCTTTTATTACCCAGTAGTAAATGTAAACCAAAAACATTTTTGTTTTACATTCCCTTTCATGATTTTGATGAATTCATTTACTACATTGAAAAAAAACATAAGAAAATATACTGACCTTCAAGTAGAGTTTCATCCTTTAATAAGTTTCTACCAAGACTAATCTTTTCTCCAAACAATGAGCATTCAAAAGGACTTGGTCACATAAAAAGCACAAGAATAATCTTCTAGATAATCACATAATTCATAAAATATTAACTATCTATTTCTTCTATCTTTAAACCTTATCCCAAAAACAGAAATGGTAAGAAAAAACAACTCTTCAAAAAAAAGAACCCCATAGGAAGGGAAACTACTTTTAATCTTCAAAATTCCATGGTACTACCCAAAGTTCATCATAGACCATTCCATAAATAACTATCCTTAAAATTCCTCAAAATAAACCAAACTAAGATTGAAACCCAAATATAAGAATGATTTGATAACATAGTCTTCCAAGATAAACTTTATTGTTCATCTCCAAACAACATCAACCACTCTTAACGTCTCATAACAAAAGTAACTAACCTAATCACATTTTTCCCCAAGATAGGTTAATCATTTCCATAAGTAACCTAAATTACCATAAGTCCACATTAAATTCATCGATTCTTCAAAATATAAGTCAACCTTTACTTCTCAAAGAAAAAACCATAGTAATTTATTTACCTTGATCATATAGGGTTCCCAAATTAGTGAACGTCTTCCAAAATAATATTCATATTTTAATCCCCTAATCATTTTTTTTCTTCAAGAAGAACAGCTTCACAACATCAACATGTGATACATAACAATAGATGTTTTCCTTAATGATATAAAACCATCTTAGGTAGTGACTCGATGTTCTTAGAAAACATTAAAGACATGCTCATAGAGCACGAACTAAAATACAACATGACATAGACGATTATTGTGAAGAAGTTACATGCACTTCAGTCATCATGATCCATCTCAGCATAGGACTTTCATTGTTCCCTTGTCCTTGAAGATTGTTGATTCTCATCATGCTTCTCATCCCTTCCAAGAGATCATTGTCTTGGATAATGTCCAACTTCTCCACATTTACCACATTGAATAGTATAAGGTACGTTAGATTGAACCTTATCTCCATTCATCACATTATCCATTTTTTTAAAGCAATTGGCTACTTTATGACCTATCTTCCCACACTTAAAACATCTCCTAGTTCCTTTGTGAAATTTTCCTTGGTGCCTATTTCCACACTTTTTGCACAAAGTAAATTGGGTATTCTTTCCCTTATCAACTTTATCAGATGAACATCCTTGAGCCTCCTTCTTCCTCTTCCTTGATGAATTTGGGCATTCAACTAGGTACCAATTATTAATTGTGATTTTTGGTAGCTGGTTTGGCATAATCACAATATGTTCAACTTGATCTCTTGTTGTCTCTGTCATATTAATAGGGCAATCGTCACATTTCCTATCACATTGGTTGTTGGGACATGTTCTTCTATTTCTCGCCATTAACTAAGAAAAGAAAGTATAATTAGGGGGCTTAAATACTTAGCCAATAATCATGAAAAGGAAACTTTAAGCATAGAAGGATAAACTTGTAGAAGAAAAGTATATCCTAACTTGTGATCCCTTAGGTTCCAATCTAGGTTATCCATGATCATATATTCTTATGTGAATCTTTATTTTATTTTATCTTTGTTTCTTTAATAATGGTTCATACTAAGCATATGAATTTACCAAAGCATATCCCCCGGGAGTGTCGTAACCAAGAGTGCAGTAAGACCCGTTGTCGTGTACCAGTTCTCGTTCGAGTCTAGCTCAAAGTGGTGTTTTCAGATTTTACACCTATGTACATCTGTGTCAGATCCACCTCTACATGCTCGTATCCAGATAGGGGTGTATTTGCTTAGCAACCACTTACTCAATACTCATCAAAATACCAGGAAGATTTCCTATATTTAAACTTTTCTATAGGGTTCTTCCTAAATTTTTCATATCCTAATTTCCATAAATAACTAAACCATCCTTTAATACCAACTATAATATCCCGCCTTTTTATGACATAAACTTTCATTACATTATACAAAACCGAGGATCTTTAAGGTTTAGTGTCTTGGAAACCAGGAATTTAATACATGAAAACAACATAAAACATTCTTCTTAAACACTTGAAAGGCTTATTAATTGTTCATCCTAAGTTCATTACACCATCTCATAACCTAGGAGCATACATCAAAGGAAAGGGTCAGCAGAAGTCCCAATAAGGGAAACATGAGAAACATTTTACATGTGAACTTGAGATACATCAATAAGGTTATGATAAATAACTCTAAGGCATGAGAAAGAGATCATGAGGCATATCATAATAAAAATAATGTGTTTCATAACTTGAAGATGTGGCTAAAACATTTAACATAGACAATAATTTCTGTTTCACCAAGGTCCATCCCCAAGGTGTCATAAAAAATTATCAAGGTTATTCATCAAGGTATCGTTAAAATGGTCATCTCTAGAGATTAAGTCTTTACCCAATGCATTGGATCGCTATCAGAGCGCACCCTTAAATTTTACTTTATTATCATGTGAGACACATATATCATCATCAAACATTTCATAAATAACCCATATATCATAAAAGAAATGGGTTTCATTTCATAATCATAACATTTTAAAAACTGCTTTAAAGACATGATCTTTATGTCACTTTAAACCCACGGAAAAAGGAAAGTGGGTTTCATGTATGTAAGTCCCAGAATTAAAATAGAATATTTTGATATATATGTGAATACCCATATAGAATAAAGATTTTTGAGTATTCACTTAATAAAATAAAAGAATTTGAGAAAAAGAGAGAGACATTTTGAGACGAAAATTCTGCAGCATAACGGCTATGTTATAAGGTTTTAGAAAATATTGAAAAGAGAGGGGACATGGGTTACCCACTCATAAATGATCCATAAAACAGTAGAGGGACGGAATATAAAGGATATAAGAACATGGTAATGAAATTTGAAAGACATACCATATGAAATGAAAAACATGGAAGGAAGACAAAAATAAGATTTCTCTTGCGAAAATTCGGCAGCCTAACGGCGTCACTTAAAACTTCAAAAAATGAATTGACGAGATCAAATAGGGTCTCTCATCATATGAACATAAAAGATCAGTATGATAGAGATCATACCCCAACATAATAAAAAGTAACTTGAAAGACTTGACATGAAATTAGAACTTGAAAATGAGAAGGGTGAAAGAATCCCTTAAAAATTTGACAGCCTAACGGCGCCACTTAAACATTCTTAAAACGAATTGATGAGAGAAAGAGGGGTTATCTCATCATATGAACATGAAAAGGAAAGTATGATGAATAGAAAAGAACATCCCCAACATAAGAACATGGATCATAAAAGAAATGACATAAAAGAGAGTACTTGGAAAGAAAGAGAGAGGTAGGATCCCTTACCTTGAAGAGTAACTTCGAAATCTTGAAGTTTGGGACCTTGGGGGGCTTGAGGTCACCTTGGGAGGACTCCTTGAGAGGTAAGGAGGCCAGAACTTAGTTGAGGAGGATTTTGGAATGGAAAGGATGAGAGAAAGGCTTGGTTTTTATAGGGGAAGTGAGGGGACAAGGCATTAATGGCCAAGGGACACCTCATTGGTGGTATTGGCAAAACCAATGGTATTTCCTCATGGTATTGGCCACTTGGGACACCTCATACCTTATCTTACTATTCATAAGTTGATCATCCCTCAAAATATCTCATGACATCATCATGATGCAGTCATGATGTCATTAAACATACGGAAACCCTAAAACTGTAAATTTACTATTCACTGAAAATTCAATTATTTCAGATTGATCCCAAAAATTCACCATAACATAATATCGATGCTCTAAATTCAAAAATGAACTCCAAAAAATAATTTTCTAAATATTTTTAATTTAATTTTTAAATAAAAACACTATTCACCGAAAATTCATTTTTTTTAGAAAAAACCCCAAAAATTACCGTAACATAATATCAATGCTCTGAATTCAAAAATAAACTCCATTTTATAAAAATAATTTTCTAAATATTTTTAATTTAATTTTTAATTAAAAAAACTATTCACCTGAAAAAACTAATACTTGACTGATAATTTCTGAAACAGTTATTTACCTATTTTATTGAATCACATTACTTAATCAAGGTATCTATATTATATTAATACTTTCTTTAAGTGAGATTACTCGCATTACTAATCCTAAGCAAAAAATCACTATTCATAAATTATTATTCATCAAAAATTATGTTGATCTTATTAGACTCTAAATTTCTTACTGAACACATTTGCAGAAGACCATTTTTTGAAAATCATTACACATCATTAATTATTTAAAGTTTACATAAATATTTTAAAATATCATTCTTTCCAAAATTCATCAATTATATACATCCTAAATTTATCCAGACATTTTGAAAATTCACAAACTTCACCATAAGAAGAAATCACAACTTTTATTTATCAAAGGATTACATAAGGAAGCTAAGGTCTCGTTACATATCCCCTTATAACACCAGCATAGGATCTAAGTGTAAGGTGTGCTAAGGTGAGAGAATCTGAGGGAGGCTTGGATAACATTGTCCGAGTGATGATTTCTATCAACTTGAACTTCTCGCGAAGGCGATTCCGTTCCAATTTCACAGGATGAAGTTCGGCTTGGGTTTGGTCCAGAGCAAAGCCCAGTGGTGCTACCTCCCTCCCAAGTTCTGTCAGATGGGCTTCGATCAGCCCGAGACTACTGGATGAGGTCATCGAATCTTATTTCTATATTAATTAACCAAGATCACTTGTATTTATAGACAATAATTGCAACATTTAGTTTCCAACGGTCATATTGACTAACGGTCATATAATAGTCAAAACCCAACAGTCTCATTTTAATTATACTCATTTTATTAAATGAAATAGTTTTGTTGAGTATGAAATAAAATAACACACAAAATTTAGGAAACAAAATTTATTCAAAAAATTCGTGTCGTTACAACAAGCATCAAAACTCATATAGTTCATGTGCATAGTTTAAGGTCATGTGGTAGGATTGGTCCGTGCAATTTAACATCGTGCAGTAAGGACGATCATGTCACGAAAGGAGCAATAACAAAAGATGTTACGGGGTTTACACGTAAAAGCTTCCCAAAAGGTGAGGCAGCATTTCAAGCAAGTCATGCACGGGTCATCCTATGTTCATCGCATAGGGTAGGGCTATATTTTAACGTCGTGCATTGAGAACATTTTCATGCAGTTTAACGTCATGCGACTAGGACGTTGGGCTTTGCAGTTTAAAATATTGCAACTCTGACATAGGTATTATGCAGTTTAAAGACTTGTAGCTTGAACATTTTCTTACAGTTTAACATCATACGATTAGGATGTTGATGGGGCTTACGCCAGGAGCTGCCCAGGTGTTGTTGAGGAGCAACGATGGTGTGACTAGGGCTTAAGTGTGGAAGATGCCAGGTTGTTGTTGGGGAGCAGTGATGGTGTGATTAGGGATTACATGTGGAAGCTATGAGGGTGATGCTGAGGAGTTGTGATGGTGTAATTGGGGCTTACGTGTGGAAGTTGTCCGAATGCCGCTAAGGAGCAGCGATGGTATGATTGGGGCTTACGCGTGAAAGTTGTTCAAGTGCTGTCGGGGAGTAGCGATGGTGTGATTGGGGCTTGCGCATGGAAGCTACTCGGGTGCTGCTGAGGAGTGGTGATGATGTAATTGGGGTTTATGCGTGGAAGATGCCGAGATGCTTCTAAGGATAAGTAATTATATGATTGGGGCTTATGTGTGGAAGCTATCTGGGTGCTGCTAGGAGTAGTGATGGTGTGATTGGAGCTTACGCATGGAAGGTGCATGGGTCCTGCCGAGGAGCAGCGATGATGTGATTAGGGCTTATGCGTGGAAGCTTCTCGGGTACTGTTGAGGAGCAGCAATGAGGTGATTGGGGCTTACATGTGGAAGTTGCTCGGATATTGCTAGAGTAGTGATGGTATGATTGGGGCTTACATGTGGAAGCTTCCCAGAGGATGGGGGCATCGTCTCACACTTATAACACGAGGCATCTCGTGCTCGTCACATGAGGCATCCTACGACTATCATGACGCAGATGCTGGGGAGGGGCAGTTCCTTGTAGATAGTCTGGTTGAATTCCATAAGACTTTCGGGTCATGTAATCTCCTAAGCCTACGGGCCTTGTAATTTCTGAGCCTACGAGCCTTGTAAGGGTTCTCCCTCATCCCTTGAAAGGGGGGTTATCAAAAAATCAATAAAAATGAAGGCCTTCGGGCCATTCGGGCATAAGGTAAGACCACAGTTTAACATCATGTTCAAGGACGTTGTGTGTGGGGCTTACGCATTGAGCTTCCCATTCTTTCTTTTTCATGTCGGTCATGAGGGAATCTCGATCCACTAATGGGTCAAGGGATATAATTGGGGCTTACACCTAAGGAGGAGGCCCATGGGGACTGCTTGGGATCAATAGGGATATATATGGGGCTTGCACACTAGGGTTGCCTGTTATTTCCTCCTCATGTCGGGTCACGAGGGCATCTCGACCCGGTGATGAGTCGAGGAATATGATTGGGGCTTACACCTAAGGAGGAGGTCTGTGGGGAAGTGTGTTAAGATCTTGCGTTCAAGACCCATGTGTTATGTAGTTTAGAGTCATGCAATGGGGACTAAGGGGGTTGTCTCATGATCATGACATGTGGCATCTTACGCTAGACACATAAGGTATCTCGTGCTTGCCTCACGAGGCAACCTATACTCACCACATAGGGTATAGTACAGTTTAACGTAATGTAGAGAGGACTAGTAGGTGGAGGATTCCTAGCAAAGGTTAGTGAGGGACTTACATCGAAGCACCCCCTTTCTAGTTCAACCTGACATAGGAATAAGGTGGTGGGATTTCAAGAATTACTCTAGGAGTATTTCGACTCAAGGTATTCGAGGAAATCAAGAGTAGAATCTCAACTAATGGCACGGGAAAGGGACCAAGAGGAGTAAGTCAACTCAAAGTATTTCAGGAAGTGTAGAGGAGTATCTCGACTCATGGTATTATATGGGGTGGAGGTTGAGACTGTAAATGTTACAACCCAAAATGTCATTGACATAGCTTGAAAAGCTCACAACGCGACTCTCCATTTTTCTAGAGGGTCAATTACGATAGCGAAGGGACCAAGCCAGTGGCTTGGGATTGCAACCCGACAATGATCTCAAGTGGGGGTGCGGGGGTGTTGCGCCCGCGATATGGATCATCGAGCACGCATGTTTGAAACACAATTTCACGCAACTGTGTGTTGGGTTGCGCAAATGTGTGTCGGGTCGCACAACTGTGTGTTGGGTCGTGCAACTTTTGGTGTTGCGTAAAAAGAGTTTGCGCGAGGCATGACCTGTGAGTGCGATTTTGAAAAACACTTTGTCGCACAACTTTAGAGTTGCGCGCAACTAGAGTGGCGCGAAAGTTTGGACATTGTGTGAAATTGGATTCCCCATGCATCATAGGACTTTGTGAGGTAATTGCGTGCAAGTTTTGGATTTTGGGATTGCGCGAAGCACGTAACCCTGAGTTGCACAAGCGAGACCTCCGATACTCGAATCCCAGAGGTTTCTCCTTAAAAATGAGGGGGTAATGCCATATTTATAGGCATTTTGGTTGTGACGTGCAACTTAGCATGTGTCGTGCCACTTTAGGCTGGGTCACACAACTCTCTAGAGTTGCCCAAAAGTGCCTTTGTTTTTTAGAGGTTGACTTGTGTAAGCTCAAAACTTATGCGTTTGATGTCACCTTTCTCGCGCAACTCAGTTGCGCGATCATGGAGGGGGTTGCACGCACTAATGGAATGTTGCGTGAAATTCCAAACTTTGATCTAGAATCACCAACCGTTTTATAAAGTTTGACTTTTTAGGCTCCACACCTAGTCAAATTAAAACTTGTGAAATGAACTATGCTCCCGGATCTGTGTTTTCAGAATTCAGTCCATTCATGAACAAATTTTTTCAGTGCCAACAATATCATTTTTAGATTTATATTATCATTATTAAAGAATTGCATTTAAATATTGATAACTTTGTCTAACGAGGATGGTGGTGGTGGTTATCAAATATATGAAAATTACAAACCCACCCCTCAGGTTAGTGGTAAGGGGTGGGGGGTGACAGTTGAGAAACCGCAGTGCGATGTTGGATTTCATGTCACAACACACCCCTCAACACAACCACACCAAGAATCGATACTCTCCGAGGAAACAAACAATAATCAGCGTACCAAACACCCAGCCATACGGGGAAGATCCAGATTTTCGGCATCCAAACGGCCCCCTGAGATTCCAGATTCACTGCAAAAAAAAAAAGAACCTTCATAGAACTCAAACATAAAAGGTGACACCATCCCATCCACAGAATATCCAAATTGCTAGCAGTCCCCCGCTACGGGAAAATATACATAAATCATATGTCAATAAAAACAGGTTCATTCAGTCAGAACACAAAAACCCAGTTAACCAGCCGACCCCCGCCCCACAGTTGCAGGGCTCACTTCCTTTTCTTGGCTGGGGGTTGAGCCTCCTCTTCCTCTTCATCCTCATCCTCCTCTTCAGCATCTTCCTCGTCATCATCGTCGTCATCCCCTCCATCCTCATCATCACCTCCGTCCTCATCATCGCTCCCCCCAGTGCCATTGGCGGGATGCTCATCCTCGGGATCCCCTTCTTCATCCTCATTGCCCACAAAATCCTCATCGCCATCATCATCGTCATCATCCTGATCATCCCCCGCATCATCATCATCCTCATCATCATCATCCGTGTCACTGCTGTCTTTATTTTCAGCACCAGGCCTTTTCATTTTGTGAAGTTCATCCATGGGAAACCTGCAAGAAAAACCTGCATCATCTGCCTTCTCCGTTGGATTAGTTATCGAAGAAGAATGTTCTTAGTACCTCCCATCAGCCGCAGCTAATTCCAGCAACATCTTCACATCTCCCAACAGCAATTTGGTCTGAAACATCCAGACCCCAATTGATATTAGAATAAGGAAATGAGAAATGTAAGAGACGCGATAATACCCATGTACCAAGCATATCCTTAATACTCATCTGAACAGCACCCAAAAAAGAGGTAGCAAAAAATTGGCATATTCAACATTCCATAAGCAAATCAAATCATCCAGAGTTCAGTGTTTCTTCAAGATTCTCTCCTTGACATTTATTCTGAGAAAGAACAATGAACACCGGCATGTTCTGTTTAATCAATTATATACAGGAACATGGATAATGATGACATCCTCAAAAGGCTAGGGAAGACTAAATTTACTGGAGCAATAACCAGTTTTTTTTTTTTTTTTTTTTTTTTTTTTTTTGAGAAAGAAGATCATCCTTCACCCTTTTGCATGGTTCTCCACCGCAACTAAAATCTTCTATGCACATTGGACTAAAACTCATTGAACAATTTGACCTTAAGCACAGAACTCCACACATACAATTCTAAGGTTCAAGTAAGAAAATCAAAGGAGTGTTCAAGCAAATCTAAGCTTAAAAAAACTAGGAAAACCATCTGAGCAACAGGAAAAATAGAACAACAGTAGAAATCTGAAAACACAACAATATAAGCCAATAAACCAAACATATATAACCAGATCTTGTCAATGAACAAGGGGGGCAAAACACAACACTGTCAGATCTAAAAAAACACAGGAAACTGATGGAGAATCACTCAACATATAGCCACTCGACAGAAAATACTTGTAACTTTCAGCCTCATCCTTTACCACAAAGAAAACAGACATAGGAACAGGTAAAATACTGGTTAAAGACATAAATGAGGGCAAGATATAAAAATCACAACAGTCGAGCGAAGTCCAGGCGAGAATCACATAAAAAAGTTGAACACTGAGGCTTTTTTTGAGGCAGAAAGTATACCATCATGAAAAGGCAAGCAAGGGATCTTCCAGCGAGCATGAAGGTCTCCAGGGCCACAGTTTCCATAACAGAGCAGATCGTTTCCTCCAAATAACCCACTCCGGAGCCGAAAATCCCGACCTCCATTGCAAGGACGGTGAGCCCTGAAACGCTCCGGAAAAAACCTACCACGGAAGGGAGTGAAGCCCGGAAAAGGGGTGAAAGAAAAGAGCGAAACAGAGCTACAGAAGGCGTCTAGTTCGAAGGTGAAAAGGGCGAGATTTGCAGGCGAGGCGGGGTTGGAAGAAGGGTAGGTCTGAAAAGGGTTGGCGATAAACCCTGGGGTCCAGTTGCTAGGGTTTTGTTGTCTCGCTCTTCAAAGCCCTGATTGATGATGTTACCGTCGTGTTTGGAATCTGTTATAAAGCCCAGTTTCTGATTTAAATTTATTTTTCATGTGTTTTTTTTTTTTTTTTTTAGATTTTTAGGTATTGCGAGACTTTGGATTTTTTCCTTAAAATGAGTTGGAGAATATTCCAATAGTGAAAAAGGATAATCAATCATGTTAGTTTATATTTGAGCAGATGTATCAAATGAACTAAAATAGTGTTTGAGAGTTTTAAAATGAGTGAGATGGAATGGATTTTCAGGTTAAGCCATCATTTGAAAAAAAAAATTATGGAGGAATGGAATGACAAATAATAACCTTTCAACCCATTCTTGATCATTATAGGCCCAATTTTTTATCACCATCCAAATTTAAGGATTAATGGTCTTGAAACTATATTTAATATATATATATATATAAGACTAAAATTAAGGAAAATAAAATGATAACGATAAATTTCAAAATTATGAATAAAAGGCATTTATTTATAAATAATGATAAGACATAACCATTCCATTCCATCACAAAACTATCAAACAGTAGAACATTGGATTCCATTTCATTCCAACACATTCCATTAATGACATTTTTTATTCCATCATATGAAAACTCTAAAACACACCCTAAAACATTGCAATTAATCTTAGTCTCGTTATGCACATCATGGCCCTCCTTTCCCCACAGGCGTGCACCTGTAGCATCTCTCAACGTCTTCCAAACTCCTCAAGCGTCAACATCCCCGGGTGACATGGTTTTTGCGTGCATCCTTTTATGTAGGTGACAACGACTCCTATGGCATTCCATACTGACAAAAAACTCCCATGGTAGGTGCAAGTGACTCTCATCCCAACCCTTGGTGATCAATGACACCTTCCCTGCAAGCGAATTGTCTCTTGTGCAATGTTACGAGTCATGGCAGGTGGTGAGTCCCCTGCAAGTGAATGACTCCTCTACAAACGAACTTCTATGGAAGACGAGTCCCGCACATGCATGACACCCCTCCTCATGAACTCCCCCAAGCGGGCAATGTCTACAAGTGACTACCCCCCCCCTCCAAAGTGAAACTGCCAAATTGTAACAACCTTGATTGTTAACGTATGTGATTGATTTTTTTATGTTTATGAATTTATTTTGAGCCAATTTTAAGTTGGTTTTGGGAGTTTCAAGTGATGGGAGGAGAAGGGAAGGGGGTTGACGGTGGAACTTGCTGGAATTTACCCGACATATACCACCAGGTACCCAATGTGCCGTATCAAGTACCCAAATAGGGTGGCAATTGAGGGTGTAACGCCCCGGCCTAGTTCATCGGGTCCAAGCCGGAGTGCCATGAGACCTCATGCGCACCTCTTGTTAGGCTTGGTTGTGTGAGAAACTGTTTTCTGGCTAAGTATTGTTGCTACTGAAAAGGAGAAACTTATGCAACTTCATATGGAATTAAATGCAAGACAACACAACAGAACTTGGAAGTCCAGAACCAATTACAACGGCAACGTTGTCGGCTGTTTCTGAATGATGGAAGTGTGAAAGTAATACTCTTAAGTGTAATTTTGTTGATGCTACATAAGAATAAACCAAAGGTTATCAAAGGCTACGCTAGGTCCTTCATAGGGCCATGTAAGAGTAAACTTGATACGTCTCTTGATGCTTGCGCTGCTCACCAGATGGATCGGTCGAGTCAGCGGCGCTCAGGCAGTGGCCATGATCATGAAGTGGGATGCCCACAGAGATTGAATGGTGGTGGAATCGAATCAATCAGAAGGTAGCTATGATATTCATCAATAAATAGATGGAGTGAGGTCACTTGCACTATACTTGAAATAGTCACATTTAAGCTCTTGTCAGCTTGTGCTTTGGTGTGTTTGTTTTGTTGTCATATTGTGTTTCCTCTCCCATTGAAATTGTTGTTTCCCGTGGAGTAGAACTTGTTCCGAACCATGTAAATTCCTGTGTTCCTTCATTGAGTGCTTTATTTTTGTATATTTCTTTCCTTGTTTGGGTTGTTTTCTATGAGTGTTTGAGGGGTTTCAAAAGGTGCATTGTGGGTGCTTAGGCTTCCCAGTTCCGTATACACTTATTTGTAGCATCGTGCATTCAGACTTTCCAGATTCCTTGTTCTGCATTTGAGGGGTTTAGAGGTTAGGTCATTTTGAATTGATGCTTATGGGATAACGAGTGGTATCAAAGCTTGGTTTTATGTTCTGAAGGGAAACTTAGAGAGTGAGTTTCATTGAATGTGATTGACCCATCCTATACCCTTTTCCGTATCAATGGGAGAATTATATTTTGGAAGATGGCATTGAAGGTGCAGCCATAAAAGTTTGATGGATCAGACTATGGTTTCTGTAAGATGTAACTGGAGGACTACCTGCTCTAGAAGGATCTCGATCCTCCATTGATTAGGGTGAAGCCAAAAGCAAGGGAAAAAGAGGAGTGAGAAAGACTTGATATGAAGAAACTGGGTTTAATCCAGATGTTGCTGGCTCAAAATGTGGCCTTCAACATCCGTGATGCGAAGACATATATCAAATTAATGTCAAGGCTTGCAGACATGTATGAGGATCCTTCCATAATGAAGAAATTGTTCATGTTATGATGACTTTCAATATAAGGATATAAGAAGGAAGGTCAACGACTGATCATTTAAATGAGTTCAACATGATCTAGAGTCAGCTGAAGTTCATTGGTGTGTGGTTCACCGAATGTGTGTGGGCCTTTAATTATTCTTTCACCACTTTTGGAATCATCAGATAAGATGGTGGCGACTATGAGCAACTCCAATGGTAAAAACGACCCAGTCTTTGAGGAAATCCATTATCTGATTCCGAATGAGGAGATCTAAAAGAAGGAGGTTTCAGGTGCCATTGAAAGTGATTTTAGTATGGAAGACAGGGGATGCTCCTCCCAAAAAAATCAGAGCTGGATATTCACTAAAACAGTATGTACAATATCCCTTGAATCGTAGCCGGTGGTATGCATATGACTCACATCACACATATAGTATTATGATAGATAGTGCATGGAAACTACCACATCTCTCGCTTAGTTTTCATCTATTCCGAATCATTAAGATGATCCATTTATGGTTATACAAACCAATTACAATCATTAGAAACATTCAAATGAATATAATTTCACAAGCCATGTGTTATGGGTAACACATGTCGGCTTCCATATGATGGTATCTGACCCTTGAATTCTTTCATTGAATGAAGGGATCCTATATAATGGATAAGGATCCTCCTATTTGAGACACACGATACTGCTTAGACATTGTTGAAACTCTATTCACTCTTGGTTCTCCTTTTTTTCTTCAATGAAGAAGATGCTAGTACACTATAGGGGTTAATGGATCCTCTTATAGAATACAAGGATTCTAGTGGCTGGTGTCATCCCTATGGAGGTGAGACTCCAATAGTTGTCTCATGATGATCTATATTAATAAAAATCCATCTACAAAAACTGTGATGGAGCTTGCTATGTTATAGGTAAACCTATTTATATTTATTTTTTTCACTTCATATTGATTGAGTGATGATAGATCTAAAAAATAAATGGGTTTCTTACACTATTTATGATTATGTGATGATCCTACAAAACCCATCAGTGGTATCAAAGTGACTTTCATCATTGGATTAACATGTTTTTCTATTGGTTTTACGAAGAACATGCATATCTAAATAGTGTTGTCATGAACGCTATCAAATGATGTTAATTTTATCTAAGTGTATCATAATGGTTGAACTAGTTTGTTCTCTTGAGAAGGAATTAATTTAATCAAGCTACAAAATGTTTGAATAAAGAAATAAAATATTAAAATGAAAATCAATAGTTAGGGGGTCTGATTGAATGGTTTTTTTGTGAGAAGAACTCAGTATGAAAATGTTTTTTTTAATTTTTTTGATAAAGTGTAACCAATATAGCCCGCCATATCTATTAATTATTTATCATTATCATTTAAATTATTATTTCATTTAATTAAGATCCCCTAATTTTTTAACACACAAACCCTATTATTGTAAACATGACTACAAAGAATGAAAACATTTAAACCCTAGGCTAACTTCTAGATGAGCAATCGCAACCCCCTATTTTTATTATTATTCCAAAGTGAACTTATGGTATATGGTAAATTAGGGTTTCATATAACCAATGTAAATGTGAATAATTTAAGTTTTGGGATTGAATTTGAACTCAAAAAATTGAACCCAAGTTGTTTTGTTTTACCAATTAAGATTGTGCACTCATAATTCACACAATACTCGACCTCACGTGCTGTGTGATAATTATTTGACTTATTGATAAATTGAAAACTCAAATAATTTATCAAAATATAATGAATAATATGTATTTATTCTCTTGGATTCAAAATTATCCATTGAATATGGTGGAAGTTTGTAACACCCCGACCCCTCTAGGATGGAGCCGGTGCATTACTTGTGATATTGGCATGGTTAGAAGGAATGAAAATCCTAAAGGAATGATCAGTTTAGTAGTCTTGAATAAACTAGATACATAGATGTAACACAAATTACATTGAAGAAAGGTTACAAGGTACAATACATAACAAAAACTAAAAACTGCATCCACCAGAACTCAATAAACGATCTCATCTTTGTCACCTGTTGAAAGTAAACAATGAAAGGGGTGAGCTCAAACACTCAGTAAGGGTTACAATTAGCGGAAGAATTAGTAAAATAATAAGCTAATCACAATCAATCTGACATAATCAATATGGCATAGTGAATAAATGAATAACTAATGTCATTAATAAACTGAGAATGAAACTGCATCCATAGATTTTGTCATAGTGAAAACCTCATGGATAATAATAATAACTGATAATGAATAAAGATAATTCTTATTAATTGGACGTCATTTATCTAGAACATGAAACCATAATACCGTAAAAACGGTTTAGTTCTATGGGTAGAAACCCTTCTGATTTTTTTTTTGGAAAAAAACTCAAAGGTTTTGTCGTCAACTGATTTGTCTCATGAGACCTACCGATACATAGAGGGGATATAGTGGGCCCCAACCACCACTACATGTCCAAATAATTATTTATACATTTATTAAATACAAGATCAATATGCCTTTTCAATATCCATATAGAGTAGAGTATACAGATTCATCAATATTTCCTTAACTAAAATAACTTTCCAAATATACACCGTATGTAAAATGGTATACGGTTTAGACAAAAAACATATCCATGATATGAGATTATGGATATTTAATATAAATATAATTTAAAATGAAAATTGATATCAAATGGGCAGTAGGTACACCACATAAGGATTATTAGGTGCACCATACAAAGTTAGTCACAACCAAATAGAAGTTGAGATAAAGTCTCTTACCACAATGTAATCAGTCGAATCATATGAACAGAACGTAATGAACATAAAATGAATCATTGAATAACCTGAATATAAAAAGAATCATTTTATTTTACACATATACCACATATATGAAATAAGTGGCGAACAATGAAAATCTCACAGAAATGAAAGTGAGATGAGAAACCCCTTACCTTTTGCTCGAGTGTGTTCTTCATTTGTTTTAATGACATGAATAATCAAATTTAGATTCATTAATTAATAATTACATAACCTCCTATACATGTAATTTATTTAGTATAACCTTATCAGGTTCATTCATGTCCCTTTTAATGGGTTTAAGAGGTTCAATTTTATTGTTTTGGAAGCATTTTCTTTCTTGGTTTTCATGATTCGTTTACTTGCTCTCATGAATGGAAGTTCATTTGAAATGTGGATAAATATCCAGATTTTTTAATATATATTATTAGTGAAATTAAATAGATATAAATGATCTTATAATGATTATAGGTTATATACATGAGTATGAATCATTAGTTAAAAGTTTTTGATAAACCCTTGGATTTAACTTAGTAGTTTTTTATACAATGAACTCGTTTTGTATTATTATTCTATATTATGAGTGTGTAAAGATTCCAGAACATTAATGCGATGAAATAATTATATTCTTATCTGGTTCAACCATTAAAATGGTCTCATGACCCGTAATGATGAAGAAAGTGAAGAATGAAACTCCGTCGTCCACAAAGGTTATAAATTGGAACCTCATGGGCGTTGATTTCGTTTATAAAAATAAAAGGGAGGTAGAAAGGATATTGATGATAGTTCTTACATTCACATGATATAATTACAGTATATAGATGATACTGGAGTTTATCATGGTCATTTGGATAGAGGAAGTGAGGAGAGAAAAATAAAAGAGATGAACTTGAAAATAAAATAAAAGTTGATAGATCCCTTATGAAAATTCGGCAGCCTAACGACGTCGCTTAAAATTTCATAAAATCGAATGATGAGAACAAAAGGGTACCTCATAATATTTAAATCAAAATGAAAGTAAGAAGAATCAATAAAATCAAACCCCAACATATGAGAAAAGAATTTCAAATAGCTAACATAAAAGAACTGTCGACTTAAAGAAGATAATGAAGGATTCCTTTACCTTGTAGAATAACTCCTAGATCTTGAAGGATGTGACCTTGGGGGATTAGGGACACCTTGGGAGGACTCCTATAGAGGTAAAAACACTAGAGATTCTAGGATGAGGGATTTGGAATGAAATAAAACAAATGGATGAGTGGGTATTTATAGAAAAAAGAGGTATTTTTTTAATAATTTCAAAGGGACACCTCATTAGTGGTTTTTGTCAAACCATGGTCTTGCACATGGTATTTGCCCATGGTTTTAGCCACTTGGGACACATCATGTCATAAGTTACTGTACGAAAGTTGACCATACTTTTATATTTAATTATTACATCATTATGATGTCATTAAACTACCGAAAACTCAAAACATTATTTTTACTATTCATGAAAAATTCATGTATTTTAGAAAAATCCCAAAAATTTACCCTAACCATTTTTCAACGTGTAGAATTAAAAAATGAAATATATTTTTTGAAAATAATTTTCTAATTATTATTAATTTAATTTTTAAATAAAGTCATAGTTAATTCAGAAAATAACAATCTTAAAGGTGCAATTAGTTTTATTTATCATTGAAAAACTAATTAAGATCTTATTATATTATTGCCTTAAGAAAATAAAATAATAATATTATTTACTATTCATAAGGGTCATATTACTATTCACATTACTATTCATAAGGGTATGCTACTATTCACAAAAAATCAAGTTTGTTCTATCAGACTCCAAATGACTTACTGATCATAACTCTAGATAATCATTTTTCAAAATTCAAAAATATAGAAGTGGAACATTTATATTTAATGGATAGGTTTTGAATATCTCCTAAATAACCTAGTGTTGTTTCAAAGGAGCACAATGATGAATAGAATGTATTTAATAGAAGCATACCATAAATTTTTTGGGGTGTTATAAAGTTAGACCGATTACTATGGAACTACACTTCTATGGGAGGATGGGTTATCATAGAAACGCTTTGAAAGTGTAATGGTTTGAAAAGGGATAACCTAATTATGTTTCTACTCTCAGATTCTGTACCTAAATAATTAAAGGAGAGGCGAATAAAAATGAAATAAAATAAGTAAAATAGATGAAAATGAGAGAATTTATTAAAGGAAACAAAAACACTGCAACACGGAAGAGGAAAAAAAGAGCTTCCCTCCTCCAATAGTGTTGAGAAAAAATAAGACACCACTTCTCCTTTGGTTATAATCCCTTAATTCATATCCAAACCCTTCCAAATGAGAAAAATATATATTTATAGATTGAAGGTTAGGATAGGGCTACATAAGGCCACAAGTGTTAATGGAAAATTCATCCAAATATTTTAATCCAACTATCATGGACATGGTGAACTCTAAAATGCATGAAAAAACTATCCTTTCAGAAGAATTATTTTCTCATAATTAGATCCTCTATCTACTATCCAAATTTAATCCCAATCCCTACTCGAATGAAGAAGAACTGGACCAAAAGGTTAAGTGATGTTCATATTGATGAGTCCAATCTAGCTTTGACTTAATGGGACATTTTATCTCCTAAAATGTGAGATATAACAAGGATGGTCTAAATGAACATAGTATCCCATAAGTGATGAATATTTTCATGAAATTTATATTCCAAATAAGGCTAAAAAATAGTCATTTCATAAATACTAGAGTGTACTTTAAAGGGTTAAAATTGAAATTTTCATCAAATTTTCAATTTCATGATCTAATCCCATGTTTTTTATAAATAAACATGTATATTTAGAATATTATAGTTAAAATATATCATTAACTATAAAAAAATCAATAAAAATGTGGTCTATTAACTCCCCCACACTTAACCTTTTGTACTAATGGGAAAAATCACATATCATGTATTCCAAAAAAATATATGATAAGATATGCATGTTGAAATTTATTAATATATGATAAAAATATGAGTAAAGAAAAAATCACATCAAGAAGTAAATATCAATAAATTTTAAATTCATTATCTCATCAATTGTATCAAAATAAAATCTGGTGATATTAATGAAACTAATCATGGGGAAAAAAGTTATTGGTCCATTATGCCACTAATTCTCCATGTGTGTGCATGCGAACCATTTCAAGCTTGTCTTTCCATCCTTTAATCAATAGATTCAGGTCAAGTAAAACTTTTCTAGATTAACCAGTTCGTTTCCACTGAACTAGTTCTAAGTCCTTTGTAATCAAATTTCAAAAACCCACTCACTTAAGCATTCCTGAAAGTCAAACCTTAAGCTCCAAACCTAGATATCCCTATATGTTGTACATTTCATCACTCTCGTCATTATTTTTTTTTATTTTTTATTTGATTTTATTTTTTTTCTTTTGAGGGCATACAACCATAAAATATCAAATATACATGCATAGGTCAATTTTACACATTAATTAAATTGATTATAAGAGAAATGAATATACGAAAAGACCATTATTGTAAGCTAAAAAAATTACTTCATTTAATTATACCTTCAATTTAATATGAAAATTTTCACAATTCATGGTTTTGTGTGATGTTTTTAGAGAAATAGAATTAAATAATTTAATATAAACCAGTATCACAAATAATGGTGTCAAAATCTAAATGGTTTTATAATGATATAACCAATCATACCATTAACAACTTCCATTTTTTATAAACATCAACCATTAATGAATAAATTTTCTCATACTTAACATGATACCGATGATACTAGAAAAATAAAACATGAATTATCTATAACTTCCACTCAAAAAATGATCATGTGATGTGATTCCATTTTTTTATTTTGTTTATTTTGTTTTTTCTGAAAAACAAAACAAAACATACAAATAAAAATCCTAAAAACCTACCCAAAAGGTTGTCCCCTCCCCCATACTTAAAATGTTACATTGTCCTCAATGTGACACTATGAAATGATATATGCTCATGAAATATAGAATTTTAAATATGATAAATAGTATAAAAGCGATAGGGTTAGGGACAACTTGATGTTCTCAAGTGATGATTGGGTCATGTAATGTGATAGAATCGAATGCATATGATGGAAGTCCCTCAAATTATCGCTTCAAACGTTCCCATTGTCTATAAATATATTTCTTGTGATCTCTTCTATGATATGTATTACACTATAAGGAAAAACATGAGATACAATATAAGGGCCTAACCATCTAGAACACAACTAATTAGGAATCAACTTTAGTTGTGAACTGTATAGAAGGACTTCGTCTCCCTCATGAAACTCCCTATTCTAGATCATCTTGTCAAGGGTTTCTTTTCCTCTCTCTTTATGGAAACTTTATTTCTCATGATGATAGTTGGATCTCCTTGAAATTTTGATGTTTCATCTTCCTTTGATCTTCTGTTTAGGCTAAATCCATGTTGTATTTCTTTATTACCCAAAATGCCCAATGATCAACCTCCATAGGGATATGATCAGATTTACCAAATATGATATTATATAGGGAAATTCCAATGGGAGTCTTTTATTCCATTTTATAATCCTAAAGTTCATCATCCAAGATCTTTCACCAATTCTTTCTATCCAGCTTCACAATTTTCTCCAATATCTACTTCAACTCTTGATTTGAAACTTTGGTGTGGACATTCATTTGAGAGTGTTAAGGAATCGATGTTTTGTATGTCACCATATACTTATGAAACAGGGAATCCAAATTTAAGTTTAAAAATTGTGACCCTTGATCACTGATGACCACCTTTGGTATTCCAAACCTATAAAAAATATGATCCCTAAAAAATACACTACACTGTGAGAATCATTAGTCATGGTGGACTTGGCCTCCATTAATTTTCTAAAATAATAAAAAAACTAGAATTTAAAATTAAATTAATTTTATTGTAAAGACATCCATAAAATAAATCCCCTATACTTCAAAGACCTCACAAAATAATAAGGGTCGTTGAGATATTTCATGTCTCCTAGAAATGTTACAAGTGTATTGGAAATGTGAGCATGAATTACAAAACATATGGGAACCATGGAACAAGATAAGACAATATAATCCATAGAATAAGTCTTTTCTATATATCCTTTGGGGTCTAAAGTTTCCATCATAAGAAATTTTATGAAAAAAATGAAAAAAAGACTCAAACTCATGACCAAGAACACACCTCCTAATGACTTGATCACTACACATGTTCCAGAGGTAGGGATCACCCCACACATAAAACTTAGAATCACTATTAAAATTTTAAAATTGGTTTTTATTTATATTTTTATGTATTTTAGAGGTGATCAGATAGTTAACTAAATCAACTTACCAATGATTCATACCTATGAGTGCATAAATATGCTCATCAAGAAATGTGTCCCAAAGTGGTACCTAGTTAAAGGTGTCTTCCTAGTGATCCTACTCATGTGGTCCACCAACAAGTTCTTTAAATACTTATTATCCTTTATCTCAATATTGAATATTGAATAAGAAACATATAATGGATAATTTTGGTCTTTGCATCTAGATTCTTCAAGAGGTACCTCAAAATTTCATGATAAAAAAACAACTACTTTAGAGACTAGTAAATAATAATGAAATTTATCTAAAGAAAATATTATTGAAATAAACTCCATTTTCATTATTTTGTAGTTAATTTGGTATGAATCCAATGTTCTTAAAGTATATTTGATCACATTTGGATGTCCCTCAAGCCTATGTGATAAGATTGCTCTAACTATAAAGTTTGAAGTATCACACATAAGCTCAAATGGAAGCTCCTACCACGAGTTTTGTATGATCATAGGGGTGGTGAGACACTTATTTAGACCATCAAAATATGCCCTACATGAATCATCAAAAAAATTAATTCAATATATTTTTGATGAAATTGATATAAGTTTAGAGTGATCTTACTAAAATCATTGATTAGGGATCGAGAAAAACCACCATATACAAGGAATGATTGAATATCACAAGCACATATAGGATATGAGAAGGATTAAATGGTGTTAACCTTAGAACTATTAACCTTAATACCTTGTTGTGACACAACATGACCTAGGAAAATTCCCTTCTCTAGTATGAAGTGAGAAATTTCAAAATTTAAAACCATATTTTTCTCAACCCATCAACATAAAACTTTTCCCAAGAAAGACATACACTAATCAAATAAATATCCATACACTAATCCATAAATACCTCCATGAAATTTTCAAGTAAATCAGAAAAGATACTTATCGTTTATATCTAGAGGGTACTTAGGTAATTACAAAGTCCAAATGGAATCCTTCGATAAATAAATGTATTAAATGGGAAAGTGAATTCCACCTTCTGATGATCCTAAAAAGTAATGGGAAGATGAAAATAGATAGAAAATCCATTCTAGAGAAACTATATAAGAAACAATAGTGTGTAATACCAGTAAGTCTCTCAAGCATCTGGTCAATAAATGGAAGGGATAAATGATTCTTACGAGTTGATTAATTTAGTTTTCTATAATTTATGCACACTCACCAACTATTTTTCACTCTCATGAGAACTAAAACACCATTTTCATTTTTTAAAATAATGGAATCAGTTTTATTTGGTACAACCTATATAGGGAAAACCCACTAAGAGTCAGATATGGGATAAATGATATATAATTTAAGTAAAATTTACACCTATTTATTCATAAATTATAATTTTGTGGGGTTAAGTCTCCTTTGTGGTTGTCTAAATAGTTTATACCTATCCTATAAAAGAATCCTATGGATGAAAATGGAGGGGATAATACATAGTATGTTTTCTATGGTCCACCTAATTTCCTTAACATTCTCCCTCAAAATATATAAAAGTTGTGTTTATTATTCATGAAGGATATTTTTAACAATAATTATAAACATTTTTTTCATCATTCAATATGTGTTAATATTTTAAATTTTGGGGAAATGGATCTAGTTCCAATTTGGAGGCAATGGCCTAGACCCTCCTCGTCCATTACTTTGCCAAATTCTAGTGTTTGGTGTGTCCTGGGGACCATTGGTGACTTGTTAAGGAGTTTTCCAAATTTTAGGATTGAACGAATGATGGCACTGATGGGCATCGTGGCACTGATGGGCATCAGTGGCACCAATGGGATTCAGTGGCATCGATGGTTATCGGTGACATCAATGGGTCGTCCATAGCACCAATTGACATCGGTGCCACCGACACCCTTGTTCTGTTATGAGATATGTGTGGTTTCTCTGTCTGATTCCATGTGGGGTGACATCGACGGGAATGGAACCTCTGGTTGAAGGGTTCTTGGTTATGGATTTGAGGTCATGTGGGGCCATGTGTTGGGGCTTGGTTTGGTTCCAGTACTTCAAGGTATCTCACTGGTCCCTTTTGTTGTTGTGACTTTACAAGAGAACCGGGTGTGAATACTTAAATTGCTTCTTGGTTGTTTCCTTCAGTTGTTGTCTTGGCTTGTGGCTATGCCTGTTAGTTGCCCGGTAGTGAAGGAATATTTAAATGGACTCACTTGAACATGATAACAGGAACAGGTACACTGGGGGATTGTTTTCTAGAAATGGGTTGTGCTCTAGTTGTGGCTATTGTGTGTCAGTGCATGCAGGGATAGTAACATGGGTGGTTGTGCTTCATAACCCTTAGGTTTGGATGAGTGTTTGATTACCTACATGTAAAATGTTTAGTTTTTGTGTTTCTTATACGCACCCCACCCATGTTGATCACTTCGTGTCAAACACCCCCATTCATGGGGGAGGGTGTTTTTCCCAACATTCTTATGAGTGGATGGTTATTAGCTCCTTTCTAATACCTCTCACAGCTAGCCCAAGATTCTTTAGGCAGGATATGGCGGCCTAAGGTTAATTATGGCCCAAGAATCTTCAGGTAGGGTGTGTTGTGGTGGTTGGACCAGGTGTGTGCAAACAGGTTTGTTTCCAAAGTGTCCTCGGGATGAGGCCCAGGTGTCTTTGGGCGTGGCAGTGGTTGTTATGGCCTAAGTGTCTTCGGGCGTGGCAGTTGTTGTTGTGGCCCAGGCATCTGTGGGCTGGGACATGTGTGGTTGTGGTGGTCCAGGTGTCTGTGGGTGGGATGCGTGGTTGTGATAGCCAATAAGGTTATTGTTGGGGCGGTAGTGAGACTACAATGGAACTTGTGGGGGAGGTTTGATGTGTAGGATGTCCTAAATAACCAGTGTGAAAGTGGTGCGGGGTACCCAAATATCGATGTGCTATTATTATTACTTTACCTAATTTGCATTATTTGGGGAGTGTGAATTGGTGAGGCCGAGTGGATAGTTTCCTTTCTAGGTGCCTTAGTTATCTCTATTTTTCACAGGGTATTATAATTCCTCCCCACTTGTGCATGAGAGATTTTGGTTTTCCCTACTAATTATACCTTTATGCTCACCCTATGTATATAAAACTACTTTCAGGTTTCTAGGAGGACCTTGAAGATTGTTCCATACTTTACTAGCTCAAGTTTTAGGAGTTGTTGCTACTTTTCTTTCTTTTGGTACTTTTCATCAGAGTTTTCTGGTGCCTTGTATCAGTTTATTATGAACATGCCTATGGGAGTGGATTTTCTTTTCCTTTTGTCATTACTTTTACTTTCAGTTTTTTTGGAGTTGTTTGGGATCTAAAATATTATCTCCCAATCCTATTAAATAAAAAGGGTAATGCCTTCCATTTTTTGTGAGATTCTATACCCTTGGTGTTAGTCTTCACTCCGGGGCCTATTGTTGGGCAAGAATCCCTCAAGGCATCATTGAAGCATTTTTGAGGTGATTGTGTTTGTTGAAAAAGTGGGCCTTGATGTTGTGTTTGTTGAAAAAGAAGACCATGATGTATGAGTGTGTTGACAAAGGGGGTTTACATAGTGATTTGTCAGGTTCAAGGGATGATTTAAAAAATCGATGATTGATTGAAGAACCTCGACACAGGAATGGACGATCTGGAGGCGGTACTAAATGAGCAGATACAAGGTGGCACCGTTTTCCAGTGTTTGCCAAATTTTTGGGCCTGAAAATTGAAAAATGGAGATATATGTTTTTGGAAAAGGGTGTGGTGCGAAAAAGGAAATAGGTGCGTGAAAAATTAAGTGTGATGCGAAAAATCAGAGGGATGCATGAAATACTTGCGTGGTGCGCGAAATACAAAAGAGGTGCGTGAAATATTTGCAAGATACATGAAATAGAGGGATGAAGTTTTTCACTCAAGAGGTGTTTCGAGGTCCGAAGCTCAAAAATTGGAAAAGGCATGAGGTGCGTGAAATATTGGAGCAGTGCGTGAAAATGGTGTTGTGCGGAAGATTTGTTTTTCGCACTCTAAGAGAATTATGCGCTCAAGGAGGGTTTTTTGCATGGGGTCAATTTTGCCTATAAATATGAAGCGACCCCCTCCATTGGACATATCTCAAGACATAGAGATTATCTGAGATCTGGTGTGTGAAATTGGAGTGCACAAGTGAGTTGTGCGAAAATAAGACTATTGTGCGAAAAGTGAATTTTGTACAAAAGCAGAGAATTTCGCGCAAGGTAGTGTAGAGGCTGCGCGTAAAGCTATTGTGCGTAAAATAATTTGTTGCGCATAAAAGGAGTGTTGTGCGAAAAAGGGGTGTTGCATGAAAATTGATTTTCACACAAAAGCATGGAATTATGCGCAAGGCACAATGAAGGCTGCACATAAAAATTGGGGTTTCCTGGTACACCCGGTGCAAAGAGAGATTCATCTGCAGGTGAAAGTTGGACGTCAACAGAGCATATATCAACAGTTAAGGATGTAGATTTCATTAGAGATAATAAACAGACCTACAGGTCTATAAACTGTGAGTGGATCTTCTGAAGAAGCAGTGATCACACTTCAGTTGAGAGAACAATGAACTTTCATTTTGTGAGTGGTTGTAAACCAGGAGGGATAGTGAGTCCGCTTCAAACTTGTAAACAGTAGTGTGCTTCTAGTGGAATTGGTACATTGGCACACTACCGGTGTATACTCCTTGTACGTATCCCAGTGAGGGTGAACTAAGTAAAAATCATTGTGTCTTGTGCATGCTTTAAGGTTTATTCATAATCTGCATCGGGAAGGAGAGAGAAGAGGGTTTTGTCTAATAGTAGAACAAGATCAAAAAGGGGTAGTTGTTTTAATCTATCATACCCTGATTCACCCCCCTCTCAGGGTATCTATCCTAGTGGACCTAACACCTATTGAATGTGGGACTCAGGGGTCATTATCTCTCATTCAACTTAAAGAAGGAAGGGTCTGGAAGTTTGCTACCCCTTTCCTCATCTTGGTGAAGTCGGGTCGTGATAGATTGGTATCAGAGTTGATAGTTTAGTGATAGGATGAAGTTCGGGGTTAGGAACAATGAGAATTGCATGGGATGGTAGGGAAATAGTGTTAGGAAATATTTGTGCATGGGATAGGCTAGGGAATACTGGCTAGGAAATAGAATTTTTGGGCCCCTCGTGATCCGATGTAAGGACTCTAGGCCTATCGAACAACCAAGTGAGGCTGCACTAATTATAGGGTAGAGGCCCTAGGAAAGTTACATGCATCATGATGACTTGTGTTCTTATGTATTTTAGGATTTACTTGAAATTTAAAATTAATAACAAGTTTAAGAAAAATTTAAAAGAGATCTTTCACACTACTCGGGCTTAGGCATTCCTTGTTTACCATGTAGCTATGGCAGTCAGAAGATATCCATGAGTAGTTCGGGCGATTGAGGATGAGGAGGCTGATTTGGATGAACAACAGAGGACTGATTGAGAGGAATAGGATGACCAATGGTAGAATATGCTTCGTGCCTTTCAAAAGCAGACCCTTAGGAAATACGAGGTCAACATCCCAGAAATAGAGATAGAAAGCTAGTTCGAGGAGTTAGTGATAGCTTTCGACTTGATTTGGGATCTGGCTGAGTTCTGGGTTCCTCTAGCCATGATCCAGATGCGGGGAGTGGCATGTTAGTGGTGGATAATCTATCTCAGGGAGAATAAGGAAACTGAGGTTTTGTGGACCGACTTCGAGAGGGAGTTCCGGGTGTAATACCTCTCTTACACTATAAAGGCTGAGAAGAGGCAAGAGATACTCTCCCTATAATAAGGGAGTATGTCAGTGAGGTAGTTGGGGATTAAGTTCATGGATCTTTTTCATTTTCCCCAGACCTCTTTTCAGATGAGGAGTCGCGGTCAAGACTCTTAGAGGAGGCACTCCGACCTTCCCTTCAATACGCTGTTACTCCCTTCAATCTACTGACATACTTGGAGGTTCAAAATAAGGATGAAGTGGTGGAGAGGATACACACACTGGGAGGTATGCCGCGTGAGGGGATCCAATTGAGCCCATCGAAGGGGAAGACTATTAGCAGCAAGCCTCCAGCATCAGGGCTATCCAGGTTTCGACCGGTAGGGAGCATGACCCAACAGTTCCAGTTTCGATCTCTCGATCCTCACCCTTTCTCTACGAGCCTAAGATCTAGGTGATTTATCTATGGAATTCATGGGAATATCCAAAATCAGTTCCTAGACCAAGAGCAGCACATTGGAGGTGGGTAGGTTCAGCACCACCTCAGCAGCAACAGTTTCTAGCCAGACATTTTCAGCAACAGCAGCAGGAGCAGCGAGCTCCCACTCTACTGAGGGCATACTATGATGGAGGAGGCCAAACTCAGGGTTCCCCTTAGGGACCTTGACTAGGGCATGGTTGGGGAGGCAGTTGATATCTGATAGGCAGAGGAGCTGGGCATGGACAATTACATGCTACTGAGGCAGCAGTTCCGGCAGGGTCGGAGGTCGTTCGAGGTATGTTCAGCTTGTTTAATACACTTGACCATGAATTTTTTGATTCAGGAGATTCTCACTCCTTTTTTTACCTGGTCTAGCCCATACCTTGGGCCTAGATGTAGAGATACTCTCTATACCCATAGTGTTGAGTATTCCGGTTGGATATCAGACCAGCCTATTTGACGTTTGTCAAGGATGCAGACTAAAATTAGGGCCACATTAGTATATTGGGGATCTCTTTCTGCTGTAAATGCATCCATAAGATGTCATCCTAGGAATAGAATGGCTATTTTCTGTACACAATGTTATCGACTGCTTCCAAATGAGGGTTGTGTTATCAAATATGGGCGGCCAACGTGTAACTTTTGTTGGCGAGTGGGGTTTCCTAGAGGGTAGCCGACGAGTAGAGCCCCTTCTTTCCTTATTAGCTAAGCTGTTAATAGAGTTGGTAGACATAGAGATGGTGGAAGTCCTGGGGATTATCTATGAGTTCCTGGATGTCTTCCCCATAGAGGTGGTGACTCTACCCCCTCGACGTGATGTTAAGTTCGGGATAGACTTGTAGCCCAATGCCCGTCTGATTTCGATGGCTCCATATCAGATGGAACCTTATGATTTGTAGGAGTTGAGGATCTAGGTTAATGACCCGATGAAGAAGGGTTTTATCCGACTGAGTACATCACCATGGGGTGATCTAGTCTTGTTCAAAAAGAAGGCAGACAGTGGTCTCAAGTTGTGTGTGGACTACCGAAGGCTGAATCAGGTGACGATCAAGAACTGTTACCCCCTTTTGAGGATCGATGACCTTTTTGACTAGTTGAAGTGAGAATGTTGGTTCTCCAAGATCAACTTACGGTTGGGATATCACCTGTTGAGGGCGAAGAATTATTTCATATGTAGATATGGGCACTTTAATTTTGTGGTAATGCCATTTGGCATTACTAATGCACCAGCCATGTTCATGGGGCCCATAAACTTCATTTTCCATGAATATCTAGATTGGTTCATAGTTGTGTTTATTGACGACATCTTGATCTACTCAAGATCAGAGGAGGATCACACCGAGCATCTGAGGATAGTTTTGGAGGTCCTCTGACACCACCATCTCTATGGGAAATTGTCCAAGTGCAAGTTCTCGACATGAGAGGTGAACTTCCATGGACACGTAGTGTCCTAGTAGGGAATAAAGATGGATCCGTCAAAGGTTGAAGCAATTTTTTCTTGGTAGGAACCCAAGAACATGACAAAGGTTCATAGTTTCTTGGGACTAGAAGGTTACTACCATAGGTTTTTTCCTGAATTATCTTGAGTTGTGGTGCCTTTGACAATCGTGACCAAGAAAGGCCAAGCTTTCATTTGTAGTGAGAAGTGACAGACAACCTTTAGTTATCTGAAGGGGAAACTGGTTAGTGCTCCTATACTGAGGTTTCCAGAAGAAGGGGTAATGTTTGATGTGTTCTATGATGATTCTGGTCTAGGCTTGGGATATGTGCTAATGTAGCAACGGGGAGTGATCTCTTATGGGTCTCGGTAGTTACATCCTCACAAACGTAACTATTCCACCAACGATATGGATCTTGCAGAAGTTGTGTTTGTGCTAAAGTTGTGGTGGAATTACCTCATTAGGGAATGCTTTTTGGTCTTCACAGATCACAAGATCTTGAGGTATGTCTTCTCCTAGCGAGACCTGAACTTGTAGTAGTGGAGGTGGATAGAGTTTATTTGGGACTACAACTTCTAGATATCTTACACCTTAGGAAAGGGAAACATGGTGGCCGATGCCTTGAGAAGGAAGTTATAGAAGGATGTGGTTCGGGAGTTAGCAGATGCTTAGAGAGAGATGGAGGAGTTGGATACCTTACACCTAGATGCAAAAGTGGAAGATGGTAGAGGGTGTCTATTTTAGATGACAGTTCATTATTACTTGGTACGTCAAGTGGAGGAGTCTGAGTGGGGAGACTTGAAGGATGAAGTGATGTGTGATTGCGTTATCCAGGGAAATTATCTAGAAGGATGGTTGGAGGATGGTCATAATCAGATGATTTTCCATGGGAAGTTGTTTGTCTCAGAGACGATGCATGAGAGAGTTCTCCATGAGTTCCATAACTCAACCCTATTAGTACACCCAAGAGTTTCCAAGATGTACTGGGGATTGAGGGGTTAGTTTTGGTGGCCCATGGTGAAATGGGAAATGGCAGAGTTTGTGGAAAAGTGCCTCATGTGCCAGTAAGTGAAGGTTGGGAACCATGTAAAGGGAGGTCTGTTGCAGCCTTTAGATGTCCCAGAGTGGAAGTGGGACGACATCTCAATAGATTTCGTCATGGGACTACCTAGGGTTCAAGGAGGATGTGATGCTATCTATGTGGTGGTAGACCGACTGACGAAATCAGCCCACTTACTGGAAATAAAGGAGTCGAGTGTGGAAGATTCCTTAGCACAAAGGTACGTGGATGAGGTGGTGCAGTTTTACAGAGTTTCAAGGTCCATAGTTGCAGATCAGGATGCACAGTTTACCTCACGAGTCTAGAAGGGATTACAACGTGCTTTTGGCACCCAGCTATTCCTTTTCACTTATTTCCACCCCCAGATAGATGGGCAGATAGAGAGGACCATCTAGATATTGGAAGGTATATTATGAGTGTGTTTTCTAGGATTTAGAGGATAGTGGCTACGACACTTTCCTCTGGTAGAGTTTTCTTACAATAATAGCCATCACTCTACCATTGGCATGGATCTGTTCGAATCCTTGTATGGAAGGTCATGTCATTCTCCCATGTGCTAGATCGAGGTTGGGGAGATAGGTGTTCTTAGACCAGAGGTAGTGCGGAGCACGATGAAGAAGGTTCAGCTTGTGCGTGAGAGGATGAAGGCGGACCAGGACCAGCATAAGTCATATTCCGATCATAGGAGGAGACCCTTAGAGTTTGAGGTTGGGGACCATGTGTTCTTAAAGGTCTCCCTTCGGTGTATGCAACAGAGGTTTGGCAGGGGGAGTAATATTTCTCCGAGGTTCTTCAAACCCTTTGAGGTATTATGATGAGTTGGCAAAGTGGAATATCAGCTGGTGCTACCACCACCGCTATAGAGGGTCCACAACATCTTCCATGTGTCTCAACTACATTGGCATCTACACGATGACTCACACACCCTCGACTAGGGAGAGCTAGATATCGATGATGATGTGACGTTCATGGAATGGCCGGTGAGAATCGAGGACCGTTAGGAGAAGGTGGTTCATGGATGAACCATTCCCCTGGTTTGTGTGTTATGGAGGCATGGTTACCTCTAGGAGAGTACCTAGGAACGGGAGGCACAAATGTGTGCCCAATACCCATAGATGTTTTGAGTTTTGATCTTATGTTTTCCTTGTTATGTGCTGTGCTATAATGATTGAACTTGTTTTCTATGAGATGGATTGTTTTCCTTATTCCCTAAATGTGTGTGAAAAGCCCTCACTGTGGGGATGTGAGGACCTAGTCCCTAATCAAGACACATTAAGGTGGATGTGATTAAACTCGTGCGGGTGAGTTAGTGTCGCCCAAAGCAGATGGTATCTTGACATGGTGGAAGGGAATCCATAACCCATATGTATGGATAATGTGACCTTTATATGTTTGTGTGATTACTCAGGGGAGAAGAGCAGAAGTATATCCATAGTTGTTCAGGAGATAGATGAGGGAGAGGTGTTCCTAGATATTGAGGGTTTTTCCAGCTTTCGAACACCTCTAGGGTGGTTTATCCCTGAGAGGTATCTTATAAGGTGGTTATTTGAACCCCTCTATTTTCTTTGGGTTTTCTCTTGAATTCTAGAGGGATAGAATAGTTTGAGAGGTATCTGATGTAATGGACTGAACCCTCCTGGTCCATTACTTTTCCAAATTCTGGTGTTTGGGGTGTCCTGGGGACTATTGGTGACTCATTAATAAGTTTTCCAAATTTCAGGATTGAACGAACAATGGCACCGATGAGCATCGGTGGAATTGATGAGTGTCGGTGACACCGATTGGCATTAGTGGCACTGATAAGTGTCGGTGACACCGATGGGTTATCCATAGCACCAATCAACATCGGTGCTAGGGAGACGGTGCTAGGGTGGTGGTGCCAGGGTGTTGGTTCCAGGGCGATGGTGCTAGGGCGACGATGCTAGGGTGACAGTACTAGGGTGATGGTGCCAAGGAGACGGTGACTCACCTAACGGTGAGTCCTTCCCTGTCTTTCCAGGACCTTCCAGTTTTTCCCCAGTAATGTATCTTTTGATGTAAAAGTGTTTTAATAACCCTTTCAAATCCATTTAAATCTAGTAAAATATGTTTTAAACCCCCAATAGTCAGGCGACCCTTGAGTTACCAAAACGTGTGGCCTTTTCCTCGGTGTCACACCCTTCCCCATACTTTCCAGCTTCACCCCTGTTACGTGGTTTTTCTCTATTTAGAAGATATATTTTAACTCACAACTATTATCTCCACCATATTTGAGGATAATTATTAAATAAAAATTAAACCCAATGTATGAAACCGCCCAACTGCGTGGTCAATCCATGATCTAACTTCAATTACTTCAAAATCATCTCCCTAATTTTAGGATCTGTCCTTTTCTTAAGTTGAGATCCTCTCTTCATATTTTCTTTCCATTATCTAAGTACGCCCTAGAGACTTACTCCGAAGATGAATTGTGCGCCCGTACTAGAGACCTTCCCTCTTATCCTTGAAGCCTTCGAGTTTTCCTTTCCTGCAAGTTGTGCACCCTTAGTTCTTGACACAAGGATAACAAATTTTATCCTTTATCATCAAAGTAGGGTTTTCCTTCTTCTCTCTTTACTGTGTATCATGAGGGGTGGGTATGATAATGCTTCCCTTGGAATGTGGACGAAACCAAACCTTAATAAAGATAATAAACAAACTCTTAATAATGAAGGGGTGTGTTTGATGATGATGTTGATGTATTTATTTTATCTTCGTTTTTATGTTGCGAATTGTATGGGCTTATGACCACTAAAAATAGTGGTCGTTGGTGGTCCTTTATTGTACACTAATGAATCTCTTTTTTTCTGGATAATATTGGGATTGAATGGATGTAACATGGAAACTGGTTAATCATGTAAACTATGTTGATTAAATGGATTCCTAATGAATAATAATCCTTGTGTGATCACCCCTGTTAACCATTCATAAAGAAGAAACTTAATAAATGGTGTGGTTAAATCAGAAAACTTCCTTGTTATGTTATGAGATATGTATGGTTTCTCTGTCTGATGCTATGTGGGGTGATGTATATGGGAATGAAACCTCTGGTTGAAGGGTTGTTGGTTGTGGATTTGAGGCCCTGTGGGGTTGTGTGTTGGGTCTTAGTTTGGTTCTAGTACTTCGAGGGAACTCACTGGTCCCTTTTTTTGTTGTGACTTTATAAGAGAATCATGTGTGAATGATTAAATTGTTTCTTGGATGTTTTCCTTTAGTTTTTGTCTTGGCTTGTGGCTATGCCTATTAGTTTCTTGGTAGTGAAGGAATATTTAAATGGAATCACTTGAACATGATAACAGGAATGGGTACATTGGGGGATTGTTTTCTAGAAATGGGCTGTACTCTGGTTGTGTCTGTTGTGTGTTCATGCATGTAGGGATAATAATAAGGGTGGTTGTGCATCAAAACCCTTAGGTTGGGATGAATGGTTGATTACCTATATGTAAAATGTTTAGTTTTTGTGTTTCTTATATACACCACACCCATGTTGAGAACTTTGTGCCAAAGACCCCCATTCATGGGGGATGGTGTTTTTCCAACATTATTATGAGTGGATGGTTATTAGCTCCTTTCTACTCCCTCTCCTAGGTAGCCCAATATTCTTTAGGTAGGCTGTGATGGTCTAAGGTTTATTATGGCCCAAGACTCTTTAGTCATGGTGTGTTTTGGTGGTTGGACTAGGTGTGTGAGGGAATGTTTGTTTCCCAAGTGTCCTCAAGATGAGGCCCAGGTGTCTTCGTGCATGGCAGTGGTTGTTCTGGACCAGGTGTCTTCGAGCGTGGTAGTGGTTGTTGTGGCCCAGGTGTCTGTGGGTGAGGACGTATGTAATTGTGGTGGCCCAAGTGCCTGTGAATGGGATGCATGGTTGTGATAGCCCATAAGGTTGTTGTTGGGGCAGGAGTGGTACTGTAGTGGAACTTGTGGGGGAGGTATGATGTGCAGGATATCCTAAATAACCAGTGGGAAAGTGGTGTGGGGTACCCAAATATAAATGTACCATTGCTATTACTTTACCTGACTTGCATTATTTGGGGAGTGTGTCTTGGTGAGGCTGGGTGGATAGTTTCCTTGCTAGGTTCCTTGGTTATCTCTATTTCTCATAGGGCATTAGAATGTGTCCCCACTTGTGCATGAGAGCTTTTGGTTTTCTCTACTGAGTATATCTGTATACTCACCCTACGTATATAAAACTAATTTTAAGTTTCTAGGAGGAACTTGAGGACCGTAATAGACTTTACTAGCTCAGGATTCGAGATTTGTTGCTGATTTTCTTTCTTTTGGTACTTTTCATCAGAGTTTTCTTGTACCTTGTATCAGTTTATTTTGAACATGTGAATGGGAGTGGATTTTCTTTTCCTTTTTGATTTACTTTTACTTTTAGTTTTTTTGGAGTTTTTTGGGATCTACCATCTTATCTCCCAATCCTATTAAATAAAAAGGATAATGACTTCCATTTTTTACGTGATATTCTATACCCTTAGTGCTAATATCCACTCCAAGGCCTATTAAAGGTAGGAATTAGGGGTTGTTATCTCTCCTTCAACTTGAAGAAGGAAGGGTCTGGAAGTTTCCTATCCCTTTACTCATCTTGGTGAAGGTGGGTTGTGACATGATATGTTTGCTAAGATATACATAATTTCCTTAACATTCTCCCTCAAAATATTTAAAAGTTGTGTTTATTATTCATGAAGGATATTTTTAACAATAATTACAAACATTTTTTTTTCATAATTCAGTATGTATGAATATTTCAAATTTGGGGGAAATGGATCGAGTTCCAGTTTGGGTGGGTGTTATATTGATGGAAATATCACAGGAACTGAGATATGTGCACAATATTAATTGGGATATGAATATACATCATCCACATATATGAATATTACATAAAACCCATCTACAAAATCAATAGTTGTGTCACAATCATAAATTATATTCCCATACATAGAATCAAAATCCACAAAAAAAAAAGAACCGAGAGTGGTTTGATTTTGAGAAATAGGCATGGAAATATTTCAATACTTAAACTAGCCCCACTACTCAAAATATTACTAATAATGAAATGACCCCTATTTGGAAAATATTGAAAATAAAAATTTAGATAATCATCACAAGATGTTCCAGAATGGGAGATGAAGAGAGTGGAATGGTCTTCTGAGGGGTACTTTATAGGGTCTAAAATGTTAAATCTTACGATCTCATCTATAACCTCCATAAAAAGTGTACCCTTATGGAAATTTATGATTACATTGGAGGTTTTGAAGAATATCCTACCAAGAATGATGGGTTCATGAGAACTAACCCGATAATCCTCCAAATTTAATACATAATAATCAATAGGAAATATCATATCTCTCACTCAAACAAGTACATCCTTGAAGAATCCTTCTGTATATGTCATGAATGTATTTTCCAATTGCACTGCTACCCTTTCCAGCTTCATCTCACCAACCCACAAGTAAGACAAAAAATGATACATGACATTAATAGAGGAACCCAAATCACATAAATCATAAAAAAATTAAACTCATATACAGTGAATGGTATGGTGAATTTCTTAGAGTCCTTTCACTTTGTTGGCATTGTCAAGGTGGGCATGATGAGTATGTAGAAATTCCTCTCAAGGTTGATCTACTCATTTCCCTTTATCCATCTTATATTCATACATAGTTATCTCAAGAACATGGTATACCTTGGAGTTTTATTAATTTCTCAAAGTAGAGGGATATTGATCTCAATTCACTTGAATATATCTTACATTGTCTTTTCAACTATATTATTTGTTTTTATAACTCTATTTGAAAATAAAAGGGGTTTAGAAGGAACGTAATCAATCTTCTACCTACTTTTTTCTTTATCCTTTAGCTTCTCATCGATTTGTCTTGAATGAGGCTTCTCTAGTGATAAGGTGAATCTCAATGGATAGTTAGGATCATATGTCACAAATTTTTTCTTCCCACTTATTAGTGTGATGGAACTAACATTCCCCTTTGGATTTAGAGTAGGTTGGGAAGAAAGATATCAAGAGATATTGTTTACTAGTTCATGGAGTGTGGTGGAAATCTATCTCATTTTCATCTTCAACTCCCTCAATTCCATAACTTGACTCTTTATCTCATTTTTATTGGGTTGGAATGGAAATGATGAAGACACAAGAGGGGGGGATTATGTTCCTTAAAAAAATCGATAGACCAAAACTTCCCTCTTGAGATTAAAGTGATTATTTCCTTTTATCTTAAAGATGAGTAAGTAGTGGATAATAAATAAAGAAAATAACATAACAATGTGTAGTGGTTCAGGGTAAAAAGATCCCATAGTCCACTCCACCAATGCTCTATCTACAAGCTTGTCTATTTTCACTAGTGGGTACTTTTTTAAGGGGCCTCTAAAATTGAGTGTAGGTAGTTGAAAACCTTACAAAAATGCTTTACTAGGGCCTCTTAGTACTTTTATAAGGAAAAACAATCCATATCTTAGAATGAGAAGATGAAACTCCACCTTGAATGAGTATGAGTAGTCGAAACTTCAATAGTAAATAGATTAAGATGAAGAGTTTGGATACTGGTTCATGTCACAGTTGCAGTAACAACTGACAAAAGAAATTATCTTTAATAAAACATATTAGTAGAATATTCTTCAACATAAAAATAATTTATTTAAAAGATATTAGATAAAACACTAGGCATATGATCAAACATTTATGTCTCCAAATTATAGCTTTGATAAGTGATTTGTTGAACATCAACAAAATATTAAAAAATAAATACAACAACAACAAAAATCGAGTTGATCAAACAAATTAGAATCAAAACATGCATATCTCCAAAGTGTATCTCTAGAGGTGGTGACACATTATTATTTTCAAATTCACATTTTTATATTTAGAAGAAGAAACTCTTGGTATTTTATTAATGGGAAAGTTTTTTCATGTCAAATAGTTCCATAAATATTTCATTATAAATCATGAGTGTTTTAATTTAAAATGTTCAAAGAAATTTATAACTTCCCTTATAAATAGAAATGATTTAATATGTTAAATAAAATAATTTGAATCGATCTTTAAATATATTTAAATAGATATGTAATTACAGCAAGACCATTATATAAATTTCAGAAATAATCCATAATTCAAAACTCTATAATTGACCAAGTCAAACGTAGGATTTCTCTATGTATAAATAAACTTCAAAAGTATGGTTAACAATGTATGGTTGATTACAAAATTAGGGATATTGAACCTTATGTTTGTTTCTAAAATTTAGGGTTGCTTCTAAAAGTAGGGTTCATATTCCATACATTTATTTCAAATGTATGGTACAAAAACCATACATTCCACTTAAAACATAGGGTATAAATTGTGTTTCTATACTTATTATAAACATGTCCAAAATACCTATACTTTGAGAAATCAAATAACCATCCATGGGTTTACAGTTTGAAAATTATTCCAGAATAAAATAATTATTCCAATGATTATTATCTTGAAATTCACTTATAATAACTTCATTAGAAATATAGATGTGGGTGTTTGCGAGCATTAATATAAAAACAATTAACGAAATTTTCAGATCAACACATGACAAAAACCTCCCCCTTTTAATGATCATAAAAACCCATAAAACCAATATTAACATAAAAATGAATAAGAAATGAAATTATACAAATACAAGAATAAATAAATTCCATGTAAATTTCTCCCTCATAAAGAAAAATATTTTTACAAAGAAATTTATCCCATGTATATTTTACATTTTTTAACATAGTTATTTCCATAAATTTCTCATTTTTATTCCTTGAAATTTTCTTATTTTTATATCTCTCCCCATACATTTCTACATAAATTTATTCCTATTTTTATGACATCAAAAATAAATTAAGAAACAAATTAATGGACATTTGATGTAGGAATATATATATATATATAAATGATACTTTAACTAAGAGAAATACAGATTAAAAAAAAAAATCATATTTTACAAAAAAATGTCTTTGAATTTTGATAGGATACAGTGGTAGAAAAGAATCGAAACTTTTAGAAAGTTTAAACAGTTCATTTTCGCTCTCCAAATTTTGAACTCTTTTACTCACAATAGCTAGAACTCTTAACAACAGTTCTATCCTCATTTGAACATCTATAGATGTTTGAGTCATTAAAGAAGATGAGAACTATTTGACTAAAAAATTATTTTATCTCATTAAGAACTGACTTAGTAACAACTTCATGTATGATTTTCTCAATTTGACTTATCATCCCCAATTTAAATGCATCAATTTTTTCTTTAGAAACTGAGATTTATTACAAACTTGGATTCTTCCTTTGAAGAGTATCAAAAACTACTTTTAAAATAGAAGAGTTTTCCAGATCTTTATAAGATTTTTTATACCTTTTTAAATATTCACATAGATTCACTACTTCTTCATTCAAAAGATTAAATTTGGACATAAAATCTATATAGGACATTCCATCTTTATCCATTTGAGAAGATTGAACTTCTGGTTCTTCAAAACCAAGGATTTATGTATCTTTTCGAGAATATTTTTATAAGGAATCCTTTATAAAAGAAAATGACTATTCTCTAGACAAATCATTCACAACATCAAGAAAATAATTAACTTCCTTACATAATTATTTTAACATATATTTTTTTAAAATGAATCAAATGATCTAAACTTTTAACACTTATATTTTGATAACAACATTTCTCTAAGCTTGAAGTCCTAGGTTTATCTTTGATGCTCAGACTAACTTATCTAGAAGTCATTGAGTTTATCATTTCAAAGAATGAAGACAAAAGGTTTGAGAGGGTTCGAGAAGAATTTATGGTTCGAAAGAGTAATAATAAAAGGTTTTATTCTGATAATTTTCTTGTGAACTTATAGATTCTCAAGAAAAAAGAAAGAGTAATCATTTCGGATTTTTCAGATGAAAAGATAGTTTTATATAAGAAAACTATTTTGAAAGAATAAATTTATATAATTTAATAAAAAATCTGAGAAAAATAAAATTTAAAAACAAGTTTTATGAAATTAAAGATTAATTAAGAATAGATTTTTTTTATTAAATAAACTTATCTTTCTTCATGTGATTTTAAATTAATACAAGAATGTACTATATGCTCTCCATGAATTATAACTTTTCCCATAAAACTAGTATTAATATAAAATAATATTTACTGAAATAAAATAATAGAAAGTTTACACATATAATAATACTTTAAAAATTTTGTTACATATATTAATATGCAATTAAATAATCTTTATAGAGTATTCATGATGTAATCAAAATAGCTTAACAAATTGATTCATTAAATAATAAAGTGAGAAAAGATTAAAAACTTAAATATAAGGATAATTAAATATAAAGAAAAAATATAAACATTTAGAAGTTTTTCTACCCCTGTATAAAATAGTTAATTAATTTAAATAAAATATTAAAAAAATGAAATAATTCATGGATTAATAGTTCTAGCTCTAATTAAGTTTACATTTAAAATAATAATAAATAGAAATATAAGAAATTTTCATAATTTTCAAGAATATACTTAATGATATAACAATGAGGTCCAATGGTTCATACCTAAAAAATAATAAATACAAGGGCCTTTTGGTACCCATATGATTTTGGGTTCAGTTGTGTTGAAAATTAAAGACTTAGGCAACCAAATATATTTTATTTGAACAGAGAGCCTATAATTAAGGCTAGATAATTCTTTCGAATAATGAACATGTTTGATACCACAACATTTAGGTTTTCTAAAATAGCAGTCATTATCATAATTCTCATTTATTCCATAGTGAAAACATTTAATAGTATACATGCTCTTGAGTTTTGAATTAGGAACAAAATAACTTCTCTATAATTTGGGGTTTTATCCATTACTATCAATCCCAAGTTTCCCTTCATGAATTTTATTTTTAACAAGAATTTGATTCAATTTTTTTTATCCTTTAATAATCATGATATATTCTTGTTTTAAAGTATTAAAATTTTTTAATAGTTCCTTCATTTTATTTTCATGAAAAATACAAGAACATTTAGTATAAATAGACTTTAAATCTGTAATCTGTTTTGATAAACATTATTTTTTAGTATAAATAACATCATAAGATTTTTTATGTTTTATATATACTTTTTCAAATATTCAAATTTTTCTTGAAGCATAAAATAATATTTATTAAGTTCATCATAAGAAAAAAAAAATGAATCAAACTTTTGAGAGTAACAAGTGTGTACCTCATCAATATGATCCATGAGACATAGATTTACCATTTAATTTTCATGCTCAACTTCAGAGTTTGTTGTGGATTCATCACTTGTATAAGAAGTAGCAATACAATTATCCTTTATGCATTTATTACCTTTTATTTTATAATTATATTTCCTTTGATCTTTAATCATAGAAAAATTAGAATTTATGTGACCTTTATCCTTGAATCAAATGATTTATCCAAATTAGTTTTAAGTGTAGTATCTTACTTTTGGATATAAATATGATTTATAGCCCTGAATTGAATCACAACTTCATACATCATCAAGGTGCCAATCAGTTCTTTCATTGTCAATTTTTTAACTAGTATGGATTAAGAAATAACATCAGATATTCTATTCCACTTAGAGGGTAAAATATAAGTACCTTTAAATATTTATTTGGTTGTTTAATTGGATCTCCCAAGGTATAAATATCATTGATCACCTTTATAAATCTTCCATTCATTTGAGTAATGCTTTCATATTCATGCATACTAAATGCATCAAATTTCAATTTTGTAGTGTTGTACCTTAGTTATATGACATTATCAGTTCCTTTATGTGAAAAGTAAATGGTATGCCACATCTCATATGTTATATAACACTAAGAGAATCAATTAAATTCATCAGTTCCTAATCCATAGACAATATAATTCATAGATCTTTAATTAAGATCACATTCTTTCTCATGAACATCATTCCATTTTTCCATATCTTCTTCAAGAATTTCAAAGGTCTTAACTACTTTTAAATAAAATATTTTTACATATTTTTTTATATAAATAATCATGCATACTTTCTAGCATCTATAATTATCACCATTAAAATAAGGTGCCTGAATTATTGACATACCTTCTATAAGATCATCCATTGAGATTTATCCTTATCTCGTTCTTTAAATCTAAATTTTTAGAGTCAAAATAAATATAACCACTTGAGTCCATCTTTTGAAACCAATTTTTGGTATCAGGTAGAATCAA
The DNA here is from genome assembly GCA_963277665.1 of Viscum album. NCBI lineage: Eukaryota > Viridiplantae > Streptophyta > Magnoliopsida > Santalales > Viscaceae > Viscum > Viscum album. Next base: position 1,769,502,483 of record OY728123.1, read on the forward strand.
TAAAATCACCAAGGATTTCCAAAAAAATAAATATATCCCATGGATCCCAACCTTTGATACCGATTTTGGACAAGAATGAAAAAGATGAAGACATAATGGGGGGGGGGATGAATTATGTTCATTTAAAAACATTATAGAAATAATACATCCCTCTTGAGATTCAAGTGATTATTTTATTCTCTCTTAAAGAAGATTAAGAAGTGGAAAATAAATAAATAAAGGAACATAGTGATGTATAGTGGTTTAAGGCAAAAAGATCCCCTAATCCACTCTACCAACAATCTCTCTATAATCTTGGTGATTTTCACTTGCAGGTTCTTTTTACAGGGCCCTCTAAAACAGAGTATAGGTAGTTGAAACCCTTAAAACAAGGATTTTATAGGTAATTCTAGTTCTTTTACAAGTAACCACAAATCTATAGCTTAGAATGATAAGATAACACTTCTCCATGACTGAGTACGAGCAGTAGACACTTTAACAACAAATATATTAAGATGAAGAGGTTGAATACTGGTTTAACTCAAAGTTTCAAAAATAAATGAAAAAATAAATTATCTTTAATAAAACAAAATAGTGAAATATTCTTCAATATAAAATAGATTTTCTTTAAATAGTAGTAGAGAAAACACCATTCAGATGATCAAACATATGTGTCTCCAAATTATATCTCTAATAAGTTCTTTGTTGAACCGTAATAAAAGATTAACAAATAAATACAGTAGAAACAACAGTTGAGTTGATCAAATAGATAAGATTCAAAACATGTATGTCACTAAAGTGTATCTCTAGAGGCAATGACGCATTATTATTTTCAAATGAACATTTGTATCTTTATAATAATAAACTCTCATTATTTATCATGATGGTCAAATTGAGTCAGGTAAAATAGTTCCGAAAATATCACATGATAAATCATGAGCATTTGAATTTAAAAAATTTAAATAAATTCATAACTTCCCTTAAAAATAGGAATGATTTAATATATTGAATATGAGACTTTGAATCAGTATTTAAACATATTTAAATAGATATTTAATTAAAGTGAGTCCATTGAGGAAATCATGAAAATAATCCATAATTCAAAACTCTATAATTGACCAAGTCAAATGTAGGGTTTCTTTTCATAGTGATAAACATCAAAAGTATGGTTGATTAAAAAAGCAGGGATGATGAACCATACATTTTTTACTCAAACATAGGATTACTTCCAAGAGTAGGGTTCCTAATCCATTCATTTATTCCAAATATAAGGTATACAAAACATATATTTTACTTAAAATTTAGGTTATAAATAGTGTTTCCAAACTTCTTATAAACACATACATGATACCTATACTTTGAGAAATCAAATAACCTTCCATGGGTTTACGGTCTGGAAATTATTCTAGAATAAAATAATTATTCCAATGATTATTATCATGAAATTCACTTAATAAAAATTTATTAGTAACAAATATTTGGGGGTTTGTGAGCATCAAAATCAAAAAGAAATTAATGAAATTTTCAGATCAACACACGCCCAACAATTCTATTGATTTAGAATAATTTGTTACAAAATATCATCAATATTAGCATCTACCATTGGTTGGGATGACCTTTATTATTGTTGACTTGTTGAAGTTTGGTTATCACATCTTTTTTTTGGTTTGTTTAAATCCCTACTAGTAATAATAGGACTTCTAAACATTTTTTTAAAATAAGGTACTTTGTTGCTTCCTAGTACCATAAATGAAACATGAATGATCTTTCCTCCCCAGATTTTACATTAAATCTATGGAATCATACTTCTTATAAGGAAGTGGTTGTTTTTAATGTTGATATGGTCTCCCGAAGAAGACACTATAACACTCCTATATCTATTGAATATGGGGAAAATAATCGGTAGGGTGTTCTAGTTTAGTGAAAATTCCATAAATCCTCACAAGAGTTGGTTGTGATGTATTTTGAGCCAAGGAAACTTATCTAATCATATTAGTCAATTCATCCAACTTATTATCAATTAAATTCTTTTCAATAGCTGAAGTACTTACCTTATTTACTACGATAATAGATGGTGTACCTAGATCACCAAATTTTTTAGTGCTCTATTCCATCTTGTTAATTAATATAAATTTAACTACCAATGTTTTGTTGACCAATTATCCTCCTACTTTAACATCCACCATGATCCTCTCTATAGGTGAGAGTACTTTGTAAAAGTTTTGGATGAGTATTTTTACACTAATTTGGTGATGTGGGTATCTTTCACACAATATATTGAATTACCCCCAGTACTCTTACATTGAATCCTCTTATTATTACTTGATACCTAATATCTACTTTCAATTTGTAGTGGTCCTCGATTCTGGAAAAACCTCTATAAGAAAAGGCATTTCAAGTCATTATAATATGTTACCTCTTAAGGTTGTAAAAAATACATCCAATATTTTACAATTATATATAGTAATAATTATAATGCTCCAAGTTTGATTTGGTCTTTAGATAAATTCCTTGGTTTTATTGTTGAACAAATTATAATGAATTATTTAAGGTGTTTATTTGGATCTTTTCCAAAGTCCATAGAATTTTGGTAGAAGGTATATTAAATAAAATTTGAGTTTAAAGTATGATTCAAGATTTGGTTATGAAATGCAAGTTAGTTGATAAATAATATTAGATGAAACCAATTCTCAAATGGTTCTATTAAGTCCATTATTATTATTATTAAGTTTCATTGTTTTAGGTTTCAAGTTAGACTCAGAAGTGATACCAATTTCAGTGGAGGAATTCCCCAATTCGGTGAATGTTGAAACTTACCATAAACTGATACTTTATGATTTACTCCCTAATTCTACATTTAATCTTGGGATCTAGATCAAGGAGATCCTTAGAATGAGATAATGTTATAAATCAGAGAAAAGATAAAAGAAAAAAAATGGACCACAATATATTAAAATGAGGTTTCAATTGATAGTCCCAAAAATAATATGAGAGGAAGGAATAAGATACAATATGTTTATAAAGAAGAAAATAAAAAAAATTAAAAAATAAAAGAAACAAAACACCTAAAATGGGTTGGGGAAAGTACTTGCCTCCCCATCAATGATACCAATTTAAAGAGCGTTGTCGTGGATGATCTCAAATGATTTTTATCTAAGTGTAGCATAATGGATAACCTATGTTATTATATTTAGGAAGAATTAATTTAATCAAGATACTAAAGGTTTAAATAAATAATTAAAATATTAATATAAAAAATAATGGTTGGGGGGTTGATTGAATGATCATTAATGTGAAAAACTAAGTATAAAAAAGGTTTTTTTAAAATTTATTCAATAGTGTAATAAATATGACACATTATATCAATTAACTATTTATCATTATCATTGAAATTATTATTTCATTTAATTAATATTCCCTAATTTTTGACACTTGAACCCTATGGTTCTAAACACTGTAATGATCTGGACCTGAACAGCCACCCGAACAGTGCTAAATGGGCCGAGTTCTACTACCTTAGGTGAACCTCCCACCAAAGGCTGGCAACTAGTAGCGAGAGTCTTATAGGTATAGTGGGGAGGCTATACCCTCTTGGAGGATAATAATAATGGTACTGGTCTGAGTATAATAATAAAGATGCAGCAGAATAAACATCTCAGCAGACTCAAACCAGACCCGCAGAGCTGAATCACATTCAATATCAATAAATAGTGGAAGCAATAAATATAAACAACAGTAGTGGAAATAAACACAAAAACAAGCTGATCACTTGTAACTACTACTGAACAACAAAACATGCATCCGAAGTAGGTCATAAATATCTAAATATAAAGGGTGCCAATGGCTAACCAAATGTAGCAATAAACAAGCATGTTGATATAGGAAAGTGTGCAAAACATAGTAAACTCTAGCTAGGCAAGACCTCAAGGTCCATACCATATCTATGCAATAACTAATGCAACCCAGCTCCTAAAGATGGTCTCTTTCCTAAATGTAAATCCATAAAGTCTACACACGTCCCGAAGGGCTCGTGTAGGGTGTGAGACGAATCTCAGTAGGATACCACCCAACGATGCGTATCTAATATAATTGTTTAAGAAGGCATGCATTTATAAGGAAAGCAGTAAACATAACGATTTACAAATAACACAAACCCCACTGGTGCTCAGTAGCCACCATGGAGTGTCACCTGCTTTGGAAAACGCCAGAATCTCTGTCATGTAACTTGACACCATGTGTCCCATGACACCGCGTGTCTCAAGTACCGATGTCCCGAAGGCATGCTTGAGAAACAGTAACCCGGAGGAACAACGATGCCTGTCCTCAATAAGTAACCAAAGGGACAGCGATGTCTGCCCTCAAAATAAGTAGCCGGAGGGAAAATTATGTCTTCCCTCAAATAAAGTATCCAGAGGGACAATGATGTCTACCCTCAAAAATAAAGTACCCAGAGGGACAGTGATATATGCCCTCAAATAACAGCGAGCCTCTGCCCCCAACCCGATAGCCTCAATGCTATCCACTGAAGGCTCCTCACCTTCCACGTGGCTTCCTATGGAAAGCACCCCCAAACCAATAGTACCCAAACCAAAACTAATGGGAGGCTCTACCCACATGAGTTGTCAAAAACACCTCATCATAGAGTCTCTCTATGTGCACACTACTCAAAGTTCCCGGGTGAGCAGTAATCACCAAAATAGTACCCAAGCCACAACACCTTTGACACCTCGTGTCCTTGCGACCATGCCGCTCAAGTCTGATGGTCTCGCCATCCCAGTAACCCAGGCCATGCCCAACCTAACAGTCATCCTGCTTAAAACCGACACCCACGACGCCCAATCCCATGGTCAGAACCACCCAACATAACCCAGGCCAAGCCCAACCTGTGAGCAAAATCACTCAACAATACCCAGGCCATGCCTAGCACAACCCAAAGGTTCCAACATATACAATATCACACATCACATATATAATCACAATAGAAAACTTTAAATAAGAAAGACAACGAAACAGTTGAATTACATTAGCAAGGTGTTGTCCCATACTAGCACTGAGGTCTTGAGAGCCTCTAACAATTCATATCAAGGTTTAATAAACTTAACTTATTAGATAAAACATCATATTTCAATCATAACAATTTTGGATTCCCCTAACCAAAATGCCCCAATTGAGCAATGACCCCTCACCCGGCCCCGCTCAAGAAAAACAGGTAAAGGGCATGCCCAAAGGCATCCCACAGGTCTAATGAAAAATTTAATATGCAATATCAGATAAAACTAGGTCTCACTCAAAATACCCGAAAAAACGCCAAAGGCTGCACCACCCAAATGACCACGAAAATACAAAAAGAGGTATGCACCACCTACCTAAGACTTTTTCAATGATACTCCTCCGATAACAACCTCCAATTAGGTCTAAAATGCGGTAGATCTACAAAATAATCAAAACCGCTCAAACCCCAATAACTCATTCTAGAAAAGAAATCAAGAAAAACGGCTCAAGAGGAATCAAGGCCTTACCGAGGGGGTTCCAACGGATTAAACGGTGTTCTAATACAACCTCATATAAAGGAACAAGAGGGAATTGAATTCCAAAATGGCTCTCCCCGATCAGACTCGTCGAAGGTTTGAGGTTTTGCCTCAATACGAGGCTGCTGCCCATTTTAGTGAAAAATAAAATAAAATACATGGCGTGTACTATAAGTACACGACATATATCATTTTACTGTTCATATGATGGCTGAAATTCCACCGAATTAATTTCCAAAACCTGCCGACATGAGTACACGGTGTGTACCTAGGGGTACACAGTGTGTACTTAGTTTTTCTTCTCTTCCTCTCCGACTTACCCACACGCCATGTATATCCTTCATACACGGCTAGACTACACAGCATGTCTGAGGAGGACATGGCGTGTACTTGGTTAAACAATTCTACTAGGCCAATTGGCCTAAACTCCATGTATGGCCTCCACACGGTCACGGGTACACGACATGTCGATAACTACACGCCGTGTAGTAAGAAATTCCTACACGGTCATCACACGACATGTACTCAGTGGCACATGGTCGGTGCTCACCCAAACCATACATGGAGTGTACTCTATAGTACATGGAGTGTAGTCTGGAAAATTCTAGAATATCCCAGGTTTTCCCAGTTTTCTTAGGAACAAATAAAAAATTCAAACAGGGTAGGGATTTTGACTCGTTCTAAAAACTCAGGTTCTTACAATCTCTCCACCTTAATATAGCTCATCCCTGAGCTATCAAACGAAACCCGAAGATGGCACCGAACATGCCACCCCGATCAAAGTAACTTGGAATTCCCTGGTCTCAAAGGTTCTGGAAAAATTCCTCAAGGGGATCCCCACCTTAAAAATTTCCTAACTCAGTCTCAACACGACAAAAATCAAAATAAACAAAGGTTTATTGACCTATTTTCCAGATGCATAGTCCTTATATGATGCATCGTGACCCCTATGCCTCATTGGTGCTCCTTTGTTGTTCCTGACACCCAACGTATCCTGCACCGCATCGGTGTCCGCCTCCACGAGGTCCTGCATCCCATGGATGCTCAAAAACAAACCTGGCACCTAGCACCTCAAGTAACCCGCATCCTTGATTCCCCGATGCCCAAGGCACCTCAAGTAACCTACATCCTCAATTCCCTAATGCCCACGACACCTCAAGTAACCCACATCCTTGATGATCCTGATGCTACGCATCTCATACATATATATAAATGTATCACACACCTGATATGGTGCCAATCCCGCTAACTAGAATCTAGTCAATCCACATAGATCCTGTGCATCATGTGCACTCAAAATGGATATGCCTCTATAGGTCATGCCAAAAAGGAAACATGGAAATCATGGCCACACCTGTGGTGTACCTCTAACCATCGTCGGCTCACCAGCCTACTCAGCCTCTGGCAGCTCCACAACGTGCACCTAGCCTGAAGTATGACTACCTGATGCCTAACCTCCCTGCGGTGCTACTCCAGCCACCAGCCACTGACCCCTCATCTGGATCCCACTACCTCTGTCACGTCCTCTACATGCAGCTGAACCTCGGCTACCCTCTCCTGGTACTGAACCTGAGCCAACTCTATATTCCACCATCTATCCTGGTCCCTGCCCGCCGACTATCTGAGAGGGCTGCCTGTAGAACCTCTCATGATGTCCGACCAATCCATATGCCCGACACTCCTTTGTAGGCCTATTACACTAAGTTCGAACATGCCCTGGCTGTCCACACTGAAAGAAAACCACATAAGAACTGCTACGAGGTGGTCTTGCTGAGTCCTTGGCCTGACTGCCCCACTGAAACTCATCCCGTCCTCACTTATTGCTGTCTGAACCATCACCTAAAGCCATCATCCGACCAAACTGGGGCCTATACCTCTGGTTTCCCACTACTATGAGCACCTAATTCATCAATTCTGAAAAAGAAACTAGCCTGAAGATATTCACTTGGATCTGAATGGCGTGTCATAATCCATCCTTGAAGTGCCTCACCCTTTCCGTGCCATCACTTACCATACCAAGTGAAAAGTGAGACAGTGAAAGTAGATTCATAGTCCATGATAGACATGTCTCCCTGCTGAAGACTCAAGAACACCCGATCTCTCTATACTCTCAGTGTCTCTGGGTAAAAGTGCTCAAAGAACCTATCCTCAAAGTCCTTCCATGCCAGTTCCTCATGCCTGTGAGCCTGAACCTGCAAACCCCACCAAATATTTTCCATTCCTCACAGCATGTATGTCGCCAACTTGACCCTTCACCCTGGAGGTGTCTTGAGCTGCTCAAAGATCATCTGCATGCTCTCTATCTAGTTCTCAGCCGCCTGCGGACCACCCTCACCCAGAAAAAGTGGCGGGTGCTGTGACTGGAACTCCCACGTTAGATATACCATAGATATCTCTATACGCTGCGCGCCTCTATTGATCCCCTACAAGACACGCACCAGGCTAGCTCAGAGATGCTCATCGAGCCATGGTACAAACACTGCCAAACCCGGCTGCTGACTTGCCTACACTGGATCATGGACCTGATCCTATCCTTGATCCTGTACCTACGGCTCCCACTCTGCCTGCACTGGATCCTGAACCTGATCTTGCACCTGCGGCACTGTGTCATCACCCGCCTAACGTACCATAGAGACGTATAAGAGGATCCCGCTGAATACCATAAATGGCCAGACAACCCACATACATAACAATTTATACATATATAATGCAGATAAGAAAAGCAGTAAAAGGCAGTGCATAACTACTACCCTTACTCTCCCCCACCACAACCATGCCCCATGAAATCCCGGCCTCATGGCCTCCTTACCTGCCCTTAATAGAGCCAAGTATCAAAAGTACCTTGGGCCATGCCCATCCTGACAACCAATGTTGCCTCAAAATGATGACCGATTCACCCAATCCTAGTGATCAAAATCACCTCAACTGATAGTACCTGCCTGCTCATACAAGAACCAGACCCAAATACCCTGTCACATGCAATTCTACAAACATATAAAGCATGACATACACATTGAAACAAACAAGCAATTCTATAATGAATTTCACCTATTCAAATTTCAAATCATACAAAGCATGGCAATTTGATATTCCTCACATGGAATTATCACTTCACAAAGCATACGTGCAGTTATAAAATTGAAGTACCCTACAATGTACCTATCAAAAGCCAAGAAAAAAAGCCTTGCCATACCGAGCTAAGGTCCAATTATCCCTTACCACATCTGGTCAATGTTTACATATCATAATCATTAACATCACACACCAAGTGAGCCACCAAGGTGGAAATCATATAAACTATAATCTGAGAAAAAAGAAACAACAATTCCCACCCATGGAAACTTGGTCCATCCCTCATACCTGGGGCTGTAGGCACCCAAGCACAAGCTAGAAACTCAGTTCCAATAAGAACCTATCTCTAGTCTACCATATCCCAAATAGTAAAACCAGCAAAAATAAAAGAGAAGCCTCAATCTCATTAGTATCCAGTAAAACACTGCTACTAAATCCCTGTCAAGAACTCCTCTGATACCACTTTGTAATGACCCAGACCCAAAAAACAACCCGAACAGTGCTAAACAGGTCAGGAGCTACTACCTTAGGCGCACCTCCCCGAATGAAAAAGGTTGTTGACTAGTATTGAGGGTCTTATAGGTATAGTGGGGAGGATATAACCTCTTAGAGGATAATAATAATGGTACTGGTCCGAGTATAATAATAAAGATGTAGTGGAATAAACAACTCAGTAGACTCGAACCAGACCTGTAGAGCAGAAGAACATTCAATATCAATAAACAGCGGAAGCAATAAATATAAACACAAAAACATGCTGATCACTTATAACTACTACTGAACAATAAAACATGCATCCAAAGTAGGTCATACATATCTAAATATAAAGGGTGCTAATGGCTAACCAAATTTATCTATAAACAAGCATGCTGATATAGGAAAGTACGAAAAATAAAGTAAACTCCATCTAGACAAGGCCTCAAGGTCCATACCATCTCCATGCAACAGCTAATGCAGCCCAGCTCCTGAAGCTGACCTCTTTCCTGCACATAAATCCATAAAGTCTGCGTGCGTTGTGAAGGGCCCATGCAGGGTGTGAGACAAATCTCAGTAGGATACCACCCAATAGTGTATAGTTCTCAACAACCACTATGGAGTGTCACCTGCTTTGGCCAACACCGGAATCTATGTCATGTAACCCGACACCATGTGCCCCCTAACACCATGTGTCTCAAGTACCGACATCCTAAAGGCATGCCTGATAAACAGTAACCCAAAGGAACAACGATGCATGTCCTCAATAAGTAACCGGAGGGAAAACGATGTCTGCCCTCAAAATAAGTAGCTGGAGGGACAACAATGTCTGCCCTCAAATAAATTATCCAGAGGGATAGTGATATCTACCCTCAAAAATAAAGTACCAAGAGGGAGAGCGATATCTGCCCTCGAATAACGGGGAGCCTCTTCCCCCAACCCGATAGCCTCAATGATATCCCCTGAAGGCTCCTCACCTTTCATGTGGCTTCCTACGACAAGCACCCCCAAACCAATAGTACCTAAACAAAAACTAACGGGGGCCTCTTCCCACACGAGTGGTCAAAACCAACTCATCACGAAGTCTCTCTGTGTGCACACTACTCAAAGTTTCCGAGTGAGAAATAATCAACAAAATAGTACCCAAACCACAACACCTATGACACCTCGCGTCCCTACGACCATGCCTCTCAGGTCTGATGGTCTCGCCATCCCAGTAACCCGGGTCATTCCCAACTTGACAGTCATCCTGCCTCAAACCAATGCCCATGACGCCCTATCCCGTGGTCAGAACCACCCAACGTAACCTGGACCAAACCCAACTTGTGATCAACATCACCCAAAAATACCCAGGCCATGCCTAGCACAACCCTGAAGGTTCCAACATATGCAATATCACACATCACATATATAATCACAATGGAAAAATTTAAACAGTAAAGAAAATGAAACAATTGAATTACATTAGTAAGGTGTTGTCTCATACCAGAACTGAGGTCTTGAGAGCCTCTAACAATTCATATCAAGGATTAATAAACTAAACTTATCAGATAAAACATCATAGTTAAATCATAACCATTTTGGATTCCCCTGACCAAAATGTCCCAATTAAGCAACAACCCCTCACCCAACCCCGCTCAAGAAAAACAGGTAAAGGGCATGAACAAAGGCATCCCACGGGTCTAATGAACAATTTAATATGCAATATCAGATAAAACTAGGTCCCACTCAAAATACCCCGAAAACGCGCCGAAGGCCGCGCCACCCAAATGACAACGAAAACACAAAAAGAGGTATGCACCACCTACCTGAGACTCATTTGATGCTTCCCCTCCAATAACATCCTCCAATTAGGTCTAATACACGGTAAGTATACAAAATAATCAAAACCCCTTAAACCCCAATAACTCGTTCTAGAACAAAAATCAAGAAAAATGGCTCAAGAGGAATCAAGGCCTTACCGAGGGGGTTCCAACAATTAAACGATGTTCGAATCCGACCTCGGATGAAGGAATGGGTGGGAATTGAAGTCCCAACCGGCTCTCCCTACTCAAAACCATTGAAGGTTTGAGGTTCTTCCTCAATATGAGGCTACTGCCTGTTTTAGAAAAAAAAATAAAATACATGGCATGTATCATTTTACTATTCATACGATGGCTGAAATTCCACCGACTTACTTTCTTGAACCTGCCGACATGAGTACACAACGTGTACCTAGGGGTACACGACATGTACTTAGTTTTTCTTCTCTTCCTCACTGACTTACCCACACGCCATGTATATCCCTCATACACGACTAGACTACACGGAGTGTCCAAGGAGGACACGATGTGTACTTGGTTAAACGATTGTACCCGGCCTACAGGCCTACATGCCATGTATGGCCTCCACACGGTCATGAGTACACGACGTGTTGATAACTACACACCATGTAGTAAGCAATTCCTACACGGTCATCACAAGACATGTAATCTGCGGCACACGACCGGTGCTCACCCAACCCATACACGGCGTGTACTCTATAGTACACGAGGTGTAGTTTGGAAAATTCCAGAATATCCCAGGTTTTCCCAGTTTTCTTTGGAACAAATCAAAAATTCAAACAGGGTTGGGATTTTGACCTGTTCTAAAAACCCAGGTTCTTACAAACACGACTACAAATAATTAAAACATTTTACCCATAGGATAACTTTGGGATGAGCAATCACAGAACCCTACTTTTATTATTATTCCAAATTGAACTTATGGTAACTATTTAGTTATGGAAATATCTCCTCACTATAAATAAGAATGATTTATGTTTTTTGATTGTATTTTAAATCTAAAAATTTATCCCAAGTTGTTTTGTTTTACTGATTAAGATTACACACTCAAAATTCACACATTACTCAACCTCACATGCTATTTGATAATTTTTTGACTACTTGATTAATTGAAAAATAAACTAATTTATCAAAATATAATGAATAATTTGTATTTATTATTCTATATTCAAAATAACCAATTGAATATAGTGTAAATTATACCGATTACTATGGAACTATACTCCCATTGGCAGATGGGTCATCATAAAAACGTTTTTCAAGTACAACGATTTGAAAAGGGATAACCCAATACCATTTATACTCTACTTAAAACCCAAAATAAGTAAAGTATAGACGAATAAAAATGAAATAAAATAAGTTAAATGTAAGATAAATATATAATTTATTATAAGAAATGAAAACACAACAACACAAAAATGGAAGTGAAGATCGTTATGGAGGATATCCAAGCATGTGATATTGCCTCTTCCAATAGTGTTAATAAATGGAAAGGAAACAATTATCCTATACCCCAATCCTATAATCCATGTACAAAACCTTAAAAATGATAAAAAATACATATTTATAGAGTATAGGGGAGGCTGGTTTTATAAGAGCTCAAAAGTATGAATGTAAAATTCAACCAAATATTTTTATCCCAATTGCACAAACTTTTTTACCTCAAAAATGCATGAAACAACTATACTTACAGAAGGATTATTTTTGCATAATTGGATCCTATATCTAATATCCAAATTCCATCCCAATATAATCCCTAATATATAATAGATTTCATAAAAGGTGAAGTGGTGTCATTGTTGATGAGTATTATCCGTCTTTGTTTTCATATCCCATTTTATCCATCAAATTTGAGATAAAATAAGGATGAACCAAATAAAAATTATATAACATAGAGTGAAGAATACTTTCGTGAAATTTCAATTCCAAATAAATCTTATAAAAATAGTTATGTAAAAAACACTAAAGTGTATTTTAAAGATTTAAAACTATAATTTTTATCAAATTTTCAAATGAATGATCCTATCCCATGTTGTTCATAAATAAACATATTAATGTAGGGAAAATATATAATTTATTATAAAAAAAATATATAATAAAAATGTGTTTTATTAATATTTTAAGGTGTTTCAATCCATATTATAATGTATGATGTCATGTTGCAGAATGTCAACCATCAGATTGGTTGGCCTAGAATTATATTATAGGATAACATAATGTTCACACACTACCTGATATTACATTATAAACTAACATAATGTGTGATGATTTTCCTGAAATTATGTTATAGGATAACATAACTTGTGATTATTTTCTTGAAATTACATTATAGGATAACATAATGTGTGGTGCTTCATAAAAAATAGTGCATTGAATCATAACAATATAAGAGATATCATCAATTACAATTGGAAAATGTGTAAGGAGAGAATAAATCCATGCAGGTTCCCTATTGAAACTTATGAATGATAGTATTCATATTAGTCATAAAATAAAAGTCTCTATAATTTTTTTTCATGAAAACTTTATAATGTTTGATAAAATGTTTATAAAAGATAAGTGTTAGGCATTGCAAATAAAAGTTTTTCATGCCTAAATAAAATGAAATGTGCATATTAATATATCATATTGATTAAATAAATAAAATGTTTATTTATTTATTTATTACTTTTAAATATTATTATTTATAAATTATTTATAAATTATTTATAAATTATGGATATTATGTATGATTTCATTTATGTGATAAATTACTTATTATAAATTACCATGTCATGCATTAATTTCTATGTATGATAAAATAAGATTTAGTTTTCATCTTCTTTGACTTTTGTTTATAATTAAAGTTATAAGTTTATATTCAATTGTTTAATATAGTCTATACATATTAGGTGTTAGAGTTATGATGCAATCAGAATCCCACTTGAGTAAAGTATACCTAGGTAGAGGGAATTTAGGTCCGACTTCCCACCATCTTGGAGGCTTATGCCTTATTTTATAAAAGTGGGGGTTAACTATTTATGGATATAGCCTTACTCATATAGGGATTTAAAATACCATATAATTTTAAACATTAATATGAAAATATCATGTAACTTATACATATGATGCATTTCGATATATGTAAGTACGTTTGACTTCTATTTTTGGGTGAGTAACACAAACTATGTGTTATATAAAGAGTTTCATATTAATATGGTTTGAACATATAAATTTGGTGTATGGAATAAAGATTCCAAAACTAAATCATTAGAAGAATGCATACATAAAGGAATAAAACATGTGATAATTAAGATTGCATGAGATACAATATTTATGGATTTAATATGCATGTGATGTATATTAAATTGGTGATAATTTAAAAGAAAACACTGAAAATACTAAGTGTGAGATTCCTTACAAAGAAAACACATGTCAAAACCTTGATCATCCAACCAGGTAGGTCATGAAAAATATGGGTTCCCATCGATTATCTTATGTAAGATATGCTAGGTACGAGTGAACCAAATAGGACTAGGTTCCCATATTCAACCATGATTTTTGGGTTACACTTAGTTGGGATACCCTAATAAGATTAGTTTATGAGAGGAATAGAGTTGATTTTATCCATATAATGGATTTGGGAAAAGGTTTGTCCACTCAACTATCCAAGATTCATATTTGATATGATTGGCATGATTTTCCACTTAAATAGCTAAGTGATAGGAGAAATTATAAAGTGGAATAAAACTTAGTGAAAATATGGATCTTAGATCATTAAATGGATATGATATATAGGGTAATCATTTTTAGTGGGAGTACTTCCATTAAAATAATTTTATAAAAAGGTATAAACAAGATTGTTACCCATAGATATGTCTTTGTTATAGATTATGGAATACATAATTTTTATCATTTTGAGGACTCTTATGGTATGAACTATAAAATTAGTATATATTGGTATTTTTTTTGAGAAGTGTTCTCAAAGATAATAATTCTAAGAAAATGGATGTGAATGTTAATGTAATAAATTTCTCAAATTCTGAATCATGGGTATTAGATACCTAGCCTGCATCACACATTTGTGCTGATAAATACAGACTAAAAAATATGGATGAATTGAACAAAGGTTAAGTAGATTTATGTGTTAAATATTAGGAAAGATTTATTTCATTATAGGTTAACATTTATGATCTAATCCCACCCAGTGGATTAGTTTTGGAATTATAAAACTATAATTATGTTATTATTATAAACATAAATTTTATTTTTGTGTCTTCTTTGGAAAATATAATATTTTCATTCATTATTAAGAGAAAGGGTTATTATATATATATGAATGATTTTTTTGTGAAATCAATAATATGGTAAATAGTTTATAAAATATAGATATGTATAAAATTTAGAATAATATGGTCGAGAATTATTTTAACCCCACTTATCTTTGGCATTGTCCCCTTGGGAATATAAATGAGAAAAACATTTAAAGAATCCATAAAGATAGATTGTTGGAATCATTCAATTATATATCATTTGATAATTTTGAATATTTTTCATTAGTAAAAATAACCAAATAACCTTTTAGCAGAAAAGGATAATGAGATTTAAGACTATTTTACTTTTATATAGTGATGTATATGAGTTAATGAGTACTCAAGAAAGTGGTGGGATTAGTTAATTCATGACTTTTATCAATGAATTTAGTCAATATGGTTATGTTTTTTTGATGAGACACAAGTTTTAAACTTTTTAAATGTTTAAAGAGTTTCAAAACTAATTATAGAATCAATTGGAAAAAAGTATTAAGATTCTATGATTAGATTGGGGTGGTTAATACTTAAGATAAGAATTCATTGATCTCCTGAGAGATTGTAGAATTATTTATGAACTCACTCCTCATAGAACACCATTGTGGAATGGTGTGTCTAATAGGAGTAATTTTACCCTATTAGACATAGTTCGATTGATGATGAGTTAGCGCAACCTTCCTATTTCATTCTAGGGATATGCTCTGGATACTGTTCTACTCCTACTTAACCACACTACATATAAAGTTTTCATTACAACACCATATGAGATTTGGATTGGGAAATTTAAAATTTTGTATTTTATTAAGATTTTAGTTTTCAAAGAATACACACGATATAAATTATCTGATAAAATCAACCTTAAGTCAGAAAAATACATGTTTTTAGTTATCCCAAGGAAACCATGGGATATTATTTTTTATAATCCTACCAAACACAAAGTGTTTGTGGCTTAAACTAGTATATTTATTATAAAAAACCTATTTCTAGAAACTTAGAGCCAATATTTATATTAACTTATTGGTATAGAATACAAGATTCACCAAAGGATCTGAAAAATTAGTAGCCTTGGAAGATTAGATACTTACATATTTTTCACATTACACATGAGAAAATAAAATAAAGTATAAAACTCCACATGAACATTATTATATCTTCTAAAAAATCATTTGAAAATTAAAAATAGTTCTCTTCTAGTTTTCATGGGTAAAATAAAAAAATAAAGGTGATCTTATATTTTTAGTAAGGAATAGCATGCAATGGAAATTATCATAACATTAGTATGACATAAATAGTATGAAAAAAATAAATAATCAGAATAATTCCATAATCAAATGAAACTGGGGACATACAATATACAGGAAAATAAATAAAAATAAGGATAATAATTACTAATCTCATATGTATGGAGTACATAATTCCAAACATCATAAACATACCATTAAGACCTTGTGTTAAATAAATGGGTAAGGCACATGCCAATACCCTAGCTAGCTTATCTTATGAGACTTATTAATGCATTGGGTGACTATCTATATCAGGCCCCATTCATCACTAATTCAGTACAATGCATTCATCATATGAGTTAAATGACATTTCATAACACTATATATGGACATTATTACTTAATCATGGAAAAATAGAACAATAACTATCTGAGTGATGAAAATAAAAAAAAAATATTTCCCCATTCAATGGAATAATATGTCTATCTAGGATAATATATCAAAAATAAACTTATAAAATATGAGGTATTATCAATATAATAGGAAGTATCCTTTTAAAATAAATAAAGATAAGTTGGTATAAAGGGTAATTTAAAAGTGTTTGGTTATCAATAGAAGATAGCAATTGAATTCGATATTTTGCATTAGTAAGAAACAAAAGAAATCATTGGAAAATTATTCATTAAGGTTTGTAAAAATCATGTGAATTATCCAAATAATTTCCCTAAGGAGTATCTAGCTAGGTGTGAAGTCTTAGGCCCACTCTATAACACCCTGGGATTTTTTTGAAATATATATTTTTGAATTAATTTAAACTACTTGATATATTTTATTTTACGCAACACTAAATATAGCTTGTGATATATGAAAACACCAAGTTTTTATTGATTTTTACACAACACCATATAGATATTGTGCTACATGAAACACTTATATTAAATTTTGGTACATGAAACACTATGTTTGGCTTGTTTTACACACAATTTTTAGTTCCTTCGACAACTTTCACTACATGCAAGGCCTAGTTTTACCAAACTACAATGTGTTATTAATAATAATATTAAAATATTTTTATAGTTACTACAAAGCCATTGGAATGGGATTTATTAATAAAATTACATAAATTATAAAAATATGATTTAAATATATATATAATAAAAATTATTTGGTGACCAATTAACTAGAAATGAAAATAAAACCCTTTTGAAAATATAGGAAATCTTTTACTGGAAAACTATATTTAGGAAATAAAATAAGTTTTACTTTAATAAATAAATTTAAAAACTTTTGATAAATGATTTTAATGAAATATATATAAATATATATTATATTCAATCAAATATTTTATGTTCATATTATGTGTTTTCTGTATAATAGATGAGAATAGATCCAATTTTATGAATAAAAAGAGGTATTTTTCTAAGAGGCAATTTTATCACTTTTTAACGGAAAACCTATTTTAAATATAATTTTAGACACTTTTATAAATTTTATTTAGAAAAATAAACTTAATTTTTGAAATATAAATATAAAAATTTACTTTGGGTGAATTTTTAGTATTTTTCTGAGAAGTTTCATTTTTTGATGAATAATGAAAACACAGAATTTTAATTCAAAACTGATTTTGAATTAAATTTATTTATATAGTTAAATTATATTTTAATTTTCTTTTAATGTTTAATTAGATAAATTTTACATAAATTAATCTAATTTAGGCCACTGGAACCAATTTCACATTGAAATTGTATATAAAAACATTTCAAACTTTTAAACATTTATGCTTAGAAAATCCGCTATTGCGACACATTTTCGAGATTAATTTTTAAATAATTTATATTAATCATGTGATTAGAATTTGGAAAAATGGATTAAATATTTGGAATCATAATAAATTATAATTTATAATAAGGTAAAATTAGTTTTTACCAAAAATATTAGTGAACATATTAAAATTAATTATAATGATTATGGTAAAAATTAGTTTACTTAATGGTTAAACTTTAATCTCAAGGGACCAAATGAACTAGAAACATGTCAAAAATCCATTAGATGGAAATATTTTGACTAATTACCCTATTTTATCTAATTTTTACAATTATTAGATTCCCATTATATAAGGGATACCTCTCAATAGTGTTTACTTTTTTATATTTACAAGAATGTCACTCCTCCTCCACCATAAAAGGGAACCCACACCCTCACTTATTCACACATATAAAGACATTTGTATTAAAAAAACCTACCAAAATCTCCTTAAAATTTATATAAATTTATCCTAGAAGCCTCCCTTTGGGCATAAATCTATCCATGGAATCCCTTTGGTGCAAACCAAAAGGAGTTACTTAAAGAAGAGGTAACATCCTTCCTCAAGCTCTTTTGTTTATTTTTATTATCCACCACAAAAATCGTATTATTACATGATTATATAATAATATCAGTATAATAAATATAATTAAAATTTATTATTCTAAGGGTTATACCTACACCTAAACACACATCCATCAAATGGGTAATGAACTTACCATTCTTGTGTACGACTAACTACCACCTCACAAAATGATATTATTCGTTTTTCCTTTAGCACATATCATGGTTGATAATTATGATGTAAAATATATTTTTATATGATATGTATTATATTTATTATGTATTTATTCTTTTGTAATTATTATATAAAACATAACTTCATGCTTTTAATTTTTTGTAAATATGATAACTTTGTTTGTGGTCGTGTGGACTACCGCCTCTTCAAAGTGATGTGATTCATTCAAAATTTACATGAGATGTATCGAGGATGAGTTTATTAAAATTATATGATATATATGAAATAATAATTTTAATGTATTTATATTATATTTATATACATATATGTTATCTAATTTCTTTATTTCAACATGACAAGGAAACATAAACAACGTTCATGCGTATGTATGGCCTACCGTCTCCATGAACGATGTATTTAATTTTATATTTATATATTTAATAGATTATTATAAATACATATATACTGAATATATATTATATTTATATTATGGATTACATTCTATAAATCATGATATAAGTATGAAGACAAAAAATATAACAAATTAAGGTATATGTGGAAAACAAAGCGGTTATTACCCAAAACGTTGCTTTAACATGGAATTGTTAATAAATATAAATTTATAAGTGAATAATATATGGTATTATATATAGTAATATGGTTATTTTTTATATGTATAATAAACTTATATTTATTATACATGAGTTTTGATCGTGTACAAATAAAGTCAAGACTTAAGGTAAGTGTTTTCTCATCTCACTTTTATTTCTGTAAGAATTATGCCTTATTCACCACTCATTTCTTTTGTGTGGTTTATATAATTTCTATGAAAGTTTTCTATGATTATTATACTTAAATATATAGGTATTTACATATCCATTTTATGATCTTTCTTTCATTGAGTTTATGGTTTAAAAGTTACCAAATCAGTAAAGTAATTTTTGTCTCAATTTGCCTTCTTTGAGATACATGCCTGTTTATGCACCCATATTTTTCTATGGGATGTATATAATTAACTTTTCCATGTTATATAATGAATATAATTCTTTAATAATATTTTAATATTCATTTAATTTTATTCTATCACGTGGATATGAGTTAAAGTTACCAAGGTAATAATAGTTTATTGCTACAATCTCATTATTTATCAGGATTATTTATAATTATGCTTCCATTGATGAAATATTATAATACATCTCTTAAAAAATCTCATGTATTTTATTATACTCTATTTATAAATGTTATATCCAAGTAATGGCACCATTTTTTCACTCTTTGGTAATTAATATAATTAAGAAATTATTTTTACGAAGATCCGACCTTATTTCTCCTTTTGGTTAGAAATATATGTTCTTTCAAAATCATGTTTTCAAATTTTATTTAAAAAATGTTTTACTATTACTATATTATGTTTAAAGGAAATTTTTACCCATATTTTAAGTTTTTACAAAATGGTTTTAAATGTAATCTTCTTGTCATTTTCTGATCAAGGCACCTTTCTAAACTTTTTAAGACGCAAAAGGAATGTCCGACATGTACAGACTTACCCACCATCATGAAGAAATTTACTTGAAGCTTCATTTATAAGTTTAAAAGTTTATTTTTAAATATTTTTCCCTAATATTCTAGAAATTTGTTGATTTTAAAATGGTTTTCAAATAAAAATGTTTTATAAAAGGTTTTATGTTTAAAAAGTTTTTTAAATGATTTTCAAATATTCTTTTATATGTTTTCAAAAAGTTATTTTCAAAGAAAAGGATTTAAATTATTTCAAAATATCTTTAAAATTTTTCAAAGCCATTTTCAAAGAAAAGGGTTTCCAAAAATAATTTCAAGTATTATTTTTAAGTTTTCAAAGTGTTTTCAAAGAAAAAAGTTTTCAAAAGTTTTCAAGATTTCTTTATGAGTTTTCAAGGCATTTTCTAAGAAAAAGTTTTCCAAAATATTTTTAGGCTTCCTTTATTAGTTTTCAAATATATTTTAAAAGAAAATGATATTTAAAATTATTTATGTTTTAAAAATCATTTTTTGTAGAAGAAATTATATTTTCCTCAAGAAATATTTTAAATGAAATTATAAAGCTTTCTTTGTAAGAAAAGGATTTTTGAAATGGTTTTATGAAAATGATTTTAAAAGAAATCCTATTTTCATTAAAAAAAATTCTAAGGGATATTTCAAAATCCTTTCCCACATAATATGACATAATTCGTTATAGTTTATGATTTAATAGGGATATAATCCAAGAAAACCATTCATATTATTTCTTGAATGGTTTATGTTTTGATGGAATGATGTTTATGGCACTCATTTCTCTTCCACGAGTTATATGTTTTTGAATCCTACTCTTTTTCTTGGGAGATGATTTGATAAAATGATTATGAAACCTATCAATTTATATAGGTAATGATATGATGTATTGTTTATGATACCCATTTCATTTCATGGGTTATGATATAATGTTTATAAAACCCATATCTTTCCATGGGTCATGATATGATGAATGCTTTATTATCTTGTGGCACATGCATATATGATTTCTTTATGGATGGGACCTATATCTCCCTCCAATGCATTGGTTAATAATGGGTGACTCATGAGTATATATGTTATTAGTGAACCTGATTACATGTTCATGCATGAACCTGATTACATGTTCAAAATGTTATGCATGAACCTGATTAAATGTTCATAATGTTATGAGTGAACCTTATTACATGTTCACAAAGTTATAAATGAACCTAATTATATGTTCATAATGTTATCTGAAAACCTGATTACATGTTCAAAATGTTATGAGTGAACCTTACTACGTGTTCAAAATGTTAGGCATGGACCTCATTACATGTTCACAATGTTATGCATGGACTTGGCTGCATGTCCATAAGTTTATATGTGAACCTAATTACATGCTCATAATATTATGCATGAACCTGATTACATGTTCACAATGATATGTGTAGACCTGGTTGTATGTCCATAAGTTTATGCAAGGTCCTGATTTCATGTCCTTAACTTAATGAGTGAACCTGTTTCTACTTATACATGTTCACGATGTTATAAGTTAATGTGTATTTCACAATTCCATGTCTTATTTCTATGTTATGATTTCATGGATTATGCTCTAGATTACCTTATCATTCATATCTTATGAACTATCAATATTTATGCCATGACTATTGATTATGATATTTGATATACATGGTATGATCTTCTAATGATATAATCATGTTCTCATACCCTTGATGTCATGATTATGCTTACATATCTCCTTGTTTACCCTTACTGAGCATATAAGCTCACTTTTTTCTTATGTTTCCTTTCCCCAAGTTATGAATAAAGGTTTTTAAGTATAAGTAATAAAGGGTAATATATATATGGAGATGTTTAAGATCTTTCACCAAATTATAATATGGTTTTCCAAGTTTCCAAAGACTCTAAACTATTATGGTCCACGAGTGTGTATTATTATAATGTGATAAATATTCATCTAAAATGATGTAATATCCATGTATGTAAAGCATGGGTCGTTATAGTTGTTATCAAAGTAAATTTTTAGTTAAACTTTGAAAATTAGTACGAGAAAACTTTAGTGAGATCCCTAGGAATATTTCTAAGGATATGTCTTGGGATGTCTCTAAGGATAAGTCTAAGGATGAGTTAAAGTGTAGGAAAATGTACTTGAATTTTTGTAAGAGATAGAGTGAGTGGTTTACTATAAATACATCCCTATATGAATAGTAAAAGTGGATCTAGCTCTGGTATAGATGTATTTAGGGTTAACAACCCTGAAAGCACCATATTTACCTAGTCTCGATTGGGAACTGGTGCACGACAACATGCCTTACTACACACCTGGTTTGAAACTCCTAGGGGATATGATTCAGAAATTAATAAACTCTTTATGAAACATTATAAAGGATTTAGATAAATAATTACTTTGAATGATCTAGTATGAACCTAAGGTTTCATATATTAAAAAGTGGGTTTCATTAATTAGACATCCTATAAATAATTTTTTTCATGATTATGTGGTTTTCCTCTATGATAACTATTGATCACGCTATGATTTATGGTTTTAGTCAATGGATGGAATCCAAAGGAATCATTTTAATGAGGAATAAAATGGATAATGAAATGATGTAACTCCTAAGAAATCACATTTTATTGAATATGGAGTGAAAAAATTCATTGATATGACCACACAACCTTATCAATACAAAAATAATGTAGAGTTTCCAAATGACCAAAGGAGAAAACAATGTTTTCTTGAATACTTTTTAAGGAAACATCCACCTTATTTTAGTAGAATAAAAAATCCACTAGTTTTTGAGAAATGGATATATACCACTAAAAAGTTACTTTTCATTCTCTGTTGTTCAGAACATGAAAAAGTTATGTTGGGAACTTATCGCTTGGAAGGTGAAGTGAAATAGTGGTGTAACTTTATCAAGAATACGAGGTAAGAATATAAAATTGAATCGATGAATTTGGATGAGCTCAAGAACTTATTTTTTAGTAAGTACCTTCCTCATATTCTTCTTACAAAAAAGGAGATTTAATTTTCCCATAAACCTCGTGGTTATGATAATAAAAGAAGGATATAATTTAAAGGAAACTCTAAAAACTATAGAGAGAATAAGAATAGATTTACTTTATGATCAAAGTGTGGAAGGAAACATAGAGAAAATTATATTAGGAGAACTGATAAATGTTTTAAGTGTGGAAATAAAGGTCATCGAGTGGCTGAATACTGAGGTAATGGGCATAAAGAGAAATCTTCGAAGAATTCACCTCCTATAATTTAGTGTTTTAAATGTAAGGTGTATGGGAATTTTTCTAGGAAGTGATTAAAACCAAAGTTTAATTATAATGGTAGAAATTGTAAATATCTTAAGAATATGGATAAAAACTACAAAAAACAGTAGATTAGTGGCTATTTTTGGAAGGTGTTATGCATAACCCCCTCTAATCATCAAATTTAGAGGGGGTTTACAACCACTTTTAATTTTTTAGCATTTTTCTTTGTAATATTTGGTTGGATTTTAGAGGTATTTGTGTCAAAACCAATACTAATTTAATAATTAGCAGCCATATACATTTAGTTGGATTTTAGAGACACTATATATATACATAAATACATATATGATTCATTTAGATATTAGAGGATATATATATATATATATAACATGGAAATTGTTTTTTAAAGGAAATAGTGGGGGTTCACAACCCCCTCTAATCTATTAAATTAGAGGGGATTAATAAACCATCATTAATCAATTAGATTAGATGGGGTTTTGAACCCCTTCTAATTTATGAAATTAGAGAGGGGGTTGTGAACCCCCTATGATATATGACATTATAGGGGGTTTTGAAACCCTCTAATTTAAGAAATTAGAGGGGGTTGTGAACCCCCTCTAATTTATGACATTCGAGGGGGTTTATGAACCACTGCTAATCAGTTTGATTAGAGGGGTTTTTATATAACACCCCGACCCCAGAAGGGAAGATTCAGTGCATTATTACATATCATTGGAATGATCACAAAGGATTAAGTCTCGAAAGACCTATTATTTTAGTAGCCTTGGAAGTACTATAAACATTCATAAGGTTTACATTACAACATAAAATGGAAAACTACAACAACATTGTTTCCATAGATAACACTGAGATCCCATAGACTATCCCTACAGGTCAGTCATAATATACTTCTTCACATCCTAGAAAAAATAAAACATAGAAAGGGGTGAACTCAGATGCTCAGTAAGGATACCAATATAGTGGAAACTTTCATAAATAAGAATAAACATTTAAGGCAATGTATAAAACTAAAACAAAAGCCTTTTAAACTTGAACTTAAGCATAATATGGAAAAGATAAAATCAAATAATTCCATTTACTTATTCACATGGATATTATACTATTCGAATAATCACATGCCATATCAATAGCCACTTTCAAATGATGGAATGCATAATTCCATACTTACATAACCACATAGTCGAGGCCTTGTTCCAAGAATACAAATAAGATTTTGTCAAGGCCTTGTTCCAAGACACTAGTTTGTCTCATGAGACCTACTGATGCATCTAGGAGCTATAGCGGGCTCCACCCGTCACTTACTAAGTCTAATAAATTCCTCATATGAAAACGTTGAAACATAATCTGAACATTTGTATTAAAACTAGCATACTAAATGTCAATATTTTAACCAAAAACCATGAATGGAATAAAAATAGCACATCCACAGTCAAAAATAACTCATTCAATACAATATGGAAGATTTTATTATAATAGATCAACCTCAATAGAGAATAATTAGGGATATTTACATAGATGAATATAATCATCAAAACTATTTGGGAGAAATATCTCCCTTTTTCTTGAAAACATTTAAAAGTCTCACTATTTATCAAGAAGCCGTTTAAAATAGATTTTTGAATCAAAGTGTCCCATAACACTTTGAAACTTTTAAAAGGAATTTTAATTTTAAAACTTTAATGTCCATATAAATAAATCCTTAAAACCATTTTTAAAACATGGACATTAATGAGAAAGATTTAGAAAAATAAATATTTAAAACATTTTAAAATGATATTTTAGTTAGAGTTCCTAACCAAAAGAGATACACATGAATATAAATAATTGAGGTAATCAAAACTTTATTATATCATGGGAATAAAGGTATTCATGATATACCATGTCAAAGTACATTATATACACCATATAAAAGTGAATTGGTGTATAACAACAAAGAAGTCTCAATGGAATGTAAATTGAGATGAAATCTCTTATAATAACCGTATCCTTAGGTTAAGGATAAATCAACGACATAATTATGTGTGATAAATATAAATACACTAAATATTATTGGATATTCAGTGTAAATCAATCAGAGGACATTAACACATATTCTTGTAAAAACAACACCAATGAATTGGATGTTTAACTCAATAAATGGAGATTGAGTTAAAATTACTCTTATCAAGTTCATATCGATGACTTGAGAATTTATCAATGGAGTGATTATGTGTATAAAAAGTATATCCACATAAAGGGGAGTGGAAATTACTACACAAATAATAAATAGTGATTCCACACACAATCATGGAGTAAAATAATCAATGAAGTATGCGTAAATTCGAATGAGTGGAAATTGAAATTTGAAATTCTCTTACCAATTTGGTAACTTACAAAACATACATCCCATGAAATATGGATCATAAAATGAAGATTTAGTTACTCATAAATTAAAGTATATTACACAAATAATACAATCACTGGGTAGTACATACACCACACAAAAGGAAATAGTGGTAGTATGTCATGAATCTCACGGAAATAGGAAGTGAGATGAAAACCCTTACTTCATTGTAATCAATCGATTCATATGGACAAAAGTTAATAAAAACCAAATTAATCACAAAATACCATGAATATATAGAGAATAATGATAATATATATATATATATATCAAATGATAGTAAACAATACACCACATTTAATTTTTTTTAGAGAGATGGTGCCTCAGTCAAAGACCAAGGCACAATTTATTGGATAAAAGTAAAGGAGTTACAAAAGTCTGAAAGATGGAATCTTATTACAATTCTTATTAAAGAAAAGGAGCAAATCATCAGGCAAAAGATCCAACCAAGTAATGGCCTGATATACCCCTTTGTTGGCGAGAGTATTGGAAACCATGTTCGCTTCACGGAACACATGAGTGGCAATGTAGTTGAGGTTCCTGAGTGATGTAAGACATTTCATCCATTGAGAAGTGAGCGGCCAAGCAAGGTGCACCATGCCCTTCCAGATAGCTTGAACAACAATGGTTGAATCACATTCAATCCACAGGTTGTTCCAACCCCTCTGCATGGCAAAGTCCACCGCATGAATGAATCCCAATATTTCTGCTTCCAGAGCCGAGGACGTACCACAACCACCAAAGAAGCAGCCAAGGCATCTGCCATGCGAGTCTCTGAAGATGGCCCCACAGCCTGCCGGACCCGGATTACCTCTAGAAGTGCCGTCAACATTCACTTTAATCCATCCTAGCAGCGGGGCTTGCTAGAAGACCTCAAAGGTGCGATGGGGTAGCCTATAAGAACCAGCAATTCTAAGCCGACGAAGGATCTCAAAATCACCAACAGAGTTGTCACAATAATCCTTCTGAAGAGAGGCAACATCCTTTATAGCAATGAGAATACGCATTTCACCTGCATTGAAATTGAACGAGCAGTTATTATGAATAAAATTATTTCTGTCATACCAGATCACATGCAGGAGCTCAGCGACTGCAGCCAGAAAAAGATTCCTGATTTGCTTAGAAGAATCTGAAATCACACAAAGTTGAAGATGAGAGCTAATGGAATCAATGAGAGACCACCTACAATCAAAAATGTCAGAAATGTAATTCCAAAGAGTAGCAGCGGTAGCACAAGATAAGAACAAATGGTTAGCATCTTCACGATGTTGGTTACAAAGATGACACCTAGAGCAAAGATTAATCCCAAAATATTGGAGACACACATCAGTGGGGATCCTATTATGATAAAGACGCCAAATTAGAGTAAATCTTGAGGGTTTGATCCAAGTTTTGTTAAAGGCTTTCAACCAGCTAAAGTTGGAATTAGAGTTACTGAAGTTATTATTGTAGAAAATTTTTGAATCTAGGACACCGTTAAAGGCAGGTTCCCAAATAAGGAAATCATCAGTATCAGAAAAATGATAATTGTCAACGATGTGACTGATGTGGTCTGGAAGGATGATGTCATGGGAGTTAACAACATCATGAATAATGAAAGTGGTGTTTTCAGAACTAGTGGTGGACGTAAGAATAGATATTAAAGGGGTACCAGTCCAATTGTCCAGCCAGAAGTTCAAAGAGGAATCAGTGGTAACCATCCATCTAGCATTGCTCATGATAGTAAGGAAATAATGTCTAATGGAAGGCCAGATGGAAGAAGTAATGTAACCAAAGTTACCATTCCGAAGCTTATTAACAAATCTTTTCCTAAGAAAATCCAAGGAATCAGAGTTACTATGAATAATATTCCAGGTCATTCTAGCTTGAAGAGCTTCATTAAAAAGCTTAAGGTTCTTAATACCAAGACCACCCCTATCCAGGGGTTTACAACAAGTGACCCAAGGAATGGTGACAAGTTTTCTTTCAATCGTACTACCAGTCCAGAAAATTTTTTTAATGCAAGTGTTGATTCTTCTGAGAAGGCTGGCGGGCCACTTGTAAACCATCATAGAGTAGACCATCTTGGAAACAATAGTAGACTTGACAAGACAAACCCTGCCAGCCATAGAAAGAGATTTACCTTTCCAAGAAGATATTTGTTTGAGCATTTGATCCACAATGTTGTGAAAATATCTTGATTTTGGCTTACCCCAAAAGACAGGGACACCTAAATAAGTAAAAGGGTAGGAGCCTTCTTTGATTCCTAAGTAATTAATGATGTGGTTTTTTCTGCTGTGGGGGAAGTGTTTCCCAAAGAAGACAAAGGATTTGTTCCAACTAATCATTTGACCCGAAATGTCTTCGTAATGTGCCAAGTCACTTTTGAGATTTTTAATGTTCCAAATATCTCCCTTAAGGAATAAAATGATATCATCAGCATATAAGAGATGAGTAGGAATGTTTAGATTTCTAGAAGCTTGAATAGGGATGACTTTATTTTGATTCATAAGACTCGTGATGAGCCTACTTAAATAATCCTCGGCAATAGTGAAAAGAATGGCAGAAAGGGGATCACCTTGCCTAACCCCCTTGGTACATTTGAAAAAACCTTTAGGGGAACCATTGACCAGCACAGAGATGGAAGATGAATTAAATAAGGTGCATATCATGGAAATAAAAGAGTCATTAAACTCAAAGTTCCTAAGAACCTTAAAAATAAAATTCCAGTCCATAGTGTCAAAGGCTTTCCTAATGTCTAATTTAATGGCCACACTACCTCCTCTAGTGACTTTATTTAGCATATTAGTGCATTCCGAGGCAATGCAGATACAATCTTGAATAGTTCTTCCTTTAATAAAGCCAAATTGGTTCCAAGAAACAATTTTTTTCGTGATGGAGGTGAGACGATTGGCAAGGAGTTTTGTAATAACCTTATAGAGAGTGTTGATGAGAGCAATGGGACGGAAAAGATGAATTTCATCAGCATTATCCACTTTAGGTATGAGAGTAAGGAATTGGGCATTTATCCCATGTGGAAGGACACCATTGGAGAAAAAGGATTTAACCAGATTACAAACATCCATATGAATAAGATCCCAGTATTGCTTAAAAAAACCATTGTTGAACCGATCTGGTCCCAGGGCACTGTCATGGTTAAGGCTGAAAATAGTATCCTTGATTTCATGGTCCATAGGAATGCTTAAAAGATGACCATTGTCCTCTGCAGTGACCATATTGGGAATTATGTCAGGGAGGAGATCCTTATTAACCTCCGGACCATTAAACAGATTATGGAAATAATGAACAACGTGATTAGCAATTCTATCCTTAGTGTTAAGAAGAGTATCATCAACTTTAATAAGGGCAAGTGGCTTACTGATTTTACTGATTCTTTGAAGAGCATTATAGAATTTCGTATTTCGGTCACCATCCGAAAGCCATTTAGTTTTGAAGATTTTCTTTCGCATGTTATCTTTGTGATTCAGAAGAGAGCTAAGCTTCAAAGTGATAGAAACCTCAGCTTGATGGTCTAGAGAAAAATAAGAACAGGTATTGGAGCTTTGGATACGAATAAGATCATTCTCCAAGGAGGATATGTCCGCATCGATCTGCTTTGTTTTAGAGAAACACCACCCCTTTATATGTTGTTTCAGAAGCTTTAATTTGGAAGTGCAAGCAAAATAGTCACTTTGATGCTTCAAACCATCCCAGAATTCTTTAATCATGCTGAAACATTCTGGGACCGCAGTCCAGGCATTGTTGAATTTAAAAGGAAGAGGAGATTTTGATCCCCTAGAGACTAAGCTAACAAGAATGGGATGATGATCAGAGTTGATCTTGGGTAAAGTAATGCTAGATATAGAATCCCAATTGTCTAGAGCATCAGTATTAGTGAAAGCTCTATCATGTTTGCTAGCAACAATCCTGTTGAGGGACTTTCTATACCATGTGTACTTGGCACCAGTAAGATTGATTTCACAAAGGTCAAAATCCTCAACAGAGGCTTTAAATTCTCTAGTGGATATGGGAGAGTGTGACGGGCCAATCTTTTCACTTGGGAGAAGAATAGCATTGAAGTCACTGATCACCAGCCAGGGACCTTGAACAGAGGAAGACAGGGAAAGGAGTTCAATCCAGAGGGATCTACGGTCTTGATACCTATTTTTAGCATATATCATAGTGAAGACCGTACAAACGCCAGTGCAAGAGAAATCACAAGTAAACATTTGGTCAGAAATTTTAACAATGTTAACAGACTGCAAAGATGTGTGATGAAAAATCCAGAGAGTTTCAGTAGAGGAGCCCTCTTTACAGGAACCTAGAAAATTATAACCAAAAGAGCACAAGTGTAAATATTTTGGAGAAAAATTAACTTTAGGCTCAGCAATGGCAACTAAGATTGGTTTGTGAGTCAAAATAAATCGCTTGAGCACAATAAAAGTGTCAGAGTTAGCTACACCCTAACAATTCCAAAATAAGTAATTCATTTGAACCTGCGTTTGGAGCTTGAGCTCCCTTTTTTTGATCCACCCGAACCCTTGTTCCTTGCTGACCTTCTAGGATCATTAGAGGAAGTTGGGTTGGATTGTTTCCCCTGCTTGTTCTTGGAAGAGACAACAGAGTTATTAGAATCTGTTTTAATATCACATTTATCTTTATTTTTATTCAATGATATTGGAGACACAATCAGAGTTTCTGGGAAATCTATTGAAGCCGAAACAGGGATGCAAGCATTTGAAATACCTAAGGAGGCAGTCACAGTATCCATAGTACCTACTGCCACTGTCTGCTCACTGGAGCCTGCCACCTCAAGGGTGTAAATCTTTTCATTATCAACCTGCACCAGGTCTGAGTTGACTATACTGTTTTTGTCATAAAAAATGCCCGAATTCAGATCCATATGAGTCTCTATTGATAGAGATGCAGGCTGGTCGGGTTGAATATTGGTACCATTTAAATGATCAAAATTGGTATTAGGATGTGAACCCACTGTAATTATGATATTCTTATCAGCATTTTAAATGGAGTGCAAAGAGGTACCTGTAGCCACATCCTTTATAAGAATACCTGCAACCTCATGTCCCTCCACCTGAGTCACGGCTTGAAGTCCATCACCCCAGGAATTATGTTTGAATTCCTCCCATGGGTGTTCAAGGATGCCTCTCACCATATGCTCAATTTCCTCCTACAGGCTTTGATCTGCATCTATATCTTCAGGAGGGTGCACCAGATTCTCATCTTGAATCCTACCCGAGGCATGAGTGTTAACCTCCTTCGGGATTTGCTCACCTGAACCAGAAACAGATGAGCCCGTGGAATTCTCAGAATTGTTCTGCATTGTGTTCACTTCCTCTGCCAAATGTGCAGCAACAACACCCTCGGTCCCCTCCTCCTCAACCAAATCGGACCATTTAACTCCAGAATAATCCCCCGCATGAGATTTTTTAACCCATTTATCAAATTTTATCTGGTTATTTACCTGCTGTTCAGAAACAGTGGATTGAACTTTCTGCTTTCGTTTTACCTGATTCCATCCATCTTCCTTTGGTTGCTCATCCCTTGACTTCACCTGGTTCTTCATCACATGACAGTTTATAAGGGAGTGACCAACAATCTTACACAGATTGCAAAAAGGAGGTCTGCGCTCATATTCCAAACGAATATTGGTTTTGAACTCATTTGCACTGAAAGCAATCGATTCTGGAAGTTTGTGCCCGAGATCAACTTCCACCAAGACCCTCGCGTACAAGCCAAGTTCCGCATTGCTCGTCCGATGATCTATCTTCAACGGAGATCCGATGCAAGAGGAGATGTCATTTAAAATCTTGGGATGCCAAAAAAAGAAATTTAATCCATGGAGTCGTACCTAGATCCGAGCCGTCGTATTTCGATGTGTATGAGGATTGAAAGCGAAATCCCATTCCGAAAGTTGCAGCAGCCCTGGTTTCAACTGAATATTGCCAATCGACCAGATTTGATCTAGCTCCTCCTGTGAGCTTAAAAGGATATGAAAATACCCACGCCCTATCGGAACAAGCTTCCAGTCGAGAAAGCCCTATATGTGCGAAATCCTCGGTTTGAGCTCCGCAACCAGACATGGAGTGTCACCCTTTAAGCATGATATGCATCCCAATACCGAGAACTTACAGAATTGAGAACGCTGCTTCAACGCTTCCGGGTCTTCCTCCACAGCGAGTCGGCCATCATCCAATTTCTTGCAGAAGGATGATTTCCTCGAGATGGTATTGCACAGATCTGTGCCTTTCAACGCCTCAAGAAAGGAGATCGTTTTAGGTTTTTCCTTTAACCGAGTCTCTTCCTTCCACTCCTCACCCCTTTCGTCCCCAAAACTAGAGAAGCAGTAAGAGTTGAAATGCCCGGGAGCCAGAAATGAAGAGGCCATAAGTTCAAGAACAAGGAATCAGATTCGAGGAGACCCTGTTCATCCGCGATTTTTAGAGAGAGACAGTCTGCCTTCTCTCATCTCCAGACCACCGTATCTTTATTCGATATTCCACCCAGTCAATACATCACATTTAATAAATAAGTGGAAAACAATGGAAATCTCACAAAATTAAAAGTGAGATAAGAAACCCCTTACTTTGTACTTTTCCTTGGTCTAAGGTAGGTTAACCTCATCTATAATGGTGAAATAATTATTATTAAATTATACAAGAATCATATACATTAATATAATATCATATATGATCTTTTAATATTGCTTTGTTAATAATATTTTAGTATTATCGTCGTTTCGGGTGTTAACTGATTCACTTTCCTTTATATGATTTGTTTTGTAAGTAGTGTTTGTTATGAATAGGATGTATCTTATTCATATTCATAATTATATTAAGTATTTAAACATTATTTTTAATCATATAATGAAAATTAGTCTTGAATGGATTACAATGGGGAATGAATCTCATCGCGTTCGTGGAGACCGTAATCCGTACGTACGCACGAGCGAAAATATCATTCTTTTGATATTAAAATAATATATAATTGGATGGTATATCATATATAAAAAATCATTATCACGTTATATTTATTATTTACATCAATCACACATCATTATTATACCCATTCAAATAATAATGTATTGAATAACAATTACACCACGACGTGGAGACGGTAAGCCATACGTACGCACGTATAGTGACATGTCATTCAAAGGATGGGTAGAATAATGAATATGGTTGTACCATATTTATAATAACATCACAGTATATAGAAGATACTGGATTTATTATTTTATAATGGAAATAACTAAGAAAGAATAAGTGAAAGAAAAAGTAACTTAAAAGAGGTGATGAAATATTTACCTCTTCTTCGGGTTCTTCCTTTTGATTTGATCAAAAGGGCTCCTTAGTTTGGATTTATGACTAAATAAAGGCATCTAGGATGAAGTGAGGACATTTTATAGGGAATTTGGGAAGTGTTTGGACGAGAAAAAAAGGCTTTGAAGTTGTGAATTTGAGGGAATGGGGAGTTCCCTTTTATAAGAGGGGTGAGGGGCACCTTAGGAAAAGTTAGAAATATTTTTTTATAATAAAATCATTTTCAGTTTATAATGTCTCCAAAATGAATTATTTAAAGGATAAGGTTTTTATGGGTCTAAAACCACTCAAAAAATAGGTTTTAGAGAGGTTTCGGTTACTATATTAACCATATCTTTTAGATTTAACTCTTAGTTAAATAGTTTGACATTTACCATGTCTCTTTGTATTTTTATATTATATGGTTAATAAACTTACTATATACTTTCAAGAGAACCCCAAGTGGTTCATTAATGATACACCTATAATTAAATAAGTTTTTTGGATGAGCATTAGATTTTTAGGAATAGAATATCAATTAATAATATAATATTTGTTTTAAAAACTCTTTTATGTCAATTTTGACACTATTTGGTATTTTGTTTTTTCTAAATTCATAAAAGCATTATTAATTACAAAAAAAATTCATAAAACCAACCCTAAAATGTCATATTAACCTATAAAATTAGTGTAATTCATAAAAATTCTCAAATTACATTTATTTGGATATTTATAATATCAAATATTTTAATATTTTATTAATTATGTAATTACTACATCATCATTGTGTCATAAATAAATTAAATTATTTAGTGTCTAAAAAATATAAATAAAATTATATTATGTAGGAAATATTTTTAGATTTATAATTAATATTTATAATCTAATTTATCTTATGTATAACCCTATATTAAAAATGGTTTAGTTATTAAGCTTTGAATTTAACACTTTTAACTCTTCTTTGAATTAAATAATAATAAATGTCCTAATCTAATCCAAGTGGACCTAAAGAATCATATTTTATTCCTAAGGTTTTTTTGGTCTAATTAAACTTATCCTATAAAATTATGACATGTTTTAGGGTAATAATAATATCATTTTTACCCTTAATTACCCTATTTACTTTTAAGCGTGGTAAATAAACGTCAAAAGTTACTATTCAACAAAAATTATTTTTATCTTATTGAACCATATTTTACTTACTGATATCAACCGTGTCTCTTAGATTTTTGAAATTCAATTCACAGAAGCGGTAAAATTAAGTTTTATTCAAATTTGCAAATGCTCCTAGGAGGTGGGTAAAAGATGGTTAAGAAGTTCAATAAAATTTTTATATATCTAAAATTATTATAAACTGACTCCAATGAATTAAATTGAACTTATATAGGTATTATGTATCTATTTTTACCTAAAATAAATTTAAATAAAATAAATAATTATTTAAATAAAAATTCAGTTTTAAACTATAACTCAGTGTTTTTCACTATTCATGAAAAATTGAAAGTTTTCAGAAAAATACCAAAAATTCACCATAAGCTAATTTCGATACTATGAATCAAAAAATAAAGTCCATTTTGAAAGATAAAATTTATAAAATTTTAAAAAGTGGGTATTACTATTCATAACAGCTAGTTTGATTAGTCACGGTGTGTTAGAATCTCGAAGTTGCGTACAATGCAAGCTATTACATTATTCAAAGGGAAACCTACCATGGAAGCTTGGGGTGCTACATTCTTACCCCCTTTTGGAAATTGCATCCTTGCAATTTTTAAAATTGGTCTTGGGAACATAATTGAAAGTTCCACATCGAAAAAAGAGTCAATACAACTATCACTTTAAAAGAAAGAAAGAGAAGTACAAAGGTCACCCGAGATAACTCTTACTCGGATTCCATGTAGGAAAACATGGATATGAAAGATATACTAAGTGTCAAGTTCTTATAGAGATGGATATAAAACATGATCAGGAGAAAGTTAACAACAATAAAATCACAAACTTTTGATGGGACAAACAGTCATTAGTTTCCCAGTAGGAAAAGTAAATGGACAGTGTTTTTTTTTATTTTAAGTTTCATTTCATAAAGATGAGGAATTTATTTATGATATTGACTAAGAACATAAAGAGTTATACTTACTTTTTAAGTAGAGTTTCATTCTTCAATAAATTTCTTCCACTAACTCATTTTTTTAAACGATGAGTATTCAAGATGACTTGGTCACATCGGAAGATCTAGAATCAACTTATAGAGAATCACATGATCCACAAAGTATAAACTATATATTTACCTTGTCTTTAGAGATTAATCAAAACCAAAATGGTTAGTACAAGATCAGATGATCCCCCAAAAGGATATTCCTTTAGAGAAAGTAACACTAATATTAATTTCTAAAATTAAACCAACAATACTCTAAAGTTAAATAAATACCATTCAACAAACAATTGTTCTTAACATACTTAAATATAATCCAAACTAATATTGAAACCTAAAAACTTAGAAGAATTTGGTTATGTAATATTCCACATTAAATTGTATCTCTAAATGACATCAACCACTCTTAAAGTCACATAATTAAAAGTAATTAACCTAATCACATATTCTATATTATAGGTTAATCATTTTCATAAATAACCCAAATCAATATAAATCCAAAATAAAAACATAGATAAAAATCCACCATTACTCCTCAAATTAAATCCCATAGTATTCTATTTTCCTTAGGCATATAGTGTTCCCAACAGAGCGAACATCTTCCAAAATAACATTAATCACTTAATCACAAAATCATTTTCCTATAATAAGGGTATTCATTTGATAAGACATAAGATCCCAAATCAACTCAATATTGATCAATAAAATCATTTAACTAAAAAAAATTAGTCACACTAACCAGGGACTTCACGTAGTCCAATGGTAGGTGATAAATCCCAATCGCACTCTGGTTGTGGGTTCGATTCCCACATCTTTGTCTGACGTGACGGGTTGTCACACGGTCTGCGTGTTGTCCTTTTTAAAAAAATATATTTTATAACATTACCAAAATGAGACAAATTCCTCAAAATAACCAAAACATAATTTAACCACAAATGTTATCTCATACCTTTCATTTTCATCCAAAAAATATAATAACTTGTAATTGTCTCAAACCCAATGATCATATAAAACCAAATGGTTATTTATAACTATATCCACAAGGGAAAAGATAATTCTTCCTCAAATATCATTTTCACATAACAAACTGCAGGGTTACAAATACAAGAGGAAATTATTCCAATGTAATCTCATCAACAAGGAACACTAATACTTTTAAACATTTCTCCAACCATTTATTTCCACATAGCTTCTTCTTTGACCAATAAAATATCCTATAGAATAGGGCATTCACTCGGGTAATGGCCAGGTCCCCTACATTTTTGACAAATGACTATAAATGGAATCTTGGGACCATTTTTATTTTATTCTATAGTACTCTTCATTTTTTCTCAGCAATTATTTACTTTATGTCCTTCTTTCCCACATGTAAATAATTTATTTGTTTCATTGAGACACTTTCCTGGGTGTCTCCTTCCACATTTCCTGCATGATGAAAATTGATGATTCTTTTCTCCATGGTCTCCACTGATGGAGCTATTATCATTCATCACCTTTCTCTTCTTTGTTGAGTCCGGGAGTTGGTTAATATATATGTTGTTGATCATATTTTTGGAAAACTGATTTGGAATGAACATGATATCTTTTACGCCTATCAACATTCCATTTTATTGCTCACTTTCACCACTATTCCCACCTTGTACATCATGCTCAAAGTTACTATGACTTCCTTGGAATCCATCCATTAACTAAAACCAAAAATAATTGTGTGAGTAACAGTAGTCATAAAATCATTTAGAGAATATCATGACACCATATTTTCAATTTTAAACACCTTACGACTAACCAAGGTCATTTATTATCATCTTATATTAAAATCCTTCAAATAAGTTTGTAAAGAAAATGTAAATTATCCTAAGCATATCCCCCGGGAGTGTCATAACCAAGAGTGAAACAAGGCCCGTTGTCATGCACCAGTTCCCGTTTGAGTCTATCTCAAAGCGGTGTTTTCAGATTTTACCCCTAGGAACATTTGTGCCAGAGCCACCTCTACCTGCTCATATCCAGACAGGGATGTATTTCTTAGAAAATTCACAAAATCTCTACAATACCAAAATTTTAGGAAGTTCTTCTATACTAATCCTCAAAGTCTATCTTAGGGCTATGTGCTCTAATCAGAGTTTATCTAAATCTAGTTTCCAAGGTTTGTACTACACCTCCTCTGATACCAACTGTAATGACCCGAACCTAGAAGCCCAGAGTCGGTGCATTATTATGTATCATTTTCATGATCACAAAGGATCAAGTCTTGAAATACCGATTAGTTTAGTAGCCTTGGAAGTACTAGATACATTCATAGGGTTTACATTAAATCATAAAATGGAAAACTAAAAAAAATTGTTTCTATATAAAATACTGAGATCCCATAGACTATCCCTGCAGGTCAATCATATACTTATTCACATCCTGGGAAAAATAAAACATAGAAAGGGGTGATCTCAGATGATCAGTAAGGATAACAATATAGAAGAAACTTTCATAAATAAGCATAAACATTTAAGGTAATGTATAAGACTAAAACAAAAGCCTTTTAAACTTGAACTTCAGCATAATATGACAAAGATAAAATCAAATAATTCCATTTACTTATTCACATGGATATTCTAATAGTTGAATAATCAGATTCCATATCATTATCCACTTTCATAATGATGGAATGCATAATGCCAGACTTTCATAATCACATAGTCAAGGCCTTGTGCCAAGACTACAAATAAGATTTCGTCAAGGCCTTGTGCCAAGACACTAGTTTGTCTCATGAGACCTACCAATGAATCGAGGAGCTATAGCGGGCTCAACCCATCACTTAATAAGTCTAATTCATTCCTCATATGAAAAGGTTGAAACATAATCTGAACATTCGTATTAAAACTAGCATACGAAATATCAATATTCTAACCACAAACCCTGAATGGAATAAAAATAGCACATACACAGTCAAACATAACTCATTCAATACAATATGGAAGATTGTATTATAATAGATAAAACTCAATAGAGAATAATTAAGGATATTGACATATATGAAAATAATCATCAAAACCATTTGATAGAAATATCCCCCCTTTTCTTGAAAACATTTAAAAGTCTCACTATTTATCAAGAAGCCGTTTAAAATATATTTTTAAATCAAAGTGTCCCATACCACTTTGAAACTTTTAAAATGAATTTTAATTTTAAAACTTTCATGTTCATATAAATAAATCCTTAAAACCATTTTTAAAACATGGACAATAATGAGAAAGATTTAGAATAATAAATCTTTAAAACAATTTAAAATGATATTTTAGTTAGAGTTCCTAACCAAAATAGAGACACATGAATACAAATAATTGAGGTAATAAAAACTTTACATTATAATGGTAATAAATGGATTCATGATATACTATGTCAAAGTACATTATATACACTATATAAAAGTGAATTGGTGTATAACAACAAAGAAGTCTCAATGGAATGTAAATTGAGATGAAATGTCTTATAATGACCGTATCTTTAGGTTAAGGATAAATCAACGACATAATTACGTGCGAAAAATATAAATACACTCAATATTATTAGATATTCAGTGTAAATCAATCAGAGGACATTCATAAATATTCTTGTAAAAAAAACACCAATGAATTGGATGTTTAACTCAATAAATGGAGATTGAGTTAAAATTACTCTTATCAAGTTCATATCGATGACTTGAGAATTTATCAATGGAGTGATTATGTGTATAAAAAGTATATCCACATAAAGGGGAGTGGAAATTACTACACAAATAATAAATAGTGATTCCACACACAATCATGGAGTAAAATAATCAATGAAGTATGCATAAAGTCGAATGAGTGGAAATTGAAATTTGAAATTCCCTTTCCAATTTGGTAACTTACGAAACATACATCCCATGAAAGATGGATCATAAAATGAAGATTTAATTACTCATAAATTAAATTATATTACACAAATAATATAATCATTGGGTTTTACATACACCACAAAAAATAAATAGTGGCAGTATGACATGAATCTCACGGAAATAGGAAGTGAGATGAAAACCCTTAATTCATTGTAATCAATCGAGTCGTATGGCCAAAAGTTAATAAAAAACAAATTAATCACATAATACCATGAATATAAAGATAATAATGATAATATATATATATATATATATATCAAATGATAGTACACAATACACCACATTTAATAAATAAGTGGTGAACAATGGAAATCTCACAGAATTAAAAGTGAGATAAGAAACCCCTTACTTTGTACGTTTCCTTGGTAGAAGGTAGGTTAAACTAATTTATAATGGTGAAATAATTGTTATTAAATTATAAAATAATCATATACATTAATATGATATCATATATGATCTTTTAATATTGCTTTGTTAATAATATTTTAGCATTATCGTCGTTTCAGGTGTTAACTGATTTGTTTTCCTTTATATAATTTGTTTTGTAAGTAGTGTTTGTTATGAATAGGATGTATCTTATTCATATTAAGAATGATATTAAGTCTTTAAACTTTATTTTTAATCATCTAATAAAAATTAGTTTTGAATAGATTATGATGGGGAATGAATCTCATCACGTTCGTGGAGACGGTAATCCGTACGTATGCACGAGCGACAATATCATTATTTTGATATTAAAATAATATATAATTGGATGGTATATTATATATAAAGAATCATTATCATGTTATATTTATTATTTAAATCAATTACACATCATTATTATACCCATACAAATAATAATGTATTTAAGAACAATTACACCACGATGTGGAGACGGTAAGCCGTACGTAGGCACGTATAGTGACATTTCATTAAAAGGATGGATAGAATAATGAATATGGTTGTAACATATTTATAATAAAATCATAGTATATATAAGATACTAGAGTTATTATTTTATAATTGAAACAACAAATAAAGAGGAAGTGAAAGAAGAAAGGAACTTGAAAGAGGTGATGAAATATTTACCCCTTCTTTAGGTTCTTCCTTTTGATTTGATAAAAAGGGATCCTTAGGTTGGATTTTTGACTAAAAAAAGGCCTCTAGGATAAAAGGAGGACAGGTTATAGGGTATTTGGGCAGAGTTTTTATGAGACAAAAGGCTTTGAAGGTGTGAATTTGAGGGAAGGGGGAGTGCCCTTTTATAAGAGGGGTGAGGGGCACCTTAGGAAAAGCTATAAATATTATTTTATAATAAAATAATTTTCGGTTTCTAATGGCTCCAAAATGAATTATTTAAATGATAAGGTGGGTATGGGTCTAAAAACACTCAAATAATAGGTTTTAGACAGGTTTGAGTCACTATATTATCCATATCTTTTAGATTTAAATCTTAGTTAAATAGTTTGACATTTACCATGTCTCTTTGTAGTTTTATATTATATGGTTAATAAATTTACTATATACTTCCAAGAGAACCCCAAGTAGTTCATTAATGATACACCTATCATTATATAAGTCTTTTGGCTGAGACTTAGATTTTTAGGAATAGAATATCAATTA
The DNA here is from genome assembly GCA_963277665.1 of Viscum album. Taxonomy (NCBI): domain Eukaryota; kingdom Viridiplantae; phylum Streptophyta; class Magnoliopsida; order Santalales; family Viscaceae; genus Viscum; species Viscum album. The sequence continues at coordinate 1,769,543,573 of OY728123.1, forward strand.
ATAATATAATATTTGTTTTAAAAACTCTTTTATGTCAATTTTGACATTATTTATGGTTTTGTTTTTGCTAAATTCATAAAAGAATTATTACTTAGAAATAAATTCCTCTAACCAACCCTAACATTAATATTAACCCATAAAATTAGTTGAATTCATAAAAAGTCTCAAATTACATTTATTTGGATATTTATAATATCAAATATTTTAATATTTCATTAATTAGGTAATTACTGAATCATCATTGTGTCATAAATAAATTAAATTATTTAATGTTTAAAAAATATAAATAAAATTCAATTATGTAGGAAATATTTTTATCTTTATAATGAATATTTATAATTGAATTTATCTTTTGTATAACCCTATATTAAAAATGTTTTAGTTATTAAGATTTGAATTTAACACTTTTAACTCTTCTTTGAATTAAATAATAATAAATGTCCTAATCTAATCCAAGTGGACCTAAAGGATCATATTTTATTCCTAAGGTTGTTTTTGGTCGAATTACACTTATCCAATAGAATTAGGACATGTTTTAGGGTAATAATAATATCATTTTTACTCTTAATTACCCTATTTACTTTTAACCATGGTAAATAAAAGTCAAAAGTTACTATTCAACAAAAATTATTTTTATCTTATTAAACCACATTTTACTTATTTATATTAACCGTGTCTCTTGTAATTTTGAAATTCAATTCACAGAAGAGGTAAAATTATGTTTTATTCAAATTTGTAAATGCTCCTAGGAGGTGGGTAAAAGACAGTTAAAAAGTTCAATAAAATTTTTATATATCTAAAATTATTATAAACTGACTCTAATGAATTAAATTGAACTTACATAGGTATTATGTATCTATTTTGACCTAAAATAAATTTAAATAAAATAAATAATTATTTAAATAAAAAATTGGTTTTAAACTAAGTCGGTGTTTTTCACTATTCATCAAAAATTGAAAGTTTTCAGAAAAATACCAAAAATTCACCCTAAGCTAATTTCGATATTTTGAATCAAAAAATGAAGTCCATTTTGAAAGATAAAAATATAAAATTTCAAAAAGTGGGTATTACTATTCATAACAGCTAGTTTGATTGGTCACTCTGTGTTAGAATCTCGAAGTTGCGTACAATGCAAGCTATTACATTATTCAAAGGAAACCGCACCATAGAAGCTTGGGGTGTTACATTTTTTCCCCCTCTAATTTTTTATTTATTTTTTAAAATAAATCTCATATAAATTCAAATTTTATAATATATATGTTTGCATGTGTGTGTGTGTGTATAACATAAATACATTATATAAATGTATTTAAATGCATTATAAACATATATATAAAGACATTATATAAATAACTTAAATAAATACTTATACATATAAAAAAATGTATATACATATAAATATTGGTATACATGATATAAATGTAATTATAAATATTTTTATTCGAATATATAAAATTAATATATGGTTTTATAAATACTATACATTTATATTATGATTTAAATTATACATATATTATATTAAATACATTTTATTGTATATTTATGTATAAATAAATTTATATTATATAATGTATACAAATAAATAAAATATAGAAATAATTATATATAAATATAAATATATATTATACTATATTTATATTATATATATATATTATATTATATTATAAATATTTTATTATATATAAATTTATATATATTATATAATTATTATATATATATTTAAGTATACCATATAAACCATAAATAATTTAGTATATATATATCATTTAATTATATATTAAATTTCCAATTATGTGAATGTATTTAATTGAATTTATATGTATCCATAAATACAATTGTATAATTTTATGTATATTTATATATATTTATTTGTATAAATTGAATTTCATATAATATTAATTATATATAATATAAAATCATAAAAATATTATATAAATATATAAAAAAATATATCACATAAAAACTCAAGATTTTAGTTTTTTATAATTTATATTAAGATAATAATAAATATATTTTTAAATAACATGTTTATGCTTTTATATTATATGTAATTAATATTATATGATATACGATTTATACAAAAAAACATATATTAATGTACACAATATTAAACTATTATATTTATTGAGATACATATATATTAATGTACATAATATTATACAATTATATTTATTTAAATAAATATATATTAATGTGCATAATATTAAATATATGTATTGAAATACATTATATAAATATTTGTGTAAATTATATTTCATATAATATTAAATATATATAATATACATATTAATTATATATAATATAAAATTTTATTTCACATAACTTTATATAAATATTTAAATAAATTGCATTTCATATAAAATATTTGAATAAATCGTATTTCATATAATATTAATTATATATAACATAAATATTTGTATAAATTTCATTTTATATAATATTAATTATACATTAATTATATATCATATTATACAATTTATACAAATAAATATATTTTAATGCCCATAATAATAAAAATATGTTTTGAAATAAATTATATTAATATATTTTTAAATACATTATATAAATATATTAGATAAATATGTATATATATATATATATTATAAGCATGTACATAATTTATAAATATGTATTTAAGTATATAAATAATTTACATAAATATATAAATATATGTGTATATACGTAACATAAATAGAATTATAAAATATATTTACTCAAATTTATGTAAGCACATATAAAATATGTAGTTTATATGAATGTATAAATTGAATATAATATAAATTTATTGAAATATAAATACATAAATATATAATATAAAAAAGTGTATATAAATCTCTCTCTCTCTATATATATATGTTATATATTTATATGTATTAAAATAATTATTCAAATATTATTTATTTAAATAATCTTTATAGTATATATATAAATATGATAATGCATATTTATATTAACATAATTCCAATTGCCATAGTGATGGAGGTGTTTAGTGTTAACCAAAAGGTCCTCGGGTTTGAAACCCACCGGGGTAATATTTTATAAGGGATTTGCATAAATGATGGACTTGGAGGGGGCAGGCGCAAGGCACGCGACTATAGGAGAATAGAAGGTGTGGGAATTGAATGGGGGGGGGGGATACAAGAGAATGGGAGGAAAGGAGGAGAATTAAACGGAAGGTAGGGTGGCTACAGGAGGTGGGGAGGGGTCGACCATAGTAGAGGGGAATTGAACGGGGACAATGAAGGAATGATGGGTAGGTAGAGGAATTGTAGGGGCCACACAGAATTGGAGGGGGAGGTAGGGGTTATGGGATTTAAAAAATTTCATATGCAATATTAAAAATTTATTAGGGGTGGTTCATTTAATAGCCTCTAATAATATTCTCAATTAGAGGGGGTTTTAACCCCCTCTAATATAGGTCTTAATTAGAGGCAGTTTCAAAAACCACCCCTAATACGGAGCTTAAAACTCAATTAGAGGCGGTTTACAACTGCCTCTAAAACGAGTTTGAGATTAGTAGGGGTTAAAACCCCCTATAATCTAACAACTTTCAGTGAAATTAGAGGGCATTAAAACCGCCTCTAATCTAGACACTACTAGTTGAAACCTACTTTACCAGTGCTTCGTGAAAACCACCGCTAACATAATGTGGTGGGCACATTACCGACAGTTACAAGTAACCGCCACTAATGTGTTTATAATGGGTTATAACCCCTTCTAATCTTAAAAATAACCCATTCCAATCAAGTAATTTTTTGTAGTTAAAGGTAATGATTATGCAATCATAATGGATAAAGTGAATCATGATAATTAGGGAACACTTATCCTCTCCTTCTATATTGGGAACTTCATGTTTGATTTTTTATGAATAATCCCTATAAAAATATTATTATTTATCCTCTAGTGGAATTTCATTTGATTGACTCCCTCTATATGGATTATGGAACAATTAAATGATATTTGATATTCTATCAGTATAAAGATGGACCCAAGTTTCTAATGATTTTTTAGTACAATAAAAGATCTTATTTAAGGAATAAAGGGTAAATTAAATTTTAGAAAAGTTATAAGGTTAACCATTATGGAATTGTATATGCCAAACTCCAGATGAGGTTTTAGATATTTTAGATATTATCTCACCATATGGTTTGATTTTTCTTCTATTTTCATGTTTTCAATTTCCACCTATGTTATTCTATGTGGTAAACTTGTTATAAATTACTTTGGGTAACTATTATGTTTTTAACTTCCTTTTTAAAGGAAGTTTTAGTATTCATTTTTATGATGTGGGTTCCAATGAAAGGAAATTTAAAGTATTAAACCGTTGATAACCTAGAAAAATTTTGAGGGAAAAAATCATTTTAATGGGGGTAGAATGTAACACCCCAATATTTTTTGAAATAATTTTTTTCTAATTAATTTAAACTATTTGATATTTATCATTTCATGTAACACTGAATATAACTTGTGTTATATGAAAGTATACTGTTTTTCTTGTTTTGTATGAAAAACAATGTATATATTACACTACAAAAAAAAATTATATTAGATTTTGGTATATGAAACACTATGTTTGTCTTGTGTTACATACAATTCTAAGTTCCTTTGATAGCTTCTGCTACATGCAAGACCTAGTTTTACCAAACTATAATGTTCTATTAATATTATTATTAAAATATTATTATAGTTATAACCTAGACATTGAAATGATATTTATGAATAAGATTAATTAAATTAATAATATATTTTTTAAACATGTATATAAGATTAATTATTTTGTGACCAATTAACTAGAAATGAAAATAAAACCCTTTTAAAAATATTGGAAATATTTTGCAGAAAAATTATATTTAGGAAATCAAATAAGTTTTAATTTAATAAATTAATTAAAATTTTTGATAAATTATTTTAATGAAATATATATATATATATATTATATTCAATAAACTATTTTACATTCATATTATGAGTTTTCTAGATAAGATATGAGAATAAATCAAATTTTATGAATAAAAAGAGGTATTTTTATAAGAGGTAATTTTACCGCCATTTAATGGAGAACCTATTTTAAATATATTTTTTTGACACTTTTATAATTTTTATTTGAAAAAATATACTTCATTGTTGAAATATTAATATCAAAATTTACTTTTGGTGATTTTTTGGTATATTTCTGAGAAGTTTTATTTTTTGATGAATAGTGAAAAACACTGAATTTTAATTCAAAACTACCTTTTCATCCAATTTATTTATATAGTTAAATTATATTATAGTTTGGTTTTAAAGTTCAATTAAATAAATTTTATATAAATTAATCCAATTTAGGTCACTGAAACAAATTTCACAGTGAAATCTGATATAAAAACATTTCAAACTTTTAAACATTTACGCTTAAAAAACCTGTAGTCGCGACACGTCTACAAGGTTAATTTTAAATTAATATATACCAATTATGTAATTATAATTTGGAAAAATGGATTATATATTTTTAATAATAATAATTTATAATTTATAATAAGGTAAACTTAGTTTTTGACCAAGACTATTAGTGAAAGTAATTCAAATTAATTATAGTGATTAAGGTAAAAATTAGTTTACTTAATGGTTAAACTTTAATCTTACGGGTACAAATGACCTAGAAACATGTAAAAAATACATTGGATATAAATATTTCTACCAATTACACTAGATTATATAATTTTTAAAATTATTTGATGCCCATTATGTAAGGGATACCTCTTAATAGTGTTTACCTTTTTATATTTTCAAGAATGCCACTACTCCTCCACTATAAAGGGAACTCACCCCCTCACTTCTTCACACCTCTCAATACATTTGGCTCAAAAAACCTAATAAAATATTCTCACAACTTCCCTAACTTAATCCTACAATCCCCTCTTTTGTCATAAATCCATACAAGGAATCCCTTTGGTTCAAACCAAATGGAGTTACCCAAAGAAGAGGTAACATCCTTCCTCAAGCTATTTTATTTTATTTTTATTCTCCACCCCATAAAATATTTTTATTACATGATTATATAATAAAATTATTATCCAAAATATACTAAGATGTTTTTATTCTATGTTTTATAACTACACATACACACACATCCATCAAATGGGTAACGAACTTACTATTCTTGTGTACGACGAACTACCACCTCACAAAATGATGTTGTTCGTTTTTTCCTTTACCATATATCATGGTTGGAAATTATGATGAGAAATATATGTTTATATGATATATATTATATTTATGATTTATTTATTCTTCTGAAATTATTATATAAAAATACCATCATGTTTTTCATTTTGTGTAAATACGATAACTTCATTTGTGGATGTATGAAGTACCACCTCTTCAAAGTGATGTGATTCGTTCACACTTTACATGAGATGTATTAAGGATGAGTTTAATAAAATTATATGATTTAAATGAAATAATAATTCTATTTGAATGATATATATATATATATATATATATTCATATATGACATTTACTTACTTTCTTTCAATATGATAAGGAAACGAAAATAGTGTTCATGCATATATATGACCTACCATCTCCATGAATGGTGTATTTCATTTTATATTTATATATTTAATATATTATTATAAATAAATATATACTAAATATATATGATATTTATATCATGTTTCACATTCTGAAAATCATGATATAAGCACGAGAAACAAAAATATAGCCAATTAAGGCACATGAAAAAAACAAAGCGGTTATTACCTAATAACATGGAATTGTTAATAAATGGGTAATATAAAGTCATAATTTAATTATATATGATATTATATATAGGAATATTTTTATATGGTATATTATAATAAACTTATATTTATTATATAGGAGGTTTGATCGTGTACAAAGAAAGTCAAGACTTAAGGTAAGAATTTTATCGTCTCACTTTTATTTCCGTGAGACTTGTGCCTTATTCACCACTCATTTATTTTTTGTGGTTTTTATACTGAAAATGAATGTTTTATATAATTAATATACTTAAATTCATGGGTATTTACATATCCATTTTATTATCTTTATTTCATGGGGTTTATGGATCAAAATGTTCCAAATCGGTAACGTAATTTTTGTCTCAATTTGCCTTTTTTGAGATACATGCAATGTTATGAACCTATATTTTTATATGGGGTGTATATACTAACCTTTAAAATGTTATATCATGAATGCACTAATTTCATGATATTTTAAACTTCATTTAATTTTATTCTACCATATGGATTATGAGTTAAAGTTACCAAAGTAGTAATAGTTTATTGCTATAATCTCATAATTTATTGGGATTGTTTACAATTATGATTCCATTAATGAAATATTATGATACATCACTTAAAAATATAATGAATTTTATTATCCTCTATTTATGCAGGTTTTAACCAAGTAATGGTATCATTTTACCACTCTTTAGTACTTAATATAATTAAGAAAATGTTTTTAATAAGATCTGACTTTATTTATCCTTTCAGTTGGAAATCCGTGTTCTTTAAAAACTATGTTTTCTAAAAATGTTTTACCATTAACCTATTATTTTTAATGTAAATGTTACCCATGTTTTACCATTTTAAAAAATGGGTTTAAAATGAATATTCTTGTCATTTTATGATCAAGTCACTTTTCTAAACTTTTTTAGTTGAAAAAGGAATGTTTGGAATGTACAAACTTACCTGCCATCATGACCATCATTTCCTTGAATAATTATTTGTAAATTTATAAGTTTATTTTTAAAGAAAATGTTTTCCTAATATTATGGAAATTTGTTTATTTTAATTTTTTTTCAAATAAAAAGGTTTTTGAAAATTTTTTATGTTTAAAAAGTGTTTTAAATGATTTTAAATGTTTCTTTTATATGTTTTCAAAAACTTATTTTCAAAGAAAAGGATTTCAATGATTTAAATATTTATTTAGAAGTTTTAAAATATATTTTCAAATAAAAGGGGTTCCAAAATGAATTCAATCCTTTTTTTATGTTTCTAAATTATTTTTAAATAAAAAGGTTTTCAAAATGTTTTCAAGCTTTATTTATGAGTTTTCAAGGTGTTTTCAAAGAAAAATGTTTCCAAATATTTTTAATATTCCTTTGTAAGTTTTAAAATGTATTTTAAAAGAAAAAGGTTTTCAACATTATTTATGTTTTAAAAAATTTTTTTTATAGAATAAATGATAATTTCCTCAAGAAATGTTTTAAATAAAATTATAAAGCTTTCTTTATAAGAAAATTATTTTTGAAATGGTTTTATGAAAAGGATTTTCAAAGAAAGGCTATTTTCCTTAATAAATGCTCAAAGTGATATTTTAAAACCCTTACCCACCTAAGATTACATAATTTGTTATAGTTTATGATTTTATAGGGATATGATATAAGAATACCATTCATATACTTTCTTGAATTATTTATGTTTTGATGTAATGATATTTATGATACCTGTTTCTCTTCCACGATTTATATGTTTTTGAAACCTGCTCCTTTTCACGGGCTATGCTTTGATAAAATGATTATGAGACCTATATATTTACATAGGTAATGATATGATAGAATATTTATTATACCCATTTAATTTCATGGGTTATGATATGATGTTTATAAAAACCATATCTTTTCATGGGTCAGGATATGATAAATGTTTTGTTATCTTGAAATACATGCATGTATGATTTCATTATGTGATATGTGGGACCTATATCTACCTACAATTCATTAGGTAATGATGGACGAATCATGATTATATATTTTATGCATGAACCTTATTACATGTTCAAAAATTTATGCATGGACCTGATTACATGTTCACAATGTTATGAATGAACCTGATTACATGTTCACAATGTTATGAGTGAACCTTATTACGAGTTCAAAAATTTATGCATGAACCTGATTACATATTCACATTGTTATGCATGAACCTAATTACATGTTCACAATGTTATGAATGAACCTTATTATGTGTTCACAATGTTATGTGTGAACTCGATTACATGTTCAAAATGTTATGCTTGGACCCAATTTTATCTCTATAAGTTTATGTGTGAAACTGATTACATGTTCACAATATTATGCGTGAACCTGATTAAATTTTCACAAAGTTATGTGTGGACATGGTTTCACGTACATAAGTTTATACGAGGGCCTGATTTCATGTACTTAACTTAATGAGTGAACCTATTTCAACTTATACATGTTCACAATGTTATAAGCTGATGTGTATGCCACAATTCCATTTCTTATTCCTATGTTATGATTTTGTGGATTATGCTATCGATTGCCTTATCATTCATGTCTTATGCACTATAAATATTTATGCCATGAATCTTTATTATGATATTTGATATTCATGGTATGATCTTCTAATGATACGACCAAGTTATCATACTCGTATGCTCACGATCATGCTTACATATATCTCTATTTACCTTTACTGAGCACATAATCTCACCCCTTTGTTATGTTTCCTTTCCCAAAGTTATAAAGAAAGGTTTTTAAGTAGGAGTAATAAATGAGAATATATTTATAGAGATGTTGAATATCTTTCACTAAATTATAAGAATGAATACACTAAACTATTACAGTCCTCGAGCATGTATTTTTGAAATGTGATGAATATTCATCTAAAATGATGTAATATCCATGTATGTTAAGCCTGGGTCATTATACACTCATTGTGAACCGAGTGAAGATTGATTTGATACTCAACTATCCTTTTTTAGGGTGATTATAATTTGGTTAATTTGTAACAAAACCACATCCAATTTCTTGTATTATGATAGACATGTAATTTATAGGAAAATGCACTCACTTTAATTTCCAAAATTTATGATTTTTTTTGGAATTATGATGACTTAGGTAACATCCCAATCAAAACCTCTTTGAAATATAGATATTTTAACATAACTTAAAATACAATAAATAAAATAAAATTCATGATATAATATATCAAAGATATAATATATACACTATATAATTGGAATTTGATGAATAGTATAAAACATTTATTAAGAAAAGAAATTTGAGATAAAAGATCCCTTACCACAATTCCCGAATTCCACTAAAACAATTTAATCTCACATATAATAAAAATAACTATAATAATAACCTAGTTTAAAAACCTTATTAATATCTATAAACTTTTATAAACTTCATTTATAATTATTCTCTACATGTATATTAGTTAGTTATTATCTATTTTCAATATTGGGTGTGAGTTATCTTGATTGTTATGAATTATTTCTGTAATAGATATGATATTATTTATACTTAAAATTTTTTATAATTATTATATAATTTAAGTCACTATAATAGATAACTAATATTGATTTATAAATCTCTCATATCATCCGATAAACATTATATTTATGTTGCATGAAAGTGGAATCAGTGTTGGATTATTTCGATAATTTTAGCAATTGAAGGTGATATTTTAATAATAAGTTAAATACTTAATATAAAATTTATATAACCATAAAAAATAATTATTTTATTATTAAATTATAATAATATTATTATTTAAGTTTCCATATTCATCAATGATAGATTTTTATAGCATTGTTCAAGTAGGTGGTTAGATTGACCCAAACAGGAACATGCCATAATTCGATGGATGAGTATAGATAAGAAATTATTATTTTGACATAAAATAATTATAAAAGAATAATAATTATATTATTTAGATGTTTTATGGTTTTGAATAATATTTTATGTGTTTTTTATAAATACTAAAAATAAAGATGAAAAACAAAAAACATTACTTCATGGAGTCTGTAGTCTACACAATGCACAATGCACGATTAACGTTTTCATTTCTTGATGAATGAGAAGAAATAAAGGTATATTATAATTTTTATAATCATATTAATAATTATATTATATATTTAAAATTTATCTTCAAATCCATCCTTATAACTAGTGAATATAGATGGTGGTGAAAAATCAAAGATGTTGCTTCATGGATGCGGTAGTCCATACAATGCATGATCAACATTATTTTGTTTTTCTAAATGGGTGAGAAGGAATAAATAATGAAAATTAAATTAATATAATAACACTTCAGTATACTAATAATTATAAGGTAATTATATAACTATGCATAATATTGGTATGGAAGGTAAATACTAATAGTTAATGGTTAAGGATTAAGTAATACTTACATCGATACCTTAATCTTCCTCTTGATGAACTCCTTATAATTGAAGGACTTAGGATAAAATTTAGTGAACATGGGATTTAGGAAATGATATGAAATTATAGTAGAGTAAAAATTTTCAAGTTTTCAAGGATATTTTAAAGTTAAAGTGAAGCATTGAAAGGGAATAAGCGACCCCCTTTTATAAGTGAAGATAAGGGAACTTTTGTGAACACCTGTTATTTTTCAATAACAGAATGAAACTATTCAAGGGTAAATGGTTCCAAAATCTCTATACAATTGAGTGCGTGTTAAAATTGGGTTTATAAATCCTAAAAAATTTATTTACACATGTTCAAAATAAGATGGAATTAATTTTTTCTTATATTTTTACTTTTACCTTCCTTTGTTTTTACCGGGGTAACTAGTTTTTCCCAAGAAACTTATGTTTTAATAAACATATAAAATAACATATATTACAAAATTTGGGTGTGATGAAACTAAATTTAATCTCCATATAATATTATTAAATTTATAATTAATTTAAAATTAAATTTTAAGTTAAAATAATTTATATATAGAAAAACTGTTTTGTAGAAAAATGTTGTTTTCACCGTTAGGTATTCTTAATCTTATTTGTTATTGATTGAAAATTTAATGAGTGGTAATTTATTTTAATATATTTTTAAAAATTATATTAATTTACTTTTAATAAGTGGTTAATTTATTTTATTAGATAAAAATTACATAATATTAATAAAACAATTCTTTGAAAATAATAGTTTTACTATTATTAGGGTCATTTACTTTAATCTTTGTAATCAAAATTTTATGCCTAAAAATGAAATTGACCCTATAAAATAATATGATCAAGATTATATAATATATGAATTATTTTTTTGTATTTAATTTTTATAAGTTATGGAAACTATTTTTTAATATAAGTTAATAAATCATTTTTTAGGGTAAACTATTACTTACGTTTCCAAAATGATAAACATGGGTTTTATAAATATAACATAGTAATTTGAATGATTTATTTTACTTATAAATGTATATATATTTTATATAAAAATGTTTGAAAAACATTTAAGTCATTCTTGTATTATTATAATGTCATAAAATTGACTATTTTTACAATATCAATATTTTTCACTATTCACCCAAAAATCTAGTATTTTAGAAAAATCCAAAAAATTCATCTTAATATAGTATTGAAATTATAAGTCTAAAATTAAATTAAATTTTATCAAATTAAAATTAAAATTTAACCTTTAAATAAAATCATGAATAAAGGATCTTTAGAGTGTGTACTACGTAATAGTTTTGGGATATAGTGTTTACCTTATATAGTAGGGTCTTAGGTATTATATTCTCTAACCTTAAAAAAATTAATCCTTGAAATTGGATACATATTAGCTACTAAAAAACTATGGGTATTACTTACTCATAGATTCTTCAGGATCCCATGTTACCTCCTCTACTTTTTTAATTCTCTAATGGACTTTCACCAACTGTGTTGTCTGATTCTATAACACTTACTCTCTAATGTCAAGAATCCAAACACACTCTCCATTATAAGGAAAATAAATTTCCAACTCTATTACCTTGGATGTGAGTATATAAATTGGATCCAACATGTATTTACTCAATAATGAGATATGGAAGAGGCCATTTAATTTATAAAGATTGGGTGACATAGACAATTAGTAAGCTACAAATACAATTTTATCTATAATTTCAAAGGGTCCAATGTACCTAGGGATTAAATTCCCATTTTTACCTAATATTAAAACTCCCTTACATGTAAAAACTTTTAAGAATATATGATACCCAATTAAAATTCCAAGTATTTCATTCGATTATCAACATAACATTTTTTTTTTCTGTTTTAAGATTCTTTGATATGATTATGAATAGTTTGTACTTTCTCAGTTGCCGCCATTATAAGTTCTAATCCTACTAGCTTCCTTTATCCAACTTATTTCCAATAAGTTTTAGTATGAAATATTTTCCCACACAATGCCTCATACGACACCATCTGGATTCCCAAATGGAAACTATTATTTTATGAATATTCCACTTGATGGAGATACTGATCCCATGCTCATTGGAAGTATAAAGAACATGGACTCAACATGTATTCTAGTTTATGAATAGTCCTTTTAGAATTTCTATCAGTTTGGGTATGATAGGTGGTGATTAAATGCACCTTATTATTGGAAGAATTTTAAAGAATCTTTCCATAATTTCAATGTGAATCGAGGTTCATGATCAAATAAAATTATTAGAGGTTCCCCATAAAGTCTCGTGATTTATTTGATATAGAGTCAGACAAGGTTCTCAAGGGGTAAGTCTTCCCTTACTACTAATAAATGTGCAAACTTGGTAGGGAGATCGATGATGATGCATATAGTATAATTATTCCTTATAGTATTTGGAATTTTAGTGAAACATTCCATTATAATATTGTCCTACTTCCATATAGGTATAGGAAAAGTTTTCATGACTCCCTTAGGATGTTGTCATTCAACCTTTACCTATTAGCACACTAAGAATCTATACACATAGTTCAAAATTTTACAATTTATATCATCCCACCAAAAATGATCTCTTAAATCCATATATATATTTATTCTACCAAGGTTTATAGATAAATTTGAGCTATGTACTTCATCTAGCAGACCCCTCTTTAGTTCAGGTATGGATAAAACAAATAATTTCCTTCCAAAGTTTAACAATTTATATTTATAGATTAAGTTTATCAATTTACCATAATTTTATACTTTAATCCGAATTTTTGATATCCTTATTATCCTAATGGTAATTATCTATCTTTTCCAATAATTTTTTTAACAATTGATTAGAAAATGAATGATGGCACCCCTTTCCTAAAAATTAACATATCCATATTTACTAGATCCATGAATATAAGATCCTTATTAATACTCATCATTGTCAAAACTCCATAGTCCAACCTTCTAAATTCATTATCCACCATTTTTACCTTCCCATGGTGGTAGTGTATTGAGAAATCATAATCCTTGGGTAGTTCCAACCTTCTTATTTTCCTTATGTTGAGCACTTTCTAAAATAAAATATACTTCAAACTTTTGTGGTTCATATATATATTTAATATTTATCCATAGATATAGTTATGCTATATCTTCAAGGAAAATATTAGAACTTCCAACTCAAGGACATGAGTTGGATAATTCCATTCATGAATATTTAAATTCCTTAATTCATAATCAACCACTCTATCATTGCATATAAGGAAAAACCTAGTCCTTTATTCGATGCATCACTATATGTTAAAAATCCTTCCTTAACCTATAGTTAAGTCAATACTAGTTCATTATTAAATCTCCTATTTATATCTTTAATAATTTCTTCATATTACCTGGACCATGTGAATTTAACCCCTTTATATGTTAACTTGGTTAGTAGGTTGGCCAATCAGGCAAAATTTTGAACAAACCACTGATAGTAACCCACTAAACCAAGGAAAATACATATAGTTGTTATATTCATTGTTATAGGCCATTATTTGACTAATTTTGTCTTCTAAGGATCAAAATATTTTCATAATTTTAGAAAATGTGTCCAATAAAAGAAAATTTATGGAGCCAAAAATTCATACTTACTGAATTTCCCATATAATTCATTTTCTCTGAGGGTCTCAAGAATTATTCATAGATGGTTCTCATGATCTTTATATATTTTAGAGTATATCAAGATATCATCAATGAATTCTACCATGAATTTATCAATATAGTCCTTGAATACTACATTCCTCAGATCTATACAAACAAAAGGTGCATTAGTAAATCTGATGAGCATTACTATAAACTCATAATGTCCATATCTCATACCAAATTTCATCTATAATATATCATCCTTATTCACCCTTAACTATCGATAACCCAAGAAAAGATAAATATTTTTAAAAATATTTATCTCCTTAATGTTGATGATGTTGGTAAAAAATCCCTCAAGGTAACATTACAACATTTTTGGGTTGATTGTGTTTGTTGATGTTGATCAGAGTGGATAATCAAGAGGGGGGGAGGGGGTGAATTGAGTTCCAATTAAAAATTTCTGTTAAAAATATTTCTATTAAAATCCCCCAATTTAAATAACAAGCTAAACTGTAGTGAATTTGTAATACAGTAAAGGGTCAGTTAGGTTATCAAGATATTGATTATTTCTTGGTTAATCTAATCTGAAGATTAGATTAGATTTCGAAACTAACCTAATGATTTACAATAAATACAAACACTTGATAGTTTAACTATCAGAGTTACATTAAAATATATTTTTATTTAAAGTACTTAGCAGCGGAATATTAAATATAGTTTAAAACAAAATAAACAAGCACAACAGTCTTAACCAAGAGGTTCAGTCTCAAGCTGAGACTTAGTCCTCTCAAACAGTTTATATAAACTTTGATCCACACCCTGGATTGGGGTTTACAACAGTACACAGACTGTCTAGGTACTAAGACCTCTACCATAGTTCTTCATGGAAAAAACAAAACAATAGCACACATGAAATCCAGGTCACACTTGACCTCTACCACAATTCACAGTGGGAGCTAAAAGGATTCAAAAGGTTTGAGTGAGGATTTTAGATATCCTCCAGTTATGCTCAAGAGTCAGTGTGTGTCTAAAAAACAGAGCACACACACTGCTCAAAATGTGAATAAATGAAACACAATAGATCTAAACAAATAGAGATGAGTTTAGAATGCTCTATGTGTTTGAGTGAAGCTCTGGACTCCTTGGATTGATGCAGATGAAGCTTTGAGTCCTTCTCTGGTTTTTGTCAAGAAATAGAGTGTCATTTTTGTATTCGACTTCCAGGTCCAGGTTGATTAGTCTGATCAGCTTGAGTGCAGTTGAAATCGTTGAAGCTATTTTCTCCTTGAATGTTCAGGTTATACAAATTCTCTTCCTTCTTCTTCTATTCATGTGATTCCTTGAGTATCTCTAGAAGATTGTCTCATATATGCATGAAAAAACTGATAGACCACCAGACCTTTATTTAGTAGTTCGAGGTTCCCTTATATAGCTTTTAGCTCTGACAATGGGAATGGTTACCTTTTTATAGGTATGAGGTACGATTCCTGAAATTCCAACAACTATCATTAATTAATAGCAGTTGCATTAAAAACATCAAATATGACCATTGCTAAATAAACAAATAGAAATAGAGTTTAGAGAAACTATGACTAGTTTCCATTGGTAACTCCTGGTATCAGTGAGCTTGTAACGGTGGACTTGAGTCACTATGTCCTGTGTCGGTAGCTGTTACTCTTTATAACAGTAGCTCTATGTATTGGTAGCTCTTTCCATCGGTAGCTCCTTTGTACTGGTGGAATTCTTATATCAGTAGACTTTGTAGTTGTAGCCGTCTGTCTGTATCAGCAGACTTGTATCGGTAGCTATCGATCAGTATCTGTCTGTATCGGTGGACTTTGTCTGTCTGTATTGGTGGAATTTGTATTTGTATCGGTGGAATTCATATCGGTAGCTATCTGTTTGTCTGTTTGTATTGGTAGCTTGTATCGGTAACTATGTATATACCATTAGACTTACTCTATCGATAGGTATGTACAAGTAACCTTGTGTCACAGGAAGCTTAGTCTATCAGTGACCTTTACTTATCGGTAGATGATGTACCGAAAGGTCTGTATCAGTGAATCAACACTTAATACTTATCTGTTCTATGAAAATCATATCTAGATTTAGTTAGTAACATTTCTAAAAAAGTATAAACATAGATAACCATTTATTAACAAATTCTAATGATCATTTTGATATTTTATAAACTCAACAGTAGGATGTCATAGATTAAAAGAATTAATATATAGATAAACATTATTTGGGATCATCAAAGCATATTGAAGCATAATTGAGATTATCAAATCATATTAAAGTATAATTGGGATTATCAAAACATATTAAATCATAATTGGGATTATCAAAATAGGTGAGGTCAACAATCTCCCCCCTTTTTATAATCACAAATTATGATATTATAATCCAAAATAATCAGTAAGGTATCATAGAATATAGTATTAAATGAAATTGTATTAGAGGTAAAAAATATACTAGAATTACAAAACAAATGTATCAGAGGTGAAATAGAATGGTTCGTCATATCATAGTTCTCCCCCATTATATAAATTAAGCTATATTTTGCTCATTGCTCATATATATTATGCTCATATTTCTCACCCTTTGTGATTAGGAAAAATAAGTAAACAAAGATGATAAAAGTAACAGAAAGTAAGAGAGAATGAAAGAATTTATATATTACTTGAGGAAAAATATATATAGGAATATAGAATTGAACCAAAAATAATACAAGTGATTCCTATCAAAGGTCATAGACACTAATCAATCCACCTCCTTAATGTTCACTTTGCATTTGTCTTTGGGTTCGGAGGTAGACTCAGGCTGGGTAGCTTCAGTAGAAGGCTTGAGAATTCTAGAAAGCACTACTGGAGGTTGAGAAACAAAGACTGTTCCTGGCATGTAGTGGGTACTCCTTGGAGTAATCAAAGGTGTCAAGCTTCAGATAGCTTGAGCCGGTGTCATCTGAGGAATGGAGGCAGATTGAGCATAGGCAGGCAGAGCTAAAGGTGCAATGATTGGAGTACTGTCCCCATGAAAAAATGGAAGCAACAGATTCCTAAAGTCCATTATGATACCTCCTCCTCTTTCCATAGTAGAAATGAAGTCATCCTTGTTCTCCATAAATTTATCTAGAGCAGGAGTCAACTCCCTCAGTTTTATTACTTATTCTCTGAAATATTGAGTGACTGGGGGTAGTTTCAGGTTTTCTAACATAAGATTGAAATGATTGTTCAACTGATACTTAGTGTAGATCCTTTAGAAATAGAAATCCACTTTGTATTTGACCTATTTTTGAGAAGTAGTGGCCTCTCTCATAAAATTCTGAACAATTTTCCCTATATCCCTAATGGTAGTTACCACTTGGGTCAAAGCAGCAGAGTATACAAAGCCACTGGTAGAAGACTGTCCAATCTCTTCTCCCATCACAGCTCGAATATAATCAATATCCAAAGAAGGCTTGGTAGAACTTAGAGGTGCAACAGTAAAGGCTACCGTTTCCTTAAAGGTTTTAGTCAACCCACTTATGTGGTTTTTCACAAGATAGTCCTGGGTGCTGACATAATACTCCATGGATTTCTTAAATCCCTCAAAGACTGATACCATCTGTCTAACCACACTTTTTACAAATGACAAGTCCTTGTATTCTTGAGATTTAGAGCTCATATAAGATTTCATAGAAACAACTGATTTCTTTATAGATTCAACATCTTCTTCCAAGCTTGAAACTTGATTCTGGCAGGTCTTGACTTCATCCAAAACACCATATATTGAATCAGTCATCACAGACTGAATAGAAGATACTAAAGAGGTTTCCATTATTTATATTTTTTCCACAAAACTGGCCTGGAGATTAGACTTCAACTGGTTTAAATCATATTTTATTACTATATCCTCAGATAAAGTGTCAGAAAGGAGATTATAAGTGACAATAGGTCTATTGATGGGTGTCTCATATTATGAATCAGGATAGTCCAACCCAAAGACTACAAAACCTAGGTCTTCAGTTCATTCTTTAATCTCATGAGCAACTGCAACAGTACCATGTCTGGTAGGATACTCCCCCTCAATCTGTGGATTCCTCTGAACAAGTAAATCAATAGAAGCCTGAGCAGGCAGGTCTTCCTCAGAAGAATCCTCCACAACCATTTCCAATTCAACAATAGGAGGTTCCTCAGAAATAGGTGTAGGTCTATCTACTTCAACAATTTCTTCAGTAGGCATTGAGGAGTTCCCAATCAGCGGACTGAGACTCAAGCAGTCAGAAACATATGCTTCAGTTTCAGATTATTCTTCTTCCTCATTCTCTGGAGCTGGCTAGTCTTTATCATCAATAGGGGATTCTTCATTACTTACTCCCAACACTATTTACTTTCCAGATGATACAACTTCAGTAGCTAGACTAGGAGGTAAGTCAGGATCCCCTCCATCTGCTACAGAGGTATCCTCCTCATCAGTGTCATCACTATACTAAGGTTCCTCTTCATCAAGTCATAGACCTGGATCCCTTTTATCCCTTGGCCTATTAGGATAGTCAACAGGGTTGAACTTATCATAAACCCTATCATCATCAATTACCCACTGCCTTTTCCATGGGTTCCACCTAATCTTCATATATTTACAAACTATGATTGTGATGCAAAAATTGTTCCTTACCACCACTGTCTCATCCTAAGACTCAGCTAATCCCTTCACTTTGATCATAACTGAAATTAACTTGGCAAAGAATAAAGCATTGGATTTTGATTTGGGCCTGGTCATATCCTTGATATGAATCATTAACAGTCTACACAGATTCACATTAACATCATGTCTTAACAGATGCAAAAAATATATAACTTGATACCTCAGATTTGCAAAGTCCCCTCTTCTAGGACTTAGCACATGTTGGACAAACTTGAAGAGAAATCTATTTTCTCCATCCATCTTTGCAGCCACTACTTTCCTTTGTTTTCCACTACCGGTGAGCTCTTCCAAGGAAATATCATAATAAAAAATGTCACTGGTAGGAGAAATTGTCTTCTAGAAATACCCAAAAATTCCTTCATGTGGGACTTTCAAACATTCAGCCCATTCAACAGAGGAAAAAGATATTTCCTTTCCATTCACAACTGAAACCATTCTATTCTCCTCTTCAGATTTCTCAAAGCACACAGACACATATAACTCTTTTACCAGCTTAGGATAATAAGGGACCTTGTTGTTTGTGAAGCATTCGAGCCACACCTACTCCTCCAATACTCTTAGAACCAACGACTTACTGGAAATAATCTATTCTTCACAAAGTTCCTTCCCTATTATAATTTCTCTATTCTGCAAATGCGGGTTCACTACATTCCTTCCTGACCTTGTTCTACTACCACTACCACTAGCTTCAGGTCCTGTTTTCTACTTCTTCGCATTCGGCTCATCACTCTCATCCCTAACTTTTGGAAGTTTTGTTTTTTACATATCTGATCGAATAATCTTGGGTTCACACGAAAAGCAGGGATTCGAGGAGTTGGGTTTGAGAGAGAGGAGTTCTCGGTGGATTGAAATGTGATCTAGGCTTAGTTTTTTATCATTTAGGAATTGAAATGTAATAAAAACAATATACTGAAAACAATTAAGAGTTTCAGCTAAAGAAAATGAAAAAAATAGACAGTGCAATACATATCAGTGATAACTACCGGTGAGCATCCTAACGGTGAGATTTACCTATCGGTGAGGTTTCATAGCGGTGAGGTTTCCTAGCGGTGATATTTCCAACAGTGAGGTTTCTAACAATGAGGTTTCTAACGGGGAGGTTTCTAACGGTGAGTTTTCTAATCGTGAGGTTTATAACAGTGAGGTTTCTAACGGTGAGGTTTCTAACGGTGAGGTTTCTAATGATGAGGTTTCTAATAGTGAGGTTTCTAACGGTGATGTTTCTAACAGTGAGGTTTCTAACAGTGAGGTTTCTAACGGTGAGGTTTTTAACAGTGAGGATTCTAACAGTGATATTTCTAACAATGATGATTCTAACAGATAGGTTTCTAACCGTGAGGTTCTAATAGCGAGGTTTCTAACGGTGAGGTTTCTAACAGTGAGGATTTGGCTCTACAAATTCTATCATTCCTAACTCATGTCTAATGTAACTTAACCTATCTAAACTTAAAGGTTTGGTGAAAATGTCATCTAATTTATGTTCAGTACTTATAAATTCAAGAGTAATATCACCCTTTTGGTAATGATATCTCAAAAAATGGTGCCTTATATCAATGTGTTTGATCCTAGAGTGAGACACATGATTCTTAGAGATATTAATCGCACTAGTGTTATCACAGTTTATAGATACATGTCTAAATTGATATCCATAGTTTAGTAAAGTATGTTTCATCCACAGAATTTGTGCACAAAAACTACCAACAACAATGTACTCTACTTCAATAGTAGACAATGCAACAGAATTCTGCTTTTTACTACACCATGATACTAAGGACTTACCTAGAATATGACATGTTCTAGAAGTTATTTTTTATCTAACTTGAAACCAGTAAAGTCAGAATTTGAATACCTTATTAAATCAAATGATTTTCCTTTTGGATAAAATAATCCTAAGTTATTAGTATGTTTAAGATATTTGAAAATATTTTTAATAGCAATCAAGTGTGACTCTTTTGGATTATCTTGAAATCTTGTACACATACACACACTAAACATAATATCAGGTTGATTAGTAGTAAGATAGAGCAGACTCCCTATCATACCTCTATAGTTGGTTTGATCCACCGGTTTTCCAGTTTCATCAGCATCCAACTTACAATTAATACTCATAGGTGTATCACTTTCCTTAATAAAATCTAAACCAAAATGTTTTAAAAGATCCTTTTTATATTTACTTTGATTTAAGATAATACCATTTTCATTTTGAAAAACTTGAAATCTAAGAAAATATTTGAGTTCTCCCATTAAACTCATTTCAAATTCATTTTGCATACTCTTTAAAAAATCAATACACAAATCATTTTTAAAAGATCCAAAAATAATATCATCAAGATAGATTTGTACTATCAAAAAATCTTTGGGAATTATTTTAATAAAGAGAGTTGGATCAGAAATCCATTTAGAAAATCATTTTGAAATAATAAAACTACTAATTCTATCATACCAAGCTCGTGGGGATTGTTTTAAACTATATAAAGCTTTAGAGAGCTTAAAAACTCGATTTGGAAAAAGAGGATTAATAAATCTAGGTGGTTGTTCAACAAAAAAATCTTCAATTATAAAACCATTTAAAAAATCACTTTTAACATCCATTTGATATAACTTAAAATTCAGATGAGTAGCATAGGCAAGTAGAATCCTAATAGCTTCTAATATAGCTATAGGTGCAAAGGTTTCCTCATAGTCTATTCCTTCCTCTTGATTATACCCTTGTGCAACTAGTCTTTCCTTGTTTCTAATGATATTTCCCGATTTATCAACTTTATTTCTAAAAACCCATTTAGTGACTATGGTCAAAGTGTCCTTAGGTCTGTCAACTAATTCCCAAACTTTGTTTCTTTCAAATTGATTTAATTCTTCTTGCATATCCATTACCCAAAATTTATCATTGATTACATCATTGATATTTTTAGGTTCTAACTGTGAAATAAAGGCTTGATGTTCAACCTGATTTATTAGAGAAGCTCTAGTTTGGGTTCCTCTATCCAGGTTTCCTACAAAATCATCTAAAGGATGATTCTTTAGAATCCTGGTTGATCTAGTAAAGGTAGGACTATAAATTTTAGGTTCTTCTGTAGGTTTGGTTCCAATAGAATCGGGTTCTAGAAAATTTCCAGAATTGCTTGATTTTATATCTGGTTCACTGTTTTTACCATTAAGGTCCAGAATAGATAGATCTTCTTCAAGATTTTCAAGAGAAGACTTAGGTTAATGCGGATCAGTTTCATCAAATTTTACATGTACTGATTCTTCCACACATTTGGTTCTTTTGTTAAAGACTCTATAAGACTTACTGGTTATAGAGTAACCTAGAAATATTCCCTCATCACTTTTAGAATAAAATTTGTCAAGATTATCCTTAGTATTAAGAATAAAGACTTTGCAACCAAAAACTCTAAAGTAACTCACTTCAGGTTTCCTATTATTCCACAGTTCGTAAGGGTTCTTTTTGAGAACAGGTCTAATCAAGACTCTATTTATAATATAACAAGCTGTATTTACAGCTTCTACCTAGAAGTAAATAGGTTGGTCATACTCATTAATCATAGTTCTTGAAATTTTCTGAAGGGTTCTATTTCTTCTTTCTACTACACCATTCTGTTGAGGTGTCCTAGGGGCAGATAAATTATTATTGTAGCCATTATGTGAGCAGTATGATTCAAATTCATGATTTTCAAACTCATGACCATGATCACTTCTCAGGATCTTAATCTTAAGTCCACTAAGGTTCTCTACAGACTTGGAATATTTCATAAAATAAGAACAAGCTTCACTTTTGTGAGCAAGAAAGTATACCCAAGTGTATCTAGAAAAGTCATATACTAAGACATAGACATAATGATTCCCATTTAAACTAGAAACTCTAGAGGGTCCAAATAAATCCATGTGAACCAAATCGAGAGGTTTAGAATTTGAAACTTCTTTCTTTAATTTGAATGAAACTTTATGTTGATTCCCCTTTTGACAGGGAGTACAAACTTTGTTTGATGGGAATTTTAGTTGAGGTAGGTCTCTAACTAAAATTTTCTTAGTCAGTTTCTTAAGTGAATGAATATTGAAATGTCCCAATATTCTGTGCCATAGACAAGATTCTCTATGAAAATCATTTAAATAGGTAACCTTTTGTTTGGATAAAGAGTTTAAACCCACAATATAAAAATTTTCATTTCTTAAGGAAGAAAATACTAAAACATTTTTAGAATTAAAAACATTACAAGCATAATTTTCAAATTTAACATTGAAAACATCATTAAAAAACTGAGAAATGCTTAACAGGTTGTATTTTAATCCATTAACAAATAATAATTTAGAAATTAAAACTGAATCAGTGTTACCAATCTGGCCTAAGCTGATGATTTTTCCTTTTGAATTATCACCAAAGGTGACATGCCCTCCATCAAACTTGATTAAACTTTTGAAACATGAGTAATATCCAGTCGTATTCCTTGAACATCCACTTTCCAAGTACCATATCTTCTTATAGGAACTCTTTAAGTAAGTTTCCTATAAAACAGGTTCAAACAAAAAATGATTTTGGTACCCAAATTTTCTTGGGTCCAGAGAGGTTAGCAAGCAAGACTTTTGGTACCCGGATTTTTCTAATGGGTCTCATACAATCAATAGATTCAAAATATTTTGAAAGATAAACTTTGTTTGATCTATAACTATGTGAATATCTAGTTGATGCATAGGAATTTCCAAAACTGGAACTAGCAGCATACTATCCAGATTTAAGAATAAATTTATTCTTAACAAGCTGTCTCTGTCCAGGCTGATAGCCTAAACCAGTAATATATTTTGGTGCTACTTGTTTGCCTAGAATTTGTGTAAGAGTGTTCTTTACATTAGTGAATTTTTCTAGACCCTTCTTGATTTGCTCATTAGACAGTTTGAGTTCAGTATTTTCCTTTAATAGTTGATCATTTTTTCCTTTTCTACTTCTAATGCAGATTTGATAGTGCTAATTAAAGCATAATGTTTCTTTAAGGTTTTATACTTATCTTTCAGCTCATTGCAGGTTTCCTCTAGAATGTTATAGTATTCAAATAATTCTTCACTAGTCATGTTTTATGAATCATAATCATCTCTAGAATAATAAGAATTTAAAGAAGGAGTATCCAATGTTACCTCAGATGTGTTTTTCATGAAACACATATTATCTTTTTGAGATTTTTCATCCTGAGAGGAATTAGAATCACTTGAACCGTCTTCTGAAGCACCCCAGGATGCTTTCATAGCTTTCTTATATTTGTTGTCCTTATAATCATATTTCTTCTTGAACTTTAATTTTGGACAGTCATCCTTAATGTGTCCTTTCCTTTTGCATTCATAACAGACTATCTCATCATCTTTATCACCTTTCATCCAATATTTCTTCCAATCACCTCATTGGTCATACTTACCCTTATAATTTGGTTTTCTGAAAAATTTCTTCTTCCTATAGAATTTCTTGAATCTCCTGGCTATTTGAGCCATCTCTTCATCACTATCAGAATCTGAACTTCCACTTGTTGAGCTTTCAGTAGGTATGTGAAATTTCTCTTTGTCCTTTCTCTTTGAGGTAGTAGACTTAAATTCCACTGACTTCCTCTTTGGTTCATCATCTTCCTCTTTACAATTATTATTGTAAGCAGTTTTTGTAGGTTCATCCCAATTAGTTCTTTTAGTTTCTAGAATCTTATATTGAATCTCTATAGTAGTCCAGATATCAAATCCCATAATTTTTAAATGAATTTTCATTTTCAGTTTCCATTGGGCATAATTTGCACCATTAAATAAAGGTGTCCTATTGGTAGCTGCACATTCTAGTCTATTATCCATAATTAGATTTTAGAAAATATATTTAAAGAGATAAAATTTAGAACTAATCGAAACTGAAGATCTTTAAGATACAACTAAAATCACAGTTGAAAAATAGAGTATTTTTAAATCATTTATTAAGAACAACCTATGATACCAAATGTTGGTTGGAGTGGATACTCAAGAGGGTGGGGGGGTAAATTGAGTTCCAA
Organism: Viscum album; assembly: GCA_963277665.1. NCBI lineage: Eukaryota > Viridiplantae > Streptophyta > Magnoliopsida > Santalales > Viscaceae > Viscum > Viscum album. The sequence continues at coordinate 1,769,569,055 of OY728123.1, forward strand.
TTAAAAATTTCTATTAAAAATATTTCTATTAAAACCCCCCAATTTAAATAACAAGATAAAATGTAGTGAATTTGTAATACAGTAAAGGGTCAGTTAGTTTCTCAAGAGATTGATTAGTTCTCAGTTAATCTAATATAAAGATTAGATTAGCTTTAGAAACTAACCTAATGCTTTAGAATAAATACAAACACTTTCTAGTTTAACTATTAGAGTTAATTTAAAATATATTTGTATTTAAAGTACTTAGTAGAGGAATATTCAATATAGTTAAAAAAAAACAAACAAGCATAATAGTCTTAACCAAGAGGTTCAGTCTCAAGCTGAGACTCAGTCCTCTCAAATAGTTTATATAAACTTTTATCCACACCCTGGATCTGGGTTTACAACAGTACATAGACTGTCCAGGTACTAAGACCTCTACCACAATTCTTCATGGAAAAAACAAAATAATAGCACACAGGATATCTAGGTCACACTTGACCTCTACCACAATTCACAGTGGGAACTAAAAGGATTAAGAAGGTTTGAGTGAGGATTTTAGATATCCTCCAATTATGCTCAAGAGTCAGTGTGTGTCTAAAAAACAGAGCACACACACTACTCAAAATGTGAATAAATAAAACACAATATATCTAAACAAATAGAGATCAGTTTAGAATTCTCTATGTGTTTTGAGTGAAGCTCTGGACTCCATGGATTGATGCAGATGAAGCTTTGAGTCCTTCTCTGGTGTTTTTTAAGAAACATAGTACCGTTTTTGTATTCGACTTCTAGATCCAAGTTGATCAGTCTGATCAGATTGAGTGAAGTTGAAATCATTGAAGCTCTTTTCTCCTTGAATGTTAAGGTTATATAGATTCTTTTCCTTCTTCTTCTATGCATGTTAGTCATTGAGTATCTCCAGAAGATTGTCTCGTATATTCATGAAAAAACTGACAGACCATCAAACCTTTATTTAGTAGTTTGAGGTTCCCTTATATAGCTTTTAGCTCCGGTAATGGTAATGATTACCTTTTTATAGGTACAAGGTACGATTCCTGAAATGAAAACAACTATAATTAATTAATAACATTTGCATTAAAAACATCAAATATGACTGTTGCTAAATAAAAAAATAGAAATATAGTTTAGAGAAACTGTGACTGGTTTCTATCGCTAACTCCTGGTATCAGTGAGCTTGTAACGGTGGACTTGAGTCAGTATGTCCTGTGTCGGTAGCTGTTACTCTTTATAATAGTAGCTCTATGTATCAGTAGCTCTTTCCATCAGTTGCTCCTTTGTACTGGTGGAATTCTTGTATCGATAGACTTTGTAGTGGTATCCATATGTCTGTATCAACAGACTTGTATCGGTAGCTGTCTGTTGGTATCTATTTGTATCAGTGGACTTCATATCGGTAGCTGTCTGTCTGTCTGTTTGTATCAGTAGCTTGTATCGGTAACTATGTATATACCAGTGGACTTACTCTATCGGTAGGTGTGTACCAGTGACCTTTGTCACAGGAAGCTTGGTCTATCAGTGACCTTTACTTATCGGTAGACGATGTACTGATAGGTCTGTATGAGTGAATCAACACTTAATACTTATCTGTTTTATGGAAATCATATCCATATTGAGTTAGTAACATTTCTAAACAAGTATAAATATAGATAACCATTGATTAACAAATTCCAATGATCATTTTGATATTTTATCAACTCAACAGTAGGATGTCATAGATTGAAAGAATTAATATATAGAAAAACATTATTTGGGATCATCAAAGCATATTTAAACATAATTGAGATTATCAAATCATATTAATGCATAATTGGGATTATCAAAACATATTAAAGCATAATTGGGATTATCAAAATAGGTAAGGTCAACAGTTGACAAAGCAGGTTTCCATGGTGAATTGTAAAGGTCTAGTGATTTTATTGACAATCCATGTTGACAAAGAACCATGAAAAAGGAATATACAATCTGGAGGTGGTATAAAAGAATAGATATAAAGTGGCGCTATTTTATAGTGTTTTCCAAATTTTTGGGGTCTAAAATTTTGTAGTTTGGTGAGCATCGCGAAATATGTATTTCCTTGAATATATCATCAAAATATGGAAAATGCATGATTTTCACGAAGATGGGATTCTTGATGTAGATTTTATGAAGACATGAAGAAATTTGACGGTGTTCTTCGTGATTACGACGAGCTTCATGAACAAAATCATTGAAGAGAATTGTGACAGTAAAGGGTGTTGTGAGTAGAGCTTCGCAGCAAAGGTGCGAAGGAATTGACGGAATGCTCCACTATTAAGATGAACTCTGTGATCTAGAAATTTTCATGGTGCTTCACGATATAGAGAGAATTTCGATGAAATTTTCAGAGATTCACAATTTGAGATGACGTGGTACTGACTTCACATAGAATGTTCGAGGGTCAGTGGAATCGCCTATAAATAGACCTCAACCCCATCGAGTTAAGTAGATATTTTTTATATAAAATATTTTTCTCTCAAATCGTGAAGGTGGTTCTCGAAGGTAGTGTGCTTCGTAAAAGGAAGGAGCTTCACGATGGCTAATCTAGCTCCATGAAACAGGCATATTCCTCGTTGTCTCAGTGAGCTTTGCGAAGGAAGTCACTCTGTGATGACTTGAGCTCCATGATGGCCTAATATTTTCTATGGTTTGAGCTCTGTGAAGGTGTGTGCTTCGCGAAAAGGTAGGGACATTGTGAAGGCTTGTTTGAGCTTCGCAAAATTGGGAGCTTCATGAAGTAGGGTGATTTGTGAAGGTATTTTCCAAAGGTTGTTGCTTAGTGTTCAGGGGAAAAGGGGTATTCATCAGTGGATGAAATTTGGACATCAATAGAGCATCTATATATAGTGGAGGATGCATTCATTATTGATAATCAAGAGACCTACAGGTCTATAAATTGTGAGTGGATCTTTTGAAGAAGCAGTGAGCTCACTTCAGTTGAGAGAGTAGTGTGTTCTCAAATTGTGAATGGTTGTAAACTAGGAGGGACAATGAGTCCACTTAAAACTTGTAAACAACAGTGCACTTATAGCGTATTTGGTGCATCATCACATCTTCAGTGTATGCTCCTTAGATGTATCCCAGTGAAGGTGAACCAAGTAAAATTGATGTGTCTTGTGCTTGATTTAAGATTCATTCATCTGGAATGGGAAGGAGAGAGAAAATAGGTTTTGTCTAACAACAAACCAAGATCAAAAAGGGGAAGTTGTTTTAATTTTTTATACCTTGATTCACCCCTCCTCAGGGTATCTAGCCTAGTGGACCTAAAAGATGAAATAAGTCATCAATGTGTGATAAAAGATACTTATTCTTTATGGTAATGGCATTGATCTCCCTATAATTGATACAAAATCTTATAAACCCATCCTTATTTTTACACATAAAATAGGATCACCCCATGGTGATACACCAGGTAATATAAATCCCTTATCACACAACTTCTGTATTTTTTTCTTCAACTCTACCAACTTCACTAGTACCATTATATAGGGAGTTTTGGATACAGGTGTTGCATCAAGAATGAGTTCAATGGAAAACTCAACTTCATGCTCAGGTAGATTAATAGTTAGTTTCTTTAGAAAGAAATCAATGTATTTTTTTTACAATGGGAAAACCCTCTATCTTTATGATTTCCTTCCCATCCATATATAATGTTTTCTCTTCCTCTTCTATAATAATTTCATTAAGGTGAGCTACTAGAGGTGGGTCTAGAAAATACTGAGGAGGTAAAGTCTCTCCCTTGAAAACAAGGGTTTATATTCCCCCTTCACCAATAATAATATCCTTATATCAATAATAAATTCTTATATTATACATTGAGAGCCAATCTATACCAAGTATTAATTCATAATCGACCATAGGTATAGCAATAATGTTTTTTACTGGGGAATATATATTCATCTTAATAGAGGCCGCTCAATAAATATTTATTACAATAATATTCCTATTTAGTGTCTTAACTAACAAATAATTTATTATAGTATTAGGGTATGATTCAAAGTTCTCAGTAAACATTCATGATATAAATGAGTGTGTAGTTCTAAAATCAAATAAAGAATTATCTAACTTTGAGTTTAGGATCAATGTACCTACTATCACACCATTTAATACTTCAACCACATCTATAGTGATTTCATAAACTTTTCCATGCTTCCAAAACCTTTTTTTGAGGTGAATTACATTGATATTTGGGGTATTGGTTTGCACAGTTTCCCATATCCTTAATGTTAAAGTATTGAACACCAACAACTTCTGCCTTATCTTTTCATTCATGAGCTTGATTTCCCTTTTCTCCACACTTAAAAAAACCCAATTCCATTAAATAAAGTTCCCAAGTGTTTCTTTCCATAGTTATTACATGTTTTAAATTACACTCTTACTTTCCACTTTGGAATATTTTTCTTTTTTCGGTTCTTAGAAAACCTCTTCTTTATTGATTACCTTTGAAGACACAACTCTTGGAGAACTCCTTTTCTATCTTAATAGAACTTGAGACTATATCCTCATATGATGAAAATTCCTAAGATACTAACAACCTTTGAAGGGTCACCTTTATCCCATAAAATAAACAATCAATCATACTTTATGGTCTATGTATATAGTTCACATCATGTCTATATAACCTTGTAAAGTTATCCTTATACTTAGAAACATTTTCCTCCTTCTATATGAGATTAAGGAATTTCCTTTCCATTTTATCCCTTTTCTTAAAAATAAACCATTTTTAATATAATATCACCTTAAAAGTTATTTATTACACATTATCCATCTCTACTTCATATTTATTGTTTTGAATTAGAGACCACTATTAATCTTCATCTCCCTTCATAAGATATACCACCATGAAAACTTTTTCCCTTTCACTACTTCCCAAAGAAAGAAATACATTTTCTAGGGACTTGATCAATTTCATATATGCCAATATATTAGTAGTTCTATTGAATGGTGGAGGTTATTTTCATATGAAAAAATCCATTATATTTACACAACATTTTTGATTGGAAGGTTGCTCTATGTGGGTAATGTTATTTGTCACAACTTGGACAACTTTCCTAATACGTTTATGATCTAATCAGATCCAATTATAACATAATTAACTTAATCTAGAGGAACATACCTACACTAAATATGAGTGTTGATATAGTTCCCATTACTTATATTATTTTAAATTTATAAAAAATTGAATACTCATAATTAGAACATGATATTGAATCGTAAAACACAATTATTAATAGGTTTTTTAAGAAAATATTCTTAAAATTTTAAGTGGTTTTCATAATATTCATGATATCTTACTAGTTTCCACTAAATATAGTCTCAAAGGTTTCTACTAAACTTCTTATGATACCCAATTTAACAACACAATCTCCATAAACCTAGAGTCAATAGATATATTACATTATTGGTACAAAATATAATAGTTCCTAAAGGATACAATAACTTAGTAGTCATGGAAGACTAGATACTTACATATTTTTCACATTACACTTGAGAAGATAAAATAAATGATAAAAACTACCCATTAACATTATTATATATTCTATAATATCCTTGAAAATTATACATTATTCTCTTCTATATTTCTTGGGGAAACAAAAACAAAATAAGGGAGAGATTAGATGCTCAGTAAAAAGTAGTGTATAATGAAACCTATTATAACATGATCATGGAATAAATAGTATGGAAAAAATAAATGATCATAATAATTAAATAATAAAATAAAACTTAGGGAATACTATATCCATGTAATTAAATAAAAACATGGATAATAATTACTAATATCATACTGATGGAATGCATAATGCTTGACATAATAAATATACCATAAAGTACTTATATCAAAACATAATACATAAATGGGTAAGGCATATGCTAATACACTAGATAATTTGTCTCATGTGACCTACTAATGCATTGAGGGGCTATTTATACTAGTTCCCACCCACCACTTATTAAGTCCATTGAATTCATCATATGATTTAACAATACATTCACACCATCCCCTAAGTAACTTATTATTTAATCATGGAAAAATACAATAATGGCTATTTGTATGATGGAAATATGAAAAAAAATATTTTCCTATTCAGTGGAATAATGTGGATATCTAGGAGAATATCCTAAAAATAAACTTAGAAACTATGGGGTATTCTTAATGTAATAGGAATTATCCTTTTCGAAAAAATAAAGATAAGGTGGTGGAAAGGTTACTTTGAAAGTGATGGGTTATAAATATAATATATTAATTTATTTCAGTAGTTTTCAATGGTAGTAGAATAAATAAATAGTAGTTAAATACCTTATTAAGGTTTGTAAATATCGTGTGAATTATCCAAAGCATATCCCCAAGAGTGTCTAGCCATGTATAGAGTCTTAAGATCACTTATCATGCACCAAGTGAAGATTGATTTGATACTCAACCAAATTTTTTTAGAATGATTAAACCTAGGTGAAGATGTGCCAAATACACATCTACTTTCCAATATCTAGACATGGATGTAATTTCTAGAAAATCCAAACTCACTTTACTTTCCAAAATTTAGGTTTTTTGGGCATTATAACGACTTAGGTAATATCCCAATCAAACCCCATTTGAAATATAGAGATTATAATTGAAGTTAAAATAACATGAATAAAATAAATTCATGATATAATAGATCAAATATACAATATATGCACCATATAATTTGAATTAGGTGCACTATACAAAATATGTCTCAAGAAAAGGAATTTGAGATGGAAGGTCTCTTACCTTAATTTCTGACTTCCAATAAAGAACTTGAATCCCCTATTCAAAAAAATAAAAATATTAATAACATATTTCAGAACCTTATTCATATATATACCCTTTTATAAAATTTATTTATAATAATTCTCTATATATATATTATTTAGTTGTTATCTATTTTCAATATTGACTGTGAGTTATCTTGATCGTTTTGAACTAGTTTTGTAATAATAGTGTTGTTATTTATTATTATATAAAATTACATCATTCATAAATAATTTAATTCATCATAATATATAAATTATTTTTATTTATAAATATATTATCTCATCCCATAAGTGTTTTAGTTATGTTGCGTGAAAGTTGAATCAATGTCAGTTTATTTTGATAATTTTAGCGATCAATAATGATATTTCAATAATAAGTTAAATACATAATATAAAATTTATAGAACCATAAAAAATCATTATTTTATTATTAACTTAAAATAATATTATTATTTTAGTTACCATAGTCATCCATTATATAGTTTTATAGCATAATTCAAGAAGGCGACTAAATTGACCCAAACATGAACACACCATAATTTGATGGGTGAGTATGGGTAAGAAGTTTTTTATTTTGACAAAATATCATTATAAAAGAATAATAATTATCTTATTTATATTTTTTAAGGTTTTTAATCACATTTTATGTGTTTTTGATAAATATTTAAAATCAATATGAAAAATGAAAAATGTTATTTCATGGAGGCGGTAGTCTATATAACGCACGATTAACGTTTTCATTTCCCGATGAATGAGAGGAAATGAAGGTGGATTATAATTTATCACTTAATATTCATAATTATTTTATACATTTAAAATTATATTTCAATTGAATTCTAATAACTAGTGAATATAGGCAGTAGTGAAAAACCAAAGATGTTGCTTCGTGGAGGCGGTAGTCCACACAACCCATGTTCGATGTTCTTTTGTTTTTCTAAGTGTATGGGAAGGAATAAATAAGGAGTTTTACATTAATATAATAAAAATTTATTATAATAATGAAACCAATATCATTATACATCTATGGTTAGGATAGGGTTTAAAGGGATAGAATAAGAATAAACGGTTAAAGATCAAGTAATACTTACTCGAGACCTTAAACTTCCTCTTGATGAAATATTTAACATCGAAGGACTTGGGAAAAATTATAGTAACCAAGGGATTTAGGATTTGAAAGGGAATTCTAGGATAGAAATTTTTTTATATGTATTAAGGATATTTTAAAGGTAAAGTAGATCATTGAAAGGGTGGAAGAAATCTCCTTTTGTAAGTGAAGACAAGAGAACTTTTGTGAACACCCATTATTTTTCAATAATGGAATAAAACTATTCAAGGGTTAATGGTTAAAAAAGATCTAAATAATATAGTTTTGGTGGTATTGGGTAGATATATCCTCAATAAATTATTTACAAACATGTTTTAAACATTATGGAAGTCATTTTTTATTATATTTTTACTTTTACATTTATTTGTTTTTACTAGGATAACTAGTTTTTACCCATGTAAATTATGTTTTACTAAAAATATAAAATAACACATATTACGAGATTTGAGTGTGATGAAACTAAATTTAATATCCATTTAATATAATTCAATTTATAATTAATATAATATTAACTTTTAAATTAAAACATTTTATATATAGAAAAATAGTTTTATAGAAAAATATTATTTTCACCATTAAGTATTATTAATCTTATTTAGTATTGATGGACAATTTAATGTATCAAAATTTATTTAAATATAGGTTAAAAAATTATATTATAGCTAATTTTTAGAATATATTTATTTATTTGATTATATAAAAATTGCATGATATTACTAAAATAATTCTTTGAAAATAACAATTTTATCATTATCATGTTAATTAACTTTAATCTTATTAATCATAATTTTATGCCCAAAAATTAAATTTATCCTATTAAATAATATAATCATGTTGATATATTATATGAAATCCATTTTTTTGGATTTAATTTTTTCTACTAATGAAAACTAATTTTTTTATATAAGTGAGCAAATCAATTTTGGAGTATGTTTCCAAAATGATAAACATGAGTTTTATAAATATAACATAGTAAATTTAAATGATTTATTTTTCTTATAAATAAATAAATAAATAAATATAAATATATATTATATAAAAATGTTTTAAAAAATTTAATTCATCATTTTATTATGATAATTTAATAAAAGTGATGATTTTAATAATATCATTATTTTTCACCATTCACCTAAAAATAAACTATTTATGAAAAATATAAAAAACTCATCTTAAGCTAATATTGAAATTATAAATAAAAAAATTCATTTAATTGGGTAAAATTAAAATTAAAATTTAACTTTTAAATAAAATAATGAATAAATGATCTTTAGAGTGTGTATTATGTAATAGTTTTAGGATGTAGTGTTTACCTTCTATATCTGGGTCTTAGGTATTGAATTTATTAATAAGAAATATATAAGTCAAGGATTTAGTGGGAGGAAAATTAAACTTAAAGAAGTTTAAGACCAATATTTTTTTCCCTGAGATGAAAGTTGAGACAATTCCATAAAGTGTTGTGGAAGAAGAACTCACTCAAGTTACAGAAGAATCTTGAAGGTCAAGTATGATTTGTCAGGTGCCCAAGAGATATGGATTTCTTATGAAAAATGATGATGAAGTAATGTGTTTATATAGTGAACCTAATAATTACAGAGATACCATTGAAAGTTTTAATTTTGGGTGATGGATAAATTTTATGAAATTTTAGATGGCCTCCAGGTATATTAACAAAGTTTGGAAATTGGTGGCTCCACTTGAAGGGGTGAGACCCATATGATAAAAGTGGATTTTCCATAAAAAAATTAACATGGATGGTATAATGTATACTATAAATCTCACCTAGTGAAAAAGGGTTGCAAATAAGTTTATGGTATTGACTATAAATAAATTTTTTCACTAGTTACAATGATAAATTCCATTCATATATTGTAACATCCCAAAATTTTAATATATAATTTCCTTTAAATAATTTAATGTATTCGATTGCTTACTCCACACGCAACACCGAACTAATGTGAAACTATGATATGTTTAGACTGTTAAAAAACCAGTATTGAATTAAAAATATTGAATAAGAGTAACCTCTTTATGAATTATATGTATATAGAAAATAAAGTTTACACAAAAAATGGCATTTCCCAGGGGTTTTGTCCTGGCGGTTTCCAAAACCACCGCTAAATGTTTTCCTGAAAAAAAATTTAGTGGTGGTTGTTAAAATTGCCGCTAAATATTTTTTAATATTTTTTAAATTTTTTTAATTTTTTTTCAAAAAAATAATAATTATTTAGTGGCATTTTTTAAAAAAACCATGGGAAATAGCGGCAGTCTTAAGAAACTGCCACTAAATTAAAAATATTTTTTTTTAAAAAATATTTATTATTTATTATTAGTAATTTATTATTTAATATTATATATAGTTTATTATTTATAATTTTAATTAATTATAATTTTTTAATTAATAAATATTTATAATTATTAGTTAATAATAATTTGAAACTTAAAAAAATGTTCAATAAGTTGAAAATCAAACTTTTTCATCAATTGACCATGACTTCTGATCCGAGTGTCTATTTTAGCTCTATAACCAGTCAAATAAAATCTTATGAAGTGAGATAAAACCAAATTAGATTTAAATTTTGTAATAATTAAAAGAATAAAATTTATTACAGTTTCAATAAAAGTTGGAAATCAAACTTGAACTTCAAACGACCATAACTTTTGATTCGGGTGTCCGTTTGGGCTTTGCCACATATCAAATCAAAGAATGTGATAATATCTACAATGTGATGGCTTGGGAGAATCCTAATAAATGTTCTTTCAGGTAAAAAGTGGCCCTGAAGGCCTACAAAACTGAGTGTTTAGTCTGGGTATCCCATTTTTTTTAACATTTTATGGGATTTTATCCTCGTTTAAGGGGGTCTTATTGTCTTTTTTTTGTTGGGGACTGAATTAATTATCAGGTATTGTATTCATATTGATATTATTTTTTTGAAGTTTTATCATTTTTCAAAATGTAGTTTCATTAATAATTAAATATATTCATATTTTCTTATATTTACTTATAATAAATCACTTGTATAAATACATATTTACATATAAATGTAGTTTTTAAAAATATAAACCATCTGGAAATGAATAATTTTGATTCATTTCATTTAAAATAAATAATAATTTATTTTATTTACCTTATAAAAATTCATTAATTTGTATATATATACCTATATAAGTAATGTTTATATATAAACAAGAGTGTAAATTCCGCCTCTGAGGTGGCACGTTTTGGGGGTATGTGGAAATGGAACAACGAGGATAATCACCTATCCTTTTTTCCATAGATACGGGTACTTGTCGAGTTTACCATTTCTTCGTTTCATCCCGTTCAACATCATTATCCTTTAAATAAGGTTGAATTAACCCTGTGGGTAACTGTTGGTCCCAGTGGGTGATTGCGTCGGGGTCACGCACTCATGCAATCAGTCCTTCTCAGATATAGCTTTCTCAGATGGTCTCCAACGGGTTTATTCATGGATCTAAGAACACCCAAAAACCCTGGTATCCATGATTCATGGACCTACTTTCTAATGGAAGGCACTCATCAGATGACGATTTGGCCAACAATACTTAAGGAATCCATTGGTCGAGAGCATTGGAGGTTAGGCTCACCGCACCCTTCCGGGGTAGGATTGTTGCATGTTCTAGGACTCTCTTATAGATTTAATTCATGTTCATATGTTCGTGAATCCTTGGTTCATTCCCAAAGAGTGTGTTCATGGGATACCCTTGGTTTGAAATATATTCATAAGAATTCATATACATTTGATGCTACGAAGGCAATACTGACTTAGCCATATTATAAGGCGCTATAGAGTTTATCATTATCCAGGGAGGACAGAAGGTGACTTGATGTTGAGATCGGGCCCACAAGGAGGGATTCCTACATATCATCAGAAGAGGAATCAGAACCCACGTAGTTTGGAATGTGTGGGGATTATACATAGGAGTTTTCCATTTGACACACATGTTTGTGTGGACCCTTTATGGATGGACACCCTTTTTGAGCTCGGGCCTTCTAGCAGGCATCCTACGTATCCTGATTTGGTCAGGAATCAGAGTTCTCATAGTTCAGAATGTGTGGTGATGTTGTAATCCTCCCAAACCTTTAATCTCACGTGATTCATTTTCAGTGTGAGAAACAATAGGATTTTAAAGATTCAACAATGCACACACCTCCTCCCCTATTCGTCTGGGGGGGGGGGGGGACAACCCGCGGTGGAAGAGGCTGGGGTGACCGTGGGCGAAGGCGCGGAGCGATGAACCTTTCCATATGAAATGGAATTTAAGGTCACTGATGTTATTAATATTTTTTTAACTTTTTATATACCCTATTTACTTATTTTATATGAAATTTTCATAATTTTTGGGAAATATTAATGTTTAAATATTAAATATAATTTTTGAGCATTATTTGAATTCATCCAAATTCAAGTCAGTTTATGGTTTTAAAAATAACTATCACCCTGATAATCAAAATTGTGTGATTCTTGTTTTTTAGGATTAATTATTTAATTTCCCACATATAATTAGAAGGAATCATTGTCCAATTATGCCATTTGAATGGCCATATGGACCACACAAGAAGGCCCACAAAATTTGTGAAGAAATTGGACTAGCCATGAAGATTGAATTGCAGGGTTCAATAAGGAAGTATAAATTACTTTATTCTCATCCAACGTTTGGGGAACAATTCAAGGAGTCATTAATAAAAATTTCAAGGCCCAAATACAAAAACAAGGGGCCCAAATAAATATTTAATGTCCATCTCACCATTTTGGACGGGAATTAAAATCAAGACACTATTACTGAATTTTATCCTAATTTACTCATCAAATAAGGATGGTATTTTTCATTGTGAAAGATAATATAGGGGCGGCCAAATTTCTAGAATAAATTATTTTTATTTGAGGAAATATTCTTGTTCAAAAATCCATTCACATTTCAGACTTCGAAAAAGTGTTGATAAAAGTGGATATGTGAAAACTATTTAGTAAAATAGGCATATCTTTGGCTCCAAAATTCAAATGGCCTCCAAAATTTTAGGGATGATATAGAAAATCAATATATACAATTTTTAAGAAGATACTATCTCGATATTAGGATTTTTGAATGACCAAATTGGTGATGCAAGTGGAGAGAAAGATTTGGAATGCAAACAGTCAACCTTCGTGGGCTATAAATACAACCCCCTCTTTTCCTTGCATGTGGTTGGCATATCAGAAGAGAGGAGAATATATTGGCACGACCAAATATTTTCCAAAGGCTTGTTAGGACCTTCCATACTAAATTTTTCACTTGATATACCTTTATTCCACTCTTTTTTTTCATAATTTTGTGTTCCTTTCATTTGTAATTGCATAAGTTGTTTTTAATTTTGTTTGAATTTTAATGAAATTTTATTCTTCATATTCTATTTTAATCATCCACCCAATATTATTAAATATTAATGCTTTTAAAATATTTTAAATCAAGTTAAAATCCATTCCCTTCTTTCACTTTCTAATTCAATCTAAAGTTCATTTTTAAATCTCATCACTGTTCATGTGTGTATTTTCAACGCACAACTCTTTTCTTATCCCTTTATTTTCCTTATTTTTGTAATTCATCATCATAAATATAATAAACCAGATTACTAATCATCTTAATGGCTGAGTTTTTTCTAATTTTGGTTAGTTATAATTTAGGTATGTTAATTGATTGAGAACTTTTTCTAGATGAATATTCTTTGAATTAATATTGTGTATGTTGGACTTAACAAGTCATGGATTAATGACTTGTTTTGTTTAACGAGTGGTTTAAATGGATTATTGGAACCATAAATACACTACCCTAAACAAGATATGATTAATATTAGAACCCTAAGTTAAGTTTAGTCTTGGATTAAAGCCTTAACATTTGGGAATTCCAATCAACATCAACTTATGACATGAGTGTTAATTTAATGCAATATAAAGCAAGGATCAAGGATATCACAAGCTTAACTACCTAATGATGAACTCCCCCAAATATTTATCAAATTTTTAAATAAAAAACCAATCATTAATCACTTCATTTAAGCTCTACAAACAAACCCCCAATCAAAATACAATCAACTAAAAACAATCGACTATTAAAAGGTATCATCACCAAGGATTTGACCCGAGCACTTCTATACACATTAGCAGAGCATCAAAACCTTGAACGGTCGATAGGAGACAATCGACCACACTTTCCAATGACACCATTTATGGTGATGGTGCAGTTAATTAGTTGTTAGTTTTTGGTTATTGTAAAAAAAAATAGAATTTAAAAAAAATCGAGAAAAAACACAAAGAAAAACCCACATTCTCATAAAAATAATAAACAAAAAAAAAAACAAAGAAAAACCCACCTTACTCTTTCTTCCAAAGTCTATCTAAATTCCCCGTAGCCTCCAAAACAATCCCTCAGATTTGTTTGACCTTAAAATTGAGCTAACTCTTCACAAACTTAGGAGGGACATTAGGGATAATCAAATAATTCAAGAAGCAGTCCTCGTCCAACCAGTTGAATTAGAAATGTCCAATCCTAGGGAACAAAATCTTAAATAACTTTCTACCCCTGATATGAATTACCAACCTCTTGGTATTCAATATCCAAACATAGAGGCTCACTTAGAACTGAAATTGGGTTTGATTCATCTTCTCTCTCATTTCCACAGGCTAGCTGGTGAGGATCCATATCTCTACCTTAAAGAGTTCCAAGTGGTGTGCTCTACCATGAAGCCTCAAGGGGTTTTTGAGGAAAAAATAAAACTTAGAGCATTCCATTTTTTCCTTATAAAACTTCTCCAAGTCATGGCTTTACTACCTCCCTCTTGGTTCCATAACCACATGGAATGACATGAAGCTACTCTTCTTAGAGAAATTCTTTCATACTTCTCGTACTGCTTCTATCTAAAAGGAAATAAGTGGTATCCATCAATTCCCAAATGAATCACTCCATGAGTATTGGGAGAGGTTTAAAAAGATTTTGGAAACCTATCCACATCACCAAATACCTAACTAACTATTGATATAATACTTCTATGAGGGGTTATTTTCTATGAAGATAACTCTCATTTATGCTGCAAGTGGTGGTGCTCTTGTTGATAAAACTCCTGCAACTATAATAGATCTCATAAGCAACATGGCTGAAAACACACAAAAATTCCAAACTCGAACACATGATCGAGTCAAACAAGATCAAGATAATCAATAGATAGAGATCAACAAGATGACCAAGTGGATGAGTGAACTTATAGGTCTTGTGCGACAACTAGCTGTGGCGGGAAAAGCCCCAACCTCATCTTCTCTATAATCTCTGTTCCCTAGACCTATCAAGAACTGTGGAATCTGTAGCTCCCCATCTCATCCAACTGACACATGTCCAAAACTTCAATAGGATCCCTCTGATTCATACAGACCAATGGAGCTCAATGAATCATATGCTCAATGGAACCCCAACCCTCAACAATCAGGTCAGTTTGTTAGAAACTTCAAACAACCCCATTATGAGCCCTTCTCTTCTACATATAACCCTAACTTGAGATATGGGAATCGAATTTCTCATCCCCCTCAATACCCTCATCAAAACCCAAACCAATTCCAATATGAACAAGGTGGTGGTAACTTTCATCAAACTTATCCTTTTGTTCCTCAACCTCAAAGGAACAATCCTCCTCCTGGATTCCACTATCCCAATGAGCCTTCCCAATTCAAAAAACAATACAATCGCTTTCCCAAGAACCAAAATCAAGGCAATCCAAATTCGGGACAAGCCTCTTCTTCCAAGAAACCATGGTAAAGTGTAGTGGAATATCTTTCTTCCTTCACCCGTTCCAGCCTAAAAAATATTGAAACCCAAATTGGCTAACTTTCATCCCACTTGAGCCAACAACAACAATCAAATTCTTCCCAACTCCCAGCTCAACCATTAACCAACCCCAAGGGTAATGTAAGTGCAATTGAACTTAGATAAGGGAAGAAAATTGATATGCCTCATGACGAGTCCTCCAACTCCCCTTTAAATGTTGAACTAGAAAATGAAAAGAAAAAGAAACTTGAAAAGGAATCTAAATCCATTACCTTACCTCCTTCTATTACACTTAGGAACCCAATTCCTTTTCCTCAATCCATTTCTAAGCCAAATAAGTCCTTTAAACTCGATCCTGAAATGTTCGACATGTTTAGACGTGTTAAAGTAAACATTCCCCTCTTAGATTCCATAAAACAAATCCTTAAGTATGAAAAGTTTCTTAAGGAATTGTGCACCCATAAGAGGCAACTTAGGACCTTCAAAAATGTTTCCACCCAACAGTATATTCCCATAAAGTGAAAATATCCAGGGAACTTTATGGTTCCATGCCAAATTGGAAGTTCCAACTTTGATGATGCACTCATATACCTAGGATACTCAATTAATGTCATGCCCAAATCCATCTTCTCCAACCTTGGTCTTGGTCCCTTACATCCAACAGGTGTTGTCATTAAATTGGCTAATCAAATCACTGCTATTCATGAGGGTATAATTGAGGTTTTCCTTGTTCATGTGAATGATATTATCTTCCCTGTTGATTTCTATGTCCTTAACATGGAAGATGAGATGAAATCTTATAGATCTCCCTTAATTATAGGAATACCATTCCTAAGGATAGTTAAAACCAAGTTTGATGTCTATTCAGGCATATTATCCATGGAATTTGGTTACCAACTGGTCAAGTTAAACATTTTCCAAGCCATGCGATACCCATATGAGGATCACTCTGCATTCTAAATCCATGCTTCTAAGGAAACTTATGAGAGTCAATTGAACCCCATTCCATCATGTTTATCATGTTCCAATGAGAGAGGATCTTGTGAATTCTGCATCATGATTAAAAAAGTCATAAAGGGTACAATTTATGTAAACCTATCATTCATATACTCCATCAATCTAGAGGATCTTAAAAACTATCTTGAATCCCACATCAACTCTGATCTCTACTGCTCCACCTTAGACAGTATTAAGGAAAATGAACCTGAAGCAAATTAAATCCCTTCCTCCATTCTTGAGTTATCTAACCCAAAAATGAGAGATGATACTGATCTAAAACCTCTTCCTGAACACCTGAAATATGAATTCTTTTTCCACGATCACTCTTATCCTATCATTATCTCTGCTTCACTTACTAAAACTGAGGAGTCCAAACTTGTTTATGTGTTAGAGGAAAAAAATGCCTTAGGTTGGACCCTAGATGACATACCAAGAATCAACCCTGCTCTTTGCATGCATCACATCCATCTTGAAGAATCATCCAGACCAATTAGGCAACCAAAAAGAAGACTCAATCCACTCATCCTTGAGGTAGTTAGGGAAGAGATCACCAAGATTCTTCAAGATGGTATTATCTACCCAATTTCTGATAGTGAATGGGTTAGTCCAATTCAAGTCGTACCTAAAAAGGGTGGGATAACTATTATCACAAATGAACATAGTGAGGTGGTCACAACTCTAGTGAAGAACTAATGACGTGTGTGCATTGATTACCAAAAATTGAATGTTGAAACAATAAAAGATCACTACCCTCTTCCATTCCTTGAACAAATGATAGAAATATTAGCCAGAAAGTCACACTATTGCTTTCTTGATGGACACACCAGCTACTTACAAATCCCAATCACACCTTAGGACCAAGAAAAGACTACTTTCACACGTCCCTTTGGAACATATTCATATAGGATAATGCCTTTTGGACTTTTCAATGTTCCTAAAACATTCTAGAGGTGTATGATGAGTATCTTTTCTAAATTCATTGAACACTGCATGGAAGTCTTCATGGATGACTTTACCATTTATGGTGAGTCATTTGAATCATGCTTTAATTCACTCTCTCTAGTCCTTCAAAAGTGTGTCAAGTGTAACCTTGTGTTAAATTTTAAAAAATGTCACTTCATGGTTTCAAATGGGATTATTATAGGGAACATAGTTTCAAAATAGGGTATTGAGGTCGATCCTACCAAAATTGAGGTGATCCAATATCTTCCTGAACCTAGAACAGTTCAACACATTCGTTCATTCCTTGGTCATACCCATTTATATTGGTGATTCATCCATAAATTCAGTAGGATTTCCCTCCCACTCACTTGGTTTCTCCAAAATGATTTCACTTTCTATTTCAATGAGGTTTACAAGATAGCCTTAGTTGAACTCAAAATTGATCTTACATCTACCCTAATAATCCAACCCCCAGATTGGTCCTTACCCTTTGAGTTGATACGTGATGCTTATGATAGAGCCGTTGGGGCTATTCTTGGTCAAAAAAGAGAAAAGATTAGTCATGTCATCTATTATGCCTAAAAAACTTTTGATAAAACCCAATATCACTAAACTATGACTGAAAAGGAACTTTTAGTAGTGGTTTTTTGCTTTAGATAAATTATGGCCCTATCTCTTAGGTGCCAAAATCATCATCTTCATAGACCATTCTACTATAAAGTTCTTACTCAAGAATAGTTATTCCAAAATGAGGCTAATAAGATGGATCCTAATTCTCCAAAAGTTTGAACTTGAAATAAAAGATAGAACAGGAAAAGAAAACCCTGTGGCTGATCACTTGAGTAGAATTTATAATTCTTCTCATTCAAAAATCATTGATCCTAAATTCCCCACTGAGCACCTTTTATCTCTCACTCCAAAAATACCATGGTATGACCCAATTGTAAATTACTTGGTTTCAAGTGTTTTTCCTGATTTATTTTCAAAATAACAAAAAATGAAGTTTAAAAGTGATTCAAGATACTATTTTTGTGAAGAAAATAAACTTTGGAAAATTAGGGCAGACCTGGTAATTAAGAGATGTGTTGATGAAAATGAACATTCTTCCATCTTAGAATTTTATCACTCATTTCCCCGAGGTGGCCACTTTGGACCACAAAGGACCTCCCGAAAGGTCTTAGACTCTAGATTATTCTAGCCTTAACTCTTCAAGAACTCACATGAGTTCTATCAATCATGTCCCACTTGCCAAAAGTTTGGCACAATTTCAAAGAGAAATGAAATTCTCCAAAAGCATTTAATCTTTTGTGAGATCTTCAATGTTTGGGGAATCAATTTCATGGGACCTTTACCCCATTCCAATGGATTATCATACATTCTTCTGTGGTTGATTATGTTTATAGATGGGTTGAGTCCAAAACCACTAAAAAGGTTGATTCACATACTGTTAGTGAGTTCCTAAAGACACACATCTTCCACCAATTTGGCATACCATGTGACTTGATAAGTGACTTAGGAACCCATTTTTGTAATATAACCATGGAATATATTTTGAAAAAGAATGGAGTTATACATAAAAATTGAACTGAATATAACCCCCAAACAAATGGAATGGATGAACTTTCTAATAGAGAAGTCAAAAGAGTGCTTGAGAGAATTGTTAAGCCCACTATAAAAGATTGGCCTGAAAGACTTGGTGAAACACTTTTGTCTTATTGAACTTCCTATAAAACACCCATTGGGATGTCTCCTTTTAGGACAGTTTTTGGTAAAGTGTGTCACTTAATAGTTTAAATTCAACATAAGTTATTTTGGGCTATGAAAACTTGTAATTTTGATTGTGAAAAATCAGGTGAAGAAAGATGGTTGTAGTTGACTGAATTGGAGGAGCTTCAACTTGATTTATTTGAGAATTCCAATCTGTACAAAGAAAAGGCTAAGGTACTCCATGACAAACACATCCTGAGAAAGGTATTCCATGAAGGTGAAAAGGTATTTCTCTTCAACTCTCAATTTCAGCTTTACCTAGGTAAGCTTAATTCTCGTTGGGAAGGTCCTTTTGTTATTACTAATGTTTACCCATTTGGTGCAATGCAAGTCCAATCCCCCTCTTCAAAAAGGACATTCACAGTTAATGGACATCGGTTAAAGCATAACCATGAGAGGACACACAATCTTGGAACCACATCGACTTCCATCAGATTCACAACTTCTATAGTAAACACACTACTAGATGGAGACATTGACCCACCAAATCCAAACCAGGGGGCACCTCTTTACCTTTAACTCTTCTTCCTCCTTATCTCTCTCTCTCTCTCCCTTTTTCTTCTTCTTCCTCTCTTTTTCATTTTTACCACTTTCATCATCAAACCTTTTCTTTATTTTTCTCTTTCTATTTTGTGTGGGTGTGTATTTTAAAAACACTAAAAAAAACTAAAAAAATAAAAAAAATTAAAAAAAAAACAAAAGAGTCATACTTACTCACCATCAAGTTTTTAAATTTTGTCCAACCATTTTGGGGAGTCAAAAGACATGGTTTCATCTCAAATATTTTGTGGTTTCTTCATAAATTTGAATAAAGAATATTGTGTCAAACCCAAAAAATTTTGAATGCTCAATTTTTTATTTGGAAAATGATTTTCCTCACTCGTGAGGAACAACATTTTCTTTCATACCAAGGCCACCTATAGCCATCTTTTCAAAATGTGTGTTTTTCACCCCCATTTGTGAGTCTTGAGTTTTTGGACCTTCAAGATGAATTTCCTACTTTAGTGTGCATTAATATGATCGAGGAATTTTATGAACCCCATGATAATTATAATATAAAAATATTCTCCCATTAACCATAAATTAATCCTCCTTTTGAAATCCCCTCTAAGCCTATGAAAAAATTTTATTTTATAGGCACATTACAAGCCCAATACCTTACCCCACCAAATATATACATGGATTTTCAGTGCATTATTTATTAAAATTTAAGTGTGGGGGGAATGGATTTCATTTTGGGTGCCCTTTTATTGATTTTAAACATGTTATTATATGCTTGATGGAAAGCATCCATTTTAGTGTGGGTAATAGGTTATCATTCAGTGAGTTTGGGAATGTATATATTTTTTTTCTTGTTCAAATTTTATTGACAAGTGTTCAAAAAAATAAAAAAAATAAATAAATAAAATAAAATAAAAAAAATGAATAAAAAAAGAATTGGTTGTTTCTTGGGTGGGTCAAAAATCACTCTTCTTCAACCTTTGATCTTGTTATAACTATTACAATTAGTATCATGAGGATATCAATCATGGGTTGGGATATGAGTGTGAGATCTATTTCAACTTCAACTTTTAAAAAATGCAAAAAAGAAAAAGAAAAAAAAAGAACACTTATATCATTGAAAGAATTTTTGTGTTTTGTAAATATTCTATCTTCTCATTCCCTTCAAATATTTTTTCACTTTTGTTTCTTGATTCACACAATTGTTCCCTTGTAAATATGTTTTTCCATTTATATCCATGTTTTATTTCAAAAATATTGTGCATTTATTTTTCCATGTTGGTGTTTTACCCCACTTTCCACTCTTTTAAATACTGAATTCCTACCATACTGTAGCCACATAAAACCCCCTTCGAAATACCTCCTGATTATTATGAACTTTAGGATAGGGAATGGAAGCTGAGAGATCTTTCAAACTCTAATATTTTCACTTTTGGTTTATGAAAGAGTGAACCTCCATTAATGAATTTTATCATCTTGAGAGGTGTGAGTTATGAGTGTCCACATTTTCCATTTCTAAATTTGAGCATGAAAAATGATTTTTTTTTGGAACATGATTTCTATAGCAGGAACTGTAGCAGGAACTGTGTAGTACTGTAGTAGGTACTGTAGCAGGAACTGTAGAAAGCACTATTTGGCACTGTAGTAGCCGAGAATATTCCCCATTTTGGGCCTTTGGGCCACCGATTTTGTCCTTGAGTCCTTTAAGGCCTTCGGGCCACCCAGGACTTTGGGTCAATAAGGCCTTACAGCCACCTCAAGGCCTTCGGGCCACCTTAAGTGTAGATGCAAACCAGACAAACTATAAGGAACAAGCATCAGAAGGAGGACGAGAAAGGAGATTTCACCAGTGCAGAAGCTAAAAAGATTACAAGAATGAGAGGGTATAACACTTTCCATCAGGACAAGTCTGTGCATGCACGGGAAAGCCTAACCGAACAGCCATGTAAAGGTGGAGAGCTGATTTCACGATGAAGATGCTGAGGAGGAGCAGTTCCAAGTAGTTAGTCTGGGTTGTATGTAATGTTTGAATCCTATTGGAAATTAATTCCTCTAAGGCCTACGGGCCATGTAATACTTATGCCTACGGGCCTTGTAAGGGTTCCACCTCACCCCTTGAAAGGTGGATTATAAAAAATCAATTAAATATAAAGGCCTTCAGGCCATTGGAGAATAATAACTATCACCATATGGATCCAAATGGTGTGGTTATTTTTTATAGGATTCCCTAATCAATTTACTACAAATAATTATAAGGAATAATTGGCCAATTCTACCATTTGAAGGGCCATATGGACCACACAAGAAGGACCACAAAATATGTCAAGAAATTAGACTAGCCATAAAAATTGAATTGCTGGGATCAATCAGGAATTAAAAATTACTTTAGTCTCATCCAACGTTCAGGGAACAATTCAAGGAGTCATTAATAAAAATTTCATGGCCCAAATCTAAAAATAAGGGGCCCTAATGAAGATTTTAAGTCCAGCCCACCATTCTGGATGGGAATTAAAATCAGAACACTATTCCTGAATTTTCTCCTGATTTACTCATCAAAACTAGATTATATTTTCTAGTCATAAATATAAGATATTTTAGGACAACTTTTTAGAATAAATTATTTTTATTTGAGGGCATATTATTGTTCAAAAACCCATTCACATTTCAGCCTTTGAAAAAGTGTTGATAAAAATGGACAGGTGAAAACTATTTAGTAAAATAGCCATATATTTGGCTAAAAATGTCCAATGGACACAAAATTTTTAGGGATGATAGTATACATAATTATATACAACTTAGAAGAAGAGAATATCTGTATATTCAGCTGTATAAATGGCCAAATTGGCAATTCAAGTATAGGGGAAGATTTGGAACAGTCCACCTCATTGGGAAATAAATACAACCCCCTCTTCTCCTTGCATGTGGTTGGAATTTCAAAATAGAGTAGAATAAATTAGCACAACCAAAGATTTTAAAAAGTATTGGGAGGACCTTACATACTCATTTTTTCACTTGAGATACCTTTCCTCATCTCTTTGTTTTCATTTACTTTTGTGTTCCTTTTATTTGTAATTGCGTAAGTTGTTTTCAATTTTGGTTGAATTTTAATGCAAGTTTCTTATTCATATTCTGTTTTAATCATCCACCCTATATTATTAAATATTAATGATCTTAAAATATCTTAATTCAAGTTGAAACCCCTTCCCTTATTTCTCTTTCTCATTCAATCTAAAGTTCATTTTTAAATATCATCACTGTTCATATGTGTGTTTTTGATGAACAACTCTTTTCTTATCCCTTTATTTTCATTATTTGTATAATTCATCATCATAAATATAATAAACCAGATTACTAATAATATCAATGGCTGAGTAAATCTATAATTGGGGTGAGTTATAATTTAGGTATGTTAAGTGATTGAGAACTTTTTCTCGATGAATATTCTTTGAATTAATATTGTGTATGTTGGACTTAACATGTCATGGATTAATGAATTGTTTTGTTTAACGAGTGGTTTCCATGGATTATTGGAACCATAAATACACTACCATAAACAAGATATTATTAACATTATAACCCTAAGTTAAGTTAAGTCTTGGATTAAAGCCTTAACACTTAGTAATTCCAATCAACGTCAACTTGTGACATGGGTGTTAATTTAATGCAATATAAAGAAAGGCTCAAGGATATCAAAAGCTTAACTACCTAATGATGAACTAAACCCAATATTTATCAAATTATTAAATCAAACACCAATCATTAATCAATTCATTTAATCTCTGCAAACAAACCCCCTAATTAAAATACAATCAAATTAAAACAACCGACTATTAAAAAGTATCATCACTGAGGATTCAACTTGAGTGATGTTATATACATTAGTAGAGCATCAGAACCATGAAAGGTTGATAGGAGACAATTGACCATGCTTTCATTCATGTAGACCTGCCTTAGAAGATTGGGGACTTACCGTAGTGGGAGGGCCCCAGATCATGTTCTGGAAAGGGGAGGAGTTTCATCCTCATGAAAAGGGGGAGCGAACATAACCCCTTCGACTGATCACTATTCCTCATTGAATGGAAAAGAAAGTGATCACCCCTTATCCTAAGAAAAAGAAGGTTCACGTCAGTATCCCAAGGTTGGACTCTGGGTTACTGTGGGAATGTATCCTTACAGGCATTCCCAAAGCCCGCACATTTATTAGGAGGGCCTTCGTGACTCTGCTTACCGTGGGTATGTAGACTCAATAGGGCGCATTGATGCACCCCATGGTCTGATCATACAGGTTTGGCAGATTTGGAGGAGGATTTATCCTAGTACCTAAGGACTGGTTAGTGGAGGGATCATGGAGTACTGGATGATAATAAAGGGGTGAGGTTAGAATTGGAAGGAACAATACCCAAAAACACCCCATTCCACGTACTGATTTCTAATGCAGGATGGGGAAGGCTTTTCATACCGTTGTGGTATGCAGACATGAGGGACATCCACATACTGATGTGGTACGTGGGCATGGGTACCTCTAACTGCGTACCAGTGTGGTACATAGCTCACTGTGCCGCTTTGGGTTACATCCGCATACCGATTGAGTACGCAGCGCCGGGTCCCATCCGCGTAGTGGTACACCATGCGGGGAATCATACCTAAGGAGGGTTTGGGGGATTACCATTCTCAAAAAATTCATACATGAGCAGTATTTGGTTCTTGGTTCACCAGTTGGGTTCACAGTTCTATTATTATTATTCGATTCCCCCATTTTTATAGTTTGCGGTTGGCTATACCTGTAGAGGAAGTGGTTCCCGGTTCGTGATCCATCAATGAAACAAGACAAAATCCAGAGGGCAACCTCTGAGTCTCCCTCAAGATTTTGTTGTCTGTCCTTATCTCTGTCCGTATCCTCTTTTCCTCTTCTACTATTCTCCTTTTATAGAGCATTAGAGCGATCGTATCTACTGGACACGCGATACCATTTGCGAAGGCCCATTGAAGCAATATTCTGAACCACGAAAGATTTGGTCAACTAGGGTTTACAGAGGATTTTTTCACAATAATGGTTCATAGAACCCTGCTAGTCTGCTTAATCTGTGAACTGAGGGGTTCGCGGCATGGTACACTGACGATCTTCTACACAGAACTCCTTCGGTTGACGCGGTTTGTGGTTTTCCTTGCTCACTAGCCATCGCTTCGTGGGCCAGTAGTTCGTAGACCGTTCTATATACTTGGTGGTTCACAATCCATTTTCTTCATGTATCTTTCCTAGTGATGGTACGTGGGCCATTTGAAAACTTGAATTCGTTCAAGTTCCTTCAAATAAATGCAACTCAATTTGAGTCCCTTCACCTTGATAAACTTATAGAAGTACTTGATTCCTTCCAAAAAGTGATTGCGGGGGTATTTCATCTCCTTGGAGAAATTTTCAGGACCCTACAAATGACACCCATCAGAATGGTGTCCATTTGGAATGAAAAGGGGACTATTTTGATGTAGAAATGGTCCTGAACTGAAATGGTTTGTGGTAGAATAGGTAGACCCGGTAGGAGGGGACCACACCTATATATAGAGTCCATGACATTTGTCTTTTACTATTTCTCATAGTGAAAAGTGATCCCAATTTCTCGGCCTCCTTCACTATCGCGTACTGTGATCCTTGCAAAAACCACATTCGTTAACTCCTATATATGTTCCATGAACTGATTTCCTCTCCATTTCCCCATCCACGTACCACATTTTGGTTTCTGTGAATAGGTCTGTGGAAATTTAAAACTTAAAATCTAGATTTCACATGGAAGAATGCTACGCGGCTGACTTTTTCGCATACCAAACTTGAATCCATGAAACAAACCTCAAAAAAAATTATTACAAACTTAAATTTTAATCCACAACTTCTGAATGCAAACTTAACTGAGGCCAAGGTTCAAAGTCTCTACATTTTTCAGACTGTTTTATTCACTGGACAATGGTTTGTAGGCCTGTGCCTCACAGTCATTCTATGTACCATGGCTATACGTGCTGAATTGCATCTGTGTACCGTAGCTATAGGCAGAGTAACTTCCGCATGTCATGCTGTATGCATAATGATCTTTCCATGTACCACTTTTAGGAACAGACCGCGGAGCCTTTTGTGGACATGTTTTAAGTCCTTGAGCCATATTTTTTTTCTTTTTTATATCCTTTTCCCAATTTTTTTATCATACTAACTTATCATTAGCTTCTAGGTCTTTCTATGCATTCTACAATGGCTGATTCATAGGCTGTTGATAAATTGACGAAGATGAGGGTCGCCATGGTGAGGAATAGTGATGATAATCTTCAAATCCACATCATTACTTGTGACAGCTTTATGATGGTATTTTTTATGAAAGAGCTTCTAGATTACCCATTGTCTATATAGTTTCCACTTTATGACTTTGGTCTTCCCGCCAACGTTCCACTGTCACTGCCTGACCCTGACATCCCTTTCGTTCTTTTAGAGGCACCACAAGATCATGATCATGCCAACATTTCCCCAACTAGAGAAGTCATCGTCGCTCATATTCAGGAAATTATTTTAATATTGCAAGGTTCGACATGGACTCAGGGAAACTACGGGTGCCACAATGGTTTCTTAAGACTAGACATCTGAGAATAACCATCCATTATCAACATCTATTGAGAAAATCCAAGTGGCGGGTAGAGCACCCAGTGGGATTTGCGGGCTGGGGGATGTTTCTATGATGGGTGGGTCTGGGAGTTTTGGGTGCATAAAACTTGTCTGGAGTCCCCAAACTGGCTGGAGGTGGTGGCATTGCACCAGGAAGCCTAGATGTCTCAGTTTGCAATCTTCTCTCTGGGTGAAATATTTTCAGAATTGTTGATATGCTGATGTTCGAGCACCAACTCCTTTCACCTAATACATAGAGAGGTGGGGATCAGTCTGTGGGACATCTACTAGCTTGGAGGTCTCCCTATCCTCAGAGATATGTATGATGAGTTTCTCCCAATAGCCACCACATGGAATGAAACTAATCACGTGTGTCCTTTGAGAAAGAGTTTATTGGTCATGGCAGTGGGATCACTGGATCATCCCCTCGAGGCTCATTCCCCCATCCCATTCGAAGTGTGGATAAGGTTATTCTTATATAAAAACAAACCTAATCCAAAGGCATGCCGCAGTCGAACTCACCCAACCCGTCAATCCCACCAAACTCTAGGTTCATATTGTGCTACCCTTGAAGTAGGGCGGTATGCCACATGGGGATATGAGCTTTGACCTGACATTTCACCTGCACTTAGGCTAGAAAGTTTCCTCACCATGTTCTTAAGTGTATGGATCTTACCATCCTGTGATGTATACATCGGGGTTCTGGCCTACACCTTGATGATGGTGGTCACACTAGTGGAGGGTCGACCCATTAATTTGGCCCTTTCTACCCTCACCCGAATTTATGAATTATTGGGAAAAATTCAGGAAGGCAGGTCTCTGCATCGTCTTAGGGGACTGTTACAATTCCTATATGAGTGGATGGCAGAACACTTCCCCTATTATGAATATTGACATACCACATGGGTTCCCCATTCTGACTTTCATCCTTCCCTTCTCAACATTTATGTTGTTCATCCCAGGACTTTGAATATTACTGATACGGTCGAGATTTTGAACGATGCTTCTTATTTCTCATTCGCACTGTATCCTACCCCTCATGGATCATTGAGAGGTGACAGAGGGGGTTCCTTATAGGAATGTTCATACCTCATCAATCTTTAGAATGATATGCTCACCGCCTGTGTAGACCGAGTGGTTATTTGTGCACCATACCCCCTACTGGTTTGCCAGGCAGTTTAGATGCCTTCAACAGACTACGCTACTTCCGATTTTTCGACTAAGGGGAGAATCTCATCCTGTGGTTCTCCACCAATTGTGGATTATGACGATGCATTAAGGTGATACTATATATATTATCATTCCTAAATCGATGGGTCCCGCCTTCCTATAATTGAAGTATGCCCAACTATGGGTCAATTATTACCCCATGGGGATGGTGAAAGAACTAGTTCGGAGTGTACAAAAACCCTTGACTATTTTCTATCTCGTTATTGCCCCAACAACAACACCACACATTCCTTTTATTGTGAGAAGTGTGACAATTATGCCTTCTACTTTTGTCCCTCCAGTAACTAAGATGGATACACCTCCCACTCCTGCTCTTGTGGTAAGAAGGTGTTCGTTCCATCATAAAAAGAATCTGGGAGGGGTTTCATCAATACAAACCATTTTGGTGGGGATCCATTCAGACTACTCCCCTCATGTGGATATTTCCCAAGATCTTAATGAGAATGGAACCTGTCAAGTATTTCCAATCATCCTAGATACCGCAGTTAGTCCTCTGCATCTGACTCCAATGGCTGGGCCATCTGAGGGAAAAGAGAGTCTCCCGCCTTGGGTGACTATCCTTAGGTCCCTCTCTACTCCTATGTCAATGGTTCTTGCTTAAAAATATGTGGTAGTAGGGGATGATTGAAGTACCAATGCTGTGGAGAGACACCAGGAAGTGCTCAAAGAGGCATGACACCAATTACATTCCCTTGCTGTGAATACAACCCTAGCCAATTTCGCCAACGAGGGTGAAAATTTTTAGCAGTTATTTACTAATATGGGTTCTAGTGCTTTTATTATTAGCACCTTCACTTACTTATTTACCAAATTGTCATTTCCTGAGAAGACCACACCTACTGTGAGGACAAGCTAGCTAGGTTTAATTCTTACCATCACCAGGTAGAAACCTTTAGAGATATTTTAGAATAATTTGATCATCTGATGGCCGAGGAGTTGAAGGCCTGTGATTTGGTGGCGGCTCTAGAGGAAGAGATTCAGGAGTGCGAAGCCCACACAACCAGGTTGAGGGAGAAACTAGCCTCTTTTTGCGCTAATTATGAAGCCATCTAGAAGAAAGTACAGGGCCTTAAATCTATCCTAGAGTGGGTATGTCCGACAATCAAAGTTAAAATGGAGGAAAGAGATTCTTTGGAACAGACCATCAAAGGCCTGTGGTAATCACTTGCAATTTTTTGGAAAGGGAAAACTGGGCCCTGTTGTAGTTCTGTCCCAAATTACGGCATGTACCCTCTCCCTATTTTTTTTACTCTGGAGAGACTCTAAATTGGGGATGTTCCTCCATTTTTTATAAACCTAATGAAACAGATTTGGATTTTAAATATCTCTTCTCTACCTTTTCTTGTCAACACCATTTCAATCAAGTGTTAATTTTAAACCATGACTTTAAATTAGTAAACTAAGATAACCAAATTGAGCTCTACTTTTTACCAGATCTAAGGGACTCAGTGATCTTAGTTCGACTATTGATGAGGTGGAATGGAATACATCACAACCTTTTATGTCTTTTTCATTATTACCATAATTTTTTTCCTAAGCCTGCTTGTTACAAGCTTAGCGGGAATAACTTGGATTTTTCTTCAGGCGCCCTTTGTGGGTTTCTGACCTAACAAGATTTGCACATTTTTTGATGGATCAATGCATTTTTTTAGAAAACCATTACTCAAATTTTACCCATAGGTGCCTTTGGAGGATTTTACCACTAGCGAGTATAAAATATTTTTTTCTAGAAGTTCACATTCCTACCAATCAAACTTAATACTGGTGTTTTAGGTCGAAAAACTTTGACTAAACTTAACAAAGTAAGGCCTAAACTTGGGACTGTTAGTTTGGAATGTTCTAGTATCCTTCAGACATGTGTGAGGAATTTTTCATGACCATGTATTTGTGGATTCCGGACATGCATGAGTCTCAGGAGCTACTTTAGGCATACAGAGGTAGGAAAGGACCCTCCTAGAGATGCATTTTCCTTTGATTGACAGTCATTTTTGTGGGTGACATATGAAGATCCACTAGTGCATGATGTGTATAGTAAATCAAAGGTGTCTCTAGGACACTGACCTTCTATTTCTAATGGCCTAGTGGGATTTTCTACATTTTGGATTTATCTTGATGTTGGGAGCCACAATAGGTGGCTGGCTTGAGTATTGTTTTATGGGAACATCAGGTTCATTCATATCAGACTTGAGTGGGAAATTATTCCTGCACATTTCTTACATGCATGAGGGAGAGTGGGTAAGTGGTCAGTTCCATTAAGAGTCTTTTCTATGTCAGGGTAACTTAGGAAAAAGAAGGTATATAAGCTGTCATATAGGAGTTTTCTAAATCTAGGGGGTGTGATATGATGTGAATGTAATTTGAGAATATGAAGGCTAGAAAGGACTCTCCTAAATTTGATTTTACTTTGATTGATGGAAATTTTTGTGGGAAATATATGTAGATCCCCCAGGGAATGATGTGAATAGACAAGAAAAGGCGTCCTTAGGACACTGGCCTTCTGCCTTTGATGGCCTTTGAAAACTATGGAGATTGGGAACTTTCTGAATGCGGTGCATGGACTTCGACCAGGGGTGCCCCTAATAACAACAGGAGGATTTTTAGCTGAGATTATTTAGGGAAACTCGGAAACAAGTTGGGGAACTCTTACTTTTCATGCGGATCAACTTCGCACATGTGAATATGATATCTTTTAGAAACCTCAAAATAGACTAGAGGTAAATCGGACCCATATGTTCTAATATATCCAAGATGTGTGGAAGGAGGAAAATGTAAACCATGAATCCAAGGTCCCTTGAATTAGGAGGGATGGAATAAGGATTGGAATCCATTTGGAGTACTGAGATAGGAGAGGACTCTCCTAAGAACGAGTTTTCCTTTGATCGATGACCATTTTTTGGGCGACATATGCAGAGCCACCAGGGCATGATGTGTATAGTCAATCAAAGGTGTCCATAGGACACTGGAATTCCATCCCAGATGGCCTTGGAGGGTTATAAGGATTCAAGATCAATCAAAGCACAAAGTTTGGAATATGGGAAGAACATATACGTACATATTGGGGACATTTGGGATGTGAATTATTCATGGAATGGTGTCCCTTACATCGATCTAACCCATACACATGCTGAGGTATTCCTTCTATCTTTGGGATACCCAACCATTTAACATCACATGGCTCAAACATGAGGTTACTCTCGGGGGAGGGAACCGTGATATACCTTTTAGGGTCATGCTGTTAGAACCAAATTTCTGGGCTATTTTTCCATAATGTCACAGCGGATCTCTTACTAAGATCCCTAAGCTCACATGAGCTATGCTCAGTGTGAGAAACAAGGGATTACAAGGGTTCCATGTCACTGTCTAAGAATAGTGAATTCAATATTAGGGGGTTGTAGATGCCGAAAAGTGCTTAAGTGTTATAGAAAGTTTTGAAATGACAAAACAAAGTCATATTCAGACCCGGAGACCCATTCCAGGGGGCCTGGAGGTGGTGCGCAAAAAAAAATGGTGAAGCGCGTGAAAAAATCTGTCCCGTGTGGAAAGTACCGGGATTTACGAAGAGTCTCAGTACCAGCGTGAAATAATTTCGCGCCCGCGCCCTGCGCGGTTGGAATTTCGTACTGCCGCCTCTATCATGGAATAATTACACTCCGACCTGTATTTTGCTCCCCCGATTTCTTATAAATAAAAGGTTAACCCATTACTTTTCGAGGATAAAGAATCTGAACCGGATCTCGTGGGCGTAATTGGCATTCTGCGCGCGCAATATGGCCTTCAGGTACGGTTCTTTCCGTGCCCAGTCACCCCGGGGTCCACCTTCGTGCGAGATCCCCTTTAGCTTACACTGAATTCCAATCCCTTTTGGGTCTTCCGATTGTGCACAATTCCTTCCAATGCACGTAGGCTGGTCAATTGCGCACAATTCTTTCCATTGCGTTCACCCCTTGTCCTTTCGTGCGGCTTCTGTTACTTGCGCACAATTCACTCTCCTTGCGCACAAAACCTCTACCCCCCTATTTTGTGCAAGCATCACTGCTTTTGCGCCATCTCGGGGCTTTTTTGTGTCGGGATCCTTTATTTCATGCTAACCTCAAGGTCTACATGCAATTCACTGGGGGCCTTCACCTCGATGCTCCCCGGGTTCCCCCTTGCACGAGCGCCCAATTCCCTTCTTCTGGGTGCCATTCCTAGGTGTCTTGTGCACCATGGACATCTGCATCATACATGGTTTTCCCGTACAACCTTCTAGGCTTGTACGAAGTAACTTAAAAGTCCCTTGGACAATTCTTCCCGTTGCATTGATTCGCCTCATGCTTCTTTACATAGTCAAGCTAACAGCTATTGCTTCTTCACATAGCCACGCTAACGTGGACCCCTCGATGGTTCTCTCCATGACACCCCCTTGCCACGACATTTTCGATGACTTACCTCCCTCAAGGGGCAGGGGGTACTAGTTATGTAAGTCCTAGGGGTGTGGAAAAAACCCACCTCGTCCAAGATGCATGAAGTTAAACTGCCAAGAACCTCGTCCTTAACACATGACATTAAACTGTGACCTTACCCCATTCCTCACACGTAGGGACCCCCTGCCTCAGACATTCTCCATGCTTACTCATCTCCACAGGGATGGGATCATCCCTCACAAGGGGTGATTTATTGGAGTGGAGTTTGTCCGAAGGGAAGGGAAACCACCTTGGTGTAAGCCCCTAGCTTTTATTGCATAAGGCAGCACCCCTGCTCCTCCTCACTTCCTCAGTGCTAAGACCAGCAGAGGGCGTGATAGGAAATGGGGCCCTCATTTTTTCATTCCCAAATCCCTCTCCTATTGTGCTTTGTCACCCTTGGGCCTCCATCCCATAGTAAGTCCCGACACCATGGGCCGCTCAACGTGTAATTCCCTCCTCATTTCCCATAGACGCACCCTTCGTGACATGATCGTCAGGTCTTTACTGTGTCTTGTTTCTCACACCGAGCATGACTCCCATGATCTTAGAGTAAGCACCGACCATGACACACCATGGGCCACCTCAGAGTGTAAGACCCAAACTCCCTTGTCTGAGCTTCATGACGTTAAACTACCAAGCACCCCCATCCCGCATGATATTTAACTGTATACCTGAACTACGGGGACTTTGATCCATGCTAAGGCATGGTACATAGGAATCCTCCATGAGGTTCAAGCCCCACAACCTTAGGCCACCTTAGAGTGTAATCCCCAACCATCCCGAACTATAGGGACTTTGATCCATGCTAAGGCATGGTATATAGTAAGCCTCCATGAGGTTCAATCCCAACAACCATTGGCCCCGACCATCTCCGTGTCGGTGTGCCAAGCCCCATTTCCACCTTGGGCCGCCTTAGAGTGTAATCCCCAACCATCCCAAACTATGAGGACCTTGATCCATGCTAAGGCATGGTACATAGGAAGCCTCCATGAGGTTTAATCCCAATAACCATTGGCCTCGACCGTCTCTGTGTCGGTGTGCCAAGCCCCATTTCCACCTTGGACCGCCTCAGAGTGTAAGCCCCAACCATCCCGAACTACAGGGACTTTGATCCGTGCTAAGGCATGGTACGTAGGAAGCCTCCACGAGGTTCAAGCCCACCACCCGGTCATTTCGATCCCATTCACGTCGGTTCACCAACACCATGGGCCGCCTTAGAGTGTAAGCCCCATACCTTTCCCGCATGACATTAAACTACATTCACCTGAACTATGTGGACTTTGATTCCCTGCCACGGTGATACATAGGAAGCCTCCATGAGGTTCAAGCCCAACACCCATGTATCATCCTGATCTCTCCCTTGAGCCTATGTGTCTCGGGAAGCTCATGCCCCAACCCGGAGGTTCCACTTCTTCTGGGTCACATCCATGCATCCATTATCACGGGTTACCTCCTCAGCTATCCCATCATTCCTTTGAACTATGTGGACTTTGATTCCCTACCATGGGGATATGTAGGAAGTATCTTCGAGGCTCAAGCCCAAAGCCATCACCCATCCTGATTCTTACCCGGGCCACCACATCCCAATGAGATCATGCCACATCACTCCCCTCTACAACATTCGGGAAGCCACCCACGTGCTGGTCCCAACATTGGTGTTCCCTCCAGGGGGTTCTACAATCTGATCCACTCTAGCTAGTGTTCCGATCAGTCCAATCCTTCTTCGCGGGACGTTAAACTTGTGGCATACCCCGTGTTAAACATGGGAAGCTGAGGAAAACCTGAGATACATGCCTATGGCATACAATTCCCTGTGTTCGATGTGGGATTCCTTGGGATCCCGCAACCTTGAGAGGCCCTATAATAAGGGACAGAAGATAGACATGCCAATCCCCAGTGTCAAGACATGCCAATGATTCCCCAACGTGAGTACTCTCCTAACTAAAGGTTGGTTCCCTGACCGGACCCCTTGGAAGATCTTGACAGAAGTGGTGTAATTAACTGGTGTCCATGAAGATATGGCATCGGGAAGAGCTTCACGAACTATGTCTTAAATATATGAGGGAGACCCGAACTAGGTGACGAGCTCTGAGGAGGAATCCACGGAAGGAAGAACCGACATCCCATCATCCCGTTTCAATCAAGGGGCAGATGTACCTGAATAAGGAGCAGATGCCACCCGCCTTTGGAAAGTGGGAATGCTGGGTAACAGCAGCGTGTCCTCTGTGTGACGGATGCACGCACCCTTGTGAAAGCATTGGAAACCGAAAATAGTGAACCCGATGTGAAGGTCCTCTCCTCATCATGGAGTCTAGTAGCGTTTGGGGCATCAGTAGATAAGCATGTCATATGAACTTTTCATCCTGTACCAGGTCCCACTAAGTAGGCTTGGCATGAAACTCACCAGAAGTTGGGATAGTCAGGACGTTGAGCATTCCATTCTATGACGTTGTCACCATGGATCCTTCTTACCGGCCACAGAAGACAGAACGACGCTGGGGAACTAGTTTTCAATTCCTTTTCCTAGTAGTGTTAATGAGTTCATCTCCCTACTTTTAGGAACCAAGTTATTGCATACGGAGTTCGATCACCTGCCCACCGGTGCAGGGGCAGGGGAAATATCGAAGCAACTTCCCTGCACGGTTTTACCTCTTCCAGGATGGCTTCGATCGCCATGAATGCTAGGCACACATGCCCCCTCTCCCCATTAGAGATTATCCAGCGAAGGGTAATTAATTACCTTGTATGTAGGTATGAGGAGGAGGGGGTTATCCCCACCAAGGGTATGGACCATTTGGATCTCGAGGAAAATTCACCTCACCGTCAAAGCCGCCCCTGAGGGCCATGTAGGGAGCCACTGCTCCCCACCCCAACATTCAACCGTTTCAGGAGCTTGTCCTCAGAATGCTTTAACAGCTCCCTCCCCTACGCTGATGAAGCAGGGGATATCTGGGCCAGCCCAATCAGAGTCCCGCTTCAAGGGATCCTAGTGAGGTCCCCCACTAGGCTGCATCATCACCACCACTCGGTTCCCTAAGCTGAGGAGCAGGTAATCCACACGCCTGCACCACTGGCACCAGTCCATCTGACCTGACGCTAGCGTCGAGCATGAGCAGAAGAAGACGCTCTCCACGGGGTGTCAACGTCAGTGACTACTGTGGCCCGAGCCACTGCTGACTCACATCCCCAACTCCCGACATACGTTGAGCAGGGGCAGCTATATTCCCGACCCGGATCGAGGCCCCAACCTCCCCACGGGCAGTCTGGGACGACTCTCCTAGTCGTCGACGTAGGTGATGGCCGCTGCGGACCAATTCGTAGCAATGCCACCTAGTGTGAGGGCCTACCCCGTGCCGCCATTACAGAAGGTGCACGCCCTCCCTGCTTTCGACCCCATCTTGGAGGTCTTCCCGGTGCTTCCCCATGACAACAACACTCTATGTGGGGGTCTCTTCTGTGCTCACTATACTGGGTACGGGGTCACTCCCCCTGTTGCAGATTGTGAGTATGGAGACATAGTATGTCCGGTCACTCACCAACATGGAGGTCCTCCCCATGTCTCTGTGCTAATCAGAAAAGGTCCTCGTAATTGGATAGGTGGAAGCCAACCCCACTTCACCAACGCCCATCACAGAGGTCCTCCCCGTGTCCCTTTCGACATTTGTCTCGGTGCTCCTCGCACCCTGGATTTCTCGGGTGGAAACCCTCTCCGCCCCAGCACCAGTACGGCCAGAGGACCCCATGTCGAAAATCAGCCCTGTCCCGAAGAGCCACCCAGGGGCAGGAAGGCGGGTTATCACCACCACAAGAGGAATTTTGGGGAAGGCCGGACAGGAATTAGACCAGTCTGCTTCTCAGACCCCAAAGCAGAGTACAACTCGGCACTAGAACCCTCTCCTTAGCCCTCTAAGTCAAGGGATGGGGAAGGAACGAGGCACATCATCCTCGTACTCCCAGAATGTGAGATCTGTAGGATCCCTACCTCCCTCCAAAGGTATATCTAGGAGGAAGAGAACCTGGCATGTCCTCAGGGACTGACCACACAATCGCCACCGTCATCTCCGGAGATGCCTTCTGTCTTGACTAGAGACTATAAAGAGCTATTTTGGGGGTAAATGGTGGAAGAGCTACGACATAAACCACCCTCGACAGGCCCTAATAGTGTGTCAGGTTCTCTGGTTTCCAGCCTATCTTATTGTGACATGGCGGCTAGGTCACTGCAACCCTCAGGGGACATCCCAAGATTCGGCGGCCAATTAGCCCGTTCGCCGTATTCTCCGCCGGCCAGTTTTCCATCCCAGCGGTTTGCCTCGGCACCCCTGCCAGTTACTCAGCCACCCTTAGTTGACGAGTGTGGAAATCAAGGGCCAGACCCTGAATCTGAGCCGAGGAGCTTCTGGACCATCCTCGCAGTGGGCCACTTCCCTGAAAAGTTTTGGCCGGTCATAGGGCCAAATTTTGGTACGCCAGAATCGTTCACCCCGGGGGAGTTCGAATGTTTCCACTGTAACCTCTAGGTGACTCACTTCCATCTTTGCCACCGGCGAGTGACTTATTCCAGGAGCCAAGAGCACCTGGAAGACATCGGTGAGAAATGCCACCTGGTTGACCTAGCCACGCTCCCCACGGTCCAGAACCCTGAGTCACCTAGCCACCACAGGGCCCTCCAACGACAATGCGTTCAGAGTTTCCAAGTACTCCACAAAGTTATTGGGGAGGCTACCCCCCACACGCAAGTCCGTGGCTGGGAGAAGTACACTTCCCTCCTCTTCAGTGCTATTTTCCAGCAACCCGACTCGCTTGGTGACATCAAGGACATACCCCCGAGAAGGGTCGCGGTCAACATGACCGATATGTTGGGAGGAGAAAACGAGATGGGAATTCTCGATGGGGACGTCCCCCCTGGGGAAGCATTGCCACTGGACCCATCAGGGAGAGTTACTTTCCAGTAGATGAACCTCCTAGGTCTCCCTCCACCCATCGAGGCATTAGTACTGAGCCGGAATGTCAACAAGGGAAAAGAGTACGTTGGAGCTGTCAAGCTCTCCGGCCCATCTACCTCAGTGCAAAAGATGGAAGAGGACCCCAAGAAGGCCACACTGCACCAACAGCTCGCTGAGCAGAAGAAGTTAATTGATGAGCTTCCGGCTGAATGCATTGCAGAGTGGCGACCCAACTATGGTGATCCTAGGATGGGGCAGTAGGGTCAGGAACAACTACCCCTCAACAAGATTCTCCCATGCCACCCTGCTCATACCGTATTCGCTGACAGGACGGAAGCCGGAGATCATGGCAAGAGGGCGCGTTATGTCTCACTGAACCCTCCTGAATGGCGCGACAATCCAAGGAACCCCGCTCAGGCTCCTCCGAACACCCCAAGGGTCACTCCACCAGCTAATCCACGATCCGCTGAGCTTGTCTACTGCATTTACGAGCCTGACAACATGCTCGTGGTTAGAGATCCCCATCTGGATAGGGAACCACATCCAGAAAATCCAATGGCAGTGCTCATCGCCCACCTGGAGGCTTTGAAAACACAACATGTGGCTATCCCACCTGATGGTAAGCCATACCTAGCATGGGTGGATGACATGCCGGCACCCCCAGGATTTGGGAATCCCACTTTCTCCCCCTTTAACAGAATGAGGGACCCACCGCAACACCTTCTCCACTTCAACTCGAGGTGTGGGCCTATGTTAGGGACCCCAGTGCAGTAGGAGGCTACCAAACTCTACTATTTTGTTCAGACGTTGGAGGGGCTGATATTCGTCTGGTACAACCAGCTTCCCGTTGGATCCGCGACTAGCTGGGAAGACCTTCACAGGCAGTTCCTTTACCAGTTCAGCTCTACCACCCGGAAGACGAAAATTACAGACCTCTTCAGGTGCAAGCAAAGGCCCGATGAGCGAGTCATAGTCTTCATCGCCCGGTGGAAGGGAATCACATACTCCCTTGACATGCCACTAACTCAGGAGAAATTACTGATGATGTGCTTGGGGAATGTTAAGATAGAATTGGTCCCCTCCCCGATCACTTAGAAATATCCCAGAGGGTTTCGGGACTTCTCATATAAGGCCCAACACCTCGAAGAAGCTCTGCAACAGGCCAGTCAGGCACGCCTGCTGCCTCTTGTAATCCTGGCAAGGAGGGATTCCAGTGCCGAGCCCACCGTGGTGGCCCAGGTAGAGGTCCTCAGGCAGCTATAATTTCTACCAGTGGAGCCAGCTCTATAGCCTAACAGTGTTCCACCACCACGGACGCCGCTTCCAACCTAAAAACGCCCATCCCAGAATCGAAAGGTGCCCCCGCGTAACGCGCCGCCACCACCTAGCCGAGATAATCAAGTTCCACCTCCTTAGCAGGATCCTCTGGCCCCCCGTCATGGTAAGGTTTCTAGAGCCCCATTTCCAAACAGAAGGAATTAGGCCTACTCGTTCGACGAGGCTTAGGTCCTCGGTTACTTCCACAATGCCTTAGAGTAGAGAATCATATGACTTCCTAAGTGCCGGAAGCCAGAAGAGGCACATCTCACTAATCACCCCAACTACTGCCCTTATCACCGGATCTTGGGACACACCATCAAGCAATGATATGTGTTCAAGGACTGGCTCCAAGACCAGATTAATAAAAACATAGTCAGGTTGGGCCTAGCCCCGACACAGGTGGCATGTGTCTTTGTGAGATCAGATAGCAGTAGCGACGACGAAGGCGGGTGGCGGCAGGTTTCCGACTGCGGGTCCCAGAGGTATTACGACTAGATGGCTCGCAGGGCGGTCACCCGCGCCCATGGCATTATCCGTGCACGCTTGAATTAGCTGGAGCCCTCAGAAGCTATGGCCACCACTTATGCATCATCATCTCAGCCGACCTCTTCCCAAAAGATCAAGCATCAGTGGCACAAGAAGAAGCAACGCGCGCCACCAATTCCATCGTCGTCCCACACTCTCAGTGACTTTATGCCCCCAGATATGGGAATTACCCCCAGAATCTGCCCAGTGGTGGATGATTCATCAAGTGACAACCAAGGGTACGCTTCGGTTAACACCGTCGAGTTGGTAAATCCCTATATGACTCCCGACGAGGGGGAGGGCCAGGAGAACCTCCCCAATGTCCCCAGCCGACGCAAACGTCGGTGGAGCCGCGATATTATGGGTCACCGGGGCATGTCAGTTGGCACCTCCAGCCAGGCCATGAATACCACTGAGACCAGACAGCAAGCCCAACACAAAACTCAGCATGGGAAGCCTTTTCATCCAGTGTTGACAGATTCGCCTCCACCGCCATTTGTGATACTAGATTAGGAAGAGACACTTCAGCCGTACCATGACTAGCTTCTCCCTGCTACAGGTAGATCTCAGTCGCCCTATCCTCATCCAGCAGCTACTCTCCGAGATTCGACTAGTGAGCAGCGGGATATACCCAGTACTAGCCAGCCGCTAGTCCGGCCAACATGGCCCACCATTCTTTCTATTGTAGAGTGACTCCCTGAAAGCAGAATTTCACGCCTGTCTCAGAAGTATGATGATATCAAGCACCTAACTGGCATCCCAGTGAGGCTTTCCATCCTTGAAGCCCTTCATCTGTCGCCAGATATGCACGGAGCACTCGCTGAGGCTTTAAAGATCCCCCTCGAGTTTGATATAGAGGTAGCAGCTACAAAGGCCTTCTATAATGAAGCAGTTGAGGATACCGAATGTCAGGCCATCATTTCGTTCTAAGGAGAAGACGAAGGCTCTCCCATACAGGGGAACATCCACCCGCTATATATCACCAGCCAATTCAATGGCGTGGAGGTTCGCCGCTGTCTCGTTGACACCAGCTCCGGGATCAACCTTATCCCAATGCGGACACTGTGGAAGCTAGGGTTATCCGAGGATGACCTAACTCCCTCCAATTTAAGGATCCAGGGATATGATAGGATAGAGAATACACCGGTTGGGAAGATCCTTCTGAAGACCTAGTTTGGCGGCCTAGTTGCCAGCACTAAGTTCATGGTTGTCTCCCAGGGCACTGCATATAATGCATTGATGGGAAAAACATGGCTCCACTTGCATGCGATGGTCCCCTCATCGTTTCACCAATGCCTCAAGTACTCCCTTAATGGTCGAGTGGGTGTACTCCAAGGTGATGCATCTCCTTTCGCCTCTTTCGAATCCCACTAATTGGATGGTGACTATTACAAGAGCAAGGATAAGCAAGTCCAGGAAAGAGAAGTTGAGCCCATCGCTGCTACGACCGACCCTTGGACAAGCTTGAATGACGCCTACGTCTTCCCATTCCATTGGTTGGAGGCCACGACCCCCGATATGGGGAAATGCTTTGTCATTTCCGGGACAAGGGGGAATCATGCTCCCAAATCTAGGAAGTGTCAGAATATCACTTCATATTCTTATATGACCCAGGCTCCAGTGATCCCAGAGCCTCCCTCTCCCGTTAGGTATCGAGACATCCGACTCATGGTAAACACAGTACGTCATACTTACCTGTTTCGCTGGGCTGGAATAAGTCGGCTCCAGCCGACGCACCACTATTGATCTGATATTTTCAAGTGTGGCCCCTTGGGCTAGATACTAGATGGGATCGGGTCAAAAACCTTCATAGCCATGGTCTCGGTAGAGTCGGAGTGCCCTGGTGCAATGACCACAGCCACACAAGCTGGTAGCAGCCTCCCATCAGGAATTGGTAGCTCAGAAGTAGCTCCCCACATGGAGGATACCTCTATAAGTGGAGAAGAAGATATAGAGGATGCCCCTACCTTTGAGGAAGGCATCTCAGCCACGATCGATGAGTTAGTACAGGTGAACCTCAGAAGTGAGGCTGATCTGAGACCCACATTGGTCAGCACCGCTATGTCCCTCGAGCATCAGCAGCGGTACGTAGGCTTCCTCAAACAACACCGTGATGTATTCTCCTAGAGTTACAATGAGATGTCGGGACTAGATCCTTAGGTATCCATCCACCACCTCATTCTCCCAGCAAATCATCGCGTGTTCAAGAAGCCTCCCAGAATGATGCATCCATCTCATGATTCCATGGTTGAGGATGAAGTTAACAAGATCATTAGATCCAACCTTGTCAAGGAGGTCTAGTACCCTAAGTGTATATCCAACATCATGCCAGTCAGGAAGAAGAACAGGTAGATCAGAGTCTACATTGACTTCCGAGATCTCAACCATCACTGTCCGAAGGATGATTTTCCCCTTCCAGTGATGGAATTGTTGATTGATGCTATAGTGGGGTTCCAAGCTATCTTCTTCATGGATGGTTATTCTGGATATAATTAGATCCGGATGGCCCCTGAGGATGAGGAGTATACTAATTTCAGGGCACCCCAAGGTAATTTTTGTTACCAGGTTATGCCATTCGTCTTGAAGAATGCAGGAGCCACCTATTAGCGGGACATGAATCATATATTCAATCCAATCTTGGGAACATTGGTGGAGTGCTATGTGAATGATCTGGTGGTCAAATCATGCCAGCTCCAGGACCATCTCAAGGATCTTGAGAAAGTGTTCGGCTTCCTCCGTTCCCGCCACCTAAAGATGAATCCATTGAAGTGTGCCTTTGGGGTCACCTATGGGAAGTTTCTTGGTTTTTTTTGATACCAGGGCATTGAGATCAACCCAGAGAAGATCAAGGCCATCAGCTAGATGCCCCCGAGCAATATTCGGGAGCTTCGAGGTCTCCAAGGCCACTTAGCCTACATACGCCGGTTCATTGTGAATCTGGATGGCAAGTGTAAGCCATTTTCTCGGCTCATGAAGAAGGACACCTCTTATAAATGGGATGAAGAGTGCCAAACCACATTTGAGGAAATCAAGAAATATTTTCTCCATACTCCGGTTTTAATGCCAGCCATCTCTAGGATGCCACTGATTCTCTATGTCACCACCCTGGAATAGTCCCTCGGTGCCCTTCTCACCCAAAATATCAATGAGGGGACGGAGAACAGCCTATACTACCTCATCCACATGCTCCTCGATACGGAAACCAGATAATCCGCCATAGAGAAGAGATACCTTGCGCTTTTATTTTATATGAATAAATTGCGGCATTACCTGCAGCACCATGAGGTATAGTTGGTCTCTCGGGTAGACCCGCTGAAGTACATTCTGAATCGCCCCATGTTGACTGGAAAATTAGCATAGTGGGAGGTAATCCTCCAGCATTTCGACATCAGGTTCATCCCCCAGAAGTATATCAAGGGGCAGACATTGGCAGACTTTCTAGCCGCCCATCCAACCTTTGCGGATCAGTCCCTGGACCTGGATTTTTTTGATGAGGCAATCCTCTTAGTCGATCAAGCCATCCCATGTTGGAAAATGCACTTCGATGGTGCCTCCCGGAGCCCCACTGGTAGGAGGCTCAATGATCCTAGGCTCAACAGAGTAGGTCTAGGTATCGTCTTTATCACCCCAACACAAGCCTTCCTGCCTTACCCATTCCTATTATCAGAAGGTTTCACTAACAATGAGGCAGAGCATCAGGCCCTCATTACGGGTCTCGAGCTGCCCTTGAGATCGACGTGCCCATTTTCATGTGAAAGGGGTCTCCGAGCTAGTTATTAAGTAGGTCAATGGAGACTATGTTGATAGAAATCCGGAGCTCTTACCATTGTTAGAACACACTCTCTAGCTAATGGAACAGTTCCCTTCTCATCCAAAGGTTATCCATGTCCCTCGGTCACAGAGTGGTCGAGCGGATGCTTTATCTAGTTTAGCTGAATCACTTGCAGAGCCTCAACAGTATGATCTAATTTCCACATGGCGCATCGAAGAGTCATAGCTCCCATCAACCTAGAGGATGGTGACAACCCACAGGTAAACCACCTTACCGCCGGTGCCTCTACGTTAGGACCCCCGGGTCATCCAGATGCAGTGATCGAAGTGGTTGCCGATTAGAGGACACCCTTGGTCGAATACCTCAAACATGGTAATATCCTATCAGACTGGGCTGAGTGTGAGAAAATTCAACACCACGTGCTACATTTTACTCTCTAGAGTGGTCCCAAACTTGATTGGATCCTCTATAAACGTGGATTTGATGGTATTATCCTCCGTTTCATTCAAGGGGTTGAGATTCCACGGGTCATGCAAGAGGTTCATGCTAGTTCCTGTGGTTCCCATCAGACTGGGCCAAACCTATCTCAATATATTCAAAGATTAGGGTATTTTTGTCCCTCCATGATCCACGACTACATCAAGTTCACCAAGAGGTGTCATGCATGCCAAGTTCATGCTAACTTTGTGTATCGGCCACCCGAGCCTCTCCATACTACCAAGTACTCTTGACCCTTTGCAGTATGGGGGTTAAATGTTGTGGGACCATACCCACCGGAGACGGCGCACCAATGCCAATTCATTCTGACCGCTACAGATTTATTTTCCAAGTGGGTAGAGGTAATTCCGCTCAAGGAAGTTAAGGCCCGTTCTATCATTGAATTTGTGAGTTCCAATATCATCCATCGTTTTGGGGTTCCTCTCGCTATCCTCACCAATAACGACACCAAATTTTGAGTAGCCGAGTTAAAGAAATTGTACGCTAAGTACAACATTCGCTCCAACCATACCTCCTGCTATCACGCACAGGCAAATGGACAGATTGAGGCATTCAATAAAACCCTCTCTAACATTCTACAGAAAATGGTTGGTCAGAACAAGAAGAGTTGGCCAAATAAGCTCCCCAACGCCCTCTGGGTTTATCTGATGACGACCCGTAATTCCACCCAGGTGACCCCATATTCCCTGGTGTATGGAACTGAGGCCGTCCTGTCCATCAAGATTCAATTTCCCTCATTGCACACACTAGTCTATGACCAACATGCACCAGATAGAGTGGATGAGATCCATCTAGCTGAATTGGAAGCATTGGACGAGTATAGGATTCGTGCCCTACACAACCTAGAAAGGCATCAAAGTAGGATGGATTGAGCTTTAAACAAGAAGGTTTGCCTCCGCTCTTTCCTGAAGAGCGATTTGGTGTTAGCCCTCAGATCAACAATGATCCCTGGTAGGAAACCACCCAAGTTGGAGCCCAAATGGGAAGGACCTTTCATTTTTCATAAGATTTATCCCAATGGAGCATACTCCCTGGTGACCATGGATGGTGAGCATATAACTTCTCCCACCAATGACAAGTTTTTAAAGCAATACTTTGCCTAAGAATTTGGTCCTTCATGACCTTAAACTAAATTTGGGCCTACATTTGGGCCTTTATGTTCCCCCATGACCTTAAACTGGACTAGGGTCCCCCACGACCTTTAAATTGAATTACGGTCCCGCACGACCTTAAGCTGCACGCTCATCCCACATGACGTTAAACTGTATATTGTCCCACATGACATTAAACTATATCCCGTCCCGCATGACATTAAACTGTATGTCGTCCCACATGACGTTAAATTGTATGTCGTCCCACATGACATTAAAATGTATCTCATCCCGCATGATGTTAAACTGTATGTCGTCCGACATGACATTAAACTGTATCTTCAAGAACTATGTGTGGCTTGATTCCCATCCATATGGGATACGTAGGACCGCCTGAACATTTAGATTTTGGGTCCAGCCCCATCTCCCAGATATCTCCTGATCTCCCGGTCACCTAGGCCCCTTGGCCGGTCCCTCTCCATGAGGGGGATATATAAGTGTGGTACAAGGTTATGACCTCCTTCACGTTGGGTTTTTGGCATCATGCCCCCCTTCTCCTGGGAATGCACCATCTCTTGGATGCT
Organism: Viscum album; assembly: GCA_963277665.1. Taxonomy (NCBI): domain Eukaryota; kingdom Viridiplantae; phylum Streptophyta; class Magnoliopsida; order Santalales; family Viscaceae; genus Viscum; species Viscum album. The sequence continues at coordinate 1,769,614,015 of OY728123.1, forward strand.
CTCAAATTGAGACCATCGACCCTTTTCAGTGGTTTTCCAACGTATCTAAGAGTACTCTGGTCTAGGACCTGGAGTGTCGGATTCAACTGGGGAAAGCTTCCATCCACTTGTCAAGCTTCATGTTCCCATTCATTTGGGCCCCCGTTATCTTTCACACCTGAAGGGACCCCCAAAAATGGCATGAATACTACGCATAAGGGCTCTCCTATCATTACGGGCCAATGCCCCTGAAGGTTTCAGACAAAAAATTGATACAAATCCCGCGTTGCGAACATGGTCAACAGTCGATGCTCATTTGTTTGTCCCCATTTCAGGCTAATGCGACAGGATGCTGTGTTGTGAACATGGTAAACAGTAATCATCCGTCATTATTCCAACCCCTTCAGGCCTTGAATGTTGGTTGCATGATTCATATTATGTTCCACCCCATCATATCAAGGTGGAATCTCGACACTCTTGGAACTATACCTCAGTGCACCTTCGCACGCCAGGGGGACAAAGATGCAATACGGTCTCCTTCAGGGATCCCATGGTCTGAGCTCTAAGTACATAAACTAAGATCTTAATTAAGGGCTATGTGCGGCTCGATCCTCATCCCCATGGGATACGTGGGATCACCCAGGCATCGTGCTTCTGGGTCCAGCTCAGCTAGGAGCTAGTTTCTCTTACCCCTTATCCTCTAACCCTCGCTGGCCTCTTGGCCTGAGGCTCTTTTCTTAGAGGTGAGCATGGTGATGATCTGGACCTCGTCCAAATTCATGTCGGGTATGTTTTGTTTCATCATTAACATTCCTCCATGTACAATCTATATGAATTTAAACTGTGCTGTTTGGTCCCACCACATTACCATAAACTATGCTAATATCGTCCCGGACGCACGACAAAAAACGACACTTCATTGTGATGACCTCATCATAGAGGACACCACGTTGGGTATCGGTCATTTACCATACCATTCATCAATGCCTGTATATGGCTTGATTATTGTGGTGATGCCAAGAGTTTCTACCCTAGGCCAATCGCTCCACAAAAGAAAAACCATTCACCTTAAAGGACAAACAAGATACATCAAATGCCGCTTATTTTGGTGTGAGGGATAGACCCACACACCCATTTCATCCTTTGCACTGGTACCTTACCGTACCACGCCACTTTCCAAGAACTACGTATGGCTTGATTCTCATCCTCATGAGATACGTAGGAGTGCCCGAGCACTTCCCTGAGGGCCCAACCTAACTTACAGGTTCGGTCCCATGACCTGAACACTTCCCCAAGGAACACATGGTAAGTTGGACTTATGTCCTCATTGACGTCAGGTTTCATAATCACCCTACCATGTGCTTCCTGCATTCCTTACTGATCCTCGGTCCGAGTTCTAAGACCTTTAACTAAGAAACTTTCCATAACTACGTGTGGCTTGATTCCCATCCTTATGGGATACATAGGAATTCTTGGACATTTCGTCTCGGGTCCAGCCCCAAGGATCACCAATTACACCCCCCTCACTATCGCCCCCTTGGCCTGACTTCTCAGGGAGTTGTGTATCTGCAGCATTTTCACCAAAAAAAGTTTGGGATGCCCCATGATGACAATGGGAAGCAACAGTTCCCCCACCAGAGTGGTCCTGTCTAGAATTAGGGATGATACATGATCAGATTAATGCGCCCGCCTAATGTGCTTCCACCATGGTGGTGTAATTTCAGGAGTGTTGGATTCTGTTCGAACAAACCACCACTTCACTTTCCACGTTTTTCATGCCCCTTTATTCGGATCTTTATCCTCTTTCACATTTGAAGGGACCCCCTAATAGTATGGATGCTCAACCTATAGTCCGCCTACTATCCTGGTCCAACGTTCCGAAAGACTTATCACATTTGAAGGGACCCCCTAACAGTATGGATGCTCGACCTATGGTCCGCCTGTTGTCCTGGGACAACGTTTCGGAAGACTGATCGATGATATTTGAGTTAGGTCCCATGTCGCGAACATGGTAAGTGGTCGACCCGCATTTATTTTCCCCATTTCAGGCTAATGCAATAGGGATACTGTGTTTCGAACACGGTCAACAATCATCCTTCATTACCACGCCCCTCTCATAGTGTTTCAAATTTGGGTAACGTGATTCACATTTTTCATTTCCCTATGTTCGGACTGATTCCAATGCCCTTGGCATTTCCCCGCTCATGTTCTAGAGAACATTGAGAAGATGATACATTGATTGGTCTAAGGTCCTCTTCCTTTGGATGGCCCCCCCTATTATCCTTATAAATCTGGGTTCGAATTTCGAATGCCCGAAGCTTGGTTGACACTCCCACAATCAAACGAAGTGATAGTACGAGCCTCCTTTGCTTCTCACAACCCACGTGAGCTTAGGGATGGATTGATATTTATTTTGGGACTATGGTTGAGTATGTTAAAGAAAAGGTGGAAGTAAGTAAATTTGTCCATACATACAGTTCAAAAAAACAAGAAGCAGTAAAGCGGGATAAGTTTATGGGTTTGGCCAAAAAAGGGCCCCTAAGGGTCGGCTTCTTGGATAGATCTCTCCAATGCCATCACCTTTTCGCTAGTGTCCTCTAGGACTGCCTCCCATCCCTTGAGGACCCTTTCTTCATTAGCGGCTGTGGAGCAAAGATCGCTGACCCTGTCCTGTGCCCGCACCTATTCAGTTTGGAGCTCAATTATCTAGAGACTCGCTTCCACGAGTTGTTCTTGGGTGTCTACCAGCTGGGCCCTCAACTACTCCATGAGCTCAGAGCAGTTTGCGATGAATATCTTATATTCTTTCTCCTACTCCTCAAGGCATTGGACCTCATGCTCAACCCTCAGAAGTTCCCAGGTACTCCCTGAATCCTCCCGATACTGGGTGACGTCGGCGCACCGGTTGCTCTCACACATCTTCTCGGCCATGTAATCACGAACCTTCAGGTGAAGGCGTTGATCATCCACCCCTCCAACACATAGGAAGCACAGCCAAGTGTGGAGTGACACCATCATCTTCAGCCATTCCACATGAGGATGATTGAGAAAACGCCGGATGAACTTCCACCCCTTGCGTCACGTCATCCGACTCTCCTCAGATGCTTCCAAATCTGAATTGTCAATTTCTTTGGGATCAGCGAGCTGATAGACAGTAAGAAAACAAACATGGAAGCAACATGGTCTTCCTTAGAGATTCCTCCCAGGGGAATAGGCTCCTCAGAATCTGGGTGACCTTCCTCCCTCCCCTCGATCCCGGTGGCACCCTCGTCGACTTCCAGCCCTGCCCTGACAGCAGCGCCATTGGGGTCCGTTGCTCCTTGCTCACCAATTGCTGGGGCCAACTCAGTTTGGGAGGAATGTTCTAGATGGGGTGGTACATTTTCCATCAGAACGCTCATGGATGGTCCGGGCTCAGTAGCCCGATGAGCCTCCAGTGTCGTGATCACTGTACAGACAAGGAGCACCCTGATCAGTTGAGTCCTCCGACAGTGAGTACCAATAACGAAGCAAGGAACTTACAGGAACCCAAGGAATCAGCCTCTAGTACTCTGGCCACTACAGGAGCTATCGTGGTGGGGGATCCCTCAGTACTCATCAGCTCGATAATGGACGTCGGTGCCCTGCTTTGTTCCGCTGGAGATCCTAATCCTCCTTTGATTGGGGACTCCAGATCAGTCCCAACACCAGTGTTCTCCTGTGAAAGAGAGAGAAAGTGGATTAAGGGTTACAAGGAAAGCGAATGAAAATAGAAGAATAGACAAGGGTTGAAGAATACCTTGAGTATCTCAGTTACGTCTATTTCAAAGCCGATGATCTCACCACTCTCTCGGAGACTCCCTTGGTGGGATACCCCCTACGACCCTTCACCTTCGGGCTCCCCTTCTCCTTCACCTTCCCCTTCTCCTTCTACATCCTCTCCTATTTTTCCACTCTCTGACTCCTCATCGCTGTCATCTTCCCCCGGCGGCATCCTTTCCGGATCATTCTCCTGACCAAGCAGCACCTTCACCAAGAGAGGTGGATCCACACGCCAAACCTGTTGGCATGCGTACATGTCCATGTCCGTTTGGTATGCATGTCGTCAGTGGAAGTTCACTCTGTTGGTGACCCAGACAAGAACAACTTCTGGCAGCTGAATCCTGTCTTGCACTATCTTCTACTAGAGGGATTTTGTACTCATTGACTGTTGCAGGGTTAGCCAGGCCGACCATAGTGCAGGGAAGATCGCTTCATAGGAAGGTTGAAGCAGGTATCTTATTTGCTTCCCAGGAAGTTCTTTGGTCGCTCTGTGGGACCCTCCTCCTCCAAGAGACGAGGGCACGACCACGCCGTACAACTCCCCCGCTGCTGAGGTCCCGACCTATGCGGGCCCTGTTACCTGAGGCGCTTCTAATCCTCCCCCTCTAGCGGCACCCTACCTGCTCTCTTGCCTCCAAGGTTCCGCACTGGAGACCTTGAGCTGTCAAAATCACTTCTGCAGAAGTCTTTCAGGGTATGATATGATCCAATGTTCGACATACTCGGTTGAGAGGACAGTGTTGACTCTGGTGGGAGGAAAAGTGATGATGTCTCCAGAGCCGTAAGTCATGGACATCAGCCATAAATGATGAAGAACACAGGGATGCCTATCCTCCTGGACGTCTATGTATACTCTCTTCGACATTCTCTAGAGGCATCTGAACTACCTGACGAACTTGGATAACACATAAGGCTCATAGAAGATCTTTCCATCAATCTGGGCCACTAGCACCCCACCTCTGATGCTCTGGAAGTACTCCTTCTGCTCCAGTGAGCCTTTCCCATCATCTATCAGCTAACCAGTTGGGGTGGGGAATGGGCTGAAGGAAAATTTGGCGTGTTTACCGATCCTGATCCGTACTCACTCCTCATTGAGCATCATCAGCATAACCCTGACAATATTCGGCAGAGAGGGTTGCAGGCCATTGCCCGGAGGAAGGATGGCATTTGGGAAAGTGTATCCACCGCAGTGAGCCACAAACCAACCATGGAAGATTTGGAAGGGGCCACATACTCTCCTAGGAGATCCCCCTCTTGAGATGCGTCCCAAGATGGCGTACAACCGAGCCAGCACGGGGACCCCCATGTTGAACCTCTTGTTGGTAGCCATGATTCCAGCGATCACCAGAGTCTCTGGAAGGACGCCCATCCTTGCGTCCTGCACCGGCAAGATCCATCTGCTCAGGAATATGGTGAGGAATCTGACATACCAAACATTCAGGTCCTAGGACTCATTTATACTGTAGCCCCATTATTAGTGTTTCCCCTCCTCCAAGATCCTCCAGTATGACCCTCTATGGCTCCTATGAGCCACAGTTGGACAATGTTTTCCCCACCCTGGCATCATGACTTCCAGATTATTCTTGAGGAATAGGCTAAACTAGTCCTTATAGGCAATATCCTTCAGGAAGTCCTTGAACCCCAGCTTCTCCTTAGCCAAATCTAGCAGGTTCCACATTAGTATGGGGGTTCGAGACCTATCACCCCATATGTTCATCGGTGGGAGAAATTAAATATATTGGTGGCCCTATAAAGGGATACCTTCGATGTAGTGGATGTCCCAGAGACTGATGTTGACTTACCCATGGTGAAGATGGAATGTGTTGGTATCAGGGGACCACCAGGTGAACAGCTCCAGCCCGAGCTCAAGCTGGCGGTAGAAGTGGAACTGCGATGTCCACACCGCCTCGAACAGACCAATGTGCCACAGCTCGACCCCAAATTGGTCACATGTGTGGCAAACCCAGTATGCCCAGGCCCACTCACTGTTGAAGTTTCCTCCGGACCATAGGTCCCAGTCCTACAGCCAACCTTTGGTCTCGTCAGTGATGCTCTGATGGAAAGTGCTCATGTAGAGGGTCGGTGAGATCTCCACAATAGGATCACCCCCAACAATGGTCCTGGTCCTGGGATTCAGGACATAGACATCCATATGCCTAGTTTATTTGGCAAGATGACTGTTGTTGGTGATGTTGTATTGAGGAAGGTCGTCTTTGCGGGTCACCCATGACTGCGACGTATCAACCTTGAAACCCGGTAGGGGGGCCTCCTCCAGAATGCCGAAGTCCCACAATGGTAGATTGTCAGACAAGGCATACTCTTTTTGGGAGAGAGTTAGCATGTTGAAGAGGGTGTGGTTATTGGAGACTACCCTCTTTGCACTATAAACCTCCGGGTTCGCAACCATTTCAGCTCTATGAGCAACGGATTCCCCCTCATCAACCTAGTTTGCAGCCATCCTCTTCCGACCAAGTGTTTCAGAAGTGTTGCACAAAATCTGGGAGGCCGATGTGAAATATGGGAGCCTGGAATGTAAAATCAGTGGATATCACGAAACATCAGGTTGTGGAGCAAAAAACCTTGGGTTTGTGCATAAAATACCACCAAATCTCGTAGGAATTACGTGCTTCCCAAGCATTTTTTCACGCGTGAGAGGAAGAAATTTCACGCACGAGATCACAAAGCTTATTGCGCAAGAAAAGTTATACGGAACATGGGACCCTCAGCTGCTTTTATAGTCTAAGCCTGGGTTCCGCACCAGCGCGAAAAAGAAGATTCCATGCCTGGCCGGGTTTTGGGTGCCACTCAAAATTTTTGCACACAGGGGACCCATGAAGCCTTGCATTTCGGTGTTTCCCTCGGAATCCAATCATTGTGACCCCTCACCGATCCAATTCCGAGGGGGGGAATTTGTATATGCCGAAAAGTACTTAAGTGTTAGAGAAAGTTTTGAAATGACAAAACGATGTCATAGTCGGACCCAGAGACCCGGTCTGGGGGGCCCAGAGGTGGTGCACAAAAAAAATTGTGAAGTGCGCGAAAAAATATTTCTAGCGTGGAAAGTACTGGGATTCGAAAAGAGTCTCAGCACTGGCATGAAATGATTTTGAGAAAGCACCCCGTGCGGTTGGCATTTCACACCGTTGTCTCTGTCGTGCAATAATTATGCGTTGACCTGTATTTCACGCCCCCGATCACCTATAAATAGAAGGTGACCACCTTCCTTTTCAGTTCTGAAGAATCTGAACTGGCTCTCATGCGCATAATCGGCATTCCACGTGTGCGCAATATGGCCTTCAGGTATGGTTATTTTCGCGCCCAGTCACCCCAGGGTCCGCCTTCGCATGAGATCCCCTTTGGCTTAGACTGAATTCCAATCCCTTCGGGGTCTGCCCCTTGTGTGAAATTCCTTCCATCGCGCGCAGGCCGGCCGATTGTGTGCTATTCCTTCCATTGCGCGCATCCCTTGTCCTTTCGTGCTGCCTCTGTTACTTGCATGCAATTTAATCTCCTTGCATGCAAAACCTCTACCCCCCTATTTCAAGCAAGCATCACTTCTTTCGTGCCAGCCTAGGGATTTTTCGAGCCGGGATCCTTTATTTCGCAAAAAACTCAAGGGCTGCACACAATTCACTGGGGGCCTTCACCTCGGTGCTCCCCAGGCGCCCCTTGCGCGAGCGCCCGATGCCCTTCTTCCGGGTGCCATTCGCAGGTGTCTTGTGCTCCCCGGGAATCCGCATCATACATCGTTTTCCCGTACGACCTTCTAGGCTTGTATGAAGTAACTTCAAATTCCCTTGGATAATTCTTCCCGTTGAGTTGCTTCACTTCATGCTTCTTCGCATAGGCACGCTAATGACTAGTTCTTCTTTGCATAGCCATGCTAATGTGGACCCCTCGATGGTTCGCTCCGTGACACCCCCTCACCATGGCCTTTTCGATGCCTTCCCTCTGGCAAGGGGTAGGGGGAACCAGTTATGTAAGTCCTAGGGGTGATAATCAAACCCACCTCGTCCGTGCTGCAGGACGTTAAACTACCAAGCACCTCATCCTCAACACATGATGTTAAACTATGACCTGACCCCGTGCCTCGCACGTAGGGTCCCCCCGCCTCAGACATTCTCCATTCCCACTCATCTCCATGGGGATGGGATCATCCCCCAGAGGGGGTGATTTATTGGAGTGGCGTTTGTCTGCGGGAAAGGGAATCCACCTTGGGTAAACCCCTAGCTTTTCTTGTAGGAGGCATCACCCCTACTCCTCCTCACTTCCTCGGTGCCAAGGCCAGTGGAGGGCATGATAGGGAATGGGGATCCTCCTTTATTTGGTCCCAGATCCCTCTCCCACTGCGCTTTGTCTCCCTCGGGCCTCCATCTCGGAGTAAGTCCCGACACCATGGGCTGCTCAACACGTAAGCCCCTCCCCATTTCCCACAAATGCACCCTTCACGACGTGATCTTCAGGTCTCTACCGTCTCTTGTTTCTCACACTAAGCATGACTCCCATGATCTTAGAGTAAGCATCGACCATAACACACCATGGGCCGCCTCAGAGTGTAATCCCCAAATGACCTCGTCTGAGCTGCAGGACATTAAACTGCCAAGCACCCCCGTCTTGTATGACGTTAAACTGTATACCCGAACTATGGGGAATTTTATCCATGCTAAGGTATGGTACGTAGAAAGCCTCCACGTGGTTCAAACCCCACCACCTTGGACCGCCTCAGAGTGTAAGCCCCAACCATCCCGAACTACTGGGACTTTGATCCGTGCTAAGGCATGGTACGTAGGAAGCCTCCATGAGGTTCAAGCCCAATAACCATTGGCCCCGACCGTCTCTGTGTCGGTGTGCCAAGCCCCATTTCCACCTTGGGCTGCCTCAGAGTGTAAGCCCCAACCATCCCAAACTATGGGGACTTTGATCCATGCTAAGGCATGGTACATAGGAAGCCTCCACAAGGTTCAAGGCCAACAACCATTAGCCCCGACCGTCTTTGTGTCGGTGTGAAAATCCCCATTTCCACCTTGGGCTGCCTCAGAGTGTAAGCCCCAACCATCCCAAACTATGGGGACTTTGATCCGTGCTAAGGAATGGTACGTAGGAAGCCTCCACAAGGTTCAATCCCACCACCCGGTCATTCCGATCCCATTCATGCCGGTTCACCAACACCATGGGCCACCTCATAGTGTAAGCCCCATACCTGTCCCGCATGACATTAAACTTCATTCACTTAAAATACGTGGAATTTGATTCCCTTACACGAGGATATGTAGGAAGCCTCTATGAGGTTCAAGCCCAACACCCATGTATCATCCTAATCTCTCCCTTGAGACTATGTGTCTCGGGAAGCTCATGCCCCAACCCGGAGGTTCCACTTCTTCTAGGTCCCATCCACGCGTCAATTCTCGTGGGTTGCCTCCTCAGGTGTCCCATCGTTCCTTCGAACTACGTGGACTTTGATTCCCCGCCATGGGGATACATAGGAAGTCTCTTCGAGGCTCAAGACCAAAGCCATCACCCATCCTAATTATTACCTGGGCCACCACATCCTGGTGAGATCATGCCACCTCACCCCACTCCACAGCATTTAGGAAGCGGCCCATGTGCTGGCCACAACATCGGTGTTCCCTCCAGGGGGTTCTACAATCTGATCCACTCTAGCTAGTGTTCCAATCAGTCCGATCCGTCTCCATAGGATGTTAAACTTGAGGCATACCCCGTGTTAAACACGGGAAGCTGAGGGAAACCTCAAATACATGCCTATGGCATACAATTCCCCACATTCGATGTGGGATGCCTCAGGCTTCCACCCCCTTGAGAAGCCCTATAATAAGGGACAAAAGATAGACATGCCAATCCCCAGTGTCAAGACACGCCAGTGATGCCCCAACGTGACTACTCTCCTAACTGAAGGTTGCTGCCCTGACTGGACCCCTTGGAAGGTCCTGACAGAAGTTTCATAATTAACTGGTGTCCATGAAGATATGGCGCTGGGAAGAGATTCATGAACTACGTCTTAAATCTACGAGGGAGACCCGAAATAGGTGATGAGATCCGAGGAAGAATCCATGGAAGGAAGAACCGACATCCCATCACCCCGTTTAGATCAAGGAGTAGATGTACCTGAATAAGGAGTGGATTCCGCCCACCTTTGGAAAGCGAGAATGTGGGGTAACAACAGCGCGTCTTCTGCATGATGGATACGTGCACCCCGGTGAAAGCATCAGAAATAGGGGATTTTTTAGGATAAATCAATTGTATTTCAGTTTATTGTCATGCGGTGAGGACGATTTTGGCCTTGCAATTTAATGTTGTGCGGTGAGGATGATTTTGGCCTGGTAGTTTAACATCATGAGATGAGGACGATTTTAGCCTTTTAAAGGTCTTCAAAAGTTTCAGGTTAATCACAGTCAGGGTGTTCCAACATTCCTTAGACGTGAATGATGATAGAAGGTGTAAACCATAGTCCTCAGGGAGACTTGAATCAGGAGGGATGGCATGGGGCTTGAAATCCATTGGGCGTACTGAGGTAGGAGAGGACTTTCATAGGGATGAATTTTCCTTTGACTGATGACCATTTTTGTGGGTGACATATGCAGAGCCACCAGGGAATGATGTGCATATTCAATCAAAGGTGTCCGTAGGACACTGGCCTTCTATCCTAGATGTCCTTAGATGATCATGAGGATATAAGTTTTCCCGAGGCATGGAGTTTGAAAAACGGGAAAGGTGTGCCTAGGAATGTGAGAATACCTAGATCGTGATTAACTGTGACCTTCTTGGAGTTTCCACATAGGTCCGTCCCACGCATGGGGGAAAGGGGAATTTTTTTTCTAGTGGCTGCGCCAGGATTTCGAATCTGAGAGTCCCTATGTATCCTGCAAGGACAGGAATCAATCCACAGGTAGTTCTAGGTGTTCCCTAAAAATGTTTTTTCTATATTTTAGGGACATTTGAGGGAATTTTGGTTTTACTTGATACGATTTCTAGTCCTACCATTCCCCCTACGATTTATTTGCGTAAGACAATCCCTACCACTGATCCTAAGGTCACATGAGTTATACTCGATGTGAGAAACAAGGAGTGGTTACAGAGTCTCCTTCGCAAGTGTAAGGAGATATAGAATATTATGGCGGCATTTTCATTTTATTTCTTGGTGGGGCTAGGCTAGGATTGAAGATCGAGGTGTCACTACATATCCTGCAAGGGTAGGAATCAATCTGTGTGTTGTTCTGTGTGTACTGCGTACCGGTTTGGCTCGATCCAAAGGGTAGGGGAACTTTCATTATACCTATCACGGTTAACAATTCTTCTATGTTACCCCATAGTTGACCTTTGTAATATAATCTCTATCACCATTCCTAAGCTCATGAGAGTTGTACTCAATGTGAGAAACACAGAGTGATAAGGGTTTCCTCTACAAATATGGGTAGATAGGGGGTGTGATGGGGGAATTTTTTTGATGGGGGGGGGGAAAGATTGAGGATTGAGACATCTCTATGTATCTTGTGATGGCTGGAATCAATCCTCATGTAGTTATACATAAGATCATGCAGTTTATTATCATGCAATTAGGACGTTTTATGCTATGTAGTTTAATGTCTTACGGCGAGAAAATGGGTCACAATTTATTGTTGTGTTCCAGGGATGAGATCCTTACAATTTAACGTTATGTGGAAAGGATGATGAATCGTATTTTAAGGTCTTATATTTTTGACCCTGGCATCAAAGGCTTTTTTTACTCATAGTTTAGGGTCGTAGAGCTCAAACCTCAACATTGGGGGATTTTTTATGACTCATAGTTTAGGGTCATAGAGTTCAAAACTTAACACTGAGGGATTTTTTATGACTCATAGTTTAGGGTCGTTGAGTTTGGACCATGACATGGGATCATTTTTTACCTCATAGTTTAAGGTCTTAGAGTTTGGACCTTAACATGGGGGCATACTGTATGAATCATAGTTTAGGGTCATAGAGCTTAGAATTATGTGTAGGGGTGACATAACTCATAGTTTAGGGTTATTGAGTTCAGACCATAACATGGGGGATTTTTCATTACTCATATTTTAAGGTCTTAGAGTTTGGACCATAACATGGGGGCATTTTCATTACTCATAGTTTAAGGTCTTAGAGTTTGGACTATAACATGGGGGAATTTTCATTACTCATAGTTTAAGGTATTAGAGTTTGGACCATGATATGGGGGAATTTTTATGTAAAGTATTTCTTATAGAAATTTTTATTTGTGGGAGTCGTGATGAGCTTTCCGTCCATTGATATCAGGGTGTATGCTCCATTGGAATAGACCCGATGTATGACATATGGTTCTTCCCACTTTGGTTCAAGCTTCAGGGGAATCTTCCCTAGTATCATTGGGGTTATGAGGACTAAGACCATTTCTCCTTCAAGGAAAGATAAAAGGATGAAATTTTTGTTGAAGGCTCGTGCAATCTGGTTTTGGTAGATTTCCAAATAGTGCAGAGTGCGAAACCTTTTTTCATCTAACTTCTCCAATTCATCAAACCATCTCTGGGATTGCTTATCCATGGATAGTTGATCGAACATGGCCACACGAAGTGATGAAACTTGGATTTCTATAGGTAACACTGCCTCTACCCCGCATACTAGTGAGTACAGGGTTACCTGAGTGGTGGTGTAGGTCATGGTCTGGTAAGCCCAAAAATCCTGAAGGAGCTTGAATGACCATGATTTCTTATCCTTTTTGGCCATCTTTTAAAGTATGTTGGATAGATTCATGTTGAAATCCTCTATCTTCCCATTGGCCACTACGCAGTATCCAACAATGTTGTTTCTTCCAAGGGGTGCTCGACCAGGAATTCTGCTAATGCCTGTCCTTTGTTGTTCTTCTGGGACATGTATCATATGTCAAACTATTGCAGGATAACCGCCCATCGTGATAAGTGCCCATTTAGCATGGGATGATTGATGATATACTTGAGCGAGTTACAGAGGGAGACTAGGTGGACCTCATAGTGCTGCAGGTAATGCTTGAGCTTCTAAACTGCAAAGATTAGGGCTAGTTGGTTCTTTTAAATCCTCAAATACTGAGTTTTGGCATCAATCTTTGTACGTCTAAGGTAGTAGAGGCCGTTCTCACTACCAGCATCATTTTTCTATACGAGGAAGGTGCCTAATGACCATTCTGGGGTAGTTATATATAAAATAAGAGGCCTCCTCTCAACTGGAGACATGATCACTGGTGGGCTTAGAAGATATATTTTGAGGTTGTCAAATGCTTCTCAACAATCTTTATTCCATTCATACGTAACTCATTTTTCATGAGCATGGTGAAAGGTAAACATTTAACTTCTAGGTTGGCTATGAAGCACTGAATGCAGGAGAGGTGCCCCTAGAGGCCTCTCAACTCGGTGAGGTTGTGAGGTGGGGACATGTGAAGAATAAATTTCATCTTCTCAGGGTCGACTTCAATGCCACGATGGCATATGAAGAAGCTAAATTTTTTTCTCGAGGTAATTCCAAAGGCACATTTCAGGGGATTCATCTTTAAACTATGCTATCTTAATTTTTTAAGACAGTTTCAAGGTCGTCCAGATGGTTCTAACGCTGTCATGACTTAACCCCTAGGTCCTTGACATAACAATCGATGAATTTTACAATAAAGTCTTGAAGATGTGATTCATGACACACTAATATGTGGAACTGACATTATTTAGACCAAAGGGAATCACTTTATAATATAAAACTCCCTGGGGGGCCCTAAAAGTGATAGGTTATTCATCTTATTGGGCCATCCAAATTTGATTATATTCAGAATAGCTGTTCATGAAGGAGAGGGATTCATATCTGGCTGTTGAATCGATCAAAAATTCTGTGATTAGGACTGGGAAGTCATCTTTTGGGCAATGACTATTAAGGTCCTTAAAGTTAATGAAAATTCTAATCTATCCATTCTTCTTTTGACATGGACTATGTTTTCCATCTAGATTGGATATTGGATCTCCCGTATGAAGTTATCTTTGATCAGTTTGTCAACATCTGCCTCTATTTTGGTAGCATGCATTGGGTGGGTCCTTCTAGTTGCCTATTTATATCCCCAATGATCTTTTGGTAAGCCCAGATGATGGGTGGTGACTTTAGGATTGAGGCCTGGAATCTCCATGTAATTCTAGGCAAACACATATCGATTGTTCTTTAGGAAGGAGTTATATGCCTCTTAATCCTCAACAGGAATGTCCACACTAATTAAAGTGAGCCGCGGTTCATTTTCAGTGCCCAAAATTATCTTCTTTAGTTCATCGATGGTGGTGGAAACACCTTCTTCAAATACGGAAGGTGCATCTTTTAGGTCTTCTTCCTCCTCCTCCTCCTCCTCCTCCTCCTCTTCTTCTTCTTCTTCTTCATCTTCATCATCTTCCCCTTCTGATGGAGAAATGATTTTTGAGATAACTTCTTTAATATTGGAATAGAAATTGTCTTTCTCCTTAGTGTGTAAGGAAAAGTTAGTTTGATGTCCCAAGAACAGACCAGGAGAATCTTTGATAGGGATTTTCCTAACAATATGGGATTCGGCCTGCTCTTCTGTGTCTTTGGACTTGGTGGTCATAGCAGAGACCATGTAGAAAACTGAGTCTATATACGAGCTTGTAACTATGCATTCCACTTGGTTGATGGGTAGTACGTACTCCTCCCCAAGATTCTGGAAGGGGTTGGTGGGAGCCATCTCCAATCCATTCGAGGCATTGATCCAATCAAAATCGTCGGTCAAAATATGTTTTTCTTCCGACGCATAGAACCCTGCGTCAATGTAATACGACTCGCAAAACTCAAACGGTGATTTATCGGTGTGCAACTTCCCGTTTTCCCATTAGTGAAATATTTGATGCACTGATGGTATGAGGATAGAATTGCAGCACGCTGATGAAGCCAAGGCCTCCCTAGTAGGACGTTGATGGCTGTACTTTTCCACACCACCAGGAATTTAGAATATGATATGAGATCTACAAGCCAAGTTTTAACCTTCATTCATCCCAATGGTTTCTGCTCACTTTTGTCATATCCTACCAGGGTTGTAGTGCAGGGTGTCAAGTTGTCTTCATCATATCCCATCCGATGTAGCATTCTCAGTGGGAGGAGGTTAACTCCAGAGCTGTTGTTGATGAAGATCCTCTGAACATCAATTCCATTTATCTTGCCAGACACATATAATGGTTTGATGAGCCCTTGCATAATGGCATCTTCATCCCTGTTTGTGAAGGAGATGACGATGTGACATTATTTGGGACTGGTCTCCATTCGGTAGAATTTATCCACTACTATTTCAGAATTGAACTCTTGGGGACTTAGAAAGGCTTCGATGAGTGCCTCCCTAAGATCTATGGACAAACTCAATGCATTTAGGATTTAAAGCTTTGCTGGTACTAAATCCAACTGCTTTAAAATGTCATACTTCTACTCTAAATTTTGGCGCTTCCCAGATTGGGGTTTATCTTTTACAGATACTTTTGAGGTTTGATATTTGGAAGTAGATGATTCAGCTTCTATAGAAGGATCCAGCGTTGCTGCAGTCCTTTCCACATTCGACGGAACTAGTCTGTCTGTATTTCTTGGGAAGTTCGACACTTGTTCTTCCCTTGATGGATACTCCAAGATATCTAGGATTGGGTTTCTTCCAGCAGGGGTGAAGGAGTATTCTAGTTCCCTTTTCATCTTCCATAGGGTCCTTCCACAAGTTTTCGAGATGTTAACAGTTTGACTTGTGAAATGGCTGGGAATTTAGCTCTTTCCACGATCATGCCTTTCTGAAAACCTCCAACCTCTACAGCCTCTTCCTCCAGATCTCTAGTAGGGCATGGGGAATTTGGGTTCGTGGCTATAGTCTTCATCAGAGAAGGGTTCCATCAAGTGAATGACATTAATGGAGCCAAAGATCAGTTCTTGATCCGATACTATTCATATTTAGCTTCCTCCTTCTGATGGTACTGTTTTCCGAGGCAGTGTCCATTGTATCGTTTGGAGAGGTGGTTCCTGTTGAACCAATTCTATTGGAATAAAGTCTGAAAGTGTCAACACTGAATTTGACTTTGGTTTCAGCTCATCTTCTTGCTCTCACTTTATTTTATTCTGGCCTTTAGAGGACCGCAGGGCCAGAGAGGATTACTGTGCTGTATTAGAAGCTTTTGGGGGAATAGTAGGTTGTTTCAACTATGCCTGGAGGATACCATGGACTCGGTTGATGGTCTTTGGGGTCATACACTTGTCAAAAATTTTCTCTTTCTTACTGGTGACTATTTTCTACTCTTCTTCCTCTCTTGAGTCGGAGGTGGAAACATATGCCACTTGTGCTGGTGGCAATTCCAACTTGAATTTCCCAGAATCCAAAATCTTTTGTAGGAGACCCTTGAAAAAAAATCATTCCTAGATGGTGTGTCTTGGTATCCAGTGACACAAACAATAATTTGGATGGTTTTTGAGGCCCACTTCATTGGCTCGCTTTGGTTCTGGAAGCCGGAGCAGATTGCAATTCATGGAAGCTATGAAATAGCCGCGAACCTGGTCGTCTTGAAATGAATAAACTCAATTTCTTTGTTATTCTAACTGATTTATTTTAACACCTCATCGCTCATCTTGTCGAGGTGGGGGTGGCTATTGGAGTCCAGGGGGTCCTGCACGGTTCTGTGGGGGCTTTACAACTAGGGCTAGTGCCAGGGGTGGCTTAAGCCTGATAGAAGCCACTTCATCTTTTCCCATTCTTTTCCTTGGGGCCGGTTAGGCTACTTGGGACTTAAGATTGGTCCTTTTCAAGGAGTCTTATTTCCTTTGGGAAATTACATAGAAGTCTCTAAACCCACTGGTGTACTTCACCAGGATGAGCGGAATTCGAAATTCATCCCGAAGGTTATCGATGCACATGGCGAGAATCTCATCATAGGGGAGTGTCTGGTTCAGGGAATATGTCAGGTCATTCCATCTGAAAATGAAGTATGAAACTCTCTCATTCTCTCACAGCTTGCAGTTCATGAGATCGTTGACCATCGTCTTGGACAACGTCGAATTGAACTGGAAGTGAAACTATCACCGGAGGTCCTCCCAACCTATGATAGAATTAGCTGGTAGGATAGTACACCATACAAAAGCTAAGACCTGTATGGTTTGTACAAAGCACCTAAGTTTCATAGCTTCTTACTGCTCTGGAGTTCCCATAATGGGGTCACAGTAAGATAAATAGTGTATCAAATTCTTTTCTGGATCCCTCGAGCCATTTAATACTGAGAATACGGGGTTCCCGAAGTTTTGTGGCAATGGAACATTTCTTACCCACTCAGGGTTGGGTTTACACTATGGTTATATCAGAGCATGCCACCCCTCCATGGATTTTAGTTGGGCTATTACCTGCTCAACAGATTTTAAGAGTCCTTGATGTATATCCTGTTGGGCTTGATCTTGAGCTGGTGCGGTGGGGACCAAGATTGGGTATGCCAGTGCTACTGTAATTTGGGGTGGATGCCCAACCGGGGGAATCATTTGTGGGTTTACCTGGGTATATTCTAGGTGCCTTCACAATGGGGGGAATTCTTGATGTCCTTCCAGGGCCTGGTTGAACGACCTTATAAACTTGGTTTCATTCACTAGAATGAGTGACTGTGGTATGGGAACCTCTTCTAGGAGCACCAGATTACATTCTGTAGAGGGAACACAACCAGTGAGATAACTCCCCAACGTAGCTTGGTATTAATTCGTTTGAGCTCTTTCATTTCTTCCTCTTGCTTGGAGAACATTTCCTCAAGGGTGAGGGACACACTCTCATGGGGAGGAGGAGGTAGGTCATATATGACCTTGGATTTATTTTTCTCCTTGTTGGAGTTTTGTGGGGGAGGTAATGTCGGAATGACTGAGGGGGCACCCAGATTTAGAACCACCCTCTGGTTCTAGGTATGCACACAATCAGGCTTGGTGTGGAACTCCTCTGGGAGGGAACCATATTCCTTTGCGTATTCTCCCCCTACATCATTTCCTATGAGATCCATGTGGTTAACATTCACCACATTCACTGAGGCTTACCTAATTGGGGGTGGTGTGCCCAGTGTTGAATGGTAACAAGGCTTCTTAGTTCCTTTATTGGACTTTCTCCTTCCGTTCTGCGGTATTCTTAGGTCTTCTTGACGAAGATTGGCAAGAAGGGATCCCTATTCTAACCTTGTAATGTGCCTTTGTCTCAGAGGGTGCGAACCACGATAAGGGGTAGAAAGGCTAACAACTCTATCCATCTTTCTTCTTAGACGGTGTAAGACAGACGTCTTCCATGCGAGGATTTGAGGTAAAAATCCCCCTAACCCTGCGGGCTAGGGTTGTTCCTGTACTCCCATCGATGCGCTACGACCTGAATTTTTTGGTCTTATAGGGGAATTTTGATTTAAAAATTCCCCCAGCCCTATGGCTCGGGATTGTTCTTGTATCATGGCAGTAGCTGTCTCTATTTCCAGTCTTTCAATTTCACGTACTCCTGCATGGGGGTAAGATGAGTGTGGCATTGGGACTACAAAGAGTTTGTGGTCTTTTGAAAACATGACCACTACTTGATGGTTGGCGTCTCTTAGGTGGGAAGCCTGCTGAATGTTCCTGGTCATCTGACTCAAAAGTTTTTTGATGGATTGATCCCTTTTACCCTACCGCTTTTGAGACTTACTCCGAGCCGGTTTTTGTTGAGTATACCATATTTCACGAGCATGGGTCTCATTTGATTGTTTCCTCTAGGTGATGAAATTGCAGGATTTCATTTCCATTGGGGACTGCTGGATGGGACGTGGGGTAAAGTGTAAAGATCCATGTTCTCCCCCCCCGAATGTGAAATCCATCCGGGGCATTGCCAATGAGGAAATGCAATTTATGCAGTGCATGGAGGAAATCTAGTTCAAGGTTTTTCTTTTTCCTTTTTGATTGTGGCTGCCTTGTGGATTAGAGAGATTCTAAGTCGATTAGATGATAAAGCTCCCCTATTGTGCTGACATGGTCCACATACCCTTCATAGGGTAGAAATTATTCTTTCATCTTTTGAAAATTTGTTCATATATTGAGGTGAATGTCATGCGTGCATTCCCTGGACAATTCTCCTGGTATGTCAAAGTGAGAAGTGGACTTAGGCCAATACATCACTGGGATATTATACCTATCTAGTTGTCTTATCACAAGAAACATATCATGTTTTTGTTCTTTTTAAGGATAATCTACTTTATATTCCTAGATCAACTACTTATTGATGATTTCGTTCCAAGAAACTGGGCTGGTGGGAGCCTTATCGATTTGAAAATGCCATGGGGGTGGCTCAGAAGATGAGCATGGCCCCGGACCATCCTCTGGTTGAGAAAGACTATCGTTTATTATTGAAGGAGTGCCTAATGTGTCTAAATCCTTTCCAAGCACCTCAACATAGCAGGGCTTTCTCATATTTGTTCTGGTAAGGGGAGGATCTTCTTGCCAGCATTTATTTTGGTTGAGAGGATGACCTTCATAAGTGATGTTGCGATGGAAAGGACTACCATGGTAACTTGATGCCCGACCATGGAAATTTTCATGATGACGTATACCCTAGGGAGGACCTTTAGGGTGGGATGTAGCAAGGGGAGGACCTTCTTGCTACTTGATGTCACTATGGGGAGGGCCTTCACAGAAACTGTCATTGCGAGGAGGTCCTTCATAATAACCATCATCATGGAGAAGACTACCATCATGACTTGATACCTAGATGTAGGGAGAATGTCTGTAGTGTACCTGGGGAGGACCTTCAGGATGTACTGCAATGATGGGAGGGCCTTATCGTTTCTTGGCATTAATGTGTGGAGGACCTTCACAACAACTGTCATTGTGGGGAGGGTGTTGACAATGACCATAATCAAGGTGAGGATTACCATCATGACTTGATGTCTGACTACAGGGAGAATTATATCTACAGCGTATACCCTAGGGAGGAAAATCAGGACAGACAACAGTAAGGGGAGGAACTTATTGCTATTTGATCTTTAGATCAAGGATAGGGCTACCTTGACACGCATCAAGATATAGGCTCTCATGATCTATCATTCTTGACCCACAGAGTAAGCCCCCATGGGTGCTCTGTGGAGGAGCTTCAGAGCTGTTGGTAGCAACATTGTGTAGAGGACCTTTACAACTACTACTATCACTTCCACAATTTGGTAATGGAATGAAAGGGCCTTGAGCCTTTTTTGATATATGTTTGAGGGTGTTAAGAATCCTAACTTCCTGCAGAATAGGATCATGTATGTGATCTTCATTTTACTGTTTCCTTTGGTGCTTTTCATTTTTGGGTGCTATCTTGTGAGTAACTAGGGCCATCTTCTTTTGGTAATGACCTTCATATACGGGTCCCTGTCTTGTTGGGTCCTGTGATGTTGTCAGGATATGCCGACGAGCATCTTGAGTTTTGGAAAGGATATATGCCTACCCTGGAGCATCCACCACTTTGGACCAACATCCCCCAGTTGGATCATGTATTTATTCATGATCTAGTTGTTCGTATGTCATGGGATATTGCCATTGACCCTCCTGGACTGAAGGAAGGATGCATAAATACTATAGAGTGACTAACTCATTTTGCGAGCGAGTCATTCCATTTGAGGAAATTGGGTCGTGGTCCCGATTTCTTACATTTTCCACCGATGTAATGGTATCTTGGCATGTTTGGAGGATATGGTTTGGTATCGACATCTGATATTCCATCATGGCCAGGATGTGCTGAGATACATCTTTGGCTGGAATAGGTATAAAGGCCCATTCTGATGTCCGAGAAGGTGTTTGTTCCTACTCTTGTCTTCTATGAGTTTCTAGTAGATACTGGCAGTTATCCTATATTGGGACAGAGGAACAAGTCTACCACTGGTTATCTTATCTGGTTTCCACCGTATTTGATTGGTGGTATTCATATTCATGAGCGGGGATTTTCATCATCTCGTTTGCCGCTATATTTGTCTCACGGGCTTTGTATGCATCCGAAGGAATTTGACTCTGCTCATATTTGGCTGCTGCACTATTTGGATGGTAGGCTTGAAGTGCATCAATAGGTGTTTTTGCCTGTGTATAGCCTGTTGCTTCCCTATTTTGATGGCAGGCTTGAAATGTGTCAATAGGTTTTTGTGCCTGTGTATAGCTGGTTTATGCCTTTTCTTGATGGCGTCCTTGTTGTGCGTCATCAGATATCTGAATCTTCTTGTAGCTAGCTGCTCTGTCTACACGGCGGGACCAGAGATCACTAATAGAAACATGAGTTTGCTTGTATTGTGCCACCCTATTTATGTGGTGGGATTGAGTGGAGAGGGAAGAGTTGTATGTCTGACCATTAACTACCACCGCATCAGTATGGTGGAGATGCTCCTTAAGAACCAGGGTGATTACATGTTCTTGATTATATATTCTCCTCCCTTAGCGGGCAACCTGAGGGTCCCGAGTCTCCTGGACTTTAGAAGGTTCCCTCAGTATAAGTTCCTCCTCAACAGGATGAGGTCTGGTCATTTGGTGTTAACAGCGACACTCTTTGGAAGGGGCCCACGGGTAGGGCCCCTGTTCAGTTGAGATAAATTTGTCATCATTGACTTCATCTAACTCTCCAAGGTAAGGGAACTAGTCATTGTAACATTTTTGGGATAGGATCCTGAAATAGTTTGATACGACCACTAGGGCCTCCTTATGCTAAGGTACCAACAACGGCTGAAGAGGCAGCTAGCATAACTTCGCAGACTGGAGGGATTGTCTTGAGGCCTCCAACATGGGGAGAGTACAATTTTGGTGATACTCATTGATCAGCATATTTGACACCCATCATTGAAGATGCTGGGTAGGTGAAGGGGTCCTGCTCTTCGTTGAGGCCCTGATCGCCTACGGGATAGCTGATGTATGCGTCTTCATGGATCATGGGGATGCCATTTGGATCAAAGGTCACTATGTGGGAACCTGCGATACATGTATATGACATACAGACCACAAAACCTTGTCAAAGTAGCATTCCTTTAAACATATGCATATTTTGTGATTTATCCTGGCTCCCTTCCTCTTTTCTTTTGTTGTGGGGCGAAGGGGCCTAAGCAGGGTGTGACCGCCACCTTGGTTAAGGATTCACGTCAGGTTCACCATTTTTGTTCAGCCTCTGAGGTGGCACATTTTGCACGTACCTGGGCAGACAAAATGGTCCGATGTGCAGTGTCCTTTTGTCTTTTATCATTGGTGTAGAACCGCCACCTTGGTTAAGGATTCACATCGGGTTCACCATTTTTGTTCCACCTATGATGTGGCGCATTTTGGGGGGATGTGGAAATGGCATGACAAGGATCATCACCCATACCTTTTTTCATAGAGATGGGTTCTTGTCGAGTTTACCACTTCTTCATTTCAACCCGTTCAATGTCATTATCCTTTAAATAAGGTTTAATTAATCCCGTGGGGAACCGTTGGTCCCAGTGGGTGATTGGGTGGGGGTAAATCACTCATGCAATCAGTCCTTCTTGGATATAAATTCCTCAGATGGTCTCCAATGGGTTTATTCATGGATCCAAGAATGCCCAATGACCCTGATATCCATGATTCATGGACCTTATTTCCAAATGCAGGTGCTCTTCGACTAACAATTTGGCCAATGACACTTGAGGATTCCATTGGTCAAGAGGATGAGAGGTCAGGCTCACCACACCCTTCTGGGGGAGGATTGTTTCATGTTCTAGGACTCTCTTATAGATTTAAGTCATGTTCATATGCTTGTGAATCCTTGGTTCATTCCCAAAGAGTTTCCACAGGCTACCCTTGGTTTGCAGGATATTCATAAGAATGCATATACATTTGATGCTACAGAGGAAATAGTGACTTAGCCATATTATAAGGCGCTCTTGAGTTTATCGTCATCTAGGGGGACAAAAAGTGACTTGATGTTGGGATTGGGCCCACAAGGAGGGATTCCTACATATCCTTGGGAGAGGAATCAAAACCCACGTAGTTTGGAATGTGTGGGGATTACACATGGGAGCTTCCCATTTAACAAACATGGTTGGGTAGAACCTTTATGGATGGGAACCCTTTTTGAGTTCGGGCCTTTTGGAAGGCATCCTACGTATCCTGATCTGGTCAGGAATTAGAGTTCTTGTAGTTTAGAATTTGTGGTGATGTTTTAATCCTCATAAAACTCTAAGCCTATGTGAGTCATGCTTGATGTGAGAAATAAGAGGATTTTAAAGATTCAATAATGCACACACCTCCTCCCCTGTTGGTGGGGGAGGGAGAGCCTATGGTGGAAGAGGCCGGGGTGACCATGAGCGAGGGTGTGAATTGATGAACCTTTCCATGTAAAATGGAATTAAAGGTCACACGACCCTGCCTCTGAATATTGGGGACTTACATCAGTGGGAGGGCCCTAGTGCATGTTCTAGGAAGGGGAGGAGTTTCTTCCTCATCAAAGGAGGGAGCAATGTAACACCCCAAGCTTCTTCTCTTTGAATAATACAATAGCGTGTGATGTACGCAACACCGAGTTCAAGCACATCATGACATATCAAACTAGCCGTTTAGAAAGCAGTTATGAATAGTAATAACCAAAATTTTAATGTTATATTTACCCCACATAATTTTAACATTCATATTTTTTGTTTCCTATACATAATATAAGGACAAATTCAATTTTTCAGATAAAAGAAGTATTTTTCCAAAAAAATGTTGTTTTTATGCCTTTTAATGGAGAGCCCTTTCTAAATACAATATTTGACAGTTTTATATATTAAATTTGATGAAATTAAATTCTTTTTTAAAATCATAACATAAAAATTTAGTTTTTATAATTTTTTGGGGTTTTTCTGATAACTTTCATATTTTGATGAATGGTGAAAGATACTAAATTTTAATTGAAGACAACCTTTTTAATCAAAATAATTTATAGTGTTAAATTATACATTTGAATGGTTTTGAAGTATAATTAGATTATATTTTTATCATTTAATACAATGTTTTCCATTGTAAGTGATTTCACTTTTAAACCAGACATAAATACATATCAATATTTTCATAGTTTTTATTTCTCAAAAACCCTCGTTTTGGTTTTGACAACGAGATTTAATTTTAAATTAATTAATGAAACTTATATGTGTGTATCTGTATTAAACACACACTATCTCCTGCATCAAACTAAAGGATACAAGATATACATTCTCTTACATCTTTTTACACTTGTGTATTCCCATGGATAAGTGTGGAAGAGGTTGTGTGTAACCTGTTAGTTCATACCCACGAAGAATTGTGGAAGAGGTCATGTGACCTGGACAGTCTTGTGTACTGTTGTTCACACCGATCCAGGGTGTGGATCAATTTTATTTATATAAACTTCTTGGTGGCAGGTGATCACCAAGTGGAGTGGATTAGGTCTCAGATTGAGACTGAACCACTTGTTTTATATCCACTATGCTGTTTACTTTAGTTTTATCTATTTTACTGTTTAATCCAAAAATCCCTAAATTTACTTTTATAGTTAATCTTGGAAAGAAGTTATAATTATTTTTCCTTATTAGAATATCATCAAAAGTAATTTTAATAACTATTATTAGGATTAATGAGATTTAATCAATCTTCTAAGAAGTTATTTAAACAGCCAAACTTTCATAATAGTATAACCTTGATTAACTAGGCCGTATTTAACTTTATTGGGGAACCTTTGTAAGAATACTTTTTAAATATAAATTTTTATAGATAATTAATTATCCCCCCTCTTGAGTACTATACTCTGACCAACAATCATGTATTTTAATATCGCGTGACTAGGATGTTTTCATGAATTTTAATATCATGAGACTAGGAAATATCAGTGCGAGTAATGACTAACTCATGGAAATTGGGTCTTCATAGGAGATGAATACCCTAGGATAAAGGGGTAAAAGAATCCAATATTATAATCTTTCTTTGACAATGAGTATGATTCACAAATGCATAACATCGAGGGTATCTGAATCCACTTGAATAGTTGGTTTATGAGTATTTTAAATCACAACATAAGAATATTTAAGTCAAAAGGAGATGGAGAATAGTGGGTATAGATTAACCATCAATGATGGATAAAGACTATATTCTATATAGTTAGGAAAATAGATACTGGATTTAAGGGGTCCCTCAACTTTGGGACCAAAACATCCACTAACCACAATCTCTAAGGTGTTGTGTTATTCACTAGTGAATACTAGTGGGACCTATTTGGATTAACTAGTCCTTATTGCCAGTTTTCTACCTAGGGTAACCAAGAGGAATGACTCAAAGTTTATGGGGTTCTAAGATAAGCATATCAACTCAAATAATTGATTGATATTAACTCATATATCATATATATGAAGTTGGTTCATGGGGATTACAAGATACAAGAAGGGTTTGAGCACCATAAAGAATATTACAATGTGTATTAAACATATTTTTAGGGTGAAGGAATAAAACATGTGACTCTTGGGTTCAAAATCATATGAGGAGATGATTGGATCAACATGAATACCTATTGTCTTATAGTTTAACATCTTGGAACAATGATGTTGTCATAAAGTTTAATGTCATGCAATTGGGATGTAGTTCCCTATATAGAACACATCTTGAACATTCTAGTTAGAGTGGATTTCCAGGTTCCCTAATATCACATGATTCATGCTATACATGGGAAACAAGGGATAATTGTGTAGTCTATTGAGCTGTATAAGAGTGAATGACAAGGAATATACGGGGGTATTCATATTTTCTCATGAATAGGAATCCCAAAAAAAATTTGGATCTCATCAAGGGAAATAATTGGGGGTGATGAGAATTATCAGTGGGGTCTGAAAAGGGGAATTCAAGTGTTACTATGTATCCCATGGTATAGGAATAAATCCACATGTAGTTTTTATAAAAAGAGAATCACTTACATAGGTCTAACCCATATGAAAAGGAAGGGGGATTT
This sequence comes from Viscum album, assembly GCA_963277665.1. Lineage (NCBI taxonomy): Eukaryota > Viridiplantae > Streptophyta > Magnoliopsida > Santalales > Viscaceae > Viscum > Viscum album. Next base: position 1,769,639,729 of record OY728123.1, read on the forward strand.
TTATTTTTCATCATGACTAGACCTAGGATTGAATACCCAAGAATCACTACATATCCTATGGTAATAGGAATCAAGTTTCACATAGTTCTTTAAAATAAACTTCCCTACATAATACAATAAAAAATATTTTTATTTTATTGAAACATGGGAGCAAGGTCACACATAAAAAATACCGCAAGAATTTTAAAAGAAAGGAAACTAGGGAGGTTTAAATAGTGAAAACCAAGAGCATCTTTCTAAATGAGATCAACACAATCTGAAGGAAGACTTCCCATATTAGATAAAATAATCCTAGAATCATTTTGATCACCCTTGGAGGTTAAAAATCGGCCACTTTATTACCTATACCAAAGGATTTTTCATATATCTAACTCTCATGTAGGGAATAATTCATGGATGAGACTAATAATGATATCCAAGAATCACTACATATCTCAAAGGGATGATAATCAATCCACATAAAGTTATTATATGGTCTCCCCACATAGATCAAACTCATACATAGGAAAAGGCGCATTTTATTATTGTGTAGTTGTTGGACCCAGGATTGGAGACCCATGTAATGACCCAATGTTTTATCAATGAAATTACCTTCTTATAATTATGTAGTATGGTATAATAACATAATATTACTTATAGAACATAATTAAAACCTTATAAATTAATAATGAGTTAAATAAAAAGGTATCTCTAGAAGTTAAGAAACACATACCGATGAAATAGTAACTTGACCTTTAGAATATTAATGTGACCCTTATGAATAGTAAAATGGCCAATGTAATAGTAATCTCACAAAAGAAAGTATGAATAAAATTTATCCATATTATAAGTGAAAATATGGTATAATTATATCATAGTATAAGTAAATAAATATTTTAAAAATTATTGATTAAGTGTTGGTATTTTTGTAAGTCATAAATTTTTAATTACAATTTTTTAATTTAATAATTTAAATGAAAATTTATTTTCATAAAATTTATTCATAAATTATTATTTTTATGTCTTATGATTATAATATAATTTTATTATATCTTAATTAATTTTTTAAATTGTTAGAAAAATAGTTTTAATTTTAAAATTTGTATTTTTCAAGTAAATTGTGATTTTAATTAAAAATTAACCTTATAATATATATAAAATTATTTTTGAAAAATTGAGTTCATTTTTGAAATCTAAATTTTGAAAAATGGTTAGGGTGATTTTTTTGGATTTTTTTTCTGAAATACTTGAATCTTGGATGAATAGTGAAATATGGTAATTTACTGTATATATACATTATGAGTTAAATGAACTATTCCTAGAATCATTACTAATGTAAAAACCCTTGGTTCAATTTAAAATGATCTAGTTACTGTTTTAGTCTCAATAATATTCACTATTTCTTGTATTGAGCAAAATAATAAACTAATGCATTTAATATTGAGAAAACTCTCCTCTCCTCCACTATAAAAACCACCCTACCGCCCTCTACTCCTCACTCCTATCTAGACTTGTTCCTAATAAAAATTATACTAAAATATCACCCTAATACCCTATACCATGTCCATAAGCCCTTGTAATCTTAAAAATGCCAAAACATCTCCCCTAAAGAGGCTCTCAAGGAAGATATATTCAAGAGGTAAATTCCTCTTTTCTTTTCTTTTATTTTTTTTCAAGTTCCTTTATTTATTTTTTCTTTACTCACCTCCTTTCATCCAAATGTTATGATAACTATAGTAACTTACATGTACTATAATTTTCTTATGATGATGTAATAATTCAACATCATCTCTCTTTTCCCCTCCTTTTATACTAGAAATGAAAACACTATCTGAGATATGATAATTTATCACATTCAAGGACGACGGGTTTTCAATTTCTATTACCGTCTTAAATTATAGCCATAAAATTTTTTTATGGTTTAAATAGACTATAATATATGTATTATGTCTAATTTAAGATTCTGTAATCTTTTGTACACATGATATTAATTTATAAGGCAAAATGTGTTCGTTGTGATAAAAAACCACCAATTAACCAAAATGGTTATCATTAAAGTTTTATATAATGATTCATTTTCACTTAAAATAACCAAATGAATTTTATAACCATGTAATATTCTTGATTTTAAATAATAACATATAACTCTAATTATGGAAAACCATTATCATCTTACATGATTATCCTTACATGTATATAAGTAAACCAATCCTGAAAACCAAGGAAACAAACGCTCCCAAAACAATGAAATTTAACCTATTAACCCACCAAAAAGGTCATGAATGAAATTAATAAGGTTATAATAAATAAATTAAATTTAGAATAAGTTTTTGTAAAAATTATTTAATTAATTTAATTTGGTTATACAGGACATTAAGATCAAGTGAAGGACACCATCGTACTTAAGGTATGGGATTCTACGCGAACCTCCATTATTCATTCAGGTTATTCTATATTTATTTTTACCCAAATGACGTTATATATGCTTTTTATGAAAATATTCTAAATGTTTTTTATATTCTCAAAAATCATGCATTAATATCCATTCATCATTATCTTTGGGGGATATACATGTTTTTAAATGATTCCCTCCCTAATTATTCCCATTAAGAAAGCTCATTTTAAGGGAATTTTATGAATTCTTACCCATTTTCAAGTACACTATATAATATATTTTTATGCCACCATTATTTTTATAAAACCAATATTTTTATTATGAAAACAATCTTGGTTCAATTATGGTTTTATATAAAAGATTTTTCCTTTTTATGTTTTAAATGACCTTTGATATTTTCCTTTAACTACACTAAAATGTTTTAATTATAAAGTTTCTTAAGTACTCTTTTTTACATGTTATTACTTCAAGTTGACATAAATTTTCATGATATATTCATATTATACCCTATTATTTTCCTATAATGATCTAATTACATCCCTTTATGAACATTTTTATGATACTCCCATTTGTTATTATTTAGGACATGATTATGATACCCAATTCTTACCATGGGTAACCCTTATGTTTATGTATGATTGATTATGTATGATTCTATATGTGGAATGCATATTCATGAATATGGTATACTTTTTTCACTTAGATAAAACTCCAATTTATTGGGTAAATTTTAGTTTGATGATACCTTATGTTCAACGGTCTTGGTGGTTAACCTTAACTTGTGCTCCTCTATGTGTAACAATCCTTGACTCATGCTAAAATCATATTTTATGTTGCCAACACATTACTATGACTCCATGTTTATATAATCCCATGTTTATATGTTATTATTCCATATGTTCCATTCCCTTTTTATCATTATATGAGGCCTTATAACACATGTGGTAAAGATTTATTCTTATGTTTATTCGCTTATTGGGTTTTTAGCTCATCCCTTTGTTTATGTTATCCCCAGGTTATCCTATAAAGATGTATGATAAAAATTGAAGTTAGGACCTCTTTATAAATATTAAATAAAGAAATGTTTTATTTAGTCCCATTTTTTTAGTTTTATGTACCTAGTCTTCCAAGAAACTAGACTTTACAATCCTTGGCTTGTATTATGATGATTTATTATGCTTAAAATCATGTAATGATATGTATAAAAGGATAGGGTTTCTATAGTTGGTATCATAGCAAGGTATAGTTATCTTTGGATATTAGGAATAAAGAACTTTAGTAAGAACCTTAGAGATGAGACTAAGTATAAGAAAAAATCCCTAAATTTTGGTAAGTATAGAGTAAGTGGTTTATCAAGAAAATACATCCCTCTTTGGATACAAACAAGTGGAGGTGGATCTGGCATAAATGTATCTAAGGGTAAAACCCGAAAACACCACTTTGAGATTGACTCAAATAAGAGCTAGGGGACGACAATGGGCCTTGATGCACTCATGTTTTTATCACTCCTAGGGGATATTATTTAGTAAATTCATAAGCTTAGTACAAAACATTATGAAGCGAACAAAAAATAAAGAATCCCATAAGAATAAATATGAGGAAACAAATCATGGGTATCCTAGATTTAAACCTTAAGAATCACGAGTTAGGATATACTTTTCCTTTAATAGTTTATCCTTTTAGGTTTAAAGTGTTTTTTATGATTATTAACTAATTATTTAATCACTCTAATTGTATGTTATTTTTCTTAGTTAATGGTAAAAAATAGAGGAATATATGATAACAATCAATGTGATAGGAAATGTGATAATTTCCCTAATGATATGCCTGATATGATGGGAACAGGTGCTCAAAACTTTATGATAGTACTTTATCAACTATCTCAAGTTATGAATAATAACTTGAATCATATTGAACTAAATCATTCTCTAAGGAAATAGGAAGTTTCCATTGAATTATTCATGTAAAAAATGACTCCCATGTTTAGTGGATCTTCCAATACCCTCCACATGAAAAAATGGATTAAATCCAATGAAAATATATTCTCTATCCTCTAGTGCTCAAAAGAAGAGAAATTTGTACCGGTGGTCTATCATTTTTATGGGGAAGCTGATTAGTGGTGGTCACTAATCATGAATATAAAGTCCCAGGAGGAAATTGATTCCATGGATTGGGAGGAATTCAATAAAATGTTTTTCAATAAATATTTTCCCCGAACCCTCCATCTCAATATGTAAAGAGAGTTCCTCAGACTTAAATAGAAGGAAGATGAGTCTATTAGGGTGTATAAATCAAACTTCACAAGGCTTGAAAGATACACCTTTGACTTTTTCATGAACACTGAAATCAAGTTGGATCACTTCTTTAGCGGACTAAAGCCAAGTCTACGAAAAGTGTTGGTGATTCAAGACTTCAATAGTTATGAGGAGATTTTCTGTTGTGCTCTTAAGGTTGAAATAGATATTGGAGACTCTTAATGGTATCATGCTCTTAAGTCTAATATGTGTGGTTCAGAAAATAAATCCCATGATGGAAAGAAGATAAAACACCCCACGTGTCAAAATTGTGGGAAGAAGAATCCTGGGAACTATCTAAAGGGAACCAATAATTGATTTACATGTGGAAGAATGAGACATCTGACTAAGAACTTCCATAGGGATATGATGAATCTCACTAACATGGAAGAATAAAGGAAGTTTCAGATCAACACTAAGCCTGTAGAGTAGTGTTACAACTGTAAGGAACATGGGAATTATAAAAAAAATTCCTAATCCAAGGGTTATTGGAGGAAATCAACAACAACCTCCAAGGAAATAAGGAAGGGATTATGCTATCACTACTACTGAGGCGGATCCAGAAAATGATGTGGTGACAGGTATGCTATTTATTAATTTAATAATAGAAAAGGTACTATTTGATTTGGGTTCTATGCATTCTTTCATATCTTTCAAGTTTAGAATAACTATTAAAACCCCACCTCAAAATTTGGAGGTTGAGTTATCTATGAGAAAAAAAATGGGGAAATTATTACGTCTAGGGTTTATAACTCATCCTTGGTAAATGTTTGTGGACTGAACCACCCAGAAAATATTTTCATACTTCCTATGGTGTAGTTCGATGCTATTTTAGACATGGAATGGCTATCTTTATACAAATACAACATCAACTTTTGGGAAAGGGATATTGCTCTTCACATCCCGAATCATCCTCCAATTCATTATAAGTGCAAGGAAGAAGAGGAATATCTATTAGAATCATCATCTCAAGTGTGGATAATGTTTCCTTTTGAGAAATTATATCTTTCTCAAATGGTTGAGAAAAATGAGATGATACTTTTCAAAGATATGCCCATCATAAGGAATTACACTGATGTATTATCTGAAGAATTTCCTAGTATTACTCTTGATTGAGAGGTTTATTTGTCAATTGAACTTATTCCTAGATCTCTACCTATTTTAAATACACCTTATAGAATGAACACCATAGAGCTGGAAGAGTTTAAGAATTTGTTATAGAAGAGTTTGTTATAGGATAATTGAGAGAAGGGTTTTATATTCTTGAGTGCTTCACCATGGGGTGATCCATTCCTCTTTGTTAAGAAGAATTATGGATCAATGTAGCTCTAAATTGATTATCGTGATCTCAATAAAATCATGATAAAGAATAAGTATGCTTTACCTTGGATATATGATTTTTTTGATCAACTATGTGGAGCTAGTTATTTCTCTAAGGTGGACCTTCGGTCGGGATATCACCTATTAAAGGTGAGGAAGGAATATATTCCCAAAATTTCCTTTCTAATGAGGTATGGACACTATAAGTTCATATTTATGCCCTTAAGACTCACTAATGATCTAGAAATATTCATGGATTTAATGAATAAAGTCTTTATAGATTACTATTAAAAATTTGTGTTAGTCTTTATTGATTATATTATGATATAATCCAAGAGTAAGGAGGAACATGAGGAGCATTTGAATATTGTGCTGATGAATTTGTGAAGGGATAAAATTTATAAAAATTACAGTAAATGTGAGTTTTGGATAGAGTAAGTATCATTCCTGGGGCATGTTATCACTAGAAAATGAATATAAGTGGACCCTTCTAAGAAAAAGGCAGTTGAAGAGTGGCCCATCCTAACATTTGTAACAGAGATACGCAGCTTTCTAGGTCTAGTCGGGTATTATCGATTATTTGTGAAGAACTTATCATGATTTTCAATCCCAATGACCAAGTTTACATAAAAGGTAGTGAAGTTCGTCTAGACTCAAGAATGCGAGGAAAGCTTTAAGGAGGTCAAAAAGAGGCTTATCACTGAACCAATACTCACACTCCCAATAAGTGGAGAACTCTTTTTGGTGTATAGTGATGCTTAAAAGAAGGGATTAGGCTGTATACTGATTCAAAATGATAAAGTAATATCCTAAGTATTAAGGAATCTAAAAATCCATGAGTAAAACTATTGCATGCATGATCTAGATTTGGAAACTATGATCTTTACGTTGAAAATCTGGCAGAATTATCTCTATAGGGAGAAGTGTGAGATATATACTAATAAAAAGAGTCTAAAATATATATTCACATAGAATTATCTTAATATGAGCTAGCGAAGATAGTTATATCTCATCAAGGATCATGATTTCTCAATCCACTACCATCCCGGTAAGGAAAATAAGTTGGAATATTCTCTAAGTAGAAAGGATCCTACATCATTATCAATGATGAGAATTGAAAAGGATTTAATATTCTTAGATTTTCAGAGGATGCACATGATAATCATTAAGGGGGGAAAATCATAAATACTTTCTCAAATGATTTATCAACCATTCCTCATAGAGAAAATAAAATATTCTCAAATAAATGATGTGGGAATTCAGAAAAGGGTGGAATCTATCAGAAATGTTAAATCCTCTAAGTTCAATATTTACAAGGATGGATTTGTAATATTTGGGTCATAATTACGTGTACCATATGATCCATATATAAATAAGGAGATTATAAATGATGCACATATATCAACCTTCTCTATTCACCTAGGGAGCACAAATATGTATCGATATCTTCGAGAGAATTTTTGGTGGGATAATATGAAGAAGAAGATTACTGAATATACATTAAAGTTCCTAGTTTGTCAACAGGTTAAGGATGAAAGAAAAAAGTCTAAGGGGATGATTCAACCACTACCCATACCAACATGGAAGTGTGAGAACATCACTATGGAATTTTTTACTGGACTTCCAAGGATATCTATAGGAAAAAATCCTATATGGATCATTATGGATCCTATTATAATGATAGATCACTTTATCGCAATTCTAGAGGACTTCTCATTAGATCAAATTGCATGAGTATATATCAAAGAGTTAGTAAAGATGCATGGAGTACCTATATCTATTGTATCCGATAGAGATTTGAGATTCACCTCAAAGTTCTGGAAAAGTATCCAACATTCTATAATCATTTAACTAAACTTCAGTATGATCTATCATACTCAAACTGATGGCCAATATGAGAGAAATATTTAGTCACTGCCCGAATGGCCTGAAGGCCTTCATTTTTATTTATTTATGATAACCCCCCTTTCAAGGGATGAGGGGGAACCCTTACAAGGCCCGTAGGCTCAGAGATTATATGGCCCGTAGGCTTTGGAGATTACATGACCCGAAGGTCTTAGGGAATTCAACAAGACTATCTACAAGGAATTGCCCCTCCCCAGCATCTGCATCATGATAGTTTCTCTCCACCATCGCATGTCCGTCTGGATAGGCTTCCCGTGCAAGAATAGGCTGGTCCTGATGGAATATCCATACCCTCTAATTCTAAAAACTCTATTTGGCTCTACTCAGGTGAGTGCACCTACTCTGAATCCTCTTCTGGGGATGCTCCTTTTTTGTAGAGTATGTCTGGGGAAACTGCATGTGGCCCGAAGGCCTTGAGGTGTACCGAAGGCCTTAAAGGTGACCCGAAAGCCTTACTGACCTGAAGGCCTGGGTGGCCCGAAATCCTTAAGGACTCCAAGCCCAAACCGGTGGCCCAAGGTGAATAGTTCTAGCTGCTACAGTACCGAACATTACCTGCTACAATGACTGTTACAGTGCATGCTATAGCACCCGCACAATGTACAGTTCTGCTACAATACCTACATAGTGTACAATCTGATATAGTACCTGCATAGTGAAAAATACTGCTACAGTACCACTAAAGTGCCTGATACACTACTGCTACAGTGCCCCCCCAGAAAATATACATCTACCTGGTTTTGAACCTGGGTCTCGTGGATGCACTTAAGGATATCTCACCAACTGGGCTGAGGCTCATGTGCAACTATTCACTCATTGGAAGATACATTTAGAGCATGTTCTACAGACTTCCAAGGATGATGGTACCAACATATTCCACTGGTCAAATTATCTTACAACAATAGTTTCCACTTGAGTATCCAAATGACACTATATAAAGCCTTTTATGTGAAAAGGTGTAGAACACTAGTATTCTAGGATGAAGTCAGTGAGTGTAAGCTGTTAGGACCTGAAATGGTCGAAGAAATGGTGGAGAAGGTGAAAACCATTCAAAAACACATCAAGTCAGTCTAAAGTTAACAAAAGAGCTATGAATACAATCGTTGATAATACATTGAGTTTAAAGTTGGAGACATGGTATTCTTCCACATATCTTTATGGAATAAGGTCATGATATTTGATAAGAAAGGAAAGCTAAGTCCTAGGTACATCTCCCCCTATGAGATTATTGATCATCTCAGAGCTATGGCCTATCGACTGGAACTTCAATATACCATGTCTAAAGTACATAATGTCTTCCATCTATCCCTATTAAGGAAGTGGATACTATATCCTTCACATGTACTATCTTCAGAGGTGGTATAGTTAATGAATGATTTTTCTTAAGAGGAGCATACAATGAAGATATTGGATCATAAAGATAAAGTTCTACACCACAAGACTACTCACCTGGTCAAAGTACTATTTCATAACCATAAGTACGAAGATGTAACATGGGAACTATAGGAATCAATGAAGGAAAAGTACCCACACCTGTTTATGACATAGAATGAAAAATGAAATTTCATGGGTCAAATTTCATAAGGGGGGAAGAATGTAATGAACCAATGTTTTATCAATGTAATTACCTTCTTATAATTATGTCTTCTGGTATAATCACATAATATTACTTATATAACACAATGAAAACCTTATAAATGAATAATTAGTGAAATAAAAGGGTATCTCTAGAAGTTAAAGAACAAATACCGATAAAATAGTAACATGGCCTTTGGAATAGTAATGTGACACTTATGAATAGTAAATTGGCCAATGTAATAGTAAATTTACCAATGAATGTATAAATAAAATTTATCCATCTTATAAGTGACAATATGGTATAATTATATCATAGTATAGGTAAATAAATATTTTAAGAATTATTGATTTAAGTGTTGGTATTTTTGTAACTCATAAATATTTAATTAAATTTTTTTAGTTTAATAATTTAAATCAAAATGTATTTTCATAAAATATATTCATAAATTATTATTTTAATTTCTTATTATTATAAGATAATTTTATTAGAGCTTAATTATTTTTTCAAAGTGTTAGAAAATCAGTTTTAATTTTAAAAATTTTATTTTTCAAGTAAATTATGATTTTAATTAAAACTTAAATTTGTCATATTTAGAAACTTATTTTTGAAAAATGGAGTTCATTTTTGAATTCTACACATTTAAAATTTATTATGGTGAATTTTTGATATTTCTTTCCGAAATACTTGAATTTTTGATGAATAGTGAAATATGATAATTTACCGTATATATGCATTATGAGTTAAATGAACTATTCCTAGCATCATTGCTAATATAATAACCCTTTTTTTGAATTAATATGATCTAGTTAATTTTTTTAGTCACAATAATTAGAACTATTTCTTATTTTGAGAAAAATAATAAACTAATGAATTAAATATTGAGAAAACTCTCCTCTCCTCCACTATAAAAACCACCCTCCCCCTCTACTCCTCACTCTTCTCAAGCCTTGTTCCAAGTACAAATTCTACTCAAATATCTACCTAAGCCTCTATCCTAATAGAATCATCCCTTGTTCTCTTAAAAATACCAAAAACCTATTCCCTAAATAGGGTCTCAAAAAAGATATATTCAAGAGGTAAATTCCTCTTTTCTTTTCTTTTCTTTTCTTTCAAGTTCCTTTCTTTATCTTTCATAACCCAATTTAATCAAAATGTTATTATAAATCTATTACCTTAAATTTACATTAATGTTTTTATGATACTGGAATAATTCATCATCATCACTCCTTTCCCCTCCTTTTATACTAGAAATGAAAACACTATCCGACATGTTTTAATTTATCACATTCAAGGATGACAGGTTTTCAATTTCTATTACCATCTTCAATTCTGGTCATGAAACCATTTTGATGGTTGAAACAGTATATAATTTATTTATTATTTCTAATTTAAGGTTCTGTAATCTTTTTTAGACATGATATTAATTTATAAAGAAAACTGTGTTCATTATGATAAAAAACCACCAATTAACCAAAATAGTTATCATTAAAGTTTAATATAATAATTCATCTTCACTAAAAATAGCCAAATGAATTTTATAACCATGTAATATTCTATATGTTCATTAATAACATATAATTAAAATTCTATAAAACCATTCTCACCTTACATGTTTATCCTTACATGTATATAAGTAAACCAATCATGAAAACCAAGGAAACAAACACTCCCAAAACAATGAAATTGAACCTCTTAACCAACCAAAAAGGTCTTGAATGAACTTAATAAGCTTATAATAAATAAATAAATTTATAAGAGGTTCTTTAAATATTAATTAATTAATTTAATTTAGTTATCTAGGACATTAAGATCAAGTGAAGGACACCATCATACTTAAGGTAAGGGATTCTACCTGAACCTCCATTATTCCTTTGGGATATTCTATCATTCGTTTTAACCAAATGAATTTATCTATTAATTTTATGAACATATTATAAATTATGTATATATTATACAAACTTATTTATCAATATCCATTCATCATTATATTTCTGGGATATACATGTTTTTGAATGATTCCCTCCTCAATTATTTCTGATAAGCAAGCCTGTTTTAAGGGAACTTTCTGAATTCTTACCCATTTTCAAGTACACAATATAATCTATTTTTAAGCCACCATTATTTTTATAAAATAACTATTTTTATTATGAAAACCATCTTGGTTCACTTATGGTTTTATATAAAATATTATGCCCTTTTATGTTTCAAATGACCTTTGATATTTTCCTTTAACTGCAGTAAAATTTTTTAATTCTAAAGTTTCTTGAGTACTCATTTTACATGTTATTACTTCAAGTTGATATAAATTTTCCTGATATATGACTATTATACCCTATTATTGTCCATTAATGATCTAATTACTTCTGTTCATGTACATTTTTATGATACTCCCATTTTTTATGCTTTAGGAAGTGATTATGATACCCCAATTCTTACCATTGATAACCCTTATGTTTATATATGATTGATTATGTATGATTATATATGTGGAAATAATATTCATCATAATGTTATAATGGGTGTTCCCATATATCACTCCAATACATTGGGTAAATTTTAGTCTCATGAGATATTATGTGCAACGGTCTTGGCGGTTAGCCTTGACTCATGCTACCATGTGCAACGGTCTTGGTGGTTAACCTTGACTTATGCTCCTCTATGTTAAATGAGACTTGAATAATGATAAATTAATGCTTTATTTTTCTACCACAATACTATGAATCCATGTTTATATTATCCCATGTTTATATATTATGATTCCATATGTTCCATGCCTTTTTATATCATTATGTCATGCCTAACCCATGTGCTAAATATTTTTTTCTTATGTTTATTCCCTTACTGAGTTTTTTAGATCATCATTTTGTTCATGTTATCCCCAGGTTATCCTATGATGATGTATGAGAAAAATTGAAGTTAGGATCTCTTTAGGAATATTAAATAATGATTTTTTATTTAGTCCCATGTGTTCTATTTTATGTACCTAGTCTTCCAAGACACTAGACATTACAATCCTTGGATTGTATTATGATATTTTGTTATGCTTAAAATCATGTAATGATATGTGTAAATGTATAGGGTCACTATATCCTAGGTGTCACTACATATCCTCTGGTAATAGGAACCAATACACACATAGTTCTAATATAAATTCTATGCAGTTTAGAGTCTTTCAACTAGGACTTTGAATATGAAGGCATGAAACACTGAGATATTATTAATCCATTTTGGACATGGAGAAAATAAACAAATCAAATCATGTATTTAAATTCCTATATAAATAATTATTGTTCGATGATTTTTGGGAATCATGCCACACCATTATAGGAATAGACCATGGGACTAAGGGGGCCTTTCCCACAAGACCAAAATATCCCCTAGGAAGCTCTTAGGCCATGTGTTATTCACCAAATAATCCTATAAGGGTATATTCAGAAACCAAAACATTTCCTAAAAATAGTATCTTATACATTGTGTCATTCACAAGAAAATCCTAGTGTTGTTCCTTGCATATTAGTCATTCCCGATTACCAATGTACTATGAAATGAAAAGATAATATACACTCAAGGAATTTGAAAATTTAGAGATGAAAAGGGGGCATGGTTTTTTTAGGTGGAAAAGGTGGTGTCTAAATGGATTTTTAAGCTCAAGGAAGTTAGGTCTTCATAGGAGATACATACCCAGAAATTAAAGGGTATAAGAATGTGGTGTCATAATTTTACTTTGAAAATGGGTATGAGACACCGATGAGTAACATCGAGGGTATCTGAATCATCTTGAATAGTTGGGTTATGGGAAGTGTTAATAATAACCCAATAATATTTGATTCAACAATAGGTGGATACTGATGGATAAAGTTTAACCATCAATAATGTAAGAATACTATATTCCATGCAGTTAGAATAATAGCTCCTAGATTGGGTGGGGGGGGGATCTCCTATGAGACTAAAACATCCACTATGAACAAGATACGAGGTGTTTCATTATCCACCATCAAACCCTAGTGGGGTCCCTTTGGATTAACCAGTCCCTGTTACTAGTTTTCTATAGGGGAGAACTAAGAGCATAAGAATTAATATTCCATGGGATTCCAAGAGAAGTGTATCAAATCTTAGGATTGGTTATTATTAACTCAGAAATAAAAGATATGAATTTGGTTCATGGGGAATATAAGATTCAATAAGGGTTTGAGCACCCTAAAGGATATTCCAATGTGTATGGAACACATTTTTAGGGGGAAGGGAGAAAACATGAAATTTTTAGTACACAATCATAAAGGGGGTGATTTTTTGGTATGAAGGCCTTTTATCATGTAATTTAACATCATAATACTAGGATGTTGATGTATATTTTAACATCATGAAACTAGGATATTGTCATGTAGTTTAAAATCAAGAAACTAGGACATTGTTGTTCAGTTTAATTTCATGTAACTAGGATGCGGTTCCCTATCCAAAAAACATCACGATCATTTTATTGAAAGTGAATTTCAATGTTACATAATCTCACATGATTCATGCTCAGTGTGAGAAATAAGGGATGACTAGGTAGTCAATTGAGCTATATGAGAGTTCATGATAGGGAATATGTGTGGGTGATCAAAATTTAATGTGGACTATATCCCCTAAATAGATCTTAATCTCATGGAGGGACATGATTGGTAGTGATGAAAACTCATGGATGGGCTTGAGATAGATGATACGAGAATCACTACATACCCTGTGGTGATACGACTCAAGACACACATGATTCTTAAGAAAGATCCCTGCATAGGTCTATCTCATATATAGAGGGGGGTATATTTATTTCTCTCTATTTATTTTATATGATGGCTGGCCCCAAGATTTTAGATCCATGAATAACTAAATATCCTGTGGTGATAGGAATCAAGACATACATAGTTCTTGCATGGAAAATTCCCCACACTTCTTGAGTTCCTATATGGGGAGAGGCAATTTTTATCATATTGCAGCTGGGCCCAAGATCTGGGATCTAGGAATTACTACATATCCTATGATAATAGGAATCAATCCAAACATAGTTCTTATATAGAAACTTACCTATATAGGTCTAGCGTATATACAGGGAGGGGGAATTTTGTTTCTGTTTATATTGTAGATGGACCCAAGATTTGAGATTCGGGTGTCACTACATATCCTATAGGAACATGAATCAATCCACATGTTGCTCTTGATATAGAAAATTCCCTACACATGTATGATCCATATACAGGGGGGGGGGGTCATTTTCCATTTATATTGTGGATGGACCCAGGATTTGAGATTTGGGCATCACTATGTATCATGTAGAAACAAGAACCAATCCATATGTAGTTCTTAGATGGAAAATTCCCTATGTAGGTTTGGCCCATATGTAGAGAGGGGAAATTTTTCCATTTATATTTTGTATGGACCCAAGATTTGAGATCTGGGCATCACTAAGTATCCTGTGATAATAGGATTCAAGCTATATACATTTATTAGATGGTAAATTCCCTACACAGGTTTTATCCATACACAGGGGTAAATTTTCTATTTATGTTATGGATAGACCAAGGATTTAAGATTCAGGCATCAAAATGTATTTTATCTAAATAGTAATCAATCCACAAATATTTTTTGATATATAAAATCCCCCGTATAGGTATGATCCATATGTTTCCAGGGGGAATTTTCCATTTATATTACGACTAGACCTAGGATTTGAGATCCAGGAATCACTAAAAATCCCATAGAAATAAGAATTAATCCACATGTAGTTCTTTATATTAAAAATTAACTACATAGGTTTGATCTATAAATGAGGGAGGGGGGGTTTCAATTTATATCATGGTTGGACCCAGGATTTGAGATCCTGACATCACTACGTATCCTGTAGAAATATGAATCAATCCACATATAGTTCTTGATATGGAAAATTCCCCATATAGGTATGATCCATATGGGGTGGGTGGGTGGGGGGGGATTTATATTTATATTGTGGTTGGACCCATGATTTGAGATTCAATAATCAATACGTATCCTGTGATAATATAAATCCAACCACACATAATTATTGAATAGAAAATCCCCTTATATGGTTCTGAATCTCACGTAGGGATGGGGGCACTTCATTTTTCACCTATAAATAGTTCTAGATCATGTGCAATGAATCATTCATGAAATAACATCCTCTATATAGTTTAATGTCGTGTGGTAAGATGCATTTCATGCAGTTTAGCGTTTTATAGTAAGGATGATTTCTGTGTAGTTTA
This sequence comes from Viscum album, assembly GCA_963277665.1. Classification (NCBI taxonomy): domain Eukaryota; kingdom Viridiplantae; phylum Streptophyta; class Magnoliopsida; order Santalales; family Viscaceae; genus Viscum; species Viscum album. Next base: position 1,769,655,455 of record OY728123.1, read on the forward strand.
ATATCACATGGTAAGGAAATATAATAATATACTATTTAAAGTCCTACCACTGTGAATTAAAATTCCATGTAGTTAAAAGTATTATTTCCTAGAATTTTCTTTCATAATGAAAGTTTTGAGAATAAATTCTCAAGAAACCTCACATTGGAGAGGGGCATACTATGTTCCCCATCCATCATGTCTAATGAGTAAGATCTATTAGAATATACCTTATATATATGATGTAAGTAACTTCTCACTTGTGTTATTAATTTGGAGTTTTCTTCCATAGTATCATCAATGTTCTGAGAACCAATACCAATTCTCCTTAGAGGAATGAGCAGAGGTGAATTTTTTTATTGAAGACTCACACAATCGTATTTTGATGAACTTTGAGGTTGTGCAGTGTACACAACCTTTTCTCATTGAGTTTCTCTAACTCATCCAATTTTTTCTATGTTTTTTAATCATCTAATATTTGTAAATATATTTATAATTAGAGTGAGGGAAACTCAAATTCAATGGATAATACTTCCTCTATCCCATAAACCCATGAATATGGGGTTATTTGAGTGGTAGTGCATGTGGTGGTATGGAAGGCCCATAAATCAAAAGGATCTTATCTATACAAGAATTTTTGTATCTATAAACCATTTTATGGGGTATATTTGAAAAATTATTATTGGATTCCACTATCTTTAAATTTTCCATTGTATGATAGTAGAATGAATGGTTGGACTCAATTTTATATTCTTGACACAATATCTTCATCTCAAAATATCAGAAGTTGGTTCCATTGTCCATCAATATCATGTGATGGACACTAAATCTAGTTATAATATTAGACTTTATAGAGTTTATGATATTATTTGTCCCAAATTCCTTGAGTAGTATGGTCTTATCCCATTTGGAAAAGAAGTCAGTAGATATAAGGAAGTATATGAACTGCTTAGATGTAGCTAAGGGATATGTCCCCATGACATCCATTCCTCAGATATAAAATGAACAGGAATACTTAGATGTAATACTAACTTTGGAGGTTGATGGATGAAGTTTACATTAGATGAAGTATGCATGAATTTGACACACATGACACTTCCTAGTGAATTACACACAGTTCTGCATCATTGTTTTCCAGTAGTAACCATGCATCCCAATTTTGTGGGAGATCCTGGTTCTAGACTGATGAGTACCACAAGATACTACATGGTATTCCTTCATGATGGACATATTCTGCTCTTCTACAATGTATTTGAGTAGGAATCCATATAATCCTTATTTATAGAGATATTTATGCTCATTATTCCCATATTGAAGGGTAAAGTTTTCTAATTAGTTTCTAATTTGTTCCATTTTAGATCGATCTGATGGGAGGGTACCATTTTGGAGGTAATATATTATGGAATCCATCCATCTAGGAGTTAATATCAGCTCATCATGCTCTGGGAAAATGCTGACCTAATTGATTTCTTCCATGTTATAGATAATGAATGGTGAGACCACCCTTTGGTATGAGATGTGGAAAACCACTTCATCATGATTGGGATTAACCAAGACTATGTATCCATTGGAAAATTCATTGGAACAAGCATTTTTTGATTGAGATACATGATGCAACATTGGTTCAAAAGGTAATTCTATCATCAATACTATGAAGTAATCGATGAGAGGGGCCAATTATTTCTTCTTGATGGCATACCAACTGTTGATCTATTTGATTACTAACTTTGAGTTCCCTTTGATATTTAGGTAGGTTATCAGTAGCTTCATGGATAGCTCTAAGCTTGTGATATGGGATTGGTATTTTTTATCATTATTAGTACAACCTTCAGACATTGATAAAGAATAGGGAAAACTTTATTTGTTTATATAAACAAATAAAATCCCTAGAATAACCAATTTGAGATTTAGGTTTTCCATCCTCTTTCCAATAATACTTTGGGAGGAACCATCAAAATACACCTCCCACATCTAGGGAGTGTCATGGGAATAGAAAAATTATTCTTCAAGAAGATCAGTATCTACTAGCATGATCTCTGGGGTGGGATTCACTGTAAAGAAATCAGCTATGTACTACCCTTTAACTAACTTTTGTGAGAAAAATTGGATGTTAAACTACTCTAGGATAACAACCCATTGAGCTAAATTATTATTTAGCATAGGGAATACAAGAATATACTTAATCAGATCAATATAAGGGACTAGGTGGACCTTAGGGTGATACAAGTAATGCCTGATATTTTTCACTATAAATATTATTGTGAGTTAGTTATTTTAGATATCAGAATATCGATTCTCGGTAGCTAGAATAATTCGACTGATATAATAGAGACTGTTTTCATTCCTCATGTCATTTTTCTGTGTGAGGAGAGCACCAAGAAATAAATCTATAGCAGCCATATATAGGATAAATGGATTTCCTTCTACTAGTGGAATTAAGACAGTGGATATAATAGGTAGTAATTGAGATTATTAAAAGATTATTCACAGTCCTTATACCATTGTTAGCTGACTCCCTTATTCATAAACTTAATAAATGGGAGTGATTTTCTATCCAGGTTGGCTATGAAACACCAAATACAATTGAGGTGCCCTAGATCCCCCTTATTTCTATAGGATTCTGAGGGAATGAAATTTCTAGGATTTCACTGGTCTTTTCTAGATCAACCTTATTGCCATGGTGGAATACCACAAAGCTAATGAAGTTCCCTAACATTACTCTGAAACCACACTTTAATGGATTCATCTTCAAACTATGTTGCTATAATTTGATGAATATTTCTTGAATATCAGTGAGGTTATCACAACACTATAAAGATTTTACTACTGTTTTTTCAACATAACATTCTATGATTCATTCTAATAAGGGTTTAAAGATATGATTCAGGGTGAATTTGTAAGTAGCACAAATGTTCTTTAATATAAAGGGTATGGATTAACATAAAAATATCTCCTAAGGTGTTTTGAAGGTATTAGCTTCCTTATCTTCAGGGGCCATCTTCATATGATTTTACCTTGAACACCCATCCACAAAGGAAAGGGATTATAAACTAGCAATTTCATCAATCAAAAGTTCTATTATTGGTAATAGGAAATCATCATTATGATAGTGTCGATTAAGGTCTCTAAAATCAATGGAGACCCTGATCTGCCCATTATTTTTCTTGACCAAGATGATGTTAGAAATCCATTTTGGGTATTGAAACTCTTTTCAAAAGTTTTGTTGATTAAATTTTCAACTTCAAATTCTATGTTAGTAGAATAAGAGGGGTTAATTCTCTTAACTATCATCTTAAAACCTCGATGATCATCAGATAAGACTAGGTGATGAGTATCCACATTGAGGTTTATCCTAGGTTTATCTATATAATTAAAAGTAAACTGTATTTAATATACTTTAAAAATGATATTTTTATCTACTATTCTTCAAGAGGCATGGTGACATTAATTAGTATAGGTTGCAAGTCTTCTTCTATTCCTAGATTCACCTACCTGAGCTCATTGATGGTGGTGAAAACCCTTTCCTCAAATGTGGGAGGATCATTCATGAGGTTATCCTCTCCCTCTTTAATTCTTATATATGTGGGGGAATATTAAGACATGGTGGATAATTTGGGGGAATATTTTTCCTTTTAAAGACAAGAGAGGCCATGAGAAGAGACATTGATATCCTGAACTACCAGAGTCATCATAGAGAGATTCTAGAGATTCTTTTCTCCCTTTACGCTAAAACCAGGGGAAGGAAAGGTATGAACATCTCGAGTTTTAAATAATGTGTTGGGGGAATTTTCAATTTCTACTAATGGCACAAGGTAATTCTTTGATACTAATAGGGAATTAGTTTGAATTAACTTTGAAGAATCCACTTCAGCTAATATGTTTTTTATCACATGAAAATGGGATAGTGAAGTTTGTATTTCACAATAGCCTACTGGGATTAAGTATACTACCTTGATTAGATTTATGTGTAGCATATAATTTCTATTGATCATGCTCCTAGGGCTCATAGGGGTGGTTTATAAGACATTTTTAGTGATAAACTACATATCACCATCCAACACTATTAGTTTTACTTCCCTCTTATAGAAACTTTCCTCAACATATATGGATTCACAAGACTCAAAGGGGGAACTATCACCATATATTATTCTGACCTTTCCATTGATGGGGCATTTCAGACATTGATTAAATTTAGAAGGTATCACCACATGAATATAAATACAAGGACTTATGATAAGGTAATTATATACTATATCTTTTTGGATAACCATGAAATCATTATTAGACGTGAGATCCTCAAAGTAAGCCTTAATATTGATCTTTTTAAGAGGACTTTTGTTGCTCTTGTCATACCCTTGAATGGTTAGTTTTTTAAAATAAAAATCCCCTTTAATATATCCCAAATATTGGAGGGTATATATTGGAATAATTTTGATTTTATAACCATTGTAAACCCAATCTCTTTGGATGTTGACATTATCAAGATTTCTCAAAACATAGAGGGGTATGATATGTCCCTAGATAAATTCTTCCTAGTCCTATTCTGTGAACTAGATGGTGTTATAAAATTCTGCTGATGTAGTCTTCACTTGGTAAAACTTAATTTTAGTGAATTATATCTAAAACTCATGTGGTCTCTATTGGGACTCAATGAGTTCTTCTTTTAGTTCTTTTGAAGGTTATAGAGCATCTAGGATTGAGATTTTGGATGGGACAACTACCAAAAATTTTATAATGTCACATTTATACACCATAGGTTTGTGATTACCAAGGTGTGGTTGATCCGTATCATGAGGATTAAGAGATGTGGTGTTTGGGGGTAGAAAATCCAAGTCATTGGGAAGAGCTTGAGGGATTATATGTTCCAAGTGGCATAGGTCACATTTGCTTAATCATTTTTTTGGGATGATAAAAAAATTGCACACCCACCGGTTGGTTGTTTAAAATGATTGGATTTTAATGATTCTTGAAGGGATCTAAGGAATATTTATTCTTCTATTGGTATTACGGGAGTGACCACCCATGTGTCTCACCCCTGTATATGAATTTCATAGGGATGTGACAAGAATATTGAGGTTGACCTCACCCATGTCTTCCCCCGTACCCTCGACTTCTATGTCCTTAGTCTATGGATCATCAATCAAGTATGGAGAACATGTAATCAGGGTAATATTCATCATTAGATAAGGGATATATTAAGTTAACTACAACAACATAACCAAATGATCTTTTCATCTGATGAGGGTTCTGTTTGGTGGGGCAGTGCCTGTTTTCCAGATGTTGAAGGAAATAAATATATAAGAGTTAGATTGTGTGGGAGTTGGATATGACTATTTCACTCATTTCTTTTACTATGTTTGATAATTACATTCGAATATAAGAGATGTATTCGATGGAATCCACCTAAATGTGGAAATTGTTACTAGTTTTCAGAGCTATACTCTTAGTAGGGTATGAGATTAATTGACTGTTTTCCAAGTCAACTAGTTATCAAACTTATGTTCATGACTAAAATGAACTTATTTCCACTCACCCTATTCTTCTAGTTGGGTGACAGTCACATAGTTCACCTATTCTAGGGAAATTCTCAGTATCATATGTCCAGAATAAACCATTATTTGGAGGATGTATTTGAATAAAAATCACTCTTGGATGGTGTGGCCCAATCTTCTATATAAATGATAGTAGTTAGGGTGGTCAGTGATATTGAACTCATTGGGTTTACTAGGATCTGGTAACTTAAGAAGTTTATTTTCCATGGATTAAAGGAAGTATCTAGAGACCTATTCATTTCATAAATAATACACTTTGTTTATATGTTCCTTAAATCATGGGAGACCCTGATCTATTTTTTTTGCTTCTAGCCAAGGGCGATTTTGTTGCTACTGCTTCTTGGAAGGAGGTTCCAGGAAATTTGGCACCTTCCTGGGTTCTTAGATGGGTACTATTGCTATTTTGAGGGTAAAAATAGCAGTCTCTGCCTTACCAAGACTTTTTCATTATGTTGTGGACACTGTCTGGGATTTGTCTTGAGTTTTCCAAATGAAATATTCTAGGAATTGTGTCATTTATAAGAAATAACATAATACACTTAGATATTTCATTAGGATAAAAGGTGTTTTAAACTCATCCTAAAGATTTTCAGTACAAATTTCCAATAATTTCTCTTGTGAGAGTGAGATACTAAGTGATAGGTTAAAAATTTCCATTTGGAGATAAAGCCAGAAACCCTATCATTTTCATGTTGTTTTCAATTTTTGTGGTATAAAATCATTATTTTTTTTAACATGGTGCTGAAATAATAAACGAACCGATGATTAAGGTCTTACCAAACCATGAAAGATTCTATTGGAAGACTACTATATCAAATGAAAGTCATCCCTTCCAGAGTATATTCAAAGAATCTCAGTTTTTTCACCTCCTCTTTTTCTCAAGGGCCCATCATTAGGCCGCATTTATACCTGAAGTGTGTGTGATACTGTTTTGGATCTCCCATGTCGTCAAATATCGAGAAGATAGGATTTAAAAAATTGGTTGGGGGAAAAGTTTTATCCACCCATTTGGGATACAAATTATTCACAAGATTCATGAGGGTGAACTGATTTTCCTTGAATTCCATTCGAGCAGTTAGGGATTTGATGGGTTTTGATGAGTTTTTGGAGGCATAATTTTTTGGAACACATCCCATTATAGGGAGCAGGACAGGCTTGATGTAGTGGAATATATTTCATATCCCACTGATTATTGACCTGTTCTAGGACCAGATGATCACCCTGACAGGTGATAGGTTTTCTCTGTAATGGAGGAAGTTCACAACCATCCTTAACTTCCTCGTTTATATAGACTGGTTTCCTAGATCTATAGCCATCATGATTCTTAAATACTTCTCTTATAGAAGGATATGCACTCTCTTAATGTGTTTGAGGAATGATATTCACTTATATTTGAAGGCAATACCAAGTGGGAATATTACCCCTGAGTAGTTCCTCATTGAGTTATCTCAAATTCTTTATCTCATTCTAATTTTATGCTAGTAATTTCTCTATGGAGGTGATTTTTTCTCCTCTAGGTGTTGAGTGGGATGTATCCACACCTTTCTCTTTATCCTTGGTAGAGTTCCAATGAGGAGGTGGAAACTAATATTTTAGGGGTTCTAGGTTTTTACTCCTTCACTGATTTTGAGTATGTGCAGGAACAATTTGTGAATTTGGATCACTTACCTCTCTAGGCATGGTTTCTATTTTTCATCCCTCTATGTTTTCATCTTATTCCACATAATTTTTTTGGATTGATGGTGATGACATTCACTAAATAATATCATGCAAAAGTAGTTACCACATCACTCTCCACATTGTAGGGTGGTTCTATACCACTTTATCCTTCTTTAAGGGTGCATCAGGGTCATTTCTCTAACCCCTGGTCTTATTGGAACATATTAGATTATGAATCTTATGGGATTTGATTTACTTTTCCAATAATTCTCCCTATCTTAGTATGTTAATAGTGACCTTAAGGGAGTTTCCGGTCACACTTTCGGAGTAGACACCAAATGAAAGAGGCATGCCTAGACATAATAGGAATAAATGGGATTCTAGATACCAGTATTTACCTCATAGAGTAGAAAATAATGATTCCTTTAGGAGTAATGATAATGATAAAAATTCCCCCAACTCTATAGGCTGGGGTTGATTCAAGGCCATTATTGTAACTTTTTGGTCCTATTATTAAGGATCTGATGACTCATGGGTTGAAAATTGAGATAAAAATACCCCCATATATGTGGATTGGGGTTGATATAGAACCACTACCAATTTCTTAAGGGCCCTTTTGGGTTGTGATGATCTTAGTGGTGGAAATTTAGATAAAAATTCCCTTAGCCTTGCAGGATGGATTTTCTTCTAGATGGCTTTCATGGAGTCTGCTACTATAATATGCATGATTTGGTGTAATATCATTCATGCATCAGATGAAAACAATGGATGATTGTTATGGGATTCACTTTATATGGGAAACAATCAGATGACCCATGAATTCAAATTCCATGTTTGAGGTGTGTTCCCATTTTATTTAAAGGTCTAACTTAGAAGTCTATTGGTAGCCCTCTCTCCCTTTCATGATGTCTTTATATCCTCTAAGTGGAGAAGTCTTGTTGTATTGACCAATTAGTCTATGAATTATCTGGTCCCTTGATCTCTCCCATGGATATGACATTACATGATATCATATCCAGGGAGCTTTTTTTCCTTGGGGATAAGGTAAAGTGTAATGCTCCATACTTACCCCTTCCATGGATATGAACTTATGACAGTTCTTTGAAAATAAGTCACCTGATATTTTTCATGATGCATAGGAAAACACGACATAGAAATTTTTTATTCTCTTCCTCTCTTTGGTCTTGGTACATGGAGAACATGACCATGTATTGCTAATAATAAAGTGTATTTACAAATTGGAGGTGACCCTCATATCCTTGATAAGGGAGGTGTATAGCCTTCAACCACTGATGGGTCATCCACATATTCTGGATAAAGGAACGAACTCCTTCTTTAGCTTATCAAGGATCTCATAGTTAGAATTAGAGATGGGTCAAGACATGGTTAGTATTTTATTCCTAGTCAACTCCCTCTATATATCCACGTGGTCCTCTTCTTCATCAGGGTTATATGCCTCCACCTAGTTAGACCACAGAGGTTGATTCCCTGGGCCACCTACTGACTGTGAAGAAGTGCATATGATAGTTGATGAGCTACTATATATGATTAACCCTAGTGTTTTGAGAAACTATATAAATGAAGGTGTTTGGGAAAGGGTATTATTTACGTTTTCAAGTTAGATATTACTATGGGGAGGTTTTCCATGGAAGATATTAGGAGTAGAGTCCCTATGATCCATCTCTGTACTAATGTTAGGAGAACAATCGAGGAATTTATCACCTTCTTCTTCAATTGAATAGTTTATGGACCCTTGAGGTGTTGAAGATATGATATTTATATCCTCAAGGACACTAGAATTGGAAATATTAGGAATATGAGCCTCATTTTTCATTTTAAATGAGATATTATGACCTTCCTTTTTAGGTTGAGTAGGGATATGAGCATGATATATGATGGTCACTGGAATATGTTGATAACCATATATTGTTGTAGTAATATGATCCTAATTTTGATAATTTGTTGGAGTTTTTCAGTGAGCATCACTATTATTAGAAGTAATATGAGCCTACCTGTGGGTGGTGGTAGGAATATTCCAATCAACCTTGGTTGAATCGGGGCATGAGTCTGGTTCATATATGTATTTCCCATTAGAATATGATGAAGGACCTCTGAAATGGGATAAGGGATATGAGCCTCCTCCTATATAGACTATAAAGGATGATGGTGTGGTATTTGATTGGAATAAGTAGGGATATGATCCCAGATTTTGTAAGATGTTGGAACATTCCAAGTATCTTCATCAGATGAGAGAAAGAATGAGCCTCGATTAGAATGAAAATATGATCCCTGTCATGTGCCTCGTCCTTTATCAGAATATGCCAATAATCCTATTGGATGAAATAAATAATGTGTTATTTATCTGGAGTAACCATCTGTTCATGTTGACCATGATAATATGATAATTTGGATGTTAGTATATGAATATGTGCCTATCCCTATATATTCACTAGTGATAGAATATGATGACAGAGTTCTTCTACTATTTTCAGAATGTAGTGACATTTTAGTAGAGTGTGTGTAGGAATATAGGCCTAAAAATTCTCAATCACTAAGATATCACTACCACAAAACTGGGTTTCCATAGCACCACCCTTTATCACTGCTAAAAAAATGCTGATAAAGGGAACTTTTAACAGTGCTAAAAAAACCCCTGTAAAAAGTTACCCTTTATCAGCGCTTTTTTTAGTAGCACTAATAAAGGGATGATTTATCAGTGGTTTTTCCTAGCATTTTTAAAGTTTATATTTCCAAAAAGATCATGAAAAATAATATATTTCTATATAAGTATAAGTATATTGATATAAATATAATATATATTTTTTAAATATGTTTTAGATAAGTATAAATAGACTATTACATTTAATATATAATAAAATTAGTGAAAATTGATTTAAAATATTTTAAAAAATATTATTAATTGATAATTTTATAATTATCATCAATTAATAATCATTTAATAGCAATTTTAAGACACAAAAAATCAAAAAAATTAATAAAAGATCTAAAATAAGTTGAAAATGTATCTCAAACTTCAAACAACCATTACTTTTGATCCGAGTATCCTTTTGAGATCTACATCATATCAAATCGAATATTGCGACAAGATCTACGCGCTAGTGACCCAAGAGAACCTTCTGTCACATTTTTTGAGGTCCAAAAGGCCTAGAAGGCCTCCAAAACTGAGTTTTTAGTTGGGATACCCTGATTTTTTTAACATTTAAACAGGTATAACTTCTGATCCAGATGTCCTCGAGGCCTGTACCACATATCATATCTAAGATTGTTTCATTTTATTTGATTTTAATGGTTGTGGAGTTGAAACAAACTTCTGTATTAGAAGTTATGGTCGTTTTAACATTCTATGGATTTTCAAATACACACATATATGTATTTATTCGTATATATATATATATATATATGTGTGTGTGTGTGTGTGTGTGTTGTATGTATGTATTTATTTATTTATAAACGCACATAAAAAACATATTTTATAAATTTATTTAAAACTAATCTTATAAATATATATTAATATACAAATAAATGTACGGATAAAAAATTATAACTATATATATATATAAACTAATATATGAATATATATACTAATATATGAATAATTATATATGTATTAATATAACTAAATATATTTATATTATTATAAATCTATATTAATATATGAATAAATATAATTATATATATATATAAATAAATATAAATAAATATAAATATATGAATAAATAAATAAATATATATTAATAAGAATCTATACTAATATATGAATAAATATAAATATATATATATATATAAATAGATATATCATTAAATATAGAAAAAACTAAATAGCTTAGTGGTAAAGGTGCAGGCGCACAAGGGGGGAGGTCTCAGGTTCGAGTTTGGGTGGAAGCAGGGAGGGGCACGCGAGCAAGTGTGGGATGCACTGGGAAGTGCAACATATGGGAGAGTGGGAGGGGGTCTGCGTAACGCTGATAAATGGGGGGTCAAGCACTGTGAAAATCTCCATGAACATTTTTTTTTTATTTTTTTAACTTTTATCAACCCTAAAAAAGTGCTGATAAAAGGGGCCTTTATCAGCGATTTTCTGAGCACTGATAAAAAGGACCCCCTTTATCTTCGCCTCAATTAACAACACTTTTCTATCGCAGTTAATTCCATTTTCTAACGCTGATAAAGGCCATATTTGTAGTAGTGTATGTTAGAAGATATCTTTAATTAAATTATGGATATAACCCCACTTCTATCCTCCTTTCACCATCTAGATATGATGATTGGATTTATGTATGGGGGTTGGGATATATTTCTCCCCCATGCTTGCTGCTGGAATATACAAAGAGACTTGATATGAGTGAGTAGGGATATGAGCTGTCACAAACCGAATCTGGCCGCCATTAAAACTGACACCTGACCCAGCCCATGGAACAACCCAAAGGGTTTTCTCTATTCCCAAGGATTGGCACAAGTTCTTGGGTATCATGTATTATGGTTTGGGAATGATTTACCCAAGTTTATAACCATTTAACAAAAAAAAATCAATAAACCAAATATGAAAATTTATGCCAAACACGCCTAAAATAAAATCCAAAACTGAACACATAGGTTTAAACATGACAAAATAGGTCCAAAGATACATTAAATTATCAAAAAAATAGACCATGGGACTCCACACAACAAGGACTTATCACCCATAATCCATCTCCACAACACCACACTAAGGGAAGAAACTAGCAACCCAAACCACCATCACCAAAGGCCTTGCCTTTACCTGTTTCAAACATGATAAAGTTTACTTACACCCAAGGGGTGTAAGTAGGGTGTGAGACTAAGACTAATAGGATACCACCTAAAGGATTCCATATATTAATCAATATAATATGAAAATCATGAAAGTTTTTGATAAACAATAAATGGTGGCAATAAATTCTAAAGAATGAAACTTTTATAGGTAAACAATTTTCAAAGGTAAATTTTAAAGAGTTAAAAAATTTAATTAAAACATGTAAGATACTGAATTTTGTCATCCAAATACATCCTAAGTCAATGACAAATACAAAAGAGACAACAAACACTAATCTCGGGAACACCCATAGGAACTAGTTAGTTTCGGCCTCTATGTACCTCGTATCTCGGTGTAAAGTAAACATAGTAATATCTGTTCCCATGAAAGAGCCACTAGTAGGGAACATAACCATAATATATTGGTCCCTAATCATCATCAATATAGTTATTTAGTGTTTTCAATGTCCAACTTGCTAAGTAAAACAAGGATAAAACTACTCTGGGTCACTAGCATACTAGTACACGTCCACCTACCTAGATACCCAGGTTTCTCCCCTTATGGTAAAATAATTTCCACATATTTAAAAAATTCATTTGCACATGAAAACCCCATTTTTGGTCATACACACTCAAAATAGTATCTACACATGCTTTTCACCATTTACAAAACTCAATAAACAAAGAAATGTTTTCATAAAACAACTTCAAGGTATACCACCAAACTTTTCACATGAAATCTATTTAAAGTCCATCTTTGAAAACCAATTTCACACCAATATTACCAAAAAATAGATTTTTCATCACTATTTTTTTTAATAAAACCATTAAATGAGGTATAAAATAGCCCCAATTTGTATAACATTTAATGGACATGTAAAACACCCATTTTCATACAAAATTAGCACTTAAAAATTAATTTCTTAACATATTCCCCCAAATATAATTTCATAGAAAGAAAAATGAATGAGGATTATGCTAAAAATATAAATTAATCAAGGATAACTCATCTAGTAGTTCTTAGACATGGAACCACCTATAATAAGGGTCAAAACACCAAATACTTATGTGGAAGTTCACCCGCACCACCACCCACCAAAAAGAAGTTAAATCGAACCTAAAACCACAATATTAGACCAAGAAACCCAATATCAAAACCTAGGTTCTAATACCTACTTTTTGGGTATTAAGAAATTTAATAAAAATTGAAGAAACCCTAAGAAAATGGGAGAAACCCTAAATAAATGGGAGGATGAATGAAGGAAACCCACTTACTTGAGATATCTTGAAGAAATCACCCCAAATCCAACAAAAGTTAAATCTAAAAGCAACAAAAACTGATAGGGAAGATCAAATTAGGCTAAGGAGGTTAAGTGGGGACTAAAATGGGAGAAAATAGTGAAAATATAATGATTTATGGATGAAACAAATTACCTTCTCAAATATGGATGATTTGAGAAACCCTGAGAACTTTCTTCCTAATCTGTGAGGAAAATGAGCTCTAAATAGGGATACATGAACATGGGGGCACACCTAGGGATGTTGGATTTGAGTGAGATGTGTAATCACTAAAAAACATAAAAAAATTATTTATATATTAAAGAATTAATTTGTTTTAAACCAGGAAATGAGTTCATGGGTTGGCCCAATTCTTAACTAAATTATCCAAATCCAAATTTATAATGAGTAACTAGGGGTCCAAATGGACATGGTGGTTTGAATAGGTCAAGGGAGGCCAAGTGGTAAGTAGAATGGGTGAAAAATGTTATAAAATGAAAGAGTTATAAAAGAAAAAAATGTTTTTAAATCTAGAAATGGGATCACGGTTTGGCCCAAATCATAAAACCCACAATTTTCTCCAAAAATGTATGGGAAACCCCCAAAACAAAGTAATAATATAAATTAAATGAAAAATACCTTTAAAAAAATTCATGTATGTGACAATTCTCCCCACCAAGAAAACTTTCCATCCTCAAAAAGTCATCTTGAAGCCTGATCAGATAAGAGAAACATAAACTGCTCTTCGACCCAAGACTTTCGCTCCAATGTATCATGCTCATCAATCCCATGATTCTAGAGGAATTAAACAATAGGCATAGTATTCCCTTGAAGTTTTTTTCTCAGGAGTCCACAATTCACACCGGACACTCAAATATCGATAAATTAGGCTCTATCTCCAGTTCTTCCCAATTCAGCAGATGGGACCGATCCAGGATGTACTTTTTAATTGGGAGATGTGGAAGCTGTCATGAATCAAAGTAAACTAATAAGAAAAAGCCAACATGTTATCCACCATTCCAATATTCTTGGTGATCTGAAAAGGACCGACATATCATGCTGTCAACTTCCCTTGCTTTCCCAATCGACGATGGCCCAGATGAGGGGCCACTTTCAAGAATACTCTATCATCCACGGAAAAATATAGGTATCAATGCCTCTGGTAAGAATAATATTTATGATGAATCTGAGATATCAACAAGTACTACCTAATCAAATTTACCTTCTCAGACGTCTCCTGCACGAGGCTCGACCCCAACAGTGAAGTCTCACCAGCTCAACCCAACCTAGGGAGGAATGACAAGGCCGACCATAGAGCACCTCAAAAAGAGCCATTCGAATAAAGGATTGGTAACTATTTTTATAGTAAAATTAAACCAATCCCAAATGGATATCCCATAAACCTCCAAAGTCTAAAACACATGCATGGAGCATGTCCTCCCGGATCTGATTCTCCCACTCTATCTGACCATCTGTTTGAGGATGGTAAGCCGTGATCATATTAATCTATGACCTCAAGGTCTTCTAAAGTCCTTCCCAAAAAAAATAAGTGAAATGAGGGTCTCTATCTGAGACAAATTCTAATGAAACACCATAAATCCTTACCACCTTATAGAGATACAAACGACCCTACTCATCCACTTTAGTAGTATCTTTGATAGGAATGAAGTGGTATGATTTGGTTAAATGATCAATCACAACCCAAATTGAATTCTTACCCTGAGATGTATGAGGTAATCCAACAATTAAGTCCATGGTGACCTCATCCCACTTCTAGGTAGGAATGGGTAATGACTGAAGCAAACCAGAGGGCCTTTGGTGCTCTTCTTTCACCTGCTGACATGTGTAGCATCTCGACATAAAGTCAGCTATGTCCCATCACATACCTAGCCACCAAAACTATCACCACACATCATAATACATCTTTGTGTCACCTGGATGGACAACCAACTGATACTGGTGGCTATCATATATCACCACCTTCTATAGAGATGACAACACTACTGAACATACCTTGAAGAAAAAGATGCCCTTGGAAGACAATGACCAATCGGAAGATGTCTCCACACCATGAATAAATATCGTTGACCACTAAAAAAGATCATCACTAGGATATTCATGCTGAATCAACTCCAAGAGAGAAGGAGCCAACTTAATGCTCTCCAAGAACACACCTCCACTATGATCCTTGGTCTCCACATGCATTTGAGCAAAGAACCCCATTAGAGTCCACTCATCACTAGACTTCCTCAAGGCTTGCACTAGTAATTTTCCACTCAAAGCATCTTCCACCACATTACCCTTTCCCGAGGTATATACAATGTGAAAGTTGAACCCATGCAGTTACTCTATCCAGTGGCGCTGTCTTAGATTGAGATCCTTATAAAAGAATATGTAGTCAAAGATTTTTTGATCAGGTAGACCACAAACTTCTCCCCAAAGAGATAGTGACGCCAAGTCTTCAAAACATGCATCATAGATACTAACTCCAAGTCGTGGGTCAGATAATTCTTTTAGTATGGTCAGAGTTGGAGAGAACCATATGCCACCACATGATCACCCTGTAAAAGCACACACCCAATACACATACCTAAAGCATCACAATACACCACATACCCCTTTATAGCCTCTAGAAAAATCAGCACGGGGGAGGTAGTCAACCACCACATCAATTTCTTGAAGGATTCTTGGAACTATGGGACCCATAAAAACTTCACCCCTTTCTAGGTGAGCACGTTCATGGGTGGAGTAAGATGAGAGAAATCCCAAACAAACTGTTTGTAGTAACCTGCTAAGCTAAGGAAACTCATAAGATCGAACACATTCTTCAGCTTCTCCCATGAAATAACTACACTGATATTCTTGAGGTCAACCAAAACTCCCTACTTCAAGATCACATGCCCCAGAACCTTTACCTCCCTGATCCAGAAGGTGAACTTGGACAACTTTTCATAAAGACAGTGATCTCACAGAGTTCTAAAAATGATCTGAAAATGATGCTCATGCTCCTCCTCATATCCAAATTAAACTATAATGTCTTCCATGAATACCATGAAAAAAGAGTTAAGATACTAGTGGAACACCCTATTCATGAGTTCCATAAAGAATATTGGATCATTGGTCAATCCAAAGGGCATGACCAAGTACTCAAAGTGGATGTACTTGCTTCAAAAGGCTGTCTTTGAGATATCTGCCTCTTTCACCCTGATTTGGTGGTAACCTAAACACAAGTCTATTTTAGAAAACCACTTTTCCCCCTTAAAATGATCAAACAAGTCATCTATTCATGGCAAATGATATTTTTTCTTGATGGTTACCTTGTTTAGCTTTCAGTAATCAATACACAATCGTAGGGATCCGTCATCCTTCTTTGTAAATAGAACAGGAGAAGCCCAATGAGGGATGCTCAGGAGAATGAATCATTTGGATTCTAAATCATCCAATTGTATCTTTAATTTCCTCATCTTGGTGGGGTCTATATGGCATGAGTGAAGAGATATCAGCTGTGTTCCTGGTGTCAAATCGACTAAGAACTCCACGTACCACTTTGAGGGTAGGCCTAAAAAATCATCTGGGAATACCTCCGAAAACTCATCCACTACATGAGGTAACCCACCCTCAAGAGAAAAACCATTATACTCTAGCATGAGAGACAATAACTAGAAGATAATATTTCCCAACTCTGGTAGTGAAGGTCCCGTACAACCTGACCGAGGATCCCATTCCCGATGAAAAACTGAACGACTCCCATCAGGTGCCGTAAAACTCACCCTCCACCTATAGAAATCGATGTGCACTTGAAACTGCACCAGCCAATCCATGCCAAGTATCATGTAAAAAAGATCCATAATTATGGCCAATAGGTCCCACTCCATCTCAAACCTTGACACAGAAATCACACAAGATGAGCACCTGAGACATGTTCCTTCTTCTTTCCTAGATGCGTCACCAACTTCATCGCAAAGGAAAATAGATTTGTTATAAAATTCAGTATATTAATAGTATAGAAGAGATGAATGAAATAGAAGAACTAATATAAAAAAGAGTAGTAGCCATAAAAGAGGCAATCAGAATGGTACCTCGAATAGTCATTGGTGTTGCCACTGATCCCGCTTGTGCATGATCCACTACATGAAGATGACTAGTCTATGCCTGAGAATGGCCACTAGTGTGTGGATCTTCCCTAAAATGGATCTGCCTAGAAGATGTTCTAGCCCTGCTGCTATGTCCACCAAACAAAGATCCCCCTGTCCTCAACAACTCTGACTGAGCTGGCACTCCCCTGGATGCCACTAATCCTACCCCACTTTGGAGTGGATGTGCCATCCTGTAAAATTGCTCCAAATGTCCCATACCACCAAACTAATAATAAGTATTCAGAGGAAAAGTGAATGCTATTCGGATATTACCTATCCTTACACACTAGTAGAACATGACAAACCACATATCAGAAGCTACTGAAGAAAACTGCCTGGAAGGTTGGCCTGAGCTGGCACCTCCTTATTTCACTACTCCTCCATCTTCCTTTTCTTCTCAGAAGAGATACCACTACCCAGAATTGATATCATCACAGAAAAATCATCCCTCCCCTTGTAGTCAATCTTCACCATAATGACCAGTCAACCACCTCTGTATAGGTTTTCATCTTGAACAAGAATATCCGAGAATAGATATCTGGCCGTAGACCCCTCTAGAACTTTTAGGCCTTGATATGCACATTAGAAAAAATTTCTAGGGAATATCAGAAAAAATAAACAAAAAAGTTGTCATAATCTATCATATAAATACCCCCCTGAACAATCTCCATAAACTCTCAAGATTTATCATACACCAAAACTTCAGGGAAACACTAGTTGTTGAAGATATCCTTGAAGTCCTTCCAGCTCATCTGCTCATGCTTCCCAGCTTAAAGCACTAATTCCCACCATCTGCGGTTGGGGACCTCTAATAGGAAAGAGGAAAACTTCAACATAACCTCATCAGGTGTGTCCAGTAACTCAAACATGCACTCGATCTTTTCGAGCTACTCCTCCGCTTCTTGGGGTTCTGTGCTACCTCAGAAAGTAGGAGGCTTGTTTTTCAGAAACTACTCATCTTTGTACTTCCTAGGATCGGTATCATTTTCCAAAAAAGGATATGTAACAAGAGTGGATCCCTATCCCAGATCTTGGAAAACTTGAACTATAGCCTCTACTACCCTCTGATCAAGCTGTGAGGGAGAAATCTCTCTAGCTTCCTCCTGTGGGTGCATGGAAGCTTTCCGGGGAGGCATGTTGCTACAAAAGAAAACAGTGAGAATAACATAAATTAGTACAAAAATTTGGAAAATTTCATCATTAAAATAAAATATAAATAATCCAAACACATTATAACAATAAAATAAACAACTACTTGACCCCCACCTGATGTCCATGTGTAGTCTACAGCCCACACGTCTTACCTGGAAGTGAAGTCAAATGAATAATTCCAATCTCCCATAGTGACTTGAGGTTTTCCATGAGAGGTGTAGACCAAGAACCCTACTCATGACCAAAACTATGATCCCCAGTAGTTCTAGCTTCTATCTATACTAACTCATCCCAAAATAATAATATAACCCAACAACATTAACCTCCTCTAATACCATTTTGTCACAAACGGAATTTGGTCTCCATTAAAACCAGCACCCGAACCAGCCCATGGTAAGGCCCAAAGGGATTTACCTATCCCCATGTGCTATCAAAAGTGCTCAGGTATCATGTATTATGGTTTGGGAATGATTTACCTGAGTTTATAATAATTTAACAACAAAAAACAATCAATAAACCAAATATGAAGATTTATGCCAAACATGCCTTAAATAAAACCCCGAACTGAACAAATAGGTTTAAACATGACACAAGAGGTCTAAATATACATAATAGTATCATAAAAACAGACCAAGGGACCCCACAAAACAAGGGGTTATCACTCCCAATCTATCTCCACAACACCGCACCAAGGGAAAAAACTAGTAACCTGAACCACCATCACCCAAGGCCTTTCCTTCACCTGCGTCAAACTTGATAAATTCTACTTACACCCTAGGGGTTTAATTATGGTGTGATTCTAATACCAATAGGATACCACCCAAAATATTCCATATAGTAAGTAATACAAGATGAAAAGCATGCAATTTTTTGATAAACAAGAAATGGTGGCAATAAATTCTAAAGAATGAAACTTTTAAAGGTAAAAAATTTTTAAAGGGAAATTTCAAAGAGTGAAAAAAATTAATTAAAAATGTAAGCTACTTATTTTTTCCAGCCAAAAACACCCTAATTCAGTGATAAATACAAAAGAGACAACAAACACTAATCTTGGGAACTCCCCTAGGCACTAGTTAGTTTCAGGCTCCATGTACCTCATATCTCAATGTAATGTAACCATAGTAATATCTGTTCCCATGCACGAGCCACTAGTAGGGGACATAACCATAACCTATTGGTCCCCAATCATCAATATAGTTTTTTAGTGTTTTCAATGTCCAAATTTCTAATTGAAATAGGGATAAAACCGCTCCGAATCACTAGTGTACTAGTACACGTCTTCCCACCTAGATACCCAGGTTTCCCCCCTTGTGCTCAAAAAATTTCCACATGTTTCTAAAATAAATTTTAATATAAAAACCCAATTTATTTTTATACACACTCAAAATAGTATCTACACATTCTTTTCACCATTTACACAACTCAATAAACAATTAAATGTTTTCATACAATAGCTTCAAGGTATACCACCAAACTTTTCACATGAAATCTATTTAACATCCATCTCAAAAAACAAATTTCACACTAATATTACCCCAAAATAGAATTTTAGGAACTAATTTTTTTAATAAAATCATTCCATGTGTTATAAAATATCCTCAATTGGTATAACATTGAGTGGACATGTGAAACACCCATTTTCACACAAAATTGTCACTTTAAAATAAATTGCTTAAAAAATTCCCCCAAAAC
Organism: Viscum album; assembly: GCA_963277665.1. Classification (NCBI taxonomy): domain Eukaryota; kingdom Viridiplantae; phylum Streptophyta; class Magnoliopsida; order Santalales; family Viscaceae; genus Viscum; species Viscum album. Next base: position 1,769,675,694 of record OY728123.1, read on the forward strand.
CAATCTTCACAAAAAGAAAAATAAATAAGGATTATGATAAAAATATAAATCAAGAAAGGATAACTCATCTAGTATTTATTACACATGGAACCACCTACCACAATTGTCAAAACACCAAATCCTTGTGAGGAAGTTCACCCGCACCACCGCCGCACCACAAGAGTTCAATTGAACCTAAAACCATAATATTATACCAATAATCCCAAGATAAAACCCTAGGTTCTAAGATCTAATTTATGGGAATTAGTAACTTTAATAAAAATATATGAAACCCTAAGAAAATGAGAGAAACCCTAGGAAAATGGGAGGAGAAAGGAAGGAAACCCACTTACTTGAGAGATCTTTAAGAAATCTCCCCAAATCTTATGAAGGTTGAATTTACAAGCAACCAAAACTAACAGGGAGGCTCAAATTAGGCTTAGGAGGTTGAGTGGGGACTGAAATGAAGGAAAATAGTGAAAATTGAATGATTTATGGATGAAAAAAATTACCTTCTCAAATATGGATGATTTGAGAAACCCAAAAAACTTTCACCATAATCTGCTAGGCAAATGAGCTCTAAAGAGAAAGACACAAACATGGGGGATCACCTAGGGATTTTTTCTTAAATTGGGACATGGAATAATCTAAAAACATAAAAAAATGAATGATATATCAAATAATTATTTTTTTATTAGGAAATGGGATCACGTGTTGGCCCAATGCCTAACTAAATCATCCAAATCCCAATTGATAATGAATTCCTAGGGATCCATATGAACATTATGGTTTGAATAGGATAGGGGAGGTCAAGTGGGAATTGTAATGTGTGAAAAATGTTAAAAAATGAAGGTGTTATAAAAGAAAAAAAATTTGTTTTTAAATCTAGAAATGGGCTCATAGTTTGACCCAAATCATGAAAACCCACAATTTCCTTAAAAAATGCATGGGAAACCCCCACAACAAATAAAGAATATAAATTAAATGAAAAATACCTTTAAAAAAAGTCATGGATGTGAAATTATCCCCCTCACTGGCCTCTACTATAATATTCCGATGAGATTCTTCAGGGGATGTGGGAATATGGTCCTACTTCGTTTGATCTATAGATTTTCATGCCCAACGATATCTCCTTGGTTCCCTAGCATGAGTGTCTAGGGTGGAGACCTGTTGTGTAGTTTCCTTAGTAGGATACTGAGGGGAACTGGTGGGATGAAACTTGTGATGGTGGTTGATTGGATCCATCCTAGTAAGCTCCTAAATCGGAATGGACCTATGGCTGACTCCTTAATCCACCTTCCCAAGGTAAAAAAGGTTCTAATTATCATGCTCTAGAGATAGTATTTCTAAGTACTTGGTAGTAGAAATAGTCATCACCAGTTTTATTTTATATTTCCCGAAATCATATGGTCTTTCTAAATTTAGAATTTGGAGACCTCTATGTGCATACTAGAGGGTCAAGATCATACTATATTTGGTGTTATTCCTAAACCATATCATTCACCACCAAAAAATTAAGGCGTCTAGTGAGTGATGTTGTTTTGTGACTTATAGAGGTTATTTTCATAACTTAGGTTCCATAAAATTTTCTTTATGTCAGAATGATCTTGGGTCCAGGTGATTTTTGTGATATTAGTATATCTAGTCATAAAGAAAACAAGGAATAAGGTCACCAATCAGTTTATATTTTCAAGTATTAAATATGATTAATTAGTTATAAATGGGTAACATAATTATTCATTCTTCTTTTCAGTTTGAACATTTTTATTTCATGGAATGTGCATGAAAAAATGACATATTTCATGGGAACCCCAATTGTGTTTTATTATTGAAATATTTCATGCTGAGTTCAATATCTTCATTTTCATAAGATATGAAAAACAAAATGTACTAAATTTTGGTCAAAATATTATTTTTATTATTTGAAAGATTTGAAATCGAGTTCACCATTTTTGTTTTCATCTAAAGGGTGGGAGTTGGAATATCCCAACATATATTTTTTATATTATTTATAGATTCACATTGAGATCACCATTTTTTATTCCAATGAAATTTGGGGCCTGATGATTGATTATGGGAGGTTGAGTGCAGTTTCAAAATCATCCTTATTGGGTTTACCATTTTCTCCTATCATGGAAATTCCAAACAACTACCACATCTGTAACTTTTTATGAACCTACTTTCCAAAGGAAGGTGATCATTTGGGGTTTAAAATCCAAAGACACTTAGGGACTTACATTGGCCAAGAGGATGGAAGGTTGGGCTCATCTCAACATTTTTTTGGGAATCAAATACCACTATAGGACACTATTATAGATTTAAGATATGTTTGTGAATCTTTCCCAGATCCTGATATAGAACTAGTTACCCTAATACAACAATCGGGTGTTGAATCCATCTATATAAAAAGGGGGTTTTGTTAATGACACCATCAATATGTATCAAAGGTTATAGATTTGTTTCCCATTATTTCTTATAAATGAGTGACTAATTATGTTTTAAATCCATATAAACAAACAATCTAGAGTTTAATTCCATATAGGAAGGTATTTGGTGTTTTAGAAATGGGATTAAACTTCCAAGAGGTTTCCTATATATCCTATGATCATAGGAATAAAAACCCATGTAGTTTGTTTGATATAGTTTTAGGTTATATGATAGGACTTTACCATGTAGTTTAACATCGTGTAAAAAACATGTATATGAGGGAACTTAGGAATTGAGTATGGAACTTGGGCCTTATGAAAACATCCCATGAATCCTACTTATAATAGTAATTATATTCTTCATAATTTGGTCAATCCCCAACCCATTGATGGGTGGGAAAAAAATAATCAACCCTTGTGAGGGTTATTTCCCTAGATTTTATCAATATGGGAATGCCTTATGGACCTAAACCAAGGTGAATGATCATGTTAGGAGTAATTTTTATCATGTTATTGAATGAGGATCACACACTAAGGTTTCCCTAATTGGGGGAATTTCTAGGAACATAGTGATACAATCATTAAAAATCCATAAGCTCACATGAGTTATGTTCGGTGTGTGAAACAAGATATTGAAAGTGATCAATTAAACTGCATATAGATGTGGGAATTATGTACTAATGTTTCCCTGATAGAGTGTTTTATATGGATATTGACCCTCAAGAAGGAATCCTACATATCCTATTTGGGTAAGAATCAGATTCTTCATAATTTAGTTGGCCCCTATCCCACTGATGGGTTTAAGATAAGGGCATGGTTGGGGCTTACACTTAAGAACATGCCCACATATAAACCCATTCCCCATCCGCTAATAGATAAGGAGGGACGATAGATAAATAGGAGAATTAGGGTCCCATGACTTAGAGTTTTTGGGATATGGAGGGGATCACACTAAGGTGGATACCCACTGGATCTCGGGCCCTAATAAGGAATCCTAAGTATCATGTTTAGGTAGTAATAAGATCCCTAGTTGTCTATTTTGGATTCCCAAATCCATTTATGGATGAGGAAATGGAAGAACCATAGGGTGTGTGTCTTATAAACTAGAGTAAATGAAAAATTGAGGGACTTACACTGATGTGGATGCCCATTAAATATATCCAACCCTTATCCTATGACAGACATAGAGTGGGGGACCATGAGTGGTCGAGTGAGAATTCTAGGGTGGCATAATGACACCATAGTACTAATAAGGTTGCATGAGTACCTTAACCTAGTATATTATGGACACTAACCATATGAATGGGAAATGATGGACCAAAGTCTCATGGTTGGAGTTTCACATAGTCCGAGGGTAAATGACCTAGTATTCCCACTGGAAAAGGATGACATGTCCAGGGGTGTCTTCTTGACATATCTAGAGTGTCTTGATAACTTGTACAAAGTGTCTTCCTAACATGTCTGGGGTGTCTTTTTGACATGTCCATAGTGTCTTCCTGACATGTCCAAAGTGTTTTCTTAACATGTCTAGGGTGTCTTCCTCACATGTCTGGGGTGTATTTCTGATATGTCCAAGGTGTCTTCCTGACATGTTCTGGGTGTCTTACTGACATATCTAGAGTTTCTATCTGACATGAACAAAGTGTCTACTTGATAAGTTTGGCGTGTCTACCTGACATGTCTGGGGTGTCCTCCTGAAATGGATGAAAATTCCAAGGGTCTTTTCATTATTGAAGCTAACGTGTTCAAGGTTCTTTACATTATCTAAGATGAAATATCCAATGATTTTAATGTGATAAAACTAATATTTTTGAGGGTTTTCACATGTTCCAATTGAAATGACTGAGAACTATCGCATGACCAAGCTAAAAATTATAGAGACTTGATGTGAAATCAGATGAAATACTTGAGGAATTCATATAAACCAGATGACATGTCCAAGGGATTTCATTTTATCCAACTAGAATGTACAGGGTGTCTTCACATGATCAAGGATCTTATTATATAAAGCATGTAAGTAATTTACCTGAAAAATAATGTACCTTACTTCACTTGAAGCTCCCATAATTTTTATCCTTCCTTGTGTAAACACCTCAATATTTTTAAGGAATTTTCCTATTGAGGTATTGCGTGATCAAGTAGACATTCTAAAGGCCCTTAACATGATCCATATGACATGTCAAAGATCCTTTGTATGATCAATTAAATTATCATAAAAAGTGAATACAGATATCACATAATCCATTAAGTTACTCATAAGAATTTTCTAGGTGGAAGACTCTTGAGATTGCATAATCCATTACCCCAGGAGGTTCTCTCTCAACTATGTGTGTGTTTTTCTATATATCAAGGAGTAATTTTATAGGTATCACTATCCTAAATCTATGATGATTTCTATTGTAGATTTATTTGGTGGAGGGATAGTCCACACACATGTTTCGCATGACCCCCCTGTGTTCCATAAATGACACCATGTTTGTGTCATGTGATAAATAGTGATTGTGTGATCACTCCATCATTACCAATTTTATTGTACCCATGTCTTGTTAAATAACTTTTGTATGATCAATTCGAGATGCCATGATGACTTTTGTAATAAAATATATATGTCTAATTACATTTACATGATTGAGACAATAAACCAAATGGGGTTTTAAGATCAATAGGGTGTGTCTGGGGAACTTAATGAGACTATGATGACACGTTTAAGGGACTTCACATGGTTAGTAAGCTAATCACATGAATTGAAAAACCCATTCGCATGAAAAAATATTACTACCATCACATAAGGATCCTGTATTTTTTACATTTTATTAGATAAATCCTTTGGATTTTCCATCTGTTGTACATCAAGGAATAAAATGATTAAATATAGATGTCAAATGGCCTTTTGTGAGATTAAGCCTCTTGATAAAGAGTCTTTCGCGTGATCAAGGAAGGATTTTCTGATGGACTTCAACTGACCATCTATAGATCATGTGAAGCACAGAATAACGTCACATGAAAATCAACATAAAAACCTCATCATGAAGCTTTCATTTTTTTGATTCTATTTTGTAAATGGATTGGGTGATAATTGTTAATATTTCAATCAACATGTCACATGATCAGAAGGAATCACCTGAGGGGATTTTCATGACCATTAGGGATCATATGAAAGCCTTTGCAAGACTAGGAGGGATTTTTAGGTGATTATCATGATCATGAATAGATCACATGAAGTGTATAACCCCTTTTTGTGATATTCCTAGGGTCATGTGATCATGAGTCTCATTGAAGTTTACACAGTTGGTGTGACCTAGTCGATTAATCTCCATTTTTCCACGCTACTCCTTTTTTCCTTTGCATAGAAAATAATGCATATGATTTAGTTATTTCTCCAATAATAAATTTTCTTATGATCATTTTAAGAGAATAAATATGCCTATAAATCCTAAGTGTAATATTTTTTTTGTACAAATTAAAATGTTACTTTAATAAAAACAACTTTTGGTCTTTTCTTTGAATTAATTGTTTTCAAGGGAGATTCAGTTTTGTATTTCCTTTAAAGAATCATATACTTTATTTTTTTATAATAAATCAATTTATTTCATTAAAGTTAGTATCCAAAATAACTTTGTCTCATATATAAATTTGATTCTTAAAAACATTATTTATCTAAAAACCGTTTTTACATGATTATGTGTATTTATTTTAAAATTAACTTTTGACACATTTAAAGTATTATTTGATAAAATTATTCTAAAATTTTTAATTATAAATATAAAATTATTTAAAAAGTTAAATATTAATCTTTTTCATTAAAATTAATTACTAAGGTTAGTAATTAATTTCCAATTAAAAGTAAATTAGGGTAAAAGTTAAAAAGTTAAAACAAAAAGACCTAAAAAACACAATGTTTTATAAAAAAGGAGTGTTTTCAGTTAGTTTCAACCCATTTTTTTTAATATCCTATTTTTTTAAATTTTTTTCCTTTATCACTATAATAGTAACCTTTCATTATTGAAAGTGTAAAGGTTACTCCCAAAACTACCATTCCCTTCACTTATAAAAGGGTAACATATTCACCAAATAAATACTCACCTATAAATCATATTTCCTCATGAAACCTTAAATATTTTCTCCTCCAAGAACCCTATACCATGTTAAAAAGATTATAATTACCATTAGTTAGCATAAGGTCTTAATTTTCTAATGATAATTCTAAGGAAAATTCAAGTCCTTGATATGAGTATTATTAACTACTTAGATTTTATTTTTAATCATATTCATTAAAATTTAGTCTATAAAAAATAATATAATGATATTAGAATAAATTATATAATTTAATGTTACTACATTAATGATATTATCATTTTTTATTCATATACCCCATCCATTAAGAAAAACAAATCCATTATTCATGCGTTGTACAGATTACTACCTCCACGATGCAACACGTTTTGTTTTCCATCACCACATTAAAAATATGGATTTAAAGATGGTATTAAAGGATAAATAAATTTTTTATTATATAATTAAGTTTTTGGTATAAGAAATTAGATAACATAGAAATGACATGATTGATAAATGAGCATAATTAATTTAATTATTTAAAATAAGCGTACTAAGTGGATAACCTTTTATTCAAATTGTGTAATATTTCCACACCCACGACTTCTTATTATAAATCCATAAAATTATGATATAGTACACTAAAATACACTAAATAAGATTATTACAATTTTAGTATACCAATATTATAATAAAAACACCTCGTAATTATTCATTAAATAAGGGTATGTTCATATTTAGGTCGGTTTAACCACATACTTAAACAATACCCTGAATTTTTATCATGAATGACTATGGTAACATAATTAATGGTATAATATAATATAATTTTTTAAATAATAATTATTTTTTTATTCTTATTATGCTATATTAATATTTAAACCACTAATTAAGAAAACACCATTTTATTGTTAAGAATCACCGAAACATGTTTGTCATCAATTTCAACTTCAAGGATAAGGAATAAAACACTCATGAAATGAATTTTAAATATATTAAATAATTATAATACATTACTATAAGTAAAAATATAAACCTATTAACAATGAAATTTGTAATAATAATGAATATAGACACCACTATTATGAAACTAGTACAAATGATCAAGACTATAAACACCTGATGTAGAAAAATCATCAGAATTAATGTAGAGAATGATTATTTATGAAGAGTATGAATGAAAATAGATATTAGTAAGATTATGAATTAATTGATTAATATTTTTATATTTGTGATAATTTATGTTAACGTAAATTTGTGGAATTCAGGACAAGAGGTAAGGGGTTTTCATCTCAAATTTCTTTCCTTGAGACATGATTGATATTATGAACATAATTTAATTTATACAATGTATTTAATAGTTATTTGAGATATCATATCATGAATTATATTTTAAAAATGGGTTTTTATGTTTCATTACAATCCCTATCTTTCAAGGGATTTTGATTTAAAATTTCTTAAATTCATTAGGTTTTTATTGGTTTTAATTATGATTCTTTGAGACATAATACATTTTGTGAATCGTGCTTTCTTTTTAGGGTGTATTCAATACCCATGGATATTTTTTTCATAATCTTATTATTTAATGGTATTTAATATACAAATAATGTTCCCCTATTTAGGTGGATATTGATTCAGTTTTTTCCTTGAGTAGTAAGTATTTTTGGGAACTCAAATTTCATCCATTGAGCAATGTTCATTATCTTAAACTTTTTCCATTTAAGTTGGGAACATTATACCATTTGATTGTATGATGTGATATTATATCATTGTTTTCTAAGGATATACATTCCTATAACATAAAACCTTTGATAAATATTTATCACTTATTAGGATATTTTCTTTTGAAATCATCCACTTTCTTTCTCTGAATGGATTATGATCTTGTTATTCTAGTATTGACTTATCCATATAACCATTGCTATATTCTACATGAAAATCACATTTTAAATACTTCAGATTGTATGGTTTTCACAATGATACAATGTTATTCTATTAACATGGAGAAAATTATTGTAATTTTATACATTTTTATTCAAATACATATAATTATTGGAATGTTGACTATGTATTGTTTGACAATCCCCTTTCTTTCTTGGGATAGGTTATGACTAGGTTATCCTTTTATTTACATGGGGTAATACAGGTACATTATTGATGACTATTGACTATTAATTTAGGTTAATAACATATTGACATTATATATTATTCATTATACGGATAACCATGTTTTTATTTAGCCAATGTTTCCTTAAGGATTGGCATGAATGGTCTTATCGACTCTTATGGTTAATGTATTAGACTTAATCAGGTGATTGATGGGAACTATAATTATATATCCCATAAATGGGTCGATAGATATCATGAGACAATAAAAGTAAGGGTATTTAGTGTATTTCTTCCTAATTTAACAAGACTTATTGACTATAGTCTCAACAACAAGTAAATTTCTTAGCATAAGGCTTAATAATAAGTTTTTGATGTCCAACATTATTCATTCCATCAGTATTAGATCAGTATTATTGATATCCATGTTTTAATTTATTATAATATATATAACATGATACTAGTTTCAAGTTGATCATGACTTCATATTATTTACCCATTCCTACCATAATATTTATGCCATGATTGCTTCTATTATATATTTACCTTATCATTTGAGATAACCCCTTCTCATGTTTCCATTTCCCCAAATTATGAAGAAAATTAGTACATGTGACATGTTTTGAAGGATAGAACATGTGAAAGAATTTATAAGAGATGTTGAAGTCACATTATGGATTAATTTTTAATATCTCTATATTTTAAAAGAAAACTATATTCGATAGCATATATAACATAGAACACCGAGTCTAAACAAACCATAAAATAGTATTATTTAAATATGATCATTATAGCATAGCCATTGAATTAGAGGGTATTAATCGAATTAAAAAATTATTAAATCTATATAAAGTTTATAATCAATAAAAATTTATTGATTCATTATATAAAAATAATCACTCAATTTTTAGAAAAGTCATTTTAAGCTTTAAAAATACGTTTTATTTAATAACATTTTTATTGTTTTTTACGAGAAAATATTATAATTAATTTATGGAAATTTTAGAAAATATATTTGATAAAATGAAATTAATTTTTAAAATCATAACATAAAAATTATCTTAAGGTGAAATTTTTAAAATTTTATGAAAAGTTTAGTTTTTCAATGAATAGTAAAAAATACAGATTTTTATTGAAAAATGTATATTATTTTAAAGTATTTACAAAGTAAAATTATATCTTTTATTGATTTTAAAACATAATTATTTAATTTAGATTAAAAATAATACAATTATGCTATTTTAAATTAATTTTATACTTGAATTTGGTATAAAAACATTTTTTATATTTAAAAAGACATTATTATGAAAAACCATTTTTCATCATGTTTTGTAGGTTTAATTTTAAATTAAATTTTGAAACTTATATGTTTTTAATATTGTAAAATGAATTCAATATTTTTAATCATGAGGTCTAATTTTGGTAAAAATGACCTTTTTATTTTTGGACATTATAAATAATAACCCTAGTAATTTTTATTTTCACGATAAAGGTTCAATCGGGTAATTTTGTTTAAAAATAAAATAATAAGAAATAAAAAAACCTTAACACTTGAATTAATTTTATTTTAAGAGTATATCTCATACATAATCATCCAAAATTATAATATATAGAAATTTGTTACCATTTGGACATGATTTTGACCAATATAATATTTAAGTGAATATGAAGCTAAAACTGTCACACTCTTGCTTTTAATAACTATAATATTTTTATTATAAGGATAAATAGTGGATATGTTTGGTTATAAATAGTAATTTGAAATATAAATTAATTTTTTATCATGTTAATTTATTTTTAATTTTTAGTGACAAAATAATCACCTTAAAATTTTATAAAACATTGATGCGATAATTTTTCAATTAATAGAAAAATAAAATAAATTACATTAAAAATATTAAAAGTAATATAATTTGAAATAATTATCGTGGTAAAAAAATTTAATGGATAAATATATAATTTTATAGAAGTTTTAATTAATTATATTTGAATTAATTTTTTTATTGATGTTATTAAAGTAAAAGTAAATGAATAGTTCTAAAATTAATATTAATGCTCATTTATAATAAATAATATTTTATTAAATGATTTAAAATTAATAAAAATAATATATTTATCTAATTTATTTTTATATGTTTTAAAACATAAACCATGTTCCATTTATGGGATTTTTTTTCCATTTATAGTAATTATATTGACTCTCAAAGACTAAAAAATATTGTTATCACAGTAAGTGAGAAAAGGGTTAACTAGTGGTTAAAACCGAAGGATAAGGGTAAAAACATGTTTTAAACTTGAAAAAAGTTTATTTTATGAGATTATTTTGACTAATAATAATATTATATTCAAATATTATCAATACAGATCAATTTTAAAATGAAAATTAATTTATATTAATTTAATATTTAATGAAATTCCAAAAGTTCCCCTCTCTTATCTTATAAAAGGGCATCTCATATTCTCATTTATTCACACCTAATTAAACATATTTTTAGAAAATAAATTTCAAAATACATTGAAAACTTCAATCCCCACATTCTATAGGTCCTATTCTGGGCTTAATACCAACCTTATAGTGATTATGTTGTAAAACAAAGGAGGTTGTCTGAAGAAGAGGTGTAGTTCTTGACCAAGTGTTTTCATTTTATTTCTTATTCCATATACTTAAAATATTTTACAACCATTATGAGATAATAAAATAAGTATATTACATATAATATTATTTTATTATGTTAGTTTCATAACCTATATCCATCTCTAACCTCTATTAAATATGAAAGGAATTTATTGTTGTTGTGTACGTCAGACTATCACCTTGCAGACCGATGTAATTCATTTTCCATCAACAACTCTCATAGATGGTTATAATGATGTATTTAATGTATTTATATATATATATATATTATTAATGATATATTTATAATTCTATAGAAATAATATATCATCTATTTTCTTCACTATCCATACATTGAAAAATGATAACGTTGTTCGTGCGTACAAGTGAACTACCACCTCCACAAAGCGATGTGATTCATTTTTCATCACCACATAAAATAGATGATATATATAAGTGTATTTATATAAATAATATTATATTTATGATATTATTATCTTTCTGAAAATATAATATAATACTTACCATATTTTTATAATAATCATTGAAAAATGGAAACATTACTCATGCATACATACTACCAACCGTCTCCATGATTATAATATAGTTACTTTTTCATAATAATATTTCATGATTGGGTTTAAAAGTATAATTAATTTATAAAAATGATAATTATTTTATTATTATTATTCTAGATATTATTTAATAATACCACTTTTTACCATGATCAACACATCAAAGTTGTTTTGAAATTATAGACTGAATGTTCTCAAAGTACCTAACATGGGATTAAATGAATAAATAATTAAGAATGTTATAAAGATAAATGAAATAAATGGTTTAAGGATAATGTAATAAAACTATAAAAATTTATTAATAAATAAAATAATTGATATGAGTTTATTATATAGGAGTTATAGGATATACATGGAATGTTTTGACTCGAGGTAAGAGATTTTGTCTCAATTTACTTTCATTAAGGAATATTTTAATGTTATGAACCTAGTTTCTTTTATGAGGTGAATATACAAATCATTTTACATGTTATATCATGAATCCTTAATAAATCATGGGATTTTAATTTTCAATTTTAATTATTTCATCCAATGGGATTTGACTTGAAAGTTACCAAGTGGTAAATGGTTTCTTAACTCAATTTCCTTTCGTTGGGTTATAACTCTTCTTAATTTATTTTATTATGAAATTATTATGTGTGAATTGATTTATAAATTTATTTATTATGCATTTAAACTTGTTTTTTTGGATTTAAAATTTTTACACATAATCTCCCTATTAATTAATTTTCAATTCAATGAAATGAACTTCACAAGGTTTTTCTTTGTCTCATTCTAATTTTCTTAAGACATGTTTCATGTTGTACACCATGATTTACTTGTATTGTGTGATTAATAAATCATAAATTAATTTTTACATATTAATTCTTGTAATTAATGAGATTTATATATCCATATTATATTCTTACTTTAAATGACTTTTTATTGAAAAGTTACCAAAGCAATAAAGGCTTCACGTTACAATCTATTTTCTTTTCAAGATTATTATGTCCAAGGTTACTTTGAAGAAAATAATGTGATATTATTTTTTTGAACCAAATATATTAGATTATACTTTTTTTATGAACATGTTTTACATTTTTGGTTTCTATTTCTACCCTTATTTATTAAAGAAATCTACCACCCCTCTCAGTCTCCTATCCTCCCCAGTTCGCCACCCCAACTCACCTATCCTTAATGGTGCCATGATGCCCCCATCCCCGCATCCCCATATCCCTTAAACTTCTCCTACCCTTTCCTTTTCCAGACTTATATTCTATATAACCATATCTCTCTGCCTCTCCTCACCTCCCTTCCAATGACATGGGTATTTAACCATCTCTAATGGCAGTCTGAGTTGTGGAGATCCACTTTTCATGGGTGGTTTGAGATTGAAGATAAAACAACATGCATTAAAGGTAATAAAAATAATAATTTAGTGGTGATTTGAGGGAAATTTATTTTATTATTCTATGCATGAGTCTGGTAAAATCTATATAGCTTGTTGAAAGAAAAAAGTTTCATAAATGGTCTTAGGAAACTATATTTTTGGGGACTGAGAGACTTTTTCCATCTCTTGATCTTCATGTTCACGAATCCCGTTCCTTTCTAGGAAAATATGTAGATGTATTTATTACAAAATCACAAAATAGACTGGTCCAGATGGAATATAATGATCTTCAGGCCTCTGACAATGCTTACCCTTACAGAGCTGGTGCTTGATGCACACAGACTATTAAAAAGGTGGATGTATGGTTTGTTTCTTGATAAAAAACTACAAGATTTGTGATTTTTAGTCATAAGGGGATCATATTTTTGAGGAAATATTGTTTTAGTGTAGTCAAGATCTATTAATCCGGAAGATTGTGTCATTATATAGAGATTTTCCCATGTCTATTTCGGTTGTGATCATGGGCATCTCTAGGGACCAGAAATCCACTGTAGGAAACACGCTTGTTAAAGTAATCCCAGATTCCTAATTTTTGGACATGGATGACTTCCAGTACTTATCCAATAAAGTAAAGGTGTAGGAAGGGATTTATATCTCATATGAAGTCCAATCTCCTTGGCTTTAAGTTTTACAAGATATGCTGCATGAGTAGTTGGTTAGTGGGATGAACACGATCCTTGGGAATTTTTCTATTCGGGAGGAGTAAAAAGAGGTTCTGAGGAGCACCGACCCTAATTATAAGGCATTAGGGGTAGTCAGTACTAGTTCTTGTGTATTTAAATTCCTGTTTTTAGATGTGGGTGCATAGGTTCTTGTGGCTCAGATATATAAGAGGTAAGTATATGGGGGCCATTTTATGTCACTTACACTCTTGTAGTCTCAGCTGGAGTTGCTGGAGGTCGATGAAGGTGAGGTGGTTTCAAGGGTAGATTCAAATTTTCACCATAAGGAGGTTTTTCAAAGGATACATGGTCTTCTATTTTGAAAATGTAAGGTTTGGATTAATTGAATAAAATTAGTTGGAAGACAACTATTATTGCTCATATTTATGGTTCTGTTCTAGGAATTTGAATGTTTTAATCTATTTTCTATGTTTTTTGTTTTTTATAATTATTTTGGTTTATGGTTTGATGATCATATTTGTAATCATATAATTATAAATTTATCCTATTAGAGAAAACATCATTAAAGTTATTTGTTTGTGATACCAATATTGTTTCTTATTTTAAACTAGGGATATTTCTCTTCCAAATCTATATTTTATAAAATTATTTAAAGATTACTATTTTATAAACATAAATTATTTCCTAAATCAATTTTACATGATCTTTGAAATTATTAAAAAAATTAAAAGGAAATTTCTTAATATTTTCGAGTTAAGTAACTTTTGATTCCCTTTTTAAAAAAGTTTTAAAAAGAATGTTTATTTTACACATTTAAAAAACTAATGGATTTTTATGATTTCATGAAAATTATTTGTTTTTAAGATTAATTTATAATTTTATAAGTTTATTTTAAAATAAAATTATTTTAATAATATTTTATGAATTTTTAGTTTTTAAAAGTGATTTTTAAAGTGAAAAGGGTATTTTACTCAATAATGTTTTAATGATATTTTAATGTGTTTTCCATTTATCAATACTAAAGAACCTTGATGATAATTATTCTCTATTAGGGATATTTTTTAATGATATCATTCTAATTATTTCTCTGGATGGATTATGATATTTGCAGGGAACCCATTTATTTTCCATGAGTGAATCAAAAAATAATGAATAATGATTATTATTATGTAGAAAAGTGAAAGATTCTAAATGTTTTATTAATTATTGGTACTTGGAAATTATTGGTGATTATGGGTGATCCCTATAGAAACTCAGTCTTAAGATACATGGATATTACATCATTTTAGATGAATATTCAGTACATTAAAAAATACATGCCTGAGGACTATAGTAGTTTAGTGTATTTGGAAACTTGGAAACATAATCTTCTATCTTGGTGATAAATCTTCAATATATCCCTTAAATATCTTCCTATTTAGTAATAATTAAATAATTTCTTCATAACCTAGGGAAAGAAAATATAAGAAAATGGTGAGCTCATATGTTTAGTATGGGTAAACAAGGAAGATATGTAAGTATAAAATGAGCATAAGTGTATGAGAAAATGATCATAACATTAGAAGATCATAAACTTCATATAAAAGATAATAAAAATTAATCATGGAATAAATATTGGTAGTTCATAAGACATGAATCATAATGGAATAAAGAGCATAAGTAGTGAGATAATAATATGAGAATAAGACATAGAATTTTTGGTAGACACATAAAATATAAAAATGATTTCCATAGTAGTCAAGGATTAATTAAAAGACCATATTTGTGGAATTAGTTCACTCCCCAAACCATCTTGGTAGTCATAGTTCACTCCCATGACCATATTAGTAGTCAAGGTTCACTCCCAAGACCATCTTAGCAGACAAAGTCCTTTACTAAACTGAGTTCACTCCCCATTCTCTCCATGTCTATCTAATGAGATATAAATATTTACCAAATGAATTATAGGTATATATAGGTCCCACCAATCTCATAATGAATTCATATATATGTGTTCCAATAGACTATAAAAATTCATCATCTCATAACCCAGAGAATGAAATGGGTATCATAAACATGTAATCATATCATAACTTGTGGAAAAGAGACAAGTTTCATAATCATTTCACATAATAATAACCTATGAAAAGAAACAGGTTTCATAAGAATATAACCCTAGAAAGAGAAACAAGCTTCATAAACATATAAACCACGAAATATAAAATATTTTTATAAACAAATAATCTATAAAATATAAATATCTTTCATAAACATATAACCTATGAAAGAGAAACGAGTTTCATAAAAATCATGTAATCAAAACATAAACCATTAAGAGAAATAATATGAATGGAACCCTTGGATCATATCCCCATTAAGTCATGAGTAACACCAATGGATTAATATTAGATGGAACATAATTTTTGAGAAATATTTGAAAATCAATTATTGATTAAAATATCCTTTATTTTTTGAAAAAAATAATTTCTAAAACATAAAACATTTTGAAAACCATTTTCTTTGAAAATAACATTGAGAACTTATAATGAAAGCTTGAGAAAATTTTAAAAAACATTTTCACTAAAAAATTATAAAATAATCTTGAAAAATTTTCAAAAAACTTTTTATTTTAAAACTTATGAAGGAAGATTGAAAAAATTTTGAAAACCTTTTTCCTTGAAAACTTTTAAAATAATTTTGAAAACATTTAAAACACTTTTTAAACAGAAATTTTTTTTGAAAGATTTTTTATTTGAAAAATTATAAAAGAAGCTTGAAATATTTTTGGAAACCTTTTTCATTGAAAAATTATAAAAGAAGATTGAAAATATTTAAAACAATTTTTAAAAATAAATTTTTTTGAAAACCTTTTTCTTTGAAAATATATTTGAAAAAATTTAAAGAAATCTTCGAAAACCATTTAAAACACTTCTTGATCATAAAAAATTTTTTAAAACCTTTTTCTTTGAAAACTACTTAAAAAAATGAATTTCTAAAATATTAGGAAAATATTTTTCTAAAAAATATATCTTGTAAATTTTCAAATGAATATTCAAAGGGAGGATAATCATGATGGAAAATAAATCTGTAAATGTCAAACATTTATTTTGAACCATGAAATGTTTAGAAATGTGCCTCGATTAGAAAATGACAAAAATATTTCTTTTTAAAAATATTTTTTATGAAGGTAAAACATGGGTAAAAATGTATTTTAAAACAATTGGAAAATATTATAAATTTTTTGAAAACCTTTTTATAAAACATGGTTTTGGAAGAACACATATTTTTGTCCAAAAATATAAATAATGTTGGATTTTATTAAAAATATTTTCATAATTATATCAAGTGTCAAAGAATGGAAAATGGTAAAATTAGCTAAATATATCGTGAATAAAATAATTAAAATAAAATAAATTAAATTTCTTGAGATATCTATCATAATATTTAATCAATGGAAAAATCATCATAAACAATCACTATAAATGATGAGATTATAGTAATAAATAGTAACCACTTAAGTAACTTTGAATCATAGTACCCATTAAAGAAAAGAATTACATAAAGATTAAAATATCATGAAAATAAGGATATTCAATATATAAAATTTCAAAGGAAATTATATACACCCCATATAAAAATATAGGTTCATAATATGTCAAGTCTCTAAAAGAAGGCAAATTTAGATAAAAATTACTTTACTGATTTGGTAACTTTTGAACCATAAAACCCATGAAATAAAGATCATAAAATGGATATGTAAATAAAAATAAATTTAATTATAAGAGTAATATAATATACTTATGGCCAGTATATACAACATAAAAAATAAATGAGTAGCGAATAGGGCATAAGTCTAATAGAAATAAAGTGAGACGAGAAAACCCTTACCTTAAGTATTGCCTTTCTTTGTAAATGTTCAAAACTCCTGTATAATAAATATAAGTTTATTATAAACCTACCAAAGAACCATATTATTATATATAATACAATATATGATTTTATTAGGATTTTTTATTACCTTTTATTAATAATTCCATGTTAATGTTACGTTTCGGGTAATATCTGCTTTGTTTTTTTGTATATGTTTTTGACTTGCTATTCTTGATCCTCTTACTTAGATCATGATTTAATTATTTAAAAAATTTTATAAAATTATATAAATAAAATATATATTCAATATATAATTATTTATAATTATATATAAAATATATAAATATTAAATGGAATACACCATTCATTGAGATGGTAGGTCATACGTATACATGAACACTGTTTCCGTTTTATCTTCGTATTGAAAGACAGAAAGTAAATGAAATATATGTATATATATGTATTATCATTACAGTATCATTATTATTTCATATATGTCATATAAATTTACTAAATACATCCTTAATACATTCTATATAAAGTGTGACTGAATCACATTGCTTTGAGGAGGTGGTAGTCCACACATCCACAAACGAAGTTATTGTATTTTAAAAAATGGAAATAATGAAGATATGTTTTATATAATAATTACAAAAGTATAAAGTAATCATAAATATTATATATATTATATAGAAATATTATTTCCATCATAATTCTGAACCATGAGATGTGGTAAAGGAAAAATGAATGGCATCGCTTCGTGAGGCAGTAGTCTGCTATACACACAAATGGTAAGTTTGTTACCCATTTGATGGAAGTGTGTGTAGGTGTATGTATAACCCTTATAGGAATAAAATATAATTATATTTAGGATACTAAGGTTATTATATAATCATGGAATAATAATAATTTAGGGGGTTTATAATGGAAATAAAACAAAAAGAGCTTGTGGAAGTATGTTACCTCTTATTTGGGTAACTCCTCTTTGTTTTCACCAAAGGGATTCATTGGTTGGATTTATACAAAAAGGGAGGATTCTAGGATGAAGGGAATAAATTTTGGAGTATATTTTTGAGGGGTTTTTCTGAGAAAAGGGGTTTGATAAGTGTGAAGAAATGGGGGGGGGGTGAGTGCCCTTTTATATGAAAGGGGGAGTGAAACTCTTGTAAATATAAAAAGGTTTACACTATTAAGAGGTCTAACACACATCACATGCCTAAAATAATTTAAAATTTTCAATACAAGAGGTTAATTGGTCTAAACATTTCTATATAATTAATTTGGGACATATTTCTAGGTTATTTCGCCCCTTAATTAAAGTTTAACCACTAAGTAATTTTTTTACCTTAATCACCGTAATTAATTTTAATTAATTTCACTAATATTTTTTATCAAGAAATAAGATTAAATTATTAGAGATTATAAATTATTATGATTAAAAATATGGAAACCATTTTTTCAAATTCTAATCATTTAAGTGGTAGAAATTAATTTAAAATTAATCAAGCATATGGGATGAGATGATGAGTTTTTAAAGTTTGAAAGTTCAAAAGTTTGAGATATTTTCATATCCAATTTCAATGTGAAATTGGTCCCAATTACCTAAATTGGATTAATTTATATAAAATTGAACTAATTATTCTTTAAAACCAAAATAAAATATAATTTAACTATATAAATAAATTATACAAAAAATTAGTTTTTAATTAAAATTCAGCGTTTTTAACTATTTATCAAAAAATTAAACTTCTTAGAAAAATACCAAAAATTCACCCAACATAAATTTTGATATTATGATTTCAAAAATGAAGTTTTTTTTATATAAAAATTATAAAATTTTCAAAAATTATATTTAATATAGGTGTTCTATTAAAAGGTGGTATACTTACCTTTTAGAAAAATACTTCTTTTTATTCATAAAATTGGATTTATTATTATCTTGTGCCTATAAAATATATTGGATTAGTGTCAATTGTTTTTGATTGAATATGTAATATATAAATTTTATTAAAAAAATTCATAAAAATTGGTTTGCTTTATTTGTTGAGATTAAATGGTGTTTGTACATAGAGGAATAATTTTGTTAGAAAATGAATTCCATTATTTTGAAACAATTCTTACTTTAATTTCTAACTAATTGATAACTAAAAGACTAATTTTATATACATGTGAAGATCATATCTTCAAAATTTAGTTAATATTATTTATAAATTCCATTTCAATAGTTAGGTGGTAACTATACTAATATTTTAATAAAAATGTTAATAGTATATTATAGTTTAGTAAAACTCGGCCTTGTGTTTAATGCAAGCTATCGAAGGAACTCAGAATTGCATGTAACACAAGAAAAACATTGTGTTATGTGTAATTCAAGATAATCTAAGTGTTTCATGTAGTGAAATATTAACTTGGTGTTGTGTGAAACACAAGCCAAACTTAGTGCTTTCATATAACACAAGCTATATTCAGTGATGTGTGAAATGAAAAATATGAAAAATATTAAATTAATTCAAAAAAATCACTAAATATTGGGGTGTTATAATCCCGATAAAACTTATACAAAGGTTTGAGCCCTGTTATAACTCATGTTGAATGGGTGATCCTGATATAGCTTATATGAAGGGTTAGGCCCCATTATAGCTCATGATGAATATGTGAGACTAATATAGCTTATATGATGGGTTAATACCCATTATAAATCCCCCCAAAAATTCACCAATTTTGGTGGAAGGTGTGCACGGGCACCCTCCCTACCATGAGCCTTCTCGTTTACCGACATATGGCCAGTTCTGAGTCCTTCCCTTTTTGCCCGATCATTCTAGAAACTCCTTGGAACTCCATCATTCACTGCCCGGGAGCTAAGGAAATTTGGAATAAATGGGGTCTGGCTTCAGATGCTTCATTGGACATTGCCTCTGACCACCCTGATCTTCTGATGTGTTGGTGTTCCTCTCTTTCATCATCTAATGCAGGTTCTCTTTGCACCCTGGCCTGGATCATTTGGGTTCGGCGTAACGATGCAGTTTTTCACCACGCTCATAAACCTCCAAAATTATGGATTGAATGAGCCATTTCATGGATTGAGGGATTGAAGGATCAAAATGGACAACTTTTTCTAGGTGTAACCCCCTTTTGTCCCCCTCATTAGAACCCCCCAATAGAGGGGAGTCTTAAGCTTAAAGTTGACGCATCTCTACCCAAGGATGGTCTTGTTGTTCTCGGTCTTCTGGCCCAAAATCATCTAGGGAAAATCATTGTAGCAAAATATGAATCACATCATGCCTTTTGGGAACCTGCAGTTGCTGAGGACTCTGCCATCCTTGCCGGTGTGATGCTCGTTGTGGAACGTGGATGGGATGATATCATCATTGAGTCTGACTGCCTTACCGTGATCGATGCTATTAACGACAACAACACCAGACTCCAGTATTTTGGATTCATCGTCCGAAGAATTCGCTCGCTTCTCCAAGGCTTCTCTTGCTGCACCTTATCCTTTACCAAAATGGAAAGAAAAAATGTGGCCCATCAGCTGGCATCCTCAGGCCCCTTCGATGATAACCTACTCTAGTTGGACAATTTCCCTTCATGGATCTGCTTATGTATGGCTGCTGATCTTTGTCATTAATGTTATCTATCCTTATTTTCAAAAAAATACCCATTATAACTCATGATGAGAGGGTGAGACCGATACAAATTATTTGACGAGTTGAGACCAATTATAGCTCATAATGGATGGGTGAGCCTGATATCACTTATATAAAGGTTGATACCCAATATAGCTCTCCAATTTATTGGGTAATTCTCCTTGTATTAATAGGAAAGAAGGAGGGAGTTATTGGAGGGTATCTCCTATGGATTTAACTTGGCTCCAATTATTTCTGACATTGGTTAAAAATGGGTTATGAAGATAATGTTACAAGATACCAACATGTTTTTTTTCAATTCTTTTTATGGGTATTTAATGATTCCTTTGATCAAGACTGACACCACATGAATAATGATTATTGTTTCTAATGAATTTTTCCTTTATTAAAGCTTTATAAAATTGTTCATGATTGATGATCCAGATAGTTATGTTTATAAATTCTATTATGTTATACTCAAGAACTTTGATTATGTCATCATACCCTTATAATCATCTTATTATAACTAATGACATTCAATTATTAATGATTATTTTCCCCCTTACTGAGAATTTGATATCACCCTTCTTATGTTTCCTTTTCCCCAGGTTATGAAGAATGATGATAAATTATTTGAGTCTAAAAAGGATTCATATGTGATTAATTTTATGGGAGATTCTTAAGACTTAATATTGAATTTGAAAAGTTAGGTACAATGAAAAAAACTTTATTGAAGTCAAGAGTGTTGTTTATGTAAGAATTTTTACTAATTCTCTAAAACCATAAACCAAAAAGTCCTAAGGGCATGTAAGTGATCCACTAAAAGATTCTAATATTTTAAGTTTTTGATGGCTAAAATTGGGTCATGTTTTTCAATATCAACCCAATAATTTAAATATTATATTTTTAACACCAGATCCATAAGTGAGGGTTCAGAGCTATTATAGTAGTTATTAAAGCATGATTTAGAAATTTTTTGATATTAGGATGTTTTAATGTGAGGTTATCTTAAGAGTTATGGAGACCATCATGAGTTTAATATTTTAAGATTGACCATAATTTAAAATACTTATACACCCATTTTGAGGTTTTAAGTGATGGAATTTTAAGGCGACTAATGATATTTTAGGATCCATTTTATTTGGCCGAGGTATATGTAACACTTAGGTTTAAAATAAAGTATTATTTTAGGAGTCAAGGTTGAATTATATTTTGGAATCATATATGATCTTAATGTGTATTTATGTTGATTTGAGTTATTTATGGAAATTATTAGCATATTTTGGAGATTATATGATTAGGGAATATACCTTTTTGGGTATATGAATTTATGAGTGGCTAATGTTAGTTGGAGATAAATATTAAATTTATCTTGAAAGAATATAAGATAAAATCCTTCTGATTTTTGGGTTTCAAGATTAGTTAGAAATATTTTGAATAATTTTAAGGATGTTTATTTATGGAATGATTTAGTTTAAACTTTGGGTATCACTGTTGAATTTTGGAGATTAATGTTATATTTATTTGTATAAAGGTTTATTCATTTTGGTAATTATCTCACCTTTACTAACCATTTTTTGTTAATGTTTAAAGACTAGATAGATATATTATTATCCTTTTTTAAGTATATGATATGATGGATGTTTATTTTAGTGCTTCAAACATAAAAAATTAATCTTGAATACTCATTATTTGGAGAAAAAGATAAGATTATGGTGGAAATTTATTAAAGGATGCAATTTTACCTAGAAAGTAAGTATATTTCCTAAAGTTATTAATCTAAATGGTTAAGAAACTATTTAACTCTATGAAAGGTTTCTTGAATTTTTTTATCCTGTTAACTTCATTTCCAATGAATCATTTTTTTAACACCTCTTTGATTTATGGTTTCATGGTCGTTAACTTTCTCATGATCATTCACTTTTTCAGGATCAATGATCATAGTAACTCTCCATAATTATTTGGAAATTAAACTTTTATTATTTACCCATATCTCAACCTCCAAATAATTGTCTCATATTTGGAAACATAACATGTTTTATTTCCAAAAGACCTTTGTACTTTCATTCTTTTTCAAGTGGATGTTTTATTAACCCTTTTTATAATGTGAGATTTCAATAAAGGTATTTTAAAATGGTGAACATTTGATTATTGAGTTTGAGTTCAAATTTCAAGGACACAATTTATTATGAGGGGTATAATTTAATATCCCATGATTTTAAAAGAAAACTATGTTTGATAGTTTATACGACACACAACACCGAGCCTAAACGAACCATAAAATATTATTATTTAAATACGACCATTATAACCTAGAAGATGAATTGGTGGGTATGAATAAGATTAAAAAATAATAGAATATACATAAAGTTTATAATAAATATAAATTTATTGACTAATTCTCTATAAATAAGTACTTTATTCTTAGAAAAGTCATTTTATGCTTTAAAAATACGTTATCTTCAAAAATGTGTTTATTTATTTTTGTGTTAAAATATTATGAATAATTTATGGAAAATTTTAAAATATATTTTATAAAATTGAATTCATTTTAAAAATAAATATATTAAATTTAAATTAATCTTAAATTTTGAGAACTTTGTGAATAATTTGATTTTTCAACGAATGGTGAAAAATAATGATTTTTATTGAAAATTGTATTATATTTTAAAATATTTACAAATTAAAATTCTATTTTGTATTTATTTTAAAATTTGACTAGTCCTTTTGATTAAATTTAATCAAATTATGGCCATTGAAATGAATTTTATACTTGAATTTGGTGTAAAAATGTTTTTTATATTTAAAATGCATTTTTCTAAAAAATTGTTTTTAATCACATTTTTCCAGTTTAATTTTAAATTAATTTATGAAAATCATGTGTTTTGAATATTTAAAAATACATTCCATATTTGTAATTAGGAGGTCTAATTTTTTTTAAAAGATCCATTTTATTTTGGACATTGTGAATAGTAACCTTCGTAATTTTTGTCATCACGGTAAATGGTAAATCAGGAAATTTAGGTTAAAAATAAAATGATAAGGAATAAACAATGACCCTGAGACATGAATTGATTTTATTATATTATTATATATCATTAATAATCATTCAAAAGTCTAATATATGAAATTTTTTCTATTTGGACATGATTTTAACTTTTATATTATTTAAGTGAATATAAAGACAAAAATGTCACACTCTTGCTTTTAATAACTATAATATTTTTAAAATAAAAATTAATAGAGGATATGTTCAGTTATAAATAGTAATTTTTAATTTAAATTAATTTTTTTTCATGGTATTTTTTTTTTAAATTTTCGTGATGAAATAGTTGTCTTAAAGCTTACACAATGATGACCCAGTAATTATCCAATTAATATAAAAATAAAATAAATGATATTAAAGGTATTGAAAGTATAATAATTTGAAATAATTATTGTGATAGAAGATTTTTTGTCATGACCCGTCCCTTAGGGCCCATGTCGTGACTACCCCAATCCCGCCTTCCATTGGCTAGGGACTGGTGACTAGCACCGAAAGGCGTATTCCCTAAAAATGGGAAGGTATTGCCTTTATAACCTGTAACTCACACAACTAAGCACAAAGCAGGATACAAGAACAAAGTAAAACTATGTAGTAAATAGGGTGTGTACAGAAAGTAAAAGGGGACCGAATATAAGCCCAACTGTAAAGTACAAGAAAAACTGGAAAGTGTAAGTAAAACTGAGTACATATCCTGTGAACACCCACCAAGGACTCCTACCCGAAGGGTAGGTACAACTCTTAAATGGTCATCTCTGCGGTACGCCTCGTCTATGGTCCAGCTCCAAGCTACCTCCAGTCCTGGTACCCTCATCCTCAGTCAGCACTGTCTGTCATCTACACCAAACACAACAAGGTGCAGGCGTATCCCATGCAAGGGTGAGTATAAACATACTCAGTAGGGACCCTGAGACCCTCTAAGGTCTCACAAACACCACAGAGGATAAACCTCAAAACAGGAAGACAACTGACAACCCTAGTCAGGTATATTCCCGTACATATACCTAAGTTGTTGAGTAAACCCATCTCTATCATGAGGAAACATGAGGCACAACTCAAAATTCCAAATCCCAACCATTCCATGAAGGAAATAATATCACAAAGATAAAGACTCGGCTCACACCAGGTATACAACTCTGAGAAACAGAATTATGAAGCTGACCCACATAGGATGACTATAGAAGCTGATAGCCAGCTAGAGGATTCTATAGGGATAGTAACAAGTAACATTCTGAACACCTCGGTTGTTAGAGAACTCCTCCTATATCAAGTACAGTGGGACTTTAGCTTCACACATAGGAGCTTCCCACTAACCTTGGACTATTAAGGTACTCCTCTTGTCAAGTACCGTGGGTCTGCCTCATCACACAGAGGTGCTACCCACCATGGTTCTGCCGCATCACACAGAGGTGCTCCCCCTCACAGCCTGCTGAGGTACTCATCCTATTGAGTACCATGGTTCTTCTGCATCACACAAAGGTGCTCCCCATCGTGGGTCTTCCTCGTCACATAAAAGAGCTCCCCACTCTACCATTTGAGTCACTCTGAGTCGAAACGGTTAGCAGTCGTCAAGTCTCAGCCAATCACAGGGTTCCGTAAGTATCGCGCTTAGGGGAACCGCTCCTCAAGCCATAGGTCATACCTCAAACACCTTGAAGTTCCCTAAAAAAGTATCCCAAATGTTCGTTATGTCAAAAGGGACCCAACACAACAGACGACACATCAATCGGACGCCCAACCTGTATGTTATTAGCGTTTCGCTCTGAGGGCTCGGTTGGATTTGTGGTATGATCCAACCTGGATATACACTAAAATTATCAAAAAAATTAAGTGGAGTATATCAAAAGGACCTTCTCTATTCGTGGATTATTTTTCCACAGACGGTTCATCAAATAGACGCCCGGTTCTCAAGTTATGGCCAAAAAGGTAATACTGGTCCCATATGGGCCCAGATCCAGTCCAACCCGATCCAGGTATGGCCCAGATAGCCTGGACCTCAGCGGGCCCAGCCCGCTAGACTGTGGTCCAGCCCAAACTGTGTAGGGGGTAGCCCGGCCCAGCCCGCGAAGGGTGCAACCCTTTAGCGCAGCTCGCGGTGCGACCTCACAGTGCGGCATGGCTAGCATGCAGGACCGCTCGACAGTCCTGCATGGTGCACCTCATATGGATGGAATGGCTGATCAGTCTTCCTTCCAGTGGAACGCCGATGCTACTGTCCACCTGTGGCCGACCAGGTGTCGGCCGTCATCTGCCTCCGCCGCAGCCGAGCGGTCTCGACCTCTTGCTCTACCAGCGGTGCGGATGCGCGCCCCATCTCCGCCACACGGCTGGCTAGTTTCCGGTCGCCGTCCTGCCCCACCACGGCTGACAAGTCGTGGCCTCCTCTATAACCAATGGCACGGATGCACAGCACCCTTCCATCCTCATAGTAGGCCGGGTGCCGAATGTCGCCTTCTTCCACGAGCCACTATGGCTTCATTCCAAGCCCGAAAAGTTATACGATCACATATTCGCGATCGCTGTGTTGAGGGCTTTGTGTCCATATATTGTGCTCAGCAAATCTTCGTATTTCTAGCGCCAATAAAAATTAGGGGGTTGAAGAATGCAAAAAGAATACTCAAAGAAATAAAAGAGAAGCAAGGTTAATGTGCGGGACGATTTCCATGTTTGTTTAGCCATTGTCGTCGTGAATTTAGGACATGAAGATCCATTAGAATAAATTTAATGTGTAAAAAAACCCCTACCTCAAGAACGATGGTGAGTGTTCATTTGTGGAAGCGGGTCGGTGTTCACATTCCCCTAAAACTAGCCTCTAACAATGTCACTCATTCCTTGATCTCCGGTTCGGGGTTTCAGTGTCGCTTGTCACCTCCCATTGGTACCGGCTTCGTCCTCCAAGGGTTTTGTGTAACTGCACTTTGTCAGCACTTCGTTGCTTGGAAAAGCCGTGCCGAAACCTCTCCCCAAGCTGTATATAAATAGGATAGGGGGAGGGTGTGAAACATTTGTGGGATTAATGAAGGCCCATTAAATATGAGCCTTCCTAATTCCCCAATGGTGCAGTTACTTAGATTTTAAATATCAAACCATTTATTGGATTGACACATTGCTGGTCCCACATTGTCGCTTGTCCGTTGGAGGAAAGTAATGAAAATAAAATAAAAAATTTATTTTATTTATTTCTTTTAAAAAGTCCCAAAACTTAACTTTTTCTCCAGACCTACTGCAGTCAAAGTGAAGTCTTCTTTAAGTGAATCCCGCCCCTGTGGATTCAATGGTTTCCTCGTATTTTTAATCCAAGCACCGGTTTAAAAGTTAGAAAATTCCGCTCACGCCTTTACTGAATATACCCAAAAAAAAGTTCTATAAATTATTAATAGTCACCCTTGACCCGCGCTGGTTGAGGTTAGGATTTTCCTAAGTAAAACACACCCCGAAGAACCAAAAAGTACTCTCTTACTTCCAATCTGAGTTACCATTTTAAAGTTATAGATTTTACAATAAAATAATTTTCACTTAATTATTTTATTTGCGTCCAAAAAATAACTTTCACAGGTGGTCCGCGCTGGCCAGAGTTAGTATATGCTTAAATAAATAATGACCTCATGAGTTTGGTGGTGGTCTCATATTTTAAATCTGAGCTACCATTTGTGAGTTATAAGCATTTGAAAAATAAAATAATTTATTTAATTATTTTATTTACACTTATGCCATTTTTGGGTTTTCTCATAGGAGGTCTGCACCAACTAAACTTAAGTCGCGCCTAGGGTAAACCTGCCATCTTGAACGAAATGGTTCCCTAATATTTCTAATATTAGTAACTGTTTAAGAGTTATTCCACCTTTTTAGGAAAACTGCTTATGCGTGCTAATTAGAGCTTAACAAAATTCGATGGATCATTCCGAGTACTTCAGGCCTCTGAATCACGCACCGCCAGATTTCAAAGTCTTAAAATTATTCCATATAATTAAAATACATTATTCCAAAATTTTGGGACATTACATTCTCTCCACCTTAGGGATTTACGTCTCCGAAAGCCACAACATAGACTAGAAAAACAAGTGGGGATACTGATCATGAATTTGAGCCTCCCGCTCCCATGTGCTCTCCTGGTGGTTTCTGTGATGCCAAAAAACGCACACTATAGGTATCGACTACCCACAAAGGACCCACTATTGTTGATACTCAATCTCCACTGGAACCTCCAAAAATGTCTCCCCATCATCAATGTCCAGTTTTCCACAGTTAATGATGTGTGAAAGATCATGTACATATCTCATTATCTGAGATACATGGAAAATGTAGTGCACCCGGTGCAACTGAGGTGGAAGAGCTAAGTGGTAAGCCACCTCAAAAAATCTGTAGAGGACCTGAAAGGGTCCGATGAACATTGGTGATAACTTTCCACCCTGACCAAATCTCCACAAACCACATTGAGGTGAGACCTGTAAAAAGACATGGTCACCATCCTTGAACTCAAGAGGTCTTCGCCTCCAGTCCGCATAGGACTTCTGCCTGCTCTGTGAAGTCTTCATCCACTTTTAGATGATCTGAACCTTCTTTGAGGTGTTGTATGAGTGACCTTGACCCACAATACTCAATATAAAGAGTACCTCAGTAGTCCAAGGTTAGTGGGAAGCACCTCTGTGTGATGCGGCAGACCCACTGTACTTGATAGAGGAGGAGTTCTCCAGCAGCCGAGGTGTTTGAAATGTTGGTTGTTACTATCCCTAGAGAATCTTCTGGCTAGATATCAACTTCCATAGAGATCCTATGTGGGTCAGCTTTCTAATTCTGTTTCTCAGAGTTGTAGAACTGGTGTGAGCCAAGTCTTTATCTTTGTGACATTATTTCCTTTGTGGAACAGTTGGGCTTTGGAATTTTGAGTTGGGGATCATGTTTCCTCATGATTAAGATGGGTTTACTCGAAAACTTAGGTATATGTATGGGCATATACCTAATTAGGGTTGTCTGTTGTTTTCATGTTTTGAGGTTTATCCTCTGTGGTTTTTGTCAGACCTTTGAGGGTCTCGGGGTCCCTACTGAGTATCGTTATACTAACCCCTACATGGGATACACCTGCATCGTGTTGTGTTTGGTGCAGAGGACGGACAACGCTGACTGAGGACGAGGGTACCAGGACTGGAGTTAGCTTGGAGGCGTACCATATACGAGGTGTATCGCAGAGACGACCGTTTGAGATTTGTACCTACCCATCGGGTAGGAGTCCTTGGGGGGTGTTTACTGGAGATGTACTCAGTTTTACTTGTACTTTCCAATTTTTCTTTTACTTTATAGTTGGGCTTGTATTCTGGCCCCTTTTACTTTCTATACACACCCTATTTACTACATAGTTTTACTTTGTGCTTGTATCCAACTTTGTGCTTAGTTGTGTGAGTTACAGGTTATAAAAGAAATGCCTTCCCGTTTTTAGGGAATACACATTTCAGTGCTAGTCACTATCCCATTGCCTATGGAAGGCGGGCTTGGGGTAGTCACAACACGGGCCCCGAGGGACTGGTCATGACGAAGTGGTATCAGAGGCGCTCCCCACTGTGGGTGTGCCGTGTCACACAGAGGAGCTCCCCCTCGTGGCCTACTGAGGTCCCACTGGGCCAGTTGAGTCACTCCAAGTCGAAATGGTCAGTAGTCATCAAGTCTCAGTCAATTGCAGGGTTCCGTACATATCGTACTTGGGAGAACTACTCGCCAAGCCATAGGTCATACCTCAACTGCCCCGAATTTCCAAAAACAAGTAACCCAAAGGTCTGTCATGTCAAAAGGGACCCAATGCAATAGACGACATGTCAATCGGACGCCTGGTCTGTAAGTTATTAGCATTTTTGCTCCGAGGGCCCAGTTGGATTTGGGGTTCGATCCAACCCAACCATACTCCAACCTTATCTAAAACTCAAGTGGAGTATATTAAAAGGACTGTCTCGATCCAAGGATTCTGGTACCGTAGAAAGTTCGTCAAACGGATTCCCAATTCTCCAATTATGGCCAAAAAGGTAATATTGGGCCCAGATGGCCCTGGTCCGACCCGGTTCGACCCGACTTGACCCAGTTTGGGTCGACCCGACCCGGTACGGGTCTGGAACAGATGGATTGGGCCTCAGCGGGCCTGGCCAGCATAGGGGGTGGCCCGGCCTGGACCGCGAAGGTCGCGACCTGTTAGCTCGGCCTGCTGTGTGGCTTGGATGAAACACGAGATCACTCGGCGGTCCTGCACGGTGCACTACAGCTGGCCAGAATGGTTGACTGGTCTTCCTTCCAGCTGTGCGACGATGCCGCTGTCCACCTGTGGCTAGCTGGGTGCCGGCCTCCGTCCACCTCCTCCGCGACCAAACGACTGTGGCCTCTTGCTCCACCGGCGGCGCGAACACACACCGCTGCTCCGCCACGTGGCCGAACAGTTGCTGTTTACTGTACTGCCCTGCCACGGCTGACGGGCCACGACCTCCTCTTCAACTGGCAGTGTGGTCATGCGTCTCCCTTCCTTCCTCGCGGCCGGCTGGGTGCCGGCCGTCACCTTCATCCACGAGCCAATGCGGCTTCGTTCTAAGCCTGAAAAATTATATGATCGCATATTCTATATCCTTTTGTCGAGGGCTTCATGTCCATATATCGCACTCAGCAAATCTCCGTATTTCCTGTGCCAATAAAAATTAGGGGGTTGAAGAATGCACGAAGATCGCACGAAGAAATAAATGGAAGAGAAGCAAGGTTAATGTGCGGGAAGATGGCCATGTTCATTTGGAAATCATCTTCATGAATTTAGGACATGAATATTCAATAGGAGAAATTAAACATGTAAAAAGACCCCTACCTCAAGAACGATGGTGAGCGCGCATTTGTGGAAGCAGGTCGGTGTTCACCATCCTCTGTAACTAGCCTCCAATGACGTCACTCGTTCGTCGATCTCCATTTTGGGGTTTTGGTGTCACTCTTTACCTCCCACTGGTACCAGCTCCATCCTTCAAGGGTTTGGCATAACTGCACTTTGTCAGTAGTTAGTTCCTTGGTGAATCAGTGCCGACACCTCTCCCCAAGCTCTATATAAATAAGAGAGGGGGAGGGTGTGCAACGTTTGTGGGATTAATGGAGGCCCATTAATTAGGAACCTTCCTAATTCCCCAATAGTGTTGTTACTTAGAATTTAAAGTTCAAGCCATTTATTGTCTTGACACGTCACTGGTCCCACGTTGTGTTTTGTCCTTTAGAGGAAAGGAATGAAAATAAAAAAACAAATTTATTTTATTTATTTCTTTTAAAAATTCCCAAAAAATAGATTTTTCTCCAGACCTACTACTATCAAAGTGAAGTCTCCCTTAAGAAAATCTTGGCCCTGCGGATTCAATGGTGTCCTCAAATTTTTAATCCAAGCACCGATTCAAAATTTAGAAAACACCACTCACGCATTTACTGAACATACCCAAAAAAAAGTTGGAAAATTATTAACAATCACCCTCGACACGCACTGGTCAAGTTTAGGCTTTTTCTAAGTGAAATACACCCCAATGAACCCAACGGTACTCTAGGATTTCCAATCCGAGTTACCATTTAAAAGCTATAGATTTTACAATAAAATAGGTGTCACTTAATTATTTTATTTACGACCAAAAACTAACTTTCACTGGTGGCCCGTGCTGGCCAAAGTTAATATCTTCTTAAATAAAGAATGCCCTCATGAGTTCAGTGGTGGTATTAGATTTTCAATCTGAGCTACCGTTTCGGAGTTATAAGTATTTGAAAAATAAAATAATTTATTTAATTATTTTATTTACAGTTATTCCATTTTTGGGTTTTCTCATAGGAGACCTGCGCCGACTAAACTTAAGTCACTCCTAGGGTAAAACCGCCATCCTGAATGCAACGGTGCCCTTAGATTTCTGATCTAAGTAACCGTTTAAGATTTATTACACTTTTTTAGGAAAAATTCTTATGCACTCTAATTAAATCTTAACAAACTTCAACGGATCATTCTGGGAACTCCAGGCCTCAGAATTGCACGTCATTAGATTTATTGGTCTCGAAATTATTCTTTATAATTAAAAAAATTATACAAAAATTCCATAACATTACATTTTTTTAGATAAATATAACATGTTAGGGAAGTGTTAATATATTATATTCTAATTCCTTTATTGTATTGATGTTAGTAAAGTCAATGTAAATGAATAGTTCTAAAATTGACATTACTGATATTTAATATTTTATTAAATGATTTAACATCACAAAAAATTCCAATTTTATCGAATAGAATGGTATATGGTTAGAAATATTAACCATGGCCTATTTATAGGTTTTTTTCTCAATTCATAGTGACTATCTTGACTCTTAAATAGTAAAAAATCTTAT
This sequence comes from Viscum album, assembly GCA_963277665.1. NCBI lineage: Eukaryota > Viridiplantae > Streptophyta > Magnoliopsida > Santalales > Viscaceae > Viscum > Viscum album. The sequence goes on from OY728123.1 coordinate 1,769,708,375, forward strand.
TATTATGGTAAGTGTGGAAAAGGTTAATGGGGGGTTAAAACCAAGAGATAAGGGTAAAAACATAGCATAAATTTTCCAAATTTTATTATATGATATTATTTTTTACCAATAATAATTTTATATTTGAATATTATCAATTTTTATCTATTTGAACAAGAAAATTAATTTATATGAATTTAATATTTTAAGAAATTCTAAAAGTGCCCCTCCCCTGTCTTACAAAAGGGTGCCTCTTATTATCATTTATTCATACCTCAAGAACCTTTTTTTGATAAATAATTATCCAAATAACTTAATAAAATCTCTCCCTATATTATAGATTCTTTATTTTGGGCAGAATACCAACCTTATATGGCTTTAGGTGTAAATAAAAATAAGGTTGTCTGAATAAGAGGTATAGTTCATAACTAATCATTTTTTTTATTTTTTCTTCCACCTCATTAAAATATTATCCAACCATGATGTGATAGTAAAATAATTATCTCCATTATACTAGGATGTTATTATTTTTGTGTAATAACCTATATCCATCTACAACCTCTATCAAATGGGAAAAAAATTTATCATTCGTGTGTATAATGGACTACTATCACGTGGGCTGATGTAATTTGTTTTCCATAACCACCTATTAATGGTGGTTATAATGATGTATTTAATGTATATATATATATATTATATTCATGACATATTTATCAATATGTAAAAATAATATATCATTTATTTTATTAACTTTTCATTCACTAAACAACGGTAATGTCCTTCGTGCGTATAAGTGGACAACCACCTCCACGATACGATGCAATATGTTTTTAATCACCACATAAAATTAATGATATATATAAGTTTATTTAATGAAATATTGTGGTATTTATGATATTATTTTCATTCTGTAAATATAAAATAGTACTCACGTTCTTTTTGTAATAATATTTGAAAAATGGAAACATTACTCATACGTACGTATGAACTACCATCTCCATGATTGTAACAAAGTTAATTTTTTATAACCATATTTTATGATTGGTTTTAAAATTATTATTGATTTATAAAAATAATAACTATTTCATGATTACTATTCTGGAGATGATGGAATAATGACCCCATTGAGCATGGTCAACACACAAAAGGTTTTTTGAAATTATGGATTGAATGTTCTCAATGTACCTGACATGGAATTAATTGACTCTATAATTAAATATTTCATTAATATAAACTAAATAAATAGTTTAATTATAAGGTATTAAACTTATAATTTTTTTAAGATATCAAAATAATTTACATGATTTTATTATGCAAGAGTTAAAGGACATACTTGGAAAGTTTGGACTTGAGGTATGGGATTTCTTCTTAATTTCCTTTCATTGAGGAATATTTTAATGTAATACACCTAATTTATTTTATGAAGTGTATATATTGACCCTTTTACATGTTATATCATGAATAATTCATACATAAATTTATTTTAATTTTTAATTTTAATTATTTCATTCAGGGGGATTTGACTTGAAAGTTACCAAGTGGTAAAGGGTTTCTTAACTCAATTTCCTTTCATTGGGTTATAAATCTTCTTCATCGACTTTATTATGTCTTGATTATGTGTGAATTTATTTATAAATTTATTTATTATGCATTTAAACTTGTTTTTTTGGATTTACATTTGTTACACGTAATTTATCCATTGATTAATTCTCAATTAAATGATATGAACTTTGCAAGGGTCTTCTTTGTCTCAATATAATTTTATTAAGACATATTTAATGATTTAAAAAGTGATTTCATTTTATGGTTTTATTAATACCTCATGAATTAATTTAAACATATTAATTTATGTAATATATCATATTCTTACTTTCAATTACCTTTTTATTGAAAATTTACCAAAGTAGTAAAGGCTTTATGCTACAATCTTATTTCTTTTTGGGATTGTTTATGTACAAGGTTACTTTGAAATAAATCATATAATATTATTTTATTGAGCCACATATCTTTTATTCTCATATTTTTATGAATTTGGTTTACATTTTTTGGTTTTCATTTCCCCCTTATTTATTAAAAAAATCAATAAAGTTGTTTGTATGTGATACTAATATTGTATCTTTTTTTAGTTAGGGAATATTTCTCTTTATAATCTATGTTTTATAAAATGATTTAAAGAATGTTATTTTCTAAAAATAAATTATCTCCTAAATCTATTTACATGATATTTGACCTTATATTAAAAAAGAGTTTTAAAAGTAAATTTCTTAACATTTTCTAAATGGGTCACTTTTGATTCCCTTTCTAAAAAAAAGTTGAAAAGAATATTAATTTTTATTGTTTACCACATAAACATATTTTACCATCATAATAAACATTATTTAATTGTAAGATTAATCTATATGTTTCCAAATTTATTTTCAAATAAAATTATTTTCACAAAATTATGTGATTTTTAGTTTTTAAAAGTGTTTTTCCAAGTGAAAAGAGTATTTTCCTCAAGAATATTTTTAATGATATTTTAATCATATTTCCATTCATCAAGGGAAAAAAACCTTGATGTTACTTATACTACAATGTGGATATTTTTTAATGATACCATCCTCATTATTTCTCTACATATATTATGAAATTGACGTGAAACTCGTTTCTTTTCACGAGTTGATCAAACAGTGAAGTAATAATAATAATTATTACGTTGAAAAGTGAAATATTCTAAATGTTTTATTCATGAATGATACTTGGAATTTATTGTTTATGATTGGTAATATTGATACTAACTATAGAAAGGATTGATCCCCATTATATCTCATTATTGATAGGTGAGCCTGATACAACTTATATGAAGAGTCGATCCCCATTATAGTTTATCATGAATGAGTGAGCCTAATATAACTTATACAATGGGTTAAACCCCATTATAGCTCATGATGAATGGGTGATCCTGATGAAACTTATACAAAGGGTCAAGCCCTATTTATAGATCATTATGAATAGGAAATCTTAATATAACATATATAATACTTTGATCCCTATTATATATTATGATGAATGATTGAGATCGATATAGTCTATATGAAGGGTGAGACTCATTATAGATCCCCAATGCATTGGGTAATGTTCCTTGGATTAAAATGAAAAAAAGGGAGTTTAAAGAGGGTTTATCTTATGGATTTAACTAAGATCCAATTATTTCTAACATGGTTTTAAAATGAGTTATGAAGATAATATTCCAAGACACAAACTTGTTTTTATCTATGCTTTCTATTGGTATTTAATGATTTATTTGACAGAGATTAACATCACATGGATCATGATTAGTATTTCAAATGACTATTGTATTTTGTAAAGATTTATTCCATTTTAATGATTAATTATCTAGATATTTATGGTTATTAATTATCTTATATTATACTCATGCAATTTGATTAGTAATCATACCCTTATGCTCATCTTATTCACATGGATGAAATTTAATTATTAATTATTTTGTTTACCATTACTAATAATTTAATATCACCATTATTATGTTTTCTTTCCACTAGGTTATGAAGAAAGGTGATAAATTATTTTATGGGGTTTTATAGTTGGTATCAAAGGAAAAAATTAGATAAATTTATAAATTATGATGTTTATTAAGGATAATTTAAGGGTTGATAAGTTAAGGTTGATCAAAATTGAAAATTTATAGAGAACCCCTTGGGATAGTCTATGATTTAATGTTAGGGAAATAATACATAATTTATTTATTGATTATAATAAGATAAATTTAGTGAAAATACTAGGAATAACTTTATGTATAGAATGAAATCTTGAAGTTTTGGTAATGTATTGAGTATGTGGTTTTACTAGTAATTAGATATTTGGTTGGATACTATGAGTGGATGTAGGATTTGAAATATATTTACCTAGTGGTAATAACATTGATAGGGTGGCTTTTGTATTATAGGTTCTAAGCATAGTGAAAGCAACAGATGGGGCATGCCCAACTCACCTTTTTTTTATGATGGATGATTAATATGAGATTTACATAACGATAAATTTCACGATCAATGGAATTAAATCAAAGAATATAGAAAATAAAAAAATGATGGAACCAAAATGTAGGATCATCACATATTATTTATAATTAATTTAATAAATTAAACAATTACCATGTGAGAAATTATTTCTTCATTAATGGATTTGACAATTTCTCTACGTCATACCATTGTTGCATTGTAAGAATCAAGAATATATTCCCTCTAATGGTGATCCACATGTGTTCCTTGGAACTATGAATTTTTCTATAAGAATATTTGAGTGTTATCACAAAAAATCCTAATACTTGCATCTTTCACCTTTGACCACCCTAAGAATAGCTTCAAGGAAGGGTTGTCTTTGATCTCTCTAGACTTAAGAGTGTCATTGGAGGAGCATCTATATCCTTTCTTGAGAGTGTTCTTAGAGAGGGAGCTCTCTAGGTATTTGAGAGGATTCTCTTCATATATCATTGTTCAAAATAAACTAAATTAAACTCACTTAAGAAAATAATATAATTTGGTTTATATACCACTAGGGTTAGAAAATAATAATTTCACATGCACCCTTATTATTTCCATAATCTATTCAGAACACCATATCTATAATAATAATAATAATATTATTTCATGACATGCACTTACCAATGAATTAAATTAAATATTATTTATTTAAATAATATTCAATTTATATTATTTCTCACTGGACCATTAAACTTGGCCTACCATTCCTCCATAATAATTATTTTTCCTTGAATAATGGATATTTATTTAATAAATAATTATCACTTCATTATTCACCAATAAATAAATAAATATTATATTACCTAAATAACAAATAAATATTTATTAAATATTCTTCTCACAGAATATTCTCTCGAATAACTAGTGAAAGAATATATGTGATCAATCAAACAAGAATAATCATTAAACCACATATGTGAATAATATTTACTCAACTTATTAAATAATAATATTATTTAACTAAGGTTATAGATACACTTAATGTGTGACTCTATATGACTCTTTCACAGTGGCATTAGGTGAAGCAACCTAAATTCTAAGTTAGTATCTAGAAACATGTCATGGAATCCATATATAAATAAGTTAATGATGAAATAATATAATACATTATATATTTTATTATTGTGTAATATAATCCCTTTATCACAATATCTCTAATCAAGCAGGTTGTATACTAGTGACATCAACCTATGTGCTTGATGTCTCTTTCTTTGACTTTTTGGAAATCAATCTTTCCTAGAGAACACCATGGCCAAGGATTTATTTAGGCTATATAATATCCATCAAAGGGACTGAGATATTAAATATCCTTAAATAATAGAAGTGAAAAATCTTTTTTCATATTATTCATTAATGAAATATTACTCGCAACACAACCAATGTATCCTACCCCACTGCGAACATAGGTCATCATGATTTTCATCAATACATCAAAGTACATGACTTATAATACCCATTAATAATAATCATAAATTATACGGATCAATACACACATCTATAGATAAGAACATCCAGTGACACATATAAATGTGGATTTCCTACTAGAGGGTCTCATTCTCTTAATATCCTAAACTGGATATTACCAAGGGTGTATACCATGAAAAGGTGCATCAAAGTCCCATGAGTACCACTCTTAACAACCTGAATCATTTTTCCCCTAAAATGATTTCATCTGACTATAGAACATATATTTAAGAATACTATTGTGGCACTTTTAGGTTCTCATCATAACAGGGAACTATTATGACCTTTCAGTATGAAATCTACTCTTATAAAATTATCACATACTATGTTACATATAAGAAAAATCAAGTTATGATAAGAAGTTTAATAATATTAAAAATAATAAATATACGTTATCATAAGGTATACAAAATTTGGTTCTAGGGAACAAACTAAAACATGTATTAACTTGATCACCATCTGGTGCATGAAAAAGAGGATTAATTTTAATCATGGTTTGATACTACCAAGTGATATTCTTTGTTTAATAAAATTGTACTTATGAAACATTATAAAGTATTTAAGAATAATTTTAACTAATTATGTTAGATAAGCTAATAGAAAAATGACCATAGATTTCCAAGGATTTAATAGAGAGAGTCATAAGTTGATATTAAAGTATCATAAATTAAAACAAAAGGGTTTTTAAGGGAATGCATAATTAGACTGATGTTTTCATATTCATATTTTGAATATTATCATAACCATTTTGGTTTTATTATTTGGTTAAAATAGGATCTTGAAAATAAATCTCAGGAATTATTGTTCCAAAAAACCTTGATGTCTTATAACCGAATAAGGGAACATACATAAATGACTAAAAACCTTATTATTCTTCTATTATTATGGAAAATGTGACTTTATTAGTCTCACCTAATGTGGTGATATTGATATTCTAATAATATTTAAACTCTTATCTATTCTAATTATTAAGTGATATTTACTGATGATATTATGGTATATTCTAAATGTTACAGGGATTATACAAAACATATAAGGATTTTTCTTTTGTAATTTTACTTTAAAGGTTTGGAAAAATATATTAAATAGTATTAATATCCTTGAAAATTGATTTTATAAAAAGTTTATATTTTTAGGATAACTATTGGATAACACATGATTAGGGAATGATTATTGGGTTTAGAATATTTTAATGATTATTAGGTTTAGAATATTTTAAGGAAGTTTATGGTAATTTGGGATTTTTATTTTAAGGATTAGGTTAATAATTATTAGAGAATCCAAATAAAATAAACCTAGTTTGAACCAATAATGATATATGTTAAACTGATGATGATATAGGTTTAAAAAAGTCTTATACAATCTGCGTTTTAAGAACTAAAAGCTAACATGATAGTGTTATAAAGTGATACATCTTGAGGTTAAATATTCTTATGGTTATTTGTAGAGACCCGAAGCCTGAAGTACATGGACATTACATTACTTTTGCGGAATACTTAGTACATAACAAAAACACACACACAAGGATCGTAATAGTTTAGTGTCTTTGGAAACTCGGAACGTAATCTTCTAATCGTGGTGAAAGATCTTCAATATCTCCCATAAAGATCTTCCCTTTTTTTTATACCTAAAACCTTTCTTTATATCCTGGGGAAAAGAAAACATAAAAGGGTGAGCTCAAATGCTCAGCAAGGGCAAATAAAGGAACTAAAAATCATATCATATCTTTTTGAAAATCATAACCTGCAAAAGAGATCATAATATCTTAACATGGAATAAATCATAGAAGTGAAAATGAGATCACCATAATCATAACATGAAACTTGAAACTTTGTGGCATGCACACATAATCATGGAAAATAATTTCTTGTTAGTCATGACTCATTGCCAAGACTATCTTAGTGGACAAAGTCCCTTTCTGAATCGAGTAACCCTCGTTTCAGTCCTGTTTCACTGAACCAGTATAACCTACCATTCCAGCCCTGTCTATCTCATGAGATATAAAATCTTTACCCAATGCATTGGAGGGAGATATAGGTCCCACCCATCTTATAATGAATCCTTTCTTATGTGTTCCACATAATCATAAATCACACATCATCGCATAACCCATGTAATAAAAATGGGATTCTTAAACAAAATGACATCATAAAACAATTCATATAAGATAAAGGAATTCATAAAAATATTTCCATCACAACATAATCAACTCCATGTAATAATAGGGATAAAAACAGAACCCTTTATTATCTTAGATGGAAAATAATTTTGATAAAACACTTGAACTACATTCTTGAGGAAAATATCCTTTTTACTTCAAAACTTTTTCTTTTCTTAACATGTCATACAATTTTAAACTAAAATAATTTGATTAAAAATAAACTTGAAAACTTGTAAAGGAAGCTTCTTTGAAATAATGTTTTAAAAATCCATTCAGGCCGTATAAGTTAAAACAAAACATTCTTCGTACTTTTGTCGGAAAAGTCAAAAAAGTACCTCGTACGAAAAACGACAAAAGATTCCTTTCATATCCTTTACTAAAAATTTAACGAAGGGTAAAATTGAATATAAACTATTTTATAAGGATATAAATATTACATATTGAGGAAACATGGATGTGGATGATAAAATACACCCCAGTAAATGCCAAAGTATAAACAATCTCGGATAAAAATGAGATTGTGATATTTCCCTTACCTTAGGTCCGATTTTCTTTGTACGTGTCCGAAGATCCTGTATAATGGTTTAAATAATGTTATTGACTTATTACAGAATCATACATATTGATATGATATCATATATGGTCATATTCTTAGCTTCTTGTTAGTAATATTTCATTGTTACTTGTTACTCGGGTCTTTATTGCCTTTTGTTCTTATGCGTGTTTTGCCGAATAAATTCTTATTCTTATTTTAAGGTTATAGATACCTTATATACATAATGGTATTAGTGTAACATATATCATATTTATTCATTCAATTCATTTATATAATTATTATGTAATGATGATCATGTAGAACGAGTCGCTTCACATCGTGGAGACGGTATTCCGTACGTACGCACGAGTGATGATATCGTTCCTATGATCGTGGAATTGTATTGGAGTATATATATATATATTATTTAAGTATCAATATTACTTTATAATAATCATAAATAGTTACTCATTACACCATTATAACCATCCTTGTAAAGTGATGGTGGAAAATAGATTACACCACGGCGTGGAGACGGTATTCCGTACGTACGCACGCGCGGTGATTTCATTTTTCCATTGGATGGATAGAAGGTGAATTAGGGTTGTTTCATATTTATAATAACATATCAGTATGTAAGTAATACTGATGTTATTACTTTATCATGAAACAATTAAAGAATAAGAAGTTGAAGAAGAAATAAATTGAAAAGATCGGTAATGGATATTACCTCTTCTTTGGAACGCTTCTTTGAATCCTCCACTTAGGGAACTAATATTGGTCTTTGAAGAAGACCAGGACCTCTAGGATTATTCTAGGGAAGTGGAGAAGGGATTTTGGCAGGGGTTGTCCGAGCTTGAGTGCTCAAATTGGTGTGAGGAGGAGGGGGAGGAGGTACCCTTTTATAAGGGAGGAGAGGGGCACCTTAGGAATATCTCAAAATATTATTTTATATTAATGTCAAAATCAGTTTATAATGGTTCCAAATAGTCTTATTTCGAAGCTAAAGTGGGGATGGGTCGAAATCCTATCATACAATATTATTTAGACAAGTTTATGGTATTATTTTAACCTTATCAATTAGATTTAACTCTAAGTTAAATAATTTAACTTTTACCGTGTCTTTTTGTTTTCTTTCACTATATGGTTAATACACTTACTATAACATGCCAAAAGAACCCCAAATTGTTTATTATTAATATATATATCCTTATCTAAGTCATTTGGCCGAACCTTAGGTTTTTAGGAATAAAATAACAATTAATAATATAATATTTGATTTAAAAACTATTTTGTGTCAATTTTGACACTATTTGATATATGATTTTTGTGAAAGTCATAACAGAATTATATGTTCGAATAAAGTTGATTAAATCAACACTAATATATCATAGTAACCTATAAAATTATTTTAATTCATAAAAAGTCTCAAATGACATTTATTTTGGTGTTTATAACACCAATTATGTCAATATTTCATTAATAAGATAATTACTGCATCATCATTGTGTCATAAATAAATTAAATTATTTAATGTCTAAAAATTATAAATAAAATACCATTATGTAGGAAATCTTTTTATATTTCTAATGAATATTTATAGTTGAATTTATCTTATGTATAACCCCATATTAAAAATGATTTACTTATTAAACTTTGATTTTAACTATTTTAACCCTTCTTTAAATAAATTAATAATAAATGTCCTAATCTAATCCAAGTGGGCCTAAATGATAATATTTTACACTTAAGGTTGTTTTTGGTCGAGATACATTTGTCCAATAGGATTAGGACATGTGTTAGGGTAATAGTAATATCATATTTACCCTTAGTTACCCTATTTACTATTAACCGTGGTAAAAAAAAGTAAAAAGTTACTATTCACCAAAAATTATTTTCATCTCATTGAACCACATTTTAGTCCTTGATATTAACCGTGTCTGTCGGATTTTCGAAATTCCATTCACAGAAGCGGTAAAATTAAGTTTTATGCAAAATTCAGTTTTTAACCTACCACTTAGTGGTTTCACTATTCATCAAAAATTGAATGTTTTCAGAAAAATGCCAAAATTTCATCCTAAGCTATATTTCATATTCCGAATTCAGAAATGAAGTCTATTTTACCAAATTCATAACATAGAAATTGCATTAATTAATTTTATAATTAAATCCCGCTGTTAAAACAAATAGCGTGTTTTTAAGAAACAATATCTATCAAAAGATTGACATTTGATTATGTCTAGTTTAAATGTGAAATTACATCCAATGACCAACATTGTATTAAATTGTAAAAATATATTCTAAATATACTTTAAAACCACTCAAATTATTGATTTATCACTATTAATTATTTCGATTAAAAAAAGTTTTTTTTAATTATAATTTAGTAATTTTCACTATTCATCAGAATATGAAAGTTATCCGAAAATCACCAAAATTTCACCTTAGGCTAAATTCGATACTCTGAATCCAAAAATGAAGTCCATTTTGAGAGCTAAAAATTCTAAAATTTTAAAAGGTGGTTATTACTATTCATAACAGCTAGTTATAATAATATTTTAATAGCATATCGTTGTTTAGTGAAACTCAGTATTGCGTACTACACACGCTATCGAGGAAGGTTGCAATTGCGTGTAATGCAAGGCAAGTCAAGGATGTGTGTTGTGCAAGATCTTTTTGGTGTAGCGTACAACACAAGACATTAATAAAATTAAAAAGAATATTTTTTCATAAAATCTCGGGCTGTTACATTCTACCCCCCTTAAAATGAATTTCGCCCTCGAAATTCGTCGGGGTTATAAATGGTTTACTATTCAAAAGTTTATTTAATAGAAACCCACATCATAAAAAGGAATATCAAAACCAATCTTTAAAAACAAGAGTATGAAACGTAACGGTTACCCAAATAAACTAATCACTGGGTTTCCACATAGGTGAAAATATGGATATGGAAGAGAAATCTAACCATCATGTTCTGATGGAGTGTGGTAGAGAACATGGCTATGGAAAAGCCAGCAATCACAAATCCATAAATTTGTGACGATCTAAGGTACCATCTGATTCATCAGATATAAGATCATTAGGACAACATTTTTGGTTTTCAAGATCGTTTCCCTAAAGTTAAAGAATTTGAATTAGAATAAATACTTTCTTTATTTTGGTACAATCTCACTGTTGTTCATGCCTTGAAAAATTTCCACTTCATCTCTTAAATAAATGAAGTTGAATTTGTTATTCGTGAAGTGTTAGCAGATCATGTGATAGAATGACAGGTCATTCCATCTGTCTCAAACAAAAGGTTAGCAAAAATTATATACATAAGTCGATCTATAGTGAGATTAATCACATATGGTTCCTAAAATGGACTTATACTTCATATATCATACTGCTTAATATAATAAAACTAGTTTCTACTAAACAGGGACTTCCTGTAGGCCAGTGGTAGGCGATAAAGGCCATTCACACTTCGGTTGTGGGTTCGATTCCCATATCCTTGTCCGACGTGATGGGCTATCGCCCGTCCTGCAGGTTGTCCTTTTTTCTAAAACTATAACATCCCATCAATAATATCGAAAAAACTTCTATTCTTAAACAATACTCACTTATGTCCAACATAATCCATTTCAATCTTTAGGCTTATCCATAATACTGCAGTCCACTCTTATAACATAGTGAAAACTATTACCAGAGATTTAATACCATCGTTGATCCCCATATATCATAAGATATGTTTTGTTGGTCACATTCCAAACATTCAAAGGCCTTAATCATGTATTCTCTTTAATACCCATCGAACCTTAGTGTAAACATGAAGGCAGTTAAAATTTAACACTTTCCACATACCAAACTCCTCAAAATTCTATATACTCAAACCATGATATCACTTAGTCCTTATATCAATCACGAGCTCATGAATACTATTAAACATTTCGTTTTCTTGTTTTCCATTCATTATGCGCATATCATCTTATTTCCAAAAATATCTCAATCACTTTGAATACCACATTAGACCAATACATAAATATTCCAATACTCCATGATACAATATTATTTTGGAATCCCATTACATAAACACTTAATCATTCCACCACATCATTGTCATATTCAACATCGCCAATAGTGATCGCATGTGACTTACCTTTGTCCTTTGCCTTCAGTGGTTGCTCATGTGGATCATCACTAACCCTTGGATTAGGGCATTTATTAGCATAATGCCCCATTTCCTTGCACTTGAAGCATTGAAGTGTTGGTGGTGCATTCTCTGCAGTGTTTGCTTTATTCACATCATTAGAAACCCTTTTTCCATTACTTCGACACTCAACTGCTCGATGACCTTCTTTTCCACACTTAAAACATTTTCTAGTCCCTTTAAGACAATCTCCACCATGCTTCTTTCCACACTTTGTCCATAAGGAAACATTCATCTTCTTTTCACCATTATTCTGAGATTTCTCCTTGAACTCCATCTTTCGTTTTTTGTCAAAACCATGAGATGGATATGTAACACCAACTTCCATTTCTACCTTGATAGAACAACGCACAATTTCTTCATAGCTACTGAAGTCTCTTATAGCTAATTCCCTTCGAAGACTTGGTTTTAAGCCGCTGAAAAATCGATCAACTTTACTTTCAGGTTGGATGATAATGCCAGATGCATACCTTGCAAGTCTTGTAAAATTCGCTTCGTATATACCAACAGATTCATCATCCTTTTGCTTTAGTTCAAGAAAATCCTTCTCCATCTTTGTTCGAAGAATACGAGGGAAGTACTTACTGAAAAACAAGTTCTTGAACTCGTACCATTCCATGGACTCAATTTCATCTCTTGGCCTCGTATTCTTGATAAGATTCCACCATTGATCAGCTTCACCTTCCAAACGATATACTGCTAAGATGACTTTATCATGTTCAGAACATTGAAGAACTGAAAATATCTTTTCAGTGGTACTGATCCATTGTTCAGCAACAAGTGGATTGGAAGACCCACTGAAAGAAGGTGGACGTTTCCTCATGAAGGACTCAATAGAATATTGTTCCCTTCTCTGCTCATTTGGAAGTCCAGAATGATTCATAGCTTGTGTAAGTATAGCAATAAGATTTTGCACTCCATCTCCCATAACATTTGTTTGTTCAGGAGGACAATCATTGCATTGTCCATTGCATTGATCAACACGGTTCTTTCGGGTTCCAGCCATCATCTAAAACCCAAAAAGAATAGTGTGAGAGGAAAAAATCATGCTTAGGGAAAACAACATAATAAAGGGGGAGTACCTTCAATATCTAACATCTTAGGTTTAATTCTATGATCATTAGCGTAGTTCTAGTACTATAACCTATACGTATACTTAACCTTAGGGACATCCCTAGACATACCTTAGAAATATCTCTAGGGATCTCACTAAAGTTCTCGCATCCTAGTTTCCAAAGGTTGACTAAACCTTTCCTCTGATACCAACTGTAGAGACCCGAAGCCTGAAGTACATGGACATTACATTACTTTTGCGGAATACTTAGTACATAACAAAAACACACACACAAGGATCGTAATAGTTTAGTGTCTTTGGAAACTCGGAACGTAATCTTCTAATCGTGGTGAAGGATCTTCAATATCTTCCATAAAGATATTCCCTTTTTTTTATACCTAAAACCTTTCTTTATATCCTGGGGAAAAGAAAACATAAAAGGGTGAGCTCAAATGCTCAGCAAGGGCAAATAAAGGAACTAAAAATCATATCATATCTTTTTGAAAATCATAACCTGCAAAAGAGATCATAATATCTTAACATGGAATAAATCATAGAAGTGAAAATGAGATCACCATAATCATAACATGAAACTTGAAACTTTGTGGCATGCACACATAATCATGGAAAATCATTTCTTGTTAGTCATGACTCATTTCCAAGACTATCTTAGTGGACAAAGTCCCTTTCTGAATCGAGTAACCCTCGTTTCAGTCTTGTTTCACTGAACCGGTATAACCTACCGTTCCAGCCCTGTCTATCTCATGAGATATAAAATCTTTACCCAATGCATTGGAGGGAGATATAGGTCCCACCCATCTTATAATGAATCCTTTCTTATGTGTGCCACATAATCATAAATCATACATCATTGCATAACCCATGTAATAAAAATGGGATTCTTAAACAACATGACATCATAAAACAATTCATATAAGATAAAGGAATTCATAAAAATGTTTCCATCACAACATAATCAAATCCATGTAATAATAGGGATAAAAACAGAACCCTTTATTATCTTAGATGGAAAATAATTTTGATAAAACACTTGAACTACATTCTTGAGGAAAATATCCTTTTTACTTCAAAACTTTTTCTTTTCTTAACATGTCATACAATTTTAAACTAAAAGAATTTGATTAAAAATAAACTTGAAAACTTGTAAAGGAAGCTTCTTTGAAATAATGTTTTAAAAATCCATTCAGGCCGTATAATTTAAAACAAAACATTCTTCGTACTTTTTTCGGAAAAGTCAAAAACGTACCTCGTACGAAAAATGACAAAAGATTCCTTTCATATCCTTTACTAAAAATTTACTGAAGGGTAAAATTGAATATAAACTATTGTATAAGGATATAAATATTACATATTGAGGAAACATGGATGTGGATGATAAAATACACCCCAGTAAATGCCAAAGTATAAACAATCTCGGATAAAAATGAGATTGTGATATTTCCCTTACCTTAGGTCTGATTTGCTTTGTACGTGTCCGAAGCTCCTGTATAATGGTTTAAATAATGTTATTGAATTATTCCAGAATCATACATATTGATATGATATCATATATGGTCATATTCTTAGCTTCTTGTTAGTAATATTTCATTGTTACTTGTTACTCGGGTCTTTATTGCATTTTGTTCTTATGCGTGTTTAGCCGAATAAATTCTTATTCTTATTTTAAGGTTATAGATACCTTATATCCAGAATGGTATTAGTGTAACATATATCATATTTATTCATTCAATTCATTTATATAATTATTATGTAATGATGATCATGTAGAACGAGTCGCTTCACATCGTGGAGACGGTATTCCGTACGTACGCACGAGTGATGATATCGTTCCTATGATCGTGGAATTGTATTGGAGTATATATATATATTATTTCAGTATCAATATTACTTTATAATAATCATAAATAGTTACTCATTACACCATTATACCCATCCTTGTAAAGTGATGGTGGAAAATAGATTACACCACGACGTGGAGACGGTATTCCGTACGTACGCACGCGCGGTGATTTCATTTTTCCGTAGGATGGATAGAAGGTGAATTAGGGTTGTTTCATATTTATAATAACATATCAGTATGTAATTAATACTGATGTTATTACTTTATCATGAAACAATTAAATAAGAAGAAGTTGAAGAAGAAATAAATTGAAAAGATCGGTAATGGATATTACCTCTTCTTTGGAACGCTTCTTTGAATCCTCCACTTAGGGAACTAAGATTGGTCTTTGAAGAAGACCAGGACCTCTAGGATTATTCTAGGGAAGTGGAGAAGGGATTTTGGCAGGGGTTGGCCGAGCTTGAGTGCTCAAATTGGTGTGAGGAGGAGGGGGAGGAGGTACCCTTTTAAAAGGGAGGAGAGGGGCACCTTAGGAATATCTCAAAATATTATTTTATATTAATGTCAAAATCGGTTTATAATGGTTCCAAATAGTCTTATTTCGAAGCTAAAGTGGGGATGGGTCTAAATCCTATCATCCAATAGGATTTAGACAAGTTTATGGTATTATTTTAACCTTATCAATTAGATTTAACTCTAAGTTAAATAATTTAACTTTTACCGTGTCTTTTTGTTTTCTTTCCCTATATGGTTAATACACTTACTATAACATGCAAAAAAAACCCCAAATTGTTTATTATTAATATATATATCCTTATCTAAGTTATTTTGCCGAACCTTAGGTTTTTAGGAATAAAATAACAATTAATAATATAATATTTGATTTAAAAACTATTTTGTGTCAATTTTGACACTATTTGATATATGATTTTTGTGAAAGTCATAACAGAATTATATGTTCGAATAAAGTTGAGTAAATTAACACTAATATATCATAGTAACCTATAAAATTAGTTTAATTCATAAAAAGTCTCAAATGACATTTATTTTGGTGTTTATAACACCAATTATGTCAATATTTCATTAATAAGATAATTACTGCATCATCATTGTGTCATAAATAAATTAAATTATTTAATGTCTAAAAATTATAAATAAAATACCATTATGTAGGAAAGCTTTTTATATTTCTAATGAATATTTATAGTTGAATTTATCTTATGTATAACCCCATATTAAAAATTATTTACTTATTAAACTTTGATTTTAACTATTTTAACCCTTCTTTAAATAAATTAATAATAAATGTCCTAATCTAATCCAAGTGGGCCTAAATGATAATATTTTACACTTAAGGTTGTTTTTGGTCGAGATACACTTGTCCAATAGGATTAGGACATGTTTTAGGGTAATAGTAATATCATATTTACCCTTAGTTACCCTATTTACTATTAACCGTGGTAAAAAAAAGTAAAAAGTTACTATTCACCAAAAATTATTTTCATCTCATTGAACCACATTTTAGTCCTTGATATTAACCGTGTCTGTCGGATTTTCGAAATTTCATTCACAGAAGCGGTAAAATTAAGTTTTATGCAAAATTCAGTTTTTAACCTACCACTTAGTGGTTTCACTATTCATCAAAAATTGAAAGTTTTCAGAAAAATGCCAAAATTTCATCCTAAGCTATATTTCATATTCCGAATTCAAAAATGAAGTCTATTTTACCAAATTCATAACATAGAAATTGCATTAATTAATTTTATAATTAAATCCCGCTGTTAAAACAAATAGCGTGTTTTTAAGAAACAATATCTATCAAAAGATTGACACTTGATTATGTCTGGTTTAAATGTGAAATTACATCCAATGACCAACATTGTATTAAATTGTAAAAATATATTCTAAATATAATTTAAAACCACTCAAATTATTGATTTATCACTATTAATTATTTCGATTAAAAAAAGTTGTTTTTAATTATAATTTAGTAATTTTCACTATTCATCAGAATATGAAAGTTATCCGAAAATCACCAAAATTTCACCTTAGGATAAATTCGATACTCTGAATCCAAAAATGAAGTCCATTTTGAGAGCTAAAATTTCTAAAATTTTAAAAGGTGGTTATTACTATTCATAACAGCTAGTTATAATAATATTTTAATAGCATATCGTTGTTTAGTGAAACTCAGTACTGCGTACTACACACGCTATCGAGGAAGGTTGCGATTGCGTGTAATGCAAGGCAAGTCAAGGATGCGTGTTGTGCAAGCTCCTTTTGGTGTAGCGTACAACACAAGACATTAATAAAATTAAAAAGAATATTTTTTCATAAAATCTCGGGCTGTTACATTATTTATGATAAATCACATATAATTATCATCACTCATGTTAAATTATTTTGTTTTAGTAATTTATAGATCTATATGGAACCATGGGTGTGAGAGATAGTGAAAAGATTACCTTAATGAATAATCTATTAGAATAAGATATGTAGTGAGAAATCATGTGATTATGACAAAATAGATATAAAAAAATATGATTAAAAAATGTGAATATAGTAAAATTACCAAACACAAAAAATAATAAAAAGATGGAGTCTCATGAAATATCAAGTGATTAAGATTATTAATGAAAGAAGATTCAATTTCCCATATGTCAAAAATATGGGAATAAGCATGGGGGAAATTTCCTTAAAGGGGTAGGTAAATCATATAATTGTGAAGATTAATGTTATCAGACTCACAAGTGTAAGGGAAAGAGATAAACTACAAAAATGCATTACTTTAATTTCAAGAGAGTTAAGAATTATGTGACTTAATGTCACAATCCATGGGAAAATGAGGGAGATATTGACAAAAAAAATATGAAAATAAGGAAAATCCTATGAACTACTATTAATGAATCAGATAGTGAGTTTTCACTCTAGATTTTCTAGTTTTCTATTCCATGTAAGTTTTCACTAACTAATGAATATTGAGTTATAAGTAAAAACCCATAGTGTTATGATTATTATATAAATAATTTTTAGGGTTTTTGGAAAGTTATTTCTTATGGATCTAGATCCACATCCCTTAGTATAATTCTTTGTAAAATTAGGAATGGGTTATCTCTCATTATAATGTTTTTATAATGATTTTATATATAGATAAATCTCAATCCACATCCTAAATAAACCCATGACCATCTATCAGTGTGTGATTAATTATGAGTTCAATATATAAATTACTCTCACCATATGATTCAAATTATGAGGAAACAATTTATTTAAGGGGGTATAATGTAACACCCCATATTTCTAATATCTGATTACATTTAAATAAGTCAATGTGTTTGATAAATTTCTCCATGCATGAGAACAAACTAAAAGGAAACCACGATATATTTAGACCCTTAAAAACATACCAATTAAATTAACATGAATGAATAGGATTAACTTCTTTATAAATTATATGTATATAGAAAATAAAGGCTACTTTTAATATGAATTAAATTCAATTAGTTTTCCTAAAATGACTGATAAGATCATTTATTATTTATAAAAGTTTTTTTAAAAAATTACCTTTTATGAGATACACATTTATATTTCAATAAATATATGATTGATGATAAATTTTTCTAAATATTAATAATTTATTAACACCAATTTATTTGGTGGATGATATGAAATAATAATAATAATAATTAATATTTTAAAATATCATTTTACAATAAAATTGGGTGTTCATTATATTTTATGATTTTATTAAAAAATTGAATTTATAAATTTTGGAATTTGAAATTAATAATAATAAAAATTATTTTTTAATTCCTTATATAAATTTTGACTCAGTATGATTTTTTATCTTTTTTTTGAAAATGTTGGTTTTTAGTCAAAAAATAAGTTTTTCAGTAAACTTGAAATTTTTATGAGTTTATCGTTATATAATAATGATATATAATATTAAAAAACCTTTTTGGTGATAAAATATGATTATATTAAATAACATTATGCATTTTAATATTTCATTTGAGCCTCTAAATCCTATTTCTAACATTTTTACAACTAATTAAAATGTTACATTATTGAAAAAATACTTCCAGTCTTTTATTTGAATCAATTATTTTCATGAGAGATTAAATTTTGAATTTTCTAAGAATTCACATATAATTTATATTTTTATAATAAATCAATTTATTTCATTAAAATTAGTATCCAAAATAATTTTATCTTATATATAAATTTAAAGCATAAAAACCTCATTTCTCTAAAAACTGTTTTTATGTGATTATGTGTATTTATTTTAAAATTAACTTTTAATACCTTTATAAATTTTATTTGATAAAATTAATTTCAAAATTTTAATTTTAGGTATAAAATTCTGGAAAAATTTCAGTCTTTATATTTTTCATTAAAATTAATTTTGTAGATTAGAAATAAATTACCAAGGAAAAAGTGAATTAGGGTAAAAATTAAAAAGTTAAAACAAAAGCCCTAAAAAACTGAAATATGTAGAAAAACGGATTTTTTGGTGTGATTTTATAACCACACTAATTTTTATATCTAATTTTTCCATTTTTTTGGCCTCTTTTCACTTGAACTATAACCTTACATTATTAAAAATATGTAGGTTACTCCCAAACTACCCTTCCATTCAATTATAAAAGAGGAACATCTTCACTACTTCATGGATCACATATCATTATAATTTACTATTTAAAATCTTCCAATTTTATACTCCAAGAACCCTCTCTCACTTTGTAAAGATTTTGGTCACCATTATTTAGCATAAAACCATCATTTATAGGGAGACTTCCAAGGAAAATTCAAGCCCCCCAACGTGAGTATTATTAACTACTTAGATTTTATTATTAACTATATTCATTAAAATTTATTATATAAACACTAATATAATGACATTATTATAATTTATATAATTTAATGTCACTATATTAAGGTTATTATCATTTTTTATTCATATAACCCATCCATTAAGGAAAAAAACTATTGTCTGTGTATTGTGTGAGCTACCACCTCCAGGATGCATCATGTTTTGTTTTCTATCACCACCTTACAAGAATTAATATAAGGATGATATTAAAGGATAAATATAATTTTTATGATATCATTAAGGTTACAGTATAAAAAATTTGAGAAGCTATTCATGATATGATAAACAAATGATCATCATTAATTTAATCATTTAAAATAAGTGTATTTAGAGGATAACCTTTTATTCAAATTGTATAATATTTCCATATTCAATAATTATTCTTATAAATCATTAAAATTATGATATATCACAATAATAAAGAATAAATAATATCATTATGATTTGGTATAATGATATTATAATAAAACTACCTCATAATCATTCATTAAACCAGGGTATGTTAACGTTTGGGTTATTTTAACTACCAACTTAAACAATAATATGAAATTATATCATGAATGACTATGGGTACAAAAATAATATTATAATATATTATAATTGTGTAAATAATTATTGTTTTTTCTTTTGAATATGTTATATTTATATTTAAATAATCAATTAAGAAAACACCCTTCAATTGTTAATAATCACCTGAAACATGCTTATTAATAATTTCAACTTAAAAGATCAAGAATAAAACACTCATGAAAGTAATATTAAACATATTAAATAATAATAATACATTACTAGTATCAAAATTAATGAAATAGTAATGAAATTTGGAAGAATAATGAATATTGACACCGCTATTATGAAACTAGTACAAATGACCAAGACTATAAACACTCGATCTGAAAAAATCAGAAGAATTCATATATAGAATGAATATTTATAAAGATTACAAAAAAAATAAATATAATTAAGGTTATAAATTAAGTTATTAATATGGATATGTTTTTGATACATGATGTTAAATTACATTTTTCGAAGTTAGTATAGTAGGTAATGGTTTTTTATCTCAAATTCCTCTATTTGAGTCATGTTTGGTATTATGCATCTAATTTTATTTATATGGTGTATATACAGACTATATGAGATATTATATCATAAATTATCTTTTAATAATGTTATTTTAAATTCAATTACAATACATATCTTTCATGGGTTTTTATTCACAAGTTTCTAATGGTGTAAAGGTTTTCTTGGTCTCAATTCCGATTCTTTGAGACATAATACATTTGTGTACCACGATTTATTTGTATTGTATATTCACATAGCATGAATATATTTTTATCTTACTCTTTTTATTTCATGGTATTTACTATAAAAATCATGTTCTCTTATTCAATTGGAAAGTAGTAAGGTTTTTTGGTAACTCAACTTTCATCTATTGAGTTATGACCAGTCTTTTAAACTTATATAATTAAAGTTGGGTACATTAATCCATTTATTATATTATGAAATATTATCTCAATGTTTTCTGGGTATATAATTCCTACCATAGAAACCCTTTGAAAAATATTTATCACTTATTAGGATATGTTCTTTAGAAACCATCCACTTTCTTTCTCTGGATGGCTTATGGTTATATTATTCTAGCATTGACATAGCTATATACTCATTACTCTATACTGTGTGAACATAAAATTTTACATAATTCATATTGGATTATGTTCAACTAGAAATAATTTTATTCTATTTAAATAGGAAAAAATATTGTATTTTCATATATTATTATTCAGATATGGATGATTATTGATAATTTAACTATGTATTGTTTGACCATATTCCTTTTTTCTCAAGATGGGCTGTGATCTTGTAATCCATTTATTAACATGGGAAATGCATTAACATTATTGATTATTATTAAATTTTAACATTTTTTGATCATGTATTGATATTTTATATTCTTCATTATATAGATAACGATGTTTTTATTAAGACAAAGATTCCTTTAGGAATGGCATCAAAGGTCTTATTGTCTCTTATGGTGAATACATTGGACTTAATTAGGTTACTGGTGGGGCACTACTGGAAATCTGACCTTTCCCAACGCTTCTATACCAACAGTTCATAAAAACCGTTGGTATAGGTTCCCTTTCCCAACGGTTTGGCCAAACCGTTGGGAAATCCCACTTTGACGCCACCATTCCCAACGGTTTGGGAAAACCATTGGGAAAGCCCACATTGTGGGGACCTTTCCCAACGGTTTTGGAAAACCGTTGGGAAAGGTATACCCTTTCCCAATGGTTTTGGCCAAACCCTTGGGAAAGGTCCCCACAATGTGGGATTTCCCAACGGTTTGGCCAAAACCGTTGGGAAAGTGTATACCTTTCCCCAACGGTTGTCAAAACCGTTGGTATAGGTCTATACCAACGGTTTTGACAACCGTTGGTATAGATCCTTTGATTTCTTATCATTTCTTCTTACCCAGAACATTATATAAATCAAAATTTAATATAATTATGAGAATACATATATATATTTATGTAATTATATACACAAAAGTCATGTTAGGTTAGTGGTTAAGTCGTTCAATAATAAACTAGGGGTGCTGGGATCAAATCCCAGCGAATGTTTTTTTTTTGAAATAGATATACCAACGGTTCCACAACCGTTGGTAAAGATTTTCATATTAATTATACCAACGGTTTCCAAAACCGTTGGGATAGGTCTATACCAACAGTTTTGGGAAAACCGTTGGTATAGACCTATCCCAACGGCTTACTTGGCCACGGTTCTCCAAACCGTTGGTATAGGATATACCAATGGTTTGGAGGCATATACCAACAGTTCCAAACCGTTGGTATATGTTAGTTTTCCAGTAGTGGGGATAGTATATATATCCTGTTAATTCATTGAAAGGTCTTATGAGACAAAACATGTTTGGGTATTTTGTGTATGCCTACCCAATTCAAAAACATGTCTTAACTATGGTATCAATAATAAGTCAATATCTTGGAACAAGGCCTTGACAACATGTTTTTGATGTCCAAAATTATGAATTCCATCAGCATTCCATAAATATTATAGATATCCATGTTTTCACTTTTTAATATAAATATATAATAATCTCAATTTCAAGTTGATTATAGATTCATGATTTTAACCTATTCCTTCTATAATATTTATTCCATGTTTATACCATGATTGCTTCAATTATATTTTTCCCTTACCGAGCGTTTGATACCACCCCATATTTTGTTTCTATTTCCCTAGAAAATAAATAAAATTAGTTTAAATAAAATTTTTAGAAGGATAGAACATGAAAAAGAATTTATGAGAGATTTTGAAGACACATTATGGATTAAATAGTTTTGAATATAATGAAAAAATATCAATTTGATACAAAGAACACAAGATTTTCTACTTTTTTTAATTCTATAAATATTTAAACTTGAATAGATCCTTTAGATGTAATATATATTATAATAATTGTTGATTTTTTAATTAAGTATAGTTATATCTTGAAAATTATAGCTGGTACCAATGTGAATATGTAAAGTACGTGTCTATGGAATCGGATCCGAGAGTGAAACTTCTGAGCATCATAGATATTTATTTCCTAAAAAAACCATTATGATAATAAGATATACCAAATTGATGAAAGAATTTATTCCATTAATAGAAATTTAGTCTAGGATATGTATATTATACAACCTGAATGTTTTAATGTTTCAAATGAGATTTATATGTTTTAAAATTTACAATGGTCCATTTATGGATTGAAGCAAGCATCTTAAAGTTAGAACATTCGGTTTTACGATTTAATCAAAGGGTTTACTTTAATTTAAAACATGGATAAATATTGTGCATATAAGTGTATTAATGAGAGTGTGTTGGTATTTTTGATAATTTATGTGGATGATATACACTAATTAGAAATTATTCCATGACTTTACATTATGTAAATGTGTGGTTGGGAAAATGCTTCTCAATGAAAGATATGGATAAAGTAGCCTACATACTAGGTATGGAAATATATGAAGATAATTCAAAGAGGCTAATTCGATTGATTCAGAACATATATATTGGTAAAGTGATAAATAAATTTATCACAGAGAAATCATAGAAGGTAACTTTACTAGTATTGAATGGAACAAATCTTAAGAATATTCTAAATCCTTATAAAGAGTTATAACGGATGGAGAAGATTCCTTATACTTCATCAATTGGATCTATCATGTATTACATGTTATATATTTTACTCGATGTCACTTATTATTTGAAAATAATAAGTAGATACCAATATAATATTGGTGATAAACATTGGATTGATGTCAAGAACATCTTTAAGTACTTAAGAAGAATAAAGGATATGTTCTTGGTATTTGGAGGAGAGGATTATCTCATTATAAGGGGTTACACTGATACTAGTTTCAAATATGAAAAATATGATATGGGATTTCAATTTGGTTTGATGTTTTTGTGAAATTATGGAGCGATCAATTATAAGAGTTCCAAACAAGCAGCAATAGATCACTCAATAATAGAACCAGAGTATATTAATGGATTAGATACTATAAAAGTAGTTTAGATCAATAAATTTATCTCTAAACTTCGGGTGGTTACTATCATTGAGGGAGAAATCAATTTTTATTATGACAGAAATGGAGTTATTTATATGGACAAGGACCCCTAATATAATCAAAGTACTAAACACATATAACCTAAATACTTTCAAATTTGAGAGATTATTGAGAGAAACTATGTAAATATCTATTGAGTGGTTATAAATGAAAATGTAAAAAATCCCGTTGTCCCCAACGATGACTATCTAAATAACTAAATAAGGGGGTGAATTGAGTTCTTAAAGTTTTATTTGATATTATACCACCCTCTTCAAGGTTTGTGAGTTCAAATATTTTCTTAATAATATATGCAACAGAAATATGAAAGCATACAAAAAGGAAATTAAACATAAAGATTTATAGTGGTTCAGGGAACATAAATACCCTAGTCCATTCCACCAACACTCAAATCTATGAGTTTAGTGATTTTTACTGAAACATCCTTTTACTGGGGACTCCCAACTGAGTATAAGAAACTTTCACTTCTTAAAAAGGTATAAGATATTTCAACTAGTATCTAAATTAAAAATTATTATCCAAAACCTTAATACACTAACATACACTAAGTATTAATTAAAAATGGATAATAGAGAATTTGTAGATACTTTGAAATACCCAGTTACTAGAAACAACTAACAATAGATAAAGATGAATCCTAAGAGGATGGTAGTCTTCAAGATACATCTCTGGGAGATCTTCAAATAGAAAAAGATAAACTTCTAATCAATTTTCTCAAGAAATAGTCTAATGTTGTTTATATACAGAGTGGATGGTGTTTTTGTTATTTTGAGAAAGCACACACATATGCACTTTCTTCATTGTGTTTTTACTTTTTTTGTTGCCTTTAACTCCACTATTTATATCTATTATTTTGATTTTGAATAAGATCATATAGTATAATCATAGTGGTCAGATTGATATTCCATTGAGAAAGAGATAGAGAGAGTTGATATGCTAGGATTTCAATTATATACAGCCATTATTTCCAAATATGGAATATACATCTACAACATCAATTTCAACAACCTTATTTTTCTATGTATTTTTGTATTTATGGAAACATGACATATAATTTTCTTTAAAAATAAAAAATATTTATAAAAAATGAAAGACAAAAAACAACTTATCATATTAAATATAAAAGGTAATCATGACAATATTTATGTTTTAGGTAGCTCAGTCTTCATAAGATGAATTTATAAAGAGACTTAATAAGAAAAAATATTTCTATAGTATTAAGTTTATAAGATAAACTGAGTTTCATGTTGCGTATGATAATTTTCTGTGTAAGATAAAAGGTGCTGACATGTAATACTTTCCTTAAAAAAAAATTATGATACTTAATAATATAATATTTTACTAGTTTCCTTAAGTCAATTCAATATTTTATTTCTTATTAAGATAATACATTCTCAATATTACATAAGAAAAACCTTTAGCATAATATAAAGGCATGTAATTGTAAAATTATATATGATTCTCATAAGATAATCTTTTATTCTATAAGATAAACTTTCACCATGGAGCCTTTAAATTCTATGAAATTAGAAAATAATTTTTCCTTTTTGTAAGTTAAAGTAACATTGTCATAAAAAATACTTCAAACATCATAAGATAAATATTTATAGAATAAATCATCTGATAAGTTCTTTTGATATGATCTGAGACACTTAAGAAAAACTTCTTAGAAAAATTATAGGGATTTTTGAATCATAAAAACACATAAACCAAGATATATTGGAATAACATAATTCAATCAAACAATATACCAATTTTTTATGATCACAAAACCGATGAAATAGAAAAAAACAAAAATTTCACAAAAGGAGCTTTAGTATTGACTTAACATAAAATTTTACACTCTTTATACCCCTTTTTGCACTATAAAAATAATTAGATTAAATAAATACAATCAACGAATCATACACAATTGTAAATAGTTAATGTTACTAAATATGAAATGAATTTAGCATAAAGTTATGGTAATAAAAGACAATAAGGAAAGATAAATTTCAAATAAGGATTGATCAATCATTCAATAGATTATGGAAGGCATTCAAATGTTTGTTAAAAAGAAATGTTCATGTAATAACATCACACAATGATTCAAATGTTTGTTAAAAATAGAAATATATATTCTCATAAGATGAGAAGAATGTATCAATATTTCAATGAGAAATGATTTTTATGAGGTGGTTTCTTGAATGATAAGGGTTGTCTAATGGGTAACAATGATAATTATAGTGGAGCATAAACCGTTTCCCAATAATAGCACCCAATGTCAGTAAGGATTCTTCAAGTCATGTATGGTCATTTTGAGCAACCCTTACCAAGGTGGATTGAATTTTGAGAGAATTGTTTTATACCCTCTCTAGATCAAACTTATCTGCATGTATAAAGGATATTTTAGAGGTAGGTTCAGGTAAATGTAAGGATAATTCTTCAAAAAACCTAAGGATTTCCCTTTGATAACGTTCCGTGGGAACAAATATTTCCTTTAAATACTGACTGTCAAATGGATGATGATCAATAATTTGAGGTCCTGGGAACTGCCTTCCATGAATCTGAAGTAGTGCATCTTCAAAAGAATAAATAAATTAAAACCAAGTCATATTTTTAGTAGTCCATTAGACTTTTGAAACCATTCCATAGTCTATGAGAGAAATTTCCAACAAAATTCTGCATGTATCCCTTCTTGGTGAAACTAGATATCAGAATTTTAAACAATTCAAACTAATTTTATATAATACCAATGATAGAGGAAAATTAATTTCATTTTGTATATAATTTTATATTAAAAGGTTATATAAATTCATTAGCTTCTACCTCTACTTTATCTTTATATGAATCTGGCTTGACACTATTGATCACTACTTTATGTATATCTTTAAAATTATTTTCTATAACCTCAGAGTTGTTTGAAAGTGATCCAACCATATTTTGTAAAATGGTTATGATAAATGTTACTCACTTCTTCACTTGGACTAAATTTCCATGAATTTATGGCATATTTTGATTTAACAAAGAACTAATTTCTTTCAATGATTAATCAAAAGACTCAACAACTTTTTTATAATGAACTGGTAACCTTATAAATTCATCTACCATTATTTTTTGAAAGTCTTGAAATATATCACTTGAGATAATCTCACAATATAGATAATAAATAGCTACATTCATCATATCCATAGATTAAGATAATTTTATTAAATTAGAATGTTCATAAGAACTGTTTATAGTTCCTGAAGTGGATTCCCTTTAAAATTTTCAATCATATTTTGAACCAATGACTTTACTTCTTGAACATCAGTTTGAATTGAAATTTGACACCA
The DNA here is from genome assembly GCA_963277665.1 of Viscum album. Taxonomy (NCBI): domain Eukaryota; kingdom Viridiplantae; phylum Streptophyta; class Magnoliopsida; order Santalales; family Viscaceae; genus Viscum; species Viscum album. The sequence goes on from OY728123.1 coordinate 1,769,736,476, forward strand.
AAGAGTAATTATTTTTTACTGGACTTAATCAGTTGAGATTTTATTAATTATATTTTAGAAAAAAATATATTGTATATCTCTAGAACTATCTCTTCATTAACCTTGTCAGTAGAATGAGATTATAAACATCTGTACTCTGTGTGACTAGGAAAAGGTATTAATTGTTTAACTTCTATGATTTGAGCATTATCAAATTTCATATTTTATTTAACATGAACTTCAGCTTCATTATATCTAAATTCTTCTAATTATAATATGTTTATTCTCAGGATAAGTAACAAATCTTATTGTTTAGTTGGAGACACTAGAATGACAGGTGTTGTACTCGGTATATTGAAATTGTTATCCCTTGATCAATATTTACTTATAGAGTAACCATAGAGATTAAATATTCTCTATCTAATGGTAGTGGAGGATGAGTTACTATAGGAGTAACCTATGCTTCTGGTTGAACAAAAATTATGACTCATCTCTTTCTATCAGTAAGATTATCCTTGTATAAGACATCTGTTTGAATAACTGGTCTTTCTGAAGGAATTCCAACATCACTAGATAATCCCATTTGGTATTTCTCCCACCAAATCAAGGAAATAACTACTTTGATTTCTTATTCATGACTGACTAAAACTATTTTTTTGAGATAAACTCCAATAAAAACTACTTTTCCTTAAAATAGTCACACTCAAAGTTGTCAAACCATGAAAATGAGTTACTGTTTCATCATTGTGGAAAAATCCATAATTAAAAAAAAATCAAGGTTAATATCCATCCATAAGTATAGAAACTAACTTACCTATTTTGAACAGATGCATATATCCCATGATATATCAAACTAGATTTATAGGGTTTCCACAATGAATAGGTATAATAAAGTAATATATTGACACAAATATTTCTTGAACTCACCATTACGTTGAGAGATAATAGTCTGGATGAAATTCACAATAAATTTTCTTTTAGGTTCCAGTTCCTTGGTGGGTTTCTTCTCAACAATCATGAAGATAAATAGAGAATTCATAAATTCAGGTGGACTGACTTTATCTATCACAAGAAAACTAGTTTTTTAGTTTGTATGGCCTTAATGATTACATTTGAGCACCTCTTATATTCTCAATGAAGTTACCAAAATGTGTTTCTAGTTAACTTTTGTAGTGATAATATCTTACTTATCAACAAAATGAAATAAATTTTCTCATTATACTTTTTTGATTTTCTATACTCATAGAAGTTTTGTTAGTTCTCTTGGTCTTAATCATTCTAAATATATTCTAGAGGATTTAAAGTTAAGGGTAGAAAGGGTTTAGAGTGGAGAAGGATGAGGGATCAAGGGTTTTCAAAAGGTTTTTACATGTAGAGTTGATATATTCTCTTTTTTTTTTATTTTGTGGTAATTGAGGGGTCACATAGGGATGTGAATAGTGATCATTAAAAAATATAGGTGACATGGAATACACATATAATTGTTCATTTAATATAGTATTGATATATATAGAATTAAAACTGATGATTAAATAAAATTTAGGCAATTATACAAACATACTATTTCATAAAAGATAAGAAAAAAATGAAACATTTAAGTTAAATGAAATAAACCTAATTAAGATATAATAAAATTTAATCTTTTAGTAGATAATGGTTTTTTAAAAATATATTCTAATTGATTTTATGTGAGAACAATATGCAAAGATATATCATTATTTTGTTGATGATATCTTAATAAATGATGTTTTACATCAATGTGCTTTGTTATTGAATGGTATATTGGATTATTTGAAGTATTGATAACACTAGTGTTATCACATTTGATTGGAATAAAATTAAACATAAATCCAAAATCCATTTGAGTGTTTTTCATCCACAACACTTGTGCACAACAACTTACTGCTATAATATATTCAGCTTCGGTAGTTGATAATGCTACGAAGTGCTATTTCTTTCTTGACCAAGATACTATGGATTTACATAGGAAATGATAGGTTCATGAGGTGTTTTTTCTTTATAATCTAAAACTAGAAGAATTATCATATAAATATGAAATTAAAATAAAATCATATGTTTTTTAAACATTTAGAGAAAGAAACACTCCTTTTAAATACCTCAAAATACGTTTGGTAGTATTTAAATGAGATTTTTTGGGATTGGATTGAAATATTTCTCAAAGACATACTGAATACATAATTTCTAGCCTACTTCCAGTGATATAAAACAAAATTCCAATAATTCCTCTACAAATATTTTTTTCCACTGGTTTTCTAGTTTCTTCTGAATCAAGTTTAATCTTGGAGATATAAGGATTTGATTATGTCTTACTATTTTCAAGTACAAACTTCTTAAGGAAATAAATTATGTATTTTATTTGATTTGAAACCTTTCCAAAATATTTTTGGTTAATTTGAAATCATATAAGTAGTTTAACTCACCCAATAATGCTCATTTGAAATTCCTTTCTAATATGTTTTGAAAATTCATTTCATATTTTTTGATTTTTTTGATCAAAAAATAACATCATCTATATATATTTTTACTAAAAAAATATACAAGGATGAAGTTTTCTTGAACAATTCAGGGTCTTCCATTACTACTAAAGTCCATTTGATAAAAGGAAAGATCATAATCTCTTATTCCATGCACTTGGATCTTGTTTAATTCTATATATATATTTGGCAAGTTTAAAAACATAATTTTGAAAATGAGGATCTTCAAAACTAGAAGTATATTCTACCTAAACCTCCTCTATTAAAAATCAATTTAGAAAAAATGATTTAACATCCATATGATATAATTTAAAATTTATATATGATTCATACACTAGAAGTATTATAATATCTTCTAACATATCTACTAAAGAAAACGTTTCCTCATAATCTATTCCTTCTTCTTGATTGTATCCTTTGGAAATTAATCTAGATTTATTTCTAGTTATAACACAGTGATCGTCTTGTTAGTTTATAAAAAAAAATTTCTTTCCAATTATAAGATAATATGAGGGTCCTTAATCTAATTTCATTACATTATTTCTTTAAAATATGTTTAACTCTTATTTTATATATAATAACTAACCTTGATTAGATAAATATTATTCTACAGAGATAGGTTCTTATTAGGACACAAGGTAAAGAATTCAACTAAATCTCCCTTGTTTCTTATAGTTATTACTCCATAATCTAAGATTCCTATAACTTTTTCTAGAGTATTATATTTAATATTTATAGGTATTCTAGGAAAAACACTTCCTGATTCACTAGTATCAAAACTAACTAGATTTGGTTTAAAGTATTCAAGTTCCAAATCACCATCCGTGTTGTTTTTAAAAAGGGGTTTAAGTCTCATATATTTTAAGGACTCACTTTAATCATTAGTTTAAATCATCTAGTGATCAAAAGGACCACTTTCATCAAACTTCACACGATTTGATTCTTCATAAATCCTTGACCTTTTTTTTGAAAACTCTATTACCTTTGGAAGCAGTAAAGTATCCTAGGAAGATACCTTTATAAACCTTTGGATTAAACTTTACAAGATTATCCTTGGTGTTCAAGATGTAAAACTTTCATCTAAATACTTTTAAGCATCCTACCTTTTGTTTTCTATTATTCAATAATTCATAGGGAATTTTCTTTAAAATATTTCTCATTAAAATTTTTCTAATGAAATAACATGTTGTGTTAATAGTCTTAACCCAGAAATGAGTGGAATTGTTATATTCACATAACATGATCTTAGAAATTTCTTGAAATGCCTTATTCCCACTTTCAAAAACACCATTCCGTTGAGGTGTAATAGTGGTAGAGAATTTATGATTAATTCCTTTCTTATTTTAATAAAAATTAAATTCATGATTCTCAAATTCACCTCCCAGCTCACTTATCAAATACATGATTTCAGTAACATTTTCATTATGATTTTTTAAAGAAATCAATAAAAATAAAACATTCTTCACTTTTGAGTCTTGAAAATTAAATCCATGTATATCTCAAAAAATCATTAACAAACACATAAAAAATTATTTTTCAGAAAATCTTGCAGTTCTATTAGGTTCAAACAAATCCATATGGATAATATCAATAGGTATATATGTAACAAACTATTTAATTGGTTTAAAAGATTAATTATATTTCTTTCTTATTTGGCATGAATCACATGACTTATTTCCATCCAATTTTTGGTTAGAAAATTCATAAATTATATGTTTCTTATATAATTTTTTCAAGAAATTAGCACTATAATGTACATGTATTCTATTCCAAATCCATGATTCATAAATTTTAGTATTTAAAAAATATACATTCTATATACATCAATAATGAATATCTAGTGTGAAAACCTTTTATGTAATAGGTCTTTTAAAATCAATAAATTTATCTTTGTGAACTAAACATGCATTGTTAGAAAAATCAACAAAATACCCATCATCACAAAGATTATAAATATTTATCAGGTTGTTGTTTAATCATTCAATATTAAGAAATTTGTTGATAAGAATAGTTTGATGATTTCCAACTTGTCTAATTCAAATTATCTTCCCCTTTTCATTATCACCAAAAAATGTGAGAAATCACCACTTATGTGTCTTGAAATACCACTATCCATAAACCATTTTTCATTGATGTTCCTGTGGTTTGTTCACTATAATAAAAAATAAAACTAAATTTTTTTTGGTACCCAAACTCCTCTAGGTATAGAAATGTTAGCTATAAGAGATATAGGAATCCAAATTTGTTTTTTATTTCCATAAATATTTAAAGAGTTTTTAGAAAATGTTTTAAAATAATAAAATTTTTTATTCCAAAAAATTGATTATTTTTTAAATCAAAAATATTAGAACAATTTTCTATTTCTCCATAATAAAAATAGGTAACTTTTGAAAGTTTTTTTCTCAGAACTAGAAACAAAATAGTTTTTATAGAATTTAATATTTTCACCTTGAATTCCTATTCCAATTTTTTTGAGTTTATTTTTATTGAGGATTTTTTTTAAGTAATCCCATCCATTTATAAAAATATGTGCAACATATTTGATGTTCTGAAACTCCTTCTATAGGTTCTCATTCGTCTTCACATGATTAGTATTCAAGGTAATATATTTTATCAAATGTTTTTTTAAATATAAAATATGTTTGTTTAGGTTTTTCTATTTACTAAAAACTTTATTATAAGAGCTTCGAAGGGATTTATTTTTCTTTTTAAAGCTTTCATACTTGGTTTCCAACATAGTTCAATACTCATTTAAGTCTTCATATGTGTTTTTTAATTTTTTGATTCATTCTCATTCCTATAAGAGTAATCAGAATGTACCTCATCCGACTATGCCATAAAATATATGTTGTCCTTCTGACTAATAGATTATGCATCTGATTATGATGATTTACATTCTCTATAATCATCAAAAGAACTCCAGTCGGCCTTTATATCTGTCTTTGATCTCTTCTTATAACCAGATTTATGGAAGTATCTATTTTCTATATTTTTATCATCCTTAATCTATGGAAAATCAATATTTATGTGTCCTATATTTTTTCATTCACACCACCTTAACTCTTTCATATTTTCACCATTTTTGTCGTACTTGTTGAAATTTCTTCCAAAACCTATTCTCTTATTGTAAAATATTTTCTATTTTCATGAAATATAAGAAAACTCATCATTTGATCATGAATTTCTTAAGGAATATTCTTCTTCATATTTTTCAATGATTTGTGCACTTTTTTTCCATTCATCTTTAGAAGTAGAAACTTTTAAGGAATCATTTTATTTATTGATCATATTATGTTCACCAACACTAGCTTCCATTTAATTTCATACACTATGAGATTTATGATGAGGTATTTTTTGGGAAATTTTTGAATTCTATAGATTTTTTGATATTAGTTGAGATTCCATTCCACTTGGGTGGTAATACTCTATAAAGTTTGAATGCTTGTTCAGGTTCAGTGATATGCATTCCTAGAGTATAAATGTTGTTCAAAATATCATTAATTCTTCCATTTAGTTGCGTAATTATCTCTCTTTCATCCATTTTGAATGTGACACACTTAAGTTTTGATATATCATATCTAAGAGCTTTCACATCATGAGTACCTACATATGAAACTATTGTAGTGGTCCATATTTCATGTGTTGTTTGATATTGAGAGATTCTATTAAAATCAATTGGTCCTAAACCATAGATGATTGCATTCATAGCCCTAGAGTTCAGATCATTATTTTATTCATATTTATCATCCCATGTTTCAGGTTCTATATTAGGAATAGGGATCAACTACTTTGAGATAAACTTTCAAGCCTAGATTTTTAAGATAGATGATCATGAGAGCTTTCCAGCAACTATAGTTTCCACCATTGAAGTATGGAGATCTAACCATTGACACACCACTATTATCAGCCACAAAATCCATTTTAAAATATATTTTGAATTCAACATTTGAAAACTATGAACTCAAGAGTCATGATATATGATAACAATTGTTTTCCCAGATGATGTCTACCTAAACCACTCAAGAGGGGGGGGGGGGTTGGTGAATTGAGCTCCTAAAATTTTATTTGATATTAGACCACCCTCTTCAAAATATTTCTTTAAGAATATATTAATTGAAAATATGAAAGAATATAGAAAATAAATTGACCAAATATTTTTATATTGGTTTGGGAAATATAAATCCCCAAGTTAACTCCACTAATACTCAACTCTGTGAGTTTAGGGATTTTCACTAAAACAACCCTTTTACTGGGGGATCCCAATAGAGTAAAAGTAGTTTTAAACATTTAAAAAGGTACAAGATATTTAAAATATACATTACCAAGGCTTATCCACAGCCTTAATACACTCTCTTACACCGAGTATCAATGAAAAATGGATTAAAGGGTCTTTGAAGATACTTTGAAATACACAGTTATAGGAAAAATTGAAATTATATGAAGATACATTCTTAGAGGATGATAGTATTTATGATAAATATCTAGGTGATATTCAAAAAGAAAAATATAAACTTGTAATCACTATTCTCAAGAAATAGTTTGAATTTGTCTATATACAAATTAGATGGTGTTTTTTTTCTTCTGAGCAAGAACACACATCTATATTTTCCTCATTGTGTTCTCACCTTTTTATGCACTCACTAACTCCAATATTTATATCTCTTGTTTTTATTTTAATTAATATCATACCGGATAATCATAATGGTCATCTTGAAAATCCATTGAGAAAGAGAGAGATAAAGAGTTGATAAGATAGGATTTTAATGATATACAACACTTCTTTCCAAATATGGAATATACATATGCAGCAGCAATGTCAGTGACCTTTTTATTATTTGGATCTTTGTATTTATAGAAACACAACATAGATAAATCCTTAAATAGACATTTTTTTTGAAATAATGAAAGACAAAAAATAACTTTTCACAATAAATATGATAGGTAATTGTGATAATATTTATCTGTCAGGTAGCACCGACTTCATAAGATGAATTTATAAAGAGACTTCATAAGATAAAATATATCTCTATTATTCAGTGCATAAGATAGACTACATTTCATGTTGTGTAGAATAATTTTATATTTAAGATAAAAGGTGATGACATGTAATACTTGAATGGAAATTTTTTTCTAATACTTCATAAGATAATCTTTTACTAATTCCCTTAAGATACTTTAATACGTTCTTTCTTCATAAGATAAAATTTTCTCAATACCATGTAAGATAAAACTTCAGTGTACTATAAAGGCATGTAATTGTAAAATTATCTCTGATTATCATAATATAATCTTTTACTTCAAAAGATAAACTTTCACCATGGATACTTGAGATGATGAGAAGGCATAATATAATCTTTTATTTTCATAAGATAAAGTAACTTTTTCATAAAAAAAAATACTTCACACATCATAAGATAAATATTTATAGAATCAATCATAAGATAAGTTTTTTTTCGATATTATCTGAGAGACTTAATAAAAACTTTTTAGAATAATAGTAGTAATTTTTTGAATCATTAAATCACATAAAATGAGATATGTTAAAACAACATAATTTCATATAGAAAATCCATGGAAAAACCCATTATTAAAAAAATCATGAGAAATATTTTAAAACTCTTTGTATTAAATACATGAGATATTGTATGTAATGGTTGTATAATATATCGTGGTTTTATAATAAAGGTAATCTCTAATTATTATTCATTTGTGTGTGCTATATTTATATTATATGAATGTAGAATAATAAAATTCCATCAAAGTATGACTTTGAGTTATCCCAAATCTATGATTATCATAGAGTATTATGGGGTTTGATGATATGTTAACATTATCATGAGTAGAATCTTATAATTTATACAGAGAGTTTTATAAGAGATACAAAGAATAGACTCATGAGGTAATAAGTTGAGATTTATTATTTGGAATAAACCTCCAAAGTATATCACATGGAATGTCATATGGTCATTCATATAATTAGAGGTGTATATTTATTATGAATTCTGATTACATGAGGTTAGAAATATATATAACAAGAGAACCTTCATACTTTGAAACCTTTATTATGAAAGTTGTGAGGATTATCTGATCAACGGGTGGTTGGGTATGTTGATGATTATTTAATCAATTATAGCTCAACCAATATAGGATTTATCCACTCATATAATGATTCAAGACATCTGGGACCTTGATTAAATTAGATCGAGGAAATGTATGGCCATTCTTAAATGAGTGACATGTGATGTGCTCGACTACTTAGATGAATGGAATGTGATGTATTCATTCTAACTCCTCAATATATTTTAGAGAATTATGAATTTATGAGTTTTCCTATACTATATTGAAATTTTAAATGTCTAGTGGTTACTCAATGTCATGTAAAAAGGGATTATATAGGTATAAATATAATTTATATGATATATATTTTGGTGTACATGCTCACATAAATATATGAGTTTGTTTGATCGAGATCTCATTAAACCCATTTATAGCTTGATTAGCACTGCTTTTTTTTTTGTAGAGGTCACTCTTTTCATACAATTATTAAATCATGATTTTATATTTCTTTTCAATGCTAAAAATTCCCACAGGTTCAAAAAATTATGCCTATAAATAAGGATTAAATTTTGGATAATTTTGTTTCAAAACTGATGAGAGTTTAAAAAATCATATCCTGAAGAGTTAAGATGAATTCATAAAGAGTTTTGAAATTTTTCATACAGGCCTTATGCTATTTTAGTGTAAGCAAGATATTTTTGAATATGAATTTTAATAGGTATATTATATTCTAAAAATATCCACTTAATCATATCTAGCAATATGTGTATAATGTATATCACACATACGAGTTTACAATACTGATTTTATGGACAATGAATGGACATTTCAATGTGTCCCACTCAATTTAAATTAGTTATGAATCATTAATATGATCTATTTATATCTATAAAAATTGGTTATAATAATTTTCAATGTTAAAGAAACTATATTTTTAATAGGCATGTGTTATGGGTAACGTATGTCAACTGCCATGTGATAGAATATGACCCTCAACTCCCATTATTGAATAAAGGGAAACTATATAATGGATGGTTATCCTCATATTTAAGACAAATGATACTACGTATCCATTTAAAAAACTCTCTTCACTATTATTTAACCTTTTTTTCTTTGACGAAGAAGGTTCTAGCACACCATTAGAGTTCATAGGATCCTCTTCTAGTGTATGGGGATTCTAGTGGTTACTGTCATCCCTATAGAGGTGAGAGTCCACCATATATTGCTTGGGGATATCTATAAAAAAACTCCATCCTCAATTATAGTGATAAAGCTCACTGTATTCTAGGTGCACCTGTTTATATTTATGTTCTTCACTACATGTTGATTGGATGTGGATAAATCTGACAAAAAATTTGTCTCTTACACTGCGATGATCATGTTATGATCTAAAAAAACCCATTATCCATAATAAAATAGTATAAAATAGAAGTGATAAATGTCATAAGAAGTTAGCTCGTCCTGGTGAATCCATATGTTGGAACTAGATAAAGAAGTGACATATGTGGAAGGACTACTAGGAGAGGTATGTTAACTCTAGAAAGTATGATTCCATTTCATCTATAAACTCTATTGTTGGAAGAAAAAATGACACTTTCATCCTAAGTGTAATGAGTTCAACAAAGTCATATATCCTTGACTATAGAGCCTTATTTTACTCTACTTATAAAATAGGATACATCCACAAATATGTGTTTAGAAGTATTGGAAAGTTTTACCTTATAGATGAGGAGTTGATTGAGGTTTTTGTTAAAGGATATGTGATCATTCAAATTAATAACTATTTTTTTTGAAATTTTCAAAGAATTTGAAATATTAAAAGTTTATAGAAGAACATAATTTACATTATTTAGCCTAATGATGTGCGATTCTATACCATCTTTTCATATGAAGTGTGGAACATCACATAAGGTTCCATGGAGGTAGTCCAAATTATAAAATATGGAATATTATACCCAACCATTATTTTAGAAGGAATCATGTATTCAGGAGAAAAACCTTATGGAATGAAAAATTTGTGTAATGAATATCTTGGTAAAATTTATGAGAAAATTTTATGAACCTTGAATTATAAATAATTACTAAATATTGATCATGTAGATTAAGGAACATATGAGGGTTAAATCCAAGATAAGTAGTGGAAGGTTTTGTTCAATACAGATGGAAGGGAACCAAAGAATATGAAGCTCAAGACGGTTCATATAGATGTATGAGGTCATTAACTGGTTCAATATTTGATAGTGAGCTATATTATGTTACCTTTATTGATGAGTCGACAAAGAAAGTGTGGGTGTTTTTCCTCAAACACACGTTCAAATTTTTCAAAACTTTTTTCAGATGGAGATCGATGGAGGAAGAAATTTCTGTAATGAAGTTAAAATGCCTTTGGTTTGATAATGGATATGAGTATGTATGAGGAGATTATTGGACATTCTATTGGATGGATTGATTCCAGATAGAGAATACTATGTCTAGGATTTATATGATAAATGGATTAGCAAAATGGATGAATTAGACTTTGAATGAGATATTTGGGAGAATACAATTATGTTTTGGTTTCCAAAGGAGTTTTGGGAGTAAGGGGTTGGTTTTGAGGTGTATCTCATGAATTGGAGTCTTTTAGAACCATTGGGGTAACAACTTCTGAAATATACTTTACTCACCCAAAATTTTTAAAATTCATTGTGTATTTTTTTTAAAACCATAAAAAACCACACATTTTCATTGAATAAAAAATTCTATTCCAGGGACACCAAGTTAGAGAAGGAGAGATAATAATAACCAAATATGTGGATGAATTTTCTATGTAGGGGAGATTGGAAGAAGATGAAACTCATATCCCAGCTTTCATGAGCCAATTGTTGAAAATGGTGATAAAAAATTTGGTTTCAAACTCTAGTATAAAAATTAGATAAATTTTATTAGATTATATAATGTTTTATTTAATTAATAGATTTATTAGAACTACGTGGAAGATTATATTATGGTCAAATAACCAATGGAGCTAGCCGAGGTTGATCTGAGTAGAGTTCATGTGGTGTTAAGATATTTAATGGGCATAGAAGAAGATGTTAAAGAGGTAAAATCATATTATGTAATAGAGGATGATGATTTAATTCTCAAAGTATCAATTCCCAATGTACCAAAATGATAAATAACTACAGAATATCAAGGTATATTTTTTAAGTGTATGATTCAAAAGTAGCTAAACCTTAGGGGTTGGGGTAGTACACCAAGGTTAGAAAACCAATACATTGGTTTGATTCCAAAAGTAATATCTACTAATTACAGATGGTACGGAACCCAAAAGCCTTGGTGATTTGAGAATTATAGGTGACTCATTGGGATAAGAGTTAATAATTAAGGAAGAGTTGTATTCCTAGTATGTTTATGATATATGAGATCCAATGAAATTACCATAAGGTAAAAGGTGACTTATAATTGGGTTCATTTTCTAAAATAGGAATCATATTTTAGAGTTTGGAATAAGGTGTGACTAGATTTTAATGGATATCAATAATAAAAAGGTAATGAATTTGGGGAATTTTTCTTACCTGGTTTTAAACATACATTGAATCAGATGGAACTTATCCATGTTTACATGGTAGGTTTGTTTGTTGAACAAATTTATGTTAAGGATATATTCCTTAACATGGATTTGGAGGAAGAAATATATATGGAGAAAATAAAAAGGTTTCATAATGAAATGGAACATGTTCCTGGTGTGAAAGGTTGAGATAAGTATATATGGGATTAATCTGGCATAAAGATAGTGAAATTAGAAGTTTAAAAACTTCTTAATGGAAAAAATTCTATCCAAATCAATTCTAATCATTACTGTTACTAGAAGGTGTATGATAGCAGGATTTTCATCATTATTCCTCTCTATATGGTTGACTTCCTCTTAGCTATACCTGTGATGGTAAGGCCGAAAGAGTTAAAAGTGTTAATTGTCTTGAAGTTTCTAGATAAAGTATTTTGGTTCTATAAAGTGGTTATTAGAGATAAGGATCATAAAATATATGAGATTAAAACCATTATTCCTTTCTCAATTAAAGTATATTAAGAAAGATTTGGTGATTTTTAGAATGAGTGAGTCAAATACTATGAGAACAACCTTGGAAATACACGTCAAATATTCAAAGGAGAAGGAACCTAAAATAGTTAAAGAGGTTAAGTATGTGGAAAAGTTTATATTTTTATGATGCATTAATTCTTTGTATAATGATTTATATCACTCAAGTGGTTGGTGTAATTAAGAGGTTTATAAAAAATATAGGAAAGGATAAATATAAGGGTATTAATTTGAATACCTTTATGGTGAAATATGTAAAACACCGACATGCTAGGATGAATTCAGTGAACATAAGATTGTAGAACCTTAAACGGTTGAAGAAATAGTAGAAAAATTAAAACCATTCAACATAACATCAAAGTAGCCCAAATTTGATAGAATATCTATACAGACAATCGTTGATGGGGTCTGAAGTTTAATGTTAGATACAAGGTATTCCTACACATATCCCTATAGTAGAGAGTCATGAGATTTTAAAAGAAAGGAAAGCTAAGCCCCAGGTATATCGTCCCCTTTAAGATTCTTGATCATATCAGAGATGTGGCATATCAACTAAGACTTCCCACAAACATTAATAAAGTTCATGATATATTCCATGCACCACTCTTGAGAAAGTGCATACCGGATCCCTCACATGTACTAAATTCAAAGTTAGTATAGTTAGAAAATGATCTCTCTTATGAGGAGTAGCTGGTGAAGATCTTAAACCGTAGAGATAAAGTTCTATACAACAAGAAAACTAACCTGGTCAAAGTACTATGGAGGAAACATAAATATGAAAAGTCTTAATTAGAACTAAAGGAAACAAAGAGGGAGAAGTACCCTCCCTTGTTTTCACCATAGTATGTAAAATAAAATTTCAAGGGAGAAATTACATAAGGGGGGTAAGAATGCAATGAACCTGAATTTTATCAATAGAAATCCCCTTATTATAATTATTTCATATAGTATAAATACCAAAAATCACATAGAGAACCCAATAAAAACTTTATTCTCATAAATAAATAATGAAATAAGTGGTATTTGTAGAAATTAAGGAACCTATACCAATGGAATAGTAACTTGACCATTTGAATAGTAATGTAACCGTTAGGAATAGTAATATGGCCACTAGAATAGTAACTTAACCTTTGAAAGTATAAATAAAATTAGGTTCCTTATAAATGAAAATATTATATATTTATATCATGGCCTAGGTAAATAAATGTTTTAAAAATGATAAATTTAGTGTTGGTATCTTTGTGAAACATAAATGTTTATTTGCAATTTAATAATTAATATAATGATTTAAAAGAAAATTTAGTTTCATAAAATAGATTCATAAATTATTATTATTTTGTGTTATAATTATAATATAATTTTATGAGAAGTTAGATAATTTTTTAAAGTGCCATAAAATCAGTTATAATATTAAAATTGATATTTTTTTGAATAAATTATGATTTAAAATTTATCATATTTAGAAAATTATTTTCATAAAATGGAGTCAATTTTTTATGTCTATAAATGAAAAAATGGTTGGGATGAATTTTTGGGATTTGTTTCTAAATTGATGAATTTTTAGTGAATAGTGAAATATCGTAATTTACGGTATTTAACATTATAAGTAAATATAGGAATTTTTGGGTCATGGTTGATTCATGGATGATGTTAGTGAGCATAATATCCAACTCTAATGCTCTATTTATTATAATTAGTCATAAGAATCAACACTTTTTAAGTCTTAATCTGAAATAATAAACAAATGAATAACATAATAAAAAACACCCCTCTCCTATAAATACCACCCATTACCACCCCTTATCCTCACACCTAAAAAGCATTGAATCTTACCTAAATTCTACCTATTTAAATTAACAATCCTATTCCCAATGTCTTTGAGCTTATGGTCTCACGAAAAGACCATTTCCAAGTGCCTTACAGAGGTTCTTGGGGAGATGATATTCAAGTGGTAAAATACTCCACCTTTCTCTTTTAAATCATTTCTTTCTTCTACCTCATAATTTCCTCCAAAGTCAAAAGTTATATGACAATTATAGTATAATATATATACTGTACTTTTATTTTGTTATTATAATATCAAACATCAAATCCCTTCTCTTCTCTTTTTGTTTTATAAATGAAAAATCGTCGGTAAGGTGTTGATTCACCGTCTTCATGGACGATGAGTTTTTGTTTTCCATTACCACTTTTAAGGCTGGTCATCAAACCATTATAATGGATAAAATATATTTTAAAATTTATATTATATATTTTTTCAAGTTCTGTAACTAATATATATACATAATATTAAATAATAAAACAAAATGAGTTCGTGATGATTGAGAAACTCCCTAAATAAACTAATTTTTTTTCTATAACATTTCACCTAATGAATCATTATCATATCTAAAAAATTATATATGTTAAAATTTAAAATTATGTAAGTATATTAATATATTATCATTACATTTATTAATTTTTATTCTATTTGAAAATAACTCCCATAATTAAACTCAAGGGAATTGATTATAAAATCATCAAATGAATGCTCATAGAACAATGAAATTAAATCTTAAAACTCATAAAAAATCCATAAATGAAATTAATAAAGATATAATAAATAAAATAAATGTATAAAAGGTTCTAAATCAATAAATTAATGGATATAATTTTATTATCCAGGACATTAAGTGCAAGTATAGAACAATTTCAGACATATGGTAATAGATCACTTCGAACCTCCAAATTTACCGTTGGGCTACAATTTACATCTCTTTACCCCAATGTACATATTATTTCTTTTTTCATAATTATTCTAAATTTTGTTTATATGTTCCAAACTTATGAATTAATATCAAGTCATCCTTCTTTGATGGGGAAATACATGTTTTTAAAAGGTTCCCTTCTCAATTCCTCCCGATATATAAAACCAATTAAATGTAACTTCAAATTTATTACCCATTTTCAAGTAAACTAAATAAACTATTTTAATAAAACAATATTTTACTAAAATCACTCATTTTATCAAGAAAAAATATTTTAGTTTATATCTGGTTTTATAAAAAAATCATGCCTTTTTCCTCTTTAAAGTCTCTTTAATATTTTCCCTTAAACCACACCAAAGTAGCTCATTTCTAAAGTTTCTTAAAAAAATATTTTTATATGTTTATCATGATAGATGCCTATTTTCCATTATTAATGTTAATGTATGATTTAAATCCATTATTTCATGGACACCATTATAATATAACCATTTGTTATGACTTATGAAATGATTATGATACCCATTTCTTTCCTTGGGTAACCCTTATGTTTATTCCTTATGTTTGATTCTTCATGTGTCACACATATGCATGAACATGTTATGATGGATTTTACTAGATATAGATACATTTAATTGGGTAATGTTTAGTCTCATGATACATCATACATGGTCTTAGAGAGTAAACCTAATCCATTATGGGACTTTGTCCACCGTGTGATATAGTCTTGGCAGTTAGACTTAACTCATGTTTTTTTCATGTTGTATATTGATGACACATTCATATGATTCTTTGATTACATGATCCAATATTATACATGTTATTATTCCATATATTTATTTAGGTTCCATGCCTTTTTATGTCATTATGTTATACCTTATAACCCATGTGATCTGCTTTATTACTATGTTTACTTCCTTACTAGAATTTTTAGATCATCACTTTATTTATGTATTCCATAGGTTATCCTATGTATATATAGGAGTTCAATGAAAGTTAGGATCTCATTATAAAATATTAATATAAATATGTTTTATTCTAGTTTTATTTTTTCCAGTTGTATGTACCTAATCCTCCAAATACCCCAAACATTACGATCACTGGTTTATATTTGATAGATAATTATGAATAAAGTCATATAATAATATGTGTAAATGTATAGGGTCACTATAAAAACTAAAAAAATAAAAAGATTAATCTGATCAAAGGCAATCCTAGTAAAAATAAATTACAATGATTCTAAATTAATATCAAAATTAATAATATTTGATGTGTAATAAATCGTTTATTATTCTAACATTCAAGGTGTGAATTTATTTATAAGAATAATTTTAGAAAACAATAATCATTAGATTCTAAAAAACTCATAGTTAGTTGTAACTATATCAACATAAACTTCTTTATATATAGGTAAATTTACCATATTGATTTATCAACCAATGATTTTAATCAACACCACTATATTGCTTCAAAAAAAAAAACAATTTGATGGATGTAATCTGGAATGGAAGTTTAGAACACCATTTTTTGTAAAATAATTTTAGTTCTATGGTATTTGAGTTACAAGAAGTTCATTCTGCACAAAGATAACAACTTAAGAAACAGCTGAAGTTAGATCATTTTTATCTAAAGTGTATTGTGATATCTAAAATAAAGAAATATATTAGGTCATTGACTCAATAATATCCCCATTTTTGGAAAGGAAAACATACACAAGAAAATTTGAAAAAAGAGTTGAAATTAAAATTAAAACTCCATGTAATCTTTATAATAAATAATTTCTCCTCCATTGATTTGAATTAAAAAAATTCTATTAGGGAAAAAATACCTCCCTTTTAAAAAATTTACCATAGTATAAGAATATTGAGAGAAATATTTTCCCCCTTAATTTTCCCATTTTTTAATTTCAAAAAAGAAATAAAAAAAATAAAAAAAAAATAAAACAAATAATAAAAAAATTTAAATTTAATTATATTTGAGAATTGTCCAATCACATGTTTTGGTTATTTCTGATATATTTTCTACTATGGAAAGGGAAACTTTGAGCTTTATAGATGGATATTTGGGGTTCTTTATAAAACTTCTTGCAACGATACTTTTATTGAAAAACATTTTTGCATAGAGAAAAGAAGATAGAAAATTGAATGTGAAAAAGTCTTGATATTTCTGTCCTTAAATAGAAATTTGTGATTATTACCATCCAATAGTTTTTTATTTATTTTATTAGTGTTTCTAATGATTCATACAGAATTTAAAGTCAAAAATATACTTTATACATATTAATTTACTAAACAAATGTAAAATTCCTTTGAATGGGGAAGAAAAAATTACCATTTTTGAGAAATAATGAAGACCCACCCTATAAAAATTAATTCAATCATAGTTTAAGAAATATTTCTTTTTATAAGTTTTTATCACAACCCCCCATGATAAATAATAATATCATGGGAAGATTCAAACAGTAAAATACATAGTTGGAAAGATTAAACTTTCCTGAAGTTATCTTCCAAAAACAATGGATGATCTTCCACCATCAAGGACAGTTCAAAGAAAATTTTAGCAAAAAAACTATAAATATTTTAAAAAATATTTAAAATGAAGGTAATATAAAATTAATTGAAATACAATGAGGAAATATATGGAAATTAATTATAAAAATCGATAATATTAAAAAACTGATAATATTAAAAGATTGATTAGATTGAAAATATAATAATATTTTTTATATATTTTTTTACTTGAGGAGTTTTTTTGTAAGGAGATAAATGAAATAAGAAGTGTATGAAGATAAATTTAGGTTGATCATTACCAAATTCTATTTAATAAATTCTAAAATAATAGAAGTTAAAGGTTTTATAAATATATGAGTAAGCTATTTTTTAGTTTTGATAAAGTCAAGAACAATATCTCCATTTAAAATATTTAAATTCTGAAAATTGAATCTACCTCCAATCATATGTCAATAATAAACACTACCCATGTACTATTTTTTTATTTTACTATTACTTGGATTGTTTTCCTAAAAAAGATAAAACTAATTTCTTGGCACCCACACTTTCTTGGGTCTACTTACATTAGCAAGCAATATTTTAGGAACCCACATTTGGCCAACTATTTTATGTTGTATAACAGCTTTTTATTTTGAAATAAATGATTTGTGAAAACCAAAATGCTAAGATTTTTTTATATAATAATGCTTAATATAATGAAATTATCCTTGAAATTTAATATAAGAGGTTCATTTTAGGTATAAAATATTTTGATTGAAAATAATGCTTATTAAAAGTATAACCAATTCCATTATAGGTTTTAGAGGGCCTAATTTTTATATAAATTTTATCAAAAATATTTTTACCAAAATTAAAGTTAGATAAAATTTGTTTCAAACTAAATACTTTAGATTTCATTCAAATAAATAAATTAGAATTATCTGAATTTTGATTATCAAATTTTTTATTAACTAAATTTTGATCAATATAATCCATAAATGAATTATTTTTTTAATCTAATTCAGTTGAAAGTTTTGAAATTTATATAGTTAATCTCAAAATTATTTTATTATATTTAATAAGTTTTTCTTTTTTAAAATCATAGGTACTTTTCAACATGTTATTCTATTTATTCATAAGAGTTACATTTCTAACTATTTAAGTTGTAAAAGGTATAGTTTCTTCATCTTTTAATGAATTTAATCTTTTAAAATTCAATGGATTTTCTTTTTATTCATCTTAAAGAGTTGAATAATCAACTTTAAAATTATAAGTGAATTTAGAATCTAAAGTTATGTTTTTTAGATATTTAGTAGTTAAATTTTTATATAGTATTTATATTCCTCATATTATTTGAATAAAATCAAAATATTTTCTAACTATCATTTCCACTTTATTCTGATAAATTAATGGAACATGTATCAACTTCACTAGTACTCTAGGTGTATAAAGATTTTAATCTTTTATTTCATTTTCTTTTAGAATAAATTATTAAATTTATGTCTTTCTTCTTCTATTTATGACAATTCGGTCTAATATGACCCACCTTATTAAATTCATATAATAACACATTTAGTGATTCCTTTTTGTAAGGTCTGTCTTTCTTATATTTATTATGAGTATTTTTGAAATTAGTATTATATAAAATCTTATTCATTCATCCTAAAATTTGATAAATTTTATTTTCATCTAAACTACTTTGTTCTAAATGATTACATTCATTATTTGAAACAATATTCTTATAAATATTAGTACAAGTTCTAAATGTATGGAAAGTAAGGTTACCAAAGGAAGAAAGGAATACCACTCCATTCTTCCTTTTAACTTTTTCTAATTTTCATCTAATTCAAATTTCATATTAGATTAATTTTCTAATTAAATCATCTATACATAACTTTTTCAAAAGTTTAGTATCATAAATATTCATCCTCTTAGACTCCCACTCTTTTGGAATGATATCAAAAATTTTATCAAATGAGTTGATTTTATGAGAACACTTTCTCACCCAATAATTTAGAATATTTATAATAATCATGAAGCATTGATGCATTTGAGTTATGTTTTCTACATTAATAAAATAAAAATCTTGATAATCAAATCTTAATATAACTCTATGAGTTTATAAAACTTTAAAAGCTTCAAAAATGAGTGATCTCAACCTTTTTCTAAATTCTATTCACTACTTTAGAAGAAGATACCTAACTATAAATGTTCATCATAATAAAACACGATAAATTATTATGAACTTTATGGTTTACTTAATATTCAAGATTTTCTTCATGATAAAATTGAACAATCTCTTTATCTAGAACTTTGTAATTTCTTACGAGTATGATAATGTTGTCCAATCAGTATTAATAATTAAAGACTTCATATGATCATGATAGTAATCATAATCAAATCCTTTAAAAATAGTTGGTCTTGTTAAATTTAAATTTTTGAGTGTCCAAAATGGTACTCCTACTATTATAAAATATCTTTCCTCTACTTAAATAGTTAGTGTAGGGAATCTTAGTTAAGAATACAATAAACTATTGTAAATTCAAAATAAAATAAAATTTTCTAATACCAAATATTAGTATCATTCAAAAATAAACTGAATGAATTAGTAACTCTCAGAATCTAGGTAAATATAGGACCGAATACCAAATATTGTCCCAAGGTATGATGGATAATAAAATTAAAGATGGGTGGGGTTAATTATAGTTTTAAAACATACTTATTATTTTCATCCTTGTCAAGTATAATGTTTATTGATTTTTTATATTACCAATCAAATAAAATATCAGAGTAAAAACAATGTATACAATGAAATTATAAAATGCATGAAATATATCAAGTTTAGTGGAAATAAAATAATTAGTATTTGGACAATTACCGATGAAAGTGTAAATGAATCAGAAAATTAAACAATTGATATTTTAGAAAATGATAAAAAAATTAACACAAAATTAGTTCAAAAAATGACTGTAATGGAAATTCTAAAAGAATAAAATGGAATATTAAAAACAAAAAATGGATTATTTGTTAGAAAAAATATATTTTCTAAAGGATATTATTAAAAATTTAATTTTTTAGCCAAAGTTTATGGTGGATTTGTAGATTAGATACTGGGTATCCATAGCTTCAAACATATTATATGGTATCCTTGATTTTTACCTTTCATAAGGTTTATCTTTTTATCCCTATAATCCATCGAATAAGTATATCAGTAGTAGGTCACTCATACACAACTGATATACCTAATCTCTATCTTCATAGCCATAAAATTCCTCAACCCACATTATTTTAAATTCCAATGAATTAATTTCCCTAAAATCCCTTAATCACATAGGTTGGAGAAAACAATAATTACAATAGAAATTTATATGTGTCTTATAAATAAAACCCTACAATGGTCGCTCTTAATAGAAAAACTCAGAAATAAAAATATTAAACTGATTGGAAGAAATCTCAGTAATAAGAAATTAAAAATATTCAAAACCAACATAATTTCAAAATTATTTACGTGTTATCAATAATTTATTATTCTAATGATCTAGGTGTGACTCTATTTACTGGCATCGTTGTAAAAAACTTCAATGATCAGATTATGTAAATATAGAGTCAATTGTAACTATATTGCTAAATACTTTTTCATCTACAGATGAACTTAACATGTTGATCCATCCACCAATTATTTTAATATTAACTTATAAATTTATTAAAAAAACAAATTTATATAATCTGGTATGGAATTTCAGATAACTAAATTTTCATAAAATAGTTTTAGTTCACCTTTATTTGAATTACCATAAGTTCATTATGTAAAAATGTAAAAAATTTTAAAAAATAAATTTAGATCATTTTCATATAAATTTTATTTTCATTTCTAATATAAATAAATTTAGTGAGTCATTAACATAACATTACTAAATTTTAGACAAATAAAAATTTATAAATAAATGTATTCTATAAATGTTCTAGAGTTATTTCAACTTGAATGCATGAAATATTCCAAAAATAAGATAGAGGTAAATTCATTTACTTCATGATATTCCTAGAATAAATTTTAGAAATTTTTTGATGGGTTTTTTATCTCAATACTCTAATAAATACTTTTCCCCTTAAAATTTTGCACTGTGGTTACTATAAGGTTTTCTCATAAGGAGGTTGCAAGATAAGTTGTCAAACTGTCACTTTGTTAATTTGTTTTTATTAAAGATAAAAATAAAATTGGAGATTTTAATGGATTTAAAATATTTAAAATAATATTAAGATATATTAAAACTATAAATATATGTTAGTGATTGGAAATCGGAAGTAAACTAGACTAAAAAAACAAACTAAAGAAGGAAGCGGTGGTAACCTCACCCAATGATGTTTAAACAACAAGATAAATATTTTACAATAATAAGTTTATAAAAATTAAAGAACAAAATATAAGAAAATTAAAATAATAGATAAAAATACCTCATTAAATCATGTAAAAAAATTCCACGATAATTCAAAAGAAAATATTTTACAGTGAAAACTCCAAACTCAAGTGGGGAAATATCCTCATATTTTTGATGCCCACCAACACTTGGAGTTTAGACCTTAATGGATTGATGAATTAATATAATAATTAAATTATAAAGCATATATTATCTAATACATTATATTTCCTCAATAAAATGATCCTTTAAAATGAAATGAAGAGGTGAATATAAAGAAGAGGAGGGGTGGAAATCCTCTATCCAGTTTTGTCTCTCGAATGTTGTCCCGATTTTCTTAACCTTCCTAGATGAATATTATAAAGATTCCTATTGGAAAGTTGTTATAAATTGAACCGTATTTTGACCCTCCTAGTTTTAAAAAATTTAGAAACATGTTGAAAAAGATATTAATTAATTAGTGAATCTAAATTTCTCTATATGAAGTGACATTTCATCTTCCTCTAGTTTGACTCGCTCAAAGAATGAATTAATGAACTAATGTTTCCTTAAAAATTATAATTAAAGTGCTTATTTGTGTCCTATTTCCTCTCTAGTTGTAAGAAATTAAATTTGACACCTGTAGATATAGTTATGTCCCATTGAATGAGGTGGTTTCCATCATATTGTCCATAAACGTTTTCCACAATGAATGATATATTTAGGCCTCTATAAGGATGATTCAACACTTGGACCAGTTCAAAAATTTGAACACCATGAGAAAATTGTTCTTAAAAAAATAATTTAGTAAATTGGAGTAGTATATAATATGTTTTTTCCAAAACACAAAATGGATGAAAAAGTATTAAAATTCCTGAATTTGGGTATTTTCACAAATTATCTCAAGACAATTCAAAATTCAAAAAATGATGAAATTTCATATTAAATAAAAAATTGGTGGGGTTTAAATCACTGAAATAAAGAATGAGATTACTGAAAATATTATCTCTATCATAATTATTAGTGTGAAAATTAATTCCCCTATTAAGAATATATATGATCCTCCAGGATAATTTTTCATAGAATATATTAACCAAGTATTCATCAAAATTTTTAATAAAGAGTAAAGTTTTTCCTAAAATCACATTTTATTATTCACAAAAATTAGTTGATGGTAGTATAACATAGATCTATGATGATTATTATATGTATTTTCAGTCTTATATAGTATTTCAATACATGTTTTTTAAATAATAGCATTATAACTAACCATATGCCAACTAGATTGACTAATGGATATCATATAAGTTATGATATGATAGGAGACTGTTATACAACTACCTTAGGTGTTTTGATGAGAACTGTTTTTTTAAAGATGGATGTAGACACAAGCATACATAAAATGAAACAAAAATATATTCTCGGTTAATTATCCTATAGAAACTCTAGATAATAGTATCCTCATATTAGAAAGGTGTTAGTAAAAGCCAACTATACTTATGAGTAAAGAAAAAATATATGGAGATAGTGGGATAAATATAGACTTTGATGAATTATAGGATTCATATGAATATGTTTTGGTATGAAAATAGTAAAATATACAAGCCTTACTGGGAGGAATTATTCAAGATACATATACTATATAGGAAATATAAAAGAAAAATCTGGTTTTATATTCAACTTCTTAGGTGATATATTTTATGATAATAATAATGAATCCTAAAGAGAAGTAGTAAATGAAAAAATGATATGATTAGAAAGTTAAAATGAATTCATGATGGATTCCATGTACCAAAATCCGATTCCATAGTTTGGATGTTTATCCAGTTTAGGTAAATCCATTGGTGGGTATATAATAGAAACAAGACATGGTTGGTAAAATATGGTACCAATAATGTTTTACTAATTAATTAATGTTTAAGAAGTGTTTAGATATAGTCTATGAAAAAACATTACACCGGTCATTATGATAAAATCGATTATGATTATACTTGTTATAGAATTTTTTTGATCATTATATTGTGCATTAAATATAAATTCCACCTTCCTTAGAGAAAAAATTATTTAATATATCTATAAGACACAATTAGAAAGGGTTAGTGACACCACATAAATCCAATAAGAAATATAAGTCATATTTATCCATTTTGAATTAAAGTAAGAATCATGATTATTTAATTTTTTTTAAATGAAAGTGTTCTAGGTATATATTAGAGTTTAGTGGGAGCTCTATAATTTTTCAAGATAGGTATGATGAAAACATATGGAAAATAGATGGTTATTATTATTTAAAAAAGAAAAGAATTTCTATTAGAATTAATTAAGTAAAAATACATGTTATAGGAACATGATTTATATAAATAAATATACGGGGTTTCTTTGATCAATTTATAGTACATATGTTGACAATGTATTGTTACTATGTCACCTGGCATGAAATCTCTCATGTATAGTGTGTGAAAACATAGGAGTATATTCTTGTGATGAATAGTACATAAAAAAGTAAAACTGAATGTGTACCTGGTGATTAGAGAAATGAGAATAAAAGTTGTTTAGGGGATACATAACTATTTTTTATTTAGATTATTTTGATCTAGTATCATATTTAGGCTAAGGTAATATGAAGGAGAAAAATTATTATAAATAGTTGTTTCCATATTAACATAAACTAATTATATTATGACTTTTTATTTAGCTTGAAAAGCAGGTTTAATAATGGTTTGATCTAAGGTATGGTGTTTAGAAAAGATGTTAAATATTAAAAAAGGGTAAATGGTTAATAATTGGTGATATCACATATTAATGGAATTTATTTGAGAGATGAAGGTGTACTAAGAAGAACAAAAATTCAAACATGGTAGACTTAACATCTATAGTCATACTTAGCAGAATCATGTTTATCATGTGAGGCTTACGAGTTAATTATATATTAGCTTTAGTGTAAGTTAGAGTATATTATATTTGGTTCCCTAGAACTAACTACTTTTTACTTTTGATTACCTATATATTCAAAAAATTTAATATTTATAAATATATCATCATATAATGATTTTTTTATTGCATAATATTAATGTGATAATTCCATAGAGTATCTTTCACATCAAAAGGTCATAATAGTTTCTAGCTATGATGAGAACCATTCATGTGCTATGATGATATTATTAAATATATTTTATAAGGCCGAATGAAATCTATCTAATAGGACACAAATGATGTTTTGATATTAGGTATTGGAGGATCATAAAACATTGAAACTTCTTATCATAAAGTTATCAATTGGTAATATCCAGGAGAGGGGGTTATGAGAATAGACCCACTAATAATAATTTATCATGTTATATATTTTATTGGATATTGCTATATGTGGATGTGTGTGTTGGTCCTTTGACTTGAGATTATTATTAATGTATATCATGAGTTAATAGTTTGATGTATTAATAAAAACTATGATGTCATATACTCACGAAGGGGAAGGATATGTTTGGTGCATCACAGGTAATATAAAAATAATGAATAAGTTGAGAATGTATTTACCCTTATGATTTAATGGAAGTAGATATATTAAGATATTTTATTTAAATGGGACTATCTGATAAATCCATCGACATGGTAGTATACATATGTGTTCATTTTAGGAAGTTAAAAAAAGATATATTGAGAATATAGGTTAATGACACAAAATATGAATCCTAATTGATGAGATATCAAGAAAAAAAGAATATATTACACAGTGACCACCCGTAAGAGGTTGCTATCATTTTCATATTAACATCATTATCTTTTTTTCCTTGATAAGTTTCTAGAAATCGATATTATACTTCAGGTATGTTCTCCTAATGTCACATAAAAATAGGACTAGATAGTTATACCCTAAGTGTATCAAGAATACGAGTTAAATTATTTTTGAATTTAATATTTTTAATAAAAATTGTTCCTATATTGTGGTCTAATAATTATTCATGATATGTTGATCACATAAATTCAAGCAATGGTTATTCAAAATAATATATACGTGATTTGAATATTAAAGAAATGTTTATTCGTAAGATAACTAATAATTAGGTGAACATACAATATTTACTTATATCTTATTTATTTTCAAGTTAAAAACAATTATTTATTTAGTTATATGAATATTAAATAAATATTTATTCACTATTTTTGTGAATATAATATTTATTTGATTATTGAGTGAATAATATAATGAAATTTATCTATTTAAAAATATAATTATTATTTAAGGTTTTATAAATATCGAGGAGGATTGGTGAACTGAGTTAAGGGTATATGTGAAATGATTTATTTTATTTAATATCATTTTAATAAATATAAATTTATTTATTTAAGAAATGATATTTAAATAATCTCTAGTTCTTCCTATTTCAAGGAAATAATAATAATAATATTCTACGGGGGGGTTTATTCAGGATTAAGAGATTAATTAAGGGATTTTGTGTAGTAACTAATTCACTAGACTAGATATATAACCCCTTATATTATTTTAGAGGATATAGATATTTGTTCACACAATGTAATATCTAAATAGATCTCTCAAAACCCAGAGATAAATTCTCAAGAAATATCTCAAGAAATGAGAGGCCATCATCTCCCTCCTACCTATCAAGGATCAATATAATAAAAAAGAGTATTTATAGAGTGGAAATATTATTTTTTGATCAATGGTGAATGAAACAAGTTGTTTGGTTCCTCTGAGCTAACACTTGTGGTTCCAATGGTGATATTGTGGAAATTACAAGAGTAATTATGGATACCACTAGACAGATTTGACTATTAGATCCTTCATCACATTGATGGTATGAAAAAATATGTCAGCCAAATAATTAATTAATAATGAATTCAAATTTGTGATAATTATTGTATAAATAAATTAATTATAAATTATATGTGAAATAATCCTCTATAAATATATTCTAGGGTTTTGTTCATCAAGTTTTGAGGATTTATCTAAAAACAACAATGAAAATTCGTTATTGGGAATGAGCCGTACCACTTATGATGTGCCATAAAACTTTAAAAACCCACCTATGGCTACCACCCAGAAATAAAAAAACTCAAATCCTGTAAGAAACATGAAGAAGCTACTTGGAAGAGAGGAAAAGGGAGAATATGGAAGACGATTGTGGTTGTTTCTGGGAAAAAATGAGCAAGAAGGCCTCATTTAATAAAAATATAAAAAACTAATTAATTAAATTATAAATAAAAAACAAAATAATAAACCATTGTGTTCCTGGTTACCCATCATTGAATACATGGTCCCTTTACTTAGTGCTTGACTTGGGGTTACTAACCACCTAGTGTCCCCAGGGCTTACAATTACACTACTTTCCCAATCAAGTACCCGATACTAGTATACTGGTTAGCTAATGACATAATTAAAAAGATATATGACCTAGTATTAGTTATTTATCCCAAAAAAAACTTCTGAGCCCCCACCTATAATTAAAATGATCATAATCATTCAAAACCCATAATTTCTAGAGGAAAATTAAATTGAAAATGCACCTCAATATATGTGAGGTGTTACAAGAAGAATTTATAATTCTCCTCACTGAATAGAGCTATCCATTAGGACTATACCATAAAATTCCACTCTTATTTATCCTTCTAGATATGACCATGATTCTATAATACTTTAATAAGTATAACTGTAATAACCCATAATTATATCAATGAAATTTTCCTTCTTATAATTATGCCATATTTAGTAATGTTACATAAAAAACATTCACCATATGATGAAACCAACAACATTTTATAATATTAATTTTAACATTAAATTTAGAAAATAAATATTTCCATAATAATTCAAATTATTATAGTGGAAAAAATAGAAAAATAGAAAATAATAATAAGAAAATTTGGATATGTTCGATCACCCAAAATAATTTCACTCACGAATAACACTTTAGAAATGGAGTTGAATGTTAGTAATGAAATATATATTTTGAAAATGAATATATCTATATATATTACAATAAGATAAAGTGAATTAATAATGAATAAAATATGAGGTATTTATAATATGTATGGATCCCATATGACCGTTACAAATCTGAACATTGGAATAGTAACATGATAATTTGAATAGTAATATGAACATTGGGAAAAGTAGAATGACAGTTAGAATAGTATCATAAACTTTGGAAGTTTAAAATAATATTTAGGTATATTATAAAACTAAAATATGATAAATTTATATCCTACTACAAGTAAATAAATGTTTTAAAAATGTCAAATTAAATGTTTGTATTTTTATAAAAGATAAATGTTTTAATCACACTTTTATGATAAATATAATTTTTTAAAATTAATTTTATTTTAATAAAACGGATTTATAACTTAATATTAAATTATACTATAATTATAAGATAATTTTATGAGGCCATAATTGATTTTTCAAAAGGGACATAAAATTGGCCATAATATTAAAATTAGTATTTTTCAAATAAATGATGATTTTATTTAAAAATTAAATTTACCATATTTATAAAATTATTTCCATTAAATGTATTCCATTTTTCAAATATAATTGTTGAAAAAAATTTTGGGTGAATTTTTGGTATTTTTATAAAATAGTTGATTTTTTTAGTGAATAGTGAAATATAGTAAAATGTGGTAATTAACATTATAATCCAAATGCTTGAATTTTTGAGTCATGGATGATGTAATTACACATTAGTTTTAAATAAAATGAACCATTTACTATATATAGTCACAAGAATCAATACTATTGGTAGTCTTGAGCCAAAAAAAGAAACTAATGAATATAATGTTCAAAAACACCCCTCTCTCTTCTTATAAATAGCACCCCTCACAACCCCTTCTCCTCACAACTTCTAAACCTTGGAGATTGAAAACATTCTACCCATTTATCTTCTTATTCCTATCCCCCATATCTTATTGATACAGGTGTCATCCAAATACCATTTGAAGGCGTATTAATGAGTATTTTAAGAAGACAACATTTAAGAGGTAATTTTATTAGAACAGGTTGAGGGTCAAGCCATATTTTATTAAAAAAAAGAAAGTAAACACAATTTTAAACTAGGATAAGAGGTAAACTAATAAATTTACTATATACCCAAGGCACATATACCTGATAAGTTCATGGTCCAAAGGATATAATGATCCAAATGACCCAGTGACCTGAAGGACCAGAAAACTACCCTTGTGAAGGGGATGCATGATTCAGTCCAATAAGCAATTAAACACACCACCACTCCACACTAATAGAGATATTACACCTATGTTTTTATTAAATGATATTACATCATACCCATTCCAATATCTTATCTATGTTTGAATTACATAACATGATAGGGAACCCCTCCACCCCGGACATTGGAGTATGGGGGAGGACTGGATGATTGGTGCCTGCACACCCATATCTATTTAGAGCCTCCCACCAAATGATTCTTGCATGGGAATCATTGCACCATCCAAATGATACTACAAAAAATCTAATCGAAATAATGGATATAACTATATGTGTCTTGGTACCCATCTTTCTCTCATTAGGATGAAGACAAATGGATGAATGATGGGTGTCAGCACACCCATCCCTCATTAAAGGCAACTCACTCAACAACACTTACAAAAAACATGAAGAACCACCTTAAAAATGCACTGATTACTAATATTGGTTATGTAGTGACACATATAACTCTATAATATGGAAAAGTATCTTAGTGGCTCAAAGGCCCAAGGATTTAGAAAACCCAAATATGGATGAAAACTTGAACAAGTATGTCGTCGCCCATCCAAATAGATTCCTATCCCACATCATCACTGCATAAATCCATGCCTCACTGACCCAACATTATTTCTCAAGGTCACCAAATATGTCGACTCTACATTCCCTGATTCCCTATTACATTGAAACACATAGTTGTCACTTCCCAGCGCCTTATCACTACTGCCACCCAAAGCCACAGATGTTGTCTCAACCATGTGAACCTCAATAGAACATCTTCAGAACAATGCCGATGATGGTCCCATTATAACCATCAAACCATGGATGATTAACCAGTGAAACAAAGAACAAGATCTAAGCCTGATGACTATATTTGTGACAAAATCTGAATGATATCTGAGCCTAATTATTAAAGAGTTAGAGACACAATCGAAATAGATCATGGCGACTGAGATATCCAAATACAAGGATCCATAACTAGATATTTTTAGACACCTCTGGGGATAGGTGGATAAGTTTTTAATGAGGGAATTGGGGGGACCATTAAAAACCCAGATAATAGGTCAACAAAGCAAACCCTGATCACCACATAAGGAAACATACGGTGAAGAAATTGATTTATGTTAGAGGTGGAAAGGGATGAGGTAGATAGAGCATCATCCACTGAACCTAGTATGACATGAAGTTAAGGCTACAAGTAACTAGTGATCCATGTGAGCAAGAACTATCATGAGAGAGGAGAGGGACCTTCAAAAAATCAATCCCCTTCATTAAGAGTTAATATCCTCAATTTACTTCATTAAAATTTATTTATTCTTATACATACTCCTCACCTCTCTCATCCAACATGACATGATGTCTCCAATATCATATAAATATTGTAATTTTATTATGTTAATGTAATATCCATCATCTACCATCCCTTATTTATATTCCAAAAATAAAAGTTTTGTCTACAATATGGTTGGTTCATCTACTCCATGAACAACACACTCTTTTTTCCCCACCACCTTCAAGAATTGTCATAAAAAATTATTATGGTTAAATAAGATGATAATAAGTAAAATATAACTTATATCAAGTTATGGACTATTTTAATAACCATTTAATTAAATAAAATTAATTTAGTTTGTGATGGTCTGCACATTTTACTAAATGAACTAACTGAATAACATTAACATTAGTACTAATTCAATAATCCATGTAATAGAACATAAAAGAATATTTAGGACCATTAAAATTTATGTAACTATATAAATAAAATTTCATTTTCCGTCTTTTATTTTAACCACATTTCAAAATAACTTCAATAATTTTTCACAAGTGATCTGACCTAAAAACCATGAAATGAACACCATAGAAACAATAAAATTAAACATTATATCTCAATAAAATGGATATAAATGAACATAAAAAAATTATATTAAATAAAATATTGATGTAATATGTTTCTACTTAAGTATTTCATGAATATAATTTTATTATAATGGATGTTGAGTTCAAGGGCATAATGATTCTAGAACATAAGCTAAGTGGTCTCTCTAGAGCACCCTTTTTCATTGGGTTATGAAATTTATCTCTCTAACTCACTTTCTATCACTCTATATTAGATGTTATGAAATGATTATATTTTCTATATATATATATGTCTCTTACATATATACCTTGTTTATTACCCATTCCTTTGATGGGGTAATACATTCCTTAATTTAATTTCTCAAATGAATCATGATTATTCCTTTTTATTGATTCCCTTTTGTGGCACACATTATCATATACATGTTATGATGGGTGCACCCAGATAGTGCTCCAATTCATTGGGTAATATTTTTGTCTCAAGAGACAGTATGTTTGGGATTAGGGAGTTAACCTAATCCATGATAAGACTGTGTCCACCATGTGATGTTGTCTTGGCAGTTAGCCTTGACATATGCTTATGTCATGTTTTATGTTGCTGCCACATTCTTATGATACCCCTATATTATGATTCCATGGTCATTATGTTACAATTAAATTTTATTATTCATGATCCCTACATATTTATGATACCATGTTATGCATTTTTATTGATATTTTATGATTATCGATCATCTTTATTCCCTTACTAGGATTTATAGATCACCCATTTATTTTATGTATTCCTCAGGTTATCTTATATTGTTTTAGAAGATAAAAGGTATTTAGGATATATTTCTAGGGATTAAAATAAATAGGTGTTATTTTAGTTTCAAGTTGTTGTTTTATGTATCTAGTATTCCAAATACATTAGGCCTTGTGATTCTTTGGTTGTTTTCCAATATATATTTAGGTTAAAAATCAACTAATAATATGTGTAAAAGGATTAGGTTGCTATATTAGGAATCAAAAGAAGGTCTAGTTATTATTTGGTATTGGGATTAAAATAATTTAGTGATAAACCTAGGAATAATTCTAATTACAAGAGAATATCTTGAAATTTTAGTGAAATATAAAAAAAGTGGTTTCCATGAAATTACATCCATGTCTATATACTACAAGTGGATGTTGCATTAGAACAATTGTACCTCAGCATAATAACCATGATAAGGGTGCATTAGGTATTAACTTGATCATAAACTAGTATATGATAAATAGTCCTTGCTTCACACTTGATTTAACACTGATGGGGGATATACTTTATAAAATTCAAAACATATTTATGAACTGCTATGATGAACTTGATTAAATTATTAGGTTAGAAGCATTAATAGGAAAATTTACTATGGATAACCTAGATTGAAACCTATAGGCTCATAATTTGTTATATACATTTAATTTATATGTTATTCCATGTATTTTCATAATTTCCATTTTTACTTAATTTTTAGTTTGATTATTCTTATCTTTTTTTATTTTAGTTAATGGTGGGAAATCAGAGGAACTATGCCAACAACCAACGTGATAGGAAATGTGATGATTTCTATAATGATATTCCTAACCTTATGTAAATGGGAGTTGGGAACTTTATGGAAGTACTAGATGAGTAAACTTATTATATGATTATTACTTGAATCACGTGAAACTCCCTCCTCCTAAGTAAGAAAAAGTTGTGGATGATTCCTTTATGTGAAAAAGTCATCTTAAATTTAGTTTGTCTTCTAATAATCTCATAATTGAATAGTTGATTGACTCTATTTAGAAAATATTCTATACAATATAATTATTTTAATAATACAAAGTCATACTGGTGGTCTATCATCTTAAAGGGGAAGTTGAGCAGTGGAAAGCACTAATGAAGACCATGAAGTCCAAATAAGAAATTGATTCCATTGGATGGGAAGGTTCAAGTAATTAATTTTCAATAAATATTCTCCATAAACTCTCTATCTTAAAATAGAGAGGGAGTTCCTCAGAATGAAGAAAAAGGAAGATGATTTTATTGGGGTGTATAAGGAAAACATCACAATTATTTCATGATATGTGTTTGACTTTGTCATCATCCCTAAAAGTAAGGTGGAACATTTATTTATTGGATTAAATGTGAGTATACAAAAAAATTTATTGATTTAATAATTTATAAACTATGAGAATATTTTTTGTTGTTCCCTAAATGTTGATATAAATATTGATTAATCTCAGTGGTTTCATGGGATTGGAGATTAAAAACATAAAATAAAGTTTAATTCAAGATTAAATATAGATAAATATCTTATAAGAAAGAAAAACCAACACCCCACATGTCAAAAATGTGGGAAGAAGAATACCAAAAACTATATCAAGGGAACTATGAGATGTTTAAAGTGTGGAAAAGAGGGGAATCCGAATAATCAATGAAGAAGGGATGTAAAGATTCACACTAATGATATAGATGAAATGAAGTATTAGATTAAAACTCATATTGTAGTACAATGTTTCAACTATAAGAAACACATGAATTATACAAAACAATTCCCTAAGCTAAGGGTTGTTGGAGACAATCAATGAAAAAACCTCTAAGGACTAGATTGAAAGGAACGGAATATTATACCACTACTATTGAGGTGGATCCTGACAACAATGAGATAATAGTTATGCTGGTTATTCATTCAAAAATAGTGAAAGTGATATTTTATTCTAATTATTTGAATTATTTCATATCTTTCAAGTTTAGTAAAAGTATTCAAACACTACCTCAAAATATAGGGGTTAATCTATCTGTATGAATAGATGAAGAGAAGTTATTGAATACCAAGTATGTAACACATCATCGATCAATGTTTATAGAACAAAACTCCCATAAAATTTTGTCTTACTTCTTTTTGTGTAGTTTGATACTATATTGGTCATGGATTGGCTATCCTTATATAAATCTAACAATTTTTTTGGGATAGGGAGATCACTCTTCCCATTCTGATTTATCCTATGATTTTATATAAGTGTAAGGAGGAGGATCAATATCCTTTGGAATATTTTTCTCAAGAGTGGATATTATTTCCTTATGAACAAGCAAATATAGCTCAAATGATTGTCACGAAGGAGAGAATCATGCTTTAAGACATTCCCATTGTGAGGGATTATAATAATGGATTACCTGAAGAGTTTCATGGTCTTCCTCATGACCAAGAGGTTGATTTTTCAATTGAACTTATACCTAGATCTCATTCCATATCTGATACTCCCTATATAATGTAAACCATTCAGTTATATGAATTG
The DNA here is from genome assembly GCA_963277665.1 of Viscum album. NCBI lineage: Eukaryota > Viridiplantae > Streptophyta > Magnoliopsida > Santalales > Viscaceae > Viscum > Viscum album. Next base: position 1,769,771,073 of record OY728123.1, read on the forward strand.
AAGAAGCATTTAAAAGAGAATCAAGATAAGGTTTTTATATGCTTGAGTTCTTCACCATGGGGTGCATCAGCCCTCTTTTTCAAGAATGACGGGTTAGTGTGCCTCTACATTGATTATCCTAAACTCAAAAACATCATGATAAAGAAAAAGTATCCCCTACCATGGATAGATGAATTGTTCAATCAAATACATTGGGCTTAGTATTTCTACAAGTTGTAACTTTATTCGGGATATCACCAATTAAAGATGAAGAATGAAGGTATTCCCAAGTTTGACTTTAAAATAAGGCACAAAATCTATGATTTTATAGAGATTCCCTTTAGACTCACTATGCTATAGTGATATTTATGGAAATATTTATTAGAGTCTTTAGTGATTACCTAAAAAAATTTGTGGCAGTATTTATAGATGATATTATGATATTCTCAAAAATCAAGGAGCATGATGAGAATTTGAATACTATGATAAGTTTTCATCATAAAAGTGATATCTATGGACCCTTCTAAGATAAATACAATTAAGGGGTGGCCTGGACCAACATATATAATGGATATCCATAGTTTACTTAAAATATATGGGTATTATTAATGATTTTCTAGATACTTTTTATGATTTTAAAACCCACTAAAAAAGATAAATTTAAAGTTAGGAAAGTTTTTATAGATCTGTGAATGCTAAGAGAGCAACAAGGAATTTAAAAAGGCTTATCACTGCATCGGTTATCATAATAGCATCTAGTGGGGAACATTTCATGGTATACCAAAATTCTTCCAATAAGGTCTTGTGATATATGATAATGTATAATTACAAAGTGATAGCCTATTACTCAAGGTAATTGAATGTTCATGAGTAGAACTATCCAATTCATGATCCGGAGTTAGTTACATTGATCTTGGCATTGAAAATTTGGTGGAATTGTCTCTATGGGTAGAAGTGTGAAATATATACAGATCACAAGAGCCTCAAATATATATTCACATAGAAGAAGATTAATGTTAACCATTGAATATGGTTAGAGATAATAAAATACTATAACTTCTCAATACATTATCATCTTGTGAAATAAAATGAAGTTGAAAATTCTATAGATACAATGGATATGATAACCTTATCAATTATGAGAGTTGAGAAGGATGAAATAATATTAGACTTGAAAAATATGGACATGAGAATCATAAACAAAGGAAAATAATCATTCCTTTTTCAAATTATTTCTCAATCATCCCTTATAAATAAGATAAAGGATTCTTAAATAGATGATGTAAAAATACAATTGATGGTGGAAACTATAAGAAAAGGTAAATCCTCAGAGTTCAAAAGTGACTAAGAAAGACTGATAAGATTTGGGTCATGACTATGTGTACCATCAAATTTTGAGATAATGGAGATTTTATTGAATGATGGACATAGATTGGACATCTACATCCTCCCAAGGAGCATGAATATGTGTTGAGATCTCTGATAACACTATTGTTTTAGAAAATATGAAGAAGTAGATCACAAAATATACATCAAAGTTCTCGGTATGTCAAAAAGTGAATCCTAAAAGGAAAACATTTAAGGGGATGATGTATCCAATATCCATACCTATATGGAAATGAGAAAACATCACAATGAACATTCTCACTAGTCTTGTAAAGACTTCTAGAGGAAATAATGCTATATGGGTTATGGTGAATATTTTTATAAACATTTATCAATTAATTGTATTTTTAGAGGACTTCTCACCCAATAAAATTATAAGTATATACATGAGAGAAGTGGTAAGGCTACATGTATCACCACTATTAATTATATATAATATAGATCCTATATTTACCACTAAGTTCTAAAAAGTATTCAACATGCTCTAAACACTAAATTGAACTTTATTATGGATTATCACCCACAAAATAATGTCCAATATGAGAGGAATTTATTGAAAGTGGAAGACATGTTATGAGAATTCTTAATAGAATTCAAAGGGGAATGAGATCAACATATTTCAATGTTTGAGTTCATATACAACAATTTCCTTCACTCGAGAAATCAAATGGATCCATATAAAGCCATTGATTAGAAGAGATGTAGAACACCTGTTTGTTGGGATGAAGTTAGGGAATGCAAGATAATGAGACCAAAAATGGTTGAGTAAATGGTAGAAAAGGTCAAAACCATTCAGCAACACATTAGAGATGCTCATATTCAACAGAATATCTACGCTGAAAATCATCAATGAGACCTAGAGTTTGAGGTTAGAGATAAGGTTTTACTCCACATATTCACTTGGAAGAGAGTCATGATATTTGGGAATAAAGGAAATTTAATTCCTAGGTACATCTTCCCCTATGAGATTATTGATCACATCAGAGCCATGGATTATCTAATAGAACTCTCACTTACCCTATCTCAAGTACATGACTTATTTCACATATCCATCTTGAGGAATTACACACCAGATTGTTGACATGTACTGAATTTAGAGGTGGTATAACTAGAAAATTATATCTCTTATGAGGATCATCCAATAAAGATCTTGTACAATAGATATAAAGTTATACACAACAAGAAAACTCACTTGTTAAAAGTAATATGATGAAACTATAAATAAGAGGAGGTAACATGGGAACTAAAGGAATCCATGAAGCAAAAGTACCCTCACCTACTTTCACCTTATTATGTAATATAAAATTTCAAGGGTGAAATTTCTTAAGGGGAGAATAATTTAATGACCTAGAATTTTATTAATGGAAATTACCTTCTTATAATTATGTCACATTTATAAATATAACATAAAACACATTCAAGACATGATAAAACCAAGAAAATTTTATTATATAAATTTGAACATTACATTTATATAATAAAAATTTCCATAATAATTAAAAGTATTAAAATGGGAGAAAATATAAAATAATATTATAATAATTGGAAAATTTGGAAATGCTTGATCCCCTAGAATAATCATACTCACAAACAATACTATAGAAATGAAGCATAATGTAAGTAATGAAATATGTATTTTGAAAATGAATATATATATATATATATATTAGAGAGAGAATAAAAGTGAATGAATAATGAATAAAATATGAGGTATTTATAGGAATTGGGGATCCCATATGACTATTAAAAATCTAACTGTTGGAATAGTAATCTAAATATTGGAATAGTAATCTAACCAATGGGAATAGTAAATTGACAATTAGAATAGTATCCTCAACTTTGTAAGTGTAAAATAATATTTATCTATCACATAAAATTAATATAATATATATTTATATCATGTAATATGTATATAAATGTTTTAAAAATGATAAATCAAGTGTCAGTATTTTTATAAAACATAAATGTTTTAATTTCACTTTTATAATAAATATAATGTTTTAAAAGAAGTTTTATTTTCATTAAATGAATTTATAAATTAATATTAATTTTTACTATAATGATAAGATAATTTTATGATACCATAAGTAATTTTTCAAAGGGTCAAAAAATTAATAATGATATTAAAATTGGTATACTTTAAGTAAATGATATTTTTTTTAAATTAAAATTCTCATATTTTTAAAATTATTTTCATAAAATTTGTTTCATTTTTTAAATATACATGTTAAAAAAAATTTAGTGATAAGTTTTGGTATTTTTCTAAAATAGCTGTTTTTTTTGTGAATATTAAAATATGGTATTTAACATTATAATAAAAACACATGAATTTTTGAGTCATGGATGATGTTATCACCCATTGATCAAACAAAAATGAACCATTTACTTTATATATTTACAATTATAAACACTTCTGGTATTATTAATCCAAAATAATAAACTAAGGATATAATATTCTAAAACACCCATATCCTCCCATTATAAGTACAACCCTCACAACCCCCACTCCTAAAAAACTTATAATCCTTGGAGCTTTCCAAATTTCTACCCATTCCTCTTCTGAATCCTCTCCCCCATGTCCTAGTGCTATTGGTATCATCCAAATATCATTTCAAGGTTCCTTAAAGAGTATTTAAAGGAGACAACATTTAATATGTAATATTCTCAATTTACCACTTTTAAATTCATTTATTCTTCTAACTTATCATCACCTCCCTCATCAAATATGACACTATGAATATGGTATCATATATATAATTTAATTTTATTTTTAGTGAAATATACATCTTCTATCCCACTTTCTTTATATTTTAAAATGAAAATGTTGTTTACAATATGGTTGGTTCACCACCCCCATGAACAACACACTTTGTTTTTCTCCACCACCTTCAAGGATGTACATAGAAATATTATTATTGTTAAATAAGATTATAATAAATATAATATAATTTATTTAAACTTATTAAATTTTTTAATGATAGTTTATTTAAATAAAATGAATTTAGTTCAGGATGGTTGATAAATTTTCCTAAATAAACTAACTGAATAAAATTAATGTTTATACTAAAAGAATAATTCATATATAAAAAAGGATATATGGGTCCATTTAAGTTTATATAAGTATATTAATACCATTTCATTTCAGACATATATTTTTTGTCCCATTTGATAAGAACATTAATAATTATCCACAGGTGATCCAACCTTGAAACTGTGAAATGAACTCCCTCAGATCAACAAAATTAAACTTTATATCTCAAAAAAATGGTTATAAATGGATATAATAAAATTATATCAAATAAAATATAGATGAAAAAATTTCTGAATTTAGTAATGAATGAATCTAATTTTATTATTCAGGATGTTAAGTGAAAGTTCATAATGATTTTGCAATATAAGGTAATTTGTCTTTCCGAATTACCCTTTTTCTTGGGGTTATGAACTTTCTCTCTCTAACTAACTTTATATCTCTATTATATGTTAGGAAATGCTTATAAATTCTAGATATATGTATCTTACATATATACCTATCTTATTCTATCTTTATTTCATGGGGTAATGCATACCTTAAGTTCATTTCTGAGATGCTTTATGATTATTCCTTATGATGTATTCCCTTTTGTGGCACATATAATTATGTACATGTTTTTATGGGTGTGACAAAATAGAAATCCAATGAATTGGGTAATGGTTTTTTCTCAAGATATGTTATATATGGGATTAGGGAGAAAACCTAATCCCCGGTGGGACTCTACTCACCATGTGATGTTGTCTTGGTGGTTAGCCTTGACTTATACTTATGTCATGCTTTATGTTGCCGTCACATTCATCTGATGCCATGATCTTATGATTCCAGGATCATTATTTTATGATTATATATGATTACTAAGAAGACTTTATTCTTTGTGATATCATTTTATAAGTTTTTATTGATATGTTATTATTCTTTATCATGTTTATTCCTTTACTAGGATTTATAACTCATCATTTTGTTTAATATATTCTCTAAGATATCCTATAAAGTTTTTGGAGAACAAAGGGATTTAAGATCTCATTTTGGGTATTAAAATAAAGTTTTTATTTAATTTCATATTGATATTTTGTATACCTATTATTCCAAATACATTAGGAATTTCTATATTTTTGTTGTATTTAATGAATATTTATATTAAAAATCATGTTATAATATGGGTAAAAGGCTTGGATCATTATAATAAATATCTTATCTCTTAACACTATCTCACTCTAATGCACTATACAAATTGTTCATTCCTTAAAGTATACATATTCTTCCCAACCGATGTCGTCACCTTCAATCATGTGCATGGGGTTCAACTTATAATTCTAGTGCTACGACACATGAAACATGTTATCAATAGAGAGAGTTTATGGGGGAAGGGCTAAATGATATGACACTATATTGATCTTACCTATAATCTCAAACATACCAAAAAACCACAACACTAGCTTCCCTTGATTTTTTAACCATCAATTAATTAACATAGAAAATACCCATCAGAATGCATGGTCACTCATAAAAAACTCCATCAACCATCTCCTACCATTTATATATGAGTGTTTCCTGCTATAATCAGTATCCAAATGCATCCTAATCATATGAACCCTCTCAGTGATCTTCTACACCAATCTCAACCCGATGATTACCAACTCACCTACCTCTAGCTATCACATGGTTGAGTGGCACAAACAACCATATATTACCTCATAGGATTCTATTTTGGATCAAATATTGATATTTTTTTTGTATACAAACTTTTCTAAGTCCATATGGTCATCCTATCCTCTATTGAAATCCAACACATGAGCCATGGGAAAATCCTTTAATATCCAGACCGACCTCTTAGATTACTAATATTTCATTAGGTAATAATCTATACTCATATTATATTATGAAAACTAGATGATTTTAGAAGTTTTTGAGACCTAAGATGAGTTTACTAATATTAGGTTTTGAATAATAAAACCCTTATATCATGGTGTTTGTATGAGGAGAATAGGTTGTGGTGAGAGTAAGTTGACATGTATTTTATGTTTCCATTTTTTTTTATTAAAAAAATCAAGATCAAAGTCATTTAGAATAGAGTTTAGTATGAGGTAATGGTAGTTAATAAGCATAGATATTGATGGGAGAATTTTGGATTTGAGATGTTGAATTTAAAATAGGTTAGAGATAAGTGGACTAAAACATGAAACAACATGTGTAATCATGATTTTATAATGTATATATATGATTAATTTAGATGAGAAAGAAAACTATGTTAGAATACTATTAAATACTCTATATAATATTCACATCTAGAAAGGATGAGTCTGGTCATGTTGTGAGTGTTAAGATAACACCAAAATGGAATCCATGTATTAATATTCATTCTAAAATGAAGACATAAAATATTAAAGGTTGCTGAAGGAAGAGTGAATCAAATTTTTTTTGAAAGTTTTATTTCATGTTTCAAGAATTAAATTTGGTGATGTTCTAAAATGGTCTATCATGAAATAGAAGTCACATAATGATGTAAATCTAGGAGTTTTTAAATTTTAACCATTTTTGAGGTTCCAAGTAGTTATACTAGAAAGGTGTATCTCATGCCACAACACACCTGGATGAGAAGATAATGTATTGTGAATACATTTTTCATGACATAACCGTTTTGATATAATATTATCACATAAATATTTTAGAGATTCAGACTACATTTTTTAGCCATGAAAGTTACATTTTTTGTAAGTGATGAAATAAGATGATCAAGTCATAGTTAATGTCATGTTGTATTGAATGTTTATCATGGTATAGTGAAAGATTTAGTTTTTGAGTGGTTATTAAAAAAATGGCCTTTCATACCATAATGGCATGTTTCATTCAATGATTAATGAAAAATCCATAAATTTAAGTAATGATGATGTGGACTGATTTTTAAATTATGTTCCAATCAAACTCAAACCTCCATGAAAAAAATTATTCCTAAGGGTGTCTAGGAATCCTAGATTGATTGTATTGATATAGAATAAGTGGGAATAGTTTAAGTGAAATTTATCACCAAAAATCATGTAATAATTTAGTTTGAATAAAATAATATGGATGTGGAGAGGAAGTGTATAGTAGAGGGGAAAATAAAAATTGAACAGTTCTCGCTACTATTCTAGTAGAAGAGGAAGAGAAATAAGAATAATAAAAATATGAGATTTCTTATTGTCAAGTAAGAAGAAGAGGAAGATGAAGAAGAAAAATAGTTGGAAGAATCACAATGAAAACTTAATGAAAGTATATATCAGTTGATGATTCAATTTTTGTTAAAATATCATATTATATATCAATTTGTGTGTGTGATAACATTACACAAGTTAGGAGACACATTGTGTATATTGGGTTCAAGAATAATCCCTAATCTTTTGTAATACACCTACTAATTCTAGTATAATGTGTGATAATTGGTATTACTGTATCATTCCAAGGATGTACCAGCTTTATTTAAGTATTGAAACTTGTAAAAATATTATTCATACTCTTTTTATTCCATGAATTGTGTGTAGTTTATGTACAATGATCTTATCATGCACTTTATCATGTGTTGAATGCTTTTTAGAAAGGAAAATTTAAAAATAAGTGAATTAATTGATTCACCCTCTCCTAGTGAATTATCAATTTCTATTAAGTCCATTTTAATTGGTATCAATGCATACATGTTTCCTTTTAAGAAGATGATCTGTTTGAAATTTAAATAGAAAACATTCCACTATGTTTGGAGGTATGATTAAAAATTTATATTGTGATTATGGAAAACATTAACTTAGTAAACACTAAAGAGATTCTAACTTTCATTGGGATGATTTATTATATTTTTAAATATTGGATATGACCATATCTTATATCAGTTAATATATATTAATTTTATGTAACTTCCCGTGGTTTTTTCCTTATACTTAAGGTTCTATGATGATGAAAATTGATAGAAATAATTTAGAGAATGAAATTCATGATTGGAATTCCATTTTATCATATCTTTCAAAAAATGAGTTCCTTAAATTTAAAAGAATGAAAGTGGTGAAGGGAATTTGGGATAAATTTGAAAATATCTATAAATATAATGAGAAAGTGAGGAATACTAAGATAAACATTTATATATTGAAGTATGAGGATCTCAAGAATAATGATAATGAAATATTGGGTGATTTCATCACTAGTTTTAATGAAATTATGAGCACTATCAATTTTTTTAACGAGAAACTGAAAGACTCTATGATTTTAAAAAATATACTATATATCATTTTAGAAAGATTTTATGTGAAGGTTTTTTACTCAAAAACCATGATTCAGATACACTTCCATTGGATGATTTTCACATTATATTAATTACTTATGAAATGAGAAAAGTGACTACTTTCAAGAATAATAGTAGGGATGATAAGGAAATATATTTTAAATATTTTAGGAAATACATGATCAGGAAATATATTTATATATATTAAGAATACTTTTATAAAATATAGGATATTTAAATTGATTTTAACAACCTATTCCATTCATTTCAAAAAGTGTATGAAGAGGTAAAGAAAAGTATTAGAGAAATTTATCCCCAAATTACTTCTATTGGGAAGATATTAAGAATTTTATATAATATTGTATAATATTAAAAGAATATAAATGGTTTGAAGATGTGTATGAGAATCCAACGAGTTCCTCAATGAATAAATATTCATGATTTGATCATTAAAAATTTTCTTCAAAGGGAGATGGTAATAATTTTTTTGAATTTGAAAAGAGAGATTTCTTATCAAATCACGAAGATAATGTAGTAGTGTGGTTGATAAGTAAGATGATAATTATAGTGAAGTTGGTGAAAAAATTATAAATTTTAAGGTTAATAAAGAATAAATTTCCATGGATGAGAGAATAAATTATGGAAGAGAGGTGTAAAATCTAATAGAGTTCATGCTAAAGTAAGAACTCAAAGAATGTATTTCAAATATTTAAAGATTAGAGATATAGAACAAAAATATGAAGAAATATTTTCAATAATCAAGAAAGAATTATTACCCCATAATAAAAATGAGTTAAAGTTTATAAATAAAATAAAAAACTTAAATAAGATACTCACAAAAGATAAGAAATCGAATTTTTACATGGAAGATAAGGACAAAGAAAAGGAGAAAGAGCTTGAAACTATTCAATATAAATTTATGAAAGCAGAGAATGAATTTGAATAGTTAAAATAACAATTTTAAAATTATATTCAATAAGTTTGAAAAATATTCAAGAATAACGTGATTTAAAAACTTGATATGAATACACCGATTAACAAAGTTATTTTTTTTTGAAAATATGATAGTTCCAAGAAATATAAAAATTATCAAAAGGAAAATTTTAAAGAGAAAATAAAAGATACCATTGATTCAATAAATTTGAAAAACATTTAGAATAAAGAAGATATTTTTTAGTGTTTATAATATTTTTTTTGGAAAAATGATCCAAGTTTTATAGTTAAAAAGTAGAACAATAACATGATTCATTTTCCAGACAACAAGCTATGTTTAAAGGGAACTACTTTTTTTATGGTTATTACGAGTATTTTGGAGGATTTTGTAATATATAAAGAAAATATTTATTCAATTATGAACATTTCTATGATCCCGTAGTATTTTAGAGACAAATATTTATTTGGGTTCAACCCACTCAAATTTGTAAAGTTCAGAAACAGTCAAAAAAATTTGGACTTAATTTGAAAAAAAAATCAATCATTGGAAGAAGTTTGTTGAAGTTGTGACCAACTGGGTCACATTTCTGAATATTTTCCCACCATACTACCTGATAAACTAAGTGTCAATTATAATACTCAATAATTATTAGAATAATAAATAAAAAGGAATGGATAAGGTATCATTTATTGAAGTCACACTTAAAGAATATCTAAATGAATGTCCATACATCTTGTACAATGGATGTTCTTCATACATAATAGGAGATTTGATGATATTGAATGATTTTACAAAGTCAAAGGAAGTATTTTTCACCTTTGAAAATGGAAATTCACTCAAAATAAATGGCGTTGGTTCAGTTTTCATTTAAGAAGGAAATCCAAATTCAAAAGAATTAGCCATTCACTAATGGGTTGAAACCCAACTTTTTGAGTATATCTAAACCTTGTGATGAATTAAATTCAGTGTAATTTTAAAAAGAAATTTTTTTAGTTATGATAATGAAAGAAGGATTTATATTTATGAGAGGAGAATGGATAAAAGGAAATTTGTTTTATGTTGGAGATACTAAAAATTCATTCTACTTGAACTTCAAAGAAGAAAATCAATTATGCAATCGAAAACTTATCTACATTGGATAAAGAAAAATGATAAAGTTTGGCCAATTAAATAATAAAAATGATATTTCTATACTTAAGAGAATGACAGAGAAATTGGATGTTATCTACATATGAAAAGGGGAATATTTTAAATTATTCACACTAGAAAGTGGATATTCAAACATCTAACTTATCGAAGCCTATTCGTTGAGATGTTCATGGGTCTATAAGGAAGAAATAAAAAAAATAGAGATTAGTATTTTATGTTCTTTATTGATGAAATCACTCGTATCACATCTATTATGTTTATGAATCACAAGTTGGGGGCCTTGATGATGTTTTCAAATTTTAAGATATGTGTATAAACGAAGTACTAGAGGGATAAGAGTTATAAATACACAAGTGAAAAGTTAAAAGCATTAGTTAAAAATAATGGATTCACTATGAATTTAGTACACCATATACCGCATAAAAAATGATGTTTTTGAAGAAAAAGAGTAGAAGTTTGGTGTAAATGGATCACACCATTTTGGTGGAGCAAGATACAACACAATTTTCTAGGGGAAAGAAATTAATAGAGTGGGTCAAATTGATTTTTTTGTTATTTCGAACCCAATTCATAAATTACAACATATGGTATGTATTATAAGAAGATACCCAACTTGAATTACTTTAGGGTATTTAGAATCCCTTGTATTATCAAGTTGAAAGGTAAAAATATGTGTTATTTTGAAAAAAGAGGAGATGAAGGAGTTTTTCTTGAATATGTTCAAAATACAACAGGATATCATTTATACAATATTTATAAGAGGGGTATTATGGATAGTTATAATGAAAAGGAATTTTAATACTAAATAATTAAAACACGTATCATGAAACAAGTTCTATAAGTGAAGATAATGAAGCATAATTGGTTGACAAGAAGGATTAAGAATCAAGAAAGGATATCAATTAAAAATAATTGAAGGTTTAATATAATTATTAAAATATTTATAGTTATGAATAAAAACCTTTCTCAACTCATCTAAGTTTGAAAATATAGGTGGAGGTCAAAGACAGCTGATTTAATCTAGGATATCATTGAAGAAAATAATACACACCTCATTATTTTCTTAAGTTGAACCAAAGGATGTGAAATAAGATTGAGATAATTAAGAGTTCATAAATTATTTAATGATTTCAATCGGATTGATAGTAATTATTATTGGTTTTTTTTGTGTGTAAATGTGATCAGGTTGTCTGATGCTCAAAATTATATTTTCATATTTTTACTAGAATTTCTATTTTATAATAGGAACCCTTGGTCATCTCTCAATATATAAGTTGATCATTAATTTAAGTTGATTATGTTTTTATGAAATATATAATATATAAATAGTTTGGGTGATATATCATTTAAAAAAAATTGAAACTATATTACTAATTGACAGAAACTGGTTGGATTTTTTTTGATCAACTCGGGTGAGTGTCCCTTGATACTCAACCGTCATAAAATTCAAGGGAAATTTGAAGGGTAATTTTTTATTTTATTTATACATACTAAAACTAGTATGTTATGTGAGTTATTACTAGGTTAAAACCTATATCTTGATCAATCAATGGAAGTGATTACTGAAGATCACTCAAAATCTATAAAACTATTTTGATATAAGAACCAAAATCAATGAAGGAATCACATAAACAAGGATATGGGATGAAAAATTTTGGGTCTTTGTTATAATTTTTATAAAGAAAAAAACATTCATATTCAAGGGTTATAACTTCTAGATTTCATCAATTTATGAAATCCATAAGCACACTCATTAAATAGAAGGGGTGTGAAAAGATGACAATATGCTCAAATCATCACAAGATCTGAGTTATGGATGAAATCAGGAAGATTCATGAACATTTTATTTATATTTTTTCATACTAGTATAAATATAATAAAAACTAAGAAATTAATAAAAATAGAAAGAAAACTTAAAAATCAGTTACCTTCCAATGATAATAAATGTGGATCTTGGGATAACAACAAAGAACACCCCTAGAATGATCAATAAGAGGTTTCAAAGTACTTGATGGGGAAGAGGATGAAAACTTACCCTCAGATGCTCCAACCTTTCCAATTATACATGGAGTTATTTTAACGGGAAATTTGGAAATTTAGTTTCATGAAAAGTCAATGGTCTATGGGTGTAGGTGACCTGTTCATGATATATTTTTCCACACAATTGATTCAATGAGATTACTAATAAAAACATGTGAAATAGACTTGAAATTTTATTTAAATACTAAACTTTGAGTTATAAATTCAAATCCTTCTGAATATTCCCAATAGGATTCTCCAAGACCGAGTTATGTACCAATCACTACTGTTAGGTATAATATATTTGAACCATAATTTATGAACATTTTGGTCCTCTTTTGGGTTGCTTATATTTAGATTCAGTATTTTCTACAGCTAGATGAATGAAATCCCCATGATTATAAAATCTAAAAAAATGATTTTTCACATTTATATGAGTGTATGCAATGTTTTATGAAAAATAGTGAAATGAAATCAAATTTTGAAATTGTGTAATTACATATTTTTAATCCTGTTTTTCAACAAATTAATTCAAAATATACATTAAGTAAAAAATATTAAATAATGAAATATGAAAACCCATAAAAATTAAATTCATATGTATAATGGTGTTAATATATGATATATCCATGTGCGATAACACCCCCACACCTAAAACATTATACTCCCTGACATTGTCTGTTATCCTAATAAAGTCCCATTCCAAAATAAATTGTTAGAAAACATTCAAGATTATTTTGAAATAAAATATATCATGTCTAGTTTATGAAATAAATTTTCCTATCATTTTTCTTCTCTCACATTCAAATTTTTTCAAATTCATTTGATCACACATACAACATGTTGCAACATACCTTACCTCGAAAATTTCCCTCTTCACTCTAGGATTGTATGAAAGTGGAGTTATGATCATTTCTATGAGTTCATGTGATATTAAATTATTCTTTATGATATCCCAAGTTATTTACCATTTGAAAATAGTGTTCTAATCAAGAGTAATTTCAATAGGTTTTTATGAGGTTTAAGGTTTGTTTGGTTTTGATATTTTTAAAAAATACAAGGTAGAAGAGGAGTGTTTAATCTCTAAAGTACAAAGCATGTGAAAATTTTACAAGTGTTAACAATTAATTTACTCACTCAACCCATCAAAAATTATATGAATTACAACACACTATCCCTTTTTTCCTTTTGTGTGGGTCACAACTAATCATTGAATAATAATGAGTAAACTTCTTCTTTTATAAATTTTTCTTTCTTTTTTTTTGTTTATTTTTTTCAATTTACAAATCTATTTTTCTTTATATGAAATTTTATTTGAAGATAAATAGGGAAACATGTATAAAATATTGACATAATATGGATTGGGAACACACTACCTAAAAAAATGTTGGTAGACTTTCATTTTACCCATCAAATGAATATTTCCTTAGAATTACCACAGAAACATCCCCTCCCCACACTTTCTAAAAATTAAACAATAATATATGGAATATATGGGTAGGTAGGGATAAATTATATTGAAATGTGACTACCTAATTGGTATTTTTTGGTGTCTAAAGCTTAATAAGGGTTATATTCAAAGGTTGATCGAAATTGGAGTTACTAGTTCAAAGGGGTTTTCAATTGAATGATGGCATCTATCATGAGTGACAAAAACTATAATCATATGGATTAAAATAGAGTCAAGGAAATTTATAGTTTCTATACATGACTCAAGAATCTCAAGAAAGCGATTAAAATGAATAATATACAATAAATGTCTTATAATGTCTCTCAGGTAAGTGATTTAAAATATTAGTTAATAGTAATGAGTCATGGGTATCAACAATCCATTAAAATATTTGGAATGATTTGAAAATAAAAAATCTATAAAAAGATTCCATATTAATATTCATTTGAAATCATATTTACAAAAATAAAGTGTTAGGTCCACTAGGTTAGATACCCTGGGAGGGTGGTGAATCAGGGTTTGACAGATTAAAACAACTGCCCCTACTGATCTCGTCTCACTGTTAAGAAAGACTCTATTCTCTCTCTTTCATGTAGCATAATATAAACAAAAACTAATGCATGCACATGACACATTGATTTTTACTTGGTTCAACCTCATTGGGATACGTCCAAGGAATATACACTGGCAATGTGCCGATGTACCAAATCCACTAAAAGAACACTGCTATTTAAAAAGTTCAGGATAAATCCCTTGTATTCCCAGGCTCACTACCTTTATAATGTTTAGGGTCAGTGCATTGCTTTCCCAAGGGCCACTCCCTGTTTATCTCTCTCTAGCTCACTGCCAGTGGAGAGGATCACCTTATTCATCTTCCTTTGCTCACTAATTTGGAAAGGATATACTAACATTTTATAGACCTATAAGTCTCTTCATTATCACTAATGAATGCATCCTCTATTGTATTCAGATGCTCTGTTGAAGTCTGACTTTCACCCATAGATGAATCTCACTTTGCACCGAAGGTATCAGGCAATCTTCCAGCTTTTGCGCAGCCCTAAAATGACTGGCGTGCTTCAATCATACCTGGACCGCTTCTCTAAGCCGACACGCAAGTACCGACACGAAATTTCAAACCATCATGAAAGTTCACCTCAACCACTTGCATGGAACTCGCTTCTTAAACTCCAAACTTGCATGACTCACACCTTTTTATGCGCAAACCAATTTTGGCACACAGCTATCAACTGTAATGCTTCTTCAAATCCTGGCACGCAAGTGTCACCAAAACACCTATGTGACACCCCCTTATTCAACTCTAAACTTGGGTGACTCATTCCCTTTCTCAACCAAACCACTTTGGGAACACAACTATCAACTGGCGCACAACTTCTGAATATCTTTACACCAGCGCGACCACACCACCACTTGCATGACCACAACACCTGCACGGCGGGAGCTCTGATTTTCTCTAAGTGTTGAACTATCTACCTAATGAGGAGGGGTAGACCTCTATTTATAGGCATTTGGACACCCTGAGTGTCGACGTGAAATTATCCTCTTGGTGTGCAAGTCCAACCGCCCTAGTCTCTGCCGTGCTAGTCACTTGCGCGACCAAACCCAAAACTTGAGAACCCCTTTTTCCTTGGACATATTTTGATGTTCTAATCTTGAAAAACATATGGCGATCAAGTTTCAACACCTCCAAGACACCAGAGCACAAGTACATTTTCCAAAAACACTTTTCTCTATTTGTCGATTTTAAGGTCCAAAAATTTGGAAAACAATAGAAAATAGCACCACCTTGTATCTACTCTTTTTGAATAGCCTCCAGATCCACAATTCCTTTGTCTAAGTTCTTAAATCAACTGTGGATCATTAACAAAATCCCTTGAACTGACATGCCACTATGAAATCCCCTTTGTCAACAAAAGTTTTTGTCATGGTTTGCTTTGTCAACAAACACAACACAAAGGCCCACTTTGACAACAAACACAATAACCTAAAAAATGCTTCAATGATACCTTGAGATATTTTTTCCCAACATAATGGAAATATCCACAAAATTGACTCAATATTGAAAAATTATTTTGTATATTCAATTTAGGATCGATTTTTATCTAAAAACACTAAATAATGAAAAATAAATTAAAAAATAAAAAAACAATGTTTTTTTGATTAAATTTTTTTCTTTGGAGTTTTCTAAATATAATAATACGCTTCATATGAAATAAAATAAAATACATGTATTTTTTTGAATTTAAATTTTAACTATCCTATTTCATCCTTCCCCACACCTAAAAATTAAATTATCATAAATTTAAGAAAGTTAAATAAATAGATAAATAAACAAAGACAGGAAGAAGTGACAAACTGCTAGGTGGTGTCATATGTGACACATATCAGTTGGATTTCCTCCACCAGATTATTTTTAAAATCATAATATAAGTGTCTAATTCTCTATATATTTATGTTAATCCTTTGTCCACTCTTCTCATGAAAAAGTTATATTACTCGATAAGGGTGAACATTTGTAATAATATGAAGACTAAGCCATCAAAAACAAAGACTATCTGAATGGATTTTTATCTTGGAATTGTAAATGAGGAACTTATCACAAATATGAAACTTCCATTTATGAATCATATCATCATGGATATCCTTTGTCTTCTCTTTATATATCTGGGATTTTTCAATGCATCATGCCTAATCACTTCCAACTTTCAAATCTGAAACCTCTTATTCTCACCTACATCTAATAGATTCATATCAAATTTTTTAACAACCCAATATGTTTGGTGACCTAACTCTATAGGGAGGTGAAAAACATTTTAAAACACAATCATATATAGTGATAGTCTGATTGGGGTTTTAAAAGATGTAAGGCATGACCAAAGTGCATCATCCAAGTGAAAATTCCAATCTTTTATATTGGGTTATACTATTTATTCCAAGATTCTATTAACTTATTGATTTGAAATTTATTATTTTCTATCATTTTTTGGGTGATATTTAGTGGATAGTTTATAAAAAACCCCATACTTATAGATTTTTTTTAATATTTTTATTAAAAAAATGTGATTCATGATCATTAATAATGAATCTTGAAAAATTAAACTTGCTAAAAATACGAGATCTCACAAAATTGTTAACCACTAGAGTGTAATCGGTACTAGTATCCTTTGATTCAACCCATTTAGATACATATTAAAAAACAAAAAAGATTTATAAAAATCCAAAAAAAATTAAAAATTTCCCATGAAGTCATTTCCCCATGAAATGAAGATCTCACAAAAATAACATAGGTTGTTGGGCCATTTCATTCCTTTTACTGATATTCCTTGTCAATTGGCAGTGTTTGAATGAATTAAAAAACATTTTCAAATATATATATATATATATATATATATATATATAATTTTATCTAATAAATTCTCGATTGAAGAGAATTTTTAGCTGTATGTTGAGATCCAAAGTGGGCCCCATAAGATAAAGAGAGGAAGAATATCAAAATAGAGGTTAACTCATGGTCGAGGAAACATCTATGAACAAACTAGTCATTGTAAATTCTTGACAAGTATGGTTCATCCCAAATGTACCTTCATGAACCATGCTTAATTATCTGGGATAGTGAAGTGATAAAATCTATGTGGACCCCATATGCTACCAAAATTTTCACAATGTCAGTATACCAAGGGGTAGGGTCCACAACATCTCAAAGGTACTCATCAGAGAATAATTCTATAATGGGGAGGGATGAATTAACATGGTGGTCCAATGATGGGTAAATTCTACTAATGTGTTCTACTACCAGATTTTACACTCCTATATTATCTCAAATCTCTTGCTCAAACTCTTAGAGAAGAAGAATCCACTATATAAGGTGGGGCTTAGATTTATATTTCTTAAGGAGAAACAAAAGGAAAAAAATGATTAAAAAATGCAAGTACTTTTGACCCAAGATGATATGAATTGAATTTTTCTAAGTCAAAAACAATATAAATAAGTTATTTTTCAGTAGTTATGTAGTTTTACTAGGCAAGTTTAATGATACGTGAGGTATACACAATTCCATGAAGATCCCTCTTAAAATATTATGATAAAACTATCCCAACTAAAAATCCAGATGCATCAAAAATAATTTTTAAGGGGAGATCGAACCCTTGTGGTTGGATGATGGTAGGTGAAGTGGGATTCATTTTAGTGAATTAAATGAATCCTCCCATTTTTTATAAAAAAAACTCAAAATAGTTTTATAATAATCATGATAATGTAAGTGTGATATTACTGAAGTTTTTAATGAATTAGTGGTAAAAACCAGCATGAACCAAGAAAGATTACACCTCATGAACAAATTTTGGAAATGGAAGGGAGAAAATTATTTTAATTTTTTATCTATCAATTGGAATCCCCTTACTTAAAATAACATGCCCAAGAACTATCCCCTCCTCTACCATGAAATTAAAGTTATCATAATTTAGTATGAGATATTGTTCAATGAAATGTAGGAGGACATAACCTAGGTGTGTAAAAAAACCGTCAAATTAATATCTAGATACTATGAAATAATCCATAAAAAATTACATATAATTATTAAGGTACTAAAAAAATATACTCAACATACAATACTGAAAAGTAACCGGAGAATTATAGAGGCCAAATTGAATCCTCTTGTATGAAAATGTTCAAAATAGAGAGGTAAATGTTTTCTTTTCTTGATCCTTATAGGCTATATGAATTTTAAAATAACCCAAATATCCATTAAGGTAAAAATAATGGGACTTTCCTATCAATATTTCTTATATTCGGTTAGTGAAATGTAGAATAAAGTGTTCCTTTCACATCGCTTGATTTAGTTGAAAATAGTCAATATAGTCTCGCCAACTATTTTTCACATGTGTTAAAACCAATTTATTCATTTCATTTGACACTACTATTTTTTTAGTTTTTAGAGATAATTTGCACTAGTATAACACATTTACTATCAGATATAGGATAAATGATCCAAACAACAAGTAATTTACTAACTTAAAATTTTACAACTTCAAAGAGGGGTGGATATGACTGGCATTAATATTTCTTTATGGGATTATCATCATCATATAAAAGTATATGGTGCATGAAAATAGATGAGATAATCCCAGAAATATCATCCATTGTCCATCAAATCTCTATGTTACACTCTCTAAAAAGGTTGAATAGTTTTGATTCTTATTTTGGAGATAGGTTATTGGAAATAATAATTAAAAATTATTCAATACTCATAAGATAAGATTATTTTAATTTAGAGGGAAGTGGATTTAATTACAACATCAGTGGTTTTTGTGTTATGGGAAGTGATTTAGGGGGTGTGAGTTCCATGAAACTATCTATATTCTTATGTTTATTATCTATATAAAGAGAATAAATGGAAATGTGATTTTTAGAATCCATGATGGTCATGTGTACCTAAAAATTAGTACACTAATAAATAAAAACCAAAAGATCAAAAATTTTCAAACCCATTGAGCACTCAGTATATGAATTACTACCCAAATCATCAAATTATGAAGAAGGGGAAAATGAATTAGAGCATAGGCTGAGGAAGATGAGAATATTCACTCTCACAAGGACATCCTAAGTTACTTTTTTTGGGAGAGTAATAATTAGGTTGGAAAGTTTCATGATGATTCACATTTTTTGATGCTCTCCAACCTGTAGAGAATATAAATAGAGTGAGGAATAACATTAATTCAAACACCAAAATAAGGAATTACATCACAAAATGTATCACCTATGGTGAAAGGTATCGTAAAAGTAATAAGATCCTTTATTTGGCTGGAATATATGGATGTATGAAATCCAAGATATTACTTCCACGGTTGACTCTCCCATCCTATTTAGTCTCTATATATGGGTTAAAATTATTTAAGAAATTTAGAATAACAAGAAATTTGTTGAACTGTATCCAATAGAAGAATGTTAACTTGAAACTTTTAAATGTATCCATGATCTCTTTTTTAATTTTATTATTAATTTTTTTGTAGTATTAAGAGAGTCTTTAGGAAAATATAATAGTAATGGATTGTTTAGGGGAATCATTAATTATATTTTTTTCCATTTTTGTTTTGTTTTTCTTCACATAAATATTTTGGGGGTAGAGATGGAGAGTTTTAAAGAGGAGGACATACCTATTTATTTATTTGAATTTTAAAGTTATTTACCACTATAAAAAGTGATATCACATACATTCCCACTATCATTGGTATTAGTAATAGGTTATTATGGACGTTTTCTAGAACCTTGTATCATTATCTCATCGATGGTGTTTTCTAGTTATCCCATTTGAACTCGTAAGTCTTGAATAGACGATTGTGTGGTCTGTTGGAACTTGAGGTTCTAGGATTCCATTTACTTCACCATACCATTGATTCTTGGTTCAAATTTTGGAGGAGGGGGGTTATTTTGAGAAGGTGAAGGATAATAAGAAAGCATTCCTTATCTTTATTGATATAAGTTCTGTTTGGGGTATCTTGAGTTTATTATTTTACAGTATCATGGTTATGATTTACACTTGGGTTTTATATTTATCCTAAAGTTATATTAATTTAAGGGAGGTGTTTGATGAAAAATACACTCATTTAATACTTCGGTATAAGACTCAGATGAATCTTGAAGTTGGGGGAACGGATTAGATAAATGAGTGTTATTAGAAACAAAAACCACAATGTAATGGAACAAGTGGAGAGTGTGAATTACCTTGATCTTGAGATAATTATCTTATAAGGGTATGTATATTATCAAGTTTATTAATTATCTTTTTTTATAGGGATGAATGTCTTACCTCATAAACTCATCATGCAGGTGAAATTTCTTTTTTACCAAATTGATGTGAATTTTGAGAAATGTTAGACATTAAGTCATGACAAGTGGTATGGTTTTATCTACTTGGGAACCATCAAATGCAATATAAATCATTAAAAATCCATGTGGACAATTACCAAATATAATTATTGGATTACAAATTGTTCACTAATTTTGTGGTGGGGGAAACTTGAGCAAAGTATTTTGAATCACTTCCAATATTCATGAAGGGTCTCTCCTTGTGATTTCATAATTCAAAAAAATTATTTTCATATGGATGTATTTTGAGAGGAAGGGGATAAATTCTCTAGAAAGAGTTGTTTAAGGCCATTACATCCCTCAATTATGGCAGGAATATAGTATATATATTATATGGATACACCATCAAGGGAGAAAGGGATGGACCTAATCTTTATGAGGACCTTAGTCACATTTTGGGGTTACATGGTGGAAAAACAAATATGAAAATCCTTGAGATATTTGTGAGGGTCCTCACTAGGAATACCATGGGATTTAAGAAGGAGGTTTATGAGGCCTAATCTCAACTCAAATTTGGTTGCTTCCTTAGGATATTGGATGTACATTGGTTGGTAATCCATATCAGGGGTGGTCATTTCATTTAAGTTTTGATTATTTCTAGCCATGTTTTTTGGGGTTTTATTTGGATAAATATTATATTATTTTAGAAACAATCAAAGTCACAAAATAGGATCCTTAGTGTTATGAGCTTTACCTACTCTAGAAGACATAATTTTTGTTTGGAGTGTCTTTTCAATTTATGGGTCAATTTCAAGAAATTTTTTTCCAGATATTGTCATGAAACAATGATGTCCAATTTATGTTTTTTTATTTTTTTGATTTAGGAATAATGAAAGGAAGAAATAAATAAAAATTTATAACAAACAAAATAAAAAAATAAGAGTTATATAAAAACCTATTTTAAGAAATAAGATAAAAGAGATAAGAAGAGAGAGAGAGAAAACACAGAAAATAAAATAAAAAAAATAACTAAAAGGGAGGAGGTAATGGAATTATTAAGAAATAAATAATAAAAAAATAAAATTAAAAATTATCTTGTCTTCACAATAGTGGTTCCAAAATTATATCGCATTGTTGAGCGCATCAAATTAGATATTTATATTTTTACTATAATTTTTATAATGCAGTAGGAACACTCAGTCATCTCTCGATAGAGCCTTAGAAAATAAATTTATGTTGAATATGTTTTTTTTAAAATATAATTTTATAAATATTTTAGAGGATTTATTATTTAAAAAATAATAATAACTATGTTACTAAGTGAGATAAACTAGTTAGAGAAATCACGATTAACCTGCTGAGTGTCCCTTAATGCTGAACAATCATCTTTCTTGAAGGTAATGAGAAAGATCCTTTATTACATGATTTATACATACTGAAATTGGTATTGTATGTGAGTTGTTACTAGGTTAACACATAGGATTTTATTGATTAATGATATTGATTACCGGTGACCGCTCAAAATCAATAAAATTATGTCGATGTAAGAACCTACTCAATTAAGAAATCACATAAACAAGGTGATGAGATGAATAGATTTGGGTCGATGTTATAAATGTTATCAGCGCATAAAAGGCATAATCATGGGTTCTATCTTCTATATTTCATCAACCGATGAAATCCATAAGCTCACTCATGAAAGAGAAGGTGTGAGAAAATAGGAAAAACACTCAAATTATCATAAGATCTGGGTTATGCATGAAATCCTAAGGATTCATGTTTTTTTATTGGATTATAATATAATAAATAGAAAAAAACGTTATAAATTAGGAAAATAGAAAAAACATAAAAATTCAATTACCATCCAATGATTACAAAAATAGAGCCCGAGATTACAGAAAACGACACATCTATATTTATTACTAAGAGGTTTATAAGTACATGATGAGGATGAGGGTGAAATTTATGAATAAATCCCTAAAATTTTACTCATCCTTACCCATGGATGTGATGACCTTAAAATTATCCATGGAGTGCTTTTAAATATAAATTTGGAAATTTAGGTTCATGAAAAGTCAATGGTTTATTGGTGTAAGTGAGATGTTCAGGAAATATTTTTATACCCTATTGATTTAACTTAATAACAATAAAAACACATTAAATTAGCTTGAAATTTGGTGGAAATATTCACCTTGAAGTTATCCATTCATATACTTTGGAATCATCCCAAAAGAATTATCCAAAAACGAGTTGTGGACTAACTGCTATAGGTAGGTCCAATCTGTCTTGCCTTGAATTTCTTGATTTTAAGAGCCTTTTTCGGCTCTTATGACCAGATAAAACATTTGGTCCATTTGTATTAATTGAATCCCCATGATCATAGAATCCAAAAAAAAATTAATTTTTAAATTTATATGAATGTATATAATTTTACATAAAAAACAGTGATCTGCTATCAAATTGGTCCATTGTGTAATTATATATATTTTATCATGTTTTCAACACATGAATTAAAAATATACATTAAGTGAAAATGGATTTAATAATAGAATTATAAAACCCATAATAAATTAAATTCATATGTATATGGGTGATAATATACAATATATCTCTATGTGATAAAAAGTATATCCACTAGTGTAAGGAATTTATTTTAATGAATCTTTTACAATAGTTTATAGGATTGAAAAAACTAATATTTTTCTTACTAATACCACACAAAGAAGATAAATATCATTCAAATGGATTCAAATGAATCCTTCCTCTATTAGAATTTATAGAGGAAGTCTATATTGAGAAACCATATAAATTATTTATTGAATAAAATAGAGGATATGTTTTCTTATTAAAAAAGGAACTGTATAGATTAATAAAATCCCCAAGGGAATGGAACTCAAAACCAAATTTATTCTTGAAGGTACTAAATTTCATGAATGGAAGAGTGGAAAACAAATTCTACACCAAACAAATGAATTTTTTGTTTTTATTATTTATGTGGAAAATATTATCTTTGTTGGAAATAAAGAATGTGTTTGTGATGAGTATAATTTAAATTTAAAGAATATATTTGAGATTTCAATGAATGTAGAGATGTTATATTTATTGGGTTTTCAAAAATCTCAAGATAAGGTTCATATATTTTTTATCACAAGAGATGTTTTTATGAGAACATTTGAAGATATTTTTACTGGAGTTTTAAAAGATAGTTTCTACTCTAATTTTAGTGGAGACTAATCTTTCAAAGAATGAATATTGAAAAAAAGTTGATTTGAGAGGGTTAATTTTTTTTATTAGAAGTATTTTCTAATTGACATATTAAATATTTGATCTAATATATACTATTACACATTGTTCCATATTTCAAAATGTGCCTAAATAATTATATCTTAATGATTTCAGGAGAATTATTAGTTTTTTTAAAAGAATGGTGAATTATGATTTTAAATATAACAAGAAAGGAAATTATAATCTCTTTGGATATACAGATATTGATTGGGATAGAAATCTGGATGATAGAAAATCAACATATGGTGGAATTTTCTTCCTTGGAGAAAAGTGTGGAAATAAAACAAAAATAAAATTTTTTTTGCCCTTGAGTACTGTGGAGTGTAGTATGTAATTGCAACTCATGTAACAACCCACATAATGCAGGTGAAAACTCAATGGGAGATCTCAACGTGGATATGAATTTTCTATTACTCACGGGATGTGATAATGAAAGTTCTATAAAATTTTCAATAAATCCAGTAAAAAATTCATTATAAAATCACATTGATATAAACTATCTCTTAACTAAGGATTTAGTAGAGTAAGGAAAGAGGAAGTTAGAAGTATTTACATCTAAGGAGAACATTGGTGATTTTTTCTCTTAGCTGTTGTTGGGATATCATTTCCGAATTTGTGGTTAATCATGGGAGTCTGATCTCAATCTGCTCAAGGATAAGGTATGGTGATTCCATACTCTCTCTATCTCTTGTTATTTGGGTATTTTTTATAAAATGGGGATAAAAAAACTGAAATATCTCATAGAAAACATTAATTCAAATAATACACCTTTCCTTTAGAGGAGAACATATTTTGGGGGAGTTGGTTCTAGGGAAAAATATGTGAAGTTTTAAGGTGTGCATGTGAGATTTTTGAACAATTTTAACATGTTTTTTTGATAATTTATATAGAAATTTATGTTTATATAGGTTCAAATAATAGTTTTTGTGATGTAAAAAAAGGGTTTTTTATAAATTTAATCTTAACCAATTATAATTACTATGAAGTAGTGGGAGATAGATATAAGTAACTTTAATTGAATTCATGATATTATTATTCAATGTTCTTATTTTCTACAAACAATTTTCTCACATAGTCTTATAATTAATTAATGATGATTCATTTTTACATGAGTTGAGTTTGGAAAGCAAATTATGTTTAATAGTTGACAATAAAAATAAAAATTAAGAGTTTTTTGTGACCAAGAGATAGTTTTTAATATTTTTGAGACCCAGGGGGATTTTTTTGAGATCAGTATATAGAATAATAAACCCCTATATTTATGGTGTTTCTATAGGGAGAAAAAAATTAGGAGAGATTTATTGGATATGGTTTTTGTGTTTTTTTGTTGTTAATGAGCAATTCATGTTCAAACTCACATAAAATTGTGTTTTGTGTGAGGTAAAGTCTATTTTGAAGTCTGTATGTGGATGAAAGAAGTTTAAAGTCGAGATTTTGATGTTTGGAAGCGTTTATAGAGTGTTAGACTAAATTACACCCCAATATGTGTAATCAGACTATGAAAGTATATGTTTGGTTAATTCAAATGAGGATAAACTCCACATAAGGTTAACCCTTATATAAATATTCTACATAAGATTCATTTATAGAGAGGATGACTTTAGTCACACCATGAGTGTTCTAATCACACTATAATGGGAGCTATATAAGAATGAGTCATTCTAAAATGAAACTATATAAGATTAAAGGTTACAGAAATAAGAGTGAATCACTCCACAATTGAAAGGATCGTGTTGCGGTTAAAGAATTTAATTTTAAATGTTTATCACAGGTCTATAACAACATTAAAACCATAAAATTCTACAAATACAAAAGTTTTTATGTTTTAACTATCTTGGGAGGTTATGGGGAGTCATTCCAAAAATGTGTATTTCACTCTACAACACATCTAGATGATAAGATGATGCACCATAAAGGTAGTTATTGAATCATAGATATTCTTATGTTACATTATGATGGGAACGTTTTATAGAATCATTACCTAGTTTTTGGCCACAAAATTTAGGTTTTTCTCAATAATTGAAGGAATATTATTATAACTATACAATGAAAGTTGATTTCACTATAGTGGAAGAGGCAGTTTTCAAGTGGTTATTAAAAAATTGGCTAGTCATACTACAATGAAATGTTTTAAGAAGTACTCAAAGAAAATTATAGTAATTTGAGTTATTCTGATTTATCCTAATTTTTTCTTCAAGGGATAATAAAACTTTAACCTACAAGAACAAAAATTATATTAAAGGGTGGCTAGGTTTCCTAGATTGATCGAACTGATAGTATATAATTAAGAATGGTTGAAGTATAAGTTGTCAGCTAATTTTTTTGAGAATTTAGTTTGAATGAAATAGTATGGATATATAGAGAAAGTGGATAGTATATGGGAGAATAAGAAGAGAAGAGTTCTTTTCTCTATGAATGTATAAGAGGAGGAGGAGGGGGAAGAATTAAAAGAGTAAAAAGAACACTGATAACTTGATGGAAGAAAATCTCATTTGAAGACTCTCTTGTTATTAATATCCTGGATTATATATCTCTTTTTGTGTGTGATATCATGACACATGTTGGGATAAACATTGTGTATCATGTGTTCAAGTATATCTAAGATTAGTTATAATACACATGGATATTCTAATGGAATGTGTTATTAATGGTTTTACCATATCATTCCAAGGATGAAACTTCTCATTTTGAGTAGCGAACCTTAAAAAATCTAGTGTTTTTTCTATGTTCATGACTTAGAGTCTGTATGTTATATGTAGTGTTATTTTAATAAAATTTAACTATATTTGATATTTTTTAGAATGATAAATATAAAAATATGTGAATTCACTGATTCACCTCTCCTATTAGTCAATCATCACTGTCTATGAGGGACACTTTAGATTCATCTGAGTTCCCATGGACCTTTTAAATCCTTACTATTATCTCATTGTAAAATGGGAATCTTGACTAAATAAAATTATTGTAATTATCCATTTAAGGTACAAAATATTCCACACACAAAACTTTCCCAACTCATCTATCAACCAAGACTCTCGAATATGAAATAAACAAGAGTCATTCACCATTCGATCAATGAAAAAACACATAACATCATAACCCCTAAACAACCTTGGAATACCTGTAAAAAGTCCATGGTCACCCTATCTATAAGGACCCGACCCTAGTTTCCTAAAGCTGGTGCCTTAATTTATTACATTGTCATATAAAAAGGAATATGCATCCTAATGGAACAAGTATTTTAGTAGATTTTCGAAACAATACACATAAATAAGTTGAACATTACATATTGAAATGAAAACAACACTAATTTAATCCATTAGAAACATCCATGCCTCCTAGATTATGCTTGAAAGTCATTTATAATTTACTTATACATATACTGAGAAAATTAAAGATAAGAAAGTGGTGATCTAAGATACTTATTAAGAGTAAGAAATATAGTGGAAGATAACAAAAATATTAGAAATGGTGAATAATTGAAAACACATGTCTTTAAAAATAAATTTGAACATAATATGGTAGGAATATGAGCTGAGTAAATATTTCTATAAAATAAACATGAGTATTATACTAGTAGAATAACCACTTGATATTTCAATTAATAGATTAATAATGAGGGAAGTGAATATGGATAAAATTATGAAACATTTTGTTAAGGCCTCAACCAAGATGTCTAAAAATGATTTAGGCCTCGACCAAATCCCTATATCACATTGGGAAAGGCCTCGACCAATTCCACATCTATTTGTTTCATGAGACCTACCGATGAATCGAGGAGCTATAGAGGTCCCCAAACATCACATAATAAGTCCAATTAATTAACCATATTATTAGGGATAAAAATAAACAACACATATATTCATATTGAAACTATTATATGAAATGTAACTAACTTTCCCCAATCATTGAACGTAAAACACTAACCATTCCGAGTAATATGGTGAATGGTTTTAGGATAGATCGTCGAAAATAAAATTAGAAATAAACTATTAAATAAAATATGGTATATGACAACATAAATGATTAAACCCAATAATACATAAGAATCAACAAGAGTGTTGAATTAGATGAAAATACTCTTATAAAATCATTAATCAATTCTTGAGATAAATACTCTTTTATTTTGAAATTCTTTTGGAAAAATCCTTGTTTAAAACCATAAGTAAAGTAAGGTAGTATTTTAATAATTAAATTATTTATTTTATAAAGATAATGGTTTCCAAAAAAAGATTATAGAGTTCCCTTGAAAATAGATAAGAATTTGAGAAATTCCCTTGAATTGGGCTTGTATTTCTGAAATAGTTTTGAAATTTTCTTTGAAAACATGTAACTATACATAAAATAAGGAAGGATTATGGTTGGTGTACATATATAGAATACTAAAAAATAATTTATTGTGAGTACATAATAATACATATGAATTTCATTGAGGTAATTATAAAATGGAAGTAACCCAAATGAAAATGGATGTTCGGGTGGAAAACCCTTACCTTAAGTTTGAATGTGTTCCACTCTTGAACTTAAGGTCATGGAATATGAAATTATAATTATTAATAAATTATTTCATAACCTTATAGACATGTATTTAGATTATAATAATTTCTTTTAGTTCATTTTTTTCTTATTGATAAGTTATTATATTGAATTCCGTCATTCCAGGGTGTTTGTTTTCGTGATTTTCATAATAAGTTCACTTGTTTTTATGTAAAGGAATTCACGTGTAATGATTGTAAATATACATAATTGAAATTTAATATTATTTATAAACATAAATAATAGTTAATTTTCATTTATATAATTTGGTTACATGGAAAAATGATGAATCACTAGATGATAACCACTTTGATTATTTGGCGGTATTTGGATTATTATGAGCTAGTATTGTAATATAAATTAATAATATGTACATATAATGGTTCATGAATATTAATTAGGTTATAATACATATATTATAGTCTGTTTAAACCATATGAAAGGTTTTATGACCAGTAATGAAGGAGAAAATGAAGAACAAAACTTTGTCATCTATGAAGGTTATAAATTGGAACCTCATGGATGTTGATTTCATTTATAAAAATAAAAAGGAGAAAGTAAGAATATTGATGAGGATTATTCCATTCACATGATATAATTAAATTATATAGATTATAATATAACTATCATGTTCATTTGTTCATAGTAGGAGAGGAGAGAAAAATAAAAGAGATGAACTTGAAAATAAAAGAAAAGTTGAGAGACCCCTTATGAAAATTCGGCAGCCTAACAACGTCACTTAAAATTTAATAAAATGAATTGATGAGAGAAAAATAGTATCTAATAATATTGAACTAAAAATTACATTAATAGGAATACATAATATCATACCCCCACATATGAGAATGTAAATTCAAAGAGATAACATAAAAGAAGTGTCGACTAAAAGAGGAGGATGAATGATTCTTTTACCTCGTAGAGTTACTCCTAGAACTTGAAACTTGGGACCTTGAGGGATTAAAGAAACCTTGGGAGGAATTTTGGGGAGGTAAAAAACCAGATCTTCAAGGGTGATGAATTTTTAATGAAATAAAACGAATGGATGAGTAGGTATTTATAGTAAAAGATAATTTTTTTTATTAATTTAAACAAGCACCTCGTTAGTGGTTTCTTGTAAAACCATGGGCTTTCCCATGGTATTTTCCCATGGTATTATCCAATTGGGACAAATAATATCTTATTGTACTTTAAAAAAGTAGACCATAATTTTTTATTAATTATTACATCATTATGATTTCATCAAATACACCGAAAACTCAAAACTGTATTTTTACTATTCATGAAAAATTCAAGTATTTTAGAAAAATACAAAAAATTCACCCCTACCATTTTTTGACGTGTAGAATTAAAAAATGAACTCCATTTTTCAAAAATAATTTTCTAAATATTATTAATTTAATTTTTAAATAAAATTATAGTTAATTTGAAAAATAAAAATCTTAAAGGTATAATTAGTTTTATATCACATTGAAAAATTAATTAAGATCTAATTATATTATTACCTTAATAAAATAAAATAAAATAATTATTTACTATTCATAAGGGTCATATTACTATTCATTTTACTATTTATAAGGGTATGTTACTATTCACAAAAGAATCAAGTTTTTTCTATCAGACTCCAAATGACTTACTGGTCACAACTCTATATAAACGCTTTTTGAAATTCCAAACACAATAGAGGAAAAGTTATGTTTCATGGATTGATTATAAAATGCATTCAATATTTATTTTCAAAACCTTGTGGTGTTAAATTCTCCCCTCCTTATAAAAATTTTATCCTCTAAATTCAAAAAATGTTACCTAAAAAGATTCGGGTATGTCTTCAGCATAAGCTCCTTAGGCTCCCATGTTGCTTCCTCCATCTTATAGTTCCTCCAAAGAACCTTTACTGGACGATTCATCATATTTCTCAAAACTTTTTCTCTGGTATCAAGAATCTTGATAGTCTCTTTACAATAAGGCAGATCAGGATTAAGTTCTACTTTTTCATAGATGAGTACATGTGTTGGGTCTGGCATGTATTTTCTTAACATTGACTCATGGAACACATTGTGAACTTTGGAGAGACTTGGCGGCATTGCCAAACGGTAAGCTATAGCTCCAATTAGGTCTAGAATTTCAAAAGGTCTGATATACCTGGGACTTAATTTTCCCTTCTTACCAAATCTTATAATAACCTTCCACGGAGATACCTTTTAGAAAACACGATCTCCATCTTGGAATTCTAAATCCATCATTTGGTTACCAGAATATCTCTTTTGCCTAATTTGAGCTATTTTGATATGGGTTTGGATAATCTTCACCTTTTCCAAGGTTTCCTCAATAAGTTATAGGCCGACGAGATTTCTCTCACCTACATCATCCCAACAAATTAGTGTCAGACATCTCTTTCCATATAACACTTCATATGGTGCCATCTAAATACTTGAATAGAAGCTATTATTATAGTAAAATTCTATGTGAGGTAATTACTGATCCCACGTACCTTTAAAGTCAAGTGAAAAAGACATCAATATATCTTCAAATGTTTTAATAGTTCGTTCTAATTGCCTATCAGTTTGTGGGTGGTAGGCAGTGCTCAAATGAAGATCAGTATCTAGGGCATTTTGAAGACTTTTCAAGAATTTTTATGTAAAACAGGTATCACAATTAGAAACAATTGATAGAGTTACACCATGAAGTCTTAAAATTTCATTAATATATAGCCTTGCTAATTTTTCAAGTGGTAAATCTTATCTTATAGTAATAAAATGTGCTGATTTTGTAAGACGACCAACAATGACCCATATCACATCATTATTTATTGGAGTCTTTGGTGTCCCCATGAAAAAGTCCATTGTAATATCATCCCATTTCCATATAGGAATAGAAAGGGGATGCATGAATCCTTTATAATTTTGTCTTCTAGAATTCACCTGTTGACACACCACACATCTCACTGCATAATCAACAATCTCCCTCTTCATTTTTTCTCACCAAAAATGTTCCTTTATATATCTATACATATTTTTGCTACCAAGACTATAGAGAAATTAGATCTATGCGCATCACCCAATATTTCCATCTTTAGCTCATGAATAACAAGAACACAAAGCCTCTTTCTGAATTTCAAAATGCCACCTTCATATATGAAGTCAATCAAATTCTCATCATTTATAGCTTTAATTTTCTTTTGAAACTCCTCATCATCAGCCTAAGAACGTTTTATCCTTTTTAGTAAATAAGGTTTGGAAACTATTTCAAAAAGTAGTGATGTGTTACCTTACTTGATAATTCCCTTATTCATATTTACCAAATCTATGAATAGAGGATCCCTTTCAACTCTCATTTTGCTCAGAATTCAATGGTCCTTTCTACTCAAAGTGTCTGCCACCTTATTTTCCTTCCCTGGGTGGAAGCGTATTGTGAACTCATAATATTTAAGTATCTTAATTCATATACTTTGTCTCATGTTGAGTTCATTCTATGAGAAGATATATTTCAAACCCTTGTGATTTGTATATATCTCACATTTTTCACCATAGAGGTAATGTCTCCAAATATTCAGAATAATGATTACTGGTGCTAACTCAATACCATGAGTTAGACAGTTTTGTTCATGAATTTTTAGCTTCCTAGATGAATAGGCAATCACTCGATCATTCTATATAAGGATGAAACCAAGTCCTTTATTAGATGCATCGTTATAGATAACAAACTCATCATTCCCCAATGGTAGGGTTAGGATCAATGAATTCACTAACATCCTCTTCAATTATTCAAAACATTCTTAAAATTACTTTTTCAATACAAACTTAACCCATTTTCGTGTGATCTTAGTCATTGTGTTGTCTAAATGGGAGAAGTTATGAATGAAATAATGATAATAACTTGATAAACCAATAAAACTACGTACCTCAGTTATGTTTGTTGGATTAGGCCATTCTTGCACAACCTTTGCCTTAATAGGATCTATAGATATTCTATTCTTAGAGACATTGTGTCCCAGAAAAGAAATTGATTGGAGCCAAAAATCACACTTACTAAACTTCTCATATAATTCATTTCTTCTAAGAGTCTTCAGAATAGTGCTGAAGTGATTTTCATGATCTTCATAGATTTTAGAGTATACTAGGATATCATCAATGAACACCACCAAAAATTTATCAAGATATTCCTTAAAAACTCTATCCATTAGATCCATGAAAACCTATGGTGCATTAGTTAGTCCAAAATGAATTATTGTAAACTCATAATGCTCGTACTTGGTTTGGAATACTGTCTTTGGAATGTCTTCCTTCCTCATAAGTAAATGATGATATCCATATTGAAGATCAATCTTAGAAAAATATTGGGCTCCATGAATTTGATCAAATAAATCATCAATGTGTAGTAGGGGATACTTGTTATTTATTTTTATAGAATTGATCTCCTTTTAGTCAATTCACAACCTCATAGACCCATCTTTCTTCTTAACGAAAAGAAGAGGGGCTCCCCATGGAGAAACACTAGGGGTGAATAAATCCTTTATCAGTCAATTACTCTAGTTTTTTATTTAGTTCCACTAACTCCATAGTGTCCATTCTATAAGGTGTCTTTGATATGGGCATTAAACTAGGAATTAAGTCATTGGAAAACTCAATTCCCCACTCTGGAAGATGTAGAAGTAAATCCTCTAGAAAGACATCAATATATTATTTCAGAACATATAAATATTCTATTTTAAAATTATTTTCCTCACCCATAGTTATTGCATTCCCTTACTCCCCAATAAGTGAATTTAGTAGAGCTACTGGGGGTGGATATAGATGAGAATCAGATGATGAGTTTTATTCTCTAAAGACAAGGGATTCTAGACCGTTATCAAAAATTTTAACCTCCTTATTCTTGCAATAGATATTCACATCATAATTTGATATCAAATTCATATAGAGAATTATATTAAAGTCAATAATTGGTATAATGATAAGGATAACAAATAAAGCATGTTTATGTGTCATGAGGGGGACTAATTGACACACCTTTGTTGTAGTAATACATCCACTAGGATTTTTGATTGATAAATCCTTTATTAAATCAAATTGGACATATCTACTTTTCTAGGAAAACTGGGACGATATAAATGAATGCGATGATCCAGAATCAAATAAGGTATTGTCTAAGTTTTATGAACCAACTAATGTACCGACCCACACTTCAGTAGGGACTTCAATATCAGTGGTTGTGATCGCCTAATCTTGTCCCTGCTCCCTTGGACTTTTCTATAGCATGTTTCTTTAATGTTTTGGAATGTCATTAGCATAGTTCCCTAACTCCTGAAAATTATAGCATTGAAAATTAATAGATTATTTATTCCCCTTGAAATAACTAGAAATATGGTATTTCTGTCCACATTTGTAGCATAATACTTTTCCCTTTAAGCACGCACCAGGGTGTTTTCTTCCACAATTATCACAGGGTGGAAATTCAACTCTTCCCTTCTTCCATGTTTCCTTATTTCCTTTATAAATTTTTTCAGTATCCCTATTATTCTATTTCTTTCTGTTAAAGTCATAATACTTAGAAAATTCCTTTTCTGTCTAGATAACACATTAAACTATATCTTCATATGATTAAAAACATTGGGAGACCAGTGAAAGCTGGAGGAATGGCTTTAAGACATCAAATAATCGATCAATTTTTCTCCTATGATTTTTATGTTGTCCAGATAATGCCTTTCTAACCTTGTGAAGTTAGCTTCATACTTTTCAACATTATCATCTTCTTTTTTATTTAAATTCAGAAACTACCTTTCCATATCTGCTTGTTGTTCATGAGGAAATTATTTCTCTACAAATATTTCCTTGAAGTCCCTCCATTCCATCTCTTCTATCTCTTACTCCTCTTTTGTGTTTTGGATTAATGACCATAACTGATCTGTATCTCCCAATAGATGATAAACTACCATGATGACCTTCTCTCTTTCATTACATCCCAAAGTGAGAAATATCTTCTCTAGGGAACTTATCCACTGCTCATATACAAATGGTTTTATATTCCCATTGAATGATGGTGGTTGTTTCCACATAAAGTGATCTAACATATCTCCTCCACATGGTGGATCCGGATGCTCCATACAGGTATGGTTATTATTCATAACATGATTAAGTTGTTCCAGTATAGTTATAAGTTGCTTATCACTAGTCACAACACCAGAGCCAACATCATTATCTTGCATCGGAGGGAAATCCCTACAAGGGACAAACACATTTGTGCAATTTCCATTCCTTCCACTAGGTTCTATTTCTAAATAATGGCATACACTAGGTTAGGGCATGAATCATAATGTATAATATTAACTTAACAAAATACTTATCATAAATTGAGATCCTATGCATGACTAATCTCATAATCACAAAAATGGTTACTTTGAGGAAAAATTTACATTTAAATCCTTTAAAATGACTTATAAAGAAGATGTGAATTTTCCTCAGCATATCCCCCATGAGTTTCAATACCAAGAGTGCATTAAGTCCCATTGTTGTGTACCAAGATACCCCAAGTCAATCCCAAAACTCCTTGTCGGATCTTTCACTCCTAGGTACATCTGTGCCAGAGCCACCTCTACCTGTTTGTATCCAGACAGGGATGTAGTTGATAGAAAGATCCAAAAAATCTATTCCTCACCAAAATAATAGGACATTATTGTATTTTTATCCTCAAAGACTATCTTAGGGATTTGTTCCTTAATCTATGTTTTCTAAATCTAGATTTCAAGTTTTCTACTAAACTTCCTTTGATACCAACTGTAAGGACCCAATCCCAGTTTCCCAAAGTTGGTGCCTTATTTTATTAAACTGGAATATAAACCAGGAATATGCATCCTGAAGGACTAAGTAGTTTATTATATTTTGGAAACAATACACATAAATAAGTTCAATGTTACATCTTGAAAGGAAAACAATACTAATTTAATCCATTAGAAGCATCTATGCCTCATAGATTATGCTTTCAAGTCATTCATAATTTACTTCTTCATATCCTGAGAAAATGAAACAGAAGAAAGGGGTGATATCAAATGATCAGTAAGAGTAATAGATACATTTGAAGATAACAAAAATATTAGGCATGGTGAATAATTGAAAACACATGACTTTAAAAATAAATTTGAACATAATATGGCAGGAATATGAGTTGAGTAAATATTACCATAACATAACCATGAGTATTATACTAGTAAAATAACCACATGATATTTAAATTTATAGCTTCATAATGAGGGAAGTTCATATTACAGACATTCTGAAACATTTTTTCAAGGCCTCGTCCAAGACTTATAAAAATTATTTAGGCCTCGGAAAAATCCATACATCACATTGGGAAAGGCCTAAGCCTATTCTACGTCTATTTGTATCACGAGACCTACCAATGCATAGAGGAAATATAGTGGGCCCCACCCATCACATAATAAGTCCAATTAATTTCCCATATGAGTGGGAATAAACATAAACAACATATACATTCATATTGAAACTATCAAATGAAATGTAACTAACTTTTCCAAATCATTGTACATAAAACACTAACCATTCCGAGTAATATGGTGAATGGTTTTATGATAGATCATCCCCAATAATATTAGTCATAAACCATTCAATAAAATATGTTATATGAAAAAATAAATTATTAAACCCAATAATACATAAGAATCAACAAGTGTGTTGAATCAGATGAAAATACTCTAATAAAATCATTAAGCATTTCTTGAGATAAATACTCTTTTATTTTTGAAAAGAAGAGTTCTTTTAGAAAAATAATTGTATAAAACCAGAACTGAAGTAAGATGGAATTTTCATAATAAAATGAGTGATTTTATCAAGATAATGGTTTCTAAAAATAGATTATAGAGTTCCCTTGAAAATAGATAAGAATTTGAGAAATTCCCTTGAACCAAGCTTGTATTTTGGAAACAGTTTTGAAAGTTTATTTTAAAACATGTTAATATCCATAAAATAGGGAAGAATTATGGTTGGTGTACATATATTGAATACTCACACATAATTTATGAGGATTACATAATAATAAATACGAATTTAATTTTGGTGATTAGACAATGAAAGTAACCCGAATGAAAATGGATGTTTGGGTGGAAAACCCTTACGTTAAGTCTGAATGTATTCCTCTCTTGAACATAAGGTCCTGGAATATGAAATTAGACTTATTAATAAATTATATCAGAACCTAATAGGAATTTATTTATTTTATTATAATGCTTTTTAGTTCATTTATGTTCTTATTGATAATTTATTATATTGAATTATGTCATTTCAGAGTTTTTGTTTTCTTGAATTTCATAATTGGTTCACTTTTTTTTAAGTAATGGAATTCATGTGGAATGGCTGTAAATCTTTATAATTGATATTAGATATTATTTATTAACATCCATAATTGTTAATGGTCATTTATATCATTTGGTTACATGGAAAGAGTATGAATCATTAGATGATAACCACTTAGATTATTTGGCGGTATTTGGATTATTATGAACTAGTTTTGTCATATAAATTAATAATATGTACATATACTAGTTCCTGAGTATTAATTTAGTTATAATACATATATTATAGTCCATTTCAACCATCTAAATAGTTTCACGACCAGTAATGAAGGGGAAAATGAAGAATGAAACTTGGTCATCCACGAAGGTTATAAATTGGAACATCAAGGACATTGATTTCATTTATAAAAATAAAACGGAGGGAGTATGAATATTGATGATGGTTATTACATTCACATGATATAATTTCAGTATATAGATGATACTGGAGTTATCATGGTCATTGGTATATAGAAGGTGAGGATAGAAAAAGAAAAGAGAAGAACTTGAAAATAAAAGAAAATTTGAGAGATCTCTTATGAAAATTCAGCATCCTAACGATGTTGTTTAAAATTTCATAAAATGAATTGATGAGAGAAAAAGGGTATCTCATCATATGGAAATAAAATTTAAAGTAATAGTAATACATAATATCAGACCCCCCACATATGAGAATGGAAATTCAAAGAGATAACATAAAAGAAGTGTTGACTAAAAGAGGAGGGTGAATGATTCCTTTACCTTATAGGGTAACTCCTTGAACATGATGGTTGGGACCTTGGGGGATTAAGGACACCTTGGTAGGACTCTTATAGAGGTAAAACCACCAGATCATTGAGGGTGAAAGATTTGGAATGAAATAAAATGAATGGATGAGTGGGTATTTATAGTAAAAGAGAGATTTTTTTTATTAATTTAAAAAGACACATCATTGGTTGTTTTTTGCAAAACCATATGCTTTCCCATGGTATTTTCCCATGTTATTATCCACTTGGAACACCTAATATCTTATTTTACTGTACAAAAGTTGACCATAATTTTTTATTAATTATTACATCATTATGATGTCATCAAATATTCCAAAAACTCAAAACTGTATTTTTACTATTCAAAAAAATTTGATTATTTTAGAAAAATCCCCAAAACTTAACCCTACCACTTTTTGACATGTATAATTCAAAAATGAAATCCATTTTTTAAAAATAATTTTTTAAATATTATTAATTTAATTTTTAAATTAAATCATAGTTAATTCAAAAAATAAAAACTTTAAAGGTTTAATTAGTTTTATATCACATTGAAAAATTAATTAAGATATAATTATATTATTACCTTAAGAAAATAAATTAATATCATTATTTACTATTCATAAGGGCCATATTACTATTCATATTACTATTCATAAGGGTATGTTACTATTCACCAAAAATCAAGTTTATTCTATCAGAATCCTAATGACTTACTAGTCACAACTCTAGATGACCGTTTTTGGAAATTCAAAACATAGTAGAGGAAAATTTGTGTTTAATTGATAGATTATAAAATGAATTCAATTTTTATTTTCAAAACCTTAGGGTGTTACACTATCCCACTTATAAGTAGGAATCAAGAGTGGATGTTGTAACCTATATTGACATTGATGCTCTCTTTTCACCCTCTAATAGATGAGAAAGTGATCTACATGGCCCATGATATAACTCCTTATAACTGGTTAGAAAAGTTAAATCTTGATATCATGGTACATATTTTTCATCCCTAGGTACAGAACCCATCAAGAAGCATGAGATTCCCTCATCAACATCTTTATTATAGAATTAGATTCCACTGCCCTACTATGGACGCACAACACCCCATCCTCATCATGAGTATATTGTCGAATGGGAACTACACCAAAAATACTATACCTCATCAAGAATAATTACTAATTATTATTCTATAGAGATTTTACCTGATCCAATTAGGAGGAGGTAATGGCTAAGGTTGTGAAAAAATCACAGCCTTCATCCCCTCTATCATATCCAAACTCTACTCTAAAAAAATCTCATAAACCTCCATTACTTACTAGACTCTCAAGACACCCACTCCTGAGTATTTATACTATGAGAATATATCATGGTGTTCCCCTTTATAAGGGAAAAATCAATCTCAAAATTTTAGTTCTAGTGATATTTAAACCAATTTCACTTTCACAAGTTCAAGTCATAATGGGAGAAGATGTATCATAAGATCTTATATTTCTTGTGGATGAAAAATATCCCCCAAAATAGATAGTGACACTAATACATTATTTCAAAAACCATAAAATCTTGATGTATATCATGGTTAGGGTAATTCCATTCATAATTCCATATCTGAAGAGACTTGTAAGTAACCACTTAATTCTCCTGCATCAATATTTCTCCTAGAACAACCTTCAAGGTATTGTACAGGTCAAGTATAATTAGAATTAAAGACAATTTAAATATACATTTTAACTCCTAAAATTCCACTTTACACACATAAATCATCTCAAATTTTAACTTTTTATTGTTTAGTCCCAATATAGATGCTTCTAATTGAGATAAATTTTTAATTAAATTTCTGTAACACCCATACAAGATAAAGAAAATTTTTATCTTGAACAAATTCTTGGGTCTAAACTAAGATTTCATATCCTAAAATTTATTTAGGTTAAATGATATACCAAAATCTAATATTACATGGCCAAGAAAGTCCACCAACGAAATATAAAAGTCTCAGTTTGAGAAATTGATGTAAAGACGATGTTCCTGCAACATACTCAATAAAATCTCTACATTCTCAACATGAAACTCCTATGTTTTAGAATATAATATAATATCATTCATTTCCACCACAATGAAATAATCTAGGCAGGGATGGAAAATCCAATTCATGAGAACCATACTTCCAATTTATTCATAAGGCTGAGTGGCATCATAAAATAATCATACAACCCATGTTATATCCTAAACACCATCTTATTTATATCAAAAATACTAACCCATAACTTATTATATTCAAAAAATAAATCAATCTTGGAGAACAATCAGGGTTTCCTCAATTGACCAAATAAATAATCTATCTGAGGTAATGTATACCTATTAATCATTGTAACCTTGATCATATTCCTACAATCCCTACAAAACCTCAAACTAACATCACCCTTCTTGTAAAACCAAATAGATTCACCCCAAGGTGATGCACTCGTATAGATAAAACCCTTTTCCTCATGCACCTTAAGCTATACCTTTGTCTCTCTCAACTTCATCGATGCCATATGATAGGAAGGCATCGATATTGGATGAACACCCAATATGAATTCAATCATGAAATAAATATCCCTCTAAAATAAAATATAAATAAATTATTTGGAATCACATACTAAAAATTATCCTCTATTATAGGAAATATAGATAGAATCATCACTTACTCACCTACAAAATCTATAAAATCCATCTATACTACAATTGGTCATAACTGAATGAATTTAGGTCTAAAATTATCATCATCAACATCTCATTCATACATGATGGAATACTAATCTCCAATAAGGTATGAAAATTATATACAAATTTGGTAGAAATATATGTGATCTTAGAAGTGTTTCAAATAATCCATTCTGAATATAGAAATCGTTTTCTTCATATATAGGATAAATAAATCCCATAGGTTTCCATTGCTCTCAACCATTATGGAACACCCTGAACATATCTGAATAAAATCTACCCTATTCTTAGGAGGATTATCAATAGATAAGATACCAAAAGAGGAATCTAAAACCCACCCCAAAGAAAAAATATAGGAGTATATAAAATGAAATGAGATGCTATTATGTCAAAAAGAGTAACTAAAATAGTAGAAACAACTAGTTCCTTACCTATCATGGTGTGAGGACCCTACACCCCATCATTTAGAACCATATATAATGTAAAAACTCTACAAATATTAGATCCATGTCCTTGACCCCATTATCTTTGACTATCTAGAGGAACCATCCCTTGAGATATTTGTTACTACTAAAACTATGATCCTAAACCAAATCCTTGCCTCAAACTCCTAGAAGTATCTTTACTATATTTATGTTGATATTACCTTGAGAGATATCTATAAAACTATGTATGAATTGAAAATATTACTAATCCATGATGAGTTATCCTTTCATATAAATGCTATAGATTCCCTATACAAGCACACACATGGAACTACCTTAATGGGATAAGAAAAGATCTATAGATATGTCTAAAATAGAAACACAAATAACATATCACATAATCCCATATTAAATAAGGAAATGAAGAGCCCTTTCCTTGACTAGAATGCCTCTCATTTCCTTAAAACACATCATCAATTATCCTCTTACTACCACTAGAAGTGGTTAAATAACTAAAACCATCTAAAGAAGGAAGGGATATTTTTGTGCTAAACTCAATGAGGCTCTTCTCTACCATAAGAACATAGAGGGCCTACTTAGAATATGATTCTAGGTTGAAAATCCTCAACAATGACTCAATTATAGTTCAAGTTCACTCTTGAATATATCTTAATTTTAGGCCTCTTTCCTATATAAAAATAGACCATACTACAATAGACCATAGAAACAGGTGGCATAATATGTCACTGACAACGATCTATGATGGATCTCCTTGAACTCATAAGCTTTCCCCAACTTCAAATAATTGGAGAAATAAACCTCAAAATAGGTATTTAATGGCCACCTATGATAATAACTCATGTATATTAGCCTAAACCATAACACCCCATCACCTCCTAATAGGTCCTAAAATATAAAGGCTGCCAACTTCATTCAATTCTCATCAGGCATCTCAAATAGCTCAAATATTACATACATGATATTTATCTAGGACTTAAAATTATAAGGACCACCAATTCCTTATATATATGAATTATTATATTTATTTAATCCCTAGATAAAGTTTACCATGGATACTCCACCCTGATGCACATATCTGCCTCCAAACTACATGATACAAAACACCCTTACTTCCAAGGGATCAGTTTAAACCCTTAGTTCAACCTTAGGAGTATGCTCATATACTCCTTAATAAAAACATGGAAGTATACTAAGATCATTTTAAAACATGTGAACATTATCAACCCTATCCTTAGGTGAAACCATAGGGCATCATCAAGGTAAAATTTTCAAATTTTCCAAACATGACATTAAAAGCACCTTTAAAAACTTAAATCTCTATAGAATTTAATTAAAAGTAATTGCACATGTATACAAACAATCTAGGAAATAATTCCTAACTGTCTAAAAAAGGGACACTAAAACAACTCAATTCAATACTTATGCAAGTTCTAAGCTAACATTGATAACACCTGCACACACATCACAATTATGTCAAATCTATAAACATAGAATATCCTAGATTTTAATTAATTAATAACACTAATAATATATTTAGTAGAAAACCAAATAAATGATTTTTTATGTAACACCCCAACCTAAAACCCATCAAATATTATGTTCCACATGGTCCCAATCATGTATCATCATACACTAGAGGCTTTTGACTAGAGGCGAGGGACTAATCCATACAATGGAGTGGCTTTGAACTGGAATCAGATTCATAAAATAGTGAAAATAAAGAAACCACATCAACATGATATTATAGGAAACAAAGTAAATATCTTCAAGAAGAAACAATCATGGTGATATAATACACACCATTTATACTCTAATATCCCACTAGTATGATCCAAATTAAAAAAGAAAACAAAATCAAACACATGAAATTTGTCCCCACTTTCATCCTTGTTCCTCTTCCTAGTCTTCTAATTCTTTCAAGATTGTCCAGCCCGATCCTCTACACAACATGTGCTCTAACCTGAAATGCATACATAAGGTCCAAACAGACACCACGATTCATAATGAATTATGTGAGAATAAAACTCTATAGGGCCTCACCCAGAACCTATAATATATGTATTCATATGAGTGTGTATAAATGAGTAAAATAAATACATAAATAACTATGATCATTGATTCATCGTGTTCTAACTAGGTCTCGATGAAACTCAATGAGATATACATAACCTTAATTCTGTCAGGTGTTAACCATTACATTCAGAAAATGAACATAAATACATTATCACCATGCCAAAATCAACATGTACCCTCATGAAATCACAATGATTCTTAAACCATTCAAATAATCAAGGTAGTTCGGTTTCCAAAACCTTATCCTAATACTTACAAAAACTGGGCACAATCATACATCTATTAGCCTCTACCCATCCCTAACCACTCTAGGGAGGTCCATCAGTCATCTTTCACAACATAGAAAAACCTAGACCCCTAGGAGATCAACTACTAGAACAAAAACCATTATTTTTAAGTAAAACATCATCCACACAAACCCAATACATGCATGGAATGTTCCTATAATGATACCTAATGGAATATGGCATGAAATTTCTAATAACCCATCTATTTTTAAAAAGATCCTAGACCAAATACCCTAGTTAGGAAAAATTAATCACACTGAACCATCCTCACAAACACTGGGGAGGTCCATCACATTAACCAATCCCCATAGAATATTGGGAGTACATCACACCATCACATCCCCGTAAACTCTAGGGGGGGGGGTATCAAGAATATAAAAGCACACCTGGTCATGACCTATCACACATATCACTAGCCCATCTCATCTAAGACTAGCTCTTGACTAACTTATCATTCCTTGGAACATTAAATATCACCCTTCAGGGCATCCACTATGTACTCCATACCCATTACATTTTTTGATCATCGATAACACTCTAAGCACATCACATACTAGTGACATCACTACCAAAAATCCCACCCCGACCCAGACTCCAAGTCTGATCCCACTTTTCCAAGCCCCACATATCTCTCAACCCCCTACCCAAGGACTATTCTAGGTCAATAATTTCTACCCAACCCATGCCTTATAAGTGGGGTCTATCTCTCAACCAAAACTCCCATAAATCCCAACACGAAGTCCAGATAGAATCCTCTCATTCCAAGGAAAACCCAATAATCACCTCCATACTTAAGAGGGAGTACCTTATCTCTTGCAAGACATACACATGAATCATTATCATCACCCAGATCTATGAAATTCATGAATTACCACTAGCCATAGGAACTCTAACTAGTATATTCCACATCTTGTATCATACTCCAAGACCTACCCAAGGCCACATGTCAACTTAGATGACACTCCCACCCCTTGGCAACACAGTTGTTAGGTGAAACCAATTCACTTAAGTTATAAAGAGAAATTAGTTCTAGTGCAAGAGGTAAAATCCTATCCTAACTCATGCATGACCTCCATG
This sequence comes from Viscum album, assembly GCA_963277665.1. Taxonomy (NCBI): domain Eukaryota; kingdom Viridiplantae; phylum Streptophyta; class Magnoliopsida; order Santalales; family Viscaceae; genus Viscum; species Viscum album. Next base: position 1,769,815,577 of record OY728123.1, read on the forward strand.
TAGTATGTAGGTATTAAAACTCATGCATAAAAAACATATGGTTTTTTTATTATAGGGGCCACTACCTCAAACATGAAGTTAACCCCTCAATGATCTTCAACGAGCCTTATAGAAGACAAATATGTATCTAGTACACACCTGAGAACCTATAACTTGAAAAAATACATCAAAAATTAGTTATAAACAATTTATAATTAATTTACCAATTTAATTTAATTAGGAATAATGGTTAAAAACTCACCAGATATCAAATGATTTTCAAAATCATGAGAAACTAGATGTAGTCTTCCCCCGATGCACCCCCAAATCCAAGTTTCACAAAATACCCAAACTTTATTTTGTATTCAATGAATTAGTTTACCAAAAATCAGTGAAAACCAAAGGAAAAATCATATACTAACATACCTTCACCTATGTTTCTTTTGATGATGTGCATATAACATCTCAGGGTGTCCTCTATGAACGCAAAGAAAAAGGCCCATCATCCTCAATAAATTTCACCATTACTTGGTGGAATCAACACAAAAAACGTAAATAAAATATATAAAATTATAGCTCAATAAAAGAAAGAAATAGAGGAGGGATTATATTACCTAGAATCACTATAAAACATAGTTGAGAAACACCCTAGATAAAGGGGGAGGAAGAAGATGGGAGGGACCAACCATTTTCCCCTCCCTCATGATCTATTAAACCAAAAAAGGGGGCCAATCCCACCTTTTCATTAAAAAAACCCCAAATATCCTTTTGTGATTTGAAAAAATTGTTCACACCATGAATCACCTTCACAGTGGGAAAATCAACCTATCCTAAAAAAGTAATTCCACAAATCTCTGATTCATAATGTGAAGGGCCTACAACATGCTAATGCAACACCCAAATACTTAATTCTTTCTTTTATGCTTCCATAAACGCATATAGAATCCATCAATCCTTAAAAATCATCTAAAAACAACCTTTTGGGTTGTCCAGACCACCAAATTCCAATTCCATGTCCTAGTTCTCAAAATGAACCATCCCCCAACCAAATTTCAAACTCTTAAAATCATATTGATCCAAAATTCTATGGGGAATTAAAAACTCCCAACCATAGCAATTATCATCTTAAATAATCCATGGTGAACCTTAAACAAAATCTCTTGACTACATGGTCATACATTCAATACCAACTGTCCATTTTTAATTTCATAATTCCAACTACACTCCTTCCGCACACTTTGAACACTGAGTGCACCATTTACCAGAAGTTTCACCAACCACACACTACTAATGCCAAAATATAAATGATTCTCACCCACACCCATATCTCCCTGCATTCCATAGTTTCTTCAACCAATTAATCATGAGGCTTAAAGTTTTCCCCACCATAGGACTCTACTCATGGAGGTTAAGTCCAAGCCAGGGTTCTCCCCACCATAGGAATCACATACTGAAAACACCCATCTAGTGGACCAATGACCACCAAAAGTGTCCTAAATGATGTTACAAACATGATTCAGCTATAAATGTTTCTAAATTAAGTTAATAATGATAGAAATAGATCATATTTCGACATTTTATCAAAAAAATCGGTCAAACCCTCTGATGTATCTTCAAATAAACAATTTCCTCTAACTCAAAATTTCATCAACTAACCCTCATAGGTGAGGTATTGATCACACCTCAAGATGTAGAACTAAAATTAATTAATCCCCAATAAATTTTACCTAAAATTAAATATTTACTACTTTCTATCACATGATTCACCCCATGAACCAAGTGATAAAACTGGGATTCACCCCTAAACCATGTCACTTGTCATGACCCATCCCAGAGTATAACACCCCAAACTTTTATAGTATTCTTCTCATAAATATATTCTATTCATACCCTATATTTTATAAAGAACTATGTCTAAAACAACACTTATTTATTCAGGAGATAGTCATAACTTATCCATTAAACATAAATTCTCCACTTCTATGTTTTGAATTTTGAAAACAGTCATCTAAAGTTATGACTAATAATTCATTTGTAGTCTGATAGATCCAACTTGATTTTTGATAAATAGTAACATACCCTTATGAATAGTAATATGAATAGTAATATGTCCCTTATGAATAGTAAATAATGATAATATTTTATTTTATTAAGGTAACAAGATAATAAGATCTCAATTAATTTTTCAATGTGATATAAAACTAATTATATCTTTAAAATTATTATTTTTGAATAAATTACGATTTTTTTTAAAAATTAAATTAAAAATACTTAGAAAATTATTTTCAAAAAATGGAGTTCATTTTTTATTCTTCACATCGAAAAATGGTAAGGGTTAATTTTTGGGATTTTTCTAAAATACTTGAATTTTTTGCGAATAATAAAAATACAGTTTTGAGTTTTCAGTAGTTTAATGACATCATAATGATATAGTAATTAATATAAAAGGATGGTCGACTTTTGTACAGTAACATATGAAATGAGGTGTACCATGTGGATAAAACCATGGGAAAATACCATGGGTAAGCCCATGGTTTTTCAAAAACCACTAATGAGGTGTCCGTTTTAATTAATAAAAAACTCCCTCTCATTTATTATAAATACCCACTCAACCCCTTAGTTTTCCTTCATTTAAAACTCATTATCCTCAAAGATATAGTATTATTACCTCCCTAGGATTCCTCCCAAGGTGTACTAAAACCCCCAAGGTCCCAACCTTTAGGTTTTGGGAATTACTCTACAAGGTAAGAAAATGAACCACCCTTCTCTTTTCTTAAAGCTTTTGTTTTATGTATTCTCTTCTATTTTCAATTGGATTATATTGGGATATGTCATTAAATATTACCCATTATTTCCATATTATGTAATAGTGATTAGATACATTATTTCTCTCAAAAAACTATTTTATGAAATTTTAAGTGATCTTGTTAGGCTACCGAATTTTTGTAAGCGATTTCTTAATTTTCTTCTATTTTGAGTGCCTTTATTTTATACTTATTTTCTCATCTCAAATATTCAAAATGATATGATAATTCCAGTACCTTAAATGAAATGGAATTATATTATTCTAATGGAATATTTCATCATCATTTCTCTTTCCCCCTCCTCTTATACTAAAAATAAAAATATCGTCTCAGATGTGTTAATTTATTATATTCAAGGACGACGAGTTCTCAATTTTTATTAATATATTAAATTTTATTCATGAAACCATTTTATGGTTGAACCAAATCAGAATATATGTATTTAATTAATTTTATGGAATCTTTACACACTCATAATATAAAATAATAATGCAAAACAAGTTCATTATGAACAAAACAGCTAAGTTAATCCAAACATTTGTAATTAACTTTTAACTAATGAATAATCATAATGGTATATAACCCAAAATCATTATAAGATCATTTATATATCTATAATTTCATTAATAAGATATATTAAAAATTCTGTATGTTTAACCACATTTCAAACGAACTTTCATTCGTGAATACAAGTAAACGGATCATGAAAACCAAGAAAGAAAATGGTTCCAAAACAATACAATTGAACCTCTTAAACCCATAAAAGGGCCATGAATGAACCTAATAAGGTTTTAATAAATAAATTAAATGTATAAAAATTTATGTAATTATTAATTAATGAAGATAAATTTTATTATTAAGGTCATAAAAACAAACGAAGAACACACTCGAGCATAAGGTAAGGGGTTTCTCATATCACTTTCATTTCCATGATATTTCCATTGTTCACCACTTATTTATTGCATGTGGTGTATTTTGTACTAAATTTTGATATATATTATAATTATTATCTTTATATTCATGGTATTTTATGATTTATTTGGTGGTTATTAGTTTTTGTTCATACGACTTGATTGATTACAATGGGGTATGGGACTTTGTCTCAAATTCTATTTCATTGTCAGTTACTTGGTATTGTGAACCTAATATTTCTTAAGTGGTGTGTCCACTTCCTGTTTGAGATAATTTTTCATTTTAAATTTTAAATATATTATATATCTATATTCTTGTTTTATGTATATGTGTATTCTCTTAATCCGTACACCCTTTTACATGCAGTGTTTATTTGAAAATTTTTTTTAACTATGAAAATATGGATGAATCCATATCCTATACTCTATACAGATTTTGAGAAGGAAGATTGTAATTGTATTAAATCTATGTATAAATAATTATTTGGACTTTATGTGGTGTTTGGGGCCCACTATAGACCCTCTATCCATCGACAGGTCTCATGAGACAAATCAGTTGGTGACAAACCCTTCTTGTTTGTTTCAAAAAATCAAATGGGTTTCTACCCACAGAACTAAACGTTTTTAACGGTATTTGGGTATCATGTGCCAGATACATGATTTAAAATTAATAATCATTCTATTTATTCATTATCAATTATTACTATCCATGAGGTTTTCACAATGACAAAATATATGGATGTCGTTTCATTATCAGTTTATTAATGGAATGAGTTTTTCATCTATTCACCATTCCATATTGACTATGCCAAGTTGTTTATGATTCAATTATTATTGATTAATGATTCTACTAATTGTAAACCTTACTTAGCATTTGAGCTCACCCCTTTCATTTTTTTTACCTTCAACAATTTTGAAGAGGAGATCATTTATTGAGTTTCTGTGGATGCAGTTTTTAGTTTTTGTATTGTATTGTATTTTGTTACCTTTCCCAATGTAATTTGAGTTACATATTTGTATTTAGTTTTTTAAAGACTACTAAACTTATCATTCCTTCAGGCTTTCTTTCCTTATAACCATGCCAATGTAACAAGTAATGCACCGGATCCGGTCTAGAGGGGTCGGGGTGTTACAGTTGGTGTTAAAGGAAGTTTATTAGCAATCTTGGAAACTAGATTAGAAATTATAAATTAGGGAACTAATACCTAAGGTAGTATTTGTGGATAAACATACAATATAATCCTAGTATTTTGGTAATGAATAGATTATGTGGATCGTTCTAGCAAATACATCCCTGTCTGGATACAAATAGGTAGAGGTGGCTCTGGCACAAATGTACCTAGGAGTGAAAACTATGACAATGAGTTTCAGGCTTGACCTGAGGTATCTTAGTACATGAAAATGGGCCTTGATGCACTCTTGGTATTGACACTCCCAAGGGATATTCTTAGGATAATTCACATTTTCTTTATAATCCATTATGAAGGATTTTGATGTAAAATTTTCCTAAGATAAGCCATATTTATGAGTTTGTTTATGCATAAAATTTGAATCTAAATTAAGTGATTTTATATTTGAGATTCATAACCTAATATAGTGTATGCCATTATATAGAAATGGTGCCTAATGGAAGAAGGGTAATCAATATGCAGGGCCAATGTAGGGATATTCCCACTGAGAAAGTCAACACAGTCAATGTTGGAGCAGATCAGATCATAACCATATTGGGACAACATACTCATGTTGTCAAAAATATCCATGCTACAACTATGTTGGACAATTTCATGTGTAAGAAGCCCCTATATTGTAGTAGGAATACTAATCCAGTGGTATCTGAACAGTGGATCAATTCCCTTGAAAAGATATTCATGGAATTAAGATGTGATGAAAATGAAAAGGTAGTGCTGAAAGTATATTATCTCAAGGGCGACATTGATCAATGGTGTTCCTTGATCTAGAATACCACAGAGGAAGAAGGAATAGAATATATGAAATGAAGGAATTTTAAGGAAATACTATTTGAAAATTATTTCCCTCATGAGCAACGAACCTAAATGAAGAGGAAATTACTTAGATTAAAGAAAAGGGAAGAAGACAATGTTGTAGAGTATGAGGCTACCTTCACAAGACTAGATAGGTATGCAATAGATTATGTATGAGAATCAGAAGACAAGATTGATCATTTCTTTGAAGGTCTTATTCCAATTATTCGAAGGGAACTGGCTTCTCAAAAATTTTCATCATATGATAAAATTGTATCAAATTCCATCAAAACAGAGAAATAATTTTCTATATCAAATTTGATCAAGGGAAACCAAGATAAGAAGCAATACTTTGATAACCATGGAAAAGGTGAAGCACCAAAGAAGAACAAGGGAACAAAGAAATTCCCATTATGTGAGAACTGTGGAACGAATCATATTGGGAAATACTTGAAAGGCATGTGAGTCTGCTACAAGTGTGGAGAAAAGGGTCATCGATCTAATGAATGCAAGGGGAAGAAACAATTAAATGATGTTGAATGCTACAATTATAGAGAGATGGGACACTATTCAAATGAGTGTCCTATGCTCCAAGGAAACTTGTCTCAGAAAAGTCCAAGAGAGAAAGGTAAAGATTATGCGATTACAACTGTGGAGGTTGAAGTTCCTAATGATGTGGTGAAAGGTGCTTTAATTGTTTACTCAAAATTGTCCAATTTATTATTTGATTCTGGATCATCTCATTCATTTATATCTTCCCATTTTTCCAAGAAAATTAGACATGTCCAATTATATTTAATAAAGGAGTTTTCAGTCAAAACTCATAGGGGATGTAACATTGTAACAAAGGTGTGTCGATTAGTCCCCCTCATGACACATAATGTGTTTTAGTTGCTAACCTTATCATCATACCAATTACTGACATTGATATAATTCCCGGTATTAATCGATTATCAAATTATGATGCAAAGATTTATTTCAAGAAGAAGTAAGTTACAATTTTTGAAAATGGTGTATAATACCATATCTTTAGAGAAAAAAAATCTCCATATGATTCTTATATAGATCCACCCCAGTAGCCCTGCCGAATGAAATTTTTGGAGAGGAAGAGAACCCAATATCTATTGGTGAGGAATAAAATTCTCAAATTGAATATGTACATGTAGTGAAAGAGTACATTGATGTATTTCTATAGGATTTACCTAGAAATCCTCCAAAATGTCAAGTTGAGTTCTCTATAGATATAATTCCTGGTGTAAAACCTATATCAAAGACTCTATATAGAATGGAAATTGTTGATTTAGTTGAGATAAAGAAACAACTAGATTAATTGAGTGGAAAATGATTTATTCAACCTATTATTTCTCCATGGGGAGCCCCTATCCTCTTTGTCAAGAAGAAATATGGATCCATGAGGCTATGCATTGATTATAGGGAAATAATTGCTATTATAATAAAGAATAAATATCATATTACATGAATTGATGATTTATTTTATCAAATTCATGGAGAACAATACTTTTCAATGATTGAGCTTCGATCTGGATATCATCAGATATGTGTGAGGAAGGAAGATATTCTAAAGATAGCATTTCAAAACAGGTATGGGGATTACACGTTTACAGTGATGCCTTTTGGACTGATGAATGCACCATCTTTTTTCATGGATTTAACGAATAGAGTTTTCAAAGAATATCTTGATAAATTTGTTATGGTATTCATCGATGATATCCTGTTATACTCCAAAATCTATGAAGACCATGAGAATCACTTGTGGATTATTCTAAAAACTCTTAGAAGAAATGAATTATATGGGAGGTTTATTAAGTGAGAATTATAGCTTTAATCAATTTTTTTTCTAGGAAATATTTTCTCTAAGGATAGAATCCTAGTTGATCCTACAACTACAAAGGCAATCCAAGATTGGCCCACACCAACAAACATAACTGAGGTATGTGGTTTTATTGGATTAGCAAGTTACTATTGGCATTTTTTTTCAGAATTTCTCCCAACTGGATAACCTGCTAACCAAGATCACATGTAAATGATTTATGTTAGTGTGGAAAAAATAATGTATAGAATGCTTTTAAGAATTGAAAAGAATATTGGTCAATGCTCCAATTTTTACTCTTCCATCTAGATGTGATGGATTTGTAATATATAGTGATACATCAAAGAATGTGCTGGGTTGTGTCCTTATGAAAAATGGAAAAGTTATTGCTTATGCATCAAGGCAGTTGAAAAATCATGAGAAAAATTATCCAACTCATGATATTGAGTTAGAAGCTGTAATATTTACTCGAACAATATGGAGAAATTATATTTACAGTGAAAAATGTGAGATATACATAGATCACAAGATTTTTGAATACATTTTCACACAAAATGAACTCAACATGAGGAAAATAAGATGTCTCAAGTTACTCAAAGATTATGATTTTTCAATACCCTACCACCCTAGAAAGGAAAATAAGGTGGAAGATGCTTTGAGTAGAAAATACCATAGAATTATGAACAAGTTGAGAGTTTAAAGGGATCATATTTTCATGGATATAGTAAATATGGATATGGGAATTATCATGGAAGGTAACAAATAACTTCTATTTCAAATGGTGTCCAAAACTTCCTTACTGGAATGGATAAAAAGTTCTCATATTAATGATGATGAGTTTAAAACGAAAATTAAAGTTGTAAATGATGGGAATTTGATTGACTTCGTATATGAAGGTGGAATTTTGAAATTTTGAAAGAGACTTTGTGTTCCCAATATTCCTGAGCTAAAAAAAACTATTGGATGATGCTCATAGCTCTAATTTCTATATACACCATGGTAGAACAAAGATGTATAGAGATCTAAAAGAATTTTTTGATGGGACAACATTAAGAGGGAGATTGATGATTTTGTGTTGAGATGTTTGGTTTGTCAATTAGTGAAGACTGGAAGACAACATCCTGGAGGATTCATGCAAGCACTTCATATACCTATGTGGAAATGGGATGATATTATGATGGGCTTTATCATGGGGATACCAGAGACTCCAAGAAGGAATGATGTGATATAGGTCATTGTTGATCACCTTACAAAATTAACACATTTTATTTCTATATGAGAAGAGTTGCCACTTTAACGTCTAGAAAGAAAATATATTATTGAAGTTGTAAGACTTCATGGTGAACCCTTATCAATTATTTCTGAACATGATCCCCATTTTACATCAATATTTTGGAAAAATATCCAAAAGTATTTGAATAATGATCTTCGTATGAGTACTTCTTATCACCCTGAAACCGAAGGACAGTCTGAAAGGACTATTCAAACTTTGTAAGATATGCTGAGATCATGATCTCTTGAATTTCAAGGTATGTGGGATCAATACTTACATTTGGTGGAATTTTCCTACAACAATTGTTTCCATTATATTATTCAAATTCCTCCATATTAAGCATTATATAGAAAGAGATGTCGACCTATAACTTGTTGGGAAAATGTTGGTGAGAGGAAACTTATAGGAATTGAACTTATTGAAGAGACCACTACAAAGGTGAGGACAATACAAGCCCATATTAAAGCAGCCCAAAGTAGGCAGAAGAGTTATTCTAACAACCAGATAAAGGATTTGTAATTCTAAGTGGGAGATCATGTCTTTCTGAAAGTATCTCCATGGAAGGGTGTCTTAAGGTTCAGTAAGAAAGGGAAATGATACCCAGGTACATCAGACCATTTGAAATTCTGGAAAGAATCGGAGTTGTAGCTTACCATTTAGAAATGACTCCAAGTATCTCCAAAGTTCATGATGTGTTACATGTGTAATTGTTGAAGAAATACATTCTAGACCCAATGCATGTACTCACCTGTGATGAAATAGAACTGGAACTTGATTTTTCATACTATGAAGAGCCTATCAGGATTCTTGACAAAAGGGAGAAGGTATTGAGAAATCGAACAGCTCTTCTAGTAAAGGTTCTTTGGAGAAATCATAATATGGATGAAGAAATATGAGAAACTTAGGATGTTATGAAGAAGAACCACCCACATATTTTTGGGGGCTTTATAAATAAAATTTCAAGGATGAAATTTCCAAAGGAGTGAATAATATAACACTCCAAACATTTTATGGTATGCTTCCCTTAAATATATTCTATTCATAGCCTATAATTCCTAAAGAAGCGTGTTCCTTTAAAACAACACTTGGTTATTTAGGAGATAGTCATAACTTAGACATTAAACATAAAATTTACACTTCTATGTTTTGAATTTCGAAAAACGGTCATCTAGATTTGTAATAAGTAAGTAATTTGAAGTCTGGTAAAACCAACTTGATTTTTGATGAATAGTAACATACCCTTATAAATAGTAATATGAATAGTAATATGACCCTTATGAATAGTAAATAATGATAATATTTTATTTTATTAAGGTAATAAGATAATAAGATCTTAATTAATGTTTTAGTGTGATATAAAACTAATTATACCTTTAAAATTGTTATATTTGAATAAATTATGATTTTATTTAAAAATTAAATTAAAAATACTTAGAAAATTATTTTGAAAAAATTTATTTCATTTTTTAATTCCACACTTAAAAAAATGGTTAGGGTGAATTTTTGAGATTTTTCTAAGATACTTGATTTTTTTGTGAATAGTAAAAATATAATTTTGAGTAATCTATAGTTTAATGACATAATAATGATATAATAATTAATATAACAGGATGGTAGAATTTTTACAGTAACATATTACATGAGGTTTCCAAAGTGGCTAAAACTGGGAAAATACCATGGGAAATCCCATGGTCTTGCAAAAATCACTACTAAGGTGTCCCTTTTATTTTATAAAAACTCTATCTCATTTACTATAAATAGCCACTCAACCCCTTCATTTTCTTTCATTACAAACTCATTATCCTCTAATCTCTGGTAGTATTACCTCTCTAGGAGTCCTACCAAGGTGTCCTCAAACACCCAAGGTCCCAACATTCATGTTTTGGGTGTTACTCTACAGGGTAAGAAAATCAACGTCCCTTCTCTTTTCTTAAAACTTTCATTTTATGTCTTCTCTTTTATTTTCAATTGGATTATATTGGAATTTGTCATTACATATTCCTCATTATTTCTGTATTATGTAAGAGTGTTGAGAGACCCCCTTTCTCTCATCAAACTAATTTATAAAATTTTAAGTGACATCGTTAGGCTGCCAAATTTTTGTATGAGATTTCTCAATTTTCTTATATTTTGAGTCCCTTTCTTTTATACTTATTTCCTTATCTCTACTCATCCAAATTAAATGATAATTACAGTACCTTACATGAACTAGAATTATATTATTCTAATATAATATTTCATCATCATCTCTCTTTCCCCCTCCTCTTATACTAAAAATGAAAACACCATTTGAGATGTGTTAATTTATCACATTCAAAGACGACGAGTTCTCAATTTTCATTAACATATTCAATTCTGGTCATGAAACGATTTTTATTGTTGAACCAAATAAAAATCTATGTATTTCATTAATGTTATGGAATCTTTACACACTCATAATATAAAATGATAATGCAAAACAAGTTCATTATTAATAAAATCTCCAAGTTAATCCAAACATTTTTAATTAACATTAAACTAATGAATAATCATCATGGTATATAACACAAAATCATTATAAGATCATTTATATTTCTATAATGTCATTAATAAGATATATTAACAATTCTGGATATTTAACTACATTTCAAACGAACTTCCATTCATGACTACAAGTAAATGGATCATGAAAACCAAGGAAGAAAATGCTTCCAAAACTATAAAATTGAGCCTCTTAAACCCATAAAAATGGCCATGAATGCACCTAATAAAGTTATAATTAATAAATTAAATATATATGAGGTTTTGGAATTATTAATTAATGAAGCTAAATTTTATTATTCAGGTCATTCAAAAAATGAATAACACACTTGAGCATAAGGTAAGGGGTTTCTCATCTCACTTTCATTTCTATGAGATTTCCGTTGTTTTCCACTTATTTATTGTATGTGGTGTATTATGTACTTCCTGTTGATATATATTATCATTATTCTCTTTATATTAATGTTATTTTGTGATTAATTTTGTGGTAATTAGTTTTTGGTCATACGACTCGATTGATTACAACGGGGTAATGGACTTTGTCTCAAATTCCATTTCATTGTCAGTTACTTGGTATTATGCACCTAATATTTCTTGTGTGGTGTATAAAATACCCATTTGAGATTATTTTTAATTTAAAATTGGAAATATATTACATTTCCATATTCTGGTTTCATGGATATGAGTATTGTCTTAATCCCTATACAGTTTTGCATGCAGTGTTTATTTGGAATGTTGTTTTAACTATGGAAATATTGATGAATTTGTATCCTCTAATCTATACAGATATTGAGAATCCATATTATACCTATATTAAATCTATTTATAAGGAATTCTTTGGACTTTCAGTTATGAGTGGGCCTGCTATATCCCCTTGATGCATCAACAGGTCTCATGAGACAAATTAGTTGGTGACAAACCCTTCGAGTTTGTTTCAAAAAATCAGACAAGTTTCTTCCCATATAACTAAACCATTTTAATGGTATTATGGTATCGTGTTACAGATACATGATATCCAATTAATAAGAATTATCTTTATTCTTTATTAGTTATTACTATCCATGAGGTTTTCACTATGAAAAAAATCTATGGATGCAGTTTCATTCTTTGTTTTAGTTTTTGTTATGTATTGTATCTTGTTACCTTTCTCAATGTAATTTGAGTTACATCTATGTATCTAGTTTTTTAAGACTATTAAACTGATCATTCCTTTAAGATTTAATCCCTTATAACCATGCCAATGTTACAAGTAATGCACCAGCTTTGGTCTAGAGGTATCAGGGTGTTACATAGAGGGGCCTAGGATATGACTACCCAAGCCCGCCTCCGATAGGCTAGGGGATGATGACTAGAACCGAGTAGGAATATCCCACAAATGAGATGCATTTTCTTAATTACCTGTACACACCGAAAAATATCCAATTCCAAAATTATGAAATGTAAAAATACTAAGTAAACAATGCATGCATACACTAAGATACCAACCATAGAGTACAATAGTAGGAAACTGGAAAGTAAATAGGGCCATGATACAAGACCACCAAAAGAAAGAGTCTATCAAGTGAATGAAAATGTTCCTAAAACCTTTATGTAGAAAACCCTACCTGAATGGTAGTTGTAGGTAAACTTAATGAAGTCATAGGAGCACCAAATGTCCGTCTGATGACTCTAAGAACCACCTGGTTCTGGTCCACCTAGAACTTTGTCAAAGCATCAATCATCTACCCAAGATAGGACAAATACAAGAAATGCCCGTCCATGGGTGAGTAAAAAAATACTTAGCAGAACACCCAAAAACCACAATGGAATACCACTAAGAAACAAACAAAGTACACCACAAAGCAATACATGAAGTATACAATTAAGAAATACATAAATTTTGCATGAATAAATACATGGTATACCACAAATGAAACACATAAAGTATAGTTAAATCACATAAGTATAAGACTAAATCACAAAATAAGGATTATCAGACATAGTACACAGAACACCTAGAGTCGATAACACATAGATTTTCAATAACACACAATGTCAATAACACATGGAGTGTTGATAACACACAGAATGTCGAGAACACAGAAAGTGTTGATAACACACAGAGTGTCAACAAGTCAGCCAACCCCCAAGTAACGTAGTCACCAATATCACTAAGACACAAAGGTCACATATTAAAAAAGATCATGTAGTCATAGAGATCCCATAGTCACATAGATCACATAGTCACACATATTACATAGTCACAACTAGCCATAGAATTCCTCACTTAGTACACTCATACTGGGAGAAACTACTCCTCAAGCCATTAGGTCATATGTAAAATTCCACAACAACTCACTTAGATTATCTATAAAGGACTGTCTCATCTCTTGGGTCCCAACTCTACAAACAACTCATCAAACGGACACACGTGTTGAAAGATATGATAGTTTTTTGTAAAACGGTCCCACCCGAGTTCAGTCTAGGCCAGACCTGACCTAGACCGAGGCCAAATAGACCCAGTCTGGATGACCCAAAGTAGCCCGATTGAACTGGCCCAACCAACCTGAACCAGCCTGGTCCACTGGGCTACCAGGTCCATCCCATCAAGCCGCTGAAGCAGCCCAACCACCCTAGTCCAACCCAAATGCAGTTTTCTCCATCAAATGCGGCCTACCCTGGCCATTCCCCATTGTCAACATGGTCTACCTTAACTGCGTGGATGACCTCATGTTTCTCGATCCCCCATGTTTCTACCCATTGGCCCACATCCCTCATGCACTCACCGCCTCCGCTCCACATGGCTCTCATGCATTCCACCTGCCATGTCCCACTCAATCTCCAACCACCATGCCATGACACTCCAGCCACCACCTCTGGCCACTCTAGACACCACCTCAAGCCTCTCTATCCCTTCGCCTCATTACGCTACTGGTGCTATCTCCAAACCACGCTGGACTACCCCACCGAACACACACTGGTGATCCCTTCCATGGACTACTGAGGGTCCTTTAATGCCTATAAAACCACACAGTCACAGATTTGGTTTTGTTGGTTTCTTCTATAAACTGATATGAACTCTGCATTCAATTTACCTTCGATCCAAGGGTCTGATCAAACTCAGAGCCACCTGGAAACATCGACCCATGACCACATGGGCTCAACTGCAAAAGCGTGAAGAACAAGGAAGATAAAGAGGCACCAAGAACGCATGGAGAATGAATCTAGGCCTTTGTTTGTGTTAGCATCAATTCATTCTTATTAAAAGGATAAATGAAAGATGAATAACCAAAAATCACTCAGATTATTTCCCCTTTTTAAAAACCCCATAATTTAACCATCCCACAAGAATGACCCGTTCATTGGTTTTTTAGCGTTCATTGTTAAATCTAAGATAGGAAAAAGGAAATAACAAAGAGATCAAAATCCTACCTCATGGTTGGATCAGTCTTTGACAAAGAACAGAAGTCAGTGTCATCATAGACCCTCAATCTATTGGTGTTCTTCATCAAGAGAGTTTCATTCTATGCCTTAAGGATTCCAAGGTTATAGTGATAACCCTTAGTTCCTGAAAACGTTTTCATTAAAAAGGAAAACTCTGTTGCATCCAATAAAATATTTTTATTAAAATATTTTAATGATGGTTACATCCAATTTATAACTTTGACATTTTACCCACACCAATTGATTTTAGGACCCACCTAAGATAAATTCATTGCTATGTATGCAACAGTACCCTCCAATTTATGATATGGGCACCTATTTAGAAGTTATTCACATTTTAAATAAAAACCATCCAAACATTTTATTAAAAACTTAACATTTTCTGTCAAATTGTTCCAAGTACACATGTCCTCTGAATATCATGATTCCTTAACACATAGTCTCAAAATTTATCAAAGTAATTTATAAAAAAAAATTAGAGAAAATATGAGTCATTAAATTCTCCCCACCTTAGGGATTTACATACTCAAAATACAGATACAAATCTATAAAAACAAATGGCGTTACTAAGCATGAATCTGAGCCTCCCACTCCCATGTACTCTCTTGGATATTCCCAAGATACCACCTGACGCGCACAAGAGGAATTAACCACCCACGAAGGATCCTCTCATGTCAATCCTCGATATCCACTAGGTACTATGCAAAAGACTCCCCATCGTTAATATACAGCTATCCCCGGTCAATGATATGTGATGGGTCATGTAGTTACCTTCTCAGTTGTGACACGTGGAAGACAATATGCACTCAGTTAAACTACGGGGGTAGAGTTAGGTGGTATGCCACCTTTCCAACTCTACTCAAAAATATGAAAAGGGTCGATGTACCTTAGAGATAACTTTTCGCCCCTACCAAATCTCCATAATCCCTATCGAGGTGAGACCTAAAGGAACACATGGTCTCCCTATTCAAACTCCAAGAGACTATATCTCCGGTAATCATATAACATCTATCAGCTCTGTGCAGTCCTCATCTTCTCATGGATGATCTGACCCTTTTCGGTTGTAGCCTGCACAACTCTGGACCCATGAGTGATGAATCCCCTAGGTCAGTCCAGTAAAGTGGTGACCTGAATGGTAATCCGTACAAGGACTCAAATGATGACATACTAGTGGTAGAGTGGTGGATTTTTTTATGAAAAATCCACCTTATGTAGGTAATCCTCCCAACTACGGCCAAAATCTAGGATATAAGCACATAACATGTACTCAAAAACCTAGATTTTCCTCACTGTCTGGCCATCCGTTTGGGGATGAAATTCTATGATCAAGTGTAACTAGGTCCCAAACACCTCCTGAAATTCCTTTCAAAATCAGAATGTGAAATGGTCATCATGATCTAAGACAATCGTTAATGGAACTCTGTGAAGCCGAACTATCTTCTGTACAAAGAGGTTTCCTAAGCTCTCTACTAAACTCTACTCACTGATCTATAGGAAGTGGGACGACTTGGAGAGTTGTTCAAAGATCACCCAGATGGTATCGTACCCTCTATACATCCATGGTAAAACCATCATAAAGTCCCTAAATATCCCATCCCACTTCCACTCTAGAACCTCTAGGGGTTGAGTGAAACCAGTTGGAACATGGTGCCCCACCTTCACTTGTTGGTAAGTAAGGAATCTAGAAATGAATTATGCCACTACCTTCTTCATCCCTAGCCACCAAAACTATTGTTGGAGGAATTCGTACATCTTTTCCATGCTAATATGTACCACCAAAGGGGATCTATGGAACTCCCTCAAGACCTCATCCCACAACATCACTAGTACTACTGTGAGTCCTCTAAAGAGAATGACATGCTCCCCATATTTTGAATATCCATCAAGGGCATTCCCTGTAGACATATGAGCACATAAAGTCTCATAGTCAGTGTCTCTGAGATGTGCCTCCCTGACTAGATGTAAGAGTAGAAAGGTAAAAACCATTGATTTGAGTTAAGATTCTCCATCTCCATCCACAAAGGATATCTACAACATGTCCAATTTCTCTAATGCCTCATTTAGAAATTGCAAGATGAATATTCGACTAAGATAATCTACCACCATGTTCCCCTTACTAGGAGTATAAGAAATCTCAAAGTCATAGTTTTGGAGGAAATATATCCATTAACTATGTCTCAATTTCAAATCCTTCTAAGAGAAGATATATTTGGGACTTTTTTGGTTAGAGTAGATGATAAACTGCTCACCCATAAGGTAGTGTCACCACATCTTCAAGGCGAAGACTACTATTGCCAACTCAAGGTCATGGGTTGCGTAGTTCTACTCATGTGTTCTAAACTATCATGAACCATATGACATAACCTCTTTCCCTTGAATTAGGACACAACCAAGACTGGTCCCTAATAGATCGTTGAACACTACATACCTGAATACCTCCTCTGTTAGTCTCAATATGGGAGTGGTCATCAACCTCTGCCTTAGATCCTAAAAGCACTACTGGAACTTATTTTTCCAGAAGAAGGGATTCCCCTTCTATGTAAAAGCTATCAAGGCTGATTATACTCTAGAAAATTCAAGTATAAACCTTTTATAGTAACCATCCTAACCTAGAAAATTATGCACCTCAGTAACACTCTTGTGTGGCTCCCAAGAAAAAACTAACTCTATCTTCATTGGATCCACTGTAGCTCCAACCTCTTAAATGAGGTGTCCTAGAAAGTTAACCTTTCATTTCCAGAACTGAAACTTTGAGAGATTACCATAAATATGGTGCTCTCATAGTATGTCCAGGAACATCCTCAAGTGTAACGTGTGATCCTCCTCGAACCCCAATTATACCAATATGTCATCAATGAAGACTACAACGAACCAATCTAAGTATGGATGGAAGATTCTTTTCATGAGTCCCATGAACACTATTGGGGCATTATTCACCCAAAAAAAATCACCAAGTACTCATAGTGGTTGTATTGAAATATAAATTCTTTCTTCATTACATCCTCATCCCGTACTCAAAGCTGGTGATAGCCAAATTTGAGGACTATCTTTGAGAACCACCTCACTCCCTTTAGCTGATCGAAGAGGTATTCAATCCTCAGTAGTGGATACATATTCTTCATGGTCACATGAAGGAATTCCACACATAATCTCAATATCCATTCTTCCTTCTTTGAAAACAAAAATTGGGGACACCCAGGGTGAAACATTGGGTCTTACGAAGCCCTTCCTCTATAATTCCTCTAGTTGTGCCCTCAACTCATAAATCTCTATGATAGACATCCAATATGCAGGTGTAGATATCAAAATTGTACTGGGGTAAAAATAAACGTATAATTCAACCTCCCTATGGGGAGGTTATCCAGGGATATCCTAAGAAAATATGTCCTCATATTCCACCACCACTGTAGAAAACTGAGGACTCCTATCATCCACTACACTGTCGGTTAGAATAACCAATCGATGAGTAATCGTATTCACCCTATTATGAGTGAGTCTTTCCTATGCTACATGTGTTTTATTTTCTCTAACAAAAGAAATCCTATACTCATTACTATTGACACACCACACTATGTTCCTAAAACAATAAATCTAGGTATGAACTACAGATAACCAGTCCATACCAAGAATGAAGTCGTAAGGCCTCAACACCACCACCAAGAGATCCCAATAGATACTCTCACACCCTAGAGTAAGGGGACACTATCAGCACCGGTGTGTGATCATCAAATCTCCACCCATATAAGTATCTAATCGTAGGGATCAAGTCAACGGTTCAACTGGAATCTCTGAGTATAAAACAAGGGCCCTAGAGAGAAAAGAATGAATGGAACCTATGTCTATCAAAATTGTAACTAAGGTGGAAAAGAAATTGATTGTACCTATAATAATTCTTGTGGCTGCATGGTTATAAGCCTCCATTTACCAAATCTTTCCTCATCCCTATCCACCAACTCTCTAAGCCCGTGGTGGACCACTGGGGGTGGTGGTGGTAGTACCTCGAACCTACGCCCACCTCATACTACCCAAAATTCTCTCCTACCACACTCAACTCCATAAAGACCACCCTGTGATTTTACCTGCCTCTGTCTTGATGGTCTATTGGAAATCTACTAATCGGTTATACAACAAGTCGGTCAATCTCTAACAAGATACCCCTGACCATCGTACAAGTAACACCGCATGTCCTTCAGCTAACTTTCTCTTCTATGGGAGCCATGTATTACAGATCCCATGTCCTGGGGTCATCCCCTGGAGTGACTGACTTTCTTGGGTCCCTGAATCTATTGTAGGATACATACCACTAAGGACTCATCTTCCTAGTGTCTACTGGTAGCTCCCACAACTAGAGTTTTCTCTGATAGAAAGCTCTCCACAATTAGAGTTCTCTCTATTACCCCATCATAATTTAGAATGCTAAGGGAAATCATCGATGCCCTGATCTCTTGGAATATCCCATGCTCAAAGGTCCATACCCTAAAGAATAGGTCCTAGACCATATCCATGGAGTAAAAAGAAAGATCTGTAAATCTCACTGAGTACTCCACTACTATCAAAATGATCTTATGCAGATGCAGGAGCTCTTGTATATGCACTGATCATAACATCACCAAAAAGAACTCCTCCCTAAAGAAGCACTCAAATTTTTCCCAAGATAGAGTCATCTCATCATGCATCTGGGTCACTAAGATCCACCATTTTCCTACGGAGACCTGAAGAAGGCTCACGACTAGAACCGCCATCTGGTCGGAAGGCATAATCATAAGGTGTAAGACACCTGTATCTTCCTCTAGAAAATCCTCAAAAACCTATGGGTCTGTCTCACCCTGAAACTGGATATTTCACTGCCTCTAGAACTCATGAAACACACTCAACCTATGTGCATACTCTACCGGTATCAATGGTAGTAACTGCTGCTCGATGAGTGGTGGTATCACTTGTACACCACCCATATGTTATAACTCCGGTATAGGGAGTGTCTCTGGCACATGCCCCTATACTGACACCTCATTTATATGAGGATCATCCTCATGATCATGCAATGGAATCCTAGGTAGATATATGTATGGTGGCATACTGATATAGATCAAGATGAACTACATCAATAGAGTATACCTGGTGAACTGACTCAAGAAGAACATGAGAACACACCCAAATCCTATATGATGCATGTACCATTAATTTCCTTGCAACTAGTGTTTTCATGTACCGAGTTGGGATGCAGAATTCAGAGTCCTGGTTTATGGATACGTTGGTCACCACACTAATACTGGATTCCATGGCCTAAAATTCTAACTCAAAACACTTAACACTGTTTCCCCCAAACCAACCTCACAAACTCTAGATCCTTAAGTAGAACTGGCCATCTCTAATACCACTCTATCACGACCCATTTTAGAGGGGCCCATGACGTGACCACCCCATGCTCACCTCCTATAGGCCAGAGGATAGAAACTAGCACCGAGTAGGTATATCCCAAAAATGGGAGCCATTTACCGAAGTACCTACACACATAGACACACACACACACACACACCCACCCACCCACACACACACAAACACACACACACAAACACACACACATTTCAAAGCCAAAAATGATGAAATGTAAAAACAATAAACAAAAAATGCATACATACACTAAGATACCAACCATAGAGTGTGGCAGTGGGAAACTAGAAATTAAATAGGGTCAGGATACAAGCCCACCAAAAGAAATAGTTTTTAAAGAAAATGAAAAATATCATGAAACTTGTCTGTAGAAAACCCTACCTGAAGGGTAGGTGTAAGAAAATTACCTAAATTCTTATGAGAACCAAATGTCTATATGATCACTCTAAGAACCACCTGGTCCTGTTCTGCCTATAACTCTTTCAAAGCATCGATCATTTTCTCAAGACAGGACATGTACGATCAATGATCGTGCATGGGTGAGTAAAACCATACTCAGTAGAACACCCCAAAACCACAATGGAATACCACTAATAAATACATGAATTACACCACAAATAAATTCATAAATTATACCACTAATAATTACATGAAGTATACCATGAATAAATACATATAATACCAAAAAAGAAACACATTAAGTACATTAAACTCACACAACTATAATTCTAAAGCAAAAAAGCAGGATTATCAGTCATAGTCCACAAAACACCCAGAGTCAATAACACACGGAGTGTCGATGAGTCAGGAAACCCCCAAGTCACGTAGTCACCAAGATCACCTAGTCACATATATCACGCAGTCACAAATATACCATAGTAACATAGATAATATATTCAAAGAGATCAAATATTCATAGATATCACATAATCATTGAGATTACATAGTCACAGAGATCACTTAGTCACAAATAGCCGCAAGATTTTTCACTTAACACACTCATATAGGGAGAACCTAAACCTACAACCATTAGTTCATATAAAAACTTCCACAAAAACTCACTTAGAGTATAGCTAAATTACTTTTTCATATCAAGGGTCCCAAATCCACAAACAAATCGTAAAAAAAACTCACAATTTGAAATATATGGTGGTTTTTTTGTAAAACAACGTGACTTGGGTCTGACCTGACCCGACCCGCCAGTCGACTCGGTCCAGTACCACTAACCAAAACCGGTCTGGCCCATTGGGTTTGGCCTGCTGGACTTGATGGACCCAGTCCTCTAGGTCAATCTCGTTGGGCTGCCAGAGCGGCCTGACCAACCTAGTTCGACTTGTATGCAGCGAGTCAGTTTACTCCACCGGACATGGCCTGCCCTGACTGTGCCCCCTGGTCCACACTGTTCTCTCTAACCACACAACTCCCCCTGTGTCACCCAGTCCCATGTGTCACACCTTGCTAGCTCAAGGAACCCGGGTGCTCCCCTCCTCCACTCCACACAGCTCCCATGTGACCCGACTGCCGCATCCCACTTGGGATCTGACCTTCACACCACGCTGCTCTAGCTACTACCTCTAGCTGCTCCAGTTACCACCTCTGGCCACTCCATCCACTCTAGCTTGCCGCCTCCATCACACCATGGCAGACCGTCGCACCAGACCCATGCTATTGGTCCCTTTTATAGACCACTGGGGATGCTCTAATGCCCTTAAAATCATACTGTCACATATTTGGTTTCTTTAGGTTCCTCTATATAGTGTTTCAACCTCTGATGTCAATTTTCCTTCGATCTGGGGGTCCGATCATACTTGAATCCACCCAAAAATGTCTGGGCATAACCGCGTTGGTTCAACGGAGAAATCTCAAAGAACCGGGTAGAGGGAATGGCACTAAGAATCCAATAAGAATGAATCTAAGCCTTTATTCATGTCAATATCAATTCATTATTTTTGAAATGATGAACAAAGAACAAAGAACCAGAAATCACCCAGATTATTTCCCCTTCTTAAAAACCCTACAATTTAACCATCCTGTAGGAACAACTGAACTTCAAATCAACCTTTTCATTGGTTGGTACGTATTCATCATCAAATCTATGAAGGGAAAGGGGAAATCACAAAGATATCAATATCCCATGTCATGGTTAGATCAATCATTGATGAAGAATGGAGGTCTATATTGTCGATGATTCTCAATCTATCAGTGTTCATAATCAAGAGAGTTCCCTTCCACACCATAGATAAATTCTAGGGTTATGGTAATAACCCTGAATACCTGAAAAAATTTTCCTAATAAAAACTGTGATTCTTCCAATATTTTTTTATGAAAATAATTTAATGATAGTTACGACCAATTTCTAATTTTCACAATCGACCCATGTCGGTCGATGTTAGGACCTACCTAAGTTAAATTCACTACTTGGAATGTAATGATTCACCCATATTTCTTATCCAAACACCCTTTTAGAAGTTATTACCATTTTAAAGATAACCCCCCAGCACGCTTTCTTAAAAACTTAACATTTCTCATCAAACTGTTCCTAGCACACAGGGCCTCAGAATCTCGTGCTGTCTCAACACCTTGTATTGGAATTTTACTAATTAATTTATGAAAAAAAAATAATATCTAAGTCATTAAATCACAAAAATAATTCACCCCCTGAACCACGTGATGAAATAATTTCACCCCCTAAAACATTCCATGAAACTAGGAGTCACTCATTGAATCATGTGGTGAATCATGTTTCACCCCATGAATCATGTCCCAAATCCCGACTCACCCAATGAATCACCCTCGAATTCCACTAAGATCACCCTGAGTCTGATTATATCACACCAAATCCAACCAAAATGAATTTGTAATCCTGAATCTAGTATTTAAAAAGGAAAGTGATATCAACAGATCTTACCTTACACTGATACCCCGGTGTCTCCTTGATCGTACAATGACATGTCTTGCAACACAACAACCCTTGTCATGAGGGTTGTTTTTCCATGACTAATATGATGATACCCATTACAGGAGTATTGTTTTCATCACTCGAAGAATATAAATACCCATCTTACATGGCCATTCTCTATCCAATATCACATACAATGATTATAAATGGAAATCCCACTACTATCTCAGTGAAAACACCAAACAAAAACTGCCAAATTCCACTCTCAACTCACCAAAAACAATGTTATCCATTGGTAAGTGGTGCAATTCCCACTTTATGGATTTAATTGAATTGCTCCTAGAGAATTGAACCATATGATTCCCCACACTACATGTGTATCTATCCTCCCAATACATGCTTTCTCCCATAAACCTACTACACCATGCCTCCCTGAAAATCTATGCCAAGGAATCCACTCATATCGACCATACCATAGTGTCATGATCTAATGAAAATGTAAACTATCATTACTGAGGTAAATATCCCACATGATGAACTCATCAAGCTACCATTTCCATGAGCGTCTCACCACGAAATAACAATCACACCACTCTGACTCATCCACAACGTGAAAAATTACAAATGGACCTAAATAAGGTGTGTTCATAAATTCATATCTAAACTAGGAATTTTGGGAACCCACCAAGAAATTTACTAAAAAGATCATCAATTCTCACTCTCCTCCTTAATTAAGAGTAATCCACTAAAATCATCTCACATGTTCCTCTCTTCTACCTGATCTGATATCAACCAATCTCATAGAAGCATTCCCCCCATACAATTTGATCACATAACTGAACCCACACTCTAATGAGTCTCATTTTATTTAACCATGTCTCACACAAATAACTTACTAACCATTCCATACACTCACTTTAGACTCAACAAATAACCTAATGTATCTCACATGCCAAGGATAACCACATGATCATCATTCTAATAACCATGAGGATCCACTCACACTCTCACCATGCTAGCTAAAAGCATATCATGAGAACATTTGGGTCAGTTACCCAATTGGTCACACCATATCCTCTAAATTCTATACCAAAAATACTCTAAGAAAATTATATTATAAATAACAATCTATTCACAATCTTTTTTTACACAACCCCTCAGGGTTTCCAAAAAACCACCCGACCCGGTTAAGTAGAGTGTCACCAAGAATCTATAGGGGAAAACACCATTAAGGATTTTGATGATACTTTAAATAAAAAAAATGATCCTAATGACCCAAAAGGGTCCATCATTTTTAGTGAAACTATTGATTTTCCTCATATCACCCCTCAAACATACCTTTCCCTCATCGAGTCATTACCTAAGAATTAAATTCACGTACTCACCTACGATGGGTATCCATACATCCCTTAAATAAGGGATTGTATTTCCATCATTAGAGAAAATATTCATAAGATCCAAATATCCCTCCATCAAAAGGAAATACATTGTGGTCTAGATAAGTAAAATACAACCAATAGGTTATATGGGAAAATACCATATAAGTTTTTGTTGAAACCGTAATAGTTAACCTCTTACCAGTCAATAATAGAATGAAAGCATATACATTCCATGTGAATCCTATGTACCTACCATAATGCTTTTAAAGATATTATTTCTATTGTAACAAGATTCAAATAACCAAAAAATTTATCCTTTAAAATCCATGTGTATCACCCTAGGCGAAACCATACAATTATAACATCAAAAACCAAGAACAACAATTCCATCACCTTAGTAAATTGGAATTACAACCTGAATGTTTGTTCTCTAAGTACCGGTTTGGTATCTAACAAAGGATCTAAATCATCCATAGAACACCTATCAAAATTATCCCTAAATCATAAAATAAAACAAATAACTGATACCATTCTGTAATGCCTCGACCTTGAGCCTATATGAGATAGAGTTCTATATAGCCTCCAATGTGTCTCCCCATAAACCTTAGGATACTGAATAGAGGTGAGGTATTAATATATATATAATGAAGAGACCATAAATTCAAATCAAATTCATACAATGGTAAAAATAACTAAAAAACATCTATATCATATCATAGTATGAAAAATAAATAAACACAAGAAATAACACACCTAATGCTGTCACACAAAACATCTATTCATATATTTCCCACTAGGATAATACTAAATAAGAATGAAATAAAATGTATAAAATGAATCTTGAACCTACTACTATCCAAAATCTTCATCCCAGTCCCTTGATATCCTCAAAATTATCTATCTAGATCCTATTTACAACTCGTTCGTTGACATGAAAAATAGACATATGGTCTATATTCAAACTGAGATTCCCATGCAAGGTGTGATAATAAAACTAAGTAGGGTATCACCAAACACCCCTAATATATTCCTTCATATGCATTTGTATGAATGAAGAAAATAAATACCTAAATAACCATGCTCTTTGAGTCATCATGTGCTAACCAGGACACCCCAACTCTAACCATACATTCTTTAGTGCTATTAGAGAATACAGATATACCCTCAAGACATTTTATCAATGCCTAAACCATAATAGAAGACTTATGGTAGGGAAGCATCCAAAACCTCAACCTAATACCTACATACATTAGGCATGGTCATACATAAATCAGCCTCAGCCCATATCTAATCACTATAGAGATGTCTATAGGTTATCTGACATAATGTATCATGACCCATTCCCTAGGGTGGTCCTCTTCCATGACCCAATACACACTTGTAAAGGTACAATTCATTCCCAAAAATATAATACATGCAAGGAAATGTACTATACCAATTCCCAAAGGAACAAGGAATGAACTTTACATATACCAAAATCACATTTGGAAAGGTCCTAGATCCAATTCCCTCACCAAGAAACAATCATTACACTGACCTATCCCTACAAACACTAGGTATGTATATCACATGGGCATATACATATAGACTATAGGGAGACCATCACACCGAACAATCCCCCAAAAATTTGTGGAGGCCATAAAGAACATGAAAGAATACAGTCTATCACATAGCTCACCAGCAGAAAACATCCAGCCCTTTCCATCGACTAGCATCCCATGCCTCAATTCATCACATATCTCCCCTTAGGTTGTCCACTGGGTCCTCTAGACTTATCACCATCTCTTCTCATAGATACCTCTCCAAGATCATCACCCAATATTTACATATCTATCCAAAGGAACAACCAAACACAAAATCTATGTCCTCCACAACCTTTACAAGCCCATCATCAATCCCAATCTTGATACCCAGGGACTGTCTAAGTCTATCATGTTCCACGCAACCCTGGCCTCAAAGGGGATGTCTATCTCACAGCCAAAAATCCCATGTAATCTCAACACAAAGTCTTAGAAGACTCCACTTTATCCAAGTTCACATGAATACATAAATCCATACCTAGGATAGAGTACCTCATATCTTGTAAGATATACACTTTCCTCAGCATTTTCACTCAACTCTAAGACACTCATGCTTTCCTACTAGCCAAAGGAACCCAACCTAGGCTATTTTACATCTTTTTTCATAACCTGAAACCTTTTTAATGCCCCATGAAAACTTAATTGATACCCTCTCCCCATGTTTTCACAATAATTACGTTATATTGATTCATCTAAGTATTCAAGATCACATAGTTCATGTGCACGAGGCCTACTTCCATCTTAACTCTTCTACCTTGGGCACTCTTAGTTACTAAACCCAGTTCCCAAACCCCATATAGTATTCCAAAAAACACACTCATGCATAAATAAACATATGATTTCATATTATAGAGTCCACACATATAGAACATATATTTAACCTCTCATAAATCTCCTTTTAGCCTTATCTAAGATAACCATGCATCCCCTGCGCTATTAGGAATCAATATCATGCTAAGGCACATCCATAATTAATTATAAATAATTTTTAATTTGTTAACCCATTTAATTATATAGGAATAATGACTAAAAATTCGTCATATATTAGTCTATTTCTAGAATCATGAGAAGATGGATGAAGTCCACTATTGACAAACCCCTAGATCTAGGATACACAAAATCCGCAAAAGTTACATCTGATTGAATGATTGAATTTACTCCAAGTCACTAAAAACCCTAGGAAAATTCATACATAGATGTACCTTTTTAGTAAAAAAATTTAATTATGAGAAGATCACATATTAGGACATCCTCTATCCATGCCAATAAAAAACACCATCAACCTCAGTCTCTTCCACCTTGATACAATAGAATCAACACCGAAACCCTAAAAAAAATTGTAAAAATTATTGTAAAATAAAAGGAAGGAAGAGTAGAGGGATCATATAATTTTAAATCAGCATAAAACACCACCAAGAAACAACCTATATCACGGGGTAAGAAGAATATGGGTGGGGATAACCATTTCCCTTCCCCTATACACTTCATCAACCCAAAATAGGGGGGGGGGTCGAACTCCCCTTTTTCACTAAAAAACCCCTAAAAATTTTCATGGTATGACCAAAGAGATCAAATAGAAAATCACCTTATCATGTGGAAAATACCCCAATCCCAAAAAAATCACACTATGAATCTCAGATTCTTGTCATGAGGAGCCTCTAGTAGGTCCCTACTGCACCTTGACTACTTCTTTCCCTCTTTGATGCTTCCCAGAACACATCATATGTCCAATAAACCATAGAACATTTCATAAAAAACCTTTTTTGTTTTCTAAACCATAATTATATCATTAAGAGTCCTGATTCTCAAAATGAAACATCTAACCTACCAAAATTCAAAATCCTTCTAAAAAATTAATAACCTATAAATCCATAGTGGTTTTACAAATGACATGAAATTAATTAGAATCTAATTTTCATAAAACATTTTACATGCACACAAGACTCATGAAATAAAAACCTATGGGTTAAATAATGATAAATTTTCTCACACATTCTCAATACCTTATAAAAAATTAAAAACTAATAATCCATAACTATGCGACATCACTTCGATTAAATCATGAAACCATAACCTAACAACCCAAAACAGAAATATCACTACCATGGAATGCCTTATGTTCATTATAAAAGTATTTTCCATAAAAAAAATATACTTCCCAACCAAATACTTAATTAAACTATCTCCATTCTACCATTACTAAATAATAAGATAAGGAAAAATAAGCTCTCGTACAATTTTTAATTTCTCCAAAATGGTTCATCAGGTCCGATCTGAAGCACAGAAGGACCACATAAAATCCTCCTCTTGTACATGAGAATGTTGAGTAATAGTGAGGGTTTGAACCATAAATTTAGTAGACTATTCACTTGATAATCAATAAATCCAACCTATACAAAGAAAAAGTGATAATACAACTACAAAAGTGATATTATGAAATCATAACTATAATTATCCAATGGCCTAAAGGCCTTCATTTTTTATTAATTTTGATAATCCACCTTTCAAGGGGTGAGGTGGAACCCTTACAAGGCCCATAGGTGAAATTATTTCATGAATCATAGGCCTTAGAGGAATTCATTTCTTTTAGGCTTCAAACATTACATACAACCCAGACTAACTACTTGGAACTGCTCCTCCCCGACATCTTCATCATGAAATCAGCTCTCCACCTTCATATGACTATTCATCTAGGCTTTCCCATGCATGCACAGGCTTGTCCCGATGCCATACCCTCTCATTCTTGCAATCCGTTTAGCTTCTTCAATGGTGGATGCTCCTTGGTCCTCCTCCTTTTTAAACTTGTTCCTTGTAGGTTGTCTTGTTTTCATCTTCACTAAAGGTGGCTTGAAGGCCTTGAGGTGGCCCGAAGGCCTTGCTGACCTGATGTCCTAGGTGGCCCGAATACCTTAAAGGACTTGGGGACCAAATCGGTGGCCCGAAGGCCCATAAGGGGGAACATTCCCAACTGCTATAGTGCCTGCTACAGTTCCCGCTTCAATACCTGCTACAGTTCCCGCTACAGTAACTGCTACAGTGCTGCTACAGTGCTGCTACAGTACATTGAATATTAATAAATAACATATATACATGGAGGTCATGATATAAAATAATTCTAGTCTATGTCTTGATATAACCGCCATCTAAAGAAAACTCCTATTTCGCTATCATTCATCATAAGGTACTTCAACTTACCTGAATACCAAATAAAAATGTTTCCATGCACATCAGGGTTCCCATGTAGGGTGTGAGTGTAAAACTTAGTATTACACCACCAATATATCCTTAAAATAATTGTGGTAATTTATATGTGAGTTTCTATAATAATAGTAAGTAAATAAAAATTTGAGAATGATTCACCAATGTCAGGCCATCATGTGCTAACCAATATGTCATGAATCACGGCTATACTTGATATGATCATAATTAAAAGAAGTGGGTTGTACCATATTAATAACCTATCATAATCCTTATATGAAGTTAAGGTGGTAACATAGCTAACTTCCTATAAGAGTTTAATCCTCCTATGAAAACGGGTAAGGTCCCATGACAATGTTTCATATCCACTGGTCACCATTAGAAGTGGTTTAGGGGAGGGTGGGTGACATATCCAAACTATCATAAAAGATAAACCAATACACTCTCTAAGCTAAGGTCCAATATCAGAGTTACACATATCCCAAGAATCATAGGAAATGGTCCGAGGAGGGAGTAATGTATCTGACCTCCCATGTGAGCCAAACCAATACCTTCCTTGGAGGTAAGGTCCCATATATTTACTCCATATAAACACAATATAAAACTATAAATAGTTTCACCTTTAACAAAATAGTATTTTCATACATAAATATCAAATTTTTTATATATATATTCAACATATTTCAAAAATAAACGTTCAAGGACCAGAATGGTTTAATGAATTTAGAGACTAGGTAGAAAATATTTTTATTTATTTAAAGGTATTCAACATCTCCCATAAACATCTTACCCTTTTTTTACTCTTCATAAACATACTCTACTTAAAAGATTTCTTCATAACTTAGGAAAAGGAAACACAAGAAAGGGTGATCTCAGATGTTTAGTAAGGGTAAAAATATGAGATATCATTCTTTGGTCATATGATAACATAATATATGGATATGTGTATGAGATCATTAAATCAACTTATAATGTTCATACCTGACCTATTATAGATCATAAGCACGAGTCATGGAATAAATAATTATCATTCCAAAATACATGGTTCATAAGAGTGTAAAATCATCATAATTCATGAACCATAAGATCATTTCATAAAAGTGTGGTAGCCAAATATGTATAGAAACCATTTAATTTTTCAAGGTTAACTACCAATACTATCAAATATAGTGGATCAGAACACATAACCTATTTCCCATTGTGGATTTCCTCAGAGTGGCAACATCTCCCTCTCCTCTTCTCCTAGGGTTTTATCATCGATGATTTTGAAGGGGGGTCGAATCTGCAGTTCCTTTCCCCTTTATCCCTCTTTTCTAATTCCATCTTTCTCCCTTCCTTCAGATTATTTCTACATCCATACTCCTCAATGATGTTCCATTTTGGGTTCATGGGTCGGTGGTCATAGGTTCTTCTTTCAGGCCTGAAGATGTAGTTTCTAGTGCCATTGATGGAATTGGATTCATCATGGTTTTCTATGGAGTCCCTAATGCTTCTGCTCTGATCAAGGTTCCAGGTTATTCTCACCATCCGAGGTCAGTTGTGTGTGTTAGCTTCCATAGAGTCTTTGGGATGTGTTTGTGCAAGTGGATGGGTGTCTATAAAGACACAACTGGTGATTCTGGTGATGGCTATGGTGTCTTGTTTAGAGATCTGTGTTCTTCTATGATGTGTGTGGTATGTAAGTTGAATGTGAAGGGTGTTTTGGGTGGTAGACATCGGTGAAGTGGATTTCGGTGTCGTGTGATGAGAATGATGATGATGGTGATAGAATCTCCAATGATAATAGTAGCAACAACGATGGTGATGGTTTCAAAAAGTGATAATGATGAAGGTGAATGAATGTTGGATATGTCATCGTCTCGAATTGAGGTAGGTGAGAGAATGATTGTTTACATGTCTTGATGTGGCTCTTGGGTCAAATCAAAATGATGATGGATTTCATGTGGTTATTAAAGTGGTTTTAGGTATTTGAATTTGAATTTGAAAAGACGTGGCATGGAACTTTGGTTCTGAAGAAGGCGGGATGTGATGATTTTCTCTTGAAATTGGAATGTGGTGCATTTTTTTTGTAATTTAGTTCCTTTTTATGAATATTTTAATTTACAGTTACCACTTACCCTTAAAGTGGATCTTAGAAAATAAACCAGAAAATGGATTTGCAGGTATTTCTCATTGTGGATCAAACCTATCGGTCTGTTTACCATTATGGATCAAGTCTGTTGACTTATTTCCCATTGTAGATCAAGCTAATCAACTTTTTTACTATTTTGGATCAATACCATTGACTATTTTACCATTTTTATATCATGGTATATAATTCTTTACCTAATGCATTAGAGTGAGATATTTTCCCACATATCACATGATCTGTACATTTCCATACCTAATGACCGTAAAACATTCACCATAGCATCATCTATTGAAAATAAATGTGTTTCATAGACATTACATCAAAGAATAACCCATATAAAGGAAAATGGATTCATAAATATTTCATCATATCATAACCCATATAAATGAAATGGGTTTCATAAACGTCTCATCAATTCATCATAGAATAACCTATGGAAAAGGAATGAGTTTCATAAGCATATGTTCATGATAATAATAAAATATCTAGATAAAAAATAATTACAGTGAAATTGGATTATATCACCAATAAAACATAAGTATCACCAAATTTTGTTGACATTGATGAATATAGATTCCATAAAAAATCATTAAAATATCCTTGAGTAAAATATATATTTCATTTTGAAATCACTTCTTTAAAGTCTAAAAATTTCCCAAATATTAAAGAAAACATATTATTCAAAAAAAACTTTGGAAACTTAGAATGTAATATTTAAATCATTTTTTGGTTATGATAGTATGAAATACCATTCATTTCACACATGTTAGAACAAATATTCCTTCCACAATTTTAGTAAAATCCAAAATGGCCTTATTTTGAAAATAATTTGAAGATTACTTTTAATTTTTTTAAAAAGTAAATAATGGTTAAAAATATCTTTAAAAATTAATTTTATAATTTTAAATCTTTCTTTAATTTTTTTAGAAAACATGGATATTAAATAAAAAAGATTTTTGATTGAAAATAGAAATAAAGTTGGGTTTCCTTAAAAACATTCCATTGAAATATTAAGTATATAAAGAGACTAAAATGAAATTAAAACATTTATTTTTATGAAATAAATATAGGTGAATAAAATTCTCGAGTTTCTTTATAGGTATTCATAATATATCATAAGTGAGATTATAACCATAAATAATCCTGATAGACAATGAGATTATAACGTAAAATGTTTACCACATTGGTATCCTTTGAATCAAAAGAAACATGAAAGAAAAAAAATTATATGGATATTAATATCACATAATTAAATTATAAGAATCATAAAATACATTCATGGGTAGTATATAAATAACACAAAATAAACAGGTGGTGAATATGGCACATGTCCCATAGAAATAAAAGTGAGATTGAAAATCCCTTAACTTAAGTATCAAATTCATTCATATATAGTTGTAACTCATGTATAATAAATATATGTTTATTATAAATATATTAAATAACCATAATCATATGTATCATACCATAAGTGATTTACTTTTTACCTTTCACTACCTTTTTATTAATAATTCCTTGTTAAAACCATGTTTTAGGTAATAGTTGCTTTGTTTTTCATGCATGTTTTGGTTTGGTAATTTTTGTCCTTAAATATTAATCATTGTAAAATCATATCCATAATGTTAACCATGATATAAAAATCATATATATTCATTATATATGTAATTATATTAATCCAAAAATATTATTGATAGAAAATTAATTACACCATTGATGGAGATGGTAGGCCATACATATGCATGAACGTTGTTTCCATATTTTAGATGGGTGAAATGAAAGAAAGGCACATAATATATTAATCTTAAAAACTAATTTTTATGTAATATATACACATATAACATATTTTCACCAAAACCTTCCTTATTACTTTCCATGTAAAGTGTAAGTGAAGAAAGAATCACATCGTTTTGCGAGGAGGTAGTCTGTCGTACACACGACCTACATTATCATATTTTCACAAAATGGAAAGTAAGAAGTTATATTTATTATTATTATTAAATAAGTATAATTATTTCATAAATATCATATAAATATTTTAAATACTTCATTATATCTAGCTGTGATAGGTGTTTATGGAAAACAAATTACATTTGTTTGTGTGGTGGTAGTCCGCCATATACACGATTGACCGTTTTGTTTCCTATTTGATGGGATATGAGATAGATTCATGTCATTAATTTAACATAATAACATATAAGTATATTTTATATACTTATTTTATTATATCATCAAGTTTAAATAAAATTTTTAGGAGTTGGAAGAATAAACAATACAAAAATAAATCTTTAATAATTTTTCTCTTCTTTGGAGAACCACTTTAGATTTATACCTAAAACCCTTTTAGAAGGGTTTAATAATAAAAATTAGTCTTATATTATGTGATTAGGTAATTAAGGAACATATTTTTATGGATTTTCCAAAACAATTGGTTTTTATGTGGTAAGAGTTGAGAAGAGGGGGTGCCCATTTATAAGTGGGAAAATGAATCTACATGGAAACTACTTGAAAATTTCCCAAAACAATACAAAATGATTATGTAATTACAAATAAAATGCATCCAAATGATCATATATTTCAACATGGAATATTATAAGGTTATAATATGGATATCCACTAGGTCTTAGAAAATTTTTATTGGAAAAAATACCATTATCATTTTGTTTAATCCCACAGTAAACACATTTTAACCTTAAAAACGATAATTAATTTTTACTATTTTTATTATTCATTTCGACCAAAAATTAAGTTAAAATTATTATATTATATTAAATATTTTAATTAGAAATATGGATTCATTTTTAAAAATTCCATTCATATAACTAATAAAATTTAATTTAAAATTAAATCCATAGAGGTGATGGAAAAGTGGGTTTCCAAAAATACAATTTTCATAAGTAGAGATAGTTTTGATATCAAAATTTAATATGAAATTATTTAAATGGAATAAATTGGATTAATAAATATATAATTGATATAATTAAACTTTTAAAACCATATAATTGATCTTATGGTACTAAAAGTTAGTTTTTAATAAAAGTCAGTATTTTTTATTAGTAATAAAAAAATAAACCTTGTAGAAAATTATAAACAATACAACCTAATATAATTTTTACATGTTGATTCAAAAAATTAAGTTAATTGTTTAAAATATATTTTCTTAAAGTGTCAAAAATTAATTTTAATATATGTTCACAAAAAGAAATAAAAATCACTGTTTGAGAAAAAAGAATTTTTGATACATATAAAGACTTTACTAAAAATAAGTACTTATTTATAAATATATTTTATTCATATAAGACATTTATAATTAATTTTAAAACTAGGTTTATTCCTATTCATACTTCTATGTTTAATTACTAGGTTATAATGCTCATTCTTAAATTATAATATTAATAGTATATCATGGTTTCATTAAAATATGGTTTTGCATGGAATGTAAGATATCAAATAAATTAAATTTATTTGGAAAAAAAATTTCATTGAAACATGGGGTGGTAAATTATAACCCACTTAAAATTAATTTATCCCCCAAAATTCAATAACTCTAGCACAAACAACTGAGTATACTTCTTCTTCATCATATTCTTATGTTCCCATGTAGATTCCTCAAGTTGGTGGTTTCACCAAAAGAACTTTGACTAGGTGAGTGGTATTATTTCAAAACACTTTATCTATATATTAGGGAATATGCACCAACTTATCCTCATAAGAAAGATCTTGCTTCAGTGGTATGACCACAAAGATCAGTTTATGTAAAGGTACAATTATATACTTCCTCCGAAGAGATACATGGAACACATCATGAACTTGAGAGAGGTTTAGTGGAAGCGATAAGTGGTAAGAAACCATCCCTACTCAATGAAGAATATCAAAAGGGAAAATATAACTGAGGATTAAATTTCCTTTAATATTTATTATTGTAACCTTATTTCCTGGATAAATTCATTAAAACACCTTGTCACTAACATCGAATTCTATATCACACTAATGATCATCAACAGAACTTTTTGGCTGAATTTATAATTCCCTTATGTACTTTCGAGTGGCTCTAACCTTCTTTTACATTTCTTCATCTAGATAAATTTAAAAGAGATTTATTTCTATAAATTAATTCTATCATGTTTGATCAATACACTTTTTCAGTATAGGGATCCATAAATATACATCTAAATTCTTGAGTGAAAGTTATTATTGTTAGAAAACTTGACTAGAGGAAGGCATTGATCCCAATCACCTTTAAAATAGAAAAAGATCTCAGAATATACTATTGGGTTTTAATTGTTCTATTAAATTGAACATCTGAATGAGGATGATATAAAATGTAGAAACTCACCTCTATACCAAGGTCTTGGTGAAGAATTATCTATAACTTCATGGTAAACCTCATATCTCAATAAGATACAATAGAATCTATCACATAAAAAAACATTGTCAATTCCTTAATGTATATCCTATAAAGATAATATATAGAGAAATTTTGTCTAATATAAATATAGTGTGCTGATTTTTTAAGGTGATCGACTATTACCCATATAGAATTATTCCCTTTATACATTTTGGGGTGTCCTGTGAAAAAATCCTTGGGGTTGTTTTCCTATTTATATTTTGGTTTGATAATGGTTGTAACATCACTTTAGACTTTTGTATCTAAAAATTAAATTTATGAAACATAAAAAAATGAGACACAAATTCCCTAATATCTCCCTTTATACCATCCTGCTAGAAATACTCTTTAAAATATATGAAAATCTGTTTCTTTCCAGGATTAATAAAGAATGAAGATCTATGATATTCCTCTAATAGATAGTTATTCAAATAAGGTATAGAAAAAACACATCAAATGTTATAAAACCTTATCAATCCATCACAATCAAGGTTAAAACTAGGAAGATTTATCACCTTCTTCTATATCTCTACATCATCCTTCCATGCCTTTTTAATCATCACCTTGATAGATGGTTGAAAACTCATTTGAGTTATATAATATTTCTCCCCTTCCTTTTGGATTTCAAGATTCATCCTTTTAAAATCCATAAATAATGGATGCTTTTTGATGCTCATCATAGATAATCTATCATGATACCTTCATCTCAAAGCATCGTCCACCTTGTTCACTTTCCTAGAGTGGTATTATATTGAGTTGTCGTATTATTTAATCAGATCCAACTGTATTCTATAGTGAATATTCAACTCCTTCTATGTGAATATATAATTTAATCTTTTATTATCGGTATATATATAAATATTTTCTCCATAAATATAATGCCTTCATATCTTTAATGAAAAAAATTACCACAGCTAACTCCAAATCACATGTTCGATAATTTTTCTCACAAAACATCAATTTTAATGAGGAATAAGCTATAACCATTCCATTATGCATGATAACACATCCTAATACATTCTTTTATGAATACCTATAGATTATAAACCCATATCCATTGTGGGTAATGTAAGAATAGGTGCATTAACTAATCTTATCTTCAATTCCTTGAAATTTTTCTCACATTCATCAATCCAGAAGAACTGGGATGCCTTATGAGTTAACTTGGTGAGTGGATTAGATAGTTATGAGAAATTATCCACAAACCACCGATAATATATAGATAAACCAAGAAAACTACAGATCTCGGTCACTATGGTTGGTTTGGGACAATGTTTAATAGCCCCCATCTTTGATATATCCATTGATATACCCTCACTTGAGATTATATGACCCAAAAATGAATCCTTTTATAGAAAAAAAATCATACTTTACATACAACCTTTCCCTCATTAGGGTATTAAGAATAATTCTCAAGTGATATTCATTCTCTTCATTTATCTTTTAGTAGATAAGAATATCATCTATAAATACTACAACAAACTGATCAAAGAAATCTATAAAGACACTATTAATTAAATCCCCGAATATAGAGGAGAATTAGTAAGATATAATGGAATTACTATATAATCATAGTGTTCATACATTGTACATGATGATTTATTGGCTATATAATCTCTCTTGACCCTTAATTTATGATATCCACAATGAAGGAAAATCTTGGAAAAGTATTTATCTTTGTGTATTTGATCAAAAAAGTCATCAATATAGGGTATATGATACTTTTTCTTGATAGTGATCTTGTTATGTTCCCAATAATCAATGAAAATATGCATTGTCCCATATATCTTCTTAACAAAGAGAATCGGTTCACCCAATGTTGATGCACTAGGTTGTATAAATACTTTACTAATATTCTCTTGGAGTTTCTACTTCAATTTTCGAAACTCAATCAGGGATATTCTATATTGATTCTTCGAAATCGGTGTAACACTAGGTATGAATTCTATTGAGAACTCAAATTAATAATTTGGTGCAAGACTTTGAAACTCTTCTATAAAGACATAAAAAAACTCTTAAAATATAGTTATGTGTTCTATGTCAAGTTTCTCCTCATCCATTTGAGAAAAATTCCCCATTTTAATAGGAACCAAGACCCATATAATGGGTGTGATCTCCATCAGATGTTCATATCTATCATCACATTTATAGATGATCATAGGTTATTTTGGAATATCAAATGTGACTTAAAATACTTGTAAATTGATGTAAGGTTTATATAGATAAATCTAATCCATTCTTAAAATAACATAAAATTCAACTAGAGGGAGACTAATGTGGTTTGGAGGAAGTATATTTTCACAAACTTCAACTAGAAATGAATCATAGAATTTATATGTGATCATCATACCATTATGTGTCTTTAATGATAATTATTTATCTAATAGTTAGGGATATGAATCATAATAATTATATATTTTTCACCATATAAGTTGATTTATATTACTAAGATCAAATAATATACTTCAATATTTGGGCATACCTTTGACCACCCCAACTTTATTTTTCTATCTTCAATACCTTATAAAAACAAAAAATGGTCAACATAACCATCAATAATCTTTGATTAGAGTGATCAATCATTAATAGTATATCTAAATCATAACATATTTTTTTAATATATGGAACATTAGGTTTTACATAATTAATCCATGATCACCAACTATTCAAATCCCTCTTGATGGTTTATAAAGAAATTGTGAATTAGCTGAAGCATATCCCCCAATAGTGCGAAACCAGGTGTGTAGTAAGGCTCATTTTCATATACTATGTAATTCTCGAGAAAATACTAACATAACTTTTTCAAATTTATTACCCCTATGTACATATGTTCCAAAAAATGTCCACATGTAGTATATAGAGAAGTATGTATATCTAGGTAAACCACATAATCTCTTCCTTACCAAAACATTAGGATGTTATCCTATACTTAGGATTATCCAAATGGGTCTCACTAAAGTTTTCTCATCATAGTTTCCAATGGTTAAATAATTATTTCTATGATACCGACTATAATGACCCATGATTTTCAAACATTAATATCACATCTTTTTGGATGAATATTTAATAGATTTCGAAAATACATGCCCAAGGACCAAAATTGTTTTGTTTAATTGGATACTAGGTGAAAAATCTTATTATTTAGTGAAATATCTTAAACATCACCCATAAATATCTTCCCATTTTTTTAATCTTCATAAACATACCCTACTTAAAATCCTTCGTCATAACCTAGGGAAATAAAACATAATAAAAGGTGATATTAGATTCTCCAAAATTAAAAACATGGGTTATATAATTAAATAATTATATTAAAAAATAATATATACATAAGGTTATGATAACATGAACCTAACTTACTAATTTTATACCCAAAATATCATAGATCAAAAACAAGAGTCAAGGAATAAATCTTTATTATTCCAAAATACATGATTAATAAGAGTGTGAAATCATCATAATTTAGGAACCATAATATCATTTTATAAATGTGTGGCACCAATATAGGTATGGAAACCATTTCGATTTTCAAGGATAACTGCCAAGACCATCAAACATAGTGGATCAGGCCTCATCACATGTTTCCCTATAGTGGATCAATCCCATTGGTTTGTTTCCCATTGTGAATCAAGCTTGTCAACTTGTTTCCCATTGTGTATCAATCCTACCATCATGTTTCCCATTGTGGATCAAGCTTGTCAACTTATTTCTGTTGTTATCTCATGATATATAAATATATACTCAATTCATTAGATATATATATAAGTCCCACCCATCACATAATCCACAAATTTTTATGAATCAAGATCATAAAACACTCAACATAGAATAAACCATAGAATTGAAATGGGTTACATTAAAATTTCTGAAAAAAATAACCTATAGAAAGAAAATTGTTTTCATAAATATTTCATCATAGCATAGCCCATAGAAACCAAATTGGGTTAAAAAAAATCTCATCAATTCATCATAGCATAACCCATGTAAAAGGAAAAGGTTTTATAAACATATCTTTATCATAATCATAAACCATACAGAGAACGAATAAGGATTGTGAAATTTTATTATATACTCATTAAAAAATAAGAAACACAAAAGGTTATTATAGTTAAATAATAGAGATTCCATAAAATATCATCAAATCATTCTTGAGGAAAATATACTTTTAATTTTGAATTCATTTATTTGAAATATAAAAAATTCCCAAATATTAAAGAAAAAAAATATTATTTTAGAATAACCTTGGAAAAATATAAGTGATGATTTAAATCATTTATTGGTTAGGATAACATGAAATATCATTCATGTCATACATGTTAAAACAAAGATCCATTTCACATTTTCAACAAAATCCAAAAGATCATTATTTTAAGAATGAAATTAATATTATTTTTAAAAAACTTTTTAAAAATTTAAACATGGTTAAAAATTTATTTAAACAATTATTATATAATTTTAAATTATTTCTTTAAAATACTTTTAAAAAACATGGACATGGAAGAAAAAATATTCTTGATCGAAGAGAGAAATAAATTTGTCTTTCCCTAAAAGCATTTTTTTTTGAAATCTTGTATGTATAAATAATGTAAAATTAAAGGAAAATTTATATTTTAATGAAATAAAAATAAGAGATGGAAATTAATGGGTTTCGTGAGAGGTATATCATAATATCCTATCATTGGGATCATAATCATAAACAATCCCAATAAATAATGAGATTGTAACATAAAACCTTTACCACTTTGGTATCTTTTGAATCATATGACCCATAAAAGAAAGAAAATTATATAGATATGTATAACTTAAAATTAAATGTGAATAATAAAAGAATAAATTAAATTCAATTATATACACTACATAAAATAAATAAGTGGTGAATATGTCACGTGTCCCATGAAAATCAAAGTGAGATGAAAATACCTTACTTTAAGTATCGACTTACTTCATTCATGTTAAAACATCTTATTTAATACAAATAAATTTATTAAAAATATATTATGGAACCATAATGATATTTATAAAACCATATAATATTTACTCATGACCTTTTATTACCTGATAATTAAAAATTCCTTTTTAAAATCACATTTATGGTAATAACAAATTCATTTTTCGTGTATGTTTTGGTTTGGTATTTTCAGTCCTAATATTTTTATCATGGTACAATAGTATTTATAATGTTAAAAATTATATAAATATCATATATATTCATTATACAAGTATTTATAGTAATCCATAAAAGTTATTGATAGAAAGTGAATTACACCATTCATGGAGATGGCAGACCGTACGTACACATTAACATTGTTTCAATTTTCTCGATGGGTGAAACAAAAGAAAGGTAAATAATATATTTTTACTAATAATAATTTTTATTTCATATTTATATAAAATATGTTCATTAAAACTATACTTATTTCTTTCCATTTAAATCATAAGTGAATAATGAATCACATCGATTCATGAGGCGGTAGTCCGATGTACACACGAGCAGCATTATCATATTACCATTGAATGGAAAGTAAGAATCTATATGTGGTATTACAATTAAAAAAGTATAATTATTTTATAAATATCATATAAATATGTTAAATACATCATTTTATCCTTCCTTTGGAGGTGGTGATGTAAAATTAATTACATTGGTTTGCGAGATGGTGGTAGTCTGCCCTACACATGATCGACTATTTCGTTTCCCATTTGATAGAAAAGGGGACAAATGTAGGTCATGAAATTAAAAAAATAACATATAATTACATGGGATATATTTATGTTATTATATAATCATGTTTATATAATATTTTAAGGACACAGAATAATAAATAAAACAAAAACACAAGTTTAAGAATTTTACCTCTTTTTTAGAGAACCTCTTTAGGTTTATACCTAAAGTCTTATTAGAAGATTTTCATAAAAAAATAAGGAATCTAGGAAGTTATTATGGAATTAGGAAAAATATTTGTAAGTTATTACCTAATCCAATTTATTAATTGTTAAGAGGAGAGGATAGGGGGTTCCCTTTTATAATTGGGGAAAGGAACTCCCATTGAAACTATGAAATTTCCAAAAAGATTACAAAATGATAAAGTAATTACCAAGGAAAATGATTCCAAATGACCATATATTTGAACTATGGAGAGGATAATATTGTAATATGTCTATAAAATAAGTTTTGTATAAGTTTGATTAAAAAAAGTACCCTTATATTTTGGTTTAACTAAAAGGTAAACCTGTTTTATCCTTAATCGCAGTAATTAATTTTTTCTATTTTTACCATTTATTTTGACAAAAAATTAAGTTTACATTATTATATAAAATTATTTATTCTGAATCAAAATATGGAAAACATTTTTTCAAATTCCATTAAGTTAATTTAAAAAATTAATTTTAAATTAAATTCGATGACGTGATGAAAAAGTAGTATCTAAAGAATATTTTTCCATAAGTAGATAAGGTTTTAATATAAAAATTTAAAATAAAATTGATTAAAATGCAATAAATTGAATTAATTAATATATAAAATTACAAATTTTACTTTTAAAACCATATTTATATAAAATTTAGCTTTTAAATTTGGGAACGAAAGGTAGTTTTTAATAAAAATCATTATTTTGTTACTATTCATTGAAAAAGTAATCTTTCCAGAAAATTCTAAAAAATTAACTGTAAGATATTTTTGACATGATGATTCCAAAAATGAATTCAATTTTGTAAAATACATTTTCTAAAAGTTTTTAAAAATAATTGTATTATTTTTTCTCTAAAATGAATAAAAATCATTATTTGAGAAAAAGTATTTTCGAAGCACTTTACTAAAAACTAAGTAATTATTTATAAATATATTTTCTTAATCTAAAAAATTTATTCTTAATTTTAAAAATATTATTTTTATTATCCATAACACCAAGTTTAATGTCGAGGTTATAACATCCATGTTTAAATAATAATATTAATAGCATATCGTGGTTTCTTTACAACTTAGTGTTACATGTAATGAAAGATATCAAATAAATTAAATTTATTGGAAAAAAATATTTCATAAAAAATTTGTTTGTTACATCACCAAAACAAACATTCAAACTAATCAAGGTTGAAATAATTGTGCTTATACAACACCTTAGTTACAAGACCATAAATATTTGACCCATTGGACATTTTTATAACTCAACCCTTCAAAACACCGCATACTTTATATTCTCATCCTCTAGCCCTTATCAATTGAATGAGGTTATAAAAAATACCCACAATACAAGTGACATGCCTTTAAGTACCACAAATAAGGGTAGGAAATTCACTATGATCCCATCTAATCTCGATTGATGATCCAACATTGAATTACCTCACCCATTATAGATTTGTTAAATCTAATCTAAAATGTTAATAAATATCCTCCAAAATAATAATTCAATAAATTCACTCCAACATTATCATTTTAATACCAAAGGATGAAAAATTTCATGTATACACATGCACCTGCATACATCACAGTTCAGTCCATCCCATTCAAATTTTGTAACATGGTAAGTATTTCCTACCTCAAGCCTTGAAGAGTCAAATCACAAAGAGATATCAGGATATTTGAGCCAAGACACTCATAACCAAAGAAACTAAAAAAACCCTTAAAATTAGGCATTTTAGATTAAAAAATATGAAAAAAATGTATCATCACAAAGAGTAGTTATGCAATGTCAGAATTACTAAAAGATTGTGATTTCCACCAATGAAACTTAAAATAAGGGTGGGTAAGAGGATCATAGGATCTTTGGATGATAAGAGAAACCCAAAAATATATGTTTTTTTAGAGTGAATTATCAAGGATAATAAATGATGATTAAACGAGGGTTTATAGTGAAAAAAGATTCCCTTAATGGGGTTCACTTAGGAAGACCAATGGGTACTTGGTCTCCCTCTACCAAGTATCGAGTGCTCCATTGGACACATGATCCATCCCTACTGACTGGTTAATGGGGCTCCATGGGATATAGGTACCATAGATACATCATTGGGCATCTGGTGCCATCCTGTTATATTTTTAGCATGAGGGATCTAGTTAACCCAACCCTTAATTATTTTAAAACCTGAAAACACTCAATAAATTATGAATAAAAAATTATAAAATAAAT
The DNA here is from genome assembly GCA_963277665.1 of Viscum album. Lineage (NCBI taxonomy): Eukaryota > Viridiplantae > Streptophyta > Magnoliopsida > Santalales > Viscaceae > Viscum > Viscum album. The sequence goes on from OY728123.1 coordinate 1,769,859,385, forward strand.
AAAATATAAAATAATAATTGAATTATACTGAACGTCCAATGGTTATTACAAAAGGAATCACATGGGACACCACTGAGTACTCGATGGCGGGTTATTGGGTACTTGATAACATTTTGTGTGGTTTTTTAATAATGAAAATATCCATTTTTATAGTCATGAGGGATGATATTAAATTTTATTTTCCAATATTTTAGATCATTATTTTATGAATTTAGATTTACAAAATCTCTCTATTTCCCTCCCAAATTTTATGTATTGATTTTTTATTCATTTGAATTTAATTTTGTGATCCATTGGTGGAGTTACAAACATCTCAATAAGTGATTCATAAATCTTATATTTTTTATATGAAGGTGGGGAGGTTTGATCACTGTCATGTTCTAATTACTTATCATTACTTTTAGTTTAATGATTTACTTCATTTTTTATGCTCTAGGAGGATTTGAAGCTTCATTACTTTTTTAAATTCCATTTCTTGTGTGAAGTGGGTGACCTATTTATACTTATAATGTTTAACCTTTACATTTTATATAATTTTTTCACTAGGTTTCAATCTAACGTTTCTATGACATTTTGTTTCTTGTAAAATTAGTTCCATACATGAGAATTAATTTTTCATTAATTATTTTAGTGATGTTTCTATTTCCAAAATGAGTTTAAGACCTTAAATTATGCAAATTAATTTTAAAATAGATAAATTAATTAGGATATTGTCTAAATAAATTATGGAAGTGATGTAACTATTATTTTAATTTTTAATAATGAGTAATTAAGGGATGCAATATTTTTTTTAAATTTTGGAATTTTATGTTATGTGATTTGTTACTATATAAATTAATAACATGTTTTTTTAAGAATACTAATAAGTTTTTATTAAGTTTTTGATTGATTTTATGTGTGTCTAGATTGGTGTAGTTCCCAAAAATTACCTTTTAAGAAAAGCAAAGTGATATGGAGGGGAATGGTTACTTAATATTTTTTGTTTAAGAAATTTGTTAAAGTGGATTAAAATAGGGATTCAAGTTAGTTAAAATGTGATTGAAATTATGTTCCTAACAATGAAAGTGTGATTTATATTATTAATTTTTTTATATGAATTTAAAAATTATTTGAGTTATTAGAAAGTAATAAATTGGGGATGAATTTGATATGTTCTTATCAAAGTAAAGTGATGTTTGAGATGTTTAAAACTAAATATTTTTTGGTATGAAAAGTTATAAAAATATGGTCACATAGAGGGTGAATTGGGTAAGGATGAGACATGAGATATTTATGTGATATACATTTCTATTGTTTAGAATTTTTCCTGTAAAAATAATGTAAGAGTTTATTTAGGTGTCCTGTGTCGGTCAAAGTGAGTATCTTAAGGGGTACGGGGTGAATTGATCACCTAATAAAAATTTATATCTAGATTGAATTACATTGAAATCCCACAAAAGTTTTAAATTTGGGAATGTTTCTCAAAATAAGTAGTATGACATATATCTTAATCTTTCTAAGGATTTATCTAAAGACTGATTAGGTTACATATGAATAATATATAATATTATTGAATCCTTTGAAGTAAATTTACTTGATTAAAATACTATATGAACACAAATTAAGATAAACTATAAAAGTATATATATTTTGTTTACACATAAAACAATTTTCAATTTTAAAGTGGAAATAAAGTAAAACAAAATTAAAACAAACAATATAAAAATGAATACAAGAGGTTCAGTCTCAAGTTGAGACTTTGTCCTCTATACTTGATGATCACCCACCACTATGATTTTTATAAAAAATATATTGTATGATCCACAACATGGATTAAGTTTTATGATAGATAACACTGTCCAGGTCACACATGAAGTATTATATAGTTATTCGTGGGAGTGAAGATAAACATGCCACATAAGGACCTCTACCACTCTTATCCATGGGAAGAACAAATAAGAATAAAGTTTGAGAAGATATCATGTATCTTCCAGTTTAGAGAAGGAGAAATTGTGAAGATATAAAATAGATTATAGAAAACACTTCTTAAATGTAATAAATATAAATAGAAATGATAAATCTAGGATTATAAAGTTTAGAGAAGCTCAGTCTATTGAAATATAACTTGTGACTCCTGATTTGAATCAGAAATTAAGCTTAATTTGAGTTCTCTTGAAATATTATGTAAAAAAGAGTGTCACAAACTCTTGCTTTATGACTGGAGGAAAGTTATGAATGAGATGATGTAGTTTGGATTCCTCCTTGAGGGTTCACAGTAAGTGAGCTCTTTAGTTTTTAATAGGTTTATATCGATGTATTCTGGTATTTCAAACTTCTCTAGTATTTCTTTCTTGTGTTGTATATATTCACGAGGGATTGTGCTATGGTTTTATCACCAGTATAATAAAGGAAAATATTCTAAGATTCTTCCTCATACTACATGTTCTGAAATATTTTTTTTCAAACATTTCAGGAATAATAATTAAAATAGTAAATAGAATTAACTTCAATGAATATAGAAGTTAGAATAATATAATTCACAAATAATAAATTTAATAAAAATAGTCATTGTGTATTAGGATTTGGATATTACTCACATTATGGAAGTGTGAAACTAGTGGTATAACATTGATAGTACGTTTCTCTGGTGGTATGTTGTTCTGGAGGTTTTTTAGACTTAGCCAAATTTTTAATATGCGGGTGGTGTCCCAACTAGTGGATTATGGTCTAATGATGTCTCAGACTTAGGAAATATTTTCAGTGTCATAGGTCTTAGTTTGATGGTGTGATATCTAGTGGTATCTCATACATAGTCAGATTTATGTCTTGGTGACATGACATCTAGGTGGTGTGTTAACCAATGATGAATCATACTTTGTCAAGTTTTCAGTCCAGTGGTATAACATCCTGACACTATGATATCTTGATGATGTCTCATATTTAGACCCTTAGTGCTAGTCAGTAGCTTTAGCAATTGACAAATTTTCATGTGGTTTTGTGATACATAACCTCGACGACATGGTCATGTCGGGGTGATACATTGCAAAATGGTATTAGAACCATTTCTTTTTTTAGGTCTTAATATTAATAATTTACTGGGTTGAACATTATAAGTTAGGTTTTGGTGTGGAAACTAAGTGTTTGTGCTTCAAAAATATTACCTTAGTGGAAGTACAAGTTGATAGGTGAGTATATGATTATATCTATAGGATTTATAAATAAGTATCTTTTTCAAAAATCACTTACTCAATTCAGATCTATTACTTTGGTATACATTCATCATTTTGGAACATATGGATATGATATGTGTCTTTTCATGTGTTTGTGATTAAAATATTAATAAAACTATTTAATTATTAATAAAATAATAAATGTTTTCCTAAATAACTTATTAATATTGGATTAATTAGCTGAAGCTTGTAAAATGTATTGGATGATGTAATGTGAATTTTTATTTGACTAATTACCGTGTGACCATGTGAAATAAGTGACGTGTAAGGTTTATCTTTAATGAAAAATTATATTTTTTTTAAAAAATGATCATGTTTTTTTATATATTTATAGCACCTAAGAAGAATATTGATAAGAGTTATAAAAATTAGGATGAGTAAGATCATTTCAAATAGATACGTATGGATGGATAATTTGAGAATATTACCTTGAAGTGTGATCCTAAGACTCTAGTGGAAATGAAGATCACCAAGAGTTTGTTGATGGTGATTCAGAGTATTGACGTGATACCACCTCAAGAAGTGGAAATGGTGTCTGGTGTAATTTAATGTTTTTGAATGCAACGAACTCTTGTATTTAGATTTGATTCTAAGCCTCATTTATTTGAAGATTGGTTGGAGGGGAGGGATTAAATATTTGATAGAATTGATTCTTCGGAGGCGAAGAAGGTGAAGATCATGATTTCAATGATTGAGGGACTGACTCAACATTGAAGAGATATCCTAGTCTAGACAAAGAGAATAAAATGTTTTAAATGGGAGTATTTTTGTGAAGTTTTCTTTGAGTAGTTATATCCTTAGAAATTAAGGATGTATAGGGGTGACAATTTATAGATCTTGTAAGAATATTATTTTTTATGAGGTATGGAAATATTTTATTTCCATTGATTTCATTAATTTTATCTTAATGGGAGTGCCAAGTGGGGTCACAGAATAAACTAAGGTTTCTGAGACTTGTACGAAGCTTGGAGCCTAGGATTTTGGAGGTGTAAGTTGGGCTGTATGGTTAATAGAAAGCGTTTAGCCCATTCCACATTTTTTAATTAAATCTTGTGGGGTGTTTCAGTGTATGGGTATAACAGAGGGCTTAACGATTTTACAAAATCATGTTAACTAGGCCATAAAATCTGATGGATTTTTTTAAATATGAGTTAGAGGGAAAATACATGGTTGGTGTATAGTTTGTCTAACCATACTCCATGATCATATAAAGGTCTCTTGAGATAGATTTGGGCACATTGTTGGTACATGTTTTGTGAAACGATGCATCTAAACAATGTGACCCCTTAAATGATAGGGAAATGAACCTTTTTCCCTTAAAGTATTTAATTGTTCAACCCATCTCCCTTTTTCTTTTTTTTCATCATCCGGTTATCCCTTCTCCCTCATATTGGGAGCTCCCATGGAAACCTAACCTAGGATTTGTGATAACTCTCTAATACAAACTCTGATTTTAATACCATTAGTCTTAGTGGATAGATGTTGATGATTTCTTTAGTCCTTAGGATCATTTCATTATTTTTATTTCTATTGAAAATTCTATTTTGGTGCAATATAATAAGACCTATTTCTAAGATTTTTGTCTATTATTCTATTTTCTTCTTATCTAAACCAAATCAAAGATTGAGACTAGATGAGTATTCTTCTATAGAATTATGGTAGGAGGTCTATACCTTTTCCCCCAATGTATATTTGTTTATACTCTTTTTCCATTGTGTTGCATGCTGGAATTTCATGATGATGCTTCCTAAATTAGTAAACCCTTAAGTAAAATGTTAAATTCAAGTTCATGACTTGTCTTGACAGCTTTTTATAAGGTTAGAGGCCGTTGAACTCAATATTAATTGCCGGGGGGGGGGGTATTCCATTTGAACATGATTATTCCACCCTTGAGGTGTGTTATGCTCACTTTTCGTAATTAATAAATGAAAATTGTAATTGAGATAATTGATAAAGGTTGTAAGCAACTTATGAAACCTTGTCATTTTTAATTAAATGTATGAAATAAATAATCCCTTTGACTGTATATGATTATAAATTGATTAGTTAAATTTTAATTAAATTATTTATGAATTGGTTATGATTATAATGGAGGGTTCATGGTATGGCACCAATGGCCCACTTGGATTCCTTGAACATTGCAACTCCTTGGATCTAATTTACTTATCATGTTAGGATGCCTTGGATATTTGTACTCCTTGGATATGATGTCCTATTAAGATTCCTTGTACATTTCTACTCCTTAGATCCAATAACCAATTAGGACGCCTTGTATATGTTTACTTCTTAGATTCGACGACCTATTAGGATGCATTAGACATTTATACTCTTTGGATATGATTTACTTGCTCACTGAGATTCCCTTGAAATTTCAACTCCATGGATCCAATTTACTTGCTTACTTGGATTCCATTGACATTTCCACTCCATGGATCATGTTTACTTAAATACCCAACTTAGTTGGTTTTAATATAAATTTCTTCTCTATGGATCTTTCTCACTTGGATTTCATGGACATTTATACTCCTTGGATCCTAACCCATGTTAATCTATTATATGATTACTCAGTATGATCCATTGATGATAATGATCATGATTTACAATTAACCCTCATGATATAGTTTCATTATCATAGTGAGTATTTAGATACTAGAAAATATCACATCTACTTTTGTTACTTGTATTCCTATTATAACTACCCACTACTTTAAATTATATTTAAAGAATGGAATTTTTGTAGACACCATTGGTTGTGGCCTACTGAGTGTTATCTCAAACCCTATTCAGGCCACCATTTGGTACACGGAAATTAATCATGGATATAGGTAGGGAAAAGGATAGGTTCCCTCTTTAGTGATACTTGATTAATTATTTCATAGGCGTAGGGTACAATAAGACCGGACTATGGATACTGATGTTATATAGGGATGTTTTATTTTTGGTATTTTTCTACTTTTGATACAGGTGTTGTAATAATTTCCCATTTCCATGTATGGCATGTATTTTGTATATTATTCCATGATCATCATTTGTTTATGAAATAGCTAGATGTTATTACTTGGTTTTTTATATGATACATTTTATTCATTATTTGTTCAGTTATCTCATATGCTTCCTCTATTTATTGATGTGATTATACCACTGTGATACACTATGATCATGAGGGTATAGTCTCCCCATTCACTACTAGAATTTTACACTTTACCAACAGTTCAAAACCATTGGTAAAGGCTTGGAAACCATTTATATATAGTATACCAACGGTTCCCCAAATCATGGCCAACTAAGTCGTGACAATAGGCCTATACCAACAGTTCTGTGAAAATCTTTGGTATAGGTGTCAAAATAGAAGGTATACCGACGGGTTGCTACAAACCGTTGGTATATGTGTGCTAAATAGAACATATACCAACAGTTTGTGAAACCATTGGTATATGTGTGTTACACTTAAACCAATGGTTTATGACCGTTGGTATAGAGGGGATATGGAAACCGATAAGGCTATACCAATGGTTTTGTTATAACCGTTGGTATAAACCTATACCAACGGTTATAACAAAACTATTGGTATAGTTATATTATAGAATCTATACCAACAGTTTTGAAAAACCTTTGGTATACATTTTCTCAAATCCACAACAGTAGCAGGCCCCTCTCCCCTCTCCAGACCTGTAAAACACAGCAACACACCTCCCCCTCTCCACACCTGCAACAACACCAATACAAAATCCCCATCCAAAGTATTCAAAATTTAGAATTCATTCTAAAATTTAGAAATTTAGAAATTTAGAAATTCAAATGCAATAACACCCATAAGATAAAAATCCTACGTGTTATAGGAAATTCAATAACACCCATAAGAGTAATCCAAATTTAGAATTAATTCCTCACTCAAACCACAACACCAACACACATAAGAGTATTAAAAATTTAGAATTCATTCCTCACTTAAACCAAAAACCCCAATATACACAAGAGAAAAAACCTACATGTTATAGGAATCACATGGGATGTTTAGTCATGGTCTTGGGTTGAGTATCTTAAAACAAACAGAAAAACTTGGGTAGAGTGGAAAGGGATCATGAAACCCATAAGATAGAAAATGGTAGTGGTCATGTTACTTGACCTAGGATGAGTTATAGGAAGCACATGGGATGTTTATATTCCCCTAATGATTATGTATCCATGTATAAATGGTTCCTGATGCGTTAGTGGGAAACATTGGCCAATCTCGACATATGAGATGAGTTACCGGAATAGCCTACATGTTTTTCATAGAATTTTCAATTAGAATAAAGGGGTATGTGGCTAATTGTAATTTGATCTCCTGGGTGTGATGTGAGATAAATCCCCATATTGGGTAGTGGGTATGAATATTCAATTAATTCTTTGGTATTAGGTTCCCAAAGGGACTTTGGTTTGGTCCTATAACCCACTTTTTGAGGATGGTATTGAGGTGATCCATGGGGATATGGTGTAACCATATGTATTCCTCACCATTGGGGTATTTTTATGAGACTTTCAAACTTATTTTTCAAGAATCTATGTGTAGCCTTGTTAACAAATTTTTTATATGGTATGCTTGAGTGTTCATAGGTTGCATATGAAATCACTATATGACATTTATTTGTTGTATATTATTGTATTGAATGAATGACATGTGATTGAGAATTAGAACATGAGTGTTGGTGCATGTTCATGATTGGGATGTCGAGACTCATTCCTAATATAATTCATGTTTTTCAATATATACTATGACCCATTGTGTTTCAATCTATGCCTTGTAAATATTTTCTTCTAATAACATATGACCAATAGACCATATTTTATTTTTTATCCATTAATTTCAAGAATCTATGTGTAGCCTTCTGAAAATTTTCCGTATGCCAGTTGTTGTTTTCACTTGAAATGTTGTCCATTGCAAACAAAACTGAGACACTTTGAGTGATACCAGTCACACTGAGCCTCGGATTGAGGTGGGGTTGACTCATACCTGTCACAAATGATCCATGAATCGTTGTGCTAAAGTATCAACACCTCCAATTGATGTTTCATCTAGCCGACCATTTCACAATTAACCCACTCTTTGTTGTCATCCAATTTCGTGGTATTCCGAGGTCATTCGGCTAGTTTTGACCACCCTACGCACGCTTTTCAAGCGCGACAAACACCTAAAAACACATATTCTACCATGTTGTGAAAACCGCACATCTGAATAATGTGTCATATTTTCGTACACCTCCTGAATAATAATTGTGGTGTTTTCTTGTGATTTCAAGTCATTTTGATATCGTTCGATATGTATTTGACCATAAAATGAATGTTTTGGTCATTTACAACATGCAGAGTGTCTTTTCGGCCACCACAGCCACACGAAACCTATGATTGATGTGATTTTTTCCTGTCCATTTCAAAATTCACCCACCATTTGTTTTCGTCTGATTTCATGAAATTTTGAGGTCGTTCGGTCAGTTTTGACCACCCCACGAATGCTTTTTAAGCACACCAAACTCCTAAAATACACATATTCAGTCATACCATGAAAACCGAAATTCTGAATGGATTTACGTCTCCTCATACACCTCACTAATAATAATTAGGGTGTTTTTGTATGATTTGAAGTCATTCCGATGTCGTTCGGCATGCATTTGACCGTTAAACGCATGTTTTGGCCATTTACGACATGCAGAGTGTGTTTTTGGCCACCGCAGTCTCACAAAACCTCTAATTAATGTGACATCTAGATGAACATTTGAAAATTCACCCACCCTTTATTGTCGTCTTATTTCATGTCATTCTGAGGTCGTTCGGCCGGTTTTGACCACCCCCACAAACACTTTTCAAACGCGCCAAACACCTAAAAAATACATATTCAGCTGTGACTCACAAACCACCCTTCTAAATGATGTGTCGTCTCCTCATAAACCTCATGAATAATAATTAGGGTGTTTTTATGTGATTTCAAGCCATTTCGATGTCATTGGGTATGTATTTGACCATAAAACACATGTTTTGGCCATTTACGACACGTATAGTGCGTTTTCAGCCACCGCAGTCACACGAAACCTCTGATTAACATGTCGTCTGGCCAAACATTTCAAAATTCACCCACCCTTTGCTTTCGTCTGATTGCATGGCATTCTGAGGTCATTTGGCCGGTTTTGACCACCCCACACATGCTTTTCAAGTGCGCCAAACACCTAAAAAATACATATTCAATCGTGCCATGCAAACTGTGCATCCAAATGACATTTCATCTCCTATTACATCTAAATAATAAAAATTAGGGTGTTTTGTGTGATTTAAAGTCATTCTGATGTCGTTCGGTATGCATTTGGCCATTAAAGGCATGTTTTGGCCATTTACGACATGCGGAGTGCGTTTTCGACCATCGCGGTGACACGACACCTCCGATTGATGGGACGTCTAGCCGAGAATTTCAAAATTCACTAACCCTTTATTTTCATCTGATTTCATTGTATTATGAGGTCGTTTGGCTGGTTTTGAACACCCCATTCACTCTTTTCAAGTGTGCCAAACACCTAAAAACACATATTCAGTCGTGCCGTGCAAACCGCGCATCTGAATGATATGAATTCTCCTCGTACACCTCATTAATAATAATTAGGGTGTTTTTGTGTGATTTCAAGTCATTCCGATGTCGTTCGGTTTGCATTTGACCGTTAAACGCATGTTTTGGGCAATTACGACACACGTAGTGCATGTTCGACCACTACGGTCACACGACACCTCTGATTAATTTGATGTCTAGCCGACCATTTGACAATTCACTAAACCTTTATTTTCGTCTGATTTCATGGAATTATGAGGTCGATCAGCCAGTTTTGACCACCCCACACACGCTTTTCAAGTGCACCAAATATCTAAAAAACACATATTCAGCCGTGGCACACAAAACACGCATCTGAATGATGTTTTTTCTTCTCATTGAACTCAAAAATAATAATGAGTGTGTTTTCCTGGGATTTCAAGTCATTCTGATGTCGTTCTGTATGCATTTGACCGTTAAATGCATGTCTGGGCCATTTACGACACACATAGTGCATTTTTAGCCACTGCGGTCACATGAAACCTCTGATTGATGTGTCTTATGGCCGACCATTTCAAAATTTACCCACCCTTAATTGTTGTCTGATTTCATGGCATTCTGAGGTCGTTCGGCCAGTTTTGACCACCCCACGCATGCTTTTCAAGCACACCAAACACCTAAAAAACACATATTCAATCGTGTCGTGCAAACCGCGCATCCAAATTATGTTCCATCTCCTTGTACACCTCAATAATAATAATTAGGGTGTTTTTGTTTTATTTCAAGTCATTATGATGTCGTTCGATATGCATTTCACCGTTAAACGCATGTCTTGTCCATTTACGACATGCAGAGTGCATTTTTAGCCACCGTTGTCTCACGACACCTTTGATTGATGTGACGTCTAGCTGTCATTTTCAAAATTCACCCACCTTTGTTGTCATCTGATTCCATGGAATTCTGAGGTCGTTCGGCTAGTTTTGACCACAACCACGCATGCTTTTAAAACGTGCCAAACACCTAAAAAACACATATTCAGCTTTGTGGCACAAACCGCACGTCCGAATGATGTGTAGTCTCATCATACACCTCACGAATAATAATTAGGGTGTTTTCATGTTATTTAAAGTCTTTCTGATGTCAGTTGGTATATATTTGACCGTAAAACACATGTTTTGGCCATTTATGAAATGCAAAGTGCGTTTTCGGCCAGCGAAGTCACACGAAAGCTCCGATTATTGTTAAATATGGCCGAACATTTCACAATTCACCCACCCTTAGTTTTCTTCTAATTTCATGGAATTCTGAGGTCGTTCGGTGGGTTTTGACCACCCCTCACATGCTTTTCAAGCGCGCCAAACACCTAAAAAACACCTATTTAGTCATTCCATGCAAACCACACATCTGAATTACATTATGTATCCTCATACACCTCACGAATACAAATTGGGGTGTTTTTGTGTCATTTCAAGTCATTCTGATGTCGTTCGGTATGCATTTGACCGTTAAATGCATGTTTTGGCCATTTACGACACGCGAAGTACATTTTCAGCCACCGTGGTCACACGACTCCTCCGATTGACGTGTCGTCTGGCCGACCATTTTAGAGTTCACCCAAACTTTGTTGTAATCTGATTTCATGGAATTATAAGGTCTTTCAGCGGACATTTGACTGTTAAATGAATGTTTTGGCCATTTACGACACGCAGAGTGCGTTTTTGGCCACTACGGTCACACGACACCTTTGATTGACGTGTCCTATGGCCGACCATTTCACAATTAACCCACACTTTATTTTCATCTGATTTCATGGCATTCTGAGGTCGTTCGGCCGGTTTGGACCACCCCACGCACGCTTTTCAAGTGCGCCAAACACCTAAAAAACACATATTCATTTGTGCCATGAAAACCGTGCATCCGAATGATGTGTTGTATCCTCGTACACCTCACGAATGACCCATGGATCATTGTGTTAAAGTATCAAGACAATCTGAATACATTTGGTCGGTTTTCCATATGCCAGTTGTTTTTACTTAAAATGGTGTCCATTTTAAACAAAAGAGAGACATTTAGAGTGATACTGGCCACACCGTGCCTTGGATTAAGGAAGGGTTGTCTTGTACACGTCTCAAATGACCATTGGATCGTTTTCCTAAAGTATCAACACAATCCAAAAACGTTTTGCCTGTTTTTCATATGTCAGTTGTTGTTTTCACTTAAAATGTTGTCCATTTCAAATCAAAGTGAGACACTTTGAGTGATACCGGCCGCACTGTGTCTCAAATTGAGGCCTAGTTTACTCGTACCCATCAAAAATGACCAATGTATAATTTTCCTAAAGTATCAACACAATACGAATGCGTTTGATAAGTTTTCCATATGTAAGTTGTTGTTTTCACTTAAAATCCAGTCCATTTCAAATAAAAGTGAGACACTTTGAGTGGTACCAGCCACACCGTGTCTCGGATTGATACGAGGTTTACTCTTACATGTCAAAAATGTCCCATGGATCGTTGTTATAAAGTATCAACGGAATCCGAATACGTTTGGTCCATTTTTCGTATGTCAGTTGTTGTTTTCACTTAAAATGTTGTCCATTTCAAATAAAAGTGAGACACTTTGAGTGGTATCAGCCACACCGTGCCTTATATTGAGGCGGGGTTGAGTCATACATGTCACATATGAACCATGAATCTTTTTTCTAAAGTATCAACAAAATCCAAATACGTTTGGTTGGTTTTCCGTATGCCAGTTGTTTTTACTTAAAAGGGTGTCCATTTTAAACAAAAGAGAGACACTTTGAGTGATATTGGCCAAATCATGAATTGGATTGAGGTAGGGTTGACTCGTACATGTCACATATGACTCATGGATCGTTTTTCTAAAGTATCAACACAATTTGAATGCGTTTGGTTGGTTTTCTGTATACCAGTTAGGCAAATCGTGAAACAACAGTGATAATATCTTATACTAAAACTATAGACATTGTGCATGATGTGCATCCCCTGGTGCAGGGTTAGGGAAAATAATGAACACTGATTCTAATATATAGCCTTATATGGTTGGTAGATACCTTGTGGGATGGACTTAAATTATTTACTAACCGTGAGGCATAGTGTTTTTCAACGCCGACCAGGGTTCCAGGCTCCGAACAAGCCCCAGAAGCCCCATACACCATTATAACATCATTAGGCTTCCATATTTGGTCAAAAATAAAGAGTTATAATGAATTAAAAAAATATCCATACTAGAGTGAAAAACTAGGTTCAAAAATAAAGAGTTATACAGAATTCAAAAATGTAATGGATCAATCTACCCCTGATCACCATCACCATCACCACTGTCATCATCAGCCTCATCCTTGCTGCCATTTCTGTCCTCATAGTCATCCTAGTTATCTTCCCCATGCTCATCCTCAACCCCATCCTCGCCCTCGGCCCCATTATCTCCCTAGTACTCATCCTAATCCTCACCCTCGTCCTCTTCAGCATCGTCGTCATCACCAGGAACGTCATCATCTTGACCACCACTAGAACTACCTCCTGGTGCATTGGATAATGCACCCATCGACGACATATATGTCTGAAAAGCCACGCTGGCCTCTGGTGGAAGTGATGATGATAAAGTTCTGATCAGTTTCATAAATTCTTTCTCCCTCATTTGAACCTGTTCTTCCAACTCTATGACCCTTTTATCAGACTGTCTTGAATTATCCTTGACCTGTTTCAACTCGGAGGTACTAGAATGGATACCTGGAGAGTACCAATACCTCATCGAGACTATATTCTTACCAGGTCGGCAGCGTACTCGACCAGAGTGCTCATCTCCCAAAACCTGATATAAATGATCATGTGGCCGTAAAGTTTCAGGCTCCTGGGCATCGAGGGCCTCTAAAGAAGCCTATTAAAAATATTAATAGATTATTAAATTTCAAAATAGATATTAAAATTTGAAATAAACAAATTAAAATTTGCAATCTTTTCTTGTGTCGGTTCATTAACCGTAGTTCCATATTTTTTCCTTCTACTCGAGAAAAACAATTTTGCTCGAGGGAGACATCCTTAAATATTCAATTTGTGCTTCTGTAATGACATTGAAACAATATAAAGTGAAAGTATAATCATATATTAAATATTTAATAAATCACATAATTTATGTAGGAAACAATAAAAGGGAAATTCCTAAAGAAAAATTATAAACAACTATATCGTGCCAGCTGCCTCTCATGATCTGACATAGTAGTGCAACCCAAAGTGTGAAGGTATTGCTTTGAATCAATTTTTTTTAATTTTTTTCAGAATATTCATAAATAATGTTTAATAATAAATAAGATAATATTAATTCTAAACATGAAAACTGTCATTTAAATACCTCAAATGGGATTAATACCTTAAATTTGGCAGTCGTCTAATGGGTAATCATTTGGAGATATTTCTCTATCGGGCAGTCATCCATGATAGGTACTGTCTCAAACTCTGTTCCCGCCCTATCACACTAGCCAACATACAATTCATGCTTATAAGCTCTCCAAAACTCTCCCAGATCCTTTAAACGTGCTGGTCGTGTACCTTCGCCGTCAGGGAATTTAAACTGAAGCTGACACCCAATATATTAATTCATATAAATAAAAAAAATACTACATTAGATCCAATATATTTTTTTACCCATATTGGTGCCCACAAATTATCCTTGAATTAGTGTGGTAGATTTCTCCAAGAAAGAGGGCTGACTGGAATGATGTCGGAGTATTTGGCTAGCGTCACCAAAAAACCCCGACATTCCTACCTGGGTTTATCAATCATCTGTCCATCATCATTTTATTCAACCATCAACTATGTCTAGTGGTTCCATACCATATGAAAGAGATTACGCCACCTCCCCTGCCTCATATCAGTATATGAATCTATTATTAAAGAAAAAAATATCAGTACAAGTTATAATAAAAATAATTTTTGGTATAAATTTGTTAGAGTTATATAAATATACCTATGGTAGTCGGATCAATGGGCATCACTGGATGTGAAGAAGATGAAGGAATATCCTGTATAGGTGGAGTGTCCCTCAGTGTAAACTCCTATTCCACATATTGTGTCAGTGTAGGAGTCGAGGAAGGTGGAATATAATAGCTCAGAGATAATGAACTAGAAGAAAAAGATGATGGCACAGACGTCTGGCCAACTGGTTGTGTAAACATCAGAGGCCTAAATATCCCTTGTGTCCCTAAAGACACACCAGGATCAAAATGGGGCATAGAAGATTCTTTTGTGGTAGGGGCATAGTACAATCGGGTACGACTAGTGAATCTTCTAACTCTCTCACCACGATCCCTCGTACCACCAGCCTCAGTATCGAGACCACCAGATGATCATCTAACTCTATCACCATCCCCCCTCCTACCACCAGCCTCTGTATTGGGAGAAATATTAGGATCATCATCATATATCTCTCCTCTAGGGGGTGGATCCTGAAATAAAAAGTATAGCACAAAATTAAACACATGATATTATAAGTTATTGGAATATATATATTTGAAATAAAACACTCACAATAGGGATGAGTAGAGGAAATCTCATCTGTGTCATGTGACGATTATTTTCTATCATCTTTTTCCATGGAATCTCTTAAATGGGTTTCATTTCCTGCAATGAAAACAAATATGGAAGTAATTAGAAATAGATAACTAATGTGTAACCCAAAAAAAATATAGAAAAACCATTCTAATAGAAAAAATATAAAGAAACGGAAAATTTATGGTGGTTTAAAGGTAAGTACTAGGATACACACTCTAAATGATGTAGGTGAAACATGTATGTGATAACATGATAGTATGAGTCTCTATATTTCCCCCCACAACTTTGGGTTCACAATAAACTCTGACAATTGAGCTATTGGAGTCATCATAAGTAATAAACAGATTTCTTTCAATTGCAGTAAGGATAGTGTCAACTTCATCATCACCATCATCAAAAACATGTTTGGGATTTACTTCAATAATTACACCGAATTTTGGATGACGATGATCTTTGACATAAAAAACATGTTTCACCATTGATGCCAATACATATGGTTCATCGGTGGAAAGAGTGTGAGTCATGTCAATAACTCGAAATCCACAATCATTAATAAAGGTGCCTTGCCTCGTTATTGAATCAAACCATTGACATTTCATCATCATGACTCGACCATGTGAGTAATAATCCAAAATCATTATTTTCTCCATGACTCTATAATATGCTACATTTTCAGAATGAGGTCTATTATCTGATGAAATGGAATAATAGTATGTTGTGGCAGTTAGGATAACACCATCATGCTATGTTCTCATGTTTCTTTCTCATTCAGTGATAATAAATTTTTATCCATTGATAACAAGTGATTTACAAGCACGAACCATGGTATTAGGACTAAAATCCAAAGATCTTATTTCCTCATAAACAGAGTCTGCAGGAAAAATCGATACCTGAAATAAAAAAAAAATTAAACTTAATTAAATATTATTTTTATTTAGTTATTACAGAAATATTTTTACCTTCAATTTCAACTAAGAAGAAAATCCTTTGCTATGAAAAGTCTCTTTCCTTCTCAAAGATAAATAAGGATGCTTTCTATATATCAATTCTTTATGTTTTCTATAGATAAAAATAATAATTATTTAACAAATATTTAAAATTACAGGAGATAAGATAAGAGATACATGTACAATTTACATGATATACTCATCGAACAAATCACAATTGAACAACATTGTGCGATGTGACATCTCTCACTCTTCAAGGCTTAATGTCGTCAATGTATATGATCCCAGAATTCCTCCTATATAAGGAAGTGATGGAAAAATGGGTTCAATTTTCTTATAATTTTCTTCTTTATTTCTCATTGGTTTGTTTATTCTCGTAGTAAGATCAGAAAAATACATTGAGAAGAAATCCATACATTCTCGAGCCAAGTTACCATTCATAATAGAACCTTCGGGATAATTACTATTCCGGACATATGATTTCAATGTGTACATGTTTATTTCATTTGGATACATCTAATGGAAAGCAACGGGTCCTCCAAGAAGTATTTCGGTCAGAAGATGGACAGGCAGATGCAACATGCATGTAAAAAATGATGGAGGGAATATTTTCTCTAACTCACACAAAATTAACGGTGTCTCTGCCAATAGTTTTTGCAAGAAGGATTTGGAAAACATCTTAGCACAAAGATCTCTAAATAAGTAGCACAACCGAATAACTGAGACTCTTAAATTATTGGAAAAGAGATGATAGATTGCTATTGGAATCAACTCATGCAAAAGGATGTGATAATCATGAGTCTTCAAATATATCAACTTCAACTCTTTTATATTGACCCGTTTTGATATATTTCTTGAATAGCCATCAGGAAATTTAATACTCTCTAGGACTTCTAGAAATTTATTTTTTTCAGTAGGTGTCATCACATAAGAAGCACATAGAAATTTCCATTTATTTTCACTGATACAGACAGTATGTAATTCTGGTCGGATCCCCCAATCTACCAAGTCACGTCGAGATCATAAATCATCTTTTGTCTTCCCCTTGACATTTAGAAGAATTGAAAGCAACATTTTACATATATTATTTTTAATGTGCATTACGTCTAAGAAATAACGTAACAAGTTAGTTGAACAATAAGACAACTCAAAGAATATAATCTTCTTCTTCCAATTGTAACAGGTATCATTAGAAACATTTTCCCTCTTTCTAGATTTCATTACACCCTACCTAAATGAATAAATGAAATATTTCAATTCATTAAGCACATCAGTTCTAGACATACACTGAGGTGGATTGTCAGTCTCCATGGTATTGTCAAATCTTCGACGATTGTTTCTATATGGATGGTTCATTGGAAAGAATCATCGATGTCCCATAAAACTAAAACTACGATGATATTTTAGCCTTCTCTATTGAGTATTCTTCATACAAACCGGACATGAAAATTTTCTTTTTGTGCTCTGTCTAGACATCATTGTATAAGCATGAAAATCATTGATCATCCACATAAGCACAACACGCATCTAAAATATGTATTTCCAACATGCATCGTATGTGGGCACACCCACATCCCAAAGAACATTCAAATCTTTTATTAAAGGTTTCATGTATACATCTATATGATTGCTGGGATCAGAAGGGCTAGATATCAGTATACTCAAGAAAGTGTAAGGATTTTTCATACAAAACCATGGGGAAGGTTATAAATGTGTATGAAAACCAGTCATGTTCTATACAAAGTAAGAATCTTCCCAAATGGATTAAAACCTTCACATGAAATACCCAGTCTCACATTACGCACATTGGCTGAAAATTCAGGATATCGAGAATCAAATATCTGCCATGAAAATCCATCTGTAGGGTGAACCAACTCTTCATTATTCTTTTTTCTCTCGGTGTCATGCATCACATTTTTACTGATATTTCATCATATGTGAAAAGGTTCTGTAATCTAGGGATCAATGGAAAGTGCCACATTACTTTTTATGGTACATGAGATGGTGTTCCGTCATCTTTTGGATTCCATAGGGAGGTACCACATTTGATACAATCATTTCTTTCATCATTTTCTTCCCAAAATAAGTTACAGTTATTCAGGCAAGCATGATTTGTTTTTGAGAATCCAAGTTCATCAACTAACTTCCATGCCATATAGTGGTTTGAGGGAATATCTACATCATCTAGAAGTAAGTCCTTCAATAAGGAAAGAATGTAATCGATTGCAGTATTTGAAATCCCATACATAGTTTTCCCATGAAACAATCGGATTAAAAATTCCAAATTTTTCATTTTACTACATGCCGATATACTGGAGTCATCACAACATCATTCAATTTTTTCACCCTATCAACATCATCATTTTCATTGGACGCATCATGTGTGATTGTATCGAAATATTGTTAGGTGGACATCCTTTCCTTCTCATGATGACGAATAAATGTAAACTGATTATATATTAAACTATCCAATTCAGTCCTATCATTTGGATCATCAAAATTTTGAGATTCCATTTTCTCTCTATTGTGATACCACACATAATAGTTTTTTTGGAAACCATATTTGGTTATACTATAGCTAACTGATTCATGACTTAACCAAGGTCTTCCAACATAATTAAAACATGGGCAGTGTATGTGACCACTATCTAAAGCCTTGTCAAATGAAAAATATAAAAAGGTGTTCAAATTATTTTGAAAATTGGTTGAAATCCGATCAGTTTCGTACATCCAACTTCTATCCATTTTGTAAAAATATTACAATAAGTCATTTCAAAGAAATTAAATAATATTGAAGTTAAATAAAAAAATATTTAGGTAAATGAAAATTGTTTACTTTCATAACTGACACATAAATCTAAATGAGAATCGTATTAAGAAACACAACAAAATACAGTGTATATAAGAAAATAAGATACAGAATTTCTAATGCCTATATTCAAAGATTTCCCAGTAATATATTGGAAGTGGATCAAGGAATACATAATCCTTAAGGGTTTTGTTGGAATTACATGAGTTTTATACTTTAACTTCTTCAGGGAGATCAGGATGAGGAGTTGTATGAGGATCACATCAAAAGTAGTTATGGCCTCATAAAGTTTCACCTTAACCAAGGATTAAAGGGTCCTAGGTTTGGGACCATAGATCATAGGGTGGTAGGGTGTATTCATTGAATCGTGTCCCAATTGATTTTGGAGAGGGACCTTAAATAGTTATAAGTATGGATTTGATTAGAAACACCTATAAAATGGATATCTAGGAATTGTGATGTCCCAAACCAGGATTCCACTCATTATTGACCTGAACCCAGATGGCCACTCATTGGAGAGGGACCTTCAAGTTCTATTTTGTTTTATCTCACATACTAATAATGATTTTTGGGTTGTCTGGGTTCCAGGGAGGCGGGTGGTGGGCTGTCCGGAGTCCAGGGAGGAGGGTGGGGGGGGGGGGGGGCTGTCCAGGTTCTAGGAAGGAGGGGGGTGTCCTAGGTCCAAAAAGGTGGGTGGGGGGCTTCCTAGGGTCTAGGGAGGATGGAGGGCTGTCTAGGGTCCAAGAAGGAGGGTGGGGGGCTGCCTGGGGTCTAGGGAGAAGGGTGGGGGGCTGTTCCGGGTCCAGGAAGGATGGGGGTTATCCTGGGTCCATGAAGGAGGGGGGTTGTCCTAGGTGGACCTCAAAACACCGAATGGGGTTCCATTATATAGTTCTAAGAATATATTATCCAAATCTACAAAGATTCTACCTGTAAACATGAAATCTTTAAATCAGTGCCTACTGTAATTTCATGACATTTAAGTGATATGTGTTTTGTGAAAAGCCTATACATTATAGTTATGTTCATGAATGATAGTTTTTTGACCATATGTTTATGGAATTCAGAAACGAGGATGATTTATTCCATTTAACCAATGTTATAGTGTACGTTTAGGATGGATTCTTGCATTTAACCAATGTTCTAGTTTATTTTTAGGTGAGGTGAGTTAGAAACCATGTTAGGAATGTCATTAGAACATGGGTTCTTCCATTTAACCATGTAGTGTTTAATTTCAGGGATAAAAGTGTTTTGACTGATCTAATTACTACCTACTCTATAGTATGGCCAACACATCATGTGGGCATATCCCTGAAATAAATCCATGTGTAAATTTGACATTTTCAGCACCCCATTTAGCCAAACATACTTTTCACCATAAGGGATTGTCCATGTATATTTACATGGATATCCTAGTCATGTACTATGTGTACATTCCCATGTACATTCCCAGGACACTAGATTATCGTAGACACCATGTCAACCGTTATACACACCATGTGAACCCTTATACCATATCGTCATTATTACAACCATTAATAATAACTTATTAAACAACATCACTTGTAAAATATAATCAAATTGAACATAAATCAACAATAATATTGGATATATCAAGTAAAATTAATTTATACTATCTTACATCCTAAATGACCACCCACAACCATTATTAATGACCACAATGATCCCCTTTCGGCCAAATCAAAAGTCAAAACAAAAACACATAATTTCAGAACAACAAAACCAAGGAATCACTTATATATTTGATGTGTAGAAGAAATGAATTCCTTGATTGAAGATGGATCGATATGTGGAATAAGTTTGGAAGGAGGAATATTGGATTTAGGGCACCAATCCAGTGGAGTGGAACTGTAATCAAGCAGAGCGGGAACTGGATGCCCGATCTGCATTTAGGGTAAATCTTTCCCAATTGTATTTAAAAACCGTTGGGAATGTATTTTATACAAAAGGTTGAGACTAACCATTGTTAAAAGTGGTATGGATGTGGCCTATACCAATGGTTTACTTAAACCATTGGTAAAAAAGTGACATGGATAAGGCCTTTACCAACGATTTTGCAAAACCATTGGTAAAAGCTTCTATAAAATCTTCTATACCAATGGTTTTTGAAAACTGTTGGTATACATAGCCATTCCCAAAAATTTAGATAAACCATTGGGATATAAGTTTTGGTAAAAGTGGGATTTCCAGTAGTGATTGTTCCACCATGAACCCTCACACTTAGTCAGTATCCTTTGGCATAAGAGGAGGCATGCTTGAGGTCATGTGATCCATTGGCTCAAGGAACCATTTAGTGATTTTTGGGTCAAGATGTCACAAAGTGACATCATAGTGTGTTTCATTTATTTTTTCTTATCATTTGGGAATATTAGTCAAGAGATTAAGAATGTGTTAGAGTCTTATAATGAGCTGTGTCTGGTAGTAGCTAACCCATGAATAGGGAAAATTCAAATTGCTTGGGATGAGATATGATTTTATGGTTTTGTTTATTATAGTTGATTTGATTCTACTATTGGGTGACACACATGTTATGAGATATTAACATTATTCCGATGTTGTATTCCATTTTTTCCTTGGACTAATATGAAAAGGAGGCATTGATCATGAATCGTTTTAGGAACCATATAAGACTAATATTTCATGAATTATGCCATGTAATATATATTTGAATGTTTGATAGTATGAAATTAGTTGTATTTTCCTTGAGTGATATATATGTTATTTGACTAACATTATTGCAGGGGGGTGAGAAATATAATTGGTTACTTAAAGTGCCTGCATCAACCTAATAGTGTTTTCCTGCATAGATTGATATATACACCTTAAGTAGTCAAATATGGAACATTGATTCATAGACCATTGGTCACATGGGATGGAACATGTTCATGGTTAGGATAAAATGGATTCCATAATTCAATTTATAAAGTGTATGAGCCTTTAAAAATTGGAAATGGAAATCTATATAATTCAACCATTTAAGAAGATTTGTAATGTGACAAATACAAATTTAAATAACTTAAAATTATGAAATGAAAAGGTTTACATTAAATATAGGTTCCAATTGGAACTTAGAGGGTATTACTCTATAACTTATAATTGAAACTATGTATACCAGAACCCCTGACTTATAGAAGAGAATTTGAACTTGATTTGAATATAGTAGTGGGTAGTAGGAAATATCTATTGTGTTCTAATAATTTTTACATCTCTTAGAACTAGCTTTAGGATCAGGTATAGGGGTGTTACTCTTATATAATATGGAATGTACCTATACTATTATTATATATTCACTTTTAGAAGTTGTTAAGGATTGTGTTGAGGAATGTGTTTAGAATTTGTAGAGACATACCACCATGGAGACCTCCAATTTTGTGCCAATAGAGTGGTGATGACCATGCTTTGGAGGAGGTGGGCCCTGGGTCACCAGTAGAGACTCTATTAGTTACACTTGTGTAACTGTATGTTATACCTGATATGGTTGAGGATTCCATGTTTTGAGATAGGATCCTTTGCTTTATGGAGATGTTCAAGAATCCCCTAACCTACCATGATTATGGCATAATTGATGTCTAGTTCCAGCTACAGTATCCGCCCATGTTTTTAGGGGATGGAGGACAACATGCTATGAATTCATGGATAGAGTCCAAGATTTTGATATTTGAGAATCTTAAGACACCTATTTAAAGGAGATTGAACCTTACTATATATATTCTATGAGATTATTCCAAGATATGATGGGATTTTATTACCCAAAAAGATCGTTATCAGGATATAGCATGGATGGATTTTTAGATAGCCTTATACGATTACTTTTATCCTAAGACATTGAGTGTCGATAGCGCCAGAGATTTTATCCTCTTGGAGTAGGGTGCATTATCATTCATGGAATATTCTTCCCAATTTATGGAGCTCCATCATTTAACACTTATTCTATTCAGTGATGAGTTATATAAAGGTAGGAAATTTTATTATGGTCTTAGGTATGACATTCGATCATAGGTGATTTTTTTTTCAACTTCCTACCATAATTGAAATGGTAAACCAGACACTAATTAATGAATGCATCCTAAGAGAATTTGGGGGTGTATATCAGGTTAGTTAAACTTCTCAACCTAATGGAACAATGATAGGTGGAAGGAAGCGGCACTTTTACACCGCTTGTGAGGGGAGTACCAGCCAGAGTATAAGTGATGGAAGATATTTTTTGTTGTTGTTAATGATGGATGATGGGAAACATGAGGATTCAGTGTGATAGAAACCAATTTTAGTGCTAAGCTTGTGACATGATGGGACATCTATATTGGTTTTGTAGGACCTTCCCTCCATCAGCTATTGATAGGGGGTTTACACTGACTCCATGTCCAGGAGTAGGGTCATTATCACCTCATCAGTAAAATATCTAGAGTGCGACCAAATTATTATGTAGAGGTGGTGGTGGTGGGAGGGGTAGACATACACTGGAATTATAGTGTTAGTAGAGAATATATGATCAGTGTATCTTGGATATATCTCAGGGTCATGAATCAGGGAAGATGTATGCAGTGAAACTGATACCTAAGAAGCTGAGTGTTAAACCATCTATAGTGAGAGATACTATTCTAGAAGCCTCTACATTAGTGTCTACTCTTTAAAATATAGGTTCTTATCATTCCTTCATATCTGTGCCTATTGTATAGATCCTTAGGCTGAATGTTCAGTTTCCTAGTGTCATTATGACACTTGATACTCTGTTGGGGATTCTATAAAAGAGTGTATTCTAGTGTAGGTATTTCCCCTTGAGATAGGTATGTGTCTCCTTGTATGGAACCTAATTCTCTTTGAGATGAGAGGGTGTGATATGTTTCTTGGGATGGATTTATTAGTTAGATATCATTCTTATATTGAGTGTTATCATTTAATGGTGACTTTCAAATCACCAATGGGGGGAGTTTTTATTTATAAAGGTGACTGGGATGTCTAGGAGAGTTGAGTTGGACCTGAGCATTGTGGGATTGGAGGGATTCCAGCCAAAATTCTTATATTATATATGAATGATTAGGAAATGCATCAGGAATATTTCCCTCCAGTGGTATATCATTTTAGGGATGTCTTCTCAGATGACTTTTCCAGACTACCTCTCGAGAGAGAGGTAGAGTTTTCCATCATGTTATTTTTTGGAGTTGCATTGGTCTCCATTCCTCCTTATAGGATAGATACTACTAAGTTGTATGAGGTTAAGAGATAGCTATATGATTTTTATATTAAGGGGTTCATATGATCAAAAACTTATCCATGGGTTTCACTGGTCCTTTTCTATAAGATGGAAATCTGAATCCTTCATTTATGTTTAGATTATAGGGAATTGAATCAGCTAACAATTAAGAATCAATATCCATTACCTCATATAGATGATATATTTGACTAGATCTAAGGATACAATGTGTTTTAAAAAGATTAAGTTGAGGGTGGGTTATCATCAGGTTCATGTTAGATGATTAGATATACCACAAACAACATTCCATTGTAGATATGGCTTCTACAAGGATTTGGTCATGTCGTTCGGCCTTATGAATGTGCCCATAGTTTTCATGGAACCAATAAACCCAGTTTTTCATCCTTATTTGGATTCATTTGTAGTGGTATTCATAGATGACATCTTGGTGTATTTTTACACTTAACACGACCATTACAAACATCTTGAGATAGTATTAGAAACACTGAGAGATCATCATTTTTATTTTAAGCCCCAAAAGTGCCACTTTTGTATAGATAAAATTCAATTATTGGGTCATATTATCATAGAGAAAAGAGTATCAGTTGATCTAGAGAAGGTGAGAGCTATAGTTTCTTGGGAGAATCCCATGAAATCTTTAATTAAAGGAGATTCTTATAGATAGTTGGTTATTAAATGTGCTTAATTTATGACTTATCATGCCTATAGTCACCTATTACTGGATAGACTATGAAGATTTTGAATATATTATGGTCTGAAGCTTGTGAGACAACCTTCTAGGAGCTGAAAGGGAGACTAACTTCAACACTGATCTTGATTCTTCTATATTTGGACAGAATCTATACTGTATGTTGTGATTCATTGTGTGTCATTCTAGGAATAGTTTTGATATATGAGGAGAGATTCACAGTGTACGAGTATCATTAGTTGAGGGGACATGATAGGAATTACCCGACACATGATCTCAAGTTTTCAATTGTTGAACATGCCTTGCATAGTTGGAGACATTATTTATGAGGAAAGAATTTTGTGCTATATAAAGATCATAAAATCCTAGAGTATATATTTACATAGTGTGAATTGAATCTCAATAAATGAAGGTGGGTTGAATAACTTTATTAATATGACATTGATCTTTCCTATAGACCCAAAAAAGAAAATACAGTAGTCGATACATGGAGTAGGAGGAATCAGACACTGGCAGTTTAGGAGGATAGTTGTGAGTGGAATATTAGGGCCATATTTTCTAAGATGAACATTGAGGTTCAGAACCCTCATAGAAATTCCATAATTTCATTTTTATCAGTGACCTATTAACTTTTAGAGAGAGTGAAGATGAGGTAGATATTAGATTCCAAGGGCTTGGTCCCACATGTTATCTTTAACACCCCATGGATTTAAAAATAAATTTAATATTGAATTCATAAAACACTAAGTCTCTATAAAACACCACCTTGTTATAACCTAGCCAGTAAAAATAAAATTTCCACCTCTATGATTTGAATTTTGAATAACTGATATACATGGTTGCGTTTAGTAAGATATTTAGAGTCTGATAGGATCAACTTACATTTTTTTTGAAAAATAACTTACCCTTATTAATATCAACTTACCCTTATGAAGAGTAATATGACTAATGGAATAGTAACTTTACCTATGAATGTATATATAAAAGTGTAGTTCCATAATTTCTGTTTTGAGTTTAGTTTTTCTTAAAAATATGAACAATTTGATAAATTTATTTTTCAGGTAAAAATGTCATTTCAATAATATTTAAATTATTATATAAAAATAAGGTTTTATTGATTTTTATAATAATTAAATAGTCTTATCAAAACACTCTTATTTAATTATAAATGACAAAATAATTTTATTTTTTTAAGTGTTGAAATTTTACTAGGCATTTTACTATATATTTTATGTCCAATATTATTTCTAATAAATAAGTATTTTCATAGATAAAAGTTAAAATTTTCATATTTAGAGAATTATTATGATAAAAAATTTCATTTTTGAATTCAGAATACTGATATTAGGTTATGCTGAATTTATGAGAATTTTATAAAATACTTTAGTTTTTCATGAATAATAAAAATAATGTTTTGAATTTTTGGTATGTTTAATGAAATAATAATGATTTAATAATTAATATAAAATTATGGTTGAATTTTATACATTAAAATATTATATTAAGCGTCCCAAGTGTCCCATACCATGGGAAAATATCATGGTAAAAACCATGGTTTTTCATATACCACTGCTGAGGTGTCCTAAAAAATTAATAAAACATTCCCACACTTTTGCTACAAATACACAACCATTCATTCAATTAATTTCATTCTAAATTCATCCTCCTTGAAGCTCTGGTAGTTTTTCCTCCCTAGGAGTCCACCCAAGGTGTCCTCAATCCCCAAGGCCCAACCTTCAAGTTTAAGGAGTTACTCTACATGTTAAGGGAATCTACCACCCTCTTATTTTTTATGCACTCCTTTTATGTTATTAATTTTTAATTTCCATTAAATTATGTTGTGATATTTCATTCCATATACCCCTTACTGTCCACATTATGTAAAAATTATAAGATATCTCCTTTTCTCTCATCATCATGTTTTATGAATTTTTAAGTGACACTGTTAGTTTGCCAAATTTTTATAAGGGATTTATCAACTTCTCTTTTCTTTCAAGTTCCTTTATTTTCTTTTTCTCTACACAACACCCATCATCTAAAAGATAAGATAACTACAGTACCTTAAATATACTTTAATTTTGTTATTATAATGTAATAATTCCTCATCATCACTCTTTTCCCTTCCTTTTATACAAAAATGAAAACACCGTCTCAGATTTGTTAATTTATTGCATTCAAGGATGGTGGGTTTTATATTTCTATTTCCAAATTTCTGGATGGTCATGAAAATATTTTTATAGTTGAACTAGATCATAATATATTTATTTTATCTTATTTAATATTATGGAATCATTATACACACATGATTTGAAATAATAAATCAAAATAAGCTCATTGTGAGCGAAACTGCTCAAAAACAATCCAGGCGATTATCATTAAAGTTTAATATAATGATTCATCCTCACCCAAAATATCCAAATGAATTATATGATAATTTAACCTTATGTATGATCATTAATAACATATAAATTCAATTATGGACTTTAATTACCATTTTACATGGACGTCCATACTCTTATAATCAAGCAAACTGATCATGAAATCAAGAAAACGAACACTCCAGAATGATAGAATTCAATCTTATAACTTATCAATAAAAACTTAAATGAACTTAATAAAACATTAATGAATAAAATATATTTAAATAAGGTTATTAATTAATTAATTAATTATTTTATTTAATTTGATTATACAAGACATTAAGGACAAGTTAATAAAACATTCAGACATAAGGTAAAGGTTTTCTACTCGAACCTCTATTTACTTTCATGATACTATTTATCTCAATTAATCCCAATTAAATTATTAATTATTCTTATATAATCCTCATAGGTTATATTTTAATGTCCTATATATGTGTACCAACCAGAATCCATTTTATTTTATGTGGAGTTAAATGTTTTATAAATATATTTCTCAATTATTTTCGATAAACAATCCTAATTCATGGGAACTTATCAAATTCTTATCTATTTTAAGGTGCACTATATAGTCTAATTTAAGCCAAAATTATTTTTCTAAAACCACTCATTCCATCTTGGAAAAACTTAATTACTTCATTTTTAAATTTATTCAAATAGTTTTAAAAAATAACTCTTCTTTTCAAAGTAAAAGTGTATTTCTCTCATAAAATCCCTCGATGATTTTATTAGAGTATTTTTGTTTATTTAAATAACGCTATTTAATTTTATGTCTTATTTTCGTTAATATATTATATCTACTATATAAAATATTGTATTAAATGGTTTATGATCAGTTTCACTATAGATGTGCTATCTTGATACCATTCACCATACTACTCAGAATGGTTAGTGTTTATGTGTTCAGATTGGGGAAAGTTATATCATATGATCATATTGTTTATGTTTAGACCCTTTCATATGAGGAATTCATAGGAATTATCAAGTTATGGGTGGGTACCTCTATATCCCCTTGACTCATTTATAGGTTTAATGAAGAAAAACATATTTGGGTTTTGATCAAGGCCTTACCCTAGTATTTTTAGACATCTTGGATGAGGCCTTGATAATATGTTTTAGATGTCCGGTATTATGCATTCCCCCATTATGGTATTAGAAATAGATAAAACATGTGATTATTTGACTAATAGAATATAAATGGTTATATTTCATTCTCCCATGATCATTTATGTGGCCTTATTTAATCAGCTTTCATTCCTTCTATATTATGCTCAAGTATAATTTTTAGAGGCATGTGTTTTCAATTATTCACCTTGTATAGTGGAAATGTTTATGATAACATCCACTGTATTACATACCCTTACTATGAATCTGAGTTCACCCCTTTCTTTGTTTTATTTATCCCCATGCAGTGTAGATGAATATTATGAATGACTTGAAAGGATAATATAGGAGTTTATGTGTGATTCAAAATAAGTTGATATGTTCAATTTCTATTCAAGTTGTAATGTTGAACTTATGTATGTATCTTTTTTTTCAAATATACTAAACTATTTATTCTTTCAGGATACAACTTCTTTATTTATATTAAAATGTAATAAAATAATGAACTGTCTCTAGGAACTGGGGTCAGGTTTTTATCGTTGGTATCAGAGGAAGTTTAGTAGAAAACTTGGAAACTAGATTAAGAAAATTTAGATTTTGGAATAAAACCATAAGATAGTCTTCAAGGATAAATATACAAGAACGTCCTAGAATTTTGTTAAGGAATATATTATATGGATATTTCTAGAAAATACATCCCTGTCAGGATACTACAAGTGGACGTTGTTCTGGAACAGATGTATCTAGATGTAACCACTCTGAAAATGAGTTTTGGGTTTGACCTGAGGTATCCTGGTGCATGAAAATGGTCCTTACTACACACCTGGTTTGACACTCCCAGGGGATATGCTTAGTGTAATTCACATTTTATTTACAAACCATTATGAAGTAATTAAATGTAAATTTTTCCTCAAAGAAACCACGTTTATGATTATGATATTAGCTATGAATAGGATTTCAATTTAGGCTAAGTTGATATTATACATTATAATTCATAACCTAATCTAGTGTATTCCATTATTTAGAAATGGTGCCTATTGGAATGAATGGAAACCATATGAACACACATATCTAAAGTAGGGATTTTCCTTCGATGCAAAAAAACAATGTTGGATCTAGTGTTGTGACTGATGATGAGAAACTTATAACTATACTGGGACAATTAACTCAGGTTATGAATAATAACCATACCCATATAGAGAATCTAGATCCACAACATGGTGGAGCTATGTTAGACTACTTTATGCGACAAAAACCTCCATCATTCAATGAGACTACAAACCCATTCATAAAGGAGCAATGTATAAGTTCATTAGAGAAGATATTTCTCACTTTGGGATGTAATGATGGAGAGAGGGTTGTCATGGAAGTTTATCATCTATTGAGATATTCGTATTGGTGGTGGTATTTAATTAAAAAAATGAGGAGGAGAAAATAAAATAAATGGAATGAAAGGAATTTATGGAAATATTCTTAGAAAGACAGTTTCCTCGAGAACATTGAGAAGATATGGATAAAAAATTCTTGAGTTTGAAACAAAAATAGGATGAAAACATTGTGAAGTATGAAGCTAATTTTACAAGGTTAAAAAGGTTTTTCGTAGACTACATACGTAATCCATGGAGCAAGATTGAACGATTCTTTGATGGTTTAAAAACATTCCTCCAAAGGGAACTGGTTTTCTAAACTTTCTCCTCATACGAAGATATATTCTCATGTGAAATCAAGATAGAGAAAAATTTCTCTAAGCCTTATGAATTTTAAATAATGTAAAAGAAGAAGAGGGTGGTAGAGGAAAGAATGGATAAAGGGAAGAATAAAAAGGGCAGTTTTCCAACATGTGATACTTGTGAAAAGAAACAACCCAAAGAATTCTTAAAAGGAAAAGGATTCTATTACAAATGTGGAAAAAATGACACCAATAACAAGATTAAAAGGGAAATAAATAGTCTACCAATGTTAAATGATACAATTGTAATGATATGGGACATTATTCTACTGATTTTCCTAAGTGTCAATGAAACATTCCCCAAAGAAGGTCAATAGAGAAAGGTTAAGCTTATACAATCACATATGCTGAAGTTTAAATTCCTAATGATGTGGTTGAAGGTACTATAATAATTTACTCAAACATGGACAATTATTTATTTGATTCTGGATCATTACATTCCTTTATATCTTACTGGTTTTCTTAAAAATTAGATATTTCCAATTCTCCTTGACAAGGGAGTTGTCAGTAAAAACCCTTAAGAGAAGTTTCAATGTAACAAAGTTGTGTCAATCAGTCCTCATTATGGAATATAAATATTCTTTATCTGCTAATTTTATCTTTATACCTATGGCCAACTTTGACATAATCCTTGGCATGGATTGGATTTCAAAATATGATGCAAAAATATATTACAATAAGAAGGAAATTATGATTTGTAAGGAAGGTATAGAATCCATTATCTTTAGAGAAGAAACATCACCATATAATTTTTATCTTGATCCACCCCCAGTGGCTCTACTGAAAGAAATTATTGGGGAGGATGAGAACTCAATATCTATGAGTGAGGAAATAAATATTCAAATTGAGGATTACCTATTGTGAAATAATACTTTGATATTTTTCCAGAGGATTTACCTGGAAATCCTCTGGAGTGGGAACTTGAATTTTCTATTGATTTAATTCATTATGTAAGATCTATATCAAACACTCCTTATATAATAACCTTAATGGAATTAATATAACTAAAGGAGGAATTGGGTGATAAAGGATTTATCTGCACTAGTGTTTCTCCACGGGGAGCCCTTGTTCTTTTTTTCGAGAATAAAGATGCATCCATGAGGCTATGCATTGACTATAAAGAAATAAATGCTATTACAATAAAGAAAAAGTATCCTATATGTCAGATTGATGATTTAGTTGATCAACTTCAGGAAGCCAAATATTTTTCAAAGATTGACATTTGATATGGATATCATTAGTTGCGTGTGAGGAAGGAAGATATTCCAAAGATAGAACTTCAAACCAAGTATGGGCATTACAAGTTTACAATAATGCCTTTTATAATGACTAATTCACCCTATGTTTTCATGGATCTAATGAATAGATATTTAAGGAATATCTTGATGAATTGTTTGTGATATTTATGGATGATATCCTGGTATAATCCAAAATCTATGAAGATCATGAGAATAAATTGCTCATTATTTTGAATACTCTTTGTAACACCCTGAGATTTTATAATATATATTCTTTTTAATTTCTTTCATATCTTCTATTGTACACTACACCAAGATTATCTTGCGCTATACGCAACACCGTATTAGTTTGCAGTATACGCAACACTATTCTGGGATCGTGTTACACACAATTTCAAGTTCGTTTCATAGTAGTCATTCTATGCTAAATTGAGTGTATATATATATATATATATATATATTCATTTTATAAATAAAATATGGTTGTATTTTGTTATATGCAACAACAAAGGAGTCTTGCACTACACGCAACCCTGACTTGGCTTGCATTACACGGAATCATGACCTTTCTCGATAGCGTGTGTTGTATACAATACTGGCTTTCACAAAACAAGGATATATGATTATAATATTATTATGAACTAGTCATTATGAATATTATTAACTACATTTTGAATTTTATAACATTATTATTCATCTTACACATTTTCTAGAACATGGTATGAGAACAAAATAAAATTTTCGGGTAAAATCAGTATTTTTCAAGAAATGCAGTTTTGCCACCTTTTGATGGCGCACCCATTTTAAATGTAATTTTTGACAAGATTGTAAGTTCAATTTTACAAAATAAACTTCTTATTTTGAATCAGGATATAAAAATTTACATTGGATAAAGTTTTGATATTTTTCTAACAACATTCTTATTTTGATGAATAGGAAAAACACGCCAAATTTTACTTAAAAACAACTTTTTTCATCGAGATAATTTATATGGTTAAATAATAATATTAATTTTTTAAAGTATAAATAGAATATATTTTTACCATTTAATATAATGTATGTCATTAGCATTGATTTTACATTGAATTCGTAGGTTAAATCAATTCAATCTTTTGCAATGGTTTAAACAAAAAAACAGTTTTGTTTCGACAACGAGATTAATTTTAAATTAATTACTGCAACTTTTGTGTTTTAAATTTGGAAAAATGGATTCCATATTTGAAATCAGTAGGTCCGAATTATGTTAATAGACTACTTTTTATTTTTTGGCATTATGAATAGTAACTACGATAAATTTTATTTACCATAGTTTATGGTAAATTAGGGTAAAATTACCCTAATACTTGCCTTAATATAATTGGATGATTATATTTTTTCCTAAGTCATATTTGGGTCGAAATGTAATCCATTGGAACCCACTTGTATGTGATTAATAACTTTAATTTATTTAATTTTAAAGAAAGTGAAACATGTCTCACTCAAAATTTAATAATTAGATTATTTTTTATATATAGTTATATAGAATATTATTTCAATTATAAATACTCATTTCTAAGATAAATTTTTTTTATTTATCATGGTAATTTATTTGTAATTTTTAGGAAATATTTATCTACCTTAATTGCTTATACATTAATGATGTAGAAATTATTTATTTAGTGAAAAATCAACAATATAGTTCTTATAAAAATAATAATACCTATCAAAAGGACCAGAAACTTGACCAAACCTTATTGGTCGAGTATAAATATACCCTAAAAATCCAAGGGTAGATTTGTGTACCATTTGGAGCCTTATAAAACAGATTTGGGCATTTATATTATTTTATTTTAAATGATGTCAACGATGTCACCTTCATAATTTAATAAATATAAAAATTTAAATGTTGTGGTTTTAAAATGATAAATTCCAGTAAAAATATTATTATTAAATTTATTATATTTATATTCATCATAGGATTTTATTTTTCATTTTTATTCAAATAATAAATATATTAAATGATTATACAAAAATGATGTAGTAATTGTTTTATTAAGAGAAATATCAAATAAATGGTTTTATAAATATTAAAATAAACATTATATGAACTAATTAATGTTATACAAAAATTTTATAGATGGATATGACATGTTAAGAATATATTAGACATTTTTTTTCGAATATATACCCTGTGTGGATTTTATTTAAATTCAAATAAATTAATAGTGTCAAAATTAACACAATTGTTATTTTATAAAAATAACATATTATTAAATTGTTTAAAAATCACATAACTAATTAAAAATTATAAATTGAAATTTATATGGTCTAAAATGTCATAAATTAACCAATTATGGATAATTCACAACACATAAGTAATTATTTATAACAATTTAAATTTAGAATATTATTACCACAAATAAGATTAAATAAATTAAATAAGGATAAATTAAATTGATAAGGTTTAAAATAATTTTTCAACATGTCTAAATTTGATTGTTTGATGATATTACAACCCTATATTACCTCATATCCTAATTTTAGTCACTTTGGAATTTTTTAGGTGGGGTTTGAGTTTATTATAAATTAATATTTTTGAGGTTTCCAAAAGTGCCCCTCTCTTCCCGTATAAAAGGGCCTCCTCCCTCTCCTCTTCACAACACTTTGAGCCTTCAAGCTCGGCCAAAACCTTCTAATTTATCTTCTCCAATTTCCTTTCAACATTTTGGAGGTTCTGGTCATCTCAAAAGACCAACTCTAGTCCCTTAAGAGGAAGCTTAAATGAGGCGCGTCAAAGAAGAGGTAATCTCTTCTACCGATTCGTTCAAGTTTCTTTCTTCTTAAACATCATATTCTTTAGTTTTTTCATTGTAAAGTAATATAGTCAGTTTGAATAATATACTGATATGATATTATAAATATTAAATAACCCCATTTCACCTTCTATCCATCCTATAGAAAATGAAATCACCGCATGTGCGTACGTACGGAATACCGTCTCTACGCTGTGGTGTAATCAGTTTTTTAACCACCACCATACTTGGATGGGTATAATGGTGTAAAGAATAACTATATATGGTTATTATAACATCATAATGATTTTGAGATATTATATCATCCACTCCAATTCTATTCAATAATTATTGGAACGATATCACCGCTCGTGCATACATACGGACTACCGTCTCCACGAACGTGATGAGATTCATTTTCCCTGATTAACCATTCAAGTATGATTAGAATGTATATATAATAAATAATAATGAAATATATTACATAATAATGATACTGTATTTATATACGTATATGTTTCATTTACTTAATTCCATTCAATTCAATAAGGAAACGAAAATAGTGTTCATGCGTATGTACGGCCTACCGTCTCCATGAACGGTGTATTTAATTCCATTTATTGATCTATCATATATATTTATATTCTAAATATATACTATATATAAATAATTTTTTTCATTATGTAATTAATTAAATCAGGATATAAGTAATAATATCAAGAACAACAAGTCAAAACACGTACGATAAATGAAATGATTTTAACCAAAACGCTGCTTTAACATGGAATTTACAAAAGAACGGGTAATAAAAAGTCATAAGTGAAACATATATGATATCATAACAATGAATATGATTTTTTAATAAGTAAATGACCTTATTTAAATCATTATACAAGAGTTTCAGATACATACGAAGCATATCAGACGTAAGGTAAGGGATAACTTTTCCAATCTCGTTTTTATCTGATATTGTTTATTCATAAGTATTTACTGGGGTTATATTTATCATCAATGTACCTATTTTCTAAAAATGGTTTCGTATATATTTAAAGTCCTTTTTACCCATTTTTTTACTTTTACTACATGGTATGTAAGGAATCTTTCTTTTGTTTTACGTACACGGTACTTTTTGACTTTTTCGGAAAAAGTACGAGAAGAATGTTTTTTAACTTATACGACATGAAAGGATTTTTACAGTTTCATAAATCCTTATTTTCATGAAGCTTACTCCATAATATTTCATGATTATTTTTAATAAAATCTTTTTTGAATTTTTTGAAAATAAAATGATTTTGAAGAAGAAAGGGTATTTTCCTCAAGAATTAATTTCAGTTATTTTGTAATAACTATTTTCCATCTAAGATGACATTATTTCATATGTGTATTTTTCAAGTATAATGTCTCTATGATTTATATGGTTTCAATTTTTTATGATGAAATGATATGCATTTGTTTTATATGGATTATGTAATGATGTGATGATATTTATGAAACCCATTTTATTCTTTGGGTTATGACGAATGATTTATTTCTATTTTGTGGAACACGTAAGGATGAATTAATTATGAGATGGTTGGGACATATATCTACCTCCAATGCATTGGGTTTAGATTTATATCTCATGTGATAGACATGGATAGAATGGAAATATAATCCGGTTTAGCGATACATGATAGGAATGAGGAGTGAACTCGATTCAGTAAGGGACTTTGTCCACTAAGATGGTCTTGGCAGCAATGGATTAGCTACTACGGAAATCATAACATGTTCTTAATGGATGCCAAAATTACATTTTTATTCCCATGCTAGTTTATCATGATTAATTTTCCTTTATGATCTATGCCTTATGTACTGCAATGTTTTATGTCATTGCTCAAGATTTTGATGTTTGTATTTTATGATCATGTTTTTACATTTGAATGTTTATGGATTATTTTATATTCTCTATGTTTACCCTTACTAAGCATTTGAGCTCACCCTTTTTATGTTTTATTTTCCCCAGGATATAAAGAATGGTTTTAGGTAAGAAAACAAAAGGGTGAGATATTTATGGGAGATGTTGAAGATCTTTCACCATGATTAGAAGATTATATTCCAAGTTTCCAAAGATACTAAACTATTACGGTCCTTGTGTGTTTGTTTTTGTTATGTATTAAGTTTTCTAAAAAAGTAATGTAATGCCTATATACGTTAAGCTTGGGTCATTACAGTTGGTATCAGAGGAAAGGTTTAGTTAACCTTTGGAAACTAGGATGAAAAATCTTTAGTGAGATCCCTAGAGATATTTTTAAGGTATGTCTAGGGATGTCCCTAAGGTTAAGTATAAGTATAGGTTATAGTCCTAGGATTATGGTAACAATCATATAATTAAATCGAAGATGTTAGATATTGAAAGTACTCCTCCTTTATTATTTTGTTTTCCCTAGCATGATTTTTTCCTCTCACACTATTCTTATTGGGTTTTAGATGATGGCTGGAACCTGAAGGAACCGTGTTGATCAATGTAATGGACAATGCAATGATTGTCCTTTTGAACAAACCAACATTATAGTAGATGGAGTGAAAATCTTATTTCTGTACTTACACAAGCTATGAATCATTCTGGAATTCCAAATGAGTAGAGAAGGGAACAATATTCTATTGATCCCTTCATGAGGCAACATCCACCTTCTTTCAGTGGGTCTTCTAATCCACTTATTGCTGAAAAATGGATCAGTACCATTGAAAAGACATTTTCCAAACTTCTCTGTTCAGAACATGAAAAAGTAATTCTGGTTTTTTACCACTTAGAAGGTGAAGCAGACCAGTGGTGGACTCTAATTAATAATACATGGCCCCAAGATGAAATTGAATCAATGGAATGTGATGAGTTCAAGAACTTGTTTTTCAATAAGTACTTCCCTAATATTCTTCTAACAAATATGGAAATGGAGTTCCTTGAGCTTAAGAAAAAGGATGATGAATCTGTTGGTATATACGAAGCGAATTTTATAAGGCTTGCAAGGTATGCTTTTGGCTTTATCATCCAACCTGAAAGTAAAGTTGATCGATTCTACAATGGCTTAAAACCAAGTCTTTGAGGGGAATTATCTATAAGAGACTTCAGTAGCTATGAAGAAATTGTGCGTTGTGCTATCATGGTAGAACTGGAATTTGGTGTTACATATCCATCTCATGGTTTTGACAAAAAACGAAAGATGGAGTTCAAGGAGAAATCTCAAAACAATGGTGAAAAGAAGATGAATGTTTCTTTATGCTAAAAGTGTAGAGAGAAGCATGATGGAGATTGTCTAAAAGGTAATAGAAAATGTTTTAAGTGTGGAAAAGAAGGTCATTGAGCAGTTGAGTGTTGAAGTAAT
This sequence comes from Viscum album, assembly GCA_963277665.1. NCBI lineage: Eukaryota > Viridiplantae > Streptophyta > Magnoliopsida > Santalales > Viscaceae > Viscum > Viscum album. Next base: position 1,769,897,012 of record OY728123.1, read on the forward strand.
GGGAAAAAGATAGCTAATGATGGGAATGGAGAAAAGACAACAGAGAACACTCCACCAACACTTCAATGATTCAAGTGCAAGGAAATGATGCATTATGTTAATCAATGCCCTAATCCAATGTTTAATGATGATTGACGTGAGAAACCTCTTAAGACAAAGTATAAAGGGAATTCACATTCGATCACTATTTGTGATGTTGAGTATGATAATGATGTTGTGTAATGATTAAGTGTTTATGTAATGGAATTTTAAAATAGTATCATGGAATCTCATTTATGATATCGTGGAATTTTGGAATATATATGTATTGGTTTTCAATAATTATATGGTACCGGTAACCATGAAAAGTGATTGAACTGTTTTTGGAAAGAAGTTTATATGCGCATAATGAAGGGATAAAGAGAAAATGAAATGAGCTCATGACTGATATATGGAGAAAGTTATATCATGGTTTGAGTATGTTGAAATTTTGGGATTTTTGGTATGTAGAGAGAGTTAACGTTTGACATCATTTATGTTTTCACTAAGGTTCTATGGTAAGAATACATGATTAAGTTATTCACATGTTTCAAATGTGATCAACAAGATATATCTTAAGATAAATGGGGGATAAATGATGGTATTCACATGCTAGTTATATGACCTCTCTGGTAATCTTTTTCACTATAATATGTGATTGGACAGCAGTATTTTGGATAATCCTAAATATTGGAATGGATAATATTGGACATAAGTTAGTATTGTTTAAGGCTAGAACTTTTTTTGATATTATTGATGGAAGGTTATAATAATTTAGTTTTAGAAAAAGGACAACCTCCAGGACAGGCGACAACCCACCGCGTCAGACAAGGATGTGGGAATCGAACCCACAACCGAAGTGTGAAAAGCCTTTATCGCTTACCACTGGCCTACAGTAAGTCCCTGGTTAGTAGAAAATAGTTTTATTTTATTAAGCAAGATGATAAATGAAGTATAATTCCATTTTGGAACCATATCCGATTAATCTCACCATAGATGGACTTATGTATATAACTTTTGATAACTTTTGATTGACACAGATGGAATGACCTATCATTCTATTGCATGATCTGCTAAAACTTCACAAGAGACAAATTCAACTTTATTTCTTTAATAAATGAAGTGGAAATTGATCAAGGCATGAGCAACGTTGAGATTGTACCAAAATCAAGTAAGTAATTCTTTTAATTCAAAAATTCTTCAACTTTTGGGAAATGATCTTGAAACCCAAAAATGTTGTCCTAGTGCTCTCATATTTGATGAATCAGATGGTACCATAGATCATCACAAATTTATGGCTTTGTGATTGTTGGCTTTTTTATAGCCCTGTTCTCTACCACTCTCCATCAGAACTTGACGGTTAGATTTCTCTTCCATATCCATATTTTAACTTACGTTCTACTATGTGGGAACCCAAGTGATGAGTTACTTTGGGTATCCATTTTGTTTCTGACGTTATTTTTTAAAATTAAGTTTTGGTATTCCTTTTTATGATGTGGGTTTTTATCAAAGAAACTCTCATGTAATAAACCATTTATAACCCCGACAAATTTTGAAGGAAAAATTCATTTTAAGGAGGGTATAATTTAACACCCCAAGATTTTATAAGATATCTTCTTTTTAATTTATATCATATCTTCTATTGTACGCTACACCAATACTGTCTTGCACTATACAAAACACCGTATTAGCTTGTAGTATACGCAACACTATTCTTGGATCGTGTTACATACAATTTCAAGTTCGTTTGATAGTAGTTATTCTATGAAAAATTGAGTGTATTTATATATATTCAATGTATAAATGAAATATGGTGGGATTTTGTTACATGAAACAACAAAAGAGTCTTGCACTTCACGCAACCTTGATTTGGATTTCATTACACGCAATCATGACCTTCCTCGATAGCGTGTGTTGTACGCAATATCGGGTTTCACTAAACAATGATATATGTTTATAATATTATTATGAACTAGCTGTTATGAATAGTATTAACTACATTTTGAATTTTATAGCATTATTATTCATCTTACAAATTTTCTATAACATGGTATGAGAACAAAATAACAAAATAAATTTTTCGGGTAAAATAAGTATTTTTCAAAAAATGTAGTTTTGTCGCCTTTGAATGGCGCACCCATTTTAAATATATTTTTTGACAAGTTTATAAATTCATTTTACAAAATTAACTTCTTCTTTTGAATTAGGATATAAAAATTTACATTGGATAAAGATTTGATATTTTTCTAACAACGTTCTTATTTTGATGAATAGTAAAAATACGCCAAATTTTACTTAAAAACAACTTTTTTAATCGAGATAATTTAAATGTTTAAATTATAATAGTAAATTGTTTTAAATTATAAATAGAATATATTTTTACCATTTAATATAATTTATGTCATTATCATTGATTTTACATTGAATTCGTAGGTTAAAACAATTCAATCTTTTGAAATGTTTTAAACAAAAACCAGTTTTGTTTCGACAACGAGATTAATTTTAAATTAATTACTGAAACTTCTGTGTTTTGAATTTGGAAAAATAGATTTCATATTTGGAATCATTAGGTCCAGATTATGTTAATAGGCTACTTTTTATTTTTGGGCATTATGAATAGTAACTACGGTAAGTTTTATTCACCACAAGTAAAGGTAAATTAGGGTAAAAATAATATAATAAAATTACCCTAACACTTGAATTAATATAATTGGATGATTATATTTTGTCGTAAGGCATATTTTGGTCGAAATGGAGTCCATTGGAACCCACTTGGATGTGATTAAGACCTTTAATTTATTTTATTTTAAAGAACGTGAAATATGTCTCACTCAAACTTTAATAATTAGATTATTTTTTATATAAAGTTATACATAATATAATTTAGATTATAAACACTCCTTTGAAAGATAAAATGTTTTTATTTATCATGGTAATTTATTTTTTATTCTTAAAAAATGTTTAATTACCTTAATAGCTTATACATTAATGATGTAGAAATTATTTATTTAGTGAAAAATCAATAATATAGTTTTCATTAAAACACTAATACCTATCAAAAGGACTAGAAACTTGACCAAACCTTATTGGTAGAGTATATATATACCCTAAGAATCCAAGTGTATATTTATGTACCATTTTGAGCCTTATAAAACATATTATGACATTTATATTATTTTATTTTAAATGATGTCAAAGATGTCACCTTCATAATTTAATAAATATAACAATTTATATTTTGTGGTTTTAAGATGATAAATTCGAGTACAAATATTATTATTAAAGGTATTATATTTATCTTCTTCATAGGACTTTATTTTTAATTTTTATGAAAATAATAAGAATATTAAATGATTATAAAAAAATTATTTAGTAATTGTTTTATTAAGAGAAATATCAAATAAATGAATTTATAAATATTAAAATAAACCTTATATGAACTAATTAATGTTCAAAAAATATTTATAGATGAATATTACATTTTAGGAATCTATTTAACATTTTTTTTCGAATATATCCTCTTTTGGGAGTTTATTTAAATTCAAATAAATGAATAGTGTCAAAATTAACACTATTGTTATTTTATGAAAATAACATAATATTAAATTGTTTAAAAATTACATAAATATTTAAAAATTATAAATTTATATTTTTATGGTCTAAAATTTCATAAATTACCTAATTATAGATAATTCACAACACATAAGTAATTATTTATAATAATTTAAATTTAGAATATTATTACCACTAATAAGATTAAATAAATTAAATAAGGATAAATCAAATTGATAAGCTTTAAAATAATTTCCAAACATGTCAAAATTTAATTGGTTGATGAGATTACGACCATATATTACCTCATATCTGAATTTGATTCACTTTGAAATTTTTTAGGTGGGGTTTGAGTTTATTATAAATTAATATTTTTGGGATTTCCAAAAGTGCCACTCTCTTCCCGTATAAAAGGGCACCTCCTCCCTCTCCTCTTCACAACACATTGATCATTCAATCTTGGAAAAACCCTGAACATTTATCTTCTCTACTTTCATAGAAACATTCTAGATGTTCTGGTCTTCTCAAAAGACCAACTCTAGTCCCTTAAGAGGAAGCTTAAAGGAGGTGCGTCGAAGAAGAGGTAATCTCTTCTACCGATTCCTTCTAATTTCTTTCTTCTTCAAATTCCTCTTATTTAGTTGTTTAATTGTAAAGTAATAACATAAGTATCAATAATATACCTATATGATATTATAAATATGAAACAACCCCATTTCACCTTCTATCAATCCTACGGAAAATGAAATCACCACGCGTGCGTGCGTACAGAATACTGTCTCTACGTCGTGGTGTAATCAGTTTTTTCACCACCACATTACTTGGATAGGTATAATGGTGTAAATAATAAATATATATGGTTATTATAAAATAATAATGATTCTGAGATATTATATCATTCACTCCAATTATATTCAATAATTATGGGAGCGATATCATCACTCATGCGTACGTACGGACTACCGTCTCCATGAATGTGATAAGATTCATTTTCCATGATTAACCATTAAAGTATGATTATAAAGTATATATAATAAATAATCATGAAATATATTACATAATAATGATGCTGTATTTATGTACGTATATGTTTCATTTACTTAGTTCCATTCAATTCAATAAGGAAACGAAAACAACGTTCATGCGTACGTACGACCTACCGTCTCCATGAACAATGTATTTAATTATATTTATTGATATATCATATATATTTATTTTCTGAATATATATTATATATAAATAATTCTCTACATTCTAGAATTAAGTAAATCAGGATATAAGTAATAATATCAAGAACAACAAGTCGAAACACGTACGATAAATGAAACGATTTTACCCAAAACGCTACTTTAACATGGAATTTACAAAAGAATGGGTAATATAAAGTCATAAATGAACTATATTTGATATCATAACAATTAATATTATTCTATAATAATTCAATGACCTAATTTAAATCATTGTAGAAGAGGTTTGGATACATACGAAGTATAACAGACATAAGGTAAGGGATAACTTTTCCAATCTCGTTTTATCCGAGATTGTTTATTCATAAGTATTTACTGGGGTTATATTTATCATCCATGTCCCTATTTTATAAAAATGGTTTCATGTATATTTAATGTTATTTTTACCCATTTTTGACTTTTACTACATGGTATGTAAGGAAACTTTCTTTTGTTTACCGTACAAGGTACTTTATTGACTTTTCCAGCAAAAGTACGAGAAGAATGTTTTTTTAACTTATACGGAATGGACAGATTTTTACGGTTTCATAAAGCCTTGTTTTCATGAAGCTTCCTTCACAATATTTCATTATTATTTTCGATAAAATCCTTTTATCCTAAAATTTCATTGCCTTTTTTGAAAAGAAAAGGATTTTGAAGAAGAAAGGATATTTTCCTCAAGAATTCATTTCAATTGTTTTGTCAAAACTATTTTCCATCTAAGATGACATTATTTCATATGTGTATGTTTCAATTATAATGTCTCTATGATTTACATGGTTTAAATTTTCTTATGATGAAATGATATCCATTTGTTTTATATGGATTATGTTATGATGGGATGATATTTATGAAACCCATTATATTCTTTGGGTTATGATGAATGATTTATGTCTATTTTGTGGCACGCGTAAGAATGATTTCATTATGAGATGGGTGAGACCTATATCTCCCACCAATGAATTGGGTAAATATTTATATCTCATGAGATATACATGGCTAGAATGTAAAGTTAATCCGTTTCAGTGATACAGGACAGGAACGAGGAGTGAAATTGATTCAGTAAAAGACTTTATCCACTAAGATGATCTTGGCCGCAATGCCTTGGCTACTATGGAAAGCATAACATGTGCTTAATGAATTCCAAAATTAAATATTTTATTCCAATGCTAGTTTATCATGATTAATGTTCCTTTATGATCTATTCCTTATTTACTACAATGTTTTATGTCATTCCTCAAGATTTTGATGTTAAGATTTTATGCTCATATTTTTACATTTGAATGTTTATGGATTGTTTTATGTTCTCTATGTTTAACCTTACTGAGAATTTAAGCTCACCCTTTTTATGTTTCCTTTTCCCCAGGATATAAATAAAGGTTTTAGGTAAGAAAACAAAAGTGACAGATATTTTTGGGAGATGTTGAAGATCTTTCACCAAGATTAGAAGATTATATTCTAAGTTTCCATAGACACTAAAATATTATGGTCTTTGTGTGTCTGTTTTTGTTATGTATTAAGTATTCCACAAAAGTAATGTAATGTCTATGTACATTAATATTTTATTGTTATACTCTTTGAAGAAATGAATTATATGGGAAGTCTAGAAAGTGTGAATTTTGGATTCAGTAAGTTTCTTTTATTTTCCATATTGTCTCTAAGTATGAAATCTTAGTTGATCCTGTGAAGACAAAGGCTATTTAGGAATGACCTACTCCAATGAACATAACTGAGGTATGTTGTTTTATTGGTTTTGAGGGTTATTATCAGAGTTTCATTCAGAACTTCTCCCATTTATCCAATTCGTTGACCAAGTGTACTCGTAAAGGTATTAAATTCATATGGACAAAATAATTTGAAGAATGTTTTGAAGAATTGAATAAGAGGTTAGTTAATGCTCCAATATTGACTCTACCATCGGAAAATGGTGGATTTGTGAAATATATAAATTCATCAAAGAAAGGACTTATTGTGTTCTTATGCAGAATGATAGAGTCATTGCCTATAAATCAAGGTAGTTAAAAAACTCATGAACAAAAATACCCAACTCATGATCTTGAGTTAGCAGCTGTAATCTTTGTTATGAAGATATGGAGACATTATCTCTATGGTGAAATATGTGAGATATATACTGATCAAAAGAGATTGAAATATATCTTCTCATATAAAGAACTCAACATGAGGAAAATGTGATGACTCGAGATACTTAAAGATTAATATTTCTCCATATACTACCACCCCAGAGAGAAAAATAAGGTAGCCGATTCATTGACCAGGAAGGATCATGGAGTTTTAAACAAAATGAGGATTAAAAGAGATCTCGTATTCATGGATCCAGTAAAGATGGATATGGGAATTATCAAAGGAGGAAAAACACCATTAATTTTCAACTGGTTGCCCAACCATATTTATTAGAAATAATTAATACTTATCAGTCTTATGATGAGAATATTTAAATGAATATTAAAGGTGTGAATGATGGGAAGTAGGCTGACATCATGTGTGAAGATGGAATTTTGAAATTTGGGAAGAGGCTATGTGTTCCCTTTATACCCAAGCTGAAAAGGGAGTTACTGGATGATTCTCATAGCTTGAATTTATCTATACACCATGGTAGCACTAAAATGTATAGATATTTGAAGGAGTATTTTTGGTGGGATAATATGAAGTGGGAAATTACTGATTATGTATCAAGATGTTTAGTCTGTCAACAAGTGAAGGTTAAACAAAAATATCATAAGGAGTCATGCAGCCTCTACATATTCTTACATGTTAATGGTATGACATCACCTTGTATTTTTTCACTGTATTACGCAAAAATCCAAGAAATAATGATGCAATATGGGTAACTGTAGATCCAATTACAAAATCTGCACATTTCCTCACTATAAGGGAGGTTTTTTACTAGAGAGCCTTGAACGAATCTATATTAATGACATTGTGAGACTTAGTGGAGCGCCTCTCTCAATTTTGTCTGATTATGATCCATGATTCACATTGAAATTTTGGAAAAGTCTTCAAAAATATTTAGATACTGAGCTTAGATTGAGTATTTCTTATCACATTCAAACAGACTGGTAATTAGAAAGGATGGTCCAAACTTTAGAATACATGTTGAGATCACGATTACTTGATTCTAAAGGTATGTGGGATCATTATTTAACTTTGTAGAAGTTTTTATAATACAATAGTTTCCATTAAAGTATTCAAATGGAACCATATAAAGGATTGTATGGAAAGATAGCTTGTACACCAACATGTTGGGATGAAGTTGGTGAAATCAAGCTTGTGGGGCCAGAGCTTGTGGAGGAAATAATAGTAAAGGTAAATATTATTCAAACCCATATCAAAGCAGCCCAATGTAGGAATATAGATTTATTAATAATCAAAGGAAGGAGTTGGAATATCAGGTAGGAGATCATGTTTTCTTAAAATTATCTCCATGGAAAGGTGTTATAAGATTTGGGAATAAAGGTAAACTGAGCCCCAAGTACGTTGGTCCTTATGAAATTCTAGGGAGAATTGTATCTGTGTATTATCATTTGGAAATGGCACCTAGAATTTCTAAGGTACAAAATGTATTACACATCTCATTATTGAGAATTTACATTCCATACATGACACATAAACTCATTTAGTAAGGTATATAATTGGAACATGACTTATCTTATTGTAAAGAGACTATTAGGATTCTAGACACTAAAGAATAGGTGTTGAGGAATTGAATGACCTGAATGGTAAAGGTGATTTGTAAAAATCATAAAATTGAGGAGGTGATGTGGGATCCTAAGGATCTTATGATGAAGAACTACCCAAAACATTTTATGAGGTAACATTTTGGTAATTTCGAGGATGGTATTTTAGTAGGGGAGAATATAACACCCTAAAGATTTATGAATAAATTTAATATTTAATGCATGAAACAGTGATTCTCTAAAAAAAACCACTTTTTTAAAACCTTTCCACTAAACATAATTTTTCCACTAATGAGATTTTCATTTTGAAAAACTGACATACACGGTCGCATTTAGTAAGATATTTAGAGTCTGATATGATTAAATTACATTTTTGGTGAATAGTAACTTATCCTTATGAATATTAAATTATACCATAAGAATAGTAATATGACCAATGGAATATTAACATAACTTAATAATGTATAATTAAAAGTGTTGTTCCACCATTTTTGTTTTGAGTTTAGTTTTTATTAAAAATATGTCAAATTTGATAAATTGATTTTTATGTAAAAATTTTAAATTTTAGAGATATTTAAATTATTATATCAAACTAAGGTTTTATTAATATTTATAATAACGAAATAGACTTATCAAAACACTTTTCTTTAATTAAAAATGATAAAAATAATTTTATTTTTTAACTGTCGAAAATTTTACTATGCATTTTACTGTGCAATTTATGTCTACTATTATTTTTAATAAATAAGTATTTTTATAGATAAAAGTTAAAATTTCATATTTCAAGAACTATTATGATAAAATAAATTTCATTTTTGAATTCATAACATTGATATTAGGTTATGCTGAATTTATGAGAATTTTATAAAATTCTTTAGTTTTTCATGAATAGTAAAAATACAATTATGAATTTTCGGTATGTTTAATGACGTCATAATGATGTAATAATTAATATAAAATTATGGTATAATTTTTTACATTAAAATATTATACAATGTTTCCCAAGTGGCCAATATCATGGGAAATACAATGGTTTTACATATACCACTCCTTAGGTGTCCTCAGAAATTAATAAATAATTCCCTCACTTTTTCTATAAATATCCACCTATTTATTCCATTAATTTAATTAGAAATTCACCATACTCAATGATATAGTAGTTTTACCTCCCTATTATTTCTACCAAGGTGTCCTAAAGCCCCAATATCCCAACCTTCAAATTTAAAGAGTTACTCTACAAGGTAAGGAAATCTACCGCCCTCTTATTGTTTAAGCACCCCTTTTATGTTATTACTTTTTAATTTTCATTGGATTATGTTGGGATATTTTATTATATATTCCCTTTACTATCCCTATTATGTAAAAATTTTTAGGGACCCCTTTTTTCTCTTATAAACATGTTTTATGAATTTTTAATTGACACCATTAGTCTAATGAATTTCCATAAGGGATTTCTCAACTTCTTTTTCCTTTCAAGTTCCTTTATTTTTTTGATCTACTCAACTACCATAATACAAAAGGTATAAAAACTAAATTACCTTAAATATAATTTAATTTCTTTATGATAATGGAATAATTCATCATTACCTATCTTTTCCCTTCATTTTATGTAAAAATGAAAACACAGTCCAAGATTTGTTAATTTACCACATTCAAGGAAGATGGGTTTTCTATTTCTATTACCATCTTCATGGATGTTCATGAAACCATTTTTATGGTTGAACCAGATCATAATATATTTATTTATCTTATTTAATGTTATATAAAAATCATACACACTTGAGGTGAAATAATAAATCAAAACATGCTCGTTGTGAGCGAAACCGCTCAAAATAATCCAAGCGATTATCAATAAAGTTTTATCTAATGATTCATCCTCCCCAAAAATATCCAAATGACTTATATGATAATTTAACCTTATTTATGATCATTAATAACATATAAATTCATTTATGGAATTAAATTTCTATTTTAAATGAATTTCCATACTCTTATAGTCAAGAAAACTGATCATGAAATCAAGGAAACAAACACTCCAGAACGATGGAATTAAATTTCATAACATATCAATAAGAACATAAATAAACATAATAAAACTACAATGATAAAATATATATAAAATTTATATTAATTAATTAATTATTTAATTTAATTTGATTATTCAGGACATTAAAGACAAGGGCATACCACATTTAGACATAAGGTAAGAGTTTTCTACCCGAACTTCCATTTACTTTCGGGATACTCTTTGTCTCAATTAATACCAATTAAATTATTAATTATTCTTATTTACTCCTAATAGGTTCTGTTTTAATGTCTTATATTTGTTTACCAATCATAATCTATCTTTATGTTATGGGGAGTTAAATGTTTTATAAAGACCCTTCTCAGTTCTTTTCAATAAACAAGCCTGATTTAGGGGAACTTCGAAAATTATTACAAATTTTCAAGTGAAATATATAATATTATTTAATCAAAAAATATTTTTATACAACCAATAATTTCATAATGGAAAAACTATATTTTTTCATTTCTTATTTTATACAAATATTTTTCCAAAAAAACTCTTATTTTTAAAGTAAAAGTGTATTTCTCTCAAAAGAATTCCTCGATGATTTCATTAGATTATTTTTGTTTAATTCAACACCTATGTTGAATTTTATGTCTTATTGAGGTTAATATATTATGTCTATCATCTACCATATTGTATTAAATGGTTTATGATCAGTTTGATTGTGGATGTGATATCTTGATACCATTCACCATACTACTTTGAATGGTTAGTCCTTATGTAGACAGATTGGGGAATGTTATTTCATATGATCATGCTATTTATGTTTAGCCCATTTCATATGAGGTATCCATTGGAATTATCAAGTTACAAGTGGGGATCTATATATCTCCTTGCTGCATTAGTATGTCTCATGAGAGAAAATAGAATTGGGTTTTGGCTGAGGCCTTACCCTAGTATTTTCAAACGCCTTAGCCAAGGTCTTGACAATATGTTTCAGATGTCTGGTATTATACATTCCTTAATTATGGTATTAAAAATTGGTAAAACATATGAATATTCAACTAGTATAATATCAATGGTTATATTTCATTCCCTCATTATCATTTATGTGGCCTTATTTAATCATCCTTCATTCCTTCCATATTATGCTCTAGTATAAATTTTAAAGGCGTGTGTTTTTTATTATTCACCATGAATAGTGTTTATATTTATGATAACATCCACTGTATTAATTACTCTTACTAATTATCTGAGCTCACCCATTTCATATGTTTTATTTTTCCCCAGTTGGTGAATATGAATATTATGAATGACTTGTAAGGATAATCTAGGAGTTTATTTGTGATTCAAAATAAGTTGATAGGTTGAATTTCCTTTCAAGTAGTAATGTTGAACTTATGTATGTATCTTTTTTTCCCAATTCTACTAAACTATTATTTCCATAAGGATACTAATTCCTTGTTTATATTCTAATGTAATAAAATAAGGCACCAAATTTGGGCAATTGGGGGCGGGTCTTTACAAGATCATTATAGGTGACGCCCAACCTCCTGGTTAGATCATTGATGAGGATGAGATCTTGTGCATCCATGGACATGTTTGGGTTTCTATATATGTCTGAGAGGAGTATATGTGAGGGTCACATTCCTTTATATGGGTATTAAATCCCAATCATACCAAGATTTATCATGGAAAAGACTTCCAATATTGGTTGCTGGGAATGAAAAGGGAGATAGATGGGTTCGTTACTCAAGGTACCACTTGTGAGTAGGTGTTGGAGGAGAAATAGAAACTAGTGGGGATTTTATATAAATTTCTTATTACTAAGAGGAAAAGGGACCACATCATAATGGATTTCAGGACTGGATTGACTAGATCACCTTAGGTTAGTGATACCTTATGGGTGATCATAGCTAGGTTGAAAAAGTCACCCATTTTCTTACTGTTCAGGTGAATATTTTATTAGATAGGCTTAGGAGTCTCTATATTCATGATATAATACACCTCCATAGGTTTCCATTTTCTATTGTATCAAATAGAGAGACTCCTTTCATTTTGATATTCTGGAAGTGGTTGAAAAAGGAACTGGGTTTATAGGTACTTTTTAGTACAACCTTTCACCCATGGACCGATGGTCAGTCCAAGTGTACGATACAGGTTTTGGGGGATTTGATCGGAGAATGTGTCCTTGAATTTATAGGTTCTTGGTAGAAACACATACCTCTCACTAAAGTTCTCTTATAATAACATCTTCCAAGCGACCACACCGATGAATACTTATGAGGCCCTATATGGTAGTCCATGTCGTTTACCCCCATGATGGTTAGAGGTAGTGGAGGCAGTGCTACTGCATCCCTATCTCATTTAGTAGATTGATAAGAAGGTTCAACTTATTATTATGTGGACGTATAAATGCCAATCTTGATATAATTAACACACTTATCATCATTTTTTTCTACTATATTTTTATGCCGGGAGTCGGGTTTTCTTATGAGTTTTACCTAGATCGGGGAATATATGGATTTAGAAACATGGGAATCTATTTCCTCATTATATCAAGATATTTGAGATTATGGAGAGAGTCATACCAATATCATATTGGTTGAATTTACTTCATAGGTAATGGTCCATATACAATGTATTTCACATATCTCAACATTTCTGATATCATTCTGATCCATCACATATTCTTTAGTCTAATGAGGTTGAGTTGAATGTAGATGCATCATTTGAAGATAATCCAATCTGTATTATTGATTGAGGCATAAAGGATCTTAAAGGCCAATCAGTTCCTCTAGTATGATTTCTTTAGAAGCACAGTAGTTTACAAGATGAGACTTGTGAGTGGGAGGTTGACGTATATTCCCAGTGGTTGGAGTTATTTTAAGATGATGCTTAACCTCCCATGGAAGGGTAATTTAGGGATGAATTAATTTAAGGGGAATATTGAAAGAACTTGATTTTTATATAAGGTATCAAACTCTTTTATTTCCATTTTCTCTTTAATTGTATCTCATTGGGTGTGCCTAGTGGGTTTAAATAGAAAATGAGGGTTCCCAAGGATAGTATAGTTCTTGGAAATCAAGATTTTAGAGGAGGTAGCTAGGCCATAGGATCACCAAAAACTGTAAAACCCAAGATTCATATTTTATTTAAATATTACAAGGTGTTTTAGGGTGAATAAGAGGGTAGCACAGTTTACCCTAACCATATGACCTTGGATGCATGACCGCGCAACATGTCTCAGAAATGAGATAGAGGAAAAACAAAATATTGATATCTGGTTTGTCTAACTATGTTCCATGACCATGCATAGGGTCTCTTGTCATAGATTTGGGTGCATGTTTGGTGTATGGTTTGGCCAACTGTGTGAAAAAACCATGTGACCCCTTAAATGATGGGTAAATTGCCCTTTTTCCTTAAAAGATTTAAATGTTTAACCCTTATCTCTTTTTCATTTTTTTACTCCAGTGGCCAACCCTTATCCCTCACATCAAGAGATCCTATGGAAGCCTAAATTAGTATTTATGATAACTCTGATCTAAACTATGATTTGAACACTGTCAGTATCATTAGATATCATCTAATGAGTTATTTGTTCCTTAGTATCATTTCATCATTTGTCTTTCTATCAACAATACTATTTTGGTGAATGCTAATATGACCTATTTCTATGTTTTTCATACCTTATTCTAATTTCTTATGATCTAGACTAAATCAGAGGCTGATATCAAATGAGTGTTCTTTTTAGGGCTTAAGTTTTGTGGTTTATACCATATCTCTCTATGTCTAGTTGTTTATATATTATTTCTATTGTACCATAATCCATACATTCTGGGTGACGCTTCTTAAATTAAAAGAAACTTTGAGGTAAATGTTAAATTATTGTTTAAGACATGTCATGATACCCATTTATAAGCTTGGATTTTTTTGACCTCAACATGAACCACCCGTGGGGTGGGTTCTTCAATTTGACCATGAATATGCTAGACATGGGGTGTGTTATGATCGCTTTATATAATTTGGAATTTAAAATGGTAATTGATTGAATTGATAAAGGTTGTATGAAGCTTATAGGACCGTTTCATTTTTATATTAAAGGTGTGAAATGAATAATCCATTGGATTTTATATTATTATAAATGGATTAGTGAAATTTTAATGAAATTATTGATGAATTGGTTATGATGATAATGGAGGTTTTACGGTAGGACACCAATAAACCACTTGGATTCTTTGGAAATTTCTTCTCATTGGATCTTATGAAATATTATGATTACTTGGAAATTTAAAATCCTTAGATCTTGTGATCTATTAATATGCCTCGGAAATTTATAATCCTCAAATATAATGACCTATTAGGATGCCTTGTAAATTTCTATTCCTTGGATTTGATTTATTTTCTCACTTGGATTCCTTGGAAATTTATACTCATGGGATCCAATTTACTTGTTTACTTGGATTCCATGGACATTTATACTCCATATATCATGTTTACATGTATATCCAGCTTACATGGATGACATGAAAATTTCTACTCCAGGGATCCTGCTCACTTAGATGTCATAGAAATTTCTACTCTGAGGATCCTAGACCACATTGATTTTTAATATGATTACTTAATATATGACATTGATGAATCTTTTAATTATATATTTTTAACCATTATGATATAATTTATTGATTATAGTGAGTATTTACATACTAGACAATATCAATTTTAAAATTTTTAGTTATACTCATGTTAAATCCGTACATTGCATCTGCTTATATGCATTGACTAGACTTGTTTTAGACACCATTTAGTGGTGAACAATTGAGTGTTATCTCACACCCTGTTCAAGTCATTGTTTGGTACTCAGATAGACTTCATGGATGCAGGTAGGGTAAAGGACAATCTCCCACATAGTGATACTTTATTTATTATTTCATAGGATTATGGGAGCATATGACCGAGCTATGGCTCATGATGTTATCTAAGTATAGTTTCTTTTTGTAATTTTTGTACTTTTGATACATGTATTGTACTGGATTCCTATTTACAAGTATTTCATGTCTTTTTTATAGAATTCCTTGATACTAATTTGTATATAACATTTTTAGATGCAATTACTTAGTTTGTTATATAATATATGTTTATTCTTTAATTGTTTAGTTATCACATATGCTTCCACTATTTATTGATGTGATTATATCGATGTGATGCACTATGATAATGAGGGTTTAGTCTACCTACTACTCTACCATGGACCCTCACTACAAGTTGGTAGCCTCTAATGTATGGGGAGGCATGCTTGAGGCCATGTGATTGACTAGATCAAGTCACTGTTTAGTGCCTTCTGGGTTGATATGTCACAGATCTAAAGTAGGATAATATTTCCATTCTTAATTATAACTTTGGAATTAAAATTTTTATTTTCTTTATTATGATCGTGGGAGGCGATGAGGAATATAAGGCCTATCTATTAGAGTATGGGTTAAATCCAGATATTTGTTCAAAAGTTTTTAACTTTTGGTTAAGTATATATAGAGGAGTTCTAAATAATGATCTAATAGAATAGAATGATCATAAGGAGAGAAAGAGGGAATTGGTGGATTTTGTAGTGGCATGAACATGAAGGGAGATGACTATCACATGGTTGGTGAGTAATTAGGTGGTCAGGGTTAAGACTATTTTCATTATACTAGAGTTAGGGTACTATAAGTGTGTTATCAATGTGTTTTAAAGGGATATACTTGATCAAATTTTTCTAATGATCCCAAGGAGTTCCACTCTTGTGGAAATGTGGGTCACATTTAATTTTTTTGGGTGAGATATTAGAGGAGTGTTGATCATGATGTAACTTCTATGGAGGAATATCATGCATGGTTCAATGTACCATAACAGAGAATGAGCTATATATCATTTGAGAGACTTGTTCATAGATGTGTAAGAGGTTCCTAAGGGAAGTTTTTGTGTGGGGATGTTATGAAAGGGAGTAAGATGACCTAGAGGAATACTTGAATATCATGGTTAGGTTGGTTGTTTGTTGTTGAGTATGCATTATTAGATGATTTTGAGGATTATTCTATGGATAAAGGTACAATGTTAGTTACCTCTTCCTCAGTCAATATATTGTTTTATTTTTGTTCCTATTATATATATAGGTTTAGTTTCTATCTAGGTTTAATTGTTGAGTTACTATCTAGAGTAATGTTTATAAAACCCTCATTTAGAAAAAAAGATGAACTTATCATAATATATCTAGATTATTCCATTGATATATGTTCTTATACCCATCTTTGGAATTTATTTTCCATGAATATAAAGGGATTTGACATGATTATTAGAATGTATTGGTTATCACATTTTCAGGTTAATGTTGATTTATATCAGAGATGTGTCACATTATTTCTATATCATGATGAATCAGATATATTTCTTGGATAATGATACTATCATTCTAGTAGATCTAGTTTTGATTTAGGTATGTTTTTTAGGATTACATCTCAGGAAGTATTGATGCTTCTCAGTTCATCTAAATTCATTAACAATGTCATTTTTCCTTATATAGTTAATCAATATCAAGAAGTGTTTTTTGAATATTTTTGGGGTTACCACTAGAGATGGATTTGGAGTTTGTGATTGATTTGATTCCAAACATTGAGCATATGTCTATACCATATTATCATATATCTTTGATTAATATTATAGAGTTAAAGTATTTATTTTAATATTTAAATCCAAGTAATTAAATTGGAAGAGTGTGTGTCTATGGGGTGATCTAATTCTTTTTTCCAAGTAGGAATTTGTAAGTTTGAGATTATTTATTTATTATCATAGAATAAATTAGGCTACCATTAGTAATCAATACCCTTTACCATTGATCAATTATTTTTTAATCTATTGATAGGAGATCATTGGGTTTCAATGAATGACCTTGGATTAGGATATCATTAGTTGAGGGTGCGAGATGAAGATATTATAAAAGATTTTTTTGGGCATGGTATAGATATTATTAATTATTAGTGATATCATTTTTGTTAATTCATGAACTACCTATATTTACGGAAACAATGAACCATGTACTCCATCCTTATTTTAGTTCATTTTTTTATTGTATTTATTGATGATATATTGATATATTCCTGATCCTATGAAGAGCATAGAAATTATTTGTAAATTATTTTGGATATATTAAGATATTATTTCTTGTATTCTATGATATTGAGGTAAATTTACTTAGGCATATTGTTTCTGAATCTAGAATATTGGCGGGTCTGGAGAAGGAATATACTATGATGTTTGGAGATCCCAAAGATTTTTTTTGAGATGAAGAGTTTCTTGGGATTCATAGGTTATTATCAATGGTTTATCCAAGACTAATCTAGCCAATCTATGCCAATGATGAAACTTAAAAGGAAGGGGTTAATGTTTTAGTGGATAGATAAATGTGAGACTATATTTTAGGAGTTGAATAATAGTCTCACATAAATACCAATTCCCATCATTCCAAAGATAGGTTAGTGTTATGAGGTGTATTATGATGCCTATAGTGTGGGATTAGGATATGTGATAATATAGGAAGTGTTAGTAGTGGAATATGGTTCTTGGATACTTATAATTCATAATAAGAACTACCCTACTCATGATTTTATATTTGTTTCAATTTTGAATACACTCAAAAGTTAAGAGGTATTATTTGTTTGATGACAATTTCATGGAATTCACTCATTGAATTATATATTTTATCATAGGTATTTGAATATATCACATAGGAGGTGGTTTGAATATCTCTTGTAATTTGATTTTGATATGATATTTACTCCAGGGAAAGGGGATACCTTTTTAGATTCTTTAAGAAGGAAGTATTAGGTGGATACTGATTTGGAGTTAAAGGAGGAGTGAAAACTTTTCTTGAAGTTATATCTTATTGTGCATGATTAAGGTTTTATCATTATTTACCATCACATAATGCCAGAATAAATAGGTGAAATATGTTTATATTTATGATTTTGAGTGTCTAGTTTATTATGAGAGAATATATGATAGAATGTAGATACTCAGGTGGGTGCTTGGATTAGATATCCTCTTATATTTACATGGGATGTTTTATGTTCTAGTTTATCAGTAGAAAGAGATGATATTATATTTTCATGTAACTCAATGGATTTTTTATCCTATTTAGACAAATATCTATCAAGGTTTTTATTACATTTTTTGTTTCTAATTATGCAGTTGGACATGCCTGGGTTTGTTTCAATATGTTTCATTTTCCAATATTTAATGGCTATAAATCATAGGCTAGTTGGTAAGATCTAGTAATTACCTATTCTGGAGTTGAAATGGTATGATTCCAATATGGATTTTATGATAGGTTTTTTGAGATCATAGAAATGGAAGGATTCAGTTCGAGTTATCATTTACCAGTTTAATAAAGATTACCATGTTATTCTGATTAGAGAATATTAGATAGTAAAAGATATTGGGAAGATTTATTTAATAAAAATCATGAGTCTTTATGGGATAAAAAAGGGAATTGTGTTTTAACAGGATTTTATATTTACATATAAATTTTGGGAAGGTTTATAAAAATCATTGGGTTCTAATATTGTGCATAAGTTATCATCAGCAAACATATTGGAAGCCTGAAAATACCATTTAGATTCTCAAGGATATTCTATGTACATGTACTAATTTTTGAGGTGTCCCAAAAAATTATATGGTCATGGTAGATTTATTTTATAATAATATCTGCCGATAATTGATTTAGATAGCTCTATTTGAGGATTTTTACGATAGGTTTTATCAATCACCTTTGTATCAGGTTGATGACAATGATGCATTTTTCTTCTAGAACATCTTGGTATAAGAGACTTCAGATCATGTGAAATTTATTATAAATAAGATGGATATAGTTATAATTTAGAAAAAGGTTTATACCAATCTATGGTGGCTATATCTTTAGTTTTATTTTAAGAATCTTGTATTTCTTCATGGCTCACCCTAGCTGGGATATATGAGGATTGAGAAGAAGTGTTAGTTGGAATTGTATATTTATTAGAAAATTTTAGATTATCGAAATGAAGGGAAAGGATTTTTATTAGTTAAAATTAAGTATTAATTATGGTTCATTTAATGATTTTTATCATGAATCTCATCTAATAGAGTATGAATTAGATCTATCTCATGTGCTTTAGTTGAATGATGTAGAGTTTGATATGAATGGTTCTTTTGTAGAGATACTGGTTATTATTATTCTTTATAGAAAAAAGTGGTTGTGGGGAATGTTCATGCCACTTTTACATTATATATGGTATCATGGATGTATAAAATAGGATATATGGGAGAAAGAAGCTAAAATGAGGTCCCAATGGCCAGATTTGTTCATTGGTGATGCCAGATGACACTTCTTAAGGATGAAAATATGTATAGTAGAGAGTTTGTAAGTACCCTGATCATTGAGGTACAAAATTAATTTATATTTTTATATTTTTTAATTTATGTTTATATAATTTTGATTTGATTTTGGAAGTTTTAAGTGAAGGGAGGATAAAATAAGGGTTTTTAGAGATATAGCTTGTTGGAATTTTTCCTACAAGTACCATTATTAGGGATTAGTTATTCTTTATCTATTCCATTGTTTTTTAAGTAAATCAATGAGGCATGGTGATTTTGGAGCTAGAATTTATGATATATGAGAGGTGTTGTGGTGTAATTGGTTTATTTGTAATTTTGGATAGTTTTGAAAGTTTGGTTTAATTTATATGAATGGATTAACCTTCATGGTGTGGAAAATATAGTGTATAGTTCTATGGTTATTATATTTTGAATACCCCTATAATATAGTTCCCTATCTATGTTGTTAAGTCTTGAGTGGATGGTTTTGGTTGTTTTGTGTTTTTGGTCACTATGGTGTTGTGTATCAGATGCATCACATTATTTCCTCAATTATATTGGACTAAGAGTTTTATAAATTATAAATCAGATGAGGGGATATAAGAATATTTTAGAATTATTTACAAATGTTTATTTTACTTGGACCCATTAAAGAGTGTACATTATCATTATTTTAGGGTTTTTTGAATTTCTAGTACCTATATAAACTCAAAACCCCATTAAAATTCACTTTTTTCGATATTTTCTTCCCAAAACCTAAGCGATGATAGAATCCTATTAATAGATCTTTAATACATCTTTAATATCTATTTTCCCTTTTCTTAGTGAGATTAAAATACTTATATATTATTTGAGTTTCATTCCATCTTTTATAATATATCTTTACTCTTTTTATTGAGAATTTGTGGCAGTAGATTTTTTGTTTGGTTTTGGTGGTTTGTAGTTGATGAAATAGTTATGAATGCAATTTTATAGGGTTGATGATTTGTTTTGATTAATTGGTTACCAAAATCAAATTTCCCAGTGTGGAATTTCTTGTATTTATTGAGGTAAGGGATTTCCATGTTTTCTTAATGTATTTTGAGATTACATGTTTCTTGATATTTTATAGAACATTTTGAGTTACCCTTATTAAACCTAGAACCCTATAATTAAAATACCCTCAAATCAAATGATCATAATCTTCATTATTTCACTTCTATTATAAACCCTTTTGATAAGTATTCCTAGAACTACCAATATTCCCTTGATTGAAACCCACCCGTTGAATCCTATGATCTATGATTGTTTATAACACATCAACCTTTGATAATCTACCCTCACTGAAAATTACATCAGAAATAGTAACTTATTACTCTCTACTTGGGATAGATGGATATTGTTTGGTTCATGGGGAGGGGTTATTATTACATTGTGAATTTCACCATATAACTCTTCCCATGGGCTTGTTGTTGTTGATTTGGTTTGGGGGAATGTGTTTTCATATGTTTTACTACATTATATATATTTATCACTTCTCCCAGGCCCATGTTTTGGGGTTTGGTATCAGGGAAATGGATATTTTATGTTTCCTCTTCTTTCTTTGCTTCAGTATAACTATTCCTTTTTTTTATAATTCCTATTAGTCTTTCTTTAAATTCTATATTATTTTTACTGCATTATATAGTTGTTCTCAATTGCTCAAAAATATATTTATAGGTGACTATAATTGAAAATTATTGAGGTGTGATAAGGTGATAATGTTGGTTAACTCCCTCTTATTCCCTATTTGATATATTGTGTTAGTAACTCATATAATTTTCATATACATTTAGATAACATGAGGATGAAATATGTTTGGGGAATATGAATGATGATGATCATGTAAATATGGAATTGAATCAATGTATAGAGATATTACCTAGAATTTATATTAAATGATATGAATAATAATATGTGTTTAGAGTGATGGGATGTTTCTAATGATGAGCGGGTACTTTTTTCCATGTAAGATATTGTCTTGTGGTGGAGTCAGGGTGGTCTACGAATGGAGGTATAGTTTATTTCCTTTTTATCTTGATTGGTTATCTAGTTTTGGTTATAACATATAGGAAATATGAGGGAGTAATTTTATTATTCTCTTGGTGGAAAATTCACTAACTTGTATATCTTGCATTATCTTAGGATGATACATTGAACGTTGAGTAGTTTAATGAGAATCTAGAGGTTATTTATAGGCGGAGGTCCAATGTCTCATTATAGGGTGGTGCTATTATTTATGGTAGAAATCCTAGTTATTTCAGTAGCTAGCATAGAATAGGGATGTGTAAGTTTTATATTATGAACAGTTATGTTATGGAAGTTGTAAGGTTTAATAATTAAGGTTGAGTGGGTGTGAATATTAGAATTTGATGATCTATTTGGGACTAGAGAGAATCATAGATATTGGCATAGTTTTGGGTTGACATAGAAAATTTAAAACAAATAATGTGTAATTATCAGTCCTTCAAAGGTTTGAGTTGATGCTTAAATAAACCTAAATAACCTAGAATGGGGATAAATAAAAGAATTTACTTCTATACATAATATAATATATGAATATATAACAGAAAAATGTGTTATATTATTATTAATATGCTCAAGGATGGATTATTATGATGAGTTTTATAATGTTGGAATTAAGTAAAAAATGGATAATCTCATCTTAGGGTTTAATTATTAATATTATGAATGGTAAATAATTAAGAGGTTGATCTATTTTAATTATGAAATTTTTATGGATTCTCAATGATAATGGGATGAGTTTTTATTAAGTAATGAAATAGGTAAATGACGAGTAAATGGATAAGAAGATAACACCCTATTGGTGATGGTATTTCCATGATTCTGACATCCTTTGGTATTGATAAGGTTTTTAGTGGATTGGAAATATTATTTCATGATTATTATACACAAATTACTCATGGTTATTATGATTATATTGTGTATGGATTTTTATATATGATTTAGTGAACTGTTTGGATCATGTTACTTGATTCTATCTATAAGTGAGCTCTAAAGGGATACAAAATATGTTATATGTGAGTAGATATTGCGATGATGATTATATAGAGGTTCCTATGGTGATGAGTTTTATATTTTCTATAATTATGGATAGATTGAAAGTAATGATGACGAATATGTAATTTCTATTTCATTCTCAACTTTTTAATAAGTTGGTGATGAGTTATGAAACTGGTGCACTACCAGTTTGAGTTGGAAGGGCTTTTAAATTGGAGGGAAATCATGGTGGTAATTTTATAATCCCATTTTCTTCTATATTATATTATTTATAATATTTCTCTAAATGCTTTATTTCTATGGTATTTTTGATTAGGAATCTGATATATATGGATGTGATCATTTATTTATGATGATGATGTACCCATGTATTATTGTGGTTGTAGGTGAAGCATTTAAAAATAGAAATTGTGTTTTCCTTTCACTATGAATTTTTCATTATCCTTATTCTTTTTTCTAGATTTTAATTACTTAGTTATTTCCTCACATTTCTATCATGGAACAAGTATTTCATATGGATGATGTTTTTCTTGAAATATTATCCTACTGAGCACTCTTAAGTGCTCACCACACTATAGTTGGAAATACGCTAATTTTCGGGTTTAATAAATTTATTAAGTGTGAATGAATGATTCCCATAGGCTATATTCTATGTTAGGATTTTGATTTGTAATTATGATTACTTTTTTTATTTATGCTAACATTTAAAGATATTATTAAATACTTATAATTAGGTTTCATGTTTTTAATAAGTTGATTCATGCTAAATTTCGACATTATTTCTTATAAACTCATGACATGATATGAGATTTTATTCCCAAATCATGCTATGCTTTTGTTATAACATAAGGTTTGATTAATATTAATTAATGAAACTATAGAATCATGTAATAAATTAATAAAAATATTTACCTTAATAATGAATCATACCCAATATATTTTTATTCCATTAGTAAACATTCTAGAATCCTACCCAATTAAGCATGCCCCATTTTATTAATTAATAAAGGATTCTGAATTAAATGTTTTAAGAACATGTTTAAAATTCAAAAATTTATTATAATGAAATTTTATTTCATGTTTTAATTCAAACATATGGTTTATTTGGTTTATTATAATTAAATGAAAGATTTACGTATGAGTTTATTGAATGAAAATTCCCACTTGAGTTACGAATTCTTACTATTTATCCTATATGATTTAATAAAATTATATAACACATGCCTATTACATAATGTGATTAGAAATTATTAATGATGAATGATGAATTGAGAAGTAATGTTCTATAAATGGGTTTGTAATTATAAGTATCATGTCTAAGTTTGATAAATTATATAAGTAAGTTGTTATGAAAATATGCTATAATATATGACATATTTATTATTGCCTATTTCATGTTGAAATTGATTTTCACAAATTATTATTTATATTATACTATTTAATAATATTAATATGTTCTAATTTAAGTATGAATCATGAAGGAAAAGTATGTTATAATTCTACAGTAGTTTAAAGAATAATGTTAAGATGTTATTAAAAAATTAAAATGATGAAAGTATTGAAAATATATCATGATAAGAGATAATGAATATGATTATACCATGAATTATCTATGAAAAATTGTAGGTAGTATTGATTTAATATTATATTTGGGATTAATAATCCATTTTATGATTATGTATTGATAGTATTATTTTCATGAAGAGGAATGTTTGGGTAACTTAGTAATTGAATAATTATTCTATGGTATCATTACCTGAAACAGATTATTAGGATATCATGGATGATATCCCTGATATAATTTGATATAATGATATGTGGTGAATTTGTCTATTGGGGATAAATGGATATTATGTGGAAGAATGATGATGCGATGATTGTCACAGGTTGAGATATTTTCTTGCATATTTTTCCTTCTCATTATCATGATTGATATAATGTAGTTATGTTGTGGAAATGATGCATAAGATGAAGGTATTTCTTGGCCTAGGGATGTTTTTTCTTTCATGATATGATGTCTTCTATTATGTTTCTTTGATTCATGTTATGTGTGGTAATATTGTTCTTTGGTATTGAATCAATGATATTCTACTGAAATATAATCAAGACATTGAAAGAGGGAAGGAGGAAATAAAATATTGGAATGAAGCTTTATTGATGTTTTAGCATAAGGAAGCTTTAATGTTCCTTAGTGGAGAATCTATCCAGGATGATGCGGAGTGATTGGAAAATATTGAAATTTCCTTTGATTTAATGATGACTCTAGATTAGTTTCAAGTGTCTATTGGTTTTATTATTTATAAAATTGGCTCAAAGTTGATGGAAGATGAAGCATGGTGACCCAGATGAAATTACTTGGGTGGATCCTCTTTAAATATTCGATAAGTATTTTATTTAACTTATGTATAATGATGTCCTCATGAAAACCATAAAGAGATCCAACAAGGGGAAGACAGTATATGAATCTTTGGTAATCATTTTATATTCCTGGTTGTTTAGTTTCCATGTTTCCAAGACAGTAAAGTGGATAAATAATGTTTTTTTGAGTCCTCTTTAAACTTTAGATTCAATGATCCATTGTGGAATTCTAGTTGAAGTGATGAGGATAAGTGGTGGGTTGTGTAGAAATCAAGGAGAAAGAACCTTCAATGAGATTTCAATAAATATCCTTCTTGATTTTTAGAAGTGGTTGAGATGAATGTTTTGAGTTATGTGTCTTGATATCCATAGAATAAAATAATGATTCAACCTTATAGAGTTAGATAATAGCTTCAATCCTTGGGTTTGGGCAGCTATAGGTTTACTATGTTGGGAGAGTTGATCTTTTTTCATTACAATGCTATAGAGAATCATTAGTATAATAAACTGAAGAATCATTGAGCTTCTCATTATTCAGAAGGTAGTTAGCTATTGAATGGGAGTTAAATCATGTTCTAGGAAAATGTTTGTAATGTGTTTATCCTATTTAATTTGTTTCAACCCTTGTTTGTTGTGTTTGTAATTTTCTCATTTCAAGTAATGTTTGGATTCTCAAGGTGTGACTCATTTCAAATGTATTTAATATAAAGGTCTTGTTTTTCCTTATTTCTGTTATTATGAATATATTTTCCTTTTCTTTGGGTTTTATTTTTATTCTCTAGGAAAATAATCAATTTATTTTAATCTAATCTGAGGGATTAGTTATTCTAAATCCCTTAATTTGTCTTTTTGGGTGATTATAGGAGGAGTGGTGCTGTTGGAGCTTGAATTTAAATTGGAGTAGAGGTGTTATATAATTATTTGGTCCAGTTAAAACATAGGATAGTTTTAGGAATTTGGTTTAATATTCATGTAGGGACTTTTAAAAATTCCCTTAACCATCAAAACATGGACCCTTGTGTGGTAATTTTATTGGATCTTATATTTTAGAGACCCCTGTGCTGTAGTGTTTGAGTTTAACCATGGAGCCTTGAATAAATATTCTTAGTGGTTCTATTTTTTTGGGGGTCACCGTTCCATGGTTTCTTGGCCACACTGCAACATTTCCTCGATTACATCACATCATAATTTTATTATGTTTTAAATAGGGTGGGGGCATGGGAGGATTGAGATTTTATTTCCATAGGAATTTTTTTACTTGAACCCATTTTATTATGGAAACTAAGGTTTTGCTATGGTCTTTTGAATTTACAATACCTATATAAATCTAGATGCCCATTTTAATTCCTCTTATTTCGTTTATTCATCCCAAACCCAAGCTGATTATAGATTACTCTTAATAGGTCTTTGAAACCTATTTGATATCTCTTGGTCTTTAGCCTAGTGAGATTAATATCATTCCATTTGTGGTGAGTTTCTTTCTATCATTGGGAATCCATCCCCACTCTCCTTCCTGGTAGTTTGTGGTAGTATTTTTTATGCTTGGTTTCGGTGGTTTTTGGTTGATGTAAGGGTGATTGATATGATTTTATAGGTTCAAGTAAGCTTATTTCGGGTTCATTGGTTCCAGACTTGAGTTATCCCAATGTATAATTTCTTATATTTGTTATGGTAGGGGATTTCCAAGTTCTTTTTATATCTTTTCAAATTAAATGTTTCTTGATATACTGTGGAAAATTCATAGTTACCCCTTTTAAATATGGACTATTTTAGTTGAAAACCCCAAGGATTAAATGACCTGAATCTTTTCCATTACCCTTATATTGAAACTCCCTTTGATACAAATTCTTAGAATTATTGAAATTCCATTGATTGAATCCCTCACATTGAATCCTATGAGCCATGATTGTTTGCAAAAAATTATCCTTTGATAATCAACCCACATAAGAAATGCCTTCAAACATAGTAAATTATTATTCTCTCTTTGAGCTCAGTTGAGATGGTTTGGTTTAGGGGGAGGGGTTGTTATTACTTTATTCAATTCAAAATCCAACTCTTACCACATGCCCAATGTTATTGTTTTGATTTAGGGGTTTGGGTTATTATATTTTTTCATTTATTACATATATTTATCCATTATATTAAGCTCTTTATTTTGGATTTTTATCTTATAGAAGGGGATATTTTATGTTTTCTATTCCTTCATTTCTTGATGTTATTTTTTTAATTATTTTTTATAATTTCTCTTAGGATTTATTTGAATTATATAATACTTTTAATACATTATTTAGTTATGTGAAACCACTCTAAAATCTATTTATAGGTGACCTAAATTGGATTTGGTTTGGTAATGGTAAGATTATCACAATATTTAACTACCACGTTTTCCTAATTTCACATGTTGGTTTGGAAACTCATATATATTTTTGCAAAAATTTAAATGACATCAAGATGGAATATGTGTGGGGAATTGGATTGAGTGTGAACTTCTAAATATGAAATTATATTAATGAACATGGAGGTAACATAGAATTAATATTAAATGATACGAATAATAATGGACATTTATATTGTTGGTTTGTTTCCAAAGTTGTGCAAGTAATTTTCTCCATGTAATCGTTTTTCTTGTGGTGGAGTTGGGTGTTGGTATATGCATAGAGGGATAGTTCCTATCAATTCTATATCAATATTTTATATAGGTTTAGTTATAACCTATAAAGAAAATGGATTAGTACTGCTGATAATCTATGAGAGAAGATTCATAACCCGGTATATATTTCATTCACTTAGCATGATACCTTGAACTTTGGTTAGTTCAGTAAGAATCTATAGGTCCTTTAGAGGAAGAGTTCCAGTGTTCCCTAATAGGTTGGTGATACTAGTTATGGTTATAAGCCTAATTTTGTGATTTTCAATCATAAAATAGGTATGTGTATGTGTGTTATTGTGAAGCGTAAGCTACGAATGGTTGGAAGGTTTTACAATTAAAGTTTAGTGAGGTTACTTATTAGTATTGTATGGGTTATTTAGTCGTAGAGAGTCTTGTAGCTATGTTTCTAGTTTCAAGTTTCCTTAAAAAAGGTAAGTTAGGATTAATTTTAATTTGTAGTCCTTCTAATGTGTTGGTTGATGCTTAAATTTATCCAAAGAATGTAGAAGGTTGATAACTAAATGGATTTAATTATTTTCTTAATATAATAAATGAAGAGGTTTCCAGTACATGGATTGAAATATTTATAATATGTTCAAGGTTGAGTTATTAGGATGAGTTGTATGATGTTATACTTAATTAAACAATGAGTAATATACACTTTGGGTTTAATTATGAATATAATTAATAATGGATAATTAAGCATATTATCTATTTTAAATATAATATTTTCTAGAATTCTCAATGAGAATGATATTAATAATGATTAATTAAAGTAATGGGTAAATTAATAATAAATTTATAGGAAGATAACTTCCCTATTGGTGAGATTATTTCTTTTATTGTGTCATAATTTAAATAAAGAAGGCTACTAGTGTCTTGGACATCTAAATTATTTATTATTATATGTTTCATACTCATTGTAATATTGATTTTATTGTGTATATATTTATATATATTTGATTTGATTATTTTTTTGATCGTGTTACTTGATAATATCTAGAATTGATATATAAAGGTCTCATGGTATGTTCTATGTGGAAAGATCTTATAGTGATGATGATATAATGGATTTTATGGTGATGAGGTGGAGATTTATTGAAATTATTGCTAGATGGAAAGGTGGGATGATGCATATATGATTTTTATTTCATTATCAACTTCCTAAGTAGTTAGTGATGGGTTATAATACTAGTTTTATACCTATTTGAGATAGAAGACTCTTTTAATTGATAGGTAAGAGTGGTAAAAAATTTATAGGATATTTTTCTTCCTTATTATATTGTTGAACATATTTCCCTTGATGCTTGAGGTATATTATATTTTGGATTAGGGAGAAGGATACATGTTATGTAATTTTTTATTTATGATGATAGAATACCTATGCATTACAATGGTTGTAGGTTAAGTAGTTATTTGTTGTAATTGTGTTTTCCTTCCACTATGAATGATTTTTTAACCTTATTATTGTTTCCAGATTTCCATTAGTTGTTTGTACACATGTCTGTATCGAAACATTGATTTCAAATGGATTTTGTTTTTATTGAAATATTATTCCAACCAAGTACACCTAAGTTCTCACCTATATATATATTTTTGGATTTTATTTTTGGGATAAATCAAGGAAGAATGAGGATGATACTATTCAGGTAGTTGGAGTGGATCTTAGGAGATCATTCTTAGATTATCTCTAGTTATATTTTGTTTGTTTCATGTTGTTATAATTGATAATTGGTAATGTGAAATTTTCTATAAATATATATATATGGGTTTCATTGGTGGGTTAGTTGTATTTTACTAGGAATTAAGAGGGTAATGCATCCCATACATGTGATAAATAGGTTCAGTGCTAGTCGCCAACCCATGACCTATTAGAGGAAGGATTTGGTGGGCATGCTCATCTTCACTGCTGACCCAAGTGGGGTCCCAGTGGGGGGGAACTCATGAAAACCATTATGTACATGTTGTGGGGTACCCTACACCTAAAGGATGGGGTAGTGGAGTGGATTAATAGGTCTACCACTAAGTACATAGTGGTGGGTGATTGAGTACCCGATAGCCCGCTGTGTGATTTTTAAAGGGGAGGGGGAATATCTATTTTTTTAGTCATGAGATTTGATCTTTGATTTTATTTTACCCTGTTCTAGGCTATTATTTGATTAATTTTTTTCTTCGATCTCTCTTTATCCCCCCCAAACATAAAGGACCAATTTATTCTTTATTTTAAGTTATATTCTTGATATGTTGGTTGTGTTATCTCTATCTTGTTAAGAGATTAAAGAATATTATCTTTTTATGTGAATGAAGAAATGTTTAGTCACTATAATGTTATTTTTTACTCTATATTACTGAATTTTACCGATTTCCATGGTTTATTATTTTATAGGAGATGTTAAGTCATCATTCCTTTTGCAGATTATGCTTCTCATGTGAGGTAGGTGATCCATTTCTTATTATGGTTTTTAACCTCATGATTTCATATAATGTGTCCCTTGTTTTGTGATTTAATGATTCCTTGATATTTTTCAAGCATTGAAAATTAGTTATGTGGTTGAATTTTTTTTAATTTTCTAGGTGATTTTATTGTTTCCAAAATGCGTTCAAGTGCTTGAGTTATGAAAATTAAAGTTAAAAATGATGAATTAATGAGGTTATTTATTAAATGAAATATGGAATTGATAAAATAATTAGTTTAATAATTAATACCTTTTAATTTAAGCCTAAAAATTGATGTTATTATGATGAAATTAATTTGTTAAGTTTTATTTTCTACTATATAAATTCATATTTTGTTTTTAGGAATTTTTATAAATTGTGATTTTTTTCTTGATGTTATGTGTGGTTGAATTAAGATTGTTTTTGAAAATTGACTTTTAAGTATAAAAATATGATATGAATTTGGGGAAATGGTTACTTAATATGGTTTTATTAATTATTTGGTTAAAGTGTCTTAAATGGGTATTTTTGGCATGTTAACAAGTGATGAATAATTTTTCTTAATCATGAAAGTGTGTTTGGGATTATTACTCATTTAATATAAATTTAAAAAATGGTTAAGTTATTTTAATAGAACAACTTAGGTAATAATTTTATGTGTTTCACTAAAAGTAAAGTGGAGTTTTTGATTTTTCTAACTAACACTTTTTTCTTGTGAAATGTGTTATAAATTTGGTGACTTTCAGGGAAACTTGGGTTAAGCTGAGAAATAAGATATTGACGTGGGAGTCATATTGTTGGATTGTACTTTTGTTAGGACCCATAAATTATGTGATTACATTTTTTTACATTAAATATTATGTCATTTAGTTAGTTTTTTGTATGATAGGATGATGATCCATGTGTTTGGGCACTATATTCCATGGTTACCAAAATTGGCCAAAGTAAGTATGAGGTTAATTGGGTGACTTGGTTTACACCCAATAATTTACTTTGATGATAAAAATGATTTAATAAAATCATTTAAAGATTTATACATTTTATATATTATCATATAATAAACTCCATGGGATTACTTAGGATATAGTGGTTTATATTAGGAATTTATTTTCACTCCTTGTTCATATACACCTTGTGTTAGTATAGATTACAAGCATTAAATTTTTGCTAAATGAAAAATCCTATGTTGTATAGAGATTATGTCAATTCACATATTAGATATTTATTTTTGTGATTTTAGATTCTTTTGGAAGGTTATATCTACACTTTTTTCACTTTCAATTTTAGTTGTATTATTCATACCTTGGTACTTGAGTTTTATCTTTGAGTCTTGTTTAGTTTTATGAATTATATGAGAATGTTATGTATATTGTCCTGAGATTAGTAAGTTTTTATTTTTTAAATGTTTTTTTATTACTATTTTAATTCTTAATTTAGGTATTTTTATGGGATGAACTGTTAGAGGGTAAGTCTCTCCCTAATAAATATCTTTAGTAACTCAATAATAGTCACCATACTATGGTGACTGAGGAGTGTACTTTGGAATATGTGATGTTTTTTCTCAATGATATGGTCATGTTGTGAAGGTAAATTACAAAAAAAAAATGAAATCACATGGTGGATGATGGCACCACACCATTTATAAACCTATAGGTAAGAACAAGATGCTCTGCATATCTACCCAAATCATATATCCATTATTTCTAAGGTGGGATATACCAACAATTTAAAAACCTTTTTATAATCTTTGAAATCATTGGGAATAAACCCATAAGAATTTTCTTATACCAGTAGTTCAATGGATTCGTTGGTATATATTCATATAGAAATAGTTTTTTACCATTGGTTTAAGGCCATACCAGTGATTTCAATGAAAAATTATCATTGAACAATACTAACATATTAGTAAACCAATAGTATAAGCATCCCACTATCCTATAGAATTTTAGATTCCCATCACATCTCCTGCACCACAAATCTTACAAATATACTAAAAATAGTTAGATAAAATTCTAGGAAATGTATCAGGGATAGCCTAAATATACTTTAAAAATAAGTGAAATGATATATATTTTATATTCAAATAGTTAATAACTTGGAAATAAAATGATAACATATATAAATATATAATGAATTTTAGTAAGTTAACAGATGCCACTTTCTAAAATAAAATTGCTATAAAAATGATGTTAGAAAAGGATCTTACTCTTATACGTCATCATAATGGTTCCCAATTGAATTTTGATTGTAAATACCGTCATCCTCATCGTATCTAACAATTTAATCACTATCAACACCAGAATGGTTATCACCTTGATCATCACTAAGACCACCATATCCATTACCTAAAGAATTATAAAATGAGGTAATATTCAATATACATGTATCCAAAACCACAAAAGTATATAGGTAAAGTTAATGAAACAAGACCATTATTTATTTCATGAATGAATCAATAATATTTTGACTTCTTTCACTCTTTTGGAATACTATTTCTTTCCTCTGATTCTTATGAACAAGACTCTCATAACTATTTATTTGAACAAGTATAGGTGTTTAAATTAATTAAAATAGTCCAATACCTATTTTTCATGATAGTATTCCTAAGATAAAAACATATCCTCTCTTAGATCTCCTAACCTAATACATATTTAAAATGGACATTTGAGATTATGTTATAATATTATTTCTTATAGAAATCCTCCAAATAACACTACCGATGATAAAAATTTGATATAAATTTAAGAAAGTGATGTTAAAATTTTAATGAATTAAAAAGTCATTACTTTATTTTCTTATATCTCAACATTAACAAAACTTCCATCATTCATTTATTTTCTTGAGATAAACAATTTTTTTGAGGTACACACCCTTCAATGTTCAACACCACTCACTATAAATAATTAAAATAATGAATGTTATAAAACAACATTCATTGATACTATATTAATCATATAAAATCAATAAAGTTTAATTGTATTTGCAACATCATGTTGCATATAATTTACAATTAATGTCCTAAAAAATGCAATAAAACACAATTATACTTCAAAATATCTGGTTCCTCTCACGTTCCTACATAGATATTCATCATATGGTGTGAATAAATTAAACACCATATTTTTTGACTATTTATAAATGAAAAATAATAATAAATAAAATTAAATAATAAGAAAAAAATATCAATAGAAATCATAATCATTTTCAATCAAAAGTGTTAAATTTCAATAATACCTTAAACTTATCGTTCTTATACTAGGTAATCATCTCATGGTATGGTATAACTAGATAATCATTGAGGGTTAATACTCACTCTAAATTTTGTCCCACTATATTGTTCTAACTAATATATCAATCATGATTATATTATATCCATAGTTACCATAATTCTATCAACTATTCATCCCACAAAATTTAAACATCGGGAAAATTAAAGAAAATATGCAATTGAAATATTAATTTATCTAATATAATATTATTATATAATTTAATCTAACAAATTTACTTACCCATCTCAGGCCTAGAATTTTCCTTTATTTATCATTGACATATCTCTAGGTGAATGTTTTCAAGGTAATTATATCACTATATTTTGTAAGGGTGAACATAAAAATTCTATGTTCTCTGTTCTATTTCCCAATAATTTTATTATCTTCCTTATAGTCAACCATTACCTATCTATGGTCATTCCATACATCACACAAGTGGGTATTCTCACTCATCTTAGTAACATACCCAGCTATGAAAGATAAAAACAAAATAAAAAATTAGTACACATTACAACTAGAATAAAAATGTTTTGATGAAATTAAATAAAATTGTAAAAAATTACATAATATATGATGATTAGTAGGATATAATGGATCAGTAGTTTTTAGAGGATTAATTTCTTTTTTTAGGATCATTAAGTTCCAATGTGTACTTGAGATGATCTATATTTGTGGGATAATTAGAAGGATATATAGTATAATTTAATGGATCATAACCATAAAATTATAGAGAGATAAGAGAAGTAGGAAATTATAGTGGCATAAAAGATAAATAGGGGGCATCATCATATAGGGAAATGGTATTTGAGAAGACAAGTCAGACTGAAATAGTGGTCACAATATAGGTCGTCTGAAGATCCCTAGTTTCTTGAGTGTATTTTTAGATTATAATGCGTGGAATATAGGATATAATGTGAAGGTTAAAAATGTGATCAAGTATTATGGGTGATCCAAGTACCTTTACCCCTATATTGGCCATGCCAATAACTAGGGTCACTAGTATTAATGGAGAATAATCATCACTTGGAAGACGATTCCTGATAGAAATTTAATAATTAATTACAAAATGAAGTATTACTTTATGTAATTGATATATATATATAAACATGTTATAAGAGGTGACATAACATAATTATTTAACACTAATTTTAAATCAAAATAAATAATAAGAGGTGAAAAACATAATCATTACAAACTAATTAGAAATACAAACAAGACATAAGAGGTGACATAGTATAAAAAAGGAAAACTAATTATCATGCTAAGAACAGAATAAGAGGTAGCATAAGCTAATCATGGAATATTAATTTGTAAGTCGACCAAGGCATAATATGTGACATAAAATAAACAAGGAATACAATTTTATAAGTAGTTCTGAGAAAAATTAAAGTTTGATTTGAATACCATGTTAATAATCAAGATTTTAAAATGGTTAAAAACCCATTATAATTTAATTATTTTTTCACATAATATGTTGATAAATACACTCATAATTTTATATTTAATGATATAAAAGTGGTATAATGTTTAAAATGAAGAATATAACACTAATTTGAGTAGTGATTACAAATAAAAACATTAAAAAACATAAGAAAAAAATTGTCTAAAATATCAAAATTGAAACTAAATATTAAATATAAGAATAAATTTTTTTTATTATGAAAACAATTACGAGAAAGAAGAAAAATACAAAAAAGTAGCACATACCATTTCTTATATAAATTCTACACTAGTAATTTTGGTTCATAATCAAATTTAAATATTTCATTTTTTATATCATCATTTGTAATGTTTTGGTCTAGACCAATGGGGGTATTCATAGTGTCAATTTTCTCACTCAATCATTAAAAATATATCTTGGGATTAATTTTATAATGACATTGAATTAATTTTTAACAAGATATTTTATAAAACACTTGTTTTCCCTATTTTCTATAATATATTGATCATCGGTAAACAAGATAAGATTCATGTCAAGAAATTTAAATCCATAGTCATCTATATATATTCCTTATCTAATCATTGAATAAAACCAGTTGTATTTCATCATTGTGATTCAACAATGAGATAAATAATCCAAAAATGTATTTTCTCTAACACTCCATAATAAGACATATTTTCATATTGAGGTTGGTTATCCTCTACACAACACAATATTCTATAGTTACTATTAACATAACAATATTATGTTTTATTATCATGTTTACTAATTGAAAATTTGTAAAAAAAATCAACACATTGATCACCAATAACTTAGATTAAAAAATCACAGAATTAGGACCACAATCCAATGATTATATTTATAGAGAGACAACATCATTGAGTAAACTCAATATCTTAAATATATGAGAATTAAGTATGGAAATTAACTAATTATATTATAAAAGTAAAGATGTTACCATTTATTTCAAACAAGAAGGAAGCTCTTTAATCTACAAATTCTCTATATTTATTCAAGTAAATGAAAAATGACTTTTACTTATGATATTTTTATAGTCCCCCATAATAGTAAAATATATATTTGTAATTAAAATAGGATATAAATATAGATATTTGTAAAAACTCGGATCTCTTTTTAGGTATGTTTTCCTTTTTCTGGATTTTTTGAGAAAAAAATAAATTTTCTGGAAATTTCAGAAGTACATGCTGTGTACTTTCTAAGTACATGCCGTGTACTCTGTTCCAGCTCGAAGCTGTGTGCTGGCCATGTCTGGGACACACACACGGTGTGTAAGGCTGAGGTGGAGGCTGGTTATTTCGGAGTACGGAAAAATTAGAAGTACACGCCATGTACTCTAAAAGTACACGCCGTGTACTTTCTTTTTTTTCATGAAATAGATCGGGGTCACGTCTAACCCTCAGATTCACCTTATTCTCCAATTTTCGGCCGTCCGAAGCGACCCATATGGCCGGATCTTAGACGGACAACCACCTCTCTGTCCGTTCTCCGATTCGAGCACGGTCAGTTGCGTTGGAAGCGCAGCGGTGAGTTCTTCCTTCTGCTTTAGCCATGTTTCTTGATTCCTCCTGGTTTCCAATTTATTGTGGGATGAACGTTTTGTGCATTTTCTCATATCTACATCATTCTAAGGGGAATCTGTCACCAAGGTGCATGTATATGGATCTCCTAGGATCGAGGTAGGTGGTTTGTGCCTTTCCGTTGAAAGTTAATGAATATTATGTGCAAATTCCACCAATACCCATGAACGGGGTATTGCGTGTTGTCTATTTTGCCCTTGTTGATTTCCTTCTTTGCTTGATTTCTTTAGTAGAGGTTATTGCTTGTGATTAGAGTATTTTTTTGTTGCTCAGATTTCTTTTCCATACTTATTCTTCCTATTTGGCGTTTTTCCAGTTGCCATGCCTAGTCGTAGGATAGTGGAACTGTTGTTTTATTATTGCTATTGAGGCTTAGTTGATAGACAAGTAGTTCTTGAGGTTTACTTGGACGTTATACACGCGCTGAGAATGTTTAGTTATACTCAGGACTATGAGAACCTAGAGTAGTAGACCAAAGGGAGAATTGATGGAAGGGCTTCTCCAGAGTGTCTTTTAATTACGATACGCGGGATATAGGGGAAATTGACGTTGAGTGTTTTCCCAGAGAGCCATTAGCATGACGTGGGCCATAGGGGAAATTGACGTTGAGTGCTTCCCCATAGAGCCTTTAGCACGATACGAGACTACAGGGGGAATTGATGGTGAGTGCTTCCCCAAAGTGTCTGATTTTTACGTAACTGAACCAGAGGGGTGAGACTGTGTGTGCCACCTAGAGGGTTGATAGTATTTATAGGTTGAACCATAGGGGTTAGTCTGTGAGAGCTACCCAGAGGGTTACCTTTTTTCCTTTGTTAATGGTTGTTTACTTCTGCACTTCTTTTGTTAGAACTATGGATTGTAGCTTCTTGTTCTTTTTCGTTTACTGCTTCTTGTTTTATTACTACCATGTATTCATTAACTGTTAGGCACAAGTCTTTGGGTGATTGCCTACTGGGATTGTATCTCACACCCTATTTGGGCTATGCTTTTGGGCACATGCAGACTATGTTGCTGCAGGTATAGATAAGGGCAAGCGTCCTTCTACTTTAGGATCTTGATTACACCAGGAGCTGGGGAGCATGGGACCGGGCCATGGCTCGCGATGCTGAGGAGCTCACTTTGTTTTCTTTTGTACTTGGTTTCAGTTGTATTTCAGAACGTTTTGTTTTTGTTGTTTTTATTATATACTTGTACCTGCTGCATCATTTTCATCATAGTTATATATTTTTACACTTCTTCCACTGTTGGTTTCTAATGGTATGAATGTTGTTTTCTGTTTCCGCTATTTGTTGTTGTTTCCTTACCTTGTATACCTTACCGAATGAGGGCATAGTTTCCCCACCGACTCACCAAGGCCCTCACTGCTGGTCGGCAACCTCTGGAATTTGGGGAAACACTCTTGAGGTCATGTGGCAAACTGGGTACGGGGCACTAGTGGAGGGGCTCCGGACTCAGGACGTTACAAAGTGGTATCAGAGGAGTTCTTTTCTCTTGCTTTACTGTTTGGATACTTTAGCCAGGGATAGGATGAATTAGGTACTTGGTATTAAGATGTGCTTGGGAGTAGCTAACCCGTGAACAGGGAAAGTCCATACTACCTCGTTAAATTGCAGTTTGCTGGTTTTGAGTTTTATGGTTGATATATTTTC
Source organism: Viscum album (assembly GCA_963277665.1). Taxonomy (NCBI): domain Eukaryota; kingdom Viridiplantae; phylum Streptophyta; class Magnoliopsida; order Santalales; family Viscaceae; genus Viscum; species Viscum album. The sequence continues at coordinate 1,769,935,335 of OY728123.1, forward strand.
ACCTAGCGTGATTCACATGAATTGTGCTGTTATTTTTTTTTTTTTGATATTTTGGTTCTATTTCTGTCGCAACCCGATGAGATGAGGGTATTCCATCTCACACATCATATAGGCACTTGTAGAAATCACATTTCATGCATTCTTTCCATGCCATCTAGGGTGCATTAGAGATTGCATGCTGTTGTGATAGACTTGTGTAGATTATACATGCTGTTGTGATAGTTTCTTGATAAATTCTATGCTGATATGTTAGAAAACTATTGTTCTATTCTTTCTTAACATGAACGCCAAATTTTGGTTCTTGAGGTGCTATGGCCCCTCACGGATTGGAATTTGGCATCTTTTCCCTCATTTTTAGTGATTCTAGAATTCTGCACAGTTTTTGAGCTACTGCCCAGAAAAACCTAGAATACAGGGCGTGTACTTTTTGGATACACGCCATGTAGTTTTCAGGTCGTGTCACTGACTGTGTGAGCAGAACACGGTGTCGTGAGAGTAACTTTTAGAACATGCCGTGTACCATTGGTACACGGCGTGTGAGTTTGGAGCTGTGTACCCGGCCATGTCACTAACAACACGGGTCGGGGAAGCACGGGTAGAACACGCCGTGTCCGTAGGGAACACGCTGTGTAGCCCTGTCCAGGTACCCGGCCATGTCACGAAGAACACGGGTCGACATGACCTTCTTTTCCACACGCCATGTTTGTTCGGAACACGCCGTGTAGTCTTGCCCTGGTACCCGGCCGTGTCACGAACAAAACGGGACGGTGTCGCCTTCACCTATGCATGTCGTTCTTGTTCAGAGCAGACCGTGTAAGGTCCAGCCATGTAGACAGCCGTGTACTCAACAACACGGATCGTCGGAGCCTTGTCTAGTGCACGTTGTGTTTGCTTCGAACAAGCCATGTAGTCTCAGGTCGAGTTGGACCGTGTGGGTTAGTCATGTAAGGATACTCAGGTAGAGGAGTTGTTTTCAAGTACAAGCCATGTGTATGGGGGACAACACGTCATGTAGTTTGTAGTGTACACGACTTGTAGGGAAGGGGTACACGCCCATGTCAGTGGTTTCAAAAGACACACCGTGTAGTTTTATGCACGCCGTGTAGTCGTGTTTTGAAATCTTGTGTGTTTTTCCCCTATTCTCATTTGTGCTTTTGTTTTCTATGTCCTTGTTTTCCTGATCTAAGGTGTGCTTTTGATCTTTCAGAGCTATGCCTTCGAGACGTCCTCCAGTCGTACGTCTGTCGTCGGGCAGTGATTAGACGCAGGATATGGCTGATCAAAGACTTCCTATCGATCCCCCAGCCGAGCCAGCTTTGGCACCGGTTGTCGTACCAGTTGTAGGAACTGATGCGCAGTTCACGGAAGGTTTCATGAGGATGATGCAGGCCTTCCAGGGAGCACAGCCTCCTGCCTCGTCTCTGGCTGACTTGACGCGGGTTTTCCAGCAGCAGCATCCTCCCACATTCTCATGAGAGGGAGGACCTCAGGATGCAGAGTCTTGGCTGGAATCCATGCTAACTATATTCGAGCATCTGGATATGCCTCTAGAGAGGCGGGTCAAGCTTGCCACCTACATGCTCTGAGACTCCTCCAAGAGGTGGTGGGACATGATCTCACAGGCGGGTCAGCAGCAGGCAATGACTTGGGTGGAGTTCCAGCACGTGTTCTACGACTACTTCTACCCGGAGACCCTGAGGGATGATCGAGCCCGGGAGTTCATGAGTTTATAGCAGGGTACTCTATCTGTCATGGATTATTCCTCTCGTTTCACTGAGCTGTAGCATTTTACACCCCTTCGGGATGGGAGTGGGGTGTTATTGGAGAGGAAGTTTGAGGATGGACTCAGGAGGTAGATTCGATCACAGGTGAACATCTTCCAGCTAACTTCCATTACTTCCATCGTCAACCAGGAACTGATTGCGGAGTGCAATCTAAGAGACTCTGGAGCTGCAAGTCAGGGCGGTTCGGCTTCCAGAGCTAGCTTTCCTTCAGATGACAGCAAGAACCATCGTAGGGAGCCTGTGCGTGGTGATTCGAGGAAGCGGGACACATCATCAGGAAATCAGGTGACATGCTACCAGTGTGGCCGGGTAGGGCACACGAGGACGTAGTGCCAGAGAGACCCCATGGAGTGCCGATCTTGTGGAAATTTGTGTCACCTTCAGCGCTTCTGCCAGGTTTTCCCACAAGCAGAAGGTGACCGAGGTTCTTCCATGACTCCTCGTTCAGGAGTAACCCCACCAGTCTCTCACCAGTCAGGGAACTGGAGTTCTTCCGGCCTTTCGGGCCGAGGTGGAGGTCGAGGCCATGGCGGTCAGCCACTAGTCCCTCGGTACCAGTAGGGAGGTTCAGCTCAGAGTGGTCAGTAAGGGATGTAGGGCCGCGGTGCAGGCCAGTCTTTCGCCGTGGAGCAGACTTATCATTAGAAGGATCTCGTCCCTTCTACTATTTGAGGTATGATTTTAGTAGCCTCAGTTTTATCTTCATCCCTTTTCGATACTGGTGCTATGCATAGTTTTATCTCTGTTGTCATTGTGGAGAGCCTTGGACTCTACATCTTTTCTTCTTCCGACTCGTTGACACTAGACACACCTCTGGGAATGAGTACATCTAGTGTAAGTCAGTGTAGAGAGTTCCCTCTCGAGGTTGCAGGGTATCACTTCTTATGAGATCTCTATGTCCTAGAGATGACAGGCTATGATGTCATCCTTGGCATGGATTGGTTGATTCCCTTTCAGGAAGTCATCGACTGCTATCGCCGCAGAGTCAGTTTCATCTCATCAGAAGGTGAATCTTTACTTCATAGAGGATAATGGGATGTTCGGGCGAGTCGGGCGGGACTCGAGCATCTTGGGCTAGGAGGGGTGACAGCCTAGATTGCTAGTCTTTATCTGGATGACCAGGGGACTTCACAGTTGGACTTTCCTCCAGTGGTGGATCGCTTCAAGTATGTATTTCTAGAGGACTTTTCAGGTTTGCCTCCGAAGTGTGAGGTTGACTTTTCTATTGAGCTTGTGCTAGGAGTGGCACCGGTGCCCATTCCTCCCTATAGGATGGCCACACCTGAGTTGCAGGAGCTCAAGAAGTAGTTGGAGGAGCTACAGGCTAAGGGATTCATCCGACCTAGTACTTCTCCTTGGGGTTCTCCTGTTCTGTTTGCGAAGAAGGCAGACGGTACCCTTCGGCTTTGTGTGGATTATCGGAAGCTGAACCAGTTGACGGTCAAGAACTGATATCCTTTGCCAAGGATTGATGACCTTTTCGATCAGCTTTGAGGATCCCAGGTGTTCTCGAAGATTGAATTGAGGTCCAGTTATCATCAGTTGCGTGTTATACCATCAGATATACCTCTGACAACCTTCAGGAGCATGTATGGTCTATACGAGTATACAGTCATGTCGTTCGGTCTCATGAACGCACCTGCAGTTTTCATGGTGCTGATGAACCGAGTGTTCCATCCTTACTTGGATTCCTTCGTCGTGGTCTTTGTGGACGATATCTTGGTGTACTCTCACACTCGACACAACCATGCCACACATCTTGAGATCATTCTAAGTACGCAGAGAGAGCATCGGCTTTATGATAAACTCTCGAAGTGCCACTTCTGGATGGATCATATTCACTTCTTGGGTCACGTCATCTCAAAGGCAGGAGTATCAGTGGACCTAGATAAAGTGAGAGTTGTAGTTTCCTGGGAGCAGCCGAAAAACATTTTTGAGGTACGGAGCTTCCTAGGGCTGGATGAATACTAAAGACGCTTCATTCAAGACTTTTCCCATCTAGCAGCACCTTTCACAAGTCTGACCAAGAAGGGGGTGAAGTTCTTATAGTCATATTCCTGTGAGTCAGCCTTTTAGGAGCTGAAAGGGAGGTTGACGTCAGCACTGATACTAATCGTTCTAGAGTCAAGAAAGAGCTACACTGTTTATTGTGATGCTTCGGGTATCGGGCTGGGAGCTGTGCTTATGCAGGGAGATGGAGTGGTTGCGTACGGGTCTCGGTAGTTGAGGCCACATGAGAGGAACTACCCTATGCACGATCTGGAGTTGGCAGCTGTTGTTCATGCCTTGCGTTGTTGGAGACACTATCTTCTGGGAGAGAACTTTGTGGTTTTCACTGACCACAAGAGTCTCAGGTATATCTTCACTCAGCATGATCTAAATCTGAGGAAGCGCAGGTTGGTCGAGTACCTTCAGTCTTTTGACTTCGAGCTTGCCTATACGCCAGGAAAGGGCAACACCGTGGCTGATGATTTGAGTAGGAGAACTCAAATTCAGGTAGTTCAGGAGGCCAGTAGTGAGTGGTAGCTGATGGCTCTGTTCTCTGAGATGCATCTGGAGGTGCACGACAGACGGGGATAGACTTTTCTATCTTCTGTAGCTGTTACCTCCACGTTACTTGATCGGGTACGGATGTGGAAGCTATCAGAATCAGAAGGCTTAGTCCCGCGAGAGAGTGTGTCAGGAGAGGACCCTCTTCCTGGATAGACAGTGGGCGAGGATGAGATCTTTCATTTCCAAGGACGCGTATGGGTGCCAGAAGACATACGCGGGGAGCTGATGCGGGATTTCCATTCCTCAGTTTGGGCAGTTCATCCTGGCGTCACCAAGATGTATCGGGATCTTCATCGCCAGTACTGGTGGCTAGGTATGAAGAAGGATGTTGCTGGTTTTGTCGTGAGATGTTCTACTTGTCAGCAAGTGAAAGCATAACATCAGCGACCAGCGGGGCTTTTACAACAATTACCCATTCCGGAGTGGAAGTGGAACGATGTTTCGATGGACTTCGTGACCGGGTTGCCGAGGTCACCTCAGGGAAACGATGCTATTTGGGTTGTCGTCGACAGACTTACGAAGGTTGTTCACTTCTTGCTGATCAAAGAGACCTTCAGTGTCGATGATATGTGACAAATTTACATCAGAGAGATTGTGTGTCTACACGAAGTTCCGCACTCTATTGTTTCAAATAGAGATGCGCGCTTTACCTCTCGATTCTGGCAGGGATTCCAGAAGGCCTTGGGTACACAGGTACTTTTGAGTACAGCATACCATCCCCAGAATGATGGCCAGTCTGAGCGCACGATCCAGGTGCTCGAGGATATGCTCCGAGCTTGCATCCTTGATTTTGGAGGTTCTTGGGAGAAGCATATTCCTCTGGTGGAGTTCGCCTACAACAATAGTTTCTAGGAAACCATTCAGATGGCGCCATACGAGGCTTTGTATGTTAGGTCATGCCGATCACCCTTATGCTGGCCAGAGGCAGGAGAGGCAGCTTTGCTGGGACCTCGTCTTGTTCAGGAGACTTCATAGCAGATAGAGATGATTCGGAAGAGGATCTCTACAGCGCAGTCTCAGCAGAAGTCTTATGCTGATCAGCAGAGATGACCTATGGAGTTCGAGGTCGGTGATCAAGTCTTCCTATATGTCGCACCGAGGTTGGGACACAAAAGGATTCGGAGACAAGGTAAGATCTCACAGCGGTACGTCGGACCGTTTGAGGTCTTGGAGAGAGTGGGGTTGGTCGCCTATCGGTTGCAGCTACCTCAGAGATATCGGGCCATGCACGACGTCTTCCACGTCTCTCAGTTCCGATGCTACTTTTCAGACCCGTCTCACGTCTTTCAGCCTGAGGAAGTCGAGCTTGAAGAGGATGCATCGTTCGAGGAGAATCCTATCTGGATTTTCAATCGTAGTACGAAGGTTCTCCGTGGGAGGTCTGTTCCTATGGTACGGGTGCTATGGCAGCACGGACGAGTACAGGATGAGACCTGGGAGAGGGAGGCCGATGTTCGATCGCAGTGGCCAGAGCTATTTGGGGTTTCTCTTTCTCCGCCTCGTTAAGGGAAATTAGGGGACAAATTTCTTTAAGGGGAGAAGTTTGTAAGAACCCGGATCTCTTTTCAGGTATGTTTTCCGTTTTCTGGAGTTTTTGAGAAAAAAATGAATTTTCTGGAAATTTCATAAGTACACGTTGTGTACTTTCTGAGTACACGCTATGTACTCTGTTCCGGCTCGAAGCTGTGTGCTGGCCATGTCCAGGCCACACAAACGGTGTGTAAAGCTGAGGTGGAGGCTGGTTATTTCGGAGTACCGAAAAATTAGAAGTACACGCCGTGTACTCTAAAAGTACACACCGTGTACTTTCTTTCTTTTCATTAAATGGACCAGGGTCACATCTAACCCTCATATTCACCATCTTCTCCAGTTTTCGGCCGTCCGAAGCGACCCGTACGGCCAGATCTTCAACGGAAAACCGCCTCTCCATCTGTTCTCCGATTCGAGCATGGTCAGTTGCCTTGGAAGCACAACAGTGAGTTCTTCCTTCTGCTTTAGCCTTGTTTCTTAATTCCTCCTAGTTTCCAAGATATCGTGGGATGAACATTTTGTGCATTTTCTCAGATCTACATCGTTCTAAGGGGAATCTGTCGCCGAGGTTCACGTATATCGATCTCCTAGGATCGAGGTAGGTGGTTTGTGGATTTCCGTTGAAAGTTAATGAATATTATGTGAAAATTCCACCAATACCCATGAACGAGGTATTGCGTGTTGTCTGTTTTTCCCTTGTTGCTTTCCTTCTTTGCTTGATTGCTTTAGTAGAGGTTATTTCTTGTGATTAGAGTATTTTGTTGTTGCTCAGATTGCTTTTCCATGCTTATTCTTCCTGTTTGGCGTTTTTCCAGTTTCCATGCCTAGTCGTAGGATAGTGGAACCGTTGTTTTATTATTGCTATTGAAGCTTAGTTGATAGACAAGTAGTTCTTGAGGTTTACTTGGACGTTATACACGTACTGAGCATGTTTAGTTATACTCAGGACTGTGAGAACCTAGAGTAGTAGACCAAAGGGAGAATTGACGGAAGGGATTCTCCAGAGTGTCTTTTAATTACGATACGCGGGCTATAGGGGAAATTGACATTGAGTGCTTTCCCAGAGAGCCATTAGCACAACGCGGGCCATAGGGGGAATTGACGTTGAGTGCTTCCCCAGAGAGCCTTTATCACGATACAAGACTACAGGGGGAATTAACGGTGAGTGCATCCCCAGAGAGTCTGCTTTTTACATAACTGAACCAGAGGGGTGAGGCTGTGTGTGCCACCTAGAGGGTTGCTAGTATTTATGGGTTGAACCATAGGGGTTAGTCTGTGAGAGCTACCCAGAGGGTTACCTTTTTTCCTTTGTTACTGGTTGTTTACTTTTGCACTTCTTTTGTTAGAAATGTGGATTGTAGCTGCTTGTGATTTTCCGTTTAACGATTCTTGTTTTATTACTGCCATGTATTCATTGACTGTTAGGCACATATATTTGGGTGATTGCCTACTGGTATTGTATCTCACACCCTGTTTGGGCCATTCTTTTGGGCCCAAGAAGACTATGTTGCTGCAGGTATAGATAAGGGCAAGCGTCCTTCTACTTTAGGATCTTGATTGCACCAGGAGCTGGGGAGCATGGGACCGAGCCGTGGCTCGTGATGCTGAGGAGCTCGCTTTGTTTTCTTTTGCACTTAGTTTCAGTGGTATTTCAACACGTTGTTGTGTTTGCTGTTTTTCTTATATACTTGTACCTGCTACATCATTGTCATCATAGTTATATATTTTTACACTACTTCCGCTGTTGGTTTCTAATGGTATGCAAGTTGTTTACTGCTTCCGCTGTTTGTTGTTGTTTTCTTACCTTGTATACCTTAGCGAATGAGGTCATAGTTTCCCCACCGACTCACCAAGGCCCTCGCTGCTGGTCGGCAGCCTCTGGCGTTCCGGGAAACGCGCTTGAGGTCATGTGGCGAACCGGGTATGGGACACCAGTGGAGGGGCTCCGGACTCGGGACGTTACAATATTCAAATTACTTACCTGATTTTTTTATCAAACAACTCATAGTTAATCAAGTCTATGTGATGTGTCATCCTTAACACTTCAAGGAACAAAGTAACCAGTGTATATTATCCAAGAATTCACCCTATTTTGGGAAGTTTTTGAAGTGTGTTGTCAATTGGATCATATTTATTATATTAATTTCTCATTAACTTGTTATATATAGTTCTCACATCACCCACATACATTAAATATAAATCCATAAATTCTTGAAATAAATAATATTTTATAATGGAACCTTACATATGATTCATTTTCTGGAAATTATATTTAATTGTGTACATATTTATTATATTTTTATACATCCAATGAAAATAAATTTGTCTCCAATAGGATATTTAGTAGGAAGGTAAATAGTTAAATGTAACATTCTAATAAAAAAAGATGGAGGGTGGGGGATTTTCTATGACTCAAAAATAATTAAAGGTGCATCCTTCCAAAAAAAAATTGAGAAACTATTACTCAAACTTTTAGAACAAATATCCTCATAAAAGTGACATAATCGAATCATCATCACCCTTACATTATTTGTTAGTAATGTTTAGATAGATATTATAATCAAATAATATACTAGTATATGAAAATTGTGAGTGTTCAAAGATTTCCATTTCACCGTCCTTGTATTATCCCGTTTCAATATGTTTCTTGAATAACCATTTAGAACATTTAAAGTCTCTAGTAATTTGTTGGAATTAATTTTTCTCATAATTTTTCATTACATAATAAGAAAAATGAAATTTAAGAAAATTATGATTGATAAACTTATGATGCAGTTCATATATGATACCTCAATTGCTTAATTCATATCGAGATCATAAATCATTTTTGGAATCCTCCCTTGGAAATTTAAAATCATCCACAACAACATTTCACAATTTTTTTTCAATATTCATTATGTTTAAAAAATTATTTAGAAAATTGATTTTTAAATTAAGAAAATAAAAGATGATACTCTATTTCCTCCAATTTTAATTGGAATCAGTATAAATTTATCCTCTATATATATTTCATATAACCTTTCCAAAAAACAAAACCATTATATTTCAATTAATTAAGTATATCAGTTCCTCACAAACCAGATGAATCTTTTTGATCTCAATGGTGTTATCAAACTTTTCAAAAAAATTCTTATGTCGAAAGAAATCATCAATCTCCCAGAAAATTAAAACGATGATGAAATTTAAGTCTTTTTTATTATTTATTATTTATGAAAATAGGAAGAGGGATTTTATCATTTATAATACCACAAAACATCATTCCTTAAGTAAGATAATCCTTTATAAACCATACTAGTGAAACATTCATATGAAATATCTATTTCATAGAAACATAATACGTGTTTACACCCACATTCCAAAGGTGATTTAACTCATAAAGTACACATCCATGTCATTTCCTTGATTAAAATCTATAAATATGAGTATATTTAAAAAATTAAATTTTTTTTATATACATATGTGGGTAAGGTTATAATTGTGAATAAAAACTATCCATATACTGTGTGAAGTAATCACCTGACCAAATTGATTAAAACTATCACATTATAAACCCACCATGATATTACTTATTTAAACTGCAAAATAAGGATATATTAAATCAAATGTATGTCATGATAATCTATTATAATGATGAAACACTTTATCATTATCCTTATTTCCCTCTATATGACATTATCACAAAAGTTCTTACATTTTGTTAGATATGAAAATATTTTAAAGACTAGGAAATAGGGGAAATAAATACATTAATTTTTGTGATACATGAGATGTTTTTTAGTCTTCATCGGGCCTCTTTGAATATGTACAACATTTATTCACTCATTTAGGTAGGAAATTTACTCCCAAAATATGATGAACTATTTCCAAACGCATGAATTTCACTAGTTAAAAATCTAATTTGATCAATTAACTTTGTTTCTATATAATAATTTTCATGAATTATTGTTTCATTATAAAGTAAATGATTTAAACAGGTAATAATATAATCAATACCAATATTATAAATTCCATACAATATTTTCCAATGATATCATATCATTAAAAATTCCAACATTTTCAGTTTACAACATGTTCAATATAAAAGTATCCTTGTATGTTTCATTAATTTTTTCACCTTTTCAATACTATAATTGCCATTATTTATACAGTGTGTAGTTATACTAATGTATCGTTTAATTTTCATAATTTCTTTATCATGACGATGAATAAATGGAAATATATCAAATATAAAATTATTCATTCCTATCATTTCATTAATATCATCAACAATTCACTCTTAATTTTTCTCTAAGTTTTGCTACCAATAATAATTGTTAGTTTCAAAATAAAATTTTGTTATATGTTAACTCAATTATTCATGAATTAAAATTGGTATCCCAAAATAATACTAATAAGGTAATAAGACAATCCCTCCATCCTAATAATTATTAAACAAAAAATATTAAAATAAATCCAACACATTATAAAACTCGGTTGGGATTCAATAATTACCATACATCCAATCCTATATATTCTGATGGAAAAAATAATTTATTATTAAAATAAATATAGAGATTATAATTATAAAATTAATTATAATAATTAATATTAGGAATAAAAATGTGGAATAAAAAATATTTTAATAACTTTATATATAGATTTATTTGGTTAGTAATGATGTTTATATATTGTTGGACTATTTTATGCATTGGAGACAATGTTATTGGGGAAATAATTTTTTTTCTGTATATCTACTCTAATTGAATGGTTAAAGGTAATTAATGCATATTATGCTAGTGAATGATGTAGATATTGAGAGATGAAGTGGATATGGTTATTTTGTTTCATTTTGTTTTTTACACAAAAATAATTTTTAAACTCAAGTGATACATAGTATTTAATTTTAGGTGAAGTATATTTCAATGTTTTGGAGTGATTAGAGAATTTTGGGGGAGTTCGAATGAAATTAGAATGATTTTATAGAAATGGAGTTGTAAATTTCATAAGTCTTACATATTCATAAGTTAATTATGTTATGAATCTAAAATTTTATATCCAGAAGTTCATGGAATCTAGAAAATGGAATTTTATTGAGTCTGGAAGATAATGTATTCATAATTTGAAGTTTCATGAGTTTTTTTATCGCATTTCACGATGATAAATTACTGAAGTCCATAAGAGTATAAGATAATGAATTTTAAAAATTTGAAAGTTAAGTTATCTAAATGTATTATTTTATATTATAGAATTTCAATTTTTGATTCATGTTGAGTTTAAGAGCTAAAGTTTTTGACTAAGGTGAAATATCTAGAAGATGAAATATTTTTTAGGGTTATAAAGTTAACAAAATTAGAATGTAACAGTTACTTTATTCAATATGTTATATTTTCTTTATATGATAAGATGATAAAAATATTTTCAATGTCCTAAAACATGGTTTATATGTAAGATATTTTATAGAGTTCATAATAATATTTAGAAAATGGAAATATATTATATGGTATATAAGATATTTTGATCTCATAAGTATGATATTTTTACTGAGTAAAAATTAGGACACTCAACTGACACAGGGGTTGACACATAAGATTTTAATACGTAAGAAATTATATAAGTAATATTTTACATTTTTTATATAATAAATTTCACTGCTACATTTTATATTCTTCTTTTTTTAAATGTGAGTTTTTTAAATGTTATAATAGATTTTGGTAAGATTTATTTCAAGAAGATAAGACAGACATAAGGTATGATATCTCAATCTCATACTAAATGATATGACCAAATAAAAATGTTATTATTTATAGTGATATTAACTTTATGATGATAAATCTAATATTATATGTATTAAATATTATATCAAGTTTTGGGAATAAATCAATTGGAGAAAAATGATTGTGACATTAAGATAACAATCATTCCATGATGAAATCCTTGGATGAGTAAAGGTTGTAATTTTATCTTCTATTTAAGAGATAATCATTATATCTTAATAAGAAAACCGTGTTTCATAGAATAGAGAGATATTTTTTTGGATAAATTCACATTATGATCATACATACCTAGAGAAATATAAGTGTTCCACCATGAATAATAGTGCCACATTGCAAAGAGAGAAGCGATTATTGGAACTAACTTGTAATGTCATGGTGAATATAACCATTCCATGAATTATCCTTGTGTACACATGGATATTTTTTTTGAATGAAGGAGAAGTGAGATAAAGAGAATAATTTGAAATTAGTAAATTTAAGTTGTTAGTTTGAATTTGGAATTGAAATTTAGGATCAAAATTGATGAGGAATGCTGTTGTTGTGCTGGATAAAAATGGAATAGAGATATTTCATGCAATAGTTATATCAAAGGATATATCAAGAGTATTTTTTAGGAGATAAAAGTGTGAAAAAGATTTTTTTTTAGTATGCATGGAAAGATATAATAAGGTAGAAGAAGAATATTACTTGTAGAAGTCCAAGTAGAAGAAGAGAAAGAATCAAACTTTGTGTGCATGTATGATCATGACAACTAAGTTTTGTGTTAAATAAGATAATGGGAGTCATACCTATTATATATTGTGAATAGGTTCATTATAGATATATTATTTTTGATGTATAATCATCATATATTAGAAGGATAATCCCTACCTTAGTAAAGTACAAATTTGGAGTGAAAATTATCAAGAGATGTGTTGGGAGACAACACTGCTTATATTTTTTCATTATGAGTAATGTATATAAAATGTTTTTTTATATTCAATGGTTCTTATAATAGGTTTTATGGTTTTAGGTGATTCTGGATCATTCCATGGATTAACTACTCATTTTTAGCAGTGAATCTTGTAAATTAATTATTCTTTATTTGTTTCTTTCTTCAGTGCCTGTGTGTTAAGAAGTGAGACCACTCTCTCTAAAAACTAATGGAGGTTTATTTCATAAGAAATTGTACAGTCAAAAAGTAAAATAATATTCATTGATGCACCCCCATATCAGTGAACCTACAAAATCTAGTTCTATCACAAGTGGCATTAGAGCTATCCATGTTTCATTTGAAGATCATAATACTGAAAGTTTACTATTGTGTAGATTTTTGAAAAAAACTGGGTATTTGAGTTCTTTTCTCTCATTATGAATAAATAAAGTTGTCATATATATTTTCATATTTGGTATGTTTATTTTTTATTGAAAACATGGAAAACATTAATTCAGTGAACAATAAAGAGATTCCCACTTTCGATGTGAAAAATTATTATTCATAGAAAGATTAAATGCTACTATATCTTTTGTCAATTAATGTATTTGAGGTTTCCCATGATGGGTTTTATCCTCATCATAAAGGTACTATGATGACAGTAATAGTCAGAAAGAATATGGAAAATGATGGTCTTGCTTGGAATTCCATCGAGTCACCACTTTCAAATAAGAAGTTTTTCAAGGTTAAAGGGATCAAGACAAAATATGTTTTTTGGGATAAATTATAAAAAAATTATGAAGGAAATAAAAAAGTGAATCAAGATATTATATAACATTAAATATTATGATTTGAAGATATCAAGATGAATGATAGTGAAAGAGTAGAAAAATTCTTCAATAGAGTAAATAAAATTGTGGGCACCATCAGTGGTTTGGTGAGAAGTTGGAAGAATCTATGGTTTTTGAGATGATACAATTTATCATGCTTGGAAAATTTGATGTAAAGGTTTCAACACTTATATTCTATGATTTAGGAACACTTACATTTTATTATTTGTATATAATCTTAACTTCTTATGAAATATATAAGGGAATTTTCTTCATGGATAAGAGAAAGGATGACTAGAAAATTTCCATTAAAGCATATTAAATTAAAATAATGGTAATAAAGAATTTGATAAAGATGAATAAAAACTTATAAATAAATGTGATGTTGAAATAAAATTGGAAAAATTATATTATTTATTTATAGAAGTTTGAAAATAAGTAAAGGAATGTTTTAGGAAAAGATTCCACTTAAATGTTTTGAATGTGGAGCTGTTGAACATTTTGTTTCCAATTAGAAAAAAAATATATAGAGAATAAGAGTTTGAAGAAAAATATGTGAAACTAATAAATTCATCATAGAATACATAATAAAAATATTTTTCAAATGGTAAAGTTAATAATTTCTATAATTTCTATAAGTTTGAAGACAATGATAATAGTGATGATGAGGAATAAGTAGAGATTTTTAGTGAAGTAGGTGAAATAATGATAATTGATAAGGTGAATGAATAATAATTCACAAGTGATGAGATAAAAAACAAAAAAAGTGAGAAAGATAAAAAATAGAGTTCATGTTAAAGTAGGAACTCATAGAGTATAAAAAATATTTCTCTTTTGCTTCAACCTAGAGGGGGGAGGCTCATGAATGAATTAAGCTCTGGTGACACCTCCCAATTCTGTCTATTCCTATTATTTCATTTTTATCTCCTAGGTTAGAGCTCAGTGGTCTTCACAACACAAGTGAACTGGTATGATGCTTTGAGTTTGGAGCTCAGAAGGTGCTTATGCAGCGCCACCATCATCGGTGTTCCCCTCCCTTGTTGATGGATTCTTCCAATTCTAGTGCTGTCCATGATTTGTAATCCAGTGTTTATTCTTCCATAGTTGAAATCTATCCACATCCATTCTCAGAGAGTCAGTTTTTAGTCAGATAATCTTGGATCTCATCGCCGATGAAGCAACTTCGACAAGGGGTTGGGCCTCCCAGTCTTGGGTGACGGTGGTTTGGCTCCATGATCTATGGTATGCCTTGCTCATTGGGTTTTTGGCATAGATTTGATGTTGGAGTAGGTCTCATGGTGGTGGTGGGGTTATTCTAATTTGGTTCTGATGGCCAGGACTTAGAAGGGATGTTGCTGCTTCTGTGCTAGTTATTCTTGTTTGTTTTTTGAGCATTGAAGATGAATCTAGTTTGTTGCTGATGTCTGATGCTGTGTATGAGATGTTGAAGGTGGTGTAGAAGCTCTATTTAGTCTTTTTTCTTGGGGATGGTGGATATGATCCTATGAAGTTTTTCTGTGTGATGATTGTTGAATGGTTCTCCTTGTGGAATGAGGTGGAAGTGTTTGCATTGTGGCCTCGCAGTTTGCATTTAAGGAAATTTACAACCACCTCAACTACAAGGGGTGATCCATTGGAGGTTCAGAGTAGTGAGATTTAACTTTTCATTTCTATTAATATTCATATGTTTGAGAGGGTATGACATTTTCATCAAAACTCGACCCCTACATCCTTGCACAGGACTCCTTCAGTGCAGTGATGAGAAGGGGAAATTTATCTTAATGGTTTCTTTTGATGGGTAGGGGTCTTAATTTATAGTTTTGAATGATTTGTTTTTTGGATTTGAACTGACGGTAGAGGCTTGGTTTTTTTAAGTCGTCAATGCCAGGTTGGGTCCCCCCTCAACCCTTAAGAGGGGGTTTTTAATAGAAAATTAATTTTCAGTCAGTGTCAACAAATATAGCTTACACGTTTAGAAAGAGTCAAGGATGAAATTTTATATCGAAAATTTCAATAAGTTTCTTGGGGAAGATAAGAAGATATATTTTAACTTGGAAATAAAGTTCACAAAAAAGTACAAAGATCTTGATATTTTCCAATAGAAATTGATCCACGAATAAATTGAATTAGACATGAACAAATACAAATTTTAAAATTCTATTCAAGAATTTAAAGAAAGTTCAAATAAGAGGATTATGTAAGGATTTGAATTCTCACAAAATGATGAGATTCAAGTAGGATAAAAAAGATCAAATTGACTATTTGGAAAATAGTTTTTAGGTGTTGGTGAAAAATCCAATTCAAATACACAAGAGAATAATGTAAAGTTTATGGAAAAAAATAAATGAATCTCAAAAGTTTGGAAATTATTGGAATGCTATTTTGAATTTAAAAATTCATTTAAATTGTTATGTGATTTTTTTGGTAAGAATAATAAAGTATTTGGATTCTAAAAACATTTTTCTTTATAAAAATTTGTTAAGATTAGTTGTTAAAATATGGATAAAGTATAGTTGTCAACATTTGGACAATTAATTTTTTTTAGAGGAATATATGAATTTTAGGGATACTATGGTCATTTTGGGGGATTTGGGAACATGGAATGAATACATTGGTTTAATTACCAAAATTACTATATGTTCATAGGTTATGGGAGATAAAATTTTATATAGATTCACCCCACTCAAATAAGTTAAGTTCAAAATAAATATGAAAAATATGGATTAAAGGTTGAGAACAAGTTTCAACAATTGAAAGATGATTGTAAAATATATAAATATCTAGGCCAATTTAGTAAATAATGTATCACCATTTTACCTACTGGGTGGAGTATTAATTATAATACTTAAATTTCTCAAAATAATAAATTTAAATTAACTTATAATACATTGATTGTTGAAGTTTCACACAAATCATAACAAAGGAAACATACATAGATCTTGGATAGTGGATGATCATCTCATATAAAAGAATATTTTAAGCTCTTTAAGGTCGTTAATAAGTTAAATAAATAATTTTTATCCTTTTACCATGTTGGGTCACTTAGAATTAAAGTATTTGGTTCAATAATTATTAGCGAAGAAAAATAGGAATTGGAGAACATGTTATTTGTTAATTGCTTCAAACCAAATTTACTAAGTGTGTCTCAACTCTATAATCAAGAAAAAAAAGTTTATTTTTAAAAGAATTAATGTTTATTGAAGAAGATAAATGATGGATATGTTTTAAAAGAAGATAATGGACACAAGGAAACTTGTTTCAAGTTGGGGAAGTAGTAACAAAAAATATGCATCATACGACAAACAAGGATGGTGTTAATAAAACATTAAATATTGTTAACTCCAAAAAGGGAATATAAATAAGTCTAATATTTAAGAAGTTTGAAGAAATGATATCAAGTAAAATATATCATAAAATAAAGGATGAATAATGTGCTTATAGTTTAGAGAAATTGTGTCACTATTAATAAAATTAAGTTGAAGTGAAGAGAAATAAGAAGAGAGAATCATTGGAATGTCATATTTCATAAGTTATGAAGATGGTAATTTCTATCAATATAATATGGGTGTGGAAGAAGAAGTTGTATGATGAAATTGGGATTCAGGTAAAGGTGGAGTTGAATACTAATCCATAAAGGTTAAAGATTAAATCTAGTTATTCTCTTATCAAAGTGTATGGTGTGATGAATCTATCCCCTATCACACTTATTCTTTATATTATTATTGTCAAAGGGGGATAAATAAAATATATATATTTTTTCATTAAATAGTTTAATTTACATATAATGGGGAACTATATAGTGGGATAATACGAAGGTATTTGTTTAACCTAATGGAGGATACATCACTTCTTTAATAGAGTATGTATTTATAGAGTGTTTTTAAAATGGGTGACCAATGAATTCAACATGGTTATGTTTTTTGTGAACTCTTATAACTTTTTTGGTGATCATGTATGCATAAAAATGTTATATAAAAGTTCAAGGAACATTTATTCACAAATAGAAGAAGATTTATTCTCAATAGGTAACAAGTTATATCAAAACTTGGGAAGAAGTTGATGTAAGTGACTTTAATGGAAACATGATTTTATTATTCAATGTTCATATTTATGACCCTAAATTTACTCATATATTGTTATAATTATTTAGTCATGATTCATTAATAAATGTGATGATTTTAGAAAATAATTTTTATTTAATGGTTTCCAAAAAAAATCCAAAAGTGGAGATTGTTGGTCCCATGATTGAATAATACAATGAGAGAGAAAATGGATATGGTTATTGTGTTTTATTTTGATATAAATATATAAATCATGTCCAAAATCAAGTGTTACATAGTATTTTCGGTGAAATTTATTCTATGTGTTTTGAGTGATTGGAGAGGTCTGTAAGAGTTTGAATGAAATCCAGAAGCTCTTCTTGAAATGGATCTTCAAGTTAAGGGAATATGAAATATTCATAATTTAATTATGTTCTAAATATAGAAGACAATATTTAGAAGATAGGTGAGTTTGGAATATAGATGTTTGCTGAGTTTGGAGAACAATATTTTCAAAGGTTAAATTTTTATGAGTTTAGTCTGGAAGGTGTCTCAAGATGAAAGAAGTCTAGAAGGGAAGAAGTTGGGATACTGACAAGTTAAAAAGTTAAGTTATCTAAAAGTTAAAATATATTATATAACTTTATGTTGTGAATAATGTTTATTCTAGAAGTTATAATATTTTAATATGGTTTAGTATCCATTAGATTAAAGATTGTTTAAAATTAGAAAATTGATGAAGTAAATACATTAAAGTAACTTTACTCAATATGTCATATTTTTGTATTTGACTATATGATAGTAATGTTAGTAAAGTCCTTAAAAAGGTTTATATGTAATATATTTTATAGATACACAATATATTTTTGGGTATTCTTTACTGGAATGCATCATAAGAATGAATCTTATATGGTATGTATAATATTTTAAACTCATATGTTATATATTTTTACCAAGTGAAAATCAGATAAGCACTCAAAAAATGGGGGTTTGTATGTAATATTTTCATATGTAAAAAATTCTACAAGTACGATTTTATATAATATATTTTATAAATTTATCTAATATATAAGATATTTTTATTTTCCAAAATTTTTGGTTTATACAATTTTTATGAGAGACTTGGAATAGGTTGACATACCTCCTCCTCATTTATTCCCTTCACTGTTAGGTCCCAGTTTTTGGAAAGGTATGTTTTTGTTTTGTTTTGGGTTGAACCCTTTGTTTTTGGGGAATTAAAATGTTTCTTTAAATTGTTAGAGGCCTTGGGGGTGTTCCTGGGGCTCAGGGCACGGAAGAAAGGAAATCTAGGGAAGACAGGCCAGGGCGCACGACCTACGCACGACCAGGTAAACCGTGTGGCCTGCCCAGGCTAAACCGTGTGACCCTTCCTCCTCTGAACAGAAGCATGCACACTGTTTGCGCATGGTTTTCCAAACCGTGAGGCTAAACCGTGAAACCCCTCCTCCTGTGGACAATGGCATGCACACGGTTTGCGAACGGTTTTCCGAACCATGCAGACAAACCATGTGGCCACTTAATATTGGGAAAAATTACAAGTTCGCCACTCCGGACTTTAAAAACCCACTCAGTATTTCCTCTTATTTCCTCCCTCTCCACTGTAGGCACGAACCAAATCCCCCAAAGGCTCCAAAAGACCGATCTCCTTTGATTCTAAGGCGTTTTTGGTGCCGTTGGATGTAGATCGATGCTCCGGGTAAGGCTAATCCCATCCTTGCCTCTCTTTTTGCTTTAGGGTTTTTATCTTCTCTCCCTCTCATTACGAAGCTCTAAAACCCTAAATTTTGGGTGATTTTTAGGTTGAAGCTCCAAGGGTTGGTTGGATCGATGTCTAAGGACTCGATTGAGAGTGCGTTCAACCGCGGATTTAAGGTAGGTGGTCTACAAAGCTATATCCCATGGTTATTTGGTTATTTGTGCATGTTTAGTTGTGTTCTTGTTTTTCTTTGGTTATTTTTTGAATAACCTAGTCATGTTTGGTAATAATAGTGTTTAAAATGGTAAATGGGAACCCTCACGATCCCCGTGGGATGTGTTGGGATTGACTTGACCTAATTTAGGGACATCCATGGGATGTGCCTGCTTTTCCCAGATTTAGGGATTTATATTAAACAAGTGACCTTATTGTAATGAATTTTACAGCCCTTGATAAATATGTTGGCATGATTTGTTGAACTTGGAATTGAAGTTAGGTGATACACCTAGACTTGGCAATAACCTAAGGGTTAAAGTTGAATGGGTTAAATGGTTGATTCATGGGAATGATGAATGAGTTAAATGGGCTTATGTGTAAACTGATTAAAGACCATAATGGGATATATTATGGGTTTAATGTTGAATGCTTAGTGAGATAGGCGTAACACATGGGAATTGGGTGAATGGTTAAATGATGTGAAATGGTAATGTGTTAATGGGTTAAGGTATGATGTGGATTCTCATGTGGGTTGTTGTGAATAGTGTTTACCACAGGGTAATGGTTTGGATGGTTGATGGTTACTTATATATAATCATTTTCACATGGCTTCGTAGAGTGGGGTATGGAATGATGATCTACACCCACGGGTCAAGTGAAGATTGAGGTTCTAAACTCCACCCTAAATGCACGGGTTAGGAAAGGGGACAGAGGGTCTATTCTCCCAACAGTTGCATCCACCCGTACTAAGGCTTCGAGGTGAGGTTATGGTTGCTATGAGGGGTTAGTACTAGTGAGATAGGATAACGGTGTGTTTACCCTCTTGCATGTGATTGTTGTCCTTAGACACATGTAACATAATGAATGTGTTTAACCAATGGAAATGTGATGAAATGGTAGGTGATGATAATTGGTAATAAATGAATAGTAATGGAATGGCAATGAGTTTGGCTCTGAACTTGTCAATGGAACCTTAATTAATTACTTGGAAATTATCACTCATATTCCTTTTTCATGCACTACCTATTCATACTGGATATTTTTTAGACATCGTTGGTGGTGGCCTATTGAGTTGTACTCACACCATGCTCGGGCCGCTATTGGTTACCTGAGCAGAATTCATGTTTGTAGGTTAGGAGAAGGGAAAAGGTCCTTTCTAGATAGTGAGTTTACATGGGTAGCACTTGGTGGAGGATCTGGACATGAAGTCGTGACCATTTTGGGGATTTTGGCTATTTTCTTTATTTGGGGATTTTGTTCACTCTTACACTTGTAGTATGAAATGGCATATTTATTGTTGGAAATGATTGTTATGAATGTTCCATATTTATTGGTCATTGTTTCTGCTATTTGGTTTATTTCAATTGTGGATTACTCTGATAAAAAGGGGGTATAGTCTCCCCACTTGACTCCGTAGACCCCCGCTGCTAGTCAGAAGCCTTTGGCTTACGGGGAGGCACATTTAAGGTCATGTAACCACCCGGCTCGGAGCATCGGTTTAGTGGATTCCGGTTTGGGGACGTTACAAAGTGGTATCAGTGGAGGTATTTCTTCTCCATATCTATGGTCTTGTTATTTAGGATTGGTATCCAAGGGTTAAGACATGTCGGGCCTTGGTAATGAGCTCATTCTTGGGAGTAGCTAACCCATGTACGGGGGAAACCGAAGTCACCCTGGGTGGGAAATGTTGTTCTTGGTTTTGTGATGTTACATTTGATGATATTTCATCGTTGGGTGATGCACATGTGGTTTGATGTGACTGTTTTATGACATTTGGCTTGTGGCCTTAACAACATGAGGATTTGCATTCATGCATCATTGTTGGCACCTAGGGAGATAGGTTACATGAATTGTGTTAATCACACGCATGGGGTGGGTGTGTGAGGCAGGAATGTAGGGTGCATCGTGCATTTCATAAAATTAATAAATGATGAGATGAATGAAATAACACAAGTGGGTAAGGAGGAATGTATGGTAAATGATGTTTAATGGAGAAAAAGGGTTTGAAAAAAATTGTAAAGTGTCATTGGGTTAGTATATGAAATGGGTTTTTGTAGCTAGTAAAGTGCTTTTGATGGAGTCATGAAAGTTTATGGTATGCGTGCTAAATCTTGTGCTTGGAAATGTAGAGAAATGCCACCACGATGTCGATTACCAGTTGGGAAATGGGAGGATGTTGCTGAGAACACTCCTCCAGTAGAGGAGCAATAAAATGTGGTGATCAATGAAGTTAGAGAAGACCCGTTCCAAGAGAACTTTGCTCACCTTATGCAGATGATGGATCGGGACCCAGGGCGGGTTGCACTGAGTATGTTTGAGCTGACTAGGGAGTTCCAGCTGCAGCACCCTCCGACCTTCACCAGAGAGGGTGGGCCAGAAGTAGCAGAGTTCTGGTTAGAGTCTGTCCAGATGATACTGGACCATATGGAGACCCCTGTTGAAAAGCGTGTGAATCTGGCCGCTTATATGTTGTGAGGCCAGGAAAGGCGTTAGTGGGACATTCAGGCTCAAATCGAGCAGGCTGTGGGAATTTCATGGAAGGTGTGTCAGGAAAAGTTTCTAAAGAATTTTTACCCAGAGACATTGATATAAGAGTGGGTTGAAGAGTTTATGAGCCTGACTCAGGGATCTCTTTCTGTAATGGACTATGCTCATCACTTCACTGATTTGAGACACTTTGTCCCGGTGTTAATAGGGGATTAGGCAGTAGTAGCAAAGCATTTCCAGGATGGACTGAGACATGAGATCAGGTCTCAAGTAAACATATTCTGCTTGAAGAGGTTCGTAGAGGTAGTAGACCAGGCACTGATCTCATAAGGAAATCTAAAGGGAGCTTCGGGTAGTGGTCTTGTGGTGTTAGTGGGACAGACGAGTGGTGTAGCTACCGAAGGTCGAAAACGACGCCATGAGAGCTCACAACATGGTGGAAGGGTGTAAAGTGGATGGAAGAGGGGGTCAGCCTCTCAGAGTGGGAACCTGGTGTTTTTTTATTAGTGCGGCAGGCTGGGGCATTTGCGTGGTCAGTGTCCTCAGCCTCCAGTTGAGTGTCGTTCGTGAGGCTTGGTGGGGAATGTGCAGAGATTATGTAGGAACCCTTCGCAGGCGGGTGAGCATGATGGTGAAAAGAAGGTGCTGGGTGCGGGAAGGGGATCAGTTTACCCGTATCAGGTAGGTAGTTGGAGATCCATGGGTCGTACTGGCAGGGGCGGTGGATGTGGAACTCCAGGGCAGGATCACTCATGCCATCAGGGCAGTGTAGCGCAGGGCGTTCAGGCTGGGGCCCAAGGTAGAGGGGCAGGTCAGATTCAGGCTGTTCAGTTTGTGCCTAGTGGTGGTGAGGCTGGACCATCGACTGTTCGAGGTATGATCCTTATAGCTTCTACTTTTTCTAGGGCGTTGTTTAACACAAGTACCAAACACTCTTTTGTCTCTGCTCAACTTGTGGTAGCATTGGGTTTACCTGTGGAGAGGGTGTGTGAAGTTATGTCAATTGACACTCCGTTGGGGGTATGGGTTGAGGATACCAAGAAATGCAAGGGGTGTTCCTTGGAAGTCGATGGGTATCATTTTCTATCGGATTTTTTCATTCTATATATGTCAGGGTTTGACCTCATCTTGTTAATGGATTGGTTGGTGTGGTATCGGGTGCATATAGACTGCTATCATCGCAGAGTATCGTTCAGGTTGCTTGATGGTGATGCTTATGTCCACCTCAGTGAATGGGATATTCGAGTAGGTCGTGAAGGACCATTTGGTCAGTGGTTGAGTGGAATCACGGATCTAGTGGCATGTCTCATGCTTGATGATAATAAAATAGGGGAGTAGTCCATTTTCCCTCCTGTGGTGGATCGATTTCAGGATGTGTTTCCTGAGGATTTCTCGGGGTTACTCCACTAGAGGGATGTTGAGTTCACGATCGAGTTGCTACTAGGAGAGGATCCAATTTCTATTCCGCCATATCGAATGGCACCGGCAGAACTCCTGGAACTGAAGGTTCAGCTTGAGGAGTTGGAGATTAAGGGGTTTATCCATCCTAGTACATCACCTTGGGGATCTCCTGTGCTTTTTGCAAAGAAGGACGATGGATCATTGAGGCTGTGAGTTGAATATCGAAGGTTGAATTAGATGATAGTGAAAAACCATTACCCTCTCCCTAGAATTGATGACATGTTTGATCATTTGAGGGGTGAATCGGTGTTTTCTAATATTGATCTGAGGTCAAGTTACCACCATTTGAGGGTGTGGTCTTATGACATACCACAGACAGCTTTTCGGGGTTGGTATGGGTTGTGTGAGTTTGTGGTAATGCCTTTTGGCTTGACCAATGCACTTGCAATGTTTATGACTTTGATGAACCAGATCTTTCATCCCTATCTAGATCGGTTTGTTGTTGTCTTTTTTGACAATATCTTAGTGTACTTGAAAACTCACGACAATCATACCCAACATCTTGACATCATCTTGGGTATGCTAAGAGAGCATCGGCTATATGCCAAGCTATCAAAGTGTCAATTCTGGATAGGTGAGGTTCATTTTTTAGGTCACATCATCTCGGAGGTAGGTGTGTCAGTGGATCCAATGAAAGTGCATGCAGTTGTATCTTGGGAGTAGTCCAAGAGCATTTCTGATGTTTGGAGTTGTCTAGGTTTGGCTGGGTATTACCGAAGGTTCATTTAGTATTTCTCTAGCTTGGAAGCACCACTCTCGGGCTTGACCAACAAAGGAATCAGGTTCGAGTGGTCTGAGTCTTGTGAGAATTCCTTTCAAGAGTTGAATAAGCAATTGACAACTGCACCTATCTTGATCTTACCTGAGTTGGGTCAGAAGTACATCGTGTTTTGTGATGTGTCTGAAGTCATACTTGGGGCTGTGTCGATGCAGGATGAGCGGGTTGTGGCTTATGGGTCAAGGCAGCTGAGACCCCATGAGAGGAACTATCCCATCCATTATCTTGAGTTGGAGGTAGTATTTTACGCTTTGAGGTGTTGGATGCACTATTTTTTTTGGGAGAACGGTTCACCATTTTTACCAACCATAAGAGTTTAAAGTACATCTTCCCACAGTGGGATCTGAATCTTCGGCAGTGAAGATGGGTTGAATATCTCCAGTATTTTGACTTTGATTTGGTTTACATGCCAGGAAAGGGAAACAATGTTGCTGATGCTCTGAGTAGGATGGTTCAGAATCAGCTGGTTCAAGAATCCAGTACTGGGTGAAAGGTGATGGCTTTGTTTGCATAGATGCACCTGGAGGTGCAGGAGGAGAATGGTCAGGTCACTTTTGCTTCCTTATTGATGGAGTCGATGCTTGTGAGTCGAGTAAAGTAAGGTCAGCTTGATGATCCTGAGTGTTTGATCATAAAGGAAAATCTTAAAGGTGGGGATCTACCTTCTGGCGGGGCCGTCGGCGTGGAAGGTGTTGTTCGTGTTCATGATCATGTGGTTGTGCCAAAGTGTGTGAGAGAAGAGTTTATGTGAGAGTTCCATCCATCAAAGTGGGCAATGCATCCTTGTTTGACCAAGATGTAATGTGATCTACGTAGGCAGTTTTGGTGGCCTTTAATGAAGAAGGAAGTTGCGGGCTTTGTGGCACGGCGTCTTACCTGTCAGCAGGTGAAGGCCGAGCATCAACGCCCAGGTGGTTTGTTGCATCCATTGCCCATCCCAGAATGGAAGTGGGATGATGTGAAAATGGATTTTGTCATGGGTCTTCTAAGGATTCCATGAAATAATGATGCAATATGGGTGGTTGTGGATCGGTTAAGGAAAGTGGCTCATTTCATACCAATTCAGGAGACCTTTACAGTCGACTAGTTGGGTGAGCTGTATGTTCGAGAAATAGTGTGGTTACATGGTGTTCCACTAACCATAGTTTTGGAACGAGATCTGTGTTTCACATTGCATTTCTAGAAAGGGTTTCAGAAGGCGCTTGGTACACAGGTGTTTTTTAGTATGAATTTCCACCCACAGACGGATGGGCTGTCGGAACGTACGATCGAAGTGTTGGAATACATGTTAAGAGCTTGTGTCTTGGACTTTGGTGGTTCTTGGGAGAGGCACCTATCGTTAGTTGAGTTTTCCTACAAAAACAGTTTTTAGGCTACGATTCAGATGACACCATTTGAGGCACTCTACTGGAGGCCATGTAGATCCTTATTGTGTTGGCTAGATGCCGGTGAATCCGATTTGTTGGGGCCAAGTCTCATGCAGGAGACTTCAGAGAGAGTTAAGTTGATCCTGAAATGGATGACTATGGCTCAAAGTAGGAAGAAGTCATATGCATATCAGAGGCGTAGACCTCTTGAGTTTGGGGTGGGTGATAAAGTGTTCCTTCGGGTGTCGCCAAGGTTGGGTCACCAACGGATTCGAAAGCAGGATAAGTTGGCACCCAGGTATGTGGGTACTTTTGAAATTTTAGAGAGGATCAGAATAGTGGCTTACTAGTTGGCTCTTCCACAGAGGTATGGTGGGATGAATGATGTGTTTCATGTGTCGCAGCTTCTATGGTATCATCCTAACCCATCTCACGTGGTTAAAGTTGAGGGTGTGGAGCTTGAGGTTGATGCGTACTTTGAGGAGCATCCGGTTCCTGTAGTGGATTGTAGTGAAAAGATCTTGAGGGGAAATGTTGTGACATTAGTGTGAGTACTATGGCAGCATGGGAAAGTTCAAGAAGAAATGTGGGAGTAGGAATCAGATATACAGGCTTGGTGGCCTGAACACTTCTCTTTGGTGGATCAATGAGGCTTGGAAACTCAGCTCGAGGATGAGCCGTTATAAGTTCTAGAGGTTGTAAGATCCTGGTTTTTGTAAAGCTATGTTTTTGTTGTGTTTTGGGTTGAACCCTTTGTTTTGGGGCTTTAAAATGTTTCTTGAAAGTGTGAGAGGCCTTGGGGGTGTTCCGGGGGCTCGGGGCATGGAAGAAAGGAAATCTGGGCAAGACAGGCCAAGGCACATGGCATGCACACGACCAGGTAAACCGTGCGGCCTCCCCAGGCTAAACCTTATGACCCTTCCTCCTCCGGACAGAAGCATGTGCACGGTTTGTGCACAGTTTTCAAAACCGTGTGGCTAAACCTTGCGACCCCTCCTCCTTCGGATAGTGGCATACACACGGTTTGCGCACGGTTTTCCAAACCGTGCGGACAAACCCTGTGGCCACTTAATGTTGGTAAAAATTACAAGTTCACCACTCCGGTCTTTAAAACCCCACTCGGGATTTCCTCTCATTTCCTCCCTCTCCACCCTAGGCATGAACCAACTCTCCCAAAGGCTCTAAAAGTCCAATATACTTCGATTCTAAGGCGTTTTTGGTGTCGTTGGTTGCGGATCAAAGCTCCGTGTAAGGCTAATCACATCCTTGCTTCTCTTTTTGGTTTAGGGTTTGTATCTTCTCTCCCTCTCGTTCTGAATCTCTAAAACCCTAACTTTTCGGTGAGTTTTAGGTTGAAGATCCAATGGTTGGTTGGATTGTGGTATAAGTACTTGATTAAGAGTGCGTTCAACCACGGATTCAAGGTAGGTGGTCTACAAAGCTATATCCCATGGTTATTTGGGTATTTGTGCATGTTTAGTTGTGTTCTTGTTTTTCTTTTGGTTATGTTTTGAATAACCAAGGAATGTTTGGTAATAATGGTGTTTAAAATGGTAAATGGGAACCCTCATGATCCTCGTGGGATGTGTTGGGATTGACTTGACCTAATTTAGAGCCATCCATGGGATGTGATGGCTTTTCTCGGATTTAGGGATTGATATTAAACAAGTGACCTTGTTGTAATGAATTGTAGAGCCCTTGATAAATATGTTGGAATGATTGGTTGAATTTGGAATAGAAGTTAGGTGATGGAACTAGACTAGGAAATAACGAAAGGGTTAAAGTTGAATGGGTTAAATGGTTGATTCATGGGAATGATGAATGGGTTAAATGGGTTAATGTGTAAACTGATTAAAGATCATAATGGGATAGATTATGGGTCTAATGTTGAATGCTTAGTGAGATAGGAATAACACATGGGAATTTGGTGAATGGTTAAATGATATGAAATGGTAATGTGTTAATGGGTTAAGGCATGATGTGGATTCCCATGTAGGTTGTTGTGAATAGTGTTGTCCTTAAGGTGATGGTTTGGATGGTTGATGGTTACTTATATATAAGCATGTTCACATGGCTTCGTAGAGTGCGGTATGAAATGAGGATCTACGCCCACATGTCGAGTGAAGACTGAGGTTCTAAACTCCACCCTAAATGAACGAGTTAGGAAAGGGGACTGGGGGTCTATTCTCTTAACGGTTGAATCCACCCAGACTGAGGCTTCGAGATGAGGTTATGGTTGCTATGAGGGGTTAGTCCTAGTGAGATAGGATAACAGTGTGCTTACCCTCTTGCATGTGATTGTTGGACTTAGACCCATGTAACATAATGAATGTGTTTAACCCATGGAAATGTGACGAAATGGTAGGTGATGATAATTGGTAATAAATGAATGGTAATGGAATGGCAATGACTTTGGCTATGAACTTGTTAATGGCACCTTAATTAATTAATTGGAAATTATCATTCATATTCCTTTTTCATGCACTACCTGTTCATACTGGATATTTTGTAGACACCATTGGTGGTGGCCTACTGAGTTGTACTCACACCCTGCTCGGGCTGTCATTGGGTACCCGAGAAGTCTTCATGTTTGCAGGTCGGGAGAAGGGAAAAGGTCCTTTCTAGATAGTTTGTTGACATGCGTAGCACTTAGTGGATGATTTGGACTTGGAGTCGGGACCATTTTGGGGATTTTGGTTGTTTTCTTTATTTGGGGATTTTGTTCACTCTTGCAATTATAGTATGACATGGCATATTTATTATTGAAAATGATTGTTATGCATGATTTGTGTTTATTGGTTACTGTTTCCGCTATTTTGTTTATTTCTGTTGTGGCTTACTCTGATAAAAAGGGGGTATAGTCTCCCCATTTGACTCCATAGACCATTTCTGCTAGTCTTCATCCTTTGGCGTACAGGGAGGTGTGCTTAACTTCATGTAACCACCTGGCTCGGAACACCAGTTTAGTGGATTCCGGGTCAGGGACATTTTATTCACTGCCCTCTTTTTTGAGTTCAAATAATTTCATGTTATCTTTTTCATATAGAATATGAATTAGGCAATAAATATAATAAGGAAAATGTGTGATGCAACCTAAATTATTTTTTCGTGCTTTCTTTGAGTTATTATTTCTAGCTACTACCACATTAGACCTAAGAGGAATGAAAAAAAAATAAAAAGTATAAAATATATTAAAATAAAATAATAATTAAAAATTAAAGAGTAGGGATAAAATGATGTATGATTTGGTGAAACATATTAAAAAGGTTCTTAGTTTTTACTACATGTAGTCAGATAGTTGAAGCTAGTCATCCCCAAACCAAAGGTGGGTGTAGTTTCTTATTCATGAACAACCAAATATTTTTCCTTCCAATGTGAACTCCTTAAAACTAGTTATAGGTAAAACCATGGATAGGGTGAAATAGTTACATCACCATTGGAATTTTGTAGATTTTATTTGGTTGGGGAATGGAAAAAGAATGGGTCATCCTCCTTTTATTTGACAAGAACTTCTTTAACTTCTTAAACATTAACTTCATATTTGTATAACTCATTTTATTCTTCTAAATATATAATTTTAGGAAGGGTGAGTGTGTGAGAATTTTATTTTTATGTTAATTAAAGAAAAAATAATCAATATAAAAATATTACCCATTAAGTATATCAACTTGAAATTCAGTTTCTTCAAGGAAATCCATTGAGATATCCCCATGTACTCACTCTAAAAATTGTTCAATAGGTTTTGGGATATCCATGTGTTCATATTCATTTCAAATTTCTTTGTATTATTCTTCCTCTATAGTAAAAGTTGAGTTGGTTGAATCAAAAAAATTTGAACAACAAGATTTAATTCTGAATTGAATTTCTATAAAATCCTTCGAAATTTAATTCAAGAAAATATTGACTCTATGAGTTTTCTTGGATTTAATATATTTTTCATTGGAAAGTGCCTCATTAATTTGGGTTGTCATTGATAGAAGTAGGTGTTAAGGACCTTATTATGGCCTCATGACCCCCTCCACCAGATCTGTTCTGATCTGGTCTCCCCTATGTGGTTGCTGCTCGGGCAAGCAGTGATGGGTGAGGATGACGATGGCAGTCCAAGCTTCCTTGGAAGCGGTTCATGTCGGTCTTGCAGGGAGACCTGCTTGGATGGTGATGGCCTTTTTTTCCTTTTGGATCATGTGGCGGAATCCGGTTGGTCGACGATGGATGTTTCTTTAGGTGGTTGAGGGAGAGCTGCTTCGGTTACCTGTGTTTGCAGTTTCATCACCTCTATGGAGAGATTCAATCCTTTTTTGAGCACAATAATGTTCTGAAATGGTTTCAGACATCTTGAGCACCGGTTGAACTTGGAAAATCAATTGATTCTATCTTTTGAAGCCTCCTCTTATGTTGTTTTTTCATTTCATGGTCTGCGGTCATCTGATTTTGGGTTCCAATTCATCAAGTCTTTTATTGAAGTGAATGTGTGTGGATTGCAATGTGTTCATTGAATCCTTCTTATTTACAATTCTTCATGATGGGTTCTATTTTTTATATCAAATGTTGAAATTTTTAGAGACTCAATTACGCTCTTTGACTCAAGTTAAGGGGCCTAATGTGGGGTATGGAACTACTGTTGTGGGTTGATGTGGAGCAGACATCAGGTGGGGTGGATTCTTGGTTGAACTAGTTTGAGGACATATGGAGCTTAAGGTTTGGGGGTTCCTTGGTTCAACATGTTGATAGAGCCTCTAGTTTGGCTTCATCGGATTTCCTCAAATGTTTGGTGTCGAGCTGATGTTTTTTCTACAGTTTGAGTAGAGAACACTCTCGTTTTCCTTTTTTTGCTGATTCGTGTTGGATGTTCTTCTGGTTTCACTTCAATCGAGTATTTATATGGATCTTCACTCTGTTCTGCAATGGTCTCATTGATTCTATGTGTTCTTCTAAAGCAGTTTTTTTTGTGATTACTAGTCTCTGTCGTTGCATTTGGATGGTGCAACATTCTGCCAGTACCATTGGGTGGGATACCTCGAAAGAGGGATGGGGTTTTGACACCCATCATCAGCTATGCATTATCTCTTGATGGATGGATGGGTTCTTTACCGTGATAGTTGCTTAGTGATTTTCAGTCTCTGATTGTGTTGCATCAGGTTGACACTGTGGAGACTAATCTCATGCTTTGTTGGGTGGGTGTCTCGAAAGATATAAAGGTGTGTTGACGTCTTTCATCCGGCTCTCTTTAACATTTGTTGATTGGAGAGGTGATTTGACACGTTGTGCCGCCAGCACGGCGCAACTTCTTGACAGAGGGGGTGACACATTTTTTGACTACTCTCATTGGTGCACTGTTTGGAGAAGGGGGCGATTAGATTTTCTGGTGTCTTCTTTGAAATTTGTTTCTTTTGAACTTGTAGAGTCTTTTTGGCATGTGCTTCAAGGCTGTGTGCCCTTCGTGTAATGGGTTTCCTCTTTCCTAGACTCAAAGAGGTTTCTATTTTTATTCATGATCAATTTAGGGGGCCTGACCCCCAACCTTCTCAAAAAAATTAATTTTTAATACCCCACATTGAGATATATTCATTTAGTATAATACTCTTCCTAAATTAAATTTGGATATATCTTCATTAACCTTAACTATCCAAGTCAAACTCCATCATATGAATGAAATACATATTGAAGGGAAATAATATTGGTGAACAAGGAAGAAAAAATCTATAGTAGTGAAAAGGGAGTGATTTTATACCTTAATAAATTTAACAACTACATAAAAAATTAGAATTAAATAAATATAATCATTAAATAACAAATAAAAGAAATCATAACACTACTCCCTCCCATCCAATAATAGTCAATGTTAGTTCTCAATTTTCATGAATAAGAGATTCATAGATGGGGAAAACACAAAGGCAAATGAAAATAGAAGTGAAAGAGAAATGAGAAATAATATATGTTAAACATGTATAATACTATTTAAATAATAAAAAAATCTTATAAGATATATAAAATGGGTAACTAAAATAGCCAACTGTTTCAAAAGGTGGTGAAATAAAAAGTTATTGGTAGAGGTGGATCATTTTCACATCAAAATATTCTTCTAATTTTTTCATTATATAATAATTAAAATTTATATTTAGGAAAAGTTTTATTCTATAAATTTTTTCCCTTATATCTTTTTATTATAACCACATAATTTTAGCTCCATTTTACCAGTGTAGTCAATGTTATGATAGTTTTATTAAAAAATATTTTTTTTATCCTGAGGACTATTCATATTTCATTGATTTTGTTACCTATTAAATTATGGCCATGGGGGGGAAAAACATCAATTAATAGTTGTTAAAAATTTTCCTTGGAAGGTTCTCTATCTCCATGTGAATTTTAAACACCACTGGACAATCCCTATTAGAGATATGGTTCAATATTTGAAAGTCCAAAACTATGCATTCAATTTAGGGCCTAAATTTGGAGATTCATTTGGGCCTTATATTTTTTGATTTGATTCTTGGTAAATTTTTATGAAATTTAGTGGAATGAATATTTAAGTCTATAAATAAGTAACTTCCTAAATTTTATTGGTTTATAAAAAGTTACATAAAAAATAATAAATTAATTTGAAATAGTTTAAATTCCACAATTAATAAATTTTCATAATTATGATAAATTTGTAACCAAAACCTAAAAATGAAATAATTACCCTTCAAATATAAAATTGGTTGGATTAAAACATTTAAATTTAAATTTAAATTATTGAAAATATTTTCTCTGTGATCCCACAAAAAGTATTATGGAACTATGTAAGGGATATGTGGTGATTCTATATTAGTATTTCTTTTTATTGATCAAGGACCATCTAAGTTAATTTATTATTCCACTATATATACAGATACTAA
The DNA here is from genome assembly GCA_963277665.1 of Viscum album. Classification (NCBI taxonomy): domain Eukaryota; kingdom Viridiplantae; phylum Streptophyta; class Magnoliopsida; order Santalales; family Viscaceae; genus Viscum; species Viscum album. Next base: position 1,769,967,642 of record OY728123.1, read on the forward strand.
CAGAATTTCTATCCTATTTCATCATTGGTACTTTTTCTATTAGTTTAGAGACTTTAATCCTCGTCCCTTTTTTGGAAATAGGACTTTGGGATTGTATAGGTGTGGGTGTAGAGTATTGAGGATATTTTCATCTATCCTAATATTCTAAATCCTCTTAAGATCAAGTTTTGAACCTTCATATTAGAGTTCCTTATTTGGAAGTGGGAAGTACATCAATAGAACTAATACATAGAATAACTATTCATGGAAATGCTTGAGGACATTGTTAATTAGACAGTACTTTCTATATGTTGTGACGATATTAATGGGTATGGAATTTTATAGGCTCCATAAAATTTGTTCATCTATGTTGGAATACACTAGATGGTTTATTTATTTCTTTATGTTTATCCTAGATTTATTCATGGATGAATCCTTAAAGTCTTGATAGTTCATGATAAGGCTTCAACTAGGTCTCCTATTGACAATGTCTTCTTAAGGCCTTGCCACTTATAAAGTGATAGTGAACTAGGATGTCAAATTTTAGGAATAATTGCCTATTATAAAAGAATAAATTTAAGTCTCCCCTATTCCTGGTGGTGGTGTAGGAAACACAAGTGGAGGAAATTTGAATTTGGATAATATTGGACTATTGAGTAATGGTATTAAGTGGTTGTTGCACTTATTCATGCCAGATTCTTCTGGGAGTGAGTCTTGGGTGCACCTTTTGTGTAATGTGGTATGGATCAAAACGTATTTGTGCCAAGAGAATCCTAAGGTCTGTCCTACTTGATACCATCAAGGTCATCTACAAAGGTTCTATAGAGGTGTTTCTTATAATAAGGGTGAAACCTGCTCTATCTCCTCATAATATCTTCATGTTTCATCTGATGAACTTGGAATTTATGAGACAACCCTTTAGATTCCTCTTGATACACCCTATTTACCCACTCTTTTAAGTGATGTTTGGTAGTATTTTATGAATTTTTTCTTAGAACTTGTGTTAATATTTGATATTTAATAGTCTTTTTGGTGGCTTTTAGTATCAAAACCCTTTTGTTAGAGTTTATGTTTTTTAATGAATGTATTGTGTTCTCCATGGTTTGTGATATTAGATACTTAAAGAGTCTTTAATATGGAGGGGATACCACCATATTTTAATCTTCATTCTGGAAGGATGTATCCTCAAATTTGTGAGGGGAGTGGTCTAACTAGTTCTTGTGTAGGGTTTAAGTTTTGTGATTGTGGGTATACGTCCCTATATTGTGAGTAATTAATATCATGTGGTGTATTTTTCTCAACCATAACAAACTATTAGATTATCATTGACCCATATTTTTTTCTTTTATTATGACATATATAAAACCCTATAATTTTATCTTCTTCCTATCATTGGGTTATGTTTTACCATGATTTTCGGATCATTTCCATTGAGCTAACATTATCCTTATTTATTTTCAAGAGTTCTTACAGGTTGGTTTTAGTTTTTCTGATTATCCGACTTAGATATTTATAACATTTCATCTATATTTGAAAAATTGATGTTCTTTTCATGTATTTGGTCCTCATGTTCATTATTATGTTTCAATAGTAGTATTTATTGGATTTTCCATTTTTTGGTCTTTATAATCATGTCTAAAATTAATAGATTAAATTCTATTCATCTCCTAGATTAACCTATCATTTTGAACTTTATAGGGGAAATTCTTCCATTGTTGGGAGAATTATTACATCCCAAGCATAATTTATTCTGTTATTTTATTTTATTATGTGTCTTTATTCTATCTCTATCCTGGTAAAATTTATTAAAAATAATAGGAATTTTGGGGTGTAGTGAATTTAACATGATTAAGGTGCGTGGTTAGTATTAATTGTGCAAAAAATGTGAGATTGTAAAGTAACTAATTCCAGTACCAAATTTCATGGTTGGTACATGATTAGTATAACACTAGATCCGACCTTTGCGGATTCCCAAGTTCTTTAATATGGCTCACATGGTCGGCGCATGGTTTGTCTAACCAAGCAGCCAAATTATGAAACCTTGTTAAGGTCAATAAATTTTGGAATTTAATGATCTCCAATTTATTTTTTTAACCTAAAATATCTCCTCTCATCTCCTATTCCACTCAAACAAGACACAAGTTCCACCCCTTAATTTCCATCATTCTCTAAGGTGATTTCAAGAGAAGAATTTATAGTTTTAAACCTAGTTGATATGTTAAATTAATTTTCCTCCCTTCCCTCTTTTTTTACTTTATTTTATCTCATTTTTATTCCATATCAAGGCCTCAATGACCTAGATTTTCCTATAGATCTATTTGTATTTGTGGAATTTTTTATTTTAGGTTATCTCTTGGTTGTCTTATTCCCTCTAATCATTATTGATGTGGATTGACATTTTGGTTTTTAAAGTCAACATGTTTATAGTAGGTCACTCCATAAATTCATTTTTAAAATTTGAAATATGATTTATTATTAATTTCCTTCACAAATTTTCATCATTTTCTCAATAACATGTATTACGGATAATAGATATTAGTAATGGAAGTCCATTTCCATCAAGTTAATTAAAATTTCTATATGATCTTCATTTTTATAAATCATTTTTATAAACTATTTACTGATGTAAATCACACCATGTGTTTTAGAAAAATATTAAATGAATTTTGAATTTATTTATATAAACTAAAGTTTTTTGATTCCAAATTATTTATAAAACATGATTTTAATGTATGGATACAAGTCCAAATTGGAACATTCAATTGGTTCCTTTATAAAAGGGAAAACCCTTCAAGAATTCCCCTTGCATTATAGAATTTTGTTTTTTCTAAATGTATGTATCTTAATTATTCCCGATGTAAGTTATTATATATTATGAATATATCTTGATGAGTAATGATATTTTTCATTGAATCGAGTTTAGTGGTGAGGAAGTGACATGTTTGTGTTATTATTATTGTATGCATGTATGTATATATATATATCTATGTGTGTGTATAGCAACCTGATATAATCACCTCCATTTTAATGTCATGGGAAGCCTTGGGTATCCAAGAGGGAAATCTAGGTACGCATACTGTAGTAGTTTAATATTATGAAATGATGAGTGAACATTAGTTGTGGATATGTTTGGATCATAGGATTATTCCCTTGGTTAGTCTAGGTAGCTAAATATCAAGTGTTAGGGTTGGGTTTCTTTTATTCAACATTAGACTCTCTTGTTATTATTTTCTATTAGTCCTATTCTATATTATTCCCAATAACCTTTGTTTCCATGATGACTACTTTTATAAGTAAGGTTTTGAGAAGGTATTTTATTTAATAGACTTCGTTTCAGGATTTAAAATATGAAATAGTTTTTGGAAAGGATATATCAAGTTATTTGTTTTTAAATTTTAAATGAAAACCCCACTTTGTACATTTATTTTAAAATTAGCATGAAATTATTTTCTATTTAAGGGTGATTCATGGGGTGTGGGGTGATACCTATTGGGTATTGTATGATCGCATATATTATATTATATGTCAATTGATTACATATGTTTCTAGAAATTGGAATCTAGGTAATCGTTTGAGATTATAGAAGTGAAAGTGTAGATGACACACTGGTTCTTGGTGATGGGTAGTTACAATCTTATTTTTTGTTTATATTTTGGTTTCTAGATGTATCAAACATTATCAACCTCATTGCCTTCTTTAGTTTAGTTTCAGTTTTTTGACTTATTTTGAAATTTTTATTGATTTTTATTATTTTTTATTATGATTCATTTAATTTCCATATTCCCTATTTCATTTTTTATTATTATGGTAACTGCTTTTTTTGTGTGGACTTCTAATGATAGGAATGGTCAAGATAGATTTTTGGGTGGAAAGTTAGTGCTTATTAAATAATATTTATTAAGAGAAATCATTCCCAATTGTGTATGGATAGTTATATAGTGTTTGATACCATCACATGGGGATTATGAATTCACCTCATTTATGTTATAATTCAGTTTAATTTTTCAATTTAGGAGTGTCTTGGGTTGATTCATGACATGACTTGATTGTAGAATTTATTATATATTAGAAAATAAAGTATTTACAATGCGACACTCCCCTCACTAATAGAAGGATCCCTTCACCACCTCACTTATCCACACACCTTGAGATGATTATCTTAAACAATCCCAAAAAAACACCTCCCCATTTTTCTTTCCCACAGCCTAGAGGTTCTGGTGTTTACAAAAGACCAATCTATCAAGGCCTAAGTAGAATCCTAAAAAAGGACATCCAAATATGTGTTAATTGTTTTAAATAAATTATTTCAAGTTATTTCTTATTCAAATTTCTTTTAATCTATTATAACCCATCCAATATAATTTAAATATAAAAAAACATACTAAAATTTTATTATGTTCATGGAAAAACCACCATCAACCTTGTTTCCATCAGTTGGATAATGAAAATGTATCTTGTGTTATATAAAAACTACTAATGGAATATTCTAAAACGTATTTAATGAATAAATATGTTATTTATAGCATTATTAAGGGTTTTAAAGATAATTTTTCCATTCTATCAATAATATTAACAATAAATGGTTATCATAAAATTTAACCACCTAACACAAGCATATCAAGACACCTTGAAAGTAAACCCATTTTAACATTTCCTTTTATTTATCTTATTTATCAAAATATTCTTGAATATAATTTACCACATTAATAATTTTTTTAAAATTATTATGACTTTAAAAAAATTATATTATCACTATACCATAATATTTTCTTACTCATCCAACTATTCTAACAAGCTCATATTTGGGCCATTCTTACCATCTATGTGAATTATTCTATAATTTTTACATCATGAATGATTAAGAAAACTTATATAATGGTAATAAGATGTTATAATGATTAATTTTAGATGTTTTCATAATGTTAAAAGGCTGAAACATCCATCACAACAATGGAAATGAAAGGGAAAATCATGGTTATTTTAAACAGTAAAAACAATCTTATCAAGGAAGATTCATAGAAAAGTAACTATTTCATAATGTATTGAATTTTTTTTTAATAATATGAAACCAATATATTAACACATATAGGTATTATAGAACCATTGGATAAGTAATTTTTGTTATTTTTTCTAAGATAACAAAAGCATCATTGTAAATTATGAATTGAATAACCCCAAAAGACCAATGAGAACTAAACTTATTTAGTAACTAAATAGAACTCGATTATAAATAAAATAGAAGGAATGATAATAAAGTGATGAAAATATAAATGATTCTTATTCAGGTAAATAATTAATATAGTTTTTTTACATAGGAGGGAATATGAACATATGAAATGAGCTAGGACTTGAGGTAATAATTTTTTCTATAAAACCTTATTCTAAAAATTTTGATGTTTTTCTTTCAAAATTTTCACTTCCATAAATATGTATTATTTATATTGGTTTAAGGATATTATTCTCCATACTCAAATTATGTTTTATTTTCATTTTCATCTATCTTTTACTTTCTTTAAAATTTTTTAAAAAAGGAATATTTATAAAGTTTTCTATATGGGTACTTTTAACTTTATTTACAAAAGTGAGAATAGAAATTTTTTTTTAAAATTTTTTCTGATTTATCTCATTTTATCAAAAATATTTATTTTATTCATTATTAATCTTAATTTCCAAGTTTTCATGATTTTTTAAATAATATCTTATTACATATTTTTGTGAATTTATCTCTCTCAAAGAGTTCTCAAAATAAAATGATATTTCTTCTTATTTTTATGAGATAATTAAAATTACTTTAACTTATGGGATAAATTTTTTTTGAGTTTGATGAGGAAATATTCCTTAAATATTTCTCATGGTACAGTACTTGGTTATTATATATAATTATATGTGATCCCTAGATATTACTCTCAAATATATTAGGTAATTATTTAGTCTCTGGAGATAAAATATTGGAAGTTTATATAAAGATAAAATATTGGAAGTAATCAATTAAATTTTTCCAATTGAATTAGTGATACAAAAAGGTCATTTGAAATGGGTGATGAATATGATTCCTCAAGACACCTTAATTTTTTTCTATGATTTCTTTGAGTTTTAATGGTTTTATTTAATAAAGTCTTATTTCACATGTGTTTAAATTCTATTTATGAGATTAATTTTTTTTCATGTGAAAAGGAAAACTTTCTAATGGGTTTTCATGTTTTTAAATTTTGTAATGGGTTTACATTCTTTTTTATATTCATTATTGACATTTTCATTCTCATACTTCATTTTAAAATGATTTTATTATATTTAAGGATGTATAAGAACTATAACATGGTCAATATTCTAGTTTTGGAGACTCTTATTGAATGAAGAATGTATCATAAATTAAAAAGTAGTGTTAATTTAATAACCTATTTTTCAGAAAAAAAATGTACACTTTGTAGAAGTTTTCTCTTTTTTAATGTCATTATTTTACTAATTCTCTAAAACCTTAAAATTAATAGATCATGGGAATTTAGAAAAGTGAAATACGTTCCATTAATATTATAAGTATGAAGTGATTGTGTTAGGGTTGTATAGTTGGTATGAAATCCAATGAGTAAATAATATTGTTTTAGCACCGAATCCAGGTGTATGGTACTGGGGTGTTATACATTCCCTATTCAACATTTTCTAGCCACATGCAATACTCACTTTTGCCTAGTTTCATGCCTTATTTATTGTTCCCAAACACACACCCTATTTTCACCCAATCAAGCACTATTTTTAAAAGAACTGAGTTCCTATGTTTTTTATATATAGTTAATAGGGAACCCAGTTCTCCTTTCATATAAAAATTCACCAATTCATTCCATTTAAAAAGAGGATAATACATAATATCATATGAGTTCACAGAGCAACAAGACTATGCACTCAGTCTTTTATTTCTTCCCCCAGGTGATTTTAAAATCAAATCCTTAGGGAAATTAATAGTTAAGAAATTAATTTATGTAATTTGTTAAAGGGGTTCATTTTAAGTGACTAATTCTCCTGTATTATTATCAAACCTATGGAGAACCACCTTTTAAAAAAATTGATTCCAAGAAACTATAACATGAATTAATATCTCCTAGGTTATTTCTAAGAGAGTTTCAGATAAAATATGAGTGTACTCATTCACTTATTTATCCGACTTGTAGTCTATCTCATCCACTAAGGCACCTTATACATGGAAACCAGATATTCATAGTTCTTTCTATGTATTATTCGTCCCAAAATATTAATAGGTTCCCATTTTCCTAGGTATTCTATCTAATATTATGTCCATCTTCCAAGGTATGATAGTTATGGTACCCAGGTCTCCTCCTCTAAGAGGATTATTCATGGACTATATAAACCATAAAAATTATCTACATTATTGTATGTTAAATATTTTTTTTAAATTATATTCCAAAAATATCTTTCTAACACTCTATTACCTTAAAAAACCTCATAGGATCCTCCTATACTTAGTCCCCCTCCCCAATATCCTGATATACATGTTTGGACTATTTTTTACATTATCATGATCTATTTTGATCTTTAATTCCATTGAAAAATGAGATCATACATCCTATAAGAGGCATTCAACTTTTTCTTCACTAATAAGTGGGTCCTTGGGATTCAATCAACCATTTAATCCCTTTATAAAATGGATACTTACTTTTAGAGAAAAAAATAGATTTTTCTTGGCCTTATCCCACACAATTCACATTTATAGGAAGTTTTTTACTAGCACTGCAGCCACCAGATACTTGAATAACCATTTAATTATCCTCACTAGTCCAATAAATTATCCATGAAAACAAGTGTGATTTTAATCAGGTATATTTCACAAATATTATCTCATAGGTTGGAATCACCAATTAATTCAATAATCATTCCTTGTATAAATACCAATAGAAATGATACAAACCAAAATAGTGCTCAAACCTAGTGTAATACCAAACCTATATTCACCCAGATCAACTATCTGGTGAAACCATAAATTTCTTCTCATGAAAATTCTTATTCTAAACCATTTCCAATCCCTATAACCTAGTAGTCCATTATTTATGTATTTATACATCTTATAGGTGGTCCAAGATGCATGACTTTAAACTATAATAAATAATGGTCCAAGATTTGAGACCTAAAAAGTCACTTCATTTTTCAAAGACAATTTCTCATAAAATAAACTTCATTGCTTTACAATGAATGAACTTAAAATTCACTTCATCTTTCATGTTTTCATGACTTTAAGAGGCCAGACTATGGTCCTTGTCATGTTACCTTAAAATGAAAAACACGCCTTTTTAAATTGAATTGAACCACATGGGTTCTTATCCCCTTAATGGGGGTATGTATTAAGACCTTTTTAGGAATTAATCCTAACTCATAACACTTAAATCCTCCCTATACGTTGATGAATTATGAAGTTCCGAACTATGTGTATTTAAAATATAACATAACCAATCGATGAATGAAAATATGGAGGATATCTCTTATGGGTTCTCAATTAAATCATGGTATAAATAGATTAATTTCATAATGAGGGTAACCAACATTGTTAATAGAAAATATCTCATAGATATGTATTAAATATATAATAGAAAAAGAAACTAGACAATAAGACCCTTCATGGGATGATTTGAACTCCCATAATCTCTATTTCAATGTGAAATTTTAAGCATTGTTAACTAATCCTAATACATTCCTACCTTTGTTAATATGTTCTATGAAAAAATAAGAGAATTCATGAACACACAGAAATAAAAAATGGAGAACCTGATATATAATCCTTTACTTATGAAAGATACTGATTGAACATAAATTATTACTTGTCATTCTACACAAATATGTTAATATTTTGTGTTTTATCCCATTATTTCACCCATAATAATATAATAAAATCATCATTGAATTAAATATCATGAATTATCTTCCATGAACATGGTGGGGGAAATAGTTGAATAAATTGGGTTTTCTACATCTCTAGTTGATGACCCATGGGACCAATGTTTTCACTTTAATGACTATCACGACTCTAAAATCCCAATTAACATAATCACCTACCAAACACCATCAATTCCAAGTTTTTAATGATTTTTTCAAAGATATATACACAATGTAATCATTCCCAGATTGAAAACTAACCATGAAAATGTTGAGGAGATGAAGTCATATCAATCATCATACCAACAACAAGCCATTGGGGGGAAGTTAACCCCATCACCCTTTCAAATATCCTCAAGAGACTATCCATAAAGGGAAGAAAAAATTGACTCTATATCTTAGGGAGGTAGAAGATGTTGTTTACTATATCACTACGACTATATAAGATCATCCTAGGAGGGGTCCCATTGATCATGGACATCACCATATCCACACTTTCCAAATTATTAAGGAAGTCATAGATGTAGTTATTGTCACCAGAGTTTTTAGAACAGGGAAACATGAAGGAAGGCCCACCATGTGACATCAACTATCAATGCCCAAGAGTACATCCTTTCCCCTACAATTTTCAACATCACAAACACTCATCGGTATATCCAAATAGTGACTCAAGGATGATTCCAAGTAACTATTGGAAAAAGGAAAAAGGTATCATCAAGGGTGGCACTAGTGGATTCTCCAGAAAAACCCTCACCAATGAGGGAATACTATAATCACTATAAAGTTCCTCCCCATAGTGTCACATCATACAACTATAAAGGTCATCTACAAGGTTCCCACCATATAATTCCTCCCAGTGTTGATATGAACTAATGATTGTAAGCTCCTTCCCATATCAGAAATATATAAAATGACAACCACATAGGTCCTTCCAAGGGAGATCAAGAAAACAGTTGACATGTGATTCCTCCCCATGTCATCTATCAATAAAAAACCATGAAAGGCATCCCAATGGTGACCAAGTAAATAAACAATAAAGAGGTCACCTGCATTCCAACTATCAAAATAATATCATCCATATAGGTCCTTCCATGATGATAATGAAAAATTTCATAATGGAGTTCATCACCATATTTGAAACTAAAAATTAGCAAGTAAAAAAGGCCCTTCCCATTCTTATCATGAAACTATCAGAATAGAGGCCCTCCCATTAAAGAAACCAACAAAATAAAAAAACATTTCAGACCACCCCATGCTAATAAAGAAAATTAACAAAATGGAGGTCCTCCAAATAAAGAAAACTAAAAAATAAACAAGAAAAAATTCCCTCCATATGCTAATCTAGCATGATTCTACAATTGAGGCCTTCCCCATCATCGATAATCGATGAATAACAATTTTTGATTCCCTTCCCACAATTATCATTATGAAGGCCATGCTCTAAAAATTATATCTTTCTAACATTAATTTCATTTCTATTTTTCAATTGTTCCAAATTTTCAATTGTATTGAGAGGCAATTAAAAATATAAAACTAGATATGATAAGTAATCCACCATAAACTAGTGGTGTTTTATCCCAGGTAATGAGAAAGTTGAGGAAAAAATTATCATTAGTTCCAACAACATACCATGAAACATTGGATATTGTTCAAAAAATTGAAAATAATTGTTTTTGGATTTATAAAGAATATAAGAAATGACCTATTTGGTTAGAATAGTTCAAAAAACCACTCATGAAAGATGGGGATAACTCCAAAATTACATGGATATAATTGGATCAAGATAAAATATCAATAATATTATATCCCATTACCACTATATAGAATGAAATTATTGGAAGTGCAATTCATGCCTCATGTCCAGTGAAATCCTTGGGCTATATTTCACAACTTCAAATCTAGGAACTATCCTTTTGAAGGATATGCCAGTTATCTAAAGGCACTGGATAAGAAATGATAACAAATGGATCTTTTTTTTTTGTCCTTTTATATTATTAAAAAATTGTGTGAGTGCATCCAGTATACCAAACTAAATTGTGTATGGATTATTTTCCAAAATATCCAAGAGTTTATGTCTAGTGTACACATTAGGGGATTGGGTGAAAATAGATCTCTACACTTTAGTTGTTTCATAAGATAGAAAATTTATTATGAAAGAGAAATATGAAATGATATTACACCATTGTGTGTCTCCTTCCTAAGATCTTGGAATGATAGTTTGTAATCTTAGAAAAAACCCACCATCTCGAGGGAAAAAAGATTAACTTGATAGAAGAGGGACATTAAAAGGATTTTCCCTTAAGATTCCAAAAAAGTAAAGAAAAAAAATAATTTCAGAATAAAAACATACATGAGAGAATAATATCTAATAATGAAACATACCACACATTCAAAATTTCTAGAAAGATCAATTCACCCAACTCATTCCCAAGTGAAATCTCATAGAGAAAATGGATATGATAACATAAGGAAAACCCTATCCCATATGCATGGTTTCATTTTACCCTCCCCACTACCCCTAGAACCATAAATTACGAAAATGGACTTATCTATAGCAATAATAGAGTATAAAAAACCTTTTTCCATAGGAATGAGGGTATTTTACCCCCTCCAATAAAGAGTTTAGTTATCTCCAGTTAGGGGATAACTTCATAAGTAGTTATCTTGTGGTCTACTCCATTAATATTTTATGCTTCAAGACCTCCATCTAGGATGTGTTCATTTTAAACATAAGAGACTCATTTCAAATCACAATACATGAAAAATGTGATGCTTTCTCATAAGGGTAGTGTTAGAAGGAGAAGCCAAAACCTTATAGAGATTTTAAATCAAAAAGATCATCTCGTAAAGAAAATTTTGTAGAGGATTACGATCTAGGCATGAAAGGATATTATGATATTAAAGAGGTTACATATTTATTTGAAATAAATGAGGATTTATTTTCCACCATAGGATTTTCATATACTAATTTTTTCAAAACAAACCTCATAAATAATGAAGAGCATGCAACTGATGTAATGGGAAATGATAATGAATATGCATCCACGTGAAATTTAATCCACCCCAATGTGTGAGAAAAGGCTGTTTTCACTTGACATCAGAAGCAATATCATTTTTTAGGAGTTCCTATAAATATTCTATTTCCATACATTTTGTGATATTCGTATAAGGAAAAGGGAAAGGGTGTGACTAAATCCACAACCCACCCACCACCCAGATAAATTAAGCCTCTTTATACCAAGGGAATACAATTAGTTTGAAGATGAGATATAAAGGCTAATATAGCTTAATTATGTAATAATCAAGGGAAACCCACCCATCAAATGATATTACTATGATAATAAATAAATAAATCCTATAGAAGGACACTTAATTGACTAATAAGGGAAGGTTAGGTTTGTCTATCCAACCTTTTTTCAAACCAACCAACCTACTTGACCCTAGAATTGGTTTATTGATATGAATTACCTTCACTATGGGAAAACCATTGGTTCAGAAAATCTATCCTTAAATGACTCATGATTTCTACCAATTGTAGGTATAGGTTGGTAAAAAAATTATAGGATTTACTAAATTCCCCAACTCAAATATTTTATCAAGTGGTAATTCCCCAAGAGTTTATATATTCCATTTCTTCTTAAATGGAGGTTGTGGAAAGATTTCTTACATTAATTCATTTAGAGATGATGTTGTATCCTGAGTGGGTGGATTTGAATCTTCCTCCACCCTAATTTGAAAATACCATTTTCTCATATTCAATGGAATTGGATACCTTTAATATTATCTAATTATTTTACATCACAATGTGTCCTTATTCTAAGGATGCAAGATTTTCTAGAATCAATTAAGATCATATGTTTTGTGAAAAAAATGTATGGACTTGTGTTTGAGTTGTATAGTAATATAGTGGTCTAATACCTTTCCATTTGAAAAGATTTTAAATAATAGTTTTTTGTTAGTTTACCTTGAAATTAAAGAATAAAACTATTATTGACATCTCGAATTGAAATAAACTTGAATTTGAGAGGTTTATGGATTTCATCACTTAATGGAAATGTTTAACCTATTTAATGACCATGTATCTCCCATATGAATAGTTGTTTAATATCTATATATAAAATATCTTAGATATTCAACAAACATATCTCATTACCTTGAAATATCTTGGTGGATTCTAATCATTTTTCTTAGTGGCGCAGTGGTTTCATATTCCCTTTGATGTACCAAATATAAATATTGAAAAAACATTGAAAATAGTAAGAACAAAGTTTATTATTTTTTAAAGGAGAAGGACCCACACTATTTTATTACTACTTTCGAAGAGAATTTTTTTATAATTTCTTTGATGAAAATGGTCAATGAATTGTGGTTGAATGATCAATTTATTTATTTCCCTTTCCATCACATGTTAAGGAACAAACTTTTGGACTTATTTTCCTTTAAGTATTTTATCCAAAAGTTGATAAAAAGTGGGAAACTAAAGTTGATAAATACTATATCTCGAGTTACTTTTTTCACAAATTCTCTATCTGAATAAGAGTGAGAATAGAAAGAATTATCAAATAATAATGTAAATAAGTATAATTAGTGGATAAATAGAAACAACATCAACCACATGCATGTAACCATTAGGTAATGGATGGATCATTTAGTCATGATGTTAATTTTTTCAATGGAATCCACAATAATATCATTACAACCATTTACCTATAAAATAAAATGATATCATCACTAAAAAAATAATTCTCAAGAAGAGGATCCACCACAGGAACCAAATATAGTCTTGACTCTTATTAAGGACCCCTTCACTTATAAAGATTCTTCCTATGAATTATAATTACCTTCCAAAAGTTGGATAAGGGGCTACAGAGTTGATTTAAGATATGATTGTGATGAAGGTTCCGGGCGCAGCGAAAGCGCATGGGTGGATCTGCCCACTTGGCTTGTTGTCATTAGCAATGATCAATTTGGGATCAATATGATGATAAATGCCAGTCTCCACGGATCAAATCATAGAAAAAGACAAAGAAGATGGTTTGTCTCAGAACCACAAACATGGATCGTTATAGGTTGATTATAATTAATTTAATTAATTATAAATAAATACCTTTTGGGCGTTCTTTCTTCGTTGATGTTCTCGATCACGTTGTCGATGTGATCCATCGTTGCGTCATAGAAGCCAAGTGTAGACTCCCTCTAACGGTGATCCACACGTGTACCTCGTTTCTCTGGACGTCACTAAAGGATTCTCCGGGTGCTAGCGTGGAGAAGCCTTTGCTTGCGTTGTCCGCCTTAGATCGTCTTGATCTGATGGAAGAGGATCTCTCTCGGTTATGAGAGCATTCTTGTAGGAAAAGGTTCTTTCGGCCTTGAAAGAATTCTCCATAGATGTTGTGTCCAACGATTCTCTTATGTGTCAGGAAAGAGTTGGGGTTGTGAGGATATTTATAATCGGGTGTGTGGGGTTATAGAGTTATGAAAATAAATAAACACGTTACGTGTTTTATTTATTTCATTGACTCTTTTTTAAAACCCCATGTCGAATAAATAATTCCTTGACATGCGCCCACACTGATTATAATAAATATCATTTAAAACAATATTATATCCTCAAAATACCAATATGAAAAACTACATGGCATGTAATAATAAATACACGGCGTGTACTTGTTTTTCATTGAAAACTACACGGCGTGTATATCTTGTTTTCATTTATTCATTTCCTTTCCAAAATAAAACTATACTGCGTGTAATAATAATACACGGCGTGTACTTGTTTTATTTTATTTTTCCTCCATCATTAAAAAAACTTAGGCTTCCTTGAATAATTATTAAACCACATACGAGAATAATCTTTATTCAACTTGAGATACTTGGATACACTTAGTGTGTAACCCTCTAGGCCTCTTTCTTGTTGTCATTAGGCAGTCTTTCCTAAAGTCCAAGATTACTGTCTAGCAACGGGTCAAGGCACCCAATAGAAAGAAGTTGACGTCGCATTGACGTATCACCTCATACGAATGCTTACTATGTAATTTAATCCCTTTGTCTCAATATCTCATCAAGATGGTTTCATGGTAGTCTCATAAAACTATATGCTTGATATGCCGTTCTTTGACTACCTAAAATAAACTCATCGTTTACACCATGGCCATGGAATTTAATGTGACAGTTCTATCTCAATCAAAGGGCCGAGATATAAACTTCCATAAATGGAAGGGACAAATCCTTCCTCGACTTATCCATTAACAACATGTCACTCGTGACGCACCTAACGTACCCTACTTCCCGCCAACTATCTGCATGATGGATTTCATTAGTAAATCTAAGTGTGCGAGTCATGACATGAGTTAATGATAATCTTCCAGTCTGAGGACCATTACACACGCTCGTAGATAGCAATATTCGATGACACAAAGACATGCAGAATCAATACTGGCAGGTCTGTTCTCATAATCTCCCATCTTGGAGATTACCAAGTGCGAACTCCATGAGAGAGAGCCTCGTCTTATTAAGAGTACTCACACATGATGGTCTGTATACTATGTGTCCTATCATAGTATATCATCCAACCGCAGAACTTTATTTAAGAATATTGTTATAGCATTTCAAGGTTCTCATCATAGAGGGGATCTACTATGACCTTATTAATGCAACAAATATTCCAGGACATTATTATATTATAGTCATGCAGAACAATGAACAATATATAATAAGTGAACATTTATATAACCAAAGTACAAAACAGTTGGTTCTGAGGACACCAACACTTAAAAACTCCCACTTGGACTAGAGCCAACTATCGGTGACTTTTAGTCCGCTAGACCTCACATGATTATCATGTTTCTGCTGAGTCAAGGCATTAGTCAATGGGTCCGCCACGTTGTCTTCTATGGAAATACTTCTCACTACAACTTCGCCTCTCTGAGAAAAATCCCTCAAGAGATGATACTTCCGAAGTATGTTCTTTGTTCGCTGATGTGACCTTGGCTCTTTTTCAAGTTCCTCCGCTTCAGTATTATCACAATAGAGTGTGATAGGATCTTTACTGCTTGGTAAAACATCTAGCTCTTGGACGAAGCTTCGCATCCATACTGCTTCTTTAGCTGCCTCAGAAGCTGTGATATACTCGGACTCTGCTGTAGAATCTGCAACCACACTTTGTTTTGAGCTCTTCCAGCTCACTGAACCTCCATTCAAAATGAAGATGTATCCAGTCTGCGACTTCATGTCATCTTGATCAGTCTAGAAACTATCATCTACATGTCCTCTGATGACTATTTCCTCATCTTCTCCATAAACCAGGAGCATATCCTTAGTACGCCTTAGATACTTAAGGATAGTCTTGACTGCCATCCAATGGCGGTCTCCTGGATCAGCTTGATATCTGCCTACCTCACTAAATACGTAAGCAACATCTAGCCTTGTACATAGCATAGCATACATGACTGACCCAATCGTGGATGTGTAAGGGATCCTTGCCATCCTATTTCTTTCCTCATCTGTCTAAGGACGCATTTTCTTGGAAAGATGAATGCCATGTGAAACTGGAAACAATCCCCTCTTGGACTGTTCCATACTGAATCTCTTCAGTATCTTGTCAATGTATGTACTTTGACTTAGGCCCAGCATTCTCTTGGATCTATTTCGATGGATCTTGATCCCAAGAATATATGCCGCCTCGCCCAAGTCTTTCATGGAGAAGAATTTATGCAACCATGCCTTAACTGACTGTAAGACAGGTACTTCGTTTCCAATTAGTAATATGTCATCAACATATACTATTAGGAAAACGACTGCACTTCCACTAAACCTTTTGTAGACACAAGACTCACATTCGTTCTTAACAAAGCCAAATTCCGTAACAACTTCATCAAAACGAATGTTCCATGACCTTGATGCTTTCTTTAATTCATAAATGGATTTCTGCAACTTTCATACCTTGTTGGAATCCTTTGGAGTCACAAACCCTTCAGGTTGTGTCATGTAGACATCTTCCTGGAGGTTCCCGTTAAGGAAAGCTATTTTGACATCCATTTTCAAAATTTCATAGTCATGGTAAGCAGAAATGGCAAATAGGATTCTGATGGAATTCATCATTGAAACCGGTGAAAAGGTTTCATCATAATCAATTCCTTGACGTTGTCTAAAACCTTTTGCAACTAGTCGTACCTTGTAGGTGCTGACCTTCCCCTCCATGTCCAGTTTCTTCTTGAATACCCATTTATTACCAATAGGCTTTACATCAACTAGAGGATCTACAAAAATCTAGACTTAGTTTTGGTACATGGAATCCATTTCAGAATTCATGGCTTCTTGCCACTTGGCAACGTCTGTGCCTTCAACTGCTTCCTTGTAGGTAAGAGGATCATCATTCTCAACCAATAATGAGTCACCATCCTCGGTGACAAGAAAACCATATCGTTCTGGTTCTCTCACCTCTCTCATACTCCTACACAGTTCTTGTGTCTCTGGAATAGATCGTTCTTCCACGGGGCTTTGTGGAATCTGTTCTTGTACCAACTCATGTGTATCTTGAGCCTCGACTTCATCGAATTCTATCTCACTCCCACTATCTCTTTTGTATATGTTCTCCCTCTCAAGGAATATGGCGTGTCTTGCCACTGTAACCTTTTTGTATGAGGGGTTGTATGGGTAATATCCCCTTGTTTCCTTGGGATATCCTATAAAGATACACTTTGTGCCTCAGGGTGCAAGTTTGTTACCTGAAGAGGCCTTAACAAATGATTCACTACCCCACACATGTAAATTCGATAACATGGCTTTGCGTCCACTATATAATTCGTATGGAATACCATTTATCAATTTAGTTGGTACTTGGTTTAGTATGTGAGTTTCTGTTTGTAATGCGTATCCCCAAAAGGATAATGGAAGACTCCCATGACTCATCATTCATCTCACCATGTCTAACAGGGTGCGGTTCCTCTTTTCACTTACACCATTCCACTGCAGTGTGTAAGGAGGAGTGAGTTGAGATAGAATCCCAAACTCCCGTAAGAAATCAATGAAGTCTTGATTAAGATATTCTCCTCCTCTGTCTGAGATAATTTTCTTAATCTTCTTACCAAGATGGTTCTCAACTTCATTCTTGTATTCTTTGAACTGATCAAAAGAATCTGACTTATACCTCATTAAATAGATATATCCATATCTACGAAAATCATCAGTGAAAGTTATGAAGTACGAGAACCCACCCCTTGCTTCAACTGGAAATGGTCCACACACATCTGTGTGAACTAATTCTAGAAGCTCTTTATCTCTTTCACCTTTCCCACTAAATGGGGCTTTGGTCATTTTTCTTTGTAGACACGCATGACATACACCAAGTGGTTTTAGTTCGAAAGAATCTAAATACCCATCTTGATGTAATTTTGTCAAACGTTTCTCATTGACATGACCTAGACGATGATGCCAAAGTTGGATGTGGTATGAGTCATGTGAATTAACTTTGTTATCGATTGCCATTAATTGGTTTGTGTAGCCTAACACATAAAGGTCGTTATATAAATGTGCCCTACCAAAACAAATGCTATATTTATAAAAGTAGCAACATTCATTTCCAAACTTGAATATGAATCCATCAGTATCTAATCTGGATACTGAAATAATGTTTTTAGTAACAGAAGGCACATAATAACAACCTTTCAAAACCAAGACCATCCCGGTAGGCAATGTGAGGTGGTAGTCTCCGACAGCTACAACAGCGAGTCTGGATCCGTTGGCTGCTCGTAGATCTACCTCCCCTCGATCGATCTTCCTTAATCTACTTGGTTCTTGTATTTAGATATAGATGTGAGCACCACAAGCAGTATCTAATACCCAATTAGTAGAAACAGATAGATTGCATTCGATAACAAATTCACTTGAAGCTTCCCCTTGCTTCCATGGCTGGGTGCAGTTTTTCTTCTAGTGGCCCTTCTTGCCACATGCGAAACAAACAGCATCTTATTCCTTTGCCACCCCTTTGATATTCCTTTTCTTGGAAGGCCTTGAAGAATATTTGGGCTTAAAGCTCTTCGCCTTCCCATTCCCTTTTATTCACCATAAGGACAGAAGGATTTTCACACTTCATGTCATTGTACACTTGGAGAATAAGGATAAGAAGATCAGATAGAGACTTCTCAATATTGTTCATGTTGAAATTAACAACAAAGTTTGAGAAGCTCTGGGGGAGTGATGCGAGAATGAGATCGGTACCCAGTTCTTCAGGGAGTTTAAACCTTAGAACCTCCAAGCGCTCAATGTAGCCAATGATCTTGACTACATGAGGCCCAGATGGGGAACCCTCTCCAAGCTTGCTCTGAAACAGAGCCTTGGAGATCTCAAACCTTTCTTATCTTGCTCTCTCCTGGTATAAACCACGGAGGTGCTCGAGCATGTTGTAGGCATCCACGTCTTCATGAGACTTCATGACCACACTAGACATAGATGACATCATCAAACATTGAACGTCGAGAGAATCATTCAAATGTTGATCATAGACTAGGAAATATTCATCACTTGCCTCTGGGGCAGGAGAATCAGGAAGTGAGGACTCCAGCACGTAAAACTTCCGTTCATGGCATAGGATAACCCGAAGGTGACTAAAACATTCCTGAAAGTTACTGCCGGTGATGATGTTGTCTTTATCCAGAATTGATCGCAGAGAAAATTTGGTTGATGTGTTTGTCATATTGATTCTAAAATTTAAAAGAGAATATTCATCAGTACTTTCTTGATTACATTTTATGAGAAATAATAAATTTTATTAAGTCTCCCACTATTTTATCAAGTCTCAATGGCCCTCACCATTGAACTCGGAATGTCCAGTTGCTTTGACATTCTAGTGGCAAGGATCCATATTTCCCTTCGCATAACCACAATAAGGGTTGGTCAAGCTATTTGAAGGTATTTAGGTAGGCGGGTCTATGCCAACTGTGATCTTATAGTTCCTTGATCTGCTGAGTGGGCTCCCCAATCCTGAAATCCTGACTTGGATTTCCTCAACTCTTGCCTCCAATATTACATCAAGTCTAGCAAGGGCTACTTCTCTTGATGTAATATGGTTAAGTCAACCCTAAACCTTTTATAAGGGCTTCCTTTATAAAAGTAAGTGTCCCAACAAGGGTTGGTCAAACACATAGTTTTATTGAGTCTTGCCCTTAATCAAGTAACGGAAGGCTTGGTATGACTTAATATGGTATTTATGGGATTGTATTCTTTATGCGTATCTTTGCATTATCACATGCTTGTTAATATTAAGTGATTCTTGCTTAAGTGATTAACCATGTTCTGATAATGTTTACGCATAGTCCGGTTTTTATTTTATTCCATCTTTGCATGCTTGTTCATTTTATTAATTTTGTGATCGCGACAACACATGCATAATAAATAAATCATTCAATCAGACAGAAATAAAATAAGATGGAATGACCATGAGATTCTATTTGGTTAGCTTATCTAGCGGTTTTGATAATCTAACCCTGACCTAGGGAAAACACCTTGAACCTGGTGGTTTGTGTTTTACAGCTCCCACCTGTCCACCTTTGTATCTTCTTGTGTCGGTTTCACATCGGCTTCAGGATTTGAACCGTCTCCTATGGCTTGGGAGATCCTCCATTACATGGGTTTACATTAAAGAAACCATGGGCATGCATGCCCTACATTTTATTGGAAGAAGGCTTGCAGGCCAACAAATTTAAATTAAATAAATTTAAATGAAACCATACACACACAAAGGGTCTTTGGTCTAGCTCATGATCATCCATAGTATGCAATGACATTTACGCATATTTAGAATTCAAATTCTTTTAATCTTTCTTTTATTTAAGATAAGACGCGCTCGAATTCAATTAATTATGATCTTATAATTAATCAATTATTTATCTTAAAATCATTTCTGAATTTCCTTGAGATTCTTCTAATCCATATTCCTTGTACGGGTCTTTGTACATTGGAGGAAACCTTGTGAAATTCCATTTCTGGAAAGTACACAGCGTGTAGTTTATAATTACACGGTGTGTATTTTCTTTTCACCATTTATCCAAAGTACACGCCGTGGCTTTGGTGTGTTTTCTGTACTTTGGAAATTTTATAGTACACAGCGTGTAGATGAATCATACACGGCATGTACTTCATTATTACGCGGTAACCGGCCTGGTGATCCCATGTACGCGGTACGCGGGTCATGTTTGTACAGGGTTTCACCTGGGTCGGAACGGACTACACGGCGTGTTGTTCCAAAATACACGCCGTTTATTCTGGTTTCCACGTGCCATTCTATTCTGGTCAACACGGCATGATTAAAACTTAGGCATAATCAATTCACACTGCGTGGTTTGGCGGACCAGTGCCGGTTCGTTGAACCAAAGTACACGGCGTGTAGTTTTAATTACACGCCGTGTAATCCCGTGTTGTACAGACAGAAAGAGCGGCTCATCCGGATGAGTTCATCGTTTTTATTTTAATCAAAATTAAAATTAAAAGGTCATTTCTGTGATATGAATCGAGAAACCAAGGAGGAAGAATAGATCTTGTTAATTCAAATTTATAGAACGATTTATTTCGAATTGAATCAAATATGAATGCGTAAATTATCAACGAAAATTAAATAACTATAATCAACATTGTAACCTCCCTCTGATACCATTTGAAGGTTCCAGGCGCAGCGGAAGTGCGTGGGTGGATGTCCCCACTTGGCTTTTTTTCATTAGTAATGATCAATCTGGGATCAATACGACGATAAATGCCAGTCTCCACAGATCGAATCATAGAAAAAGACAAAGAAGATGGTTTGTCCCGGAACCACAAACAAGGATCGTTATAGGTTGATTATAATTAATTTAATTAATTATAAAGAAATACCTTTTGGGCATTATTTCTTTGTTGATGTTCTTGATCACATTGTCAATGTGATCCGTCATTGCGTCACAAAATCCAAGTGTAGACTCCCTCTAGTGCTGATCCATACGTGTACCTCGTATCTCTGGATGTCGCCAAAGGATTCTCCAGGTGCTAGCATGGAGAAGCCTTTGCTTGCGTTGTTCTCCTTAGATCGTCTTGATCTGATGGAAGAGGATCTCTCTCAGTATTGAGAGCGTTCTTGGAGGAAAAGGTTCTTTCGGCCTTGAAATAATTCTCCAGAGATGTTGTGTCCAACGATTCTCTTGTGTGTCGGAATAGAGTTGGGGTTATGAGGATATTTATAATCGGGTGTGTGGGGTTATAGAGTTATGAAAATAAATAAATGTGTTATGCATTTTATTTATTTCATTGACTCTTTATTTAAAACCCCATGTTGAATAAATAATTCCTTGACATGCGCCCACGCTAATTATAATAAATATCATTTAAAACAATATTATATCCTCAAAATACCAACTGGAAAAACTACACGGCGTGTAATAATAAATACACGGCGTGTACTTGTTTTTCATTGAAAACTACACGGAGTGTACATTAAATGTACACGGCGTGTATATCTTGTTTTCATTTATTCATTTCCTTTCCAAAATTAAACTACACTGCGTGTAATAATAATACACGGCGTGTACTTGTTTTATTTTATTTTTCCTCCATCATTAAAAACAACTTAGGCTTCCTTGAATAATTATTAAACCACGTATGAGAATAATCTTTATTCAACTTGAGATACCTGGATACACTTAGTGTGTGACCCTCCAGGCCTCTTTCTCATTGGCATTAGACAGACTTTCCTAAAGTCCAAGATTAATGTCTAACAACGGGTCAAGGCACCCAAGAGAAAGAAGTTTACATCGCATTGACGGATCACCTCATATGAACGCTTACTGTGTTATTTAATCCCTTTGTCTCAATATCTCATCAAGAAGGTTTCATGGCAGTGTCATAAACCTATATTCTTGATATGTCATTCTTTGACTACCTGAAATAAACTCGTCGTTTACACCATGTCCCTGGAATTTAATGCGACAGTTCTATTTCAATCAAAGGGACGAGATATCAACTTCCATAAATGGAAGGGACAAATCCTTCCTCGACTTATCCATTAACAACATGTCACTCGTGACGCACCCAATGTACCCTACTTCCCGCCAACTGTCTGTGTGACAGTTTTCGTCAGTAAATCTAAGTGCGCGAGTCATGACATGAGTTAATGATAATATTCCGGTCTAAGGACCATTACACACGCTCGTAGATAGCAATATCCGATGACACCAAGACATGAATAATTAATACTGGCGGGTCTGTTCTCATAATCTCCCATTTTAGAGATTACCAAGTGTGAACTCCATGAGAGAGAGTCTCGTCTTCTTACGAGTACTCGCACATGACGGTCTGTATACTATGTGTCCTATCATAGTATGTCATCCAACCGCAGAACTTTATTTAAAAATATTTTTATAGAATTTCAAGGTTCTCATCATAGTGGGGATCTGCTATGACCTTATTAATGCAACAATTATTCCAGAACATTATTATTTTATAGTCATACAGAACAATGAACAATATATAATAAGTGAACATTTATGTAACCAAAGTACAAAACAGTTGGTTATGAGGACACCAACCCTTACATGTGATTGGTCCCAAAATTTAGGCATTATTCCAATTTAAATTATACATGTATCTAATATAAGAAGAAATGAAGATCAATAATCGCAATAGAAAAATTGATCGATCCTGAATCCTCTATGAATTGTTCTGAACCAATTATACTTGTTGATTTACTTGAAATCTAGTACTCATATGGTTCACCTCAGCATGTGGGAAGGTGAGCTTAAACTTTCCTATAGATGAAAAAACTCCCCCAATTCTAACCAAGGAAGGGGTTTATTAGAATAGTCGTCACTGATCCCTAGGGTTCAAACCAATTAATATCTACATGGTAGAATACATGGACCTTAAACTCAAAAATAAGACATTTTTAAGAATCTCTTTTTGATCCCCATCAGGATTTAAATTCTAGATTCCATTAATCATTTCCAAATAACTCATGGAAGATATTATTAAATATCTATAAATAAATTTTGAGTTTTAGATTAAAGTGGTTAATGATGAGATATATCAAGAATAAATGAGATCTATTGAATTCCATACTATCATCACTATTTTGGAACAAGAGTAATAAAATACCATATAGGGGAATATCAGGACCTTATATGTATTCAAAAAGCTCGATGATGTGGATATTCAATGATAATTGGTAGATTATGGTTCTAAAATAAATATTATTTATGTTTGGACCCTCCCCCACTTAGGCTATTAGGAGGCTAGTCTATCCCTTAAAAATATGACAATTTTAGGGTATAAAATGAGGGGAAAACATATCTTGAAAACATATATCAAATCATAGTTCAGAGACCTCATATATAATTCAAATTTCATGTTAATCCACTAAATCATAGCCTTTAATTTATTATTGGAATGTTAATGGAATCACATGCGTGAAAAAAATCCTTTTATTAACACACGTGTCTTAAATATTCTATTGGTGGGAAAGTTGGGGACCTATGTTCTTGGAAATTTATTAATACTAATGAAATCATTCAACTTCAAGGATGTAATATCTTTATTTTTTTGAGGTGGGGATAGTGGCTATCATTTCCATAAGCATTATCAAAGGAGTTTTTTTTTTGAAGTTTGTGGTTTAGAGGGATGTTATTCTAATGAGTTTAGTGTGAGGTACTCTTAATCTATAAGTTTATCTAGGAATTCTAGGATTTGGGGAATCTTAGTTTTATTTTGTTGTGTTTACTGGTTTACTAGAGGTGGAAATCATTTTGAAGATTTCTATAGGATATCATCAGTGGGAACAATGGAATAAATGTACTCCGACTTTTCAAAGAGGTATGTAAAACTGAATGATTGGAAGTTACTCTATTTAAATAGAGTGTGGTTCCACCATTTTTTTATAATGATACTAATACTTATTGAAATTATTATTACTTGTTTCTAGTAATCTAAAGTGACTCTTTAGTTTCTAATATGTAAATTTTTATTTCTAGAGAAATGAAATGCTATAATTTTTCTACTGTGAACATAGGAATTTTAGACCAAACCATGTAAAATAAAATTATTATTTACTTCCATAATTTTGATTTAATTTTTATTATCTATTGGAGTGAAAAAGGATAAGGTTGTTTCCAAATTTTCATATTGATTTGGGTGAATTTTTCTTCTTATATGTTTTGGAAAATTAAGACCAGAGAGATTCATATAGATTACATTTCCACTAGGTGATTAAAAATGAATACTTCCAATTGTTTTTTAGAAGAAAATTTGGAGTAATTCTCAAAAATTGGTATCAAATGTATTAATAATTATGTGGATTAATAGTTTACTTTATAGTTCAGTTAACACTTTCTCATACGTTTTTTTTCAAATTTTAGTGGTATTCATTATTTTTATAAGGATGGTGTTGGAAGAAAGAATTTTTTGGATCAAAAATTTAGTTTGAAAAAAAAAATTAATTTATAGAAAATGAATATAAAGGATTTTCTCATTCAGAAAGATTTGGAGATTCCATTGAAAGGTATCAAAACATAAGCAATGTAAAAAGGTGAATGGAAATAGATGCATCAGAAGTAACTTGTTTTGATATGATTCTTTTTAGTCTAAAATGTGGCCTTGATAATTCAAGATAATAAGACTATTGTGGATTTTATGGAAACCCTAGTATATATGTTTTGGAAACCTACAAAATTTAATAAAGTGTGCTTGATGCATAGGTTATTTAGTATGATGTTATTGAGAGGAAGATGTTCTTTAGATTTTTTGAATGATTTCAACTTAATATGGATCCATATTAGTATGTAAAGGTTATATTCACAATATATTTTGAGAAAATTTAATTGTCATCAAATCTCTAGGAATATTCAGAATCCATGGTTATAGTTGTATGTATGTCAATTAGAAACAATGAATTGGTCTTTATTAATGTTTTGAACTTTCTTTTCAATGAGAAGCACCAAAGAAAATAAAGTGAAAAATATTTTGGGGATGTATTAAATTAAAAAGGAATGGTATTATTAGATAATTAGAAGAATTAGTGGTATTTAGAGTATAAATAAATGAAGAATATCATAGGAAATTATTCTAGAAGAAATTCTATTTATTACAATTTTGAAAAGAGATTTCACCTCAAGAAATATTATCATGATTGGAAGAAAACTTTTTGGAGGAGTTCATCTGGTGAGATGAGTATAGAAATAGAGGGAAATATAAATATAATTGAGAATTTTCTTTTACAAATAGAATCATGGATCATAGATTCAAATGATTCATTCCATTCCACATGAGACAAAGGTCACATATCAAATTATGTATCTAAATTTTTTTAGATTTTATTCTCTTAACGATGAATCTATTAACATTGTGGGAAAGGGTTGAGTAAAAGTTAAGTTGAATAATAATAGTTTTTCTTTATTGAAGGAATAACAACATATTTGAGGTCTTTAAAAGAACCCAATTTCTGTGGTTTATCTAGATGATGTAGGTTTCAGAACAATATTTTTAAAATGATATGGAAGATTACTCATTGTTATCTTATCATTTTCAGAGGTGTAAAAGATGGTTCATTATATCTAACTAAATGGGAAGTGGGATATACAATTTCTAGAATGATATCATCTATAAGTTTATAAATTTTTAATAATTGGTTTGGGAACCTCATTGAGAAAGTTATGAAGATTCTAGAAGGTAGTGGCATACCAAAGCTAGATCATTCAAACATAATAAAATAAAGTATTTTTATACTCAGTAAGTAATGAAATGTTTTTTTAAATTTTTATAGTATAAGTCCTAAATTTTGAAAGCTGGAGTTGGTTCAAGCATATGATTGAAGACCTTACCTAGTTCATTCTTCAGAAAACATTAGGTACTTTGTCACATTTTTTGATGATTCTATAAAAAAATTATGGGTATACTTTATGAAAAATGTGAAGTGTCTTGAATATTTACTCAATTAAAGAATATAGTGTATAGAGAAACCAGAATAAAGTTGAAATATTTTAGAATAGAAAATTTAATGAGTTTAACATAAGGAGTTTCCAAAATTACTACAAAAAATAGAGGAATCTGGCATGATAAGACTATTCTAAGAACACTTGAAATAAAATGGTTTTTCTAAGAGAATTAATCAGACATTGATTGAGTGAATAAAAATCAATATGTACTTTTAGACCAAATAAGTAGGAGAAAAAACTTACATAATTAATAAAAGTTCTTTAGCATTAGTTGTATAGAAATTAATGGAAGATATTTGCTTTAGAAAATTTTTAGAATTTACTCATATCAAAGTCTTCATTAGTTTATTCTACATGAATTTTGATGAAAACTACTGAGATAAGATTGAAGCTAAATCTCATGAATTATTCTTCATATGTTATGGAGATAAAGATATTGGTTTTTAGCATTGAGATAATGAAAAGAAGAAATTTTTCAAAAGTCAAAATGTTATCTTCAATGAGAATATCATGTGGAAAGATAGAAAAATGAAGGAGGCTTAAGTTGAGGATAAAGATTAAACATGAATTCCGGTTTATATAAATGTGGATTCTAGAGTATAATTTGTTTTTAAATGTTTATATGTTACTGAATATTCATATGGTATCATATTCTAGATAGAATTTTTAGAGGATAGTGCAGAAATTGTGGATATTCAGACAATAAAACATGTATCTAAAAGCTTAAGAACTGAGTAATATTGTTTTTTAGTTCTATAAAGAGAAGTTAAAAAAATAAAAGTTCTAGAAGAATATTAATTGTAGGATAATTTGAAAAGATATTAAAGGATCATATGACCAGTTCAGAGGTATAGAGATGATCTAAGTTTCTTAATTTCAACAGATGTAGGAGAATGAAAGAGTCTAGAAGCAGTGGTCACTCGAGGAGATTCTGGAAGGTGAGATCTAGCAATGTAGGAGGAGTTAAATTCACTATGAGTAAATAACACCTAGTATCTAATTAAATTTACACATGATAGGAAATAAATTGAAAACAAGTGGGAATTCCAATTGAAATAAGATGATAATAGAAGGAAGATAAATAATGTAAGGGTTTTTGTAAAAGGGTTTTAGAAGAATAAATGTATTGAATTTTATGTGATAATATATCCAGTAGTAAAACATAATAACTTATGAAATGTTTTATGTTTGGTTACTTCTATAAATGTTAAACTTGAACAAATTCATGCAACAATAGATTATATTCAAAGGGATTTGTATGAAGAAATTTTTATTAATATATCTATTAGTTTCATGGAAAATCATAATTAGGGTATGGTTAGAAAACAAAAAATAAGTATTTATGGTTAGAATCAAGCCCCACGTTATTGAAACTAGATGTCTGATTCCTTCAAGGAAGATAAGGGCTTCACTCTAAGTAATTATGATCACTATTGATTTCAGAAGGAATTCAATAAAAATGAATTCATTATCTTACTTATGTATGTAAATGATATATTATTGGGAGGTCAAAATATTTGGATGATTCAAAATTTTAAGGAGTATATGTCCATAAAGTTTGAGATGAAATATCTAGTTGAAGTTGAAATGATATTGGTAATGATAATTTAATGTTATGAGGAAATCTTAATCCTAGTTTTATCATAAAAGTTTTACATTTTGAAGATCATTGAGAGATTTAGAATGAGTGGATGTAATCCAGTTTAAAATACTCTCATTGGTCACTTTAAACTTTCAAAGGAGAAGAAAATATGAATAGAATAACAAAATAAATACAAGGATAATTTTATTATGACACAAGAGTTATAAGTTTGACTCATTATATGGTGTGTATACATCCAAGTATTTATCATGCAGTGGGAGGGGTCAACTGGTTCATGGATAATCTAGGGAAGGTTTGTGGGGATGTTGTTAAGTGGATTATTTAGATTCTCAATGTAATTGAAGCTAAAACTCTGGGTTTCAAAGATGAAAATATGTTAATTGGGTTTGTAGATGGATCCTTTAAGGGTAATTATAATTCTTTAAAGAGAAAACCCATATATTATTACAATTTTAGAGGAACCATGGTTGGTTGTATGATCATGAAACAATTGGCGATTTCAGTTTCTACAAGAATCATATTATGTGGTTTTTATGGAATCAAATGAGGGGATGGTATGGTTAAAGAACTTAGTTGAAAATCTTAAATACAGCTAGGGGAAAGGTTTGTTATTATATGATATTCATAGTGGAATTAATTTGGATAATAATCCATTGTTTTATTCAAGAACAAAACAAATTGATATAAATTACCACTATATTTAGAAGACACTAAAATATGGTAAGTTAATATTATAAAAGGTAGTTGGGAAATAGAATTTAATGGATATTTATAACAAGAATTTATTTATGGAAATTATGAGGTAACATAAATACTCGATTGGGATTTGGTGAATGGAAGGAGATGGAGAATCATTTTATACATCATTGTTATCCCAATTAGGTTAAATTCCCTAAGAGGGGGGTGAATCAGGGTATGATAGATTAAAACAACTACCACTTTAGATATTTTTTCTTCATTATAAAAAACACTCTTCTCTCTTCTTACCTTATCAATATATGAATATAAATGAAATCATGCATGAGATATAATGATTTTTACTTGGTTTAACCTCATTGGGATATGTCCAAGGAGCATACAACAACAACGTGCTGATTGTACCAAATACACTAAGGCTCACTTCCAAGTTACATGGTTCAGGATAGATCACTTCTTTTCTTAGGATCACTTCCTTTACAATATTTCTGGTTTGCACACTATATTACACAGGGCCACTCCCTGTATCTTTATTTGGATCGATGCCAGTGGAGAGGATCATTGTATTCCTCTTACTTCATTCACTACTCTTATAAGGGATCCACTCATGGTTTATGTACTTGTAGGTCCCTTAATTTTCATGAAAGCACAAATTGTCAATTATAGATAGATTCTCTATTGAATTCCATCTTTCACCCATATATGAAATCCAAAAAAATTTGTACTGTTAGTTAGCGAAAATTTATTTTGTAAACTGTTTAAGTCTCTTCATGAAAAACCTGCTTCCTCCACAAACTGTGTTGCAATATATAGTGAATATGCTTCGCAGACCACCTATCATCCATAGACTACCCATACTCCATGAAACATCTCTTTATTCGTGTACCACCTCTACATACCGCAGCTTCTTCCACTAACCAACTCCTCTTATGTGAACCACTTTCCTTTTCATGTTTTAGAGCCTTGAAAATCACTTTCATAAACCATTCCTCCTAACTACTTCACCCTTCATGGAATACTCCCTCATGAACCAATTCAATTTGCAGAGTCCTTCCTCATGAACCAATTTTGTAATTTACCTAGTAAATGGGTGCAGGAAAAGAACGAAAAGTGAAGGCTGAATAATGATATCATAGAGATGGTGTCGGATGAGAGCATCAAGGGGACACCGAATTAGATGTTCAGATCAGATGTTATTCTAAGCGGTAGTTTACCAACAGTAGTGAACAATCCTTAGTATTTTTAAAATTTTTGAGTGGTGCACAACCAATATTCTTCCAACACAATTCATTAGTATAAATAGCTGCATAAATGACAAAAATATATAATATAAATGATACATGACATAATAGTTTAGGTCTACTACTTTTGGAAGCATAGAAAAATAATGAACTAGTTCATAAGAGTCTGTCATTAAGTTATGCTTTACTAGAAAGAAAAGACATATCTAAAACCATTCTTCATAACCTAAGGATATAAAACATAATAAAGGGGGATCATATATTCTCAATATGTGTAAACAAGGGAGATATTAATGATTATATAAGGATAACATAAGTAGTAGTAATTCACCTTCATCCTATTTGTGTACAATCTTCAATCAGGTATGTTTCCCGTTAATTTCTAAACACATCTATATCATCTTGTGAATATGATTTTTTGTGATATTCATGGTAGTATTGAAAAATATAAATACAAAAAGGATTAATAAATATTTTAAATGAACGCATAATTTTTTTCAAAAATACCTCTTTAGGGACGCCATTTTGTTGATGAAATACAATCTATTTCAAAAATTTATAAACATAATAACCAAATTCCTTTCCATTTGTTCGTTTTAGACACTGCAAAAACATCTAGAAAAATAAGTAATTTGATTTGTTATGTGTTTGGATAGTTAAACCTTATTATATATACCGGGATATTTGTCCATTTGTAGATATTGTAGTAATTCTTGTCCTTGGGAACTAGATTCATTATATAAAGTTGATGATATTGATAAACCACCCTATCATAACATAATCCTCATTAAAATATAATATAAATTATATAACTATATGTTTAGTTCTAAAATGTTGGATCTAGTGTATTAAAAATTGACAAACGCCATCATGCGTGGTTAGTTAGTTTCATATCCATGCATTAAATCAAGAAAATAAATCTTTGGAGTATCCAAATTAACTGCAATCAGCATCCAATGCTTCTTAAAAACACAAAAAGGAATAAGTAACGAATGAAATGAAATTATAGTAGATATGATTAAATTGTATAGTATTTACCCTACGTCATTGGTATTAAAAAGATTTTGTCATCTGTAATTTTGCTGTCAAATTATTTGAAAAGGGATGTCATTATTTTAGCCTCTTTATCAGAATTTATTTATTCTTTTGGAGAGGTGATGTGAGGACTAAAGAGTCCAAATTTTTCTTCATGGGGAAATCCATTCAATTATTTTTTATATATACACCTGTGAAAAATATGAAATGTATTTAGTCATAATTATCATAGTATATTAGCTTTTCTAAAATAAAATCATGAAAACATACCTCATGTATTCATTTACAACTAAGGCACCTAGACATTCATATATGAGGATTTCATTTACATTTTCAGCACTAATTAAATCTGAATTATCCTCTTTGTACATATTACTTTTCAAAATCAACTGTGTTAGATTTATCATCTATCAAATTTGTATCCACATGAGCCTGCAATGATATTAAATGTGGATATAGAATGGACGGGGTGAAGGTGCTCCTAGTAGATCATTTCAATCGGTTGGTTGGTCCTTGAGATAGTTTTGAGCTGATATTTCATTTCACCCTCTTCTCTTTGTCATTATATAATAATATTCATCGGTTCAAACCTTTTTTCATTAAATGTTAAAGGTTTAGCATGAAAAATAAATTGGAAATGGACACCTCTTTATCAACATGTTTTTACAATAATTGATGTTCATGTGATGATTATTCCTACAACTTGTTCTACTGTATGAATTTAGTAATCATCATTTGGAATAGGTAGCTCAGGACTCAGCTCATTAGATACTTTAATCGACACTCTGACATGATTTTTTGGAAGTTTTCTATTGTGTATCTTGTCGTTCTGCATATTGAACACCGTAGCCCTCGCTACAAGGTGATAGGTGGGAGTTGATAGATATAAATCACAGCCATTTTCACCCTGTAAAATATTATTATAGTAAAGGTATCAGTGTCTATGTGATTCACATTTCACAGAAACAATTATTGTAACATTGATTACCTTAGCTAAGTCAGGTTTTTGTGGGGAATGGCTCACCTCAAAGCTGGGGGTATTTACACAAGGGTTATTGTTGAGTTATATCTTCCCTTTATACCCCCCCCCATAAAACTTGCAATAATCTCTCTTTGGTATTTTAATTCTTCTTGAAATGTTGATATTGTTTCTCTCATATTTTTCATCTCTTTAGTTTGATCATCTGATTTTTTTTATTTATTAAAATATGTTTGGGGTGTCACCCCAAAAACCATACATCTAACGAGGCCATACTATTCTTGCTACTTCAAGGCTGTTGAAATTATGTCTGCATCTGTTGCAAGTGTTGTTGATTCTTATGACTATGTTATATAGAAAAATATAGGAAAATATGTATTCAATGTTATGTAACATCAATTCAAAGCAAATAAAATTTATATTATGTTGTACTTTAATATATTTCCCACACTTTTTGTTTGTTTTAATCTATCAGTATCCCATCTTTATTTACATGACCCTACTTCCATAGAACTTGGTGTGGAATGGAAGTGGCTTTTGATTTCAATTCATCAATATTAATATAAACAAAGTAACATGATTATGGTGTTGTTTTATGTCACAAAAAAGTATTACGGTATAGTTAAAATACATACCATTATTTCTCAAGTGAAGCATACCCCATCCTTGTTTTACGGTAGGGGTACTCTGGTTTTGATGCCCATTCTTTATTTTCAGCACTCAGTTTCTATTTCATAAATAAAAAATTGTCAATTAAATTTATGAATACAAGAAACATCAAACAACGTATTACCAGACACAATGTACATG
Source organism: Viscum album (assembly GCA_963277665.1). NCBI lineage: Eukaryota > Viridiplantae > Streptophyta > Magnoliopsida > Santalales > Viscaceae > Viscum > Viscum album. The sequence goes on from OY728123.1 coordinate 1,770,000,807, forward strand.
AAAATTATGCATCCCATGGCAATTTATAAACACATCCCACACTCCTTGGGATATCAAGTGTACATAAAGAGGAGGTGGGTGTGGCTCGATCTTCCCTTCAGCATCTTTAAGATGATATTTTGTTAAAATTGTGATGAATCCTCTATGAATCCTACTTGCAGCTCTCAATACATATTCCTTGTGTGAGGCATTTATTATAAATGAACTCTATAATAGAAGATGAAGAATATTTCAATGTTTTATTATTTTATTTAATTTTAATAAATTAAAAAATGATATCATAATGTTACCGTAATCTCCTCCCAAATTAGTTTCTTAATCCCAGTGACAACATGGTTCCATGAATGTACATCAATCAACATGCGTTACTGAGTGACGATTACAATGTAGCTATTAAATATGGCTTTGTTGGGGTTAACATGTTGTCCTTTCTTATTCCATCCCACCTCAAATTTGATTGTTTTTTATTTTTCCTTAAGGATTTTGGCTAACACTGTAAAACTACGATGCACTTGTTTTTTTTTGCACCATCAGGGTTTCATTTCCTACCATTTTCTTAAAAGCATCGTTATTATGTTCATTTGGAGTGCTAGCATCGACACTAGGACCAACAAAAATAGGTTGAAAAACCTATTGTACCTCAGCACTAGGACCATCAGCAACACGTTGAGAAACCTATTATTGCTCTACACTAGGACCATCAGAAGCAGGTTGAGAGACCAATTGTGCATTGGGATTGGGTGCATCAGTAGGTGCAGAATTCATTATCTAAATAATTGGTTTAACATATAATTTAGATTACATAAAATTATAAACGAACATATAATAACATAATATAATAAAATGTAAATTATAATAAACCAAAAACATAATTAAACTCTTTTTTTAAGGATGAAGAGATCTGATCCCTCTATCAAATATGTAAATCCTTTCATTATGGTCTCCTCTGATATACAAAACACCGTTTACATTGGGACCACTGTGAAATGATTACAAAGACCCAATGAAAGGATTATCCTCAGTTGAACTTTCATCTGACCCTTTAGTTTTTTTGTTCAATAACAAAACAATTGAACAGTTTCAGTTTATGAGATATGGGACATAAAATACTTGTAATGCCTATGATGCCATTATAAATGGTTCATCTTTCTCCCTTTCTTTACTAAAATCAACTTTCAGAAATACCAATTCATTTTTTTTAACAGTACTCCTGTTATCAACCCACTTTCATTCAAAAATTGGCACTTGGAATTTCTTATAATATAACTCCCATATTTGTTGGATGATTCCAAAGTATGACATATTCACATAAATTGGATTTCTGTCCTTAGCACCAGAAACATGCATTGCTTCAACCACAAGTGTAACACCACTATTCTTCATGGTACTATCTTCATCATGTTTATTATTATAGAATTTATAACCATTAACTACATAATCATTGTAAGATAATACATACACACTTGCTCCTCTGGCTAGCCATTGAAGTCGTTCTGAAATTGATTCCATATTTTCATCTAACTTCTTAATAATATGGTCCTGAAACCATCCTATAAAATTTCTATTCTGTGTATCTGATATCAATTTTTCAACCCTATATGGATTCAAATGCCTATGAATTTCCTTGTGGGATTGAACATATGGGTCAACATCAAAACTGTTATGCAAAAATTAAAGGTGGGCCTACTCTCGATCTGTAATATTGATTGTGACAACATCTCTTCAAGAAATTCCTTTACCCTGAAGTCGTCTAGTGTGACAAGATTTAGGTAGGAAAATGATTTACACACTAGATAGGTATTCAGAATACAATTCAATGGCTTCCTCAACAATATATTTCTCTACAATAAAAACCTATGGTCATCTTCGATTTTTGACATACCCTATCGAAATATTCATATACCGTTCATTGGGGTACATCCATCTATAATTTACAGGACCACATAGTCAAATATCGCTCACCAAATGAACCATGAAATGAACCATCATATCAAAGAATGTCTGCAGGAAGAACATTTCCAATTCACATAATATGATGACAATTTCTCTTTCCATATTTGGAAATTTTTTCAGGTCTATAACTTTTCTATATATATTATTGAAGAATAAACAGATCTTCGTTAATGTATGGTGGACTTTATTGGGTAAAATTCAACGTAAATCTATAGGAATTAGATATTGCATCAAAGCACGATAGTCATGTGATTTCAGACGCTTTAACTTTAAATCGCTCATTGACACAGTGTTCTTGATATTTGATGAAAACCCCTCTGGAACCTTTACATAATTCAAGAAGTTGTAAAACTAATATCTCTCCTTCCTAGAAATAGTGTAATAATCCGGAGGAAGAAATTTTCAGTTTTTTTACCCTTCACTAGTACTAACTCTTCTGGTATTCTCATCTCAACCATGTCTAATATAGCCTTAGTTCCATCCTTTGTTTTTTCAGGATCATTTAGAAATGTTATGATGACACTATCACATACATTTTTTTAACATGAATAATATCTAGAAAATGTATGACATACAGACAATTCTAGTATGTTAATTCAAAAATAAACTGATCTCTTTTTTCAACAGGATTTTGTAAGGTTTTTTGAAAACTGTTTTCCCAAAGTAGTGTCTACATATTTTACTTTCTCAAAACATTTATCATCTGTTAGTAGAGATGGTTTTGTACGTTCTTCTAAAATTCCATCAAATGATGTCGTCCAAGATTGGTACTTATTCCATTAGTGTAGAAATCTACAATGTCCTAGAAACATGGTTTTTGATGAATGTTTCATCCTAATTGACTGTGTACCTTGTTCTAAAATGGGACACACTTGATTTACATTAATGATATATGATAACAAATTTCAATAATTAGGGAAGTCATTAATTATCCAATACAGCATGGCTCTCATAGTGAAATATTAATTTTTATAAGCATCATACAATGTAACACCTTGATCCCACAATAATTTCAAATCCTCGATCAATGGAGTCAAATAATCCTCAATATCATTACCCAGTTTTTTTGGTCATGATATAAGCATAGATAATATGGTGTATTTTTATTTCATGAAACATGGTGGTAAGTTATAATTTACCAACATAACCGGTCATGTTCTGTGACTGCTACTTTGAAAAACAAAAGGATTCACTCAATCAGTAGATAATGCAAGATGAAGGTTTCTTGGATCGTTTCTAAATTCAGGATACTTATAATCAATTCTCTTCCACATAAAAGAGTATGTCGGGTGATGTAGTTTCCCATATTTAATTCTTGTATCTACATGTCATGTCAATTGTTTTTCAGTCTCCTCACTTCCATATAAGAGCCTAAACCTTGGAATGATTGGAAATTACTATACAAATTTCATAGGACCGGATTCATCTTAAGAAGCACCAAACTTTAGGAATTATTTAAGTGATTTGTGGTCCTTGAGAAACAATATACAGTCATTCAGGAAGGTGTGTATTCTTTTAGAGATCGTACCCATCTAGAATTGCATTCATTTGGAATCGTATGTTCGCTCGGGGGCTCATTATATTATGAGATCATGTCATTCAGGAGAGCAAGTAGTTTTGTAAAACTAGCATCACTCCACCCATTTCCTTCTTTAAAATTATAAAAATTCAGTATGGCTGAAAATGATGTATATTTAGTGAAACCAATATACAATGGTGTCTTTACACAACCCTTTAACTTCTCAATCAATTTTGGGCAATCACGAAGTTCATCTTAAATTATCCTTATCATTTCATGAATATGATCTTCATCATCATTAAAATCTATAATCACATCTTCCATAAAATTTTCATAATTGTTCAAGCTTGTAATCATATCAGATGATCCATAAAACACAGTGATATCCCAGCCACTACCTGCATATGTTTTTTCCCTATGTCTATTCCAACACGTATAACTTTGATCTATTTTGTGAAAGATCAGGTGTTCTTCCAACTCCTCTAGACTAATTTGTCTAGAATAATAATATCGTAAACCCAAAAAAATGATTTGAGAAAGGTTATATGCATGATTTTTTGCAAACATGATAAACTATTTCACGCCATCTTCATAGACTTTTTTTCAACTGATTGGAATTCATCCATTCTTTATTTATATTAATCCAATTTGATATAGTAATGTTAATATATAGCAAAATAATTACACAAAAGATGTTCAAGTAGGGTCATAATCCAACTATAATCAATGGAACTAGCTATGGTAAACAATACCATTACCTCTCCATGCATTACTCAGGACCAAAGTAGATCACATCCATCTTCCCAACCACCTGATAAATGGAGTAGCTATGATAATCCCTTTCACTAGAATGTTTTAGTATCCAACATGTGATCTATATGCATTTTTGTTAACTGGTTTTTAGTGTTTCTTTAGAAACATAATGTCTCTAGTCAAGAACTATGGTACTAAACTAATATATGGTATGATTTTCAATAGAGTGTTTGTGGGTTGAAGGATTCATTACATGTGTTTTTATGGTTATTTTACTAGAGTTTCCAGAAGGTGTCTCATAGAATCCTCTAGTGAAGTGTTTTTCTAAGATTCAGTGGAATTTCACTAGTAACAAAGTTGTGGTTCCATTGAAATGGGTAAATATTGGATTGATATTCAATGCTGGAAGAACTATAACATGGAAAAAAATTTCATAACAATCATTCCAACAACTGCAACACCATACAAACACACAATCTTTCTTACAATCGCAACACCATACAAACCAAACAATCATAATTTCAGATTTTACCAAGAATCCCTTATTCAATTCAGTTTGTTAATTCAGGGGTTATCACAGAAGTTTTATCATCTTTGGGTATTCATTCATTAGCCAGTATACGTAAATTAAGAATTATTATATTCAAATTTTCAATAGGAACCAACCTACATTCAATTCATTTAGTGCACAAACAAGGACCACCAACGGCCACAATTTTCAACAGGGCGTTTAGCCCATACATTTGACAACATAACCATCAATCTCAAACAGTAATAACATGAAAAAAAGAGGAAACCAATTAGTAATAAGAGAAAACTCACCACAAAGGTGTTGTTCAGTGTGCGACAGAGGTGCATTTGCGGCAGAGGAGAGGCACACAGTAGAGGAGATTTCCAACTAAAAAGAAAACATAAAATGATAACTCACATGTTAAATAATTTTATTGGTCAATAGTGGGATTTTAATTTCAATATATGATATCTGCTTCCTGTATATTTATTTTTTGTGTATCTACTATTTTTCTAGATGTTCAACTTATTAATGGGACATGTATTATTTTTAAGAGAAAGATCATTTTTAATTTACTCTAATTTAGTGGTAAAATATTCCACATTAATTGTTTTTTATTCAAGTATCTTTGTTATCCTGTAAGGATCATGAACTCCTATTAGGTTAGTGGAAATTTTGTTCAGTTGTTGATTATGATACCAATATTGTCCATATCATTACATTTCCAATTGTAATTGACCCATGTCCATTTAAATATAGGATTGGGGGTCAGACACTAATATATAGAAGGAATAAGAGAGGTAAAAATTATCCAAGGCTCTACAATACAAGTGGTGAAAGATGAAACATACACTAGGTGAGGGAGAACCACAAAAGAGGAGAAGAGGGGGAGGCTAGCGTAGTGTAAAGGGGTTCTAGATGAGAAAGGGGAAAATCCATTAAAACATAAGAGGTTAAAAGGGGAAAGGGGTGGGGTAGGGGGGTTTCATGGGTGCGGGGGAGGGTGGTGTGGGATGTCCAGGGAGGGTATAACATAGATAACTTTCAACAAAATATGAACCACTAAAATAATTTATGTCTTAGGTAAAATCACATATTGCCCGTGATGTATTTCCAAACATAAACTTTAAAAAAAATTAAAGAATGTTCACCTTGGTGTAGTATCTCTACATTGTAATCTCAAGGTCTCAAGGTCTCATCCTCATCATAGATATATAATAAAGATTAAGATATAATGAAAAATCATCGAAGATAAGCCTCATACTATATCTTATATATCCAATGATTGATACATAGCATCGAGAAAAAGGATATTACATAAGATGATTATACATGACCCATCCTAAGAAGCCTCACGAAACACATACATCATTAGCATATCCTATAGTTAAAAAATATATCACGATGATACCAAGAGATATATGTAACAATATATCAACAAAAAATCTCTTTATTCATATTTAGTTACTAACCTATACCACCCCATGTGTGGATTTCCCTACCCTTAAGTTCATAAGGGATCCACATTATCATTTCCACTAACATCATAATCAACCCCTTTCCATGTACTATACTAATAAGGGTTCTAATGGAGATGTCACAATTTCATATAGCCATGACAAATATTTTCTGTGGGATTATCAATACAAACCATATACTAAACATGATATAATCTTTAAAATAATCCTTGATATATCTCACAAAAACAACCTAACCACTGGTTATTCCATCACTAGTACCCTCCAAGGCATCTCCCCAATCACACTATGCAGTACTACCCCAAAGGCCCATAACTCAGGATACCCAAATATCTAGTAAAGGCATGGTCTTTACCAATAAAGTTCACATCACTATTACTCTACCCAAATTGAAAATCCAAATAAAGACCATTTCCATGTTATTACCATAATTATTCCCTCACAAAAACCTCCACCCATGACCCTTATAATAGGATTGATCATAATCTTATTCATACAATTTCAACCTATGCTATTAGTAATTAATAATATGAACCAACACCACTATAGGGTCCATTAGACCTAACTCTATACACCAATTGTCTTTCTAATGAAAAAGAGTAAAAATTCATTACATAAGAGATTCACTGGGGGAATCGATGCACTATAGAGGAGGCTGCTGGGATGGTCGTCAGATAAGGAGGGCACACCGGAGCAGGTCACATGGACAAGGGGGCATGAAAGGAAGAGGAGGAGAAGGAGGTGAATGAGGAGGAGTAGGAGGCAGTGTCCGCATTAGAGGAGGATGAGTTGGAATCTAGAGGAGGAGGAGGAGGAGGAGCAAGTGAGGATGGTGGAGGAGGAGAAGTAGGGTTGCGGTAGAGAAGCGATCTCATCGGAGGAGGAGGAGAAGGTAGCAGCGGCGGAGGAGGATGAGTACGGTTGTGGAAGAGGAAGAAAATGTAGTGGTGGAGGAGGAGAATGAGTGGGAATAATATCTCAACAGAAAGGTATAATTTTTCTAGTCATGGGCCCACCATAGAATGGGTATATATTCCCTCAAATGCATTCCTTTAAGAGATCAATATTATTGGGCAGTGCATCTCAAACCATTTAAATATTTCATAATTGGTATAGCATCTCGGACCACGTTATTATATGGTAAGTGTGAAATGAAACTCATACAACACATCACAGTATCATATTAAGTATATCATCCCATTTTTTAGTCATCTTCAACATAAATTTTCATTTCATCCTAGTCCATAGGCCATGTTGGAGTGATTAGGCAGGTCATCCCACACCCAAACAAAGATATTAATAAAGGGGCAGCACTTCCACCACATAAAAAGAGAATTACCAATGGCAATAGTGTCCTATAGTATATAAACAACATAAAATGGAATAATATACATCTTAGAAAATACTAAATAAACCATAACAAGATTTTATAATATATGACTCACTTAACGTTTAATATTAGTTGATCCACACATGTCGAACCCATATCCAAATCCAAAACTAGGCTATATCCCACTTTGATATTACAGGTCATAAGGGGGAGGAACACTCACCCCCTATGTTAGTAAAATAAGTCAAAAATTCTACTAGGAAACACTATGTCCCATTTGGGTCAAGGCTCATACTAACCACACATAATCCACACATCTCTTATTCAAGAGAGGCTAAGGGAACCTATTTTTTGCCTCTATGTTATTTTCTACCAAGGAGGAATACTTATTGGTTATATATAACATAATTACCATTAATTTAACTTTCAATTATGGAACATATTTTCCATTGAATCACTCTATATTTCATGTAAGGATAAAACATAGCCCAAAAAGAACTTACCTACTCTTAGGTGGTGAATTAAAAACATCCTAGTAAAAAAATCAAAATGGAATCTCTCAATTATACACTAATCCCATATCTAGGGTGGAAAAAAGACACTTAACCGTGGTCCTAGAAATCATAGTATAACACAATCAAATCCACCATGGGCTATTAAATGTAATGTTCAACATATTTTAATTTGTTCCAACAACCCCTGATGGTCGTGGAATTTGGGCATAATACTCAGAGGGTCCATAACATCCCAATATTTTTTCCCAATATATATGGTCAAGGAAAACAATTTGAGTTGATTTAATACCAACTACACTAGGGTGGAAAGACTATATACCACATAATGCATCAAAAAATACATAAAACATTGGTAATGGTTTGAAACCATAAACCTCAAAGTGGAGTTGACCCCTTAATAATGCTCAACCACCATATCATAAGCTCATCAAGGATCGATCAAGATATGTCATCCATTTTTAAAAAACGTGAGGAGGTGGCCGCGATAGAGGAGGATGATTTGGAGGATGGAGGAGGAGGAGGCAGCGGGGGTGGTGGATGTGGAGAAGTCGGGTTGCAGTGGATGAGGGAGCGCAACAGAGGAGGAGTAGAAGGCAGCAGCGGTGGAGGCGGAGGAGGCATCAATGGTGGAGGAGGATAAGGATGGTCATGGTGGTGGAGGAGGAAAAGGTAGCAATGGTAGAGGAGGATGAGGAGGGGTCACAGCACAGGGTTCAACTTCTGTGAATTCTTGAACGAGTGCGATAGAAAAGGGGCCTATTAGGGTTATTTTATAAAAACCACTAGAACCTTTACCAGTGCTAGTTAAAATCACTTATAAAGGTATGTTTTATAAGCAATAAAATAAAATCTATGATAAAGCATACCTTTATCAACACTAAAATTTTAGTGCTGGTAAATAGGTATTTTATCTATATATTTTTAGCGCTAATAAAGGCATATCTTTATCAGTACTAAAAAAGCGCTGATAAAACACATATTTATTAGTACTAAAATTATAGAACTGATAAAAAATTATTTTATCAGTCCTTTTTAATTATAAATATATATTAAAAAGTATTATATATTTTATAAATAAAATAAATATTTTAAATATAAAAAATATAATAAATACAAGGTATTAATCTGATTAATATAATAAATCTCTAATAAATATAATAAATCTAATAAGTAAATTTGTTATTTAATTTAATTTATTATAATATTATAATTATATAATTATATATATATATATATAATTTTAATATTATAAATACTTTTTCCAACTAAAAAATTATATATAATTTTTTGTATTGTTAAAAAATATATATTAATTATAAACATTTGTTTTTTATTTAATGAATTCAAATAAACAATATTTTTGAATATAAATATAATAATTTTATATAAATTAATAATAAAATATTTTATCTACACTAATAATAATGCGGAAAAATGTACTCTTTATGAGTGCTAAAAAATCACTAATAAAGGGTACACCTTTATCAGTTATTGTTTTAGCACTGATAAAGTGTACATTTATCAATGCTTTCAGATAACACTGATAAAGGCCCACCCCTTTATCAGTGATTTCTGATTAGCATTGATAAAGGGAAGCACTTCCCTTGCCCTATTTTGTGGTAGTGATCACCATCATTTTATGAGTGATAATTATGATAGTTTTAATATTTATATATGATATCTATGACATAATTATACTTTTATAATGATAATATTATACTACCTTTTTAACATATAAAATTTTGGGAAAAACATAACGTTGCTCATGTGTATGTATGGATTACTATCTTCACGATGTGATGTGATTAATTATTCACCTACATTTCACATGGTTGGTAATAAGGATGATTTTTTTAAATATATATGTTATATATGACATAAAAATGATAATTTAATTGTAACGCCCTGACCCCAGTTACTTAGATTCATTGCTTTATTACATATCATTGGCATGATACAAGGAATCATGCCCCGAAATACTGATCAATTTATTATTATTGGAAATAAGATACATACATAAGTTCAACATTACAACTTGAAAAGAAATACAACACTAATTTATTCCATTATAAAGATCCAAGCTTCCTAGATTATGCTTCAAATTCACTCATAACTAAATTTTTCATATCCTGGGAAAATGAAATATAAGAAAGGGGTGAACTCAAATGCTTAGTAAGGGTAAGCAATACAGCAGAAGATAACATAAACATTAGGCATGGTGAATAATTAAAAACACATTCTTTTACAAATAATAAACATGAACACTTTATGGAAGGAATATGAGCTGAGTAAATAATGCCATAATAAAACATAGTCATTGGTATTCTACTAGTCGAATAACCACATGAACCATCATTATTATTTTCATAATGAGGGAATGTATAATGTCGGACATTCTGAAACATATTTTCAAGGCATCGACCAAGACGTCTAAAAATGATTTATGCCTAGGCCAAAACCCTATATCAAATTGTAAAATTCCCCATCCAATTCCATTTCAAATTGTCTCATGAGACCTAATGATTCACCGAGGAGCTATAGTGGGCTCTACCTTTCACATACTAAGTCCAATACATTCCTCATATGAAAACATTGAAACATACATAAACATTTGTATTAAAACTAGCATAAGAAATATCAATACTTTAACCATAAACCATGAATGCTATAAAATAACACATCCATATTCAAACATATCAAAAAACATTTAATACAATATGGAATATTTGTATCATAATAAATCAACTTCAAACAAGTTTAAAATCCATCAAAGGATGCTGACATAGATGAAATGAAAACTATTTGAAAGAAATACCTCTTTCTATTTTGAAACCTTTTAAGAGTAAAATAATTATAAAATAAAACCTTTATTTTTAGAATATTATTATAATCTTGTAAGGGAATCTTTGATGATGTTATAATGGTGGAAAATATTCGCACCTTCCGTATAAGTTTAAAAAACAATCTTACCTTAATTTTATCAAAAAGGTCAATAAAGTACCTTGTTTGGAAAATGATAGAAAGATTATTTTCAAAACATATAAGGTCAAATAAGGGTATAAATTAAATTAACCCACAGTCTAGTAAATAGTAAAAAAAATTTGAAATACATTTTTAAGAAAACATGTATGTGAATGATAAAGAGTTCCCAGTAGATACTTACATAAAAACAACCTCGGATAATAAAGAGATTGTGAAATTAACCCTTACATTGTACTTTTCCTTAGTAGATGGTATGTTAACCTCCTGTATAATAGTCAAAACATTGTTATTAAATTATACAATAATCATATACATAAATATGATATCATATATGATCTTATAATATTACTTTTTAATAATATTTTAGTAGTATCATCGTTTTGGGTGTTAACTAATTCTTTTTTTTATATTATTGGTTACGTAAGTCATGTTTATTATGGATAGGATGTATTTAATTAATATACAGAATTATATTATGTTCATAAACATTATTTCTAATCATAAAATGAAAATTATTCTTGAATGATTATGATGGGGAATGAATCTCATTGCGTTTGTGGAGATGGTAATCCGTACGTATGCACGTATGTTGACTTTGTAATTAATATGATGGATAGAATAATGAATATGGTTTTAATATTTTTATAATAACATCACAGTATATAGAAGATACTATATTTATTGTTTTATAATGGAAATAACAAAGAAAGAGGAAGTGGAAGAATAAATGAACTTGAAAGAGGTGATGAAATATTTACCTCTTCTTCGGGTTCTTCCTTTTGATTTGATCAAAAGGGATCCTTTGGTTGATTTATTACCAAATTAATGCCTCCAAGATTAAGGGAGGAAAGTTGGGAGAATATTTGGGCAGGTTTTGTCCAGTAAAAATGGCTTTGGAGGTGTGAAATTAAGAGAAGGGGAAGTACCCTTTTATATGAGAGGTGAGGGTCAATTTAGGAAAAGCTTGAAGTATTATTTTATAATAAAATCATTTTCGTTTTCTAATGGTTCCAAAATGATTTATTTTGAGGATAAGGTGTAGATGGGTAGAAAAAATATCAACCAATAGGTTTTGGACAGGTTTAGGTCACCATATTAACCTTATCTTTTAGATTTAACTCTTAGTTAAATAGTTTGACATTTACCTTGTCTCTTTTTATTTTTATATTATATGGTTAATAAAATTACTATAAAAAGCCAAGAGAACCCCAAGTGGTTAATTATTTATATATATAACCTTATATAAGTCCTTTTTCCAAACCATGGATTTTTATGAATATTATACCAATCAATAATATAGTATTTGTTTTAAAAACTCAATTATGTCAATTTTGACACTATTTAGTATTTGATTTTTTTCAAAGCCATTAAAACACTATCACTTCGAATAAATTTTTTATAACCAACCCTAACATGTAATATTAACCTATAAATTAGTTTAAGTTATCAAAAGTCTCAATTTACATTTATCTGGGTATTTATAAAATAAATTATTTTAATATTTCATTAATAAGGTAATTACTGCATCATTATTGTTCCATAAATAAATTAAATTATTTAATGTCTAAAAATTATAAATAAAATACCCTTATGTAGGAAATATATTTAGATTTATAATTAAAACTTATAGTCGAATTTATATTGTGTGAAACACTATATTAGAAATGTTTTAGTTATTAAACTTTCAATTTAACTCTTTTAACTCTTCTTTAAATAAAATAATAATAAATGTCCTAATCTAATCCAAGTGGACTAAAGAGGATCATATTTTATTACTACAGTCTTTTTTGATAGAATTACACTTATCCTATAGAATTAGGATATGTGTTAGGGTAATTATAATATCATTTTTACCCTTAATTACACAATTTAATTTTAACCGTGGTAAATAAAAGTCAAAAGTTACTATTCACAAAAAATTATTTTCATCTTATTGAACCACATTTTACTTACTGATTTCAACTATATCTCTTGGATTTTTTAAATTCAACCCACAGAAGTGGTAAAATTAAGTTTTATGCAAATTTGTAAAAGCTCCTAGAAGGTGGGTAAAAGATGTTAAAAAGTTCAATAAAATTTTTATATATCTAAACTTATAATAAAATGACTCCAATGAATTATGTAGAATTTATATAGGTATTATGTATATATTATGATCTAAAATAAATTTAAATACAAAGTTGGTTTTAACCAATAACACAGTGTTTTTCACTATTCATCAAAAATTGAAAGTTTTCAGAAAAATACCATGAATTCACCATAAGATAATTTCGTATTTCGGATTCAAAAACGAAGTCCATTTTGAAAAATAAAATTTATAAAATTTTAAAAAGTGGGTATTACTATTCATAATGACTTTTTTTATTGGTCGTGATGTGTTAGAATCTCAAAGGTGCGTACATTGCAAGCTATTGTATTATTCATAAGGAAACGTATCGTGGAAGCTTGGGGTGTTACATTCTTCTCTCCTTAAAATAATTTCATCCTCAAAATTTCCAGAATACTACCACACAAAAAGATTTGGGTGGTTATTCATCATAATTTCCTCTGATTCCCACATTGCCTCTTCCATCTTATGGTTTATCCATAGAAATTTTACCAGATGAGTCGTCCGGTTTCTCAACACTTGTTCTTTGGTATCATGTATCTTGACAGGCTCTTCACAATAAGATAGATCAGGTTCCAGTTCAATTTCCTAATAGGTGAGTACATGCATTGGGTCAGGCATGTATTTTCCCAATATTGATACGTGGAACACATCGTGAACTTTGGAGAGACTTGGTGGCATTTCCAAACGGTAAGCTACAACCCCAATTCATTCTAGAATTTTGAATGATCCGATGTACCTGTGACTTAATTTTTCATTCTTATCGAATCGTATAACTCCCTTCCATGGAGATACCTTCAAGAAAATATGATCTCCTACCTAAAATTCCAAATCCTTCCTTCGGTTATCAGCATAGATCTCATGCCTACTTTGATCTGATTTGATGTGGGTTTGGATAACCTTCCCCTTTTCCATCGTTTCCTTAATAAGTTTTAGGCCTACAAGTTTTCTTTCACCAACATCATCCCAACAAGTTGGTGAGTTACATCTCTTTCTATATAACACTTCATATGGTGCCATCTGAATACTTGAATGGAAGTTATTGTTATATGAAAATTCTACCAGAGGTAAATATTGATCCCACATTCCTTGAAAGTCAAGTGTGAAAGATCTCAACATGACTTCTAAGGTTTGAATAGTCCATTTTGATTGTCCATCCGTTTGAGGGTAGCAGGAAGTGCTCAAATGAAGTTCAGTATCCAAGTATTTCTGAAGACTTTTCTAGAATCTTGATGTAAAATGGGGATCATGATCCAAAACAATCAATAGGGGTACTCCATGAAGTCTTACAACTTCATTAATATACAGTCTTACCAAACGTTCAAGTGGTAAATCTTCTCTTATAGCAAGAAAATGTGTTGACTTGGTAAGATGATCAACAATGACCCATATTGCATCATTACTTCTAGGAATCTTTGATATCCCCATGAAAAAGTCCATTGTAATATCATCCAATTTCCACTTAGGTATGGGAAGAGGTTTCATGACTCTTCTAGGATGTTGTCATCCAGCATTCAGTTTTTGTAAAACCTTAAACCTTGACACAAAATTAGCAATCTCCCTTTTCATGTTGTCCCACCAAAAATGTTCCTTCAAATCTCTATACATCTTAGTGCTCCCAGGGTGTATAGAGAAATTGGAGCTACGAGCATCATTCAATAATTCTCTTTATGATCAGGTATATCAGGAAAACAAATTATCTTACCAAATTTCAAAATTCCATCTACATATACAGAGTCACTCAACCTCCCAACATTTATAGATTTAATCTTCTTTTGAAAATCCTCATCATTAGTCTAAGAACTTTTTATCCTTTTTATTATAGATGGCTTGAAAACTATTTGAAAAAGTATTTATGTTTCACCTTACATGGTTATTCCCATATCCATCTTTAATAGATCCATGAAAATAGGATCCCTTTCAACTCTCATCTTGTTCAAAACTCCATGATCCTTTCTGCTCAAAGCATCTTACACCTTATTAGCCTTTCACGGATGGTAGTGTATTGTGTAATCGTAATCCTTGAGTAGTTCAATCCATCTCCATTGCCTCATGTTGAGTTCTTTTTGTGATAAAATATACTTCAAACTCTTGTGATCAGTATAAATCTCACATTTTTTACCTTAGAGATAGTGTCTCTATATCTTCAGAGAAAATATTACAGCTGCTAACTCAAGATCATGAGTGGGATAGTTTTTCTCATGAATTTTTAGCTGTCGTGATGAATAAGCAATAACTCTATCATTCTGCATAAGGGCACAACCAAGTCCTTTCTTTGATGCATCACTATAAATAACAACCCCATCACTCCCTAATGGTAGAGTCAAGATAGAAGAATTGACTAATCTTCTCTTTAGTTCTTCAAAACATTCTTCACACTCATCTTTTCAAACCAATTTGACCCCTTTACATGTGATTCTGGTTAATGGGTTAGCCAATCGGAAAAAATTATGGACGAAACGTTGATAATAACCTGCTAAACCAATAAAACTGCATACCTCAGTTATACTCGTCGGTGTTTTCCATTATTGGATTTCCTTGGTCTTGGAAGGATCAATAGAGATTCGATCCTTAGAAAAAATATGGCCAAGAAAAGAAATCTCTTAAAGCCAGAATTCACACTTGCTAATCTTCCCATATAATTCATTTCTTCTAAGGGTTTTCAGAATAGTGCGCAAGTGATTTTCATGATCTTCATATCTTTTGAAGTATACCAAGATATCATCAATAAATACCACTACAATGTCATCAAGATATTCCTTGAAAACTCTATTCATTAGATCTGTAAAGACAGAGGGTGCATTAGTCAATCCAAAAGGCATTATTGTAAACTCGTAATGCTCATACCTGGTTCGAAATACTATTTTTAGAATGTATTCCTTCTTCATGCACAATTGATGATATCCATATTGAAGGTAAATCTTTGAAAAATATTGATCTCCATGAAGTTGGTCGAATAAATCATCAATTTGAGGTAGCAGATACTTGTTATTTATTGTTATATCATTGATCTCCCTATAGTTAATTCACAGCCTCATAGATTCGTCTTTCTTATTAACAAAAAGGACAGGGGATCCCCATGGAGAAACACTAGGGTGAATAAATCCCTTATTACTCAATTCCTCTAGTTGTTTCTTTAGTTATACTAATTCCACAGTGGACATTATATAAGGGGTCTTTGATATGATCCTTGAAACAAGAATTTAATCAATGGAAAACTCAATTTCTCGTTCAGAAGGATGTCCCGGTAAATCCTCTAGAAACACATCAAATTATTCTTTCACAATAGGTATGTCCTCTATTAGAACATTATTTTCCTCACCCATATTATTTCATTCTCATCCTCTCCAATAATTGAATTTTGTTTGACAGAAAATTTATTTTCTATTTGATTTTCGAAGCACCTGCAGGATACCCGACAGGATACAAACATGTAGGATTCAAAATTTAAAAAATAAAAGGATAACATAGAACCCAAGACCATTGGGATCCGGTATCACCCTATTCAGTCAAATTACCATTTCCTGCAACCAACATCATGAAACCTACCGTCGACGTCGCCGTCCTATCACCACTGTCGAGCCCAAAAATTGAATTTAGTAGAGCTACTAGAGGTGGATCTTGATAAGAATCAGATAATGATATTTTTTCTCTAAAGATAAGGTAATCTTTATCATCATCGTGAATTGTAAACTCTTTCTTCTTACAATAAATTTTTGCATCATGGTACGAAAGAAAATCTATACCAAGGATTATATAAAATTAAATAATGGGTATGATGATTAGATCAACAGATAAATATAATTTATATGCCTTAATGTGGATTTATTCACATAACTTTGTTGCAATTATACTTCCATTATAAGTTTTTACTAAAAACTCTGTTATTAAATAAAATTGTAAATATCTAATTTTCATAGAAAACTGGGAAGATATGAAACAATGTGATGATCCAGAATCACATAAAGAATTGGACTAACTTGATGAAACCATTAAATTACCTGTCTATATATCTTTCGGAGCTTTAACACCAGTAGTAGTGATCACATAAGCTTGGCCTTGATCCCTTGGCCTTTTCTGAGGTAAGTTTCCATGACGCTTAGTACATTCATTTACATAATGTCTCATATCCCTGTAATTGTAGCATTAAACATCGGTAGCCTATTTATTCCCCTTAAAATCACCAGCAAGATGGACTTTTTATCCACATTTGTAGAATACTTCTTTTCCTTTTAGACAGGCACCAGGGTGCTTTCTGCCACATTTATCACAGGGTGGAAATTCAAATCTTCTCTTCTTCTTTATTTAATTATTTCCTTTCTCAGAGTGTTCATCATATCTATTCTTGTCTTTATTTTCTTTAAAGATGTAAGAATTAGAGAATTCCTTTTCTATCTTGATTGCACATGAGATAATATCTCCATATGATGATAAGGATTACGAGACTAATGCTCGATGGATAAATGGTTTCAACCCATCAAAGAAATGATCAATCTTACTTCTTGGGTTATGTATATAATCTATAGAATGACTTGCTAACCTTGTAAATTTAGCTTCATATATTGTGACCTTCTCATCCTATTTTTGTCTTAGACTGAGAAATTTCCTTTCATATCCTCTCGATGGTCATGAGGAAAGTATTTTTCTAAGAAAATCTCTTTAAACTACCTCCATTTCTTACTTGATACTTATTCATCCTCTTTTGTGTTTTCAATTAATATCTACCATTGATCTGCATCTCCCATGAGGTGATAAATTTCCATGACAACTTTTTCCCTTTCAATACTCCCCAAATCATGAAATATTGTCTCTAAGGAACTTATCCATTGCTCAGCTACAAATTGATTTTTATACCCAATGAATGTTGGTTGTTTTTGCCTCATGAATCAGTCTAACATTGATCCTTCATGTTGTGGATCAGGGTGATCTATACGGGTAAGTTTGTTATTTATAACATGGGAGAGTTGTCCCAGTATGGTGATAAGTTGACCAGCACTAGTTGCATCACCAACTCCACTATAATTATCTTGATTTGGAGGTAAATCCCTACATGGATTACGTGTGTTGATACGGTTTCCATTCCTTCCACTAGGTGCCATTTATAAACAATGGCATACACTAGATTAGTTTATGAATCTCAATACATAATTTCAAACTTTTAAAATGCTTACCAAAAATTGTGCTATTTATGGATATAATCCATAATCATAAAAAATGTTTTCTTTAAGGAGGTATATACTCATAAATCCTTCAAAAAGGTTTGTAAAGAAAATTTGAATTATCCAAAGCAAATTCCCTGGGAGTGTCGTAACCAAGAGTGCAGCAAGGCCCATTGTCATGTACCGTGATACCCTAGGTCAAGCCTGAAACTCCTTGTTGGAGTTTTCACTTCTAGGTACATTTGTTCCAGAGCCACCTCTACCTACTCGTATCCAGATAGGGATGAATTTCTTGAAAAATACACAAAATATCTACATACCAAAATTATATGAAGTTCTTCTATACAAATCCTAAAATTTTATCTTAGGGTAATGTGATCTAATCAGATATTATCTAAATATAGTTTCCAAGGTTTGTACTAAACTTCCTATGATACCAACTATACCACCCTAAACCTAGTTACCTATAGTTGGTGCTTTATTACATAACATTAGCATGATACAAGGAATCATTTCCCAAAATACCGGTCAGTTTAGTATTATTGGAAACAAGATACATACATAAGTTCTAAATTACATCTATAAAAGAAATACCACACTAATTTATTCCATTAGAAAAATACAAGCCTCCTAGATTATGCATGAAAGTCACTCATAACTAACTTCATCATATCCTAGGAAAATGAAACATAAGAAAGGGGTGAGATCAAATGCTCAGTAAGGGTAAGCAATACAGTGGAAGATAACATAAACATTAGTCATGGTGAATAATTAAAAACACATGCCTCTAAAAATAATAAACATGAAAATTTTATGGAAGGAATATGAGCTGAGTAAATAATTCCATAATAAAACATATTCATGGGTATTCTACTAGTCGAACAACCACATGAACCATCATTATTATTTTCATAATGAGGGAACGTATAATGTCGGACATTCTGAAACATCTTTTCAATCCCTCGGCTAAGATGTCTAAAAATGATTTAGGCCTCAACCAAAACCATATATAAAATTGGGAAAGGCCTTGGCCAATTTCATGTCTAATTGTCTCATGAGACCTATCGATGCGCTGAGGAGCTATAGCGGGCTCCACCAGTCACATACTAAGTCCAATACATTCCTCACATGAAAAAGGTTGAAACATAACATAAACATTCATATTAAAACTATCATACACAATGTTAATACTTTAACCATAAACCATGAATGGTATAAAAATATCACATCCACAGTCAAACATGTCAAAAAACCATAAATAAAATATGGAAGATTTGTATCATAATAAATCAACTTCCAACAAGTTTAAAATCCATCACAAGATATTGAGATAGATGAAATGAAAAATATTTGAAAGAAATACATCTTTCTATTTTGAAACCATTTAAGAGTCACTTAATTATAAAAGAAAACATTTATTTTGAATATATTCTCATAATCTTTCAAGGGAAGCTTTTATGATGTTATAAAGGCAAAAAACAGTTACACCCTCCGTATAAGTTAAAAAAACATTATTACCTTAATTTTGTCGAAAAGGTCATAAAGTAACTTGTTTAGAAAACAACAGAAAACTTATTTTAAATACATATAAGGTCAAATAAGGGTATAAATGACATTAACCAATAGTCTAGTAAATATTAAAAATGTTTTGAAATTCATTTTTAAGAAAACATGGTTGTGGATGATTAAGTGATCCCAGTAGATACTTACGTGAAAACAGCCTCAGTTAATAAAGAGATTGTGAAACTAACCCTTAAATTATACTTTTCCTTATTTGATGACATGTTAACCTCATGTATAATATTTAAAACATTGTTATTAAATTATAAAATAATCATATACATAAATATGATATCATATATGATCTTATAATATTTATTTTTTAATAATATTATAGTAGTATCATCGTTTCGGGTGTTAACTGATTCATTTTCCCTTATATGATTGGTTAAATAACTCATTTTGTTTATGGATAGGATGTATATTATTCATATAAATAATGATATTATGTTCATAAACATTATTAATAATCATAAAATGAAAATTATTCTTGAATGATTATGATGGGGAATGAATCTCATTGCATTCGGGGAGACGGTAATCCGTACGTACGCACGTATGGTGACTTTGTCATTAATAGGATGGATAGAATAATGAATATGGTTGTACCAAATCACAGTATATATAAGATAATAAAGTTATTATTTTATAATGGAAACAACAAAGAAATGGGAAGTGGAAGAAGAAAAGAACTTGAAAGAGGTGATGAAATATTTACCTCTTCTTCGGGTTCTTCCTTTAGATTTGATCAAAAGGGCTCCTTAGGTTGGATTTCTGACAAAAGGAAGGCCTATAGGATAAAGGGAGGAAATTTGGGAGGATATATGGGTAGGTTTTGGATGAGAAAAATGGTTTCAGAGGTGTGAAATTTAGAAAAGGGGAAGTACGCTTTTATAAGAGAGGTGAGGGTCATTTTAAGAAAAGCATGAAATATTATTTTATAATAAAATTATTTTCGATTTCTAATGGATCCAAAATAATTTATTTCAAGGATAAGGTGTAGATGGGTTGAAAACCTCTCAACTAATAGGTTTTAGATAGGTTTATGTTACCATATTAACCTTATCTTTTAGATTTAACTCTTAGTTAAATAGTCTGACATTTACCATGTCTCTTTGTATTTTTATATTATATGGTTAATAAACTTACCATAACAAGCCAAGGGAACCCCAAGTGGTTCATTATTAATATATATAACATTATCTATGTCCTTTTTCTGTACCTTGTATTTTTTTGAATGTTATATCAATTAATAATATAGTATTTGTTTTAAAAACTCAATTATGTAAATTTTGAAACTATTTAGTATTTTATTTTTTTGAAAGCCATCAAAACTTTATCACTTGAAATAAAATATATTTAACCAACCCTGACAAGTTATTTTAACCTATAAAATTATTTTAATGTATCAGAAGTCTCAATTTACATTTATTTGGATATTTATAATATCAATTATTTTAATATTTTATTAATAAGGTAATTATTACATCATCATTGTGTAATAAATAAATTAAATTATTTAATGGCTAAAAAATATAAATAAAATACAATTATGTTGGAAATAATTTTAGATTTCTAATGAATATTTATATTTGAATTTATATTGTGTGTAACCCTATATTAGAAATGGTTTAGTTATTAAACTTTGAATTTAACTCTTTTAACTCTTCTTTAAATAAAATAATAATAAAAATCCTAATATAATCTAAGTGGACCAAAGAGGATCATATTTTATTACTAAGGTTGTTTTTGGTCTAATTAAACTTATCCAATATAATTGGGACATGTGTTAGGGTAATTATAATATCATTTTACCCTTAATTACCCAATTTACTTTTAACCGTGGTAAATAAAAGTCAAAAGTTACTATTCACCAAAAATTATTTTCATCTTATTGAACCAAATTTTATTTAATTATGTCAATTGTGACTCTTTTATTTTTGAAATTCAACCCCCAGAAGCGGTAAAATTAAGTTTTATGCAAATTTGTAAATGCTACTAGAAGGTGGGTAAAAGATGGTAAAAAGTTCAATAAAATTTTCTATATCAAAACTTATTATAAAATAACTCCAATGAATTACATTTAACCTATATAGGTATTATTTATCTATTTTTACCTAAAATATATTTAAATAAAATAAATAATTATTTAAATAAAAAGCTTATTTTAACCAATTATGTAGTTTTTTCACTATTCATCAAAAATTGAAAGTTTTCAGAAAAATACCAAAAATTCACCCTAAGATAATTTTGTTATTACAAATTCAAAAATTAATTCCATTTAAAAAAAATAAATTTATAAAATTTCAAAATGTGGGTATTAGTATTCATAACGGCCAGTTTGATTTGTCGTGTTGTGTTAGAATCTCGAAGTTGCATAAAATGCTAGCTATTGCATTATTCAAAGGGAAACTTACTGTGGAAGCTTGGGGTGTTTCATTAATAATAATATATCATATAATTTCCTTTATTTTAACTTGATAATAAAATGAAAACAATGGTCATATGTACATACGACCTACAATCTCCTTGAACGATGTATTTTATTTTCTAACTTTGACTTTTATAAATCACCAAGAATAAATATATAATGAATATTTATATGATATTTATATAGTTTTTATCATTATGGAGATGATAAAATCATGATATATGTAAGATGACCAGGGATAACAAGTAAAAACATGAATGATAAACAAAGTGGTTATTACCTGAGACATAACATTAACATGGAATTGTTAACAAGAGAGTAATATAAAGTCACAAGTAAATCATATATGGTATTAAATATATGAATATTGTCATATGGTATATTTATAATAAACTTATATTTATTATACATGAGGTTTTAATGAGTGTGAAGGAAATTAAGACTTAAGGTAAAGGAATTTCATCTCACTTTTCATTTCTGTGGGATATATTCCATATTCACCACTTGATAATTTTTTGTGGTGTATATAATATCCAATGAAATTTTATAAAATTAATTTCTTTTATTTAATTAAATTAAAATATATAATTGATTTTATTCATTCATAGGGTTAATAATTCTAAAGTCACTTAAGCAGTAAGCAAATTTTGTCTGACTTTTATTTCTGTGAGCCACATGCCATATACACTTCTTGTTTTTTTGTGTTGTGTATATAATGTCCATGAATTTATTTTATGATACTTAATTATGAAAATTTATGGGTATTCATATATTCATTTTATAATCTCATTTTCATGTGTTTTATGGTTTAGAAGTTACGAAACCGATAAGGAATTTTTGTCTCAATTTTTCCTCTTTGAGACAAATGTTATGTTATTCACCTATATCCATTTACAAAGTGTATATACATTCCTTTGACGTAATTTATCATCAATATACATGTTTTTATGATATTATAAGTTTCATGAAATATTATTATCTATTTACATAGAAATATATGTTCCTTAAAAACATAGTTTTCTAAAAATATTTTAAAGATGTTTTAAATGATCTTTTAACCATTTTCACCAAAAGAGATTTAAACGATTTTTAAAATGGATTTTAAAAGATTAATTAATATGATTTCATGTTAATTTTCGAAGAATAATTTTTTATAAATATGTTATGATTTTAAAGATGATTGATTTCCAAAATTGAAAGGATATTATCCTAAAGAATTATTTCAATTGATATTTCAAAATTATTTTTCACCTAAGATAATGTTATTTTTATGTTTCTTATGATTTATTGGGAATTTTATTCAATGCTACCATTTTTATTCTTTGTAATACGGTTTTATTTTTATGATGGAATTATATTTACAAAACTCATTTCTTTTCTATGTGTTATATTATGATTAAATGATGTTTATGGTACCCATTTCATTCCATAGATTCTGATATGAGGAATGATTTATGTTCTTGTGGCACACATATGTATGGTTTTGATTATGTGATGGTGGGACCTATATCTCCCTTCAATCCATTGGGTAATGATAAATTATTTATGAGCTCAAAGGTTACATGGGAGGGAATATGAATCCCATAAAAAGAGGGACCATGAGAGGGAATCACAAGCCCAAAACAAGAGGGTACATGGGACGACATCCCAAGATCAAAGCAAGTACATTGGTGGTTATCCCAGGCCTAACATGTAACGAAGGTCTTGGAATGCATACTTAATTTAGGGTTTTTATATTCTCATATTCATTCCACAATTCCATGTCTTATTCCCATGTTATTATTTCACTGACTATGTTCTTTATTTCCTTATGATTCATTTCTTATGAACTACCAATAATTATTCCATGAGTCATGCATAAGATATTATAATATAGAGGGTATAATATTCAAATGTTATGATCATATTTTCATACCATATTTTTCTTGTTATTCTTATATATCTTCCTTGTTTACCCTTACTGAGAATTAGTGCTCACCACTTTCTTATGATTCCTTTACCCCAATTATAAAGAGAGTTTTTAATCTGGAGTACTAGAGGTAATGATCTTTGTGGGAAACATTGAAGATATTCCACCAGACTAGACCTTTGTATTGCAAATTTTCAAAGGCACTAAACTAATACAGTATTTGGGTGTGTGTTTATGTACTTTATGAAATGTTCTACAAAAATGATTTAATTTCAATATATGAAAATAAAAAGTCGTTATAGTTTGCTTAATAACTATTTTGGTTATAAATAGGATGATAATATAATGCAATTGACTTATTCTGTGAAAGCAGGATCCAAGGTCAATAAACTAATCAAGGAGAGATACATTCTACAGGTCCAATATCCTATGTGTATTACAAATAATTTCCCCATCAAAAATAATAATGAAAAAATAAGATCTTGTATTAACATTAGGGGATTGAATTATCACTATATAAAAAATTACTTCTCAATCTCTATCATGGAGATACTAATTGATAAAATATGTATATTTTAGGACCGTTTATTAATAGATAGTAATTTAAAGATAATCTAATTAGAAAAAAATCTAGAAACTCAATAAGTCATTTCCTTTATAGAACCACAATGGGTGTAATTCTACTAGTTGATTCCATTTAGTTTAAAAAATGCTATCACTACTTACCAATATTTGAAACACCATATTTTCGAGTCCTTTTGGAGAAAAATAGTGGAATGGTATATAAAAAATTAGGCAGGAAAGTCCTAATAGAATTATGACCATCTGGATGATCTTGAGGCATTGTTCTCTAAGCTTTAATCACATAATCTAAAGATAAATCCACTAAAATTCATATTTGGGGTCATATAATAGAAATTTATCTTTTTTTGGGTCTACCAAGAAGGTATCATAGTCGGTCAGGAAAAAATAGAGTAACAGCCAATAGTATTCCTCCTCAAATCCTTAAATAATTGAGAAGAATTAAAATGAATCTTGCCTATATCATGTAATTCATAAAAACACTCATAGAGAATACTTACCTTCAAGAAATTATTGAATAAAAGAGTAACATATTAGTTGGATAAATATTTCTAGATGGATTTT
Source organism: Viscum album (assembly GCA_963277665.1). Lineage (NCBI taxonomy): Eukaryota > Viridiplantae > Streptophyta > Magnoliopsida > Santalales > Viscaceae > Viscum > Viscum album. The sequence goes on from OY728123.1 coordinate 1,770,026,160, forward strand.
TATAGAATCAAACAATATCTTATAGACCCTCTTGTATTTATGTCACCCATTGAAGGAAATAAACTTATCCTCTATGGGGAGATAAGAGAGTGGTCTCTTGGTTTCCTCATTTCCTTGAAAAATGATATAGGAAAGTAGAATAGTTTTTATTATCTTATAAAGACTATATTGGAAACCAAGACTCGGTACACTGATATTAAAAATAATTTCTTCACATTGTTATTTATGATGAAGAAACTCTAACATTATCTATAACATCAAGAGTTTTACTTAATATCTCATATATATCTTCTAAAATATATCCTCAGTCTCCATATATTGACAAGATTACAAGAAATATTTTTCACATTCAATATAAATTATATTCCTTTTTTGTGTCTTATAATAAATTCAAAGGATAAGTGCTGGATGATTTCTTGGAAAAACACTCTACCCTAGAGGAATGTTTATTGGACATGAATCCCCTTGATAATGATGTTTTATGTTTCCATGAAGCTTCCCAAACATGGAATATGTACATTGATGGCACTTCTCAATGTTTGATAGTGATAAGGATCAAAGACCCAAAGGCCAACATGGTCAATCTAGTGATTTTTTTTCTATAGATAAATCAATCTTTCCTTGCTCCTTTATCCTCTTAGACTGGTGCACTAGAAATGAGACAGATTATACATCCTTAATTACAAGTTTAGAACTTGATATATGGATATTGATTACCTGATTGAACAATATAGGTGACTTAGAGTTAGAAATTTAAAAAATCAATAGAGGATATGTCTTCAAGAAAAAGGAATTAGTACCCAAACATGATTATTTATGGTAAATGATGTCATAGGTACCATCATATATAGTGATATCCAATATTTTATGCTCACAAATTATTTAGATGATGCATTGGATAATGTAGCTACTTCCCTGGTAGACCTAGATCAAGATGAGATGGTGATACATATTTCTCACCATATGGTGGTCTATCCATTCATTAATAATGATATAGATAACATCAATGAAACTGATGTTATCATAGGGAAAAGTGTGTCTTTATCACCAAAAACTATTATAATATTCAATTGGATGTATCCCAAAGTATAGTATCCTTAACATAGGTCACTTCCCTAGGATCAAGCTAAGAATAATTACATCCATCACTAGTAATAAATTATATCCTATTTGATTTTTCAAATTCTCAAATTTTCTTATAAAAGAGACTCCTCGTCAGTTGAATTAAAATAGGAGAGACCATCACTATCATGCAATATTTTCTATTCTTGTTCCTATAGTGGTAATCAAATAGATACAATACTCTTCCACTATATTCAAATAATTTGGTATTTATGGAAATTAATGAAGTAAGATTTTATGTAATTTTCCAAAGGTTCCACACATGTCAAATAGATACTAATTTCATTTATCAACACCTAGAGTTGTTTCATACTTCTAAATACTTCTGGATATTATCAATTTGAAGGATTTATATTATGATTTTATACACTCCAACCATTTTTATAATATTTAAGTTCATCCTTACTACAATCAATTTATTTTCTAAATGGGTTGAATTTATACCCCTAAAGAAGTTTGTGATGATCACTAGGATCAAATTTTTAATATCAACATCATCACTCGATTCATAGTCCCTTATAAAATCTTAATGGATAATTTCACCAATTTTTGTACCTATGATATAAATAATGTATATTTTGATTAAAAAATTATGTATAATTACTCATATATCTATAATGAAATGGTAAATAGACAGATCGTGGTGTTCAATAAGACTTTATCCAATATTCATTATGAAATGGTACAAAAGGACAAGAATTCTTGTCAAGACAAAATTCTTTATAATTTTTTGATTGATTCCTTTTATTTTAGGATATGTAGTGATGTTTGGACCACCTTTACTAGACTCAACCAAAAATATTCACCCACTTTCACACCCCCTAAATACTTTTTGGTGACCCCTTTACAGCCAGATTACAACAAGAGTATTCTAATTAATTTTTGAGCATTTTATTACCATATACCATGATTTATACCTTGATCTTTTTAATAAACAAAAATGTTTCATGGATACTATTAATTAGTATAGCAGATCTCTAATGACCCATTTTCTTGGTGAAAATAATTATACCACATACATGACCTACTTATAAACATCTAAAGCCATGTTTTTCCCTATGGAGAGGATCATCTAATCCCATGGGACTTATGTTTCATTAAAATGGAACCCTTTATTAAAATATGGTTAGTGTTTATCCTCAGTATACATGTTTGATAGTATGGTAATGAGATCATCATACAAACATGGTCAGTGTTTGTCCTTGACTATCCATTTCCATTCATTATGTATCGATTCAAATAAATTAATTTTTAATTTACATCATTATCATTCCTTGTTCCAAGATTTTGACATTACCTTAACTCTAAAACATTTTAATTAGTTTTTCACATTCCCAAATATTGGTTCAATAACTATAACATTAAACTTAAAAAATAAGGATCCATAGTAATCATCAAGTTAAAAACTCATAAATGGAATCCTAGGATAAAGTAGAGTCACTACTCACTAGGATTTTCCATTCACAAGTTAAAAAATATTCAAAGTGTTATAAAAGGAAAACGTCACAAATATTGTCAAGTGTAAAACCAAAAATGGAAAATCTAAGAAGAATCTAAGTTTTTAGTTACTAAGCCTCCCTTTCATGGATTAGGAAACAGTTATATCACTAAAGTAAAAAAGGTGAAAATTTATGGGGAGTAGCACTATACCTAAGAATAAATCAAGCTACACTCACAAAGTCCATATATGGAGGGAAAAAATAGATCATATATTCATTCCCCATAAATTTTGGTTTAGATGGTTTGTGTAAAGTGTATAACCATATATTTTTTGGATACTTGAACCTTTCTTTGTGCACTGACCCAACCTTAAAAAATCACCTACAAGATTTAGATTATTCTGGGTCACTTAATTTCTCATGAATAAATAGACTAACCTTAGATTATGGTAATGGTTCACATGATACATATATACCTCACCTATACCCATATAATATATCTAGTCCAAGAAGAAAAAAAACCTTTTCAATACTCTATATTAAAGATTAACCTTAGTCCAGGGTGGTGGAATTTTTGTTGTGTATCTAGCCAACATATACCCATTTATGATCACATTACATAAATACAATGGGTGTATTAAATTTTTTTCATCATCAAAAAATGTGTTTTGAAATTATAATTTACCAAATCCATTTCCAAATTATGTTTACATAGATTCAATTACTATGATATTAATAGTTATGGGTTTTCACATGTTATTAAGAATTGATATTCAAAAAAATGGAAATTGATTATAGTTTCAGGATAATAAATTTTACCATCCATTAAGGAAAAATAAAATGAAAGTGATGGACATCTATAGTTTAAATCGTCTTCTTGATTATTAACCAAATAGATGAGAATACAATAGCTGGTAATTACATTACATAGTGTATTATATTAATTCTAAAATTTAGATCATTGATCTCTTTGAGCTATCAATATCTTGATGATGGTTGGACAATCTCATAACTTTAGTCTTCTTATTAGAAAAAATATTTTCCACCCTTATAATGACATTATTTTCAACCTATTTATCCCCTTAAGTGGCACTTTAGTGTTCTTTCATCTTCTCCTCAACTCATCCAAATCTCAATAAATAGATATCACCAGGGCTATCTCCTCATCATCTTGTTTTTTCTGCTTAATCTATACCATTTTTTTTTTTGAGATTTCACTTGAAGTGACACATCCCAAAGTTCTATAGAACATGGTAAGATTTTAACCCATGAAAGGTCCAATTTAATATTACTCACTTTCTCTAATTCATTAAATATTTTCTTTACATTAGCATAGATGTCATGAAAGTCAAATCCACAATATACTAATGTGATAAACATGTAATAGGGATTGGGTATCTTTTTATGAAACTCTCCCAAAAAGGGTTTTATATATTAACTTCAATATTTCCACACAAGTTATATAATATTTTGTTGTTTCATAATTGACTTAGTATTTGAGTTGAATTCCATTAGGGAAATAGATATTTAATCATACACCAAGTCACCCAACATTAGTATTAAATTGATATTTTTAATTCTATTTAGTATCTATGATGGTTGGGATTTTATGGAGGCATCCTTATCTACCTATTAATCTACCTCTTATGGTGAAATAATTATGACTAACACTAAGAATATATATATATATATATATTATAGTAGTAAAAATTTATAGAAAAAAGGTGAATGATTTTAGGATTTACCTCCCTGATCATAGGCTACATCCTCTCCCACTATCATTTCCACAACTAGTGGAATAAAGGGAGTACCTTCCCTCACCATAACTGATTCTCTCCATACATTATCAATTATTTAATGGGATATTATTTCTCTTACAATAATTTGTTAATCATCTTTAATGATCAAGGAATCTTGCCCAGGAAAAATTCATTCCACACCTTCATTTTGTAATGAACTTGCCTAGTTCAACTAGCCATGTTACACAATTCGGCCTATTATAGGGCCTAAAATGTGATCCAGGTCACCATGAGCTATTGAAAATTTATTAAGGAATAAAACATGACCATTATTAATGATTTCACCCTCTAAATATAGTGAATCATATAATAAAATTAAACATGTAATCTTGCATCATATGTTTATACATTGAAAAAAACATTCTAAATAAAAATAAGTTCCATAGTAAAGATCCAATCAAACATATAATAATTTCTACAATCCAAAATAATCATCCAAATATATTCTTATGAGAAATTATAATATGAGTTACAAAAATAGTGAAGCAAAAAATAAATAAAAATAATGGGAAGGCCAAGATAGCTAATATATATACATCTCCAATAAAATCAAAATATCTAAAAACTACATACATTATATCATCTCAATACCCATGGTCACTATCCATTCATCAGATCACAAAAATAAGGAATAAAGAATCGAGTTATAGTATTGAAGGAATTTGATTCCTTGAATTTACCTTTATTAGATAAAATAAGGATCACGTACACTAGATGAGTGTATACAGGGTGTGAGAAATCAACTTGTAGGATACCACCATGAATCTATATAATCTATTTTATAAGGAAAAATGTTAATTATTTTTTAAAATATAATTAATTTTTACTTTATGATTTTATTTTTACATTAATAAGAGATAGAAATCATATTTATTTTTTTATTAAAAAACAATTCATTTGAAAATAAACTAGATAAAGGTATAGTGTAAAAAGTCTAATGAAAATATAAAAATAATTATTTCAAGAAAACCAATTAAGCAAGAAAATATTCTTTGAACATAAAAAATATGGGATTCTAAACTTTCTTTACAAAGGGGTATATTAGGACCACACTAATAGAAGACATGTCAACCTATAGTGAACATAATACAACTAGAACCTTACTTAAACTTGGTCTCATTGGGAAGCAACCCCCCCCATCCAAGAGATAGATCATGACTAAGGGATAGAGTAAAATCATAACCAATTTAGCACTCATCCCAATCACCTATAAAAATACCCAAGGTTCCCTTGTGTATCTAAATTAAATCATAATCTCATAGCATAACCATTAATATGAAATATCACCTATTATAGCAACCATAAAGGAGTGTACAACACAACAGTAATAACCACTCATATCAACTAATTATAAGATCAAATAACCATTTATAAGAAGTAAAAAAAATATAAAACCCTGAAAACTATTTTATAATAATAACTTATCATTTCAAAAATTATTTTATAAATCCATTTGATCCAAGAAAATTCTAAATAAAAATTTATCAAACACCTTTTGGGCATTGAAAATAGTCATTACAATATAACCCATAAAAATCATTCAAATCCACACTTCATGAAACCAAATTCAAAGGAATATAAATAGAAATTATAAACTAATCATAAAAAATTTCTGTATATCATAATATGATAAACAAATTTGAAAACCAAAAGTGCAAAAAAAGTTCTAAATTAGATAAATTTATATAGATACATCCACATTTTACAAAAACAAATCTTGTTTATTTCATTAAATAATAGTATATTAGAGAATGAAGAAACCCTCACAACTTAATAAATCAATAATCTCAATATTATTACAACCTTATTCTTAATCTCGGATACCATGATAAACTAGGGAAAGAGAATAAGAGGAATATAGATAAAGAAGAAGAAATTAGGGGGGAAAGAGAGACTACTTAGAAAAAATCATCTAAAATAAATAAATGAGATCCCCATGGGAGCTATAATATAGGAGGGACATGGCTAGGAGAATCTTATATAGGATTTTAGTGGGGGTAGGGTAGTTTAAAAAGAGATTAATTTATTATGTGTATTTTTAGAAAATTTATTTTTTGTGTTTCTAGGTTGATCACATGGTTTACAAGCATAGTTTAGTAAACCACAAACCAACGATGTGAAAACTTCTATAGTTTTTTTATAAAGAATAATGTTTTGGGAAACCATAATTTAAAAGTGAATATACCTCTAGAATTTCCTCTCCTACTACACATGATTGGGATACATGGTTATCACTAACCATGTTCTAATCATGAATCTTGCATTGTCCTATGATTTGTTTTTTGTATTTTTTACTTCTGAACATCAAAAAGATTAAAAAATAAAATAAAATAATAAAAATAAACATATAATTATAATATTGAGGGTGTCAAATGTTCAATTCTTAAAGAAGGCATAGAGTTTTTACTCATGAACTTTAATTATGGGTGATAGAAAATTCAAATCATGAGGGAATGAGAGCTAAATCCTATCATTTAAGGATTCGTCTATAAAATTACACAATACACACAGATAAAAAACAAAAAATATAATTTAACATGCAATGTTATAATTTTATGAATGAATCATTGGTTATTGAACATATGTTTCAATAATTTTTCATTTAATCACATAACTCCTAGAGATATGATGAATGATCTCCACCAGTTATCTTTAGGACCTATCTTATCCACTTTTCAAGTCATTATAGCCTTTAATGTTTTGAAGGACCTATTATGGGAGGATTATTAGGGTCATAAAAATAATATTTTGAATGTATTAAATAATTTACTCAATAATGTTTCTTCCAAATCACTCATTAGTTAAAAATAGCCATTTAATGTTATTTTTTTATTTTAACATCAGTTAAAAAGAGATATCTAGAGGCACTGGTCCCAAAATTCCTTTTTCTTTTACAATGATTCTTTAGATTTTAGGTAATCCTATATGAGATAAATTTAATAGATACATCATAAGTAATTTTACACATAAGGATAACTTACTAGTCTAAAAAATGACCTGAATTTTTTCCATCTCTGACCAACTCCTCAATAGGAAGTAACATTGGATTATTATGATAAATAACATAATTTCCTATCACTATTACTTTATTTGAATCTATAATATGATTTTGTACAAAATCAATTTATTATATAAAATTATTAATGCTTCAATATGAAAATAGGGATCCTCAAAATGAAATTCTTGGTATATAATCAAGTTTGAGTAAGGAGATGGAGAAGATGGATAGGTGGGATATGCATGTTGGGGTGTTATAGTCATATTTGTAAACATAATAAGTATAAAGTATCTAATAAACTAATATATTTATTGATCAAACTCTTAAATATCATCCTTCAAGGAATGTATTTTTTCTATTGTATTAAGACTCTCTCGATGTTGTACTAGAATGACTAAAAACATTTCTAATACTAACACCTACCTCATACCCTCTTACATGGACCATGTGTTTTTCTTACCTAAAATAGTTGTAAGAATATACTTCCTATCCCCAAGGATTAAGTAATAAAGCCTCAATTTCTCTATAAGGTCATCCTATAATGAAATATATAAATGTTATGTAAGTGTTATAATATTAACAAATATATAAATATAAGAAAAATAATAATTAAGTTATTAAAATCTTGTTAATTGTGTCTTTTGATTGATTAATAAGGAACTTCATTTTTTTATTCCCACCCTTTTCCATTTTTAATGGAAATATGGGGGATGGGTTAAACTAAAATGAACATATTCAGAGGCACTACTCGATTTAGCTCATAATTACTCAAACTTTTCAAAAATAATTCACCTCTATAGTATAGGATATTATCCATGTGACAAGGTATAAGGTTATACATTTTGTGACAAGATATCTTGGAGAGATATACTTTATGTCTTTTACACAAGAATATATGATTTTTTCTTTAAATAATTAATAAATAATTATCAAAAATTGATTTTTAGACAAAAATTTTCATACCATAAAGGATTCCTTCTACTAGATATCAATTTTCCCCATGTTTCTACATATAAATAATATTTTTTAAGTTAAGGATTGTCATTATTTTATTTAGGAAACTATAATAATAATTCAAATTTAATTTAAAATCCCCCACTCTGATTTATGAAAAATTCATTCACATCTTCTTAATCACTTTTTTATTGAGGATGTAAAATGTCATATGTAATCTAATAAATGAAATTATGGAAAAATAAAATATATATTATTAGAACCATTGTAAAAAAATAAACCGGTGATATATTTTAACATTATTCACACCCACAACTAATATCTCATCAATTGGTAAATGCTCATCTAATTAGGATATAATACACTAACCTTACCCCCAACCTATAATGTCCATGAGACTCCTAAATATATTCACATTTGGGACTACAAGGTTATTGATATCATAAAATTAAATTGGTATACTTTTATCCTATCTAAAATGAAATTAAAATTTTGGAAAATGTGTAATCTCATATCTACTAACTTTGGGTGTCGTCTTCACCAGTGAAAAATAACACTGAATTGAGATTACTTGTTGTGTTGAAAGTAATATAAGAAAAGATGTTTAATTTAATTAATTAATTTAATTAATTAATTTAATTATTAAATGTATATTCTAATGAATATATGTACACATAATTATGTTATTGTTACTCTTTATCAATTTTCATCAGTAAAATGGATGTATAATGAATTAATTGAATTCTATATATCTCTTTTTAATAGATATAAATAATTAAGAGCTATTTAACATTTGATTATTTATAATAGTAATAAAATTATGAATATTTTTTTATTTAATATAGTTGAAATGAAATGTGTACATTAAAATGATGAATAAAAAGATATAATAGTGGAAAAATGATATTAGGATTCCTAAATATAAAAATATTTACCTAAAACTGCGGAATATAAAAATTAATATAAAATTAAAATAATTTTATGTAATTTTGAATTTAGGTAAATTGGTTTTTTAAGGGTAGAATACCCCCATCCAATTTGATTCAAGATGTTTAGAATATGCCACATACAGATGAAGGTGTGATATATAGAACCTATGAATAGGTGGTTAACACATTCCATAGCTCATGTAAGGGTTGTTTCTTAGGATATAAAAGAGATAAAATTAACTAATAATACCATATTTAGGCTACCATTTTCAACTTATAGCATGATCCAATTAGAACTACCACAAGAAGGGAACATGATCTACCATAAATAACCATCCAACCATGTAGAGAAACCACAATACTACTATATGATCTACCAGATATTTCCAAGTGATTCTGCAACTAAAAGTGAAATATTCAACCTACCACAAGGACCCAATGAAAAATAAAGTTATTTCATAGTGACCTAGATCAATCATTCCATACTTGACCCCCACCAATAGACCATAATAATCAATACAGTCAACCATGCCCATTCAATTGACTACATGGAGTCTCTCGGCCTATAGTTCCATATGTGTTTCACCAATTAGAGAATCAGATGAAGATGAGTTCAATCAATTCACAAGAGAATAAAGTTGAATGGGTTCAATGGACAATAAAGACCAACCTATGAGACATATCTCTTGATAGGAAACCTAGAAGTGGATGTTCAAATACTTGTTGAAGATGTTGATTGAGTTGCAGATATGTAATCAGTTAACAAAGATAGAAATGGATAATTAGAGATGAATCAAGATGAAAAAAATATGATTTATAAATAATTATAGAATAGGGAAGCACAATATCAAGATTAAGGGGTCTTGGGGTGTTCACCAAATCTGGGTCACTATATTTGAACACACTGAGTGAAGAATAAAACAAAAATGAGCCTTAGATCATCTAAATTTTATCAAATCAAACTGAACCAAGCCTCAACCTACATTTTTATTGAAGATGAATCTAGATAAATATTTTTCCCAGTAGGTCAAAAGTGATTCCCAACTTCATATATTATAATATCAAAGTAGTAAACTCAATGATCATATGATTCCACCTTTGATTTTTAAGAAAAAACTATGAAGCATAAAGTTTCGATGGGAGAGTTCATATGGGATTCATGATCAAAGAAGATGATAGAGATGATGGAAAATTGTTTGGTTAAAAGAGGTAAACTAGGATTTAAAGGATGAATATGAAGTTCCTTTAATATCTATATTTTTCATGGTTTTTACCAGATATGATTCTAGGGCCTTGAACTCCTCAATGATACAACTTTTAGTTCTCTTAGAAGTACACTACACCTACTTGTAGAATTTCAAAACTGAGTTCTAATATAATGAAGGTTAGGATGAGTGAAGACCATACTGATAAATGGTTGAATAAAGTTACTATTTTGAATTTTGTAATGATATTTATTAATGAATTTTAAATATTTAATAGAAAGAAAATTATGGTTTTGTGTCAGTTTGATAATGGAAATAGAAGGTAAGTTGAATCTTGGTTAATAATCCAAGACCATAGTTACATTAGGGTAGAGGGAATATTTTGAAGTCCATATAAGGTTGTGTTTCATAAATCATGTTCCATGTAAAGGTAAAACCCACAATGAAAAGGTATAAATCCTTTAATGGTACATGTTTATGTGTTCATCTCAACCTCTGTAAAGGTTGATCATGCATTGTGTAATGGTCAGTGACACACTTCTCATGTTGTATTAGGGTCATCAATATATAAATATTACTTTGTTAATGTCCTATAAAAATATTACTAATGTTACATAAAGGTAATTAATTCACTACATAAAGATATCATTCAAGAAGAATAGGCTTCCTAGGGGTCATGTAGTTGCACTCATATTACGGTAAGAGGAATGTATATCAAGGTAGGCCTAATGATTTGGAACTATATAAGTTTACCATGAGGATTAAAACTAAATTTAAAAAATTATAGTATCTTGACCTAAAATAATATTGTCATTCATTTTTTATACCCAAATAAGAAAATAACACTCTTAAATAATCTACATGATGTTTATCCAAGAAATAAGGGAGAGGAGATCATGTGAGAGTTTCAATCTATAAATGGATGATTCCATATGCCATGAAAGCTCAACTACACCCTTGAGATATACACCTAGTGATAATTAGAGAATGATGATATGTGAAATGAATTGAGGAGATTCTTGATGGTAAAACGTGCAATGGAGAAGAAATATATTTTCAGACTCACTTTTAAGATTGAGATATTTAAAGAGAGTTCTTGATAATCTCAATTTAAATAATTATTATTCACTAAATGTGGGGTTGATACCATGAATGTTAAATCATCTAGAGATGCTCTATTTTATAGTTTTTAATTAAAATTTCTATTTTAATCTGATGATATAACACTTGGACATTAGTGCCTGATCCAAGGATGACTACATCGGATCCTTTTGTTGAATTAGTCTCTTTGATGATTAATATTTGTCACTTATTTATCAAGGTGTTTTTAATTGATTAATCAGAATATTTTTTTGAAATTTTCATTTAATTAATTCTTACCACACTCACTCAAATATGTACATTGGCCACTTGGATTCACTCAAAAACATGAGATAGTGAGTATAAAAGTAGTCTGAGGATGATGAGAGATATCTGAACACTAACCTAGGAAATATTAGGGGATACTAGATAATTTTACTCCCTTATTCAAGTAGAAACAACTAAATAAGGGTAATCAATGAGATATCATTTGATTATATAAATAGTAGGGAAACAACTTGAATAATGATTCAATTTGAGAGTGGGGGGAATTCCCTAATCTTAATACACTATTTGAAAAACTGAATTTAAAACCAAATAAACTCACTTAATATTTTCACACACATTAAAGCCGTAAAATATGAGAATAACACACCCATAATGCTCTCATATAAAGAGACAACTTGAGTCCCAATTATACTACATTTTTCTTGGATTCATAATTTGTTTTGATGGGGGACATCATATAAGAAACTCATCAAATGAACTATAATATACTGATAGGTTTATCCCTGATCCACAAAAAATCTACACACTAGAGTCCCTACATAGTGTAAATACGACCTATAAAATTTACCTTACCCTTGACTAAGTGACCGTAAGTAGGTAGAATCCACTCCCTACTCACTGTAAAAAATTATCCTTCAATTTCCAGAGAAGACTTACCAATATTCAAGGAACCAAAATAGAATTAAATGAAAATAAATAAACCATGAAAAGTAATGAAAAATATTAACATGATTTGGGTGATGTTTCCTACATGCATAAGATAAACACTATTGATTAATTTATTATAATCATAATATAAACTGGATTAAATAACAATATTACTATGGAAATGTAATCTACATAATATTTAACAGTATCCTTGTTCTATTCTTAAACTTTTATTATATATAATGATAACGTACTATGAACTTATATACTAAGTTATAAATAATCATCATATAATACCTTCTCCCCAAAAATCACATATCATTTAGCATGGCCACCTAATCTTGATAACTAACCTAGTGACACTTCAATTTTTTGAACTTCTATAACTCCATTACTTAATCATGACATCATAAAAATATGATAAATTTTGAGGAACCTTCTACTCAATGGTAAGGACCATTACCATAGTCTACATATCACATTAATTACCTTACACTGAATAATTTTCAGTAAACAAAATTATGAGCACTCAACATCTAATGAAATGAAACAAAATTAACCTCTCAAAAATATATCACTTTAAAACTTATTTTAGGGAACCTAAAAACTATCCATAATTTATAAAATTTTCTTCATTATTCACTTCAAATTTGTATTCTCCATTTTCTCCTTTTCACTTACCCAAGTTCCACTGAGTCATGATGTTGCCTTAGAATTTCTTGAGCTATTGCCTTGGTAAACATGTCCATATGATTTTGGATACTAAATATCTTCTATAGATCTAACACATTATCCTTTAGTAAATTTTTAGATGAAGGGAAACTTTAGGACAATGTGTTTTTTCTTTGAATGGAACACTGTATTCTTATACAAGTGGATTTCACTTTGGATATCATAGAAAAGAACTCCAACTTCTTGAATTATACCAAAATCATTTAGTAACTTCATTAGACAAATAATTTCATACAACACTTATATAGTAGATACATACTAATATTTCATTGTACTTAGGGTCAAAATAAATTATATCATTGAAATAAAACTTATCTTTCTTCTGTTTTAGGTAAAAAAAAATATTTTTTTCATTAAATAGTGTCATAATTTCTAGAAAAGTAAATAGAAAATATCCATACAATGGGTCATTCATCTCATAGCCAAAATTTATATCTTATTTTCCTTTCAAAGAACAAATGATATATTTTAAAGAATACCAATGTGCCTTTTTGGATTCTCTATGTATTAAATTACATATCACGTTATATGGGAAATGTTCAGTCATGTGAAACTCATTTAATATATAAAAATTTCAGCCATTGATGTATATGAAATTTTATCCATGTACTTAGCCTTATCTTTTATTTTGATTTATTATTCTTAGGTTAATTTAATGTGTTTATAAAAAGTTATTGAGACCAAAATTTATCTGATCATTCTAAATAACTGAATCTTCTTCTTGATATAGTCCTTCTAAGATAAAACCAAAGTTCTAACTTTCCTAAATCTCTCGATATTCATCCCCAAAATATTCTTAGACTACCCTTGATCCTTCATTTCAAATCTTTCTGTCAAGTCACATTTCATATTTTTTATTATTTCTCTATCTGGTCTAGCCAACAATAATTCATCCACATAAAAAATAAATATGATGAGTGTCCCATATTACCATTGATTCAATTAACAACAATGATTTACATTATGTTTCTTCATTCATTATTCTGACATAAATGAGTTGAATTTTTTATTCCATTAATATGGTTCTTGTTTCATACCATATAGAATATTCTTAAATTTAAACACCAAATAGTTGATTTTATCTTCCATGAAACCGATTGGTTTCTTCATATAAATTTCTTCCTCAAAATCAACTTGAAGAAACTCTATATTTACATCCATCTGTTTGAGGCACAAATATTATAATACTTCTATGCTTATAACCATTAAAATGGTAGTTTTTTAACTATCGATGATATATTTTCAAGAAATAAAAACCCTATTTTTATTAAAATACCTTTTCCACTTGTCAAGCCTTATATCTTTTCTTTCCATCAATTTCCTCATTCATCTATAAAACCTACTTATTATCTAGTACCTTTTTTAATTCTGTTAAGTTAGTCAGTTCCAAACTACTTCTGAACTTTAATGGATCCATCTATTTATCCATGACTAAGTTTCACTATTTGGAATCATTAAGTGTGGTTATCTCTTCCGAGATATCTAGAACTCATCTATTCATTAGTAAAATTATTTTAATATTAGAACCAAATCTAATAACTAAATTTATAACTTTGTTTTATCTCCTTAAATGAGTTTGCAATTTATTACTACTTAGCTCAAATATAACTTCTGATACCTAAAATTTCGATACTCTAACTTCCAGAACCAAAAATTTTGGTGCTCCTAGTTGATCATTTTCCACCCATGAGATTTTCGGAACATCTTTTCCTAGTCTCATCTAGAGACTTTGGTTGATTCCATATGATTAATCTAGATGTTTATCCCTTTAGGTATTATAAATCAAATTAACTTAGACATAAATATTTTTGTTATTAAGTACAAATTCTTCCTTTACCAAGTTCATGTCCTTATATAAAACCTCTTAATTAAATTGAACATATGAGATCCAAATGAATTGTCTCTTTTCTTAATCTCATTTCTGGTATTTGAATTTATAATCAACATACCCAATGAAAAACAATTGTACTTAGATTCAAGATTTTCCCTATTATTAGTTTTAATATACACATTTCCAAGATTAAAAAGTCTTTTATGTTCTGAACTTCCAAAAAATTTCCATACCCAAACCCATCCATAACTATTTTTTGACTACTAATGCTACAATACTATTGACTAGATATGCTATTTTTTTAAATATTACACTAAAATTATATTGGGAAATCCATAGTGAAATAACATATATTGAGCCATCTCTATAAATTTATATTTCATTTTTTCAACCACAATATTATATTATGCTGTTTTGAGAACCATTCCTCAAACATTTGTATAAACAAGTTCAAACTTCTTGTTCCTAGGATTCTATTCTTTTTATTTAAGGAAAAACTCTATTGTCTCCCTAAGAAAAATATTTCTCATCTTACAATGTTTGTGTGATAAGTATTTAATTTTCCTTTTTAGTAATACCATTCTTGTTCATCTCACTAACATGACTAGACCTATAATATCAAACATTTATATTTTCAAAACTTTCATCCAATGTAATTAAATTTGTGCTTATAGCCAAATACAACACTCCATCCCTTAATCCTTTTCAAAAAATCATAAAAACTCGAGAAACCTTCCATATTCATTTGAAAAAATTTGTCACATACCATACCTCATGTTGTTTTCTAACTAAAATTAGGTTCATCCCTATCCTTACAATGGTCTAAAATTCCTTAACTTCAAGACTCCCCCATTATTGATTTGGATATTCACATATCCTTTTCCAATGATATCCAGATATTCATCATCCACCAAATATACTTTTTCAAAACATCTAGATACATAATTTTTAATACATTTCAGTTATCCTGGTGAATGAAATGATTCACCTGAGTCAACTACCCCTGACTCTACCAAAAAGTTGAAACTTAATAAAAAATTTCCACATCCATCAATTTTTACAAAGGAATTTGATATTCTTGAGGTTAATTCTCTTCTAGATATTTCCTTTAGACAATTTTAGTCCTTATTTTATTTTTCTATTTTCCCAAATTTACAACATATAGGGCCTGGACCAGCCAATTTGACTCAAATCTTCTCCCATGAATCATCTTCAGGTTATTTCTTACTATATTACTTTTTTCATTATGGTTACTGTTCTCATCCATCAACATTGATATTAATTCCAAATAGTTAATGAACATACCAATATTCAAGTTCCTAATTGAGTATTATATCCCAACATCATTGAATAACAAATCTATCATCCCACTAGAATTATAGATGATAGTGACTATTATATCTGAACTCTCATGAATTGGTGATAGTAGTAGAACTACTCACACATAATTCGTGAACTTTACCATCACCAATTTTATATACCCTTATATCATATTTAAATCATTAACATGATTTACTATTAGTCTTCATTTTTATAACCTTTGGCAAAAAAACCCACAACATCCTGAACACTTTATTCAATGTTGTTGGTTTCTTATACATATCCTTCAGTTATTTCATCACTTCCATCATTGTGTTTATTTCAAGAATGTTAAATGAAATATTCATAACCAAATTCATACTCACAAAATCCAATTATTTCCTATCCATCTATTCCCATTCACACCTTTCTATATTCTCTAAACAAATACTTGTAAATTGATCATAAAGGTCCTTTTGAATATGATGATGCTCTATCTATATTCTACAGTATCCAAATTCCTTTCCATAAAATGTATCTACCTAGAAATTTATATCATATAATTCCATATATTCAAATTATATTATATATTACTATAATTGAGATATTATTAAGGGATAAAAAAACTTGAGTTTCTCTAAAAACCGTACTGTCTAATATCACTGTTTTGGGGTGGAGAGCCATTATAAACACTTGTACATGATTTTGACAAATCTATAAAATTAAGGATCATCATTCCCCCCCAAAATTTACACACTAAAGGATTTATGAAATGTAAATGATCCCTTTAGAAGTTCCCTTCCCCATGATTGAGTATACAAAAAGTAGGTAGACTTCACACCCCACTCACCACAAAAAGTCTTCCTATGATCACTTGAGCATACTTAAAAACATTAAACACATCATAAAATAATTTATCAGACATATATAAATAAATAAAACTAATATAATTAATTAAAATTATTCAGATTATATTTACAATATGCATTGGATAAACACTACTAAAAAATATATTATAATGTAAAGATATGAGAGATTAAAAAACACGATTATTAAGGAAAAGTAATCTACAAAAATTTTACTACTCTCCTTATTATCACCATATACATTTCATATATTTATCAATGAGTTACCAAAAAATTATATATTAAGTGCTAAAAGGCTACCCTGTAATACCTACACCCCTAATATCGTGGATAACTAAGCATGAACACATCAACTTGATCACCAACCTAGTGACCCTTTGGTTCTATTGAACTTCATAAAATTCATCACTTCATAATAACATTATCGAAAGATGTAGAATTTTGATGAACCTAATGGCCATTAGGAATAACCAATAGCACTTTCTTTATACTATATCAAGCACCTTCCACTAACCAATTTCTAATAAGTTAAATTCTGGTAACTTAATTTCTTATAAAAAGAAATATACATCAACTCCCAAAACTTATTACTCTAACACATAGATTTTTCATATTACTTAAGAACATATCTTAATTTTTATATAATTATAAGAATTTTCAAATATTAGTCTCCTCCCTTTCCTAATGTTGATCTCAAATACTTGTTTGGTGATTATGATTTGATTATATCTACAAAAAATCTCTTATCAAACAATTATCATGTTTTGCATTCATTTAATATGGAATTTTAATAAATATACTCCCACTAAAATTATTACCCATTTTAAATTAATTTTATCAATTAGAGATCCAATATCAATATTTTATTAATAAATTTTTTCACTTTAGTGTTCCTCTCACTAATTTGTTATTTAGGTATAAAATCATCCCAATATTATCATAAATGAATCTTAGATTGTTAAGTAAGAAACTATTTTACCAATTCATTATATTGATAATATCAATACTATTTCTATGGTATCATAAATTATAGGTTTTATTAGCTAAGTGTGACCCAAATATTACAGAGCTACTTGGTTATGAAACTCCTAGGTTTTTCTATTTCCACTATGACTTAAATATTAAAATCAATTAGAACCCAATATTATCATGAACTTACCAGATTGATGATCAAGGTCTTTACTAAAGTTTTATTTGGAAGGAATATGAGCCTTAATATTTTTAAATGTGGTTTAATCCCACTATTTTATCTCATGAATTCCCATATATATTCATGCATCTAACTATTTAGTTTATAACACTATTCCTTGAAACAAACCAACATGTTCAAACCATATTTATGTGTAACTATTTATATAATTTATAACTTGTGTAACTAACCCAAAAATAAAATCTAACTATATTAAAAAATTTAAAAATTCATATCGTGCATAACGTATATGAAAACCTTTCATTTAAAAGATAAGAATCAAAATAATTTAAAAATACTCACAAGAGTATGCCTAAAGAGATAATTATACAACCCTAAATTTTCTAGAAAAGGCATAAACCTCCAGACCGGTGAGAAGTTAGAACCAAAGTCCCTCTACCTATGGATACTTTACTCAAGATATATTTCTATTCCATAACTATTCTAACACTAAATATGTATAAAATATAATCAATCTCTTAATTCAAGTTAATAACATATGAACATAAAAACTTTAGGGTAGAAGAGAACTAAATCTTTTATCATGCCTATAATTTAACTTCTTTAATGCATAAATGAAAATTTATAAGTAGTTTAACACATTAAACTAAAGAATACATTATAATTCTAAATATAAAACTTTATATTTGTGAATAAATAAGGGGATTGATTAAATAAATGAATGTTTAACATATTTAATATGAGACAAAAAATTATGAACAATTGTAAAATGAATTCTAAACACTTTATAATCCTTTCAAGGATAAACTTTTACAATTTTAGTTTATCTAGTATAAATATTTCATATTATTATTTATGAGATGTTAATATTAACTCATTCCTATTTCATAATATGAGATAATTTATGAGCACTGTAATTATTAAATAATTAATATTTTATGTTTGAAGTAAAAAAATTATATAAATTAAATATATCAAAATGGAATTTATTTAAACTATTGATCAATCAATAACCAAAACACTATCTTGAATGGTTCAAATATTTTTTTTTAAATATAACCTCAATATAAACATTTTATTTTTCATTTATTAATAATTTAGAAATAAATATTAACTCTTATAATTTTCTTATTTTAATTTATAAATAATTCATAAATAATTAACTTTTTAAATACACTTTAAACCTTAATCTAATCTACCAAAAAAAAATTTGTTATGGTCTAAATCCCAACCTTAGATTTGGTGGGGTCGCACTGATGAATGGTTTTAAGAATTATAGAAAATATATAATTTTCAATAAAATTATATCCAAAATTTATTTCACCATGATGTAACTCATTCCTATTTTTTAATCTAAAAACTATATGATCCACAAACATTTTGGAAGCTATTTTGAGTTAGGGTCGTACCATGACAATGGAAATTTTAACTAGCCATTTCATTTGGACAGGGTATTTCAGGTTGGATATTTCTCCCATTTCTTATAAATAGTAATCTATTTTAGGTTGGACTTTATTTTTTCTAAATGACTAAATCTATTTCATGGTTAGATCCCATGGTGGATATTGAATATGGCATAAAAACCCTCAGACCATGGAGTAGAACATTGTAATATGATGCACTATTTTTCATGACATTCTATTGATGCCCAAAACATTAATTTTCCATAACCAGTCCATGTTCTATCAGTATCCTGAACCAAAATGTTTTTTTTGAGAAGCAACATGTTGTGGTATTTAATTAAATGAATAGAAATGGGAGTTTTGGATTCGGTTAAGGCATGAATCCTAAAAAAATTATTTTCTAGTTTTCATCACCCATTCAAAATTAAAAATAAACATTGATAGATTTGATTGATACCAAATATGGTTTTCATATTTATATATAATATCCTAGATATACTAGAATATCCATTTAAAACAATATTATGTATAGAATCTATCTATATTTTTATAATGAATAAAACAACGAATAATAATAATGATATACCTTACACTAATCAATCTAAAGTATTTATGTTGAAAAAAAGAATTTGATCAAGATATATAAGAATGTATTGAAACAGTACTTCCTATGTAGGTATCCATAGATAGTGGGAATCACCTAAATCTTGGCTAGGAACTCTCTTAGCACTACAATCTTCTTTATCCATGTTTAACTGTTATAGAGGAGAAAGAGTTAGAGAGAATTTAATTTGAGGAGTTTATTAAGAATGTAACCCTATAAAACCATCTAACATACATAAAAAGATAAAACCTATTTATAGAACTATCAAAGGACCCAACTTTGATATGAAATTTTTGGCCATATTTACAGAGTTCTTTAAAAAATGCTTGAAATGTTACAAATATTATGACATGTGGTTTAATATTCAAGATAATCATTTATTATTTAAACAATTATCAATACTTTGATGTTAAAACTCATATAATTTCCATCACATGATGATTCAACCAATAATAGAAGTTAAAATTTGATGATGGGGGTTGAAACAAGGTTTATTTAATATTATGATAATCCTCATGCATAGACACCTTGGCATAGCGCCTCACACTATGTCATGATGAACATAAGAATATACCCCAACGTTGTATAAAACTTCACATCATGGATTAAATTTTAGTGCATATATCCATAACAAGTACCAACATACATATAGTAAACTAAATAGGCTTATAACATAGTGGAATCATAAAACAATCTTAACCAGAATTAACATTCATGAGAATCCAAAAAGGGTCTCTCAAGTGTTTATTCCACATCAGAACATTTATTGGAATAATTTCTTAGTAGTGAATTTACCATTACATTAAACTACATGTAAGTGATTCTAATTGTATAAAATTAAACTACAATACATAATGGTCCAAATTGCATTACCTTACAAGGAAATTCATTTGTTTTATACACATGAACTTGAAAGGAAATACATTGGTCCATGATGCATGAAATTAAAAATAGCTTCATTAGTCATGACTAAATGACCATAAAATGTACTATATGTTCCCTTATATGTAATATTAAAAAGTAAAACATACCTTTTAAAATATTAGTAAACTACATGGTTTCGGATTCTACTCATGGAGATATGTTGGAATCCTTTTCCATGGACCAGATCTTAACTCCATAACACCTTCCCTCTACATGGATGGTGGTAAATTATAATACACCTATCTGTGTGGATTTAAACCATTGCATAAACAATAAATATAGAGGAATATGGGGAACCGCTCATATATAAAAATGTTGTTTCTCTCGTACATGTTCCTAATGAATGCATGATATCAATTAAACTATTTAAACATGAAGATAATCGGTGTTATTATTATAAATTAAATAATGGATATGTATTAAATATATAAGAGTCTTGAACTAGATAATAAAACCCTTTATGGGATGATTTAATCTCCCATCCTATTAATTTAAATGTGATATTATAAGAATAATTAACTAATTCTAATAACTGTATCCCTTTGTAATGTGGGCCCATGATAAAATAATAGAGGTTATAAATGTTCTGGAAATAATGACATAGTTATTAATTAAATCTAGTGAGAATGGTTACAATTTGTAAACAAACATGTATGGGCCCTAGACTGACTCTGAACTATTTCTCAATTATCTATAGAATTATTTTAAAAATATTAAAAACAAAAAATCTTAAAATCATCAATAATACCCATCATAATGTTTTCAAACCCAATATGATTCAGTAAACCCTATATTAAATCCATACCTAGTCTATGACCAGAGAACTTACAAACCAAGGTGAAATGAATATGTAATTAAGTATTGTTAATTAATACTTTTGTGAATGACACCAATGAAAAATAATTGTGAAGTGAAATAGAATCTTAAACATAATGAGATGAGGAATATTTTTCACTCAAAAAATTCACAAATATTAAATTAGGTGATTCTATATGGATGTGTCTAATAGTGATTCAAGGGTAGATCCTAGCACCAGCGGAGGCACCATCTATTTTTTATACCAAGAATTATATATATATATATATATATAATTATATATAATTATACATGCATGAATTCACACAAACACACATACACATTTTATGGGATTATGATTATATAATTGATCACAGACACCTACCCACCCACCCCAAACATAGAGTCATTTTGATGAGATACTGAAGGCTTCTGAAAAAATAATTTTAGAAAACAAAATCTAGACACATTTTAGTTGGGATTTATTTGGTGAAGAGGTATGGGTGATAAAGGATATTATTTCACATGTTGTGTTAGGTAAAATAGAAAAAATCTATAGAGGATGGTGAAATATGATTTAATGTTTTCATTTAGATGAAAAAAAGGTGAGGATCTAGAATTCATCTTTGAACTAGATTCTAGAAAGTGGAAGTAGAAGCTCTATTAGAGGCATATAGTCTAGAAGTTATGTTTCAAATGATGTGTATAGTTATAAATACAGAATATATTGAGTGTAATTTATGATATATAAGTATTTTCATCATTGTTTTTCAGAAAAGGATGTTATGTAAGTTTATTCAAATGTTATATATGAATATGTTTAATTATTCACCAAAGTTTAGTGGTATGGAGTTGATATTTGTAGGTATTTAGATGTTACCATTCTCAGTTAAGGATCTTCCACACATATAAGAAGTAGGTGTAACTTGGATGATCGATCGTACCCCACCATAAAAATAGGGTGGGATCATTGAATACATGGAATTATATGATTTTTTGATTAGTGATCTTATTCGATGATAATTCAAAGTGATTTTAATCTTTTGTAACTTCAAATAATGTAAAGTAAAACTATGTTCTCCTATAGATGGATGAATTAATGTTTGAACCACATAAATCCCCATATTCCCATTTCATTCATGTATCTATAATTCAATGTTCTCTTATGAGAGTTTTATTTATTAGAGTCATGTGTCTAGACTTAGTGTGGTTATTTAGGATGTTTTTTTTAACTTCTTATGTTTTGGAATATTAAATTCATGAGGTTCCTTCTAGTCAAGTAAGTTCCAATCATGTTCCACCTTTAAAGATTCTAAATGGTATATCTTCTTGTGACCATTATGGTGTTCATGCCTAAAAAGTGGTATCAAATCCAGGCTTTGGACTCATCATTGGACTATGGAATAATCACACTCTTTTCTCCATGGTATTTTGATTCAGTGGGAAATTACTGTTATAAAACAGTATGTTGTTGGAATATTTCAAGGTCTGAATGGAAAAGTTTATTGGGAAGGACTTTTGTTTCTAAAGGATAAAGATAGAAGACTATCAAGTTTATAAAGATATTAAAGTTTCATTTAGTGATGTAAAACCAAATAAAATATAGATACAAGATTCTGAAAAATTATATAGAAGGTCATTTGGGTTGATTTAGATGTATTTAATATGAAAACATTCCTTTAACATTTGGGAATTAAAGATCATACAAGAGTTAATGATAGATTTGTTGGACATGTAAGAGAATCAAAATGCTTGAAAAAGGTGTTAATGATATTGGGGTTTTTAAAAATGATTTTGTTGAAACGAATACCAATGTAATATCATGTGAATGACTTTTACATGATTCGGTGTCAGATCAAATGAGTTGAGTAATGTTTAAAGAATACATATGGGTACTATTATTTTAATCACTTCTTCTAGAATCATGGTACATTTTGGTAATAAATTTATGTAATTAATTAATTAAATTTTACTTGGTGTTTGATAATGTGAGATATATTATTGTGAATAAAGTACTCTAATGTAAATAAGTAAAAGAACCTATCAAAACAACACTATAATTATAAGATAGTGGATGTTGACCTCGTTAGGGTAAATATTAAGATATATATATACTAGACACAAACCTGTATTGTGAAATTATGGGAACTAAGGTAGTATTAAGAAGGACTATATGGATTTCAAGGAAAAAATTGTAAGGTTATATTTCATAAGTTAAAATTTCATTAATTTAGCTTATGGTAGTAGTAACTTATTGATGAGTTTCAATTTTCCATTATAATTTTTTATCATTGTTTTTGGGGATTCTATTAAATTGATATAGGAGAGGGGATTCATAGAAAATTATATATTTAGAATATTTATAAAGGATCACTTGGTATATAATTATGCTCTTGAAGTTGTGGGAAAGAGTGATGTCAATGTATAGTCGAATAATAGAATTTACCTTGACTTTAAGGAATTGTATCACATACAAGGTTTATAGTAAAATTTAATTTTTATAGGTCAATTGGATATGATAATATTATAAACTAGATACATGAATAAATAATACAAAATTACTTGAGGATATTTGGTTGTGGATAGAGGTGTAAAGTATTGGACCCTATAACTTTACAGAAAATCAGACAGATCAAGAATTTTTTGAATTACAATTTTTGAAAGTGTAGATTTGTGTTATTATTATCTTGGAAACCTCAATGATAAGAATACAAGAGTTCAAAAGAAAAATGTTATACTAAATCTCAATCATAACTAAATTGGAAGGAGTTATAATTACATAATTGAAAAGAATAGAAAAGTATCATTCAAGTTGAATAGAAGAATCTTAGATATCAATAGTTATAAATTTTTTAAATTTATGTTTGGGTTCTTGTAGTAGTCTTTCTCATGGTGGTTAATAGTAATTTGTTTATTTTATTGATAATTCAACAAGGAAAGTATGTTTTTACTTCCAAAAACTCAAATAATATTTCATTAGTGTTTTTTCAATAAAATTAGATAGTGGAAAGGGAAACTATACACAAGCTAAAATTATTAGTGTCCAATAATAGTGGTGAATATAATGGAAAAGATACTAGAAATATTTCTATATGAAGGTAATTAGGATGGAAAGTACTATACATGGGATACCAAAGTAGAATATTCTGGATAAGAAAATGAATTAAACATTAATTTAAATAGTGTGAAGCATGAGGATTCAGTCTAGAATGTCCAAGGATATTTTGGTAAAAGTGGTAAATCATGTACTGTTTGTTGTTAATAAAAGTCCTTCAAAACTAATGGGGAAGGATATTATATAGTACTAATTGTATGAAAAACCAGTGAGATTAACCTCAAAATTTTTAAAAATATAACATATGTCCATGCCAATGATAAAGATAAAAAAACTAAAATTTAAGTCAAAAAAATGTTTCTTTGTGGGGTATAGCGATGAAAACATTAGATTTTAGATTTGGGATGAGGGAAATTTTATTATATTTAGAATTTATAATGTTCTCTTGAATGATGAATCCCTATGGAAATACTGGAACTTGGATGTGAAGAATGTTGAAAACAAAGAATCAACATACTATATAGAAGTTGATTTGAATGGGAAGATATAAAGAATAAAAATTATATAAAATTTAGGGAGCACAATAAATATATATGTTAGTCTAAAAAAATATATACCTAAATTGTTTTTGATATCTAATTCTTGGATAAGAGTTATGAATGTCAAAACTCAAGAAGTTGTAGTATTGAAAGGACTAGAACCACAAACAAAATTATAAAGATCTACCAAGATTAGACGGACGGTACAAAAGTTCCAAAAAGATATAAACTTATTGTTTATAATATATGGTTTAGATCTGATAAGTTTGAAAGAAGTGTAAAATTTCAATGATTCTATAAATTGGAAGTCAGATATGAAAAATTATTTAGATTTATTACAAGAAAATGAAACCAGGGAACTAACCAGTCTACCACTGGGGAAGTAAACATTAGAAAATAATTTAGTGTTCCATTTAAAATAATTTTATGATAATAGGAAGTGGTGAAAGGATATTAACATAATGAATGAGTTAATTTCTCAGATAAAAATCACTGATATTTAAATAGACTACCATCTAGATAGTGTATAGTCTTATTTCATTTGATGAATTTCATCTAGAGAAGATGAATGTAAAAAAGTTCATTTCTGTATGGTTACTTGGAGAAAAATATCTAAAGGAATAAATTTTATGGTTTCAAAGATAATCAGATCAGGGAATCAGTGTGTAAGCTGGAGAGGAATATTTTTAGATAAAAATAACAAACATGAGATTAGAACTAGTGGTTTAATGATTTCATAAAAAAGAAACTTGAATCACAGTTTCTATCATCAGTAATTTTATGATGTATGTATAATCGTACTACTTTTTTATTAGATGATATTCTTTTATAAATTCTAGTCAATAAATGGAATTAGTGGATGAAGAATGTTTCTTTTGAAAGATTCCAAATGAAAGATCTTTGTGAATCTATGAAAATCATGGTAGTGAACTTTGAGATATATAGGAAATATGGCATTTTAGTGTTTTCTCAGAAGGAGTATATTTGGAAGATAATCAAATGAATCAAACTCTATGGATATAATCTTATCTCAAACCTATCATCCCAAGACATCTAATTATCCAAATGGAAAGTTCCAAAAAAGGAATATGAGGATAAGTATATAGTGAAATTTCAATTTCCAATAGAGGTAGGAATCTTGATATATGATATAATATATACAACTCTATATATTTCATTTTTAGTGTTATACATTAGTAATTTTATTTCAAATTAATGTAAATAACAATAAGAATATTTGAGTTGAATCATATAGTATCTAAAAGGTTTTGAATATAGAGATCTATGCTTTAGAATGGATGAATCATTATTGGGGTTTTTTATGATAACTTTAGAGGGGATACATCCACATAAAAGAGTACCACAAAATATGTTTTTACAATTTTAGGAATAACAGTTAGATTGATTTTAAGGTTATAGTAGGTTGTATCACTTTCCACAACATAAGTAGAATATACTGCCATAATAGAAGTATCTAGAGAATATATATGGTTGAGGTGCCTATTGGAGGATATTAAAAGGATTTAGGAATGTGGATTTTTATTCTATGATAGTTATAGTGCAATACTTTTGGATAAGAATCTATTTATTTATTCACAAATGAAACACATTAACTTAAAATATTATTTCATTTGAAAGATACTTAAAAATGGAGTGTTTTAGCTATAAAATATACCTAGAACAAAGAATCTAGTTGATATCCTCAATAATATTTTATTCCAATAAAGAATGAGGAAAAATTGTGCCTTGGATGGAATATTGTAATTAGAAGGTGGTGTGGATACTATTATTGTTATACAACATGGGGATTTGTTTTTTCCTAAGGGAGAAAGGGGTCCATGTTTTATATTAAAGCAGCATCCAGGTGAGATAATTTTAGGAAAAGTGATTTCTAATTTCACGTTCTAATCCTAAATAATAGAAGGATAATATATATAATTTATCTTTAAAATATTGGTTAAATAATGGTAGTATAACTCCTTTATAATCAATCCACTCAAAAGTTATATTTTGGATGAGTGTGTAGTTTTTCATTTAGAAGTTGTTGAAAAGAAGCTATGATACATAAGAATTTTCTGATGATGATATATATGGGGTTTGCTTGTGGTTTTTTAGAAAATGTTGTTATTTAAGGTTCTAAATATGGTTTTTATAAATAACTTACATTTTTTCTATAGGCCATGGATTAATAATGGATTACTATAGGTAATCAATAGTTTGATTACACAATGGAGGGACTTCTATAAATATCAAATGTTAGTGAAACCTATATAACTAGGTGGAACCCATTATAGAGTTGGGGTGGGATCACTATAAACATGAATTTATGAAATTATGTGATTAGTGATCTACATGGTTACTAATTCAATGTGATATTAATATCTTATTACTTATAATAAATAAAAGTGAAGGAGTGTTCTCTTATGAATGCATGAGTTAATTTTTGAATCATTTAAATCATAGTGTTTCCATTTCATGCATGTTTTTTTGATTTAAATGTTTTCTCAGGAGAGTTTAATAAATAAATATCACTTAAAAACTCATTGTGATGATATAGGTTGTTTGTTTAACTTCCTAAGATCCACACATTGAAGTTATGGGGTTCCTTTGGGTTAGGGAAGCTCCAGATCTTGTTCCACATCTAAAGTTATTAAGTGATTTATATTATGGGGATTGGTTTGGTTTACATCCCCAATAAAACCATTCTCAATATATTAAGTAAAAATATGTTGACAAATGAACCCTTTGTTAGTGTAATAATATTATTGTTGGGAAATGTAATACCTCTCAATGCATTTTTTATCTCTAAGGAATAAAATCTTTCCAATGTATTTTAGTGATAATAAAATATTTCTCAAAATAAAAAATAGGACCTTGTTAGGTTTATGGTAGTGGAATCCCAAATCCTCAAGTAAGAGAGAGGTTGTATAATCACTTGACCACATAATTTTATCTAATATATTTCGTTCTTAATGAATGTGTTTGTGTATTTAGTCATGAATTATTCTATATATATATATATATCCTCTATGCTATATTCACACACACACACACATATAAAAATATAAATTAAATTTTTATATATATTTATTTCTATTTATTCATATTCATATATATATATATATATTCAATTATAATTTTGTTTTTGTTATAATAAATATTTAAATTAAAAATTGTATTTTAATATTGATTACCCTATATATATACACATATTATTTATATATATACATTATTTATATACTTAAAAACTAAATATGTTTATATATGTATGTATATATTAACATATATTAAATTTGATTTATATATAAATATAAATTATATTCACATAAATAAATATATTAAAAATATAAATATATATAAAAATAAATTTTTGATTAAAAAATCAATAAAAACCATATCTCTATATTAATATATAATTTTTTCTTAGGGATGATAAATTTATATATTTTATTTAGAAAAATATATAGCTAAATTTTAAATATCTTTTATCTTGAAAAATTAAATTTCCTTTTTTATAAATTTATAATTATATTTTAAATTTAATTATTAAATTATACATTATATTCACACATATTTTTATGAAATATTTTTTAAAATTAAATAAAATTCATCTATAAATTAATATATAATTATATTTATATATATATCAAATTTAATAAATGAGAAATCTATCCTTTCTTAGCACTTACAAAATTTTCTGAGAAATGTTATCACCAGATTTTCATGATTCATATGTTTCATATTTTTATTAGTTTATATTTTATAACAAGAATAATAATATTTAATAAAGTTTAAAAAATATAATTTAATCAAAATTAAATTTTTTTATTAATACGTCTAAAAGAGTAATCATCGAAACCATCTCATACCCTTACTTTTCAACTTTTGGGTGTTGGAGGATTTGTGAGAAGGATGGAGGAAGGAATGTAGAGTTATATCTAGGATTTTAATTGTAGAAATGCATTTCGATATGATCTTATTTGTTGTTTCATGACTTTTTTATTTGAGAGTGGTGATTCAGTGTGAGTTTTTTTTATAAATTGGGGCATGAGTTGTTGGAGTTGTGTGTTTATATATTTAAAGGGGGTGTTTGGTTGCATTTTTAAGGGTGATGGTTATGGAATGAATACTTCTAAGTTCAACTTACTCAAGTTCGGTTGTGGAAAGGAATATTCTGACATGGATTGAATCGTCTTGGGTAATTTTAGTTTAATCTTCTATGAGTCTGGTCATACTGTGGTTGGTTTCAGTTATGGTGTAAATGTATATGGGTTATCCTTATGTAAGGTTAGTTCCCTTCTGATGTGAATTTATACACCGCATTAGGAGTTATAAGTGGCTGATTTTTTGAATTAAAATATCATTTTTTGTGACCTTGTTGTGCAATGGTTTGGTTTAGGGTTCATAAATATTAAGGTGAGAAGACCAAAGTTTATGATATGTTTTTTTAGGATTGAACATTACAACATGGATATCTTGGTTCGATCATGGCCTCATTAATGATTAGAGTTAGGTAGGTTTGACCATGATATTTTGTTAGAGGTAAGGGAAATCACAACATTATTTTTTGAGGTTAATTAGATATATCCTCATTGTGGCATGGCCATGACCCATCATGCCTTGATTCAGTAAATTCTAATTTCCATTATAAATTAAAAATCCCATTATAAATCTTACATATACCATCATTTTTCTGATCCTTAGGAGACTAGAGGTTCATCATTGGAGACCTTTGAGTGCCCATTAATTAGTTTTGGCCCCCAGCTTAAATAGAACTACCCATTAATAATCAACAACATTGTGGTTGATCCTCATCTATTGAGTGGTCTATGATTAGGGTTTTTTCATTATCCAACCCAACAATTATAAAGGTTTAGTTGAGATAGGGGATTTGATACTATTAGGATTCACAAACCACTAATCACACAATTTTAAAGCACTAAAACTTTCAACACATGGAACAAATCTCTAAGAACCCCTATACCGGAATAACCCCTCAACATCGATGTACCAAAACAAAAAAAGTGGATCCATGCACTAAATCACCTCACTAGTTTTACACTCTTTTCACACTCAAAAAGAATAATTCATGAAACAAATATCAAAGTGGAATAAAGAAAAGATAAGAGACAACAATGATTTATATGGTTTGAATGTTAATCTTACATCCATGAGAGAAAATTGTTTCTTTCTTTCATTTTATAGAAGTTATAAGATTACAATAAGAGTTACTCTTATTAAAATTTGTTATATTTTACATATTAAAATTGATAAACTCAATACATACATCACAGAAATGTACAATTGGTCCCACCCCACCATTATAATGCTGAGAGTCTTAGTGGGTTGTGTAGACACACCTGGGAGTGGGTGGATTAACTGGCTTTGAATTATTTGACTAAAAACCAATTCTTATTTGGATACTTAAAATCCCTTTGTTTTTAATCAATTTTAACCACTTAATATGTAAATGGATATCTTATATTTTAACGTATTATACACCTATATAAAAGTCATATACTGAAAGTAAAGTTGGAATAAGTATTTTTACAAGGTTCTACCTTAATATGGGAAACACACTCCTTGCTTTTCTTTGGATGTACACGTCATATATTCTCTACTAATAAAATTTTTATAAATTACCGTGGGTTGATATTGATTATCCTAAAATATGATTTTCTATATTAGAAAGGGAAGTGATCTCTATATTACACAAGTAAAGAGGTATTTTTATTGAATCCCATAATCTTCAAGAGGGAATCACACTAGTTGGTCTTCTTAGAACCTCATTATTCCCGTTGAAATAGATTAATAAGATATCTAGGGATGTATATACACCTTAAATATGGTTACACATCCTTATGATGAGTTTTTACTACCTTTAAGTCTTCAAGAACTACTCATGAAACTTATACTATGTTTTACTGCTTAGATTTTATATTGTTTTTTGAAACAACTTGATAAAATTATCAAAACATATCTCATGAATAAAACTCATAAAATATTACCTGAATATTTACACTAAAAACACATTCATAATATTATTTTTTTTATAAATAAACTAAAACCAGCGTCTACTACTTTCTCACTCTATAAATATCATCATCGATCTATTTCTTCCTCTTATTTTCTTCTTTTATAAACTATTTTGACATATCAATTTAATAGAGGATATTCTCATCCATTTATTATTCCCTTTCACTGATTTTTATTCACAATCCACTAGGATGTATCTCTTCATCACAGGGAGTTCACACCCTATTTTTCCTATCTACAACATGTGTCGAGTTCTCCTCCTCCTCCTTCCTCCAGAGATTTTACTTTCTCCCTCCTTCTCAAATCATCCTCTTCTTCTATATAAACATTAGTTATATTAGTTCTCACATTGGTTCCTGCTCTCTAACTTACAAAACATCATATTCTATTTTAAATTTCTTTTATAGATATATAGTTGTATAGGATGACACTTTATTTTTAGTTGGGACTTATCAAAATCCCATAAATATAAATAACTCAGAATATATATGCAATATAACCAATTTTATGTGCTTTATTTTTCTTCTTATTAGCAACTACCCATGAGGGTTTGACCCCCCATTTTCTCCTATATTTTTTTAAACTCTAATAATATTAAAAAATATATCCTTCATGTAAATATATTCTATTTTATTAACCTCTTTTGTCTCAAACAAAAATGTTGTATAGGGTTTTTTATAGCAGCTTGAGATTTTCCACTTCATCAAAATAAACTCATATAACAATTAGATTAGATATTTTTATTATGTATTGGAAGTCTCTAAAAATCAAACCATAATCTTTATATACCATTTTTAATATCAGATAACTTTTCAAGTTCCTCTTCTCAATTATTTCATGAATCACAACACATTTGTGATATTTTATCCACTAAAGTCCAGTTCAATCATCCTCATATTTTTTTTAATTTCCAAATTTATTGAAATATTTTATTTCAAACAATTTAAAAAATATATATGATGTTTATTTTTCCTCAATATTATTATAAGAAATATAGTGATCTTACTTTTTTTTGAGAAGAAAGAAGGATAATATTAATGATGTAGATCACCAGCCGTACATAACCAAAGCCATGAAGGGAAATTGTCCAGCCATAGTTGGTCAACATCGAAGGGGCCTGAGGCCACCAGCCGATAGGCTGAATTGTTTCCTTACCTTTTGGTAAATGAGAAGGTGCAACAAGATAAGCCTTGGCGCAGCGAGTGGATTCTCCGGATAATGAAGCAAAAGGATTGGAGTTCGTCGTCGTTGTGGTTAATGGCATTGATAACAGAGAGGTAGTCAGACTCAATGATAATATCATCCCATCCACGTTCCGCAGCGAGCGTTATGCCTACTAAGATGGAAGCGGCCTCAGCAACTGCAGGTTCCCAGGAGTCCTAATGGGATACAACTTTTGCTGCCACAGTCTGCCCCAGATGATTACGCGCCAGGATGCCGAGAGCAATAGGCCCATCCTTGTGGAGAGAAGCATCCACGTTAAGCTTAAGACTCCCTTCTGGTGGGGGGTCCAATGATGGGGGCTAGAGTGGGGAGCATCTGTCCCAACATGTCCTTTGCGGTCTTTCCATCCCTCAATCCATGAAGTTGCATGTTCAATCCAGAATTCATAAGGGTGATGAACGTGGTGGAAAACCAAGTCATTAAGCCAAACCCAAATGATCCATGCCAGGGTATAGCAGGAGCTGGCATCGATCGATGACAAAGAGGAACACCATCGCATCAGAAGATCTAGGAGATCAGAGACAAAATCCAGAGAAGCATTCGAAGTCGGGCCCCATTTTTTCCATATTTCTTTGGATTCCGGGAATTAAGTGATGGAGTGCCAGAAAGTTTCAGGAATATTCGGGCAGAAAGGAAAGGATTCATCATTGACCATGTGATGGTAAACAAGGAGGCTCATGGTAGGGAGGGTTCTCGTGCACACTTGCCACTAAAATTGGCGTATTTTTGGGGGACGTTGAGCTTCCAAAGCGCTTTCCATGGTCCATCATCACGGTCAAGAGAGTAATTTCTACAAGCCATTTTGAACATGAATCTCAAAAATAACATCAACATATATTATTTTCATTAGAATAATTATGATTTGAAAAATAAAATTTCAAACTTGAAAAGGTATCTCAATTATTCTTATTAATATTATCTTATTATCCTAGATTGATGATCGACTTCCCAAAATTATTTGTCTTGAATCACATTTAATTAATGATGTTCTAGTCCATGTAAATCACTCCTCGCATCATTCCAATGAATTTCCTTCTTCAAAAATTAAATTTGGAATTTCATTTTTTAGTACATGTAATTTTTTATTCTTCGGTGAGGGTTTATGCTTACACAAACCCACAAACGATCCTTATAAAGTTCATGTTTATGCAACATATATATATGATGTTTATGCAGAACCCAATTGATGTTTATAAAAACATGTTTTATACTTACAGAAAAGATTATTCTTATTATAATGTATTATTGATGTTTACATATACAATGAAGGATCTTTAGGCATATGATGTATATAAAAATTATGCTTACACACAACTCAATTTATCCTTATAATTATCCCTATAAATTCATAATCCTTATATATATAAAGATTCATGCTTACAAAACATATGGATAATGTTTATATTGAATAAGACCTTTTCCTTTTTCACTCAATGATACAAGATGATCGTTATATAATATTAGAAATTATTCTTATGTAGCTTTAAATGATCATCTTTGCGTAGAAAAAAATTCCAAACTTACCTATTTCTAACTTATAAACTCAGAATTCTGGATTTCTTCAAATTGATTCAGAATGAATTTAAATAAATTCCAATCTATTAATAACTCTATAATTCACCTTATAATATATTCCAATAATTTTGGTAAATATAAAACTAATTATAAAAACATTTTAGAAAATTCTAAAGTACTTTTCTTCAAATATAAATACTTAATTTTATGTATTTTCAAGAACATACAATACCTTTAATTTTGAGCTATAATGTCATTTATTTTAACCATCATCAAATAGATATATCTCACCAAATTGTGAATCAAAGCTTTTAGGTACCCTAAGGATGGTCTCTATAATACATTATCTATCTTCTCCACACCTTTTAAATTATTGAAACATTTTAAATACATCCTGTAAAGGTTTTATAATTCTCAAATTCAGCATTTAAAACTTTTTTAAACTTCTTCTAACTTCTTGTAACTATTGAAAATAGTGAATCAACCATTAAAAATTGTCTTTGGCATAAAAACCAGCTCACTAATTGTTAGATATTATGGATTACCATTGAATCTATCAAACTAAGTATTCAAGGGTATCCTTTTCTAGCCTCTTCCATTACACATAAGTGTAAGGGAAGCTGACATTCCTTTGTATAAATACATTGACATGTATTTTCTAATAAATCCTATAAATAATAAATTTAACTTCAAATCAAAATTAAGGAAAATTATTATCCTCCCTTATTAACATGTGTTAGCCCAACTAAGTTAAATACCCTTCGATGGGGGGTCAAGGTATAGTGGATAAAAAAAATTCCCCTTTGAATCTTGTTTCATAGTTAAACAGAACACTCTTCTCTCTATCTCTCTCACGTATCAATGTATGATCAGAAATGAAAACATGCACGAGACACAAAAATTTTACTTGGTTTACCCAAACCATTCTATGTCCACGTAGTATACAAAGGAAATGTGAATATATAAAAAATCCACTAAATCGCATTTTTTGTTACAAAGTTTGGAGAAAACTCTGTTCCCCTCTTAGTTTACAACCAAACATAATTTGAAATCCCATTTCTCTCTCAACTAAAGTGTTCTCATTGCTTCTATAGAAAAATCTTCCATTGATCACTTGAATCAATATTTTTTCCTCTCATTTTTTGCATCATTAAGTTCCACTTTAATCCACTAGATAAATACCAATTTACCATAGATATAATAGTAAATCCATTCTCAATACATTCGCAATGATTACTAATTTCATAAATCTCACACATCCTTCAAGAAATTGAAAAATTCTTCACATATACTTCTTTCACAAACCCCACAACTTTTGTGAAGCACCATACTTTCAAAAAGCTCACTTACCCTTCCAAAAATCTCAACACTTTTTTGAAGATAACTTATCCTTCACGAAGCTCAATACTATATCAATTATTAAAAAATTTAGTTACCTTAAATATACATTGAGAACTTCCTTTTTCACAAAAAAATTTACAACAAAAAAAATTCAAAAATTCAGAGCCTTTGTATTTTTATTGAGTATTTCACTCTCAAATGAGGGAAGTATGGGATTATTTATAGGCATTGGATCCATTTTAGGAAGCTTTCAACCTCACCACTAACTTATTGTGAATCTCTCATTTATTGTTCACAATGATCTATGTTTTCATGAATCATGAGGGAAATTTTTCCCATTCACGAAGATTCTCATAGTCGTAGAAATTTACCACCAACCCTTCATGTTCATCCCCCCTTCACAAACCTCCAAACCTTCAAAAATAATTGAGCCTTTACAAAGAACCAAACCTTCATGAAAAACACAAAATTTTATAAATCCATTCCTTTTATATATTTTTATGAGGAATTCATGTAAATCCAAATTTCTAATGGTTGATCCATCCTCAAAGTTTTGGACCCCAAAAATTTTTAAAACACTGGTAAATGATGCCACCTTGTATACACAATTTTTTATACCATATTTAGAGCATAAATTCCTTTTTTCTTAGATCATTTTAAACATAATTTGTCAAAAATATCTCTATTAAATCACAAATGACCATGGAAACCTTCTTTTTCAACGAAAACAATCAACCTAAAAACACTATAACATTACTAGGTGGTATTTTTCAAACATCATGGTAGAGTCATATCTTCTTATTATTATCTCAAAAGAAATTATTTTCTACTTTATGGTTCACCCATTTCCATGTTCTTCAATAATACCATGATAGAAGTTCAAGGTCACATTATTCATAGAAAATTTCCATCAACCAACCAAATCTAATTCTATTTTGGCTAATTGTATATAAAAAAACAAGAGTGGTTAATTTTAACAATAAATATTTCCATTTACTTTCTTCAATGGGATACTAACTCCAACTTTCACTCTCTATGGGTTGATCAAACCAATTATAAATTCATGAACCTACATTCACTTGAACACAAAAGTCAAAACAATCTTAGTGATTATTCCATTATTTGGTTAGATAATCACTCAATATTGATAAACATAAAAAATATAAGTTGAAATTCTGAAAGGGGAATGAAAATAAATCTCAACCTTTAAATTTTTTGGACTTTTTATTGATTTCCATATACTAAAAAAATTATAAAACAGATACTTTTAACCATTTTGAGAGATCACCCTTAAGGGATTCATTCCAAACAACATCACCTTGAATTGGTAGAATTTATTCATAGCAAAAAAGATAGGAGAAAATTTTGGATTTAAATAGAATCTTCAGTTGGAGTAGTATTTCTAAGATGGATATATCAACCTAGAAACACCCTTCCTTAATGATATAAAATTCATGGTCTTATTTATGATTTAAATTTTGTTTGTTTTGAAAATATATTCATGTTTAGGAAGCATGGTATTATTCTTGATTCCATTTTTTTTCTTAGGTGGAATGGGATTCTTGCCTTTATAAATAAAGAAGTTTCTTTCTTTATACCTTGAATTATAATTCTAGCCTTTTCGAGCTGAACTATCCATATTATATAACACTTCTTAGGAATATTCTTAGATTTTTTTTCTTGACACCTTTTCCACTATAGTATTCATAGTAGTGTGTTTCATAGTTTCTTTCCCTTATTATTTTAACAACTTCTCTTATTGTGGAAGGCATGTCATGTATTTAATATCCATGTGGCTTTCTATATAACACATTCCACTAATACCTCTAAAAAAATTCAAGATTATATTTTTAAGAAGCCTCTAAAACTATTTATTAAGAATGTATACCATAATGAAAATTCTTCCAACTATTTATTAAATTAAATATTTCTTTTTTTCATTATATATTTTTCCATTTTAATTTGAAATTCACGAAAAATATTGCAATGGTCCATAAAGTAGACTCCCTTTCTGCAATAGAATATATTTTCCCTATAGGTTTAACATCATTATAAATATTCTTTAATAAAATATTCATAGGATTTTATTCAGATATATTCTTTTGATTATATCCCAAGGTAGAATTATGTTTCTTCTACACCTACCTTTTTGGTAGTGGATTTTTATTCAAATCATAATTAGGGTTGTTTTGGGTTGGTACATACCAACACTATTCATAACTCTGGTCAACTTTTTTACCAAAACAATTCCTTATGATATTCATATATGTTTTTCATGGAATTACTATTCCTTCTCTATTAAATCTATTTCAATCCAGCAGGTGTCCCCATTATTTTAGATCTTCTTCCCCATTATTTAGGGATTAGTTGATTTTAATATACTAAAATATTGGGCTAGAAATCTATAGACTTATCTCTAAAAATCCAGCAACACCTACATCTACCAATTAATATCTTTATTCTGCATGTAGTTTAAATTTTTTATATTATCAAGATTGCATATCTCATTTTTTTGTTGAAACCTCAATCATTCAGGCTCTATTGGGGGTGGGGTATTTTTTGGACATTCTCAAATCCACACTTGACACATTAGTGTAATTATATTAATTATTACTACTCTATATTTATATATTTTTTTAATTTAAATCTTCATATGAAATAGAGATAGATTTTACATAAGCATATTTTTTTAGTTTTAGGATACCTTATTCCATGATTTTATTAAAGGTCAATCATGATATATTTCAAAATTCTCTTACCACCATTTTGAGTCTTCTTGGAGATAAGGCTATAATAATAAACTCAAATGGAATCAACTCTTCTTCCAATAAATTGTGAATATTCTATATGGGTACTTCCAAATATTTTATCTTGACATATATCTCTTGACATTTTTTTTGGGAATTTATTTTTGGTCTTAAAGTGACTTTAACCACTCGTTATAAGATTTATTCATCTTATTTAACTAATGCTTATGATTTTTATTTTTTAACTTGTAAATAAAAATCTGTCTACTTTATCCTATTTTACTTTACTTCCAAATAATCCTCCATTATATACAAAATGACTTGATGAAAATTTTATAATGCATGGAACAGATAGAATATTTTTTAAACATTATTTTCCCACATAAATATCTTATAATGTATTTATCAACCTTTAGAATCATTTCCTTATAAATTGTGGGAGTTTCTTATTTGGATTTCACAGTATTTATCTAAGTGTTAAAACATCAAACTTTATTTTCTAATACAACATGTATAACATTAACTTCTTCTGCTAAAAATTATTTTTTTCAACCATTCTCATGATATACTCAAATATATATGTGAAAATTTTAAGTGGAATCTTCTTTAAATGATCTTTAATTTCAGAATAAAATTCACTAAGTGACTCATCAAAAAAAATTATTTATTACTGGAGGCACTTATTTTATAATAGTAATAATAATCAATAGATATATCAAGATGTTTAACACTATTAATACCTTAATTTAGTGGTTGATACTATTTTTTATTTAGTATTTTCTATATTTTTTTACTCTATTTTTATTTCTATTTTGTAGAAACTTAGTAGAAACATCTAAATTAGTCCGGATAGGAATTTAAATTGAATCTTCCATCTGATGGTATTTTTTTTTCAAATATATACTTCATTTTATATTGTAAAAAAATTGGGAAACCAAAATAAGATCCAATCAGAGGAAACCAAGGATCTAATACCAATTGATAGTCCTAGTGGATTTTAAAGATAGATCATAGTGGAGGGAGGGTGAATATGGTGTTCTCAAATTCATTTACCAAAAATTAATTCTTCTTTTGTTAGTTAATCCCATTTTGGTTTTGAACCAATGTCACCTATTAGTATTTAAATGGATATATTGTAGTTTAACCTGAACTATAACTATATGAAATATAGATACCAAAAGTAAATTCTAAATATGTATTTTTACAAGTTTTGTCCCCAATATGTGAAACCTTCTCTTTAATGTACTTAGGATATCATATTCACATATTCTCCACTAATATTATTTTTATCAATTTTAGTGGGTTATCTAGATATTATCCCAAAACCTATCTTTCCATATTATAAATAAAAGTATCAATATATAACACATGTGAAATTTCTTCGCTATATTACACAAGTAAAGGGATATTTATACAACATCCCAAAGTCTTCAAACTGGAATCACACTGCCTAGTTGTCTCACCACTTTCCTTTACACTTTAAAGTAGATCAAAAATCTTTCTAGGGATGTATCTACACACTTAAAACCAATCCAATTTTTCAAGTACATTATTTTACTACCTTTATTTTTTCAATAACTACTCATGTAACTTTTCTTTGATTTTACTACCCAGCTTCTTGATTCTCTATAAAAACTATTTATTAAATTTCTCAATATAGATATTAATAATACAACCCCGAGAATATTATCTATAAATTGACACTAAAAAATCATTCAAAATCTTCATGGGGATATAAAACACTAAATATTAGGTCTACTCCTTTCTCATTTAATATAGATCCTTATTAAACTATTTTTCTCCCTTATTTTTTTATTTCTCAAGCTTCTTTAATGAACCGATTCTATAGAAGAAGTTTTTGAATTCTTTTTCTTATTCCATTTTTCTTAATATTCTCTAAAAATTATTAGGTTGTATCTCTTCATCATAGAATCGAAACACTCTTTTCCTCTTTTAAACAACATTCAATGGTTTCTATTTCTTCTTCATCGTTGAGAGATTGTAGTTTCTCTCATCTTATTATATCTTATTTTTCTACAAGAAATTTAATTCAATCAATTCTCACACATGTACCACCTATCAAACTTAAAACACTTCATATTATATTTTATTTTTATTCTATCTATACAAACCTATAAATGTGGACATTGGATTTTTTGTGGGGGCTTCTAAAATTACCATAAATATAAATAACCCAAAATATGCATACAATAAAATAGATTTCTTGCAAAACATTATTAATCTTCTCAATAACCACTTATGCAAGATTATCCCCATGTTCTCCTCTATGTATTTTAAAATCAAAAAATATTTTATAAAAATAAAATTATTTAAATCCATTCACTTTTCAACATCTATTTTTTATCAGCTAGAAATTCCTTCTAGGTATTTTTCACAATAACTTGAGATTTTATTATTCCTAAAAATTAACTTATAGAACTAGTTGGGTGGATATTTCACTTATTTTTGAGAATACCATAAACTTTATAACATAATATACTACTTCAATTATGAATGTCACAGAACTTTTCTATTTCCAATTCTGTTTCGCACGGATTTCGGGGATGACCTCCTGGACGGGAGAGTCAAACATTCTGATCGGTTTCTAGCGGGTTTGTTCATAGAACTGGAAACATCCAATGATTACACATCCGTTTGGACCTACTTTCCAAAGGTAGGCACTTATTAGTTTGTGGACTAATGAGTCTTAGGAATTTGCATTGGTCGAGAGGATGGGAGGTCGGACTCATCACACCTTTTTGAGGGGAATTATTGTCTACTCCGGGACTCTCTTTATAGATTTAAGTTATGTTCGTGAATCCTTATTACATTACCAAGTATAAAATGAGCTTTCCTTTAGTTTTAACAATCAATGATTAAATATGCAAGAAATTTAGAGAATCTTTTATATGTATTCGAGGTTCTTCATCAATAGAGAATCATCTATATCTGTTTAGAGATTCTTGGTCAATGGTATCCTTCAAAACATTTATATAAAAGTCTCTTTGGTCATTATGATGACCAGTCCGGTTTTAAAGCCACTCAGTGGAGCACTTGAAGTTTATCGTCATTCAGAAGGACAGGGATTATTTCAAAGTTGGGATCGAACCCATAAATGGGCTACCTACGTATCCTTTGTTTTGGAAAAGGAATCAGAACACACGTAGTTCGAGTAATGGAGTACGATGTTTATGATTGATGGATCAAAGAAGAATGTCATAATTACTTTTACACTCTAATCTCACGTGAGTCATGCTCGGTGTGAGAAACAAGAGGTATTGGTAAAAATTAGACAATTGTGCCATGAAAGATGCAATCATAAGAAATTGTTTGGGGCTTATGTATGTATGACTGCCCAAAATAGATGAAGGTTTAGGATGTAATTTTAGGGGGAAAATCCAGGAACAGGGTCCATAAAGGTATATGTGCTTTATGAAGATTTTAATACTCTAACTTGGGACTTATTCCTGAAAAGGAAACCCAAATTAGGAGAGGATTGATAATTGGGTTTTAACCCTGAGAAGTAACCCCATATCAAATGTAATTTAGGACTGGTTAAGAGAAATTAAGGGGCTTGGGGTTCACTCCTGAAGAGGATGCCCAATATTATGACTGGGACTTACTCCTAAAAAGGAGGCCCAGGTTAGGGCACTTGGGGCTTACTCCTGAAAAGGAAGCCCAAGTTAGGGGACTTGGGGCTTACTCCTGAAAAGGAAGCCCAAGATTATTACTGAGTTTTATTCCTGAAAAGGAGACCCAGGTTAGGGATTAAGGTTTGGGGCTTACTCCTAAGGAGGATTCCCATGTTTGGGAACTTTAAGAATTTGGGGCTTACTCCTGAGAAAGATGCACAGATTAAAGGATTTATAACTGGGGATTATTCCTGAAAAGGAGACCCAGGTTAAGGATTCTATCATCTTAAAGGATGAGGTTGAATGAAAGAACTCTCAATCTTTGGTGACATAAAGATGTATAAATCACTAGGTTTTGAGAGATATTCCACCAAATTCCTTTCAGATAAGGAAGTAAAATCAATAAATCATGCCATAAATGTCTTTGAAGAGTATCTTGAAGACTGAATCTTGAATAGGAAAGGTGAGATGGCTTAAGAGGGGTAAAATGGGCAAGATGGGCACCGAAAAAGGTAGGGGCGCGCAAGTCTTGAAAGGCGCGCAAGTCTTGCGTGGGCACGCAAGTATTGGTCGCGCAGGTATACCTTGCGCGACACATGGTGTACTTGCGCGATTTTCAATCGGAATTGAAATACTTGAGCGACTCCTTTTTAAACCCTTTAGAATCCCCTTGAGGTTCTTCCAGAAAAGGGACGCGCAAATTCTATTGAAGGAATAAGGCGGCGCGCAAGTATGACCAGTTTCCTTAAGGGATGGCCATTCAGGCGCGCAAGTGTTGATGAGTTTCAACACTTATTCCTTCCTCCCTCTCTTTATATCTTCCGTTCTAGGTAATAAATTACCTTAGAAGTGTTTCGGAAGCTTTGAGAAGAGACTTGGGCGTCGGGAGATTCAATCCGAGTTTCTGGAAAAAGATCCTCCTTCAAATGGGGGGGCCCACAGGGTCTATTTATAGGCAGGAGAAGACCCCAGACGGTTACTGGGCGGTTACCACTTAGGTCGCGCAAGTCACTTGCGCGGCCAAGGTCGTCGCGCAAGTGTACTTGCGCGCCAGTGAGATAACTTGTGCGGTGCAGTTACTGTTGATCCTTTGTTCATTCCTTTGTCGATTTTTCATATTTTATTCAAAGGTTGAATCACTTTGAGCTCAGATATTCCCTTTTCCGATCTTTAGATTCTGTGACGAAAGGAGCGTCAACAAAAGTCCCCCTCAGAGTTGGATCCGGAGAGAAATGAGGATTTGACTCTGAGGAAATCGAATCCATCCAAAGGAAAAAGGGGGGCGCGCAAGTCTTCAGTGCACAGAGGGCGGCGCGCAAGTTTGCGTCACGCAGGCCTTAAGCGCTCTGGGTACGGCGCGCAGATAGGTCTCCTGGCCTATAAATACATGGCCTCACCTCCGTACAAGCATCTGGATTTCCGGACTTCATACCTTTGAGCTCTCGCCGCGCTGGTCACTTTGACCGCGCAGGTTGCTCTGTTTTCTAGTGTTTTACTTGATGTCACGCTACTGTAAAGGTATTTGTATTTGCGCGGTTTATACTTGTGCATCAAAAACTAGTGCGGCACACGAATACTTGCGTGCCATGTTTTAGACTTGCGCGACTAAAATGCCTTAGCCATTTTTCCAAATTTCTTCACAAATTTTATGAAAAATAAACCCATTTAAGAGTTAGTTTATTCATCTTTCGTGCAGATTCAGTGGTTCCTAAGGGAATTGGAACGGCTGATGAACTGGATAGAAAGCGGATTGATGACATGATGAACATCATTGGCCATGATTACAATGATATCTGCAACAGCACTCTCCCAGATTTGGCTAAGTACTTGAAGAAATATCATCCTAATTTTCCACAGAGCATCCATCTGCCTCTGTGTGGTCATGGTCATCTGCAAGGATTCAATGTTCCAAATGCAAACAATTATACACCTGAGATGCAGTTGCACTGCTACTCTTCTATTTTGGTTATGCTGTCATTAAAAACAACAATGGTGTGAACTATCAAGTTCTTCCTCTATGCCATTTCCTTGCAGATATGAAAATGGCAAACCCATGGGCTGAAATGTTTTCCACTGCCAGTTGGTGGAGAGAAGACAAACATGGAATTAGAGAAATATCTGAAAAGAGTACTCTCTCCAAATGGCTCTTTACTTCCAATGCTCCATTCTCAAATCCATGTATCCATCTTCCAAGTCTCTTGGACAGAAACAGAGTCACTGTTTGATCAGCAGAAAATTTTCTCAAACCGCACTCAAGAACATCCTTTTACAATTGTTCCAAGAAGAGATAGTATCACTACATCTCTTATTGTATCCAGTTGAATGAATGAATTCCAGGTGGTTGCTGATGAAGCTCGGGATGCCGTAAATCAAATGAAGTGTTATGTTGAAAGCCTCTTGTAATTCTTGAAAAAGAGAAGAGGCCCCAGTCTGTGTATGTCCTTCTAACTCTTGTGTATCAATGAAAAATACTTTCACTTCAATCATTTGTACCTGCATTCTTTCACTACCTGCTTCAAATTTACTTAAGCCA
The DNA here is from genome assembly GCA_963277665.1 of Viscum album. NCBI lineage: Eukaryota > Viridiplantae > Streptophyta > Magnoliopsida > Santalales > Viscaceae > Viscum > Viscum album. Next base: position 1,770,070,848 of record OY728123.1, read on the forward strand.
ATGGTCTTAGTTAGCATAGTTTGATTTTTACTAGGATTATTACAAATAACCCTACAAACTTTGAATCTTTTAATTGCTCAATATTACCTAAATCATACAAAAACGTATGTTTAGTGAGCTAGAACATGACTTTTATTCAGAGTTTCTTTGTCTTTTGTGGGCAGTTTAAAGTCATGCATGCCGAACATAAAGGCGCTAATGTTTAAGTTCGAAATAGATTTGACAAAAATGGATTAAAATTGATTCAATTCCTTGACAATTTATCTGAAAACATATTACCATACTCAAGTATGAGGGAAAAAATGTAAACTATGACTTAAGAATATTTGAATCTGAGGAATGATATGAAAAAGAGCTAAAAGGCATTTAGAAGAAGTAGTTTCCAAGAATGAAGTTACTATTATTTAACAAAACCCGTTAGGGGGTTGAAATATGCAGGGCAACCTAAGGGCATTGGCTGCATGGTTAAATAAATAGCATCTTTCGGCTGAAAAGTCTGTTATGTGGACTGTTTATGCAAGGCCACCTATGGGCACGTGTTGCATAGTCAGGCAAAAGAACTCCCAGAAATTTACTTTCCTAGTGCTAAAATCCAGTGAAAGTTTATGGAGATTCAAATTTTCTAAAGTATAGAGTTTTTTGTATGGAAAGAGGTACTTGAATATGGAGAAGATATTTCCGAACAAGAATATCGAAGAACTGGATGAATATCACTCATAAGAAGGTCTGACCCAAACGTAGGGAAGAAGAATAAACCATAGACTTGAATACTTTCAGATCATGAAAAAAGATATGGGACAAATATGTTAAGGATGGCTATTTTTTTGCGGATCCCTACATACTGTCCTTTAAGACAGATAAGGACAAAAGAGGCATTCTTCCCAAGAATGAAGTTACTATTATTTAACAAAACCCGTTAGGGGGTTGAAATATGCAGGGCCACCTAAGGGCATTGGCTGCATGGTCAAATAAATAGTATCTTTCGGCTGACAAATCTGTTATGTGGACTGTTTATGCAAGGCCACCTATGGGCACGTACTGCATAGTCAGGCAAAAGAATTCTCAGAAGTTTGACATTTTTGTGATTAGAAGTCATGAAAAAGGGTTATGAAGATCTGAAAATATTTAAGGTTAGGATTATAACACATAAAGATGGGTATTGTCCAATGTATATAGAGATACATAGGTCAATGAAAACCATAATCATGTTGTGGCTGGGTCCTGAATTGAAACTTGGACTTCACTACGTATCTCATAAGAATGAGAATCAAGCCATACGTAGTTCTTGAAATGCAGTTTAATGTCGTGCAGGAAGAAAGTATGATAAATCTTAGTTTAGGGTCATAGAATTCGGACTATAAGAATGAATACACAGTGTGTGTTTTCATGAGTATTTTTCAGCCAAGGGACTGAAAGTGAAATTTGGGGTTAGGCCCAAAAGACTTGGGGCTGGATTCGAGGGATACTCGAACGTTCCTACGTATCCCATAAGGATGGGAATCAAGCCCACGTAGTTCTATAAATTCCCTTTGTACAAATTTGGTTCGTACATGTGAAGGGTGAAAGGGGACTTTAGTGCAATGATGGTTTAACCTGAGATAAAAAAATTAGGCATTACCATGTATGCACGTAGTCTTTTTGAAATGAAACATGATTGAAAAAAAAATCAATGTCAATAATAGTTCTCTCTCAAGTGAGGAAATCAAAGAATATTGTTGTGTATTGTCGTACCGGACAAAAGTGTTGTATAGTTTAACGTCGTATAACAAGGACGAAAGTGAATCAATGTAAAAATATTGATTCTAGGGGCGGTTTCACAAATCAACATCATATGATATGGTGGTGAACCGATGTGAAGAGATTGTTTTTGGGCTTGAACCCTGGGAGGCTGCCTACATACCCAGCCTGGAGGGAAAGGATCAAAGTCCGTGTAATTCAATTAAAGAATGAATTAATGATCAAGTTGTTCTTGGGGACAATGATCTAATTAAAATGTTGTTGGGACTTACACATGGTTAGTGGCCCAAAGGTAGTGTTATGGTTTATGTTCGCTCTAAGCTCACGTGAGTCATACTCGGTGTGAGAAACAAGAGGTAACAATAACCTTAACGATGCACAGTTTAATGTCATGTAAGACATATAAAGGGACTATGTAGTTTAAAGTCTTGCAGTTAGGACTATTGGTGCTGCACAGTTTAGTGTCATGTAGCAGGGACAAAATACAGTTTAATGTCATGTAGGACATATCAAGGATTTTCTGTACAGTTTAGCGTCATGTAGTTAGGGCGATGGGGATAAAATAGTTTAACGTCATATTGGACGAAAGGGGGACTGTGCAGTTTAATGTCATGCAGTAAGGACATGATAAACACACCATTTATGTCATGTTGGACGAAAGTGCGAATAGTTTAAGGTCATATGCATGGACCGTGGATGGTGCAGTTTTAATGTCATGCTGGACCTTTGATGATTATATATTTTAACATCTTTCCGGATGTGAGGGACTTTTATACAGTTTAGCGTCATGTAGTTAGGACGTCACAGTTTAACGTCTTGCTAGACATAAGGGATTTGCAAATAGTTTATGGTCATATACATGGACCAGGGATGATGCAGTTTAAGGTCATGCTGGACGGTTTAGGGAACTTTTTCATAGTTTAATGTCGTGTGGGATGAAATTTCAGTTTAAATTCATACTGGACCATTGTTGTATAGTTTAACGTCATATAACAAGGACGAACTGGTGCTGCACAGTTTAGTGTCATGTTGCAGGGACATCTTCTTTTCTACAGTTTAATGTCATATTGGACGAAAAAGGGACTTTCCTATAGTTTAACGTCATGTTGGACAAAGTTGCAGTTTAAGGTCGTACTGGACCATTGCTGTATAGTTTAACGTCATATAGCAAGGACGAACTGGTGAACCAATATGAGGATATCAGTTCTGGGGACTTTTTACAGTTTATCGTCATGTTGGACGCTAGAAGTACCACACAGTTTAATGTCATGTTGCTAGGACATAAGATAGTTTAACACAATACAGTTTAGTGTCATGTAGGACATAATAGTAACCAATGTGACATTTTAACGTCATGTTGGACGATAAGGGAACTGACACAGTTTAACGTCATGCTGGACGATGAAAGTGCCACACAGTTTAATGTCATGTTGCTAGGACACAATATAGTTTAATGTCATCTCGGACAAAATATAGTTTAATGTCATCTCGGACAAAATATAGTTTAATGTCATCTCGTACAAAATATAGTTTAATGTCATCTCAGACATAATATAGTTTAATGTCATCTCGGAAAAAATAAGGAACTTTTGTACAGTTTAATGTCATGTAGATAGGACATAATACATTTTAGTGTCATGTAGGACATTTCATATGAACCAATGTGACTGTTTTGGCTCTGGGAACAATATTTTGTGTTTATAAAAAATACTTCTTCAGAAATCTGGCATTAGTTGGAGTCATGATGTGTTCTCCATCCATTGAGATTTGAGAATACGCTCCATTGGAGTAGACCTTATGTATTGAATAAGGTCCTTCCTATTTTGGTTCAAGCTTGGGAGGCTTCTTTCCTGGTATCATTGGTGCTCTGAGAACCAATACCAATTCTCCTTGAATGATTGAACGAAGACGAACTTTTTTGTTAAAATCTCGTGCTATTCGATTCTGATAGATTTCCAAGTGGTGCATAGTGTACAATCTTTTCTCATCTAACTGTTCCAATTCATTCAACCGTTTTTGGGATTTCTCATCTGTAGATAACTGATCACAAATGGCTATTCTGAGTGAGGGAAATTGAAATTCAATTGGAAAGACTGCTTCTGTTCCATATACCAATGAATATGGAGTTGACAGCGTTGCATTGCGAGTGGTAGTCTGATAAGCCCATAAAGCATGAAAGAGTTTATCAGGCCATGACCTCTTATCCTTATCCACCATCTTTTGCAGTATATTTGAAAGAGTCTTGTTGAAGGCTTCTATCTGGCCATTAGCCGCCGCATGATATCGAGATGAATGGTTGGACTTAATGTTGTATTCTTGATACAATTTCTTCACCTCAGAAGAACAGAAGTTGGTGCCGTTGTCCGTCAATATGGTATGAGGGACACCAAATCTAGTAATGATGTTAGACTTGATGAAGCTAACAATGCATTTAGAACTGACTTCTTTGAGAGGTACTGTCTCTTCCCATTTGGAAAAGAAATCAGTAGCAGTAAGAATGTACTTAAACTGCTTGGCCGTAGCTGAAGGGTAAGCTCCCACCACATCCATTCCCCATGTGGAAAATGGCCATGAGTATTTAGCTGTATGAAGCAACTCTGGAGGTTGATGAATGAAGTTGGCATATACTTGGCATGAATGACACTTCTTTTTGAAATTAACACAATCCTGTATCATTGAAGGCCAAAAGTATCCAAGCCTTCGAATTTGATCAGACAGTCTATGTCCAGACTGGTGGGCACCACAGACTCCTGCATGCACTTCTTTTATGACAGCCATTGTCTCTTCACCATCAATACATCTGAAGAGAACTCCATCAAAACCACGTTTGTAGAGAATTTTCTCGAGGTGGTTTGGGCTATCATAAAGAGTAAAATTAACCACACGTCGCCGGATTTTTTCTTTCTCGGCTCTATCAGGTGGAAGTGTTCCATTTTGAAGGTATTCCCTGATAGGTGACATCCATCCTGTAGTATGCCCATACGGTTCAGGAATGGGACTAATTTCATTAATTTCCTCTGTTCTGACTTGAACATAAGGTGAAATTGCACGACGGTGGGCAATACAGATGGTTGTCTCGTCCCGATTTGGATCTGCTAAAGTTGTGGCTATATTAGCCAGTGCATCAGCTTGAGCATTTTGTGATCTTGGGACATAAGAAAATGTCGGTTCTGAAGGAAATTCTGACATTAACTCTCTGACGTAATCATACAAAGGGATTAATTCTTCTTTTCTGATGGCATAATCCCCATTGACTTGTTTTATTACCAGGTCTGAATCACCTTTCACCTTTAAGTGATTCACTTGGTCTTGAAGCGCTAACTCCAAGCCTGTAATGAGAGCTTGGTATTCAGCTTCATTATTGGTACCACCTTCCCACAACAAAAAGGAAAAAGGTAACACTGCCTTATCTGGAGAAATGAGCACAATTCCTAAACCAACATTGTTGAATTTAGGATTTTCCATTTTCTTCCCTGTTGGACTTCTAGAAGCACCATCAAAATACATTTCCCATGTTTGAGGACTCTCTTGAATAGAGAAAACTTCCTCATCAGGGAGTTCGATATCTAAATACGTGTCTTCCACTAAAGGATGTTCAGCCAGGAAATCAGCCAGAGCTTGGCCCTTAATTGCCTTTTGAGACACATACTGAATGTCGAACTGCTATAGAATAACCGCCCACCTTGCCAGACGTCCTGTAAGCATTGGACGACTAAGGATGAATTTGAGCGGATTATTACGAGATACCAATTGGACCTCTTGATGTTGCAGGTAGTGTCTCAGTTTCTGAACTGAAAAGATTAATGCTAGGCAGCACTTTTCAATACTTGAATACCGGGTTTCTGCTTCAAGCATAGTTCTACTGGGATAGTAGAGACTATTTTCATTCCCATCATCATTCTTTTGAGTGAGAAAGGCACCCAATGATCGCTCTAAAGCTGTCACATAGAGGATAAGAGGTCTACCCTCAACAGGTGGCATGAGTATGGGTGGACTCAAGAGGTATTTCTTGAGAACATCAAATGCTTCTTGACATTCTTCAGTCCACTGGTAAGTGACTCCTTTCTTCAATAATTTGGTAAAGGGTAAATTTCTGCCTGCCAAATTGGCGATGAAACGCCGAATATAGGCTAAGTGTCCTTGAATTCTTCTTAATTCCTTCAAATTCTGAGGAGGTGACATACCAAGGATTGATTTGGTCTTCTCAGGATCGACTTCAATACCACGATGGCGTACAACAAAGCCGAGGAATTTTCCTGAGGTTACCCCAAAAGCACATTTTAAGGGGTTCATCTTCAAATTATGTTGTCGAAGCTTATGGAATATGACTTCCAAATCAGCCAAGTGATTAGAACGTTGTTTGGATTTAACCACCAAATCATCCACATAGCATTCAACAAACTTCCCTAAAACAGGTTTGAAGATACGATGCATGACGCGTTGATATGTTGCACCTACATTCTTTAAACCAAAGGGCATCACCCGGTAACAAAACACACCTTGAGGAGCTCTGAAGGCTGTATATTCCTCATCTTCTGGGGCCATTCGGATCTTATTATATCCGGAATATCCATCCATGAAAGAAAGTACTTCATAGCCAGTTGTCGCATCAATTAAGAGTTCTGTAATCAGAACTGGGAAATCATCTTTAGGACAATACCGATTAAGATCTCTGAAATCGATGCAAACCCTAATTTGTCCGTTATTCTTCTTTACAGGGACATTATTAGCCAACCACTTGGGATATTGAACTTCTCTGACGAAGTTGGCTTTGATCAGCTTATCCACTTCAGCTTCAATTTTGGAAGCATAGGTTGGGTGTGTTCTTCTCGCGGCTTGCTTAAAACCTCGATGTTCTTTTGGTAAACCCAAATGATGAGTAGCAACATCAGGATCAAGCCCATGCATTTCTGTATAATTCCAAGCAAAAATATCTTTATTTTGCTTTAGAAAAGAAATATACATCTCTTTCTCTTCAAGGGTCATGGCCGCACTAATTAAAGTGGGGCATGGATCTTTCTCTGTACCCAGATTTACTTCTCTGAGTTCATCCACAGTGGTAGAGATAACCTCTTCAAATGCTGTAGGAGCATCTCTAAGATCTTCCTCTTCCTCTTCATCATGTGTTATTTATTCCGTTTTTACTTGCAAAGTAGATGAAAAAACAAAATTCTCATGATCATAAGAGATGTCAAAATTTTCACATTTTGAAGAAGAAGCTTCCATTTCCGACCCTATTGATGATAAAGGGTCTTCTTTGGGAAATAAAGAGAAGATGATGGATTGAGAATCGACATCATTATTCACCTCTGGTGTTGCTATAACTTCTTCTGGCCTGATTAGCGAAGTATAGACTTGTTGGACTTCAGCAGATGAAATGAAAACGTCACCACTTATGCTTTCATCACTGCTTGGTAGGTTACCAATTTCTCCCATGTTGTCTGGATCGATCGCCGTAATTGACATTATGGATCTTTCCATAAGAGTATTTTGATTTGGGCCTATTTTGTCAATTTGACTGATAGGTAACACATAATCTATACTCACATGTGAAAATGTATTTATTGGAATTTTCTCCAAACCATATGGAGCATTAACTTTGGTAATTTCCTTCATTGTAGATTTTTTCTCTTCCCTTCATGTGATAAAATTCCGCCTCAATGTATTGAGACTCACATGTCTTGAACGGGGCCTTATCACCATACAATGTTCCAACTTGACCATCGAAACAGTATTTGAGACATTGATGGTATGATGACGGAATAGCTGCATGCTGATGTAGCCAGGGTCTTCCAAGAAAGATATTGAAAGATGAGTCTTGATCAACAATCATGAAATACGAATTGGACACAAGATCTCCAAACTGAGTTCTGAGTGTAACTTCTCCCAGTGGTTCTTGTTCATTTTTATCATATCCTGGTAACATCATGGTAGAAGGAGATAAATCAGATTCCGTGAGGCCCAATCGACGAAGTGTACGAATGGGCATGAGGTTGACTCCTGAACCATTGTCAATGAAAGCTCTTCGAACATCTACACCATTGACTTTGCCAGATAAGTACAAAGGTTTTATGTGCCCATGCACAACGTCATCTTCATCTTTATCAGTAAAAGATATCACTGCATGGCATTCTGCAGGATTATTCTCTATGTGATAGATTTCAGCTGCAGCAATTTCAGCTTCAAACTCCTGAGGACTTAACAAAGCTTCGATTAGTGCTTCCCGAAGATCTTTTGACAGATTCAAAGAATCCAAAATTGATAACTTGTCTGGTACTTGGGCCAAGTGTTTCAATATATCATACTTTTGATCTAGAGGTCTGCGTTTCCCAATAGGAATATGCGGTTTAGCAGGTACCTTGTAAGCAGATGCTTTGGAAGCTGATGCATCTTGTATTGAAGTTGGCAACATCCTTGGTTTTGGAAGATTAGACTGATTAGATCCATTTAATTGCTGAGATAAAGAAGATGGAACCTTTAATCGGTCTTCCAAAATAACTGTGCCAAAACTGAGTTGGCCATTGGCAGAAGAACTTGCTTGTTATTTTTGAGCTCGTTGAAGGGCTCTACCACGAGTTTCTGCTGCATATACACTGCTAGTAGGGGTAAAATTAGAGTAGTGGCTTCGGAAAGATCCACGTCTTCCCCTATATCCTGAACCTCTAGAACTTCCTCGGATTCCCTTATTTGATACAGGGAATTCAGGATCATCAAGACTGGAATATGGATCTGTTAATTGAATCATATTAACAGAACCAAAGATTAACTCTTCGTCTGATAAAGACTCTGCCTGGTTAGCCTGTTTAGGCCGTGCCATTTGATGGGGCGGTGCCCGTTGCTTTGAAGTAGATGGCATGAAATCTGCCAGAGTCAAAGACAATTTAGGCTTTGATACATACTCATCTTCTCCTGATTCCTCTTTCTTCTTTGAATTGCGCTGCCCTTTTGAGGATTTGTCTTTTGATGGAGGCTTTACTGCAGCTTTTGTAGGAGACACAATTGGCTTCTTCAATTGTGTTCGCAAAATGGAATGGGTATGATTGATTGTCTTTCTGACCATCCAATCATCATATATTTTCGCAGTTTTGCTTTTGACTTCCTGCCACTCGCCTCCTTCCTCTGGATCTGTAGCGGTAATGCATGCTACATGAGCTGAAGAACCCTTCAATTTGACTTGTCCCAAGTCGAACATCTTTTGCAGGAGGTCTTTAAAGACAAAACACTCCTGGATGGTATGCCCCAACATTTGATGAAAGGGACAATAATTGGGACGGTCTTCATCTCCATCCTTGTTTGGCCTCTTGGGCACTGGTAATTGAACCAAATTATTTTCCAGAGATGAAATGAAGTAACCAGGAACTTGCTCACTTCGGAAAGAGTATGTTTTACTCTTCAAATCCTCAAATTGTTTTCGTCGTTGATCTCTTTGATCATTTGGACGAAACAGCCTTTGTTGTTGGAATTTAGGAGGTGGAGCCCTTCAAGAAGATGAAGGTTTTGAAGTAGAAATAGGTACAGGTGCTTGTTTAAGAATAACTGTAGCAGTTTCCTCTTTACCCATTCTCCTTCCTGGAGCTGATGGAATTATACGAGATTTAACCTTAGCCTGTATAAGGGAATCTTCAATCTGTTGAGCGATTGAAGTAAGGTCTCGAAACCCTCCTGTGTATTTCACAAGGATCAATGGCGTGCGTAATTCGTCACACAAATTTTCCACACATATTGGCAACAATTTCTCCTGAGGAAGTGCTAAACTCAGGGAATACGTTAATCCCTTCCAACAAGCAATGAAATCGGATACTCTTTCATTCTCCCTTTGCTTGCAGTTTGTAAGATCGAAAACTGTCATTTTTGGCAAAGTTGAGCTAAACTGAAGAAGGAATTTTTGACGAAGATCCTCCCATCCGATGATTGACTGGGATTGCAAGCTTGTATACCAGACAAAAGATGGTCCTTGCAAGGTTCGCACGAAGCATCTGAGTTTCACTGCTTCTTGCTGCTCTGGAGCTCCCATCATAGGATCACAACAAGACACGTAATGCGTCAAATGTTGTTCAGGGTCGCCTGATCCATTGAATGTAGGGAAAACAGGGTTTCCAAAACTAGATGGAGGAGAAATTGAATCTACCCATTTAGGGTAAACTTTCTTTTCAGGTTGAACTTGCGCCCGTTTCCCATCCATAGTTTCTAACCGAGCTGTTAATGACTCAATAGTAGTTATTAACTTTTGAGAAACATCAGGTTGAACTTGGTTTTGGGTAGGTGCAATGAATGGAGCTTGGACAGACGTGGTGGTTGGTGCTGCAACTGATGGTAGTGCTACCAACCGTTGTTGTGTTTGACCCGTAGGATTAGACCTCTGAGGGTGTACTGATAAAGGAGGATATTCCTGATCCATCTCAGTAGTTACAACAAATTCTCTTGGCTAACTGGCTCCAGCACGTTTAGGAGGAAGACTATCATGGAGTAGTTTTTCATTCATCCTCATAAGTTCCTTCATTTCTTCTTCCTTCTGTGCAATCCTTTGCTCTAATGAGAGTGACGGGCCTTCTCCAGAGGAAGGATGAGAAGTAACCTGATTCTCTCTTTTCCCCTTATTGAATCCTTTTCGGAGAGGAGGAAGTGGGTTATTTGAAGGAATACCCAGATTTTGGGTAAGCCTTTGATTACGTGTGAGCACACCTTCTTCATTTAGGTCTGTGTGCGCAACTTCTTGAGTAGGAACCTCTTCGTCTAATCCCTCTGATTGAGCCTCATCCGGTGAATCAGCAGCAACGGCATTGATGACATTCATGGATGCATATTGCATGGAATCCTTTCTATCAGCATTTCTGTGATATTGTCTTCTTCCATGTCCATGATGAGACATGGCATTCCGTTGACTTGATCCCTCAGGAACTTCTTGGAGAATCGTCACTTGGAGAGAATCTCCTGATAGCTTGGCTCTTCGTTCCTCTTGAGGCTTATTCCCTAATCAAGAGAATACTGACTTTCTCTGAGGGAGGGATTGAGGATTTGAAAAAGTCCCCAGTCCGGTGGACTGGGGATATTCCTGCTGCTTCCGCTCAACTCCTCGAATCCCATTTGTTGACTCCGAGGGTTAGTTTAGAGAAGTCCCCAGTCTGACAAGCTGGGGTGTCTCTTGACATACTATGTCTGAGATCTTCTTAAAATCTCTCTTCATCTTGCGAATCTTAGTTCGGAAATTAGCTGGATGCATTAACCTATATCCACTTTTATCACCTAGTTCAACAGACCGTTGGATGATTTCCGAAACTTCTGTCATTTGATGACGTGTTTGCTCCAGACGAGAGGCTTGTGCAATATTCTCGCCTGCTTGGTGTAGGAGAAATTCAACAACTTGTTCTCTATATACTTGATTTTGAGAGGAACTAGTTGAAGCCTGTTCTTGAGCAAGATTTTGATTATGAACAAAACCCATTGACTGTGGCTGGCCATGGGCAATAACATTGCATGAGACCATTTTCGGCGGGCTTTGCTGATTGGAAAGCATTGTGAAATGTAGTGCTCCGTGAACACCCCATCCTCTGATATGAACACCAGATGGAGCATTGACAATTAACTGACGCAATTTTCGTAGTGCGCCAAGGCATGAACGTTGAAGGGTTCTCTGTTACTTTTCAGCCTTCGGATACCAAGAGACTGATAGAGATTCCAAATCAATCTGACGTTGTAGCCCTTCTATTATCATAAGATGATTTTCATATTCATCATAAGATAATACATTATTCTTTAATTGACAAAGATTTTTCCATATGTTGAGACGAATATCATGGATTCCATCATCCGTCAACATCTTTGGAATGTCGTACTAGGAGTCAGCCAAAGGCCAAAACATGACTGGTACTTCACCTTTTGCCAGTTTTTTTCTCATGTTCAGCATTTCCTCTTTATCATTAAATGAAGATTCTTCTACCTGTTTTGACCAGAGTTGGTGTTTCCTTGTTGCTTCATCGGATTCAAAAAGATTGGTAGAGAGATCATTAATCAAACTAGAAGATGCATGACTTAGGGGTGGTTCGGAGAATGACCTACACCCTGGGCTATCTTCTGATTGAGAAAGTATTTAACTTGTTAGCGATAAAGCATAAGACATGATTGGTTTCGCATTTGAAAGTGCCTCGAGATAAGAGGGCTTTCTCGGCACTACATTATCCACTGGAGTATTTTCTAGGCAATGTGAATCACTACTGCGGAGAGGAATTTCGCAGCGAAGTTCATCATCATGGGGAGGACCACCATAATGGGTTACAGCAAAAGATGAAATCTCTTGCTCCTTGGTCTTCTGACCACACAGAGGGTTCCTGTGGCTCTCATCTGAAGAAGAAACTTCAAGATTGACCGAACTTTCATGAAGCAAGCCTTCATGAGGAAGTGTCTGTTGAAGACCTTCAGAATTAATGTTCCCGTTATTGAGAACTGAGGGAGTAGAATCTTGAATTCCGACAGATAAATGTCTGAGGGCTTCAAGAACTCCAGCATCGAGCAAGGCCTTGTTGCAGATTGGCCTTTGATCTCCTGACTGTGCTGGGAAGATCTTTTTCTTAGATGCCTTCTTACTCACTTTAGAAACCACTTGTTGACGAAAGTGGTTACTCTGAGCAGGTGTATGTGCCTGATAAGGAAAGGTGGTCAAGTTAGGCTGATGATCTTCACTCAAATCAGGTGTATGTGCCTGACTTGGTTGTCTGTATGATATGGGGGAGTATGCCCCATAACCCTCTTGGACTGGAACAGATGTGTGTGTTTGTTCTGGAGTGAATCGTTGATGTGTCACCCCACTGCTAGGGATAGATTTATGTGTCTGTCCCTGAGATGATGCTGAAGCTGTTATGATATCCTGGCAAGCATCCAGAATATGAGCAGAAATTTTCTTCTTCTCTTTCACCATTGACAAAATTTGTTTGGTGACTTCAGCCGCCGGAACGGGGATATACGTCCATTCCAGGGTTGGAGTAGGTGTATGTGCCTGCTCCTTTCCTCCTTTTCCTGTCAGTGAATCCTGACAGTACTCAAGTGTGGAGGCAGAGAGTTGAGTCTGCCTCCTGTTTGTCGTCGGGGCTTTCCGACTGACTTCTCTGTGCGCTACCAGGCGAGACTGTTGGTAGGCTTGATTAGTATTAGCAGGTGTATGTGCCTGCTGATTACACTTCGCCAAACGCGGTTGACGAGATCCATCATATGTAGTCAGACGAGCCTGCTGACTAACTGGTGATGTATAAGCAGGTGCATGTTCCTGCTTATGGTACTCCACCGGAATTGCCTGGCGGGATTGGCTTGATGCTGCCAGATGAGTCTGCTGGACAGCGGAATTAAAATGGACAGGTAATTGTGCCTGCTCGTTATTTTCCACCAAGTTAGGTTGGTGGACTTCTCCGGAGATGGCAGGGATGACAACCTGCCCATTGTTAACCGGATTCCGTCTCTGGGAGTTCATCTTGCCTGCTTGGGTTCGAGGAACCTGAGCTGAATGCCTGGAGTCGGTACCCTCATCATGTTGAGGGCGCACTACCGCACGAGTCTGGCGGCGATTGTTGATGGGAACCCTAGAGAAGGACTCCTGTATTTTTGAATTAAGGCCCTGTGGGACCTAATCATTCACTTCCTCAGAGTAAGGGAGTGAATGGAAATTACGTTCCGGGGATAACGACCCGAAATGGTTGGAGACGGCAGTCAACACCGCCTGCTTCTTGATCGCTGGCCGCTGTTGTCCGGACGACCAGGTAGAGTTGTTAACTTGGAGGGCTTGACGAGCGGCCTCCATAGTTGGGATATTACCGTTTCGATGGTACTCCTTAACCAGTGCATTAGAAACCCAGCGTTGAAGACGCTGAGTTGGTGATGTCATCCTCAGAGCGGACGACGTTCCAGCAGGAGTAGAAGCATTGGTTTTCACAGCAGCAGACCTCACAGTAGAGGTGTTCACAGCAGTAGTATTCACAGGGGTGAATTTAAGAAAAGCCATTTTGCAGAAGATCTTGAGAAAAGAGTGCCTATTCCATATAACAGACATAATCAAGATGAATCTGGCCAATGCATCTTTTGGATGATCACATGTCAATGATTGATTTGTTGGCCCAAGGGGCCTAACAAATAAGAAGAACATCACTTTAACTTGGTTAAGGATTCACGTCGGGTTCACCATTTTTTGTTTCGCACGGATTTCGGGGATGACCTCCTGGATGGGAGATTCAAACATTCCGATCGGTTTCTAGCGGGTTTGTTCGTAGAACCGGAAACATCCAATGATTCCACATCCGTTTGGACCTACTTTCCAAAGGTAGGTGCTTATTAGTTTGTGGACTAATGAGGATTAGGAATTTGCATTGGTCGAGAGGATGGGAGGTCGGACTCATCACACCTTTTTGAGGGGAATTATTGTCTACTCCGGGACTCTCTTTATAGATTTAAGTTATGTTCGTGAATCCTTTTTAAATTACCAAGTATAAAATAAGCTTTCCTTTAGTTTTAACAATCAATGATTAAATATGCAAGAAATTTAGAGAATCTTTTATATGTATTCGAGGTTCTTCATCAATAGAGAATCATCTATATCTGTTTAGAGATTCTTGGTCAATGGTATCCTTCAAAACATTTATATAAAAGTCTCTTTGGTCATTATGATGACTGATAAAACACTATTTTATTGAATATTTTATTGATAATAAATGATATAATTTCCTCACATTGTGTTAAACATGTTTATTTATTAAATATTTGGGATTCGATCATTCATTTGAAAATTTGGTGAAAATTCCAGCTTTACCCTTAATAGTGCACTGTAGTATTTCGAAGATATATATTTTTATGTTTATTATTTGAATTTGAAATTTTGTAACAGTGTTTCTAACTTAATTATCTACAACTTTTATTCAGGACACTAAAGCTAAAGAGTTCATTTGGTTGTTGAAATTGGGCCATGAAGTCAAAGTTGGGCTGGGCTCGCCAGAATGGAGAAGGTTCTGTATTTGGGCCATATATTCTACATACGGGCTTGTATTGAGCCCAAATTTTGATGAAAGCTCGGGGACATGATGTGGCACAAATCATCCTTCTGGAAGGCCGGCCAATTCACGCGTTTTGGTGGTCAAATGGGCGGTGCAAGTTTCATTAAAATATTTGGCCGAGATTTTGCATTCACACTTGAAACCACTTTAAACCTAGCCTCCCCTCCACTCTATAAATTAGTGATTTTCTCATTTGGAGAGGCTGGTTCGTGCATTGGGAGATTGGAGGCAGAGGAGAATTGGTTTCAACCAAATTCTCCAACCATTGTAAGAGAGGTAGCTCTTGAAGCAAGGATC
The DNA here is from genome assembly GCA_963277665.1 of Viscum album. Lineage (NCBI taxonomy): Eukaryota > Viridiplantae > Streptophyta > Magnoliopsida > Santalales > Viscaceae > Viscum > Viscum album. The sequence continues at coordinate 1,770,085,910 of OY728123.1, forward strand.
CTCTCATCGAAGCCTCCTTCTCTCCTTCATGTTGTAATTGTTTTGTTTGTGTAATAAACTTCTTTGTTCTTCTTTTATTTCTTCTCTTTTCCTCTGTTTTATTTAAATTTATTCTTCTCTTAATCTTCCTCTTGGGGCTGGAATTCTTGAGTAGAAGCGATATTGGGTTATACCCATTATAAACCTTTGCACATGCAAAACGCTTCTACGATGATTACGCCACCCATGGAAGAGTAATTTTTAGTGATCGATCTATCTTCTACCCTCTTAATTTAATTATTTTGAATCATTGAGCCTACTGTAATTCACTTAATATGATCCATGAATTATGTTTTTAAATTGTAAGAAACTAAGCAAGCAATTGAACAATTAACACAAAAACACGCGAGGTCGGGATTTTGTGTAAATTGTGAGAGCGCGATCTTAATCGGTAATACAAGACCACACGGGATTAATTTGTAGAGTTCAAATATAATCCCTAAACACAATTCATCCTCATTTCCAGAATGGATATGTGCCTTAATTTACCACTGATCATAAGCTAATCTTAGAACATCAATCAAAGCAGGGTGCTGCGATTGCACGTTCCAAAGTTAGCCTAGGTTTAAATTCACATCATCTTTGTGGTAAAGTTAATTCTCGTAGGGTTCGGGATTTAACAAATTAAGGGATCATAATTAAGTGAATGTTAATTTAAATGATAATGATTAATAATAAATTGAAGAGGTAGAGTTAGATCGATTACGCTTTTTAAATAGATTTCTAAAAAAAACATCTTCTTGTTGTGTCATTTAAATTGAAATTCATTTCAAAACTAAAAACAAAAAAAATTATACAATCTTCTTCCAGCAAACTTCTTCTAGATTCATAAACTATAAACAACCACCCCCATCCTTTCAAGTAGTGTTTTTATTCTCTTTTATTTTACTTCTTTAATACCTCTAAAAATTGTTTTAATTCACTTCCTCCTTTGAGAGACGACCTTGGTTAGCCCCCTATGCTACACCAAGTAAACTAAACATTAGCTTCATAGAGTGTTGTGCTTGGAGTTTTACCCAACGTAACTCACTTTTGAAGTTCTTTTGAGAGCGTTTGCGACATCGCTCTTTCAAATTGGCGCCGTTGCCGGGGAGGCAAGTAATTATTTCAACCAATTAGAGGTATTTATTTTATTTTACATTTCATTCTCTTCCTCTCTTCTTTCTTCCTTCTTTACCCAATCTGATTTTTCTTCTTCTTCTTTTAATTTCTTCTACCTCTCTTTGGACCATCAACTCAAACTTCTAATTTTTATTTTACTATGGTCCACATTCCTTCTTTTCATCTTTCATTGATTTATGACACGAACTAATCCCGAAGATCTCTTAGATCTTGACCCTGAGATTGAACGTAGCCTTAGGGCACGAATCAGACATTCTCAATCTACGGGAAGTTTCAACATTCAACCAGTTGGAGAATTACTCCAATATCAGAACATTGAAATTGGAAGCAATTCAAATTCAAACATAAAAGAGGAACCAATGGCTGATAATAATGGAAATGAACTTAATAGAACCATTCGAGAATTGGCTGCACCTGATATTAACTATCAACCAAATTGTATTGCATACCCAAATCTTGAATCGGACTTTGAATTGAAATCTGGATTAATTCACCTTCTTCCAAAGTTCCATGGCTTATCTGGTGAGGATCCCAACAAACACCTTAAGGAATTTAATGTGGTTTGCTCAACTTTAAAACCAAGAAATGTTTCTGAAGATCAAATTAAATTAAGAGCATTCCCATTCTCACTTGATGGAGCTGCAAAAGATTGGATGTATTATTTGCAACCTGAAGATGTAACATGTTGGAATGATTTGAAACGTCTTTTCTTGCAAAGATTTTTTCCAGCATCAAGGACAACATCCATTCGAAAGGAGATATCGGGGATCAAGCAAGCCCAAGGAGAGTCGATGTATGAGTACTGGGAGAGATTCAAGAAGTTGTGTGCAAGCTGCCCACATCACCAAATCAGTGAGCAACTCCTCATTCAGTACTTCTATGAAGGACTCACACCCATGGAGAGGAGCATGGTGGATGCTGCAGCTGGAGGAGCATTGGTGGACAAGACACCAGTAGCTGCACGAGCATTGATCGACAAGATGGCCCAAAACTCCCAACAATTTGGTGATAGAGGTACACCACATGTTCGAGGAGTACATCAAGTAAGTCCTTCTTCTCTTGAAAGTCATTTGATTGATACTAAGTTAGAAGAATTGACAACTATGGTGAGGCAGATTGCATTGGCACAAAAGACATCTCTACCCCCTCCTTCAAGGCCTTGTGGTATTTGCACTGAGACAAGCCACCCAACTGACTGTTGCCCACAACTCCAAGAAACAGAAGATTGTGCAGTAGTGTTCCCTGGGAGACCATTTCAGCAGCAACAACAACAACCATATCCCCAAAAGAAGTTTGATCCAACATACAACCAAGGGTGGAAAGATCAGTCGGACATGAGGTATGGCTCTGGACAACAACAAAGGCCACCCTTTCAACAAAACTTCCAGCAGCCTCCGCCTTACCAGCAGGGTTTCCAACAACCCCAAAGGAGATTTGAAGCTCAAACATCAACAAGTCAGCAACAAGGGAATCATCCACCAAAGGTAGATTCTAATACTGATGATCTTTTGAAGCAAATTGTTCTTAATCAACAGAATGAGCTGAAGAGTCAAGGTTCGGAGCTGAGAGAGTTGAAGACTCAAATGAGTCAGATTGCCACCGCCCTCCATGAACTTGTGAGTAAGAATTCTGGAAATCTACCTTCCCAACCCACTCCAAATCCAAAGGGGAATGTTAGTGCCATCACATTGAGAAGTGGGAAGCAAATGAACGATACATCTGCACCTACCATTCCACCGGGATTCACCTCAACTTCAGAGAAGCCGCATTCCATACCAACTGATGAGCAATCCAAGGAGAAAGATAAAGGTAAGAAAAAGATTGATGATGTTCCTCCTAAACCCCTTCCTTTTCCAAACAGGGTTGTTCAAACCAAGAAGATGGCTGAAGAAGCAATGCAAAAGGAGGTTTTGGACACATTCAAGCGTGTGGAGATCAACATTCCTCTACTTGAAGCCATTAAGCAAATCCCAAGGTATGCCAAATTCTTAAAAGAACTTTGTACCAATCGAAGAGGGCTCAAGGGAAATGAGAGGATCAACCTTGGAAGGAATGTCTCAGCACTCATTACACCAACTCTAGCAATGCCAACAAAGTGCAAGGATCCCGGGACATTCACCATCCCATGCACCATAGGGGAGTTTCACTTCTCTGATGCTCTTTGTGATTTAGGAGCTTCAATAAATGTGATGCCTCACTCTGTTTTCTCTTCATTGCAGATTGGTGAGCTCAAGCCTACAAGGGTAGTGGTGCAGCTAGCGAATAGAGCTACAGCATATCCGGCTGGTGTCCTTGAAGATGTGTTGGTAAAGGTAAAGGACATGATCTTCCCTGCTGATTTCTATGTACTAAACATGGAAGATGACCAGGTAAGTTCTCATGCCCCTATCATTCTTGGTAGACCCTTCCTCAAAACTGCTAAGACCATTATCAATGTTCATGAGGGTACTCTTTCCATGGAATTCGGGGATGAAATCGTGAGGTTTAAAATCCTGGATTCTATGAAGTACCCACCAGAGGAACACTCAGCATTCTTTCTCTCTCATTCTGAGTCTCCATGTGATAGTCCCTCTATTTTTGATTCCCAATCTCTTGGGGACTATTCACTTCTTAATGAAATAATGAGTATTGGGTCCAACTTGATGTCTCATTCTACTTCATCCCCTTTAATTCATGATCTTTCTGATCTTGGGATTGGTTCATTTGTCCAATCATATTCGAATTCTGAGCATGTATACTCTGATTATGATATGACTGCTAATTTTTCTGATGGATTTGATGCATTGTTCTCTCATTCAGATGATATGTATGATTGTGCACAGATGTATACGCCACTCATGCTTCCATCCATTCAGCAGCCACCATCACTGGAACTAAAGCCATTGCCACCAAATCTCAAATACTCATACTTGTTAAGTGGTGAAAAATTACCTGTTATCATTGCTAACAATCTCTCTTTTGAACATGAAGAAAAACTTTTGAATCTTTTGAGGGAGAACATCAGGGCAATCGGGTGGACCTTGGCTGACATATCAGGTATTAGCCCCTCCATTTGCATGCATAGGATTCTTTTGGAAGATGGAGCTAAACCGGTAAGGCAACCACAAAGGAGACTCAATCCAACCCTTCTGGAGGTTGTTAAAAAAGAGGTTGAAAAATTGCTCGAGGCAGGTATAATCTATCCCATTTCAGATTCTCAGTGGGTAAGTCCTATTCAGGTTGTGCCTAAGAAAAGTGGTGTTACTGTTGTTAAAAATGAGAAAGATGAGTTAGTTCCAATGAGGGTACAAAACAGTTGGCGCGTGTGTATTGATTATAGGAAACTAAATCATTCCACTCGCAAAGATCATTTCCCCCTCCCATTTATTGATCAGATGCTTGAGAGACTAGCTGGGAAGACACACTATTGTTTCTTGGATGGATTTTCTGGATATTTTCAGGTTCCTATAGCTCCGGAGGATCAGGAGAAGACTACATTCACCTGTCCCTTTGGGACATTTGCCTATCGGAGGATGCCATTTGGACTTTGCAATGCCCCAGGTACCTTCCAGCGATGCATGGTGAGTATTTTTTCTGATTTTATTGAGACCTGCATGGAGGTATTTATGGATGATTTTACAGTGTATGGATCTTCATTTGATGAATGTCTAAGTAGTTTGGAAAATGTGTTGAATCGTTGTATTGAGAAGAATCTAGTCCTGAACTTTGAAAAGTGTCATTTCATGGTAGAGCATGGCATTGTCTTAGGGCATGTAGTGTCAAAACATGGGATAGAGGTTGATAGATCTAAGGTAGACATCATTTCATCCTTACCCTACCCTTCATGTGTGCGTGATGTTCGATCATTCCTTGGACATGCTGGATTTTATCGACGCTTCATCAGAGATTTTAGTAAGATCACTCTACCCTTATCTCGATTGCTTCAAAAAGATATTGACTTCAATTTTGATGATTCATGCAGGGTATCATTTGATGAGCTAAAGAAGTGTCTGACCACTCCACCGATCATACAGCCCCCACGGTGGGAGATTCCTTTTGAGCTTATGTGTGACGCCTCCAACTTCGCGGTTGGAGCTGTCTTATCTCAGAGGGTGGAGGGACGTTCACATGTGATCGCCTATGCATCGAGGACACTAGATTCAGCCCAATCAAATTACACAACCACAGAAAAAGAGTTTCTTGCTATCATATTTGCTTTAGATAAATTCCGTTCATATTTATTGGGCTCTAAAGTAGTTGTTTTTTCTGACCATGCAGCTTTGAGGTACCTCCTAAAGAAGCCAGATGCAAAGCCACGACTTATCCGTTGGATGCTCCTTCTTCAAGAGTTTGACCTTGAGATAAAGGACAAGAAGGGGTCAGAGAATTTGGTGGCGGACCACATGAGTAGGCTTACTCACACACTAGAGGGTGACACCTTGGACCAGGTACCACTTCAGGACACTTTCCCCGATGAGCATCTCTATACCATCTCAGGTAAGCATCCTTGGTATGCTGATTTAGTTAATTACATTGTTGGCTCTGAAATCCCAGTAAATTTGAAGAAACATCAAGTCCAAAAATTAAAGAGTGAGTCAAGATTTTATGTTTGGGATGATCCATACTTATGGCGCATGTGTAGTGACCAAGTCATTAGGAGGTGTATTCCTGATCATGAGTTTGAGTCTGTTTTGCAATTCTGTCATACACTTGCATGTGGTGGACACTTTGGACCCCAACGGACAGCTAGGAAAGTTTTGGACTCTGGATTATATTGGCCTAGATTATTCCATGATGCCCATGTGTTTTGTAAGTCATGCTCTCGTTGCCAACACACTGGGAACATTTCTAGGAGACATGAGATGCCCCAACAACCCATACTATTTTGTGAGATTTTTGATGTATGGGGCATCGACTTTATGGGTCCTTTTCCTAGTTCATTTGGATTTTTGTATATTTTGGTTGCTGTTGATTATGTGAGTAAATGGGTGGAGGCCAAGGCCACCAGGACTGACGATTCTCATGTTGTTGTGGACTTTGTCAAAGCACAAATTTTTTGCAGGTTTGGAGTACCAAAGGCCATCATCAGTGACCAAGGGACACACTTTTGCAATAGGAATTTTGCTTCCCTCCTTCGAAAGTATGGGGTGACACACAAAACATCAACACCATACCACCCCCAAACAAATGGCCAGGCTGAGGTTTCAAATCGTGAGTTGAAACAAATCTTGGAGAAAACCGTGCAGCCAAATAGGAAGGATTGGAGCAAGCGCTTGGATGATGCATTGTGGGCTTATAGGACAGCATACAAGACCCCCATTGGTATGTCCCCATTTCGGATTGTTTTTGGGAAAGCGTGTCATCTCCCCGTGGAAATCGAGCATCGGGCATATTGGGCTATAAAGAAATGTAACATGGATTTGGCCCAAGCTGGAATTCAAAGGAAGTTGCAAATTCAAGAGCTTGAGGAGATTCGCCTGTCATCATATGAGAACTCAAGGCTCTACAAGGAAAGATCAAAAGCAGCTCATGACAAAATGGTCCAACAAAGGGAGTTTCATATTGGAGAGAAAGTCCTTCTCTATAGTTCACGACTGAAGTTGATGCCTGGTAAGTTGCGTTCCAGATGGTTAGGTCCTTATATTGTGTCTAATGTTTTTCCTTATGGTGCAGTGGAGATCACACAAGAGGACACTGGAAGGAGCTTTACAGTCAATGGGCAACGTTTGAAGAGATACATTGAGGGACATCCTACTGATGCAGTGGATTTTATCACACTGCATGACCCCATCATCACTTGATCACATCAGGCTGTTCCTAACCCTTTCACTTTTATATTATTTGTCCTATTTGAAAAATTCTGCATTCCATGTGCATATATCATCTCACGGGTTCACATTGAGGACAATGCAATATTTTAAGTGTGGGGGAGGGAACCTTTTAGTTTAGTAATTTCAATTGTTTTCCTGTTAAAAAAAAACCAAAAAACAAAAATTGTGTGTTTTTCAAAATTTGTGTGTTTATTTTACAATTTTCTGTGTGTTTTTGAAACTTTTGAGCTGAAATGATTCTCATCACCATTTTTAAATCCATATCAATAAGTGAAACAATTTACCCCTTGAAACTAAGCTTACATGAATGCTGAAATGACTTTGTTTCATGTTCAAATATTTAGTAATTTCATGGAAAGTACACCGAATTTTGAATCCCATGCCACATCTCACTGTCTTTAAATTTGAAATCACTTTCCTGTGAGGCTTCTGAACCATTATTTTCATATTCTTTACATTCACCTCACTTCTTGAGAGAACCAAACCATACTTGATTTAACCAGAATTTGATCTATTCCTGTCAAAACTTGAGGGTTTGAGGTACATATGTTTAAATGATTGAGGCATTTGTTTGGTATTAAAGCCCCCTTTTCAAAGAATCCTTTTTTATAATGGCCTACCTTAAATATTTAATCCTTGTAGCCCTTAGAAGCCATGCACAGCCTGTTAGGTTAAGCCACATTACAAGCCAATTTTCCCTATCCAACCAACTCTTGAAGTGAAATTGCATAATCTAGTTGAGCTTAAGTGTGGGGGAAGCTGTCTTGTGTTGTACCACCACATTATGTGATACTTTGGGTGGAAAATTAAATTCTGAAGAGATGTGTTTGCTGCTAAAGAAAGTCATTATATTGAAAGCTGTGCCTTTTCTGGAGCTTTCATGACAAGTGAAGCTGTGCCTTTTCTGGAGCTTCTAATTGAGGTGGAAAGCTGTGCCCATCTGGAGCTTTCAAGAAAATCATGTTTTAGAAGATTGACATTTTTTTATGCTGAAATGATGAATGGTGTAAACCTTTCATGACTTTTCATGATGATGGAGCTGAATTGATACTATGGGGATTGAAGAGAAGACCATATTTAAGTGAAAATTAGATTAATGCAATTTTGCTTTAAAAGAGTCAAGCCCTCCTCATTCAGCCTCAGAGTTTTTCACATCTTAATCCTACCAACCGAAAGCCACAGAACAACCCTGAAAAGTCCTCATGATAAACATATGTCCTTGACTCACATCGGGTAGCGATGTAGGAATCTATCAAGCCTATGGTGACCCTTGTATGAGTTTGGATGAGAAAGACATTGCAAAAAAATTGATATTTGAGTGATGAGAGAAAATTCAAGCGAGGTAAGTGTTTTGTGCATGGGTGGATAAATGAAGTGGAAATATATTGAATGATATAAATGGAGAACTTGAAATAAGGTTTTTTATGTGGCATGATATCTTTTGATTCTTGGTGTGAAATTGATTGATCTTAAAGATATGTGTTTTAAAATTGGTTTTGATTTGATATTGATGTTTACTTGATATGAGGTTTTGCCCAGGTGTGCAAAAGGGTAAGTGTGGGGGAGTTGATAAAACACTATTTTATTGAATATTTTATTGATAATAAATGATATAATTTCCTCACATTGTGTTAAACATGTTTATTTATTAAATATTTGGGATTCGATCATTCATTTGAAAATTTGGTGAAAATTCCAGCTTTACCCTTAATAGTGAACTGTAGTATTTCGAAGATATATATTTTTATGTTTATTATTTGAATTTGAAATTTTGTAACAGTGTTTCTAACTTAATTATCTACAACTTTTATTCAGGACACTAAAGCTAAAGAGTTCATTTGGTTGTTGAAATTGGGCCATGAAGTCAAAGTTGGGCTGGGCTCGCCAGAATGGAGAAGGTTCTGTATTTGGGCCATATATTCTACATACGGGCTTGTATTGAGCCCAAATTTTGATGAAAGCTCGGGGACATGATGTGGCACAAATCATCCTTCTGGAAGGCCGGCCAATTCACGCGTTTTGGTGGTCAAATGGGCGGTGCAAGTTTCATTAAAATATTTGGCCGAGATTTTGCATTCACACTTGAAACCACTTTAAACCTAGCCTCCCCTCCACTCTATAAATTAGTGATTTTCTCATTTGGAGAGGCTGGTTCGTGCATTGGGAGATTGGAGGCAGAGGAGAATTGGTTTCAACCAAATTCTCCAACCATTGTAAGAGAGGTAGCTCTTGAAGCAAGGATCCTCTCATCGAAGCCTCCTTCTCTCCTTCATGTTGTAATTGTTTTGTTTGTGTAATAAACTTCTTTGTTCTTCTTTTATTTCTTCTCTTTTCCTCTGTTTTATTTAAATTTATTCTTCTCTTAATCTTCCTCTTGGGGCTGGAATTCTTGAGTAGAAGCGATATTGGGTTATACCCATTATAAACCTTTGCACATGCAAAACGCTTCTACGATGATTACGCCACCCATGGAAGAGTAATTTTTAGTGATCGATCTATCTTCTACCCTCTTAATTTAATTATTTTGAATCATTGAGCCTACTGTAATTCACTTAATATGATCCATGAATTATGTTTTTAAATTGTAAGAAACTAAGCAAGCAATTGAACAATTAACACAAAAACACGCGAGGTCGGGATTTTGTGTAAATTGTGAGAGCGCGATCTTAATCGGTAATACAAGACCACACGGGATTAATTTGTAGAGTTCAAATATAATCCCTAAACACAATTCATCCTCATTTCCAGAATGGATATGTGCCTTAATTTACCACTGATCATAAGCTAATCTTAGAACATCAATCAAAGCAGGGTGCTGCGATTGCACGTTCCAAAGTTAGCCTAGGTTTAAATTCACATCATCTTTGTGGTAAAGTTAATTCTCGTAGGGTTCGGGATTTAACAAATTAAGGGATCATAATTAAGTGAATGTTAATTTAAATGATAATGATTAATAATAAATTGAAGAGGTAGAGTTAGATCGATTACGCTTTTTAAATAGATTTCTAAAAAAAACATCTTCTTGTTGTGTCATTTAAATTGAAATTCATTTCAAAACTAAAAACAAAAAAAATTATACAATCTTCTTCCAGCAAACTTCTTCTAGATTCATAAACTATAAACAACCACCCCCATCCTTTCAAGTAGTGTTTTTATTCTCTTTTATTTTACTTCTTTAATACCTCTAAAAATTGTTTTAATTCACTTCCTCCTTTGAGAGACGACCTTGGTTAGCCCCCTATGCTACACCAAGTAAACTAAACATTAGCTTCATAGAGTGTTGTGCTTGGAGTTTTACCCAACGTAACTCACTTTTGAAGTTCTTTTGAGAGCGTTTGCGACATCGCTCTTTCAATGACTAGGCTGGTTTTAAAGCCACTCAGTGGGGCACTTGAAGTTTATCGTCATTCAGAAGGACAAGGATTATTTCAAAGTTGGGATTGAACCCATAAATGGGCTACCTACTTATCCTTTGTTTTGGAAAAGGAATCAGAACCCACGTATTTCGAGTAATGGAGTACGATGTTTATGATTGATGGCTCAAAGAAGAATGTCATAATTACTTTTACACTCTAAGCTCACGTGAGTCATGCTCGGTGTGAGAAACAAGAGGTATTGGTAAAAATTAGACAATTGTGCCATGAAAGATGCAATCATAAGAAATTGTTTGGGGATTATGTATGTATGACTTCCCAAAATAGATGAAGGTTTAGGATTTACTTTTAGGGAGAAAATCCAGGAACAGGGTCCATAAAGGTATATGTGCTTTATAGAGATTTGAATACTCTAACTTGGGACTTATTCCTGAAAAGGAAACCCAAATTAGGAGAGGATTGATAATTGGGTTTTACTCCTGAGAAGGAACCCCATATCAAACATAATTTAGGACTGGTTAAGAGAAATTAAGGGGCTTGGGGTTCACTCCTGAAGAGGATGCCCAATATTATGACTGGGACTTACTCCTAAAAAGGAGACCCAGGTTAGGGGACTTTGGGCTTACTCCTGAAAAGGAAGCCCAAGTTAGGGGACTTGGGGCTTACTCCTGAAAAGGAAGCCCAAGATTATGACTGAGTTTTATTCCTGAAAAGGAGACCCAGGTTAGGGATTAAGGTTTGGGGCTTACTCCTGAGGAGGATGCCCATGTTTGGGAACTTTAAGAATTTGGGGCTTACTCCTGAGGAAGATGCCCAGATTAAAGGATTTATAACTGGGGATTATTCCTAAAAAGGAGACCCAGGTTAAGGATTCTGTCATCTTAAAGGATGAGGTTGAATGAAAGAACTCTCAATCTTTGGTGACATAAAGATGTATAAATCACTAGGTTTTGATAGATATTCCACCGAATTCCTTTCAGATAAGGAAGTCAAATCAATAAATCATGCCATAAATGGCTTTGAAGAGTATCTTGAAGACTGAATCTTGAATAGGAAAGGTGAAATGGCTTAAGAGGGGTAAAATGGGCAAGAAGGGCACCCAAAAAGGTAGGGGCGCGCAAGTCTTGAAAGGCGCGCAAGTCTTGCGTGGGCGCGCAAGTATTGGTCGCGCAGGTATACCTTGCGCGACACATGGTGTACTTGCGTGATTTTCAATCGGAATTGAAATACTTGAGCGACTCCTTTTTAAACCCTTTAGAATCCCCTTGAGGTTCTTCCAGAAAAGGGACGCGCAAATTCTATTGAAGGAATAAGGCGGCGCGCAAGTATGACCAGTTCCCTTAAGGGCTGGCCATTCAGGCGTGCAAGTGTTGATGAGTTTCAACACTTAGTCCTTCCTCCCTCTCTTTAGATCTTCCGTTCTAGGTAAGAAATTACCTTATAAGTGTTCTGGAAGCTTTGAGAAGAGACTTGGGCGTCGGGAGCTTCAATCCGAGTTTCTGGAAAAAGATCCTCCTTCGAATGGGGGGCCCACAGGGTCTATTTATAGGCAGGAGAAGACCCCAGGTGGTTACTGGGCGGTTACCACTTAGGTCGTGCAAGTCACTTGCGCGGCCAAGGTCGTCGCGCAAGTGTACTTGCGCGCCAGTGAGATAACTTGCGCGGTGCAGTTGTTGTTGATCCTTTGTTCATTCCTTTTTCGATTTTTGATATTTTCTTCAAAGGTTGAATCACTTTGATCTCAGATATTCCCTTTTCCGATCTTTAGATTCTATGACGAAAGTAGCGTCAACAAATTCTCAATCACAACTCAAATCAGAAAGAATTTATGATATTTTATCCACGAAGTCCATCTCATGAATATTTAGATATATTTTTTCATTTCTATATTTAATTTAATCATTAATTTTTCTCTTTTTAGATAAAAATATATTTTATAAAGTTCATAATTCATCAACTATTTTATACATATTTTAGTGATATTAATCAAAATGGTATAGGTTTACAACCCAAATAATAATTACGATGTTTTAATCATGAATCTCAACTCCAGAATCAACAGATATGATTTTCATCAAAATAATTAAAATTCGGAAACTTATATTTTAGACTTGAAAATGTCACTCAATTACTCTACTTGTTTTTATCCTCTCATCCAAGCATGAAGATCAGCTTATCAAATTTATTTGGCTTGAATAAAATTTAATTTGTGACATTTTTATCTATAAAAATTCGTCCAAGCATTATCCCGATGGATTTAATTCTTCAAAAAATAAATATGGGATTTTTTTTCAATTTAATAATTTTATATTTTTAAATTAATTTTGATGATTACATAGACTCATAAATAATCCTTACATATGTCATATTTACAGATAAGCTATAAATAATGTTTATATAACTTTTAAATTTATATTTACAAAATTTGGTTTTATTATTACGCAAATTTAGTACTGATGTTTTTGAAAATATTGAAGGATCCTTATGAATATTAGGTCTACATAGATTATGATTAAGAACAAATCAATTCATCCTTATTATAATCCTAATGAAGAGATCATCCTTACACATATATAGATTTGTTCTCATAAAACCCATGGATATTTGTATTCAGTATATTAATTTTCTATTTTTCACTCCACAGAATTGGATAATCCTTAAATGATATTAGAAATAATTCTTACACAGTTTAGTAGGACCATCCTTATATAGCTCTAAATTCAAGACCTATCGATTTATAGTCTATAAACTCATTATTTTCAATTTCTTAAAATTAATTTTGAAATAATTCAAATCAATTATAATATATATCAAACTATTCGATTCACCGAAGAATATCATCCAACAATTTTGTGAATTTTAAAAATAATTTTAAACCCATTATATATAATTTGAATTGTTTTTACAGCAAATTGAAATACTCAATTTAGATTAATTGAAAGATCTTACACTAGATTTAATTTCCAGATCTAATATCATTTATTCCAAACTTCATCCAAATGATACATTTCACTAAATTCAATAGCTGACATGCTAGGTTCTCCCATGATGGTTTCTCCAACACTTTATCTAGCTTCTACAATCCTTTTAAATTGATCAAATGTTTAAAATAAAGATTATAAAAGATATCTAATTAATAGATTCAGCATCCAACTATTCTTAAAACTTCTTACAATTTCCTTAACTATTGTAAATAGGGATTTGACCTTCAACACTTTTCTTTGGTATACAAACCAACTAAATAATCATCTGATATAGGAGATTCTCATTAAATATATACAACCAGGTATTCAAGGGAATCATTTTCTTTCTTATTCCATTACCCAGTACTATATGGGAATCCAAAATTATTTTTTATAATTACATTGATAATCACTTGTAAAAAAATCTATTCAAAAAAATAAAAACTTAACCCAAGGGAAATTTAATCCGACATTTTTATTTTATTTTTTCAGTTCCAAATTTTCCCCAAAAAATATAACATTCAATGTTATTCTTATCCCCCAAATTGATACTAAATTAAAAAGGGAAATAATATTATTATCATCCCTTATTGAAAAATTAGGGTAGGATCTTCTCATCATTATCTAAACAAAACATCTTCTCTCTTTTTTGGCTCTGTACTCTCCAAGTTCTTCAATAATTACATGAGAGAAGGGTGACACCAATTTCTTCTTGTAAAATTACCCTCAAAAAACCAAATCTATGTCTACTTGGGATGCCTTGGTGTAGAAATAAAGAGTTAAAATTTTAGAAAAAACATTTCTCCAATTAATCAGTTCAATATAGTACTAACTAAAACTTCTACTCTTTAGGGGTTGATCAAATTGATTTTAAATATTTTTCAAGAAACTGCACTAACTTGTACACACACATCAAAAAAATTAAACTATAAGGTATTTATTCCCAAATTTGGTTAGATAATCACTCAAAATAGATAAATATAATAAATATATGTCAAATTTGTGATGGAGGAATTAAAATCATACCACAAACTTTATTTTTTTAACACTTAAAATTTCTATATTTGAAAAAATAATTATATAAATCTAGAAGTTTTACACATTTTGAGACCCCCCCCCCCTCATAGGGTTATTTAAAAACTATATTACATTGAATTACTATAATTTATGCACAAACAAACTAATAATATAATAACATGGATCTACATAAACTATTTAGTTGGTGTAGTAGTGTTGAGAAATATTTATTTACCTATAAACTCCCTTACATAATGATCTAAAATTCATGATTTTCTTCATTATTACAATTCGTTCTATTTTAAAAAAAAATATTCCTATTTTGGAAGCATGGGTTTTTTCTTAATATTAACTTCTTTATTACTTGTAATGAGAATCCACAATTTATAAAATATACTATTTTTCTCCTTATCCATATTTCTATCCATTTTTTTTGATTTATACATATGATATAAAACATATTAGGAACATAATCAACCTTATTTTTTGTGATGAATTCATTTCAATAGAATTCTTATAAGATGTAGGAGTCATAGGTGTGTTACATTTTACTTTCAAAACTTCTCTTGTTGTACTAGATATGGAATGTATTTCGTTTCCATGTGGTATTCCATGTTACACCAGTTACACACACCTCCATCAAATTATAAGAAACCATTTTTAGGAAAAAACTAAAACTCTTTGTCTGGGATGTACAACACTATTAGAATCCATCTATCTCTTTTTTAAATTGAGTCTTTCTTTCGGGATTTTAGATTTCTACATTTTACTTTGAAATTCATGTCAATATTTAAATGGTTTTTGATGTGACCTATCTTTCCATAATATAATAAATATTCTCCTATAGGTTAAACATATTTCCAAGAATTATTTATTAACTTCTTGGCTGGATTTGGTTCAACTCTTTTATTTTGATTTTTTCTTAAGGAATACTTTCTTTTCATATTCACCAACGTTTTTTAGAGTAATTTTCTTCACATAAACATGAGGTTTGGGATGGGTTATTACATATAAAAACTCTTTATAACAATAGAAAAATTTAATAAAAAATTCATAGAATTCCCTAATACATTAAAAATATATTTTAATGGAAAAATTACTCCTTCTCTGAGAAATCAGTTTCGTTCCAACAAGTTTCCTCCTTATTTCATCTATTATCTCCCTTACTTTAAGGATATTTTATTTAATCATATGAAAGTATTTTTTTCAATAATAAATATACATATTTCTAAACCTCCAACACCACCAACATCTACAATTTAATATATTACATTTTTATGTAGGTGAAATCTTTCCATATTTTCCATATTGTATACCTTATTATTTTCAGTGTAAACCCAAACATTTTGGGATACATTTGGGAGGAAATAGTCATTTGACATGATCACATTAACTCTTGAATCATTGGTGTAATTATCAGAATATTTACTTCTCCACATTTATACAATTTTTTAATTCAAATCCACACATGCAACTGAAATGGGTTTAATAAAAGAAGATTTTTTAGGGTTGTTAGACACCTTCTTCCATAATATTATTGAGGGTTCATCAAAATATTATTCCCAAACCTTCTTAAAACTATTATTAATCTTTTTCTAATAATGATTTTATTATAATAAACTATGGAATAAACTCTTATTCCAATATATTTTAATGATTTTGTGTGGTTACATTCAAAATATTTCATCTTGAAATCCTGCTCAATAAATTTCATTTTGATCATTTATTTATGTTCTTCATGTGACATTATTATATCTTCATAATCTTTCAAGATCTTCTTAGAATTATTGGTATGATTTTGGTTTGTCTCTTGTAAATAATATTTCATCCCCATTATCATAATTTAATTTATTTCAAACTAAGGCACTTTTATATTTATAGAGACATGATGAATATTTTCAAATGCATAAAACCCTTACTAAACAACTATTTAAAATTATTTTTTATCATATAAATCTCTTTTCAAGTATTAATTATCCATTGGAAGTATTTCCTTCAAATTTTTGATGGTTTATTCTTTAACTTTCCTAATCTTTAAAAGAGTGTTACAAAAACTCACTTTTGAAGCTAATGAATCCTCCATATGATCAGATTATTCCTCCAGCTTTGGTTTTTATCAATTAGTCCCTTGATATATGAAAGTATATATGTGGCACATTCAAGTGATACTTTTTAAAAAGAAATTTATTTTAAGAATAAAATCCACTAAGTGACCTATCAAAAATATATTATTTAAAATGGAATATACTTATTTCAACAAAGGAATAATAATTAACAGATTTTTAAATATGTTTACTACTCTAAATAACTTTAAGTGTGGGATTATCCTATTTATTCTATGAATTTTTATTATATTTTTTCGATCAATTTTATTTCTATTTTTAGATTATTGGTAGAAAGATGTAAATTTGTTCTAATAATGACAGAAATATATTCTTCTATCTGAAAAGTTATTCCATTTTAAATTTTTCATTTATTTAACATTGTAAATATAACTATTAAAACAAAATCAAAATCCCATAAGAAGGAACATAGTCTCTATTACCAATGTAGAGTCCCTATAGATTGTGTAAACACACCTTATAGAGGGGGGAAACCATGTGATTCTAAATTTTTTTATAAAAAAACTAATTCTTATTTTATTACATATACCCCCTTTAGATTTAAACTTATGTCACTTATTAGAATATAAATGAACCTATTATAGTTTAATTTGGAATAAACCTATATGCAATACACATACTAAATTTAAATTTGGCATAATTGTTTTTACGAGGTTCATCTTTGTTGTGATAATCCTAATCCCTGTTATTCTTGGGATGTATTAGTCACATATTATCTACTAATAGTATTTTTATAAATTACCCTGGGTCATCTAGGGATTATCCTAAAACCTATCTTTATATATTACCATGAGGGGATCTTTAAACTACATATCATAGTCTTCGAACTAGCATTTCACCAGCTGGTCTTATAGATACTTCTTTCTCCTCTTTGAATTAGAGAAATAAGATATCTGGGGATGTCTTTGAACCATCAAAATATATCCAATTCATTAAGAAGAGTCTTTTATTTCCTTTAAGTTTTCAAGAACTCACTACGAAGATCATCCACTAATTTACTCCCTTACTTTAAGATTCTCATTGATTTATTTTTTTAAAGCATATCTCAATAATAGAGCCCAAAAATCTTACTTGAAAATTAAAAATGAACACATTAAAAATATATTATGGATATTAAACACACTACAACTTGGGTCTCCTCCTTGCTCATTTCAAGAATATTTTTTTGATCAATTTCTTCCTCTTCCTTTATTCTTTCTCAAATTTATTCAAAATTATGATTTTGTATAAGTAGTGGCCAACTTCTTATTCTATTATTTTTGTTCTTCTAATTTGAAAAGTAAAAGTTTTTATCTCTTGATTACAAACTAGACACACTATGTTCTTATTCTCTACAATATGCAGTGATTTCTCATCATTCTTCCTCTATGATATTTTTTGTTTTAATCATCTTCTTAAATATTATTGTTCTCTAAGATATTTTATTCTCTTAGTTATGACACACACTTCTCCTATATAGTGTACATAACTTCATCTTATATATTATTATTATTAAATAGATACATAGTTATATATATGGTCACTTATTTAAGTGGGGTCCTCTAAAATTTCTATAAACAACTGTAACTATGATGATTCATGAAATTAAATATATTTCACGCATATGATTTTTCTTATTCTACACAAAAACTCAATTGGGACTATACCCTAACATTCTCTTCTATTCATTTTAAACTCGAAGTAAATTACAAAGAACACATTCATTTAAATTTCTTCTCTTTTTCATCACCTCTATTGTCTCATCTAAAAAATTATTTCAGGAAGTTTTCATAGAAACTATAAATCTTATTCTTACTCAAAATAAACCAATAATACTTGTAGTGAGGGGATTTATATTACAACCTAGAAGTATCTCAAAATTAAAACTTAATTAAAAATTCATTTTTGAATATTAGAGAACTTCTCAGCTACCAATTCACAATCACAACTTGAATAAAAAGGCAGTTGTGATATATTATCCACTAAAGCCTAGATCATGCATTTGCATATATATTTTTTTTATTTCCAAATTTAATGAAATCTGGAAATTATATCTTTTAAGGATAAAATAAATTCAATGAAGTGCATCCTATATCAATATTATTCTCATAAAATAATGTATCTTACACAAAACATCCTAAGTTCTTATATTATCTAAGAATCAAGAAATTTTGAATATGAATCCCAACTCTAACATAAACTAATATCATTTTTATCGATATAATTAAATTCTAGAAACTCATATTTTAGACTTGAAAATATACATCAATAATTAAACTTTTTTGATCTTTTTCTCTAAGCTTGAATATTAGATTTTCAAAATTATTTTCCCTTAATTGCATTTAATTTTAGATTTTTTATCCATATGAGATCATTCTAATGATCATCCTAAGGGATTTTATTCTTTAGAAATTTAATCTGGAAACTATTTTTTCAATCTATAAAATTTCATACTTTCCACTATGGGTTGGTTCTTACACAGGGTCACAAATTATCCTTACATAGTTCATTTTTAAGAATCATCTATAAATGATGCTTACACAACATCAAATATATGTTTACATAAACATGTCTTATTCTTATGTAAAGGATGATCCTTATACTGATGTAGGAATAATTTTTGTAAAAAAATGAGATACTTATGCTTATTATGTGTACAAATATGATACTTATGCACATACTAATTCATCTTTAAAAAGATATTTGAAAGTAACCATCCTTACACAATCAAAGACTCATACTTACGAAACACAAGGATGATGTTAATGCAACTGAAGGATTTTCTATTTTCTACTCAGATGCATAGGGGGTCCTTACAAAATATTAGAAATCAAACTTAGGTATCATTATAGTATTATCCTTTTTTAGCTCTAAATTCCTAACCAATCCATTTTCATCCTATAAAATTGTAAGTCTATATTTTTTTCAAATTAATTTAAAATGACATAAAATAAATTTTGATCTATCTTAAACACTTCAATTAATTTTATAATTTTTTCCATTAATTGGGTAAATAAACTTATTAAATAAATTTAATGGACTATGCAAAAAATATAAATAATCAATTTGTATTATTTACAATAACTTTAATTGTATTTAATTTCCATATCCAATATAATTTATTCCAACCTTTATCTAAGTAATATATTTTAAAAAATTTATAATCCATCATTCTAGGTACTCTAAGGATGGTTTCTCCAATACTTTAGCTAGATTATCCACCCCTTTAAAAATGTTGAAATATTTTAATTGTAGCTTATAAAAGCTGACCAATTAATAGATTTAACGCCCAGATCTTCTTTAAACATCTTCTAAATTATTGTTACTATTGTTGATAGTTCTTTAACCCTAAAAATTTTTCTTTGGAATGTAAACCAAGTAAAAAAAAATTAGATATAAAGGATTCCCTTAGAATTTACCCATCTAGGTAATCAAGGGAAGCCTTCGCTTTCTTCTTCTGTATGGGCACACTAATTTCCATTTCATAATTACATTGAAAAGTAATTAAAAATGGATCCCATTAACCAAAAAATATACCTTCCAACCAAGTGAACTTAATGTTGTGCCCAACTGGTTCCACTGGCCACTTATAGTTATGGGTAACCCACCATTTTCCATGTCTACCTATAATTTTATATAAGTTATTATGCCCTTAAATCTATGTTCTGATGAACTGAACAACTTACTTTTACATATCACTTTGATATCTCTTATATAACATTATTTTTTGAATAAAAATATAAAAAACCATTACATAACATCATCAGTGAACATTATGTATGTTGTAACTTTTATTAATCCATTATTTAGACTGTGAACATTTTAAAACCTTGTTCTATAACATAGCTTCTAGATATCTTTCCTCCACCGAACTTCCACAAATTTGAAACTGAATATTAGTATAAAATTAAATTTCTAAAGTTTAAATTTATATATTTTTGAATCAAAAAATAAAATAGAATTTTCATTTCATATCAATCTCCCATTTGAATAGTGAATATAAGGAAAAATGATTACCACCAACACTTATGTAAAAATCTGATAATTCCATCTTCCAAAGAAACAATCATATCTCTATATGATATGCTAGTAAACCTAGTACAATTGAGGAAAAATTATTCCTCATTATTTATTAAACAAAAACCTTGGTGAAAATTTTGGCAAGATTTTGAATCCCATCAATCTTTCATAGCTCTAGAACTCCATCCACCAGCATCTTGCGAATGAAAAGATTTTTAAACTAAATGTGTTTATTAAAAGTGTGAAACCATGATTTATTATCCAAATGAATTTATTTTTAACTATTATAGTGGAGAAATATGTCAACCATACTTTTCCTAAGTTCCTCCAACAAAAACATCACCCTTATAATTTCTTTACTTATGTGAAAAATTTATATTTAACTTTCATTCAAGATAGTACTACCACTAGCTATAGAACGCTTTCATCTATTTATATTCCCACCATGTTATGCATCCAAATAACCTTGAAATAGATTGTTTTTTACAATACAAAGTTCTATATCTTATCATAATTTGAGCTATTTGGGAATCCACTTCATCAGTACTCAATGTTCATTTTCCAGATTTTTTATAAACCGATTTAAAAATCCCACTGAAAATGAAACATTTAAACCTCTATATACCTTAGAGTACATAATACTTCCTAACATAGATGAAAATTCATTTTTTTCCATTTACATATCATTATATTAAATTTTTAGTGAATGAATATAGATCATTTGATGTTTCTGTCCATTGGGGATGACATTGGATTACATCTAGTCATCCTCAATCTCTCAATGATCTTCTGGATGTAATACTTTTGAGACAAAACCAAAATATTAGTTATCTTATCTCTATTAATCTTCTTTCCAAATATTTTTCTAGATTCCCTAAGATCCTTTATCTCAAACCTTCTGGAAAAATAAAATTTAACCTCTTAAATATTTATAATGTCTAGAACCACTAGGATCATTTAATCTAGGCACAATATTAGGCTAATAAATTTATCATCTGCAAACACCTTATGGTAAAAAAAATGATCTGATATTCTCTAGAAAACCCCTTCTCATTCATAAAGGTTTTGAACTTTTTTCCCTTTTCGATAATGATTTCATCAAGGAAAAATACTTCTATTCAACTTACACCAGGACCCTATTTCATTTTTAATGAAACCATATAATTTCTTCATGTAAATTCTCTCAACCAAGTCACTATTAAGTAAGAAAGTCTTTACATCAAAATGTTCTAGACACAATCTTTCGTAAGAAAAAAAAATCTAAACCATCCGGATTGTATTGTGTCAAATTAGGGGTGATTTGTTTAGAGAATTATACTTCTTATTTCTCTAGAAATCTATTCATGACTAGACTAAACATATACATATTCATACCATTAGCTTTTCATTTTAACCAAAAGATCCTCTTTTTCAAAAATCTTTCATTCCCTATGGTAGTTCCATTAACGCTGAGTTTTTTTTCAAGAAACAAATCCAATTCATATTCCATTGATAAATTAGAATTTTTAGAATCTCTCATACTTTTTTTTATTTTCTCTTGAGTTATAATATAACTACTAGATTCATGAAATGTAATATATTTCCAAACCTCTGCACTGGTCATCAGAATGTCTTAGATCACTCCAATTTTACATTTACTTCTACTCTTTCAGAAACTAAAACTTCTTAAACTTTACATTCCAAAACTCTTACCTAATATTTTATATCCTTGGATAATTTAGGTAAATCTTCCCCTGGACATTTTAATTCCCCTGGATTTTCCAAACACCCTATACTTTCTAGAATTTGTTTCCTTATGCTATATCTAATTAGGTCAACATAGATTTGGTAAATTTATTCTTTGTTCTCAACCAGTTTTCCAAGCTATTTTGATCTTTCCACATGGATAACTCATTAAAGAGAAAATTTTGATATTTAATGTTTTTCTAAGTTTCATTATTTCAAATCCAAAATCCAATGTTTTTATCACCATATACCACAAAGAAACATGACTAGGGTTTAGAATTTATTTTTTATAAATCCTTGGAATCGACATGAACATAGAATAATCTTTTTATAAATTTGAGGTGGTAAACTTCCTCTAGTTTTAAATTTCATGTATATTCAAGAATTTCCCACCCATTGTTTTATGGGGACTCTTGTTGAAAATTTACACTGCACAATTAACTATTTCTACAAAAA
This sequence comes from Viscum album, assembly GCA_963277665.1. Classification (NCBI taxonomy): domain Eukaryota; kingdom Viridiplantae; phylum Streptophyta; class Magnoliopsida; order Santalales; family Viscaceae; genus Viscum; species Viscum album. Next base: position 1,770,108,538 of record OY728123.1, read on the forward strand.
ATTCAACGTACATTCCAAAAATGTAATCTCATGCTATAAGTCTTTTCACTTAACAATTCATTTATATTCTCTACAAAATTGTTCATTCCTCTCTTTATAGGTAATATATTTTCCAAAAATGATTCATTTTATATATAAATTATATTGAAAATTGTATATATTGTATTCACTACCATTATCAACCCTTAATTTTCACAACTTATTTTTCTCTATTTCTCCACCATGTTCCTCCTTTAGAAAACACTAAGAACATTTTTTCTTAAGTAAAACCATACTTTCCTAATTTAATCAATGATTAATTTAAAAACTTATAAAGTTCCATGATGATAATAGAATGGTGAAGGTCCCCAAAAATCTATTTTCATAAATTAAAATCAAATACTTGGGTATCCTGTAATTAATATTAAATAAAAAATTACTATTATATCCTATTATATAACTCTAAAAAATATTGAACACCATGTTATTGTGATTTATTATACCTATTAATAATAGAACATTCCTTTTATTCTCATTAAGTTTCCAAATATAATAGTTCTATAACTTTAAACTTTTAGAAGTTTTCATTATAAAAAGTTTTTATTCATCTTTTCTTCTATAAAATAAAATATCTTGTCTTTTAAATATTTGGTCACAACCATGGATCCCAAATTAATCTTTCATACTCTATTTGTAAATAAATTTCAAAATCATAATTCATTCATTATCCTAATGGAAATTAAATTTTTTCATAGACCAATTATGTTTCAAACTCATTGTAAAACTAAGAGTCTTCCATTTAAAATTTGTAATTTAACATCTATATTATCTATAATTTTGAGAGATACATCATCAGCTACATGAACCAAAATGAACCTTCCAAATGAATTTTGTTTCATACACCCCCTATTAGTCATAGAGTGGAATAGAGCCCCAGAATCAATAATCCATGATTCCAAGGAAATATTAACACTTGGTAGTAAATTACTACTACCTTTGAGTATATAATTAAAGGAACATGAACTTACAAAATAATCCATTCTTAAATTTACCTAATGGTCATTGTAATATTTCTTATGTTTACCCTTATTCTTTTAGTGCCAATATATGGTTCTTGGCCTAGTCATTTTACCTTACATTATCTCCCTTGTTCAATATTTTTATATCTACACACCTTTTTATTCAGGGGAACATTATTTATATTTTTTATTGAGTGTAATTTTGGTAGGTTCTTAGAGTTCTATTAATCTAAGATCATCATTATAAATGAGATCTCTCACATCCTAAAATACTATGTTAGTTTTCAAATAATATTTTCAAATGGAAGTTACCAAAACATCCCATGATTATGGTAGTGATGATAATTGAAATAGATCCCACACATATTTTATAAACCTTACCTAATTTTAGATAACTCTAAATCTAATAAAATTCATTCACATGATCAATCGATGATCTTCCCTCGGGTAATATCATGTTGAATAAACTTCACATCATGAACAATTTTTTCAAAGTTATTATCTTCTCAAAAATGTATACAAGAGATTTCATAAACACCATTATGGTCTCCAACTGTTAAATGTTAAAGGTAATGTTTTGTGACAAGGACATCTAAATCAATCCAAGGGACTTTTTATCCATCCTTTACCATTATTATTTTTATATTTCCTCTAATTTGTATGATTAAAAACAACCTCAATATACTTCTAAATAAGACTTTTTTCTACCAACATCCTTTATTATCCAAAATCTATCTCATCAAACTTATCCATCTATAAATTTCTTTCTTCTGATGACATAGCATTTAAAAAAATAACTCCCAATGAATTGAAAAACTTAAAGATAATAATGTTACCCAAACAAAGAATTATATTATATTTGTTATCAATTCTTGAAGAATTACATGCTATGATATCACTTTTTTGGATTTAGAAACCACATATCACTAATGTTAAAATAATTGAAATATTAGATACATGTATTGAAGATATAAAAACTTCATAGATTGAAATAACCCCTCAATTATGATGCACTAGAAATTTGATAGTAAATCCGCACCCTAATTCATCACATCATGTCGATAATCTTTCCATAGTCAAACAAACATAATTAATAAAACAAATATCCAGGATAAATAAAGAAAAAAAGTGACAATTAATATTGATGTAGTTCATATGTTACTCTAATATCCATGGGAGAAAATTTATGCTTCTTATCATTTCATAAAAGTTACAAGATTACAATTAGAGTTACAATTAGTTAATACTTTTCCACATTTATATATAAACAAATAAAAACTAACTACAAACATCACACATGTGTATAATCATTCACAACACACCTTTATAATATGTCCCTTTTGGTTAAAACGTTACACCATCCTCTTACATTTTAGGGGACCCTATGTTTACCTTGGCCACCGCTAATTTATTTTAGGCTCCTCTACCTTGACTACAAACTCACTATGAACTAAATAAATTATTTTTATGTATCACTTTTATGAACATTACATATAATACTTTTATATAAAATTAAATTTCAAGGAACCTTTATATATCATTATTAGTGAACATTTTATATATATGATAACTTCCATTGTTCCATTATCTGGACTACTAAACAATCACACACACGGTTTTGAAAGATAACTTCTAGACCGACAACCTATAATATAATTACAATACCATGAGTTTAACATCATGATGAAATAAAATTTCTATAGTTTCTACTTCTATAAATCTAAATCGAAACTTGATAGAGACTTCACATTTACTAAAGAAGACTTCTTATTCATTATTTTCTATAAAACGTGGAAGTATCATTCTTTTTGTTTTTTTAGGTGGATGATAATGATTAAAAAATTGATGTTATTGAGTTGGACTAAAAAATTTTGGGTATGGGATAATTCACATTTTCTTTATGAAATTCAATGATATTTCTATATATTTAAGGTTTTTTAGATGTTAATGTAATAGATTCATGTTTACTAGTGTGATATAAATTTCTTAATATAATTGATATATTCCAATCACCTTTAATAATTGTTCAATCACTTAATTTTGGTACTAAATAGTTTTTTTTTAATCTAGAAATTTGGTTCTTGTGTTTGAAAATGTAATTTTGATTTAATATAAATGAAAGACTAATGTGGGATCTTTAAATTGAATTAATGTCTTGTTTCTCTTATTTGGTTATGAATTTGAGGAATTTATCACCATATTTAGAGTGTTTATGGTTGCTTATTATCATCTATTATGTTAATGTGTTATGGTTTGTTTATAGTAGTGGTGGACGAGATATTTCTTTATTTTCACAGTTGTAATATAGCTGATTATACAGAAAGGATTCGGTTTTTTGGTTGTTTTTTGGGATTTTTTCATGTGTTGTGGGGATTGGTTTATGTATTGATGGGTTTAATTGTTATGGGGAGGTGTTATAGTTTCCTAATTTCATAGAATGTGGTCATAAATAATGAACTCGATAGTGGGTAATATATTCAAATTGATTAATGTTGTGTTATAAAATGAATAATGGTAATGGGTGGGATGGTTGTTATTAATAAATGACAAATTCAAAAATAAATGTGAATTTTGAAAGATTAACTAGTATATGTGAATTGTTATTTATGAATGTGCTGGACATAAATGTGGATAAATTAATAGAATAATGAAATTAATGTTGCAGGTAATTATTAATTCTAGATATTGTAATTATGATATGAGTAAATGATAAATTAATGATAAATGTAATTTATTTTATAGAAGTATGTGTCAAGTTATATCATAGAGATGTAAGTGTTTTCTAAAGAATTTTATTGATGGCATAGTTGAATTTGTGGGAGTTGGTAGTGTTTTAATGGAATTAACCCTTGGGTAGGGCTTGTGTGGTTATATGATAATCATTGTATATTATTTCTGTTTATTACACACTACTACTCATGTTTGGTAACCTTAACAATAGACGTATGGTTTTTTATTCTATGTTTTTCTATAACTTATAGGTTTGTGAGGGAACATATGGATAACTCCTACTTCTTCCCCAATTTCTTTTATAGGCATAGTATAGTCTATAATAGACTAAAGTCATGATGAACATGCTATAATGGATTTTAGTTAGAGTGATCATGATTTGTTGATGATTTGATGATTATGGGGTAACTATGTGATAATTTATGTGACAAATGGTGGTGGTTATACATGTTAAGTTAAGGGAACTTAGTTGATCTCCTTCATATTCATGATTCCCTAAAATGATGAGGATTTGGTATGTGTTTTTTGTTAGAGTTGGTTCCCTATAACCAACTGAATTTTTATATATATTTATTATATATTCATGGATTTTAATATCAATAAATACCTAATAAAATATTTATTATTATTCTACATATCAATAATGTGGTAATGTCGTAAAATATCTTTCACATGGAAAAGTCCATAATAGTTCCCTATTATGATGAGAATATTTAAGTGCCACAAAAATAGATATAAATATTGTTTTATGGTTAGATAATATTTTATGATGGGATGTATTTTATGTTGACCATAAATTGTGAGTACTTTTAAGAATATGATACTTCATATCATGAAGATTTCACATGGTGATATCCACGATTAGATATTATGAGAACATACCCACATGAAGAAAATCTACATGTTTATTTGTCACTGGATAATACTATCTATGAGCATGTGTAATGATACTTAGACTTTAATATTATTTTTAATTCATGTCACAACTCACACACTTTTATGTATTATGATAAAATTTGATGAAATATGATCATGATGAAGTTGGGTATGTTGGGTGCATCATGAATGATTTTTTATTAATGAATAAATCAAGGAAGGATTTTTTCCTTCCATTTTTGTGGATGTTGATATCTCGTATCTTTGATTGAAATTGAATAATCCCATTAAATTCCATGGGAATGGTGTAATGATGAGTTTATTTTAGATAGTTAAATAATGGTGTATCATGAATATTGGTTGATAAAATATATCCACCACCTTCTGGATAAGATTTCCTTAAAAAGGATTATATTACATAATGAGTGATTGTATATGGGTGTTGTCATTGCAACATATACTCTTCCCCTATGGGTGCCTTGACCCATTACTAGATAGTAAACTTGAACTATAGTAAAGCTCACCTAATTTCAATGAGGAAGAGGCCTAGAAGGTCACACACAGACTATTTCCTTTGATCTCATTTAATTATTATTCATATTTATATTTAATAGTTGGAATAAATATTATTTTTAAGAATGAGAAGTATTATTTATTCAGTATTTATTAAATGAATGAAAATATTAAATAAATTTTTTTAATAATGTAATTATTTAATTATGTTAATATATAATATTTATTTATCTCTTATTATTCACAATGTAATGAATAATTATTTATTACATGAATATTAAAATAAATATTTTATTCCCCATACTGTGAATATAATATTTATTTATTTATTGAATGTATAACATTTATCTCTTGTTATTCACAAAGTAATAAATAATTTATTTAATTATGTGAGTATTAAAATTAATATTTTTTACTTGACCATATAAATAATCTTATTTTTTATATTAAATTTCAAATACAATAAATATAATGTAGGATGAGAGGGAACAATTATTTTTCTAGTGATAAATATTTATTTAACAAATAATAAATAATATTTATCATTGCATGAGTTAGTTCATGCCACAAATAATATAATAAAAACAATATTATTTTACATGGAATTATGTTCCTTTCAGTTTTAATATATTATTAAGGTCATTTTTATAATTAATTAATATGAAACCCTAACCCTAAGTCTATAAAAAGATTATTATGAGAATAGGGAGAGGTTAGTTGTGTTGAACAACATTCTCATCCCTATAGAATTCTCTTTCAAAAAAGAACAGCTCTATGAGTTTCTCTCAAGTTTGATAGATTTTATCTTCCACTATTTTCTAATAATATGGTGATTAAGAAGCAATCCTTTCTCGAACTAAGTTATCATGGATATAATTAGATAAGTGTCAGGAGAATATTGGTGCTGCCACACCTGTATCCCGAGTACTATCAGTTACATTCCGATATCAAATTAGCTTGTGTGGATATTTTCTATAGGGTCATTATTTTGGGCCCTCAAATAAAATTAAATAACCATCAGATGATGAAAACCTGTATCAATGAAATAAATCATGACTGAGGAATTAATTCAAGCTAATAAATTAATTATAAATTTACATGAAAATGATCCTCTCTTGGTTCTAAAAAATATTTTTTTAATATTATTCTTAAAAATTTCCAATGGTCAGGGGTTAACATCATGAACATTGAATATGATCCATTTAATTTAACAAAATCCTAGTTGACCTTAGGCCCAATAGGTGCTTCTGATGCATTTGGAACCATCTTTTGTGATGTGGTACTCTAACAGGTAGCTATGGATATTTGGATGTGGTGGATATGTGGAATGTGATTGTGTGGGTATATTGATTTGAAAGCTATAAGAGACCCATGACATATGTAATTGGGGAGTAAGAGGGAAAAATTAATGGGGAATTAGTTATGGGGTACCTTTTTGACTTATATTATTTTGATGCATTTTTATTATAAATTCATTTGATATTGGGTGAGAGAACCTTAGTGAGATTGAGTGATAATTTTCATGGAATAGGTGTGTATAGGTTATGTTGTTTATTCACTGTGTCATTTTCATGCTTCCTCAACATTTTCATGAGAGGCAATAAGGAGTATCCTACTGCACATAAATTTATACTCTCCCTTATATATTCAAATCTATTTTACAGGTTTCTAGCATGATTTGATGACAAAGATTGAAATTATTGGCTCATGGATTGGAGTTAAAGTGGTAGTAACTACTATAGAGGTTTCTCGTGGTAATTATTTATTGATTCTTTTGTGTTTCAAATTTAAATTAATTAGAGAATATTTGTTTTTATTTTATATTTTGAATTTTATTGGTGCTTTTCTTATATGTTACTTGGACAATAAGGGTTATTCCTCCCATATATAGGTGTGTTTCAGGGGTCAACCTCATCATCAATGAAGGTCGAGGATGGGTTTCTAATGGGATAACCTGAACTGTTTAATTATATTTGATTCTTAATTTTGTGTGTTATTTTATTTTATACTCAACAAAACTATATCCTTTAATTAGTGAAGGGGGTATAATTTAAATGATACCATTGGGTTTCGACTGTTATATGACTATTGGTCAATATGACTGTTGGTCAATATGACTGTTGGAAACTATAATCTTAACATTTTGTTTTTATAAATACAATTATATTGGTTAATTAATACAGAAAGAAGATTTAATGGCCTCATCTAGTAGACTCGAGCCATATGAATCCCATCTGTCGGAGCTTGGGAAGGAGGTAGCATCAGTGGGCTTTGCTCTGGACCAAGCCCAAGCCGAACTTCAATATATGAAGCTTGAATGGAATCTCTTAAGGGAGAATTTCAAGCTGATAGAAATCACCACTCGGGCAATGTTGTCCGAGCCACCCCAAGATTCTATCACCATATCACACCTTACACTTAGTTCCTTTGCTGGTGTTATAAGGGACTATGTAACGAGACCTTAGCTGCTTTGTGTAATCCTTTTATATAAATAAAATTATTATTTCTTCTTATAGAAGAGTTTGCGAATTTCAAATATCCAGATAAATATAGGATGTGTATTATTGATGAATTTAGGAAAAAAAGGGGTATTTTAAAATATTTTTGTATTATTTAAATAATTAATAATGTGAAATGATTTTCAAAAAATGGTCTTCTACATTTGTGATCAGTGAGAAATTTAGTGTCTAATAAGATCAACTTCATTTTTAGTGAATAGTAAAGTAGGAATAGTAACATACCCATATGAATAGTAATTAATAGTAATGAATAGTAAATTGACCAAAAAAATAGAAACTTCACCCATGAATGTATAAATACATTTTAGACATCTTAAAAGTGAAAAAATGATCATAGTGTAAGTTTTGGTATTTGTGTATGTCATAAATATTTTATTTACAATTTTATAATTAATTTAAAATTTTAAAATGGAAATGTATTTTCATAAAATTTAATCATAAATTTTTAATTTATTTTCCTATAATTATACGATAATTTTATGGGACCTTGATTACTTTTTTAAGGTGTTACAAAATGAGTTATAGTTTTAAAGTTTTATTTTTGGAATAAATAATGATTTTATATAAAAATTAAATTAAAAAAAATTAGAAATTATTTTCATAAAATGGAGTTCATTTTTGAATTCAGAGAATCGATATTAGGTTAGGGTGAAGTTTTGGGATTTTTCTGAAACAGTTGAATTTTCGGTGAATTGTAAAATTGTAGTTTTGAGTTTCCGGTGTTTAATGACATCATTAATGATGTAATAATGATGTAAGTTTTCTGGTAGACTTATTAATAGTGAGATATTCTATGAGGTGTCCCAAGTGGCCAATACCATGGGAAAATACTATGGTAAAGCCCATGGTTTTTCAAATACCACCGATGAGGTGTCCCTTGGAAATTAATAATTTATTCCCTCACATTTCCTATAAATACCAAGTCATTTCCATCATTAATTTCATTCCAAAATCATCCTCAATAAATTTATGGTCTTATTACCTCCAAATGAGTCCTCCCAAGTTTCCCTCAAGCCTCTGAAGGTCCCAACCTTCAAGCTTTAGAAGTTACTCTTCAAGTTAAGGGATCCTTTCACCCTTCTCTTTTAATTCATGACTTCCTTTATGTTGTGTCTTCTAGTTTCCATCTCTTTTCATTGAATGTATGTTATTTTATGTTATCATTACTTTCCATTTAATTTCTAATTTTTTATAGACCCTTTCAGATCTCATCAATTTTTTTTCTAATTTTTTGAGTGGCGTCCTTAGGCTGCCGAATTTCTCATAAAAGAAATTGCATCTTCTCTTTTCTTTCATGTTTTCTTTTTCATGTGGTATTTCATTGAAATATCCATACCATGATCTTATTAAGTACCCATAATTTATTATTAATTATTTATGAGTGGGTGACTTTTGTCCCCTCTCTTTTCAATGTTTTCTAAAATCATGTTATATAGTCGTTATGCTGTAGAAATTTCATCTCAAAATTTCTATCTCTTTCTCTCAAGAAATTATCTTGTTTATTTATGTGCATATATAGACCTATTTAGTTTCTATGGGTGTTCATAAATATATAAAAATTATATATTTGATTATGGTATTTCCATAAATATAACCCTCACTCCCTTTCCATGTGTTATAAATGATATAACGATCTTATTTTTAAGAGCTTTTAAAACATCACGATTTTGAAATGAAACCCATTTATTTATTCTCTATGGGTTATTTATGAAATTTTTGATCATGATCTATGTGGATCACATGAAAGTAAATACATATTAAGGGTTCACCCTAATAGAGCTCCAATGCATTGGGTAAATAATTAATCTCTAGAGATGACAAGTTTCACGATACCTTGGTGAATAACCATGGTAATTTTTATGACACCTCGGAGATAAACCTTGGTGATATGTTCATGAGTGTCTAAATTAAATGTTTTAGACATATATTCAAGTTATGATTCAAGTTAGTTTTATTATTATATTCTTATTCTTCCATTGATCAAGCCTTTATGACTTTTATCATGTTCTTATTAATATTGCTCAAGATCACAGGTCAACTGTTTCACTTGTTTTCCTTACTAAGCCTTCTGCTCACCCTTTTCTTTGATTTATGTCTCCAGGATATGAGATTCAATAATTGTACATAGGATGAACCTATGATGAAGCCTGACTAGTGGATTATAAGAATTTTTTATGTTTTTTTCATGTATTATGTTCTTGATTCCCAAGACACTAGACTTTAAAGATACTCTCTTTGTAAAATGTAATGAAAATTTATGTAATAAATAGGTAGGATACCATAATAAGGTCATGATAGAGTGGTATTAGAGCCATATATAATATTTTTCATCTAGTTTTGATTTAAAAACCAATGATTATTTCATGGATCTATTAGGTAAATACTATTAGTAAAATTTAGTGTGTGATATAGCATGGGAGATCTGCTAAGATATCTGTATTATCACTTGTATGATCCCATGTAAGGACCTTAAGCTTACTAAACACCCATGGAAGAATAATCCTAATTATAGGGTAGAGATCCTAGAGAGGAACATGCATCATAAAAGTTTTCACCTGTGATTTAATTGATGTGATTCTGGGGTAAATTAAAATGAATTTAATTTAATAATATTTAATGAATTTCATATTATCTATATTAGGAGTTTTCTTCTATGTTTTTAGAGATGGTTGGTGGTAATTGTCCTCATGTTTTTCATATTGGAGTGGTGTAATTGGATGATATATTTCACCATAAAAGGATTGAATCGATTGAGGAGGATGAATATTAGATTAAGAAGTTGTGTGAGTTTTCACTTAATGTTTTGGAAAGTTATAAAGAGATTGTATATGGTCTGGATATGGAGTGATGGGTATAGGAGTTAGATATCTCCTTTAGTTTAATATATAATAGGTAAAATAATTGTGTACTATTGGTTCTCCATTAGATGATAGGAGTTGTGAATCATTGGTGGTTTTTTTCTTGGATAGTGTAACGAGTTTGTGATTTCATGGAAAATTATACATAAGAAAATACAAATCAAGTTTATTTAATCAGTGGTGATGGTGGTGGATAAGTAATTTCTCTATTTATAATGGGTAGCATGATCATGCAAAAGATTAAGACTCAATTCAAGTATCATCAATACATTGGCCCATTTGATCTAGATTATGAGTCTATAGTATGGGGTTTTAAAGTGGCATTGCATCTAGATATTCAGTATACAGTTACCTCATTTATATTGAATATGTATATATATGTGATAAAGAAGGTAGAGGTGATTGAGAGGATTCATTTTTAGTCAAGACCACTATGAGATGGGAGTCATAAGAACTTCTTGAGAAGTACAGGTGTATATGGGAGATATCATATATTGGAGAAGTTAAGGTTTTTACTCAAAGGGAGTCAACCATGAATATCTTCATCTCACTTCATTAGTTTTCATCCCTTTATCAGGAGCTCTGTTCTAGTTTCTTTTTTCTTACAGAGGTCATTGTGATTATCAGTTTTAGTGTCCATCCATTTTTTATGGACAACATGGAAAAGGTGGCCATTTTTTAGTCCATCCCCCATGGAATATGACTATAAGTCCTTACTAGTATCAGTATTATCATGATTATGGTCATCCAAGGAGTGATATATTTGGATTAGAATATACATCTAATGTCCCCTATCCTCAAGGATATAAGGAAAATTGTGACTATATAGGTCATTATCAGTATGGCCAACAAAGAAGATGAGAAATTCATGGATAGTTGAATGCCATAAAGATACTAGAGAGAGGTGGGGAAGAGATCATTTTATATGCCTTATTTTTATCCTTTGGCTTGTATTTTTCTTTGTCTGATTCTAGTGAATTTCATTATATTATTTTGCTGACCTTGGTCTATGCCTTGGGAATCAAAGTGGAGAGGCTTTTAGTGCCCTGTGTGTTAACTATCCCAATTGGAGGTAAGTCTATATTCGTAGATGCGTTATGGGGTTTTGAGTTAATTATGGAAATGCATCAATAATTATGGGGTTTCTTCTTGCTACAGATATAACTGTACTATATAATTCTTGGCATAGATCGGTTATACTCCATCTATGTGTTCATTTATTGCTTTGAGAGGAGATTTGAGTTCATCATTGTGGAATTCCAATGTGTTGTATTTATCAGTGAGATAGACCATCAAATAGTTCATAGACATTCATAAAAACATTTTCTAAATAGTATGATTATCATTGAATTTTATAGAGACGTAAAAGGAAGTATTCCCTATAGTTATTAAGGAATTTTTTAATATTTTCCCCAAAGAGGTTATGATGCAACCCCCTTTGTGTGATATTAACTTTATGACTTTTTTTCATTTTTGTACCACTCTATTTTTTATATATCTTTATTACATACCACTATATGATTTATGATAGCTAATAAATCTTGTTGATGATTTTATAAAGGAAATTTTCATCTAGATCAGTGTGTCACTATGAGGTGCTCCAGTGTTGTTTTCTAAGAAAGTGGATGGTAGTATGAGGTTGTGTATAGAATATGATCAATTTAATTCAATGATAATAAAGAACAATTAACTACATGCAAGGATAAAAAAAATTTATTAGTTAAAGGGGTCCTACTAGTTTTTAAAGATCGCACTATAGTCTAAGTATCAATAGATAGGGTTAAATAGGTAGGATATTCCAAATACTTATTCTAGGTTTTTTTATGGTCTCTTCAAATTTGTATTTATTCTATTCAATGGAATGGAAATTAAGACTCTTTAAATTCATATTTAGTTTTTTTTTGGATTACTTTGTGGAAGTCTTAATCAATGAATTCCTATATACTCAAAGTTTACAAAAGATCATGATGAGTATCTTAGGGTTGTTTTACTAGTCTTTAAACACCATCAACTCTATGGTAAGTTATCCAAGTGTATGTTTTGAATGTTAGAGGTTAATTTTCTTAATCAAGTGGAGTCTCATTAGAGATTATCATCCATTTAATAGAAACTATTGGTATTTGTTTCTTGGGAGGTACCCAAGAATGTTGTATAGGTTCATAGTTTCTTTGGTCTTATTGGATATTATTGAAATAAATAGTCTAATTTCTATCATATTATTTCTCTATTGACAACCCTAGACAGTAAAAACTAGGATTTTATGTGTATTGGTTAGTTTTAAGTGGATTTTAACATCTTGAATAAGAATTTGATCGATAATCATGTTCTTTGGTTACTAAAGGAGTAATTAGAAGATGTTATAAAACGTCTATATAGGTTTAGTGTGGTTGGGATAGTTCACCATAAAAGAGTAAAAACTTTATATCATCTATAAGGTGAGTTAGTGAAGGAATCTGAGGTTCCTAGGGGAAATTTCAATGAGGGTATGCTCTATAAAAGACTCATGCAACCTATGGTTAGGGTAGAGAATAATGGTTAGATCTATTTTCTTTTATTGATTATGTAATAGTGGATAATGGAAATGATTTTTTTATGTTCATAGGTATGATTCAAGTTATTGAACCCTTTTAGGGTGTGTTTTTTAATTTAGTTGATTTTCATTATGACTACCTATTGGATTTCAAACTTGGGTTTGATTGATGAGTAGTCCCAATTAATATATAAAAATAACTCATTGAGAAGAAAGGTGGATCCTATCAGAGGATGTCCATCTTTTTCTATTAATATATGTGGATATGGTAATATTTGGAATTTCTTTGTCTTATAGATAAATGGATTTGATATTATTATTATAATAAATTGGTTGAAACATTTTAAGGTGCATATTTATTTCTACTTGATATGTGTGACATACTTTCCATATCATGATGAATCATATGTATTTCTCAAATAATGAGAATATAAATAATGTAGATCTAGTTAGGATTTTAGAAAGTTATGTTGGATTTCATCTCAGGTATTTAAGAGATTTATCGGTTTGTATAAAGTCATTATAAGTGTTTTTCCCTCCCATGTTTGATCAGTATTAGGATATGATTCCTAGTATTTTATTGGGTTACTGACATAGAGGGAGGTAGAGTTCATAGTTGACTAGGTGATAGGTATTAAGCCTATCTATATACCTCGGTATCATATAGATCTTAATGATCTTATAGATTTAAATAATTTTTTGGAAGACCTTGAATCCAAGGGATTCATTTGGTAAAGTGTGTCCCCATGGGGATTTACATTGCTTTCTCTAAAGGAAGAAGAATTTTTTAAAATTTTCGGTTTACATATAAACTAAAATCATAATATTTTATTAATAATTGTTACATTTTATTTCCTTATATTTATCAATTTATTTAATTCTAATTAGTTTTTGTAATTAAACTGTAAAATTATTTGATTGTGTGAATATTGTTTAAAATGGAAAAACGAGGTGTTTAATTTAATGTATTGATTTTTGAAGTGATAAATGTATTGATACTAATTGTAATTTATATTTATATTGTGAAAGAATAAAATCATGGAAGTTGATATTGGATGACATGATTGATTATATAGATTTTTAGGGAAGTGGTGATGTATGGAGGATTGTTATGGAATAATCCCCTTAAAAGTATCCAGAAAAAATGCTAAAAGAATATGCTATGTAAGAATTATTGAGGAGTTGTATAGTGACCATTTTTTTCCAGTGTACCCATCCGAAAATCCTAAGATAATCATACATAACCATCATTCATAACCCATATAATCGTGGATATATTTTTTCATATAAATGATGCATCCATGTATAATCATAATTTAGTACTTTACCACTATGTAAACATCATACATGGCCCTAACATGTCTGTGTTAGCATGGGACAATCCTGAGACACCTCATCATAATCATCCATAGGGATGATGACATGCTTTTGGGTGGATCATCTGCACTTAAATCGATGGATCAGGAATTCCACATTAGTATTCATGCAACTAATAAGAGTTATACATGGGAATAATAATATACAGAAAAAATTATCAATAAAAAAATAAAGGATGTTGTGGATTTTTAGGGGAGAACAAATCATTATGAGAATTATATCTGAGAAATAATGAAATTTAATAAAACAATAAAGGATATAGATGGATTCACCATGCTTGAAGAAGATTTAAGTTGAGGACCTATAATCACAATAAAATGTGAATGATATGGGGATGTAGAGTTTAGAGGGTCGAGTTTATACAGGAGGCCCATTATATTATTTACATATTTATTTTTTATTATTATTTTAATTCATATCAATTACCATTCCCATAGAGGGGTAAATTCATAATGATTGTGTAACACCCCATAATTCCATGAATTTTTTTATATTATATGGGATTATTCAAAGATTAGCTGCTGAGACAACGTGTGATTTTGATTCCTTGTGTTCCTGGAATGGTCTGTCAAAAAATATTATGTTTTAAATAGTGCACATGAGTGAATTCCCAAAAAAATTTGAATAACTCTTAAATGGTTTCCCGAATCAGAAATATGAGGGCATCATTGTGTTCAAAGTAGTGGATTTACCCTAGGTGGGACTTAAGTTTAGTGGGTGCGGGTATCTAGTGAGAAAACCTGAAAATGGAATAACCGTAAAAAAATAATTAAATAAAATTATTTTATTTTTCAAATCCTTATAACTCACGAATGGTGACTTAAATTGAAAATTTGAAACAAACATTGAGCTAGTGTGGGCATTCTTTCCTTCGGCAGAACCTAGCATTGGTCGGCGCGGGCCAACAAAGGAAAATCATTTTTTCCCATAAATAAAATAATTTAATAAAGATTATTTTATTTTAAAGTCATTATAACTCATAAATGGTAACTAGGATTGGAAATTAGAGAGTATTGTTGACCTCATAAGGGTGTACTTACCTTAGGAGAAGCCTAAGATCAGCAGGTACAGGCCAGCTTTGAAATTTGGTTTTTGGGATGCAACTGTAAATAAAATAATTTAAATAAAAATTATTTTATTTTAAAATTATTATAACTCAAAAATAGTGACTCAGATTAAAAATATGATACCACCATTGAGTTCATAATAATATATTCTCTTTAAGAAGGACTTAACCTCGACTGGCACAGGTCAAGGGTGAAAGTTAATTTTTTAATGTTTTAAAGGAATATAAAATAAACTTTGAAAAGGTTTATTTTATTTTCTTTAACTTATATTACAGTGACACAGCATCACTACAATGCGGTGACATGATGATGTTGAAACTCATTAATTCAATACATTAGTTGATCAAGGTGGTGATGTTATTTCAAAATGAAACAAAAATATTGAAACACATTTGTCATTGAAAAGCATCTTAAATCGTTGGGTTTTAGGAGGATGATGGTTTTCCCTTTGAAATCTGGTGGAGAAGAGAATGATGGTAAAATTCTTTCCATTAGAGAGTGATGAATGATGACAAATGGAGAATCGCCAACGAGGAAAGATTGAGGATCGAGGAACAACGAACATCGGTGGTGCAACACCAGTCTTCTCCATCGAATGATCCAGCCTCAAGGTAGGGTGTCTATTTAATTAATTTTCCTTCCTCATTTCTAAATCTCCATAACTATTTTGAATCATTCGATGAATGGAATTATTCACGGATTGTGCATGCTAAATGAGGGATGGGTTTGATTTTGGGATAATCATTGAGAAAGTGGGTCCATGTTGAACATATAAATGTATTTGGTATCGTTTAGCCATTTTTAAATTTAACATGGTTCGATCAAGGTTGAAACGAACAAGGACCGATCTGTCTACCTTAGGTGTTCATCAGAAATGAATCAATGACCACAACATGAAGGAATAACAGCAATGGCCAGTGATGACGCATGGTAGAGGATATCGATGGCATGGGAGGTGGTGCACCGTGGTGGAAGACAAGTCCGCAATAGGAGGTCGTGGAAGGAGCACATGGAACCACTGCTCGATGGTCGTGGCAGTGCGGGAGTTGGCGTGCGTCGACGGTACACCTTACTGTAGGAAGCCATCATCAAGCATCCGGTGGGGATGTGAAACCATGGTGCTATCAGGGCACCACATTAGGCTAAGAGACCATGGCTAGCAGGTTGTGGTAGTGCAGGATCACGGCACCAGTAGGGCTCCACGTCAGGTTTGGAGACATAAGATCGGGAAGTGGGTTGGTGTGCGAACACAGTCCACAAGACCATGTGTGGGGGAGAGGTGGCCGGTCACGTAGCCTAAGGTAGACACAGCATCTTCCGCATCCAGGCTGGACCAAATCAGCCCACTAGAACAAGTCGGGCCGGGGAAAAACATGGTCATTGGTTAGCCCAGCTAGGTAGAATTTAGTCTGCCGATGAGGGCTAGACCAGAGAAAAGGTATCGAATTTTTGGGTGACTTGGCGGGCTAGACCCACGGTCGGATTAGGCTAGGGCCAACAAGGTCCAATTTGTCTGGTCAATGGGCCAGGCTGGATTGTTTTAGACCAAAACCAGTTAGGTCGGGTCATCCAAATGGAGTCGGGCCTTGTGGGACCCTCAAGCCTAGTTTCTCAGGTCAGTCCGACCAAGTCGGGTCGGGTCGAGACACAACCGACTATTGTTTACAAAAATTCCAATATCGTTCAAAATGAGTGTCTGCTTAACACGATGTTTTCATCATTGGGACCCTTGAGACAAGATGGTAATTTGGATATACTCTATGTGGGTTTTTGTGGTAGTCAATATATGACTGATGGCTTGAGTAGAAGATTCTCCCAGAATCAAGCGCACTGAAGAGCAAGAATCCTACATTTAGCTGTGACATAAAGGATATAAAGAGCGGACCTCAGTGGTCCAGTAGATTATTGGACCTCAGTGGTCCAATATCCAAGTGGACCTCAGTGGTCGAGTAGAAAAGTGGACCTCAATGGTCTATTAGAGGAGCGGACCTCACTGGTCTAGTAGCTGACAGCCCTCAGTGGTCCAGTAACAGAGCAAACCTCAATGGAACAGTATCCCAGAAGACCTCAGTGGTCCAGTAGCTAAGCAGACCTCAGTGGTCCAGTAGCCGAGCAATCCTCAGTGACACATTGGGGATGATTCCTTCAATAGTACAATATTTACAGCATTACAACTAAAGAAATGTACTTCAAGTAGTTCTTAGTGAGTTCTCATTGGGCGGGTCCCAAAGAAGCGAGACCTCTTTGAATAGGTCTCTAATGACTTGATGGAACTAAGAGTGAGTCCTACCAGGTCAATCATTCCTTGAGAAGAATACAATGATGAAGGATTATATGTGATATCGAGACTTCTTGTCTAAGTGAGACTATATGTCTCAGGGAAACTTTGTGATGTATCGAGACCATATGTTCTCTCAAATAATATTGGTAGGCTTTTTCTACTTTGATACTATTAGATAGATCAAGCAGTAGGATATCCCAGAATCGGGCATACTATGCACAGAACCATATGGATGGAAGTGAATGATACATTGCATATTGGAATCATTTATAAGTATACTGACATGTTCTTGTTATATGTGTTGATGAAATATATCTGGGTTCAGCTGACTGTACCTTCTTGGTGGTGTTTTCCTTAGTGGTCTTTTTCTTTGTGGATTTTGGGGTCCCCTACTGAGTATTTTTTAACTGACCCATACACAGGTTTTTCCCGCACATGCTGTGTATTTTTCATATGACATACACTTTGTTGGAGTCTTAGACAAATTAGGACCATCCAGTGCGTTGTGAGATAAGACGAGCCGAGGTGTTTCTAACTACTTCCTACAACAGCTTCAATACCCTTGTTTGCAGTCGGGATTTTTTGTTGTCTTTTTTTAGTGGCCTTGTATTCTGTCCCAGTTTTATTTTTCTTCTTTAAATTATGTCTCACTCTATTGTTCGGTTATAGTGGTATGCATGCATTTTATTTACTTATTGCATTCACCTTCGATTATTTGTGGCTTGGAGTTATGTGTGTGTGTATAAGTAATTTGGAAAATTCCTACCATTGGTTTGGGATATTCCTACTAGACGCTAGTCGCCAACCCCTGGCCTATAGGAGGTGGTCTTGGGGCAGTCATAGCACAGTCCCTAGGGTACATTTCATGACTGATTGGGAAGGGTAAGTATATACCCTTTATAATTCTTGAGTTTATTTTCTTCATGGAACAAAGTAATTTTCCTCTTTTATTAAACTAGTTTTGAAATTAAAATCAATGTTTTTATTATCATGTTTGATTATATTTTGTTTTGGATTCTATTTATTTTTTATTACTCTTGTAAATGATCCTAATCTCCCTCCAATAAGTTTTGATTTGTATAAAATGGACCAGGATAGTTCTAAGTGTTGAGTTTATCAACTATTGTCAACATGTCTTAAAGTGGTAGTGTGAAATCATAAATTTTTAAGAACCATTATACTTGGTTATAAATTAACAAATTCAATTAGGAAATTTCACTATAATAGTTTCACACATAGGAAGGAGTAGAAAAAAACTATGATCTTAGTTGGGAGTATTCTCACCATCATCATTAGATCAAAATAGGAGTGAGGAAGTAATTATGGATTCACTATTTTAATTATTAGTAGAAGAATAGTGGGTAAACTTGAGACTAGGAAAAAAATACAGTGGGTTATCCAACAATAATACAATCCCCATATCATCATTTTTGTTTTTAAATTACTTTTTAATTTCATTAGTTTAAAAATCAAATTTAAAAAAAACACATTTCCCTATTCAACCCAAGGAAATAGATTTATAGAACTATTATCTAGAGACAACCTTGGGTGATCATTATTAAAAAAAATTAACTGAGGAGAAATAATTTTCTTTTTCCACACCCAATGATAGGTTTAGGTTTCAAAATTTAAATTCATTTATAGAAAAATAATTCAAATCTAATTTTTTACAATGTATAATATGATCTTTAATTAAACAATTGTTTAATTTTTTTATAGAAATTAAAAGAACTTTAGAATATTGGATACAAAATCTTAACTTACTCTGTGATTTTGAAGATACTTATCTCACAGACTAAGGTTAACTTACATTGTTCACCTTGACATGGAAACCATGGCTGGTAATCCCATCCAAACCTTGAGATATCACTATGCACCAGAATTCATCAATCAACACAATCATATTTCCAATCCCACTCTTAAAAATGAATTTGAACTTCAAAATAGACTAATCCAATTACAAATAAAGATCCATATCCTTTTTTTCAGAGACCCACATAAATATTTCAATGGGTTCACCCAAGTATTCTCCACCTTCAAACCCCATGGGTTAGCTAAGGAACAAGTTAGGTAGAGGGTGTTTGACTTCTCATGTGAAGTAGAAAAAAGGAATTGTTATACATCCTACAACTGGGAGAGGTCCATGACTGGTATTGCATAAAAATTTATTTATTCATATATCCATTCTTACCTCTCGAATAAAATCTTTTGGGAAGGATCTATATTCCATCATAGAGGATTTTGGAGAGACTCTCCATGAGTACTACGAGATATTTAATAAATATATGTTCTAGTTTCCCACATCAAGAAGTTGAGGAGAAACATTTTCTTATGTTCCTTTACTAAGGCCTTCTTAAAAATAATAGAAACCTATTAGATACCTCATCTGGAGGATCTTTGATTGAAAAATCCTTAGTATAATCCAAGGGACTAATCAAGAATATTCGTTGGAACTCACAAAAAAATCAGCATTAAAGGTATTGGGATAAGATGAAAACATGGGGTAATAACTTTTGACTAATCACTATTATTAGAATATTAACTTGAATAACTAATACATTATTTGTGGAAGATGAATTTTAAATAAACCAATAAATAAAAAAATTATATAGTTTATGTGTTTTATGTTCTACACATCATCATTATACTAATAAATGTGTTTAAGTATAGGGAATATAGAGCTGTTAAGCAGCCTTTTAGCCAAGGAAATTCCAAACATATCAAGGATGGAGTGAGCCTAACCTTGTATAATATGTATTTAAATAAAAATATTTAGGATTAAACACCAAAATCAAATCAGTATCCTTAAAAAATCCCATTATAGTAACCAAACCAAAAATTACCAACACCCTAAACCCTTCCAACAACAACTCAGTAAACCTTATAAGTAAAATTTTACTGAAAATCCTCTCCATTTTAACAAAAGAGACTCTATGACTAACCGTTATTCAATGTACAAGACTTAGTACAACAACAAGATAGACCTAAATTTGTGAATCTTAATAATGAAGTGGGATAATTAAGAAACCAACTTAGTAGTTAATATATATATTATCTAAAAATCCTTTAAAATTAATAGATCAAACAGCTTCTAATTTGAATGAGAATTTGATCAAGATAATCACCAGGGTGAAAAGGATATGATCTATAGTTAAATTTATAAACATGAATAAAATAAAACAAGATGTGAAGAATAAGGTGATGAAATATTTCAACCTGAACAGGCATAACTAGACCATAGAGAGTATACTTTAGAAGAATATGAAGAATACCAAGTTATAAATTATGAGAAAACGTTTGAAAACCATCCCAAAAAAAGATGAATGGAAGAAGAGAAGTATAAACCAAGGAGGAATAAAATACAAGAGACACCATGGTAAATATAATAATGGGAGAAAAAATATATTCCACTTCTATTATTGTCAAGGATGATCAAAAATTAAGAATATTTCATAATAATAACTCCAAATTTAAATTCTAGAAACATTCAAAAATGTTGAGATAAATATATTCCTTCTTGAATACCTCAAAAATATTCAAAAGTATGCTAAATTCCTCAAAGAACATTACTCCAAGAAGAGGTGGATTCAAGTAAATGGGATGATTGATCTCAGAATAAGTGTATTAACTCTTATCACCCCAAAACTACCCACAAAATTTCTAGATACATGGATATTTTCTATACCTTTCAACATTGGTTCCATAAAGTTTTCAAATGCTTTGTGTGATTAAGGATTCTCCATAAATGTTATTACCTACTCAATTTTTTCATATCGATATATTAGATACTTGACTCCAAAAAATTGGTTGTCCATCTTCTAAATAGATATACTATTTTTTCAATATGAGTGTTAGAATCTTTACATATAAGATCCCAATATATGATTTTCCTAGAAGACTTTTATGTAATGAACATGGAGGAGGATAGATCCCCATGGAACTCACCCATTATTTTGGGCAGACCTTACTTGAATACATTCAAGAAAATTATAAATTTACCTTAAGTAAATCACATTATATATTTTATATATAATACAATTAATTTCAACACTATAAACTCTATAAAGTAACCTTCAGCTGACCATTCAGCCCTTTCACTTTATCGATTTTAAGAGACTAAAACCAATAAATACCTATGTATGTTTTCCAAATTTTTACCTTAGGAAGACACTTAATGATTGAAACCCCCATATAGGATGTAGTCATCCAAAAATTTAGAGAACCTATTTTTAGATAATAAAATGAGGAAACTTATGAGTTTTTTATGGATTTAATTTTCTTTTCAATAATGAGGAAATTTACATTTAATCTTTTTGTAGGAAGCCTAATATATGGATTTGAAAAACCCAAATATGATTTCACCTCTAGAAAAATCCGAAAATCTAGAACATTTACTATTACCAACTGATTTGACATATTTTTTCTTGCTAAAAATAGAGAAATTAGCAATTATAATTGCAAAAAAAGTAAACATAAATAAAAACAATGATTAGACTTTTGAAATAAATTGTACAACCAATTTTGTGGAGTTTAGATGATATCACAAGTAATAATCCCAAAATCTAATCGCAGGGAAGTTTTATGGTGGGATATTCTAAACCTATTAGAAATCCTAATAAATGGTTCAATTACCTCAACTATAGAGGTAGTGAATGAGTAAATAGAGAATATTTTAGTGGCATACACCATTTACTCCATCTTCAACTCATAATAGGATAGACCTATTGATGTAGTTCATATGAAAATTGTCATAATAATTATTAGAAATGAAAAAAAAGAGTTAATCTCTATAAGAATTAAGAATAGCTAGAGAGCCTAAATAAACTATAGGAAATTGAATTACGACACTAGGAATTATCATTTCCAGTCCACTTTTATTTAAAAAAATGTTAGAGATATTGATAATGAGGACTCACTACCATTTATTTTTTTAAGACCAAAGCACAATTTATTAATTAAAAATGTTACAAGAGTCATAAATATGGGATTTTTTTACAATCTCTATCAAAAAGATAAGATAAATCAGCTGGAAGAGTGTCTAGCCAAGTCATGCTCTGATGAACTCTTTTGTTAGCAAGAGCATCAGCAACAACATTTGATTCACGGTAGGCATGAGTAGCAATGTAATCAATCCCATGGAGCGTCTTCAAGCAATTCATCCAGCGTGCAGTGAGTGGCCAGGCCAGATGAATGATGCCATTCCGGATGGCATGAATGATGGTGGTATAATCGCTTTCAATCCAAAGCTTTCTCCATCCTCTTTGAAGTGCAAACTCAACAGCGTGAATGACTCCAAGCATTTCCACCTCTAGAGATGAAGAGTGACCACATCCAACATAGAAGCAACCCTGACACTAGCCATCTGAGTCTCTAAAGATAGCACCACAACTGGAAGGGCCTGGATTGCCTTTATAAGAACCATCAACATTCACTTTGATCCATCCCGGCATCGGAGATTGCCAGAATACTTCAAAGGAGCGTTTGGGCGTAAGGTAGATTCCAGGAACACGGAGATGAAAAAGGATCTCAAAGTCACCAACCGAGTTGTTGCAACAGTCTTTTTTAATTGAGGTGGCTTCACGAATCGCAATAAGAATCTGATATTTTCCTACATTGAGACTAAATGAGCGATTATTATGATTAAGATCATTTCTAACGTACCTGATCTCATGCAGGAGTTCCGCCACTGCCTTAAGAAATATATTTTTAACCAGTAAAGAAGCTTCATGACTAATACAATTTTTAAAGAAAAAATAAATAGAGTCAGTTAAGATCCATCTGCAATTGAATAATGCAAAAACATAATTCCATAATGCAAAGGCCGTCGCACAAGACAGAAAAAGATGATCAGAATCCTCCCTGTATTGATTACACAAGAAACATTTAGAACAAAGTTGAATGCCGAATTTTTTCAGAGTAATTTTAGTATGCAATCTATTATGTGTGATGCGCCAAATAAGGGTGTGCCTAGAAGGTTTAAACCAAGGTTTATTAAAATGACTCACCCATAGATAATTAGATTCATCATTAGAAAAGTTATGCTTATAAATTTTTTTAGAGTCTAGAATTCCATTTGGAGCAGGTTCCCAAACAAGGAAGTCCCCATCAGAAGAAAAGGAATGATTATTAATAATCTAAACAATATAATCAGGGGGTCACGTCTATGTAATTGTAAGACATAATTATAGATTGACTAGTATTATCAGGAATAAAATTGGGTGGTAACAGTGAGATCAGGGGGTTACCACGCCATTTTCTAGACCAAAAATTAATGGAAGAATCAGCACTGACCATCCATCTAGCATTTTCCATGATCCTATAGTATGAGTCTCTGATAGATGGCCAGATTGAAGAGTTTATGAAATTATAATTCCCCTTTAAAAGTTTATGAAGGAATCTATGGTTCAAAAAATCATAAGCTTTATAAGTAGGATTAATAATACGCCATGTTAGACGGGCCTGAAGAGCACTATTGAACAACTTTAGATTTTTTATGCCAATACCACCTTTATCAAGAGGTTTACAACAAGAATTCCAAGGAATAGTGACAAGATTATTTTCAAAAATACTTCTTTTCCAAATGAATTTTTTAATGTAAGTATTAATTTTGTTGAGGGTGCCTATAGGCCATTTATAAATCATAAGGGAGTAGACCATTTTATAAACGATGGTGGATTTGACCAAAAATATTCACCCAACCATGGATAGGGATTTTCCCTTCCAATTAGAGAGTTGGTTAATAATTTGATAAATGATATTAGAAAAGTGGCTAACTTTGGGTCTACCCTAAAAGATAGGAACACCTAAATAAGAGAAAGGTAAGAGACCTTCTTTGACACCAAGATAAGTGGTAATGGTAGATTTTCTTCTAACAGGAAAGTTCTTACCAAAAAAATATATGATTTATACCAGGAGATAGCTTGACCAGAAACTTCCTCATAGTGGGTCATGGCTTGCTTAAAAACTTGAATATTTTTGTAATCCCCTTTAAGAAACAAAATAATATCATCATCATATAAAAGATGAGTAGGGGAATTTAAGTTTCTGGCAACTTGAATAGGCATAAGCGTACTTTGATCAACCAGATTGCTGAGGAGCCTACTTAGGTAATCCTCATCAATAACAAAAAGGATGGAAGAAAGGGGATCGCCCTGTCTAACACCTTTAGAGAATTTAAAAAAAACCTCTAGAAGTTCCATTAATCAGAATAGAGATGAAAGTTGAATGAAATAATGTCTTAATTCTTCCAATAAAGGTATCATTAAACCCAAAGTTTTTTAATAATTTGAATATAAAATTCCATTCTATGGTGTCAAAATCCTTTCTGATATCTAATTTGATAACCACATATCCTCCTCTAGTGTTTTTATTTAAACTTTTGGTACATTCGGATGCAAGACAAATGTAGTCTTGAATGGACTAGGTGCACTATTTGGATTAAGGCCAAAGACAGTGTCTTTAATTTCATGATCGAGTGGAATGCTTAAAAGAATCTCATTGTCTCTTTCATCCACCGTTAAGGGAATAATATCAGGTTTAAGCTTAGTATTAATACCTGGACTGTTAAAGATGTTGTAAAAGTATGAGGTAACATGGTCTGTAATGGCCTATTCTAAATCAATGATTGAGTCATTATGGATAAGCTTAGAAAGAGGATGATTGACCTTTCTGATTCTTTGAATGTAATTGTAAAATTTAGTATTAAGATCTCCATATGTAAGCCATTTAGTCCTAAACATTTTCTTACAAATATTATCCTTAAATGTAAGCAAGGAGTTAAGTTTGAGGGAAATATTTTCTTCCAATTGAGGATCCATATTGAAATCTGAATTGGTATTTTGATTTTGAACCCTGCTAAGTTCATTTTCAAGATAGGAGATATCAAGATCTATTTGAAAGTTTGTAGTTTTACACCAACCTTTAAGAGCCTGTTTAAGAATTTTCAATTTGTGCATACAGGCAAAGGAATCATTATGATGATTCATAGAATTCCAAGTTTTAAAAATGAAAGTGACACAGTCCGGATTTGAGTACCAAGAATTATTAAATTTGAAGGGAAGAACAGGATTTCGATCATTCATAAGGAAGCTAACGAGGATGGGATGATGATCTGAGTTGAGTCTAGGTAGAGTTACACTGGATATTTTATCCCAGTTATCAAGAGACTTCATGTTAACAAAAGCCCTGTCAAGCTTACTCGCAACATTTTTGTTGTAATTTTTTCTTTACCAAGTATATTTAGCACCAAAAAGGAAGATTTCAAATAGGCTACAATTTTCAATTGTAGACCTGAATTCCTTAGAGGATATAGAAATATGCGAGGGGAAATTTTTTTCAAGAGAGCTAAAAATGGCATTGAAGTCACCCATAACTACCCAAGGTTCTTTAATAGCATTGGATAAGTCAAGAAGTTCATGCCATAGAACTCTTCTATCTTGATATCTATTCCTGTCATAATCCATAGTGAAAAATGTATGCCTTCCATTCCACGAGAAATCACAGGTGAGTTGTTGTTCATAAATTCTAAGGATGTTGATATTCTGAAGGGAATTATGAAAAAAGATCCACATGGAATCAATATGAGGATTATTTTGACAAGAGCATAGAAAACTGTAATTAAGAGATACAAATCTCATGAAGTTTTTATTACAATTGACTTTAGGTTCTGAAATGGAAAATAGATGAGGCTTATGAGTGTTTAAAAACCTCATAAGTATTGTGGAGGTATCATTGTTAGCCACACCCTGACAATTCCAATATAGAAGATTCATATTTATTTGTTTTTTGGGTTAGAACCCTTCTTTTTTTTGATTTTCCAGAACCCTTCTTCCATTGAGATCGTGTGACCATTGGGGAGGAAGTAGGTTTTTGTTTTCTCTCATAAGTTTCAGAACTTTTAGGAGCATTTGTTTTCAAATCAGAATTTGTATTATGATCAGGAATTGGAGTACTGACAGTACTGTCCATAGAGATATCACTCACAGGTCGATGAGCAGTGTTCTATTCGATTGAAGGATTTATCTCTAATCCAACCAGAGTAAGTTTAGAATCTAGTGAACATTGATCTGGATTAGACATAGAAGTAGGAGAAGCTATAGGAGAACTATTTTGGTTATGGACCAAAACAACAACTTGAGCAGAGGGGTGACAATTTCCAGCTACTGTCTGGACAGGTTCAGGATTAGATAAGGATTTCACATCATTTTTGGCTATAATGACAGTGATATCCTCAAGTTTCAAGGGGTCGGAAATAGGAATAGAAATAGTAGGCTGAGGCTGAGACATTTCAGATTTCTGTTTGTCAACAGAGGGGCTGGAAACCATCCTGTTGTCCAAATAGGATGCAGGAGCTTGAGCAGACTCAGGTTGTAGTACAGAAACAAAAAGAGGAGTGTGTGAGATGTTGTGTGGCATAAAATTATTAACAAAGTTAGTAGTATTAGCACGAACAGTGGTTACAGAAGTAGGAACAGTAGTAATATCAGCAGATTTGTGATGTTGTAACACAACTGAGTTCTATATGTCTACAGGAGGGTTGGACACTCCTCTGTTAATAGAAACAGACTCAGTATGAGGAATAGGGGAAAAACAGACGTGTGTGTGATGTTGTGTGAAATAGTAGTATCAGCAGTATCAACATTAGGAGCATAAGTCCCTAGTACAGGATTTTCAGAAACAGGTGGACAGGATTTAACATTAGAAGTGTGAAGAACAGAAATACCAGGGTATGAAACCTTTTCCATCCCACTTTGTTTCTTATTATAAACATCAGAGGAACCATTCATCACTGAAGGCACTGAGGTCTCCAAGTCCCTACAAGAAAGCTCATTCGAAGTAGATGTTCTAGAAATAGAACCAATATTTGCTGAATTGGAAATCGTGTTGGGATTGTTCATGTTAGGTTTATTATCATCTCTTTCAGCAACTATTTTTTTAATCCAATAGTAGTGTTATCTTCCATTTAACTGGCCTCTTCCTCCTCAACCAAATATCCCCAAGATTAACCATCTAAGGTTGTGAGGACATTGGATTTTTTAACCCAAATGTCTTGTTTTTTCTCAGGAATCCCAGATTTGTCTATGATTTTTTTCCCTTTTTTAGCATGTTTAACTTCCTGTCAGTCATTAACAGTTGGGTGGTCCATTTGTCTCTGAACCACCCTAAAATTAGAAAATTTGTGTCCAATCAATTTGAATACTTCACAAAAGGGTGGTTTTTTTTATATTCAATGCTAAGTTCAATTCTATTGTCAGGAGCATTGAAGCTTATATTAGTTGGAAGTTCACTAGCAAAATTAACTTCCACCATTATTCTAGCATAGAGGCCATGATCTCCATTCAATGTCCTATGATCAATCTTAATGGGGGAACCTATTCAGGAAGAAATGTCATTCAAGATCTTTGGGTTCCAGTAAAACCAATTGATTCCATGTATTCTAACCCAAACATGTGCCATATAATTTTTGTGTGTGTATGGGTTAAAAGAAGCATCCCAGTGTGACATTCTAAGAAAGCCCGGTTTGAGCTGCAAATTACCAAGTTTACATACCTGATCAAGCTCACCTTGAGTTCTGAATAGGATGTGATAGTAGCCTTTACCAATGGGAACCATCTTCCAATTTGATAAACCCCAGCAGTGAGCAATCTGGTGCTTAAGCTCGAAGAGAGGCCAAGGCCGGTCACCTGTGTTGTATGATTTCAAGGCTTCCCACTTCAAATTCTATAAAAAATTGAAGACTATCAAGATGAATTTGTAGATGATATCATGGTTCTTAGAGATTCATTTTACCATTTCTTAAAATATCTAGAAAAAGTTTTAAAAATTGAAAAAAACAATATTTTTTTAAATTTTGAAAAGTGTCATTTCATAGTGGAAAGAGGAATAATCATTGGGAATTCTATTTCAAAAAAATGAATTAAGTTTTTTCAATAAAAAATATATGTGATAAATTCATTTCATTACCTAACTTTTGTGAAACATGATATATCCATTTTAGGACATACAAGTTTCTACGATAGGTTTTTCAAGTATTTTAGTAAGATTATACTTTTTATCTCTTGGTTACTTGTGAATGACAATGTCTTTTAGTTTGATGTTAAATATTGGAAAGTATTTGATGAGTTAAAGAGTATATTAATCACCCATCCAACGATATAACCAAACAACTATGATAACACTTTTGAGTTACTTTTGGATGATTCCAATCAATCCATGAGAGAAGTTCCTTCCAAAATAATTAAAGGAAGACATCAAGTCATTTCATAGGCCACAATAACCTTATCTTACACCAAATTAATCTCTATAACCACATAAAAAGTGTTTGTTGTAGTTTTGTATTTAGATAAATTCATATTCTATTTTCATGGAACTAATGTTAAAATATTTTCCAAACACACATCCCTTACACACTTGATGAAGAAGGATGAATACAATATGAGGATAGCTAGTTGGATGTTGTTACTTCTGGGATTAAATATAGAGATCAAATAAAATAAAGTAAATAATAAAAAATGTCTAATTATATATGTTGGCTACCCAACACTACTGAAGTTTAAATTGTAAACCATGAATCACTAAATGATCACATTACATGAGATAATATTTACTTGATTGAAGGAGAAGTTTTATGGTATGTTCACGTGGTAAATTATTTAGTAACCTCTCAAGTATAGTCTCACATGAAATAATAAAAAATACAAGGCCAAAATATGAATCTAGATTTTAAATTTGTAAGGATATATATCTTTATAAAGTTTTCAATGACCAGGTGATCAGAATATTCTCACTTAAAACTAAAATAGAATTTTCTTTTTTAATTTTATACAACTCTAGCATATGAAGGATAATTTAGAATCCAAAAGGACCATAAGTAAATTTTTAGAATATAGAATTTATTATCCTAATTTTTTTATAAATTCACATTAATTTTTTTTAAAAATATTAAAAATATAAATTTTCTAGAAATATTTCCATGAAACAAGAGATTCCCCAAAAACCAATCCAATGTTGTGAAATTTTTTATGTTTGGGGAATATATTTTATGAGATCCTTTACCGTGTATTTTTTAAACTCCTATATTATTTTATTAGTCAACTATCTCTCAAAATTTGTGTAAGAATATGTAACTAGAATCAGATATCCTAAATTTGTGTGACCATTTGTTAGACCTAACATCTTTTGTATATTTGGAATTCCTAGGTCCATCATCAGTGATCAAGGTACACACTTTTACATCCTAATCATTGAAGAATTAATGAGGAAGTAATGATTGAACCATAAAACATCCACATACTAAAACCCATGAAAAAATGGGAAATCAATAGTCTTTAAATGATAAATTTATGTAATTTTATATAATACTATCAAACTAAAAAAAAATATTAAATCCAAAGGTTAGAACACACCTTATGGGGTTATAGAGAATGTAACACCCAAATATTTTTATAAAATATATATATTTAATAATATTATTCATTGATATCTTTCATTGAAAGATACAACATTTTAAGTATGTTCTGCATGTAACACCATCTTAGCTTGTCTTATACACAAGATTCAGTTTTTATGAAACATCATTTTATTGACGTAATTATTTAAAGAATACAATTATAACCCTGATTTTAGAATGGTGTGTATCAATAGGATTAACTTAATTGTAAAAATATGTATTATACTTTTATATATAATTAATTATTTGGTTAAAAAATAATTATAAATGAAAATAATACCCATTTTTAATAAAAAGGAAATGTTTTTTTGAAAAACTATTTAAATACACACAAAACTGTTTTATAACAATAAAATAAAAAACCACTCTTATTGGATTATATTAATGATATATATATATTCAATATATTATTTAACATTAATACAATGTATTTTTTAGACATAATATAAAAATAAATCCAGTTTTATGCTTTAAAACTGTAATTTTTTAAAAGTACTATTATTGTCTTTCAATGACACACTTGTATTAAAACTAAATTTTGATACTTTCATAAATTTTATTCAAAAAAATAAAATTATTCTTTGAAATTGGGATATAAAAACTTACTTTGGTTCAATTTTTTGGCATCTTTCTGATAAATTTCATGTTTTGATGAATAGTAAAAAAAATACTAAATTTTAATTGAAAACAGATTTTTTGTCTAAATAATGTATAGAATTAATTGATATTTTTTATTGTTTTAAAAGTATAATTATATCAATTTTATATCATTCAATCCAATTTTTTTATTGTTATTAATTTCATATTGAATTTGGATATAAAAACATTTCAATATTTTGAATGTATTCACTTTCAAAACTATTTTTCTCACCCCATCTACAGGATTAATTTTAAATTAATTTTATCCATTTATATGTTTTAAATTCTTAGAAATGAATTCAATATTTGGAATCATAATTTAATATTTTATTAAATAGGGCCATTTTATTTTTTGACAATATAAATTGTAACGTTGTAATTTTTATTACCACAATTAAGGTTAAAACGTTTGATTAAGGGTAAAAATAATAATATAAATATTATAAAATATTTCTAAAACTTTAAAAAATGTTATTGAATGAATTGAAGTCGACCTTTAACACATAAATTTTTAAATTTAATAATTTAATGGATACTTCTCCATAAAAAAGAGTAGGGTATTATTAAAATCAATGAGAGTGAAAAAATATCACACTCTAACTTTTAATAAGTATAATATTTTTAAAATGGTTTTAAATAGAATTAATTCTAGACTATATATATTATTTTGAAATATAAAAGGTTTATCTACATCATAGAAATTTATTTTTAATTTTTAGTGCAGAAATAATTATCCTAAATAATTACACAATGATGATGTAATAATAGTTCATTTAATAAAAAACTAAATTAAGTAATATTAAAAATAGTAAATGATATATAATTCTAATTACATAAGGTGATAAATGATTTTTTAGGTTAATATTACATATTAGAGTGTATTAAAAAAATTGGTTCATTTTTATCTTATTTTAATTATTTTCTTAAAGTCAATGTAATGAATAATGTCAAATTTGGCACTAACGATATTTTATCAAAATAATATTTTATTAAATTAGTTAAAAATCATAAAAATCATAAAATAAATACAAAAAGGATAAATTAGGGTCTCAAATATCATAAATTATATAATTATGGTTCAATTTAAACCTTATAAGTAAAAATATCAACCTTTTAATATCAAAGAAGTTGTTACCATAGTTAAAATTAAAATAGGTTAACTTAGTGTTCATCAAAATTATAAGGTTTAAAATTACATAAAATCCTGAATAAAATATATTTTTTGATGGAATTACCACCTTATTCCACATTATATTCGAATACATTTCCATTTGGAGGTACTTGGATCGATATTTAATTTATTATAAATTAAAATGTTGAGAAATTATAAAAGTGACTCAAACCTTCATTAGCTCTAACTGATCACTCTCTTTTTCTAATATTATATAAATCCTCAAAATATATTATATATATAATAAAATAATTAAGTCACAATCCTAAATATTATTAAATGATATTATGGTTATTAACACACCATTATACATCCCCTTTCTCATCAAACAAGAAGTGAAAGTATCGCTCGTGTGTGCGTACAGCTTACCGTCTCCACATAACGATACAATTCATTTCCATAACCATATTTTATGAAT
Organism: Viscum album; assembly: GCA_963277665.1. Taxonomy (NCBI): domain Eukaryota; kingdom Viridiplantae; phylum Streptophyta; class Magnoliopsida; order Santalales; family Viscaceae; genus Viscum; species Viscum album. The sequence goes on from OY728123.1 coordinate 1,770,140,963, forward strand.
GGTAATTATAATGGTTTTAATGTTTATATATGATATTTATGACATAATTATACTTCTATAATAATAATATCATATCTTCTTATTTATGACTTAATCTTTTGGGAAGTGATAGCTTCGTTCATATGTATATATGGTTTACCATCTCCGTGATGTAATGTAAATTTTTCGATATATATTTCACATGGATGGTAATAAGTATGAATTTTAAGAATAAATATTTTATATATAAAATAATAATTATTCTAGAATTTATGGGACTATAATCAAAGTATAAGGACAAGGGATTCCAATCTGAAACATGCTTGGAAAACAAAGTATATATCACCAAGAAAAGATATTTTAAATTATTAATAAATGGGTGATAAGATGTTCTAATAAAATAATACATGGAATGATTTCTATATATTTGTGGAATTAATTTATAATAAATCCATATTTATTATATAGCATGTTTTAACATGAAAAAGGAAAGGTGGGACTTGAGGTAAGGAATTTTTGTCTCACTTTTAATTTTGTAAGACACTTGCCTTATACACTACTTGTTTCTTCTGAGTGGTGTATATATTTCCTATGAATGTATTTTATGATTAATCTTGAATATTATTTTATTTTCATGTCTATATAGTTTTATTTCTTTCATGGGGAATAAAATTCAACTGATTATGAAGTTGTAAGTGTTTATTTCAGAATCTCATCAATATTAAAGATTTTTTGTTTTAAGTATATGTTGGGTAATATTTATCTTCCATGTCTATGTTTACTAAAAAAATTCAAAACAGTTTTTACTATTATCTAATAGATGTTTAATGTTATTTTTACCCATATTTTACTTTTTATGAAATGGTTTGAAAGAAATATTTTTTTTGGTCATTTTCTAAATAAGCATCTTTGTGACATTTCCAAAAAATATATGGAATGAATGTTTTTTTAACTTATATACAATGAATGGAATTTTACACCTTCATGATTCCTTAAAGATCTGAATATTCCTTTATAATCATAAAAGCTTCTTTTCAAATAAAATTTTTTCTTTTATAATCACACAGCTCTTTAAAAAAATTATTTCAACAAGGATAGGATATTTTATTCAAGAATTATATCATGTGATATTTCCAAAATCATATATCCATATAATATTAATTATTTTTGTGTTTATTATTATTTACTATGGATATAAACCAAGGATACCATTTTTATTATTTCTCTAAATGGTTTATTTTTATGATGGAATGATATTTATGAAACATGTTTCTTTTTCATGAGCTATATTATGATGAAGTGTTTATGAAACTCATTTATTTACATGGGTTATTATGTCATGAATGATTTATGGTCATTTGGAACACATGTTTATAGTTTTCATTAAGTGATGTTTGGGACCCATATCTCCCTCCATCCCTGCCCAGTTACAGTTGTCCAAGATCTATGTCCAAGTCTGAGGTATTATGTACTTCTTCTTCATCTCCCTCAAGAGGCATGAAGAGGGTCTTTTCAGGTATTCAGTATTCAGGCTCCCTAGCCTCCTCTTCCTCTAGTGTACTGTCCAAGGGAAGATGTACCAGTTTATAGTCCAAGTATCTATTAGGTAGAATAACTCTCCAGGATAAAAGTTGCAAGTCATATGGGGCCAAATCCAGACAAAATTTGTGTCAATGAATTCATTCATTATTTGGAATGCCTGAGGTTTGGGTGCGTGGGTAAAAATAGATTACATTTCTATTGAACTTCAAAACACTGATTCTTACTTACTTGTAGTGCTTCAACCCAGACAATGTTCCTCCCAAATAGAAGAATTTGCTCATAGAATCAAAATGTACAGCTTTATGCATGCTTGCCCTCAAAATTATCACAAATGGTTTTTCTGGAAAAGTAACCTCTCAGTGGAATTGATTGAGGCTTTTGACCAGCATGTCACCACAAGAATTACTAAGGGTGCTCAGTGTTTTTTACTCACAGTTGACTATGGAAGATGTGATGCTTTAACAACTGGAGTCTTATGGCACACCCTTAGTTCTTTCAACCCAGAGGAGATGTCATAACTTGTAGGTGGGTATTTTAATATTGTTTCAGACCCAAAGGAGAAGAATGGGAGAGGAGACTTTCCTCAGAATTCTAGTCATGAATTTTTTGGGTTCATGGAATACACGGGGCTGATGAATTTGGGGTGCACTGGCGGCCCATTTACTTGGTGTAACAATCAGAAGGTATCCCTTCGTACCTTGTGTCTCCTTGATAGATGCCTTTCCAACTGTCAAGCTATTTCTACTTTCCCTGATGTGAAGGTGAATCATCTTGTGAGGGGCCTCTCTGATCACTCCCCGCTTCAGGTCGTGTTTTCTTACAAGAAAAAAAGGGAAGGGAGGTTTTCTTTCTCCCAGTCGTGGGGTGCTTTGGTGGGGTATCAGAATGCAGTTAGGTTCTCTTAGAACAAACCCTCCTGCAAGAATGCTTGGATTAGCTTACATCAGAAATTGCACAGGCTGAAGGGTGATCTGCTCATGGATCAAGATTCATTCTCTCTCCTCCTATGATGTCTAAGTGGTGAAGAAGGATACATATCGGTTCAAAGTTAGCCTTGAGAATTAATGGAATGACTCAACGTTCATTGTTATCCACCAAAAGAAGAACGAATTGTCTGACATGTTGTTGAGGCAGGAGTGCCTACTGTGTGAGCAGGCTCGGATTAAGTGGCTGTGTAAAGGTGATCAGAATTCTACATTTTTTCATTCTTTCATTAAAAAAAGAATATGTTTTTCTAGACCCAAAATTCTAATGGATGACGGGTCCTATTCAGATGATAGGGATTTGATCGGAGGCTTGGATGAATCCTACTTTAAATCTATTCTTGCAGGTCCCAATCCCAATATGCTAGGCGGCTACCCGAGTGGCGTTGAGGATCTCCTTGAGGAAGTCCCTTATGTAGTTTCAGCCTCTGTCAATGATCTATTTGGAGCCTTACCTAATGAGAAAGAGATTTTTGGGGTGATGTGCAGCCTCAACTCGGATAGTTCCCTCAGCCCAGATGTTTTCCCAGGGGCTTTTTATACAGCCTCTTGGGATGTCATCAAGAGTGACTTGGTGGGCGTGATTTAGGATTTTTTCATGGGGGTGGTATTCCTCGGTAGGCTAGTGCGAAAACTCTGGTTTTAATTCCCAAAATTAAATATCCTTCCTATATTCAGCATTACCGCCCAATCAGTATGTGTAACATTCCTTACAAGGTACTTGTTAGTGTGCTTAATAGAATAATGTTTTTGTACCTTCCCAGTGGGATTTTGGATGAGAAACATGGTTTTATTAAAAGATTATTCAAGGGGAAATATCTATTTCACAATAGATGATCAGTGATATCAATCATAAGGTTACAAGTTCCAACATGGCCATCAAACTCGATATGGACAAGGCCTATGATCGTGTGGAATGTAACTTTATTATCAAAGTCTTTGGAAAAATGGAGTTCTCCTCTTGGGTCTCTGATCTCCTGTTCAGGTGTTATAGTTCTTTTGGGCTCTCTATTTCTTTCATGGGCCATAATTGTGGTTTTTTCAAGGTGACCCGCGGGCTTAGAAAAGGAGATTTTCTATCACCAACCATTTTCATCTTGATCCAAGATGTTCTCAATCGTCTTATCAATAGGAGTATCCAGTAGGGGAATGTGATTCCCTTCAAATGTAAGAGGTACTCTTGTTCTCTTTCTCACCTTATGTCTGCTAATGATACCTTAATTTCTTTGAATTCTAGAATAAGGTCAATTCGAGGTATAAACAAAGTCCTTGATGTTTATTCCAAATGGAGCGTCCAGGTTATTAACTGGATTAAAAGTAACTTTTACATATCAAATAGATGTCCGGATAGGCGTGTGACCTCCTTGTACAATAACCTTGACATGAAAAGAATAAATTTTCCTATGTATTATTTGGGAGATTCTATTTCTCCCACTAGACCACAAATCCACCATTTTGATAAAATTGTGGGAAGAATTACACGAAGGATCTTGAATTGGAAGAATCATTTTCTCTCTCTTAGAGGCAGAATTACCCTAGTTAATAGTGTGCTTTTCTCTATCCCAGTGCATGCTCTCTCAGCTACATGGGTGCCAAAAGGGGTGGTCTCTCAGATTGACAAGATATTGGCCACTTTTATATGGGATTCAAATATGGAAGGCAAGAATCACTGGGCATCTTGGGTGAGAATGGATTGACTGATTGAGGAGGTTGGTATTAATGTCAAAAATCTCTCGGATACTCTTCAGTGTATACAGGAAAATCTTGCATGGGAGGTTCTTGAGGAGAAGATTTTATGGGGTAGATTCATGTCCAAAAAAATCACTCCTGCTTTGGATATGGCTAAAGGCAGTGCTTTATCCCTATGGTCTATCATTGACCCTCACTTTCCTTCCCATCAGAATCATTCTCGGTGGATTGTGGGAAAAGGTGAGATCTTTTTATAGCATCATATTTGGGCAGGCTTCTGTCTTGGATTACCTGGATGTATTTTCCCAGATATTTCCTTCAATCAAGCAAGCAGACATGATAGTTTCATTAATACTATTCTGTACGAGCAGCAACACACAGTTTTTTAGTGTATTGATCTCAATAGAGAGCCTAAAAATGTCTTTTTTCTGGATCGTCATCGAGAATCTTCTCTTTGAAGGATTTTTATAGGATAACGCTTTCTTCTGGGCAGATGGACAACTGGGGAAAGCTGGTGTGGTGTAAGGAACTCCCTACAAAGCACAAGTTTCTTGTGTGGAGGATCTGTAATAAAGAAATTCCTACTGATGATATCATTAAGCTCATAGGAATTTCTTTAGTTTCCAGGTGTGTGTGTTGTGCTGATCACCAAGAGAAGAGTCTGGACTATCTCTTCTTCAAAGGGCGCTGGGCCTATGAGTTGTGGTCCACTTTTAGGGATTTTACTTTCTATTCTTCTCTTGAGATGTGGGAGTCTACCTTCCTTGAGAAATGTTTTCATAGAGCTGGAGTTGCTACTCTGGAATTGAAATCAAGGGAATTTTTCCTCTCCACCGGCTGCTAGTGTATCTGGAATGCTCGGAACAAATCCCAATTTGAAGTTATTTCATGCTCCGGGGGGATGATTGTCTCCAGAACCTGTAACCTCCTGGCGGACCTGGTGCAGCACTTCAAAAATTGGATGGTGGAACCTACCCTCAACTTTCTCACTGCTTTCTTTTCCCATTCTCAGTCGAGATCTCATATTTTTCAAGGAAGCTGGGTGAGGTGGTACCCCCATAGCACGGGCCTCAAGTTGAATACGGATGGCTCCATTTCCTTGGGTGTCATGAGGGGAGGTGGGGTTGTCAGGGACTCTCATGGATTCCTTATTTCAGCCTTCTCTGGTTTCTATGTCAGTGCCGATTCACTTCAGGCCGAAGCCAGAGCTATGAACAAGGTTCTGCTTCTTTGATATCTTACTAACATTAACTTGGAAGCAGTTGAAACAGACTCCAGGATGCTCTATAAGTTCTTGTTTGGTTCAGGCACTACACCATGGTCTATTTCATATATCATTTGATGGTTTAGGGGCTTAATTAATAATCATATGAGTATTCATCATACCTGGTGGGAGGGTAATAAAGTGGCAGACTTTCTCGCTTCAAAGGCTAATCAGTGTACTCAGATTACCTATTTTTTCAACATGCATGACTTACCTCCTGAGGGAATCATCCTTGTGAGAGGGGATTCCTTCGGCCTCTATTACTTCAAACCCCCTTAATCTTTTTTTGTTATTCCTTTTTTTTCCTTTATGTGTTTATTAAGCTTTTGGACTTTAGGGAAAATTAAATAAATATGATGTTATGTTATGATGGAAAACAAGTCAATGTTATTGATATGTTAGGGTAAACAAGTGATAAAGACTGATCTGAGGGTCTTGGTAGTTATCCTTTATATATTAAATGGTTTTCTATACTTATTATGATTCCACACATATTTATGTTTTTAAATTATGTTTCATGATTAAGATATGATGAAGTTTCATTCTTATGATTTACATTTTTGAAATGTTAATGTTTTATGAGATAAATCATGTTTATAATCCAAGACAGGTTGGGTATAAAATTTTTATGTTATTCTCATCACCACATACCCATATTTCTTATATTATGATTTAGAAAGATAATAAATTTATATCTTCCATGGTTACCCTTACTAATCATTAGTTCTCACCCTTTTATTATCTTTACTTTTCATAGGTTATGAAGAAAGGTTTTAAGTAGGGGTACTAAAGGGGAAGATCTTTGTGGAAATAATTGAAGATCTTTCACCAGACTAGAAGTTTGAGTTACAAATATCCGAAGACACTAAACTATTATGGTCCTCAGGTATGTGTTTGGGTAATTTAATGAATATTTATCTAAAAAATATATAATATCCATGTATGAAAATCTTGGGTCATTATATGGAATCCTATAAAACTCTAATTGGAATAAGTCCCTATCTACTGATTTATGGAAAGAGTTGTCACCTACCTATGGATGTAGAACACAAATCTTATTAGGTAGTGAGAGAAGTCAATCTGAATATAGTGAGAGTGGGAAAATATGGAGGATTTTAGTGGTAAGAATTTTAGTATGTTAAAAGATGATATTTTAAAAATTATATAATTTACAAATAAAGGAAAATAGTAACTCATGATATTTTAATTCAGAAAAAATAATTCCATCCTAGAGATAATTCATTGTTGTATAACTTTATATTGAAGTCAATTCTAGGTATACTTAATTTTATAAGGAAAATTCCATTCCTAATCACTCATGTATTTACATTCGGTTCCATATTGACTATAATGGAAGATTATAAGAATTTATTAATTATAAATGGGAACATATTGAATAGGTTCAATTTATATTTACCTAAATATTTAGTGAAGGATATCATGAAAATTAAACCTATTTATCATTGAAGCTCGTTTGGTTCTACCTTTCCTAAACACTTAGATTATTTTGTGATTCAACATAAAATCTACATACATATCGTAACTATTTTAATGAATTGAAAACATTGCATCATTTAAGTGTTGGGGATGGAACCTTATTATTTAGGAATTTTAGTTTGATATTTTTCAAGATATTTGGATTTATTTTTCAAATTTTTATTCATTTTTTCAATTATTTTATTATGTTTCAATTTTTCATTTTTTGTGATTTTGAAACCTGGTGAGATTAAAATGAATTCCATATAACTTTTGAATATATAAAAATGTTGAGATACTAATTTGACTCATTTAAAAACATTATATGAATGATAAAATTAACTTTTGTTTTCAAATTTAACTGATAGAAATTTATGTTAAGACTATGGATTTTTGAATGTCATGTCATTACACATTATTCTCTGTTTTTAATAACTTGCCCAATAGGATTATGAAACCATCTTAAAATCTTATTTACATGCCATTTATTTGATAAAATCCATAAATTATTGAATAAAAAAACTAGCTGAGTAATCTAGTTAAATACTTGGAATATTCATGGACTTATGTTATAAATGATTGAGGCCTTCATTTCATTGTGAATCCCCATTTTCAATAAACTCTATTTTATAGAAAACTTTGAACTATAACCCTTGTATCTCTTTAAATCCATGAATAACCATGTTATTCATTCACATTACTTGATAAAAATCCCCATATACCTTTCTGTAGATGTTGATTCATGATCTATGTTTGTATGTAAAGGGAAAAATAAATCTTGAACAAACAATTTTCTAAAATATTGTTGATATAAAGATAGAAGTGTTGAAAATTTTGTGGTATTATTTTTCATGTTAAAACATGATGAGAATAATGTAAAAAAATTATTAATATCATATAAAGATAGGCATGGAAGTCTATCAATATTTTGAGCAGAAAATCCCCTCTTTTTTTTGAAAAAATTCATTTCTGTAAAAAAAATCTTAAAGAGCTGAAAATTTACTATTAGAAAATAAGGATTGATGGAAGAAACATTTTTTTTATTCTGAAGATCTCTAAAGTGGATTAACAATGTATATAAATAGGAGTTTAAACTTTAGTTATTATTGAAATCTATTTAAAAAATATAGATGTTGTAAAATCTATTTTAGTGAATCTATTTGGGAAATACATCATATTTAGGGAATATATAAGTTAACTTTATATATCAAAAAGAATGAAAATTTATTTATAATTAAGGAAAAGATATATCTCATGCCAATTTAGAAAAATAAACTACCCCTATCTTCCTTCAAGAGAAAAAAAGTAAAAACACCAAACCTAAACCTACGGATGACAACATAGAAAGTTAATTCTTACTACTATTAAAATGATAAAGAGGTGTGGGTTATTCTTTAAGTATTCAAGGAGATAGGGATATATCATTGGAAGAATAATAATGTGGAAAAATACATTCTTGATGGAAACTAAAAGCATGCATTATGTTTTAAAATTAATCCAAACCCCCTATTCCTCCTTAGAGATATGTAAATAAAAAAACCTAAATGAAAACCATAGAACAACTCAGAAAATACCTCATTATATGAAAAAAAAATTGAATCATTGTGTAGAGATGAATATATTCATAAATAAAATAGTAAAAGTTTCATGAATTTTGAATTTTAAAAACTTTTCATAAAATTCCTACTTGAGTGTCGAGTGAAACATTTCTAGGAAGATAGGTATAAGTGTGTAGACTGGATAAAGGAAATGGAAATTAATTGAATATACTTAATTAATAAAATAAAATTGAGTTCATTTAATTTGAATGATAATATTGAGGAATATAATGTTGAAAAAAGGAAATAGTATTGACATAGTTACTGAATGTTTCTTTGGAAATATTTTTAAAATTCACTTATCCTAGAGTCTAAGAAATAAATGTGAGGGAATTGATATAGGTAATAAAATCACTATAATTCATTAATATTCAATACATTTTATTCCTATAGATTTATCAATTAATTTTGTTCTAATTAATTTTATAATTTAAGTGTTAAATTATTTTATTGTGTGAATATTGTTTAAAATGGTCAAATCAGGTGTTTAATTTACTTTCTTGATTTTTGAAGTTTTATTAATGTCTTGCTACTGATTATCATTTATTTTTATATTATAAAAGACTATGATCATGGAATATAGAATTAAATTCCATTATTTATAGTAAAACTATTTAGATATGTGTTTATTCTTAAAGTATTGTTATGGAACCATCCCTTTGAAGGAATATTTAATAAATGACAAGGGCATTGGATATATAAGATTCATTATAGGGATATGTAGTGATCATATTCCCTTGAATATACATTAGTCTAGTCCTAGAAAATCTTATGTAACCATCATTTACAACCTATTTAAGCATGAATATAGTGTTTTGTAACCATTTTCCATCCATGCATAACCATCATATAGTACCATACCCTGTGTAAGCATCAAACCAGTCCTAGACATGTCATTGTAAGTAAGGGAGAATCCTAAGACACCTTAGTGTATTATTAGGAAGAACGTATAAATACCTTCATGGGGATCATCTGCACTTCAAGCATATAATTTGGGCTTCCACATTATCATTCATCCATTCAAATAATAGGTGAACACATATATCATAACATTCATTATATTAAAATAAGGAAAGAAAGAGAGGAAGATCTAGATTTTCAAGGATGGTAGAATCACAATAGGAAAGAAATATGATAAAGAAGGAAACATTCAATAAATTCAAAAGCATGTATCTTGGAGTTTTTAACATGGATAAATGAGATTAAAATATAGGACCTACTAGAAAAAATATAAGGCAAAATAGATTGGGTGTGTGGAGTCTAAAGAGTCAAGTTTTTACTCAAGGACCTCATTATTGTCTACTAATTTATTTTTTTATAGTCCTATTTAAATTTGGAATTACATCTTGTTATCTATTCATCTAGGATACCATTTTCATGGAGATGTAAATTCTTTGTGATTTGGAAAGGGAATGGTATACCCTTTTTAATTATTTAGTATATTAGGTTCATAGAATACAATTCATTTCTTATTCCACTAAACAAGTTTTGATATTCAAATAAATTTTTTTATTAAAAAAATGTTATTTCATTTGGTTTTATATTTTTATTATTATTTATTTCTTTATTCAATGATTTTAATCTCCCTCCACCAAATCCTAGTCTGTATATGATGGAATAGACTAGAGTTAAGTGGTAAAGTGTGTGAGGATTATCAATAAATGTGGAAGTGGTAGTGGGAACTCATGGAGATGTTTAGAAACCAAAAGATCAGATTGTGAATTTCCTAAGTCTTAATAGGAGGTTAAAATACAACACTAGAACACATAATAAGAGGGTAGACCAAAAAGAAATCACAATTTGGAATATTCTCACAATCACCATTAGATCAAGGGGTGGAAGAAATTTTTCATTCTCTATCTCACCAGTTATCAGGAAAAGAGTGGACATTAAATTAGGTTATCCAACCCTAACCCATTCACCATCTCATAATTATATATTTTTTAATAATATTTCATTTCATTCAAAAGTTTAAAAAGAAAACCCATCTAATAAATAAACCATTTTCTCTAACAAATAAAGATAATAGTTTTAGAGTACTCCTCTTTGGATACAACCTAGGGTTACTATTAGTAATACATTTAAAATAGGAGAAATAATTTTTTTTCTCACACCCCATGATGGTTTAAAGTGTCATGTGTAAACTTTCAAAGGTTCAATCAGGTTACCATTAAGAATCTATTACCTTTTTCATAGATCAAATATTTATTCAATAATTTGAGTGGATCTCCTTGGTTTTTAAATATATACCTTCAATCTAGTTATCATTAGTTGAGTGTATACACTGAGATTGGGAGAAAGATATATTTTTTGACACGATATGACCATTATAAACTCTTGGTGTTTTTTTAAGGGTGAGAAACCCACTAGTTGTTTTTATGGTCTTAGTAAACTATATCTTTCATCCTTATTTTTATTCATACATGATTATATTTATTGATGATATATTGACATATTCATGATCCTATAAGCACCGTGGGGATTCTATAAATTATCTTAGGAATTTTGAGAGCTCATCTTCTATAAGATAAGTTTTTAAAGTGTAAATTTTGTATTTCATAGGTAAAGTTACCTAGGAATATTGTTTTTAAATCTGGGATATTGGAAGATCCTAAATGGTGGATAATACAATAACATAAGATATCCCTAATAAATGATTCAATATTTTGAGTTTCCTAGGCCTTGTAAGTTATTTTTTGATGATTCGTCCAAGAATTATCTTTCCTAGTTTTTCTAATGATTACATTTATTAAGAGGGGATTGAATTTATGGTTCAAAGATAAATGGGAGTCAGCATTTTAGGAGCTTAATAATAATTTGACATGAGAGAGTATTCTAATTTTACGAGATATTGGGAAATTATATATGGAGTGTTGTGATACCTTAAGTGTGGGATTTTGATGTGTGATTATATAGTAAGGGTGAGTGGTGTAATATGGTTATCGGTATATTAGGAAACTTATGAATACTTACCTTTCTCATGATCATGAGTTATTCATGGTTTTGAATACACTAAAAATTGGTTGGTATTATATATTTAGTAAGGAGTTTATGGTTTTAACATATTATAAGAGTTTAAAGTATAAATGTTCTCATAGGAATTTAGTTCCTTGAATAAAAACGTTGGTTAAATATCTTTAAAAATTTTATTTTGATATGATTTATAATCAGGAGAAGGTTGTGTTGCTTGTACACATTCTATGGTAGCATGGATATGGTCATGAGGAAACCTCCAAATGAGAATATGAAATGAGGTCCTGATGGAAAGGGTTATTTATTGGTGACACTCTCGATAATATTTACTAATATTTATAATATCTATGGTGGGGTGTTTGTAATTACCTTGGTCACTGAGGTATGTGGAAGATTATTGAATTTATTTTGAATTTATTTTTAATAAACTTATGAGTTTTTTTGGGTGTTTATAGTAAATGAGGATAATGGAAGGAGGTTTAGATGTGTTCCATGTTGGAATTTTCACAAAAGGTACCACCGAGTACCCTATGTGGGGTACCAAATACCCAATACAGGAGGTAGTGGATTGGATCACCCAAGTATTCATGTGTTACCCAGTAGCATACCATGTGTTTTTAATGGTGTGTAGATACATTTTTTGTAGTCAATAGGGTTGATATTTTATTTAATTCCCATTATTCAAGGGGATAATTTGAGGAATTTTTCTTTCATTGAACTCTATCTTTCCCTCATAAAATTTAAGGATATATTTATTCCTTATTTTGAGTTAGGTTTGTGATCTATTTTTGGGGTTAGAGCCATCTCATTATGATATTGAAGAATATTTTCTTTTTGTGTAAAGGAGGTGTGGTTTGGTCATTATCACATTCTAATTACTTTTTTTCTTTTTTTTCTTTGATTTTTTAGGGTTCTAATGTTCTATAAGGATTTAATTCTCCCTATATTTTATCAATTGTACTTGTTATATGAGGCAAGTGGCCTCTTAATTCTTTTGGTGTTTAACTTTATGATATTATATAATTTTTGAACTGTTTTTTGACCTAATGATCCCTTGAGTGTTTTTTTCATGGAAAATTAGTTTCATTAGTTAATAATAGTTTATCATTGATTATTTATTGATTTTTAGGTTTCTAAAATGTAGTTAAGTGTTAAAATTATATAAATTCAACCTAAAAAATATTAATTAATGATAATATTTGATAAATAAAATGTAGAAATAATGTAATCATATGTGGAATAAATAACAATGAGTGGGGGTTAAAATTTAATATTTTTATAATAAAATTGATGTATTAATTATGATTCATTGTTATAAAAAATAATATTGTGTTTTTATGATTTTTCATAAGTTTTTTTAAAAGTACTTGATTGATGTTATATGTGGTAGGATTGGGGTAGTTATTTTAAATTACATTTTATGTGAAGAATATTAACATGAATAAGGTGGAAGGGATACATAATATTTTCTGATTATTTAATTGGTTTATTTTGCTTCAAATTAATTTCATTTTATGTTAACATGTGTTGGAAATTATATTATTAACAATGAATGTGTGTTTTAAATTATTTTTGTTTTCATGTAATATTAAAAATTATTTGAGTTATTCGTGTTGAATAAGTTGGGGGATGAATTTGATGTGTTGTTATAAAATTATAGCGATGTTTGAGATGTTTTTCACTATATCTTTTTTTTGTGAAAAGTGGAATTAAGTCATTTACTTTCAAGGTGCTATGGGTTAAGATAATACATGGGATATTTATGTTGGAGGCATGTGTTTGTCTTATAATTGTGTATTTTATTATAAATTATTTGATGGAATTTGTTTGGTATAAAATATGATGTGATTCCATGAGTTTGGTATATTATATTATGAAGAACCATGTATTTGGATACCTTGTTTAATGGTTAGAAACATTGGTTAAAGTAAGTATGAGTTTAATTATTTGACATGGTTTTCACCAAATATTTTATTTTCAAGTTGAAAATGATTTTTTTAAATCATTTAAGGATTTACACATTTTTCATAAAATAACATATTAAACTCAAGGGGATGTAAGGGGTTGTAGTGTCTTTCACTGAGAATGTATTCTCACTCCCTGTATGTATATACCTCGTATGCATATAGATTATTTGAATAGCATTTAAAGTAAATTCAAGAGGCCTATATATCATATAGATGATGTTAAGTGATATCCCAAAGCTTTGTTTGTGTGATTTTAGAGTTGTGTGGAAGGGTTTAGCCACTCTCTTTTTATATTTACTTTTCAGTTTCAATGTTCATAATTTACTACATGTGTTTTACATTTGATTTTTGTTTGGTTATATGAATCATATGGGTATGTTAAGGATATTTTTATGAGATTACTAAGTTTATATTATTTGTTTCCACTAATACTTATTATTATTGGAAATATTACTTCAATAATATTTTATTCAATAGACAATTAGAGGGTAAATCACTCCCCAATAGATATTCTTAAAACCATATAACTTATCACTAGCCAATAAAATTAGGGATTGTGATTGAGGGCATGTAATGTTTTCTTTTGGTTCCACATTAATCCTATGGTGGAATTTAGATCAAAAAAATGAAACCCCATAATATATGATGGAATCTCCCCTATTAGAAATATTTAGGCTAGGGAAAGTGACTCCCCAGATGTTCCCTAATCATCCAATGACTCTGGACACTCCATACCATGCTACTACAACCCACCCTTATCCCCCAATTATTATAATCACCCATTATATTATCCTTAATCATTAAAAATAAAACTTTGGGGTGCTTAGTCTATTTTAAAAAATTCAATTAAAATTTCAATAAATTTTTAGAAATATCCAAAATATAAAAAATTTTCCATGAAATAAAATTTCCACATGATGGGCATATCATTTGTGATGAAAACACAACAAATTTGATGCTTTTTTTCTTACATGTTTTTAAAATATTCATATGAAATTAATTTATATTTGAACCAAATAAATATTAAATAATATCTCACCTATTTAAAACTTTAGTTTTAATATTTTTTATAATGGATATAAATTTTAAACTTGACAAGATATAGTTAAAAGTTGGTTTGGTGAGAGTAATTATACATTTATGTAAATTTATAAATAAATAAAATATTTAAAAAAATCCAAATGAGTTATAAAGATAAATAAATGATTTTGATTTAATTGATATTAAATTGAAGTGTAAGTTTATATTTTGATTAAGATTAATTTTTTATAAATTTAACAAACATTAAAATTAATGAAAAAACAAAATTGTAGACCAATATTATATTGATGAAAATTAAGAAAAAAATGTACATTAAACAAAAATGAATAATCCATTACACTTTTTTTGATTGTTTATGTTCTTTAAAAATATCTTTAATAAATATCAATTGAAATAATTATAAGTTTGTTACATCAACAAGTTCTCTTTTATCTATAGAAAATTTATTCATAAGCATAGGATCTTCCATAGATTTAAATTAATGTTACCACCTCTAGATAACTGAGGATAAAAAGAGAAAAGTGAGAAGTTAAACTCAAGTGAGTACTATAAATTGGTGTGTTTCAACAAGGATTTCTCCTCCTTGTATATCCCTCTAATATTAAATTAAAGACTTTATAAAAGTCCTAATATTTTGAAAACACTTAATCTATAATCTAATAGCTAAGGATTACAGTATAACACTAATAACATATTAAATTAATGAAATAAGATCTTATTATCCTATAGAGTTCTTGAATGAATAATGATACACCTCATGAATTACTTTAACAAATAATATAATAATGTGAAATTCAATAATA
Organism: Viscum album; assembly: GCA_963277665.1. Classification (NCBI taxonomy): domain Eukaryota; kingdom Viridiplantae; phylum Streptophyta; class Magnoliopsida; order Santalales; family Viscaceae; genus Viscum; species Viscum album. Next base: position 1,770,156,278 of record OY728123.1, read on the forward strand.
ATGATAACTATTAGAAAAAGTCCATTAATTAATTTTTTTGATTAAAATAGATATCATTAATGATGAAAATCAGCAGAAGTACAAGAATAAAGCCAAGCAGGGAAATTGTCCAACCAGAGCTGGATGGAGTCAAAAGGGCCTGATTCCGCCAGCTGATGGGCCACACTGTTTCCTTCCCTTTTTGTGAAGGAAAAGGTGCAAGAAGAGAAGCACTGGCCAAGTGAGAGAATCCTATTAATGATGGTACCAAAAGGCTGGAGTCCACCAACGTTGTTGTTGATAGAATTAATGAAAGTAAGGCAGTCAGACTCCACAAAAATGTCACTACATCCATATTCCAAGGCGAGCAGCAAACCAGCAAGGATGGCCATGGCCTCAGCAATCGCTGGTTCCCAGAAAGCCTAGTGTGGAACATATTTTGCAGCAAGTATATGCCCCAGATGATTACGGGACAGAAGGTCAAGGGAAAAAAGCCCATATTTTTGGAGATACATGTACACGTTGATTTTAAGAGTCCCTTCCAATGGGGATTCCAATGAGAGGGTGGGATTGGGGTAGCACCTGTCAAAACAAGGTCCTTGTGGTCTTTCCAGCCCTCAATCCAAGAAGAATCCTTTTCAATCTAGAATTTGGGAGGGTTGTGAGCTTGCTGAAACACGACATCTTTACATCGGATCCAAATAATCCAAGCCAAAGTGAAAAGAGAACATGAGATAGCTGAGGGAAGAGAGGAAAACCAACGCGTCAGAAGATCGGGAAGGTCAAAGTCCAAATCCAGTAAATCGGTAGAGGTCGGGGCCCATTTACTCCAAACATGCTTAGCTCCCAGGCAGTGAATGATGGAGTGCAAAGGAGTTTCAATAGTACTCAAGTATAAAGGGAAAAAAGTAGAACTGGCCATATGACGGTAAGCGAGAAGGCTCATGGTTGGGAGAGTACCCGTGCAAACCTGCCACCAAAATTGGAGAATTTTAGGGGGAACGTTGAGTGTCCAGATCGAATTCCAAGGTCCCTCATCCCGGCCGACAGGGTGGTGGCCAAGGGCCATTCTGTAGCCAGACCTCATTGTGTATTTGCCCGTGATGTCATTGGTCCAGAAAAGGTGGTCAGGGCCTGTGTCAGGAATCCATGGAATGCTAAGGATAATTCTTTGGTCCCTTTCGTTAAACCAATCTAGGATCTTTTCCACACACCACTCTTGTCCCTGGTCGGAAAGAAGGAAGCTGACAGTGGCGTCTTCAAAACCTGGTTGGACGGGGGATGTATCCCACATACCATCCCTCTTGATAAGCCAAGGATCAGTCCAAATATTGACCGATGAGCTAGACCCAATCCTCCATCCCAGTCCTTTATCCAGGATCCTTTTAGCCTCATAAATGCTTCTCCAGAGGAAACTGGGGCGGGGACCGAGAGAGGAAGCATGGAAGTCCGTGTATTGAAAGTACTAAGCTCTGAGAACCAGTGCACATAGAGGTGAAGGAAGGTTAATCAAGAACCATCCTTTCTTGGCCAATAGAGCATCATTGAAGAGAAGAAGATTCTGAAAACCCATCCCTCCCATTGATTTGTGTTTGCAGAGTTTCTCCCAGGCCATCCAGTGGGGTCGATTCCTTCCATCATTCCTACCCCACCAAAAATTGGCAATGCGTGTGTAGATCTGGTCGACTATAAATGACGAGAGCTTAAACAGGGACATAAAATAGGTAGGGATGGACTGGATGATAGCTTTGATGAGTGTCTCTTTGCCAGCTTAATAAATTATTTTAGGGGACCAGCCAAGAATTTTTTGCTCAATTATGTCAATAAGAGATCCTAATATTTTGTTTTTGGAATGGCCAATCACCATGGGAAGCCCAAGATACTTCTGATGCTTCACAAACATATGAATACCAGCAAAGCCATATAGCTCCTCCCTCTTATAATGAGGAACCCCTGCATTGAAAAAAAATTCATATTTTCCATGATTGATAGACTGTCCAGACGCCCTCTCATATTGGTGGATTTCATGACAGATCACCCGACATTCATTTACAGTGGCTTTGGAAAAAAGGAGGCAGTCGTCGGTGAAGAAAATATGCGACACTGGTGGGCCAGCACGGCTGGCCTTTTCCCCGTGAATAGAATTAGAGGATGGAGCCCTGGAAATAAGATTAGAAAACATGTCATCCACCAGGATGAAGAGAAAAGGGGAGAGAGGATCTCCCTGGTGGAGGCCTCGGGATGGAGTGGATCCTCTGGTGAGCTCCCCATTGACCTTGATTTTGAAAGAAACGGTCGAGATGCAGTCCATGACCAAATCTGTCCATTTAGCGTTGAAACCCATTTTTAGCATAACGACATGTAGGAAGTGCCATTCCACTCTATAATAAGCCTTGGTCATATCCAATTTCCAGGGCATGGTTCCTCTTTTCATGGTAGAGCGTGACTTCAAAAAATGAAACACTTCATGGGCCACAATTTCATTATCTGTAATCAGTCTCTTGGCCATGAAAGCGCTCTGATTTTTAGAGATAATATCAGGTATCCAAGGTCATAGCTTATTGACAAGGATATTTGAGAAGATCTTGTAGGAGACATTGTAGAGGCTGATAGGTCTAAAATACAGGATCTCCAGGGGTTTCTTAATTTTAGGGATGAGAACAAGGATAGATTCATTGATGGCAGCAATGCTCATCTTCCCAGTCCAAATATTTTTTATCATATTGCAGATGTCAGAACCAAGAATGTGCCAGTATTGTTTAAAAAATAGTGTGTGGAACCCGTCCGGTCCCGGGGCCGTAGTAGAATAAAGATGTTTCAGGGCCAAGCGTATCTCGTCATTTGTCACATCTTTGGTGAGCTTCCTATTTATCTCCTCAGTGATCACAGGTCTGATACAATCTTCCACCTCAGCGGACCTGAAGGGGGTTCCTGCAGCGAAGATATTCTGAAAATAGTGAATCAAGGCCTCATGGATACCATTGGAATCAGAAACTTTTCTTCCATCAGATTGTAAGATGAATGTAAGAGAGTTTTTATAATGCCTGGATGATGCATTTTGGTGAAAAACCCAAGTATTAGAGTCCCCTTCTTTAATTTGGTTATCTCGCGGCTGCACATCTCAGAAGCTTTCCTTAATGCGCAAGGTCGTATCCAACTCTCTTTGTGTAGCTCCAATTAAAGAAAGGTTACATTTGGATATGGGTTGTTTGAGGAGGGTATTCAGTCTCTTTTTAAGGACCTCATAGTGCCGGCCAGGGTGGTAAAAATTTTTATAGCTCCAAGCCCTCAGCTCAGAGGCGACTTGTTGGAGGTTGAAATAGACATCCACATGGGTACTTTTCCAGCAAGATCGGATCACCTCTTCACATTCTCGATCTTTTGCCCAGAAGCTCTCAAACCTGAAGGGTCTGCTCAATGGTTGATTTTGTTCACCATGCGTATAATCAATGAGAATTAGACAATGGTCTGAACAGTTAAGGTCCATATGGCCGACATGAAACATGCTGAACATATTAATCCAATCAGAGGAACCCAGAAATCTATCAAGCCACTCAGCAATGCGGTTGCCTTCAGTATTGTCCTGGAACCATGTAAAAGGATTACCTGTGTACCCCAGATCGACCAAGTCCACCTGAGAGACCGCCTCCTTAAAGTTTGACATCAAAGGTGTTGGTCGGGTGATTCCGCCCCTCTTTTCCGTATGAAACATAATCTCATTGAAATCTCCTTAAAAGAGGATAGGGCTCAGTAAATCTTGTCAAAGCTTGAAAATAAGGTCCCATGACTTCACCTTATCATTATGGGATGACCAGCCATATAATCCTACAAAAGTCCTGGATGGGTGAGAGTCTGTCTGAATAGTCGCTGCCACATGGTGTGAGGAAAAAGACAAAATTTTGACGTCGATATTGTCCTTCCAAAGGAGACAGAGGCCCCCCGAGTGGCCTTGTCTAGGCACCAGAATGCAGCCTTGGAAGCTGCACTTCATAGCAATACCATTGGTGTCCTTGTTTTCCAGTATGATCTCGGACAGGAAAACCATATCGGGGAGACTTTGAGTGCAGTTGCGCTAAAGCATGCGAACCGTTCGTGGGTTGCCAAGCCCACAACAGTTCCAACATAAGGCAAACATTTCTCTAGGCGGGGCTGGGTCTCGCCCGCCGCCGCCTCTGGTTCCTCCGTACTTGCTGCTTCATTTGTTGTTTTCTATCTTTTGGTGAGATTCCTCCCGGATTGACAGGTTTCATATTGTCTTTTCCTGGCTCCGAGTTTTGGGTCTTCCGCATACCCATCACTTGTGCCCCGTTGCACCCTTTTCCACGTTCGACAGGTTATTAGGCCCAGTATTGGAGATCCCGACATTCCCTAGGCCTCCATTATAAGAATTTTTTCTACGATCGATTATGGGTCAGGATCCGGATCTGGTGGTTCGACCTACATCTGCATTGGCGTGGAGCAATGTGATGGTGATTCTTTTTGCCATGTCACCGACTTTGTTGACATTTGATTAATTTACTTCAGGGGGTTAGGGTGAACTCTAGCTTCTCTCTGAGTGGGAGGTCCATCACTTGGGAATTCCATTGGTCCAAGCAGAAGGGATTTTCTAGGTATGGGTTTCACCTGACTGATATGCGCCTTCGTGAGACGATCACAATCCTTTTATTTTTCTGTCTCAGGGATGAAAGCATATTTTTTCGTTTTGGCACGGAGCCAAGGACCATATTTTAGGGTAATGTTGCCCGCTCTATTCTTATGTTTCTTGGTGCACGTTCATTCTAGGTGGCCAAGGCGGCCACAGAAGAAGCAAAAGATTGGGAGTTTATCGAACTCGAATGATAGCCAGGAATTGGTTTATTCAACTTTCAAGAACATTCCCCTCATCGGTGGCTCTACACTTCAATCTCTGCCTTGATCCGAACCTCCGGGCCCCATTGTATTGGGTCTAAAATGTCCCAGTCAAGGAAATGACCTAAACTGTCCCCAATTTTTCTCATGGTACGTTCTGTTCTTACATGGAAGGGGATTCCTTTAACACGTATCCTGAAGGGGGAACGAGTTAAATTCACACATTGGATATCGTCCCCCCCTTTGAATTCTTCCATGAGGAGGAGTTGATTATCAAAGGACCACAGTCTGCCACGCAAAATTTTGTCTCTATCTTTCTCATTGAATAACTCAAAGACGAAGCGGTTGATCCCCGCTTCACAAATAGCCACTCCTGCATCAAGTTTATAGATTTGTTGTAGAGTGTTTTTGAGAGCCCCCTGATTAACCGAAATGTTTTCCATGAAATTTCCCACCACGAGTAAAAACAATCACTTATCCAGTAGAGTTTCCTCGTTTCTTCATGCCTCAATTTTCACCTTTTCTTTGTCTGTCAAGGACAACCTATTCCATTGATTAACAAATTCCACATCCATAGTTCAAAATTGATTTCAGAAACCTTTAATAGGGTCGGCTTCCTTACTGTCCCCACGGCCCTCACTTGAGTCAAGGCCCGGTCCACCAATAAGGTTAATGACCCAGATGCCCCAATGCGACCTCCAGCCACGAAACACACAAAGAACCAAGGACCATGGCCTACACAGTCAAAAAAACCCTCTTATGTTTTCACGTCCAGGAAAATCACACCGCGGCTCACCCTAGACTTCACGGAGCAATCCCCCCGGTAGACCATCAGCCTTCACAGCACAACAGGTGCTTCGCGGTGCCACATCGCACAACAGGCCCACAACGCGGTGGTTCCCCACGGAAGACCCTTCGTGAGTCAAGCCACTTCACGACGGCCACTACGCGAACGCACAACGTGGTGTATCCTCGCGGGAGGCCCTTCACGAGTCAGACCGCTTTGCGGTTGCCACTTTGTGAACGCATAATGCGGTGGATCCTCGCAGAAGACACTTCGCGATTCGGACCACTTAGTGGCTGCCACTTCGCGGTCTCACATCATGGTGAACAATCACAGAAGGAGCTTCGCGAGATGAACCACTTCGCGACGGAAACTTCGTGAACCAGTGAGAAGGGAACCTTCAAGAGAACCACACTACTTCATGGTAGCAGGAAGGTAAAGACGAAAAGGGGGAAAAACCTCAAACTCGAGTATGCCTCGAGACTCGGATCACATGTATACGAATCCAAAAGGGGACTTTCGGCGATAAAATTTGATTAATTTGAAACTCTACAAGGCCTTGAGGGGAATTGAATAATTTTCAAATGAATGAAGAATTCCTTGGTGTCCCAACTCATACCTCATTTATTATTTCCCTATCAAAAACCCAGTTCATTGATGCCTATTTATGTTCCTTATTCATTATGCCCAATCACAAAACCTAATAATTGTTCAGACTCACTCACCCTTTTTAAAATTATTGATCACCCAAGGTAGTTATTAAAAGTTACTAGAGCACCCAGTACCCCATTCTTATAAATATTCCCCAAGACTTTCCATTTCAAAAAATTAGATTCCAAAACATCATTCGAAAACATGAATTATTGGTAATATTAACATAGGATTTCATATATTACCCATAGATGATTTTTAGATCAAATCCATAGGGACAGTAATAGAAAATATGGGAATTTTTCTCCTTTAATAATGATAATAATTGTAAGTGACCACTTCTCCCAGGTCATCATCAAGTTTATGGTGAAGTACCTTTACCACTAATAGATCATGAGAAGAAAAAAAAGCATAACCTCATAGAACCCTGTTTATTACAAAGGGAATTCAAGGTTATATTTGGGCACCCATTGACCCAGTAATACTACCAATAGTAACACTCATCCTCAAAGGTCCTTCAAACATAGGTCCAAGGTCTTCATAATTGAATCTGTGACCAGTTCTTCAAAGATATAACTAGATGACCCTTTACCCAAGTTTCCTATATGAGGCTTCACTCAACTTTTGGGTCCCCCCTACATGGTACCTAGTTCTCCTCCTCCAGGTAGACCATTCATATCTTATATAAAACACATATAGTCTCCCCATATTTTAATTTAACTATTACAGTGAAGTTATTTTCCCAAAATATATTTTGACAGTTTTTTACATAGACTAAACCTATGAGGTGCTTCAAAATCCTTTTCCACCTCCCCAACCTCATGAGATGTATAACTGAAATATTTATTACACTAGAATGATCAATTTTTTATCATGTATTTATTTGATAATGGGAATCATAAATCCTATAAGAGATAACATGCTATTTTTTTCTCACTAAATAATGGGTTCCTTGGGATAAAATCAATCATATATTCCCTTGATTGTAATGATCCTCCATTTTGGAGGGCCCATGGAATTTTCTCATCCTTAGCCTATGTGGCTCAGTTGGATTGGATATTCTAAACTAGATCTATGTCCAACAGGCACCCAGCAAACACTTTAACCTAGATCACTAGTCTAATCAATGATCCAGGAACACAAATGTGCTTCTAATCCAATATAATCTGACAAATTGTATTCACTGGTTCACATCACCCCTGTGTCTAGTATCCCATCTTTGTATAACTAACAATGGATTGGATAAAAACAAAATGGTTATCCAACCTAGTGTAATCACAAACCTATCTTCACCTGACTGGTCTATCCAGTCAAACGAGAAATGTAAATTCATGATTAATTCATAGACCAACCCATTTTCGAGAAATCTCACCTATTAGTCTATTTTAAATACCATTAAACTTCCTGGAAGTGATTTTATCCAAATGGAATTAAACTACAAGACATAATGGTCCCATACACATGTCATTAAAAGAAACTCCATCAGTCCTAGATACATTAACATCAAAGGAACTTTATTAGAAAGGGATGTGTGACCTTAAAAGTTTATTCATTGGTTATGGCTATATGACCTTAAAATGCACCACTATATTCCTTTTCATATGCCTAAAAAAGGTAAAGTGTACCCCATTCAATAACACCGAGCAACATGGTTTCTTATTCCCTTCATGGGGATATATAAGAAGTCATTTCTAAGATATTTTTCCCGAATCCATAACACCTAACACCTACCAAGATATCGATAAATCCTAGAGTTCCCATATATGTGGTTTTAAATGATAGAATAACCAATCAATGAGGGAGAAACTGAATGAACATTCATATATGTTCCAAATAAATTCATGCAATCAATCAATCACTTTAGTAATGAGGGTAACTAGTATTATTACTGGAAATGATTTTATAGATATGTCTTTAATCTATAAGAGATTCATAAACTAGACAACAAGAACCTGCATGGGATGAGTCAAACTCTAACCCTGAAAATTTTAACATGTAATTTAAAACATCATTATCTTATCATAACAAATAACAGACCATGTAAGGTGGGTTTGTGAAAAAATCAGAGTGATCATGAACAAGAAAAACATAAAAACTATGAACCTAATGTGAAATATATTACTTTATAAAGATATTATGAACCATATATTCTTACTTGTAATGCTACACTAAGTGGTTTTTAATTTGTGCTTTATCTCTTCTCATATACCATCACATCCAAATATCACAATCACTGAATTCACTATCAAGTATTAGGTTCCCCATCTTTGGTTGGGGTAATCATAGAACAAGTTGTGTGGATTCAAATTTCTAGTTGATGATCACCTGAAGCTATGTCAAAACTGTGATGACTTTTACAGGTCTATAATCCTATAATACACTATTATTAATAAAATTCATCCAACTCCTTATGTTCAACACTTTGGTGCCTGAATATATGGATAGAGATGTCATTCTCACATAAAAAACTACATATTCTAGTCTCAGGAAGCTGAAACCACATCATTTAACATACCAATGATATTCCAGAAGAGGTAACACTAGCCCCATTTCCACTTCAGACAACTTTGGGATCCTATCTTTGGAGAAAAGAAACACTTGACTTTATTATATCAGGTAGGTGGAGAAGGATTTTCACTATATCCAAATATACACTTAGGATATACCTATGAGATATCCCATTGACCATAGACAACACCATCACCACCCAACTTTTGTTTCTTAAAAGTCCACAAATAAAGTTGTTTCCACCCCAATTTTCTAGAATATGGTACCAAGGAGGAAGTTCCACTATGGGATACAAACTACTAAGGACCTAGAGTAGGTCCTCAGTCTTCAGGTCTCTAATATACCATAATCCCATCAGTATAACATTTTAGTTACTCAATAATGATTCCAAGTACCTATTTGAAAAAAATCCTTAGATCTCATTAACGGATTCACTATCGGCTACTCCAGCAAACCAGTCACCAAGGAGGGAATACAAATACCATTGTGCAGTTCATCCCCATAGTATAAAATAATAAAAATATAAAGGTCCTCCCTAGGGTGACTTTTGTAAAGGTCTTACCCATATTGAGACAAACTAATAACAAAGAGGTCCTACATATGAAGATAATTAAAAATATTAAAACCATAGATGTCTAACCCATAGTGATCAAGAAAATATATGAAACATAAATCCTTCCCATGATTTTTATTGAAAAATCACAAAGGTCCTCCCTGTATAAATCAAGTAAAAATCCAACATTGAGACCAACCCCCTGATAAAAATCAACAAAATAGATTCCATAGAGTTCATATCATGGTTATTAAGATAAATTTTGGAAACTATACAATTAGTAAGTGCTAAGGTCCTTGTCATACTAATCATTAAAACTATTATATTAGAGTTTATCCCCATGAACATAATCAATAAATCAATAACCATGGAATACCTTCCTATTCTGGAGAAGAAAACTACTAGAATAGAGCTCCACCCCATGAAAGAAACCAAAAAAATAAAACAACAAGGAATTCATCCCAATGGTTATCATAAAAACATTCATAATGGATGCCTTCCCAAACACGGTGAATCAAATACTAGCATCCATGGAGGACTTCCCCACACCAATCCTTTTTAGGGTCATAATAATGATAGTATATATCTTAAAATATATTTCCCTACTCAAGTTTCAGTTTTCCCAAAGTTCCCATCATACTTAGAGGCACTTGAAAATCCAAAACTAGCAACGCAATGCCCTCCACCATTAATCAATGGTGTTTTATATCGGATAATGACAAATATGAGGCACCGATTGTCATCAGTGACTCTACCAAACTAGGAAACCCTAGATGTTATTGAAAGTTTTCAAAATAATTAGGTTTTCCTTGAAAATTTTGCTCCAAAAATAGCCTTATGGTTGAAACAGGTTGAAGAGACACTAATAGAATATGAGGAGAAATATAGAATCATGTGGAGAGTATTGGGTGAAGATAAAATACTATACATGTTATGGATTATTTCCACTACTTGATATGAAATTATAAGTGATTTTTAATAGGAATTCATGCCTCATCTCAACTAAAACCTATGTGTAGCATTTCACCACTATAAATATATGAAGCTACCTTAAAAAGTATATACGAATAATATTAAGGAAATGGATGAGAAATGATAAAAATGTATATAACTACTCTCATGATTGCTTAGAATCCAAAATTTAGAAAATTTAATGGGAATTTCAAATAGAAATTCTGGAATAGTCTAAGAATGCTTCACCAAAATAATCCAAGAGGCTCCATCTAATGTAGACATAAGTCCTAGGGTGAAAATAAATCTCTTCACATCAGATAACTCATCGATTAGAATGGTCATTCTGATATAGTAATTTAAAATTAAATTTCCTTAGACCATTTCTTTGGCCAAGGATATAGGAGTAGAGTTGGCTAGTCCAATGAAACACCACCACCTCATGGGTATAAGAAAATTGAAGTTGATGAGAGTAGGATATTAACTTACTAATGTATCAAGATAACAAAAAGGTGAAGCAAACAACTAATTTGAAGGGAAAAAATTGTGAGAGTAGAACCACTTCCATTGGAAAATTACATCCATTCAGAATAACCAAAAATAATGTTTCACCTAGCTCTTACATGAGTGCGAGTTCTAAAAGAAAAGTAAGATGCAATAGAAAATAAGATAACACAAGGGAAACCCCAAACCATATGGATGGATTCATTTTAGCTTATCCACCACCCCTAGAACAATCAAGTGTAAAATGGGAGATAATTATATTTATAATAGAGAATAAAAAACTATATCCCATGGTGATAGGGAATTTATAACCCCTCTGAGGAGGAGTTCAGTCTTCCCCAATATGGGTACATCTTTAGAAGAAGTTCACCCATTGTCTACTCTATTAATATTTCATACATCAACCCCTTAATTGAAGTTATGTACAATGAAATTTTTATGAGACTCACTCAGAATCATATTCTTAGAATTACTCAGTATTTTTTTACAAGGGGATTTCTAAAAGGTAATCCCAAATCCTTATAGAGGTTATAAATAAAAAAATCCTCTAAAAACAAAAAACTTTTTGGGATATTATGATCTATCAATTGTAGGATATTATGAAATTGATGAGGTTACATATTACTATTATATTGATGAGGATTTAGTTCCCACCATAGGATGTTCATCTATCAATGTTTTAAAAAAAACCCATATAAATGATACAATTCAGGTTATTAATACTGAGGGACATCATAATGATGTTGTAGCCACTAGAAATGTCAGTGACACCAAAGTGTGAGAAAGGTTTTATTTACTAGACATCATAGGTAGACCCATAATTCAGAAGTTCATATTAACATTCCATTTCTAACCATTCAATGAAACACCACCAAGGAAATGGGGAAGGGTGTGGAAAAATTTATATCTCATCCACCACCTAAAGAAATTGAGACTATTTAGGCAGAGGAAATGATTATAAAATATGAAAATGAGTTCGAAAGTCTGAGATAGATTAATTATAAGATGATCTAGGGAAACAAACTCATCATGTGTAATTCCTAGGAGATCCTTTTTAATAGGAAGAAACTATTCGACCAATAATGAAATAATTGAGTATTCTAGTGAATCAAAGATCAAACTAACACACTTATTTGAACTTATCATCTATTGATTATTAGAAATTTCCTTCTCCAAGGAAACAAAAACAATGGGTTTAGATAAGTATTTTTTAAACCATCCCAGGATATCTACTAAACACAGGTATAGTCTAGACAACCATGCTAAGATTTACTAAATGACCTTACTCAAACAATTGATCAAGTGTTATTTCTATAAGATTTTATGGATTATATTACTGCTTAAATGGAATATATTAAAGGATGTTATGTGTTAATTAATCCATATTGAAATATGTATCCCGAGTGGTTGGATTTGAATTCTCCTCTACCCATCTCTAGAAATAACACTTTTCACACAATCAATAGAATAGGATATCCAAAAAAATCATCTTAAGCATTTTAGATCTCAATGTGTCCCTATTAGAGGGATTTTAGTGTATCAAGAAGATATGAATCTAAAAAAATTCTTGAAAACTAGGGAAGGATATTTATTTACATTGTATAGAAATATAGTGATCTGATTGCTTTCCCTTTTAGGAGATCATAAATGATAATTCATTTATTAGTTTAGCTTGACATTGATTAACATGAACTTTTAGGATGTCTTAAATAGAAAAAAAATTAAAAATGAGAGGGTTATAGATTTAATCAACATATAGATTGGTTAAAACTATTACTTGAACTTACAGTTCCCATAGTAATAGTTTTTGGTGATCTATATAGAGAATATATAAGATAAATTACAAATATTTATCATTACCTTAAAATAACCTAGTGTATTCTGTTATTTCTCCTTAGTGGAATAATATTTTTAAGATTTCCTTTAATGCTCCAAATCCAAATATCAATTGACATCATTGAAATAGGGTATAATGTTAGAAAACATAAAAAATAATTGGAAACTAGTTTTTTTGAAACATCAATACTTTATGATATATTTCAATTTAAAAAAAATCATTTATTTTAAAGCTTTCTTCACATGAAATTTTAAGATTAATGTATTGTGATAGACTATTAAAATATTATTATTTAAAATATAATTTTTATAACATAGAAGTTAAATTAGAAGTTATGAATAAGAGTAACCAAATTATTAAATATATGTATAGAAGTATTACTCAATACAAATTTATTGATTAATTCTTAGTAATTAAGCACTCAATTTTTAGATATTTCATTTTATGCATCAAAAAAACATTTTCTTAAAAATGGTTTTATAGTTTTTTCTAAAAAAATAGAATAAATAATCTATGACACTTTTAAAAAAATATTTTATAAAAAATATATTATTTTAAAATTATTAATATAAATTATCTTAGTTTGAAATTTTTGTATTTTTTGAAAATATTTATTTTTCATTGAATATTGAAAAATATTGATTTTGTTGAAACCCATATTTTTTCCATTAAATTATTCACAAATTCCCATTTTTTTAATTGATTTTGAAGTTTCATTAATTAATTTTTGATAAAAATAATCCAATTAGGGATATTGGAATTGAAATTATTCTAAATTTTTCTATGAAAATATTTATATACTTAGAAATACATTTTTCTAGAAAACTTTTTTAATCATGTTTTGAAGGTTTGATTTAATAATAATTTCAAACACTTATAGGAATTGAATATTATAAAATGATTAAAAATTCTAATTATAATAATTAATATTTTTTAGTAATTTAATCATAATTTTTTTCATTATTAATAGTAATCAAAGAAAAAAGTCATTATTGCGGTAAAGGTTAAAAGAGATTAATGAGGGGTTACGCTAAAGATTCAAGGTTTAAAATGGATTAAAACTTGTATAAATATTATTTTATGGTCATATTTAGAACATATAACATATAATATTTTAATATGAGTCATTTTGGAGTCATTTTTCTTGATTAATACATTAATATATTTTTTTCTTTTGAAAGAATTCCAAGTGTTCCCGCTCACTCACTTTTAAAAGGAAAAAACATATTCTCTATTACCCACACATAAAGAGTATATTATCATAATAAATATCTTCTAAAATTCCTTATAACATCCCTCCACACATCCTAGAGTTATTATTTTAATCATAATTCCATCCTATGAATGTTTTAGCTATAAACCTAAGGAGGCAGACCTAAGAAGATGTATATGTTCTTACCAATATTTTTCATGTTTCATTCTTCATATTATTCCAATAAATATGTTTCATACATCCTAAAACAATAAATATATTATCAAAAATATGCAGATATGTTATTATGATTTTGGTACAACCATTTTCCACCTACTTTCCATCAAATGGGAAATGAAAGTATTGCTTGTTCGTATGTGTGGACTATCACTCCACATAGCGATAAAATTCATTTTCATCAAACTATTTCATGGTTTGTTATTATGATGGATTTATTTTATTTATATTATATTTATTTCATAATTATTATTTAGTAATTATAATATCTTATCCACTTTATTACCTCTACATTTGTTGGAAAATGATAACGTCACTCGTGTGTGCATGTGCACCACCACCTCCACGAATCAATGTGGTTAGTTTTTAATTTTTTATTCACATGGATCATAATAAGAACATATTTAATTGAAATATATGATACTTATGATATAATAATGATTCTATAAAGGTGAATTATCCATCAAAAATTAGAAACATCACTCATGTGTACATACAAACTGTCATCTCCACGAATTGATGTAATTCATTTTTCATCACTACTTTATGTGAAAGGTTATAAAAGTATATATAATGAATAAAAAGGATAATTATTTTATGATTAATATTATATATATTAATAAACCATGACATTTGAATGTATATAAAGAAATATGGGACTTGAGGTAAGAATTTTATGTTAAATCGATTTTCATTTCGAGATTGTCTATTGTAAATTTAAAATGAAGAAAATTATATTAATATTACCCTTCAAAAATAATATATTTTATTACCATATAGTTATTCTATGAATTTTCATGTAATAGTATCATTTTCCTCTCTTTGGTACTAAAAATAACATAGAAATTTTTTTTAATAAAAACTAACTTTATTTCCTATTTGGTTGGGAATAATTTTCTTTCATGTCCATATTTTTTAAAAAAAATTCAAAAAAATTTAAAAAATTATAGAATTTCGTATTAAAGGAATTTTTACCCATGTTCTAATTTAAATAAAAAGGTTCGAAAATATTTTTCTTCGTATAAGAAACGTTTTACCATAGGTGTGAATGAAATTATTATTTTAACATATTCCACATGAATGAATTGTACCAACATCATGAATTATAATTGATTCAAATATAACTTTATAATTTTACATGACCCCAAGTTGAAGCTCAGTGGTAGCTTTCCATGTCGGTATCAACGAGGTCTCAAGTTTAAGTCTCGCCGAGTACATCCTTGCATTGTATGTTGTCTACTTTTCTATGTAATATAGCCACTTTCCCCGAATAAGCTGAGGGTTCGACCTCAACTTAGTACTTTAAAATTTTCCATGATTCTTCTCAAATATTTTTTTTCTAATATTCTAGAAATTTCTAGAATTTAAATAATTGGTATCAAAATGAAATGAATATTTTCTGCAATGAATGTTCAAGTGACCTTTTAAAGGTAATTTCATCTATAACAACATCCTTTGATGTTATTTATACTTCACTAGGGAAATGATCCAATGATATTATCCTTATTATTTCTCTATAAGGAAATTGATTATGATAACTAAATATTTATAAAACCCAATTTCTTTCCATGGGTGAATCTATGAAGAAATTTTAAATGTTTTCCTAACCTTGTGCAATACATATAAATGGATTGTGATTATTTGATGGTGAAAGGATCGCACGAAGGGTGAGAAACACTAATATAGGGCTGAATCAACGTTTATAGTTTTCCACTCATACCTTTTAACTCTCATTCTTATTAAATACATGTTCTATCAAGATACTTATTGACCTAGATAAATAAATGAACAAAATATAATTGTTAATGAGATTCACCTCGTTTAAGGATGACTATTACATTAGTGTGTCATGGTTTTTCCCATACACTATCCACAATTTATTATCAATAATAAATCAATAAAGGTAATGACCTTGGGCCTGATGCAATTTCTAGTATACAAAATTATATCTTATCACAAATGACACTAAATTTCCCTCGAATGTATGAGCCTCCACAAGATATCTGAATGTTTCTTATTTGATTATGAATCAACATGATCCTCATAGTTGTCTTCCTCTCCCTCATGTATCTTTGGTGGTACATTGGTTCTTCATCATGTAAAAACAAATCATCATAAAGATCTATTTTCTATGCCGATGAGAACTAGCTCTCAAGAAAAGTCAGTATCTACGACATCAATTCTATGCCTTGACTCAGTACTTATAGATAAGGCTTCACCAACTATCAAATTGAATTCAAAACATCTAAAATAATTTTTTTCCACATAAATAATCATTTTAAAACCAACAAAAATGATCATATCGTTATAAAAATATCATAGAGACTCCGAATTCAAACTTTCATAAGATATATAATCTTGTTCACTTCTCTACAAGTCTTTTAAAACTGTAGAACCTATCCAGGGATTGTGACTTATGTTACATGATCAAGATCAATTTCATCTTAGTGAAATAATATATGAATGTGATAAAATACTTATATACCCTTTTTTATATTTTTTCCATATATATTTAAAAATATGAGTGTATTAACTCAAGTGGTCTTGAAGTTTTAATTTCATTTCATTTAGGAGTTTTTTTCACCATTTTTTCCATTTTACAAGATTTATAAACAATGGAAATTTTTTTTTCAAAATAATAATATTCCTTAATTATTTTTCTATAATAATATTCTTCATAATATTTTGGCCAAGATGAACAAGTCTTCAATTCCATAAATTATTTTATACTGGTTGGCTCAAATAACAAACTATCATGGATTCTCCAATGTGAAATAAATTACATGGGGTTAGTAAACCCTTAGTTATGACATCCCCATATTTTATTAACTTGAATAAATAACCATTTTTTCTAAATATAAATTCATTTACATAATCATAGAGTTATGACACACATTATAGATTCTTACCCCATCAACAAACAAGACATTGTCCAGAATAATTTTATTCTTCCCAATATTTTCTATTCCAATTCCTTTAATTGTTAAAGAGATTTAATTTCCAAATGAAAAAAAAAATCCTTAATAATTGATTTTATATTTTAGATTATTAAAATAACTTATCATTCATAATGATAAAACACAATCCATGACCCAAAATATTTCATATTTATAAGATTTAAATGCCACTTCCATATAATTCAGATTTGGTTTGTTTACAAGATTTTAACATAAATTTAAGAGATTTGGTATAAAATAATCACATACACCTGATGTATATCATTACTAATCAAATCATCCACAAACCACTTGTATTATTTCAAAAAATAATCCCTTGAACTTTCTTCTCAAGTATTTTATCCTTTTTTTAAATTTGTTAACTAATTTTAATGTCTCCACAAATCGTGATCTTTTCTCAATATTGGTAAAGAAATATTTTTCCAAAAATTGTAATATTTATGGAAAATATACTACAGTACTAGAAATATCAATAAAACCTCCTTATTTGAATGAACTGTTGTTACTAAGATATTTCTTCAATTATTTAATATTTTTGTCACATTAAGTTTTCTTGTGAAGCATAAATTTGAAATTTAGAGTATGTATTAGAAGTATTGTCATAACTCTTATTCTTAAATCCTTGATATGTGTTTCCATTTCCATAATAAGTTATTATTGTCTCAAAAATTTAATTTATACTAGTCTCTTGTATAACTATGGACATATTTTGATATTGTTTTTAAAATAATTTATTTATCCATACTTATGGTCTTTTAAATAACATTGATTTATATAAACTATTTTTTGGAACATTATCCCACTTCTTTTACATGCTTATTCAAAACAAAACTTGCTATTTATTTTAGTTTATCTGTTTTATCTATCATTTTCATCATCTTAGTTATTTTCTCATTACCACAAACAATAATTAAAGTCATGACTTCAATAATGTTTTCTATCTTCTCAATTTCATGATTCAAATTCTATATTTATTCAACAAAATTTTCTATCTTCTCAATATTTATTCTAATATTGTATTTTTATTTTCTCCATCTTCCTATCCCCTTCTATCACATTTTTATTTCTATACACATATTTTATTCTTTAGTAGTCTCGCCTTCTTATGCATCATATTTGATGTTGTACTATGAGACTCCTTCTGATGAGTTTTTTCTTCTTCATGTCACATAATCACTCATTATAAAGATCTTGTGAACTTTTAATCATTGCCACTACTTTCTTCAATATCAAAAACATTATCTTTAAATGATATAAAATTTATTCAAAAATATTTTTTTGATACCTTATTTCCCTTTGACTTTTTCTTTACAAAATATCTCTCATTGGTCACCTTTGTTGAAGGTCCATCATCCTATTCATTTTCCTAGATTTATTTGGGAAATTTTGAAGAAAAATATGGAACCTTCCCATAATTAAATAATTTTAATGCAATTTTACCTTTATACTAACATATTCCTAATGTGAAGCTTCTTTTTATAAGATATATTTCTTCAGTAAATTCTTCTATGTATTGAACCCAAATCTAGTAACCCAGATATGGTTTATAATTTATTACATTGGAACTAAATATAAGAAATTATATACTAAAGTAAAAAATAGTTAAGTAGTCTTGGTAAAATATATAAATACTTTAAATTCACATTAAATTTAAAAACACTAAATACACAAAGTTTTTTTATAATTGCATTATTATTTATAGAATATCCCATCATATCAATCACAAAAAAACATCCTAGTATCCTAGGGAAAATAAAACAGAATAAAGAGGTTTTCTTAAAATCATATTAAGGGTATGCATGAAATGGATGATATCATGAATAAGTAAACATAATAAGTATGGAAAGTTAAATAACTAAAACACATTCCATTTTAACAATAACTTGAGAATAATATGGAAAGAATAAACAATGATCAAATAATGCTATATAAGTAATCACATGAGATTAAAAATTATCCATGGATATTATAAATAATAAAATAATCACATGGAAATAAATAACTAATATCAAAATGAGGTCATGCATAAAACATTTTAAATCTTTGGTTAAAACCCGTTTAATTTGGCCATATGAGTTGTCTCATGAGATATGTTGATGAATCGAGGAGCTATGTTATTCTAGACCCCACCCATTACTTAATAAGTCCAATTCATTCTTCATATTAATGGGGTAAAATATATTCAACATAAATATTCATATTGAAAAATCAACATACAAAATTTCAATACTTACCTCAATCAATAAATAAAATCATAAACCATTCAGAGTAATATAGAAAATGGTATAAAAATAGTACATCCCAATCCTATTGATTATAAAAAATCTATAGAAACAATAAGGATGGTATTAATATAACATATCCTCAGTGGATATTAAGTATAATATAGGGTTGATGTTGTTGATGAAAATAAATACCATAAGTATATCCTTTAAAAAATTCATGCAGAAAATAAACATTTCACTATGAAAATAACATTTTTAAACTAAAATTTCACAAAAAAAATTGAAAATAATTTTCTTTTAAAATTTTATTTGAAACTAATAAACTAAAATTTCAAAAAATTATTGGAAATTATACTAGGAAATTCTTTCCATGTTATACATGTTAAAATGATAATTCCTTTTACATTTTTGGAAAAATCCAAACCTGTATTATTTGAAAAAAAATGACATAAAAATTCAATTTAAAACATTTTTTAAAAATTAAAAATGTTTAAAAAATGTATTTAATAAATTATTTGTATAATTTTAAAATCATTTTTGAAAACATTTTTTGAAAAAAATGGATTTGTGATAAAAAATCTGATCAAAATATAAATAATGTAGTCTTTTCTTAAAAACATTTTCTTAATAATTTTAAGTACTAAAGTGGGTAAAATGGTAATATTACTTTAAAAGTTCATGAATAACCATAGGATAATTAAATAGATATGTTTTATGATAGAAATAAAAAATAATTCCCCCAGTGGAGACTTAAACGAAATCAATCTTGAATAATAATGAGATTATAAAATAAACCCTTACCAATTTGGTAACTTTTGAATCATAAGAAAAATTAAATAAATAACTTCAAATGAAACTTCAAATACCATAAAGAGAGATATATTCATGATACAACATACTTAAGGCGTAATTATATACTCCAGATGGAGGAATAAATGATGAAAATGGCATAAGTGTCACAGAAGAAAAAGTGAGATGAAAAACCCTCACATCAGGTTCAACTTCCTTCGTATGTTCTCTAGACTTCTATATAATAAATATAGTTTTATAATAAATCTATTAGTGAACCATACCCATATATTTCATATGATATAATATGTACTTATAGTCTTTTACAACTAATTTATTAACAATTATTTGTTAAAATCACTACTTCAAGGGATAATTGCTTTGTTTTTTCTGTAAGTTTTGGTTTTGTAATTTAATTCCTTTTTTATTTCTCATGGTTAAATCATCTCCATAATGTCAACCAAGATTTAAATATCATATATATTCATTATATATGTATTTATAGGCATTAAAGTTGTTTCCATTTTTTAATGGATGGAATGAAAGGAAAATAAATCTTAATTAAATTTTCCAGAATTATTATTTTATATTT
Organism: Viscum album; assembly: GCA_963277665.1. NCBI lineage: Eukaryota > Viridiplantae > Streptophyta > Magnoliopsida > Santalales > Viscaceae > Viscum > Viscum album. The sequence continues at coordinate 1,770,176,885 of OY728123.1, forward strand.
ATAATTTATTTTAATAAAATTCTACATTATTACTATCCCTGAAAAAATGAAATGAAAAACATTTCACATCGCTATAAGCATTCGGTTGTCAACATGTACGCATGATCGACGTTGTTGTTTTCCCAACGATTGGAAGGTAAGAATTTAGATGTGATGTTATATTTTTGAAGTATTTTTATGTCCTAAAAATAACATATATTCATTAACTTTATCCTTACAACCTTATATGTGAAGTTTAAGATAAAATGAATTATATCGCTTCGCATGGTGGTAGTATGCCACACACATGAGCAATGTTATTATATTCCCCATGAAATTTAGATTAAGAAGGTATATGTTATATAATAATTATAAAAGTATAATAATGACATAAATATCATATAAATATGTTAAATACATCATTATAACCAACATTGAAAGGTAGTAAGGGGAAACGAATTACATTGGTTCATGATTCGATAGTCCACCATACACACGATCGACTATTTCATTTCCCAATTGATGGAAGAGGAGACAGATATAGGTTATTAAATTAACAAAATAATATCTAAGTATAAGTTATATACTATTATTATTATATTATCATATATCAATATGATTTAATTTATGTGGAATAATAAATAAAAAAATATGTATGTTTAAGAATTTTAGCCCTTCTTCAGAGAGCCTCTTTAGGTTTACACTTAATGCCTTATTGGGTGGGATTCCTAACAAAAAACAGGTCTATAGGATGTTTTTAAGGAATAAATTAGATTATTTTGGTAGGTATTGTTTGAAAAAAATGGTTTTGGAAGTGTTAATAGAGGAGGAGAGGGGTTGTCCTTTTATAAGTGGGGGGACACACATGGGATTTTTAAAAGGATGAAGTAAAACCCATGTTTGTATCAATAAAAATGCCTATAAGATTTATCGTTCACAAAATTTATAGGATATAAGGTATAACTAATACAATAAAATGTGTTTTGAAAACTTTTTAAGTCATTTTTAATCCTTGAATTTTCAGTTTAACTCCCTGGTAAACTCATTTTTACCTCAACCATGATAATTTTTTTTACTATTTTCATTATTCTATATGGTCAAAAAATAAATTAAACATAATAGATAAATTGAATTAATTTTATTCCAAATAAATAATTAATTTTTCTAAATTAAATTCATATAAGTGGTAGAATTCAATTTAAAATAAAACACACAGACGTGTCAAAAAATGGGGTTTCCAAAGAAAAACTATCAAAAGTTTAAAAGGATTTTCTATCATAATTGGACATGAAACTGATTAAAATTACCTATATTAGTTAAATTTTAATATAATTGAACTAATTTTACTTTAAAACCAATTAAAAATATATTTTAACCATGTAAATAATTTAAATGAAAAGGTAGTTTTCAATAAAAATCAGTATTTTTCACTATATATATAAAAATTAATCTTTTCAGAAAAATAAAAAAATCCCCCCAAAGATAATTTTTAAATTTAGATTTAAAAATTTAAGTTTATTATTTCAAAAATAAATTTTCTAAAATTGGTAAAAATTAATTTTCAATTATGTCCGCAAAGCGCTACTAAATATCCTTTTAGAAAAATAGATTTCTTCAAAAAATATTTATTTTTTATTTCAAATGATTATTATTTTATTTCTAACTAATATATAACCATTAAATTTATTTTATAAATTTTTAAACCATATAATTTTTTAAAAAATATTTATTCATATTCACACCCACTAAATTAATTGCTAGGTTATAATGGTCATGTTTTAATAATAATATTTAAATAATGTATCATATTTCAGTCAAACCCAGTGTTGTGAGCAATAAAAGTCATCAAAGAGATTTAATTTATTAAAAAATAACATAATGTCTTGAGATTTTACATTATATTATATTTTTTTTTGTGTCATATATGCTATTGAATATGATGTTCCTATTTTAAAATATTGGGTGTTATATTATACCCCATTAAAAAAATTGTGTCCTCACAATTTATTCTTGTTCTCAATAATAAAGGGTTTTACATTTGAAAATAACCTATTTTGGATTTCAAATTATAAAAATGGTTAATAAAACATCCACTTGAAAATATAAATGGTAAAATATAAAGGTCATATAAAATAACACATAACTAGGTTTCTATGTAGAAGAACATGGTTTGGAAGTGAAGATATGGATATAAAAGAAAAACATAAGTAATTATAAAGAGTGATAGATACCATTGATAAAAATAAACTTAGCGGTCTAGATAATTTTAACAACCTCAAAACCCTAAATCTATAAATTGTTAAAATATCATTGTTTAATTATATTTAAATTTATCAAGATAACATTTTTTTTTCAATATCCTTTTACTAGAATTGAAGAATTCGTTTATAGTCTAATAATATAAGGAAATGTATTTACTTTATATCTTTCTATTTCATAAACCCAATTTCATCCTTTGTTTGTTCTTTGATACAATTTCACTTCATCTCAAACTCCATTAAATGAATATCTAAAATAAATATGAATAAATAACTAAAATTAACTTGTAACAGACTCTAATATCCATAAAAGTGTAATAAAAAATTCCTCCTATATTTACTAAAACCCATGGTTATAAAAAGTTATCCAATATAATAATTAATCTATAATACCTCAATAATAACTCCTAAATTTTAACTAAGTCCATTTTATAAATACTTAACCTTAATACTCATCCAAATTATGTCTGACAAAATACAATGTCTAAAAATTTAAAAGGAAGGTCACTAAATTTCATAAATAAACTTAACATTATATTTCCTAAATAATATAAAATATTTCTTAACGTCACATAAAAAATATGTGAATACCATTATCACTATAAAAACATAATGAAAAAATATATGCTTCCAAAAAACTTATTAGGTTGTCAAATATATTCCATAAATCCAAACATGTTGTAAAATCCAACAACGATAGAATAAATTATAAAATAACTAACTAATTTATAGGTCAATAATAATATCCCATTAACATATATTTATCATTATTATCTCAAAAACAATTACATATTAATGGATATATTCCCTCAGTTATGTGTTTTCAAAAAAGATAAAATTTCCAATGAATCACTTTTCCTAATCATCAGTACCATTCAATATATGCTCTCAAATAATTAAAGAAAAATTATTATAGTAAATTCATTATAAGTTTAATTATTATTATTATGATAACATCATTGATAAAATAATTCTTCAATATAATTATTTATTCTAAAAACACAAGTACATTATTCTACTTCATCCTTAGAAAAATCATAAGCTTCTCTTTAATCCCTTAGATTATTTTGAGGTATATTACCTTGACTCTTGGGGTATTAATTTGAGTTGTTCCCAATATCCTTACTATTGAATAATTTAACATTTAAAACTTCTTTTCTACCCTTAAAATATTGAGCATTATAGATTTTTTATCCACACTTTTAGAAAAATCTCATTCCCTTCAAGAAAGTACCAGGGTATTTCTTTCCACAATTATCACATGTGTGAAAATCCTTCTTTCCCTTATTCCCTTTATCAATATTTTTCTATGGTGTCCTATTCTTATCATTATTCCCTTAAAATACATAATACTTAGATAATTATTTTTCTATCTTAATGGCATATGATATTATGTCCCTGTATGATGGGAATTTTTAAGAGACTAATGCCCTCTAAAAGACTAGATTTAATCTATAAAAAAAATCTAGAATTTATTTATGGATTATGTATATATTTAATATAATTACATTATATCATTATAAATTTGGTATCATACTTTCTTACATTTTCATCTTCATTTGGTCATAGACTTTGAAATTTTCTCTCCATATCTGATCGTTACTCACTAAAAAATAATTTTCCAAGAAGAGTACCTTAAAATCCTTTCATTACATGTTTTATATTTTCTTTTCATATTAATTATTTTGAATCAATGAACACCATTTATCCACATCTCTTGATATAGTATAAACTTTCCTAAAAACCTTCTCCCTTTCATTACTTCTCAAATTGAGAAATATCTTCTCTGAGGAACATATTCATTACTTAGCTATAAATCTATTTGTAGTACCATTTAATGATCGAGGTGTTGATTCATAAAATGGTCTAACATTGTTACATATATTCTAGTATCATAAGGATTCACCAAATGGGTAAGGTTATTACTCATAATGTAATTTAGTTACCCCAAAATATTTATAATTTCTCTAGTTATAGTTTCATCCCCAGCTCCAACTTTATTATATTTCCTAGGAGGACAATCCCTATGAAGTACATGAATTTATATAATTTATATTCCTTACACTAGGATCAATTTCAAAATAATTGAATATACTATATTATAATATAAAATTATGAAACATAATTTATAATCCCAATACTAGTGAAACACTTAACATAAATTAAAAAAAAATGGCATGGACAATATCATAATCATAAACATTGTTTCTATGGGAAAGTTTTAAAATCATAAAATATTTTCAAATACTTCATAATGGTTTATAAATAAAATTTAAATTTCCCAAATAATATCCCCTAATATTGTTAAACTATGTGCACAGTAAGGACCATTATTTTTTACTAAGCAACACTCGAGTCAAGATCAACACATCATTTTAGGAGTTATTACCCCTAGGTGCATATGTTTCCAAACTACATCAACTTTTAGTATATAGAAATGGATGTATGTATAGTAAAACCACATAATTTTTACCTTAAAAAACTCTAGGATGTTATCCTATACTTAGAATTATCAATAAAATGATTCATAGGGTTACATTATCTAATCTAAATTTTCCAAAATCTAGTTCCCATGGTTTATATATTAAAATTCCTATGATACCATCAATAATGACCCCAACTCTACTAAACCAGATAAAGTGTATACTTTATTACATTGTCTATAAATATAAGAAATATTATCCCAAATAAATAAACAGTTTATTAGTCTTGGTAAACTAGATACATACTTTAAATTCACATTACATTTTAAAACAACAAATACAAAAGGTGTTTTTATTTGATAATTCCATTATTACTCATAGTGTATACCTATATATCAATCACAAAACACTTCCTAGTGTCTTGGGGAAAATATAACATAAGAAAGGGGTGATCTCAGATGATTAGTGAAGGTAAGCTTACAATGGAATCTATCATGAATAAATAAGCATAATAGATATGGAATGGTAAATAACTGAAACACTTTAAACTTAAAAAATAACATGAGGATAGTATGGAAGGAATAAATTATGATCAAATAAAGCCATATAAATAGTCACCTGAGCTTAAAATTTATCCCTAAATATTCTAACTAATAAAAAATCACATTTACATCAACAACTAATCTCATAATGAGGGAATGCATTAATTTTAGACATCTGAAAAATAATTTTAAGACATTTAAAGAAATTTTAAATCTGTGGGAAATAACCCATCTAATAAATCCAACTAATTTTTTCTCATGAGACCTATCAATATATAGAGGTTCTATTTAATTCTAGTCCCCAACTATTACTTAATAATTTCACTGCATTTTTCATATGAAAGGGGTGAAACATAATAAACATAACCCTTCATATTGGAAAAATAACATGTGAAATGTTAATACATACCCCCAATCAATAAACATAATTATAAACCATTCAGAGTAATATATATAATAGTATCAAAATAGTATATCCTAGTAAAATTGATCACAAAAAATCCAAATAAATAATAATTATGGTTTTAATATAATATATCCTTAGAGGTTCAGATGTATAATAAAGGGGTTAGTATGTTAATGAATAAAAATGTCATAAAAAGATCCTTTAAAACATTCTCGAGAAAAATAACCTTTTCACTTTGAAAATCACCTTTTAAAACTAAAAGTTCACAAAACATTTTAAAAATTATTTTATTCAAAAATAAACTTTGATAATTGTAAAAGGAACCTTTAAAACATTTATTGGACATAATAGTGGGATATTCTGTTCATGTCGTACATGTTAGAACAAATATTCCTTTCACAATTTCATTAAAAGAAAAATGACCCTTATTTTAAAAAAGACATAATGATTCCTATAAAAAAATTAAAAAATTAAAACTTGTGTAAAAAATTATATATTAAATCACTTGGAATATTTTAAAAAAAAATTTGAATTTTTTTTTGAAAATGAAGATTTATATAGAAAACCATTTTTGACCAAAAAGAGAAATAGTCTTTCCATTTATTTAGAACATTTTTTCAATAATTTTTAGTAAAAAATGGTGTAAAGTGGTATTATTACTTTTAATGGTCATTAATAACTAGAGGATAATTAAATTTATTTGTTTTTTGATAGAAATAAAAACTAATTCCTTCAATAGAGACTAAAACAAAAGCAATCTTAAAAAATGATGAGACTGTGAAATAAACCCTTACTAATTTGGTAAATTTTGAATCACAAGCCCTGTTAAAAAATAACTTAAAATTTAAAATTAAATAACATGAATTGAAATATACACATGTATAATATATCAAAACTAGAAGTATTTTCACCTGAAAAAGGAATAAGCAGTGAATGTGGAAAGTGTTGCATGAAAGTAAAAGAGAGATGAGAAACCCTTACATCAAGTTTGACTTATTTTGTATGTGTATGAACCTTATATATAATAAATATAAGTTTATTATAAATATATTAAGAAACTATAGTCATATATTTCAAACCATGTTTGATTTACTTATAGTCTTTTATGTCCCGCTTATTTATAATTCTTTCTTAAAATCACTATTCGGGTGATAATTGCATCATTTTTCATGTATATTTTGGTTCATTAATTTTGGTAATTTTATATTTATCATGGTTAATTCATATCTATAATGTTAAAAATGATATAAATATAATATATATTAATTATATTTGTATTTATATTAATATATTAAAGTTAGATATATAAATGTATTATATCGTTCATGGAGATGGTAGTCCGTACGTACGCATGAACAATATTTCATTTTTTTTCTCTACAGATGTAAGTAAAGGAAAGTAAAAATTAATTAAAATTTATAGGATTATGTTTATATATATAGAATTTATATTAATCAAATTAATCCTAATTACCTAATAGACCTATAGGCATCGTTAATTCCCACTGGGTAACAAATTTAGAAATTTATAAACACGAAACAAACAGATCATTAAACCATAGGGTAGTATAGGATATGAAAGTATGAGGTCAAACCCATAGATATTGGGTTGGACAAAATATTAATTAAATAAAATAAACCTAAACTAATTTCTAATAAAATCTAAACTATCGATCATGGATTTGTGGAAGAACAAGGGAGAAGAAAATGTAAAATGGGTGTCGAGAAACAATGAATCCAGGTTCAAGGGATGACAAGGTATAAAATAATTAATTAAAAATTATGTAGTCATTTGAATATGGTCCTAGAGAGTCCAATGGTCATGATAAACACTCTACATCTAAAACACTCCTTTTCTCATGGTCAGTTACTTTGGATTCCAAAAAATGGGTAACCCAAAACCTAATTTAAACATAGAGAAGGATAAACCCAATGGTCATGGTGGAAGTCTAGTCCCTAGATTTCATATTAAATAAATTTATTCAATCTAGGTAATGTTCATGCACAAAGAAAGAAATTAAACCCAATCCCAAACCCTTCTCACAATGTTCATGCAAGAAGAATTAAGAAAGTGGATATAATTAAAGAGAAAATATGAAATCCCAACATGAATTGCATTAATTATAAAATATCTTACATTCATCATGCATGCATTTGTATAAAGAAATCACCCACTCCTTCTAACAATGAGCGGGTTTATAAAAAAAATAAAAGAAATCCTATAGAATTGGTGGATCAAGTGGTGTGCCTTTTTCATAGGTGTCTGGTGGTGGTGCTTTGTCCAGAAGACAATCGAATTGGTGAACTAGGGGGATCTATTTATAGGCACTAAAGTATATTTTCCAGACCTATGTCACGAAATTCACTGAGGGTACACATCGTGTACTCATAGTCTACATGGACTTAGTTTCTGCGTGGATCTTACATATATTGCATGCATTAAATTGAGCTTTTACTACTATCAGAACATGTACCTTGGGTACACGACGTGTTCTAGCTTGGTCTTTAGTCATCAAATATATCACTGGAATCTTATCCAAAATTTTATCCAAAAGACATCATGTCATGTACTAGTATTACATGACATGAAATTTTCATTCACAGTGCGTTTTCATGTCATGAATTTTCATGTGTAGCGCTGCTTCCATCGATGAAGTCATCACATGTACGTGTGGTAAACGATGTGTAACAGTGTTTTCTAGTTTTCCATCTTCGTTTTTTCCACAAAAATACGGTGTCGCACCTTGGAACATTTCTTCTCCTATTTTTGTTCCTTTCTCACAAATCCATCATTTCCTACCAACAAATACAAAACAACTCAAATCACTAACAAATTTGCAAGATTAATCAATTAAATGAAAAAATTCCTTTATTTAAAACACACAAAAATGTATGCATGAAATTCACTTATCATATCTTCCCACACTTGAATTCAAACATGTCATCAAGGATGGAATCTCAATATACTACAGAGGATGTTCATCCTACCATTATTTAAATTTAATTTCAATAAAATTGATTGATCAAATGTAAAATTAAATTTTTGAGCACCACATAAGAGAATTTATCAACGCATCAATTTTTAAAGAATTTAATCAATAATGTATTTTAATTTTGTTCTTTGAAACAACCATCCATTTTCATTCATCCATTTTCATTTTTCAATTCGTTATTCATATGCATGACACTTTAAATTTACCTCATGTGAATCTTGTTTCTCATCATTAGGGTACAAATGTAAATTGTGTTTAGCACATACCTCAAGAAACATGTAACGTACCATAGGCTTGCAAGGAATATAAAATCTTCACCACATAAAGATAGATATTTCAATCAATCATGAGGGATTTACCATTTAGGATCAAATGACTCAGATGCTTTAGCATAGGTAGTTAAATGACATAGAAATTAAAGCTCAAAAAAGTGGTTTGTCTCTAAACCATTTTTCATGATATTAGAAATAGCTCACTAAATGTCTCCTTCACAAATGTCATTTCTCCCCCCCCAAAGATCAAAATGGGATCATGATTCATATACATACAATGAATGAATCAAACTCTCTTTCCATTTTTTTATTTTTAAAAGTTATGGTCAGTACATATCTCATATCCATAACCTTACCACATATGATAAAAAATCATCAGTCTAGAAAATGGATATTTTTTATCCCCCCAAAACAAAACCCAATTTTTTTTATTTTTTTCAAATGTTGTTTTAGTAAGAGAGGTAACTAGGGAATTATAATGAATAATACATTTTCATCCCCATATCATAATGGAAAATACCCCAACAAAATATCAATAATGAAGTATATCTCGATACACCCAAATATTCCTCCCCCACACTTATTCTTTTCAATATCACGCAAAAAAATTAGTGGAATGTAGGAATAGATAAAATATGCTTGTAACACATCTCAATTCCTAACAAGGTAATTCATGGATTCTATGGGCATAAAAAGGATTAATGAAATGTGGGTCTCATGATAAGGGCTAACTAAAATAATACATCAATAATTTTAAAAGTCATTCAATTTTGTCACAGCTTCAATAAGATGTAATTCATGTTCTAGAAGAAAACATGCCTTATTTTCTCAATAAATACACTACATAAAGAATGGAAAAGATTGGATCAGTGGATGTATTGGGAATAAGATGAATGGTTGGATCAATTACACTTTGAAATTCATACTAATAATTAAATCAATAAATGAAAATTTTAGAAATTCAAAACATGTTCAATTCTTAGAAAAATTTCATTTACAATGATTAACATGTTCCTTTAAATCATATTTTTTCAAATTATAATCCACATGTTAATCTCTACTATTTTTTTTCTCATTCAAATTTATTAACAAAGAAATTAAAATACATGGCATGATAATTTTTCTGAGTAGTTTATGTCTCCTAGTTCAATTGATTAAATAGTGAATCAAATGTGGGCATGCAGTTTTCAATTAAAGATCTGAAAATTTAAATAATTTACAATGTGGGGGATACAATAGAAAAATTCAAAATAGAAAGTCTTACTCTCATTTCAAATTGATGCTTTAAGGTTAGGTGTGTAGGTTCTGCCTTTTTCTACTTGTCACTTACTGACTGTGCCATTGAGAGACCCGGAAAATAATTAGAAACCAGTGAAAGTACAAGCCCAGTAAATAATAATCAAAAATAGTAAGGTGAATTGAAATTACATACTAATATAAAATTAAATACTAGGAAAGAAATATAATACTTGGGTTTCCTCCTAAAAACTGGTATTTTTTAACTAGTCATTTAGTTCGACCATACCCAGGTTAGCAGATTGGAGTGTGGTATAGGTATAACTGTCTCATGATTTCCCAATCTTGACTTTGTTATCCTCTCAGCTCAACTTGAAATTTCTTCAATAGAAATGGTGTGGATCTCAGAGGTGGTGACCAGAGTCTGAATAACATGAGTATCTCCAGCATGATCTCGGCATCGGTCCAGACTTGGTAAAATTGTTCTTATTTAATGGATGATTTCTTGTGTTGATCTTCTTTAATGATTTATTCATGTTCAGCCTCATTCTCATTGACTTCTTCATTTGTTTCTACTTCAATTTTTCCTCTGTGTATTTAGTGCATGGTGCAACTTTCTCTTCTTTTTATTATTCTTCTTCTTGTGGTGCACTTAAACTTTCTAAAACTTTTGTCATAAATTCTCCAGTTATCATCCCTTTTTCCAAATATTCTTCATCATATTATTCAGTTTCATCTTCTTACTGATTCCTTCTCTAGTGTGCTTCAGACCATTCGATTTCAATGGCAAGGTTACCCTCTTCATCATCTTCAGAGCCTGTAAAATCAATGGCATCATGATAAGTATAAAACTCATCCTTAGAAGTGGTACTTACCTCTCTTTTGTTATCCTCACTTTTGTGTTTAGGATACTCCTTATATAATTATGGCTCTAGGCTGTGGGGTGTTGTGAACTTAGTGCATGGGTATAACTGTGGGAATTCGTATCAGTGACTTATCATTATTTTGACTTCATCGAGTATTTCTGCCAAATCATCCAGTAGGAATTAGAACTGATCCTTAGTAGTGATTTCGCTATGTGGTCTTTCCATCAAAACTAAAAATACACAGTGCGGTAAAAAATACTAAAAATAAAAAAATAATATGCTAAAATTAGTAAAAAAATATGAGAAAAGAATTTTTCTAAATTATTCAACTAATAATTCTTCACTCCTATCCCTGGCAACAATTCCAAAAATATGATAGCCATACGGGAATTGTTAATTCCAAATGGGTTACCAAATTTAGAAATTTATAAACACAAAACAAAAAGATCATTAAACTATAGGGTAGTATAGGATATGCATGTTTGAGGTTGAACCCACAGAGACACAGTTGAAGAAAATATTAATTAAATAAGATAAAACTAAACTAATTTTGGATAAAATATAAACTATCGATCATGGATTTGTTAAAGAATAAGGGAGAAGAAAATATATAATGGGTTTAAAGCAGCAATTAAACCAAGTTCAAGAGATGAAAAGTTATAAAATAATTAATTAACAATTATGTAGTCATTGGAATCTAGTCCTAGCGATTCCAATGGTCATTATAAACACTATCCATCTAAATATCTTCTTTTCTCATGATCAGTTAATTTGGATTACAATAAATGCATAACTCGAAACCTTATTTAAACATAGTAAAGGAAAAAACCAATGGCCATGGTGGAATTCTAGTCCTGAAATCGCATATTAAACAAATATATTCAATATAGGCATTGGTCGTGTGCAAAGAAAAAAATTAAACCCAATCCCAAACCCCACTCACAATATTCATGTAAGAATAATTAGGAAAGTGGATAGAATTGAAGATAAAATATGAAATCCCAACATTAATTTTATTAATTATAAAATACCTTACATTCAATTCCTCTTCATCATGCATGCACTGGCACAAAGAAATCACCCATTCATGCTAACCATGAGCAGGTGTATAAAAATAAATAAATAAATAAACTACAGAATTGGTGAAGCAGGCGGTGTACCTTTTCCACAGGTGTCTGGTGGTGGTTCTCATTTAGAAGATGATCAGAGTGGTGCTCCAGAGGTACTATTGAAAATATGGCCTTTATCGGTGCTATAAAAGTGTTGTTAATCGATGCGAAGATAAAGGGTTCCTTTTTATCAGTACTCTAAAAAGTGTTGATAAAAAGGTCTTTCTTGGAACTTTTTTTAGTGCTGATAAAGGATACCTTTTAAAAGTGATTTTTTTAAGCGCTGGTAAAAGTAAAAAAATAAAATAAATAAAAAATATTATATAATGGGGGGGGGATTTTAACAGTTCTTGACCCCCCCCCCCCCCATCAGAGTTAGGTGGAGCCCCCTCTCTCTCACTGCACACTGCTTTTTCCCACACAACCCCCTCCCACATACACCTGGGACCCTTTCTTCCACCATAACTCAAAACTGAGACCTCCCCCCTTGCGAGCCTGTACCTTTCCCACTAATCCATTCAGTTTTTTTCTCCATTTAATGATATATCTATTTATATATATATATAGTTATATTTATTCGTATATTAATACAGATTCATATTAATATAAATATATTTAGTTATATTAATACATAAATATTTTTTCATATATTAATATATATATTTATTATTATATTAATATATATTTATATCTATATATATATATATATATATATTTAGATATACTTTTTTATCAGTATATTTATATGTATATTAATATATATTTATAAGATTAGTTTTAAATACATTTATAAAATATGTTTTTTTATGTGTGTTTATAAATAAATACATACATACATAAATATATACAATACACACACACACACATACACACACACACAGATATATATATATATATATATATATATATATATATATATATTTACGAATAAATACAGATTTATGTGTATCTGAAAAGCCATAGAATGTTAAAACGGCCATAACTTCTAATCCAAAAGTCCATTTCAACTTCAAAACTAGTAAAATAAAAGAAAATGAAACAATATTTAATATGATATTTGGTATAGGCCTATCATACATACGGATTAGAGGTTAAACCTTTTTGAATGTTAACAAATTAGGGTATCTTAACTAAAAACTCGGTTTTAGAGGCCTTGTGGGAATTTTTGGGTCTCAAAAAATGTGAAAGGTTCCCTTATGTCATTAGAGTGTAGCACTCGTTGCAAGCTTTGATTTGATATGTTTTATAGCTCAAACAGACACTCAAAACAAAAGTTATGGTTGTTTGAAGTTTGAGTTACATTTTCAACTTATTTTAGATCATATATTAACTTTTTATATATTTTTTTGGTCTTCAAATTGTTATTAAATGATTATTAATCAATGATAATTATAAAATTATTAATTAAAAATATTTTTAAAATATTTTAAATCCATTTTCACTCAATTTATTATATATTAAATGTAATAGTCTATTTATACTTATCTAAAACATATTTAAAAAAAACATATTATATTTATATCAATATAAATATACTTATATAACAATATATTATTTTTCATGATTTTTTTTGAAATTTATCAGCACTGGTAAAAATAGCTGATAAAGCCCCCATTTTATCAGTGCTACTAAAAAAGCACTAATAAAGGGGACCCCTTTAACAGTGCTAAAAAAGCACTGATAAAGGGGGTCGTTTATCAACACTAAAAAAGCGCTGATAAAGGGTAACTTTTAACTGCACTTTTTTTAGTGCTATTAAAAGTGCCCTTTATCAGTACTTTTTCTGGATCTGATAAAATCCCCCCTTTATCAGTGATTTTCTAGCGTTGTTAAAGGGTGGTACTGCGGAAACCCAGTTTTTTTGGTAGTGAGGGCTCTATTTATAGTCATTTGATTAGATCTTCCTAACCATCATCATGAAGTGTACTGAGGGAACATGTTGTGTACTCAGGGTTCATGTGGCCTCCATTTCCATGTTGATATTACATGTATCATGTGAATTAAATAGAGGTTTTACTACCATCATGATGTGTACCTGAGGTACACGATGTGTACTGGATGGGTCTTCAGTCATTGCAGATCTCACTAGAATCTTCACCAAAATTTTATCCGAAAGACTTCGCGTTGTGTATTGAAGTTACAGTACATGTACTTTTCATTCACAACATGTTTTCATGTCACGACTTTTCATGTGTGGCGATACTTCCATCAATGAAGGCACGACGTGTACTTGTGGAACACAACGTGTAACAGTGTTTTCCAGTTTTTCGTCTCTACTTTTTCCTCAAAAATCCAGTGTCACACCTTTTCTCATTTTTTCTTCTCTTTTCATTCCTTTCTCAGAAATTCGTCATTTCCTGCCAAAAAATATAAAATAACTCAAATCACTAACAAATTTTCAAGATTAGTTAATTAAATACAAAAATTCCGTTATTTAAAACACCTAAAAATGTATGCATGAAATTCACATATCATTATCATCCATGTAAAAATAAAATGAAAAACATTTCACATCACTATGTAGAGGTGGTAGGCCACACGTACGCACAAGTGACGTTATTTTTTTCCAAAAATATTGGAAGGTATCAATTTATATGTGATATTATATTTCCATATGTATAGTTTGGTCAAAAATATTACATATATTAATTAAATTTACCCTTACTACCTTTCATGTAAAACGTAAGAGAAAAAAATCACATCGCTTTATGAGGTGGTAGTTTGTCGTACACACGAGAAATGTTATCGTATCTCCCACAAAATGTATAGTAAAAATTTATATGTTATATTATAATTTTTTAATTATAAAAATTTAATAAATATAATATAAATATGTTAAATTCGTCATTATATCCAACCTTGAAAGGTGGTTATGGAAAAGAAATTACATTGGTCTATGAGGATGTAGACCACCGTATACACAATCGATGGTTTTGTTTCCCATTTGATGGAAGGGGAGATGGATATAGGTCATTAACTTCGCATAATAATATCTTAGTATATTTTATATACTGGTGTTATTATATTATCATAGATGAAGTTGATTTTAAGTAGGTTAAAGAAAAAATTATACTAATATGCACATTTCAGAATTCTACCTATTCTTCAGAGAGACTCTTTATGTTTATACCTAAATCCTTATAATGAGGCATTACTAATCAAAATAAGTAATCTAGGATGTGGGTATAGAATTAAGTAATGGATTTTAGTAGGTATTAACTAGTCCAAATGGGTTTTTAGTTGTGAATATTTTATTAGATTTCATGGCTTTTTATAAGTGTGGGAGGGAGGCCACACATTGAATTTTTGAAATGATAAAGTGATACCCATGTTTGTATCCTGATAAAATCCTCTAAAATGGGTCTTTATCAATAATTAGTGGTGATAAGGTCTACATATGGAAGCAAAATAGGTTATGTAAAATATTCAGATAGATCCTAAGAAACTTATTGTGAACCAAAATTCACATAGGATGAACATAAAGTATTATAGGATGATAAGAAGGTTTCATAAGTTAGGACACTTCCTAAATGATTTTATTCTTATTGACTAATCTATTTATCATTACTCAATACTTAATTTATCTATTTTTTGTTTTATTTAATGGATAAAAGAAAAAATAATTGTTCTATCATTAAATATTTTGGGAAATGAAATGATTTTACTAATGAGAAACCAAGGTCTTCGGAGCTGGGATGTAATGTCTTGTGACAATTCTCACCCAACTCTCTCAATATATAATCAATAACATGAACCATGTTAAGTATTTGAATTAAACCAAGAGGGAACAACATTTTTTTGAGTTTCTTTTGTGAAAAATTCTACCTTTATTTTATGGGTATTTTGATCACCTAGTTTTTTAGAAATGCACCAATTTAATGGAAATGATATTTGTTGTTATTAAATGCTTGAACCATGATAAAGTTGTTTTGGGAGTCTATCACTTGTAAGTTGAAATTTATCAATGGTTTAATATTATAAAGAACACATTAAAAGATAAATAAATAAAATTAATGGATTGAGAGGAGTTTAACAGGGTATTTATCAATAAATGCTTTCCTTTAACTCTTTATACGAAGATAAAAAATAAATTTCTGGAGATAAAATAGAAGGATGATGAATCTGTTGACACCTACATAGAAAATTTTAAAATAAATTCAAGGTATAATTTTGGATTTATCATCGACCCTATGATTAAAATTAAACAATTCTTTAGTAAACTAAAACCATGTCTTCGAAAGGAATTAGACAGAAGATTCTTTTTTAACTATGAATACATCTTTCAATGTGCTCAAAAGGTAGAAATGGAGAGTGTGAACTCAAATAATTCTTCTAGTTTTAGTAACAGTATTAGAAAAATAGATCCTCATAGAAACTTGAATGGTAAATCATGTAGAGGAAAGAAATTTCAACCAGCTAAATGATTAAAATATGGGGTAAATAACTTAGAAAATTGTTTAAAAGGAACTTAGAAATGATTCAATTATTGAAAGGTTTTCAATTGAGATAGTGATTGTCGAAAGGGGAAAGTTCAAAAAAATCAATAGATGATAATAATAATTAGACCAATGAATTTTAGGGTTTTTATGCAAGGAGATTGGGTATTATGTGAATCAACTCCTTAATTTAAGTGTTTATGAGGTTGGTAGGCCTCAAAAACCCCATAATAAAAAGGATAAAGGGAAGCACTTTAAAATCAAAACTTAAGTGGGTTAAGAGAAAAATGTGGTTAAATATACACTTACCATATAATCTAGAAATAAAAATGGATTATTTGATTCTGGATATACCCTCTATTTTATATCTATAAATTTTTCTAATTTTATCACATCACCGCCTCAGGGATTATATGTGTCGTTAGAATTAAAAAACTTCTAATGGAATGATGATTGCACCTCAAGTTTATAGCTCCTCTCTTATAGAATTTTTTGGGAATATGATTTTATAAATCTTATTATAATCCATCTAGTTGAATTTGATGTTATATTGGACATGTATTGGATTTCTGTATATAAATCCATTATCAATTTATATGGAAGTAAATTCACATTTGATATTCCAAATAAACCTATGATTTCCTTTCAGTTAATGGATGAACATTAACATCCTAATTAAATTTTATCTATTTTATAGGTTTTAATTCCTATACATGAGGAATATTAATCTCAAATGGCTAGGGAGAAAATTAACATTTAATATATGTCTATTTTATAGGAATATGCTATTTTATTTCTTAAATACTTTCCTAGTCTTCCTCTGAATTATAAAGTTGAGTTTTCAATATAACTCATAATGGGTGATAAAAATATTTCCAAGACTCCTTATACAATGGTGCCAATAGGGTTGTAGGAATTGAATAATAATATCTAGAAGAATCTTTTTAAAGGATTCATATGCCCGAGTGCATCACCATGGGGTAAAATCATTATTTTAGTTAAAAATAAATATATGTTTGTGGATATTTTCATATATTATACTTAACAAGATCACTATCAAGAATAATTATTGTTTAGCGTATATTGATTATTTTTTTATCAATAATATAGAGCTTATAACTTTTTCAAATATTTTCCTTCATTCTATATATATTCAATTGAGCGCCAAGGAGGATGATATACCAAAGACAACCTTCTATATAATGTATGGTCATTATGAATTTATAGTAATTCAATTTGGACTTACCAGTGCCCTTAATATATGAATGGATCTAATGAATAGAGAGTTTATATATCACCTTGATCAGTTGGGGTTGTCTTTATAAATGATATACTTATATATTTAAATACTAAATAAGATCATTATGATAATTTGAT
This sequence comes from Viscum album, assembly GCA_963277665.1. Classification (NCBI taxonomy): domain Eukaryota; kingdom Viridiplantae; phylum Streptophyta; class Magnoliopsida; order Santalales; family Viscaceae; genus Viscum; species Viscum album. Next base: position 1,770,194,781 of record OY728123.1, read on the forward strand.
GATTGTATTGAAGACATTTATAAAGGAGAATCTTCTTGCCAAATTTATCCAATTGGATTTTTTTCTATAAAAGTTTTCATTATTGGGTTATATAATCTCAAGTGATGGTATATATATATATATATATATCCTATAAATATTAAATTTATTGACTAATGGACCAGACCAACCATTGTGGCTGATATCTATAGTTTTCTTGGATTTGATGTATATTATCGATGCTTTGTGAATAATTTATCCTAACAATATAACCAAATAAGTAAGTTTACATAGAGTAAATCCAAGTTCCTATAGACATATGAATGTGAGGAAAGATTCTAAGAGATGAAAAATAGATTGTTCAGTGCACCTATGATGACACTACCCTATATTGGATAAGGTTTTATGATCTATAGTTATGAATCAAAGAAGTTATTGGGATGTTTCAACATGAAAAATGATATGTTGATAGAATATGCCTCATTTAAATTGAAAATTCATGAGTAAAACTACCCAACATATGATTTAGATCTAGAAAAAATAATTTTTTATTGAAAATATAGAGTCATTTTCTTTATATTGAATGATATTATATATTTATAATCATAAAAGCTTGAAGTATATATTCACATAGGAATATTTGAAAATGTGATAAAGGGGATGGTTGTAATTGATTAAATATTATGACTTCTTAATACAATACCACCCTAGGGAATCGAATAAGGAGTACAATTCTTTGAGTTTGAAGGATCGTGCTAGTTTTTCCATGATAAAGATTTAAAGAGATCTAATATTTAAGGATTTTTATAAAATAGACCTTGAAGTCATGAGGAAATGGGAAAAACTTATCTTTCTCGAATGAATGTTCAACCATACATCCATGTGAGGATTAAAGGGGAATAGAAGGAAAATGTAGAACTATAAAAAAATCTGAGAAATATTCCTAAGTTCAACCATGATTTTTATGGAATGATAATTCTCATAAACAAAGTATGTGTCCCATTAATAATCTACTTCAAGAAGCATTTGGATAAATCTCATAGTTTATCATTCTATATTTATTTAGTAATTGTAAATATTTATTGAGATTTTAAACAGGATTTCTAGTGGGATAATATGAAAATAAATAATTTAAAGTATATATCTTTATTTCTGATATGTAATAATGTTATGTCTGAGAGATTGAAGTGTAGGGGGATGTTACAACCATTAACCATACCATAATAGAAATGTGAAAACATATCCATGAATTTCTTCATTAAAATTCCCAAAAAATATAAATGTAAAATTCTATTTGTTTTTCATTTGATTTCTTTATGAATTTATCACATTTATTTTTAATAAGTGAATATTTCTCTCTTGATTAGATTTACAAAATATACATCATGTTTGTGGTATGATTTCATAGAATACCACATTCTATTGTATGTGTTTAGTTGTGATAACCCATGAATGGTTTAAATAAATAATTTGCATATCTTATTAATATTAATAAATTATATTTATAGAGTAATATTAATTATAATAATATTAGGTAATTTTTTAGTCAAAATAAAAAAAAGCTTTATTTCAAAAAAAACTGGGTTTTCATGAATTATATGGTTTTATTTACAAATATAATTGATAAATTTTAGAATTCTAATTTTAAAAAATGGATAAAAATTTTTAATTCATAATTTAAATTTTATCTTTGGATAAATTATTGATAATTTTATGAAAATTTTGATTTTTTTAATAAATAGTGAAAACTCTGATATTTATTGAAAACTATCATTTCATTTCAAGAATTTAAAAACGTTAACTTTGTTTTAAAATAGTATTAAAGTTAAATTAGTTAATTTATTTTATTAATAAATAAATTATGATCAATATAATTAAATTTATTCTTGATTTTAGCATAAAAATGTTTTATACTTAAGAAGACATTTTTAATGAAAGCTGCTTTTAATCATTTTTTCATGTGTAATTTTAAATGGAATTATTCTAGTTACTTGAAAAAAAATTGAATACATGGAATAAATATGTTCAATGATAATATTTAATATTTTTTAATAAAATTAACTTTGTTTTTTGTTCATAATGAATGGTAAAAACTCTAAAAATTCATTACCAGAGTTAAGGTTAGAAAAGGTTTACCGAGGGGTTAAACTAAAGTGATAAGGGTTAAAATAAACTAAAAACACGTATAAATCATATTTTATGGATTTATTTAGACCCTTATAAATTTAATATTTAAATAAAATTTATTATGGGGAAATTTTACATGATAACTACTTAACAATATTTAAATATTTTCAAAAATACCAAGTGTTTCCTCTTTCACGTATAAAAGGACACCCCATATCCTCTAATATTCACACTTAAAGACCATTTGGTTAAGAAAATTACTACCCAAATACATTAAAAAAATCTCTACTAATTTCATATAGGTATTATTTTGGGCATAATACTGACTGTTGGGGGCTTAAGGTGTAATGAAAAGGAAGTTTTCTGAAGAAGAAGAAGTATAACGTTCAACTGAATGTTTTAATTTTATATCTTATCATACCTCCATAAAATCTTATAAAAAATTAAAAAATGGTAATATCATTATATTACATATAATAATTTTATTAAATGTATTTTATATCAACTTTTCATCTATATAACCATCTAATGAAAAATAAAAACATTGTCCATGTGTATGTATGGACTACCACCTCACGAGATGATGTATTTCATTTTTCATTTACGACTCTAATGGATGGGAATAGTAATGGATTAAAATGAAAAAATATGGTATATAAGATATAAATTTATTTATTTAATTTTATATAAATGTTATACCTCTTTCTTTTCCATCTAATGAAAAATATAAACATTGATCGTGTGTACATGCAGACTACCACCTCACGAACTGATGTATTTTATTTTCACCACCACCTCACCTGGATTGTGTACATATGTGTATTTAAATAAAAATATTGTATTTATGATACAATAATAATCCTGGAAATATAAAATAATACTTACCTTCTTTACCTCAAATTAATTAAAAATTTGAAACATTACTCATGCGTACATACGGCCTATTGTCTTCATGATTGTAACGTAATTAATTCTTCATAACCACCTTAAATGGTTTATTTTAAATGTGTTACTAATTTATAAAAATTATAATTATATCATGATTAAAATTATTTAAATCATGTAATCATTATCCACTTGACCATAGTTAACCAACTGAACTCATTTTGGACATATGAGATGAATATCATCAAGATTTCTGATGTGAATTTAATTGATTAATTAAGTAAATATAAAATGATAACAAATAATATAAAAGTCATAAAAACCATTGAAAACTTTATTAATAAATTAAATAATTAATTGATTTTTATTATTCGAGAAGATAAATATCATATGTGACGAATCAGACTCGAGGTAAGGGACACTTAACCTTAAAACACTGTTTTAAATGTTTTAAAGATTTATTTTTTAAATAATTTTCTTCCATGTTCATATTATGAATTTTATTTTATAAATGTATTTATATGGAAATATATGAATTATAAAGGACCTTTTATGTCACTTTTTTTATCTCAAAGGTTTTCAAAAGGAATCGTTTTACATATTTTATATGTAATTTTTTGAATTTATTTACAAAAGGTAAAAGTAGTGTTTAATTTTAAGATATAAAAAATTTATAACATTTCCCTCCACCATAAATATTATTTTATGTCTGTATTCATCTAAAATATTCCATTTTTTCTTCAAATAAAAACCCTTCTTCCATTTGTTATGGTAATTTTATATATATCAATGTGTTTTTAAAAATAAAGTGTATTTAAATGATCAAAAATGTTTTGAATATGGGTTAAAAAGATTTGTTTATTATTTTTATAATAAAAATATACAATATTAACATGTTTTATTCATTATATGGTACTTATAAATTATAGAAAATGTTGGGTGTGGCTGATATAGCTTATATGATGGGTCATCCCGATAAAACATATGTGAAGATTGATCTAGATACATCATATAAATAGGTGAGCCAAGCATAACTCACTACTGTAATTAGTAATGTTATTTATCTTTAAATGAAAGAATGAGTGATTTAACCAAGGATGTTTCTCATTTTTATTTAACTAGTATCAAGTTATTTCTAAAATGATTAAAAAGGTTATTAATAAAATTCTCTAAGTTTCCTATAATGGTTTTTATTTTCTCACTATGGGTTTTAAGGGTTTTATTTGGGAAAAAAGTGTGTTTTCATGAGGATATTATTTATTTAATAAGATCAAATAATAATATGATAATGGTAAATAAAATTATGGGCTTTCATAATTTTTATTGTGCTAACAAATGTTTTTCTTTTATATCCTTTATTGAGATTTTTCTACTCATCCCACATTTTTAAATGTTTTTCATAGGGTTTATGAATGAGTAAGAACAAACAATAATTCAACTTTAAATTCATAAATATTTATCATGAAAATAAAATGTGTTTCATTATAAAATTTTAATATTGTGGGATAAATGGTTACTAATTTGAAGTTTCCACTTTATAATTTATGGGGTTTTATGCATCTATGTTATAGGGAAACCTAATTTATTATAGGGGAATATATCTATTTTATATAATTTCATCAAACAAAACCCTCCATATTTCAAGGGAAATTTTTATCATGTGTTAGATGAAGGATGAATCAATACTTCAGAAAACATATTTGAAGTCTTGGTATGATTAGAGTTTTCAAATGTAACTCTTGATATTTACCATTTTTAATGTGAATTTGATTAGTGGTGGTCATTGGTTAATAATAATATAGAGATAGATGAGGTTGATTCAATTTAATTGGATACATTTAAGAATCATTTCCAGGAGAAATATTTCCTTAAGTCTATTTGACTCACAATGGGGAAAAATTCTTGGAATTGAAGAAAAAGGATGAAGATTCAGTAACCATATATGAAGTAAATTTTAAAATATTATTCAAGTATGCATTGAATTATATTTGGGTCTTTGATATAAAAATTGACAAATTTTTCTCAGGATTTAAACCTTGTTTATCATGATAATTAGACTCATTAGAATTTAAATGTTTCGAGAAATTTTTTTATTATGATGAAAAAGTTGATATGAAGTTTGCTGAAACTTATATGCCCCGTGATGATAAGAGTAAGAAGTGGTCAAGGTAGAAAGTAATGAATAAATATCAATGTAATAAATATATATGTAATCCACCAATACGTTCCAAGTTTGATAAATAAATTAAAGAAATTTTTTAAAGTATTTTGAAAGTGTTACTAGTATGGTCTGTTTGGTCATATGGATTTTTAATACAAAAAAAAGTGTCCCAATCAATCCAAGAAAAGAGTAAAGATATTAAAATAATAGTGAGTTATTTTAATTGTAATGAGTTGTGAGATTGTGTTATTGTATTCTTGAATTTAGTTACACATGGATGAAATTATCTAGACCAAAATAAAAAAAGGTGATCATGTATCATTAAATACAATTATGATTGATGTTGTGACATGTACGTTACTTATTTATTCAAATTATTCAGATTCCTTGATTGATTCTAGGTCTTCATGTTACTTAATTTTTGAGGTATTTGAAAGTAAAATGTGAATATCACCTCATGAAATTAAGATAGTAAAATTAAAGAAAACTCTTAGTGGAAGTATTAAAACAACCAAGATTAATATGAATATTGATATTATTATCAGTGTGATGGTTTTTCTTATAATTATTATTGAACTAACCACTTTAGAGTTTTATATTATTCTAGGTATGAATTGGATTTCAGTTTATCATGCTAAGATAGATTTTAGAGATAAAAATGTTATATTCAAGGATTTAATACCTTTGATGACATATTAATAAGATGTGAAATTGATTAATGATGATATTTAAAGAAAAATACCCAATGTTTTTTAAAAGAAATAAAATGATTAGATTAGTGATGTGCTAGTTGAAAATAAATATATGGATGTATTTCCTGATTATTTTTCTAGTTCTATTTCTTGTTTGGGAGATTGAGATTACTATTAACTTACTGCCTCATTCTAATACAATTTCAATCCCCCTTATCAAATGGATCAAGTTGAACTTTAAGAATTTTAAAAATAGTTGAAAAAAATACATCATAAAGGTTTAATTCATCTAATAAATTCACTATGGGGTGCTCTCATTTTATTTGTGAAAAAAAATATGCTTCATTGAGGATTTTTATTGATTATAGAGCCTAGAATAACATAATTATTAAGAACAAGTATCGTTTACCTCATTTTAATGATTTTTTTATAAGATACAGGGAGAACGGTATTTTTTAAAGATTGATCTTAGGTTAGGATACCATCTGTTTAGGGTAACATATTAAGATATTACGAAGATAAAATTTCAGACTAAATATATTAATTATGAGATTATGGTTATTCCCTTTAGGTTTCCTAATTCACCAGTTCTATTCATGGATATTATTAATATAATATTTCATTAATATTTGGATATTTTTTTGTTTTGTTCATTGATGATATTTTAATAATTTCAAAAATTCATGAGGATCATAAAATACACCTAAATATTGTTTTTAAAACCCTAAAAGAAAATAAATTGTGTGGAAAATTTAAGAAATGTGAATTTTTATTACAGAAAATTTATTTCCTTCGGAATATTGTTTCTAAAGATGGAATAAATATCAACCTCTCTAAAACTAATGTAGTTAATAAATGGACAAGTCCTATATATTTCATATAAATTCATAGTTTTCTTATATTTTCATGTTACTACTATAGGTTTATTGAAAATTTCACTCAGTTATATTACCCACTAACTAAGGTTACTCAAAAAGGAGTTAAATTTATATAGATTAAATAATGTAATTGTTATTTTCATGAATCAAAAATAATATTTGTGAATTCCCTTTATTTTGGCCCTACCCTATATAAATAGTGTGTTTTTCATCTACAATTATTCTTCTTTGAACAGAATTGGTTGTGTTTTGATACATAATGAGTAGATAATTTCATATGCTTCATGTTAATTGAAACCTGATGAGCTAAATTATCATACACGTTATCTATAACTAGATTTTTTGGTTTTTTCTTTAAAAATATATAGTAATTATTTATATGAATTAAAGTGTGAAATATATACTAATCATAAAATTTTAAAGTATATATTCACTCATAAATAGCTATACATGAGACAGTGAATGTAGTTGGAACTGATAAAGGATTATGATTTCATGATTCATTACTATATAAGAAAAATAAACAAAGTTGTTAATTCTTTGATTTTAAAATATAGTGCATCATTAACCATGTTATATTTAGAACATGATACTTTGGTAATGATTTAATGAATGATGGAAAATAAATTTTTCAAGTAATAACATTCTCTATATTGTTTTAGGTTTTAGTACAGTATTCATTATCAGAAAGAATTAAGAAAGAGAATAAGAAAGACTATGTTTTCAAGAAAATGTGGAACTATTAAAGAAAGGTAAGTAACTTAAACTTAACATTGACAAGGAAAGTGTTTTGATATTTAAAAAAAAGGTTGTGTGTTCTAACTATCTCCCATTTGAGGAAGGAATTGTTATGTGAAGCTCAAATATTTCTCTTTTCTATTCATCTTGATAGTACTAAGATGTAAAAAGAGCTTCAGGGATATTACTGGTGTGATGGAATAATGAAATATATTGCATAGATTTTCATGAAATGTTTGACTTGTTAATATGTTACACCTTAATGAGAATTACCAAAAGGTATTGTCCAAACTTTGTTGGTTCAAGACTGTAAATGTAAAAATATATATATGTATATCAGGGTGGGATTTCAAAATACTCTTAAGGAAATAATGTGATTTGTGTTACTGTTGATTGATTGACTAAATCTGAAAATTTCTCTTCTATTTGAGATATAATGTTGTTATATCATATTTACTAACTGTACCTGAAGGCGATAATCAGGTAACATGGAGTTCATCTCTCTATTGTATATAACTGTGATCCCAAGTTTACTTTTTTTAAAGGACTTTGGAAATCATTGGGTACTAAATTGAATTTTAGTACAACTTTTCATCCTAAATATGATGGAAAGTTAGAGAGAATGATTCAAAATTGGGAAGCCATTATCTTTTATTGTTTAATGGATTACCAAGGAATTTGGGATCAGCATATTTTAACAGTTGAGTTTTTTTTATAATAATCTTTTTTATTCTAGTATATAGATGGAATATTTTAAAGAATTATACGGAACAAGGTGTCAGAATCCATATTCTTGGGATAAAGTAGGTGAAATGAAGTTGTTGGGACTAGAGTTGTTAGAGGAAATGTTTGAGAAGGTAGAAATTATTTAGCATCACATGAGAGCTTATTGGAGTAGAAAAATAGTTATATAGATAATTGGAGGAACGATCTATCATTTAAAGTATAAAATAATGTTTTTTTAAGTGTACTCATATAAAATTGTTGTCCATTTTTTTTAAAATTGAATGTTAAGTCCATATTTAATTGGATCATATGAAATACTGGATAATTTTATATCATCTTATTATTTAGTGGCATTGTCTTTGATTTTATCCAAGTTACATGATGCGTTTCATGTTTCATTGTTAAGAAAATATGTGTCAGATTAATCTCATGTTTTGGGACCCAAAGTAGTCCAACTATAAGAAAACCTTTCTTATGAGAAACAACCAATATAGATTCTTGATCATAGGGAGAAAGTGTTTCAAAATAAATTTACTAACTGGGATAATTTTTTGTGTAAAAATTATATAATTGAAGAATCAACATGGGAATCATAAAATGAAATTAGGGAAAGATATCCCTACTTGTATAATAGTAAATAAAATTGAGAGGAAACAATTTCAAAAAGTTGAAGATTGTGAAAAATTAGTTGATTTTAAAATAAATTATTTTCATGCCTTATAAATATTTATCAATTAGATTTTATATAGTTATATTCATTATAAGAATATTATGTAACTTTCAGTCGAAAGGAAAAAACATTATTTCTAACCAATTTGAGTTTTTAAGCATTATATTGTTTTATTGAAAAATTAAATTAATAAATTTAAGAATTTAATTTTTAAAAAAAGGTGATATTTTTTATTTTATCATGTAGAAATTATTTTAGGTTTATTTTTTTTATAATTTTCTAAAAAGTTTTATTTTTCAAATGAATAATAAAAAATACTAATTTTTATTGAAGATTTACTTTTCCTTTCAAACATTTTAAAAGTTATTTTTTGTTTTAAAATGTTTTAAAAATAAAATTAGTAAATTTATATTATTAATAATATAATTAATATCATTTTAATCAAATTTATTCTTTATTTTGGTATAAAAAAATTTATACCTAATAAGACACTTTTTATGGAAAATAGTTTTTCATCGTGTTTTGAAAGTTCATTTTTATATTTAATTATACAACTTCATTGAATTGAATCTGATAAAATTAAATCCATATTTTTAAATGGAATAATTAATACTAGGTAATAATTCCAACCTATTTTTTTGGTTATAATTAATAATAAAAATTGTAAAAATTGGTTACCATTATTAAGGTTAAAATAGGTTTATTGGGGGTTAAACTAAACAATAAGGGTTAAAATGACCTAAAAATTATTTAAATCCTATTGTAAGGTTTTATTTAAACCATTATAACTCTATACTCAAAATTTTATTGATTATGAGACAATTTTTAAGGAAAATTAATTAATAATAATAAAATCTTTTCAAAAATACCAAGTGTGTCGTCTCCCTCACCTATTAAAGGACACTTCATATCATCTCCTATATAGAATTAAAGAACTATTTTGGTTCAGAAAATACCTACTCAAATACCTTCCCAAAATTTTTCCCAACATCCTATAGGTCTATTTTTGGTCATCATACCAACCTTAGTGGGATTAAGGTGTAAAGAAATTAAAGTTCTTTGAAGAAGTGGTATATATTTTAAACGAATGATTTTTTATTTATTCTTATAATTCCTTAAAATAAACTTAACAATTATAAAAAATAATATACATATCACTAATATAATATAATTTTATTATAATTATGATATAACACTTTTTCATCCACTTATCCATCCAAGTAAAAAAATCTCATTTGTACGTGTAAACTACCGCCTTGTGAGATGATGTATATCAATTTTCATCAAAAAGTCTTATAGATAGTCGTAATATTTGATCAAAACAAAATAATATGACATAAATTTCATTATATAATTGTAAATAAATATTAAAATTTTTTTACTATCCAACAGAAAATAAAAACATCACTCTTATGTATAAGCGGACTACCGCCTCACAAACCGATGAATTTTGTTTATATCACTGCATCACATGTATTGTATATATTGGTGTATTTAAATGAATAATTTGATATTTATGATATAATTATCAATATTTATGGTAAAATAATACTTACCTTATTTCCGTCACATTCTTTGAAAAATGGAAACATTACTCATGCGTATGTATGACCTACTTTCTCAATGATTGTAATGTAATTAATTTTTCATAATCATCATACATGGTTGGTTTTAAAATTATAAATAATATATATAATTGATAATAATATAATTATTAAGATTATTTGAATGATATAATCATGATCCATTAGACCTTATTCAACCTACCAAATTCTTTTTGGACATATGAGTTGAATATCATCAAAACATCCAATATGAACTTAATTGATTAAGTAATTTTATATAACATGGTAAAAAATAAAATAAAAGTAATAATAAACCTATAAAATATTATTAATGAATTATATAATTAAAATAAGTTTATAATTCATGGAGATAAATAATGTATGTGATAAATCATACTCAAGATTATGGACACATTAACTTAAAACCACATTTTAAATGTTTTAAAGATTTATTATTATAAATGTTCTTCTTCCATGTAATTACTATTAAAATTATTTTATGAATGAATTTATATAGATATAAATGAGTTATAAAGTATATTTTATGTCTCTTTTTTATTTATTTTAAAGGTTTTCAAGTGTAATATTTTTACACATTTTATATGGAATGTTTGGAATTTATTTACAAAAGGAAAAAAGGAATGTTCTATTTTAACGTATACGTTGCTGATAAATTTTACCGCTAATGAAACTATTATTTGATATTTTGATTACATCATAATATTCCATATTTTATTCAAATAAAAACCCATAATTACTTTATTTGGTGAATTTTATTTTTAAAAATGATATTTTAAAAGGAAATGGTATTTCAATATCATAAAGTGTTTTTTATATAGGTTTAATAGAGTTTTTTAAGGATTTTGTAATGAAAAGGTGTAGGATTAAAATGTTTATGCATTATATGGTACATGACCAATATAGATGATAATAAAAAATCCAAATATAAATTATATGATGGGTGTTACTAATACATATTATATGAAATGTGATCTCGATGCAGTTTATATGATGGGAGAGCCCGATATAGTTATCCAACTCATTGGGAAATATTATTTGTCTTAAAAGGAAATGAGAGATTCAACCAAGGATGTTTCCTCTATGGATTTAACTATGATCCATTTATTTTTTACATGAATGAACATGGGTTATCAATGTAGTGAATCTGACCCCAGCAACTTGAATCCAGTTTTTTCTCTATTACATTGGAATAAGATATAGGGAATCACATCCCAAAAGAAATATTAGTTCAGTAGTATTTTTAGACAAGATAAATACATGATTCCCAAATTAAATTTGAAAACAAAAAATACAACATAATTTTTTTTCAAGAATAAAATTATTCCCTCTAGTATAACCTTTCATATCAATCATAGAACACTTCATGGATTTTTAGGGAAGGAAATAAAATAAGGGTGAGCTCAAATTCTTAGTGAGGTTTAAGTACAGTGGAATTTATCATAAATCAATAAGAATAATCAACATATAAATAGAAATTATTGAACATATATGTCATTTATCTAACTTTACTATCATGATTAGATAAGGCATAATCAATCCATAAAGGTAAATAAATTAGAACACGTGAAATTTAATTAATAAACAAGTAATTAAATTCCTTCAAAGATAATTTCATTACATAAATATCATAGATAATAAGACAAGCTATAATCAATATTCCATGGTAAATAACTAAAAATACATTCTATTTATTCAATAAAATAATAATTAAAAGTATCAAGAGATAATATAATTCAAAAAATATCATGGATAATAATAACTGGATTCTCAATGAGAAAATTCATAATCATTGGACATCATGTTCTCCAACACATGATACCTCTTTTATAAAGGCCTTTCAAAAGATAGTTTAAAATACAAGTATAAACCCATTTAATTCTATCTTACTGATTCGACTCATGAGACTACAAATACATGGAGAAGATATATAATTATGATCCCTAAACATAACTTCATTTCTAAATAATTACTCAAATATTAAATAATTCATTTAATTCATGAACAATTTTTCATATCATCAAACATTTTTATTGAGTAAAGAATATAGATTTATCAATATTTACATAGATTAACAAAAAACTTACATTATAGAACATCATATTTACAAATAATATATGTATTGTGAAATAAATATATCCTTGATAAATAATATAGATATTTAGGGAAAATTTAATATCCAATGATCATAGGAAAGTGAAAATTTTAAGGGAAAGTTAATTACTACAAAAATTAATCAAGAAATTGGATTTCAATAATTTCTATGGTCAAAATGATCATAAACCATCACATAAATAATAATTATGGTATCAATAAAACATATCACTAGTGTATTATAAGTAAAATAAATGGTCATTATTTCTAATGAATAAAAATTTCATAAAATGATCTTTAAAAACATTCCTGAGAAAAATATCCATTTCACATTGAATATATATAAACTAAAATTTCTCAAAAATATTTTAAAAATAATTTTATTTGAAAATAATATTTGAAACTTATAAAGTAAGACTTAAAACATTGAGTGGTCATGATGGTAGGAAATTCTGTATATGTCATATATGTTAAACGGTGACGTCCCAAACTTGGATTCCACTTAATATGTTCCCCGAGTCCAATGGGAAACATGGCCTCAAGTTCATCTCCCTAAACACCAAAGGTTGTTGAATAGTAGCATGGTCCTATGGTGTGTTTATGGGGAAACTATGCTCTCATTACTAGAGTGTAGTAAAATGGATAAATATAAACAGAGGTAAATAGAGGAAGCAATATAAGTAAATAGAAGTCATAGGGGAAATAGAGAAAATAGTAAAAATAACTAAAATCAACTAGAATAACATACGATCATACAGAAACTAATGATGATATTACATGTCACTAGAAAACTCAAAAACATGGATACAATACAACAGACATAACATGTTCTACAGAAGTATAAAGGAAATAAAAATACAATCTCAAACATCCCGATCTTCGGATCAGTCATTTATTATTAAGATCTATTCTAAACAATAACAAATCAATTATTTGAATCCTTGTTCTTCCCTTTATCAAAAACTATATTCATGTAATCTACTCTAAGTACCAAAATGTGCCCAGAGAGGGTGTCAGATAAATCTCAGTTGGCCACCACAAATAGTGTTTATAATATATTTTCTATGTAATGGATGATATAAGTGTGAAATTATGAATATATAAATTAAAATATTACAATGTAACTAAATACCCAAGTACCTACTTCATCCCTCGACTAGTTTCTAAACTTATAAACAATTAATTATTTGATTGTTACTAATTTATAAATGAGTCATGTGTTTATAACAGTAAAGATTCCAAGATGTGCCCTAAAAACCTGTAATGATAGTTAATAATGAATTTCCAAGGTAATAACCATGGGACACCTCAAGGGTCACCAAATCATTAATAATTGTAGCTTGGCATGGGGGTAAGAGTGCAATCCAAGGATCTTAGTCCAAGGAATTCTATAATGATATGCCGACCAATTCCAAGGAGTTATTCCAAGGTAAAATAGAGAAAATAAAAGACTGGGCCTAATGGTCTTTAACCAAGGCATATACATGTCAATTCTAGATCCAAGGATTGTATCCAATGAATTCAATTTTACTACACAAGGGATCCTATAATGTCATACTGGGTATCTAATATAACACCCCAAACATTTTATGGTATGTTTCTCTTAAATACATTCTATTCATTAGATAGCCTATATTTCATAAAGCACTGAGTTTATTTGAAACAAAATTTGGTTATTTAGTAGATAGTCATAACCTATCCATTAAACCTAAATTTTCCACATTTGTGTTTTGAATTTTGAAAAACGGACATATATGGTTGCAATCAGGGTGATATTTGGAGTCTGATAGAATCAAGTTAATTTTAGGTGAATAGTAACCTACCCTTATGAATAGTAACATACCCTTATGAATATTATCCTACCCTTATTAATATTAATATAACCCTTATGATTGGTAACCTTACTCATGAATATATAAAAAAAATTTAGGCACCTTAAAAATAAAGATGAATATTTTAAGTGTTAGTATTTTTTGATTAAATAATGATTTTAATTAAAAATTATATTGATCATATTTAAAAAATTATTTTTGAAAAATGGAGCTGATTTTTGGATTCTACACATCAAAAAATGGTTATGGTGAATTTTTTCTATTTTTCTGAAATTGTTGATTTTTTTATGAATAGTAAAATATGATAAATTATGACAAATGTTAAATACTTGATTTACTACATCATAGGTGATTAAAAAAAGATGTAAGACAATTTAGTTCTAAATAACATGCCATTATTACTATTTGGGATTACATAAATCAAGGCTATTCATAGTCTTGAGGAAAAATATTAAAATAATGATTAAACTAATGTAAAATCCCTCTTCCCCTCCACTATATAAACCACCCATACCCCCCTCTTCCTCCCACACCACTAAAGCTTCAATACTTGCCTAAATTCTACTCAAATATCTCCCTAAGCTCCTCCCCCATGTCAAATACATTCTGGTCTCACCAAAAGACCAAAAACAATGGCCTTAAAGAGATTCTCAACGAGGAGCACTCGAGAGGTGAACATCTCTTCCCTTTTCATTCAAATTCTTTTACAAGTTCCATTGTTTTTTTCTCTCTACTCATCTCCCCACATCCAAATTCTATGATAATTCAAGTACCTTACATGTACTTTAATTTTTTTATTCCAATGGAATATTTCATCGTCATCTCTCTTTTCCCCCAGCTCTTACACTAAAAATGAAAATATTGTTCGATATGTGTTAATTTATCACATTCAAGGACAACTAGTATTCAATTTCGATTAATATCTTCAAGAATGGTCATAAAATCTTTTTAATGGTTGAAAAATATCATAATATATGTATTTTACCTTATTCAATGTTCTGGAATGTAACGACCCAAACTTTCATTAATGAAAATTCCTCTTGATCTGATTAAATGTCTCATTATGTAAATTGTTTATATAAATGTAAAATTCATTGGTTTTATCTTTTTTTAATTTTAAAATACTATTAATAATTGTGAACATTTCTAATATATCCATTTAATAGTGATCACATGACTAGTATAAATATAGAGCTTTAACAAATCCATTTTACTCAGACAAAGGAAGCGATGGCCTCATCCAGTAGACATGCCCCGTATGAAGCACATTTTTTAGAGCTCGGAAAGGAGGTGGAATTATTGGCCTTCTCTCTTGAACAATACCATGCTGATCATGAACATGTTAAGCTTTAGTGGAACCTACTATGGGATAATTGGAAGTTAATAGAGATTACAACATGAGCAATGTTATCCGAGCCACCCCAAGAGTCTGTCAGCATCGAACACCTTACCCTTCTATCTTATGCGGGTGCTATAAGGGGTTATGTAACAAGACCCTAGCACTATGAATATTTACATTATTTTTGTATAAATAATGTGCATTCATTTTATTATAGTTACTTTGTAAATAGTTTTTAAAGTGCAAATAGTATTTTTAGTTAATATTCAACTAAGAAATCTAGTTTGATGAATTAATGGATTTTTGAATTAAATAATATTTTAATAAAATATAATTATTATTATTAAATTAATTTTTATTAAATTTAAATGATTATAGAATTTTCTGAATGAAATTGTAATTTTTATTAAGGTTTGAAAGCTGTTTTTTGTCAAAATGCATGAATTTTCGATAAATGTCGGTTTTAATTTAAAATAAAAAATTCACATATTTAAAAAATTATTTTTTTGAAATGAATATTATTTTTGGAATCATGATGTTGAAATTATCCAATGGTGAATTTGTCATAATTTTTTGAGACAATCGAATTTTTGGGTACAAATTAAATATCATTTAAATATATAATATGTTTTATGACATCATAATGAACCAATAGTGATATAATAAAATACTATAAACATTATGTTCGGCCAATATATGTTTTAACATTAAAATAATGTGATTTTAGGTTTGTTTGATTTATTTTACAAAGCTTTGGTGGACCCTTCAAATCTTATAAAACATTTTGTCTTTTTAAATTATTTTCCATGAGAGTGTGACTCACCTCCACATAATCAACCCTATTATTTTAAGATGTTCGTCCATTTACCTTATAAAATATTTTTTTACACTCCCCTTTGAAAAAAAAACATGGGAATAACCATGGGAAAAAACCATGGGTTGTTTGTGGTATTGATTAGTTTAATGTGTGGAGACTCAAACCTAAATAATAAAGAATTCCCTCTCTTTTCCTATATAAACCCACCCAAGATCCCACTTCCTCTTCACTCAAATCCTTTTGAGTTCATCAAACCCATTCCCTCCTCTCTCTAGAATCATCCCAAGGCACCCCAGGATCCCAAGAAGCCTCTCTCAAGTCTCTACCAAGCCTTTGGGATCACACTTCCAAGTAAGGGATTCCTTCCTTCCTCTTATTGTACAAGTTTCTTAATATTGTTATTCCCTTTTATTTTCAATTATAAATGTCGGGGTATGATTTCACACCTCCCCCTTACTTCCCTATTTATGTTTATATGATGTTATACCTCATTCTCTCTCATTAATGCCTCTCATGTACACCCATTACCATGCTGAAATACAGTGAGATATTTTTCTCTCCTCTTTTACATCCAAGTAATTATTTTGTATTATGCATCTCTATTCAATTAAATTTATTGGGAAATGTATATATATGACCCCATTACTTTCCATTTCATGTAAATATGATGAGACATCCATTTCTCTTTCATCAACTATTTTCATGAATCCTTATGTCATGTTGTTATGCTGCCAAAATTACACCACGTTTTTTCAAGCCAAGATCATTGGGTAGTGAACAAAATACTTGTGTCTCTATCAAGGGTATTCACATTTATGAACATATACATTTTCAATTTTAATTTCATTTATTTATTCCACATTACTTATTTTTGTAATAACTTATGATTTTGATTGATTCCATGTTATATGATCCATGTGGCACACTTATGCATGAAATGAAATGTTTAAGAAGAGTGTGCCCCGATAGCGCTCTAATGCATTGGGTAAAGTATAGTATCATGATAAGTTATGTGAAATGAGTGTTTAATCATGCTAATTCAATTTAAATGAGGGTTTAATCATGCTTCATGTTCAATTAGGGTTTACTCATGCTCCATGTGCAATGATCCTTGGCTCATGCTAATTCCATGTTAAGTGTTTTTGCCACGTTTTCATGTTATGATTATCATGCTTTATCATGACCTTATGTTCATGTTTCTCTTTTGCTTAATTTATATTCCTATTGTCTAATATTAATTTTATTCCTCATGTTATTCCTAGTTTATTCTCTTACTGGGCTTTATATATCACCCTTTTGTATGCATGTCCTCAGGTTATCCCATGCAATGCTAAGTACGAGGGAATGTAGTGGTCATGTAAAGGAAGTTTTCAATAAAGATGTTGTATTTCATGTTTTATGTTTTTATGTAATGATCCTAATCCCCAAAGACACTAGACCTCTCGATCTTCTATGTTGTAACAAGTGAAGTTTATGTAATACATCCTAATTTAGTGTGTAATAAATAAAAAGGTTGTCATAGTTGGTAATAGAGGATAGGTTTAGTTATTTTTGGGATTAAGATTAGAAAACCCTAGTGAATCGTTAGAGAAAAGACTAAGTATAATAAAAACATCCCAAATTTTTGGTTGGTATTGAGTAAGTGGTTTATCAAGAAAATACATCTCTTTCTAGATATAAGCAGGTAGAGGAGGCTCTGGTACAAATGTACCTAGGGGTGAAAACCCCGACAAGGAGTTTTGGGCTTGACCTGGGGTATCCTGGTACATGAAAATGGGCCTTGTTGCACTCTTGGTTATGACACTCATGGGGGATATGAATTGGTAAATTCATAAGCTTAGTATGAACCATTATTAATGGAATTAAAAAACCACTAAGAATATATGATGGATAACATATATTGAAGCCCATAGATTCAAAAGTTAAGGAAATAAAAGCTATTTATAAGTCATCAGTTTTTCCCTTGGATTACCCTCTATGTGTTACCCCTAACATTCCTTTTATTCCAGCCAATGGCCGGTAAAAGGAGGACTTGGGATAACAACCGATGTGGAGATCAATGTGATGAATGTGCTAATGAGATGCCCAATCTGATGGGAGCGATAATCATGAACTTTTTCAGGATTATCTCTCAGTTAACTCAATATTTGAATAGAATAGAAACATGGGTCAAGAGGAACATTCAACCCCCCCCCCTTAATAAAGAAAAATTTTCTATCGAGATCTTAATGAGACAAAGGCCTTCTACTTTTAATGGATCATTTGATCTCTTAATCGCCGAACAATGGATCAACTTCATTGAAAAGATATTCTCCTTACTTCAATGTTCCGAACAAGAGAAGGTTCTTCTAGATGGTTATTGTATGGAGGGTGAATCTGATCAATACTGGACATTGATAAAAAATAGGAAGCCTGAGGAGGAGATCGAGATGCTGGAATGGAAGGATTTCTAGAAGATGTTTTTTGATAAATATTTTCCGTGCACACTCTGGATTAAGATGGAAAGGGACTTCTTTTCCCTCAAGCAAAAAGATGAAGAATCTGTTGGAGTTTACAATGAAAACATCACAAGTCTTGCACGATATGCTTCTGGCTTTTTCATTACCTCCAAATTCAAGCTTGACCGCTTCATTAGTGGGATGAAACCTAGCCTACGGAAAGCCTTGGTGATCCATGACTTCGACAGCTATGAGAAAATGGTCTGATGTGCCATCAAGGATGAAATGGATAACAGCGAACCTCAGGGGGCATCATGGGGATAAGAAGAGTAAGGTGGACTTCAATTCTGGTAGTCTGATGGATAAATCTAATAGTGATAAGAAAATTCAATACCCCACTTGAAAAAGGTGTGGAAAGAAGCACCCCAGAAATTGCCTAAAGGGGATGAAGAAATTATTTATATGTGGAAGAGAGGGCACATAGCCATTAACTGCCAACAAGAAAAAACCGCAACTGCAACAGAGGAGATGAATGCTCCACTCAACCGTTAACATGTTGTTCATTGCTTCAACTATAAATAACCGGGGCACTTTTCAAACCAGTTCCCTAAGCCAAGGGTTTTCAAAGGAAACCAACAACCTCCAAGGCAGTAAGGGATAGCTTTTGCCATCACTACTGCCGAAGTGAACCCCAACAATGAAGTGGTGACAAGTACGCTAGTTATTCATTAAAGAATAGTGAACATACTTTTTGATTCTGGTTCTACGTATTCTTCTATATCCTGAAAATTTAGTATATAATCCTAGAACCACCACAAATCATGGAAGTGAAGATGTTGGTGAGTACGGAAAATGGGGCAATCATTGCATCCCATGAATATAACTCATCCCCTGTCATAATCTGTGGATTGAATTTCTCGAAAAACCTCGTTATACTCCCTCTGGTAGAATTTGATGAAATTCTTGGCATGGATTGGTTTTCCTTATATAGAGCCAACATAAATTGTCGTGAGAGTGAAATCACTCTCCATGTAGAGAAGTGACCCCTGATTCTATACAAGTGCAAGGAGGAAGATGAATCTTCTTTATCTCCATCATCTCAAGCATGGATATTACCGCCCTATGAGAATTCATATTTGGCTCAGATGACTAAGTCTAAGGAGGAAACCATCCTTGAAGACATGCCTATTATGAGGGAATTCGATGAAGTGTTTCTTCAGGAATTTCATGGTCTTCCTCTTAAAAGAGATTTTGAATTTTCAACTGATCTTATACCTGGGGTATTCCCAATATCCAAGACTCTGTATAGAATGATTATTATGGAGCTTGAGGAGCTGAAGAAACAACTACAGGAGAATCTGGATAAAGGATTTATACGCCCAAGTGCTTAACCATGGGGTGCACTAGTTCTCTTCATCAAGAAGAATGATGGGTCAATGCGCATTTGAATCGATTATTGTGAGCTTAACAAAATCACAATAAAGAACAAGTATCCTCTCCCATGAATTTATGACTTGTTCAATCAGCTGCATGGAGCCCAATACATCTCCAAGGTGGATTTTCAGTCATGATATTATCATGTAAGGGTGAAGAAGGAAGATATCCCCAAGACTGCTTTTCGTACAAGATACGGGCACTATGAATTCATAGTAATGCCTTTCGGACTCACTAATGCTCCAGCAATCTTTATGGACTTGATGAATAGAGTCTTTAGGGATTACCTTGAAAAATTTGTGGTAGTATTTATAGATGATATTCTAATATACTTCAAAACCAAGGAAAATTATGATGAGTATCTAAGAATTGTACTAGAGACCTTTGCAGAAGGAGAATCTCTATGCAAAGTATAGAAAGTGTGAGTCCTGGTTGAAGGAGGTCTCATTCATGGGACATATCATCATAACCAATGGGAAATCTGTGGATCCCTCCAAAATATATGCAATTGGGGGATGGACGAGTCCAACATCGGTAACAAATATCTGTTGATTATTGGGGTTAGCTGAATATTATTGACGATTTGTGAGAAATTTATCATGATTGTCTAACCCTCTTACCAAGCTAACTTGGAAGGGAATAAAGTTTACTTGGAGTGATGAATGTGAAGAAAGCTTCAAGGAGTTAAAAAGGAGGCTCATCACTGCACCCATGCTCACTTTACCCACAAGTGGATAACTTTTTGTGGTATTCAGTGATCCTTCGAAGAAGGGACTGGGATGTGTGTTGATGCAAAATAACAAATTCATTACCTATGCTTCATGGAAATTGAAATTTCATGAGAAGAATTATCGAACACATGATTTGGAGTTGGCTACGGTGATCTTCGCCAAAACAATTTGGTGGAATTATCACTTTGGGGAGAATTGTGAAATATATACAGAACACAAAATCCTCAAGTATATATTCACATAGAAAGAGTTGAACATGTGCTAATGAAGATGGTTAGATCTGATGAAAGACTATAACTACTCAATCCATTACCACCCTGGGAAAGTGAAAAAGGTGGAAGATACTCTAAGTATAAAGGACCCAGTTATTATATCATTGATGATAATTGAGTAGGATCCAATCTTTTTATATTTGATGAATATGGACATGGGAATCATAAAGAATGGAACATAATCAATACTTTCACAAATGATTGATCAACCGTCTCTTTTGGAAAGGTTAAAGGATTCTCAAAAGGATGATGTGGGAATTCAGAAGAAAGTGGAAGCTATCAGAAAAGGGAAATCCTTGGAGTTAAATGTTAATGAGGAAGGAATTATGATATTTGGGAAAAGACTATGTGTTCCATCATGTCTGGAGCTGAAGAAGGATCTTTTGGATGATGCACATAGTTCAAATTTATCTATTCAAACAGGAAATAGAAAGATGTATCAAGATCTATAAGAGTCTTATTGGTAGGATAATATGAAGAAGGATATCATTGAGTATACATCAAAGTTAATGGTGTGTCAGCAAGTAAAGGAAGAGAGGCAGAAGTCTAAGGGGATGATGCAACCATTTCCCATACTAGTATGGAAATGGGAGAACATCACCCTGGACTTGGTCACTAGACTTCCAAAGACATCCAAAGGAAACAATGCAACATAGGTTGTTGTGGATCATATTACAAAGTCAGTACACTTCATTGAAATTCTAGAAGATTTCTCATTGGATCAACTAGCATGGATATATATCAGGGAAGTGGTAAGGTTGCATGGAGTACCACTATCAATTATATCTGATCAAGATCCAAGATTCACCTATAAGTTTTTGAAGAGACTTCAACATTCTCTAGATATTTAACTGAACTTCATTACGGCCTGTCATCCTCAAATGGATGGCCAATCTGAGTGAACTATTTAGACATTGGAGGATATGTTAAGATCATGTTCTATCTACTTCAAAGGAGGGTGGGACCAACATCTTCCACTGGTTGAATTTTCCTAAAATAATAGTTTCCACTCAAGAATCTGAATGGCACCTTATGAATCCATGTATGGAAAGAAGTGTAGAACACCACCATGTTGGGATGAAGTCAGTGAGCATAAGCTACTGGGACTAGAAATGGTCGAATAAATGGTGGAGAAGTTGGAAACCATTCAGCAACATATCAAGGTAGCCCAGAGTTGACAGAAGAGATAACCATCGACGAGTCATTGAGTTTAAAGTAGGAGACATTGTATTTCTATTCATATCTCTATGGAATAAGGTCATGAGGTTTGCAAATAAAGGGAAGTTAAGTCCTAGGTACGTCGGCCCCTTCGATATTCTTGATCGTGTTGGGGTTGTCGCCTATCGACTAGCACTTCCACCTACTATGGCCAAAGTACATTATGTCTTTCATGTATCCCTCTTAAGGAAGTACATACCAGACCCTTCATATGCACTCTCTTCAGAGGTAGTAAAAATAGAATATGATCTTTCTTATGAGGAGAAACCAGTGAAGATCTTAGATCGTAGAGAAAATATTCTACAAAATAAGACAATTCCCCTCATCAAGGTGTTGTGGAAAAACCACAAGTTTGAAGAAGCGACATGGTAATAAGAAGAAGTGATGAAGCATAGTTACCCACATATTTTTTAGGGTGGGAAAAGTAAATTTTGAGGGTAAAATTTCTTAAGGGGGGGAAGATTGTAACGATCCAAACATTCATTAATGAAAATTCCTCTTGATCTGATTAAATGTCTCATTATGTAAATTTTATATATAAATGTAAAATTCATTTGTTTTATGTTTTTTTATTTTAAAATACTGTTAATATTTGTGACCTTTGCTAATATATATGTTGAAAAATGATTGCATGATTAGTATAAATATAGGGATTTAACAAATCCAATTTACTCAGACAAAGGAAGTGATGGCCTTATCCAGTAGAATTTCCCCATATAAAGCCCATTTTTCAGATCTAAGAAAGAAGGTGGCATCATTGGGCTTCACTCTTGACCAATCCCAAGCCAAGCATACACATGTTAAGCTTGATCAGAACTGGCTATGGGAGAAGTGGAAGTTAATAGAGATTACCACTCAAGCAATGTTATCTGAGCCACCCCAAGAGTCTGTCACCATCGCACACCTTACCCTTCGGTCCTATGCAGGTGTTATAAGGGTTTATGTAACAAGACCCTAGAACTATGACTATTTACATTATTTTTGTATAAATAATGTGCATTCATTTTATTATTGTTACTTTGTAAATAGTTTTTAAAGCACAAATAGTATTTTTAGTCAATATTCAACTAAGAAATCTATTTTGATGAACTAATGGAATTTTGAATTAAATAATATTTTAATAAAATATTATTATTATTAAATTTCTTTTTATTAAAAATAAATGATCATATAATTTTATGAATGTAATTGTAATTTTTATTAAGGTTTGAAAGCTGTTTTTTTCAAAACCCACGAAATTTTGATAAAAGTCAGTTTTATTTTAAAAGTAAAAAATTCAAATATTTATAAAATTATTTATATAAAATGAAAATTATTGGAATCAGTATGTCAAAATTATCCAACAGTGAATTTTTCATAATTTCCTAAGACAGTCAAATTTTTGGGTAAAAATTAAATATCATTTAAATATATAATGTGTTTTATGACATCATAATGACCCAATAGTGATGTAATAAAATACTATAAACATCATTTTCGTCCAATATATGTTTTACCATTAAAATAATGTGATTTTGGGTTTTTTTGACTTATTTTGCAAATCTTTGTTGGACCCTTCAAGGCTTATAAAACATTTTGTATTTTTATATTATTTTTTATGAGAGTGTGACTCACCTCCACATAAGCAACCCTATTATTTTAAGATGTCCGGCCACTAGCCTTATAAAATATTGTTTTCCGATCCCCTTTGGAAAAAAATATGGGCAAAAATCAGGGGCTGATTTTTGGTATTGATTAATTTAATGTGTGGTGACCCAAACCTAAATAATAAAGAATTCCATCTCTTTTCCTATATAAACCCACCCAATCTCCCACTTCCTCTTCACTCAAATCCTTTGGAGTTCGTTCAACCTCTTCCCTTTTCTCTCTATATTCCTCCCAAGGTGCCCCAAGCTCTCAAGAAGCCTCTCTCAAGCCTTTGGGATCACACTTCCATGTAAGGGATTCCCTCATTCCTCTTTTTATCCAAGTTTCTTAATATTGTTATGCCCTTTTATTTTCAATTATAAATGTTGGGGTATGATTTCTCACCTCACCCATACTTCCATATTTATGTTTTGATGATGGTAGACCTCATTATCTCTCATTAATGCCTCTCATGTACACTTGTTACCATGATAAAATTCCATGACGGATTTCTCTCCCCTCTTTTACATCCAAGTAATTATTTTTTATTCTGCATCTAAATTCCATTAAGTTTGTTGGGACATATACCTATATGACCCCCTTACTGTCTATTTCATGTAAATATGATTAAACACCCATTTATCTTTTATAAACCATTTTCATGAATCCTTATGTCACGCCGTTATTCTACCAAAATTACACGGCGTTTTTCCAATCCAAGATCATTGTATAGTGAATATCATACCCATGTCTCTATTAAGGGTATTCACCTTTATGCGCATATACATTTTGAATTGTACTTTAATGTATTTATTCCACATTACTTAATCATGTATTAACATATGATTTTCATTGATTCCATGATATATGATCCATGTGGCACACTTATGCATGAAATGAAATGTTTAAGAAGGGTGTGCCCTGATATCACTCCAATGCATTGGGTAAAGTATTGTATCATGATACATCAAGTGAAATGAGTGTTTACTCATGTGAATTCAAGTGCAATAGGGGTTTACTCATGCTTCATGTGCAATGAGGGTTTACTCATGAAATATGTGCAATGAGCCTTGGCTCATGCTAATTCCATGTTAAGTGTTGTTGACACCTTTCCATGTTATGATTATCATGCTTTATCATGCCCTTATGTTCATGTTTCTCTTGTGCTCCATTGATATGCCTATTTTCTAACATGTATTGTATTCCTCATGTTATTCCTTTTTTATTTCCTTAGTGGGTTTTATATCTCAACCTTTTTTTATTCATGTCCTCAGGTTATCCCATGCAATGCTAAGTACGAGGGAATATAGTGGTCATGTAAAGTAACTTTTCAACAAAGATGTTGTATTTCATGTTTTAAGTTGTTATGTAATGATACTAAGACCCAAAGAAACTAGAACTCTTAATATTATATTTTGTAACAAGTGAATTTTATGTAATAAATCATGATTTAGTGTGTAATAAATAACAGGGGTTTCATATGTAATCCTTACATACTCATAATATAAAATAATAATACAAAACAAGTTTATTATGCACAAAACTGCTAAGTTAATACAATTATTTATCAATAACTTTTAACTAATGATCCATCCTCAAGGTATATAACTCAAAAGAATTATAATATAATTTATAATGAAACTAATAATATATATTTACAATTCTGGATGTTTAACCACATTTCAAATGAACTTTCATTCATGAATACAAGAAAACTGATCATGAAAACAAAGGAAGAAAATGCTTCCAAAACAATAAAATTGAATCTCTTAAACCCATAAAAAAGGGCATGAATGAACCTAATAAGGTTATAATAAATCAATTAAATTTTGATGAGGTTCTTGAATTATTAATTAATGAATCTAAATTTTATTATTCAGGTCATTAAGATCAATCAAGAACACCTTTGGGAATAAGGTAAGGAATCCTCTCTCACACTTTTGATCAAGAATCCCCCATATATTGTGTCCTTTTATTTTTAATTCCTAAGGATGGGTCGTTTTTTCTCACCTACCCCATACTTTCCTTATGATATATAAATGATGGGATACCCCTTTACCTCTCATTAATCTCTCACAAGAACACCTGTTTCCATAAAAAATGTTTGTAAGGGGTTTCTCATCTTACTTTTAATTCAATGAGATTTCCATTGTTCGCCACTTATTTCTTTAATATGGTACATGTGTACTGCCACTTGATTTATAATATCATGATTCTATTTACATTCATGGTATTCTGTGATTCATTTGGTGATTATTGACTTTTGGTCATATGATTCAATTGATTACAATATAGAAAGGGACTTTGTCTCAATTTATATTTCATTGAGACCTTCTTGGTATTGTGTACCAAATAATTCTTATGCGGTGTACCTAATTCCAATTTGAGATCATTTTTCATTTGAAATTTTAAATATATTATATATCCATATTATAGTTTCATGGATATGATTTTAGTCTTAAGTTTTATACATTTTACATATGGTGTTTGTTTGGAATGTTATTTTAATTATGGAAATACTGATGAATCTATATCCTCTACTCTATATGGATGTTGAGAAAGAAGATTATTCTTGTATTAAATATATTTATAAATAATTATTTGTACTTACTGTGATGGGAGGGGGCCATTATAGCCCCTTGATTCATCGAAGGGTCTCATGAGACAAATCAGTTGGTGAAAAACCTTTCTAGTTTGTTTCCAAAACTCATACGGGTTTCTACCCCTATAACTAAACCATTTTAACAGCAACGTCAAATAAATAAACATTATCTTTATTCATTTTTAGTTTTTACTATCTATGAGGTTTTATAACACCCGAGACTTTTATGAGAAATATTTTGTTTTTATGTTATCAAAGGAATCTTTCACTACACACATCACTTCCTTGGCTTGCTTTACATGCAATCACGACCTTCCTCGATAGCTTGTGTCGTACGCAATACCGAGTTTCACTAAACAACGATATGCTATTAAAATATTATTAAAACTAGCCGTTATAAATAGTAATAACCACTTTTTGAAATTTTATAAAATTTATTTTTCAAAATGGACTTCATTTTTGGATTCAGAATATCGAAATTAGCCTAGGGTGAAATTTTGGTATTTTTCTGAAAACTTTCAATTTTTGATGAATAGTGAAACCAATAAGTGGTAGTTAAAAAACTGAATTTTTCATAAAACTTAATTTTACCGCTTATGTGAGTGGAATCTCAAAAATCCAAGAGACTCGGTTGATTTAAGTAAGTAAAATGTGGTTCAATGAGATGAAAATAATTTTTGGTGAATAGTGACTTTTTACTTTTATTTACCACAGTTAAAAGTAAATAGGGTAATTAAGGGTAAAAATGATATTATTATTACCCTAACACATGTCCTAATTCTATTGGATAAGTGTAATTAGACCAAAAAAAACCTTAGGAATAAAATATGACCATTTAGGCCCACTTGGATTAGATTAGGACATTTATTATTAATTTATTTAAAGAATGGTTAAAATAGTTAAAATCAATGTTTAATAAGAACATCATTTTTAATATAGGGTTATACATAAGATAAATTCGACTATAAATGTTCATTATAAATATAAAAATATTTCCTACATAATGATATTTTATATGTAATTTTTAGAGTTTAAATAATTTAATTTATTTATGACACAAAGATGATGCAGTAATTATCTTATTAATGAAATATTGACATAATTGATGTTATAAATACCCAAATAAAGCTAATTTGAGACTTTTTATGAACTAAACTAATTTTATAGGTTAATATGACATGTTATTATTGATTTAATTAACTTTTTTCGAACTAATCATTTTGTTATAAGTTTCACAAAAATTAATTACTAAATAGTGTCAAAATTGATATAAAATAGTTTTTTAAAAAAAAATATTAAATTATTAATTGTTATTTTATTCCTAAAAATCTAAGGTTCGGTAAAATGACGTAGATAAGGTTATATATATTAATAATATACAACTTTGGGTTTTTCTGGCTTGTTATAGTAAGTTTATTAACCTTATAGTATAAGAACACAAGAAGACACGGTAAAAGTAAAATTATTTAACTTAATGTTAAATCTAAATGATAAGGTTATAATAGGAACCTAAACTTGTCTAAATTATATTGAATGAGATTATTTAGACCCATCCCCACCTTATATTCTAAATAAATCAATTTGGAGCTATTTAAAACAGAATTTGGCTTAATAATAGAATAATAGTTTTAGTTTTTCCAAAAGAGCCCATCTCCTCCCTTATAAAAGGGCACCTCCTACCCATCTTCCTCACACAACTTTGAGCCTTAAAGCTCAGCCAACCCCTGCCAATTTCTCCTCTCCACTTCCCTAGAAACATCCTAGAGATCCTAGTCTTCTTAAAAGACCAATTTTAGTGCCCAAAAAGGAGATCTCAAAGAGGCATTTCAAAGAAGAGGTAATGTCCGTTACCAATTATTTCAACTTTATTTCTTCTTCCACTTCTTCTTCTTTAGTTGTTTCATTATGAAGTAATAAAATCAGTATCACTCATATACTGATATGTTATTACAAGTATTAAACAACCCTATTTCACCATTTATCCATCCTATGGAAAATGAAATCATCGCGCGTGCGTACGTACGGAATACCGTCTCCACGCTGTGGTGTAATCTATTTTCCACAACCACCTTACTTGGATGGTTATAATGGTGTAAAGAATGAATATATATGATTATTGTGAAGTGATATTGATTCTGAAATAGTATACATACACACCAAAACAATTCCATGATCATTGGAACGATATCATCACTCGTGCGTACGTACGGAATACCGTCTCCACGATGTGATGTGACTCATTCTACATGATCTTCATTGCATAATGATTATATAAATGAATTGAATGAATGAATATGATATATATTACACTAATACCATTCTGGAAATGAGGTATCTATAACCTAAAAAGAAAAATAAGAATTTATTCGACAAAACACGCATAAGAACAAAAAGTAATAAACACCTGAATAACAAGTAATAATGAAATATTACTAATAAGAAGATAAGAATATGACCATATATGATATCATAAAAATAAGTATGATTCTGGAATAAGTCAATAACATTATTTAAAGCATTATACAGGAGGTTCGGACACTTACGAAGCAAATCAGACCTAAGGTAAGGGAAATATCACAATCTCATTTTTATCCGAGATTGTTTATACTTTGAAATTTACTGGGGTGTATTTTATCATCCGCATCCATGTTTCCTCAATATGTAATATTTATATACTTCTACAATAGTTTATATCCAATTTTACCCTTCGGTGAGTTTTTAGTAAAAGATATGAAAGGAATCTTTTGTCGTTTTTTTGTACGAGGTACTTTTTGACTTTTTCGACAAAAGTACAAGAAGAATGTTTTTTTAACTTATACGGCATGAATGGATTTTTAAAACATCATTTCCAAGAAGCTTCATTTAAAATTTTTCAAGTTTATTTTTAATCAACTTCTTTTAGTATAGAATTTTATGACATGTTAAGAAAGGAAAAGTGTTTTTGAAGTAGAAAGGATATTTTCCTCAAGAATGGAGTTCAAGTGTTTTATCAAAATTATTTTCCATATAAGATAATATAGGGTTCTATTTCTATCCCTATTATTACATGAATTTGATTATGTTGTGATGGAAATATTTTTATGAATTCCTTTATCTTAAACGAATTGTTTTATGATGTCACGATGTTTAAGATTCCCATTTTTATTACATGGGTTATGCTATGATGTATAGTTTATGATTTTGTGGAACACATAAGAATGGTATCATTATGGGATGGGTGGGACCTATATATCCCTCCAATTCATTGGGTAAAGATTTTATATCTCATGAGATAGACATGGATGGAACGGCAGGTTAAACTGGTTCAGTGAAACAGGACTGAAACGAGGAATGAACTCGGTTCAGAAATGGACTTTGTCCATTAAGATAGTTTTGGAAATGAGCCTTGACTAATAATCAATGATTCTCTATGATTATGTGTGTATGCCACAAAGTTTCATGTTTTAAGTTATGATTATTGGGATTACATTTCACTACTATGATTTATCCGATGTTATGAAATTATGATTTATTTTGCAGGTTAATATTTCCAAAAGTTATGTTCTTATGTATATGATGTGATTGATATTTCTTTTGTTTAGCCTTAATGAGCATTTGAGCTCACCCTTTTGTATGTTTTATTTCCCCCGGTTAGGAATAATGTTATTAAGTAGGATATTCCAAAAAGGGACTCTAGATATGATGAAATAAATGGGAGGCAAAGTAGATGCTTTATGAACCAGTTGTTTATGTTTCCCAGTTTCTAAAGACTTTATACCTATACGGTCCTTTCCTGGTTTTGTTATATGTTGTAATAATTGAGATTCAATTCTGAAGTAATAACAATGTATGTAAAGTATGGGTCGTTATTGGTGGTATCAGAGGAAAGGTATAGTCAACCTTTAGAAACTAGGATGTGAAAGAGTTAGTAAGAACCCTAAGGATAAGTCTAAGAATAGAACACGATCTTAGTGTTTTAGAAATGGCCATGAATAACCTAGGATAAGACCTTAAGTGTGAAATTTTATTTTTGATTATGTGGTTTTCCTATTATAATTAGTGTTGATCATACTATTCTTCTTGGTTTTAGTTAATGGCTGGAACCCGAAGGAACCGTGTTAATGCGGAATGCGGCGGGCAATGCAATGATTGTCCCCCTGAGCAACCAAATGCTATGGGAGCTGGAATGAAAAATCTTGTATCCATGATCACACAACTTTCTTAAGCTATGAATCATGCAGGACTTCCAAACGAGCAAAGGAAGGAGCAACATTCTGTTAAATCCTTCATGAGGCAGCGTCCACCTTCATTCAGCGGGTCTACTGATCCATTAGTTGCTGAACAATGGATTAGTACTACTAAAAAGATATTTTCAGTTCTTTAATGTTCTGAACATGATAAAGTCATCTTAGCAGTGTATCATTTGGAAGGTTATGTTGATCAATGGTGGAATATTATTAAGAATACGAGGCAAAGGGATGAAATTGAGTCCATGGAATGGGACGAGTTCAAGAACTTATTTTTCAATAAGTACTTCCCTCGTATTCTCCGAACAAAGATGGAGAAGGAGTTTCTTGAACTAAAGAAAAAGGATGATGAATCTGTTGGTACCTATGAAGAAAATTTTACAATACTTACAAGGTACACTTCTGGTATTATTATCCAACCTGAGAGTAAGATCGATCGATTCTTTAGTGTCTTAAAACCAAGACTTCGAAGGGCGTTAGCCATAAGGGACTTCAATAGCTATGAGGAAATCGTTCGATGTTCTCTCAAAGTAGAGATGGGGATTGGAGTAACCCATCAGTCATATGGGTTTGATAAGAAGAGGAAAATGGAATTCGAAGGAAAATCTAAAGAGCACACTGAAAATAAGATGAGCTTTCCCTTATGCTCAAAGTGTGGAAAGAAACATGGAGGGAGTTGTCTTAAAGGGACAAGTAAATGTTTCAAATGTGGAAAGGAAGGTCATAGGGCATTTGAATGCCGCAATGATGGGAAGAAGATGTCTAATGAATGCAAACAAAGGAAGGGATACACAGAATTAACCTACTACACTTCAATGTTTCAAGTGCAAGGAGATGGGGCATTATGCCAATCAATGCCCAAATCCAAGGGTTGATGATGATGGTCGACGTCAAAAAACTCTTAAGGCTAAAGATAAAGGAAAGTCACATGCAATTTCTATCAGTGATGTGGAGTACGATAATGATGTAGTGAAAGGTACACTTACCATCCACTCAAAAGTAGCAAATGTTTTATTTGATTCTGGATCCACCCACTCCTTTATTTCTAAAGAATTTTCTAAGGATATCACCGTATTACCTCAAAAATTAGATGTTGAGTTAGCTGTGACAACCCCTAATGGCACAACAGTCACATCAAAAGTTTATAATTCTTCTCCGATTGAAGTTTGTGGGAAAGTGCTTCCTGAAAATCTTGTGATCCTTCCTATAGTGGAATTTGATGTGATTCTTGGCATGTATTGGCTTTCTTTATATGGAGCTCATATCAATTTCCAAAGAAGGGAAGTCACATTTCATATTCCAGATCAATCTATGATCGTATATCGATGCAAGGATGAACATAACCTTCCAGTGGAAATTTCATCCATCTTATGGGTCTTGATTCCACTAAATTAAGGTTATTTATCTCAAATGGTTGGTGAGAAACTCACTATTAAGAATATTCCCATTGTACGGGTGTTTGATGATGTCTTTCTGGAGGAATTACCGGGTCTTCCACGAAATCGTGACGTTGAGTTTTCAATAGAACTCATACCGGGTGCTTTGCCTATTTCAAAGACACCTTATAGAATGGCCCCAATTGAGTTGTAGGAATTGAAGAAGCAACTCCAATAAAATCTTGATAAGGGATTCATACGCCCTAGTGCATCACCTTGGGGAGCACATGTTCTGTTTGTTAAGAAGAAATATGGATCAATGAGACTCTGCATTGATTATAGAGAACTTAACAACATCACTATCAAGAACAAATATCTTCTCCCACGCATTGATGACTTATTTGACCAACTACGCGGAGCTCAATACTTTTCCAAGATTGATCTTCATTCAGGGTATCATTAATTAAGGGTCAAAAGGGAGGATATACCAAATACGGCTTTCCGTACAAGGTATGGACACTATGAAATTATAGTGATGCCATTCGGTCTTACTAATGCCCCTGTTATCTTCATGGATCTGATGAATAGAGTCTTTAGAGACTATCTTGATCAGTTTGTGGTAGTCTTTATAGAAGATATTCTGGTATATTAAAAGAGCAAGGAAGAACATGAAGATCACTTGAGAATTATATTGAAGACCCTAAGAAAAGAGAAGCTTTATTCCAAATTTACCAAGTGTGAATTTTGGATTCAAAAAGTTGCATTTTTGGGTCAGATAATATCAAAAGAGGGGATATCTGTGGATCCAGCAAAAACAGAGGTTATCGAAAGATGGTCGAGACCAACAACAGTAACTGAGATCCGAAGTTTTCTTGGTTTGTCAGGATATTATCGACGTTTTGTGAAAGATTCTTCACGATTATCTAATCCACTCACCAAGTTGACTCAGAAAGGAGTTAAGTTTGTTTAGACGGAGGAATGTGAAGAGAATTTCAAGGAGTTGAAAAGAAGGTTATCCAGTGCACCTGTGCTCACATTGCCTTGTCGTGGAGAAAGGTTTGTGATCTACAATGATGCATTCAAGAAGGGATTGGGGTGTGTCCTTATGCAAAATGATATGGTGATAGCTTATGCCTCACGACAGTTGAAAATACATGAGAAAAATTACCCAACTCATGATTTGGAGTTAGCTGCGGTAATCTTTTCATTAAATATTTGGAGGTATTATCTTTATGGAGAAAGGTGTGACATTTATACTGATCATAAAATTTTAAAGTATATTTTCACACAAAAGGAGCTGAATATGTGCCAAAGAATATGGTTAGAGCTGATTAAGGATTACGACTGCTCAATTCATTACCACCCTGGGAAAGAAAACAAGGTGGCAGATGCATTAAGTCGACAAGACCATGCCAGTTTATCCATGATGAGGATCACAAAAGATCCAATATTTATGGATTTACAAAGGATGGATCTTGGAATTATAATGAAAGGGGAAAAATTGTATCTTTCTCAAATGAATGTTCAACCATCTATACATGTGAAGATTAAAGAGGCACAGAAAGAAGATGTCGAGTTACAAAATAAGGTGGGAAATGTTCCTGAATTCAACATTGATTGTGATGGGATAATAAAGTTCAGAAATCGGGTTTGTGGTCCTCCCATCCCCGAATTAAAGAAGGAGCTGCTGGATGAGGCTCATATTTTTTCATTCTCTATTCATTCTGGAAGCACGAAGATGTATAGGGACTTGAAAGAGTACTTCTGGTGGGATGGCATGAAAAGAGATTTTGCTGAATATGTCTCTCGATGCTTGGTTTGTCAGCAAGTTAAAGATGAGAGACAGAAGTCTAAGGGGATGTTACAACCATTACCCATACCCGAATGGAAATGGGAAAACATCACTATGGACTTTGTCACCGGACTTCCTAAAACATCCAAAGACAATAATGCTATCTGGGTCATAGTTGATCGTCTTACAAAGTCTGCACATTTCATCTCTATTAGAGAGGATTTCTATCTGGATCATCTTGTCAGGATATATGTGAAGGAAGTGGTAATATTGCATGGAGTACCACTTTCTATTATATCTGATCGAGATCCGAGGTTTACCTCAAAGTTCTGGCGAAGTCTTCAGCATACTCTGGATAGAGAGATGAGTTTCAGCACTGCTTATCATCCTCAGACAGACGGTCAGTCTGAGAGAACAATTCAAACTCTAGAAGATATGTTGAGAGCTTGCTCTATAGATTTGAAAGGTGGTTGGGATCAACACCTACATTTGGTGGAATTTTTTTATAATAATAGCTTTCACTCCAGTATTCAGATGGCTCCTTATTAATCTCTCTATGGAAAGAAATGCGTGACTCCAACTTGCCGGGATGAAGTTGGGGAAAGAAAGCTATTAGGACCTGATCTCGTTGATGAAATGGAAGAAAAGGTTAAATCTATTCAATAACACATAAGAGCAGCTCAGAGTCGACAGAAAAGTTATGCCGACAACCGAACAAAAGACCTAGAGTTTGAAGTGGGTGATAAAGTGTTCTTACGAATATCTCCCGGGAAGAGGGTCATGAGATTTGGAAAGAAGGGGAAGTTGAGCCCTAGATATATCAGTCCTTTCGAAATACTGGATCGTGTTGGTAAGGTAGCTTACCGATTGGCGCTTCCACCGAATCTCTCTCAGTTTCATGATGTGTTCCATGTATCTCTCCTAAGAATGTACATACCTGATCCTTCACATGTACTCAGCTCAGAAGTTGTACCGCTGGAGCAAGATCTTTCTTATGAAGAACAGCCGGTAGAGATTCTGGATCGTAGCGAAAAAGTCCTACGAAACAAGACCACTCTCTTGGTGAAAGTTTTATGGAGGAACCACCAATTATAAGAAGCTACATGGGAGCTTGAGGATATGATGAGGGAGAGGTATCCTCATCTATTTGTTGCAAAGTGACGAATTTCGAGGGCGAAATTCATTTTAAGGGGGGTAGAATGTAACACCTGAGACTTTTATGAGAAATATTTTGTTTTTATGTTATCAAAGGAATCTTTCACTACACACATCACTTGCTTGGCTTGCTTTACACGCAATCACGACCTTCCTCGATAGCTTGCGTCGTACAAAATACTAAGTTTCACTAAACAACGATATGCTATTAAAATATTATTAAAACTAGCCTTTATAAATAGTAATAACCACTTTTTGAAATTTTATTTTTCAAAATGGACTTCATTTTTGGATTCGGAATATCGAAATTATCCTAGGGTAAAATTTTGGTATTTTTCTGAAAACCTTCAATTTTTGATGAATAGTGAAACCACTAAGTGGTAGTTAAAAAACGAATTTTTCATAAAACTTAATTTTAACGCTTCTATGAGTGGAATCTCAAAAATCCAAGAGACATGGTTTATGTCAGTAAGTAAAATGTGGTTCAATGAGATGAAAATAATTTTTGGTGAATAGTAACTTTTTACTTTTATTTACCACGGTTAAAAGTAAATAGGGTAATTAAGGGTAAAAATGATATTATTATTACCCTAACACATGTCCTAATTCTATTGGATAAGTGTAATTCGACCAAAAACAACCTTAGGAATAAAATATGACCATTTAGGGCCACTTGGATTAGATTAGGACATTTATTATTAATTTATGTTAAGAAGGGTTAAAATAGTTAAAATCAATGTTTAATAAGAAAATCATTTTTAATATAGGGTTATACATAATCTAAATTCGACTATAAATATTAATTAGAAAGATAAACCTATTTCCTACATAATGATATTTTATTTTTAATTTTTAGACTTTAAATAATTTAATTTATTTATGACACAAAGATGATATAGTAATTATCTTATTAATGAAATATTGACATAATTGATGTTATAAATACCCAAATAAAGATAATTTGAGACTTTTTATGAAATCAACTAATTTTCTAGGTTAATATGACATGTTAGTATTGATTTAATTAACTTTTTTCGAACTAATCATTCTATTATTATTTTCACAAAAATTAATTACTAAATAGTTTCAAAATTGACATAAAATAGTTTTTAAAACAAATATTATATTATTAATTGTTATTTTATTCCTAAAAATCTAAGGTTCATCCAAATGAATTAGATAAGGTTATATATATTAATAATATACAAATTGAGGTTCGTTTGGCTTGTTATAGTAAGTTTATTAACCTTATAGTATAAGAACACAAGAAGACACGGTAAAAGTAAAATTATTTAACTTAATGTTAAATCTAAATGATAAGGTTAAAATATGTACCTAAACTTGTCTAAATTCTATTGGATGAGATGATTTCGAGACATCCCCACCTTATCTTCGAAACAAATCAATTCAAAGCTATTTAAAACGGAATTTGTCTTAATAATAAAATAATATTTTTAGTTTTTCCAAAAGAGCCCCTCTCCTCCCTTATAAAAGGGCACCTCCTCCCCCTCTTCCTCACACCACTTTTAGCCTTCAAGATCGGCCAACCCAGGCCAATTTCTCCTCTCTACTTCCCTAGGAATATCCTAGAGGTCCTGGTCTTCTTCAAAGACCAATTTTAGTGCCCTAAAAGGAGATCTCAAAGAGGCGTTTCAAAGAAGAGGTAATGTCCGTTACCAATTATTTCAACTTTATTTCTTCTTCCACTTCTTCTTATTTAGTTGTTTCGTTATGAAGTAATAACATCAGTATCACTCATATACTGATATGTTATTATAAGTATGAAACAACCCTATTTCACCATCTATCCATCCTACGTAAAATGAAATCACCGCGCGTGTGTATGTACGGAATACCATCTCCACGCCGTGGTGTAATCTATTTTCCACCACCACCTTACATGGATGGGTATAATGGTGTAAATAATGAATATATACGATTATTGTGAAGTGATATTAATTCTGAAATAGTATACATACACTCTAATACAATTCCACGATCATTGGAACAATATCATCACTTGTGCGTACGTACGGAATACCGTCTCCACGATGTGATGCGACTCGTTCTACATGATCTTCATTGCATAATGATTATATAAATGAATTGAATGAATGAATATGATATATATTACACTAATAACATTCTGGAAATTAGGTATCTATAACCTAAAAAGAAAAATAAGAATTTATTCGACAAAACACGCATAAGAACAAAAAATAATAAACACCTGAATAACAAGTAATAATGAAATATTACTAATAAGAAGCTAAGAATATGACCATATATGATATCATAAAAATACTTATGATTCTGGAATAAGTCAATAACATTATTTAAATCATTATACAGGAGGTTCGGACACTTACGAAGCAAATCGGACCTAAGTTAAGGGAAATATCACAATCTCATTTTTATCCGAGATTGTTTATACTTTGAAATTTATTGGGGTGTATTTTATCATCCACATCCATGTTTCCTCAATATGTAATATTTATATCCTTATACAATATTTTATATCCAATTTTACCCTTCGGTTAGTTTTTAGTAAAAGATATGAAAGGAATCTTTTGTCGTTTTTTTGTACGAAGTACTTTTTGACTTTTCCGACAAAAGTACGAGAAGAATGTTTTTTTATCTTATACGGCATGAATGGATTTTTAAAACATTATTTCCAAGAAGCTTCCTTTACAAGTTTTCAAGTTTATTTTTAATCAACTTCTTTGAGTATAGAATTGTATTACATGTTTAGAAAGGAAAAGTGTTTTTGAAGTAGAAAGGATATTTTCCTCAAGAATGGAGTTCAAGTGTTTTATCAAAATTATTTTCCATATAAGATAATATAGGGTTCTATTTATATCCCTATTATTACATGAATTTGATTATGTTGTG
Organism: Viscum album; assembly: GCA_963277665.1. Taxonomy (NCBI): domain Eukaryota; kingdom Viridiplantae; phylum Streptophyta; class Magnoliopsida; order Santalales; family Viscaceae; genus Viscum; species Viscum album. Next base: position 1,770,233,064 of record OY728123.1, read on the forward strand.
ATGGAAATATTTTTATGAATTCCTTTATCTTATATGAATTGTTTTATGATGTCACGATGTTTAAGATTCCTATTTTTATTACATGGGTTATGCTATGATGTATGGTTTATGATTTTGTGGCACACATAAGAATGGTATCATTATGAGATGGGTGAGACCTATATCTCCCTCCAATGCATTGGGTAAATATTTTATATCTCATGAGATAGAAATGGATAGAATGGCAGGTTAAACCAGTTCAGTGAAACAGGACTGAAACGAGGAATGAACTTGGTTCAGAAATGGACTTTGTCCACTAAGATAGTCTTGGAAATGAGGCTTGACTAATAAGAAATGATTCTCTATGATTATGTGTGTATGCCACAAAGTTTCATGTTTTAAGTTATGATTATTGGGATTACATTTAACTACTATGATTTATCCCATGTTATGAAATTATGATTTCTTTTGCATGTTAAGATTTCCAAAAGTTATGTTCTTATGTATATGATGTGATTGATATTTCTTTTGTTTATCCTTACTGAGAATTTGAGCTCACCCTTTTGTATGTTTTATTTCCCAAGGTCAGGAAGAAGTTTATTAAGTAGGATATGCCAAAAGGGACTCTCGATATGATGAAATAAATGGGAGGCAAAGTAGATGCTTTATGAACCAGTTTTTTATGTTTCCCAGTTTCTAAAGACTCTATACCTATACGGTCCTTTCCTGGTTTTGTTATATGTTGTAATAAGTGTGCTTCAATTCTGAAGTAATAACAATGTATGTAAAGTATGGGTCGTTATTGGTGGTATCAGAGGAAAGGTATAGTCAACCTTTAGAAACTAGGATGTGAAAGAGTTAGTAAGAACCCTAAGGATAAGTCTAAGAATAGAACATGATCTTAGTGTTTTAGAAATGGCCATGAATAACCTAGGATAAGACCTTAAGTGTGAAATTTTATTTTTGATTATGTGGTTTTCCTATTATAATTAGTGTTGCTCACACTATTCTTCTTGGTTTTAGTCAATGGCTCGAACCTGAAGGAACCGTGTTAATGTGGAATGCGGCGAGCAATGCAATGATTGTGCCCCTGAGCAACCAAATGTTATGGGAGCTGGAATGCAAAATCATGTAGCCATGATCACTCAACTTTCTTAAGCTATGAATCATGCAGGACTTCCAAAAGAGAAAAGGAAGGAGAAACATTCTGTTAAATCCTTCATGAGGCAGCGTCCACCTTCCTTCAGCGGGTCTACTGATCCATTAGTTGCTGAACAATGGATTATTACCACTGAAAAGATATTTTTAGTTCTTTAATGTTCTGAACATGATAAAGTCATCTTAGCAGTGTATTGTTTGGAAGATTATGATTATCAATGGTGGAATCTTATTAATAATACGAGGCAAAGGGATTAAATTGAGTCCATGTAATGGGATGAGTTCAAGAACTTATTTTTCAATAGGTACTTCCCTCGTATTCTCTGAACAAAGATGGAGAAGGAGTTTCTTGAACTAAATCAAAAGGATGATGAATCTGTTGGTACCTATGAAGCAAATTTTACAAGACTTGCAAGGTATGCTTTTGGTATTATTATCCAACCTGAGAGTAAGATCGATCAATTCTTTAGTGGCTTAAAACCAAGTCTTCGAAGGGCGTTATCCATAAGGGACTTCAATAGCTACGAGGAAATCATTCGATGTGCTCTCATAGTCAATATGTAGATTGGAGTAACCCATCAGTCATATGGGTTTGATAAGAAGAGGAAAATGGAATTCAAAGGAAAATATAAAGAGCACACTGAAAAGAAGATGAGCTTTCCCTTATGCACAAAGTGTGGAAAGAAACATGGAGGGAGTTGTCTTAAAGGGACAAGTAAATGTTTCAAATGTGGAAAGGAATGTCATAGGGCATTTGAATGCCGCAATGATGGGAAGAAGATGTCTAATGATGCAAACAAAGGAAGGGATACACAGAATGAACCTACTACACTTCAATGTTTCAAGTGCAAGGAGATGGGGCATTATGCCAATCAATGCCCAAATCCAAGGGTTGATGATGATGGTCGACGTCAACAAACTCTTAAGGCTAAAGATAAAGTAAAGTCACATGTAATTTCTATCAGCGATGTGGAGTACGATAACGATGTGGTGAAAGGTACATTTACCATCCACTCTAAATTAGAAAATGTTTTATTTGATTCTAGATCCACCCAATCCTTTATTTCTGAAGAATTTTCTAAGGATATCACTGTATTACCTCAACAATTAGATGTTGAGTTAGTTGTGACAACCCCTAATGGCACAACAGTCGCATCAAAAGTTTATAATTATTCTCCAATTGAAGTTTTTGGGAAACTGCTTCCTGCAAATCTTGTGATCCTTCCTATAGTGGAATTTGATGTGATTCTTGCCATGGATTGGATTTATTTATATGGAGCTCATATCAATTTCCAAATAAGGGAAGTCACTTTTCATATTCTAGATCAATCTATGATCGTCTATCAATGCAAGGATGAACATAACCTTCCAGTGGAAATTTCTTCCATCTTATGGGTATTGATTCCACTAAATGAAGGTTATTTATCTCAAATGGTTGGTGAGAAACTCATGATTAAGAATATTCCCATTGTACGGGAGTTTGACGATGTCTTTCTGGACGAATTATCGGGTCTTCCACAAAATCGTGAAGTTGAGTTTTCAATAGAACTCGTACCGGGTGCTTTGCCTATTTCAAAGACACCTTATAGAATGGCCCCAATTGAGTTTCAGGAATTGAAGAAGCAACTCCAAGAAAATCTTGATAAGGGATTCATACGCCCTAGTACATCACCTTGGGGAGCACCTGTTCTGTTTGTTAAGAAGAAATATGGATCAATGAGACTCTGCATTGATTATCGATAACTTAACAAGATCAATATCAAGAACAAATATCCTTTCCCACGCATTGATGACTTATTTGACCAACTACGCGGAGCTCAATACTTTTCCAAGATTTATCTTCATTCAGGGTATCATCAATTAAGGGTCAAAAGGGAGGATATACAAAAGACGGCTTTCCGTACAAGGTATGGACACTATGAATTTATAGTGATGCCATTTCGTCTTACTAATTTCCCTGCTATCTTCATGGATCTGATGAATAGAGTCTTTAGAGACTATCTTGATCAGTTTGTGGTAGTCTTTATAAACGATATTCTGGTATATTCAAATAGAAAGGAAGAACATGAAGATCACTTGGGAATTATATTGAAGACCCTGAGAAAAGAGAAGATTTATGCCAAATTTACCAAGTGTGAATTTTGGCTTCAAAAAGTTGCATTTTTGGGTCACATAATATCAAAAGAGGGGATATCTGTGGATCCCGCAAAAACAAAGGTTATCAAAAGATGGTCAAGACCAACAACAGTAACTGAGATCCGAAGTTTTCTAGGTTTGGCTGGATATTATCAACGCTTTGTGAAAGATTTTTCATGATTATCTAATCCACTCACCAAGTTGACTCAGAAAGGAGTTAAGTTTGTTTGGACGGAGGAATGTGAAGATAATTTCAAGGAGTTGAAAAGAAGTTTATCCAGTGCACCTGTGCTCACACTGCCTTATAGTGGAGAAAGGTTTGTGATCTACAGTGATGCATCCAAGAAGGGATTGGGGTGTGTTCTTATGCAAAATGATATGGTGATAGGTTATGCCTCACGACAGTTGAAAATACATGAGCAAAATTACCCAACTCATGATTTGGAGTTAGCTGTGGTAATCTTTGCATTAAAGATTTGGAGGCATTATCTTTATGGAGAAAGGTGTGACATTTATACTGATCATAAAATTTTAAAGTATATTTTCACACAAAAGGAGCTGAATATGCGCCAAACAAGATGGTTGGAGCTGATTAAGGATTACGACTACTCAATTCATTACCACCCTGGGAAAGAAAACAAGGTGGCAGATGCATTAAGTCGACAATACCATGCCAGTTTATCCATGATTAGGATCACAAAAGATCCAATATTTATGGATTTACAAAGGATGGATCTTGGAATTATAATGAAAGGGGAAATTCGTATCTTTCTCAATTGAATGTTCAACCATCTATACATGTGAATATTAAAGAGGCACAGAAATAATATGTCGAGTTACAAAAGAAGGTCAGAAATGTTCCTGAATTCAACCTTGATTGTGATGGGATAATAAAGTTCAGGAATCGGGTTTGTGTTCCTCCCATCCTCGAATTAAAGAAGGAGCTGCTGGATGAGTCTCATAGTTCTTCATTCTCTATTCATCCTGGAAGCACGAAGATGTATAGGGACCTGAAAGAGTACTTCTGGTGGGATGGTATGAAAAGAGATGTTGTTGAATATGTCTCTCGATGCTTGGTTTGTCATCAAGTTAAAGCTGAGAGACAGAAGTCTAAGGGGATGTTACAACCATTACCCATACCCGAATGGAAATGGGAAAACATCACTATAGACTTTGTCACTGGACTTCCTAAAACATCCAAAGGCAATAATGTTATCTGGGTCATAGTTGATCGTCTTACAAAGTCTGCACACTTCATCGCTATTAGTGAGGATTTCTCTCTGGATCAGCTTGCCAGGATATATGTGAAGGAAGTGGTAAGATTGCATGGAGTACCACTTTCTATTATATCTGATCGGGATCCGAGGTTTACCTCAAAGTTCTGGTGAAGTCTTCAGCATACTCTGGATACAGAGTTGAGTTTCAGTACTACTTATCATCCTCAGACAGACGTTCAGTCTGATAGAACAATTCAAACTCTAGAAGATATGTTGAGAGCTTGCTCTATGGATTTCAAAGGTGGTTGGGATCTACACCTACCTTTGGTGGAATTTTCTTATAATAATAGCTTTCACTCCAGTATACAGATGGCTCCTTATGAAGCTCTCTATGGAAATAAATGCAGGGCTCCAACTTGCTGGGATGAAGTTGGGGAAAGAAATCTATTAGGACCTAATATCGTTGGTGAAATGGAAGAAAAGGTTAGATCTATTCAACAACACATAAGAGCAGCTCAGAGTCGATAGAAAATTTATGTCGACAACTGAAGAAAAGACCTAGAGTTTTAAGTGGGTGATAAATTGTTCTTACGAATATCTCCCTGGAAGAGGGTCATGATATTTGGAAAGAAGGGGAAGTTGATCCCTAGATATATCAGTCCTTTCAAAATACTCGATCGTGTTGGGAAGGTAGCATACCGATTGGTGCTTCCACCGAATCTCTCTCAAGTTCACGATGTGTTCCATGTATCTCTCCTGAGAAAGTACATACCTGATCCTTCACATGTACTCAGCTCAGAAGTTGTTCCACTGGAGCAAGATCTTTCTTATGAAGAATAGCCGATAGAGATTCTGGATCGTAGTGAAAAATTCCTACGAAACAAGACCACTCGCTTGGTGAAATTTTTATGGAGGAACCACCAATTAGAAGAAGATACATGGGAGCTTGAGGATATGATTAGGGAGAGGTACCCTCATCTGTTTGTTGCAAAGTGACGAATTTCGAGGGCGAAATTCATTTTAAGGGGGGTAGAATATAACACCCGAGACTTTTATGAGAAATATTTTGTTTTTATTTTATCAAAGGAATCTTTCACTACACACATCACTTTCTTGGCTTTCTTTACACGCAATCATGACCTTCCTCGATAGCTTGCGTCGTACGCAATACCGAGTTTCACTAAACAACGATATGCTATTAAAATATTATTAAAACTAGCCATTATGAATAATAATAACCACTTTTTGAAATTTTATAAATTTTATTTTTCAAAATGGACTTCATTTTTGGATTCGGAATATCGAAATTATCCTAGGGTGAAATTTTGGTATTTTTCTGAAAACTTTCAATTTTTGATGAATAGTGAAACCACTAAGTGGTAGTTAAAAAACTGAATTTTTCATAAAACTTAATTTTATCGCTTCTGTGAGTGGAATCTCAAAAATCTAAGAGAAACGGTTGATATCAGTAAGTAAAATGTGGTTCAATGAGATGAAAATAATTTTTGGTGAATAGTTACTTTTTACTTTTATTTACCACGGTTAAAAGTAAATAGGGTAATTAAGGGTAAAAATGATATTATTATTACCCTAACACATTTCCTAATTCTATTGGATAAGTTTAATTCGACCAAAAACAACCTTAGAAATAAAATATGACCATTTAGGCCCACTTAGATTAGATTAGGACATTTATTATTAATTTATTTAAAGAAGGGTTAAAATAGTTAAAATCAATGTTTAATAAGAAAATCATTTTTAATATAGGGTTATACATAAGATAAATTCGACTATAAATATTCATTATAAAGCTAAAACGATTTCCTACATAATTATATTTTATTTGTAATTTTTAGACTTTAAATAATTTAATTTATTTATGACACAATGATGATGCAGTAATTATCTTATTAATGAAATATTGACATAATTGATGTTATAAATACCCAAATAATTATAATTTGAGCCTTTTTATGAAATAAACTACTTTTATAGGTTAATATGATATGTTATTATTTATTTAATTAACTTTGTTTGAACTAATCATTCTGTTATGATTTTCACAAAAATTAATTACTAAATAGTGTCAAAATTGACATAAAATAGTTTTTAAAACAAATATTATATTATTAATTGTTATTTTATTCCTAAAAGTCTAAGGTTCGTCCAAATGACTTAGATAAAGTTATATATATTAATAATATACAACTTGGGGTTTTTTTATCTTGGTATAGTAAGTTTATTAACCTTATAGTATAAGAACACAAGAAGACATGGTAAAAGTAAAATTATTTAACTTAATGTTAAATCTAAATGATAAGGTTAAAATAGGAACCTAAACTTGTCTAAATTCTATTGGATGAGCGGATTTCGACCCATCCCCACCTTAGCTTCAAAATAAATCAATTTGGAGCTATTTAAAACCTAATTTTTCTTAATAATAAAATAATATTTTTAGTTTTTCCAAAAGAGCCCCTCTCCTCCCTTATAAAAAGGCACCTCCTCCCCCTCTTACTAACACCACTTTGAGCCTTCAATATCGGCCAACCCCTGCCAATTTATCCTCTCCACTTCCCTAGAAACATCCTAGAGGTCCTGGTCTTCTTCAAAGACCAATATTAGTGCCCTAAAAGGAGATCTCAAAGAGGCGTTTCAAAGAAGAGGTAATGTCTGTTACCAATTATTTCAACTTTATTTCTTCTTCCACTTCTTCTTATTTAGTTGTTTCATTATGAATTAATAACATCAGTATCACTAATATACTGATATGTTATTATAAGTATGAAACAACCCTATTTCACCATCTATCCATCCTACAGAAAATGGTATCACCGCGCGTGCGTACGTACGGAATACCGTCTCCACGCCGTGGTGTAATATATTTTCCACCACCACCTTACTTGGATGGGTATAATGGTGTAAATAATGAATATATATGATTATTTTGAAGTGATATTGATTCTTAAATAGTATACATACACTCCAATACAATTCCATGATCATTGGAACGATATCATCACTCGTGCGTACGTATGGAATATCATCTCCACGATGTGATGCGACTCGTTCTACATGATCTTCATTGCATAATGATTATATAAATGAATTGAATGAATGAATATGATATATATTACACTAATACCATTCTGGAAATGAGGTATCTATAACCTAAAAAGAAAAATAAGAATTTATTCGACAAAACACGCATAAGAACCAAAAGTAATAAACACCCGAATAACAAGTAATAATGAAATATTACTAATAAGAAGATAATAATATGACCATATATGATATCATAAAAATAATTATGATTATTGAATAAGTCAATAACATTATTTAAATCATTATACAGTAGGTTCGGACACTTACGAAGCAAATCAGACCTAAGTTAAGGGAAATATCAAAATCTCATTTTTATCCGAGATTGTTTATACTTTGAAATTTATTGGGGTGTATTTTATCATCCACATCCATGTTTCCTCAATATGTAATATTTATATCCTTATACAATAGTTTATATCCAATTTTACCCTTCGGTGAGTTTTTAGTAAAAGATATGAAAGGAATCTTTTGTCGTTTTTTCGTACGAGGTACTTTTTGAATTTTCCGAAAAAAGTACAAGAAGAATGTTTTTTTTAACTTATAGGGCATGAATGGATTTTTAAAACATTATTTCCAAGAAGATTCCTTTACAAGTTTTCAAGTTTATTTTTAATCAACTTCTTTTAGTTTAGAATTGTATGAAAAGTTAAGAAAGGAAAAGTGTTTTTGAAGTAGAAAGGATATTTTCCTCAAGAATGCAGTTCAAGTGTTTTATCAAATTTATTTTCCATATAAGATAATATAGGGTTCTATTTCTATCCCTATTATTACATGAATTTGATTATGTTGTGATGGAAATATTTTTATGAATTCCTTTATCTTATATGAATTGTTTAATGATGTCACGATGTTTAAGCTTCCCATTTTTATTACATGGGTTATGCTATGATGTATGGTTTATGATTTTGTGGCACACATAAGAATGGTATCATTATGAGATGGGTTGTACCTATATCTACCTCCAATTCATTGGGTAAATATTTTATATCTCATGAGATAGACATGGATGGAACGGCAGGTTAAACCGGTTCACTGAAATAGGACTGAAACGAGGAATGAACTCGGTTCAGAAATGGACTTTGTCCACTAAGATAGTCTTGGCAATGAGCCTTGACTAATAAGAAATGATTCACTATGATTATGTGTGTATGCCACAAAGTTTCATGTTTTAAGTTATTATTTTTGGGATTACATTTCACTACTATGATTTATCCCATGTTACGAAATTATGATTTCTTTTGCAGGTTAAGATTTCCAAAAGTTATGTTCTTATGTATATGATGTGAATGATATTTCTCTTGTTTACCCTTACTGAGCATTTGAGCTCACCCTTTTGTATGTTTTATTTCCCCAGGTCAGAAAGAAGGTTATTAAGTAGTATATTCCAAAAAGGGACTCTAGATATGATGAAATAAATGGGAGGCAAAGTAGATGCTTTATGAACCAGTTGTTTATGTTTCCCGGTTTCTAAAGACTCTATACCTATATGGTCCTTTCCTGGTTTTTTTATATGTTGTAATGAGTGTGCTTCAATTCCAAAGTAATAACAATGTATGTAAAGTATGGGTCGTTATAGGTTTTCACTGTGACAAAATCTATGGATGTAGGCTCTTTCTCATCTTATTAATGGCGTGTGTTTTTCATTTATTCACCATGCCATATTTGTTTACAATTCAGTTATTATTAATTCATGATTCTAATACTTGTAAGACTTACTGATAATTTGATCTCACCCCTTTAATCTATTTACCTTCAGTAGGTTTTGAAGAGGAGACCATTTATTGAGTTTTTGTGGATGGAGTTTTTTTTTAGTTTTTGTTATGTATTGTATTTTGGTTACCTTTAGCAATGTAATTTGAGTTACATCTATGTATATAGTTTATTCAAGACTACTAAACAGATCATTCCTTCATGATTTCATTTATTTTAAGCATGTAAATGTAATAAGTAATGCATCGGATCCGATCTAGAGGGGTCGGGGTGTTACAGTTTGTATTAAAGGAAGTTTAGTAGAAAACTTGGAAACTAGATTAGAAAATTTATAGTAGGGATCAAAGACCTAAAGCACTATTTTAGGATAAACATACAAGAACGTCCTAGAATTTTGGTAAGGAATAGATTATGTGGATCTTTTTAGACAATGCGTCCCTTTTTGGATACAAATAGATAGAGGAGGCTCTGACACAAATATACCTAGTAGTGAAAACTCTGACAAGGAGTTTCAGGATGGACTCAAGGTATCCTGGTACATGACAGAGATTCTTACTTAACTCTTGGTTTGACACTCCTAGGGGATATTCTTAAGATAATTCACATTTTCTTTACAAGCCATTATGAAGGAATCTAATGTAAATTTTTCCTCAGAGAAACCATGTCTATGAGATTAGCTATGCATAGGATTTCAATTTATGCTATGTACTTTTCTAGTCGATATTATAAATTTTGATTCATAACCTAATCTAGTGCATTTCATTATTTAGAAATGGTGCCAAATTGAAGAATGGGAATCAATACTCATGGAAAATGTAGGGATTTCCCCACAGAGCAATCCAACACATTCAATGTTGGAGCAGATCAGATCATGGAAATATTGGGACGACTTACTCAGGTTGTGATAAATAACCATGCTACACCTATTTTGGATCATTTCATGTGGAAGAAGCCCCCATATTTTAGTGTAACTACTAACCAGTGGTAGCTGAGTAGTGGATCAAGACCCTTGAAAAGATATTCATGGAATTAAGATGAAATTAAAATGAAAAGGTAGTGTTGGCAGTATATTTTCTCAAGGGTGATGCTGATCAATGGTGGTATTTGATCTAGAATACCATGGAGGAAGAAGAAATAGAAGATATGGAATGGAGGAATTTTAAGGAAATATTCTTCAAAAAATATTTCCCTCATGAGAAATGAACCTAAATGAAGAAACAATTCCTTGGATTAAAGAAAAGGGAAGATGATAGTGTTGTAGAGTATGAGGATACCTTTACAAGACAATCCAGGTATGCCATAGATTACATACGTGACTCAAAATACAAGATTGATCATTTCTTTGAAGTTCTTAATCCAAATCTTTTAAGTGCTCTGGATTCTCAAACATTTTCATCATATGATGGAATTCTATTAAGTGCCATAAAAATAGAGAGGGAGTCTACTAGATCAAATTTGTTCAAAGGAAACCAAGATAAGAATAGGTACTCTAATAACCATGTAAAAGGTGAAGTTACAAAGAAGAACAAGGGAATGAAGCAATTACCATTATGCGATAACTGTGGAAAGAATCATCCTGGGAAATTCTTGAAAGTAATGGGAGTCTGCTATAAGTGTGGAGAAAAGGTTCATTGATCTAATGAATGAAAGGGTAAGAGACAATTAAATAATGTTCAATGCTAAAATTATAGAGAGATGGGTCACTATGAAAATGAGTGTCATAAGCACCAAAGAAACTTTCCTTAGAAAAGGCCATGAGCAAGGGAAATCTTATGAGAATACAATCATGGAGGTTGAAGTTCCTAATGATGTGATGGAAGGTACTTTAATTGTTTCCTCAAACTTAGCAAATGCATTATTTGATTCTAGATCAATGCATTCATTTATATCTTCCCAGTTTTCCAAGAAAATTAGACATGTACAATTTTATTTAATAAAGGAGTTGTATGTCAAAACTCCATTGGGGATGTATCATTGCAACAAAGGCATGTCGATCTATCCCCCTTATGATGCATAAACGTTATTTAGTTTCTAACCTTATCATCATACCAATGATTTCATTTAATATAATTCTCAGTATGAATTGTCTATCAAATTATGATGTGAAGATCTATTGCAAGAATAAGGAAGTTAAAATCTTTGAAAATGGTGTAGATTCCCTTATTTTTAGAGAAAAACCTCACCATCTGATTCTTATCAAGATCCACCCCCAGTAACTCTATTGAATGCAATTCTTAGAGAGGAATAGAACCCAATGTCTATGGTTGGGAAATAAATCTTCAAATTGATTATGTACATATAGTGTAAGAATACATTGATGTATTTCTAGAGGATTTACCTTAACATCCTCCAGAGTGTGAAGTTGAGTTCTCTATTGATTTACTTTCTGGTGAAAGACCTATCTCAAATACTCCCTATAGAATGTCCACTATGGAATTAGTGGAGCTAAATAAATAACTAGAAGAATTGAGTGAAAAGGGATTTATTTGACCTAGTGTTTCTCCATGGAGAGCCCTGATCCTCTTTATCAAGAAGAAAGATGGATCCATGAGGCTATTCATTGATTATAGGAAAAGAAGTGCTATTACTATAAAGAATAAGTATCATCAACCACGAATTGATGACTTATTTGATCAAATTTAGGGAGCACAATACTTTTCAAAGATTGACCTTCGATCTGAATATCATTATCTGTATGTGAATAATGAATATATTCCAAAGATAGCATTTCGAATTAGGTATGGGCATTATGAGTTTATAGTGATGCCTTTTGGACTGACTAATTCACCCTCTGTCTTCATGGATTTAATGAATAGAGTATTCAAGGAACATCTTGATAACTTTGTTGCAGTATTTATCAATGATATCCTGGTATAATCCAAAATCTATGAAGACCATGAGAATCACTTTAGGATTATTCTGAAAACTCTTAGAAGAAATATATTATATGGGAAGTTTAACAAGTGTAAATTTTGGCTTCAATAAGTTTCTTTTATAGGCCATATTGTCTCTAAGGATGGAATCCTAGTTTATCCGGTGAAGGAAAATGCAATCCAAGAATGGTCCATTCCAACAAACATAACCGAGAAACGCAGTTTTATTAGATTAGCAGGTTACTATCGGCATTTCATTCATAATTTCACTCGACTGGCTAACCTGTTAACCAAGCTCACACGTAAAGGGGTTAAGTTTGTATAGATGAAAGAATACATAGAATTCTTTACATAATTGGAAACAATATTGTTCAATGCTCCAATTTTGACTCATCCATCTAGAAATGATGGATTTGTGATATACAGTGATGCATTAAAGAATGGATTGGTTTGTGTCCTCATGAAAAATGATAAATTTATTGCTTATTCATCAAGACAGCTGAAGAATCATGAGAAAAATTACCCAACTCATGATCTTGAGTTAGGAGCCATAGTCTTTAATCTAAAAATATGGAGAAATTATCTCTACGGTGAAATATGTGAGATATATATGGATCATGAGAGTTTGAAATACATTTTCACACAGAAATAACTCAACATGAGGAAAAGGAGATGGATCTAGTTACTCAAAGATTATGATTATTCAATAGAATACTATTGGAACTAGAATGGGAGTCCATGTAATTCACCAAATGATACAATACATGTACTCAGATCAAATATCGTTTTGTAGGCTTCGATTTGATTAGTTGTGCATCCCAAACAGAGTTACGGATAAGAAGTTATGGCTGTTTTAAGGCAGACTACTAAAAATATCCATCCAGGATGATTTTGGGGAAAAGTATGGATTTTGTGCAAAAAATGGAATCTTTCCTGAAAGAATGGAATCTTGCAGGTAAAATGGAATCTTGCAGATAAAATGGATTTTAATAGAAAATTGGAACAGAATTTTACGTGCACCGAAATTCAAGATTTCACATATAAATACAAGTCCACCCCCTTCTTCCAATAGGGCCCCTGGAGGTCGGTCGCTGATCTAATGCGCGTAAGTCTGAATTTTTCATGCATGCGTGCAAAACCACTTTCTTGCATTAAAAACATCACTTTTTGGGTGAAAACATGCCTACATGACCAATTTTTCACACGAAACATTATTTTTGCACGCAATAGTGCTATTGTGACCAATTTTGCGTGAATCAGTGTTACACCTATCCAATTGTGTGCACACCTTTTCTATTGCGCACAAATATCCCCTATTTCATGCACAGCTCCCCTATTGCATGCACATCCCCCATATTTCACACACGCCTACCCTATTGCACGATGGCCATCCCTATTTTGTGCAATCCTTCCTTCTTGCATGTATCCTATCCTACGCATGGTGCATATTACATGCAGCAGTATCTAGGCATGCGCCCACTAATCCATACCATGGGGGTTTTACCCTCGCACCCCTGCTTGGCCTCACTGCTGAGTTGTGGTCCCAGCCCTCTGGGTCGGTCCCTTCGCTACCGTCACTGACCCCCACGAAAAATGGAGAGTCGCACCATGATGTTTTCAGGCTGGGACACCAACATTTTCCATTGCGCCCTTATGCGCATCTACCTACCACCTATGGAATATTGTGATTTGAGATACTCCTCTGCACACCATTAAACACCTTCAGTTGACATATTCCTCTTGTTTTGTTTCTCATGTTGTGAGTTGAGATTCTCATCATCAATTCTCTGAGTACTTTGAGTCGAACCATTCCTCAAGTAACTCATCCAAACACCATCACCTGGATCCTATGCTAGGTTGAACCAGAAAGGCCCACCCTTGTGTAAGTCCCAACAACAACCATTTCCAAATGACTTATGCTTAATAGTCCTCTCTACATGACTATAAACTATAGTACACCCTATGTTCCAAACATAGGATGCCTCTTTATCCAAACAAGAGATTCCTTATGCTCAAAGAATAAGATGTTGATAATCCTCTATACATAACTATAAATTGTAGTACACCCCATCATTCAATAATAGGATGCCTTTTTCTCCAAACGAGATATGCCTTATGCTCCAAGAATAAGATTCCAATATTCCTCTCTACATGACTATAAATTGTAGTACTCCCTATATGAAGAATATAGGACGCCTCTTGCTCCAAACAAGAGATTCCTTATGTGCCTAGTGTAAGAATCCAACAGTCCTCTCTACATGACTATAAACTGTAGTATGCCCTATCATTCAATAATAGGATTCCTCTTGTTCCAAATAATATATTCCTTGTGTGCTAAGAATAATATCCCTCATGCCATGATTATAATGGCATAAATTCAGGAGTGTTGGAATCTGTTCAAACATTCAATCACTCCACCTCATGCTTTGTGTGTACTATATTCAGATCGTCATCCTCTTTCATGTCTGAAGGGACCCCCTTATGTCCTAGTCCCATGCCGCCTCATCTCACTTACCATTCTGGGCCAACACCCTAGAAGACTTTGGACGACACTTTGATCCAGGTCTTGTGTTTAGAACACTATCATTAGTCGACCCTCATTTATGTGTCCCCATTTCACACTAACAGGATATGGATGTTGGGTTTCAAATACGGTCAATATTTATCCTCTATCACCATGCCACCATCACCGTGTTTTGAATGTGAGGCATGTGATTCATGCTTTTCATCTCCCTTTATTAGGAGTGATTATAATGCCCTTGGCATTATCCCTCTTGTGCACTTTTGCATGGATGTTGGCCCCAATTATATGCATCAACCCACCAGTGAGTTGAGATTCCCTCATGGCCAGACATGTAGAAGAAATTGTAGGTATCTTCCTTGCGTAATCCCCAATCACCATTGTCGCTCCACAGCGGCACCCAGGCAGCTCCCATTCGTAATCCCCATTCACCATTTCTGCTCTATAGCGGCACCCGGGCTACTTCCATGCGTAAGCCCCATCCATCATTGCCACTTCGTAGTGGCACACAGACATGGTAACTTCTATTTCTTCTTCTCATAGCCATGATAACGTGGACCCCTCATCGGATCACTCCATAACACCCTCTCTCCAAGGCGTTGTTGATTCCTTCCCTTCCCCAAGGGAGGGTGGGTATCAGTTATGTAAGCCCTAGGGGTGCGGAGTAAACCCACCTCATCCAAGCTACAGAATGTTAAACTATCAAGCACCATCATCCTCAACACATGACATTAAACAGTGGCCTCTCCTCGTGCATCATACATGGGGTGCCCCATCTCGTACATTCTCTATTCCCACTTGTCTCCACGGGAGTGAAATATTCTTCACATGGAATTAGATCTTCTTTTTTGGGGTGGAGTCTATCCACAGGGAAAGGGAATCCACCTTGGTGTAAGTCCACATCCTTTTTTTTGGGAGGAAGCATCCCTACTCCTCCAATCTTCTTCCTGGCCCAAGACTAGAGAAGGGGGGATGGGCACCCGATCTCTCCTGTATTTCATGCCAAATCCCTCTCCTGTTGGGGTTTGTCACCACTCGGGCCTCCATCTTGGATTAAGTCCCAGTCTCCATCTCCCTGGGCTACAAACCACACATAATCCCTTGTTTCGTCTTTGGGCTGCTAACTGCGTGTAAGCCCCACTCCACTTCCCATGGACACACCTTTCACGACATGATCGTCAGGTTTTTGTTACCTCTTGTTTCTCACTACGAGCATGACTCATGTGGTATTAGAGTAAGAATCGACCATGAAATCCTCTCTAGGAATCTTAGAGTGTAGGACCCACACCATTCCTTAACTACATGGTCTTTGATCTTTGCTAAGGAAAGGTATGTAGGAAGTCTCCTTGAGGGTCAAGCCCAACAACCATCGGTTCCTACCCCCTTCACATCAGTTCACCACCTCATCCTGAACTATGTGGACTTTGATCCATGACAAGGCATGGTATGTAGGAAGCCTCCCTGAGGTTCAAGCCCAACACCTAGTTGTTCCGACCCCCATTCACATCGGTTCATCTTCGTCCAGTATGATGTTAAACTGCATGTCCCCTTTTCATCTTGCATGACGTTAAAACTGTACCCATTTGAACTATGTGGGCTTTGATCCCTATCTCTTAGACATGGTATGTAGGAAGCCTCCATGAGGTTCAACCCCATCCAGTGGTAATCCATTGTGACCCCATCCATCGGTAAGCTGTTGTCAAACCCAATTGATGGTAAGCTGTTGTGTTCCCCAATCTACGGTAATATGTTGTGTTTCCCAACTGACAATAAGTCATTGTGTACTCCAATTAATGGTAATTCATTATCATACCCTCCATTATGACCCATATTTATGGTCTGAACCTCTAGTGTTAGACCAAATCTCAGGTTTATAACTATGCATAAGCCCTAGTATATTATTGGTTCAATGTCCTCTACTCACACCCTGATTCTATACCCCCATCCTGAACTACATCGACTTTGATTCCCTTCCACATGGATACGTAGAAAGCCTCTATAAGGTTTAATCCCATCACCCATGTATCATCCTGATCTTTCCCTTGAGCCTATGTGTTTTAGGAAGGTCATGCCCCAACCCATAGGTTCCACTTCCTCTGGGTCCCCTTCATACGGGTCTCCTCCTTTGGTGTCCCATCGCCTCACCGAACTACACTGAATTTAATTCCCTACCACGAGGATACATAGGAAGTCTCTTAGAGGCTCAATCCCAACATCACCAATGTCCTCACATTGGTTCCATCTCATTCTCCATCTACTCTCAACCCTCCATCACCCATCCTGATTCTCACTCGAGTCGCCACGTCCCGGTGGGATCATGCTACCTCATTTCCCATTCTCTTTAGTAGCAATCGGGTAACTAACCATGCATTAGACCTAATATCAGTTCTCTCTCCAGAGGTTTCACCCCTATGATCCACTCCAATCAGTGTTCTGATCAGTCTGATCTATCCCCTCTAGACGTTAAACTCGCAGGATACCGTATGTTAGACATGGGAAGCTGAGGAAAACCTCAGAGACAGGCCTATGGCATATAATTCCCCACATTCTACATGGTATACCTCAGGATTCCATGCCCTCAAGAATCCCTATTATAAGGGGAATAAACTTAGATGTGCCATTTTTCCAATGTCCAGACATTCCAGTGATGTCAAATGTGACTACTCCCCCGACCGAAGGTTGCTACCCTGACTGGACCCTTTGGAATGTCCTGATAGAAGCAATGTAATTAATCAGCATCCAGGAAGATATGGCACTGGGAAGAGTTTCACAAACAATATCTTAATCTATAAGGGAGACCCAGACTAGGTGATGAGTTCTGAGGAGGAATCCACAGACAGAAGAACCGACATCCCATCATCTCGTTTCGATTAAGGAGCAAACGTCTCTGAATAAGCGACAGATGTCACCCGCCTATGGAAAGTGGGAATGTGGGGAAACAGTCAGCGCATCCTCTTCCTCCTCAAATATATGGATATGCATGACCTGAAGAAAGCATCAGAAACAACTACCATCTAGGAAAGGCAAATAAGGTGGCATATACATTAAGTAGGAAAGATCATGGACTTCTGGCCTAAATGAGGATTGATAGAGATCCTATATTCATGGATCTACTAAAGATGGATATGGGAATTTTTAAGGAAGGGGAAACATATTTCCTATTTAAAATGATTGATAATCCATATTTACTAGATAAGGTAAAAATATCTCAATCTGATGATGAGAATATACACAAGAAAAATAATGTTGTTAAGGATGGGAGATTGGTAGACTTCATGTATGAGAAGGGAGTTATGAAATTTAGGAAGAGGCTATGTGTTCCATCGGTACCTGATCTAAAAATGGAACTATTAGATGATGCTCATAGCTCAAATTTCTATATACACCCTGGTAGCACAAAGATTCATAGATATTTGAAGGAATATTTTTGTTGGGATAATATTAAATGAAAAATTACTAACAACGTTTCGAGGTGTCTAGTTTTTCAACAAGTGAAGGCATAAAGACAACATCCTAGAGGGGTAATTCCACCTCTACCTATTACTATGTGGAAGTGGGATGACATTATGATGTATTTTTTACTATAATACTAAGGACACCTAGAAGGAATTATGCAAAATGGGTAATTTTTTATCGTCACACAAAATCATCATATTTCCTTAATATAAGATAGGATTTACTACTTGAGCGCCTGGAAAGACTTTATATTAATAAATTTGTAATAGTTAATGGTTCACCTCTATCTATTATGTTTGATTGAGATCCATGGTTTACATAAAAATTATGGAAAAGTATCCAGAAGGCTTTGGATACTGAGCTTCATATAAGTACTGCTTATCACCCTCAAATAGACAGACAGTCTAAAAGGACTATTCAAATACTGGAAGATATATTTAGATCTTTCTCTCTTGACTTTCAAGGTATATGGGATCAATAATTTCCTTTGGTAGAGTTTTCCTACAATAATAGATTCCGTTATAGAATTCAAATGGATCCATATGAAGCATTATATGGTTAGAGGTGACGAACTCCAACTTATTGGGATGAAGTTGGCGAGAGGAAACTTTTTAGGCCCAAAACTTATCGAAGAGACAACAGAAAAGGTAAGGAAAATTCAGTTCCATATTAAAGCTACCCAAAGTATAAAAAAGAGTTATGTTGATAATTGGAAAAATTATTTGGAATTTCAAGCAGTGTATCATGTCTTTCTAAAAGTATCTTTGTGGAAGGGTGTCTTGAGGTTTGGTAAGAAAGGGGAATTGAGCCCTAAGTACATCGAACCATTTGAAATTATGGAAAGTATCGGATATGTACCTTACCATTTAGCAATGCCACCTAGTATCTACAAAGTTCATAATGTGTTCCATGTGTCATTTTTGAAGAAATAATTTCCAAATACAATGCATGTACTCACATATGACGAAATACAACTGGAACCTGATTTTTCATATGGTGAAGATCCTATCAAGATTCTTGACACAAGGGAGAATGTATTGAGAAATCAGACTACTCATCTAGTAAAGTTTCTTTGGATAAACCATAATATGAAGGAACCAACATGGGGACCTGATAATTTTATGAAGAATAACCACCCACATCTTTTTAGAGGGCTTTATACTTGAAAAATTATGAGGACGAAATTTCTGAAGGAGGAAATAATATAACACCCCAAACATTTTATGGTATGTTTCTATTAAATAAATTATATTCATTAAATATCCTATATTTCATAAAGCACTGAGTTTCTTTGAAACAAAACTTTTTTATTTAAGAGATAGTCATAACCTATTCATTAAATTTAAATTTTCTATATTTGTGTTTTGAATTTTGAAAAACAGACATACACGGTTGCGGTCAGGGTGATATTTGGAGTCTGATAGAATCAAATTAATTTTTGGTGAATATTAACTTGCCCTTATGAATAGTAACATACCCTTATGAATAGTAACCTACCCTTATGAATAGTGATATGACCCTTATGAGTGGTAACCTTATGAATGTATAAATTAAATTTAGGCACCTTAAAAATGATGATTAATATTTTAAGAGTTAGTATTTTTCGATTAAATATTAATTTTAAATAAAAATTAAATTTATCATATTTAGAAAATTATTTTTCAAAAATGGAGTTCATTTTTGGATTATACAGGTCAAAAAATGGTTTGGGTAGATTTTTGGGATTTTTCTAAAACTCTTGAATTTTTAACGAATAGTAAAATATGATAGATTGCAATAAATGCTTAATACTTGATTTACTGCATCATAGGTGATGCAAGGATGATGTAAGACCACTTGGTTCAAACTAACATTCCATTATTACTATTTAGGATCACATGAATTAAGACTATCCATAGTCTTGTGAAAAAATATTAAAATAATTACTAAAATAATGTAAAATTCCTTCTCCCCTCCACTATATAAACCACCCCTCACCCCCTCTTCCTCCCAATCCACTCAAGCTTCAATACTTGCCTAGATTCTTCCCAAATATCTTCCCAATATCTTCTCCCACATCCAAGAACTGGTGGTCTCACCAAATGTCCAAAAACAAAGGCCTTAAAGAGATTCTCAAGGAAGATTACTCAAGAGGGGAACATCTCTTCCGTTTTCCTTCAAATTCTTTTACAAGTTCAATTCTTTTGTTGATCTCTCATAACCTCCCTAAATCCAAATGCTATGATAATTACAGTACCTTACATTTCTAAATTGTTCCAATATTTCAAAATCTATTAATAACTTTATAGATGGTCTACGATCAATGAAACCATTAAATTTTGACTTGTTCATCCAAAATCTATGAGATGCATCGAGAAATCTTCGATGAAACAAGAAGCACCATTTTCTACTGTGAGGTAGCCATTTGGGATCAAAATCAAAGTTATAAACAGGACAAGCCAAACTCATGTAAGTGTTCTAACCAGATAAATTCTCAAGTCCAGGGAAGTCACTAATGGTCCACATTAGAGCAGCTTGTATTTTGAACATTGTTCTAGAAGATGCATCATATGTCTCTACACCATTGCTCCATAACTCCTATAATTCTTTAATTAAAAGCTACAAGTATACATAAATATCATTTCTAGTAATTTTTTTTCTATGAATAATCATAGAAATGATAAAATACATTTGTATTATAGACATCCATGGAGTCATATTGTAAGGGATCAAAACAATTAGCCAAATGCTATAACTGGTACTCAAAGTCCCAAATGGGTTGAATCCATCGGCACCTAATCCCAATCAAACATTCCTTGGATCAGATGAGAAATATGGATGTAATGAATCAAATTTCTTCCAATATTGTGAATATCTTGGATGTCACATTCACCCACCATTGTTATTATCTGTAGAAAACCACTTCATGTGTTTGGTGGTTTTCGATGACATGAATAATCATTGCAATCATTTCTTTAAAGGAATGTAATGAAAAACCATTGCAGGAGTGTTACTTTTCTTCTTCTTCACAGTAGTATGTTGATTCATAATTCCAACATCACCCATAGGCTGTCAACTAGAAGAAGAACATTTTTTTCAGTCATGTCTACTTGAATCCTCTCCCCAATAAAGCATACAATCATTGGTACACACATGTATTTTTGTATAATTCAGACCAATCTTGTCAACAACTTTTTTCATATCATAAAAAGACTCAAGTATCTTTTCTTTAGAAAACTCATCACTCAAAAATTCCAATATCTGGGACATTGACTAATTTGTAATTCCACATAGGCATTTGATATGGTATAACTTCAGCATAAAAGAATTTTTTGAATATTTCAAACATCCACTATACAACTCTTGATTTTAATCATCAACTAACCATGAAATAAATCTTATTTCATAGTGAATTTTTCTCTTACATTATTCTCCATAAAATCAAGAGGAGGATCCAATGATATGTAAAAATCTTGATCTAGTTGTCGTACAGTCTAAAAAACATAACTTGTCACGTTTCTATTTGTATCACCC
Organism: Viscum album; assembly: GCA_963277665.1. NCBI lineage: Eukaryota > Viridiplantae > Streptophyta > Magnoliopsida > Santalales > Viscaceae > Viscum > Viscum album. The sequence goes on from OY728123.1 coordinate 1,770,254,729, forward strand.
ACAACTGTTTGTTCTTGTATGTTTTAATGTTGATTTTGGTGTCTTGCGATGCCGAATGCAGCATTTATAAGGTTTGTTATTTTATTTTCCATTTTTGATGAAGTTGGGATCTAATTCTATGGATTAAAATTAGTGCTCAATGATTATGTAATGTTCAATTCTCCATTCCAAATATAACACAAATAATGAGCAGGGAATTTCTTCAATATCAAGTTTTCATAAACTTCATCTCTCTTCAACCATATTCTAAATTTAGATTTTTGACATGGACATCTTATTCACCCATCAATAGATAAATTAGAAAGTAAAAAATATAAAAACTTCTACAAACCCTTAGCATACTGAGGTGTGTTACTCAGTAATGTGATCTATCTTTTATCCATATATATCACAATGTTCCTAAACATTATGAAAAAAAATTAAAACACATAATTATTACTAAATTGGAAAAGATATTCATATATACTAGTTGAAAAAAATATGAATATGTTAAATAACCATACATGACCTTTTAAATGTACATATAACCATCTGTTAAATAAGAATTACAGAAACTTCTAAAAAATAATAAAACTATTGGGATTATTAGAATATGTAGATGAAGAAACTAGTGTAAAGTAGTGAACTTTGACCATTCCTTAATTGATACAGAACAAGAAAATATAGGTCAACTAAAAATGCCTCAATAAATAAATATAATTAATCCATGAAGTTCTATATGTCTTTTTTATTCTTTATTCACTTATTTCCTTAGATTCTATTTATAGAAAAAACATAAATGGATAACATTATTTATAAATCCATTAAATCTTCTACAAATGGGTGTTTCCTAATTCTTCATCATACATTTAAAACCCAAAAGTTTGAAATTAAAATAGAAACATATTACTATTTTAAGTATCACACTCAAATTCAAAAATACTCAATGTATTTTATTCCTGGTATTGTTTTCTAGTGATAGAGGCTTTCTACCATTCATAAAGATGAGAGATTATATAACTTAAATATAATAGGGAAATTTATACCCATATATCCCACGTAAGGGTAAAATAAATTTTTCACATGCTACATAACGGTGCCTCATAATTTTAATAATTTTCCTAAAGGTAACCTTTAAAATATACTACACTCAAAAAAGATAAGATTCATTTTACACATGTCTTATATAGGTAAATTATAATGATATGTAAGGGTAAGAACAAATTATAATCATTGCATAAGGGAAACTAGTAAAGTTGTGTAATGGTAAGCTTTTAGTTAGACCAGTAATGTAAAGGTAACTAGAAAAGTTGTATAAAGTCACTCATATGTTACATTAGGGTAATAAGCCTTTTCTAAAGCATGCATAAAGGAAAAAAATAAATTCCATACAATATTTAAAGGTATCTAGTTCACTACACAAGGGTAACTTACATTTTTCATGCCGTTTAAGGGTATCTTAGAACTTACATAGATGTAAGTAACACTTGTGTAAAGGTAAGGAACACTTATGTAAAGGTAATAATAACTTGCATAAAGGTAAGTATCACTTGTGCATATGTAAGTGGAGCTTATGTAAGGGTAAAATCAAGAATAAAAAGCATATATAAGGGTACAAAGGTATATATGTAAAGGTAACACACAAACTATAAATTCCATTTAAGGGTAATAAAAATAGTTACGTAAGGAATATAAAAATACAATATAAATAAGAAAGAATAAATTATGAAGAAATCAGGGGAAATGATATAATATTACACTAGATAAAACTCCACTAAATCTCTATGTAACCATATAATACAATATAAACAAGAAATATTCCATAATAAAGAAATCATGGGAAATGATATAATATATCACTTGATAAAACTCCCCTAAATCACTAAGTAACCATATAATTGAATGTGTCCTGGAATCTACTTTGGGAATAATAATGTAATAAGTAGTTAATATTATATGGGCATAACCACATGAACTATCTATCTATTAGATTATTCTTCATATATAACTGAAAACCAAGCTTCCCACACAAGCCTCGTGATAAAAACCCCACACCTAGACCTTGTTTATATATCAACCAGTTTGAAACTAGTGGTATGTGAACCAACTAGAGAAATAAGTTAGGTAATCCAATTAGTACCTAGTTTCCCATGACCAATAGTAAAACTAAGTCATAGTGAAAATGAGACAAGTTTAACACATAAGGAATAACCATAACAACACTCAACCCTAACACCCAATGATTTAGTGCCTCATACATACATAACATACACTCAAGGAATAAGTATCGCATTATCATGCATGGGGAGAAACAAGCATCGCATATTTATTAGAAACCCACACAAGTGGTAAATGAGAAAGGGGGAATCAAGGGTTTCCTTCCACATACACCATTTAAAACCAATGTTCTAAACATTACTTTGACACCAAAACATATCTTAGAATGAAAAAATCATTTCATTTTTCATAAAATAATTACCGAACACAATATAGAAAATTATTTAAAACTATAAATAATTTAAAACATTTAAATTTCACCCTTACACAAGATTTCTCTTCTGTGAAAAAACAAATCATGGCCAGTGACCTTCATTTCCCTCAAAAATCACATGAACATAACTTGAAACGTTTTAATAGGTCCACAAAAATGAACTATTTATTTTAAAATGTTTCAAACCTACACTTCAAGGAGGTTCTTTCTCATTGAAATTAAAAACAAGGAAAAAGGGGAAAACATATCCATAAAACCATTTAAAATAATCCAATAAGAAATTTTAGAAGTTATAAACCATATACATATTTGAAATACCAATTTTATATACATTAAAACAACATTTTTTAAAATATTTAGAGCTTAACACCTCAATTACAAATGAAATTATATTTAAAACCTAGTTTTCACACATTAAAAACCATTATCAGGTCAAAACCCATTTCAAAATATGATAACCCTTTCAAAAGGAAATAAGTGATTTTATAATAATATTATCATAATAAAATATTCCATTTAAAAAAAATGAAAACATGGTATTGATGTGAAAATCCATTTATACCAACCTAAAAACACCAAGAAATATTTTCAAAAAACTATTGTTATATCAAAAATATTCTTAATTTCATAAAAATGGAATTTAGAAAGTAAACAAATTCTTATAATTACAAAATGAAACAATTTTATATTAATATCTACCTCTAAGAAGTAGAAACTAATCTGAAACACTATAAAACTCATCTCCTTAAAAAATGACCACACCCATGGTAGGGATTGGCGGTGAGGCTTCGGGGGTTCGGGTAGGGCTTCAGGGAGTCGGGGGGTGAAGCATCAGGGGGAAGTGGGGGTCGGGGTGAACTATTGGAGAGGTCAGCGAGGGTTGGACTGGCGGTGATGGGCAACAAGTGTCGGGATCGATGGTGAGGGATGGGATCGACAGAGAAGGATGGGATCAGCGACAACGAGGGTTCATAGAGCTCTGGGGGTCATAGGTGAATTTTCAATGGGTTAGGGGAGAAGTGTTGAGTTTTTCAAAAGATAAAAAAATTTAGTGATAGTTTTTAATAAACTACCGCTAAATTATCTGGAAAAAATTTAGCGGTGGTTTCATAAACCACCACTAATATAATATTTTAGCGTAGTTAATGGTTCATCATTAATATTTACTCATTAAATAGTTTAACTAAAAACAATGGAATGTTAACCAAAACATCACGTAGTCTAGTGAAGTTTGAAAAACCCTTATCAGCCTTTGGTTTTAAGTTCAATCCCTATGAACTTTCTATATGTGATGGGTTATCACCAATCATGTTGGTTGTCCTTTTTCTAAAACTATATTAATTTGATCCCAATAACATCCCCAAATTGTGATGACCCATAGTTACTACAACATCAAAGATAATATAAACCTTTAAGGTTACCAATACCTTTAAACTTATGTTTAAAAATTTTAAAGTAATTATTCCTAAAATAACTTTTTCTTATACTAAACCAATGGGTTGTATTCAAATAATTTTTTTATAAAAAATAACCTTAATCATGTTATATTCCTACCAAAAAAAATTAAAAAGTGTTTTTTAAGAATTTAAACTTAGGATCAACCTTATACATATAAACCCTTGATTGTATCCATAACTATTGATTTAATGAATACATATATGATTTTAAAATTTAACACAATTCTTAGAAGTTTCATAATTCTTATCACAAAACAAGTCTCTCTTCGGTTTCCCCCTCGAGCAGCTTCCATGCCCTATCCAGTGATGAGCAATGCTCCGGCCCCTCACCCCTTGAAGGGGGGGGGGGGGTCCCTTGCTGCACCTCCTTGATGCTCAGACTACTCCCTTCATTCCATTCTCACACCCTGACAGTTTTCTATCTTTCCCTAAGATTTCTGTAAGCCCAAAAGTCCCCGAAAACTTTGAGGGGTTTCCGCTTCTTTTGATCTCATATCTGGAATTCACGGAGGCTTATTCCATTCTGTACTTGACCCTTATAGCATGCTTCAAGCAACGTCAGCCGTCGATGGATATGTTCGATCGCTTTATTTTTGTGAAATGGGGGTCGCAGGAGCGTGCTACAGTTGGCCTCCTTGACTCTAGAAGCTTTATGATTCGGTTCTCCACTGAAGATGACCTGATTCTCGCCTTGTCGAGCGCACATCGATCTAGGGATAGTGCTCGATTTCTTCTATTTAAATGGACATATGATTTCCATATGAAACGGGACCCTTCGAAGCTGGCGATTTGGGTAAGTTTACAAAAACTTCCTCTTCCATTTCAAAAGCCCTCGATCCTTCGTGTACTCGGAAATATGGTGGGTCGGTTTCTCTATATTGATTCTCAAACTCATGCGTTGTGTCACCAAATCTCTCTGAGGTTGTTCATCGAGTTTGATTTTTCGAAACCTCCCTGGATTGTAGTGGGTGAGGAATTTCGTTATAAGCAGAATGTAATCTTTAAATCTTGGTCTGGTTATTGTTCTCAATGCAAGTTGTTGGGGCACAAATTGGCGGTTTGCAGGCAGAGGGCGAGACACTAGGGAGACACTCTTGATTCCCAAGTGGACTGAGTATAGGTTGTCCCTCCTGGAGACGATGGTTTACTCCGGGCGAGGGATGGTGCTGTATCAGGAGGCTGCTGTGAAGTTTTTGGGTAGAGCACCAGTAAGGCCAAGGTGTCTGAGTTTTCGGCTACAGCTCTGCAACAAAAACCAGAAAAGAGTTCTCTTTCAGAACCCAGTTTCACAGCGATTTTTAATAGACTTTGGATTGATTTGGTGATTCCCACTAGAAACAAGTCGTTAGCAGGGGGTTCCTAGGCCAGCGTGGTGGTTGAGGCACCTTTGGATTTGATCAAGGCTTAGGACTTGGGGGGTCTCTCGAGGAGCTGCAGTCCTAATCTCCAAGGGTGCGGTTCGAGTACAACCTTGTTCTTATGCGAGGGCGGTGTGTACTTGAGATAGTAATAATCCTGCTAGGGGGAGTCTAACCTCTAGTAAGTCCAATTGCAAGGATGGACAAGAGTGAGTGGTTCCTGCACATGAGGAAGGCAGGCCTTTGTTTAACAATCAGGGAGACATTTCAGGGAGGCCTTTGTCTAGCCTCAACTTAAACAAAAGATTCGAAAGTCTAAGTAATGAGGGAGATTTTGAAGGTAATTCAAACTATCCCTCTGAGGCTGATTCTGGTGGAGATGGACATCCCTTAGAGGAAATTGGATTTGGGGGGGCTGGTAAAGATTTTCACAACCAAAGAAGGAAGAAAGGGAATAAGGAAAACAGGGATTCAGGGAATTTTATTGTGTCCAAGAAGCCAAAATCAAAGGTCCGGAAAAAATACTCTTATCTTCCTAACCATATGAAGACTCGGTCGGCCAAAAAAGTGGGTAAAGTCTAGGAGAATGAGATACAGCAAGCGACAAGAGAGAAGATTGGGCAGGATGATGTAGCAGGGTCTCCAGTTCAAGTGAATGGAGATGCAAAGGTAGATGACAAACTCCAGGGGATCTATCAGAACCCTAAGATGAAGATGCAGGAAAGGGTGGATACTCTTTCACCCAGGAAAAAATGCACAACAGGGTCTACTAAAGGCCTGTAGAGCTCAAAGGAGGTGGACTTGGATTCCCAACTGGAACTCCTCATGCACTATGGCGAAGAAATGAAGGAGGACGTTCTAGTGATCAAGGAAGCAAGGGAGGACATAGATCAAATGATGGGAAGATTGATCCAAGTGGAAGTTACTAGGGATCAAGATGAATGGATTGACAAGAAATATTTTATACTGGTCAGAGGCTTCAATATGGAGAATATTATCAAATATGAACACATGCAGGCTTGGGAGTATCTAGCAAGGCACTATGAAGAGAATATTGGGGAAGATCCAGGCTGCCAGGTAAATTCCCTCCCCTGAAAACTGTTTAGGGAAGGAGACTCTAATCGTCTTAGACTTGTGTTTAATAATTCAGTTGTAACCTTTGATGCTTGATCTTTTTTCTACGTAGGGTTCTCACTTCCCCCTTAAAAGTGTTAGAAATAAAAATTTAATTTGAAGGATAATTCTTATCACCAAAAAACCATTGAGAAAAAAATAATTCTATAATTTAATTCTTGATCCCCATTACATAAATATTTCATCCATTTTATTTCCACATAGGTCCATCCTTGGTCTAGGATTTAACCTTTAGAATAGAGAATTGACTCAGACAATGCACAGGTTCCCCACATTTAAGATAATGAAATATAAATAGATCCCTATAATGAAATTTATTTTCTTCCATTGTACTCTTCATTTTTCCTTGGCAATTATTTTCTATATACCCTTATTTTCAACATAAAATATTTTCCCATTCCTTTGATTCCCCTTATTTTCAATCTAAGATACCTTTGTTTTAACCTAGGTCATTTATTATCATAATTTATTTAAATACTTCATAATGATTTGTAAAGAAAATGTGAATTATCCTAAGAATATCTCCCAGGAGTGTCAACCCAAGTTGTGTATTTCAAAGTATGAATACTTTCCATCAGTTTAAAAAGTAGTTATAAACATAGGGGGGTTGTTATATAAAGTTTAAATTTAAAAGTTCTTAAAATGAAAAAGGACTGTAGATTTTTCAAAGTTATATTTTTCATTTAAGTATTTTGTTTTGTCCTTTCCAAAAAAGGGGGAGATTGTTTAGTTGAAATTTTTACTTTATACTTTTCCACTACTTTAGTTTTGGAAATCAAAAATACCTTCTTAAAACTATGTTTACTAAATTTTTATATCCCAAGTGTTTTTTTATGTTTTTTAGAAAACATTACTTTATATTGTTTAAAGAAATGATTCTAATATATTATGAATATAACATTTATTATTCAACATGATTCATTTTACTGAATGTGTGCCTGATTAATCAAACTAACTTTTTTATTACGAGTAGTTAGACTTATATATTTTCTATCATACTTCCAAAATTCATGACCATCATGATGAAATTGGTATCAATACATTAGAATGAACCTAATTCAGTTTTATAGATTTAAAATCAATAATAAATTCCATCGGACTATCCAAATCCTACAATCAGAATATATAGGTTTTTTTCTATCAGAAAGAATACAAAGTAGAATTTTAATGGTGCTAAAAAATGACTTTTGGTGTTCCGTTAAGTCAGATCAATGTGATATGTCAAGTGAATGTTGTATGAGGTCATTTCAACCAACTCTAAAATATGAACATTAGAGGTTCACCTATAAATAGATGGTCATTTGAAGAGTTGGGATTAGATACATTTGCAACTCAAATCGACTAAAGATTTATCCATGTGAACTTCTTATTCCAAGTGATTATAATTCATTAGATATTTGAAGTTCTATGGAATACTTGTAAGGATTTTAAATCATTTAGAAATATTTTCTTTTGTAATCGTGTGTCCAATTGTGGTATTGATCAAGGAATTCCAAGGATAGGAAGACAGTGAATCTGATCCATTAGATCGAGGTCTTCTAGGGATAGAAGATAGAGTTTGATCATCATATTAAGGTCTTCTAGGGATATCAAGTGAGAGATATCAATCATCATATCAAGGGATTTCTTATTAAGGAAATATGGACCTTTATAAGAGGTAAAAAATTGGATAATTTTATTTATGTTTTCTAACTACCTTAATTCTTAATCTTAAAGAGTAGATTCTTTTATCAAGCTTGTAAGTCATTTTTAATTTTATAAGATTTTATATTACTTCTTTATGCAAGTTTCAATTTCCTTTTTCATGTATTAGAAAGTTAGTTTGAATAATTATCTTTCTAAATATATTCTTTTATCAATGTATTTATGATATCGATAAATGTACTCTAACATAATAAGATAGTTTTTTATTTTAATTTTGTTACTCTGACCATCAAATGATATTTGTTTCCGATCATTTTTACTTAAATAGGTATTGTCTTTTATTCTAGGTTAATTGTTAAACTAAAATTCACCCCCATCTTGTAATCATAGTAACTCTTTCGATCCAACATCGAGTGGTACGACCACATCACCCACTTAAAAGAAACAATGGTTACACCCTTATTTTTATGAAATGTTAAAGATTTATGAATTATCCATTGTCTAGAATTAAATCCAATGATTACTTATCACTGTTATGATGTATAGAAATTGTGAACCTTGTTAATTATGGTAAATGGTTATGATGAACATTATTCTTATTATATATATGTGTGTGTGTGTGTGCATGGAGACCCTTAATAAATATTATATGGGTATGAAGACCCTTTATAAATGTGATATGGGCATGGAGACCCTATATAAATGTGATAAATGCATGGAGACCCTTATGATATGATATTGATAATGAAAACCCTTACTGTGATATTGAACATGGAATCCCTTGCTCGTGTGATACTGGGCATGGAATCCCATATTCTTTTGATATTGGGCATGACGACCCTACTATGATATTAGGAATACCATACATTACTCTTATGATACTATGATACTGGGTATGGAGACCCTTACTACTATAATACTAGGCATGGAATCCCTTGATACTTGTGATACTAATATTACAACTTATCGACACTTGGGTTATACCTTGAGTCTAGGATAGTAGCAGTTTCCAAATATATGGTTGTATATGTCACTACATATACAGTTTATATATGTGTATACATCTGGTTACCCATTCATATATTATCTGGATTAGGCAAAAGTTGGTACTATTAGCCTGGTATCCTCCTAGAACCAAATCTAAAACCTTTATTAATTTAAATATTTATCTAATTTATTACATGTACACTTTCATATTATATAAACTAGCTAGATATTTAAAAACACCATTGGTGGTGACCTACAGAGTTTATCTCACCCACTATCTGGATCGCCGATGGTACCCGGGAAAACTATATGCTTGTAGGTGTAGATAATGGGAAACATCCACTTATGGATGCATGAATTCTTTTATGACTTAGGATGGGAGCTTGGCAGCAGATGTCCAGGATACTGATTGGGATTCTTGGACCGATTTTGGCCTTTTTTATTTTGTATATCATGTACTTTATTGACCACCCACTACCAGTATACATTTTCCCTATTTTATAGTGAAATGACATCATCATATTTTATATATTATTCAAATTACTATTTAGAATATTATTTAGTACTTGGATGTTTATTCTTTATTCACATTATTTTACATTATCAATATGCTTCCTCTAGTTATTCATTTATTATATGGTTTTACTACTCTGTCCAGAGGGAAGACTCTCCCTATGGAATCACCCTAGCCCTCATTTCAAGTCAGAATCCTTTGTCATATGGGAAGGCATGATTGAGGTCATGTGGACAACTAGGCTCAAGGCAGTGCTTAGTGGCATCTAGGCCCGGTACATCACACTAAAACCAAAAATTATATATATTACAATTATCCAGTCCATCCTATTATTTAATCCCTCAAAAATTAACATCGGTTTTCATTATTCTTTCTCTCACCGGGAAACCCATACATTTCATCCACTCTCTCCTATGCTTGATCCAGATTTGTGTAAATAAATCTCTTAATAATTATGTGTGGCTTGATTCCTATTATTTTAGGATACATGGTGACACTTGAATTTCCTATTATGGGGCCAACTATGAACTCCATGCATTCTAATCCCCTACTCCATACTAGTTTTTATTCCTTAACTAATTCACATCATGTTTCATTCTTTATTCTCTCACCAAGGAACCAATACATTTTACACTCTCTCAATATCTTTCACATAATAACCATTTTCATATAGTCACATTCTATGAACTATGAGTGGATTTATTCCATAGGAAACATAGTGACACCATGATCTACTATCCCAAGACCAACCCCAAACTTCATCACTATCCTACCCCCTCCCATCATTGGGTATCTTCATTCATCTATGATATTTTGCCTTACACTCTACATTTTGACTATAAATTTTTTATCCTATAACTATTTTTGGCTTGATCACTTTTATTTCATGATATATAATTGTAAAATTCTATTACCATTTTTAGGTATTCCTAAAACATAGTTTTTAATTGATTTTTATTTTGGGTTTCATTTCGGGTTGTTTTGAGTTGAAAATTTAAGAATGTTGAATTTATAGGCTAGTTTATGGTTTTCACACAACTGGAACACGGTTTATCAAATTGTGTGACCTGATATAGGAAAATAGAAAGTTTTGGATAGAGAGATCTATATGGATTGTTCATAGTTAGTCAAGTCATTCATCCCCTTATGAGAAACCATGTGGCCCATTTATAATGGGTGCATGGACTGAGCACAGTTTAACCAAATCATGTGTTTATTCCCAGGAAACCGTGTAGACAGAATTTTATAAGATCTGATTTTTTATTAAAAATTATCGAACCACATTTTTTGGTCCCCAATAGATCTCTTTTGACCCAGATTAGTTTATCCATTCCTTGGATCTCTCAATAATGATTCATCACCCCTCAAATCCCATCCAGAAGCAATCCAAATCTAGAGGAACGCCCTTCGATCTCCTGAAGGTAATTTCCCTCACCCCAATCTCATTATATCGTGGCCTGCATTCTTCTCCGTAGGGTTACATGGATCCCCATATTGAGTTATGGATACAATACCCTCTATTTTGGGTCAACAAATATGGGTTTTATCCTTGCTTCCTGTATTTGGGGGTTCTCATTCTTTTTTGATGAATCCTGACTAGGGTTTGGTGATCTAAGATATATTGATCCTAGGGTAGGTTGTTTCATTATGATGAAAAATTTTATTAACCCTAATTTTGTTTTTTAATTTAAATTGATTGAATTAAATGAAATTTTTTGATTTTTTATTAAAATTTAATTCAATCTTTTTGTAGAAAAAAACCAATTTTGATGAATTGATGCTTTTAAATAAAAAATGGGGTTTTAGCAGGAAATTAGAAAACCCATAATTCTATTGAATTGGGGGTGTGTTTATGGAAGTTTGTTAATTTAAATTGTTAGATTTAAATTTTTTTTATGGAAATTGAATCAATTGAATTGTGGAATTTAATTAAATAAAATGTATTGATGGAATGATTTGTGAAAAACACCAATTCCAGTGAATTGGGGGTTTGTGATGAAATTGATGGAATAAACTGAAAATTAACTTGTTGAATTTAATGGTGATAAGTATTGTGAAATTTAATGAGTTGGTTTTAAATCATTGGTTATGAAAAATGGATTAAAAATGTTTTTATGGGAAACTTATGGTTTTATCTTGGTGAAAAGGAATGTTTTTTATTAAAACTTCATTATGGTTTTTAAAGAGAAAATTGGTATATTTGAAATGGGATATGGGATATAATTATATTTTAGTAAGTATTGAAATAAATTACCCATCATTTTTTTTACTTGATAACATGTAAGACTTAGGTAGTTAGTGAGTTATAGTGGGCAACACTTTTTGATTTACAACATTCTAAAACATCATATCAGTACATATTATTCCTTAGGTGATGGTGATGAAATCCCATTGCCTTAGGCCTAAAGGGATGTGTGTACATACTTTCTATTTCACAATGTTGGATCCCTATAGCCTATAATAATCATAACTATTTGGAACATGACTATGTTTCTCTCTTTTTTGTATTTCAAATATATATTTCATTATTATAAATTGTTCCCACGTTCAATTTGTATGATGCTAGGTGCTAGTCTACAACCCATTGGGATTGAGAATGTCCTTTGTGATATGTCAGTACTGGCTTGGTTATCATGTTACTAGGTTACTTATTGTGGTTCATGACAATGTGGTATCAGATCTCCAGGTTAAGCTTTTGTCTTGAAGTCGGTATGCATTTTTGAAATCATATCGTGACTTAGGAGGTAATTTTGATTGAGTTTCTAGATATATCTAACCATAATGAATATTAAGTCTCCAATAGTGGTTATGGAAATCCTACTTGTGGTTTAGATTTGGTATTTTCCCTATTTTGATCTGGATAGGTTGAAATCCAAATCTGGTGGTTCTATCTATTGGGATTTATTTTTCTAATGTTGATCTATTTGACTGTATTTGATGTCTTCCTTGTTGTTTTTTGATATTTTGTAACATCATAACTTAGAGAAGACTTGAGAATCCATTCCAAGAGGAAGATATTTTTTAACCTCAGTGGTAATATCATATTGTTGATCCAAATATGACTGAGGTGATTGTGTGTACTATCCAAGCTCTAGGACAGCCACCACCTCCAGTTCATATTCATGATCCAACTATGGGACCTAATAGGGGAATTCTTAAAGCTAATTCTCAATATTTACATCACCATAAACCAGAATATTTAAAAGGGTATAATTATCCTCAAAAAGATAAATAGTGTTTCAGTAGTATGTTTGGGTTTCTGGACACACCAAATGAAATCAAATTGAAGTGTGCCACCTTCATGCTAGAAGGACTAATCAGAAGATGGGGGACACTATGGTGATGGATAATAAGCATGAGGGATTGGAGTGGAATGAAATCAAGGTTATTTTCATAGACCACTTCTATCTAGATTTGAAGCTATTTTCCAAGCCTACATAGTTCTTCAAACTTGAGAGGGATGAGAGGATCGTGATCAAGTCTGCAAATATTTTTGCTGAGCTTATTCACTTTTCACTTGAGATAGTGTCAAATTAGGGGATAAAGGATCGAAGGTTTGAGTTGTGACTTTTTTAGAATATTTGTTCTTATTTTTTATTGCTAAATTTTCCTTCTTATACTGACATTCTGAATAGAGAACTTATGGTTGAAATAGACCTGGTTGGAAAGTCAAGATTATAAAGAGTTTCTTTCTCTCCTAGTGTTAGTGTGAGTTGCTTTAAAGGAAAGTGTAAGCATGATTATTCTTGTGGAATTTCTCGATAGCAAGGTCATTTTATACCTTCTAGAGTTCCTGGAACAGGTCCCTTGGTTTGATACCAATTTGGAAAGTTAGTACATTCGATGAAGGTTTGAACTGAGGAACCCAAGAACTGAAACTCCTATGAACATTCAAGGAACTTATAGTGATTATCCCATATGTATTCCATTTTTTATAGTGGAATGAGATCATAATATCCTCCTAAAACTGAAAGGAAATAAAATTATTCATGTTCAAAAAGGATCTAGGCACAAGTATTCAGAAAAAAACATATTCACAATGTGGAAGAGTCTCTAGAGGATGTGGATACAGGTCCAATGACTATGAGAGGTACCATTACTATAGCTTTGTCATTATTTACTGCTCTATTTGATACCAGTGCATCACATTCTTTCATTTTTATCCATGTTGTTAGTATGCTTAATCATCATATAGATATTTTATCTTGTGCATAGGATATTACTTTACCCCTTGGTATGAAGAGAGAGTAGGGTCTCCATAGCCCCACTTGTGTTTTCCCTCTATCAGATGTTGAGATAGCTTGTAATTTTCTAGTTATAGACATGAAACCTCTTGACATCATTTTCAGAATGGATTGGATCATCTCTAATAAAGCCTAAATTTATTTTTATCTATGATGGGTCTCCTTTACCACACCATGTTGTGTGTCTCATGTCTTTTAGGGAGAATGCGACCCAAGTTCAAGCAGGGATGGACCATCTTATCCAGAGTTGGAGAAAGTAATATCTGTGTTTTCCAATGATTTATGGTGGGAATATTTGAGTGGCGATCTCCCTCAAATTTTCATCAAGATTTTTTACATGTTTCATTTTGATTTATCTAGCTTTCTACCAGTACATGAGGTTTATTTTTCCATTGAATTAATTTCTGGCACCCAACCAGTTTTTATCCCCTCTTAACACATGGCACCAGTTTAACTGAATGTGATAATGTCCCAATTGGATGATATTCTTGAGAAAGTCTTTATATTCTTGAGTGTGTCTGCTTGAGCATTTCCATTTCACTTTTCTAAGAAGGCTGCTAATTCATTTCGTTGATGCATTGATTGTAGGAAGATCAATCGAGTTTCCATAAAGAACAAGTATCTATTTCCAGGAATTGATGATCTATTTGATCAGTTGAAAGGGAAAAAGTGGTTCTCGAATATTGATCTTCACTTTGGTTACCATCATTTGAGAATAAAGGAATCTGAAATTTAGAAAACCACATTTTAGAGAAGATACAATCATTATGAGTACCTTGTTATTCTCTTTGGTCTAACCAATGCTCCTACAGTTTTCATGGAACTAATGAACAATATTTTCCAGGACTATCTTGATACTTTTGTGTTAGTATTTTTTGATGAAATTCTTGTATAATATAAGTATGAAAAGGATCATGTGAATCATTTGAGAATAGTTTTGGTATTTTTGATAAATCGTTGACTTTACTCCAAGTACTAGAAATGTGATTTATGGATTCAGGAAGTGAAATTATTGGTACATGTGGTGTTGGAACAAGGAATATCAGTGGATCCTGAGAAGGTGAAGGCTCTTATGACTTGATAACAACCAAAAAAAAGTATTTAAGATTTAAATATTCTTGGGATTAGCTAGATATTATCACCAATTTGGGAAGGAATTCTCAAAGTTGGATTCTCCGATGAGGACACTGACTCAAAAAGGGGTAAAGTTATCTTGGGATTAGAAATGTTAGAGTTATTTTGTTGAGATGAAACGTCTTCTGACTACTGCTCTAGTGTTGACTCTTTCAAAGGTCGGTCAGGGCAATTTGGTCTTTTGTAATGCATCAAGTTCAGGATTGGGTTGTGTTCTTATGTATGGTGATCATGTAGTTTCTTATAGATCTCATCAGCTTAGGCCACATTAGAATAATTATCCAACCCTTGACATCAAACTTGTAGCTATTATGAACATTCTTAAGAGTTAGAATCATTACCTTTATAGAGAAAGGATTACCATGTTTTCATACCCCAAAATCTTGAGTCATATCTTCTCTCAAAAATATTTAAATCTCTTCCATAGGCATTGGTTGAAATACCTACATTCGTTTGATTTCGACATCACCTATACCACGGGGAAAAGGGAACATCGTTTAAGATGTTTTGAGTATGACGATTCTGACCTAAGAAGCAAAATAATCATTATAAGAGCACAACTTGATGGATCTCTATGTACAGTTGCATATTGGGGTTTAGGAGAAATGGGATGAGGTTTCTTTGGCCATTATTTATCTTACATCCACTCTTCTTGAATTGATTTTATAGGAATAATAGCTTGACAATGAGTTCCAAAGAATTAGAGACTCTCTTTATGATAGGGAGACAGTTTCCCAGTGGTTGTTCTCAAAAAAGGGAATTTTATGCTATCAAATCATTTTGTGGTACCCTATTTAGTAAGGAAAGATATGATTGGGGATCGCCATAGTTCCCAATGGGAATTGCACCTAGGAACCAAAAAAAAATTCTATGACACATAGGATAAATTTTGGGGGATAGGTATGAAATGAGGCATTGATAATTTTGTTTCTTGTTATTATACATGCCAACTGGTTAAGGTTGAGCACTAGAAACCTTTAGGTTTGCTTCAGCCACTGCCATTCCCTACTTGGAAGTGGGATGAGATCTCTATGGAATTTGTTTTTGAGTTTCTAGATACCTAGAAAAAGAAGAATATAAAATGGTTTGTGATCGATAGGCTGAAAAAATTGGATCACTTCTTACCCATTCATGATACTTCCAAAGTTGAGGAGTTGGTAAATCTCTATGTGAAAGAGATTGTTCATTTTCATGGAGTACCATATTCTATAGACTATGATAGGAATCATCAATTCACTTATAACTTTTGGATATTCCTTTAAGAGACACTCAAATCTCACGTATGTTTGAGCATGGCATATCATTCGTAGTCGGATGGCCAGATAGAAAGAGTTGTATATATTCTTGAGGACATGCTCTATTCTTGTGTTATCAACTTTTTTGGAGCATGGGATTATCATTTGGGACTGTTTCAGTTCTCTTATAACAATATTTAATGGTCCATGATCAGGATGACTCCTTTTTAGGCCTTGTATAGACGGACCTGTAAATCCATGTTGTGTTGGTTGGAGATTGGTGAAAGTTCCTAGGTTGGGACGAGCTTGGTCCAAGAGACGAAAAAAAAGATCTATTTGATTCATCAGAGAATTTTAATTAACCAGAGCTGAT
Organism: Viscum album; assembly: GCA_963277665.1. Lineage (NCBI taxonomy): Eukaryota > Viridiplantae > Streptophyta > Magnoliopsida > Santalales > Viscaceae > Viscum > Viscum album. Next base: position 1,770,271,279 of record OY728123.1, read on the forward strand.
ACAAATATTATGTTGATCATCACCATAGACCCTTATAGTTCTTAGTTAGTGACCATGTGTTCTTACAAGTTTCTCCTTGGTTGGGTCATCAACGACTTGGAAGGCAAGGGAAGATTGCTCGTCATTTTTTTGGACCTTTTGAGGTTTTTCATAAAGTGGGGAATATTTATTATCATTTTTAAATACCACCGTAGATGATTTCAAAGAATAATTTGTTTCATGTATCTTAGTTGTGAAATTAGTTAGTTGACCCATCTCATGTTCTGAGTTGGCGTGACCTTGAAGTGGAACCTAATTTATCTATGACTGAGCGTCCAGTTAAGATTGATGATTCTAAGACCAAGTTACTTCATTGGAGGAAGATACCTTTGAACAATGTGCTATGGAATTATGGTTATTATTCTTGTGAGATATGGGAGAGGGAGGCACTAATGAGAAATTAGTGGCCTTATTTTTTTTTGTGGAGGCTTCTTCGTAGGCTTTCTGGGGAGAGAAAGTTCCTACAATGGGGAGGTTGTAACATACCATTTCCTTTTTTAGGTATTCCTAGACCCTCATTTTTAATTAATCTTTGGTTGGGTTTCATTTTGGAGTTTTTTTTATTTGAAAATTTATGAATTTTGTATTTTTGGGATAGTGCACATATTGCACATGGCTGGCACACAGTTTAATAAATTGTGCGACATGATATAGGAAAATATAAATTTTTGGATAGAGAGATCCTCAAGAATTTCATAGAATTAGTTAATTCATGAATCCCCTTAGGATAAGTCATCCATCCCATTTATAACAGGTTCATGTACTGAGCATGGTTTAACCAAACCATACACCAATTCCCAGGAAACTGTGTGGATGGGATTTTATGAGATCCTATTTTTTTTAAAATCTCGAACCCCCTTTTAGGTCTTGGAAAGACCTCATTTGAACCAAACTTGGTTCTCCCTTACTTGGAGCTCCCAAGAAGGATTATTGGACCCTCATATCCCTTTTAAAAGTGATCCAAATCCATAATAAATCCCTTTAATCTCCTTACGGTAAGTTTCCTCACCCCGGTCTCATTCTCCCACGGTCTCCTTTCTTTTCCTATGGTTCCTTGGATCCTTTTATTAAGTTTTGGATCTAATATCCTCTTTTATGGGTCAATAAAACTAGGCTTGATCCTTTCTTCTCATATTTACTCCAAAATAAACATTTTAATTAAATTAGTTCAAAATTACAAGGGTGAAAATAGGGGGAACAAAAGGAAGAGGGGAATCATGGGGGGATGAAGTAGTGGAGCCCCAAAAAATTAGCGTGAACCAATTTCACACACAATGATGAGAGAGATCCAAGACTTTCAAAACATTTAATTTGAGCCTCTTTAGTTTTTTGGGAAGCTAAAAAGTCAGTAACAACATTAACTTCTATCCATGTATGATAGATGACAGTGGAGTTGTGTATCAACTCCTTACATTTCTGAATGGTATAAAAATGGACCATGGTTTCATCCCACATTTACAAAGAGCATGATAAATATCCATTGAATCAGTTTTTACTACCATAATATGAATATTATGTTGGGAGAAAAGAATAATATTTTTCATCATTGAAAGAGCCTCTGTATGAAGATAGTTTTCACTACCAAAGCAATAACATAAGGCAAGGATCACAGAACCCTTAGGGTTGTGGACAAATCCCCCACCCTTCATATGCCCACTACTGCATGACCCATCAGTTTTCAATTTAAGTCCTCCAAGATGAGGATTCTGCCACACCCATCTACTCAGTATGTTGTGGAAGTCTTCGAAAACTGATAGATCAGTGATGAAGGGTCATATGGATGGTGCGAACACACATGTTTTGAAAAGATGATAAAAATCAATAAGAGTGCACCTGATCTTGGACACAAGACCCACTTTAGAACCTGGTAACCCATGATGATGAGACTCATTACATTCCATCTAGATAAACCAACATCTAGATGCAAAGGCCACTGATCGATCCATTCTCTCTAGGCCACCAGTCTCTACCCCCTAGAACTAGCACTCAAAAAAGTTACTGCTTATGACCCCTGCATGGACCAGCCCGTGAAACTGCCAAAAATATGAAACACCATCTTGGAACAATTGATATAAAAGAATAAGTGTGTATAGGATTAAATATTCAGCACCCTCAAATAGTAATTCTTGGAGGTGAGACAACCCCCCAAGTGCATTATGCTCTCATTAGTTGGCAGCCCTTTATTGCATACTCTCCAAACCATGAAGTTGATCTTTAAAGGAATATTTTCGGACCAAATCACTTTATTACTCTTAGCTCTATTGTTATATTTGTAACTGGATTCCAGGTAGCCCTTGGATGAGAACAACCCTAAATACGAACCCGTGAAAATATACCAGGCATGTTTGGAACTCGTGACAATATTATTAAAGTAAACCTATTTTTCATTGTCCAAAATGGAATAGATGAAGTTATGATGCATGGTGTCCAGGTTGAATGTGATGTTCAGACCTGGACAACCAAGGAACCCAGGTGTAGAGCCTACCCAATATCACTTCCACTTGTTAAAGTATCCCCTTCCCACAATCCAGTGGGACTAGTATTGGTGTTCCATGATGTAAGGTTAAAACATGTTCCAAGAATCCAATTTTCGACCTCTTTAACTCCCCATGTCACAACCATACCTTCTTTGCATGATCCTCCCCCAGAGAGTCTAACCCTCAACCACTTCCCATCCAATCTTGGCATGAATACCCCTCGTTGTCTCAGCAATTCTCTAAACATTGATCCCACCCTCAGAAATCGTCTTGGAAATCCTCTCCCAGGCTGCCCAATGGTGCTTACCCTCAGCTAGAGAATCCCATAAAAAAACATCCATCAACTTATCTATACAGTTAATCACCCCTTTTGGAACCATGAGGGAGGAAAGTATGTATAGAGTAATGGACGAATCTCTGCTCGGGGTTGGTGATTCGAGATCCATTGATCCATAGGTAGGTGGTTTTATTACAATGCACAATTTTTATTAACCCTAATTACTTTTTTTAATTTCAATTGATTAAATTAAATGATTTTTTTTATTTTGGATTAAAATGTATTTCAATCGCTTTTTTGGAAAAATACAATTCTGAAGAATTGGGGTTTCTAATGAAAAGGGGGTTTTAGAATGAAATTGGAAAACCCCTAATTCCATTAAATTGGGGGGTATTTGTGGAATATTGGTAATATAAATTTTTCAATTTAAATTTTGGTTTTGATTAAAATTTAGAAAATTTAATTGTAGAATTTAATTAAAGAAAATATTTTCATGGAAAGATTTGTTAAAAACACTCGTACAAGTGAATTGGGGGTTTGTGTTAAAATTGATGGAATTAATTGAATATTAAATTGTTTAATTTAATTGTGACATGTATTGTGAAATTTCATGAGTTTTTTTCAAATCCCAAGTTATGAAAAATGTCCTAATAAATTTTTTATGGGAAACTTAGGGATTCATATTGGTGAAAAGGCTTGTTTTTTTATTAAAAACCCATTATGGTTTTTAAAAAATTGGTATATTTGAAATAGGAGATGGGATTTAATTATATTTTAAGAAATATGGAAATTAATAACCCATAATTGTTTTTACTTGAGAACATGAAAGCCTTAGGTAGTTAGTGAGTTATCTAGGGTGGCACTTTAAAATTTACAACCATCTATAACATCATATCATCACCTCCCATTCCTTAGGTGATGGTGATGAGTTCCCTTTTCCTTAGGCCCAAAGGGGTGTATGTACATAGTTTTCATTTTACAGTGTTGGATCCCTATAGACTATAAATAACATAACTATTTTCTACATGACCATATTACTCACTTTTTTGTATTTATAATGTATATTCCATTGTTATAAACTATTTTACATGCCTTGAGAATTTATATAAATTGTTTTATAAAAAAGTCTTTATTTAATACATTTTGTAAAAAGTGCCATTTATGTAAAGTATCCTTTGATTAAAGGTAAATTCCATCTTTTGAAATGTTTTTCCATCAATTGAAATGTAAATCATGATTTTCTAAATGTATTTCCATATTTTAAATTATAAATCATGATTTTTTAAATATTATTTTGTAAATGTCAAACATATTTATCTTAAAGTTGAAAGAACATTTTTGGGTTAATTATATATTGTAATATTGTTATCGAATATTTGGTAAAATAGTACTAGTCTTTGTCTCACACCCTACTTGTTCCTTCAGGTGTTTGTAGAATATCTATTTCCAGGTTCGAGAAAGAGGAAATTTTCTCTTAGAGGAGGATACAGTTATTAAACCTTGGTCTTGGTGAGTTGTATCTGAGTTGGGGATTGGGTTATTTTCCCTATTTTTTAGTACATTGTTGGAGTACTTTAGGCTTTATTTCTTGTTTGACTTCTAGTAATTTACTCATAGTGAAGTTTCTTTTGTTATGCATATTGTATTGTTTCTTTTAGTTCTGCATTGTTAGTGGAAAAATTGTTCCCACTTTTAGTTTGTATAATGTCAGGTGCTAGTTGTCGACCCATGGTGATCAGTAATTCCCTTAGATCTATGTTTGGACTGGCTAGGTTATCTTGTTACTAGGGTACTTGGTTTGGTTCGTGACAGTAATAATTTCTAAACAACCTGTCCTAGACCTAATAAAAAATATTCATCCACTTTTACTCCCCATCAATAATTCATTATGACCCAATTAAGGATTCTTAAAAACTAGAGTATTCCAATTACCTTTTAAATATCTTGTTCCTAGATATCATGATTTATACCTTAAGGAAATGAATCAACAAAAATCTTCCATGATAACCAATAATGAGTAAATCAGATCTGGAAGGACCCCTTTTCTTAGTGAAAACAAGGGTCACACATACACAAATTACTTATAACCAACCAAAGGAGTGCTTTTTTATAATTATAGGAACCTTTAATTATATATTACTTTAGAAAAATTACCCTAGAATATGTTATTTAAATTTGGTCAATAATTATCCTCGGTATGAATATTTTACAGTACATTAATGGATCTTTCAAGTGAATGTGATCAACGATTATTCTTTTCTAAAAAATTTCATTAATCATGTACCAATTCAAATAGCTTGATTTATAATTTACATCATTTTCATTCCATATTTTAAGTTGTTTAAATTCCAATAACTTTCAAACCTTTCAATTTTATTGTCACATCCCCCTCATGTTGGTCCAAGAACTATGACCGTAAACTGCATAAGGAAAGTGATATAATACTCATTAGGTTAAAAATATGTAAAGGGAATCCTTGATAAAGATTTAGTCACTACTCACTGGGAATTTCCATTCACATTTTCAACCTAATTAGTATTATATCATAGAGTCGTGAACACCCAACACATCAAAGGAAAGTATAGAAACTGTCCATAACAATGTATGCATGTCGTCGTGGGATCCGGCATTGATCACACGATGTGCCATGGACAAGCAGTGCAATTGTCAAGGATAAGGTGTGAGTTCCATCGTGAGATCCCATATTTATCATGTGGTTCCCACACAAACCATTGGTGGGTGAAGGCTACAAAACCCCTTATAAAATAAAGGATGAAAATATTCAGAATGTGGATACCATATGTAGTCTTTGATCTTTCTACGACATGTTCATACAATCCTCAAGACTTCTCCAAGGTCTTGGAGATATGTCTACCTTTCCATGAAAGATTTTACTGAATTTTCACCTTCATCATTTTAAGGATTTCATATATTTCCATTTGATTTGGTGCTTCCCCTTTGGTTCCATAGACAAACAAGGGGGTTGTTCATGAAAATGCTCACACATCACCATAAAACCCTTTATTAGTCACCTGATTCATCATAAGAAGGGAGAGTTATTTTTTTCTACAACACTCATGAAACTTTTCAATATCCTCATCCCTTTAAAAATAAATAAGGAAAAAAGGGGAAACGGAGGAAGATTCTTGTGGTGTGAAGATACATTGATCATCATGTGAAATTATTCATATGCTATGGGAGATCAATGTTGATCCTGTAGAGGCCCCCCTTGATGTGTTAGCATGATCCCATGTAATACCTCTAGATATGCATCTTGATCTCATGAATCCCCCCTAGAAAATCTACATTTTTCTCATAGAAGGCCCTAAATAGGTCGCCTTAAATCAAGAAAAATCATTTCCAGAGGCATGTTGATCTCATGAAGGCCTCTAGAAATGATGGTATGGACTTTTAGAATCCCATTAACATGTCCATATGGTTAGGATAAATCCATATGATCGGCATGGGTCCAATAAAAATGGAAAAGGTGGAGAGTTATCAAGGTTTTTGAATATCATGTAATTCCATGGATAACCTATGTAAGATCATATGAAGCATATAACGACCCATACTTTACATACATTGTTAATACTTCAAAATTGAAGCACACTTATTACAACATATGACAAAACCACAAAGGACCGTATAGGTATAGTGTCTTTAGAAACTGGGAAACATAAACAACTGGTTCATAAATCTTCTACAGTGTCTCCCATTTATTTCATCATATCTAGGGTCCCTTTTAGCATATTCTACTTAATATCCATCTTCCTGACCTGGGGAGAAGAAAACATAAAAGGGTGAGCTCAAATGCTCAGCAAGGGCAAATAAAGGAAATAAAAATCTTATCATATCTTTTTGAAAATCAAAACCTGCAAAAAAGATCATAATATCTTAACATGGAATAAATCATAGAAGTGAAAATGAGATCCCCAAAATCATAACATAAAACTTGAAACTTTGTGGCATGCACACATAATCATGGAAAATCATTTCTTGTTAGTCATGACTCATCGCCAAGACTATCTTAGTGGACAAAGTCCCTTTCTGAACCGAGTTCACTCCTCGTTTCAGTCCTGTATCACTGAACCGAAATAACCTTCCGTTCCAGCCATGTCTATCTCATGAGATATAAAATCATTACCCAATGCATTGGAGGGATATATAGGTCCCACCCATCTTATAATGAATCCTTTCTTATGTGTGCCACATAATCATAAAACATACATCATCGCATAACACATATAACAAAAATGGGATTCTTGAAACATCATGACATCATAAATCAATTCATATATGATAAAGGAATTAATAAACATAATTCCATCACAACATAGTCAAACCAATGTAAAAATATTGATAGAAACAGAACCCTTTATTATCTTAGATGGAAAATAATTTTGATAAAACACTTGAATTGAATTCTTGAGGAAAATATCCTTTCTTCTTCAAAAACATTTTTCCTTTCATAACATGTCATACAACTTTAAAATAAAAGAAGTTGATTAAAAATAAACTTGAAAACTTGTAAAGGAAGCTTCTTTGAAGTAATGTTTTAAAAATCCATTCATGCCGTATAAGTTAAAAAAAACATTCTTCGTACTTTTGTCGGAAAAGTCAAAAAGTACCTCGTACGGAAAAACGACAAAAGATTCCTTTCATATTCTTTACTAAAAACTCACCTAAGGGTAAAATTGGATTTAAACTATTTCAAGTGGATGGAAACAATATTACATATTGAGGGAACATGGATGTGGATGATAAAATACACCCCAGTAAATACTTACGAATAAACAATCTCGGATAAAAATGAGATTGTGATATTTCCCTTACCTTAGGTCTGATTTGCTTTGTTCGTGTCCGAAGCTCCTGTATAATGGTTTAAATAATGTTATTGACTTATTCCAGAATCATACATATTGATATGAGATCATATATGGTCATATTATTAGCTTCTTGTTAGTAATATTTCATTGTTACTTGTTACTCGGGTCTTTATAACTTTTTGTTCTTATGCGTGTTTTGTCGAATAAATTCTTATTCTTATCTTTAGGTTATAGATAATTCATTTCCAGAATGGTATTAGTGTAGTATATACCATATTCATTCATTCAATTCATTTATATAATCATTATGAAATGAATATCATGTAGAACGAGTCGCATCACATCGTGGAGACGGTATTCCGTACGTACGCACGAGTGATGATATCGTTCCTATGATCGTGGAATTGTATTGGAGTATATATATATATTATTTCAGTATCAATATTACTTAATAATAATCATATATAGTTACTGATTACACCATTATACCCATCCTTGTAAGGTGATGGTGGAAAATAGATCACACCACGGCGTGGAGACGGTATTCCGTACGTACGCACGCGCGGTGATTTCATTTTTCCGTAGGATGGATAGAAGGTGAATTAGGGTTGTTTCATATTTATAATAACATATCAGTATGTAAGTAATACTGATGTTATTACTTTATCATGAAACAACTAAAGAAGAAGAAGTTGAAGAAGAAAGAAATTGAAAAGATCGGTAATGGATATTACCTCTTCTTTGGAACGCCTTTTTGAATCCTCCACTTAAGGAACTAAGATTGGTCTTTGTAGAAGACCAGGACCTCTAGGATTATTCTAGGGAAGTGGAGAAGGGAAAATGGCAGGGGTTGGCCGAGCTTGAGTGCTCAAATTGGTGTGAGGAGGAGGGGGAGGAGGTGCCCTTTTATAAGGGAGGAGAGGGGCACCTTAGGAATATCTCAAAATGTTATTTTATATTAAAGTCAAAATCGGTTTATAATGGTTCCAAAGGGTCTTATTTCGAAGCTAAAGTGGGGATGGGTCGAAATCCTATCAACCAATAGGATTTAGACAAGTTTAGGGTATTATTTTAACCTTATCAATTAGATTTAACTCTAAGTTAATTAATTTAACTTTTACCGTGTCTTTTTGTTTTCTTTCACTATATGGTTAATACACTTACTATAACATGCCAAACGAACCCCAAATTGTTTATTATTAATATATATATCCTTATCTAAGTCATTTGGCCGAACCTTAGATTTTTAGGAATAAAATAACAATTAATAATATAATATTTGATTTAAAAACTATTTTGTGTCAATTTTGACACTATTTGATATATGATTTTTTTGAAAGTCATAACAGAATTATATGTTCGAACCAAGTTGATTACATCAATACTAATATATCATAGTAACCTAGAAAATTAGTGTAATTCATAAAAAGTCTCAAATTACATTTATTTTGGTATTTATATTATCAATTTTGTCAATATTTCATTAATAAGATAATTACTGCATCATCTTTGTGTCATAAATAAATTAAATTATTTGATGTCTAAAAATTACAAATAAAATACCATCATGTAGGAAATCGTTTTATCTTTCTAATTAATATTTACAATCGAATTTATCTCATGTATAACCCTATATTAAAAATGATTTACTTATTAAACTTTGATTTTAACTATTTTAACCCTTCTTTAAATAAATTAATAATAAATGTCCTAATCTAATCCAAGTGGGCCTAAATGGTCATATTTTATTCCTAAGTTTGTTTTTGGTCGAATTACACTTGTCCAATAGAATTAGGACATGTGTTAGGGTAATATTAATATCATATTTACCCTTAGTTACCCTATTTACTATTAACCGCGGTAAAAAAAAGTAAAAAGTTACTATTCACCAAAAATTATTTTCATCTCATTGAACCACATTTTAGTCCTTGATATTAACCGTGTCTCTCGGATTTTCGAAATTCCAATCACAGAAGCGGTAAAATTAAGTTTTATGCAAAATTCAGTTTTTAACCTACCACTTAGTGGTTTCACTATTCATCAAAAATTGAAAGTTTTCAGAAAAATACCAAAATTTCACCCTAGGCTAATTTCGATATTCTGAGTCCAAAAATGAAGTCCATTTTGAAAAATAAAATTTATAAAATTTCAAAAAGTGGTTATTACTATTCATAACGGCTAGTTTTAATAGCATATTATTGTTTAGTGAAACTCGGTATTGCGTACGACGCAAGCTATCGAGGAAGGTCGCGATTGCGTGTAAAGAAAGCCAAGCAAGTGTTGTGTAGAAAAAAAAAATTCCTTTGATGATTTATATAACATAAAAGTCTCGGGTGTTACATTCTACCCCCCTTAAAAAGAATTTCGCCCTCGAAATTCGTCACTTTGTTACAAACAGATGAGGATACTTCTCCCTCATCATATCCTCGAGCTCCCATGTAGCTTCTTCAAGTTGGTGGTTCCTCCATAAAACTTTCACCAAGCGAGTGGTCTTGTTTCGTAGGACTTTTTCGCTACGATCCAGAATCTCTATCGGTTGTTCTTCATAAGAAAGATCTTGCTCCAGCGGTACAACTTCTGAGCTGAGTACATGTGAAGGATCTGGTATGTACTTTCTCAGGAGAGATACATGGAACACATCGTGAACTTGAGAGAGATTCGGTGGAAGCGCCAATCGGTAAGCTACCTTCCCAACACGATCCAGTATTTCAAAAGGACCGATATATCTAGGGCTCAACTTCCCCTTCTTTCCAAATCTCATAACCCTCTTCCAGGGAGATATTCGTAAGAACACTTTATCACCCACTTCAAACTCTAGGTCTTTTCTTCGGTTGTCGGCATAACTTTTCTGTCGACTCTGAGCTGCTCTTATGTGTTGTTGAATAGATCTGACCTTTTCTGCCATTTCATCAACGAGATCAGGTCCTAATAGCTTTCTTTCCCCAACTTCATCCCAGCAAGTTGGAGTCCTGCATTTCTTTCCATAGAGAGCTTCATAAGGAGCCATCTGAATACTGGAGTGAAAGCTATTATTATAAGAAAATTCCACCAAAGGTAGGTGTTGATCCCAACCTCCTTTGAAATCCATAGAGCAAGCTCTCAACATATCTTCTAGGGTTTGAATTGTTCTCTCAGACTGACCGTCTGTCTGGGGATGATAAGCAGTGCTGAAACTCAAATCTGTATCCAGAGTATGCTGAAGACTTCGCCAGAACTTCGAGGTAAATCTCGGATCTCGATCAGATATAATAGAAAGTGGTACTCCATGCAATCTTACCACTTCCTTTACATATATCCTGGCAAGCTGATCTAGAGAGAAATCCTCTCTAATAGCAATGAAGTGTGCAGACTTTGTAAGACGATCAACTATGACCCAGATAGCATTATTGCCTTTGGATGTTTTAGGAAGTCCTGTGACAAAGTCCATAGTGATGTTTTCCCATTTCCATTCGGGTATGGGTAATGGTTGTAACATCCCCTTAGACTTCTGTCTCTCAGCTTTAACTTATTGACAAACCAAGCATCGAGAGACATATTCAGCAACATCTCTTTTCATGCCATCCCACCAGAAGTACTCTTTCAGGTCCCTATACATCTTCGTGCTTCCAGGATGAATAGAGAATGAAGAACTATGAGCCTCATCCAGCAGCTCTTTCTTTAATTCGGGGATGGGAGGAACACAAACCCGATTCCTGAACTTTATTATCCCATCACAATCAAGGTTGAATTCAGGAACATTTCTCACCTTCTTTTGTAACTCGACATCTTCTTTATGTGCCTCTTTAATCTTCACATGTATAGATGGTTGAACATTCATTTGAGAAAGATAAGATTTTTCCCCTTCCATTATAATTCCAAGATCCATCCTTTGTAAATCCATAAATATTGGATCTTTTGTGATCCTCATCATGGATAAACTAGCATGGTCTTGTCAACTTAATGCATCTGCCACCTTGTTTGCTTTCCCAGGGTGGTAATGGATTGAGCAGTCATAATCCTTAATCAGCTCCAACCATCTTCTTTGATGCATATTCAACTCATTTTGTGTGAAAATATACTTTAAACTTTTATGATCAGTATAAATATCACACCTTTCACCATAAAGGTAATGCCTCCAAATCTTTAATGCAAAGATTACCGCAGCCAACTCCAAATCATGTGTTGGGTAATTTTGCTCATGGATTTTCAACTGTCGTGAGGCATAAGCTATCACCATATCATTTTGCATAAGAACACACCCCAATCCCTTCTTGGATGCATCACTGTAGATCACAAACCTTTCTCCACTACAAGGCAGTGTGAGCACAGGTGCACTGGATAACCTTCTTTTCAACTCCTTGAAATTCTCTTCACATTCCTCTGTCCAGACAAACTTAACTCCTTTCCGAGTCAACTTGGTGAGTGGATTAGATAATCGTGAAAAATCTTTTACAAAACGTCGATAATAACCAGCCAAACCAAGAAAACTTCGGATCTCAGTTACTATTGTTGGTCTTGACTATCTTTCGATAACCTCTGTTTTTGCTGGATCCACAGATATCCCCTCTTTTGAGATTATATGACCCAAAAATGCAACTTTTTGAAGCCAAAATTCACACTTGGTAAATTTGGCATAAAGCTTCTCTTTTCTCAGGGTCTTCAATATAATTCTCAAGTGATCTTCATGCTCTTCCTTGCTCTTTGAATAGACAAGAATATCGTCTATAAAGACTACCACAAATTGATCAAGATAGTCTCTAAAGACTATATTCATTAGATCCATGAAGATAGCAGGGGCATTAGTAAGACCAAATGGCATCACTATAAATTCATAGTGTCCATACCTTGTACGGAAAGCCGTCTTTGGTATATCCTCCCTTTTGACCCTTAATTGATGATACCCTGAACGAAGATCAATCTTGGAAAAGTATTGAGCTCCGCGTAGTTGGTCAAATAAGTCATCAATGCGTGGGAGAGGATATTTGTTCTTGATAGTGATCTTGTTAAGTTCTCGATAATCAATGCAGAGTCTCATTGATCCATCTTTCTTCTTAACAAATAGAACAGGTGCTCCCCAAGGTGACGCACTAGGGCGTATGAATCCCTTATCAAGATTCTCTTGGAGTTGCTTCTTCAATTCCTGCAACTCAATTGGGGCCATTCTATAAGGTGTCTTTGAAATAGGCAAAGCACCCGGTACGAGTTCTATTGAAAACTCAACTTCACGATTTGGTGGAAGACCCGGTAATTCCTCCGGAAAGACATCATCAAACTCCCGTACAATGGGCATATTCTTAATCGTGAGTTTCTCACCAACTATTTGAGATAAATAACCTTCATTTAGTGGAATCAATACCCATAAGATGGAAGAAATTTCCACTGGAAGGTTATGTTCATCCTTGCATTGATAGACGATCGTAGGTTGATCTGGAATATGAAATGTGACTTCCCTTCTTTGGCAATTGATATGAGCTCCATGTAGAGAAATCCAATCCATGCCAAGAATCACATCAAATTCCACTAAAGGAAGGATCACAAGATTTGCAGGAAGCACTTTCCCACAAACTTCGATCGGAGAAGAATTATAAACTTCTGATGCGATTGATGTGCCATTAGGTGTTGTCACAGCTAACTCAACATCTAATTGTTGAGGTAATACGGTGATACCCTTAGAAAATTTTTCAGAAATAAAAGAGTGGGTGGATCCAGAATCAAATAAAACATTTGCTACTTTAGAGTGGATGGTAAGTGTACCTTTCACCACATCGTTATCGTACTCCACATCGCTGATAGAAATTGCATGTGACTTTCCTTTTTCTTTAGCCTTAAGAGTTTGTTGACGTCGACCATCATCATCAACCCTTGGATTTGGGCATTGATTGGCATAATGCCCCATCTCCTTGCACTTGAAACATTGAAGTGTAGCAGGTTCATTCTGTGTATCCCTTCCTTTGTTTGCATCATTAGACATCTTCTTCCCATTATCACGGCATTCAAATGCCCGATGACCTTCCTTTCCACATTTAAAACATTTACTTGTCCCTTTAAGACAACTCCCTCCATGTTTCTTTCCACACTTTGAGCATAAGGGAAAGTTCATCTTCTTTTTCGTGTGCTCTTTAGATTTGTCTTTGAATTCCATCTTCCTCTTCTTATCAAACCCATGTGACTGATGGGTTACTCCAATCTCCATCTCGACTTTGAGAGCACATCGAACGATTTCCTCGTAGCTATTGAAGTCCCTTATGGCTAACGCCCTTCGAAGACTTGGTTTTAAGCCACTAAAGAATCGATCGATCTTACTCTCAGGTTGGATAATAATACCAGAAGCGTACCTTGCAAGTCTGGTAAAATTTGCTTCATAGGTACCAACAGATTCATCATCCCTTTGCTTCAGTTCAAGAAACTCTTTCTCCATCTTTGTTCGGAGAATACGAGGGAAGTACTTATTGAAAAATAAGTTCTTGAACTCGTCCCATTCCATAGACTCAATTTCATCCCTTTGCCTCGTATTCTTAACAAGATTCCACCATTGATCAGCATCTCCTTCCAAACGATACACTGCTAGGATGACTTTATCATGCTCAGAACATTGAAGAACTGAAAATATCTTTTCAGTAGTACTAATCCATTGTTCAGCAACTAATGGATCAGTAGACCCGCTGAAAGATGGTGGACGCTGCCTCATGAAGGATTCAACAGAATGTTGCTCCCTCCTTTGTTCGTTTGGAAATCCTGCATGATTCATAGCTTGAGAAAGTTGTGTGAGCATGGCTACAAGATTTTGCATTCCAGCTCCCATATCGTTTGGTTGCTCAGGGGGACAATCATTGCATTGCCCATCGCATTCCGCATTAACACGGTTCCTTCGGGTTCCAGCCATTGACTAAAACCAAGAAGAATAGTGTGAGCAACACTAATTATAATAGGAAACCACATAATTCAAGAATAAAATTTTCATGCTTATGGTCTTATCCTAGGTTATTCATGGCCATTTCTAAGATTGTGTTCTATGCTTAGACTTATTCTTAGGGTTCTTACTAAGGCTTTCACATCCTAGTTTCCAAAGGTTGACTATAACCTCCCTCTGATACCAACTATAACGACCCATACTTTACATACATTGTTAATACTTCAAAATTGAAGCACACTTATTACAACATATGACAAAACCACAAAGGACCGTATAGGTATAGTGTCTTTAGAAACTGGGAAACATAAACAACTGGTTCATAAATCTTCTACAGTGTCTCCCATTTATTTCATCATATCTAGGGTCCCTTTTAGCATATTCTACTTAATATCCATCTTCCTGACCTGGGGAGAAGAAAACATAAAAGGGTGAGCTCAAATGCTCGGCAAGGGCAAATAAAGGAAATAAAAATCATATCATATCTTTTTGAAAATCAAAACCTGCAAAAGAGATCATAATATCTTAACATGGAATAAATCATAGAAGTGAAAATGAGATCCCCAAAATCATAACATAAAACTTGAAACTTTGTGGAATGCACACATAATCATGGAAAATCATTTCTTGTTAGTCATGACTCATCGCCAAGACTATCTTAGTGGACAAAGTCCCTTTCTGAACCGAGTTCACTCCTCGTTTCAGTCCTGTATCACTGAACCGAAATAACCTTTCGTTCCAGCCATGTCTATCTCATGAGATATAAAATCATTACCCAATGCATTGGAGGGAGATATAGGTCCCACCCATCTTATAATGAATCCTTTCTTATGTGTGCCACATAATCATAAAACATACATCATCGCATAACACATATAACAAAAATGGGATTCTTGAAACATCATGACATCATAAATCAATTCATATATGATAAAGGAATTCATAAACATAATTCCATCACAACATAGTCAAACCAATGTAAAAATATGGATAGAAACAGAACCCTTTATTATCTTAGATGAAAAATAATTTTGATAAAACACTTGAATTGAATTCTTGAGGAAAATATCCTTTCTTCTTCAAAAACATTTTTCCTTTCATAACATGTCATACAACTTTAAAATAAAAGAAGTTGATTAAAAATAAACTTGAAAACTTGTAAAGGAAGCTTCTTTGAAGTAATGTTTTAAAAATCCATTCATGTCGTATAAGTTAAAAAAAACATTCTTCGTACTTTTGTCGGAAAAGTCAAAAAGTACCTCGTACGGAAAAACGACAAAAGATTCCTTTCATATTCTTTACTAAAAACTCACCTAAGGGTAAAATTGGATTTAAACTATTTCAAGTGGATGGAAACAATATTACATATTGAGGGAACATGGATGTGGATGATAAAATACACCCCAGTAAATACTTACGAATAAACAATCTCGGATAAAAATGAGATTGTGATATTTCCCTTACCTTAGGTCCGATTTGCTTTGTTCGTGTCCGAAGCTCCTGTATAATGGTTTAAATAATGTTATTGACTTATTCCAGAATCATACATATTGATATGAGATCATATATGGTCATATTATTAGCTTCTTGTTAGTAATATTTCATTGTTACTTGTTACTCGGTTCTTTATAACTTTTTGTTCTTATGCGTGTTTTGTCGAATAAATTCTTATTCTTATCTTTAGGTTATAGATAATTCATTTCCAGAATGGTATTAGTGTAGTATATACCATATTCATTCATTCAATTCATTTATATAATCATTATGAAATGAAGATCATGTAGAACGAGTCGCATCACATCGTGGAGACGGTATTCCGTACGTGCGCACGAGTGATGATATCGTTCCTATGATCGTTGAATTGTATTGGAGTATATATATATATTATTTCAGTATCAATATTACTTAATAATAATCATATATAGTTACTGATTACACCATTATACCCATCCTTGTAAGGTGATGGTGGAAAATAGATCACACCACGGCGTGGAGACGGTATTCCGTACGTACGCACGCGCGGTGATTTCATTTTTCCGTAGGATGGATAGAAGGTGAATTAGGGTTGTTTCATATTTATAATAACATATCAGTATGTAAGTAATACTGATGTTATTACTTTATCATGAAACAACTAAAGAAGAAGAAGTTGAAGAAGAAAGAAATTGAAAAGATCGGTAATGGATATTACCTCTTCTTTGGAACGCCTTTTTGAATCCTCCACTTAAGGAACTAAGATTGGTCTTTGGAGAAGACCAGGACCTATAGGATTATTCTAGGGAAGTGGATAAGGGAAAATGGCAGGGGTTGGCCGAGCTTGAGTGCTCAAATTGGTGTGAGGAGGAGGGGGAGGAGGTGCCCTTTTATAAGGGAGGAGAGGGGCACCTTAGGAATATCTCAAAATGTTATTTTATATTAAAGTCAAAATCGGTTTATAATGGTTCCAAAGGGTCTTATTTCGAAGCTAAAGTGGGGATGGGTCGAAATCCTATCAACCAATAGGATTTAGACAAGTTTAGGGTATTATTTTAACCTTATCAATTAGATTTAACTCTAAGTTAATTAATTTAACTTTTACCGTGTCTTTTTGTTTTCTTTCACTATATGGTTAATACACTTACTATAACATGCCAAACGAACCCCAAATTGTTTATTATTAATATATATATCCTTATCTAAGTCATTTGGCCGAACCTTAGATTTTTAGGAATAAAATAACAATTAATAATATAATATTTGATTTAAAAACTATTTTGTGTCAATTTTGACACTATTTGATATATGATTTTTGTGAAAGTCATAACAGAATTATATGTTCGAACCAAGTTGATTAAATCAATACTAATATATCATAGTAACCTAGAAAATTAGTGGAATTCATAAAAAGTCTCAAATTACATTTATTTTGGTATTTATATTATCAATTTTTTCAATATTTCATTAATAAGATAATTACTGCATCATCTTTGTGTCATAAATAAATTAAATTATTTGATGTCTAAAAATTACAAATAAAATACCATCATGTAGGAAATCGTTTTAGCTTTCTAATGAATATTTACAATCGAATTTATCTTATGTATAACCCTATATTAAAAATGATTTACTTATTAAACTTTGATTTTAACTATTTTAACCCTTCTTTAAATAAATTAATAATAAATGTCCTAATCTAATCCAAGTGGGCCTAAATGGTCATATTTTATTCCTAAGTTTGTTTTTGGTCGAATTACACTTGTCCAATAGAATTAGGACATGTGTTAGGGTAATATTAATATCATATTTACCCTTAGTTACCCTATTTACTATTAACCGCGGTAAAAAAAAGTAAAAAGTTACTATTCACCAAAAATTATTTTCATCTCATTGAACCACATTTTAGTCCTTGATATTAACCGTGTCTCTCGGATTTTCGAAATTCCAATCACAGAAGCGGTAAAATTAAGTTTTATGCAAAATTCAGTTTTTAACCTACCACTTAGTGGTTTCACTATTCATCAAAAATTGAAAGTTTTCAGAAAAATACCAAAATTTCACCCTAGGCTAATTTCGATATTCTGAGTCCAAAAATGAAGTCCATTTTGAAAAATAAAATTTATAAAATTTCAAAAAGTGGTTATTACTATTCATAACTGCTAGTTTTAATAGCATATTGTTGTTTAGTGAAACTCGGTATTGCGTACGACGCAAGCTATCGAGGAAGGTCGCGATTGCGTGTAAAGAAATCCAAGCAAGTGTTGTGTAGAAAAAAAAAATTCCTTTGATGATTTATATAACATAAAAGTCTCGGGTGTTACAAAGCATGTAACACCAAATCCCTCCACTGACTCCCACAAAAATCTACGAGATATTTTTTACACAAGGAGGTGTATAATTGGGGTGGTGAGGCCTATAACCCCCCCCCCCCTCAACATAAAAAATGCATCCACAATCGATCGCACAAAAGAGTGCATGATAGAACTTCTTATAGTGTCCAATCATGTAATCTCAAAGGTTTTCTGCCAAGTAAAATCCAAGGAACAATATAAGGGATCATGATGCATGCATATTAACTTCACTTGATCACTTGATATCATGCAAAGGACTTATGGCGTATCAAACAAAGTATATGAAGGACAACCAGCTGGTCATCCATGTCACACAAAACCTAAAATAAGTTAACACTAGTCAAACATGAGGCACATATCCAATAAAAGGCTGAAATAAATACTAAAACATGAGATACTTATACAAATAACATATATGTTGATCCTCATGAACTTTTCATAACATACCGAGATCATGTGATATCATTGGGAAATATTGCTCAAGTCATTCGATGATCCCTCAACACACTATTTAGATTATTCAAAGTCCCTTGGACATGTCAAGAAATTCACATGACACCCTCAGATCATGCCACCAAAGTATTGTGAAGCCCTTGGGGTGTACCAAAAAAAACCTTGTAATGTCCTCCAGACATGTCACCCAAGTTATATGGTGATACTAGGATAAGTCAGCCAGATCATGTGGCACCCTCTAGACATGTCATCCTAGATCATGTGACATCCTCTAGAAAAGTCATCCAAGTCATGTGTCACCCTCCAAACATGTCTGTCCAGATCATATGATGTCCTCTAGATAAGTCATCCAATTTAGGTGGTTCCCTCTAGGAATGTCATATTGGATCATCTGACATCATTTGGAAAAATCGGGTGGGTCTCACGGTGTCACGAAGACATATCAACTTGGGTCTCACAATGTCCTCTGTACAAATCGTCTAGTTTAGGTGACACCCTCTAGAAATTTCAACCGTCATCATGAAAAGGCCCCTGAATATTCCATTAAAATTATGAGACATCCTTCAGATAGGTTAACTGGATCATTCAATTGTCCTTGTACATTCCCACTATGCATATAGGACATCACCAGACATCCTAAAACATGTCAGACAGAAAATAAAAACATGTCAAGAAGACAATTAGGCCTTGTAAATCAGATGTACTAGGATATAATAACCTTATCCAATGGATATGTTAGGGAAACCTCAGTGTGTAAGCACCAATCAGTAGTATCATATAACTACCCTCATATTAGGAAACCTAAATGTGTAATCCATGATCATCAGCATGATATGACTGCCCTCGTATTATAGAAAACTCAGTGTGTAATCCCTAATAAGTAGCATGATATGACTGCACTCGTGTTAGGGAAACCTTGGTGTGCAATATCTGATCAGCGACATGATATGACTAAACTAATATTAGGGAAACCTCATTGTGTAATCCCTGACCAGTGGCATGATATGACTACCCATATATAAGGTAAACATTAGTGTGTAAGCCTTGACCAAATAAACTATGATGACTCTGATTCATTCCAGAACTAGGATAAGTAGGATGCCTCCCTAAGTCCTAATCTCAAATGGGCATCTGCTTTAGTGTCAGTACCTCCATCTCTCCAACATTCCAACCATCAGGACCAATAATTTCCATGGGATGATCATTATTTTTCATCCATTAGCATATTGAGAGGGAAACCTTAGTGTATAATCCCCCATAAACTAAACTACGATGAATTTGATTCCCATTATAACCAGGATACATAGGACGCCTCCCTAAGACCCGAGCTCAAATAGGAATCCACTTTATTGTAAGTCCCTCCATGTCTCTAAAATTCGAACCATCAAGACCCAATAATTACTATGGTATGATCATTATTTATCATCCATTAATGTATTGAGAGGGAACCCTCAGTGTATAAGACATGACAAACAAGACTACGATGACTCTAATTCCTTCCATAACTCGGATAAGTAGGACGCCTCCCTTAGGGCTGAGATTAAATGGGAATCCACTTAGCTATAATCCCCACTATGTCTATGATATTCCAACCATTAGGACCAAATGATTCACATGGGATGATCATTATTTCTCATATATTAGTGGATTGAGAGGTAATCCTCAGTGCATAAGCCCTAACCAACTGAATAATGATGCATTTTATTCCTTCCATAACCATGATATATAGGAGGCATCCCTAAGGCCCAAGCCCAAATAGTCTTCCACTTTAGTGTAAGTCCTTCCATGTCAACAACATTCCAACCATTAGGACCCAATAAACCCATCGGATAATCATTATTTCTCATCCATTAGCAGACTGAGATGGAAACCTTAGTGTATAATCCCTGATCAGCTAAACTACGATGAATCTAATTCCTTCCATAACTAGGATACATAGGATGCCTTCTTAAGGCATGAGCTCCATATTAAACATCCAAAGGAATATCCCATTGCATAAGTCCAACATCCATATATAGTAAGGCTGATTTATTATTATCCCCTGCTTTCCACATTGATCCTGAACAAAATGGGATTAGGGATTTTGAATGGTAATATCATTTGCATCATGAATCTCCACCATCCAGGCCAACCATGCTATGTAAGCCTCGATCAGTGGCATGATACCACTACTCCCGTATAAGGGCATAAACCTTGGGGAAAGTCTAAAGGGAAGGAATGAACAATAATTAATATGATTTCTGCCATAACCAAGATATGTAGGATGCTTCCTTAAGTCCCAATGTCAAATGGGCATCCACTTTGGCATAAGTCCCACCATGTATCTAACATTCCAACCACTGGGACCCAATCATTCCTATGGGATGATCATTATTTCTCATATATTATCATATTGAGATAGAAACCTTAGTGTGTAAGACCCAACCTACTGAAATACAATGACTCTGATTCTTTTCATAACCAGGATATGTATGACTCTTCCCTATGGCCCGATCTCAAATAGGAATCCACTTCGGTGTAAGTCCCTACATGTCTCTAACATTCCAACCATAGGGACCCAATCATTCCCATTGACTTATCGTTATTTCTCATCCATTAGTATATTGATAGGGAAACCCTATTGTATAAACCTCAATAAACTGAACTATGAAGAATCTGATTCCTGCCATAATTAGGATACATTGTACACCTTCTTAAGGATCGATATCCATATTAAACATCCAAAAGGATATCCCAGCACATAAGTCTCACATCCATATATAGTGAGGCTGATTACTTTCTATCCATTGTTTCTCACATCGAGCATGAATCAAATAGGCTTAGGTATTTACAATGGTCATATCATTCACATCATCAATCTCCACCATTCAGGTAAAACTCAGTGTGTAATCCCCAATAAGTGGCATGATATCACTAATCCCATATAAGGGAATCCACCTTGGGGAAAGTCCCAAGGGTGTGGATGAACTATGATGTCTCTGATTCCTTCCATAACGAGGATGCATAGGACATATCCTTGAGGTCTGAGCCTGATACCCCGTGCTTAGATAACCTCATATATGTCTTTTTTGATGGTTTTGGGTGCATTAGAATCATGTGGAGGTGGGTGATATATTAAAATTTATTTTAATAATCATTTCCTGAAACCAAGAGATGGGATCTTACATGTAAAATTTATGATTAATTTATTTAATATTTAAAGAAATAAATACCTGGTCTTAGGAAATTTCTTTTTTGGTGAATTTTGATCATATAAAAAGACCCTTTTAGATTACCTTTATAGTGCTATTAGGATAAAGGGATAGAATCCCTCTAGTGGTGACCCACACATGCTCTTATAATATCTAAGCAATATCACTCAATCTTTGGGTGCTAGCGTTGCAAGTCAAATTTATTGTGTTGTTCATTCCAAATCGTTTATTATTCAGTCTTGAATAAATATATATTTCACCTATTACTCTTGAGATGGAGAGAGAAGGATGAGATAATAGATAATTTTTTGGGTGCAACAATTCTCTATTCCCAATTTTGGATTCTCTACATAATAGACATAGCTTCCTATTAATAGAGTTTGAATTTAGGTTAAAATATTATTTAATTGCATATTGTCCATTAAATAACATTTATTAACTTTAATAAATCACATTCCAAATAATAATAATTATATAATTATTATTTTTTGGTGCACTCTAACTTTGGACAATAAAAAATATTATATAATAGTACTTTTAATTAATATTTGTCATCGGACTCGGTATTGGTCTGTTCAAACTCTTTTAGCATTTATCAAATAAGAAAATAAATATTTTATTCATAAATAAATATTTTATTAATAAATAAATATTTTATTCACAATATATTGAATAAATATTTATTAAAATATTTAGTAAATAAAATAAATATTTTATTCACAAGTTGATGAATAAATATTTATTTAATTTATACGATCAATATAACTTGAATAAAATTATTTCTTGAACTTGATAATAATATTTATTACATTAGTTAAACTCAAATAGAATTTAATTTATAACAATAGAAACACTTATTTTGTGACCTTCAAGGATTATTTCTCTTTGTAATTAGGTGGAATTGCCTAAAGTGCATGACTACTCTCAAGTAACAGGTTAACGCACCCAAAAGAAAGAACTTATTTTCGAAATGTCGGAAACCACTTATGAATGCTCACTTTGTAATATAATCCATTTATCACAATATCTCATCAATAAGGTTTCACGTATTTTTCACCAACCTATATGCTTGATATGTATTTCTTTGAATATCTGAAATAAATACATCGTTTCACTATGTCCATGGAATTTAATGTGACGGTTCTATTCTAATAAAAGGGATGAGATATTAGATTCCATAAATATGGAAGGAAAAAATATTTCATTGTCTTATTCATTAATTACATGTCACTCATGACACATCCAACATATAAAACTTTTCCACGAACTGTTATCGTAATGGTTTACGAAATACATCTATGTACACAAGTTGTAACATGCATTAATAATAATAATAATGTCTAAGGACCCTCACACATGCTTATAGATAGGAATATTAAATGACACCAAAACATGTGGAATTCATAATGGCGGGTTTTTTCTCATAATATCTCATCTTGTAGATTACCAAGTGAAATATTCATGAGAAGAAGCCTCATATACTTATAAGTACTTGCACCAGATAGTCTATGTACTATGTGTCCCATCATAGTATGTTATCCAACTGCAGAAAATTATTTGAGAATATCTTCATCACACATCAAGGTTCTCATCATAGCGGGAACTGATATGACCTTATCAATGTGAGGTATACTCTAGGGCATTACTACATTAGAGTCATGTAGAACAGTAAACAATATTTAATAATAAGTTTTATTAATATTCAGTAAATTGAATATATATGTAATCAACATACAAATAGTCTGTCCTAGGAAACTAAATCCAAAAAAAGAACTTGGAATAGATCCAACTACCTAATACATTGAGTCTGATAGACCTCACATGATAGTCATGTTTCTACTAATTCAAGGATTTAGTTAAGGGGCCTTCCATGTTTTCTTCTGTGGAAATACTACTCACTTTAACTTCACATCTCAGAGAAAAATTCCTCAAGAGATGATACTTATGAATTATGTGCTTCTTCCATTAATGTGGACTTGGCTATTTTGTAAGAGCCACAACTATATTATTGTCATAATAGACTATGATAGAATCATTATTACCAGATACTACATCAAGCTCTTAGAAAAAAATTTGCATCCATACTACTTCTTTAGCTACCTCAAAAGCAATAATATACTCAAAGTATACTATAGAATCTAGAACCAAAGAATATTTTGGGCTCTTCCAGCTCATAGCACCTCCATTAAAAGTGAATATGTATCCCATTTGTGACTTCATGTCATCTTGATCAGTTTGAAAACTAGCGTCTACATATCCTCTAATGACTAGTTTCTCATATCATCCATAAACCAGAAACATATCCTTAGTAAGCCTAGGATACTTAAGGGTATTCTTGACTACCATACAATAGAGGTCACCTAGATCATCTAGATATATTTCTACCACACTTAATTTATAGTAAACATCTATACTAGTACATAGATTAGCATACATGATTGTCCCAATCGCTGATGTGTATGGAATACATATCATTATGTTTCCTTCCTCATGTGTCTAAGGAAACATTTTCATAGAAAGATGAATTCCATGTGATGTTGGAAAAAATCACCTCATGGTTTATTCCATACTGAATCTCTCCAGTATCTTGTCAATGTATTACTTTGACTTAGGCTGAGAAACCTCTTGGATCTATCATGATGGATCTTGATTACAAAAATATATGTTGCCTCACCTAATCCCTTAATAGAGAATCATTTATTAAACCATTCCTTAATATACTATAAGACTAATATTTCATTTCCAATGAGTAATATATCATCAACATAAATTATTAAGAAAATGACTACACTCCCATAAACCGTTTATAGACACGTGTCTTGAATTCATTCTTTATGAAACCAAATTCCATAATGGCCTCATAAAAATGAATGTTGTATGACCTGAATGTTTTTTGTGATCCATAAATGGGTTGTTGCAACTTATATACATTTTTGGAATCCTTTAGAGTCACAAAACCTTTAGGATGTTTCATATAGACATCTTCCTGAAGGTTCGCATTAATGAAGGTTGTTTTAAAATCCATTTTACAAATTTCATAATCATGGAAAAATGCAACGGAAAGTATAATTTTGATGGATTTAATCATTAAAATTGGTGAAAAGGTTTTTTCATAGTCAATTCCTTGATGTTGTTTATACCCTTTTGCAACCAGTCGTACCTTGTAGGTACTGACTTATCCTTCCATGTGCAGTTTATTCTTAAATACCCATTTGAAACCAATGGGATTTACATCTAATAGAGGGTCTAACAAAATCCAAACTTGGTTTTGATATATGGAATCCATTTCAGAATTCATATCTTCTTTCCACTTGGAAATATTTGTGCCACTTATTGCTTCCTTATAGGTTAGAGAGCCATTATTATCAACAAATAATGAGTCACCATCCTCAGTTACTAAAAAACCATACTATTTTAGTTCTCTAAACTCTCTAGTACTCCTAAATATTAATTGTCTCTGGAAAAAAAATTTCTTCCATGGGGATTTGTTAAATTTATCTTTGTTCCAACTCTTGTGTATCTTGAGCCTAAATTTTACCAAAGTCTATCTCACTCTCACTGTCTCTTTTAGAGATAATATCTTCCTTAAGAAATGTGGGATGTATGTCAACCACAAACTTTTTTCTAAATTATTATATAAGTAATATCCCTTTGTTTATTTTAAATATCCTATAAATATACACTTTTTTCCTTGGGGTGGAATATTTTTTTCTGAGGGTTCCTTGACAAATTTTTCGAAACCCCACACATGTAAGTAAGACAACACGAGTTTCTTTCCATTCCATAATTGGTATGGTATACCATATGTTTCTTTAGTTGGCACTTGTTTTAGTACATATGTTATTTTTTGTGATGCATATCCCTAAAAGGATAATGGAATACTCTCATGACTCACCATTGATCTCACCATTTCCAACAAAATGTGGTTCTTACTTTCTCTTTCACTATTCCATTAATGTGCATAATGAGGAGTGAGTTAAGATAAAATCCCAAAATCCTTTAAATAATCAATGAATTCATGATTAAGATATTATTCACGATAGTCTGAGCAATATTTCTTAATCTTCTTACCAATATTGTTCTCAACTTTATTCTTGTATTCCATGGATTTATCAAAAGAGCCCAAATTATACCACATTAAGTAGACATATACATATATACTAAAATCATTAGTAAAAGTTATGAAGTATGGGTACCCACTCCTTGATTCAATAGGAAATGTTCCACACACATCGGTATGAACTAATTCAAGAATATCTATAGCCCTTTCACCTTTCCCACTAAATGGGGATTTTTTTCATTTTTCCTTATAAACATGTGTGACATACACCAAGTGGTTTTAGTTAAAAAAAATATAAATATCCATTAGTCAAGATCTTTTCAATTACATGGCCTAGCTAGTGATGCTAAAGTTGGTTGTGGTGTGATTCATGTGAAGTAACTTTTTTATCGATGTCCATTACTTGGTTTGTGTGATCCAACACATATAGAACTTTATTTAAATGTGTCTTAACATAACAAATTCAATCTTTATAAAAGAAGCAAAATTTATTCCCAAATTTGAAAATAAATCCATATATATCAATTATGGAAATAGAAATAATGTTTTTTATAACTGAAGGAATATAATAATAACCCATTAAAAACAATTTCATTCTGATTGGTGATGTGAGGTGGTAGTCCCTGATAAGTACAATATAAATTTTAGTTATGTTGGCTGCTAGAATATTTGCCTCTCCTCATCCAATCTTTATAAATATACTTGGTTCCTATATTTAAATACATATATGAGCACCAAAATATGTATCTAATACCTAATTTTTATAAATAGATAAATTTCAATCGATGACAAAGTCACCTTAAGATTCCCCTTGATTCTTTGGCTGGGTATAGTTTTTCTTCCAATGGACCTTCTTGCCACATGTGAAACAGACAGCATCATGTTCCCTTACTTTCCCCTTGATCTTCTAATTCTTGGAAGGGAATGAAGAATATTATGGTTTAAAGGTCTTTGATTTCCATTTCTATTTGATCACTATAAGGATGGATGTTTTTTGACACTTCCTATCCTTATCTACTTAGAAAAGAAGAGTAAAAAATATCTAGCAGAGACTTCTCAATGTTGTTTATATTAAAACTTACAACAAAACTAGAGAATGTATAAGTAAGTGATGCCAGAATGAGGTCGGTGCCCAATTATTTGTGGATTTTAAACCCTATAAACTTTAATTTCTCAATGTATCCAATGATCTTGACTATGTGAGGACCAACTAGGGCACCCTCTCCAATATTTATCTGAAAGAGTGCCTTGGAAATCTCAAATTGTTCTTGTCTAGCTCTCTATGGGTAAAGACCATAGAGGTTATGAAGCATGGTATATGTATCTATGTTTTCATGAGACTTCATTAGTTCACTACAAATTGATTAAATCATCAAAAATTAAACATAGACTGCATCATTCAAATTTTATCATAGAAAAAGAACTCTTTATCACTCGCCTCTTTAGAAGGTGGATTAGGCATTCAAGATTATAGCATGTAAGATTTTTGTTCATGGAATAGCATAACCCAAAGTTTTATAAACCCTTCTTGGAAGTTATTTCCAATTAAGAGATTATATTTATTCAATATTTACCATAGGTATAGTGTGGATGATAAACTTTTGAAATTTTTTTTTGTGGGAACCCTCAAATGATGTGTTGTTTTTGGGTACTTAGGTGCAGTAGAGTAGTTGACCAAGGTTATCCCTGAAATATGCAGTAGTTACATAAAATTCTTAAAGGTCTTATGAAAATAAAGATAAAATAAATACTCACTACTTAAAAGGATGTGGGGTTGTTTTTATTTTATAAAACTAAAAGAATTATTATAGAAAAAGATTGTATTTTCTTTTATTTTTTTGAAATGAGATTGAGAAAACGTAATGAGAAGATATGTTTTTGGAAAAAAAATTTAGAAAGAATAATCGATCTAAATCTAAATCTTCACTTACTTATTAATAATTATAATTTAAATTAAAATCCACTTAATTATTACCCCCTAATTTTTTTATACCTGAATCCTATGAGAATTAACTTTACCACAAAGATGAAAAGAATTAAACCCTATGCTAACTTTAGAACATGAAAACATAGAACCATTATTTGATTAATGTTATAAGAATAGATTTTGTTAAATAATAAATTAGGTAAAATATCCACTCTATAAATGAGGATTAATTTAATTTATGAATTATATTTTTTCTCAATAAATTAATCTCATGTTGTTTTTTTACCAATTAAGATTGTGATCTCATAATTCACAAAATTCCTGATCTCGCATATTTAGTGTTAGTTATTCAATTCATTACATAGTTTAATTTAAATTAAAAAAAATTAATATATCATATTAATTGAATTAAAATATATCATTGATTAAAATAAATGAATGAATAAGGTAATAGGTAGATTACTAAAAAGAACTGCTCTTCCATGGTTTCTATAGTCATTATATGTAGAAACGTTTTGCATGTGAAAAGGTCATGGAAAGGGTATAACCCAATCAAGTTTATAATATTGATTTAAAGAACAACTAATATGAGCATAGAATAATAAAATGGAATAAAATAGAATAAAATATAATAAATATAAGAGGAACTAAGAAGTTTATTAAAATAACAAAAACATTACAAAGTGAATAATAATAATAATAATAATAAGGCTTCGATGAAGAGATCATAGATTTAAGAGATATCCATCTTTAAATTCTTATATAAATGGAGTGAAACCAATTATAATCTACCTTAAATATCCCAATTCTTGTCCCAAACCATCCAAATAATATTAATACATATTTATAGAGTGGAGGGGAGGTTTGGTTTAAAAGTGGTTTCAAGTGTGAATGGGGAAATTCAGAAAAATATTTTTATCCAACAATCAATAACTTTTTGACCTTAAAAAAGCATGAACTATCTATTATTACATAATTATGACTTTTTGGATATTTTTTTCTCGAGCTTATTTCCAAAAATTTTCCAAATCAAATCACGGATTAAGAAGTTATGGCCCAAATACTGAAGTGGTTTCCAATCTGGTGATTCTAATTCATCTGTGACTACATGGACCATTTAGTCCAATAGAATTCATGATCCAGCTCATATGTCCTAAATGAAATTTGTAGAACATTGAGTTAGGAACACTTTAAAAAAATTAAGTTCATTTAATTATTAAAAAAATATTTATATCCTAAATACTACAGTGAATTTAAAAGGAAAAAATTTTAATTTCCATAAAATTTTAAAATGAATTATCTAATCCCAAATATTTTATAAATAAAAATATTAAACACAAGGTGAGGAGATTATTTCATTTATTATCAATAAAATATTCAATAAAATTGTTCTTTATCAACTCCCCCACACTAATACATTTACACTCTTTGGAAAATCTCATATCATGTAATCCAAAAAATTGTTAGAAGATATGAATTTTTCATATTTCTAAATCCACTTTGGAAATATAGGAAATGTAAGAATCCCAAAAAGATTAAATATAAATAAATTTTAAATTCATTATATCATAAATTTAATCAAAATAAAATCAAGTGATATTAATGACACTAATCATAGTGAAACAAGTTATGGGTCTACCATGCCATTAATTCTCCACATGTGTGTGTGCCAACCATTTCAAGATAACATCTTTACCCTTTATTCAGTATATTTACGTAAAATAAAACAATTATTCATACCTATTTTAATTCATCGAACATGTTCTACATTCCTTTTTAATCAATTTTCAAGACCTTATCACTTAAGAATTATTAAATGTCAAACCTTAAGATCTCGGCCTAGATATCCCCACATGTTTTACATTTCATCTCTCCACTATTTATTAATATAATATATATATATATATATATATTTAGGACATAAAAATTTTGGATATCAGGTACACACATATAGGTCAATTAAGTATAGTAATAAATCCGATCAGAATATAAATGAACATATGGTTCAAGGATTGATATAAAATGATTTTTTACTTAAATTGGTGATACCTTTAATTGATTAGGAAAATTTTCACAAGTCATGGTTCTGTGAAAATTTTTGTGGAGAAATAAATGACATGATTTACTATGAACAAATATCATAATGAATGGTGTCAAAATCTAAAAGGTTTTATAATGACACAACCAATTATATCATCAAAGACTTTTATTTTTATAAAAAAAAATCTTAATGATGAAATATTACTCATGTTTATCATGATACCAATGAATTTTGAAAAAAAAAATCATTTCCCATATGTTCCGCATGTAAATGAGAATGTTACATGATATTTTTTTTATTATTTTTTTAAATTGTTTTTATTTTTTTGTTTTTTTTTTGTAAATTTATTAAAAAACTAACATAAAACACACTCAAAACACACAAATGAAAATCCTAATGAAGCAACCCCAAAATTTTCTCCCCTCCCCCACACTTAAAATATTGAATTTCCCTCAATTTGAACCTATGAGATGATATGTGCACATGAAATTTTAAATTTTAAATAGGAAAAGTAATATAAAAGTAAAAGGGTTAGGAACTTCCCGATATTCTCAAGTGATGATGGGGTAATACTGTGTAATGAAATCAACTACATCGGTAGGAAGTCCCTCAATTTATTGCTTCAAATGTTTCCCATTGACTGTAAATCTCCTTTATGTGTCCTCTTGTGTAATCTTCACTGGACAATAATAAAAAAAATAGATACAACATAAGGACCTAACAATCTGGAATGAAACTCACAAGGCATCATCTTTAGTCATGAACTATAGAGTATGACTTTATAACCAATAATAAATTCCATTTTTTATCATTATATCAGGATTTTATTTTTATCTTTCCCTATAGAGACGTGATTTCTCATATGATAAAAATATAATCTCCTCAAGATCTTGAATTTATTGCTTCTATTGAATTTCATCTTGGGATAAATCCATGTTGTATGTTTTTATATCCTAATGTGTGTGATGTTCGGCCTCTATGGGTAGATGAAGGTATTTCCCAAAAATAGTCTGAAATAGAGATATAACAATGGGAGTTTTTTATTCCAACCTAAAAACCTAAATCACATCATCCAAGAACTCACTCCAATCCTTCCTATTTAGCTGCACAGTTTTCTCCAAAATTTGTTTCAACTCTCAGTTTGAAACCTCAACATGGCCA
The DNA here is from genome assembly GCA_963277665.1 of Viscum album. Classification (NCBI taxonomy): domain Eukaryota; kingdom Viridiplantae; phylum Streptophyta; class Magnoliopsida; order Santalales; family Viscaceae; genus Viscum; species Viscum album. Next base: position 1,770,302,447 of record OY728123.1, read on the forward strand.
ATTTTTTGGGGGTGGTATGGTGTTTATTTTTTCTCTGTCACCCCATACTTCCAAAGTAGGGAATCCAAATTCTAATTGAAAAATTATTTCCCTTGGTCATTGACTATGGCCTTCATCACTCCAAACCTACAAAAAATATGTGCTTTAAAAAAATCAACAACAACGCAATAGTCATCAATCCAAGTGGACTTGGATGCCACCCATTTTCTAAAATAATCAATGGAAACCAAAATATAAAAAAAATGAACTTGGAAAAATAATCATAAAATAAATTCCCCATGCATCAAAAATATCAAAAAATAATGTGTGTTTTTGGGGAATCTCATGCCTCCTAGAAATATTTCCAATGTGTTCACTAGTGCAGAAAACGTTTTTTACGTCACCATTTTTTACGTCGGTTATATAAAACCGACGTCATAATATGTAAAACGAGGTTTTTTACGTCGGTTAAGAAATAACCGACGTAAAAACCTGTGTTCGGTACACATTTAACGTCGGTTATACAAATAACCGACGTTATTAATCTCGCGGCTTCGTTTTTTACGTCGGTTATTTTTATAACCGACGTAAAAAACGCGGTTTTCGAAGGCCCTTTCACGTCGGTTATTGAATAACCGACGTAACAAACGCGGTTTTTGAAGGCTTTTTGACGTCGGTTATAAAATAACCGACGTAAAAAAAGAATCCGCAGATGTTTTTGACGTCGGTTATTCCATAACCGACGTAAAAAAACGCGGATTTTGAGCCATTTTTTACGTCGGTTATTATATAACCGACGTAAACAATGAATCGGAGGAAGTTTTTTACGTCGGTTATTGAAATAACCGACGTTATAAATGTTTTTAAAACAATTATCACGTCGGTTATTGAATAACCGACGTGATAACTCAATTAAAAATTTACCCAGACCCGTGGATTGTCATTCGCGAGTTTACCTTCGACAGTCGCGACTCGTCTCTCTCGCGCGTAAACCCGAATCGGCTCGTCCATTTCGTTGGTTTAGATTCGTTTTGCGATCATCGTTTCTCATATTTAATCTCCTCGGATCAATCATCTAAACTCGCAGCACTCAGGTAATCCTCCCACTCGTTCGTTTTTTTTCGCGGATAGTAAATATATATGTGTTGTGATTTTTTTGTTGAAACTAGCTAAGATTCTTCGATTGCGAACCCTTTTAACTCGTTTTGGCACCATAATCTTATTTATCATCCCTAGATCTATTTGTTCGACTTGCAATATTGAGTAATTTTATGATTTCACTAATTTTTCATCGTTTTCTATAAATCCCCGAGAGGGTTGGGGCGTGTCCATTTGGATGGGTTGCCCTTTTACAGTTGTTACTACTTTATTCACACACAACCATGGCATAGGTGCATGGATTTGGGGTCGGGGGGTGTCCAGGGGGGTTTACAAGGGGGTGGGTGGGTGTGGGGGGCTGTCCAAGGGTGTGGGTGGGTGTTGGGGGGTGTCCAGGGGGGTGTCCAAGGGGGTAGGGGGTGGGGGGTGGTGTCCAGGAGGGGTGGGGGGGCTGTCCAGAGGGTTGGGGGGTGTCCAGGGGGGTGTCCAAGCAGGTCGGGGGTGGGGGGTTGTGTCCAGGAGGGGTGGGGGTGCTATCTAGAGGGGTCGGGGGCTGTCCAGAGGGGTCGGGGGGTGTCCAGGGTGGTGTCCAAGGGGATGGGTGGGTGTGGGGGGCTGTCCAAGGGGGTGGCGGCCTGTCCAGAGGGGTCGGTGGGGTGTCCAGGGGGGTGTCCAAGGGGGTGTATGGGTGTGGGGGGCTGTCCACGTGGGTGGCGGCCTCTCCAGAGGGTATTTGGGGTTGTCCGGGTGGGTGGGGGGGCTGTCCAGAGGGTTGGGGGATGTCCAGGGGGGTGTCCAAGGGGGTAGGGGGTGGGGGGTGGTGTCCAGGAGGGGCGGGGGGCTGTCCAGAGGGGTCGGGGGTGTCCAGGGGGGTTTACAAGGGGGTGGGTGGGTGTGGGGGGCTGTCCAAGGGCGTGGGTGGGTGTTGGGGGGTGTCCAGGGGGGTGTCCAAGGGGGTAGGGGGTGGGTGGTGGTGTTTAGGAGGGGTGGGGGGGCTGTCCAGAGGGTTGGGGGGTGTCCAGGGGGGTGTCCAAGCAGGTCGGGGGTGGGGGGTTGTGTTCAGGAGGGGTGGGGGTGTTTTCTAGAGGGGTCGGGGGGTGTCCAGGGTGGTGTCCAAGGGGATGGGTGGGTGTGGGGGGCTGTCCAAGGGGGTGGCGGTCTGTCCAGAGGGGTCGGTGGGGTGTCCAGGGGGGTGTCCAAGGGGGTGGATGGGTGTGGGGGGCTGTCCAAGGGGGTGGATGGGTGTGGGGGGCTGTCCAAGGGCGTGGGTGGGTGTTGGGGGGTGTCCAAGGGGTAGGGGGTGGGTGGTGGTGTTTAGGAGGGGTGGGGGGGCTGTCCAGAGGGTTGGGGGGTGTCCAGGGGGGTGTCCAAGCAGGTCGGGGGTGGGGGGTTGTGTCCAGGAGGGGTGGGGGTGCTTTCTAGAGGGGTCGGGGGGTGTCCAGGGTGGTGTCCAAGGGGATGGGTGGGTGTGGGGGGCTGTCCAAGGGGGTGGCGGCCTGTCCAGAGGGGTCGGTGGGGTGTCCAGGGGGGTGTCCAAGGGGGTGGATGGGTGTGGGGGGCTGTCCAAGGGGGTGGATGGGTGTGGGGGGCTGTCCAAGTGGGTGGCGGCCTCTCCAGAGGGTATTTGGGGTTGTCCGGGTGGGTGGGGGGGCTGCCCAGAGGGTTGGGGGATGTCTAGGGGGGTGTCCAAGGGGGTAGGGGGTGGGGGTGGTGTCCAGGAGGGGTGGGGGGCTGTCCAGAGGGGTCAGGGGGTGTCCAGGGGGGTTTACAAGGGGGTGGGTGGGTGTGGGGGGCTGTCCAAGGGTGTGGGTGGGCGTTGGGGGTGTCCAGGGGGGTGTCCAAGGGGGTAGGGGGTGGGGGTGGTGTTTAGGAGGGGTGGGGGGGCTGTCCAGAGGGTTGGGGGGTGTCCAGGGGGGTGTCCAAGCAGGTCGGGGGTGGGGGGTTGTGTCCAGGAGGGGTGGGGGGCTGTCCAGAGGGGTCGGGGGGTGTCCAGGGGGGTTTACACATCGATTTGTTTTATATTTCAAAATTGTTATATTCAAATTATGATTTTTTTCATATAAACATATATTTGTCTTATCTAAAAAATATATATATTTTTGCTATTTTTTATAGGTAATAATGAGTCGAAGTTGGATTACGGCACATCGAATGAGCAATGAATATGAGGAAGGTGTTGATGCCTTTTTGGAATTTGCTAAACGAAATGTTCCAAGTAGTGACATTTTTTTCTGTCCATGCCTGAAATGTCTGAATATGAAGAAGTTGAAAAGTAGAGAGATAAAAGATCATCTGATTTGTCATGGTTTCAATCCGAGTTACAACCCTTGGATTTGGCATGGCGAAACTGGACAGAATGTCACTGATGATAATGAATCGCAAGATGGTAACTCCGATGGAATTGATGAAATGATTCGCGATATTGTAGCAGAACAAATTGAGATAGAACCGAGAGTTGCACGTCTATATGGTGATGCCGAAAAACCATTATATCCTGGTTGTACAGATTTTACGGTTTTGTCGGCGGTGTTAAGATTGATTAACCTGAAGGCGAAACATGGATGGAGTGACAGAAGTTTTACAGAGCTGCTACAATTGATGAAAGACATTCTTCCAAAAGATAACGATCTTCCAGATTCACATTATAAGGCCAAAAAAATATTATGCCCGATGGGATTGGGATACAGGAAAATACATGCATGTCCGAATGACTGCATTATATATAGGAAGGAATATGAATTTCTGAAAGAGTGTCCCAAATGTGGGACATCACGGTATAAGGTGAAAGAAAAATCACAAGCTGATGTAGAGATTACAAAGCTCCCTTCAAAGGTATTTTGGTATCTTTCTATAATTCCTCGTTTCAAACGTTTATTTGCTAATTCACATGATGCAAAAAGGTTAAGATGGCATGCTGATGAGCGGGTATGTGATGGAAAAATACGTCATCCAGCTGATTGTCCACAATGGAAGAAAATTGATGCCCAGTACCCTACATTTGGAAATGAAATTAGAAATCTGAGACTAGGCTTGTGCACAGATGGAATGAATCCATACCGAACCCTCAGTAGCACACATAGTTCATGGCCTGTTTTATTGGTAATTTACAACCTCTCTCCTGAAGTTTGTATGAAGCGCAAATATGTCATGTTGAGTATCATGATATCTGGTCCAAAGCAACCCGGCAATGATATTGATGTATACTTGTCACCGCTGATTGATGATTTGAAACTTTTATGGGCTGATGGTATTAGGGTGTATGATTCTTATAAAATGGAATATTTTCAACTGCATGCAGTGCTTCTATTCACTATAAATGACTTCCCAGCATATGGAAATTTGTCTGGATACAGTGTTAAAGGGCATAAAGCATGTCCAATTTGCGAACAACAGACGTCATATTGTCAATTGCATCATGGGAGGAAAACAGTGTACATGGGTCATCGAAAGTTTTTGCCTATGGATCACCCTTATAGAAGACTAAAAAAGGCATTCAATGGCTCACAAGAATTTGATACTGCACCTCAACCTTTATCCCCAGAATTGTATTTTGAGAGGGTGAAAAACCTTGATGTGACATTGGGAAAGACACAGAAATCTGGTAATGATAGACATATTTGGAAGAAAAGGTCAATATTTTTTGAGCTACCATATTGGAGGTATCATGAAGTCAAACATAATATTGATGTCATGCACGTGGAGAAGAATATCTGTGATTCTTTGATCGGAACATTGCTAGATATTAAAGGAAAGACAAAAGATGGGTTGAATGCTAGGTTAGACCTACTGTCAATGGGAATACGTTTAGAGTTAGCTCCCACTCCTAAAGGAAGACGAACATTTCTTCCCCCGGCTTGTCATACATTATCGAAGAGGGAGAAAAGTAGCTTCTGTCAGTGTCTTCATGATATCAAAGTGCCTCAAGGTTATTCTTCAAATGTAAAAAATTTTGTCTCATTGAAAGACTTGAAGTTGATAGGTATGAAATCACATGATTGTCATGTCATGATGCAACAAATTCTACCAGTTGCACTGCGTGGAATATTGCCCATCCGTGTCAGAAAGACTATAATGAGGTTGTGTTATTTTTTCAATTCAATTTGCAACAAGGCGATTGATGTGAATGCTTTGAACATTTTGGAAAAGGATGCAATTATTATACTTTGTCATTTGGAAATGTATTTTCCTCCAACTTTTTTTGATATGATGGTGCATTTACTGATTCATCTGGTTCGAGAAATAAGGCTTTGTGGACCTGTATATCTTCGTTGGATGTATCCTTTTGAAAGGTATATGAAAATATTAAAGGGATATGTTAAAAATCCATATCGACCTGAAGCCTCCATTATTGAAAAGTATATTTCTGAGGAGGTAGCAGAGTTTTGTACGAGTTACTTGGCTACGGCGCAACACATAGGTTTGCCTCCATCTCGCCATGAACGGGTTAATAATGAGGGAAAGGGGATTCGTGGCTTGAAAGTCAAATCACTGTCAGCTGAACATATGAAGAAGTTAGAATCATACATCTTGAATAACATAGCTGATGTTCAACCGTATATCACATTGCATATTAATGAGTTGAAACAATGTCATCCAAAGAAGAAAGAAATGTGGATTTTGAATGAGCACAACAAAACTTTTTTGCCATGGTTTAAAAAGACCTTGCTTGGTAGATCAGATGTATCAGAGACATTAAAATGGATAGTGGGTGGTCCATCTTTAAATGTGATAACATGGTCCGCTTATGACATTAATGGCTATACATTTCATACGAAAGCTCAGGACAACAGAAGTGCAGTTCAGAATAGTGGTGTATTGGTGTTTGCAGAAGCAATGCATTTTTCGAGTGCTAAGGACAGAAACCCAATTTCGGCATCAAGTGCATATTATGGAGTGATTGAAGACATATGGGAGGCTGATTACTTTAAAATTAAAGTTCCCGTTTTTAACTGTAAATGGTTTATCGGTAACAACAGTGTCAGACACGATGAATTTGGAATGACACTTGTTAATCTGAATAGATTGGAAGACACAGCTGATTCTTTTATAATGGAAACACATGCCAAACAAATTTTCTATGTAGTAGATCAATCAGATATGCAGTGGGCTGTTGTTTTACAAGGGAAAAACCAATATGTTGGTGAGGATGAATTTGATGAAGATGCTGATTTATGTGAGATCCCTACTTCCATGGAAAGATTAACAGAACATAATGATGAGTATGTTGAAGACATGGTTTGTGCCATTAGGAACGATCACGACGAAGGAATTTGGGAAAACAATCCAACTGTACATTCCTAAAATTACAGGTAACACAAGTATATATCTTGTTTACATTTAGTTTTTTCATATAATGTTAGATACTGTAAATTTTTTACTTATTAAAATATGTATCAAACCAAAACGATAAAACAATAAAAACCGTAAAGAGGAGAAGTCCTGCGCGCACCGGCAACCGGTCCTCTCTGTCTGTACCACCGGCCGGCCGCTGGCTCACCACCGGCCGGCCGGTGGTTCAGACAGAGAGCCTTCCTCTCTGTCTGGATCACCAGCGGCCGGCCGGTGTTGAGCCAGCGGCCGGCCGGTGGTTCAGACAGAGAGGAAGGCTCTCTGTCTGAACCACCGGCCGGCCGGTGGTGAGCCAGCGGCCGGCCGGTGGTACAGACAGAGACAGAGCCTCTCTGTCTGGATCACCAGCGGCCGGCCGGTGTTGAGCCAGCGGCCGGCCGGTGGTTCAAACAGAGAGGAAGGCTCTCTGTCTGGTCCACCGGCCGGTCGCTGGATCACCACCGGCCGCCCGGTGGACCAGACAGAGAGCCTTCCTCTCTGTCTGGATCACCAGCGGCCGGCCGGTGAGGAGCCAGCGGCCGGCCGGTGGTTTAGACAGAGAGGAAGGCTCTCTGTCTGGTCCACCGGCCAGCCGGTGGTGATCCAGCGGCCGGCCGGTGGTCCAGACAGAGGAAGGCTGTCTGCTCCACCGGTCGGCCGGTGGTGAGCCAGCGGCCGGCCGGTGGCATCAGTGAGTCCACTTTTCAGCTTTCTTATGCCAACTCCTTGGCAACATTTTGCCTGTGTTTACCATGTTTATCATTGTTTAACATGCTTATCATATTACCGATGTTTACTATTATGTAATTTAGTACACTTTTCTATTTGTGAACTAATGTTTGTTTTTTTGATTTGAAGGAAAATGACAGATCAATCAGTTGATCAGCCACATGATTCTGGAGATGAGCATATTGGTCATACATCTGGGGAGGAACATTCACATGCTCCTATTACGAAAAAGAGTTCAAAGGTTGGTAAGCGTGGGTGCACACGTTTACCAAAATTATCACTTGCCCGTACGAAGGAGGAGAGGATAGTCGTGGAGTTTGATGAGGATGATCTTCCTAGAGGTCCAAATGCTAAAGATTTTAAGGGTTTTGTAGCAACTCAGGCTAAGAGCAAAGTAAGCATTCTTTATGATGATTGGAGAAGTGTGGATAAGGCGATAATTTCTCAGCTGTGGGAGACCATTTTGGTAAGATCTTTTGCTATTGTTTGACTGTTCTTTAAATGTTTCTAGTATATATAATAATTTTAACCTCTTTTTTATCAGATGACATTTGATATTCCTGACACTGGAGGAGTCAGGAAGAAATGCTTATCGTTGGCTGCTAGGAGATGGAGGGATTTCAAATCAACCCTCTCATCTGATTTCATTTATGGTCATAGGAGTCGTGAGAATCCATGTCGTATATATCCTTTTATAGATGAAGACACATGGAGACAATTTTTTGAAAGTAGAAGAAAAGAATCATTTTTGGTAAGGGCAATGTAAACTTTTATAAGCTTTCTTATATAAATGATCTTATTATTGTTTTGTTAATGATTACTTATTCTTAATTTACAGCAAACAAGGAAAGCTCATCAAGAGATCCAATCTAAAAATGTATACCCTCATAGTTTATCTCGGGGAGGGTATGCATTATTGGAAGAACAAATGATGGCAGAAAAATTTCAACAACTAAGAGCTGAGTCTTCAAGCTCTGGAGAGGTGGCCCCTCCATCCCCTCCATCTAGACATGAGAAATGGAAAAGAGCTCGGAAGGGCAAAAAAGGACAATATCTTTCGGAAGAATCGAGACTCGTAGTTGAGAGGATTGTAAGATATCTATTTTATTTATTTAAGTTTACTATTTTCGTCATATATTTCCAATCATTATAGAAAAGTTCAATTAATTATTACAGGACTCTCTTGAGGAGCAGAGTTCACAGGGGACATTTACACCATCTGGGAGGGAAGATATTTTATCTGTGGCATTGGGAAAGCCCGAACATCCTGGCCGTGTAAGAGGATATTCGGCAGGTGTATCGGTAAGAAAAGTGTTGCCACGTTCCTCAACTTCTAACGTTGAGGGAGTTTATAAAAAAAAATAGAATCGTTGGAGGCTGAAGTCCATAATATTAATGCGACAATGGAGGACAAGATTAGAGCATCGGTGCAGTTAATGTTTGCAGACTTGCAAAGACAATTTCAGGGTGCAGCTCCCACTCCACCTCTCCCAGTAGCTCCCACTCCCCCACCTCAGCCTGCGGACCCCATTTTTGATCCTCCTCCTCCGCCGCAGCTACCTACTTATTGTGAGTTGTATGTTGATGATCCTCAACATCATATAGTTGCATATGGGATGGTATATTGTATAGGAGATACAGTTCATCATCAACAGTTAGAGGTAGAGAATCAGAGGGTCACTGTACAGGATATTATAGATAGATCAGCTCGGATACCATTACCTACAGATGAGGTGACGACAGTTGGACATAGTATCGGCCATTTTTTACTTTGGCCATCCAGACTTCTTCGACTCATTACCATAGAGGTATGGATGTTATATCTTTTATTTTATATTTTTATTAATGTTTTATCATTTGAAAACTAATATATTTTTCAATTTATTTTTACAGGAATACTTCAAAGGTAAAGAAATACTGTATAGACAACAACAAAGACAGATAGCTATGACATCAGATGCAGATACTAGCAGTCTTGACAAATTGTCAAGATATTCAAATTTGTTGGCGGATCATTATGACTTTACAATGGAAGCTCATGTCTGTGGACGTGAACTATGTGTGGGGATTATGAAAAGTGATATCATGGAGTTTGTCACTGGAGATAAGATGGGCATCAACGTGGTGCAAATTTTTATCATGTAAGTCTTAACTCCTTTTCCTTGCGTTATATTTATTAAAAATGTATACTTATGTCTGCTTTGTATTAGGTATATGTATAAAATTTGTGAGAGGAATGAGCTGACAGATGTATATGGATTCATGGACCCACAATTGATTTCCCCTGAAGCATGTGCATTGGATGAGGAACAAAGAATGCTTTATATTGCTGATAGATTTGAAAAGAATGTAATCACACAGTGTTGGATGATGCCTTTTTGTGAGAGGTATGAAACACATCCCTCTCAAAGAGTTAATTATATTTTAACATAAAAAACCACTAACGTTAAATTTCCTTTTCTCAGGGATCATTGGATGTTAGGGGTTTTTTGCCCTAGGGAGAAAACACTTTATTGGATATGCTCTCTCCATGATGATGTGCGAGAAAGTTTTAAGAATATATTGGAAACGTAAGTTTCAATTTCACAATAGTTTTATATATTATAATGAATTTTAAATTTACCCCATTCGTATTATTTTCTAACAGGGCATGGGTCCACTTTCGAAAAAGCGCAAAGAAAAGGAATTACAAGATCAAATATGTACATGCGAAGGTAAATATCCATTTATAATTTGTACATTTTGATTTATTACATAAAAATAATATATTGAATTTACACTCATTCAAACAGAAATGTCATGAGCAACAAGGCATCATCGAATGCGGATATTACATGTTAAGATTTATGTATGAAATAATAACAACTGGGACAGTTCTGAGTTTTGACCTGGTAAGATTTCCTCTTTCTAATAATATTTCAATTTGATTTATTCATTATACACGTTGACTACTATCCTTTTCCTTTGTAGCTTTTTGATGACCCTCAACCCTTTACTGCTGAAGATATCAAACACTTACAAGTGGAGTGGTCAAATTATTTTACAGGTTCGATTGACTTTTAGTTGTTTGTAATGTAAAATGTAATTTTGAATATTGTCAATGTAATTGTGTATTTCGTAGTCGTTTAGGTTGGATTTAGTTTTTTTTGAAGTTGACATTGTAAGTTTTGAATGTTATATAAGTGAATGTTTAATTTTTCTCTACTTCTTGTTTTGGTCTACTGTTGATGGTTTTTCTGGTCTGGATTTTGGTATGGGGGGAGAGGTTCCAAGGGGGTGGGTGGGTGTTTGGGGGGTGTCCAAGGGATATGGGAGGGGTGTCCAAGGTGTGTTTGGGGCTGTCCTAGGGGTCGGGGGGGTGTAAATGAGGGTGGGGGTGTCCAAGGGGTGGGGGGTGTCCAAGGGATATGGGAGGGGTGTCCAAGGTGTGTTTGGGGCTGTCCAAGGAGTCGCTTGGGTGTCCAAGTGGTGGGGGGGTGTCCAAGGGATATAGGAGGGGTGTCCAAGGGGTGTTTGGGGCTGTCCAAGGGGATGGGGGGGTTTCCAAGGGGTAGGGGGGGTTTCCAAGGGGTAGGGGGGTTTCCAAGGGGTCGGGGGGGTGTCCAGGGGGTGGGGGGCTGTCCAGTGGGTGGGGGGGTGTCCAAGGGGTGGGGGGGTGTCCAAGGGATATGGGAGGGGTGTCCAAGGGGTGTTTGGGGCTGTCCTAGTGTTCGGGGGGTGTAAATGAGGGTGGGGGGGCTGTCGAAGGGGTGGGGGGGTGTCCAAGGGGCAGGTTGGGTGTAAATGAGGGGGGGGGGTGTCCAAGGGGTCTGGGAGGGCTGTCAAGGTGTGGGGGGGTGTCCAATGGGTGTTTGAGGCTGTACTAGGGGTCTTGGGGGTGTCCAAGGGGTGGAGGGTGTCCAAGGGATATGGGAGGGGTGTCCAAGGGTTGTGGTGGGGCTCCAATGTGGTGGGGGAGGGCTGGCCAGGTTGTTAGGTGGGTATAGATGAGGGTGGGGTTCAGTTGGGGCTTGGGGGAGGGCTGGCATGGTTATTTTTGTTTGGTTTCTGGTTGCTTTTTGGTGAGAGCAGTGCAATTATTTAAAAAAAAAAAAAATTCTTTCACGTCGGTTATAAAATAACCGACGTGGTAAATAAATCGGTAGGGGTTTATCACGTCGGTTTTTTCTAGAACCGACGTGATAAACCTTTCCCAGGGATTTTATCACGTCGGTGCTTAGTATAACCGACGTGATAAAAGGCCTGGGAATCGATTTACCACGTCGGTTATTGAATAACCGACGTGCTAAAACGTTTCCCAGGCCTTTTTATCACGTCGGTTTCCTAAATAACCGACGTGGTAATAGGCCAGGGGAAGGGTTTATCACGTCGGTTATGACATAACCGACGTGATAAACTAGGCCTTTTATCACGTCGGTTTAGGGAATAACCGACGTGATAAAGCCCCCCGCGCATATTTATCACGTCGGTTATTATATGAACCGACGTGATAACCACCGTGAAGTTAGGGATATTACGTCGGTTTTAAATAACCGACGTAAAAAACGTTATTTATAACGTCGTCCGTATTAACGTCGCCTAAAAACCGACGTAAATAATAAAAAATAACCGACGTAAAAAACGTTTTCTGCACTAGTGGTTGGAAACACAAACATGACTTACAAAACACATGAGAATCATGGAATATTCTAGGATAATATAATCAAAATTATAAGACTTTCCTAGTTATCTATTGTGGTCCAAAGTGTCCTCCACAAGTGTATGGCAGAAATGTAGAACAGAATCAAACTCATGATTAGGAACACTCCTCCACTACACAGTTTCTAGAGGTAGGGATCATCCCACACATAAAATCTAGACTCACTCTTAAATTTTTTGACTTGTTGTTTTATTAAATTTGTATGAATTTCATAGGCAACAAAGTAGTTAACTAAATTAGCATACCAAGGATTCATACATGAGATAGAATAAATATTATCATCGATAAAAGTGTCCCAATGTGGTACCCGGTCCAAGGTGTCAGCCTCTAGTGTCTGATAAATATTACTCATGTGGTCTTCCACCAAGTTTTATAACCCCTTCTTGTCCTTTATCTCAATATCGAATCCTTTAAGAAGGATAATCCATCATATAATTATTCTCTTTTCATCTGGATTCTTAAAGAGGTGCCTCTAAGTAGCATGGTCAGAAAAAACAACTACTTTAGATCCCAATAAATATGAACAAAATTAATCTAAATAAAATATGATGGAAAGAAACTCATTTTTTGTGGTTGTACAGTTTTATTGGGATGAATGCAATTTCCTTGTAGTATAGTAAAATACGTGTGAAAATCCCTCCACCCTCTATAATAATATATCTCCTACCATGAAGTTAGATGTGTCACACATAAGCTCAATTAGAAGGTCCCATTATGGGGGTTGTATGATTGGTGGAGTGGTCATATGCTTCTTTATCTTATCAAATGATACTCTACATAAATAATCAAAAATGAATTCAATATATTTTTTAAGAAATTGAGATATCGTTAGAGAAATATTACTAAAATCTATGATAAAGCATCAATAAAATCCTGAATATCCTAGGAAAGATCTAACATCATGTGCACATGAAGTATATAGAAAGGATGAAATAATATCTACCATCAATCTATCAACCTCTATTCCATTTTTTGACACTACATTCCATAATAAAATTTAATTATCTACCATGTAATGATACTTTTTAAAGTTTAAAAATAGATTTTTTTCAATAAAATGATTCAACATCTTTCCCAAACTAAAGATACATTCATAAAATGAAGGTCCATACACTATAAAATCATCCATAAATACATATGTTTAGGTCTCAATGAAATCTAAAAAACTACTCACCATGAATCTTTGGAAAGTAGTTGGGGAATTACATAGTCCAAATGGAAACCTTTGGTATGAAAATATACCTAATAGAAAAGTGAATATTGTCTTCTCATGATCCTCTAGATCTATAGAAACCTGAAAATATCCATAAAATCCATCTAAGAAACAATAATGTGTCTTCACAACTAGTCTATCAATCATTTGATCAATAAATGGGAGGGGAAATGGTCATTATGAGTGGATTGATTTAGTTTCCTATAATAAATACATGCACACCAATTGTTTTATACCCTCATTAGAGCTAACACCTCTCTCTCATTTCTAAAAACAGTAACACCACTTTTCTTAGGCATAACCTGAATAGGACTTACCCACTACGAATCTGAAATGGGATAAATTATACCTCCCCAGAGCAATATTTCAACTTCTTTTTTAAGAACTTAAAGAAGAGTTGGATTCAATATCCATCATATCTACCTAACTAATTTGGACCCATCCTCTACAAGAATCCTATGCTTTCAAATGGAGGGGCTAATACTAGATATGTCAACTAAGGTCCACCCAATTTCCCTAATGTTCTCCCTTGAAAGATTCAAAAGTTTTTATTTATGTTAAAAAGGGATATTGTCAGTAATTATAATATGTAATCTCTCACCACTAATTAAGTATGATTATTTGATATTTGATTGAAATTGATTGAGTTCCAAAGAAGGGGGTGTAGTATGGATGGATACATTGAAGGAACTGAAATACATACATAACAAACATCAATATCATAATATACATCATTAAAATCAGATAATAATACATCAAATCCATCAGCATACTCAACAACCATGTCATGATTAGAGTGAACATGATCAAAATTAGAATATGAATCCGTATAAAAAGAAAATCCAAGATAGGTGTTTTCATTAGAAAAATGTGTGGAAGTTCACTTAGACATCAAACTAGAACCAAGTCTTATAATCTCCCTAAGCATAGGACAATAAAAAACCACGGGGTTTTTACTTGGTGGTTCAAAATGGGAGATAAAACTACAGAATAGTCCTTTTAGGGGTACTTCATGGAGTCCATAACATTAAATATCAAAACTTCATCTCTAAAATCCATATAATTTGTACCTCATGGACATCTATGATCATTTTTTTGTAGTTTTGAGGAATGTACTACCTAAGATAATGGAATCACGAGAATTTACCTGATCATCCTCTAGGTTAATCACATAGAAATATGCTATAAATATCAGGTATCTTATCCAAACAAGTACATCCTCAAGGACTCCCATTAGATATGTTGTATCTCTATTAACCAATTACACCACTACTCTCATAGGCTTCAACTCACCAACCTATAAATAAGAGAGTACATAGTGAGTCATCGCATTTATGGAAGCTCGAAAATCACATAAAGCATCAGAAAAATGTATCTCCCTTATGGTGCATGGGATAGTGAGTGTCCCAAAATCCCTGTACTTTTTTTGTATTTATTGAGTTGGTGTAATGAATGCTGAAACAATCCTTCCAAGTTTGATCCACTCATTTCCCTTGAGTCCTCTTCAATTGGTAAAAATTTATTTTAAGAATTTGGCATACTTTGGTATTTTCTTTATTACTTCAAGTAGGGTATATTGATCTCAACAAGCTTCAATATATAAAAAACCTCTTTTTTCATCACCTCTTCAGCCATATTCTTGGTTTGTACAACTTTTTTTGGAAATATAATGGTTTTAGGGAGAACATAATCAATATTTTTCTTACCTTTGTCTTTCTCCATTGGATTCTCATCAGTTGTTCTTGAATGGGGATTCTCTAGGTTTGAGGTGAATCCATAAGGAAAGGTAGTGGTAGAAGTATCAGTTGTTTGCTTCCTATATATATGTGTGATGGCACTAACATTCCCCTTGGTATTTGGAGTAGGTTTGGAAGGTTGATTTCTAGAGTTCTTACTTACCAATTCATGGAGGGAAATAGTAATATAGATCATCTATGTATTTAATTCCCTCAAATCTGAAACTTTCCTCTTCAACTCATTCTTTTGATTAAGAATAATTTGTTTCAAATGGTCATCAAAGTTAGAATCTACCTTTGGTTGGGGATTACCTTGTTGTTTTATTATTGATGCTTAGTCTTTAAATCTATTTTAGGGTTGTTTGAAACCCTATGGTTAAGATGGAGGTTGCTAGAAATTTTATTGAAAAGGGATCCTTTGTTGTTTCCCAGAGCTATACCTCATATCTGATTGATCCTTCCGTCATTTCTTGTATCTTGGGGAAAAGGAATCATACTTCTTATAAGGTTTTGGTTTTTGCTGCTAATAATACAATCTACCAGAAAATACGGCTTTACAATATTCTATTTCTTATAGTTGGGGGGAAAAATCTGTTGGGTGGTTTATTTCAGTGAAAATTCCACAAGGCGTCAAAGGCATGGGTAGGGATATCTTTTAATCCAAATAAATTTGACCCACCAAAGTGGTCAATTAAACCAAATTCATATTAATCAATTTATTTTCAATAGAAGGACTTACCTGATGTACTCCTCTAACAGTTGGTGTAACTCAATCACCAAATTATTGGGAGTTTTGTGCCATCTTTTCAATCAACATTTGCACAGCTTTTGGTGTTTTTTTGAACAATTCCCCTCTAACTACAACATCCATCATGCTTCTCTTTATAGGTATGATTACTTCATCAAGGTATTGGATGAGGAGTTTCTAAAGGATTTTTAGATGTGGGAAGCTTTCACAAAACTTCTTGAATCACTCCCAATACTCTTAAATTGACCCCCCTTGTGCTTTATTAATCCCTGATATCTTATTTCGAATGGATGTCATTCTTGGTGCTGGAAAAAATATCAACAATAAAATATATTTCAAATTATGCTAACATGTTATATCTTAAAGTTGTAAATAATACATCCAGTATTTTTCAATTCCATCAAGTAAGAATGTGAATGATCATATTTTTATTTTATCTTTAGATACATTTCTTGGTTTTAGTGTTGATAAAACAATTTTTTAGATGTTTTTTAGAATCTCCACCAAAGAGGCCATGAAATTTTGGAAGCAGGTGTATCAATCCAGTTTTTAATTCAAAGTATGAATCAAGGTCTGTATATGCAATAAATTTGGTTGCTAATAAATATCAGGTGCATCCAATTTTATAATTGTTAAATTAAGTTCCTTGTCATTATTTTCATCCATTGGTTGTGTTTTTATATTTTAATTAGAATTGCTTCCAATTTCAATGTACCTAGAATGGAGTAATTCTTCAACTGGTTTAATATTGAATCTTCCTATAAACTAAGACTATCTGATTAGAGAGCTAAGGTTACGTTCAATATCAAGGTCAAGATCTAGGATATCTTCATGATAGTTTCATGTCATAAATAAAATTAATAAAATTGAACCATAATAATAAGATAATATGTTTGAGTTTATGGTCTAAAAAAAGAAGAAGAAAATAAAAGTAGAATAAAAATTAGATTGGTTAAAGAAGGAATAAATAAAATAAAAATAGAATAAAATGAAAATTAAAAAAAATATACCTCTAAATAGTTTAAATAAGTACTTTCCTCCCCATAAATGGTGTCAATTTTAAAGTTTTTGTCTTGGTCTCCCTCAAATGATGTGTGGTTTTTTGGGAACTTAGGTGTAGCATAGTGGCTAGCCAAGTTCATCTATTAAAGAGGAAGTAATTGAATAAACTTCTTAAAGGTATTATGAAAATAAATATAAAATAAATATGAACTACTTAAAAGTATGGGGCTTGTTTATCATTTATAAAACTTGAAGAAGTATGCTGGTAGAATATTTTATTTTTTTATTTTTGTTTTTTAAATGAGATTGAGAAAACGCAATGAGAAGATATTTTTTTTAGAAAAATATTTATAGAAATAATAATCGACTTAAATCTACATATTCACTTACATAATAATAATTAAAATTAAAATTAATATCCACTTAATTATTATCCCCTAATTTTTTAACCCCTTAACCCTATGAGAATTAACTTTACCAAAAAGATTAAAAGAATTAAACCTTATGCTAAATTCAGAACATGAAATCATATCACCCTTCTTTGATTGATGTTATAAGGATATGTTATGGTCATTTGTAAATTATAACACATATACACTCTAAAAATTTTGGTTAATTGATTTTAAGGATTATATTTGACCTCTAAAAATTTATCTGATTTTTTTTACCGATTAAGATTCCTATCTCACAATTCACACAGTTCCTTACCTCGCGTATTTTGTGTTAATTATTCAATTGCTTGATTAGCTTCATTTAAATTAAAAACTTAATTAATATATAATATTTAGATAATTATAGTAGATCATTGATTCAAAATAAATTAATGAATAAGGTAATAGGTAGAATGATTACTAAAAAGAACTACTCTTCCATGAGCGGTGTAGTCATCCTAGAAATGTTTTTCATGTGGAAAGGTCATGGAAAGGGTATAACCTAATAACTCTTCTAGTATTGATTTCCAAACTAAATAGGATTAGTATAGAATAATAAAACATAATAAAATATAAGAAATATAATAGTAACTAAGAAGTTCATTACAAGAACAAAAACATTACAAAGTGAATAAGAAGAAGAGGGCTTCGATGAAGGGATCACATCTCAAGAGATACCCCTCCTAAAATTCTTGGATAAATGGAGTTAACCCAATTCTTATCTACCTTAAATCTCCTAATACACATCCCCACCCCTTAAAATTATAAAAATACATATTTATAGAGTGTAGGGGAGGTTAGGTTTACAAGTGGTTCCATGTGTAAATGGGGAAATTAAGCTAAATATTTTAATCTAAATTGAAATGAATATTTGACCTTTAAAATGAGTTAACCTTATGTTCTTCCAGAATTATTATTTGTGATAAATTGGGTTCTATATATTATCTCCAAATTTAGTCCCAATCCAATTGCTGATGAAGATTTTATGGTCCAAATACTAGAGTGGTGTCCAATCTAGAGAGTCTAGTCCATCTTCGACATCATGGACCATTTAGTCTAATACAATTCATGATCTAGCTCATATTTCCTGAACAAAAGTTATATAAAATTGAGTTAGAAACACTATTACAAAAGTTTATGTTTAAATAATTTATATAAAAATATTTATGACTGAAATACTACAGTGAGTTTAAAAGGGAAAAACTGGAATTTTCATCAAATTTTCAAATGAATGATCTAATCCCAAA
This sequence comes from Viscum album, assembly GCA_963277665.1. Lineage (NCBI taxonomy): Eukaryota > Viridiplantae > Streptophyta > Magnoliopsida > Santalales > Viscaceae > Viscum > Viscum album. The sequence continues at coordinate 1,770,320,657 of OY728123.1, forward strand.
TATTTTATAAATGAACATATTTAACACAATGTGAGGAAATTATATCATTTATTATCAATTAAATATTCAATAAAATTTTGTTTTACGAACTTTTCATTTTATTCTACAATTAAAAATAGTAGATTATTTGTACTTTGCTAAATTACAAAATAAGTGATATATATTATCATAAATGTTTTTTATTTATTTATTAAATATTGTACTATTTTATCAAGTCTCAATCACCCTCACCATTGAACTTGGATTGTCTAGTTTCTTTAACATTATACTAGAAAGGATCTCCACTGTTTTTCTTAATGATATAAACTTTGTCCATGAAAACCATAATAAAGTAATTAGGTAGGGAGTATTGCCAACTACAGACTTGCAGCTCCTTGGTCTATCGAGTGTATTACCCTATCCTGAAATCCTAATTTGGATTTCTTCAATATTTGACTCCAAATTTGTATTGGAAAATATTTTTCTATTAAACTCAATAAAATTTTGGCTAAGTCAACCCAAAACTCTCATGAGAACTCCCCAATAAAAGTAAGTTTCTAGACTTTTTCCATGTACTACACTTAGTTATATGGTTTCATTCCCAATAAATTAATAGAAGACTTAGTATGAATTAATATTTAATTAAGGGATTTTAATTTATTATGAAAAAAAATTATCTTGTTTTATCCTTTACACATATTGTTAATATTATGTGGATGTTACTTAATTAATTAACAGTGATAGATAAACCATCTATGCATAATTCATTTATTTAATTTCCATCTTTGAACATTAATTCATTTATTTATGTTATTGTGGCCTTGCATCCATAAAATAAATAGTTTCATAAATATAAATAACTAATTAATTAAATGACTCATTCATGAGCTTTATCTAGTGGTTTATTTAATGAGAATACATTAAATCAACATTTAGCCTAAGGGAAATAACTCTTATTATTGATCTTAGCTTGAGTTACAGCATTCCAACTATCCACCTGTGTATCACCTAGGTTGGAATCATTATGGTTCCATATTGAACCACCTCCATGTGCCTTGGGATTCTCCATTAATTACAAATATTTATTACACCCATACAGGTGAGAGGAACCAAAGTATTGGTTTAAAAGGGATTGTAAAAAATTCCTTGGACACGTAGGTCCTATATAATAATGGAGGGGGGATAACTCATATGAAATAATTTAATTTAATATTAAATAATTTCAAACTCATGCAATAAATTAAATTAAAACATCTTGCATATACACATGTCTTGGTTAAACTCATGAACGGTCATACATGCAACAAATACGCAAAAGTAAATGGATAGCATTAATTTGTTTATCCATTATTTTATTATTTAAGATATAAACGATTAAATTAATTAATAGCATTCATGTAAAATAAATGGAAGAACCAATAATGAAATATTAATTACAATAAATTAATTGAGAATTTAAAATTATTTAAAGCGATTATTAAATTTTAAAATGCACAACGTTGTGCCAACCAATAAAAAATGATTCAATGCTGTAATTTCCAAATTTAATGTATTTTTTATTTTTTCAATAATGGGAGACTAAATGTCCTGTACATCTAGCTACACGCCATGTACCTCAGTTTTTATATATCCAAGTCACCTGCCTAGGGCTTCAGCATGTTAACTTAGCCAGACTACACATTGTATACATGCCATCTACACACCCAGTATCTGCTTTCCATGTTCCAGGTTGTCCTGGTCAACACTCAGTGTGAAATAAAATAACTCCATGTAATTAATTTCTTGGGGCATATAGATACAATGTGCATGGGTATATGGTGTGTTCTCCAATAGCAGGCCATGTAACCAAGTTTTATCAGCTAAAGATTTGATACTTCCCAATGGAATCTATGGGATTTATTCATTTTTTTCCTTAAACCTTTCAGAAAATGAAACATTGAATGAATGTGATTATTATTTATATAACATGTTATTTAAAATTGTATTAAATAATGAATAACTTGAAATGAAAATATGACCACAATTTTTCATATATCAACAATCAAATAAAAAATTATAAATTTAAATGTGAAATCACTGATACAACATGATGGTTCTAAGAACAGTGGAAGTGTGCGTAGGTGGGAGATATATTAAATTTTATTTTAATAATAATTTCCCAAAACTAAGAGTAAGGATCTTTCATGAAAAATTTAAAATTTATTTATTTAATATTTTAAGAAATAAATACCTAGGTTTAGGAACTTTCTTTGTTGCTAAATGTTGACCATCCGAAAATACCCTTTCGGATTACCTTCATTGCACTATAAGGATCCAATGATAGAATCCATCTAGTGTTCATCCACATATGCCCCTATGATCTCCAAGAAACACCACTCAATCTCTAGGTGCTAGCGTAGTGAGTTTAATGTCTTGATTTTTTCACTCTTAATCTCTAGTTCTTCGATCTTGAAGAAATCACTCTTATACTTCTCATTATTGATAGGAAGATAGGAGGATTTGAGAGGGAATTCATTGTGCGCAATAATTCTCTATTCTCAATTTTGGATGCTCTACACAATAGACATAGCCAATTATTTATAGAGTTGATATTTAAGTTAAAATATCATTTAATTAAATACCGGTCATTAAATAACATTTATTACCTTTAATAAATCTTAGGACACATAATAATAATTATATAATTATTATTTTCTGTAACGCACCAACTTTTTCAATAAGAAATTCTATATAATGGTCTTGTTAATTAATATTTTTCATCGGGCTCGATCTTGGTCTGTTTGAACTCTTCCGTAATTTATTGAACATACAAATAAATATTTTATTCTTAAATAAATATTTTATTCACAATATAGAAAATAAATATTTATTAAAATATTAAATAAATAAAATAAAAAATTTATTCACAAACTGGAGAATAAATATTTATTTAATTTATGTGATCAATATAAATTGAATAAAATTATTCCTCAATCTTGAGAATAATATGTATTCCACTAATTAAACTCAAATATAATTTAATTAAGATCAACGGAAACACTTAGTTTGTAACCCTCTAGGATTTTTTCTCAATGAAATTAGGCAGGTTTTCCTAAAGTCCAAGATTACGGTCAAGAAACAGGTCAAGTAACCCAAGAGAAATAACTTAATGTCTCAACATTTACAACCACATACAAATGCTCACTTTGTAATATAATATCTTGGTTACAATATCTCATCAAGTGGGTTACACATCCATGTCACCAGCCTATATGATCGATATGTCTTTCGTTGACTATCTAAAATAAATATGTCGTTACACCATGGCCATGGAATTTAATGCAATGGTTATATTCCAATAAATGGGTTAAGAAATTAGTTTATATAAAGATGGAAGGGACAAATCCTTCCTGAACTAATTCATTAATGACATGTCACTCGTGACGTACCCAACATATCTAACTTCTCCATGAACTATTATCATCATGGTTTATGAAAAAATCTAAGTATGAAAGTAGTAATAATCATTAATAATAATCTTAAATGCCAAATACTGTCACAGATTCTTGTAGATAGGAATATCAGATGACACCAAAACATTAAAAATTCCTACTAATGGGTTTGTTCTCATAATCTCTTATCTTAAATATTACCAAGCGAAAACATCATGAGAAGAAGCCTCATTTTCTTATGAGTACTCACACCTGACAATCTATGTACTATGTGTCACATCATAGTATATTATCCAAACGTATAACATTATTTAAGAATATATTCATAGCATATCAAGGTTCTCATCATAGTAGGGAACTGCTATGACATTATCAATGTGACATATAATCTAGGACAATATTACATTAGAGTCATGCAGAACAAGAACAAAAATATGTAATAAGAAGTTTTATTAATATTAAATACAATGAATATACATAAATTCAAATTTAAACATTTGGACCTAGGACACAAACTCCAACACTTTCCACATGGAATTAAACTGCATGGGTTTAACAAACTACATGGATTTTGATTCTTGTTAAAAACATGTTACATAGGAAACCTTTTAATGTCTTAATCACATCCCCAAAATATTAATCACCTCCAAACAAATACCAGAGTGGTTGGTTATATGGATTCAAAATATGAGAAATTTCCTATTAAGTGGAAATGGATGAAGAAACTCAAATATTTATCTATGGATTCATTAATAGACCCTTTTTTACACATGGAAGGATTTGGTACTTGGTCATTTTGTTAGGGTAACTAGTCCCGTATCGAGAATAGTTAGATATTATCAAACATATCTTAAATCTATAAGAGAATTATGGAGTAGGAAACAATCCCTCCCAAGGGTGTGATGAGCCTAACCTCTCATCCTCTCGGTTAATGTGAGTTCCTAAGTTCCATTGGGTTTGAAACCCAAATTGACCACCTTCCTTTGGAAAATAGGTTTGTACCCAGTTTTGGATGATGGAACCATTGGGAGTTTATATTGAAGATAAATATTAATAAATAACCTGATGTGAATGATTGTACAAAACTCAAACCCCTCATAATCAAACTGTTGGACCATTTTTTCCTAAACATGCATGTGATATTTTTTCTAATGAAATAAAAATTGCAAACCTGATGTTAAATCATTTAACTAATGTACCTCCTTTATAAGATAAAAAGGATATACTAATCGGTTACCATTAAACCATTTTTTTTCTCCATAAGGTTGGTCTAATCCACACATGTATTTTCCTTATGAAACAAAAATAGTGAACCCGATGTGAATCTCTCAAATAGAAGAATGTTCAGTTACCATTTATTAAGCCATTTTGTTTGAATATTCTATGAAAACAAAAAGGGAACACCTAACATGAATATTTCAAATGATAAAAGTGATTGGATAATCCTATATAACTAGGGTTCTCGTGAAATAATTCCATCCTCTCTATGACATGTCTACGTGATAAGAATGGACAGACCGGGAATAAGAAATAAAAATTGTGTTGCCCATGCATATATGATTAATCATGTATCATGACTATGATGATTAATTTATTGGTGACCTTATTCCTTGTTGTATTCATGACTTCAAATACTACTCTCACAAATAACACCTAACCCAAGATAATGTATTCATACAATGACTATTCTAAAAAAAATAAGCTATGGTTCTGACCCCTACGGGTTACAGAAAGACCTCAGCTACCTGAAACCTCAAGCATTAGGTGAATAATGCAATGGTCTAGGAATACCACTGATGTGGTAAATTCTCAACCCATGATGTTGCATGCAATGGTATCAAGATGATTAAACTGAAAAGTCTAATTCATCCCAATAAAGCTACAGTAAAGCTAATGTTACTCATTTCCACCACCAAACACTTCACAAGATTATCCCCAGAACTCGATAACCACCACCTTTAGTATCTAATGAAGGTGGATCAAGGATTCAGATATGGGTCCCTTCTAGTTTAGAGGGTGCTGAGGAGGGATCATATAAACTATTGTCACTAGTACCATCCCAACATTTCCCTTCAGTCACCTGCTGAGGGTACCACTCGACACATTTTTGCCTCTAATGCCCATACATAGTAAACATGGAAGACACATAGGTTGATAAATGTTTTGGATAACCGTGAGTGGTTTCATATCCCCACTCCCACTAATGAAGCCTTCCGGAATACTTTGGTAGTAGCTGACAAGCATGCTCATATCCCTGATCACTCAGAATAAGTCTGTAAGCATATTCCTATAGTAGTCATGTGGGAGGCACACGTTTATTACCCCCATGTATAATGTCCATAATTATATTCTGGGGGCACAATGAGGAAAAAAGTGGGCTCATATCCCTGCTTCAATTGAAGATAACTTCCAGTGTGTAGTAAATACCGAAAATGTGTAGACTTACATTCATGCGCACACTTTACTAAAATGTCACTACATCATAGCAATAGTTTAAGAACTATGCCAACAGATTCTAGAATTGGTATAGATATAGGGATAGGAACATATTTCTATCCCTACTGTTAGATAATCAAAAGACTCTAATCATCCTAAATAAGTGGTTTCTCCAAGGAAAGTGCACATTCTTCCTTTCATCTAGGTGAATTATTGGAATATTTTCGTAAAGTAAGAGGCACCAGATTGGGATTATATTCCCATTCTGGCCGGGGATCTCCAAGTGAGAGTGGGACATTCTTTGGGAAAGGGGTATATTACTATCAAAAAGACTGGCATCATATTACAAAAGACCAGGATCTAGATAATATTTCTCTTTTGGTTGGGATCACTAAGTGAGAGTGGAACATGACTCGGGTTAGGCTCATATTCTTATAGAAAAAATTGGCAGTATACTCTAAAGTATTGGGATCGGGCTTATATATCTATTCTGACCAAGGCCCACCACGTGAAAGCGTAACATGCCTTGGGGTTGGCTCATATTCCTATCAGTGAAAATACATGGAATATTCTATCATCTCACAAATCCAAACTCATATCCCTACTTCTATTGATGAATGTATGCACTAGTATCCTTCTAAGGCTATACAGAAGGAGGCTCGTATTCCTTCTCTCATTCTGGAGGTCCATAGGCATATTTCAATGGGGAATTAATATTCATATCAAAATTATATTCTCGTTCCAATTGGGGATCAACAAGTGAGAGTGGTACATTCCCTAGGATAGGCTCATATTTTTTTCAAAAAAAAACATGTAGCATGCTCCAAAGGCTCAGGATTGGGCTCATATCCCTATTATGATCAAGGATCACCAAGTAAGAGAAGCACATGCCTTGGGATAGGCTCATATTCTTACCATATAAGATCATTATCATACTTTATAAACTTCTCATCATCATGATCATACTCCTGCAACACCTTATGGTTATCAATATACTATGGAATCCATCATATATTAGGCTCATATCCCCTCAAAATCCCAAAAGGAAGGTCAACATATTCTATCCACGATGTATAATGAGTCTCATATCCTTAATTTTCTCAATGTCAATGTCCTTGAGGTTGTTCAAGACACATTTTAAACACCCCAAGGGTTTACCAACTTTTAAATAGAATCATAAGGTGATCATCACCATGATACTCTTCTTTGTGGTAGTATGAAGATGAATCACAGGGACTCTACTCCTGATATCTTTCATGGTCAACCTCTCTATGGTGATATCTCCCATAGATAGAAAATATTCCCCTTATCCAAAAATATTCATATAAATAAATTCTCAAAACTTGGATTACTTTATATAGAGAGGTTCTTGAAACAACTGTCTCAATGGTATATAGTTCCCCCCCCCCAATTTCAAGAAATAGTCCACTCCAGTCAGTAGGTGACCCCGAGAAGAACCTTATGAGGTCTGATTATGGAGTTGTGTAAGTCTAATATATAGGAATTTGACATTGATATATGGATAGAGTTAGCTGGAAACAACCTCCTCACCATGTTCTGGCCCCTTTCCACTTCTAACCAGGAGGTCTTATAAAAGATAGAGAAAGATTACATACCTTATCTACACAAAAATATGTGGTAAACTCATCAATGATGGATAGGAATCTACCTTATATAGGATATGAGGGTCACATTTAAACTATAAAGATGCTCTATTTTTATATTGACTTCGTTGTTATCTCTATGTAATGGGGTCCAAAATTGGAAAATCAAATATGCAACATGTTTTCCACCATTGCATTTCAACTCTTCGAAAACTGGTCATTAAATCCTCATCATGTATCTTTATTCAAGGGTAGGAAAATTATGGAGAATTACACTTCATCGTAACCTTGTAACAACATAACCCCCCAGATATGAAGTCTTATAATGTTATAGCATTCAATTAAATCAAGGGACTGGGTAACACACGATCTAGATGGTCACTACAGCAGAATCCCCCCACTTCAACAGTGCCAATACATCACAAAAGGAGGGAGAGGATATCCAAAACATCTTTTCACTGGGCCTATTGAACCAATAAGAATTCATTTCAGACATGGAAGATGAAATTGAAATCAATCCTACAATTTCCTATAAGTAATGACACCTGGCATAGGCTACCATTGCACCCATATCACACACAATCACATCTAGGCTGAATCGAGTGAATCGTAGTAGCATCTGTTATAACGCCCATCCAGAAGAAAACCTAGCCAACTGGGTTGGGGGAATATCTACCACCTCCTCCACCAATCAGATTTTCAATTATTGAGAGAATTCAAGATTCATGGTAGTAACTTCAAATCAACCACATCCCATTGGGATGGGGGAATTTATATCCTAATCTCCATCACCAGGTTCATCATCCCCTGATTGGGTGCTAGGTAAATCAAGGATAGTTCCAAATAAACCGCATCCCATTAGTCTAGGGGAATTTTTATCTCAATTTTATTCCAAATAATCATAAAATCATTGACTGGAATCATTTAATCCTTAATAACATGATCAATAAATGTCAATTGTGGTCCTGAATATTCCCTCACATGTAGGGTTGGTGTCATTTTCATCATCATCATCACTATAGAGGGAATAATTCTTATCCAGGTTAGGAGGTAAATATCAATGGTCAACATTATATTAGTTCCTCCTACTATAAGATGAACCTATTATATTCATTTCTTATTCAAAAAAAATGACTGGAAACTCCATCAAGGTCACTACTCACAGGCTTATACAGAAGGAACGTACAGAGAAGGAAATCAGACCCTGCCAGGGTTGTAAGCCAAAAAGGTCCAATATGGACAAGGGTTTGAGAAACAAACCTGAAGTAGGGAGTGAAGAATCATTATATTTCATTGATATTACTATGACAACTACCATTTACCAATACACATCTGTGAATTTCATCACTATCAAAAAAAATCAATACACAAATGAAGAGGGATGGAATATGAAAAATATACCCAGAGAGGAGGATCTGAATACACCCACACAAACCTAGAACCAGAGAAGAATCCAAAACTTGACACCTATGAATATTTATTTTTCACCTATATGATAGAACACTATCATAGATAAAGGTAAAGAGGTTTTCATACCCCCTCATCACCCAGAATAGGTAATATTCCTTCAGTAGAGGATCTGTTGGTACTGTATGAGGTTGAGATACAAAATCTAAGACCACTCAATGAATAGATAATCAAGTTAAATATTACCAATAGGTATCAAATTTAGGTAGAGTCAAATATTCCTTCTCCCATACATTAGTAAAGAGATTATCTTCCTACAAGATCTGTATCTGAACAATGGACCAGATTTGGATCTAGGAATCCAGTCTACATAAATGAGGAAGTCAAAAATAATCATGAATTCCCTCAATTATGAAAATATTATATCCCTAAATTGGGTGATTGTTTAATCTTCACAAACATCAAGAATCAATGGGATACAAAAATAGGGCCACCTCATCAAATCCCTCCCACACCCTATAGATGGGAGTTGGCTCAAATAGCGGTACCTCCAAAACTAATCAGCGTCATCAAGTCCCTAGCTACTAAAATGGAAGTCATGGAAGAGTGAAATTAACATATATATCCTAATAATAATCCATATACCAAATGGGTGTATGACACTTTACCCCCACCAAGTTTCATAAATCTTATATTATCCACCTTTGACAGCAAGGGAGACCCCAAACAACATCTCATGCACTTCATATCTTGATGTGGTTTGATGATGGGACCTTGAGATTAATAGGAGGAAACCAAGATGTGGTGTTTTTTATAGAATATAATAGGGTCGACCTTTGTTTGGTATAGTATTCTTATAGTAGGATCCATTGTAGGATGGGAATACATTCATCTCCAATTCCTTTATCAATTAAACTCTATACTGAGGAAAATAACAATTGTCGGCCTAATGAACTAAAAGCAGTGAGAAAATGAAAAGGTGTATGAATTTATCCCCATATGAAAGGTTCTAACATATTCACTCAATATATATCTATCATAGGATAAATTTATGGAACTCTATGTTGAAAATATTTGAGATGAACTATTGACACCTCTAATCCTGATGAAATATCTGGATGGATTCTATGAGTTTGCAGAAATGAAACAATGTTTTGAAGACACCATTCAGTGGATCCATACTAAGTCTCAAATCATACCCCACAACATAGGGGAAAAGGATTTACTAGTTAAAAAATTCCATTGTTACCCTCAAACCATAAATAGTGACCAATGCCTGGGTAGGTCCCAAACTACCAAGTGCCTCCTATCGAGTGGCAGCAACAACAAAATCACCCTCGACCAGAGGAAAAAAGAGATAAATATCACCTAGGATTTGAGGAATGGATGAATAAATCATACTTCTTCTTCAATGATCAAGTCTTTGTTTATTTCCTTGTGTTTATAGATAACAACCTTTTGAAGATTCCATAGCCCAAGAAGCCCGATGAGGTCAACTTCACCAACCATCCCAACAACTTCCCTTTCTATATAAGGTTGGGTCACAACATCAAGGATTTATTTATTTACCAATACATCCTCCAAAGAATAGTAAATTACATATAGGTAATGTTGGATAACTCCCTAGTGTAGGGTACCTGTATAACCATTTTCAAGTCATAATAAGAAGGTGGTTGGAAAAAATTTCCAATCAAGCATGGACAGAAGTTCAACAATTGGATGTCTCTGTAGAAAATTGATCAAGATCATTCCACCCTAAGAGCACAAATCCATATACCCATAAAGGTTCTATCACACAGGGAGTTGATATTTAATATGCCTCTCAAAGGTGGATGCAACTATCAAACATATGAAGAGATAGAAGAGGAGGTGGCATATTCATCTTTAATGCAATCTTTGACTCATGCAGATTTCTTCCCTACAACATCTGAACCATGAGAACCATCCCACCAAATAAAGCCCTCATCAGATAAAAAAATCAAATTTGGTTTTTCTAAATTGATAAACTTGAAATTCCCCTTATCTGATGATGAATATTCCTCTAAGTATGATTTTCATATATCTAAACAGGGAACAGGAGGTCGCATGCATTGGAAATAAGGATACAGGGGAAAACTTAGGAATAATCGTACTCAATATATTGATAATGTCCCCATGAAGGACATATATTTAGATGAGACCCATGGGAAAGTACTCTAGAAAGCCTAAAAGATACATGGAGGTTTCTTGGAACCCTGTATATGTTTTCTTCACCCAATCATATTACATGACTGACTAATGTGAGTGTGATTTTTTGATCACCCCAGATGATGGGAAGGCTGTAGAAACCTATTCCGCTCACAGAAAATACTCCGTCAAACTCTACATAATCACTAGGCCCGCCTACTTGAAATTCCTTATCTCTTGAACCACATAATAAGTAGAAACCCTGCCTTGGGAAGCACCAAACTCTAACACAAAATTATGACATTCTAAAATATTTGGAGGTTATCTCATCCAATATCTTAATCCTGAATGTGATCCATCCTTCAAAATAACTCAGGGGGGAACTAATTGAAGCCCTCTTGGGCCCAAAGGAGTTCAAGACAAAAAAAAATTCCAGCTGAGGTTTATTGAGTGGAGACCATGCCATTAAAATTCTATGTCATCATCTTGTTCACAGATCTGGATCAGGAAGAGGTCATCTAGGGACACATCATACCCATATATATTTCAGAAAGACTCAATAATTTTGACTTCCAAATGGATTTGATTGAACATATTTCTTAGATAAACCTCATCCTAATTCAGACTCTTTAATGTTTTGGATATACCAAGGGAAATTTATCTCCCACAAAGCTAACAATTCAAGGGTATGATAAGCATGAACAAAAACCTATTGGGAAGTTAAATCTCAAATATCAGTTTTCTTATCTCACATCTAATATTTATTTCATGATTATATAACAATACACTTCATATAATGTCTTTCTTTGAAGTCCTTGGCTTTATATCCATGTGGTGGTACCCTCAACATTCCATCAGTGTTTCAAATACCCCATTAATGGAAAGTTCATCATACTACTTACTAATACTTCCCACTTCGAGACTTAATAAGACACATATACTAAAGCAAGATTCTATAAATATGAATTCAAACAACCAATGGTGGATGAAAATATATTGTTTTTAGTTCCCCAATGGATTGGGGATCACCCCTGTGAATCCTCTAAGTATGTTCGATAGTGATTATGTGCTACCCATAAATCAATTTATGGAAATAGACCTAATCTCAGATGTCCAAAACCCTTAAATACCCAGTGATAGTGTATAATAAATTCAGATATAGAGTCTCTCTTAAATGAATCTAACAATAAGGGATGACAATGTCTCTTTCCTTGGCCTTAATCACCCCAACAGTGACAAAGATTCCCTCATATTTCCAACTTCATTTGAAAATGACTCCAAAACCTCAGAGGTGAAAGAATAATGGGATGACCATAAAAAATCTCCTACCACATTTAAGGAAGTAGTCTCCACCACCATTGATGAGTTGGGTGTGAAAATCTAGGAACCAAATATGACCCAAGTCCAACACTGATTAGTGCCTCCATACCTCTTGAGGAGAAATAGGTGTATATTTTATTTATAAAGAAAAATTGATATGTGTTCTCTTGGAACTATATAGAAATACCCATATTGAATTTGGATGTTTATAAGAACCATATCGGATTACCCAAAGACCATAGAGGTTTTAAGTAGGAATCTAGGATTATTCACCCCTCTCATGTCACTAATGTAGAGGTAGATATTTAAAAATTGATAAAATCCAACTTTTTCTGAGAAATAAAATAACCAGATGGATTTCCAATATCATCTTTTTCAAGAAAAATAATGGGTAGATTAGGGTCTTCATCAACATTAGATTCCTTAATTAACACTTCATAATGGAATAATTACCATTTCCGATAAAAAAACAATTGATTGATGCAACTACTGGATTACAGCCCCTTTCCTTCATGGATGGGTACTTGAGGTACAATAAGATAAAGATGGACCCTAAAGATGAGGAAGCCACTTCCTTCAGATCACCCCAGGGGATATTTTTCTATCAAGTCATGCCCTTTGGATTAAAGAACATTGTATCTACTTATCAATGCACCATATATCATATATTTAAACCCTTCTTGGAATAAATATCCAAATGTTCGGTCGACAAACTGGTGGTAAAATCTCAATAGATATGTGATTACTTCACATATATTCAAATATTGTTCGACAAGTTATGACAGCATAGTCTAAAGATGAATCCACTAAAATGATATTTTGAGGTAACATCAAGGAAGTTCCTTGGATTTTTTGTATGCCACCATGGCATTGATGTTGACTTGAAAAGACAAACACAATCCTAGAAATGTCATCCCCTCAAAATCTCAATTAACTATAGGGGATCCAAGGAAAAATTACCTATATTAGATGTTTCATAGCCAACCTAGCTAGAAAATATCTCCTCTTCACCAGGTTAATGAAGAAGGGAACTTCCTATTGATGGTATGGGGAATACCAAGAAGCCTTCAAGAGTCTCAAGTAGTACTTGTTTCTCCCACTAATCCTGATAATTCCAGTGGAAAAAATATACTCATATTATATGTGTTCTCCATGGAATGATCACTTGGCACTCTCCTCACATAGAAAAATGATGTTGGTAATTAGAACTATCTCTACTACCTCAGCTGAATGATTCTAGTAACTAAGACTTGATATTCTAATGTTGAGAAGAATGATCTCACACTCATATTTGCAGTGAAAAAGATGAGGCATTACATGTGTCATTGTGAAGTCCACATGGTATATTGTATTGACTCTTTCAAGTACATCCTTGGGAATCCCATGCTGACTGGGCATTTTTTTAGATGGGCGGTCATTCTGTAAAAGTATGACATTCAGTTCATGTCACAAAATCTAGTGAAAGGGAAGGACCTTTCTGATTTCCTCACGGCACATCCCACCCCAGAAAGTACACTATTGGACACAAAACTTCTAGATAAAGAGGTTATATGGACATGAAACTCCCTAGACATGGAAGATATATTTTGATGATGCCTCCCGAAGTCCTATCGGCATGATACTAGAAAACCTGGAACTCAATCGAGATGGCTTAGGTATTGTATTTATCTATATAGAAAAAGAACTTTTTCACTACTCTTTCTCACTATCTGAAGGTTGCATGAATAATGAGGTAGAATTATAGGCCCCCATCATTGGCTTGGAACTAGCCCTATAGTTGTAAATAGCCTACCTAAACATGAAAGGTGATTTGGAGATAGTGATAAATCATATCAATGGTTAATATACCATAAAAAGGGAAGAATTTCCCCCCCCCCCTTATTAGCTATGTCAAAGGATTGATGGAAGATCTCCATTTTGATCCCACATTGCATCATATTCCCTGATCAAATAATTCTTATACCGATGTGTTGGCTAATATAGTAACAGTCTTGGATGACCCTATTCAAGAGGAAGTGATTTTTTACATCACGCACCGAAGAATGGTCTCATCAATAATTTTATGTGATATGGAAGAAATAAATCAGGTCAACACCACCCTAGAGTGTGATGAAACAATATCCACCCCTGGATGGATGGATCCCATAATTGGTTATCTCTAGAATGGGACTCTCCCAAAAAACTGAGGAGGAAGAAAATATATTTGATGTCGATTAGTGAAATTTACTCTGTATGATGGTTCAAATGAGTAGAAATCCTTCTACAAGTGAGGTTTTTATGGAATAATACTCATATACAAATCATAAATAGAGATTCCCACCATAATGGAAGAAGTCCATGCAGGCTCATGTGGTGTTAATCAATCTAGGACCAGGCTCTCCCACCGAATTAAAAGGCTAGGTTACTACTGGAAAACTATGATATGGGACTATGTCTAATTCACCAAGAAATTTCATGTGTGCCATAACCATGAAAATTTCATCCATTGACCCCAGAATTCCTATATACAGTTAAATATTCCTAGCCATTTTATATATAGGGAATGGATGTTGTGGGGTAATATCCCCCAACCATGGATAAGCTGTTTAAGTACATCCTTACTAGTACTAACTTATTTTCCAAGTGGTGTTAGGAAATATCCCTCAATAAATTCAGGATAAAGAGTATCATTAACTTTGTGAAGTCCCATATCATCACTAGGTTTAGAGTCCCTCACATGATACTGATGTACAGTGACACTAACTTCTATTCTATAGAGTTAAAGAAACTATACCAAGAGTACAATATTGAGTAAAATCATTCATCTTATTATCATGTAGTGGAAAACGGACATATAAGGTCCTTCAATAAGACCCTGTCAAATATAATTCAAAATATGGTGAACAAGGACAAGAATTCCTGGACAGACAAGATTCTCCATGCTTTATGTGGCTACTGTACCACCATGTGTACTATTACATACAAAACTCTATACTCATTGGTGTACAGAATCGAGGCAGTGTTTCCCATTAAAGTCTGGTTTCCCTCACTTAGAATATCCATCTATAGACAACTCTAAGATGATTAGCAGTCACAAAAGTGGTTGGATGAGTTAGAGTGGCTTGATGAGAATAGGTTACATACATTTCACAACCTTGAATTCCATCAGAATCAAATTTCACGAGCCTTCAATAAAAAAGTTTTCCATCATTTGTTCCTTCAAGTAGAACTTGTATTGGCTCTTAGGACCCCGATGATAGTTGGAAAGAATCCTCCATAGTTGTAACCCAAATGGGAAGGACTTTATATCATACATAAGTTCTATAACAACATAGATTAATCACTAGACACAGTGGATGGGTAATGTGTCACAACCCCCACCAACGCAAGGTTTCTTAAGAAATACTTCATGTAGCTTCCATAAATCATTATATTCATCCAAACTTAATAATGTTAAACTATATAGAATATGTTCTAAATACATTATTTTAAACTGTATGGAACATGTTTTTACCAAATGATGTTAAACTAAACAGTAGATGTCTTTACCACATGATGTTAAACTATACATAAGGTGTCTTCGTTGCATGATTTTAAACTGTACAGGAAGCACCATCTCTCCAATGATTCAACACACATGAGATACATATGTGTGAGAGAAAAATGAAGTTCCTTTGTCTCTGTGTGAGAGTCAAATCTACATATGGAATCTCTTCATCCAAAAACTATGTGGGGCTTGATTCCTTCCATCACAGGATATGTATTAATGCCCAGACCTCCATTCTTGGGCCCGGCCATAATATGCCTTTTCTTCCACATCGTGTAACTCTCGTCCTTACCAAATTACATTAAACTTCATGATCTAAATCCTTATCTCATGACACTAAACTGCACAGGTTTTCCAAAACTATATATAGCTTGAATCTCATTTTAATGATATGCGTAGGGATTCCTTGATCCTATATCTTTTTCCATCCACCACATGTTAAAAAATACCATTTCCTTTCTCTAATTTCTTCCATGTCTTGAAAGAAAAATTTATCATTCCTTGTTTCCCACACCGATCATTGCTCACGTGGGATTAGGAATTTAGGTAAGAGATTCACCGCATAATTGTAATATATTATCTCATTATAGGGTTATTATGGTTCTGAATGCATGACCTTAAAAGGCACACCATGAGTCCTCACCACATGATGTTAAACTACATGGTTTACGGATCCTTCATTACACAAAATTATGCATCATTTTGGACCTCGCCTGAGAGGACCACTATCATTGGTGTTGGTCTCCCACCACACCTCTATTCAAGAACTACATGTGGCTTGATTCCTATAATCATAGTATACATAGTGACACCTAGATCTCCAATCCTAGGCCCAGCTAAAATAATCAACGGGAATAATACCACCCTCTTCGTATGGTTAAGACCTAAGTAAATAATTAACCTTTCAAGAAACTATGTGTATCATGATTTATTCCATCATAGGATATGTAGTGACACCCAGATCTCAATTCTAGGCTCATCCACGGCATTCCCTTTTCACATTGGGGATCCCATGTCCTTGCCACATGACATTAAACTTCATGGTTTCTCAAAAACTATGTGTCTCCTAATTCATGTCATTATAAGTTACATAGTGATACTTAGATCTCCAACACTAGGTCCATCTACAAAAATCAATAGGAACAATTCCCCACTCTGTGTATGGTTTAGACCAATGTGGAGAGTTTTTCATTCAAGAACTACATGTGGCTTGATTACTGACATAATAGGATATATAATGACGCCCAGATCCCTAATCATAGGTTTTTCCACAACATATAAATGATAAAAATGCACCCATAAATTCATATGGGTTGGACCTATATAGAAAATTTCTTTATCATATGATGTTAAACAACGAGAAAACAAATATGTCCTCACTGCATGACATTAAAATGCAAGAAAAATGTCTTGGTCACATTACATTAAAACTACATGACAATTACATCCCCACTATATGATATTAAAAGGTGCAGACCATCACCCATCACTATTCCTTATCAAAGGACCACAAAACTCTGACCCTAGTCAACCAAAGAATGGGGTGCTTCTATCATCATTTACAATCATCAATCCACGAATAACACTTCATGTCTTGAGAAACTAGGGTTATCATAAACCTTTCATTTCCCTTGTAAAGGAAAATATATCACTTTTTTGACCTTTCTATTGATGCATAAGTTATCATACTTACCAACCAAATACATAATGGCCCTATATAAAGTGATATCTAATTCTTGTGAGTCCGATTTCACCACATAACAACCCGACACCTAATGGTGTTTTGGGATATCCCTAGCAAAATTGTCTCATATCATTACACAGGACCTGATAAACTCGAACCATGATTTATAACATTTTCATCCCCTTATTACAAGGATATTGGAGAACTATTTTCCCTAGGTATAATAATTATGATTTTGTGTAACAATCCTCTCATATTAGGTCTATGTGAATCATAACCTTGAACTGAATTCACTTTGGTCAAATTTTTATAACCATAAATTCTATCCTCTGATGTTGTAAATTGAATAACCTTAAACCTCTAGTGAAATAGATGCAAAACTTGTCAGGATGAAATCCCAGAAAGGGAGTTCTGAGCAAAAGTTAAGCCCTTGCTCCCTAAACTCTTCATTTCCAAAATTTAGGGAAAAAATAGGGTGTAAATAAATGAGGAATATATCTTATAGGTCTTACTTTGTAACCCTAGTAAAATTTGATCCATACATGTTGGATCCCCTAGTCCAGAAAAAAGTTAGAGTAATGGTTTTTCACCTCTCCCCACTATGATAATGTGTTCATTAGGAAAAGATACAACTTTTAGGGTGCTCTAACCCATATAGAATATTACATTCACTACAAATAACACTTCCTGATTTCAGCACTTTAGGTCACTGAAAACATTTCATGGACCTTGGAAAGGAAAATATATCTCTATGTTTGATCATAATATTGATACATAAGGTATAAGACCTACAAACCAGAGGAATCTTGGACCTATATAAGGGTATTTGTAATTTTTGTGAGTCTGAATTCACTATAGAAGAACCCAGCACCTAAGGGTGTTCTGGGCCATTCCCAGCATGATTTTCCCATATCATCCTCATGACTCAAGAACTTTGGACCATGATTTATAATATCCATATCCATACAATTTAAGTATATCCTACATCCTAAATGTTACTTCACCATATATTTTACCCTTTATCAAGTAGGAATGAATCACTCCATTTCTAAACCTTTTGATAGACCACACCCTGTGACTCAAAAACACAGGGTGTAGGGTCCAAGCTTCTCAACTTAAAACCTAACTGACCTAGGGTTCCATAAACCTTCCTGGATATTCCCTTTCTCCATACCCCACTTCATTAACCTGATGTTTTATTCTACATAAATATTTCATGTCACTCAGAAAATATAGGCGATAAACTCTACTTGAACATACATTTAATCCCTATGGTATCATGAATAAGGTATTTGACCTTCCAATTAGAGTTATCTCCTCTTTATAGGAAAGGAAATATAATCCTCATGAGACTCAATGACACTGTGGTGTAACTCATCACATTAAGCTGTTTTGGGTCATCCCTGGTGTGTATGGCCCATCCAATGACTCATCTATTCAAGCTCCTAGACACATGATTTACACAAACCATATTCCAACCATCTAGGTGGACTCTGAATTCCATATATTTTCATCATCCACCCATAACATCTCTAAACTCTTTCATGAAACTTGTAAAAGAGTGTGGAAACTGCTATTTGACCATGATATCGATGAAAAAGGGCTTTGACCTACCAACTAGAGGTATATTCTCTTTACAGGAAAGGAAATCTAATCCTCATGAGCCCCAAAAACACCACGGTGGAAGTTATCACCCTAGAGTGCTTTGGGTCATACCCGGTATGTCTACCCCATATTATATATTCACTAATCAAGTCCTGGAATCATGAATTTAAACTGAAAAACATATATAATTCCTTACCACATGACATTAAATTATATGGCAGATGTCCTTACCACGTGATGTTAAACTGGACAAATAATTCTACTTCACAAAAAGTATATTACCAGTCATGGGAGGTCTGATCTCAAAGACCTTAAACTATATCCATAGAAGCTCCAATCTAAAAGACTATAAACTATATCTATAGAATTTTTTAGGTAAAAATCCCTTAAACTATAGCCATATAAGGTCTGATCTCAAATAACTTAAACTATAGTAATAAAAGGTCTAAGCTAAAAATACCCCAAACTACAGCACAATAATGATTTAATTTTCAAGACTAGAAATGGCATAAAACCTATCTGGCCAAAAACTCATAAGATGGTGGTTTGAGAAAAAGTAAATTCCAAGATTTTTATTCCATCCCCTATATGAATCTTAAGAAAAAATTAGGGCAATATGTATAGAAAGATACAAATCTTGTGGGTCCCACAATATGGCCTTATCAAAAATCAAGTTACATTTTCTAAGTCCAATGACTTCAACCAAAGATAGATCATTCTCCCTCCAGTGCATGTGAAGATTATGGGGCCCACCATATGGCCTTAGAAAAAAATCAATCTTTCTTTCTAGGTCCACTAGCCTAGAAAAAAATTAGATCACCCTCTATATGTGAGCCACACCCAAGAAGAATTCATCTTCATTCATATTTATGGAAAAGTGTTGCATATTTTACTTATAATCAGATTCTTTAAATTTTGAATTAATTCAATTATAAGTGGGGGGTTTACACCACTAAATGTGTGCCAAAAAATTTTCCATGGATGGAAACATGTGAGGAGTGATTAGATGATCATAATGCATACACATGTAATAATGGTTCTTGGGGTGTGAGCATTGTTTACACAATTGAAGAAGTGTTATTGTTGTTATTATTATTATTATTATTATGTGTTAAAAATAATAATAACGATAATAAATGAAATAAAATAATTAAAATGTAATTTTCCATTTTATTAAAGTAGGAATGTGATGGATAAATGAGGCTTCAATTCATTTTCAACCCAACACTCGAATACTATACTTTATTCCATGGGAGATGAGACAGAACCTTGGGTAGTCGACCTAACTTCCATAAGAGGATGTTCTTCTATAGGGAATCATGTGATGGGAATACCACACACACACTGGGTTACCCACTATGAAGAAGGAGGATTATACATGGTTCCCCTGTGGCTAGGATCATCTTACACTTCACTTTAATTGGATGAAAGAACAACCAAGGGATTAACCTCATCAATATATAACTCCTCTTTCTGAAATTTCCAACACATGAAGGTCTTGCGCTTGATATGTTATCATGTGAATAATGGTGGAACCATGCTCTCAAATCAGTTCATCATATGGCCCACATAATGGCTCCTTGTTCATGAGGAGAACTATCATTACAGTATAAAAAATGTTTGGGAACTTTGGAATCCATATGAAGGTCTTAGTATAATGTGGAGCCTCCTAGTAGACACATAGTGTTGTGAAGATGGTCTTAGGATAAGAACATAGAGCAATTTGTGTGATCAAAAATGACCTGCTTATATAGTCTACCCATGTATGTGCTTTCTGTACATGATAAAGAGAAGCATCGTGACCACTTGCCCAAGTGCATAGTAGAAATAATGGGCTAATATTTATGTGAAGAAGATACTACAGCATCTATATGATACAAATATACAGTCATCACTGAATATAGAGTATGGCATAAAGTAGTTTTGTGAAGTTATCACCAGGAACATATACAGTGCAGGAACAAAATCCACTGTGAAAATTCAATTCAAGAATTAGCCTATACATTCATAAACTCCCCAGTACAAGAATGGAACTGTTATATATTTTATTCAAAATATTTATTAAAATATATATAGTGTTTTTTAAAATTTGAAATGGTGTGTCCTTTACCAAGAGTTGTATCATTTCAGTTGAACCAATGTGTTCTTTGACTGAAACGATGAGATTGAATCGGTGTGTCCCTCACCAAGAGTTTTTTCATTTTAGTAAAACCAAGGCATTATTTGACCTAAATGCGGATTTATAAATAATTGATGATGATATTTATTATGTGTTAATTCTTTTTTCAACCCAAGATATTCTCCATACTTCTCCCAACATCAGTGCAGTTGGGTATCAGTAATTGGTGTCTAATATTCCCCAAATATTTGGTGAAATCCTTGAGGGATACTTCCACTGATAACCATACACCATCAATGTGGGGGTGGATCAAACCCTTTTGGATAGTGAATTCAATTCATGCATCAAGGTTCAATCATTATTCTCATTCTGAATACTTATTTTCTAACAATAAAAAGTGTTTGAGTCTAAAGAAATAACCTAGAAGATGGATTATGAATCTCTCAAATTCATGAACCAATACATGGTCAAACTTGACCATTTTTATATAAAAAACTTCTCTAGGTGGAAAGAAAATATGGAGTTTCTTCTCACAGTATTGAAGATTTCTTACACTCTGGAATCAAATTTTCTTCCCATTCCTAAGGATCCCGATTCAAATTCTGATGAAGAATTAAATGAAGATATTTTCATGGAACAATTAGAAGGGTTTTTTTAGGTAATGAAAACAAGTTATGTGAACTAGTTAAATCTCTTTATGGTCTTAAATAATATCTGAAGCAATGTAATAAAGAATTTGATTCTATTATTTTATCTAATGGATTTACTCATAACAATGCAGATAAATGTGTTTATTAAAAGTTTAAAAAATAATATGGGGTTATTGTGTGTCTATATTTGTATTATAGGTTAATTTTTAGAACCAATTTGATTGGTGTAATTGAGACAAAGAATTACTTATCTTCTATGTTTTAAATGAAGGACCTTGGAATAGTTGATACTATTCTAGGAATTAAAGTTAGAAAACATTATGGGGGTTATTATTTATGTCACTCTCATTACATATAAAAGATGTTAAATAAAATTTATCATATTTATTTCAACAACTATAGTACTCCATTTGATTATAGTGTTTAAACTTTTTATAAATACTGGTAGAGTTGTGGCACAACTTGAGTATGCTAGTGTAATTGGTTATTTAATGTATGTGATGCATTGCACATACCTAATATTTCTTTCACAGTATGTAAAATGAGTAGATATATGAGTAATACTACTTTGTATCATTGGAGATGCATAATGATAATCTTTGGATACTTAATAAAAACAAAAGATTTAAGTTTATACTATAAAGATTATCTGGCTATATTAGAAGGATACACCGATGCAAGTTGGATTATCATTATTGGTGATAACCAATCTACTTTTGAATGGTTGTTTAATCGTAAAGGTTGTGATATTTCTTGGTTGAGCAAGAAACAATCATGTATTTCACATTTGACCATGGATTCGGGGTTTATCACCATAGAGTCATGTAGAAAGGAAGTTGAATGGATTAGGAACATATTATTGGATATTATATTGTGGCCTAGTCCAATTCCTCCAATATCTATCAGTTGTTATAGTGAAATAACATTATCAAGGAAAAATAATTCCTTGTACAATGGAAAGTCTATACATATAAGTTTGAGACACGATTATATGAGACAATTGTTATAAAATGGTACCATAACAATTGTTTATGTGAGATCATGTAAAAACCTTACAGATATGTTTACAAAATCTCTAATGAGAGAGATTGTTCATTCAATTAATAAATATATGGGGTTAAAGATCATTAAATAAATCATTTTAGTGATGTAAAACCAAAACTTCCTTTAGCTATATCCTAATAAAATTGTTTAATGGGTAAAAACAAGTTATAAGATGATTGTTGATATTGACAATTATAGACCCAATTTTTTAGTGTCAATATCATCTGTTATGATGAGAGGTTTAGTTATAAAATCTTAAAAAAATATTAATACTCAATGAGTTATGTGCTCTAATAATGGAAGCACATTGTAATATTTTGCCTAAGTGAACATAGAAGTGGTTCTGCTTCTTACATGAGTTAATGGGTTTACTCCTTTGAGAGTTCATGAAAAGGATATAATCACATGGCCATAAAAGGGTTACAAAATGAGATGTTGGATGAAATATAATTGTATGTATAATATCACCAGTTTATCTTAAAGATTAACCAGTTTAATGTTTTGAAAATTTATAAATCTGATAAAACTTTGAGATATTGATACTAAGTAATGATTTAAATCGAAATATATCTTTATTATATATAATTATTCACTTATGGTATGGATAATTAATATTTTTTAACAAAAGTTGGGGATTGTTATGTATTTTATTCAAAATATTTATTAAAATATATAGAGTGTTTTTTCAAATTTGAATTGGTTTGTCTCTCACCAAGAGTTGTATCATTTTGGTTGAACCAATGTGTTCTTTGATAGAAACAGTGAGATAAAACCAATGTGTCCCTCACCAAGATTTGTCTCGTTTTGGTCGAACCAAGGTGTTCTTTGACCAAAATTTTGATTTATAAATAAGTGATGATGATATTGTTTATGTGTTAACACTTTTTTCAACCCAATATATTCTCCATACTTCTCCCAACATCATTGTAGTGGGGGTATTGGGAATTGGTTTCTGATATTCCCCAAATATTTGGTGAAATCCTTGAGGGATACTTCCTCCGAGAACCCTACACCATCAACATGGGGGTGGATCAAACCCTTTTGGAAAGTGAATTTAATTCATGCATCAATTTTCAATCTACCATTAACTTTTTCCAATTTATTTTATAACAGGAACCCCTGAAGTGGACTATGTAATAATGTGAAGCCTCCATGAGGTTATGCAATCATGAAAATACAAATTTGTGTCACATAAAGAATATCAAAATGTTAGGCCCAAGTTATGTTTTGGTTGTATTTTTTTTCAATCGATCAGTATGTTTAAGAAATAAAAGATATTGAGAAAGGTGATGAATGGGAATTAGGATTAAAAGGGATTGAAAGAATGTAGTTTTTTGGGTGATCAGTTTTTCTGAAAAATAAGAAAGGTATTTTGAATCATTTTTTTTTCATGAAATAGTATTGGTTTCAAAACAATCGTACTGACCTCTGTTTTGAAAATAATCGGATCCATATTTTCAAAAGAATCAGATCCATGGTTTTAAAAATAATTGGACTTGCAAAAGGATCGTACTCACTTTTTCCTTCATAATGAGGAATTGATCGTTATCTGGAATGAGATAATTGGTTGCATATAAATAATTGTTTTGGGTTTTTGTTTTGAAAATAATCAGATTCATGTTTTCAGAAAGTTTTTCCTCCGGATGAGAAGGAAATAAAGAAAATATAATGAATAGAAAGTTATGATACATTCTAATATTAAATGTGATGGTTCTTTACTGTTTTGGAATCCTTATAAATCATAAGTAAAGTGGTAGAACTTATGATGCAAGATTTATTGAATAATGGGGAAAGTAAAAGCTGTGAATGGTGAAGACTATTAAAAATCTTTGAATGGTGATGACTATTGAAAAGTTGTGAATGGTGATGACTATTGAAAAGATGATAATTGAGATGACTATTGAAAATATGTGAATGGTGATGACTATTGAAAAGCTATGAATGGTGGTGAATATTGAAAATCTATGAATGGTGATGACTATTGAAAAGTTATGAATAGTGATGACTATTGAAAAGCTGTGAATGGTGATGACTATTAAAAATCTGTGAATGGTGATGATGATAGAAAAGCTATGAATAGTTGTGCCAATGGAAAAAATCATGTTGATTAAAGAAGAAAAGGTCTTTCAAGCCAAAATAGTATTCACTTTTTTTTTTGCATCGGACTTAGAGTCATGCCAATGTTATAGTCGTACCGATGGGAAAATTCATACCAATGAAATAAGAAAAGGTCTATCAAGCCGACATAGTTTTTACATTGTTTTTTATCAGACTCTGAGTTGTTCTAATGGAATATTCATGCCGATGGAAAGAGTCATGCTGATGGAAGAGTAATGTTCATGTAGATTAAAAATTAATAGTCATACTGATGGAATAGTTGTGCCAATGGAATAGTCATGTCGATGAAAAGATTCGTGCTAATAGAAGAGTAATGTTCATGAAGATTGAAAAGTAATGGTTGTATAGATGGAAGAGTAATAGTCATGCTGATGGAAATAGTTGTGCTGATGGAAATAGTTGTGCCGATGGGAAGTGTCATAAGAAAGAGTCGTGCCGATGGAAAAGAGGAAATAGTTATATCGATGGAAATAAAGGTTGAATAAATGATACATGTCATGCCAATAGGGTAATGACTTTTTTTTTCATTGGACTCACTGGGGAAATTGGAATAAAATAGATGGTGCTGATTAAAGACCATCGTACCCCGAAACAATCATACTCAACAATCGTACCCATAATACTGGGTTTTCTAAATGAAAAACTGTTTTGCTTTCGGGATTGAAAAATAGGTATGACAATGCACATGAAATGGATGAATAAGGAGATGAACTTTTTAGAAGAAATGAGAATGTTTGAGAAGCTTTAACAAAGTCAAAACGTATCCCATAATTTCATGGAGAATTTCAAATTTGGTAAAATTTGAGTGAGCGGGAAAAACTTTTGGATTCCCGCCAATTGTCACCTATAAAAGGTGGAGGTACTTTGTACTTTTTGACAATAAGTACTATTCACAGTAAAGGAGAGAAAAGATTCGGGTTTTATAGAGAGAGAAGAGGTGAAGAGTATTTAGTTTGACTTTTGTTTTAAATTGTTCATCATATCTGGCTGAATTAATTGTTTTTGAGTTTTCCGTACTAGGTGTTTCCGTATTGGGCTTCTCGGGCTAAGGAAGAATTGTATTGAGTCTCTTTATCAGTCTCAGGTTTTGAAGTGGTGTCAATTCTATTTGTCATTACTATTGCATACATGTTTTGAAGTGGTTTAGATTCTATTTGTCTTGACTATTACATACATGTTTTGAAGTGGTTTCGATTCTATTTATCTTGACTATTGTATGCATGTATTGGAGTGGTTTTGATTCTATTCTATTATATTCAATTTAAATATTAGACCGAGAAGAATCAGACTAAGATAATCATACTCATGGTAATTGGAAATATTGTTTTACATAGTCCAAGAGGTCCTTATCTTTCCTCTAGGTAAGGAAAATAAGAATGGTTTATAATTGAATACATTTGTTGAATTGAAAAAAAGTGAAAGAAACATGAGTTATTAAAAAATAAATTGTATTTTTCTATAGTACTAGGAGGGTGACCACGCACTGGAGGGATTGTTTCATAGTGCTACATGAGTGTAAGGGTATATCCTACTCATTTTAATCCAATGATTTTTTTTCTTAGTGGGTTTTATGGTATTTGATCATTTCCAAACCATAGCAAGGATGTATCTATTCTTTTTGAATAGTGAACCTTGAAAATATTTGTGTTCCTTTGAATGTGTGTTGAGTTTTTTTTTCAGTAGGGAATTAAAATCTATAACAGGAGGTGAAGTTTGTTTCAATTGAAAAGAAACATAAAAGAAAAAAGAGTATCACTGATTCACCCCCTCTCCCTCTCAGTGTTACAATACATTGACTAGGCACTTTCAAGTAGCATCAGAGGTAAGGTTCCCTTCACTATTTCTAATTGATGGAGAATTTGAACTATGTGAATAGTAAAGGTATTCTGGTATTTGATGAAAATAATTATCATATATGGAAAGACAGAATGTTTTCATATTTCATGTCTATCAGTTATGATATTGATTGACTGAATGGCCCAAAGCCTTCTTTTTTATTGATTTTCTAATAAACCCCCTTTCAAGGGATGAAGGGAAACCCTTAAAAGGCCCGTAGTCTTAGGAATTACATTTCTTTTAGGCTTGGAGACATTACATGACCCTTATGTCTTAAAGAAATCATATAGACTATGACTACTTGAAACTTGCTCCACCTCAGCATCTGCATCGTGATCAGCTCTCCACCTTTTCATGACTGTCCTGCTAGCATGTCCATGTGAAGAGGTGAACAAGTGCGGTATCGATGTAAAATTACATACCCTCTCATTCTTCCAAGTCCATTTAGCCATTCTCTAGTGGATGTGCCCTGCTCTTTCCTCCTCTAGATCGGTTCCTTGTAGAATCTGTCTATGCAACTGCAAATAAGGTGGCCCTAAAGGCCTTGAGGTGGCACGAATTCCATGAGGTGTCCCAAAAGCCTTAAGAAACTGAAGGTCTGGGTGGTCTTAAAGCCTTAAGGACTCCAAGACCAAACCGGTGGCCCAAGGTGAATAGTTTTTGCTGCTACAGTTCCGAACAGTACTTGCTACAGTACTGCTTCAGTAACCTAAAATTATGCCTCTGCCTAGTTTAGAACCTGGGTCTCATGGATGCACTTACAGAGACCTCACCAACTGGGCTGAGGCTCATGTTCTATGATGTTCTTGAAGCTGAAACAGTAGGGTTTCCTCCCATTGATGATAAAACTCCACTAATACCTATTGATAAGAGAAATTTTGAGAATGAAGGAAGGGAGAAGAATCTTATATTTTCATCACTTTCTAGAAGTGAATTCTTGAGATTAAAAGGTGTTTCCATATACAAAGGTATATAGGATAAATTGAAAAACATACATGAAGGAAATAAAAAAAGTGAATAAGGAAAAGTTAAAAATATTGAGATTGAAGTATAAAGATATCAAGATGGATGAGCATGAATCTGTTGGGGACTTCTTTACGAGGGTAAATGAAATATTAAGTACTATCAGATGTCTTAGTGAAAAGTTTGATGATTTGACTATGGTTGAAAAGATATTGATAATCTTACCTGACAAATTCGATGCAAAAGTTTCTTCATTGGAAGACATAGATCCCAAAACATTATATCTTGATGATTTTCATAGTATTGAAATTAATTACTAAATGATAAGGGAGAATTATATGAAAGGAAAAACTAAATTTGATAGAGAAATTTCTTTCAAGGCTTCTAACAAAGAAAAGAATATTCTTGAAGAAGCTGGAGATTCTAACTCTGAAAATGAGGTATGTAAAAATCTTGATTCAATTTTGCCCTTGTTTTATAAGAATGTAAAAAGATCTATAGGAAGGTATAAATGGAAACTTCTTGTAAAGTGTTTTGGATGTGGATCCATTGGTAATTTTGTTTCTAATTGTCCTCAAAGAAAAAATGGATAATAAATTGATGAAGAATAAAGTGAAGAATAATAAATAAGTCCAAGAAGACCTTGGAAGAAAAAGGGTGATAAAGAAAAATTATATTACAAGAGGGAATATAAGAGGTTATCCAAATCCAAAAGGAGAATCTTTTTTCTAAGGAAGATGATAGTAAGGATGTTACAAATTATGGTGAATATAACACATTCATTACAATAGGTAATGAATAAAGTTCTTCCAGTAATGACAGTAGTTGTGCTAAAGAAGAAGAATAAAATGAAGTTGAATCCAGAAAATTCCATTGAGAATACTGAGGAAAATAATTATATTACAATAATGAATGATGAGGAATTTATAAGTAGTAGTTCTGATGAATAAGATACTCCACTTGAGATGCATTTGAAAGAAGAATTTAAATAATTCTTGAGAAAGATTATAAGGGTTTAAAAGCAAAACAAAAATTTGGAAGATGAATCTTTCTCAACACGAAATCAAGGTTTTTTTATCAAAGAAAAAGAGAAATAGAGAAATAGATTGATGATTTGAAGAAATATCTTGAATAAAAAAATAATTGTAATGAGTATCTAGAAGTGAAGTTTAAGGTAAAGAAAGAAGATTTGGGACTTTTCCAACAAAAGTTATCTGAATTTGAATTGAGAAATACAAGTTTCCAAAACACTATCACTAAAATTTGTGGATGTTCTTAGAATGAGAAACCTGAGAAGCCTCAAAAAAAGTTATCTTAAAAGGTTGATAATAATAATAGAATTTTTTTTAAAAAGAAGAAATCTAGGAATGTTATGTATGTGTCCAAGACCAACAAGTTTGGGAATGTTTTGAAACATTCTGAATCTGGAAATGTTTCCAATACTTATGGTTTTGATAATTTAGAAAAGAAAATAAAGAATCTGATTGATAATAGAATGGTTAGTGGATCAAAAAATAAAGATAAGAAGGTTTCTGAGAAATACATTCACAATTCTGGGTAGTATAGAAGTTTTAGAGGTAATTACTCCTTTTATGGACATTGCTGATATTGTGGTGGATTTGGAAATATAGAGAATATGTGTTGGTTTATAACCAACATCACTACTATTATTCCATAGGTTATAGAAGTCAAGGTTTTAGGGGGAGTCAATTCTCTCCAAAGAATAATTCTGATAAGGTTGTGTTGAAGAAATTAGAGAAGAATGAAGTAAAAAATTGAAAATAGGTTCCAACCATAGGAGACTATTTGTGAAAGGTGTGAGAAACATGGACACCTTGAAAAAGTATGTCTTATTTTGATACCGTAAAAATAAAATATTCTTAACAATTCTAAGAAACTGGATGTTTTGGAATTCATGAAATACATATCTACTAAGTTTCAAAAGAAAGAGTGCTTAGTTCTTTGTCCAGAATACATTGATCTGGCTAGGAAATTAGAGGAATCACAAAATAAAGTGAAAGAATAAAGGAAGAAGTAGACTTCTAAAGATATGATAAATGATGAAATAAATGTATCCACAAATGGTGAAGATGAGATATAAGGGAATGATATCAAAACTTGTTCAAATATCTTGTAAAAGAAAAAGATAGGAATGGAAAACATGAAATAAACTGATTGTAACAAGGATGTTCCAAAAGATGAATAAAAGTTGACATCCTCATCTGAAGATTCAATAGATAAGAAGAAATTTGTTACAAAACTCAAGAAGGATGAACAGAATGAATAAATAACATCCAATGAAAAATCAAAGAAGAAGAATAAGGAAAGACTGAGAGAGTACTCTCAGTATGATTGTTGTTTCTAACAAACAATCAAGGTTCCTACTTATTCTCAATATCTTTGTATACTTTTTCTAACATTAAGGGAATTGAAGAAGTGTAAACAAGGAATATGGAATTGATGATTCTCTTACTTTTCTTTCAAAATAAAGTAATGAGGATGTGAAATAATTAGTTTTTAAAAGTTATGTTTTTATACAACTAAACATTCTGATGTGTTTGTTGATATGGGTGAAAAATACTTTTTTCTTAGAAAAATTCCATCAAGAATTTCCCCAATCATGATAATGCTGGAAGAAACATTAAAAGGTATTACATAAAATTTTTACTATAAACAACATTGATCACCTTGACTATACACTCTTGTTTTCTAAATAGTTTTATCCCATGTAGACATAGAGTTATTTACTTAATGTTTCTTTGTTAAGGAACTCATGTGAAAGCTAGGTTTAAGAATGGTTCCAAACTCTGGAAATGAAGATCATTTTTCAATAAGAGAGGAACTTATCATGATGGAACCTTTGAATTTGATTGTTAATAAGGGGTAGAGATAAGAGAAAGGGGGAGAGATAAAAGAAAGAGGGGAGAAAGAAAATAATGGAGAAAATAGAAAAAAAGAAAAGTTTCATCTCTTTGAAGTGATTAAAGTGGGTATTAAGAAATGAATGGAGAAAATAAAAAGAAAGAAAAGTTTCATCTAGTTGAAGTGATTGAAGTGGGTATTGAAAACAAATAAAAAGGGGGAGATTTTTAGGCCCAAGTTTTCTTTTTGTTTTTTATGTTATCAATCAATTAGTATTTTGAAGAAAGAAAGGATGTTAAGAAAGGTGATGAATGGTAATTCGGATTAAAAGGGATT
This sequence comes from Viscum album, assembly GCA_963277665.1. Taxonomy (NCBI): domain Eukaryota; kingdom Viridiplantae; phylum Streptophyta; class Magnoliopsida; order Santalales; family Viscaceae; genus Viscum; species Viscum album. The sequence goes on from OY728123.1 coordinate 1,770,351,743, forward strand.
GAAAGAAATAAGTTTTTTGGGGGAATAGATTTTCTAAAAAAGAAGAAAGGTATTCTGAATCTTTTTTTTTTGAATTAAATATTGTATTAGTTTCAAAACAATCATACTAACCATCATTTTGAAAAGAATCGGATCCATGTTTTCAAAAGAATTGGATCCATGGTTTCAAAATAATTGGACTTGAAAAAGAATCGTACTCACTCTATCTATCATAATGAGTAATTGATCATTATCTAGAATGAGAGAATCAGTTGCATGGAAACAATTGTTTTGGGTTTTTTTAAAGAATTGGACTCATATTTTCAGAAATATTGTCCTCGGGATGATAAGAAAAGAAAGAAACTAAAATGAATAGAAAGTTATGATACTTTACAATGCTAAATGTGATGATGATTTTCTGTTTTTTAATTCTCATAAATCATAAGTAAATTTGTATAACTTATGATGCAAGATTTATGGAAGAAAGGAATAAGTAAAAGCTGTGAATGGTGATGTCTATTGAAAATCTATGAATAGTGATGACTATTGAAAAGCTGTGAATAGTGATGATTATTGAAAATCTGTGAATGGTGATGACTATTGAAAAGTTATAAATTGTGATGACTATTGAAAATCTTTGAATAGTGATGACTATTGAAAAGTTTTGAATGGTGATGACTATTGAAAATTTGTGAATGGTGATTACTATTGAAAATCTATGAATTAGGATGATGATGGAAAAGTTGTGAATAGTCGTGATGATGGAAAAAGTTGTGTCAATGAAAGAATAAATGTTCTTTCAAGACAACACATTATTCACTTTTTTTTGCATCATACTCAGATTTGTGTCGATGGAATAGTCATACCGATGGGAAAAGCCATGATAATGAAATAATAAAAGTTATATCAAGCTGAGACAGCATTCACATTGATTTTCATTGGACTCGGAGTCTTGTTGATGGAATAGTCGTGCTGATGGAACAATCATGCCAATGGAAAGAGTCATGTCGATGGAAGAGTAATGGTCAAGCATATTGAAAAGTAATAGTCATGAAAATGGAATAGTTGTACTGATGGAATAGTCATACCAATGTAAATAGTTGTGTCGATGGAATAGTAATGGTCATGCAGATTGAAAAGTAGTGGTCATGCAGATGGAAGAGTAATAGTCATGCTGATGGAAATAGTCATGTCGATGGAAAGTGTCAGAGGAAAGAGTCATGCACATGGAAAAGAGGAAAGAGTCATGCAGATGGAAAGAGAGAGTGAAGAGATTATTCCTATCATGCTGACAGGGTAATGATTTTATTTTGCATCAGACTCATAGGTGAAAGTGAAAGAAAATAGATGGTGTTGATTAAAGACTATCGTACCCCAAAACAATTGTACTCAATAATCATACCCAGAATATAGGGTTTGCTAAACAAAAAATTGTTTTGGTTTATAGATTGAAAAACAGGTATGATGATTCATATGAAATGGATATAGAATGAGATTAACTTTGAATAATATAGTGAAAGTTTGAGAAGCTTTGATTAAGTCAAAATTTATCCCATAATTTCATGCGGGAAATTCAAATTTGGGAAATTTTGAGTGAGCATGAAAAACTTTTGGACTACCTCCAATTTTCACCTATAAAAGGAGGAGGTGCTTTGTACTTTATAACAACGATCACTATTCACAGCAAAGGAGAGAGAAGATATGGGTTTTAGAGAGAGAATAATAGGTGAAGAGTATTTAGCTTGACTTTTGTTTTAAATTCTTCATTATATCGAGATAAATTAATCAGTTTTGAGATTTATGTACTGGGTGTTTCCATATTGGGCTTATCAGGTTGAGGAAGAATCATACTAAATCTCTTTATTGGTCTCAGGTTTTGAAGAGGTGTCGATTCTATTTGTCATTACTATTGAATACAAGTATTTAAGTGGTGTTGATTCTATTTGTCTTGACTATTACAAATATGTTATGAAGAGGTTCCGATTATATTTGTCTTGAATATTATATGTGTAGAGACCCCGAACTTTACGTACATAGACATTACATTAATTTTGTGTAATACTTAATACATAACAAAAACAGACACCAAAGGACCTTAATAGTTTAGTGTCTTTGGAAACTCGAAATATAATCTTCTAATCTTGGTGAAAGATATTCAACATCTCCCATTAAGATCTTCCCTTTTTTTCTTACCTAAAACCTTTATTTATATCCTGGGGAAAAGAAAACATATAAAGGGTGAACTAAAATTCTTAGTAAGGTTAATCATGGAGAAAATAAAACAAACCATATACATTTGAACTTCAAAACATTAACATAAAGTTTAAACATCAAATTCTTGAGTTGTGAAATAAATCTTGGAAGTACGTAAGGAATAGGTCATAAAGGAACATTAATCATGATAAAATAGAATGGGAATAAAACATTTAATTGTGGAAAACCATTAATCACATGATATGATTTCCATAGTATCCAAGGCATTTCTGCCAAGACCATCTTAGTGGACAAAGTCCCTTTCTGAATCGAGTTCACTCCTCATTCTAGTCTTGTATCACTGAATCGTATTAACTTACCATTCCAGCCTTGTCTATCTCATGAGATATAAATCTTTACACAATGCATTGGAGGGAGATATAGGTCTCCTCCATCTCATAATGAAATCATTCTTACTTGTGCCATAAAATAAACTTAAGACATTCATCATAACCCAAAGAATAAAATGGGTTTCATAAACATCATCCCATCATCACATAATCTATATAAAACAAATGGGTATCATTTCATCATAAGAAAAGTGAAACCATGTAAATCATAAATACATTATACTTGAAACATACACATATGAAATAATGTCATCTTAGATGGAAAATGGTTTTGAAAAAACACTTGAAATGAATTTTTGAGGAAAATATCCTTTCTTCTTCAAAATCATTTTCATTTCACAAAATTCCATGAAATTTTAAAAGAAAAGGATTTTGTTGAAAATATTCATGAAATCTTGTAGAATAAGCTTCATGAAAATAAGGCATTATAAAACCGTAAAAATCCATTCATTCCGTATAAGTTAAAAAACATTCTCCTCGTACTTTTTCCAAAAAAATCAAAAAGTACCACGTAGGGTAAACAAAAGAATGATTTCTTCCATAACACAAAGTAAAAGTCAAAGAGGGGTAAAAATGAATTCAAAAATATATGGAATAATATTAAACATTTTATGAAAAACATTTTATGGACATGGATGAAAAATATAACCCCAGTAAATACTTACTTATAAGCAATCTCGGATAAAAATGAGATTGAAAAATTATCCCATACCTTAAGTCTAATTTCTTCTGTACATGTCCGAAACTCCTATATAGTGGGTTTAAACATATTATTAACTTGTAGTAGAACCATAATAATATTTATTATATCATATACGATTCACTAATTACTTTATATTACCCTTTCTTTTGTTAATTCCATGTTAAAGAAGTGTTTTGGCTAAAATCGTTTCATTTATCGTATGTGTTCGGACTTGTTGTTCTTGATATTATCATTACTTATATCAGGATTTACTTACTTCCATAATTTAAAACATGATTTATATATAATATATATTCATTATATATATATATATATATATAATATAAATATAAATGAAATGAAACACACCGTTCATGGAGACGGTAGGTCGTACATACGCATGAAAGTTGTTTTCCTTTCCTTATTGACTTGAATGGAAGTAAGTAGATGACATATATATATATATATACATAAATAAATTAGCATTATTATGTCATATATATATCATTATTATTCATTATATATACTTTATAATCATTCTTGAATAGTTAATATGGATAATGAATCTCATCGTGTCGTGGAGACGGTAGTCCCTACGTACGCACGAGTGATGATATCATTCCCATAATTATATGAATGGAATTGGACTTGATGATATAATATATTAGAATCAGTATCATGTTATAATAATCATATATAGTTATTTTTTACACCATTATATCCATCCAAGTAAGGTGGTGGTGGAAAAACAGATTACAGCACGGCGTGGAGACGGTATTCCGTACGTATGCATGCGTGGTGATTTCATTTTCCATAGGATGGATAGAAGGAGAAATAGGGTTGTTTAATATTTATAATAACATATAATTATATTAGTGACATTTATTTTATTACTTTATAATTAAACAATTAAATAATAGGAAGTATAAGAAGTAAGAAACTTGAAAGAATCGGTAGAAGAGATTACCTCTTCCTCGATGTGCCTCTTTTAAACTTACTCTTAGGGAACTGAAGTTTGTCTTTTGAGAATACCAGAACCTCTATGATATAACTAGAGATGTTTAGAAGAGAAATGAGTAGGGGTTTTCCGAGCTTGAAGTCTCAAAGTCTTGTAAAGAGGAGAGGGGGGAGGATCCCTTTTATAAGGGAGGAGAGGGGCACCTTTGGAAACCTCAAAAATATTAATTTATAATAAATTAAACCCCACTTAAAAACCTCCTAAATTGACTCATATTCAAATATTAGATGATATAGGGTTGTAATCTCAACATCCAATAAAATTTAGACATGTTAGAAATTTATTTTAAACCTTATCAACTTGATTTATCCTTATTTAATTTATTTAATTTTATTTGTGGTAAAAACATTCTAAATTTTAAATTTTTATAATTAACTACTTATGTGTTGTGAATTATCCATAATTGAATAATTTAGGATATTTTAGACCATATAAATTTTTAATTTATAATTTTTAAATATTTTTGTGATTTTTAAACAATTTTATATTATGTTATTTTTATAAAATAACAATAGTGTCAATTTTGACACTATTCATTTATTTGAATTTAAATAAAATCCAAACATAAGATATGTTCTAAAAAAATATTTAATAGATTCATAACATGTCATATTTATCTATAAAATTCGTGTAGAACATTAAATAGTTCATATAATATTTATTTTTATATTTTTAAAACCATTTATTTGATATTTCAATCAATAAAATAATTTCAACATCACTATTGTGTCACCTTTAATGATAATTATTTAATCCCTAAAAATTCTAAATAAATTCACATGATGTAGATAATTTTATTATCTTTCTCTATACTATTCATGTTTGAAGTTCCATGAATTTTATCACTAAATTAAAATTATTATACTTATAAGATTTAAGAGAGTGACATGTTGTCACTTTCTTTGCTTTTAATTATAATTATACCATTTTCAGGGTCAATAGTCCATTAAACGAATTTATTCTGACCCTTAGGTGATATGGGTCTACTTTTATTCATCCAATATAATTTTTTCAGGTGTTAGGGTAATTTTATAATCTTATTTTTACCCTTAATTACCCGATTTACCTTAAACTGTAGTAAATAAAAATTATTGTAGTTACTATTCATAATGTCAAAAAAATAAAAGTAACCTATTAAAATAATTTGGACCCACTGAATCCAAATATGGAATAAATTTTTCAAAATTCAAAACATAGAATTTGTAGTAATTAATTTAAAATTAATCTCGTTTTTAAGAAAACGGGTTTTAAAAGATAAAACTTTGTCAAAGATTGAAATGTTTTTACCTATGAATTCAATATAATATTATTGGTAATGACATGAATTATATTAAATGGTAAAAATATATTCTATTTATACTTTAAAACCATTAAATATTATAATTTAACCATATAAATTATCTCAATGAAAAAAGTTGTTTTTAATTAAAATTTAGCGTATTTTTACTATTCATCAAAATAAGAAACTTATCAAAAAAATATCAAAAATTTATCCAAAGTAAATTTTTATATCCTGATTCCAAATAAGAATTTTATATTTTCAAATTTAACTTATAAACATGTCCAAACTAGATTTAAAGTGGGTGCGCCGTCAAAAGGCGGCAAAGCTGCATTTTTTTAAAAATACTCATTTTACTCGAAAAAATTATTTTGTTCTCATACCAGGTTCTATAAAATATGTAAGATGAATTATAATGTCATAAAATTAAAATTTTAGTTACTACTATTCATAACGGCTAGTTCATAATAATATTATAACAATATATCATTGTTTAGTGAAACCCGGTATTGCGTACTACACACGCTATCGAGGAAGGCCGTGATTGCGTGTAATGCAAGCCAAGTCAGGGCTGCGTGTAGTGCAAGCTCCCTTTGGTTTTGCATATAACATCATCAAAACTGATTTCATTTATAAATTAAACAAAATTTATACTTAATGTTGTGTAGAATAATTTCCAAAAAAATGAAGTTGAAATTGTGTGTAACACGAGCCAAGAATAGTGTTGCATATACTGCAAGCTAATACAGTGTTGCGTATAGTAAAATCTAAAATTTATTTACTGTACAATAGAATACATAAAAGAAATTAAAATTAATATATCTCATAAAGTCTCAGGGTGTTACATTCTACCCCCCTTAAAATGAATTTCGCCCTCAAAATTCATCGGGGTTATAAATCATTTACTACTTGAAAGTTTCATTCATAGAAACCCACAACATAAAAAGGAATACTAAAACTTAATTTTAAAAACTAAATTATTAAACGTAACGGTTACCCAAATTAACTCATCGTTGGGTTTCCACATAGTAGAACATACGTTAAAATATGGATATAGAAGATAAATTTAACCGTCAAGTTCTGATGGAGAGTGGTAGAGAACATGGATAAAATGCCAACAATCACAAAGACATAAATTTGTGATGATCTAAGGTACCATCTGATTCATCATATATAAGGGCACTAGGACAAAATTTTTGGTTTTCAGGATCATTTCCCTAATGTTGAAGAATTTTTGAATTAAAAGAAATACTTACTTGATTTTGGTACAATCTCACTGTTGTTTGTGCCTTAAACAATTTCCACTTCATCTCTTAAATAAATAAATTTGAATTTTTCTTCCGTGAAGTATTATTAGATCATTCAATAGAATGATAGGTCATTCCATCTGTCTCAAACATAAGGTTAGTAAAAGTTATATACGTAAGTCCATAGATGGTGAGATTAATCGTATATGGTTCCAAAAATGGACTTATACTTCATCTGTCATCCTGCTTAATAAAATAAAATTAGTTTCTACTAACCAAGGACTTTTTTTAGGCCAGAGGTAGGCGATAAAGGCATGTCTCACTTCGGTTGTGGGTTGGATTCCCACAACCTTGTCCGACGCGACGGGTTGTCGTTCATCCTGCAGGTTGTCCTTTTTTTTAAACTACACTATTATAACATTACAAAAATAATATCGAAAAAAATTATAGCCTTAAACAATACTATCTAATGTCCAATATAATCTATTCCAATCTTTTAGACTTATCCAAAATACTTATATCCAATCTCATAGTGTAATGTAAACAATTACTAGAAATGTCAATCTACCGAGCATGTGAATACCATCATCTATCATACGATATATCTTGTTGGTCACATTCCAAACATGTAAATGCCTTAATCATGTATTCTCTTGAAAAATGAATACCCATTGAACCTTAGTAAAAATATGATTGCTGTCAAAAGTTAACTCTTTCCACATACCAAAATCCCAAAATTTCTATATACTCAAACAATGATATCACTTTGTCCTTATATCAGTCATGAGCTCATTAATAATATCAAACATATTATTTTCTCCTTATCCCTTCATTATTCCCATATCATCTGATTTCCAAAAATATTTCAATCACTTTTCAAGGTTACCGGTACCGTATAATTATTGAAAACCACAATAAACCAATACGTATATATTCCAATATTCTATAATACTATAAATGAGATTCCACAACATTATTTCGAAATCCCGTTACATAAACACATAATCATTCCACTACATAGTTGTCATACTCAACATTGCCAATAGTGATCGCATGTGACTTCCCTTTATCCTTTACCTTAAGAGGTTGTTGAGGTTGATCATCATTAAACCTTGGATTATGGCATTGGTTAGCATAATGCCCCCATTTTCTTGCACTTGAAGCATTGAAGTGTTGGTGGTGCATTCTCTGTAGTCTTTTCTCTATTCTCATAATTAGCTACCTTTTTCCCATTACTTCAGCACTCAGCTGCCTGATGACCTTCTTTTCCACACTTGAAACATTTTCTAGTCCCTTTAAGACAATCTCCACCATGATTCTTTCCACACTTTGAGCATAATGAAACATTCATCTTCTTTTCACCATTGTTTATAGATTTTTTCTTAAACTCCATATTTATTTTCTTTTCAAAAACATGAGATGGATATGTTACACCAACTTCCAGTTCTACCTTGATAGCACAACGCACAATTTCTTCATAGCTATTGAAGTCTCTTATAGCTAATTCCCTTCGAAGACTTGGTTTTAAGACACTGAATAATCGATCAAATTTACTTTCAGGTTGGATGATATTTTTGGATTCATACCTTATAATCCTTGTAAAATTCACCTCGTATATACAAATAGATTCATCATCCTTTTGCTTAAACTCAAGGAATGCCTTTTCTATATTTTTTCTAAGAATACGAGGGAAGTACTTAATGAAAAACAAGTTATTGAACTCATTCCATTCCATGGATTCAATTTCATCTTGGGGCCTTGTATTTTTAACTAGAGTCCACCACTGGTATGCTTCACCTTCTAACTGGTAAACAACCAAAATGAATTTTTCATGATCTGAACATCGAAGTATCGAAAATATCTTTTCAATGGTATTAATCCATTGTTTAGCAACAAGTGGATCAGAAGACCCACTGAAAGAAGGTGGATGTTTCTTCATGAAGGACTCAATAGAATATTTTTCCTTTATCTGCTCATTTGGAAGTCCAGAATGATTCATAGCTTGTGTAAGTATAGCAATAATATTTTTCACTCCATCTCCCATAAAATTTCTTTGTTCAGGAGTACAATCAGTTCATTGTCTATTACATTTATCAACACGGTTCCTTTGGGTTCCAACCATCGTCTAAAACCCAAAAAGAATAGTATGAGAGGCAAAAATCATGTTAGGAAAACAACATAATAAAGGGGGTGTTCCTTAAATATCTAAGATCGTAGGTTTAATTCTATGATCATTATCGTAATTCTAGTACTATAACTTATACTTATACTTAACCTTAGGGACATCCCTAAACATATCTTAGAAATATCTCTAGGGATCTCACTAAATTTTTCGCATCCTAGTTTCCAAAGGTTGACTAAACCTCCCTATGATACCAACTATAGAGACCCAAAGCTTGAAAAACATAGAAATTACATTACTTTTTCGGAATACTTAATACATAACAAAAACATACACCAAATGACCATAATAATTTAGTGTCTTTGGAAACTCGGAATATAATCTTCTAATCTTGGTGAAAGATCTTCAACATATCCCATAAATATATTCCCTTTTTTTCTTACCTAAAACCTTTTTTTATATCCTAGGGAAAAGAAAACATATAAAGGGTGAGATTAAATGCTCAGTAAGGGTAATAATGGAGAAAATAAAACAAACCATATACATTTGAACTTCAAAACATGAACATAAAGTTTAAACATAAAAATCTTGAGTTTTGAAATAAATCTTGGCAGTACGTAAGGAATAGGTCATAAAGGAACATCAATCATGATAAAATATCATGGGAATAAAACATTTAATTGTGGAAAACTATTAATAACATGATATTATTTCCATAGTAGATAAGGCATTTCTGCCAAGACCATCTTAGTGGACAAAGTCCCTTTCTGAATCGAGTTCACTCCTTGTTCCAATCCTGTATCACGGAATCGGATTAACTTATCGTTCCAGCCTTGTCTATCTTAGGAGATATAAATCTTTACCCAGTGCATCGGAGTGAGATATAGGTCCCACTCATCTCATAATGAAATCATTCTTACTTTTTCCACAAAATAAACTTAAAACATTCATCATAACCTAAAGAATAAAATGGGTTTCATAAACATCATCCAATCATCACATAATCCATATAAAACAAATGGATATCATTTCATCATAAGAAAAGTGAAACCATGTAAATCATAGATACATTATACTTGAAACATACACATATGAAATAATGTCATCTTAGATGTAAAATGGTTTTGATAAAACACTTGAAATGAATTCTTGAGGAAAATATCCTTTCTTCTTCAAAATCATTTTCTTTTCACAAAATGCCATACAATTTTAAAAGAAAATGATTTTATTGAAAATAGTCATGAAATATTGTAGAGTAAGCTTCATAAAAATAATGCTTTATAAAACCGTAAAAATCCATTCATTCCGTATAAGTTAAAAAAACATTCTCCTCGTACTTTTTCCAGAAAAGTCAAAAAGTACCATGTAGGGTAAACAAAAGAATGATTCCTTCCATAACACAAAGTAAAAGTCAAAGAGGGGTAAACATGACTTTAAACATATATGGAAGAATATTAAACACTTTATGAAAAACATTTTATGGACATTGATGAAAAATATAACCCCAGTAAATACTTACGTATAAGCAATCTAGGATAAAAAATGAAATTGCAAAATTATCCCTTACCTTAGGTCCAATTTCTTATGTACGTGTCTGAAACTCCTTTATAGTGGGTTTAAACATATTATTAACTTATAAAAGAACCATAATAATATTTATTATATCATATATGATTCAATTATGACTTTATATTACCTGTCCTTTTGTTAATTCCATGTTAAAGCAGCGTTTTGGGTAAAATCATTTCATTTATCATACGTGTTTGGACTTGTTGTTCTTGATATTATCATTACTTATATCATGATTTAATTACTTAGAGAATGTAAAACATGATTTATATATCATATATATTCATTATATATATATATATATATATAATATATAGATAAATGAAATCAAACACACCGTTCATGGAGACGGTAGGTCGTACGTACGCATGAACGATGTTTTCCTTTCCTTATTGACTTGAATGGAAGTAAGTAGATGAAATATATATATAAATAAATCCAGTAGAATTATTATGTCATATATATCATTATTATTCATTATATATACTTTATAATCATTCTTGAATTGTTAATATGGAGAATGAATCTCATCGTGTCGTGGAGACGGTAGTCCGTACGTACTCACGAGCGATGATATCATTCCCATAATTATATGAATGGAATTGGAGTTGATGATATAATATCTTAGAATCAGTATCATGTTATAATAATCATATATAGTTATTTTTTACACCATTATACCCATCCAAGTAAGGTGGTGGTGGAAAAACATATTACACCACGGTGTGACGAAGGTATTATGTACGTACGCACGCGCGGTGATTTCATTTTTTGTAAGATGGATAGAAGGTGAAATAGGGTTGTTTTATATTTATAATAACATATCAGTATATGAGTGATACTGATGTTATTACTTTATAATTAAACAAATAAATAATTGGAAGTAGAAGAAGAAAGAAACTTGAAAGAATCGGTAGAAGAGATTACCTCTTCCTCGACGTGCCTCTATTAAACTTCCTCTTAGAAACTAGAGTTGGTATTTTGAGAAGACAAAAACCTCTATGATATAACTAGAGATGTTGATAATATAAATGTGAAGGGGTTGGCCAAGCTTTAAGGCTCAAAGTTGTGTAAAGAGGAGAGGGAGTAGGTTCCCTTTTATAAGGGAGGAGAGGGTCACCTTTGGAAACCTCTAAAATATGAATTTATAATAAATAAAAACCCACTTAAAAACCTCCAAAAATGAATTATATTCTAATATTAGATGATATAGGGTTTTAATATCATCAACCAATAAAATTTATACATGTTTTAAATTTATTTTAAACCTTATCAACTTGATTTATCCTTATTTAGTCTATTTAATTTTATTTTTGGTAAAAAGATTCTAAATTTTAAATTGTTATAAATAAGTACTTATGTGTTTTGAATTATCCATAATTAGATAATTTATGAAATTTTAGACCATATAAATTTTAATTTATAATTTTTAAATATTTTTGTGATTTTTAAACAATTTTATATTATGTTATTTTTATAAAATACCAATAGTGTCAATTTTGACACTATTCATTTATTTAAATTTAAAAAAACTCCACAGAGAATAAATGTTAGAAATAAAAGATTTAATAGATTCATAACATGTCATATTTATCTATAAAATTCGTGTAGAACATTAAATATTTCATATAATATTTATTTTCATATTTTAAAAATCATTTATTTGATATTTCAATTAATAAAATAATTTCAACATCACTATTGTTTCACCTTTAATAATAATTATTTAATCCCTAAAAATTCTAAATAAATTCACATGATGTATATAATTTTATTATCTTTCTGGAGACTATTCATGTTCGAAGTTCCATAAATTTTATCACTAAATTAAAATTATTATACTTATAAGATTTAAGAGAGTGACATGTTGTCACTTTCTTTGGATTTAATTATAATTATATCATTTTCATGGTCAATAGTCCATGAAAAGAATATATTCTGACCCTTAGGTGATATTGGTCGACTTTTATTCATCCAATAGAATTTTTAAAGGTGTTAAGGTAATTTTATAATCTTATTTTTACCCTTAATTACCCGATTTACCTTTAACTGTAGTAAATAAAAATTACCGTAGTTACTATTCATAATGTAAAAAAAATAAAAGTAACCTATTAACATAAATTTCACCCACTGAATCCAAATATGGAATCCATTTTTCAAAATTCAAAACACAGAAGTTGCAGTAATTAATTTAAAATTAATCCCGTTTTTAAGAAAAAAGGTTTTAAAAGTTAAAACTTTGTCAAAGATTGAAATGTTTTTACCTATGAATTCAATATAAAACTAATGGTAATGACATGAATTATATTAAATGGTAAAAATATATTCTATTTATACTTTAAAACCATTATATATTATAATTTAACCATATAAATTATCTCGATGAAAAAAAGTTGTTTTTAAATAAAATTTAGCGTATTTTTACTATTCATCAAAATAAGAAACTTATCAGAAAAATATCAAAAATTTATCCAAAGTAAATTTTTATATCTTGATTCCAGAGAAGAATTTTATATTGTCAAATTTAACTTATAAACATGTCAAAAACTAGATTTAAAGTGGTTACGCCATCAAAAGGCGGCAAAACTGCATTTTTTGAAAAATACTCATTTTACCTGAAAATTTTATTTTGTTCTCATACCATGTTCTATAAAATGTGTAAGATAAATTATAATGTCATAAAATTCAAATTTTAGTTACTACTATTCATAACGGATAGTTTATAATAATATTATAACAATATATCGTTATTTAGTGAAACCCGGTATTGCGTACTACACACACTATCGGGGAAGGTTGTGATTGTGTGTAATGCAAGCCAAGTCAAGGTTGCATATAGTGAAATCTCCCTTTGGTGTTGCATATAACATCATCAAAACTGATTTCATTTATACATTAAATAAAATCTATACTTAATGTTGTGTAAAATAATTTCCAAAAAATGAACTTGAAATTGTGTGTAACAGGAGCCAAAATAGTGTTCTGTATACTGCAAGCTAATATGGTGTTGCGTATAGTACAATATAATCTTGGTGTAGTGTAAAATAGAAGACATCAAAGAAATTAAAAAGAATATATCTCATAAAATCTCGGGGTGTTACAGTATGCAAGTATTAAAGTGGTGTCGATTCTATTCTGTTATATTCAATTGAAACATCGAACCGAGAAGAATCGGACTGGGAGCATCATACTCAGGGTAATCGGATGGATTATTTTATATATTCCAAGAGGTTCTTACCTTTCTTCTAGATAAATAAAAGAAAAATATTTTTACAATTGAATACATTTGATGAATTGAAAAGAATTGCAAGAAAAATGAGTTGTTAAAAAATAAATTGTATTGCCCTATTGTGCTAGGAGGGTGCACACGCACTAGAGGGATTGTTTCACAGTGCTACACAAGTGTAAGGGTATATCCTACTCATTTTAATCCAAGTATTTTTTTCTTAGTGTATTTTATGGTGTTGAATCATTTCCAAACCATACCAAGGACGTAGCTATTCTTTTTAAAGGGTGAACTTTGTAAATATTTGTGTTCCTGTGGATGTGTGTTGAGTTTGTTTTCAATAGGGAATTGAAATCTCTAATAGGAGGTTAAGGTTATTTTAATTGAAAAGAAAGATAAAATAAAAAGTGTATCACTGATTCACCCCCTCCCCCTCTTAGTGGTATGATACATTGAATGGGTACTTTCACAAAATCTTCAGTGTTTTGAAGATATCTCTTGAAGATGCATTATTTTTGTATATGAAGTGGGGTAAGTTAGTGTGATGGATAGAAGGGAATATTTACAGGACACACCACCTTTCATGGATGAGCATATGTAGTGTGATCCATAATCTATAAATACAGGGAGATCATAAGTTGGATAGGGATGCTACTAGTCGAGAGAAAAGTTCTCTTATTTTCTATGAAAAATAGAGCATCGTGACCCCACATAAGGGTTACAAAAATAATCTTACGTGAGACTGAAAAGGGTTTCATGAATAAACTTATGCTAGGCCACATGATTTCATTCACGTGAAGAGCTAAGACACCACGTAACCCATCATGCGAAAGGTTTTGGCACTACTTAACATATCATGTGAAGGATTGTGATATAAAAAGAGCTACTCTTGCAAATATAGAACTTAGATCTCATCTATATATATACACCACCATGTTAATATGAAATAGAATTCATATCATAGGCCCTCCTTTGAAAATAATGAGATAAAATTACCACATACCCTGTTTTGAAATGAATTTTGGACACTAGCTTGACATCTAGCTATGATCGAGCCCTAATGAATTTATTGGATACTTCATGAAAGTGGATCATGAATAACATTCAAGACTCAATACACCAGGCTAGTTTGACAGATGTTCTCACCACATACATACATTCAATATTAATGTTTTCATGAGAACCACAATTTTATACATGATATCTTCATGTAAAGAGAATAAATATTACATGTATGTGTGTTTTGGGATTGGGTTATGCGACATTCATGTTATGGCTTGAAACATAAGCCATGCACCCTTTATCATGTGGCCTTGAAATGAAAACACCCTTGTTAATGTTATGGAGTCATACAACTATGAACATGTGACACATCAAAGTCAAGTAGAGTGATTATCCCTAAAAAATTATTCACTTTGTTGTAGGATCCAACATTGATCATGTGATGCACCATTGGTCAAGTAGGGTGAATGACCAGGACAAGACACATGCGCCATCGTGAGATCCCATATTGATCATGAAAATTCCTCACAGACCATCAGTGGTTTAAGGCCACAAAACCCTTTGTAAAATAAAGGATAAAAATATGAATAAGGAAGAGACCTTATGTGGTTGTTTATCTTCTTATGATGCACTCATACAGTTCACAATACCTCAATAATTCCTTAGAAACATGTCTACCTCATTGTGTAAGAGACTGCTGACATGTCACCTTTATCAAGTGAAGGGTTTAAGACATGACCATTAAATTTTACATTGTCCCTTAAACTCCATATAAAAACAAAGGGGTTGTCCATGACAATGGTCACACATCACCACAAGATCCATTATTAGTAACATGATGCATAAAAGGCAGGAAAAGTGATTGTTTTCAACAACACTCATGAAAATTCCTGAGATCTCCATCCCTTACAAAATAAAGAATGAAATTAAATGGGAAAAGGTGGAAGATTCTTGTGGAGTGAATATATGCTGATTATCATGCGAAAGGATTCATATACCCTGGGTAATCACTGATGATCTCATAAAGTCCCCCCCCCTCGACATGTCAACGTGATCCCATAGAAGCCCTATGGATAGGTATCTTGATCTCGTAAATACTCCTATCAAGCCACTTTTTTCTCATGGAATATCCAAGACAAGTCACCTTCAATCACATGAAATCATTTCCATAGGCTTTCTAATTGTAAGATCCTGAGTCTCCATTTTGGTATTTTTTTGTTTAGGTTTCACTTTAAGTTCCTTATTTTGGTTAAATTAGTGTTCTTCCAAGTTCATGTGAAGACCCGAGGGTGTTATGAGGGTTCAGAACATGAAAGAGGAAGAAAAAAGGGGTTTCTGGGCATACTGCAAGGTTTTCACACGGTTAGTGTAAACAATACAGAAAACCCAAATAACCGTGAAAGGGGGATATTTTTAGACAGTAGCATCTTCACGGTTTGCGCACAATTTGGCAAACCGTGCGGGTAAATAGTGTAGCCCAGTAACTTTGAGAAAATTAAAAAAAATGTCATTATGAGGTTTTAAGTTCCAACTCGGGATTTATCCCCCTTCTCCCTCCACTACTGGAAATCTGACCTTTCCCAAAGCTTCTATACCAACGGTTTGTAAAAACCGTTGGTATAGGTCCCCTTTCCCAACGGTTTGGCCAAACCATTGGGAAATCCCACTTTGAGGCCACCTTTCCCAACGGTTTTGGCAAACCGTTGGGAAAGGGTACCGTTGGGATAGTTATACCCTTTCCAAATGGTTTTCCAAAACCGTTGGGAAAAGTCCACTTTGTGGAAACCTTTCCCAACGGTTTGGCCAAACCGTTGGGATAGGTATACCCTTTCCCAATGGTTTGGCCTAACCATTGGAAAAGTCCCCAATAAATCAACCTTCTGCACAGAATATCACCCAAAATCAAGGATCTATACTAACAGTTGTCAAAACCATTGGTATAGACCTATACCAACGGTTTTGACAACTGTTGTTATAGATCCTTTGATTTTTATCAGATATTCTTACTGAGAACATTATATAAATCAAAATTTAAAACAATTATGAGAATACATATATATATATATTTATGTAATTATGTTCACAAAAGTCATGTTAGGTTAGTGGTTAAGTCATTCAATGATAAACTAGGGGTCCTAGGATCAAATCCCAGTGAATGTTTTTTTTTAAATACATATACCAACGATTCCATAACCATTGGTATAGATTTTCATATTACTTATACAAACAGTTTCCAAAACCATTGGTATAGGTCTATACCAACGGTTTTCCCAAAACCATTGGTATAGACCTATCCCAACGGCTTACTTGGCTATGGTTTTGCAAACCGTTGGTATAGGCTATACCAATGGTTTGGAGGCCTATACCAATGGTTCCAAATCGTTGGTATAGGTTAGTTTTCTAGTAGTGATACTTAAACCCTTGGAATTAAACAAAACTCCCAAGAGCTTCGAAGGGTGATACTCCCTCAACTCTAGGCCGTTCATAGGGTTGTCAGTTTTGGATTAAAGATCTGGGTAATTCTAATCTTCTATTTGATTATCTTTTTGGGTTAGGGTTCACTCCCTTTCTCCATCTTATTATAAATATCTAAAACCATTTATTTCTGGTGATTTTTAGGTAGAGGATTCAAGGGTGTGTTGAATTGGGGTCTAAGGCATCGATAAGAAGTGTGATCGCCAATGGATTCAAGGTAGGTGGTCTACATGTTATATCCCTTGGTTCTTGTATATATTTGTGCATGTAGGGTTTCATTATTGTCTCCCTTCTTGATGTGTTCTTGATTTCATTAGCAAGATGTGGTGTATTGGGTGTCTAAATGATTAATTAAACCCTTATTGATCCCCATGGGATTCAAGGAGTATGACTTGACCAAATTAGGGATACCCATGGGCTGTGTCGGCCCTCCCGATGGGGCTAACGGAAATATAAGGTGTGAAATTGACACATGGTGATGTAGCAAATTATAGAAGAGGATAATTGGTTTATATAATGAGTAAGAATGGACTGTGGTTAGTTTTCTATAATGTGGATAGAGGCTGATGGATTGTTTGGTTGACATTTAAATGGGTTAAATGGTAATAATGTGAATATGATAAGGAATTATGTTCACACTTGAATATGATTAGTGAGATAGGCATGGGAAATGGGAAATGGGGCTAAAGGATTAAGTAATATAAATGATGAATGTGTTAATGGATTGAGGCATAATGTTAATTTTCCATTT
Organism: Viscum album; assembly: GCA_963277665.1. Lineage (NCBI taxonomy): Eukaryota > Viridiplantae > Streptophyta > Magnoliopsida > Santalales > Viscaceae > Viscum > Viscum album. The sequence goes on from OY728123.1 coordinate 1,770,369,696, forward strand.
ATTGATATTTTTTGATGTTTTAAATGATATTTTCTATGCTTTTTGTGATGTGGTTAATTGTGGGGAATGATATATAAGCATGTGCACGTGGCTTCATAGAGTGGGGTATAGACTTGAGTTTCTACACCCACGGGTCGAGTTGGACTAAGGGTCTAGCTCCACCCCTAAATATATGGGTTAGGGAAGGGGATGGAGTTCTATTCCCCTATTGGTTTCATTCCACTCAGACTGAGGCTTCGAGGTGAGGATTATGAGGTTGTTATAATGTGATTCCTAGTGAGATAGGACTTGATTTTATTCCCATATGCTTGAGAACATTGAACTTTCCTAATCCATTGAACATGTGAAAAAGGTATATTAAACCATGGGATGCATAAGTAGTTAACCTGGATTCAATGGTAGTATAATTTAAAGTAAACATAGTCTAGAATGGTCTATTGAACTCTTTACATTTACTTTCCATTGTTTATCACTTTCATGAACTATATACTTTTTATGGATATTTTGTAGACACTGTTGGTGGTGGCTTGCTAAGTTAAACTCAAACCTTACTCAGGCCTCCATTGGGTACTCGAGCAAATTTCATGCTTGTAGGTTGGGAAAGGGAAAGGGCCCTATGCTAGGGAGTTGAGTTGGACATGGGACATGTATGGGTGACATTCTAGACTTGGAGTCCGGACCATTTTGGGGATTCCGTTGTTTGTCTTACTTTTGGGGTTTTGTCACTTGGAACTGTAGCATGGCACGATGTATTTATTGTTTGATGTGGTTGTACTCAGTTTAGTAGTTGGTTATTTACGCATATTATTAATTATTTCTTATTGTTTCCATTATTTAAATTTTGATCTATTGTGGATTACTCTGATAATGAGGGTATAGTCTCCCCACATGTCCTATTAGACCCTCACTGATAGTCGAAAACCTCTGGTGTACGGGGAGACGCACTTGAGGTCATGTGATAACTCAGCTTGGGGAACTGATTTAGTGGCTTCCGGGTCAGGGATGTTACAAAGTGGTATCAGAGGAGTTCTTTTCTCTTTCTTACTATTTGGGGGGTGGTAGGCAAGAGGTTAGGAAAGTTTTAGACTTTATTAATGATCTTGTTCTTGGGAGTATCTAACCCATGTAAGAGGTAAAACCCAATTCACCATGGGAGGGTACTATTATTCTTGTTGCATGTTGTTATATTTGGTGATATTTCACCATCGGGCCATGCAGTTGTTGTGTGATTTTATTGTTTTGTGATATTTCTCTTGTGGTCAAAAGGGTATGAGGTTTTGTATTCATGCATTATTCTAGGAACCTATGTAGATAAGTGACATGCATCATGGTAGTCACACACAAGGATGGGTGTGCAGGATATAAAGGTTAGGATGCATTTGTTTTTCTTAAAAGTAATGAAATTGTGCCTAATGTGATGGTATGAATAGGTTAAAAGGAAAGTAAAAAAGGGTAGTTAGTAATTATAAAATGGTTCTTAATAAAGAAGAAAATGTGGATTAACATGTTGTATGAATAAATTGGGATGTGGAAACTATTTTTAATTTGTTAAAAGATAAGGTTTGTAACCATTTTAATTAGATACCCGTGTTATGTTGGAACCACGACCGTTCTATGCAAGAAATGAAGTTTGGGTTGCGTTTGTTTTCAATACTCATTGGAAGTTCATAATTTTTTCCAGGAAAGGGATCATACAATTCAAGAATATAATAGTATTTAAGGTGTCATCATTTCCCAGTTTTTTCCAAATTTTTGGGCCTGAAAATCATAAAATGGAAAAGGCATGAGGTGCACAAAAAATCTAGAGATGTGCATGAAAAATGGTTCATGTGAGAAAATAAGTGCATTCATAATGAGAGTTTTTGCACAACATGGTGGGTTTTGTGCATGTGGTTCGGTGACACATATAAATAAGAGGTGACCCCCCTCATTCGGTATGGCTGAAGTCTTAGAGAAGATTTGAGTTCTGATGCGTGTAAACAGTGCGCGAAAAGGGAGGTGCATGGAAAAGTTAAAGTTTTGTGGAAAATTTACTGTTATGCGGAAAATATAATTTTTTGCACAAAAAGTTAAAGTTGGTGTAAATGTTTTAGTTGCACGAAATATTTACCATGAAAATAAAATCTTACATGAAAAAGTAAGATCTTTCACGCATAGGGTAGGTATTGGGCACAATTTTCAATGTACGCGGATTACATGCTTTGAATATCTGGTTTGTGTGTTCAGTTCATTCAAGTGCATCAATTCAGGACTTCGATGCAAGAAGTGTCTCATGCTGAACAAAGAAAAATACTTTAATGAAAATATTTTAAAACAACCTTCAAGTTGATAAACTTAGTTAGACTTCTCTCACATTTGTGAGAAAGGGGGAGTCGACAGAAGTGATTCAAGGTACGCAGTGAGCTATCCCTGAACCTTTGTAAAGGCGGTGTTCCTCGAAAAGAGTCGCTATGACCAAACCTTTCAATCCAAAAACTAGTGAATATTATTGAATTTATATATTACCAACACATTGTCGGCATATGATCCTTAGACATAGCCCTTTGTGGTGAACCAAGTAAAAGTGTTGTGCCATCTCCTTACTTTCATTTGATTGATATATTTAAAAAATTTCTACCAACATGGGAATAATATCCATAGCTTTAAAAAAAATTAACATCCTAATTTACCCCTCCCCTCTCAGGGTGGTCTGGGGTCCTTCATGTTAGCCATTTCCTTAGGAGAGATGGCTAAAGAGTAGTGTTTCAGTTGTGAGTGGGTTCATTTGGGTAGTGTATGCGAACTGTTTTGGTGGAAAGTGATTATCCTAACTATATATTTTTCCTTTTTATAAAATAATTATGGTTGCATTATAATGCTCATGTTTGGAATTGTAGAGAAATGTCACCTTGAAGACGTGTTCCTGTTGGGTGACGTGAGGATGTTGCTGAGAATGCTCCTTCAGTAGTGGAGCAAGAGAACGTGGTGATCCAAGGAGATAGGAAAGATAAGTTCTATGAGAACTTTACTCATTTTATGAAAATTATGGAATGGGACTCAGGGTGGGATGCACCGAGTATGTTTGAGCTAACCAGGGAGTTTCAACTACAGCACCCTCTAACCTTTACTAGAGAGGGTGGTCTATAGGTAGCATAGTTTTGGATAGATTTCATACAAACTATTATTTGACATATAGAGACTCCTATTAAGAAGTGATTCATGTTAGTGTCCTATATGCTAAGAGGTCAGGTAAAGTGTTGTTGGTGCATCATGGTTCAGACGGAACAGGCCGTAGGAATTGTGTGGAAAGATTTTCAGGAGAAGTTTCTTGATAACTTATACCCATAGACCTTGAGGCAGGATAAGGTTGTGGATTTTATATGATTGACCTAGAGGAAAATGTAAATAATGGACTATGATAGTCATTTCACCAATTTGATACGGTTTGTTATTTTGTTGATAGGAGACGAGGCAGTCGTGGAGAAATGATTCCAGGATGGGCTGAGACATAAGATCAGGTCTCAGGTGAATATCTTTCATCTGAAAAGGTTTACTGAAGTGGTGGATCAAGCCCTTATCTCAGAGGGGAACCTGAAGGGAGCTTCAGGTAGTGAACTTTTGGCACCATCTGGGTGAGTACGTGGTGCGTCTTTCGAAAGTAGGAAGCACTATTTTGGAATTTTTCAGCATGGTGGAAGTGTGTAGAGTAGTCAGAAGAGGGTGCCATCTTCTCAGTGTGACTATTAGTTCTTCTGCTATCAGTGTGGCAGGACGGGACACAAGAATGACCAGTGTCCCTACCCACCAGTTGACTGTTGAGCATGCAGTAATCTAGTCCACATGTATAGGTTCTGCAGGAACCCACAACAGTCAAAGAATAATGGAGCTCAGAGGCAGATGTCAAGTGTAGGTAGGGGTTGATTACCCCATATAAGGAAGGTAGTTGGAGGTCCATGGGTCGTACTGATAAAGGTTATAGGCATGGAACTCTAGGGTATGATCATCCTTATCACTAAGTTAGTGCATTGTAGGGTACTTGGTTTGGAGCCTAGGGGAAGGGGGAAGGTCATATCCATGCAGTTCATACTACACATGACGGTGGTGAGGCGAGACCATCTACTGTTCGAGGTACAATTCTGGTATCTTCCATGCTTTCTATTACTTTATTTGATGTAAGTGCTATTCATTCCTTTATTTCTAATCAGTTCATAGTTGTGTTGGGCTTAACCATGGAGACTGCATGTAGGGTAATGTCGCTTGATAATCCATTAGGGGTACGAGTTTAGGACATCAGGCAGTTTAAGGGTTATGATCTGGAGATTGGTGGGTATCATTTTCTGTAGGATCTATTTGTCCTAAATATGTTAGGATTTGACATAATCTTGGTGATGTATTGATTGGTGTTATATCAAGCCCATAATGATTGTTACCGACGTCGGCTAATTTTTACATCTCTCAATGGGAGCACTTATTCCCTTCGTGGTGAGTGGGATACTCGAGCGGTCCACATAGGTCTGCTACGCTAGTAGTTGGGATAACTCACAGCCCAAGTGGCGTGCATTATGTTGGATGATGGGGAGGAAGATCAGCCAGTTTTCCCTCTTTTTATGGACCAGTTTCAGTATTTTTTTCTTGAGGACTTCTCTGGGTTACCACTCAAGAGAGATGTTGAGTTTACGATTGAATTGTTTCCAGGAGCATAGCTAGTTTCCATCCCACACAATCAAATGGTGCTAGTAGATCTCCATGAACTGAAAGTTCAGTTATAGGAATTGGAATTTAAGGGGTTTATATGTCCTAGTACATCACCCTAGGGATCTCTTGTGTTTTTTTCTAAGAAGTCTGATTGATCACTAAGGCTATGTGTTGATTATAGGAAGTCGAACCAGATGACGATTAAGAACCAATACCCTATTACTATAATCGATGAATGATTTTATTAGCTCAAGGGTGACTTAGTGTTTTCTAATATCTATTTGAGATCAGGATACTACCAGTTGATACTGAGACCTTATGACATACCCCAGACAGCTTTCTAAAGTAGGAATGGGCTATATGAATTTCTGGTGATGCTGTTTGGATTGAAAAATGCACCAGTTGTGTTCATTTCCTTGATAAACTAAATATTCCACCCATATCTATATCATTTTATAGTTGTCTTAATTGATGAAATCTTGGTGTACTCCAGAACTCATGACGATCATGACAAACATCTTGACATTATCTCGAGTGCACTAAGAGGGCATAGGCTTTATACTGAGCTATCAAAATGTCAGTTTTAGATTGAAGAGGTGCACTTTCTAGGACACATAATTTATGAGTCAGGTGGGTTGGTGGATCCAGAAAAGGTGCAGGATGTGGTGTCTTAGGAGCATCCCAAGAACTTCTCTGATGTTTTGAGTTTTCTAGGGTTGGCTAGTTATTACCGAAGGTTTATTCGAGATTTATCTCATTTGGCATCGCCGCTCACATGCCTAACCAAGAAAGAAATTGAGTATGATTGGTCATAGGCTTGTGATAATTCTTTTTAGGAGCTGAAGAATCATTTGACTACCACATTGATTTTGATCTTACCCGAACCAGGTAAGAGGTACACCTTGTTCTGTGATGCATCTAGTGTTAGACTTGGTGCAGTGCTGATGAAAGATGATTGGGTTGTATCTTATGGGTCGAGATAGTTGAGGCCACACAAAAGGAATTATCCTACTCATGACCTCAAGATATCCATTTTGGTTTATTCCTTAAATTGTTAGAGGCATTACTTGTTAGGATAACCTTTCATGGTGATCACCAACCACAAAAGTCTCAAGTACATATTCTCTTAGTAGGATTTTAATCTTCGACGGAAATGGTGGGTCGAGTACCTATAGTATTTTGATTTTGAGTTTCTCTACACACTAGGGAAAGGGAATAGTGTCATTGATGCTCTAATCTAGAAGACTCAGAATCAGGTGGTTTAGGAATCCAGTTCAGAATGGAAGACGATGGCCTTGTTTCTTGAGATGTATTTGGAGTTATATTATGGGAATGGGAATATGACCCTTGCGACTATAGCAATTGGATCTGCACTTTTTTAGCTGAGTTAAATATATTCAATTGGTGGATCTGGGGTATTTGGCTATGAAGGAAAGTATTAAAATAGGGGAGTCACCTTATGGTTAGACTTTCGGTGCCGATGGAGTTTCTTATGTTTACGGCCATTTTGTGGTGCTAGAAGATGTACAGGAGGAGTTGATGTGTGAGTTTCACACATCAAAATGGGCAGTGCATCCAATATTGACAAAGATGTATCGTGATCTTCATATTCAGTTTTGGGGGATGATAATGAATAAATAAGTTTCAAGTTTTGTGGAATGATGTATTACCTGTCAACAGGTGAAGGCTAAACATTAGTGTCTATGTGGATTATTACAGTCATTGCCTATTCCAGAGAGGAAGTGGAATGAAGAAATTATGGACTTTTTGTGGTTATTCCAATGATTCCTCGAAAGAATGATGCAATTTGGGTAGTGGTAGATTGGATAACCAAAGGGACTCATTTCTTTCCAATCCATGAGACCTATATAGTTGACCAGTTGGGAGAATTATATGTTTGAGAAATATTATGGTTTCATGGTGTGCCAAGAACCATAGTTTCAGATTTTGATCCATGTTTCACCTCACGCTTCTAAAATGGACTACATAAGTCACTTGGTACCCAGGTGTTTTTGAGTGCGGATTACCACCCATAGACTGATGGGCAGTCAGAGTGTACAATTCAGGTATTAGAAGACATATTGAAAACTTTTTTTCTGGATTTTGGAGGTTCATGGGAGAAAAACTTGTCACTTTTTGAGTTTTCTTACAACAACAGTTTTTAGGCTATAATTCAGATGGAACCTTTCAAGGTACACTATGGGATACCATGAAGATCTTTGCTGTATTGGTTAGGGGATGAGGAGTCTAAGCTGTTAGGGTTGAGTCTGGTATAGGAGACGTTAGAGAAGGTTTGATTAATTCAAAAGCGTATGACAACAGATCAGAGTAGACATAAGTCATATGGTTATTGGAATCATATACCTCTTGATTTTATGGTGGGTGATATTGTTTCTAATTAGGTGTCACCAAGGTTGGGTCACCACCGTATCTGGAAATAGGGCAAGTTGGCACCTAGGTATGTGGATCCATTTGAGATTGTGGAGAGAGTCGAACTGATGGCTTGTTGATTAGTGCTTCCACAATGGTATAGTGGGATGCATGATGTTTTCCTTATTTCACAACTCTAATAGTATCACCTTGATATGTCTCATTTGATAAACTCCAATAATGTTGAGCTTGAGGCTGATGCGTCTTTTGAGGAGCACCCAGTTCATATTGTGGATCATAGTGAGAAATTTTTGTGGGGAAAGGTTGTGTCCTTTTTTTGTGTTCTATGGAAGCATGAAAATGTTTAGGATGAAACTTGGGGAGTGGGAATCGGATATGCGGGCCTAGTGACCTGACCTCTTTTCCTTAGAAACTCAATGATGCTCAAAAAGAGCACCTTGAGGACGAGCTATTATAAGTTAGGGAGGTTGTAAGATCCTGAATCTCTATTTAGGTATGTTTTTATTTAAATTTCAATTTAAGTAAATTATTTTGGTTAAATAAGTGTTCTCTCGATATCATGTGAAGACTCAGGGGTGTTTCAGGGGTTTGGAACACAAAAGAGGAAGAAAAGGAGGTTTCTGGTCATACTGCATGGTTTGCACACATTTAGTGAAAACTGTGCAGAAATCCTAGATAACCATGCGAGGGGGATATTTTCAGATAGTAGAATCCACATGGTTTGCGCACAGTTTGGAAAACCATGTGAGTAAACCATGTGGCCCAGTAACTTTTAGAAAATTACAAAAAAATCCATTATGGGGTTTTAAGTTCCAACTTAGGATTTATCCCCCTTCTCCCTCCTTCAACCCTAGGAATGATCTGAAGCTCCCAAGATCTCCCAATGGTGATACTCCATCAAATATAGGCTATTTTGAGTGTATTCATTTGTGTATTGAATATATGGGTAAGTCTAATCTTATATTTGCTTCTCTTTTTGGGTTAGGGTTCACACCCTTTCTCCATCTTCTTCTGAAGTTCTAAAACCCTTTATTTCCAGTGAGTTTTAGATTGAGGCTTCAAGGGTGTGTTTAATTGGGATCTAAGACCTCCATTAAGAGTTTTATAGCCAAAAAAATCAATGTAGGTGGTCTACAAGTTATATCACTTGGTTCTTGTGTAGATTTGTGCATGTGGGGTTTCATTCTTGTCTTCTTTCTTGATGTGTTCTTGATTATATTAGAAATATGTGGTGTATTGGGTGTCTAAATGATTAATTAAACCCTTCTTGATCCACATGGGATGCAAGGAGGATTCCTTGACCACATTAGGGACACCCATGGGGTGTTCCGGCCCTCCCGATGGGGCTAACAAAAATATAAGGTGTGAAATTGACACATGATGATGTAGCGAATTAGCAAATAGGATAATTGGTTTCTATAATGAGTTAGAATGGATTTTGGTTAGTTGTGTCTAATGTGGATAGAGTCTAATCGATTGTTTAGTTGACATTTAAATGGGTTAAATGGGAATAATTGGAATATGTTAAGGAATTATGTTTACAATTGAATATGCTTCATGAGATAGGCATGGTAAATGGGAATCGGGGCTATAGAGTTAAGTAATATAAATTATGAATGTGTTAATAGATTGAGGCATAATGTTAATTTTTCATTTATTTATATTGTTATGATTTTGTAAATGATATTGGCTATGCTTGTTGTCATGTTGTTAATTGTGGTGAATGATAAATAAGCATGTGCACATGGAATGGTAGAGTGGGGTATATACTAGAGGTTCTACACCCATAGTTCGAGTTGGACTGAGGTTCTAGCTCCACCCTTAAATGCATGGGTTAGGGATGGGGATGTAGTTCTATTCCCCTAATGGTTACATTCCACCTGGACTGAGGCTTCGAGGTGAGGATTGTGAAGTTGTTATAATGTGATGCCTAGTGAGATGAGACTTGATTTTATTCTTATATTCTTGAGAAAATTGAACTTTCCTAATCCATTGAACACATGAAAAAGGTAGATTAATCCATGGTATGCCTAGGTAGTGAACCTGGATTCAATGGTAGAATAATTTAAAGGAACATGGTTTAGAATGTATATTAAATTGTTTACCTTTACTTTTCATTATTTATCACTTTAATGCACTATCTACTTCTTCTCTATATTTTATAGACACTGTTGGTGGTGGCATACTGAGTTATACTCACACCCTGCTCGGGCTTCCATTGGGTACCCAAGCAGATTTCATGCTTGTTGGTTGGGAAAGGGCAAGGGCCCAATGCTAGGGAGTTGAGTTGGACATGGGACATTTATGGGTGAGGTTCCATACTTGGAGTACTGACCATTTTGGGGATTCTTCTATTTGACTTTCTTTTGGGGTTTTGTAACTTGGCACTATATCATGGCATGACATATTTACTTTTGTATGTGGTTGTACTCAGTTTGGTAGTTGGTTATTATGCATGTTATTAATTATTTCTTATTTTTTCCACTATTTAAAATGTGATCTATAGCGGATTACTCTGGTAATAAGGGTATAGTCTCCCCACATGTCCTATTAGACCCTCTCTGATAGTTGGTAACCTCTAGCATATGGGGAAATGTGCTTGAGGTCATGTAGCAACCTGGACCAGGGAACCGGTTTAGTGCCTTTCGGGTTGGGATGTTACAAAGTGGTATCAGAGGAGTTGTTTTCTCTTTCTTACTATTTGGGGAATGGTAGGTAGGGGGTTTGGAAAGTGTCAGGCCATGCTAATGAGCTTGTTCTTGGGATTATCTAACCAATTTACAATAGAAAACCCAAGTCACCCATGGATGGGACTGTTGTTGTTGTTGTGTGTTGTTATATTTGATGTCATTTGACCATCGGGTGATGCACTTATTATGTGATTTGACGATTTTGTGATATTTCTCTCATGGCCAGAAGGGTACGAGGTTGTTCATTCATGCATCATTCTAGGAACCTATGTAAATAAGTGACATGCATCAAGGTAGGCACCCACATGGATGGGTGTGCGGGATATAAATGTTAGAATGAATCTGTTTTTCTTAAAAGTAATGAAATTGTGCCTAATGGGATAGTATGAATGGGTAAAAAGGAAAGTAAAAAAGGGTAAGTATTAATTATAAAATACTTCTTAATAAAGAAGAAAACGTGGATTAACATGTTTTAAGAGTAAATTGGGATTTGGAAACTATTTTGAATTGGTTAAAAGATAAGGCTTGTAACCGTGTGAATTAGATACCTGTGTTAGCCATGGACTTAGAAGAGATGGACAAGGGTAGTGTTCTGGTTGTGAGTGGGCTCATTCGGGTAGTGTATACGAACTGGTTTTGTGGTAAGTGATGAGCCTAACTATATATTTTTTCTTTTTTATGAAGGTGTTATGGTTGTATTTTAAAGATCATGTTTGGCATTGTAGAGAAATGCCACCTCAAAGGCATGTGTCTATTGGGAGACATGAGGATGTTTCCAATAACGCTTATCTAGTAGTGGATCAATATAATTTAGTGATTCAAGGAGATAGGGAAGATAATTTCCATCAGAAATTCGCTCATTTTTTGAAAATGATGGAACGAGATCCATGGCAGCCTGCACCAAGTATGTTTGAGCTGACTAGGGAGTTTCAGTTGTAGCACCCTTTGACCTTTACCAGAGATGGTGGGCCAGAGGTTGTGGAGTTTTGGATAGATTCCATCCAAACTATTCTTGACCATCTAGAGAATCCTATTGAGAAGGTAGTTAATTTATTAGCCTATATGCTAAGAGATTAGGCAAGGCATTGGTGGGACATCATGGTTTAGACGGAATAGGGTGAAGGAATGATGTGGAAAGATTTTCAGGAGAATTTTTTTGAGCACTTCTACCCAGATACATTGATTTTAGAGAAGGATACGTATTTTATGAGTTTGACTCAAGGTACAATGTCGGTAATGGACTATGCTACTCATTTCATCGATTTGAGATTCTTCGTTCCAATGTTGATAGGAGACGAGGCAGCTGTGGTGAAATGCTTCCAGAATGGATTGAGACACGAGATCAGGTCTCATGTAAATATCTTTAATCTGAAAAGGTTTTATTAAGTGGTGAATCAATACCATATCTTGTAGGGGAACCTGAAGGGAAATTTAGTTAGTGAACTTATGGCACCGGCTGGGCAAGAAAGTGGTGTGACTTCTGATAGTAGGAAGTGCTATTTTAGAATTTTTTAGTAGTGTAGAAGCATGAATAGTAGTCATAAGAGGGGGTCAAATTATTAGGGTGGTGACCAAGTATTATTCTATCAGTTTGGAAGGTCAAGGAACAAGCATGAAAAGTGTCCCCACCCACCGGCCGAGTGTCGAGCGTGCGTCAAGCTAGGCCATGTGCAGAGGTTCTGCAGGAACCCGCGATAGTCAGGGAATGATGAATCTAAGAGAAAGATGTTGAGTGTAGGTAGGGGGTTAGTTACCCTATATTAGAAAGGTATTTTCAGCTCCATGGGATGTACTATTAGAGGCGTTGGGCATGGAACACTAGGTCGAGATCATCCTTATCAACAGGGCAGTGCATTGCAGGGTACTCAGGTCGAAGCCCAGGGGAAGGGGTAGGTCATCTCCATGTAGTTCAGACTACACCTGATGGTGGTGAGGCAAGACCATCTACTATTCAAGGTATGATATTGATATCTTCCATGCTTGTTAGTACTTTATTTGATACAGGTGCTATGTATTCCATTATTTTTGCTTAGTTCATAGTTGTGTTGTTTTTAACCGTGGAGACTGCATGTGGGGTAATGTCGATTGATACTTCACTGGGGGTATTAGTTGAGGACATCAGGTATTGTAAGGGTTGTGCTCTGGAGATTGGTGGGTATCATTTTTTGTGTGATCTATTTTTTCTAGAGATTCCAGGATTTGAACTAATATTGGGAATGTATTGGTTGGTGTTATATCAAGCCCATATTGATTGTTACTAATATCGAGTAATGTTCACATATCTCTATGGGAGCACTTATGTCCTTTGTGGTGAGTGGGATACTCGAGCAGGCCACGTCAGGACAATATGCCAGTAGTTGGGAGAACTCATAGTCCAAGTGGCATGCCTTATGTTGGATGATGGGGAGGATGAGAATCTAGTCTTCCCTCTTGTTGTGGATTAGTTTCAAGATGTGCTTCCTGAGTAATTCTTGGGGTTACCACCTGATAGAGATATTAAGTTTACGAATGAATTTTTTTAGGAGTGGAGCCAGTTTCTATTCCACCCTATCAAATGGATCCAGTAGAACTCCAAAAACTAAAGGTTCAGTTAGAGGAATTGGAATGTAGGGGGTTTATACGTGTACATCACCCTGGGGATCTTCTGTGTTGTTTTCTAAGAAGGTAGATGGGTCACTAAGGTTATGTGTCGATTATAGGAAGCTTAAACAGATGATGGTTAAGAACCGATACCCTCTTCCTAGAATAGATGACCTATTTGATCAGCTCAGAGGTACCTTAGTGTTTTTTAACTGATTTGATATCAGGATTCCATTAGTTGAGGGTGAGATCTTTTGAAATACCCTGGAAAGCTTTCCAAAGTATATATGAGCTGTATGAATTTCTGGTGATTCTGTTTAGATTGAAAAATGCACTGGTTGTGTTCATGGACTTGATGAACTGAATATTCCACTCATATCTGGATCAGTGTGTAGTTGTCTTCATTGATGACATCTTAGTGTACTCCAGAACTCATAATGATCATTCCAAACATCTTGAAATAATCTTGAGTATACTAAGAGGTCATAGTCTTTACGCCAAGATATCAAAATGTTAATTTTGGATTTATGAGGTGCACTTTTTGGGACACATAATTTCTTAGCTAGGTGTGTCAGTGGATCCAGAAAAGGTGTAGGTTGTGGTGTATTGGGAGTATCCTAATAACTTCTCTGATGTTATGAGTTTTCTAGGGTTATTCGGTTATTACTGAAGGTTTATTCAAGAGTTATTTCATTTCTAAGCGCATCTCACAGGCCTAACCAAGAATGGAATTAAGTTTGATTGGTATGAGGCTTGTGAGAATTCTTTTCAGGAGCTGAAGAAGTGGTTGACTACTGCACCAATTTTGATCTTACTTGAACCAGGTAAGAGGTACAACTTGTTCTACGATGTGTCTAGTGTTGAACTTGGGGCAGTGCTGATGCATGATGATCGGGTTATAACTTATTGGTTGAGACAGTTGAGGCCACATGAATGGAATTATCCTACTCATGACCTGGATCTAGCTGATGTGGTTCATGCCTTAAAGTGTTGGAGGTATTGTTTGTGGGGAGAACCTTTCATGGTGTTCACTGACCATAAAAGTATTAGGTACATATTCTCTCAATGGGATTTAAATCTTCAACAGTGATGGTGGGTTGAGTACCTGCGGTCTTTTAATTTTGATTTGGTCTACACACCAAGTAAAGGGAATAGTGTCATTAATTCTCTGAGTCGGAAGACTCAGATTCAGGTAGTTTAGTAATCTAGTTTAGAATGGAAGATGATAGCCTTGTTTGTTGAGATTCATTTGGAGGTACAGGATGGGAATGGGAAGATGATCCTTACAACTATAGTAGTTGCATATAAACTTTTAAGTCGAGTTAAAGAGGGTCAGTAGGTGGATCTAGGGTGTTTTGTTATGAAGAAAAGTATTAAAAGTAAGGAGTTACCTTCTGGTTAGACATTCAGTATCGATGGAGTTTCTTATATTCACAGTTGTGTTGTGGCACCGGCAGATATATGGGAGGAGTTTATGTTTTATTTTCACACGTCAAAATGGACAGAGCATCTTGGCTTGGCTAATATGTATCATGATATTCATAGGTAGTTTTGGTGGCCAAAAATGAATAAATAAGTTGTGATTTCTGTGGTATGATGCCTTAACTGTCAGCAGGTGAAGGATGAACATCAGTGCCCAGGTGGGTTGTTTTAGTCATTGATTATTCTAGAGTGGAATTGGAATGACATAACAATGGACTTCATAGTGGGTATTCTGAGGATTCTTTATAAGAATGATACAATTTGGGTAGTGGTAGATCGGCTAACCAAATTGGATCATTTCTTTCCAATCTAGGAGACCTATATAGTTGACCATTTGGGAGAATTGTATGTTCGAGAAATAGTACCGTTGCATGGTGTGCCGAGAAACATATTTTTGGATCATGATCCATGTTTCACCTCACACTTCTGGAAGAGACAACAGAAGGCACTTGGTACCTAGATGTTTTTTAGTACAGTTTACCACCCAAAAACTAATGGGCAGTCAAAGTGTACAATCCAGGTATTAGAAGACATTTTGAGAGCTTGTGTTCTAGATTTTGGAGGTTTGTGGGAAAAACACTTGTCACTTTTTAAGTTTTCTTACAATAATATTTTTTAGGCTACAATTCAAATGGAACCTTTTGAGGCACTCTATAGGAGACCGTTGAGATTTATGTTGTGTTGGTTAGAGGCTGGGGGGTTTGATCTATTAGGACTCAGTCTGGTACAGGAGATGTCAGAGAAGGTTCTATTGATTCAAAATCATATGACAACAGCTCAGAGTAAAAAGAATCCATATGTTGATCGGTGTCATAAACCTCTTGAGTTTATGGTGGTTGATAGTGTGTTTCTTTAGGTGTCACCAAGGTTGGGTCACCACCATATCCAAAAATAGGGAAATTTGGTGCCTAGGTATGTGGGACCATTTGAGATTGTGGAGAGAGTCAGAATGGTGGATTACCAATTATCTCTTCCATAGAGGTGTAGTGGGATGCACAATGTTTTCCATGTTTCACAACTCCAATAGTATCACCCTGATCTGTCTCATGTGATAAACATCGATGATGTTGAGCACGAGGTTGATGCATCCTTTGAAGAGCATCTGATTCATATTGTGGATAATAGTAATAAAGTTTTGTGGGGAAAGGTTTTTCCCTTGGTTCATGTTCTATGGAAGCATGGAAACATTCAGGACAAAACTTGGGAGTGGAACTCGGATATCCAGGCCCAGTGGCCTAACATCTTTGCCTCAGAAACTCAATGGTGCTCGGAAAAATGAGCTTGAGGAAGAATCTTTATAAGTTGGGGAGTTTGTAAGACCTCATATCTCTATTTAGGTATGTTTTAGTTTATTTTTCGGTTTAAGTTCCTTATTTTGGTTACATAAGTGTTCTCCCAAGTTCATGTGAATGCCTGGGGGTGTTTCGGGGGTTCAGAACATGAAAGGGGAAGAAAAAAAGGGGTTTCTGGGCATGTTTCATGGTTTGCGCACGGTTAGGGAAAACCATGAGGAAATATCAGATAACTATACGAGGGGTCTATTTTTTGACAGTATCATCCACATGGTTTTCACGCAGTTTGGAAAATCGTGTTGGTAAACTATACGTCCTAGTAACTTTGAGAAAATTAAAAAAAATCCACTTTGGGGTTTTAAGTTCCAACTCAGGATTTCTCCCACTTCTCCCTCCTTCAACCCTAGGAATGAACAAAATCTCCCAAGATCTCCCAAGGGTGATACTCCATCAACTTTAGGCCGTTTGGAGTGGTGTCAGTTGCGGATTGAAGATCTAGGTAAGTCTAATCTTCTCTTCGCTTCTCTTTTTGGGTTAGGGTTCACACCCTTTCTCCATCTTCATCTGAAGCTCCAAAACCCTTTCTTTCTGGTTAGTTTTAGGTTGAGGCTTCAAGGGTGTGTTGAATCAGGATCTAAATCTTCAATTAGGAGTGTGATAGCCAACAGATTCAAGGTAGGTGGTCTATAAGTTATATCCCTTGGTTCTTGTGTAGATTTGTGCATGTAGGGTTTCATTCTTGTCTCCCTTCTTGATGTGTTCTTGATTTAATTATCAAGATGTGGTGTATTGGGTTTCTAAATAATAAATTAAACCATTATTGATCCCCATGGGATGAAAATAGGATGACTTGGCCAAATTAGGGCCACCCATGGGGTGTGCTGGCCCTCCCGATGGGGCTAATAGAAATATAAGGTGCGAAATTAACACATGATGATGTGGCGAATTAGAGAAGAGGCTAATTGGTTTATGTAATTAGTTAGAATGGATTGTGGTTATTTTTGTCTAATGTGGATATAGGATAAGGGGTTGTTTGGTTGAAATTTAAATGGGTTAAATGGGAATAATGGGAATATGATATGGAATTATGTTTACACTTGAATATACTTAGTGAGATAGGCATGGGAAATTGGAAATGGGGCTAAAGGGTTAAGTAATATAAATGTTTAATATGTTAATGGATTGAGGCATAATGTTAATTTCTCATTTATTGATATTGGTTTGATGCTGTAAATGATATTGGCTATGATTGTTGTGATGTGATTAATTGTGGTGAATGATAAATAATCATGTGCACATGGCTTGGTAGAGTGGGGTATAAACTTGAGGTTCTATGCCCACAGGTCGAGATGGGCTGAGGTTCTAGCTCTACCCCTAAATGCACAGGTTAGGGAAGGGGACGGAGTTCTATTCCTCTAACGGTTGAATTCCACCCAGACTGAGGCTTTGAGGTGGGGATTATGAGGTTGTTATAATGTGATGCCTAGTGATATAGGACTTGATTTTATTCCCATTTTATTGAGAATATTGAACTTTACTAATCCATTGAATAGATGAAAAAGGTAGATTAAATCATGGGATGCCTAAGTAGTGAACCTGGATTCAATGGTAATATAATTTAAAGGAACCCAGTCTAGAATGGTCTATTGAATTTTTTACCTTTACTTTCCATTATTTATCACTTGCATGAACTATCGACTTTTTCTGGATATTTTGTAGACACCATTGGTGGTGGCCTATTGAGTTATACTCAAACCCTTCTCAGGCCGTCGTTGGGTACCCGAGTAGATTTTAGGCTTGCGGGTTTGGAAAGGGTAAGGGCCCTATGATAGGGAGTTGAGTTGGACATGGAACATGTTTGGGTGACATTCCAGGCTTGGATTCCAGACCATTTTTTGGATTATGTTGTTTGTATTTCTTTTGGGGGTTTGTCACTTGGAATTTTAGCATGGTATGACATATTTACTATTGTATGTGGTTGTACTCTGTTTGGGAGTTGGTTATTTATGCATGTTATTAATTGTTTCTTATTTTTCTGCTATTTAAATTGTGATCTATTCTAGATTACTCTATTAATGAGGGTATAGTCTCCCCACATGCCCTATTATACCCCTAATTCTAATCAGAAACCTATTACGTATAGGGGGACGCACTTGAGGTCATGTGGTGACCTAGCTTGAGGCACCAGTTTAGTGGCTTTCGGGTTGGGGACGTTACACTGATCTCATGAAGGTACCTAAAAATGGCAGGATGACCATGTGGAAGTCCCTTGACATATCCACATTATTGCGATAAATCTATTTTATTGGAATGGGTCTAATAAAAAATGGAAAAGTAAGAATATTCTTGTGGTCATTGAATATCACGTGACACCATAGATGACGTACATCAGGATCATGAAAAGTGTGTGACACCAAATCCCACCACTAACACCAACCCAAATCTGTGTGATATGCACCGTGAAAGGAGATGTATAACCAGGTGTATAGGCCTATAAATCCATCCTCCTCAACCCAAAAAAATCATCCATAATTGATCTCACATGGGATCACAAGAGTGAACTTCTCATAGTGGCAAATCACGCAATCGCAAAGCTTTTCCACTAGGTAAAATTCAAGGAACAAACTAAGGGATCATAATTCATGAATAGGAACTTTTCATGATCGCTTAAAATCACATGAAGGAATTTTGGCATGCCAATTGGAGTATGAAAAGGACATCTCTCATGTCAGTCGGATCACATGAAACTTAAAATAAGCTAACACTAGACAAACCTATGGGGTGTATGCAATAAAAGGATAGAATAAAGACTAAAACATGGGAGACTTATGAGAATAAAAATTATATTGACCCTCATGCTCTTATCATGACTTACCTAGATCATGTGACAGAATCGGGACATGTTGCTCAAGTCCTGAAATGCTCCCTTGACACACTATTTGGATCGTGCAAAGTCCCTTGGAAATGTCAATCAAGACTCACGATGCCCTTTGGTAATGACACTCAAGTCATGTTAATCCCTCTAGGCCTTTCATCCAAACCTTGTGATGTCCTTTAGACATGTCACCCAACTTATGTTCTGATACTAGGACATGTCATCCAGATCATGTGGAACTCTCAAGACATGTCAGCCTAGATCAAGCAACGCCCTCTGGAAAAGTCAGTTAGGTCATGTGGAACCCTCCATACATGTCATCCTGAATCATGTGATTTCCTCCATACAAGTCATCTAGGTCATGTGGAACC
Organism: Viscum album; assembly: GCA_963277665.1. Lineage (NCBI taxonomy): Eukaryota > Viridiplantae > Streptophyta > Magnoliopsida > Santalales > Viscaceae > Viscum > Viscum album. The sequence continues at coordinate 1,770,388,051 of OY728123.1, forward strand.
CTCCAAGCATGTAATCTTGGATCATGTGATTTCCTCTAGACAAGTCAGCATGGTCTCACGGTAACACCAAGACATGTCAACCTGGGTCTCGTAATGTCCTTTGGACAAGTCATCTAGATCATGTGACACCCTCTAGATGTGTCAGACTTTATCATGTGATAACCCCCAGATATTCCATTAATATTATGCGATGTCTTTCATATAGGTCAACCGAATCATGAAATTTTTCTTGGACATTTCCTATATGCAACTAGGACTTTTTATCCATCCTCAGACATTTCAAAGAGACAATAAGAACATGTCAAGAAGACAATTAGGCCATGTCATAAATATGTCATGGGACATGTTAAACTCGTCCAGCGGATATGTTAGGGAAATATTAATGTGTAATCCATGGTTAATGGAATGATATGACTACCCTCATATCAGGGAAATCTCATTGTGTAAGCCCAGATTAGCAACATGATATGGTTTCCCCCGTATTAGGGAAACCCCAGTCTATAATACTCGATTAGCGGCATGATATGAAAACCATCATATTAGGGAAACCTCAATGTGTAAGACTTGATTAGTGGAATTATATGACTACCCTTATAATAGGGAAACTTTAGTGTGTAATCCCCAATCATTGGCATGATATGACTACCCCCATATAAGGGAAACCTCAATGTGTATGCCCCAACAAACTAAACTATGATGACTCTTATTCCTACCATAACTAGGATATATAGGATGAATCCCTAAGGCCCAAGATCAAATGATCATCAACTTCAGTGTAAGTCCCTCCATGTATTCAAAATTCGAACCATAGAGACCTAATCACTCCCCTGGGATTAACATTATTTATCATCCATTAGTGGATTGAGAGGGAAACCTTAGTATATAAGCCCCGACCAACTGAACTATGATGACTTTGATTCCCTCTTTAACCAAGATACGTAGGATGCATCCCTAAGGCCTGAGCTTAAATGGGCATCCACTTCAGTGTAAGTCCCACCATGTCTCCAACATTACAACCATCGAGACCCAATAATTCTCATGGATTGATCATTATTTCTCATTCATTAGTTAATTTATAGGGAAACCTTAGTTTATAATCCATGATCAACTAAACTATGATGACTCTAATTCCTACCATAACTAGGATATGTAGGATGTATCCCATAGGCTTGAGCTCAAATGAGAATCCACTTCGGTGTAAGCCCCTCCATGTCTCCAACATTATAACCATTGGGACCCAATCATTCCTATGGTTTGACCATTATTTCTCATCTATTAGAAGATTGACGGGGAAACCTTAGTGTATAAGCCCAGACCAATTAAACTATGATGACTCTAATTCCCTCTATAACCAAGATACATAAGAGGACTCCCTAAGGCCTATGTTCGAATGGGCATCCACATTAGTGTATATTCCTCCATGTCTCTGATATTACTACCATCGGGACCCAATCATTCCCAAGGGATGATCATTATTTATCATCCATTAGTGGATTGTGGGTGAAACCTTAGTTTATAAGACCTGATCAACTAAACTACGATGACTTTGATTCCTGCCATAACTAGGATATGTAGGATGTCTTCTTAAGGACTGAGCTCCATATTAAACATCCAAAGGGATATCCCAACACATAAGTCCTAGATACATATGTAGTAAGGTTGATTACTTATTATCCCTTGTTTCTCACACCAAGAAATCACGTGAGATTAGGGATTTTCAATGGTCATATCATTCACATCATGAATCCCCACCATCCAAGGAAACCTTAGTGTGTAAGCCTCGATCAGTGGCATGATACCACTACTCTCATATAAGGGAATGCACCTCAGGGAAAATCCCAAGGGTGTGACTAGAATACAATGACTCTGATTCCCACCATAACCAAAATATGTAGGATGCCTCTCTAAGGCACGAGATTAAATGGTCATACACTTCAGTGTAAGTCCCTCCATGTATTAGACATTCCAACTATCAGGACCTAACCATTCGCATAGGATTATCATTATTTCTCATCCATTATCGAATTTAAAGGGAAAAATCTGTGTGTAAGATCCAACCAACTGAACTACAATGACTCTAATTCCTTCCATAACTAGGATATATTGGACACCTCTCTAAGGACTGAGATCAAATGGTAATCCACTTTAGTTAAGTCCTACCATGTCTCCAACATTCCAACCATCATGACCCAGTCATTCCCATGGGATGATCATTATTTCTTATCCATTGGCAGTTTTAAAGATAAACCTTAGTGTATAATCCCTAATCAATTAGACTACAATAACTATGATTCCTGCAATAAAAAGGATTTGTAGGATGCCTTCTTAAGGAATGAGCTCCATATTAAATATCTGAAGGGCTATCCAAGCACATAATTACCACATCTATATGAAGTGAGGCTGATTAATTTCTATCCCTTATTTCCCACACTAAGAATGACTCACATGGGTTTGGAGATTTTAAATGGTCAGATCATTCACGTCATGAATTCCCACCATCTTGGGAAAACTTGGTGTGTAATCCCTGATCAGAAGAATGATATCACTACTCCCGTATAAAGGAATCCACCTTAGGACAAGTCCCAAGAGTGTGAATGAACTATAATGACTCTGATTCATGCCATAACAAGGATAAATAGGATGCCTCCATGAGGACTGAGATCAATACCCATTTCTTAAGTTCCCTCATATATGTCATTTTCACATAATGTTAGATGACACGATTTTAACAACTATGTTGGTTTTGATTCCTATTATAAACAAGATACATAGGATTCCTCATAATGGTTCAATCCTATCCTCAAAATATTAATCACTTCCTTGTATGGAAACAATCTTCAGAGTGCCTGGTTATATGGCCTCAAAATATGAGCAGCTTCCCATTTAGGGGAAATGGATGAAGAACCTTGGATACATAAATATGGATTCATTAATAAGTCTTCCTTTACACATGGAAGGATTCATCACTTGATTGTTTTGTTAGGGTAAATGGTCATATATCGGGATTAGGAATAGATTCTCAAACAAATCTTAAATATATAAAATATTCCCAGAGTAGGAAACAATTTTCCCCCAAAAGGGTGTGATGATCCCAACTTCCCATACTCTCAACCAATGTGAGTTCCTATATGTCATTGGGTCAGAAACCCCAATTAACCACCTGCCTTTGGAAAGTAGGTATGTACTCAGTTACGGATGTGGGAACCATTGGGAGAATATATGTAAGAATAAACATGACTTGAGAACCTGATGTGAATTATTTTATAGGCATAACCCCCCCCCCCCCCCCCACACACACACACACAATCAAACCATCAGACCATTTTTTCCCAACCAGGCATGTGATCTTTTTCCAAATAAAAGAAAAAAGGTAAAACAGATGTGAAATCATTTAACTAAAGCACATCCTCTATAATATAAAAAGTATAGACTACTTAGTTCTCATCATACCATTTTGTTCTTTCCACAAGGGTGATCTGATCCACCCATAACTTTTCCTGGTGAAATAATTATCATAACCCATCTTGAGGAAGGAGGTGGATGGATAAATAATACATAGTCAACTTTCCCATAATCATCTATATTGGGATAATAATATATAGAATATTAGTAAATTTACTCATGTCAATAGATTGATAATATTTATAGTTGGACATCGTCCAATATGAATTATGTAAAAATTTCATGTTCACGTCATATAGAGAAATGAGTATATGGCTAAATCAATACTTGAATTACATGATCACAATCTATTTAGAAAAAGAAGGTGGATGGTTTCAAAAAAAATAACCCAATAAGTGAGAAATATTTTTCTTAGGGGGTATGTGGTAGGAATTTATATCCCTAGAAAAAAAAGATAAAATACCACATAATACAATAAAAGGGAATAATATAACCAACTTATATGAAATAATCTCAAGGGAATTATCATAACTCAATGAATGATAATTGAGTTATGAAAAACTCTTACTAATGGGGAAACAATTAAATCAATATCCACTTGAATAAGGGAATATTATTTTACTAGTAAATCCCATGAAATATAAAGATTATGATAAAAATATATCGATAGTAATTGAATACACCATATAAATAAATCATGGTGCACTAAATGTATTATGACTCAAAGAATCCAAATTAAGACCAAGAAAACCCTTTATGGATTTAGAAACATTCAAATCAAAACCCATTGAAATAGAGGGCTTGTGATTGAACTTCAAATACCATTATTAAAATATAATTCATGATATGATATCTCAAAAAAAAGTATATATGACATATAAATGAAATTAGGATTATAATACCAAATGTTTATCAAATAGAGGAATTTGAGATGAAAAAAATCGTTACCTCTTATCTTGACTTCCACAAACGTACTTTAACCACATCAAGGACTTTAATTTTCTTTAGAAGTCTCCTTGTAAATGAAGGAATTATGCAAAAAAATGGTGAACATAAAATTTTGAATGTGTTAGAGGGTTCTTGGAGAGGAAAATGAGTATGGGTTGAAACTTCCTCAACCACTCCTTTTTTAGACAACTTTGAGTGTTTTAAGTATTTTTTTTACTTGTTAACTTTTACCCAAATTTTCTTTTACTTTGGTAATTAATTTATAACCCTAGTAATTAATTTTAATGAAAAATATTAAGATTGACCTTTCTATATAATTTGATACTTCTAATTCCAAATTAGAAAATAATTTTATCAAATAAAATTTCTAAAAGTGTGAAAAGTTAATTTTTAAATAAATATAATTAATTGTGTAAAACAAATAGAGTAGTAATGTTTTTATGATTTAAATTTATATATAATATAAATTTATTTTGGATACTGATTTTAATGACATAAATTGATTTAATAAAAAATAGATATGATTATTCCAAGTAAATCATTAAATCTCCGTTCAAAATAATTGATTCAAAGAAAAGAACAAAATTATTTTTTTATTAAAGTCACATTTTAAAAATGTTTGAAATAGGATTTATAGGCTCAAAGAATCACTACTACAAAACAAGTGTTTAACAACACTGGTATTTATCAGCGCTATAACAAAATGCTAATAAATGGCATATTTATCAGCGCTAAATAAAGAACTAATAAATTTAACCTTTTATCATCGTGTCTTTTTTATCACCGATAAAAGAAAGATTTATCAATGCTTTATTTTTAACACTGATAAATGTATTCTTTATCAGCGCCTTATTTTTAGCATTGATAAAGGGTATCCTTTATCAGTGCTTTATTTTTAGCACTGATACGAGGTATCATTTATCAACGCTTTAATTTTAGCATTAATAAAGGGTATCATTTATCAGTGCTTTATTTTAAGTGTTAATTAATATTTATATAAATAAAATGAAATAATTAAATAAATTAAAAATAAAAAATTGTGTTTATTAAAAAAATATTACAGATTTTATTAATTAAATAATTATTGATAAAAATGAATAGATTGATTATACATTATTAATTATTAAACATTTTATTAATTTGATAATTATGATAATTAATGTTATTAAATTTTATATATTAAATATATAAATATATATTAATTTATATAAATATGATTTATATATTAAAAAATATTTATGCACTTTATATTAAAATTTAATATGTTTATTGAATAATGGTTTATAATTAAAAATTAATATGAATTAAAAATATTGACTATAATTGCATAATACTCAATATATAATTGAATGTCGTTTGATTTTTCAATTTAACATAGATAAAATGTGTGTTATATTTATTTTACATATATGTAATTAATGTATTTTTATATATAATGCACAGAAACCAAACTTATCCATTTTTTTAATATTTTTAAATTGTACTTATTCTTAATTTATTCAATTTCACTCAATTTTAAAATAGATGAATGCACTTAAAAGGATATATTCATTAATAATGTTAAAAACCTATTTGTAAAAAAAATATTTATAAATATACATTTACTATATTTAAGAGTTGATGAATTTTGATGAAATGGTTTCTCATTCATTTTGTAAAGTGAATGTTGTTATAAAAATTATTCTATGAATTATAATTTTTGTTGGCAATAAGGTGTGTGTTCTGAATCCATAAGATTCTTCCACATTGGTTCTCTCTACCACAATCACTATATTCAAAATATATGGGGGATCCACTCCGAAGTAGATGTATTTTAAAATAATATTTGGTCTAAAGTTCCAAAATATAAAATAATTTGTTTGATGATAATTCTAACCCGTTATGATTATATTATGAATTCATCAACTTCCAAAACTGTAAATTATAATGAAAAATATTATTTTTCACAATAGAAGATCCTTGAGATCTTATATATGTCATTCTTGAAGAAAAATATTTATAAAAAATATTTTGATTAAATGATTTATAAGAACTCGTATTTGAGTTAATATATGCTAATGTAAACACATTTACTAGTAGATAAAATCAATTAATGGATTCAAAAGAGGAAATATATTCCTATCTGGTAGTAAAAATTATTAATGATTTGTTATATCTAAAGTCTTAATGAGATATATCAATGGAATTCTTGAAAATGAATATCATATGGAGACATTGGATAAAAGTGGTACCTTGATATGTAATAAGCATTCATAAAAAGTGATTATAAATAATTTGTTATATACAATCGAATCAATAGTGGTAAACTAGAAGTTTACTGATAATGACACTTAAAATATATATGACATGTTGGTTTAGGTCATCCATGATCAATTATAATGAAAGATATTGATTCAGGTATACATGAGAATCAATTTGTTGATAACATGATAAACATTTATCAGGATGAGAATGATTAATTTATTTAATGGATGTATGTATACTGAATTATCAAATAATTCATTCTCATTAGGTTATTATGAATTCCCCCTATAAAATAATTTACCATGAGTTACTAATTATTAAGTTACCTGTTATTGATGTAAATTATATATATCATTAGAATATATTTTTGAAATGAATTTACCATATATTTATAAAGAAAAAATTATGAAGTATATATGAGTGCACCCACCTACCATGTGATCCATTTAAATATTATATAAAAGTTGCATCTACTAAATGTTCACATGTGTTATTAGATATTGGTGAGTATGCATTTCATGTTATGAATGTTGATTAAAATAAATATTAATAATCACATACTATATACAAAATGGTCCTACAAAACCATTTACAATATGATCACAACACTTGCGTGAATGTAAAGTGTTAAAAATCAAAAATCTGATTATACACACCAAAAGTGCGGTTGAACTGATTATATAAAATCATTGTTCATTGTTAATAGAAATCAATAAATATATTTTCCTTTGAAGAGGAAAATGAATATATTTACAACATTATATCCTTTTAGATATTATCCTTGAAGTGACACTGGTACCAAAAAAATTATGTGATCTCATTCAATGTTGTTGATAATATATTTTGAATTTTTATGTTCTTTCAAAACTCATCAATGGAAATGGGTTTTGATAGATTCCAACATCACAATAACTATCCAAAATTATTAAAGGGACTTATGATATGTTCCACATAAAAATTCTTTGGTTTATTATTCAAACTATCAATACAATTGAATACTTATGATATTATTAAAATAAATATTCTTCCTTATAAATTTGTATATTTTAATTGTGAACAACTAAAGTTGTCATTGTTTATCTATATGATAACGATGAATACCTGGAGGGTTCAAAATGATTGAATCATATTTTATGTATCAATATTAAGATATATCGGTATAAGGAAGAATGTACTATTGATTCTATCATCACATGATTTGTATAAATTGATGTTTTTAATTAGTCTTTATGTTTAGGATAACATTAAAACTCCTGAAGAGTTTACAAAATAATTGACATGTTTTATGATATAATTACAAATAACATCAAATTATTTTGAATCGATCATCCCAAATATGAAATATTACATTTTTGAATGATTTTACCCTTAATGAATAATTAAATCTCTTACTTACAAGAGTGATATATATCATAAATGAAGAGATAATGAAGAATTTATTTATCCAAAATAATTAAATATAAATGCACATTTTATTTATCCCTAAAGTATATGTATGTACATGTGCATATGTACCTTGAAAATAAGAAGAAATCATATTATTATTCAAGGTAACGATCTTCTATATTCATTGAAATCTAAAGGGTATAAATTGTTATTATTCCAAAATTAAAAAATGAATATTTTGGTTATAAATTCATCATGGACATTATATGAGTTAAATGATTTAGTGATGACCATTATGAGCGGGAGGTGTAATCACTACTAGAATTTTTGGTTTTGGAGGCCCTTGGAACGGATGACCGCTTATGGAAATCGTAGGGCTTAAAAAATAACACCCCCCCCCCCCCGACCCCCCGTATTCCCTCACACTCTCCCTCAAGAAACCCTACATCACCCATCCCTTCGCTCTCCACACTACCTCTTCCTTCGACTCACCTCCACTGCCTATCCTCTCCCTCATTTCACCCGACTTCAACTCACCTATGCCTCCCTTCCTCTCCCTCTCCGTACTGCCTCTGGCTCACTGCCTCCACCTACGGCTCACCTCCACTACTAGTACTCTCCCTCTATGCACCCGGTTCCACCTCCGGCTCATCTCCACCCCCATCCTCTCCCTCAACACAGGCTCCAGCACCCTCTCCCTTTCCCTCCCTAACTCCCTTCCTCACCTCTGCCTTTGCCTCCCTCACTCCGTCTCTCTCTGCTTGCGCCTCACCCTTCACCAAAACCGACCCGAAGCTACATGCTTCCCATCTTCCCTCACTGCCACCCCTCCCTCACATCTCTCTGGTCTTCTGAATCCACCTCTACATTCACTTGTTTCTGGATTTTTCTCTCTATTAGGTAATCTCTAATTTCAGTTTTAGGGTTTTTCTTTTGAGAACTTCCATCACAAATTGACACTTCCATCACAATTTGATTTTAGTAACTTCTATTAAAAATTGATTTTGTACACTTCCATCACAAATTATATTTGTTGATTTATTTGGAGTAATTATCTTATTCGCTAAGGTTGATAGTCCCATATTGGTATTTGATGACTTTTTTCATGTACCACAGACACATGCAGGTTATTATGTTTTGTTTCATTTTTTGTGATATATCATTTTTCTTTCTATAGTTATAGTTTCTTTATATATTTTAATTATAGTGTATAAAAATTAATTCATTATGATATTAGTGGATCACAGATTCCTTATTGTCCATGTTGGCTTGATATGTTTTAGTATACCCAATAAAATATATTTTCTTTCTTAACTGATCGACTCATCCACCTATCTGATCAAATGAGTGAAGTAATCCCATTATATATGACCCATGATCTATCCAACTCCATAATATGAAGAACAATATATTGACGGTAACCAATGATCATGTTTATAGTAGTATATTATGATAAGTGTGTAAGGGAAGATGATCCATAAAAACACTCAACCTGTTTAACTTCTCGATTAAGAAACTTATAGTGAAAATAGATTAAGAACAAGAAATATTTATTAAAATCTAGAGGGAAATATCACTGGAAATATCCACATTGAATCAGTATTGAGTTTTTTCCATTAACTAGAGTAAAGATATTTTAATGTAGGAAAACATAGGGAAAAAAGTTCAATTACAATAAAAGAAATATAGGTTTTTAGAATTTATAAAATATTTCTTTTTCTAAAGGGTTATATTATATTTATATGATTCACCATATACCTATATTAATATGGGATTTAGTTCCCTTTATCACCTCCTCTTATTTCTTCGACCATCATCCATGTGACTTTTCTGTTAAGGCTTTACCTAATTTAGTTATGTGCATGTAAGAAACATCTTGACCATCCCTCCTCAATGGCCTCAGACTCTTTATTAGCTAGCATGGATTGACCATATTTAAGAATCCTTCCTCTTATATAATCATGAGGGGGCACTAGAGTATTTGGTTAAAGGATTTATGATAGCATTGATATATTTTATAGGAATTTTGTATAGTTTATTATATATGGAATCATAATAGAGATATGGATTAGTTATAATGTAATTATCTTATTTTATTCATTAATTAGTAAATAGAATAAGTAGTGATAGGGATTTCTTGTGAATCATGGGAAACAATATGTGTATGTAATCTCCAATGATTAAGTTATAATTAGCGATATTGACATTTCATAGTTGGAAATAGATAGTTTTCTTTAGTTTCAAACCTTAAGTCCATCATGTAATATTGATGATAGGATGAAATCAAAGGTGATAATCCTAACACCTCAATCATTGCAATAGATATGTAGTTTTCATAAAATAAAATTCACTACATGGATGCTATGGAGTAATATCTCCCCCAAAAAACCATTTTGGATTGGTAGCGATATGGATATTGAAATTGATGATAAAATTTCATTTCATTGCATAGGAAATTTATAAATGATGATTGATATCCCCATGTTGATTTTTATTACCACAACCCATCAATATGTGTGAATTAAATCTAGCATTTTCCATCTTACATAATAAGATGTATCTATTGTATTCCATGGTTGAATGACAATCAATGGCATAGGATCATTATTCTCCATGATTTATATTTTATTTGATTTTTTATTTGTTATAGATTGAAATATCATCGTGTCACTAGTTTCAACATCTATCTCTTTACATACACGTGATAGTAATAGGTTTTGATATCACCAATGTCCTTAAATAGAGTCTGCATCCAATTCAAACAACCCATTTGAAATAATTTATGTTTTTAAGTTATTCATTACGCAAATCTTAATGGCGGATAAAGTATTCATTATATAACTATTTGGTGTAGATATTAGGTGACTATTAGGAATCCAAAGTAATTGTTAACTATTTTATATAGAGGATTTGGTACATGTAAATAAATGTTATTAATCAAAAAATTATAATGTAATGTAATGTGTCCTTCTCAAAATGATAGAAAATATTAATTGTTTTGATAACGCCTCTCACCTAGAAGTATTTTTCTTATTAACGCACATGGAAAATGTGTTTCTGTTATTTAAGTGGATTTCTTTTGAAATTTATATGAAAATTATGTGAAAATATTTTTAGAAATAAGTTAATATTTAGCCTTTATTTGTTAGTACTTATTAAAAACATCTTAGAGTACATATCCATTTTGATAAATTCTTTTGTGCAAGTGTTTTAAAATTTCATGAAAATGTGTTTCTTGAAAATATTTTTCTTGAAAATGTGTTTATTCATATATTATAATCGAGACTGAATGATGTCATTATATTTACTTGTCCTTTAACTATCTATTTTGATTTCCTTACCTATTAACAAGTGTAACAAAAAAATCTCATTTCGTAACAAAAATATATCTCAGTTTATTTTTATTTTATATATTCTTGTCATCAACATTTTTTTCTATTAAAAATATTTGTTTTATCTGAAAATGTTTTATAAGACTCTCTAAAAAATATTTAGTCATGTATAAAAGATGTATTTTAAAAATAAATTGTATAATTAATTAAATATAATGAAATGATCATGTCATTTGTGATTTTTTTTGGATGAGTGTGAATTGAAGTCCATGTGAAATTGGTTGTTTTTTATTTTAAATGTATTTTTTGTAATGAAATTATAAAAATTCATGCAATATGAAGTATTGTGTAAATGTTTTTGCTTTTTGTACTGATACAAATATAGATAAGAGTGGGATTGATCTTCCAAATAGAACATCTAGAGAATATTTTGAAGGAATTATGCAATTTATTGATTTCAATAGAGGATTTGAAAGTGACTATATCATTTTTCCATGTAGAAAATGTGAAAACATGTATCAATTCATATGAGATACCGTGAGAGAACACCTATTCTTTAATGGGTTTCTAAAAAATTATTAGAGTTAGACTCTTCATGGGGAAAAATATATTCATTATCATCATACAGAAACAATTTAGATGGATGTTGATGAGAGGAAGACCAATCCTATGCATGAAATGCTTACTGAAATGGAACGTGGGCTAGCTCATGAAGGAATTAACATCCAGAATTTTGAGACCGGTGAGACCAATTTATGCTCTAGTTAAGATCATGATTCGTTAAAGTTTTATGAAATACTTGATGGTTAAAAACTGAATTATATTCTGAGTGTGCTGCTTACAGTAAATTATCATTTATCATGGAGTTTTTGCACTTGAATACTTTGAGTTAGTGGTCAAATACATCATTTGACATGTTGTTGGGGTTATTGAAAAAAGTACTTCCTTCTGATGCTAAGATTCCTGAGTCATATTATCAATCTCATAAGTTGACAGAGAACTTAGGTTTCACATATGATATTATATATGCACATGAAAACAACTGTATGTTGTTTAGAAAGGAAAATGTGCATTTGGATAATTTTACACTCTATTAATCTTCCAGGTGGAAAGATAATAGGGGAAATCAGACTAATCAAAGTTAGACTGTGAAACAGGGGAAACTGATTTCTGTAAAGAAAATGTGTTACTATCCACTGAAGTCAATGTAGAAAAGATTATTTATGTCATCTAAAATTTCTCAATTAATGAGATGGAATGTGGAAAGAAATAAGGAAAGTGACATGCTAAATTACCCAATCGACTCTCTTGCATGTAAAATTTTTGATTAGAGACACCCTCACTTTGCTAAAGATAGTCGTAATGTTCAATTGGGATTGGCGGCAGACGGTTTCAATCCATTCAAGTCTATAGTTAGTGAAACTCATAGCACATGGCATGTGGTTTTGGTTCTGTATAATCTTCCTCCATGGATTTATATGAAAAAAAATCAATTATTTTCCACTCTTATTGATGGACCTAAAATTCTGAAGGATAATATTGATGTTTACCTTCAGCCATTAATTGATGAGTTGAATGAATTCTGGGATGATGGTGTAATTATTTATGACTATGAAATGAATGAAATGTTCAAACTATAGGTTGCTTTATTATGGATAATCAATGACTTCCCATATTATTAAAGTTTTTCATGTTGATGTATGAAAGGGGGATTTTCTTTCCCTTACTTCAATAAAAGTAAAAATTTCACATGGATTAAGAATTGAAAAAAGTGGACATACATGGTTCATAGAAATTTTCTTCCCCCTCAGCACAGGTTCAGAAAGAACAGGGTGGCATTTTATGGTTCTAGAGAATTTAAACTAGCACCAAAGGTCACGATAGGAGTATAAATATTATCACAGATTGAGGAAGAAAACATCCATAAGTTATATGAATTTCAGGATTTTGTGGCTCATCCATTACCCAATATTTATGGTGCAGGTAGGCAGCGCAGACACAATTGGAAGAAGAAAAGTATTTGTTTTATCTCCCCTACTGGAAAACTAACATGCTAAGGCATAATTTGGATTTCATGAACATTAAAAAAAATTATGATAATATATTATGGACCATTTTAGGTTTCATTGGAAAATCAAAGGACCATGTCAATGCACAACGTGATTTAGAAGAAATGGGTTTAAGAAAACAATTTCATTTACAGTTGGGTGATATAAACAAGGAATACATGTCTACTGCATAGAATACAATAATAAAAAAGAGAAAGAGATATTTCTTTCCATTTTTAAGATGCTCAAGGTTTCTAATGGTTACTCTTATAATATTTCCAAGTGTGTAAATTTGATGAGAAGGACATTTCAAGGGTTGAAAAGTCATGATAATCGCATATTACTTCAGCAGTTGATTCCAATCACAATTTGTGATTGTTTATCACCTAGTGTTGTTCAGCTATTGATTGAGATGAGTAATTTTTTTAGACATATTTGTTTAAGAAATCAATGAATTAGTGATTTAAAAAATTTGAATGATATAATTGTACTTATGCTTTATCACTTAGAGAAATTATTTCCACCATATTTTTTTGGTGTTATGGTTCACTTGACTGTGCACTTAACTGATGAAGTAATGACTACCAGTCCAATGTAATTCAGGTGGATGTATCCTATTGAGAGATATCTGAATATATTGAAATGATTCGTACATAATAGAGCTCATCTAGAGGTATCAACAACCAATGGTTATTTGATGTATGGTTGTACTAATTTTGTGTAGAATATCTTATAAATGTTAAAACAAAATTAGATAAGCCCTCTCATATTCATGATGGTCTATTTAAAGAAGGAAATATATTTGATATGGACAACATCGAGAGGATACAAGCTCATCGATATATATTATTCAATAATCCAATAGTTGAACCATTGATGTAGTAAGTGTCTTATCAATTTTATTGTATAACTTTTACATGTTATGTTTGTATATATAAAGTTGTTCATTTAAACATGTCGTTATCATTTGTAGGGAACACATTAATGAGTTAAAAGAAGATATATATTGTGCGAGTGATTATCAAATTCAACAGTCCCATTATGCATCATTTTATGATTGGTTCAAGGATTATATATGTATAAATGGATTTTCATTATGATTGAAGTATAATACTAATTTCTTTCTGCATAAATTTTTATTGAAATCTGTGAAATATATAGGTCCATAACCTGTAGGAGTTAGGTAACCCTACACTAATTGAAGAATTCAACCAACTAGCTGAGGATCCATCTATAACGGATCGTTATTACAAAGCTTTAGATGCTAACAGCTTTTGGGTTCGCATTAAAGATGTTGATGAAAAATGAAAAACACAAAATAATGGAATTGGTTGTCCATCTATCGATTCTGGTTATTACTATGGTCAATTGAAAGACATCATTGAAGTTGTATACAAGTGCAGGTTGAAATACATATTGTTAAAGTGTGATTGGGTTGATCTAGTCTGTGGAAGTAAATTCGATCAATATCATTTTATGTTGGTGAATTTTAACATCATGTTATATAGAGATGAATGAGTCAGTAATGAAACTTTCATTTTTTCATCACAAGCAGAACAAGTTTTCTTCATTACCTTACCATTAATCTGAATTGGAAAGTTGATGTGAAAATGTTAAGGTGAGGAGTTTTTTTAATTGAATGAGATGAACTCGAGATCGTTGCCTTTTTTGAACAAAAACTTGATCAACACGCCATAGTTCAAAGTAAAGAAGATATTCATTGGGTTAGAGATACTATTGAAGGAGAAATGGTCTAATTACATGTTTAATGAAAGGTATTATTGTTTTTAGAAGTGTTAGTGTATCCCATTTTTTCTCACTGATATATATTTGATAAAAACTTTTATTTCTTGGAATCACATTTACTAATTATTCTTTTTATTGATTAATTATTTTTTTGTTTTAACTATTTCTAATTGTTTTCCTACTGCTAGTGATGACAGTGCTTCAGTTTTGGTTAATGATTATGATAGAAGAGACAAGTATCTAAGTGACTTTTCCCCTATCATGCACTATTTTCAGGATCAAATCAAATTATATTGATACTTAGATCCTTCTTTAACCTCGAATTTATCTAGCTAAATTAGTGTAAAAGGTTAAGGGTTCTTTAGTAGCCAAAGGAGAGGATTACCCGAGGGATCCATTATATATATATTTTTAAAAAAGCATAAATTTTGAATAAAAAAAGAAAACCAACAATCGTGGATGGATGTTGGATGGTTGGGGCTAGCTGTTGGGGTGGTGTGTGAAAGTTTTTCTTACTGGGTTGTTGAGGGGTTTTGTGTTGGTGCTACCAGGGGTGTGGGATGGTATAGGGTTTTCTGGGCTGCTACTTGGTGCCTTGGCTTTTGGGTTGTTTCTTCCAGTTATTGGGGTGCAAGTTGCTTCCATGTGCTGCGAATACAAGGGGATGGGTTGAGAAGTCTTCTAGTTCTGTCATATAGGGGGAAATTGGTTATGGTTTTCTTCTTAGTTTTGTGTTTTCCTTTGGTTTATGGTTTTGTAATATGTTAGCTGGGTTTTTGTGGCTTGTGTTATTGGTGTTTGGGTTAGGCCCCTCCTTGGGATGGGAATCCTAGTTTGCTGCTAGTGGTTGGGTGCACTGAGGACTAAAAATTCTTATCAAACATCACAAATTTTGAATTCCTTTCTAATAAAAATGTAAACATAAACATCAAAATTGAAATATAAATTGGTAATATTTTAAAAACTTCTACCCAGGTCCAAAAAACTTCAAATCAAATATGATCCGTAGCAGGACAGTGACTGTCAAATACCATGTAATTGAATTTCATGAAACAAATAATATACATGAATATCGACTGCCTCTTTTGTATATTCTCCATGTATATGAATCTTATCTAGTATATACATTCATATTGACCGCCTATTGTCCAGAATATGCATGTATATTAATGAACAATGAATGGACAGTGGCATCATATTGACTGCCTCTTTTGTATATGCTCCACATATATACCTCATGTTCAGTATATACATGTATATTGACTACCTCTTGTATATGATCAATATACATGCATATTTACTTTTCTTACTAATTCTTTCTATGACTCTAGACATGTCAAGGGAACAGGCACCAGATCGACATCATTCTGCAAAGCCATCTATGTCTAAGGGTCGAGGTATGTATTAATGTAAATGTGTTTATTTTTTTAATTAAGTGTTAAAAATGTATATGAACATTTGTCTAATTATGTATGAAATTGTTTTCAATAGGATTAGACTTGACTGCTTCTTCCTCTTGTAATAGAGGCCGTGGTCATGGTATTGCATCTTGGAATTCTAACACGACCCTTGACATATCATTTGACGTGACATACCATCCCGTGGGAGTGGGTGTCGTTGAATTTATTCTCCAGTTGGGTCATATCATATGTGACCCACATAGATTTTCATTGACTACACATGACTGATCTTCATTCCCCCAAGATACATTAAATCGAATATGGAGGGAATTTCAGGTATGAGGACCATTTTTTGTTTCTTAGCTATGTTTAAAAAATACTAACATGTGATAATTTTATTTCTTAAATAGAATAATTTGAAAGTATTACCCGATGATTTCCAACCAGTATGTATTGCCAAATGTTTCCAAATGTGGAAATATTATAAAGTTAGAGTCAAGAAAGAGCACTAGGTACCAAATATGGGTGTCCCAGACATTCTGGATAGAGTCTCGAGAGGTGTTCTCCCATCTCAATGGCGTAAGTTAGTTTCTTATTGGTCCACTAAGGCATCAATAGTGAGTCTATTTATTTTGGTTTATATATTTCAAAGCATGCGTACCATTTTACATGTTTTAAATTTGAATTAATTGAATGTAGGAGGTGGCAGCACGTCATTTTGAGAATCGTGCATTGCAGGGACCACCTCACAGGCTTGGGACTCATCAGGTGCCCTAGATTTGACATGATGTATTTATTATTCACTTTTAAAATTATTATTTAATAAGGTTTTGTGTTCTATATTTATATTTTATTGGAATGCAGTTACGGGAGTAAGGTGCACCGACTGATAAAATGTTGGTGTGGATGATGATTCGTGATCGAAATAATCCAGAGGTTGCAGATCTTATAGTAGGTTCTTGTACTAATTATCAATTCTTACATACATGTCTATATACATATGTATTTATATTTATATATTACTCAGTCTTAATTTGAGGCTGATTTAGCGCAGCTTCTAGAGGATCAACGACAACTTCCCATATGAAGGGATGAGATATTCCATCATATTATTGGTCGTGATGGAAATGGCTATAGTTTGACATATGTAATAGGTATTCATCATTATGTAGTTTCACACACTAAGGTTTTGTCTCCTATTGTTGCTGGGATGACACAACAGATGAGAGATTTTACGGAATGAATGCATGCTTCTAAGGACGTAAATGCACAGCTATTAGCAGAGATTAGCGCATTGTGGGAATATATATGACAGGGTGATGGTGCAGGGGATCCTATGACGTAGGTTTATACTATATTTATTTATTTATTTATTTATTTTTACATTCATTATTATTATTTACATATTTTTTATTTGTTTTAGGCCCATGCCGTGTCGGACAGAGGTAGAAATCATGGCCCTACATGATGCATCTAATTGAAGAGGTGTGTTTTCTATATTTATATCATTTTTTGTCTATATGATCAGCCTGTATGTATGTCTTTCATTGTGTGCTTGTGTATGGGAGTGTGTGTGTCTATATATCTACATGTTTGTTAGTCTATATATCAATCCATTTTCCCACAAAGGCGTCTATATGTTTATCCATTTATTTGTTTTTCCATTACTCTATGTATGTTTAATGATAAATCTATTCATGAGTGGGTTCATCCATAGGTTTTTTTGTTGCCTAGTCTGTCTACATGTCTTTCCAATGACTCGTCTATCTATCCATATGTATTTTTATTGGTTTTTTTGTCTATAATTATTATTTCTATTTGTATATCCATCCATTTGTCATTTTCTGTGTGTATATTATTTTCTTTGTTCATTAAATTTTTTATTAGTGTGTTTATTTTTCTACCCATCAATGTGTTTGTCTTTCTTTTCTATTCGGCATTTTTTAGCAAGTTGTATTTTCAATTATTCATCAGTTCATCAGTCCATTTATCCATCCATCTCTTTCTCCACCTGTCTGCCTATTTGTATGGTTTTCCATCCATCCATTCATGTCTTTTCTAGTAATTAGTGGGAAAATACCACCTAAACTGTCCGAATTTCTATCATTGGACCATCTGTAAGTTTGTGATGTGTTTTTTGAAAGTGGAATTTATATATATATATATATATATATATAATTTTAATTAGTGATTATATTTCTAATAAAACACAACTTTTTTGAATATTTTATTGATAATAGATGAAAAAATTATTCACATTGTGTTAAATATGTGTATTTATAAAATATTTGGGATTATATTATTCATTAGAAAATTTGATGAAAATTCTAGTTTTACCATTTAAATATTCAATGTATTATTTCAAACATAAATAATTTTATTTGAATTATTTGAACATAATATTTTTTAAATGTGTTCCTAACTTAATTTTCTACAACTTTTATTCAGGACATCTAAATTAAATCATGCATTTGGTTGGTGAAAATGGGCTATGAAATCAAAGTTGGGATGGACTCTCCAGATTGGACATTTGTTCTATATTTAGGTCATAAAATATACATACGTGCTTGTATTGGGCCCATATTTAGAGAGTATCTTGAGCACAAAATTTCTCAAAAATCATCATGCTGGATGGATAGTCAGTTCACACATTTTAGTGGTCAAACGGGTGGTTCAATTTGGATTAAATTATTTGGCCGAATTTTCCCATTCACATTTGAAACCTCTTAAAACCTAACCTCCCCTCCACTCTCTAAATTGGTTTTTTTCTCATTTGGAAGGGTTAGGATGTGGATTATAATATTTAATGCAAAGTAGAATTGGTTTCACTCAAATTCTCCAACCATTGTAAGAGGGGTAGCTCTTGAAGCAAGAATCCCCTCATCAAATCCTTCTTCTTCTTCTTCATGTGGTAATGTTTGCATTTGTGTAATAAACTTCTTAGTTCCGCTTTTATATATTTTATTTTCTTATGTTTTGTTCAATTCTATTCTTATTTACTCATCCTATTTGGGCTTGAATCAAGAGTATAAATGATATTGGGTTGTACCCTTTATAAACCTTTTCACATGCAAAACGTTTCTACGATGACTACATTACCCATGAAAGAGTAGTTCTTTTTAGTAATCAATCTACCTCTTACCTTATTCATTTATTTATTTTGAATTATTAAGATACTTTAATTCAAAAAATATGATCCATGAATTGATTTTTAAAATTATAAGAAACTAAGGAAACAATTTAACAATTGGCACAAAAACACACGAGGTTGAGATTTGTTTAAATTGTGAGAGCGCAAACTTAACCGGGGAAACAAAAGAACCCGGGATGAATTTTTAGAGTTCAAATATAATCCATAGACATAATTCATACTCATTTTCTAGAATGTATATTTTCCCTAATTTAAAATTGACCATAAGCTAGATTTAGAACGTCAATCAAAGTAGGGTGATACAATTGCATGTTCTGAAACTAGCCTCGAGTTTGATTCATTTCATCTTTCTGGTTATGTTAACTCTCATAGGGTTTGAGGGTTAAAAAATTAGGAGATAATATTTAAGTGAATATTAATTTAAATTATAATTATTAATAAGTAAGTTAAGAGTTAGAGTTAGATCGATTACAGCTTTTAAAATATTTTCTAAAAAAACATCTTCTTGTTGTGTCTTTTTAATCGAACTTCATTTCAAAAATAAAAACAAAAAAATGAAATCTTCTTCCAGAAAACTTCTTCTAGTTTTATAAATGATGAAAAATCACCCTACTCATTATTTCAATAAGTGTGTTTAAGTTTTTTAATTTTATTCTCAAAATACCTTCAATATGTTGTCTTAAATTACTTCCTCCTTTGAGAGACAATTTTGTTCGGCCACTCTGCTGCACCTAAATAACCCAAAACTGAACATCATTTGAAAGTTTCCACGACATCACCTTTAAAATTGGAACCATTTTCAGGGAGATAAGTAATTATTTCAACAAATTATATGTATTCCTTTTATTTTTCATTTTATTCTCTTCTTCTATTCTTTCTTCCTTCTTTACCCAATATGAATTTTTCTTCTTCTTTTATTTTCTTCTTCTTATTATTTTCAGACCATCAACTCAAAATTATCATTTTTATTTTATTATAGTCTAATTTTCTTATTTTTATTTTTATTTGATTTATAACATAAACTAATCCCAAAGATCTCTTAGATCTTGACCATGAGATTGAACGCAGCCTTAGGGCTCGAATCAGACATTCTCAATCTACGGGAAGTTTTGACATTCAACCAATTGGAAAATTTCTCCATTATAGGAACACAAAAATTAGAAACACTACTAAATAAATCTTAAAATAAGAACCAATATATGAATATAATAACAATGAACTTAATATAACCATTTTATAATTGGATACACCATACATTAATTATCAACCAAATTGTATTGCATACCCAAATCTTAAATCAGAATTTGAACTAAAATCTAGGTTAATTCTGTTAGGGTTGGTGTCCTAAGAACAAATTGTTTTGTACTTTGATTATATGAATGTAAACATATTATATATTGTTCATTGTTCTGCATGAATATAATATAATAATGTCCTTGAATATTTGTTTCATTGATAAGGTCATGACAGATCCCCGCTATGATGAGAACCTTGAAATGCTATAACAATATTCTTAAATAAAGTTCTACAGTTGGATGGCATACTATGATAGGACACATAGTATATAGACCGTCATGTGTGAGTAATCGTAAGAAGACGATACTCTCTCTCATGGAGTTCGCACTTAGTGATTTCCAATATGGGAGATTATGATAACAGACCCGCCAGTAGCAGTTCTGCATGTTTTGGTGTCATCGAACATTGCTATCTACGAGTGTATGTAATGGTCCTTAGACTAGAAGATTATCATTAACTCATGTCATGACTCGCGTACTTATATTTTCTGAAGAAAACCATCACAAATCCAGTTGGTGGGAAGTAGGGTATGTTGGGTGCATCATGAATGACATGTTGTTAATGGGTAAGTTGAGGAAGGATTTGTCACTTCCATATTTATGGAAGTAAATATCTTGGGCCCCTTGATTTAAATAGAACTATTAAACAAATTCCATAGCCATGGTGTCATGACAAGTTTATTTATGGAAGTCAAAGAATGATAGATCAAGCATATAGGTTTATAACACTGCCATGAAACCTACTTGATGAGATATTGAGACAAAGGGATTAAATTACACAGTAAGCATTCGTATGATGTGACACGTCAATGCGGCATCAACTTATTTCTCTCAGGTGCCTTGACCCGTTGCTAGACAATAATCTTAGTCTTTAGGAAAGCTCTCCTTATGTCAATGAGAAAGAGGCCTAGAGGGTCACACACTAAGTGTATCCAAGTATCTCAAATAGAATAAAGATTATTCCCATACATGGTTTAATAATTATTCAAGGAAGCCTAAATCATTTTAATGATGGAGGAAGAAGGAAATGAAAAACAATATATACATGACGTGTGATGTTATTAATATTTTCATGACTTATTATATACTCTCTTTACTGATTTTATATGAAATGTGCATAATTTGTGTGAAATATTAATATTTTAATACTAAATATAATTTTTGAGCATTTTTAGAAGTAGTCCAATTGAGTCAATTTACAATTTTTTTTATAAATCTCTCCCTACTGATCCAAATTTTTTGGTTCTTGTTTTTTAGGATTCCCAATTCAATATAAAACATTTCATTAGAAGGGATCATGGGCCAAATCTGCCATTTTAAGGCCCATATAGACCACACAAGAAGGCCTACAGAACCTGTGAAGAAACTGGACCATCCATGAAGATTTAATTTCTGGGATCAATCAGAAAGTCCAAATTATATTATTATCCTCAAAAGTTTATGGGATAATAAAATTAGTATTTTATAAAAATTTCAAGGCCCAACTCTAAAGACAAGGGGCCCAACTGATTCATTTAAACTCATCCCACATTTTTGTCCGGGAATTAAAATATTTACAGTTTTTATAACATGAATCCTGATATATACATCATTTTGAGCTGAGATTTTGCAATGTGAAATAGGATATATAGGTGGCCGAATTTTTTGAAGAAATAATTTGGATTTGAAGGCATCTTTTTGTTTCAAAATCCATTCACATTTTGGCCATTCAAAAATAATGGATAGAAATGGACAGTTTACCTTTGTTTAATCAAACTGACATAACTTTGGCTCCATATGTCCAAATGCCTCCAAATTTTGAGAGTAGTCTGAAAACATTATTATCTGCATTATTTAAGAAGGAGATATCTCAATATTCGGCTGTCTAAATAGCCAACTTGGCAATGAAAGTGGAGGGATATATTGGGAATGAAAATAGTCCACTTCCTTGGGCTATAAATGCATCCCCCTCCTCTACTTCAAGGGGGTTGGCATTTCAGAATAGAGGAGATCATATTGGCATGACCAAAGTCTTTCCAAAGGCTTGGGAGGACCTTAAATACTCAAGTTTTCAATTGAGAGACTTTTCCTCCTCTCTTTTTTCATTTACTTTTATGTTCTTCATTGTTGTAATTTTGTAAGTCCTTTCTTTTTTAATTCTGTTTTAATGCAAGTTTATTATTCAATATCTCTTATTCTCATACACCTTATGTAGTTTAATATTAATGTTCTTAAAATAGTTTAAATATATTTGAATCCCATTCCCTTATTTTTCTTCCTCATTCAATCGAAATTTTGTTCTTAATTCTCATCATCGTTCGTGTGTGTGTGTTTGACGCCCAAATCTTTTCTTGTCCCTTTATTTATCTTATCTTCTTAATTTATCATCATAATAATTATAAATATATTAGTAATCATTTTAATGGATGAGTAAATCTTTAATTGGTGTGATTTATAATTTAGGTATGTTAAGTGATTGAGAGCTTTTGGTCAACGAATATTCTTTAAATTAACATTGTGTATGTTGGACTTAACATGTCATGGATTAATGACTTGTTTTGTTTAACATATGGATTACATGGATTATTGGAACCATAAATACACTACCACAATCAAGTACTAATTGAGATTAGAATCCTAGTTAAGTTAAGGCTTGGATTAAATCCTTAACACTTAGGAATTCCAATCAACGTCAACTTGTGACATGGGTGTTAATTCAATGCAATATAAAGAAAAGCTCAAGGATATCACAAGCTTAACTACCTAATGATGAACTCATCAAAATCATTATCAAATTATTAAATCAATATTAGTCAATCAATCATTTCAGTTAAGCTCTGCAAAAAAATCCCCTAATCAAAATACAATCAACTAAAAACAAATGACTATTACAAAGTATCATTGCCGAGGATTTGACCCGAGTGATGCTATACACATTAGCAGAGCACCGGAACTTTGATCGGTCGATAGGAGACAATTGAACGTGAATTTAAAATGGCGCCATTGTTGGGGATGGTTCTTTATGTAGTCATTAGTTTCTGGTTATTGTAAAAAAAATCCCAAAATACACAAAGTTTAAAAAAAATTGAAAAAAAAAACACAAAGAAAAACTCGTCTTCTCATAAAAATCATAAATAGAAAATAAAAAAATAAAAACCCATCTTCCATTTTCTTCCAACATCATTTTGAATTCCCCATAGCCTCCCAAACAATCCCTCGGATTTGTTTGACCCTAAAATTGAGCAAACTCTTTGCCAACTTAGGAGGAACTTAAGAGATAATCAACTCATTCAAGAATCAGTCCTTGTCCAACCAGTTGAATTAGATATGAATAATCTTAGGGAAGAAACAGTTAAAGAACTCATTTCCCCTGATATAAATTACAAACCTCTTGGTATTCAATATCCAAACATAGAAGCTGACTTCAAACTCAAATCGGGTTTGATTTATCTTCTCCCTCATTTCCACGGGCTAGCCGGTGAGGATCCACATCTCCACCTTAAAGAGTTCCAAGTTGTGTTCTCTACCATGAAGCCTCAAGGGATTTATGAGGAACAAATCAAACTTAGAGCATTCCCTTTCTCCCTAGATGACACTGCTAAGTCATGGATTTACTACCTACCTCCTGGTTCCATAACCACATGGAACAACATGAAGTGACTTTTCTTAGAAAAATTCTTTCCTGTTTCTCATACTACTTCTATCCGAAAAGAAATAAGTGGTATCCATCAGTTCCTAGGTGAATCACTCCATGAATACTGGGAGGGGTTCAAAAAGATTATTGCAACCTACCCACACCACCAAATCCCTGACCAACTCTTGATTCAATACTTCTATGAGGGGTTATTTTCAATGGAGAGAACTCTCATTGATGCCGCAAGTGGTGGTTCTCTTGTTGATAAAACTCTTACAATTGCAAGAGATCTCATAAGTAACATGGCTGCAAACACACAAAAATTCTATACTCGAGCACATGCTCAAGTAAAACAAGCCCAAGATAATCAATAAATTGAGCCAAACAAGATGATCGAGTGGATTAGTGAACTTACAGGTCTTTTGCGACAACTAGCTGTGGCTACCAAATCCCCAACCTCATATTCTCCGCAATCAATGTTTCCAGGACTTGTCAAAAGATGTGGAATCTGCAACTCTTCCTCTCATACAATAGACACATGTCCACAACTTTAAGAGGATAAACATGATTCATCTGGACCAATGGAGCTCAATGCAGCATATGCTCAGTGGAACACCAACCCTCAGCTATCAGGTCAGTTTGTTAGAAACTTCAACCAACCTCACTCTGAGCCTTTCTCTTCTTCCTATAACCAAGGCCTTAGGTATGGTAATTCTATATCTCATCCCCCTCAATTACCTCCTCAAAACCCAAACCAATTCCAATATGTTCAAGGTGTTGGTAACTTCCAAGAACCTTATCCTTTTCTTCCTCAACCTCAAAGGAACAATCCTCCTCCTAGATTCCATTATCCTAGTGAGCCTTCCCAATTCAAAAAACAATAAAATCTCTTTCCCAAGAACCCAAATCTAGGTAATCCCAATCCTGGACAAGACTCTTCTTCCAAGCAACCATGGGAAAGTGCAGTGGAATATCTTGCCTCCTTCACCTGTTCCATCCTCAAGAACATTGAAACCCAAATTGGTCAACTTACATCCCACCTTAGTCAGCAACAACAATCCAATTCTTCCCAACTTCCAGCTCAACCATTACCCAACCTTAAGGGTAATGTAATTTCAATTTCACTTAGATCGGGAAATCAAATTGTTATGCCTCAAGATAATTCCTCCAACCCTCCTTTGAATATTGACCTAGAAAATTAAAAGAAAAAGAAACTTAAAAAGGAACCTGAATCCATTCCCTCACCTCCTTCTATTCCACATAGGAACCCAATTCCTTTTCCTCAAGCCATTTCTAAGCTAAAGAAGTCCTTTGAACTCGATCCTGAAATGTTCGACATGTTTAGACATGTTGAAGTCAACATTACCCTCTTAGATGCCATAAAACAAATTCCTAAGTATGCCAAGTTTCTCAAGGAGTTGTAACCCACAAGAGGCAACTTAGGACCTTTGAAAATGTTTCCACCCAGCAGTCTATTCCCATAAAGTACAAATATCCAGGGACCTTTACGGTTCCATGCCAAATTGGAAGTTCTAACTTCGATGATGCACTCATAGACCTAGGATCTTCAATTAATGTCATGCCCAAATATATATTCTCCAACCTTGGTATAGGTCCCTTACATCCAACGGGTGTTGTCATTCAATTAGCCAATCGAAGCACAGCCAGTCCTGAGGGAATAATTGAGGATGTCTTTGTCCAATTCAATGATCTTATCTTCCCTGCTGATTTCTATGTCCTTGACATGGAAGGTGAGACGAACTCTTCTCGATCTCCCCTAATTCTAGGAAGACCATTCCTCATGACTGTGAGAACCAAGATTGATGTCCATTCAGGCATCTTATCCATAGAATTCGGTCAACAACTGCTCAAGTTCAACATTTTCCAAGCCATGCGATACCCATCTGAGGATCACTCTGCATTCTCAATCCATGCTTCTGAGGACACTTCTAAGAGTCAATCGAACCCCAATCCACCATGTTATTCATGTTCTAATTACAAAGGATCTTGTGAAATTTGCACCATGATTAACAAAGTCATAAATGGGGAAGTTGATGTGGACCTTTCATTCATAGACTCTATCAATTTAGAGGATCTTGAAAACTCTCTTGAATCCCACATCAATTCTGATCTCTACTGCTCCACCTTGGATAGTATTAAGGTAAATGAATCTGAAGCAACTGAAGTCCCTTCTTCCATTCCTAAGTTGTCTAACCCAAAAATGAAAGATGGGACTGATCTAAAACCTCTTCCTAAACACCTGAAATATGCATTACTTTTCCATGATCACTCATATTCTGTCATTATCTCTACTTCACTTACTGAAACTGAAGAGTCCAAACTTGTTCAGGTGTTAGAAGAAAACAAAAAGGCCATAGGTTGGACCCTATATGACATACCAGGAATCAACCTTGCTCTTTGCATGCATCACATCCATATTGAGGAGTCATCCAAACCAATTAGACAACCACAAAGAAGACTCAATCCACTCATACTTGAGGTAGTTAGGGAAGAGATCACCAAGATTCTTCAAGCTGGTATTATCTACCAAATTTCTGATAGTGAATGGGTTAGTCCAATTCAAGTTATACCTAATAAGGGTGGGATAACTGTTGTCACAAATGAACATGGATAGGTAGTCACAAATCGAGTGAAAAAAATGGCGTGTGTGCATATACTATAGGAAATTGAATGTTGAAACAGGAAAACATCAATACCCTCTTCCATTCCTTGATCAAATGCTAGAATGATTAGCCGGAAAGTCACACTATTACTTTCTTTATGGATACAACAGCTACTTCCAAATCCCAATCACACCTCAGGACCAAGAAAATACTAATTTCACATGCCCCTTTGGAACATATGCATATAGAAGAATGCCTTTTAGACTTTGCAATGCTCCTGAAAAATTCCAAAGGTGTATGATGAGTATCTTTTCTGAATTCATTGAACACTACATGGAAGTCTTCATGGATGACTTCACCATTTATGGTGATTCATTTGAATCTTGTTTGAATTCATTCTCTCTAGTCCTCCAAAAGTGTGTCAAGTGTAACCTTGTGTTAAATTTTGAAAATTGTCACTTCATGGTTGCAAATGGGATTGTTCTAGGGCACATAGTTTCAAAAGATGGTATTGAAGTTGATTTTTCAAAAATTAAAGTGATCCAATCACTTCCTCAACCCAAATCTGTTCGAGACATCCGTTTATTTCTCAGTCATGCTGGTTTTTATCGGAGATTCATCCATAACGTCAGTAAAATTTCCCTCCCACTCACTTGGTTGCTCCAAAATGATGTCACTTTCCATTTCGATGAGGTTTGCAAGAGATCCTTTATTGAACTCAAAACTGCTCTTACATCTGCCCTGATAATCCAACCCCCATATTGGTCCTTACCCTTTGAGTTGATGTGTGATGCTTCTGATAGAGCTGTTGGGGTTGTTCTTGGTCAAAGAAGAGAAAATATTCCTCATGTTATCTATTATGCCTCAAAAACATTGGATGAAACTCAATATCACTAAACTGTCACTGAAAAAGAACTTTTAACAGTTGTTTTTGCCTTCGATAAATTCTGAACCTATCTCTTAGGTTCCAAAATCATCATCTTTATAGACCATTCTGCTATAAAGTTCTTACTCAAGAAAAGTGATTCCAAACCGAGGATAATAAGATGGATACTAATGCTCCAAGAGTTTGACCTTGAAATCTAAGATAGACCAGGAAAATAAAACCCTGTGGCTGATCACTTGAGTAGAATTTTTAATTCTTCTCATTCTGAAATCATCGATCCTGAATTCCCTACTGAGCATCTTTCATCTCTCACTCCAAAAATACCATGGTATGCCCCGATTGTAAATTACTTGGTTTCTGGTGTTTTTCCTGAATTTTTTTCAAAAGAATAAAAAATGAAGTTGAAAAGTGATTCAAAATACTATTTTTGGGATGAAAATAAAATTTGTAAAATGGGGTCTTACATGGTAATTTGGATATGTGTCGATGAAAATGAACATTCTTCCATATTAGAATTTTGTCACTCACTTCACGGAGGTGGCCACTTTGGACCACAAAGGACCTCCCAAAAGGTCCTAGACTCTAGATTCTTCTAGCCTTAACTCTTCAAGGACTCAAATGAGGTCTGTCAATCATATCCCACTTGCCAAAAGTTTGGAACAATTTCCAAGAGAAATAAAATGCCCCAAAAGCCTTTAATTTTATGTGAGATCTTCGATGTTTGGGGTATCGATTTCATGGGACCATTTCCCCCTTCCAATGGATTCTCATACATCCTTCTTACGGTTGATTTTGTTTCTAGGTGGTTCGAGGCCAAACCCACTAGAAAGGATGATTCACATATTGTTAGTGAGTTCCTAAAGACCCACATCTTCCACAGATTTGGCACGCCTCGTGCCTTGATCAGTGACTTAGGAACCCATTTTTGTAATAAAAATATGGAATATCTTTTGAAAAAGAATGGGGTTGTACATAAAACTTCAACTGCATATCACCCCCAAAAAAATGGCATGGCTGAACTTTCTAATAAAGAAGTGAAAAGAGTGCTTGAGAGAATTGTAAAACCCACCAGAAAAGGTTGTCCTGAAAGACTTGGTGAAGCACTTTGGTCTTATCGAACTGTCTATAAAACACCCATTGGGATGTCTCCTTTTAGGTTAGTTTTTGGTAAATCATGTCATCTAAAAGTTGAAATCCAATATAAGTATTTTTGGGCTATGAAAACCTGTAATTTTGATTGTGAAAAATCTGGTGAAGAAATATTATTACAATTGGCTGAACTGGAGGAGCTTTGACTTAATTCTTATGAGAATTCTATTCTCTACAAAGAAAAATCTAAGGTACTCCATGACAAATTCATCCTGAGAAAGGTATTCTGTGAAGGTGAAAAGGTAGTTCTCTTCAATTCTCGATTTCGGCTTCACCCAGGTAAGCTTAATTCTCGTTGGGAAGGTCCTTTTGTTATTACTAATGTTTACCCATTTGGTGTAGTGCAAGTCCAAGACCCCTATTCCAAAGGGACATTCACGGTTAATGGACATAGGTTAAATCATCACCATGAGAGGAAACACAATCCTGGATCATCATTGACTTCCACTGGATCCCCAACTTCTCCAGTCGACCAACCACTAGATGGAGATGGCGACCTGCCACATCCAAACCAGGGGGAACATCTTTTCCTTTAACTCTATCTCTCTATCTCTTCCTCTATCTACCTCTTTCTTCTTATTCCTCTCTCTTTAATTTTTTTTACCACTTTATTTTTCACTTTCTCTTTTGTGTGGGTGTATCTTTATTAAAAACTAAAAAAAACTAAAAAAAAGAATCATAACAAAAAATATATATACAAAAAAATCAAGAGTCATGATTACTCACCTTCCAATTTTCTAATTTTGTCCAAACTTTTTGGGGAGTCAACAAACATGTTTTCATATCAATTTTTTTTTTCATCATGACTTTGGATAAATAATTTTGTGTCGAAATTAACAAATTTTGAATGCTCAATTTTTGATTTGGAAAATGATTTTCCCAAACCGTGAGGAACAACATTTGATTTCATGCCAAGGCCACCTATGGCCATATTTTCAAAATGTATGTTTTCACCCCCATTTGTGAGTCTTGATTTTGTAGACCT
The DNA here is from genome assembly GCA_963277665.1 of Viscum album. Taxonomy (NCBI): domain Eukaryota; kingdom Viridiplantae; phylum Streptophyta; class Magnoliopsida; order Santalales; family Viscaceae; genus Viscum; species Viscum album. The sequence goes on from OY728123.1 coordinate 1,770,418,260, forward strand.
TTGAGCTGAATTTCCAACCTTAGTGTGCATTAATATGATAGAGGAATTTTTTTAACCACACGAGAATCACAATAGCCAAATAGCCTCTCATTTACCTTACATTAATCCTCCTTTTGAAAGCCCCTTCGAGCCTATGAAAACCTTTTCTTTGATAGCCACATTACAATCCCAATACCTTTTCCCACCCAATATCAACATGGATTATCATTGCATAATTTTTTTTGAAATTTAAGTGTGGGGGGAATGGATTTCATTGTTTGGGTACCCTATTATTGATTTTCAACAAGTTATCATCTGATTGAAGGAAAGAATCCATTTTAGTGTGGGGGGGAGTTTGTCATTCAGTGTGTTTTGGGGAATGTAATGTACTTCAATTTATGTAATTTTGTAAATGTTATTTACAAGTGTTCAAAAAAATCAAAAATGATGAAATTGAAAAAAAAATCAAAAAAAAATTGAAAAAATGGGTTGTGTCTTGGGTAGGTCAAAAATCACTCTTCCTCAACCTTTGATCTTGTTATAAATATTACAATTAGTGTCGTGAGGAGATCAAACATGGGTTGGGATATGAGTGTGAGATCTGTTTCAAGGTCAACTTTTGAAAAAACAAAGAAAAAAAAGGAAAAGAAAAAAAAGAACACTTGAATTATATTCTTATTAGAAGAAGTTCTATGTTTTTTAAATATTTCATCTTCTCATTACCTTCATATTTTCTTCCTCTATTGTATCTTTCTTCACACAATCATTCCCTTGTAAATATGTATTTTCATTTCCTTCCATGTTTTATTTCAAAAAAAATGTGCATTGCTTTTTCCATATTAGTGTTTTAACTCTCTTCTTCTATCTCTTGGACATTATATTCCTACCATCCCATATCCATAGAAAACCCCCTTAAAAATACCTCTTGATTCTTGTGCACTTTGGATAGTTATTGGAAGATAAGAGATCTTTCAAACTCTAAGATTTTTACTTTTGGTTGGTGAAAGAGTGAACCTCCACAAATGAATTTTATCATCTTGAGAGGTGTTAGTTTTGAGTGTCCACATTTTCCATTTCTAAATTTGAGCATGAAAAAAAGAATTAGTTTTGGAACATTTTTTCTGTAACAACTTGTGGTAAAATTAAAAATGGATGATTGAAATAGTCTAAACCTCTCCTTATTGAAAAAAACAAAATTTTAATATTTGTTGGTGAGTGAAAATGATTTTGTCATATTTTTATATTTGTTGCACGTGAGGACATGCACAAAACTAAGTGTGGGGGAGTTGATGTTATTAATATTTTCATGAATTATTATATACTCTCTTTACTGATTTTATATGAAATGTGCATAATGTGAATGAAATATTAATATTTTAATACTAAGTATAATTTTTGAGCATTTTTAGAAGTAGTCCAATTGAGTCAGTTTAATATTTTATTTATAAATATATCCCTACTAATAAAAATTGTGTGGTTTTTGTTTTTTAGGATTCCTAATTCAATATACAACATTTCATTAGAAGGGATCATGGGCCAAATCTGTCATTTTAAGGCCCATATCGACCACAAAATAAGTCCTACAGAACCTGTGAAGAAACTGGACCAGCCATGAAGATTTAATTTTTGGGATCAATCAGAAAGTCCAAATTCTATTATTCTCCTCCAAAGTTCTGGGGATAATTAAAGGGGTATGGGATAAAAATTTCAAATCCCAACTCCAAAGACAAGGGTCCCAACTGATTCATTTAAACTCAGCCCACATTTTTGTCTGGGAATTAAAATCAGTACAGTGTTGATGACATGGATCCTGATCTAGAAATCATTTTGATCTGAGATATTTCAGTGTGAAAGAGGAGATATAGGCGGCCGACTTTGTTGAATACATCATTCGTATTTGAAGGCATATTCCTGTTCCAAAATCCATTCACATTTTGGCCATCAAAAAAGCATGGTTAGAAATGGACAGTTTACCTTTGTTTAATCAAACCGCCATAAATTTGGCTTCATATGTCTAAATGCCTCTAAATTTTGAGAGTAGACTTTAAACCTTATTATATAAATTATTGAAGAAGGATATATCTTGATATTAGGATATATGAATATCCAACTTGGTGATGTAAGTGGAGGGACAGATTGGGAATGAAAACAGTCCACTTCCTTGGGCTATAAATGCATCCCCCTCCTCTCCTTCGAGGGGGTTGGCATTTCAGAAGAGAGGAGATCATATTCGAACGAAAAAAGCCTTTCCAAAGGCTTGTGAGGGAATTACATACTCAAGTTTTCACTTGAGAGACCTTTCCTCCTCTCTTTGTTTTCATTTACTTTTATGTTCTTCATTGTTGTAATTTTGTAAGTCCTTTCTTTTGTAATTCTGTTTTATTGAAAGTTTCTTATTCAATATCTCTTATTCTCATCCACCTTCTGTAGTTTAATATTAGTTTTCTTAAAATAGTTTAAATATATTTGAATCCCCTTCCCTTATTTTTCTTCCTCATTCAATCAAAATTCTGTTCTTAATTCTCATCATCGTTCGTGTGTGTGTGTTCGGCGCACAAATCTTTTCTTATCCCTTTATTTATCTTATATTATTAATTTATCATCATAATCATTATAACTATATTAGTAATCATTTTAATGGATGATTAAATCTGTAATTGGGTTGAGTTATAATTTAGGTATGTTAAGTGATTGATAGCTTTTTCTCGATGAATATTCCTTAAATTAACATTGTGTATGTTAGACTTAACATGTCATGGATTAATGAATTTTTTTGTTTAATATATGGATTCCATGGATTATTGGAACCATAAATACACTACCACAATCAATTACAGATTGATATTAGAATCCTAGTTAATTGAAGTCTTGTATTAAAGCCTTAACACTTAGGAATTCCAAATAACGTCAACTTGTGACATGGGTGTTAATTTAATGCAATATAAAGAAAAGATCAAGGATATCACAAGATTAACTACCTAATGATGAACTCATACCAATCATTATCAAATTATTAAATCAATCATTTCAATTAAGCTCTGCAAAAAAAATCCCCCTAATCAAAATACAATCAACTAAAAACAAACGACTATTACAAAGTATCATCGCCGAGGATTCGACCTGAGTGCTGCTATACACATTAGCATAGCATCGGAACTTTGACTGGTCGATTGGTGACAATCATCCATGTGTTTCAACGTGTATTAATGATTACATGTCGTGTAGTTTTTCGTGGAAAACAAGTACATGTCATGTATTAATGATTACATGTCGTGTAGTTTTCCAGTCATGATTTTGAGGATATAATATTGTTTTATTAAATAATATTTATTATAATCAGCGTGGGTGCATGTCAAGGAGTTAATTATTTGACATGGGGGTTTCCAATAAGATTTAATGAAATAAATAAAATGCGTAACATGTATATTTATTTTCATAACTCTATAACCTCAAACCCGATTATAAATATCTTCACAACCCCAAATCTTTTCCTAAGAGAATCATTGTGAACAACAATTATGGAGAATTATCTCAAGACCGAAAGAACTCCATCCTCCAAGAACACTCTCAAGAATGAGATAGATCCACCTCTACAAGATCAAGGCGACCTAAGGCGGACAACGCAAGCAAAGGCTTATCCACGCTATCACCTGGTGATTCCTTTGGCGACGTCCAGAGATACATGGTGCACATGTGGATCACCGCTAGAGGAAGTCAACACTTGGCTTCTGTGATGCAATGATGAATCACATCAGAACGTGATCAGAAATATCAATGAATAAAGAATTCCATAAAAGGTATTTCTTGTCAATTAATTAAATTAATTATAATCAACCTATGATGATCCACATTTTTGGTTCCAGGACCATCCTTCTTCTTTGTCTATTTCTGTGATTCTATCCGTAGAGACTGGCGTTTATCATCGTATTGATCCCAGATTGATCATTGCTAATGAAAAAAAGCCAAGGGGGAACATCCACCCACAATCTTCCACTGTGCCCAGGACCTTCAATTGGTATCAGAGGGAGGTTACAACATTGATTTTAGTTATTTAATTTTCATTGATAATTTACGCATTTACATTTGATTAAATTGAATATAAATCATTCTATAAAACTGAATGAATGAGATCTGTTCTTCCTCCTTCGTTTCTCGATTCACATCACAGAAACGACCTTTTAATTTTAATTTTGATTAAATTAAAAACAAGGATCTCATCCAGAGGAGACGCTCTTTCTGTCCGTACAAAACAAGAATACACGGTGTGAAGTGAAAACTACACGCCGTGTACTTAGGTTCAATGAACCGGTACTGGTCCACCAAACCAGGCTGTGTGAATTGAGTATACCTGAGTTTTATTACACCATGTTGACCATAATTGAATGGTTCATGGAAACCAAAATACACGGTGTGTATGTTGAATCAACACGTTGTGTACTCTGATCCGGCCCAGGTGAAACCGTGTACAAGGAGAAGCCATATTCCACGTACACAGGATTACCAGGCCGATAACTGTGTAACAAGGAAGTACACACCATGTTAGATTAATATACACGTCGTGTACTCAAAAATTTCCAAAGTACAGAAAACACGCCAAAGCCCCCGACGTGTACTTTGGATAAAGGGTGAAAAATACACGGCATGTAGGCTATATTACACGCCGTGTACTTTCCAGAAATGGAATTTTACCAGGTTTCCTTCAAAAGTACAAAGACTTATACAAGGAATATGGATGAGAAGAATCTAAAGGAAATTCAAAAAGTAATTTGAGATAAATAATTGATCAATTATAAGATCATAATTAATTGAATTCAAGCATGACTTATCTTAAATAATAGAACGATTAAAAGAATTTGAATTATAAATATGCGTAAATGTCGTTGCATGTTATATATGGTCATGAGCTAGACCAAAGACCCTTTTTATGTGTGTATAGTTTCATTAAAATTTGTTTAATTTAAATTCATTGGCCTGTGAGCCTTCTTCCAATAAAATGTAGGGCATGCATGCCCATGGTTTCTTTAATGTAAACCCCATGTAATGGAGGATCTCCCAAGCCAGTGGAGACGGTTCAAAAATCCAAAACTGAGGCGAAACCAACCCAAGAAGATGAAAAGGTGGACATATGGGAGCTACAAAACATGAACCATCGTGTTCAAGGTGTTTTCCCTAGGTCAGGGTTAGCTTATCAAACTGCTAGATAAGCTAACCAATAGAATCTCATGATCATGACATCTTATTTTATTTCTGTATGATTTCATGGTTTATTTATTATGTATGTGTTGCCTTGATCACATAATTAATGAAATAAAAAATCATGAAAATATGGAATAAAATAAAAATTGGACTATGCGTGAACATTATCATAATATGGTTAATCTCTTAAGCAAGCATCACTTAATATTAACCAGCATGTGATAATTCAAAACTATGAATAAAGAATAATATCCCTAAAATACCATATTAATTCAGACCAAGTCTTCCATTGCTTGATTAAGTGAAAGACTCAATAAAACTATGTGTTTGACCAACCCTTGTTGGGACACTTACTTTTATAAAGGAATCTCTTATGAAAGTTTCGGGTTGACTTAAACATTTTACATCAAGAGGAGTATCCCTTGCTATACTTTTAGTAAAATGGAGGAAAGTGTTGAGGAAATCCAAGTCAGGATTTCAGGATTGGGGAGTCCACTCAACAGATCAAGGAACTGTAAGCTCATAGTCGGAAAAGACCTGCCTACCTAAACACCTTCAAATAGCTTGACCAACCCTTGTTGGGGTTATGTGAAGGGGAATATGGATCCTTTCCACTATAATGTCAAAGAAACTGGAAATTTTGAGTTCAATGGTGAGGGACATTGGGACTTGATAAAATAGTGGGAGAATTAATAAATTCATTTATTATTTTTCATAAAATGTAATCAAGAAAGTACCGATAAATCTGATCATTTAATTTGTAGAATCAATATGACAATCTCATAAACCACATTCTATCTGCAATCAATTATAGATAAAGACAATATCAGTACCGGCAATAACTTTTAGGAATGGTTTAGGTGCCTTCGGGTTATCCTACGCCATGAACGAAAGTTTTACGTGCTGGAGTCCTCACTTCCTGATTCTCCTACCCAAGGGGCGAGTGATCAATATTTCCTGGTCTATGATCAACATTTGAATGATGCACTCTACATTCAATGTTTGATGTTATCATCAATATTTAGTGATCTCATGAAGTCTCATGAATACATGGATGTCTATAGCATGCTCGAGCACCTCTGTGATCTATACTAGGAGAGATCAAGACAGGAAAGGTTTGAGATCTCCAAGTCTCTATTTCAGAGCAATCTTGGAGAGGGTGCCCTAGCTGGGCCTCATGTAGTCAATCTCATTGGCTACATTGAGGTCTTGGGGGTTCTAGGGTTTAAACTCCCTGAATAACTGGGTACCAATCTCATTATTACATCACTCCCCCAGAGATTCTCTAACTTTGTTGTAAATTTCAACATGAACAACGTTGATAAGTCTCTATCTGATCTTCTTATCCTTATTCACCAAGTGGATAATGATATGAAGTGTGATAAACCTTCTGTCCTTATGGTGAATAAAGGGAAAGGGAAGTTGAAGATATTTAAGCCCAAATCTTCTTCAAGTCCTTCCAAGAAAATTAAGATCAAAGGGGAGGCAAGAGAATAGGAGGCTGTTTGTTTCGCATGTGGCAAGAAGGGTCATTGGAAGAAAAAATGCACCCAACCAAGGAAGAAAGGGGAAGATTCAGGTGCGTTTGTTATCAAATGGAATCTATCTATTTATAATAATTGGGTATTAGATAATGATTGTGGTGCTCACATCTGTATCCAAATACAGGAACCAAGTAGATTCAGAAAGATTGACCGAGGTGAGGTGGATCTGCGAGTAGCCAATGGAGCCAGACTCGCTGTTGTAGCTGTCAGATACTACCACCTCACATTGCCTACTGGGATGGTCTTGGTTTTAAAAGGATGTTATTATGTACCCTCTATAACCAAAAACATTATATCAGTATCCAAATTATATACTTATGGATTCATCTTCAAATTTGGAAATGAATGTTTCTACTTTTATAAAGATAGCATTTGTATTGGTAGGGCGCATTTATATAACGGTCTTTATGTGTTAGACTACACAAACCAATTAATTTCAATCGATGACAAAGTTAATTCACATGACTCATACCACACCCAACTTTGGCATCACCGGCTAGGTCATGTTAATGAGAAACATTTGAAAAAATTACATCAAGATGGGTATTTAGATTCTTTCGAACTAAAACCACTTGGTGCATGCCATGCGTGTCTACAAGGAAAAATGACCAAAACCCCATTTAGTGGGAAAGGTGAAAGGGCTAAAGAGATTCTATAATTAGTTCACAAAGATGTGTGTGGACCATTTCCAGTTGAATCAAGGGGTGGGTTCTTATACTTTATAACTTTTACTGATGATTTTAGTAGATATGCATATATTTACTTAATGAGGTATAAGTCAGATTCTTTTGATCGGTTCATAGAATACAAGAATGAAGTTGAGAACCAGATTGGTAAGAATATTAAGAAACTCTCCTCAGACAGAGGAGGAGAATATCTTAATCAGGACTTCATTGATTTCTTATGGGAGTTTGTGATTCTATCTCAACTCACTCCTCCTTACACGCCTTAGTGGAATGGTGTAAGTGAAAGGAGGAACTGCACCCTGTTGGACATGGTGAGGTCAATGATGAGTCATGTGAGTCTTCAATTATCCTTTTGGGGATATTCATTACAAACATCAGCAAACATACTAAACCAAGTACCAACTAAATCGATAAATGATATTCCATATGAGTTATGGAGTGGACGCAAAACCATGTTATTGAATTTACATGTGTGGGGTTGCGAAGCATTTGTTAAGGCCTCTTCAGGTAACAACCTTGCACCCCGAGGCACAAAGTGTATCTTTATAGAATATCCCAAGGAAACAAGGGGATATTACCTATACAACCCCTTAGATAAAAAGGTTATAGTGGAAAGACATGCCATATTCCTTGCAAGGGAGCACATCTCCAAAAGATATATTGGGAGTGAGATAGACTTTGATGAAGTAGAGGCTCAAGATACACAGGATTTGGTACAAGAACAGATTCCACAAAGCCCCGTGGAAGAACAATCTATTCCAATGACACAAGAACTGCATAGGAGCATGAGAAAGGTAAGAGAACCAGAACGATATGGTTTTCTTGTCACTGAGGATGGTGACTCATTATTGGTTGAAAATAATGATTCTCTTACCTACAAGGAAGCAGTTGAAGGCACAAACGCTGCCAAGTGGCAAGAAACCATGAATTCTGAAATGGATTCCATGTACCAAAACCAAGTTTGGATTTTGGTAGATCCTCCAATTGATGAAAAGCCTATTGGTAATAAATGGGTATTCAAGAAGAAACTGGACATAGAGGGGAAATTCAGCACCTATAAGGCACGAATGGTTGTAAAAGGTTTTAGATAGCGTCAAGGAATTGACTATGATAAAACATTTTCATCGGTTGCGATGTTGAAATCTATCAGAATCCTATTGGCCATTTCCTCTTACCATGACTATGAAATTTTGAAAATGGATGTCAAAATAGCATTCCTTAACGGGAACCTCCAGGAAGATGTCTACATGACACAACCTGAAGGGTTTATGACTCTAAAGGATTCCAATAAAGTATGCAAGTTGTAGAAATCTATTTATAGATTAAAGCAAGCATCAAGGTCATGGAACATTCATTTTGATGAAGCTGTAACAGAATTTGGATTTGTTAAGAATGAATGTGAACCTTGTGTCTACAAAAGGTTTAGTGGAAGTGCAGTTGTTTTCCTAATAGTATATGTTGATGATATATTACTAATTTAAAATGATGTACATGTCTTACAGTCAGTTAAGGCATGGTTGGATAAATGATTCTCTATGAAAGACTTGGGCGAGTCAACATATATTCTTGGGATAAAGATCTATTATGATAGATCTAAGAGAATGATGGGCCTAAGTCAAAGTATATACATTGACAAGATATTGAAGAGATTCAGTATGGAATAGTCCAAGAGGGGATTGTTGCCAGTGTCACATGGCATTCATCTTTCCAAGAAAATGTGTCCTCGGACACATGAGGAAATAAATAAAATGGTAAGGGTACCTTACGCATCTATGATTGGGTCAGTCATGTATGATATGTTATGTACAAGGCTAGATGTTTCTTATGCATTAAGTACAGTAGGAAGATATCAAGCTGATCCAGGAGACTTCCATTGGATGGCAGTCAAGACTATCCTTAAGTATCTAAGCCGTACTAAGGATATGTTCCTGGTTTATGGAGGAGATGAGGAACTAGTCATCAGAGGATATGTAGATGCTAGTTTCCAGACTGATCAAGATGACATGAAGTCGTAGACTGGATACATCTTCAGTTTGAATGGAGGTGCAGAGAGCTGGAAGAGCTCAAAGCAAGGTGTGGTTGTAGATTCTACAGTAGAGTACAAGTATATCGCAGCTTCTGAGGAAGCTAAAAAAGCAGTATGGATGCGAATCTTTGTCTAAGAGTTGGATTTAGTACCTAGAAGTAAAGATCCTATCACACTCTATTGTGATAATACTAAAGTTGTGGAACTTAAAAAAGAGCCAAGGTCACATCAGCAGACAAAGCACATACTTTGGAAGTATCATCTCTTGAGGGATTTTTCTCAGAGAGGTGAAGTTGCAGTGAGCAGTATTTCCATGGAAGAAAACGTGGCGGACCCCTTGACTAAATCCTTGACTCAGCAGAAACATTATCATCATGTGAGGTCTAGCAGACTAAAAGTTGTAGGCAGTTGGCTCTAGTCCAAGTGGGAGTTTGTTAGGGTTGGTGTCCTAAGAACCAACTGTTTTGTACTTTGATTACATGAATGTACACATATTATATATTTTTCATTATTCTTCATGAATATAATATAATAATGTCCTTGAATATTTGTTGCATTGATAAGGTCATGGAATATCCCTACTATGATGATAACCTTGAAATGCTATAACAATATTCTTAAATAAATTTCTACGGTTGGATGACATACTATGATAGGACACATAGTATACAGACCGTCATGTGTGAGTACTCGTAAGAAGATGAGACTCTCTTTCATAGAGTTCGCACTTGGTAATATCCAAGATGGGAGATTATGAGAACAGACTCGCCAGTAGCAATTCTGCATGTTTTGATGTCATTGGACATTGCTATCTACAAGCATGTGTAATGGTCCTTAGACTAGAAGATTATCATTAACTCATTTCATGACTCGCGCACTTAGATTTGCTGACAAAAACCGTCACAAAGATAGTTGGCGGGAAGTAGGGTACGTTGGGTGCGTCATCAATGACATGTTGTTAATGGATAAGTTGAGGAAGGATTTGTCACTTCCATATTTATGGAAGTAAATATCTTAGGCACTTTGATTGAAATATAACTGTCAAACAAATTCCATGGCCATGGTGTCACGATGAGTTTATTTCTGGAAGTCAAAGAATGATAGATCAAGCATATAGGTTTATGACACTTCCATGAAACCTGATTGATGAGATATTGAGACAAAGGGATTAAATTATACAGTAAGTGTTCATATGAGGTGAAATTTCAATGAGGCGTCAACTTCTTTCTCTTGGGTGCCTTGACCCATTTCTAGACAGTAATCTTGGACTTTAGTCAAGCCCGTCTAATGCCAACGATAAAGAGACCTAGAGGGTCACACACTAAGTGTATCCAAGTATCTCAAGTAGAATAAAGATTATTACTATATGTGGTTTAATAATTATTCAAGGAAGCCTAAATCGTTTTAATGATAGAGGAAGAAGGAAATGAAAAACAAGATATACACGATGTGTATTAATGATTACACGTCGTGTAGTTTTCCAGTCGGGATTTTGTGGATATAATATTGTTTTATTAAATTATATTTATTATAATCAGCATGGGTGCATGTCAAGGAATTAATTATTCGACATGGGGGTTTTCAACAATAGTTTATGAAATAAATAAAACGCATAACGAGTATATTTATTGTCATAACTCTATAACCTCAAACTCGATTATAAATATCCTCACAACCCCAACTCTTTTCCTAATAGAATCGTTGTGCACAACAATTCTAGAGAATTCTCTCAAGACTGAAAGAACTCTGTACTCCAAGAACACTCTCAAGACCAAGAGAGATCCACCTCCACTGGATCAAGGCAATCTAAGGTGGACAAAGCAAGCAAAGGCTTCTTCATAGCACCTGGAGATTACTTTGGCGACATCCATAGATACGTGGTGCACGTGTGGATCACCACTAGAGGAAGTCTACACTTGGCTTCTTCAACACAATGATGAATCACATCGGAATGTGATCAGAAATATCAACGAAGAAAGAACACCATAAAAGGTATTTCTTGTCAATTAATTAAATTAATTATAATCAATCTGTGATGATCCAAATTTGTGGTTCCGGGACCATCCTTCTTCTTTGTCTATTTCTGTGATTCGATCTATGGAGACTAGAGTTTATCATCGTATTGATCTGGTATTGATCCTGGATTGATCATTGCTAATGACAAAAATCCAAGTGAGAACATCCACCCACAAGATTCTACTGTGCCCAGGACCTTCAATTTCAATTTATTTCAAAGTTTCATGGATTATCTGGTGAGGACCCAAACAAACACCTTAGAAAATTTAATGTGGTTTGATCAACCCTGAAACCAAGAAATTTATCTGAAGATCAAATCAAACTGAGAGTATTCTCATTCTCACTTGATGGAGCTACAAAATAATGGGTGTATTATTTAAAACCTGAAGATATAACATGTTGTAATGATTTGAAATGTCTTTTATTATAGAGACTTTTTCTAGCATGGAGGACCACTTCCATTTGCAAAGATATATCGGGGATCAAGCAAGAACAAGGGGAGTCAATGTATGAGTACTGGGAGCGATTCAAGAAGTTGTGTGCAAGCTAACCACATCACCAAATCAGTGAGAAAATACTCATCCAATACTTCTATGAAGGGCTCACACCTATGGAGAGAATAATGGTAGATGCCTCATCTGTAGGGGCATTGTTTGACAAAACACCAGCAAATGTACATGCGTTGATCGACAAGATGGCACAAAACTCCCAACAATTTGGTGATCGAGGTACACCACATGTTAGAGGAGTAAATCAGGTAATTCCTTCCTCTCTTGAAAATAATTTGATTGATACTAAGTTGGAATAATTGACCACTATAGTGAGGCATATTTCTTTGTCTCAAAATAAATCTCAACCCACTCTTGTAAGACCTTGTGGAATTTACATTGAAACAGACCACCCAAATGGCTATTTCCCCCCAATTACAAGAGTCAAAGGATTGTGCAGCAGTATTCCATAGGAGACCATATCAACAACAATAATAGAAACATCCCCAAGAGAAGTATGATTCCTTTGCACCAACATACAACCAAAGGTGGAAGGATCAATCGAACATGAGGTATGGATCTGGACAACAATAAAAACTCCATTTTCAATAAAACTTTCAGTAGTCTCCGCCCTACCAATAGGGTTTCCAACAACCCAAAAGGAGATTTTAAGTCCAAGAATCATCAAGTAAACAATAAGAGAATTCTCAACCAAAGGTAGATTCTAATATTAATGATCTTTTGAAACAAATTGTTCTTAATCAACAAAATGAGCTGAAGAGTCAAGGTTTAGAGCTGAGAGAGTTGAAGACTTAAATGATCCAGATTTCCACCACCCTCCATGAGCTGGTAAGTAAGAACTCTAGAAATCTACCTTCCCAACCTACTTTAAATCCCAAGGGAAATGTTTATGCCATCACATTGAGAAGTGGTAAGTAAACAACTAATACATCTACACTTTTTGTTCCCCTGGGATTCACCTCAACTCCGGAGAAGCCTCATTCCATACCAACTAATGTGAAACCCAAGGAGAAAGATAAAGGTAAGAAAACAATTGATGATGTTCCTCCTAAACCCCTTCCATTTTCAAAAATATTTGTACAAACCAAGAAGATAGCTGAAGAGGCGATTCAAAAGGAATTTTTGAACACATTCAAGCGTGTTGAGATCAACATCCCTCTATTTAATGGATTAAATAAAATCCAAAGGTATGCCGAATTTTTAAAATAACTTTGTATCAATAAAAGAGGGATCAAGGGAAATGAGAGGATAAATCTTGGAAGAAATGTGCCAGTCACTCTGTTGCACCTAAATAACTCAAAATCGAACATCATTTGAAAGCGCCCATGACATCGCCTTTCAAATTGGCACTGTTGTCGGGGAGGCATTTCCTTGATATTTTAATAAAATCATGAACTATAATCAATTAACATGAATATTAAATCATCATATATGTATAACTATAAAACACTTTATTGATGCTCTTTGTGATTTGGAAGCTTCCATAAATGTGATGTCTCACTCTGTATTCTCTTCTTTATAGGTTGGTGAGTTGAAGCTGAAGATAGTAGTGGTGCAGTTGGCGAATAGAGCTATAGCATATCCAGTGAGAGTCCTTGAGGATGTACTTGTTCAAGTAAGAGACATGATCTTCCCAATGGATTTCTACGTGCTTAACATGGAGGATGATTAGGTAAGTTATCTTTCTCCCATTATCTTAGGTAGGCCCTTTCTTAAAACTGCAAAAACAATCATAAATGTTAACAAGGGTAAACTTTCCATGGAGTTTAGAGATGAAGTTGTGGTATTTAATGTTATAGACTCCATGAAGTATCCCTCAGAGGATCATTCTGCTTTTGTTATCTCCCATTTTGAACCACTAAATAAAGACCCCATTGAATTTTATTGTCTTGTGCTTAGAGATATTATGAGTATTGGTTCTAATTTAATTTCTAAGAGAACTTCCATATCAATTTATAATGCACAAACCTCTATTATATTTGATTTTTTAAAAAGATTAATATTCTAATTTTGATCATGTGAACTCTAATTATGACATGGTTGTTGAGTATGTTGATGGTTTTGATACTTTATTCTCTGATTTCGATGATATATATTCTGATACTAATGTTCATTGTGCAAATATTTCAGTTCCTTCAATTTCTCCATCCATACATCACCCCCTACACTAGAACTCAAGCCATTTCCACCAAATCTCAAATACTCATACTTGTTAAATGGTGATAAATTAACTATTATAATTTCTAACAATCTCCCTTTTGAACATAAAGAAAAACTTTTGAATTTTTTGAGGGAGAACATCAGGGCAATCGGGTGGACCTTGGTTGACATATATAGTATTAGCCCCTCCATTTTCATGCATAGGATTATTTTGGAGGATCAGGATAAACTAGTGAGGTAGCCGCAAAGGATACTCAATCCAACCCTTCTAGAAGTTATTAAAAAAGAGGTTGAAAATTTGCTCGAGGTAGGTATAATTTATCCCATTTCAGATTCCCAATGGATGAGTCATATTCAGGTTATGCCTAAGAAAAGTGGTGTTACTGTTTTTAAAAATAATTAAGAGGATTTAGTTCCAATGAGAGTGAAAAATAGTTGGTGTGTGTGTATTGATTATAGGAAACTTAATCAGTCCACTCATAAGGACCATTTCCCCTTCCCATTTATTGATCAGATGCTTGAGAGACTGTCTTTGAAAACATTCTATTATTTCTTGGGTGGATTTTCTAGATATTTTCATGTTCTGATTGCTCTGGAGGATTAGGATAAGACAACATTCACTTGTCCATTCGGTAAGTTTTCCTACCGAAGGGTGATATTTGGACTTTTCAATGCCCCAAGAACCTTCCAAAGATGCATGGTGAGTATTTTTTATGATTTTATTGAGACCTGCATAAAGGTATTTATGGATGAGTTTACATTGTATGGGTCTTCATTTGATGATTGTATATCTAGTTTGGGAAAGGTTTGGAATCATTGTATTGAGAAGAATTTGTTCTTAAACTTTGAAAAGTGTCATTTCATGGTAGAGCATGGGATTGTCTTAGGGCATGTAGTATCAAAACATAGGATAGTGGTTGATAGATCTAAGGAAGATATTATTTCATCCTTATTTTATCCTTCATGTGTGCATGATGTTAGATATTTCCTAGGGAATATAGGATTTTATTGGTGCTTCATCAAAGATTTTAGTAAGATTGATCTTCCTATTTCACAGTTACATCAAAGGGATTCTGATTTTGTGTTTGATGATTCTTGCAGGACTTCATTTGATGAGCTAAAGAAGTTTCTAACCACTCCATCGATCATACAGCCCCCAAGGTGGGAGCTTCCTTTTGAGCTTATGTGTGACACCTACAACTTTGCGGTCGGAGGTGTCTTATCTTAGAGGGTGGAGGGATGTTCACATGTGATTGCATATGCATCGTGGACATTGGATTAAGCCCAATCAAACTACACAACCACAGAAAAGAAGTTTCTTTCCATCATATTTTCTATAGATAAATTTCGTTCATATTTATTAGGCTCTAAAGTAGTTGTTTTTTCTAACCATGTAGCTCTGAGGTACCTCTGAAGAAGCCAGATGCAAAGCCCAGACTAATATGATGGATGCACCTTCCTTAGGAATTTGATATTGAGATAAAGGACAAGGAGTCAGAAAACCTGGTGGCGAAACACATGAGTAGGATTACTCGCACATTATAGGTTGACACCTTGGACCAAGTACCACTTCAGGACACTTTCCTCGATAAACATCTTTATTCCATCTCAGGTATGCATCTTTGATATGATGATTTAGTGAACTACCTTGTTGCATCTGAAATCCATGCAAATTTAAAGAAACTCAAGTCTAAAAATTAAAAAGTGAGTCTCGGTATTATGTGTGGGATGATCCCTACCTTTGGCGCATGTTTAGTGATCAAGTCATTAGGATGTGTTTTCCTGATCATGAGTTTGAGTCTGTTTTAAATTTTTGTCATACACTTTCATGTGGAGGACACTTTAGTCCCCAATGAACAAGTAGGAAAGTCTTAGACTCTATTTTACATTGGGCTAGCTTATTTCATGATGCTCATGTGTTTTTTAAGTCATGCTCATGTTGCCAACACACTGGGAACATTTCTCAGAGACACAATATGCCCCAACAACCCATATTATTCTGTGAGATTTTTTATTTATGAGGCATTGATTTTATGGGCCATTTTCCTAGATCATTTGGTTTTTTGTATATTTTGGTTTCTATTGATTATGTGAGTAAATGGGTGGAATCTAAGGCCATCAGAATTTATGATTCTCATGTTGTAGTGGAATTTGTCAAGGCACAAATTTTTTTGCAGGTTTAGAGTACTGAAGGCCATCATCAGTTACCAAGGGACACACTTCTACAATCAGAATTTGGCTTCCCTCCTTCAGAAGTATGGGGTGACACAAAAAACATCAACACCATACCACCCCCAAAAAAATGGTCAAGATGAGATTTCAAATCGTCAGTTGAAACAAATTTTGGAGAAAATCGTGCAACCGAATCTGAAGGATTGGAGCAAGCACTTGGATGATACACTTTAGTCTTATAGGACAGCATAAAAGACACCCATTAGTATATCACCATTTCATATTGAATTTGGATTCAAATTCAAGATCTTGGGGAGATTCTATTATCTTCATATGAGAACTCACGGATCCATAAGGAAAGATCAAAAGCATCTCATGATAGAATGATCCAACAAATGGAGTTTCATGTTGGAGAGAAAGTGCTTCTCTACAGTTCATGACTAAAGTTGATGCATGGTAAGTTGAGTTCTAGATGGTTAGGTCCTTATATTTTATCTAATGTGTTTCATTATAGTGTATTTGATATCACACAAGAGGACACTCGAAGAAGATTTACAATCAATGGGTAACGTTTGGAGAAATACATTGAGGGAATTTCTACTGATGTAGTGGATTTCATCACACTGCATGACCCCATCATCACTTAAGAATATCAATTTGTTCCTAACCCTTTCACTTTTATATTATTTGTCTTATTTAAAATTCTACATTTTATATGCACATATCATCTCATGGGTTCACATTGAGGACAATGCAATATTTTAAGTGTGGGGGAGGGAACCCTTTAGTTTAGTAATTTCAATTGTTTTTCTATTTTTCAAAACAAATTGTGCATTGTTTTTTAAATTTTTGTGTGTTTCTGAAACTTTTGAGCTGAAATGATTCTCATCACCATTTTGAAATCCCTACCAATAAGTGAAACAATTTATCCCATGAAACTGATCTTAAATAAATGCTAAAAATGAGTTTGTTTCAAGTTCAAATCTTTAGCAATTTCATGAAAAGTACTCTGAATTTTGAATCTCATGACACATATCACTATCTTTATATTTTAAATCACTTTCATATGAGGCTTATGAACCATTATTTTCATATTCTTTGTATTTACCTCACTTCTTGGGAGAACCAAACCATTCTTGATTTAACTAGAATTCTATTTATTCCTGTCAAAACTTGAGGGTTTGAGGTACTTATGTTTTAAATGATTGAGACATTTTTTTGTATTAAAGACCCTATTTTAAAGAATCCTTTTTATAATGGACTACCTTAAACATTTAATCTTTGTATCCCTTAGAAGCCATGAACATCCTGTTAGGTTAGCCACAATACAAGTCAATTTTCCCTATCCAACCAACTCTTGAAGTGAAATTGCATAATCTAGTTAAACTTAAGTGTGGGGGAAGCTATCTTGTGTTGTTATACCACACTTTATGATACTTTGGGTGAAAAATTAAATTCTGAAGAGATGTGTTTACTATTGAAAAAAAATCATTCTGTTGAAATTTGTGCCTTTCTGGGGCTTTCGTGATAAAAGAAGTTGTGTCTTTATGGAGCTTCCAATGAAGAAAGAAATTTGTGCCTATCTAGAGCTTTCACGAAAAAAAACTATATTTGAGAAGATTGACATTTTTTTGCTAAAATGATGAATGATATAAACTTTTCATGAGTTTTCATGATGATGGAGAAAAATTGATACTAAGGGGAGTGAGAAAGATACCATACTTGAGTCACAATTAAAATAATGCAATTTTGCTTCAAAAAGAGTCAAACCCTCCTCATTCAGCCTCAAAATTTTTCACATCTAAATCCTACCAACCAAAATCCATAGAACAACCATGAAAAGTCCTCATGATAAACATATGTCCTTGACTCACATTGGGCAGAGATATAGGAATTTATCAAGCCTATGGTGACTCTTGTATGAGTTTTGATGAGAAATAAATTACTGAAAAATTGACATTTGTGTAATAAGAGAAAATTCAAGTGAGGTTAAGTGTTTTGTGTGCACGAGAGGAGGAATGGAGTAGAAATATATTGAATGATATAAATGGAGAACTTGAAATAATGGTTTTTTATGAGGTATGATATCTTTTGTCTCTTGGTGTGGAATTGTTGGATCTCAAGGATATGTGTTTAAAAAAATTGATTTGATATTGATGTTTACTTGTCATAATTTTTTGGAATACATGATATGAGGTTTTGCCCACGAGTGCAAAAGGGTAAGTGTGGGGGAGTTGATAAAACACAATTTTTTTGAATATTTTATTGATAATAAATGAAAAAATTCATCACATTGTGTTAAATATGTTTATTTATAAAATATTTGGGATTAGATCATTCATTTGAAAATTTGATGAAAATTCCAGTTTTACCCTTTAAAAATTCACTGCAGTATTTCAAACATAAATAATTTTATTTGAATTATTTGAACATATTATTTTTTAAATGTGTTCCTGACTTAATTTTCTACAACTTTTATTCAGGACATATGAGTTAAATCATGCATTTGGTTGGTGCAAATGGGCCATGAAGTCAAAGTTGGGCTAGACTCGCCCAATTGGGCATCGGTTCTATATTTGAGCCATAACTTATACATATGTTCTTGGAATGGGTTCAAATTTGTAGAGGATATTGAGCACATAATTTCGAACAAATCATCTTTCTATATGGACAGATGGTTAATGTGTTTTGGTGGTCAAAAAGGCGGTGAAAGTTGGATTAAATTATTTGGCCAAATATCCTCATTCACACTTGAAACCTCTTAAAACCTAGCCTCCCCTCCACTCTATAAATTGGTGTTTTTATCATTTGGAGGGGTTGGAACTTGAATTAGAAGATTGAAGGCAAAGTAGAATTGGTTTCACTCAAATTATCCAACCATTGTAAGAGAGGTTTCTCTTGAAGCAAGGATCCCCTCATCGAAGCCTTCTTCTTCTTTTTCATGTTGTAATGTTTGCATTTACGTAATAAACTTCTTAGTTCCTCTTTTATTTATTTTATTTTCTTATGTTTTGTTCAATTATCTTCTTCTTTACTCATCCTATTTTGGCTGTAATCAAGAGTAGAAATGATATTGGGTTGTACCCTTTCTAAACCTTTGCACATGCAAAACGTTTTTACGATGACTACATTGCCCATGGAAGAGTAGTTCTTTTTAGTAGTCGATCTACTTATTACCTTCTTCATTTATTTATTTTGAATCATTAAGCTACTATAATTTAAAAAATATGATCCATGAATTGAGTTTTAAAATTAGAATAAACTAAGCAAGCAATTGAACAATTGACATAAAAACACGCGAGGTCGAGATTTGCGTAAATTGTGAGAGTACAAACTTAACCAGTGAAACAAAAGCACACAGGATAAATTGTAGAGTTCCAATATAATCCCTAAATAAAATTAATACTCATTTTCGAGAATGGATATGTGCCCTAATTTACCACTGACCATAAGCTATATTTAGAACGTCAATCAAAGCAGGGTGCTATGATTGCATGTTCTAAAGCTAGTCTCGGGTTTAATTCATTTCATCTTTGTGGTTATGTTAACTCTTGTAGGGTTTGAAGGTTAACAAATTAGGGAATCATAATTAAGAGAATATTAATTTAAATGATAATGATTAATGTGTAAGTGAAGAGGTAGAGTTAGATCGATTATGTCTTTTAAAATATTTTCTAAAAAATATCTTTTTGTTGTGTCTTTTTAATCGAACTTCATTTCAAAAATAAAAACAAAAAAAATGAAATCTTCTTCCAGCAAACTTCTTCTAGTTTTATAAATGATAAACAATCCCCCACCTCATCCTTTCAAGAAGTGTTTTTAAGTTATTTAATTTTATTCTCAAAATAACTTCAATATGTTGTCTTAAATTAGTTCCTCCTTTGAAAGACGACTTTGGTCAGCCACTCTGTTGCACCTAAATAACCCGAAACCGAACATCATTTGAAAGCACCCACGACAGCGCCTTTCAATTTCACTGTTTATCTCTTAACATTTATATTTTACAAATTTTATGTTAATGAGATAAATATCTACATATGTAGCCTACTTGACAACAACAACTTATCCGAGTACCTTCCACCCGAGTTGTCCAACTTTCCAAGCTTGCTTATACTGTATGGTTTTGTAGTCATTGATCATCTTTCAAAATTTCCATGCACTTAGCATTCCTTAAGTTTCTTTATTGATTAACTCCAAAAGCCTTACAGTCATTCCTTGGTGCTTCACAGATGGAAACACATTGTTGACATGGGTTCTTTATTGATTAACACCAACAGCGTTATGGTCCATATGTAGCCATTCCTTGGTGCTTCACGGGTGGCTAACACATTGTTGACATCCACCCTTGCTGCAAACTCTCGTTTTAGGTTTTTACATTGTATATCCATTTTCCGTAGTTTGAATTCGACTTGTAAACTCTGAAGTCATAGTTTCATTATGAGGTAATGCCTTTTTTGGAAGTGGTAGTCATATTGGTATTTTTCAGATTCCGTGGAGTTGTTACATCAAAAGCGGTTGACTTATTCAGTTATCAAAGGAAATATAGTTTTAGTGGTTGTTAAGATTAGGACCTTGAATCATATGGATAATTGTAGACAACCTTGCCGGGATAATTAGAATAATTTTGTTTGTCTAATCTTCTTTCTGTCATGTTGCTTTCTAAAATTCTTCCAGTAGACATTAATGGGAGTTCAACTCCAGCTTCTTATGGCAATATGTCTAATTTGTTCAAGTTGTAAGTGCATAGTGCCATTGTTCAACTCCAGCTTCTTATGGCAATATGTCTAAATTGTCTAATCTTCTTTCTGTCATGTTGCTTGCACAACTTCATTAGGGGAGCCATGGGAAGGGGAAAACAGGAACCAGGCAGTTCCTAATTGAGCTGAGGCAAATCCATCACAAACCACAGTGGGGGCACCAACAGCTACAACAACAACCAAATTAGGCTACCGAAGATCATGGAATCATAAAGGCCATAATCCCAATCAACCACTGCCTTCACCGCCCTTCCCAAACCCCCAAAACTAAACCTCCGAAAACAACCTCATCTGGACGATCTCTGCAACCCGGAAACGAGGTTGGAGGCGGCGAGCGCGGCGGAGCCGCCCGCCACGCACAGCAGCGCCACCGCAATCTGCAGCCCAACCTCCCACGGCTGCTCCTCCGGCACCACATACACGCAGAAAGGGCCCAACAGAAGCAGCGCCAAGGCCAATCCAAGGAGGGCCCCCGGCGTCCCCGGATCGGTGGCGGCCGACAGCATCCCGGACTCCTCGGCCTTGGAGAGGAGGCCCCATCTCTCGATGGCGGTGAGGGTGAGGCCCAGCTTCTCCGCCGCGGACAGCAGCCCCGCCTTCTCGGCCCTGGTCAGCAGCTTCAGCTGCTCCACCCTCGTCAGCAGCTTGATCGGCGGCGACGCCGCGAGGGGGGCGTCGATCGGGCCCTCCTCGCCCAGGGGGAAGATGATGGATGGGGCCTTTTTAGAGCCGAGGGTTTTGGTGGAGGAAGAATTGGGCTTCTGGGTGGCCATGGAGCGGACGAGAAGCGTCGGGCGGGGTGTCGCAGTGCGGGGAGGAGGAAGAAAGGAGCAGCAGGAGATGGAGAGGAATGAAGACGATGCTGCGAATTCCATGCTCCTTGGATAAGATCGGATCGTCGCTCGCAGTAGGCTTCCGGTACAGCCCCTCATTGCCCTAGGCGCCCGGGTTCAAGGTTGGGTGGGCTTCCACGTCTCATCCCGTGGACCGCATACCAGTTATAAGTTGTTATTATGATTATTATTTTTCAACCTATCCAGCTCCCTTACTCGACCTCTCCACCACATCGCGCCTCCGTCTTCGCTTCCAATTTTCAATCCCCTCTTCCCTTATCCTCCTCCATGCTGCCTCCACGCCTCCCCTCTCACTTTCTCCCTACCTTCCTGATTTCCCCTCCCCTTTCCTCCCGACCTCCAACTCGTCATTCAACTAGTGTTTTGGGTGCCACTGATCTCCACCTCCCAGCCCCCCCCCCCCCCCCCAATCTTGATTATAATCCTCTATCATCTTGCTAGCAAATTTGGATCGGAGTACCTCAACTTCTCAATAGGTGACTCCAAAACCTTCTCGCAACATCAGAATCTCAGACTCACAGGAAGTTTTGAATCGCTCGCCCATTCCTTCCATTTTTTTGTACTCTGTCTGTATTCCTCTTTCGCAGGAGCTCTCTATTATGAACAACTTCCTTCTTCCCGGTATTGTTATTCTCTTGGTAGACCAAATTCCAAAATTAGGACGTGACTTCTCTCTGAATTTCGGCTCTTCCTCACCCCAACTGGTTCAATTGCTTTATTTTCCCTTTTACTACAATGTCAATAAAACCCAACCCTCATGGGTCTCCGTCTTTCCTCACTATGGCAGGTTTGTGTTTCCACTTCAATAGAATGTATATCCACATCACCAAAACCTTAGGTGTTCCCCTAAACTCTTCAAGTCCGTGTTGTCACTACAATAGAATGCCTATCTCTATTTTAAGCGACTACATAAAACTTTTATCCTGATTAGGATCTCCAATTCACTGAACTCTGATAAATATGTTGTTCTCTTTACATTTCTCCCACTTCATATTCATTTTATATAATTCATTTCTATATTCATTGTTTAAATAAACTGAATTTCCAATACAGTTACGCTTTCAAATACTATTGCATACTGTGATTATACTAGAATCCTTATTAATATATTACAAAGATTTGATACATAAATTTCCAATCCCAATCAACTTCTAGAGAAGTAAGGTATCATAAAAGATTAATAAGGCTACAGAAGGAAACTATTTTTCCCTCTGAAACTTAATCACCAAACTTTGGGTTAAATTATCATTTGTTATTGTGAATTAAGAAAGAAAATATAAGTTCCATAATTGTTAGAATGTTTTTTTATTTGTTGTCTTTTATGTTCAATATTTGGATAGTGTGATTATTATTATTTAACTATTTGATGAGATCCCTGCCGATGAAACGATGCTTCGTTAAAATGTACAAATCGAATAGTGTTTGATCCCTTTGTTACTCTATGGTTACTTATTTTCTAGAGCAATTATTTTTCATGTTGGATTTTCTACTTGTACTTGCCTCCCCATTTGATTTGCGTAGTTGATTGTTTGAATCTTTAAAAAGACATAGGTGAACAATTTCACTGCATACACTAATATAGCAGTCTTGATGCATTTAATATTATTTCTTTCTATATATGTTTTTTTAACTAAATATTTCACTTGTTGGAAATTCAGAGGGGAGACCATTTTTTTGGTCATCATGTGTTCACAAGAAGGGTGACTATTTTTTTCCATACATGTATATTTCACTTTATGTATACTGCACTTTTAATTTATACATGTAAAATGCACTTTCATTGTAATGCACTTTGAATTTCTAAACACCAGTAATGGACTTTCGGTTTATACATGTATAATGAACTTTCAGTGTAATACACTTTCAATTTCTATACATGTATAATGCACTTTCAGTTTATTGCACATTTAGTTTAATTCACTTTCATTTTAGTGAAAAATGAAATGTATGTTTAATGTTTTTTTATCTGTATTACCATATTGTATCTGTTTATTCACTATACTATGTTTTAATACATGTATAATTCATTTTATGTTTGCTAATTCTGTACATCCCTATATTAATTTGTCTTCCTTTATATCTAACTTCATGTTTGATATCTGCATATTGCTTATTGCATTTACCACCATATCAATACCTTTTTGGTCGGATACCATGAGTTATTTTTCAGATATTTATCCTATTCTTACTTTTACATCCCAAGCCCTTATTTTGAAACAAATTCGCTAACTCCCTCTCAAGCTGCAGTCGTTTACCATACTTTAATTGCCCCTTTTCCTTGAATCTGTATAATAATTTTTTGATATGATCTTTAGAAATCATGCCTTTCTTACAATATACTGAGTTTCTCAAAATATAAAATGCACTTTCAATTAAATGCACTTTCAGTTTCTATACATGTATAATGCACTTTCAGTTAAGTGCACTTTTAGTTTCTATTCATGTAATATCAAATGGAACATACATGGTTTGTGAGGCCCCAAAGGTATGCCTTATTTTATTTTTCATCACAATGACAGTATTACATTTGTAATTATAAATAATATAGACCTTCTCTGTTATTTTAATTACTTACCCTGATTTCTTTTTAAGGCACAAACATTCATGATGTTTAATTTGTTCCATCCACGTACATTGTTACTTCATTATTGTCATATTCACAATATTTGTTTTATTATGTGGAGCAATTACACCTAAAAGTTGTCACTATAATACTTATTCCTAATTTCTTCTTGCAGAGTCATTGGATGGCCTACTAAAATGTCAGTAATGAATTTCTTTCATGTATTTTCAATAATGAATATCATTCATGCATTAACATGACAATTGATATTCAATATTATTATTGTTAATTAATATAAGGTGTTACAAATATGTTGCTAAATGTAATATACATAACTATAACAATTATAAATGATTATGCATAAACTTTTCAATACATTAACCATGAATATAAAAATGCACTAAACATTTCAATTAATGAATGAAATATGATTGTAACATGAAACATTTCATCCTGTGACTTTGTATTTAGTATCATGCACTCATTTTCAACACATGCAATTTCATTTTCTGAATATATTTGAAGTTTCTCCAAATGAATTCAGTCTCATTTTCTAGGTATACTTGCAGTTTCTGGTTGAAACAGTTTTATTACCTTTTCTACAAAATAGTTCCTTTTTGTATGCAGTATCATGCACTGAAATTGCATTTATATTGAATATGCATGCAGTTTCATTTATTTAATATACATGGAGTTTCATTTTCTATATATACATCGACTTTCTATATGAATTTACAGTTTATAATCATTGTGCATTCAATTTCAATCTCTTAATATACATTTCGTTTCAACATTATCATCAACTACATCATGCACATGCCATTTATATTGCAATTTATATTAATAGACATGCGATTTCAGGTTCATCCTCGCACTGATAGACTATCTTATGTTGATTTGTAATATTGAATGTAACTTTCCTTAATAATTGATATGGGCTCTATACCGAGAGAGCGAATTCATGCCCAAAATTACATCAAATTCAACTAGAGCTTGAATAAAAAAAATTATAGGAAACAAATTCCCATAAACTTCTATTATAATGGATCTATAGACATGAGATGTGATCATCCTATCATTAATCATTAGGAGTTTTCACTGCCAACTCAACATATAATCATTGAGGTGGTGATGTGATCCCCTTAGAAAATTTGTTAGATATAAAAGAGTGAGTAGAACCTGAACAAGATAAAACATTTACACTTCTAGAATGGATGATAAGCATACCTTGTTCACATCTTGGAACTTCCACTTTAGTGGTAGTAATTCCATATGATTGATCTTCTCCCTTTGGATTATTCTGTGGTAAGTTCTTTTGATGCTTGGGGCACTGGTTTGAATAATTCCCTATCTATTTATAGTTGAAGCTCTGGATAACAAAGGTTTCATTCTTTTCCTTACATTCATTAGCTAGATGATCCTTCTCTCTCTAAAATTGTAATACACTAGTGGAAATTATATTTTGATGTCGGTTTTTTTACTTATTAACATCGGTTTTTTTTTCTGAATTTTATACAGGTGGTGTTATAAATAATAGTTTTGACATCAGTTTTAATAAAAACGACATCTAATCATTAACCAAAATTAAATTTAAAGGGTCTTTCGATGTTGTTTTTTTCATAAACCGATATTGAAAATATATTTCCAGGTCGGTTTTAATGTAAAATTTATGTGGAAAATATCTCATGGAAATTTGAAAGTCAGTTTTTAGTAAAATCGACGTTGAATGTCATTTTATTTTAATGCGGAAAAATTTTCTTAATAATTTCAATGTTATTTTTTTATAAAAAATAACCATTGAAATTCCACCCAGAAAAAATCACTTAAGACTTTCAATGCGGGTTTTAATGAAAACCTATGTTGAAAGTCCAATAATTTTGATTCCACATCGGTTTATAGAAAAACCGACATGGAAAGTTGATTTTTTTTTAAATAAAATAAATTATATTCCCTAAAATTATCTGAAAACCAGTAAAACATAATATAATATACAATAGAGAAATAACATTTACAGTAGAGAACAAACCTATGAAAACAAACATAATTTAACAAATTAAATCAGAAAAAGATTGTATAATTATTAATTTTTTAGAAAATAATTCAAAGGCACATACCTGATAATTCATAATTTAATCATATTTGGTTGTCCTGAAATATTTCCATGGTGATGATTAGGTTGATACAAGTTTTCAATGAATAAGTGAGAATAGTTCATTGGTTGAAAAAATGTAAACTCAATCCACCAAGAAGCACTATAGGGAACACATGAAAGGAAATTTAATCAAAGAGGTATAGTTTTAATTGTATAAGAAATTAATAAAGCTAAAACATAGTAAATATAAATTTAGAAATTATAAACAAAACATAACCGTACAAAACTTTGTTTCAATGAAGTTGATTATTATAGTAAGAGTATAATTTCACCTCAATTTCTTGTAATACTTTCAGTTTGGTTTATGCTCACAAATATATCTATACATGAATTTCATGAAGCCAAAGCTAATATAAAAAATGATTAAAAATTGTATGGTAGACCCATGTGAAGGCATATAATGTTATCGATCATCAAAATCCTAAGTTGAGAAGTAGTGTCCAAATAATGAAATGACTAGGAAACATAAATGAGAAGTATGTAACCTTACACTTCCATTTGAATTTGAATTTGAATATCTATTTTCAACTTATATTAGGACTTTTATCATGTATAAAGACCATAACTAATCTATTTTAAGTGTTTTTAAAGCCAAAATGATTATTTAGAACTATGCACACTTAGTGGCATGGTTTCCAAACTATTCATCTGACCATGCAAACTTTAATGACTACAAAAAATACCGCACAACATTTTTATGCATGGTTAGAGAAATCATGTTTCAAACCATGGGACATGCTATGCAATTATTCATTAAGTTGAAATCACTTGGTTTATGAACAATTTTCATAATTTCAGTTACAAACATTTTTGAGACATGTTAAACACTAAAATTAACCTATTTAGGGTGAAGTTGAGCTTTTTAAAACAAGTTTTAATGAGTTATACTCATTTTATATATTATCTCATTAGAAAACTTTATAAATTCCATGGATATTCAATAACCGAATATGCCACTTTCATAATTCATAGAAAAAATAGATTAAATTCAAACCTAATATACTTATTTAGGTATATTACACAAGGTTCAAAATTGAATTATTGGTTTTGAATCCATGTGCAAGTCAAACTAACATATATCCAACAAATATCATAAAAAAAACTTAAAATAAGTAATTTCATGCTAGTTTAATAAACAAAACATGTCCTAATATGAAATTATAACACACACACCAAAAAAAATCCAATTAACCTAGTTTAAAACTCAACCATCATAACATAACTTTTTTAAGTACAAATTCCCATCAATAAGGAACATCATTACAATAAGACCAAGAATGATCAATACTCCTTTATAAGAAAAGAAATTCATTCATCTTAATACACAATTGTAATTAATAATCCCAAATAAAACTACATCCTCTTTTACTCATTTTAAATTTCAAAATTCTTTAAATTGAATCACAAATCATTGGAATCATCATTAAAACAATGAAGTATATTTTAAATTTAAAGACTAACTTTAAACTTTAAATTTAAATTAAGCATCAACTTAAGTATTCAAAACCTTTTTCTATTTAAAACCAATTATATTTTGAGTACAACTCAATAAAAAATGATAAGAGACCTTTTACATTATAAGAATTTTAAAAGTTTATCAGATCAAATAGAGAAACCCAAACACCAATGATGTTCATAAATTAGTTTCAAAACATTGTACTACTCACTTATATATATATATATGTTATTAAAAAAATAGCACATATATAACAAAAAACATGAATTTAACCAACCAAAGAGAACTTTATAATTGAAAATATGTTTATCTTTACAAATTCATTATAAACTCAACCAATTAAAAACAAAAGTAAATAAACTTTTAAAACATAAACCATTTCATTAAAAAAAATTAATTCAATGATATCAAACACCTATTATAACAAAATAATTTGTTTTTTAGCACTTTTTGTTTAGAAAATGTAATATTAAACATAAACATTAAAACAACAACTCAACACCCATCAATAAACTTATTAACATTTAAAAGTAAATAAAAAAAATGATATTTATACTAATACTTCCATTCCAATGGGTTTTAGGATGAATAAAGAAAAAAAAATATTTATATATATAACAAAACCAATTTAACAATAACCAAAACGACTATATATTATGAAAACTATTTCATAAATTCTTATAAAATCAATCCTATTTGGATACTAGAATCCGTATATTTCTTAAATTTATTTATAAAATATAACACTTAGAGAAAATTTTAAAAAATTTCATCTTGAAATTCATAAATTTTAGCCAGACAAAAATGAATATAATTTTACAGTTATTGGTCATTAAATAAAAAATTAAACCATAAAACCTCTAATCAACTCATAGTTTCTAAAGCCTCCATTTTTATAAATATGAAAATTTAGTACCATTTGAAAAATTAACTCAATAGAAGGGTTATAAGTAATTTATTCATAACATTTATTCAAAGAAATTCAAGGAAAATTTTTGGTTTTAACATAAAAGACTAAATCATAAAACAACACAATCACGTCTTTAAAGGAATAACTAATTATTTTGAATTTAAAACACCTGGTTGCTTCCCAAATAAAACTAAATGCAAACACTCATCACTCAAAACAAACTTTAATTAGTTGATGTATATAAGAAATCCAATTAAAATCATAATTTTCAGAAATATATCTTTCAAAATACTTATTTTACAAGAAAAAATCTACCAGTTTTCCTTAAATAAAAAGTTATTTAAACAAGAGTACAAAAATACTAATAAATAGGAAAAAATGAATCCAAACTAAATATGGAATGTTTGGTTTGAAATTTGATGACTCATACTAGAATATATTAAGAAATTTGTCACGACCTGATCCATGTCGGGGCTCAAGCCGCAACTACCCCAATCCCACCTTCATAGACCAAAGGGTGGCGACTAGCGTCGAAGACACAACAACTCGAGGGGGTCTTTGCCTGAAAACATGTACACAGACACAAAACCAACTCAATGCAAAAGTGCAGGGGAAAAAAAGAACAAAAGATACAACGCTACTTTAAAAAGGAAACCCAAACATGCATCACCCTCTAATCATTACAAGTACATAAAAGTAAACTGAAAGGGAAAGAGGCAAAATAGACACCCAACTAGAAAAGTGTCACAACCTGGTAGTAACTGAAAAGTAAAACAACTGAGAGAGCCCTGCTCATAGATCTCAAACTATGACCAGGGTACGTGGTCCAAACACCCGTATCCCTAAGCTCATCTAAAGTCACGATCAATCTGTCCATTGTCTGCATAAGGTGTAACACATTTGGGAAAAGCTTATGCAGAGGTGAGTATAAACATACTCAGTAGGATGCCCCGAAAAGGTGAAGGGAGAGTTATAAGAGATACAATTGAAAATGAAAGCAGTAGATATAACAAGGTACCGAAAAAAAGTACACCTCAACCCAATAAGAGAGTGAAGTAAACTCATCCAAAACACAAGGAGCTAGAAACGGTGAGAAGATGAATTTCTCGTCGAGTCTTTTCTAC
The DNA here is from genome assembly GCA_963277665.1 of Viscum album. Taxonomy (NCBI): domain Eukaryota; kingdom Viridiplantae; phylum Streptophyta; class Magnoliopsida; order Santalales; family Viscaceae; genus Viscum; species Viscum album. The sequence continues at coordinate 1,770,448,364 of OY728123.1, forward strand.
CTATAGTAGAAGAGTAGACTCGTTTAACCACGAGAAGCTAGACATGGAAAGCACGTGACATACCCCGCGCGTCTTCACCTCTTCTGGAATGAGAGTAACCAAAACCCAAGGAGTGATTATTGAAATAGGATACATATATATGCTCAGTCAAAGTAGCCCAAACGAGAGAGTAAGAGGATCTTCTTTTCACAGCTCGACCCAGGAAAAGAGTCGCCAACAGTTCCAGAAGTAACCACCAACAATATCCAGCATACCTCACGTCTGCCCTTAACACGCAAGTCAAAGGGACTCAATCACCACACCTTGATATTATCCGCTTTGGGCGGCTCTATCTCGCCCGTACGATTTTAGGTCGCGTCGCAAGGACGCATCTCGGTAGGAAAAACATCTCTCTTTCTTGTGAGTCCAAAGGTACATCAAAACATGTCTCATCACTAATCTGTAGCTGGATGATACAAACCCGAAGTAGAGGACTCGCACCCTAGTACGTCAGGGGGATTCCACTCTGATAGTAGTCGTAGAGGACCCCCACCCTAATTCGTCAGGGGGATTCCACCCTCATATTAGTCGTAGAGGACTCATGCTCTAGTGCGTCAAGGGAATTTCACTTTCATAGTAGTTATAGAGGACCCACACCCATGCCGATGGGGGATTCCACTCTAGGTCATCAAGGACTCACGCCCTACCCGATAGAGGGATTCCACTCGAAAGGTATCGAGGAACTACATTGGTCATTTCTACTGGATGATGCCTCTCAGAAAGCACTGATATGTCAGTGCCTAATCACTACCATCGTCAGATGTCACTTGAATATGCGTCACATCCGTAACATCTCACATCATATCTCGAAATCCACTACGGAGGGTACCACCACATTCTATGTGGAAATACACTCAGGATATGCTACTCATGAGACAAAATATGAGTCCAAAAGGAGATACGAGAGATAGAAGATTCATAAAGTGGTACACAGTGCGTGTGGGGCCCACACGACGTGTGACCCCGCCTCATCGTTTGGTCGTGTACCTAGCCATACTCGAGTGCGAAACTGTGCACAAGTACCCCTAGGCGTCCTAGTGTACTCCAGAGTACATGACATCTCTAGACAAAAGGATGATGAGCGTGCATTTCTCGTTGTTGATCTGAAGGGAGAAAATGTACTTTTACCGGCATGCCTCCTCAAACAGCCCGGATGACCAAACAGATCACACAGTTGCGATTCTTGCGGAAAAGCGCACGTGATCGACTATTCATTTGCCCGAAACGGAATCCCGGTGAAGAAGTTGCATCACTCAGTATCGCACACGAACGATTCTTCGTGGGGCCCACACCTCAATCCCGATACACATCATACGAGTTGCACTGTTGCAATTCTCATGAAAAAACACATGAGATCGGCTATTCATTATTCCAAAATGGACACCCGGTGAAAAGGCCACATTTCACTGTAACACGCCCGAACTGGGCTTCGTGGGGCCCGCGCCTCAATCACAATTTAAATGCCCAAATTTGGTATCAAAATATCCACCTCAAAATCAAGGTTGAAGCGTCGTAGACGGTTCATCTCTCTGACACTGTATGAGGGAGATAGCTCAGTTACAATATCCCGCAATAATGATAATTTTATTATTATTAGGCGTTTCATTGACCCGAAAGCATGCGTCCAAAAAAATTATCCCACATCGGTCTTAAAATGATCGTCTCAATTTCAGGGCCACGCTGCCACTGACGGTTCGTCATTCCGACGTCGCATGAAGAAATTCTGATCAAATTTGAATTTGACCTCCAAAATAAATAATAATAATAATAATATAATATTATTATTATTAAATAAATTTTTTACAAAGTGCGATGGTTTGCCCCTCCCCTCTCCACGCACAGCAAACAACGCCCCATTCAGGTGGAGTTTCAATTTTATTTGTTTAATAATATTAATATTACTAATAAAACATTATTATCTTTTCAATTCTTATTAATAATGACGGGTAAAAAGAGGAATGTAGATCCACCCCCAACTTTGACTTCACGCGACCAACTTATTGAAGCGCGATTCCATTTATGTTTCCTTTTTTTATTCACTTTATTCCTCTCTTTCTTGCCCCGTGATTTCTATTCCCGCAACCCTAGTTTCCTCTCTCACCCTTCCTCCCTTCCAAACCCTAACCCCTGATTTGGCAGAGATTTTTTGAAAATAAAAGAAATGATACAGAACGATTGAAACAGATTTATTCCATTTGGGGATGTCAAAAGAACGGAGAGAAACCCAAAGCACATAAATGGAGAGACATATTTCTCCCCTATCAATGATTCTTTTGGTTTTGGAATCGTTTCAAAATCGAGATGATTCTGACAGAAATATCTGCCCTTTTGAGTATTTTTTAAATTTCTAAAATTATCCCCAGTGTTTATAATCAGGGCCGGCCCTAGGACAAGCCCCGCGAGCCCATGGGCTAGAGTGGGGCAACTTCCTCCCTTCTCTTTCCCTCATTTAGCTCTCATTAGTTGTTCCTCATTGCCACACCCTAGATGCACACGCCTCGCTAACCCTCACCGCCTCCACAGCCACACTCATCATCATCACTGCGATAGCCCTCTACATCTAGCCCGTCTCTCCCACCTCTTCCCCTGGTATGCTTGATGGTTTTCATTTATACTCTATTGGGGGGCATCATGGCTGGGCAGTCATCGATGGACGTCAATGTCGGGATGACCCCTTTGTTGTTGTGGCCTTAGTCACTGGCTTGGGTCCATTTGCCCGCAATCGTTTCTCGCAATGCCACACCCCTTCGTTGTTTTCCGATTGGATCGTCGGCTTTCAAACCTTCCCTGCAAGGATTGTTGATAGCGATGCCCTAGGCGGTGTGGCTTTTGTGGTGTTGATGACTCGTCTCTCGGTGGGGCATCATCCCAAGGTGGGGATCGCAGTGTTTCCGAGGCAGTTGTAGGTTGGGTTGGATGTCTTTGTAGGGTCCCAAGACGGAGGTTCGCCCGAGGAGAGTTGCAGTCCGCCGACGCCTATGATAAAATCAGATCAGTATATATCTATTTATTATTATTGTGATTATCTGTTTTTGAAGATCTTGTTTTTTATTCAGTGTATTTATAATTATTGTTTTTTTTAAATTACATGAAAAGGCAACAGTTTCAATGACCGTCTTGGGCAACGAATTTGCCCGGGCCGACCCTGTTTATAATGAATAATTTATAAATAAATGAATAAACATTCCGTGCATGAATAATTCCAAACAATCCGTGCATGAATAATTTCTAAATAAATAAATAAATTTTGTTCAACGTAATTTATAAATAATTATTTTTCCAAGTTCAACATAATTTATAAATAATAATAACAATCAAATATAATTTTTTTGATAACGTGTATATAAATAATTTTGATTATAATTAATTATGTGTATATAAATAATCATAAATAATTTATAAATAATTTTGATTATAGATAATTTTGATTATAAATAATTTTGATTATCCTGAATTAATAGTTTATATAAATATTTTATAAATAATTTTGAATTAATAAATATTTTGAATTAATAACTATTTTGAATTAGTAATTATTTTTAATTAATAATTTTGAATTAATAATTATTTTGAATTTATAATTTTGATTACCTTGAATTAATAATTTTGAATTAATAAATTATATAAGTAATTTTGATTATTTTTAATTAATTTTTTTTAAATTTTAAAAATTTTATTAACATATGTTCGTAGTTTAATGATTACCTAATTTTGGTGATATGAAAGGTAATGATTGATTAAAATCAAAATCATTATTTTTTGATTTTTTATAAAAAAGGTAATAAAAATACTTTTTTTAAAAGTTTATTTGTGTCATTTAACATAAATTGTTGACATGGTGACAGATGTAGTGTCCGTGGGGATTTAATCTATGATTGTTTTTTATCTTGGGAAAGTATGCCCTTTAATATTGTGTGTATGTGTTATTTTTTAACAAAAGTTATTTGTGTCATTTGCATTAAAACAATTTCTTTTCTTTTAAAAATTGTCACCAAACATGATGGAGAGAAATCCAAATCATTTCTTTTCTTTTACTAAGTTATTGATCCAAACACAAGGATAGAAATCACAATCATTTCATTTCATTTCTTTTATTTTATAAACTATCAAATCATTTCTTTTCTTTTACTAAAATCTCACTAAACACGGTGTAATACGTGCAACACCTCTTCCCAACGGTCACCCGAAAATCATGCACACGGGAACCAGAAAAAACGCACACGGTGTCTGAAAATTCCTCTGCCACAACTGTTCATCGTCAAACCGCCGTGCCGCTTGCCCCGAGCGCCGATGTCGTTGCTCACTTGGACCATCGGGTGCTGCTGCTCACCGTTGTTCACCATGGGTCACCGAACGCCGCCGGGGAAGGAGGGTCACACCACCTCCGGTCGCCCGTCACCAACTCCATCGCGTTTGGTGGCAATACATTCATAATTGTGACTTACCACGCCAGATCTAATTTTGATCCATACCCAGTCGAAGGTAAAGTAAAAGAAATTTAACCTCAACTGATGACTAGGTTTGCATGGTCATCATCGACTAAATATCACAAATCCGAAGAAGGGAATGTTTGAGTTCAATGATTTAATTATATGTGATGAAATCGTTGTAACGCCCCGACCCCAGTTACCCAGAGTCGGTGCATTATTACATAACATTGACATGATCACAAGAAAGATCAAATCTCGAAAGACCGATTAATTTAGTAGCCTTGGAAACACTAGATATATTCATAAAGTTTTACATTACATCATAAAATGAAAACCACAACAATATAGTCTCCATAGTTCACACTCTTATCCCCTCATACTATCCCTGCAGGTCATTCATAAATTACTTCTTCACATCCTGAGAAAAATAAAACATAGAAAAGGGGTGAGCTCAAATGCCCAGTAAGGATAACAATATAGAGGAAACTTTCATAAATAAGAATAAACATTTAAGACAATGTATAACTAAAAAAAAGCCTTTTAAACTTGAACTTCAACATAGTATGACAAAAATAAAATGAAATAATGCCATTTACGTATTCACATGGATATTCTACTAATCGAATAATCACATGCAATATCAATAACCACTTTCATAATGATGGAATGCATAATGCCAGACTATCATAACTACATAGCCAATGCCTCGTGCCAAGAATACAAATAAGATTTTGTCAAGGCCTTGTGCCAAGATACTAGTTTGTCTCATGAGATCTACTGATGCATCAAGGAGCTATAACGGGCTCCACCCGTCACATATTAAGTCCAATGCATTTCCATATGAAAATGTTTAAACATAACATAAACATTCGTATTAAAACTAGCATACGAAATGTAAATACTTCATCCATAAACCATGAATGGTATAAAAATAACATATCCACAGTCAAACATATCACAAAACCTTCAATACAATATAGAAGTTTTGTATCATAATAAATCAACTTCAAATAAGCTTAAAATCCATCAAAGGATGTTGACATAGATGAAATCAAAACTCTTTTTAGAGAAATATCTCTTTCTATTTTGAAATCATTTAAGAGTCATATATTTATAAAATAAAACATTTTATTTGAAAATATTCTTATAAACTTGTAAGGGAAGCTTCGACGATTTTATAACGGCGGAAAATAGCCGCACCCGCCGTATAAGTTAAAAAAAACATTCTTACCTTAATTCTGTTGAAAAGGTTAAAAAGCACCTTGTTTGGAAAACGACGGAAAGATTCTTTTATAAACCTCTTATAAAAAGTCAAAAAAATGGTATAAATGACTTTAACCCATATTCTTGTAAATAGTATTTTTTTTTAAAATACATTTTTAAGAAACATGGATGTGGATGATAAAGAGATCCCAGTAGATTATTATGTATAAACAACCTCGGATAATGAAGAGATTGCGAAATAAACCCTTACCTTGTACTTTTCCTTGGTTGGGGTAGGTTAAACTCCTGTATAATGGTGAAATAATTGTTATTAAATTATACAAGAATCATATATATTAATATGATATCATATATGATCTTTTAACATTGCTTTGTTAATAATATTTTAGAATTATCGTCGTTTTGGGTGTTAACTTACTCATTTTCTTTTATATGTTTTGTTATGTAAGCCATGTTTGTTATGGATAGGTTGTATCTTATTCATATCCAGAATGATATTAAGTCCTTAAACATTATTATTAATCTTCAAATGAGAATTAGACTTGAATGGATACGATGGAGAATGAATCTCATCGCGTTCGTGGAGACGGTAGTTCGTACGTACGCACGAGCGACAATATCATTCTTTTGATATTAAAATAATATTTAATTGGATGGTATATCATATATACAGAATAATTATCATGTTATATTTATTATTTACATGAATTACACATCATTGTTATAACCATCCAAATAATAATGTTTTGAATAACAATTACACCACGACGTGGAGACGGTAAGCCGTACGTACGCAAGTATGGTGACATGTCATTCAAAGGATGGATAGAATACTGAAATATGGTTGTACCATGTTTATAATAACATAAATGTATATATAATATACTGGAGCTATTATTTTATAATGGTAATAACAAAGATAGAAGAAGTGGAAGAAGAAATGAACTTGAAAAGGAGTGGTGAAATCATTACCTCTTCTTCGGGTTCTTCCTTTTGATTTGATCAAAATGGCTCCTTAGGTTGGCTTTCTGACTAAAGGAAGACCTCTAGGATGAATTGAGGGAATTTTAGAGAGTATTTGGGCAGGGGTTGGCCGAACCAAAAGGCTTTGAAGGTGTGAATTAATGAGAAGGGGGAGTGCCCTTTTATAAGAGGGGTGAGGGGCATCTTTGGAAAAGCTAGAAATATTATTTTATAATAAATTCATATTCAGTTTCTAATGGCTCAAAAGTGGATTATTTAAAGGTTAAGATGGGGATGGGTCTAAAACCACTCAACCAATAGAATTTAGACAGGTTTGGGTTATTATATTAACCTTATCTTTAAGTATTAACTCTTAGTTAATTAGTTTCACTTTTACAATGTCTCTTTGTATTTTTATATTATATGGTTAATAAACTTACTATATACATCCAAGTGACCACCAAGTGGTCCATTAATGATACAAATATAATTATATAAGTCTCTTGGCCAAACCTTAGATTTTTAGGAATTTAATATCAATTAATAATATAATATTTTTTTTAAAAAACTCTTTTATGTCAATTTTGACACTATTCAATAATTGATTTTTTTAAAAAGAATAACAGAATGATTACTTCAAAAAAAGTTAATTAAATCAATCCTAACATGTCATATTAACCTATAAAATTATTTGTATTTATAAAAAATATCAAATTACATTTATTTGGGTATTTATAATATCAATTATTCTAATTTTTCATTAATTAGGTAATTACTTCATCACCATTGTGTCATAAATAAATTAAATTATTTAATGTCTAAAAATTATAAATAAAATACCATTATGTAGGAAATATTTTTATCTTTCTAATTAATATTTAAAATTGAATTTATCTCATGTATAACCCTATATTAAAAATGTTTTAGTAAATAAACTTTGATTTTAACTCTTTTAACTCTTCTTTGAATTAAATAATAATAAATGTCCTAATCTAATACAAGTGGACCTAAATGATAATATTTTACTCCTAAGGTTGTTTCTGGTTAAGATGCACTTATCCAATATAATTAGGACATGTGTTAGGGTAATATTAATATCATTTTTACCCTTAATTACCCTATTTACTTTTAACCGTGGTAAATAAAAGTAAAAAATTACTATTCACCAAAAATTATTTTCATCTCATTGAATCACATTTTACTCCTTGATATTAACCGTGTGTCTCGGATTTTGAAAATTCCACTCACATAAGCGGTAAAATTAAGTTTTATGAAAAATTCAGTTTTTTTAACTACCACTTAGTGGTTTCACTATTTATCAAAAAATGAAAGTTTACAGAAAAATACCAAAAATTAGGCCTAAGTAATATTTGATATTATGAATTCAAAAATGATGTCTATTTTACCAAATTCAAAACATATCAGTTGCATTTATTAATTTAAAAATTAATTCTCGTCGTCAAAACAAATAGCGTGTTTTTAAGAGATAATAACTATCAAAAGATTGACACTTGTTTATGTCCGGTTTAATTGTGAAATTATGTACAATGACCAACATTGTATTAAATAGTAAAAATATATTCTAAATATAATTTAAAACCACTCAAATTCATAATTTATCAATATAAATTATTTCGATTAAAAAAGTTGTTTTTAATTAAAATTTAGTAATTTTTACTATTCATAAAAATATAAATGTTATCCAAAATGTTCCAAAATTTCACCTTAGGCTAAATTCGATACTCCGAATACAAAAATGAAGTCCATTTTGAGAGATAAAATTTATAAAATTTCAAAAAGTAGGTATTACTATTCATAACGGCTAGTTTGATTGGTTGTGGTGTGTGTTATAACTTGAAGTTGCGTACAACACACGCTACTGTATTATTCAAAGGAAAGCGTACCATGGAAGCTTGATATGTTTCATTGTAAATTTTTGATGTCCCCATTCTAAAAAGTAAATTTATTTAGTCAAATTGAATATATAAAAGTTTAAAATATTGGATTTAAAAAGGGTTCACTATTAAAAGTTGGTAAAAGTGCAATACTAAAAATAAATTTGTTCTTAAATTATGTCTAAGAAACTCATAATATGGATTCTAAAATTATAAGGATTATATAAAGTTTAAAATTTAGTTAATACTATTCATAACCTCTTTTGAACGGCTTGTTTGGTATGTCATGGTGCGCTTGAACTCGGTGTTGCGTGTAGTGCAAGTTATTGAATTAATTTGAATAAATAACATACTATGAAATCTTGGGGTGTTACAATCGTAAACTCAATCAGTGAATCAATGAAGAACAAAACAAATGGGGAATAAAAATACACAAATCAAAAGCCCTACCACAAGCTTGAATCTTTTTTTAGTGAAGAATGCGCTTGCCAACGGAGGAGGAGATCTGTTGATTCACCGCGCTTCGATTTGTCTCGATCTAAGGATTTGCCGTTGATCCGCCAAAGGACGAAGGTGAGAGCTCTACCGCTGGTGGTGGAGGTTGTGAGGCAACCCTAGAAAATCCTTATAATCCCATATTTATAATAGGTGATTAGGTCAAGGGTAAACGCTTCACCACACCCGCCAATGGTCGCAGGATCTAAATATCCCACGCCATCCCACTTTTGGTTGCGTTTAGGTAAAACACTGCATTATGAACTCAAAGGTGGTCTCAGATTTCCAATCTGAGTCCCTTGTTCAAGAGTTATTCGAAACAACATCCGAGATAAAACAAAATAATTTAATTATTTTATTTACAGTTACGTCCTCGATAAATTTTTATACAGAAGACCCGCGATGACAGAAGTTATGTCTTTCCTAGGGTAAACACCACGCTCCAGACTCAACCGTGGACTTGGATTTCTAATATGAGCTTCCGTTTTGTAGGTATTTGGGTTTGAGCTATTGAATGAATGAATGAATGAATGAATGAATTAATTCATCCATTTAACGTACCACCAATGAGTGAGGGGTCCGGACGTCCCGCGTCGATTTATTTTATGTCACACCTAGGGTAAACGCCACATTCTAGACCCAACCGTGGTCTCGAATTTTCAATCCGATAAACTGTTTGAGAGTTATCTCGTTTCCTTCATGTGCATAGTATAAATATTTTTATAAAATTAATTCCAGGCACACTGGGCCTCAGAATTGCACGTCGTCTCATCGCCTAGCTCCATAAATATATATAGAAATATTCCAAAGTCTTAAAAGCCAAAAACCGAATCTTTACATCATTCCATATTTCAAGATTTTCATCCCCGAAAAGAAAACTAGGGAAACAACTCGGGATACTGAGTCCGCACCTGGCTCTCCCGCTCTTAGGGAAACTCCCGCATGTTTCTGTTCTGCTACAGCACACGAATCAAAGGGATGGTCCATCCATATATGGTTTGCTTTTGTCAATGATGTGTATAGAATCATGCACATATCTTTTCAGCTGCGACACGTGGAAAATGTCATGCACCCGCTCTATCTATGGGGATAGGGAAAGGAGGTAGACAACATCACCAACCCTCTGCACAATCTCAAACGGCTCGATGAACCTCGAGGATAGCTTGCCTTCTCGACCAAAAACCAACATGCAAGCCCTCAACATATCCTCCAACACCTGGATAATGTGTTCGATCTGCCCATTGGTCTGGGGGGAAAGGTTGTACTCATCTGCATCTAGGTCCCAAATTCCTCCTACAGGACTCTCTACAATCGTGTTGTAAATCACACATCACGATCAGAGATAATCGTCGAGGGTACCCTGTGAAGGTGGATGATCTCCTTCATGTACAACTGCCCCTAACACTCCATCAAACTATGCTCCCTGGTCGCAAGGAAGAGCGTTGACTTTGTGATTCGGTCTACTATCACCCAGATGGAGTCATGACCCTTCCCTGTATGCAGAAGACCTATGAATAAATCCATGGATATGCCATACCACTTCCACTCTGGGATTTCAAGAGCCTGCAACAACCCGCTAGAACCTGATGCTCAACCTTCACTTGCTGACAGGTGAGGCATCGTAAGATTAATTGAGCTACGCTTCATCTCACGCTGGACAACCAAAACTGCTATTGAAGGGTACATCCTCCCCACATTGGGATGTAAAGCTAAGGGAGAAGTGTGGAACTCCCGCATCACCTCCTCCCGCATCGCAACTGGAACCACTGTTTGTCCCTCAAACAAGGTCTCATGATTCTCTCCTTCAGAATATCCATTTGGTGCGTCGCCTGTGGATATCTGAGTTGCGCAAGATTTCTCAGTCAATGTCTCACAGCTGGGACTCTCTCACATGTTCGAGAAGCAAATGAGTCAACACTATCGACTAAAGAAGGAAAAAAATTGTACCCTCCCGCTTTACTGAGGTCAGCTACAAGGAAGCTAATTGCTCCGAAACTTCCCACACTAGGTGAGCCTGAGACTTCATGCTAAGGGAACATGCTACAATGCTGACCTTTCCTAGAGTATAGAATATCTCAAAGCCATAGTCCTACAGGAAGTTCAACTAGTGTCACCGCCTCAAGTTTTGGTCTCTCTAGTGAACACGTACCTGAGACTCTGTTGGTATGAACAAACCACAAAGTGCCCTCCCAGAAGGCAGTGTCTCCACACCCTCATAGAGAAGGCTACCACTACCAACACCAGGTACTGAGTCACGTAGTCCTATTCATGGGGTCTCCATCACCTCAACCTATACTTGATAACCATTATATCAAGGTTGATGTTGAGAAACCAAAGGTACCAACAAACAGGGTAGGTGAGTTAACTCACCCAACCACAAGAATCTTGAAACGGAAAGCACGTGGCATACCCCGCATGTCTTCACTTCTCTTAGAAGGGGAGTAATTCCCAAACCAGGCACTCTGCCACACCCACTAGTGGAATTGTAAGCAAAAGGGGGTCAAACAGAAAAACTCCACTAGCAATGCCAGGACCCACTCTGACACTCCACTGCATAACCCCGCCTTGAACGCACAAGTCAGAGGGACTCTTCCACCACACCTCAATACTATTCACTTTGGGTGGCACTGAATCACCATCATGGTTTTTCTTGCATCACAAAAACGTGTCTCGGTGGGGGAAGAAACCCTCTTCCTCATGCATTCAAAGCGACATCGAACAACACCGACATAGGGTTACACCGACGTCCCGCGTCACCATGGTAAAACCCAAAGCAAGAAGCAGAGAGAAAAGAGTACCTCACACAGTGTCTAAAAATTTCTACCATAAAAGGTAGAAAAGACACATGGTGTACCTCTTATCATCTCATGTGCTGCAGGATCATAAACATCCATAGCATCCAGCTGCCTACGACCCCGACTACAAGATCCCTAAGCCTGACGTGGGCCACCTGGTGGTGGTGGAAGGACTTCATAACATCGTCCACCAACCAAAGTTCTTCCTTCTTCTCTGCAAACACCGCCTCCCTAGGAACCACCCTATCCTCTCTTGGGAGATCCCCGATCACAACACCGTCTCTTCCATGGAGGTTCATTTACTATATTCCTAGAAAACTCAACACGTCTGGTCGGGCAGTCTCGTTCCATGTGACCTCTTCCATCACCAGTATAACACTTTCCCTCCATGGGCTACCCCGATGCTCTATGCTTTCCCATACCAAGTGTCTGAGTTTGATCATGGGAAGGCCTCCTATATCGAGGCCCTTCCAACTAACATATTCTAGCTGTGACAGACATCTCAGCTCCGACGTGCCCACAACCAAAACTAGCGAACTGGCATTCCACTAACAGAAATCTCTTTATCACCAATGCCCACTCCAACACCCCAATGTAGGTGGGGATGCAAAAAGGCACTACATCAACATGAATCTCTCTATAGAGTCCCTGCTTAAACTTTCATGCTCAGAATTATCCGTCATGAATCATGTCCAGATAGTAGCATGTAAGGTCTATGAACTTAGTTACTTACTCAGCCACTATCATCCCTCCCTGCTAAAACTCTAGAGGATATTGAATCCAAATGAAGTGTAAGAAAGAGGGGTAGTACTCCTCACGGAACAACTGCTGGAAGTCATCCCACGAGAGTACCGGCTCATCATGCATCTGAGTAACCAAGCTCCACCAACGTCCAACCATTCTATGGAAAATAATGGCTTCCAAAATCACTATATGATCCGTCAGTGTTCGAACAATCCTGAAGAGATGAACCAACAACTCTAGACAATCCTCTGTTGCCTGAGGATCTAGCTCATTGCAGAACCTCAATGATCTCTGGTGCTGAAACTCGCAGAGTGCGCTCAGTCTACACACATCCTCAGCCTACTTTTTTGGGACTATCTACTGCTCAACAGGTGGAGGTGATTCTACCTACCCACATAGAGGGAGGGAGATTGCATAATGGATCCTGAACTAAGGCCTCATCGCTCACGGGATCATTATCACGAACCAGAGCTGGTATCTTGGCTGACTGTCATCGCAGAGGCATCCTGAATCCATCTAGGAGTACCATGGTAAAATGAGTATATATATATATATATCAACAAAAAGGGGAGATCACTCAATAATGATAGTAAAATACTCACTCCTAGATGATGTATGTACCAAATTTCCCTGCAACAACTGTCTCAGCATGCCGAGTCAACAAGCGGGTAATCAGAGTCCTGGTGAATGGCTACATCAGCCACCACACTATCACTAGACTCCCCAGCCTGAGATCCTCTCTCAAGACACGTTGACACTGTTGCCCTAAATCCCAACTAATTCCTTTTTAGGGAATGTCCGAACAACATTCAAAGGAACTAACCACCTTTGATACCATTTTTGTCACGACCCGACCCATGTCAGGGCTTGAGCCACAATTACCCCAATCCCGCCTCCATAGGCTAGGGGGTGGTGACTAGCACCGAAGGCACAACAACTCGAGGAGGCCTTTGCCTAAGAACATGTACACACATGCTTCCAACTTAATGCAAAATTTTAGAGGAAAAAATAAAAAAATATACAACACTGCTATAAAAAGGAAACCAAAAAATGCATCAACCTCTAATCAGTATAAGTACAGAAAAGTAAACTGAAAGGGAAAGAGGCAAAATACATGCCCAACTAGAAAAGTGCCACAACCTAGTAGTAAATGAAAATTAAAACAGTTGAGAGATCCCCGATCCTAGATCCCAAGCTACAACCACCATACACGGTCCAAGCACCCATATCCCTAAGCTCTTCTAAAGTCACAATCAACCTATCTATTGTCTGCATAAGGCATGAAATGTGTGGGAAAATCCCATGCATGGGTGAGTATAAACATACCCAGTAAGATGTCCCGAAAAGGTGAAGGGAGAGTTGTAAGAGATACAATTGAAAATGAAATTAGTAGATAGAACATGGTACCAAAAAGGAGTATAGCTCATCCCAATAAGAGAGTGAATTAAACTCATCCAAAACACACGGAGATAGAAACTGTGAGAAGATAAACTTCTCGTTGAGTCTTTGCTACATATAGTAGGAGATTAGACTCATCCAACCATGAAAATCTAGACATGAAAATCACGTGGCATACCCCGCGTGTCTTTGCCTCTCCTGGAAGGAGAGTAACCAAAACCCAAGAAGTGGGAACTGAAATAGGATACATATATATGCTCAGTCAAAGTATCCCAAATGAGAGAGTAAGGGGATCTCCTTCTCATAGCTCGAACTAGGAAAAGAGTCGCAAACAGTTCTAGAAGTAACCACCAACAATGCCCAGCATACCTCATGTCTTCCCTTAACATGCAAGTCAAAGGGATTCAATCACTACACCTTGATACTATCCTCTTTGGGAGGATCTTTCTTGCCTGTATGATTTTAAGTTGCGTCGCAAGGTCACTTCTCAGTGGGAAAAGCGTCCCTCTTTCTCATGAGTCCAAATGCACGTCAAAACATATCTCATCACTTCTCCATATCCAGATGTTGCAAACTCGAAGTAGAGGACCCACACCCTAGTATATCAGGGGGACTCCAGTCTAATAGTAGCCATAGAGGACCCACACCCTAGTGCGTTAGGGGGATTCCACTCTCATAGTATTCGTATAGGACTCACACCCTAGTTTATCAGGGGGATTCCACTCTCATAGTAGTCATAGAGGACTCACACCCTAGTGCATCAGGGGGATTCCACTCTTATAGTAGTCGTAGAGGACTCACACCCTAGTGCATTAGGGGGATTCCACTCTCATAGTAGTCATAAAGGACTCACAACCTAGTGAATTAGGGGGATTCCACTCTCATATTAGTCGTAGAGGACTCACACCCTAGTGCATCAGGGGGATTCTACTATCATAGTAGTCATAGAGGACCCACACCCATGCCTATGGGGGATTCCACTCTAGGTCATTGGGGACCAGTTCCCTACCCGGTAGGGGGATTCTACTCGAAAGGTATGGAGGAACTATACTGGTCATCCCTGCTGGACGGTACCTCTTGGAAAGCACTGATATACCAGTGCCTGATCAATACCATCATCAGACATCGCTTGAATATGATTCACATCAGAAACATCTCGCATTGTATCTCAAAATCCACTATGGAGGTCACCACCGTGTTCTACGCTAAAAAACACTTAGGATAGGCTACTCGTGGGCCAAAATACAAGTCTAAAAGAAGGAGATATGAGAGACAGAAGATTTATAAAGTGGTACATAATGCGTGTGGGGTCCACATGATGTGTGACCCTGCCTCATCGCTTGGCCATGTACCTAGCCATACCCGGGTACGAAACTGTTCACAAGTACCACTAGGCATCCTAGTGTACTCCAGAGTACATGACACTTCTATCCAAAAGGATTATGAGCGCGCGTTTCTCATTGTTGATCTGAAGGGTGAAAAAATGTACTTTTACTGGAATGCCTCCTCAAACGGACCTGTATGACCAAATGTATCACACCATTGCTATCCTTGTGGAAAATCGTACATAATCGACTATTTATTCACCCGAAACAGACTCCCGGTGAAGAAGCTGCATCACTCAACATCGTACATGAATGGTGCTTTGTGGGGCCCATGCCTCGATTCTGATACATATCATACAGATCACACTGTTGCGCTCCTCATGAAAAAACACATGATATTGGCTATTTATTCATTCAAAACAGACACCCGGTGAAAAATCCACATTTCACTACAACATGCCCGAACTGGGCTTCATGGGGTCCGCACCCCGATCTCAATTTAAATACCCAAATTTGGTATCAAAAGATCCACCTAAAAATTAGGGTTGCAGATGATTTTTCACTCTGACACTGTATGTGGGAGATAGCTCAGTTACAATATCCTGTAATAATAATAATTTTATTATTATTAGGTGTTTCGTTGACCCAAAGAATGGGTCCAAAAGAAGTATCCAACATCAGTCTTAAAATGACCGTCTCAATTCCAGGGCCACGTTACCGCTGACAGTTCGTCATTACAACATCACACAAAGAAGTTGCGACTGAATTTGGATTTGAAATCCAAAATAAATATTAATAATATAATAATAATATTATTAAATAAAATTTTTACAAAGGGAAAGGGTTTTCCCCTCCCCTCCACCCACATTAAACAACCCCCACTTAGGTGGAGTTTCAATTTAATTTGTTTAATAATATTAATAAAACATTATTATCTCTTCAATTCTTACTAATAATAACTTTTATAAAAAGGGGAATCGTGGATCCACCCCCAACTTTGACTTTATGTGGCCAACTTAATGTGGTGCTATCCCATTTATTTTTCCTTTTTTTATTCACTTTATTTCTCTCTCCACTCTTCTTCCCCATGATTTCTCCTCCTGCAATCCTAGTTCCTCCTCCACCATTTCTTGCCCCTTTGAAACCCTAATATGCGCATCACCTCTTTCTAACGGTTACCTACAAATCACGCACATGGGAACCAGAAACAATGCATGTGGTGTCTGAAAATCACTCTGCCACCATTGTTCATCATCGAACCGCCGCTCCGCTCACCCCAAACACTGATGTCGCTGCGCGCTTGGACCGCCGGGTGCTTCCGCTCACCGCTGTTCACCAGGGGTCGCCGGAGGCCATCATGGAAGGAGTGTCACACCACCTCTGGTCACCAGTTGAAAGGTACTATCGTGGGCACCCTCAAATTATTAGTGGTTTTTGGGTACTTAGGTGCAGCAGAGTGGCTGACCAAGGTCGTCTCTCAATGGAGGAAGTAAATTTAAAAACATATTAAAGAAATTTTTGAAAATAAAATAAAAGTAAATAAGAAAACTAATTTAAAATATGGGGGTTGTTTATCATTTATAAATCTAGAAGAAGTTTTCTAGAAGAAGATTGTATTTTTTTTGTTTTTATTTTTGAAATGAAGTTCGATTAAAATGACACAACAAGAAGATGTTTTTTTAGAAAATATTAAAAGGCGTAATCAATCTAACTCTACCTCTTCATTTACTTATTAATAATTATAATTTAAATTAATACCTACTTAATTATGATTCCCTAATTTTTTAACCCTTGAACCCTACAGGAGTTAACTTAACCACAAAGATGAAATTACTTAAACCCTAGGCTAGCTTCGGAACACAATCACAACACCCTGCTTTGATTGATGTTATAAGGTTAGATTATGGTCAGTGGTTAATTAGATCACATATCCATTTTGTAAACGAGGATTAATTGATTTTATGGATTATATTTTAACTCTACAAACTTATCCCGTGTGGTCTTGTATTACCGATTAAGACCGCGCTCTCACAATTCACACAATACTCGACTTCGCGTGTTTTTGTGTTAATTGTTCAATTGCTTGCTTAGTTTATTATAATTTAAAAAATCAATTCATGGATAATATTTATTGAATTACATTAGATCAATGATTTAAAATAATTAAATGAAGAGGGTAGAAGATATATTGATCACTAAGAAAACTACTCTTCCATGGGCGGTGTGGTCACCGTGAAGACGTTTTTCATGAGAAAAGGATTGAAAGGGTAGAACCCAATCTCATCTCCACTCTTGAATTCCAGCCCAAATAGGAAGATTAATAGAAGAATAAAATTAAAAATAACATAATAAGTGGAAGAGAAACTAAGAGTTTATTGAAAACACAACAATATTACAACAAAGAAGAGGAAAAGAAGAGCATTTTGGAGAAGATCCTAGATTGGTAGCTTCCCTCCTCCAATTGTGAATTGAAATGGTGTAGAACCACTTCTCCTCTGCTCCCAATCTCATAATTCACGTCCCAACCCCTCCAAATGAGAAAAACACTAATTTATAGAGTGGAGGGGAGTCTAGGTTTAAAGAGGTTTCAAGTGTGAATGGGGAATCTCGGCCAAATATTTTAAGCCAACTTGCATCACCCATTTGACCTCCAAAATGCGTGAACCAGCTATTATTCCAGAAGAATGATTTGTGAACAATTGGTTTGGAGAGCTCCTATGAAAAATTTGGTCCCAATACAAGATCAGATGAAGAAGTTATGACTCAAATACAGAACCAATGTCCAATCTAGGGGGCGCAACCCACCTTTGACTTCATGGTCTATTTAGTCCAACCAAATGCACGATTTAGCTCCAATGTCCTGAACAAAATTTGTAACCCATTAATTTAGGAACACATTTAAACAATTTTAAGTTCAAATAATAAATATTAAAATATTTATCTTCAAAATACTACAGTTCACTATAAAGGGTAAAACTAGAATTTCCATCAAATTTACAAATGAATGATCTAATCCCAAATATTTTATAAATAAACATATTTAACACAATGTGAGGAAATTTTATCATTTAATATCAATAAAATATTCTATAAAAATGTTTTTTTATCATCGGTCACCATCTCCATCGTGTCTGGTGGCAATAAATTCTTATTTGCGACTTACCATGCTAGATCTGATTTTGATCCATACCTAGTCAAAGGGAAAATAAAAGAAATTTAACCTCTATTGATGGTAAGGTTTGTTTGGCCATCATTGAAAAAATATCACAAACCCAAAGAAGGGAATGTTTGAGTTCAATTATTTAATTATATGTGATGAAATTGTAAACTCAATCAGCGAATCAATGAAGAACAGAACAAATGGAGAATAAAAATACACAAATCAAAAGCGCTACCTCAAGTTTGAATCTTTTTATAGTGAAGAATACACTTGCCAAAGGAGGAGGAGATCTGTTGATTCATCACACTTTTATTTGTCTCGATCTAATGATTTTTCGTTGATCCACCAAAGGAGGAAGGAGAGATCTCTTCCATCGGTGGTAAAGGTTATGAGACAACCCTAGAAAATCCTCATAATCCCCTATTTATAATAGGTGATTAGGTCAAGGGTAAACGCTTAACTACACCCGCCAACGGTCGTAGGATCTGAACATCCCACACTCTCCCACTTTAGGCCACACTTAGGTAAAACACTGCATTATGAACTCAGTATTGGTCTCAGATTTCCAATTCCAGACTCCGTTCAAGAGTTATTCAAAACAACATCCGAAATAAAATAATTTTATTTAATTATTTTATTTATGGTTACGTCCTCAGTGATTTTTTTATACAGAAGACCCGTGATGAAAAAATTTATGTCTCACCTAGGGTAAACATGATGCTTTAGACTCAACTATGGCCTTAGATTTCTGATCTGAGCTTCCGTTTGGAGGTATTTGGGTTTGAGTTATTGAATGAATGAATTAATACTTTAATTCATCTATTTAACGTACCACCAAAAAGCGAGGGGTCCGCACATCCCACACCAACTCATTTTATTTTGTGACTAGGGTAAGCACCGCGTTACGGACCCAACCGTGGTCTCTAATTTTTGATCCGATCAACCATTTGAGAGTTATCCCATTTCCTTCACGTGTATAGTATAAATATTTTTATAAAATTAATTATGGGCACACTGGTCTTCAGAATCGAACACTGTCTTAGCACCTAGATTTGGAAATATATGTAGAAATATTCCAAAGTCTTACAAGGAAAAAACTGGGTCTTTACAACATTACTTGATTGATGTCAGATTAACTATGTTTTATGAATTTCCATGTGTAAACCTATCGTTTCTGTAACGAACCTAAATGTTAAAGACATAATCCCCTTATGATTTAATGTTTTATTATGTAATATAATTATAGAAAACACATTTAATTATTTTTTTATATCCAATTGAATTAAAAATATTGTTAAAAATCTTTACCATTGATAATATAGCTATTAAACAGCGATCACATGATTAGTATAAATACAGGGCTTTAACAAATCCAATTGACTCAGAAAAAGGAAGTGATGACCTCATCTAGTAGGATTTTACCCTATGAAGCCCATTTATTAAAGCTTCCAAGGGAGATAACATCTCTGGGATTTTCCATTGACCAAGCCCAAGCTGAGATCCATCAACTTAAGCATGAGTGAAACTATTTACAAGAGAATTTTAAGCTCATCGAGATCATGACCCAAACCATGTTTTCCGAACGACCCCATGAAAGTCTCACCATCGTGCTTATTAATCTTAGGGAGTATGATAGTGTATTAAAGGGATATGTATCAAGACCCAAGAAAATTGATTATGTACATTATTTTGTAAAGAATAATGAATATATTTTTATTTTGATACTATAAAACATGAATAATATTTTTAGGTAATATTCAATTCAATTAAGGAATTTATTTTGATGAATTAATGTATTTTTGAAATAAATAATATTTTAATTAAATATTATTATTAAATTATGTTTATTAAATATAAATAATCATATACTTTTTATGAAGTTAAATGTAATGTTTTATTAGGGTTCAAAAACTATTATTTAAAAAACCCATCATTTTTAATAAATATCAGTTATTATTTTTGAAAAATGAAAATTCACATATTTAGAAAATTATTTAGATAAAATGAATATTATTTTTGATATAAAAAAATCAAAATTATCCAATGGTTAATTTTTAATAATTTTATGAGTTGAATTTTTGGGTAAAAATTAAACACCGTATAAATATACGGTGTGTTTTATGACATCATAATGACCCAAAAATGATATAATAAATAATATAATGGGTATCTTTGTCCAAATATATGTTCCCCCTTAAAATAATTCAATTTTAATATTAATTTATTAATTTTATAATGCCTTTATGAATCCTCTAAAACATATAATATATTTTATGATTTTAAATTCATTTCTTCAAAAGTGTGACTCACCTCCACATAAGAAAGGGTAATATTTTAATATTTTCGGACCTTTTTCTAATAAAATATTTAAAAACATTCACATTTGGAAGAAACCATGGAAAAAAACCATGATAATATTTGTGGTTTTGAATATTTTATTATATAGAGTCTAAAACCTATGTTTGTGAAATATTAACGAATTCCCCTATCATTTCCTATATAAACCCACACAAGACCCCATTTATATTTACTTAAAATCCTTGGAGCACATCTTTACTCTATCCTCATTTCTATATAATCCTCCCAAGGTGCCCCCAAGATCTCAAGAATCCTCTTTCAAGCTTTTGGTGTCATACTCTTCAGGTAAGAGATCCTCACTTTCTCACTTTTATTCAAGAATATCCTCTATTTTATGCCCTTTTATTTTTAATTAATAATGATGGGGTATGTTTTAAAACCTCCCCCATACTTCCATTATTATTTCTAAATAACGATATACCCCTTTATTTCTCATTAATACCTCCCAAGTACACCCGTTACCATACTGAAATTTCATAAGAGTTCTTCCTTCCTCTTCTTTAATCAAGTTTCTTTATTATTATATGTATTCTATTTACAATTCCTAATGATTATATATGTATTTAAATGAATCTATTAATTCCAAATTTATGTATTAATGATGATATACCCTTTTCATTCTCATCAACCCTTTTTATGAATTTTTAAACGACACTGTTAGGCTGCTGAAATTTCACCATGATTTTCCATTCCAAAGCAATTGTGTAGTGAATACCATACCCATTTCATATCAATGGTGTTCATCTTTATACAATTATTATTCCTTGAATTGGGACTTAAATTTATTAATTTCACACTCCCTTATTGTGGAATAAGTTATGAAAATGAATGAATCCATGTTGTATGATCTATGTGAAACACTTAAGCATGAGATTGAAATAAAAGTGATGGGTGCACCCAAAATTATATTTCACTCCAATGCATTGAGTAATATTTAGTATCATGATACGTTATATAGGGACATGGAGTAAACCTGATTACTTTATGGTAATTTTCCTCTATGATGTCTTGGCAGTTATCCTTGACCTATGATGCAATGTTTTAAGTTGTTGCCACATTTCCCATGTTGACTTTATGTTATCATGCTATATCATATCTTATCATTCATGTTTAAGATTCCTACTATTTTATGCCCCTCGATAAACCTATTGTATAACATGTTTAACCTTATTCCATGTTTTTTCCCTTACTAGGCTTTATATCTCACCCCTTTCTTATGTATTTTTTCAGGTTATCCCATGGAGTTTTAAGTGCGAGCATGTTAAAGAAGTTTTCAATAAAGATGTTGTATTCCATGTTTTAAGTTGTAATGTAATGTACCTAATTTTCAAATACACTAGAGTTATTGATCTTTCGGGTTTAATTAAGTGTAATTTTATGTAATAAATCATGTGTTAATGTATAATAAAGGGAAGAGTTGTTATTGTTTCCACATCTTTAGTCCCCTTAGTTATGTAATCAAAATGAATTATCTAGCAATGATAACTCATAGTTTTCAGATCACAACAATTAATATCCCCTAAAATCACAATATTATAATTAGTCAAAAGGCATATCAAAAATAGAATTTATAAGGAGACAATGTTCAATACTCTATCGAAACAATATAAAAATCATATGCTAAGAAATATAAATGATTTTATCATAGAAAAAATGTTACAAGAAAGTATACTCCTTTCATTTAAATAAAAGAAACTATGTAAACATAAAGAGTCAAAAAAGATAACATCCACACCTTGTTTATCTAATTAATTAAAAATATTAACACTACTATAATGTAAAAGGTTCTTGCTGTAAGGGAATTAAAAATTAAAAAACGATAGATCAAAAAAATATATAGGAAATTTGAAACTATGGAAAAACAAAATAAAAGTGACCATGGAGGATCTAATATGAGTTTTATGTGACATAGGATGAGTGATACCATTTAATGCCCAAAAAATCATCTATAGATGATTTTAATATTCTTGATTCATAGACCCCTATGGATCAAAGTGAAAAAAGGAAAAAAAATCAAGGATTAAAACAAAAAATATGAAGATGAGAGAAAAACATATAAACTTAATACTAAATCACCTTAGGATTCAACATAACATAAAATTGTTTTACATTGTAAATGAAAGGAAATAAATTCAACACAACATTATCAAGAAAAATAGTAGAATAATTGGTGAATTTTGACAGGAGGAGAAGTCACTTTGAGGGAAGAAGTATAATAACCCTGCTCTTTATTAAATATTTTAACATGATTTATTACATGAACTTGCACTTAATACAACTCAGAAGATCAATATGTCTAGTGTCTTTGGGGATTAGGAACATTACATAATAACATAAACCATTAAATACACATATTTATTGAAAACTTCTTTTACATGACCATAACATTCCTTCATATTTAGCATTTCATGGGATAACCCAAGGACATACATAAGAAAAGGGTGAGCTATAAATCCCAATAAGGGAGTAAACAAGGCATAACATGAAGAATACAATACATGTTAGAAAATAAGAATATCAATGGAACACAAGAGAAACATGAACATAAATTCATGATATAACATGATTATCATACCATGGAAATGTGGCAACAACATACAATATGATATTAGCATGAGCCAAGGCTCATCGCACATGGATCAGCATGAGTAAAAATTTCATTTTATGTATAAGTGTGTCACATGGATCATATAACATGGAATCATTCAACATAAACATTAATTACATGATAAAGGAATGTGGAATAAATACATGAAGTTATATAATCAATAAGTATATGTGCATAAAGGTGAATACCCTTGATAGAGAAATGAGAATGGTATTCACTACATGATGATTTTGGCATGGAAAATTGTGGTGCAATTTCGACAACCTAACGACATGACATAAAATTCATAAAAATGGTTTATGAGATAGAAATAGGTCTCTAATAATATGTACATGAAATGGAAAGTAATGGGATCATATAAATACATTTCAAAACACATGGAATTTTTAAATAGAAGGCGTAACATAATAAAGAAACTTTAAGAAAGAGGAGAAATGGAACAAATCTTATGAAATTTTGGCATGGTAATGAGTGTACATGAGGGGGATTAATGAGAGATAAAGAGGTATATCATCATTAAAACATAAAGAGGGTGGTATGGGGGTGGTTTGAAATCATACCCCAAAATTTATAATTGAAAAAAATGGCATACCAACATAAATAAACTTGGACAAAAATAAGAAAGGAATGAACCCCTTATGGAAATTCGGTATGATAACGGGTGCACACAAGGGTTCATAAGAGGGATAAATGAGAGTTAAAGGGGATATAATCATTTATAAATAAAATGTACAGTAAAAATGATATTTAATAAAATATCCCAAAATATGAATTAAAGAAATTAAAATACATAATATGAAAAGAATACTTGATAAAAGAGGAGGGTAGACGATCCGTTATGGAATTTCATCATAATAATGGGTGTGCTTAAAGGATCATAGGGGGAGGGGTCTTGATGAGAGTGAAAGATATATCCCATAATATATAAATCAAATGGAAAGTATGGGGGTCATGTAACATCATAACCCAACATATAAATATTGAACTTAAGAAGCATAATGTAAAAGAGTAGCTTGAATGGAAATGAGAAGAGTGAAATCCTTTACGAAATTTTAGCATAGTAACGACTTAGGTATGGGTCCAAATGGGGGAGGATAAATGATCCCTCATAGAGATAAAATCATATAGAGAATAGGGAATTGATTATAAAATAATGAAATTATAACCATTCAAAATTACAAGAACTACTTTCAAATAAGATGCATGAATTTGAAAGGAGGAGAGGAAAGTGAGGATCCCTTACTCGGAAGTGTGATCCCAAATACATGGGAGAGGATTATTGGGAGATTGGGGGTGCCTTGGGAGGAATCTATGAAGTATGGGGAAGAATTTGGTCGAGTTTAAAATGGTTTTATTGAAGATTAATGGGATATTGGGTGGGTTTATATAGGAAAATAGAGGAAATTCTTTATTATTTAGGTTTTGGACACTACACATTGAAATATTCAAAACCATAAACCATCCCATTGTTTTTACCCATGATTTATTCCAAAGGGGAGTGGTATACAATATTTTATAAGTCAAAGGTCCTAACATATTAAAATATTATACTTTCTTATGTGGACGTGAGTCACGCTCTCAAGGAAATCATTTTAAAAAGTTAAAATATTTTATAAGTCTTGGAGGGTCCACTAAGGGATTATAAAATCAATAAAACAAATATAAAATCAAAATATTTTAAAGTTAAAACATATATTGTAAATATATACCTTTTATAGTATTTTATTACATAACTATTGGCTCATTATGATGTCATAAAACAATTATATATTTATTCAGTATTTAATTTTTACCCAAAAATTCGACTATCTCAGAAAATTATGAAAAATTTACCATTGGATAATTTTGATGTCCTGATTCCAAAAATAATATTTGTTTTATCTAAATAATTTTTTAAATATGTGAATTTTCACTTTTAAGATTAAAACCGACATTTATTGAAAATTGACAGGTTTTGAAAAAAAAAACAGTTTTTAAACTTTAATAAAAAATTACATTTGACTTCATAAAAAATATATACTCATTTATTGTTCATAAAATTAATTTTATAATAATATTTTATTAAAATATTAATTATTTCAAAAATTCAAAAATTCATCAAAATAAATTCTTTAATTAAAAATACAATTTCTATTTTATCATATAAAAATATAATTCTTATAAAACTGAATACTTAATCTTTTATAGAGTAAAAACAATAAATATAATCATAATTTATAATTAAAAGAAGTATTTTTATAACACTATTATAATAAAATTATTAATAAAAACTTATTTTAATATAATAATTTATATATTTCTGAAAAGTATTATTTTACTCGAAAAATCAATTTATCTAATTCATTATATTTTTAAGAAAAAATATTATCATAAAGGAATTGATGGAATAATAATTTTATTTATAAAAGGGATTACATAATAAGTAACTAATACCTTGTTACATAACCCTTTATAACACCCGAATAAGACCTAAGGGTAAGGTGTGTGATGGTGACAAACTATTGGGGCGACTCAGATAACATCGCTCAGGTGGTAATCTCTATTACCTTATACTTATCCCATAGGTGATTCCATTCAAGATTAACGTATTGAATCTTGTCTTGAGCTTGGTCAAGAGAAAAACCTAGTGACACTACCTCCTTCCCGAGCTTCGACAAATGAGCTTCGTATGACTCAAGTCTACTGGATGAGGCCATCACCTCCTTTGTATGTGTTGAAAGGATTTATTAAAATATTATATTTGTACTAGTCATTTGATCACTATTAAACGACTATATTATCAATGGTAATTATACTTAAAGGTCATTTAAATCCAATTGGATAAAATAAAAAAAATTACATGTGTTTTCTATATCCATAAGACATTTAATTAAATAAAAGAAGGAGAATTTTATTCAAGAATGTTCAGGACGTTACAATCATTCATACCAAGATGAAGTAGAAGATGAAATTTAAAAACTGAGAGGATGAATTTGAACATCTAAACTTCAAACTTATAGGTTAAAGTAATAATAAGAATCTGAAATGCACTAAATATTACAAAGACACCAATCAATGGAAATATTAAAAGTTGGAAGTATACAGTTGCAATTTATGGTGGTGGTTCTAGTTAGAAAAGATAATATCACAAAGATGGGTGAGTTCTTAATTTGTATACAACTCGACCTAATTGAAAATATACAATAAAAATGAATGTTATAAGATTAAAAAATAGAATATTCTGATATAAAATATCAAATAATTAATATAACTAACCATATCAAATCCAGTCATCATCCTAGTTGTGATTATCTCAAACATGAATCTTAAAACAAAATAACTACATTCCACCCTTCCTTTCTGATGATGATGCTGAAGTTATGAAACATTAACTTGAAAATAAAAAACCAACACAAACACACATAATAAAAAACATATATTATCTAATATAAAAAATATTTACCAATAATTTCACGTAGTTGATTCTATTTGGATTCTGTATTGATAATTGATCATTGTTAAACCTTTTATAGGACCTGTATTTTCATATTTCAATTTTCAAAACATGTATAAATAATAATAATTAAGAATAAAGAACTTATAAAAAGAATAAAAATCACTTGTTTAAAAATTTTCAAAAATATGTATGTACTCTACCTAATACACTAACTTAAAGTAAAGAACAAACCTGTAAAATCAAACACAATATACCAATTAAAAGCAGAAAAAATTAGTATAAATACTCATTTATTTATCTTTAATTAAAAGAGACATACCAGAAACATCTGAAACCTATGAAAACAAATATAATATATAAAATTTAATCAAAAAATTATTTTATAATTACTCATTTTTTAAATTTATATTAAAATATATATACCTGATAATTTAAAATTTAACAAAGCTTAAAAATAGTTTACAAATAAAAAACCTAAAAAAAAATAGAATATAAAAACTTTAAGATTTTTTTCTTCTAATTACTACTTTTTTAAACTTTAAATAAAAGAGACATACCTTATAATTCAAATGTTAACCATACTTAAAAAATAGTTTGAAAACTTTAAAGATGGGTAAATTCTTCATTTTTAAATGACTAGGAATAATTCAAAATCTACAATAATAAATAATTTTATAAGATTAAAAAATAGAATATTTTGATATAAAACCCAAAAAAATTAATATAACTAACCTTATCAAATTCATCCATCCTCCTAGTTTTGATTATCTCAAACATGAATCTTAAAACAAAAATAACTACATTCCACCCTTTTTGATGATGAAACTATGGTTATAAAACACTAACTTGAAATCAAAAACCAACACACACACATACACACACACAAACACACATAAAAATTGAGTCTAAAGCCTCAGTTTATTCTGGGAAAGGGGCTATATTAAAAAGAAAATTTGCAACATACAATGCAGGGATGTACTCAGCGAGACTCGAACTCGAGACCTCACTGAGACCCATAGGGAGAATTACCACTAAGCTGCCACCTTAGGGCACACACACACACACAAACAAACACATATATAATACAAGACATATATTATCAAATATAAAGTATATTTACAAATAATTTCATGTATAAACAATAATAATTAATAATAAAAACATGTATAAACAATAATAACTTAGAATAATGAACTTATAAAAAATAATAAAACTTACTTTTTTAACAATTTTCTAAAATATTTACATACTCCATCTAATAAAATAACTTAAATCAAAGAACAAACCTATAAAATTAAACATAATATACCAACTAAAATCATAATTTTTTTATAAATACCCATTTCATTAAATTTAATTAAAAGATACACACCTGCAAATTTTAATCACAATCATACCTAACAAATAGTTTACAAAAAAAATGTGAAGATGAGTAAGTTATTTATTCGTATACAACTCGACATCATTGAAAATATATAATAACAATGAATGTTACAAGATTAAAAAATATAGAATTTTGATATAAAACATAAAGTAATTACTACAACTAACCTTATCAAATTCAGTCATTGAACTAGTTGTGATTATCTCATACATAAATCTTAAAACATAATAACCACATTCTACCTTTTCTTTTTCATGATGACACTGCAGTTATAAAATATTAACTTGAAAATAAAAACCAACACACACACACACACACATAATAAAAACCAAATATCATCTTAATATAATATATATTTACCATTACTTACACACATTGGATTGTATTTGGAAGCTTTATTGATAAGTGATATTTGTTAAAATTTTTACATGACACAAATTTTCATATATTTTCATATATATCAACTAAAAAAACATGTATAAACAATAAGAACTAAAAATAAATAACTTATAAAAAATAATAAAACTTACTTTTTTAACAAGTTGCTAATTTTTTCATGAACACAACCTAATAAAGAGAAATACCAATATAATGTGCATTCATTTGGGTAGAATACGCCTAACATACAATAACTTATAAAATATAAAAAGTTCACAATTAATGAAATTATAATGAATATTATTTCATAATTATGTTAGTGTTCTTACCCATCAAGAAATGGAAAAAACCAGCACCCAATATCCATATTTAATAATCTCTCACATATATATGTAACTCTAGTAGAATTATTCACATATTAAATAGATTTTGAGATGTATTCTGGATCTATAATACCATAAACACCAGTGGGATAATTTTGAATAGAAGCATGTGTAAAGACCTAATTAAATAAGTAATCTAGAAAGTCACTTTAAATCATCTTTATTTATTGAAATAAAAACTGAAACATAATTTTACTTACATAGAAAGAAACAACAACATATGTATGCTGAGATCATAAAAAATCACCAAATCCATGATATCTTTTTTGAATATTCTCAATGGATAGTCTCTTCCAAATATAAAAAAGATCATCCGAAACTCATAAATATTATCCAATGAAGAAGAAACCTGAGATTATCTTTTTATCCCATCATAAATATCAGAAGTATCTGAAGTTTTTGGCTCCTAAACCTTTTATTTATCTTTTGTTATTTCTTTTGATTTTAGACACTCCTATATAAATTAAATGTCAAAAAACATTATAATTAATTTTCAATAAAATATAAATAATATTTTAAAAAAATGAACACCTCGTATGTCATATGAGTTAGAAGGATAGTTAACCAAAGTAAAAAATGAACCATATAATCTCCAACTATGGAAACCTCCTTGGTAGGTAATGGTAGTAGACTAGTTGGATAAATAACATCATGTACAAATATTATTACCTAACCCAATTGCATAGAATGATGATGTATAGAATCCTCAAAAAATATGTACGACTCTATATGCTACAATACGTACATGAGGATCTCTATCATGAAAATCAAAGTATAAGGTTAGGTCGAAATGAGGAGGTGGAGGATTTGAGTAGGCAGGCTGGGCAGGTTGCGCAAGTTACACAGGTTGTGATTGTCTCATTATTCATACATATCCTAGATAGTAGATTGAATTTTATCGCCCATGGATTGTTTTAGATCTTTCATCCTAGATTTTAAGGAATCTATTTCTAGGTCTCTTGATTTTTTACTTTTAATTCCATAAACTTTTCTTATACTAACACCCACCTCATATCCTCTTACACGATGATGGAGATTTGTATTTCTTAAAGTAGTAGCTATGATGTCTATCCTACCCTCAAGTATAAAATTACCCTGCATAGCTTGCTTCTGAAGGTTATCCTGAAATGAAAAAAATTAAATGACACATTAGTGTTAATTTTAAAAATACATACATTCATGGAAAATAAAAATTAATTTCTTATAATTCTGTCAGCTACTTCCTTACATTTCTCTGTAAGATGCTTTTCATTTTTTCTTCTTCTCATCCTTTTCCATTTTTTATGGGGGTGGAGGGAGATAGATGACTGAACTAGAACTATTCTAAACCAGTACTAGATTGAGCTCTTAATGCATTAAACTTTTCTATAATCATTCTCTCCCCCAATAAATGATACCCTTTACGTGATAAAGTATGAGGGTATACATTCTAAAATTGGATATCTTGATGAGATCTCCTGGAGACCTATTACATCAAACTAAAATAATAAGTAATCAAGTAATATATAAGAAATTTTAAAATATAAAATCATTATCATATCATAAATGCTTCATCATATCAACTGCTGAATTTTTTTCCATGTATCTACATCTAAAAACCCATACTTGAGGCATGGGATTTCATTATGTAACTTCCCAAAACAATTTTTTTTATCAATTTTGTTTTAAAATATCTCCATAGAACTACTTCTAAAGATATAAATTTTTTCTTAATTTTGTTCGTTTCTTCAAAATTGAATGTCATTTATAATTGAATAAATTAAATATTAGTCATTTAAAATATATAATCTTCAAAAAACGAGATAAAAATAAATAAATAGATATATTTTACTATTATGGACTCCCAGATTTTCTCTTTCTCCATTTTGTCGACATAATTCCAATTAGGATATAGAATTCTAATACTTCAACGACTCTATATGGATATATAACTGGTAAACTGCATTGCATTTGGGATATTTATGTTATTATTATCATCAAAATTAATATTTATTCTCTAGTATCTATGAGAAAGTTGGAAAATGTGTAATCCAACATTTAACAATTCTAGAAATTGATTTCTCTGTATAAAAAGAAGAAAACTCCTCCATAGGTGGCATATCGGTAGTCCTGCAATTATTTTTTGTAAATTAAATGTTTTTTTTCATTAAATAATTATATTACTGAATATTTTATAATATTAAAAAATATATATTCCTCGGTAAATATTCCTATTCCTTTGTGTATATTATTGAAATAAAAAAATGTAACAAAATTCTATGTACCTATATATTACAAGAAAAGTGAATATTTAAAAACAATGACTACAAAAATATGTAATTAAAAAAATAGTCACACATGTGTAAGTTAAAAAAATGATGTTATGATTATTAACCAAAAAATATGAAATTTTAACTATTAAAGATAAACATTAATTATACAATGATATAAATATTTATAAATTTAAATATCACTATTACAAAAAAGTGTTTTTATATGCATAAATTTAATCAAAACATAATGATGTATGGCAGGTTTTTCAATAAAAAAATATGTAACCAAAACTATTGAATATAAAATTTAACACAAAAATCTTATAAATAATCAATATATATATATATATATAATAGTTTTTTTACACATATAAATTTCAAAAAAGAAATAAAATATAAATATTTATCTGAATAATTAGGAGGGTGATTTAGTGTTTTCTCATATACCTTCAACATGATCATTTTTTACAGCATGGATTGTGTCTAAATTATAGTCATTGTTATCATACATAAATCATGTAATAGACAAATAATCTTAATATAAATCCATAACATAATAATCATCCTCATCACTGAAATGAATTATTTTTCCTTGAAAAACAATCGACCATTGATCATTTGTAGATCAATGATATAAAATATTTACTTTGCATGTGTCTCTATGATAAATGGTTCCTCTTTGCAACTAAATATTTTCAAATAAACTAGTGTAAACCCATAATCATTATGTTTCACACCACTGTTACTATCAACCCAATTACACTTAAACACCGTGACTCAAAATTTAGTATAATCAGTTTCCCATATATCTTAAAAAACTCTGAAATATTTAATTGATGCAAAAATTGGGTTTTTATCTTTTGCACTTGAAAAATGCAGTGCTTCAGTGATGACCATTACCCCACTATTTTGAATGAAACTCCTGTCATCCTGATTTTTTTGTGTAAAATTTGTACCCATTAATATCAAAACCATACCATGTGATCATGTTAAGAGATTCCCCTTACCAACCATTTCAATTTTTCTGATACAAATATATCTGTGATGAATTTCTATTTAAACCATGAAACAAATTTATTTTTATGCTCAATCATAAAAAATTTTTTATTTCCTTTTAGATATCATACCTTTAATTCAGTAACATTTGATCCTCATTCGTGTTTTTAAAAATGTATAAATATTCATACATCACTTCATCACATGGAATAAACTTTACCTAAAAGACGCGATTCCCTATAACTTAACTATCAAATATCATATTTTGAGATATAGGGAGACCAATATTTTCTAATTCATACAAATAATAAGTACAAAAATAAATCACCTCTTCTGATACATATTTTTTTAAAATAGAGGCCTCTGGTCGATAGATATTTTTAACATATCCCATCAAAATTTTCATATATCTTTCAAAAGTATACATCCAATGAAAATAAAGAGGTCCATATATTCTTATCTCATGCACCAAATGAATCAATAGATGAAACATTATATCAAAAAATATAGGAGGGAAATTCATTTATAGTTAACAAAGTTTAATATAAGCTTTATTATTCAACACATATAACAAATTTAAATCAACAAATTTACTACAAATTGATTTGAAAAGATTACATAAACTGATGATAGTCTTTCTGATAGGTTTCATCAATATACTAAATAGCGTGATCGATAACAGTTGTTTCATCAATACATGATAGTAATGAGATTTTATACCTATTAATTTACAATCCTTCAATGACACCAAATTATTTACATTTGAAGAGTATCCAATTGGTACATTAATAACATACATATACTAAAAAAAAGAATCTTCTTACTCTTTCTTAATGTATGATAAGTTGGAGGTAAATATGTTCTATTTCCTTTCATAGTGGGATCTAACTCTAAACATATTCCAATGGATATTAAGACTAATATATAATGCAATACATCCTTTTTTCCTTCCTTTTATGTCTAAAAAATTTCCAATAAAACTTTTATATATTTTTTATCAACATGAAGAACGTCAATGTTATGTTTTATCTCTAAAATTTTCAATAAGGTAATTTAAAAAAGGTAGATTATTTCTTCCAGATATTTTTTGATAACCAGAATTTATTTTCATTACAAATGTAAAATCAATATTTTTCACTCCATCATAATATTCTTTAACTGATGGTTGTTTTTAGGGAATATTATATTCCTATAAACTATTAAATGTTTTTTTAAATATACGATAAGTATGATAAATTATCAAAAATATTTAATTTACCATATACATTGTCTTTATTTCATTTTAAAATTGATAATATGAATTATCTTCTTCACAAATTGGACATGCTTTATGTCCCTTAACACTGTATCTATATATATTTCCATATGTAGGAAATTTTTTTATAGTGAACATTATTATAGAATAAAAAAATATTATTTATTATATGCATCAAAAACTATAACTCCCGTCTCCCATATAATTTTCAAATCATCTATCAATGGAGAAAGGTACAAATTAATATTGTTTCTTGGTTTTTTTGGTCAAAAAATCATCAAGTTAATCATAACATATTTTTTCTTCACACATATCTATGGGTAAAAGTGGTAAACTAACAAAAAAAGGACATGAAATATGTTGGCTATTGAGTCTCTGGTATGGATTCATTTCATCTATGCACAGTCTCATTATGAGATTTATAAGTTCACTTCCAAAATCAAGAAATTGTGTATCAAATCTCTTCCACCATGGTGAATCAATAGAGCGACTTAAGTCACCATAATAGATGAACTTGTCTATATACCATCTCAACCTTTTTACATCAATTTTATTTAAAAATAGGCATTTTAAAAAAGGAATTATTGGAAGGTACCAAATTTCTTTAGTAGGAGGTTTGATTCCGATACTAGAGAATAAATTAGAGTTGAATTATTTGAATTATTGGAAGGAATTATTAGAAGGAATTATTGGATGGTACCAAATTTTTTTAGCAGGTGGTTTGATTCCAGTTCCTAATAATGAATCAGATTTTAATTTTTCACCCATCTTATAGCATGATGTCCCAAATTTAGTAAATTTTGATTAATATTCATATTACTTCCTATACAACACACAATAATTGGGGAAAACATGTATATTTTTATACTCCAATCCCATTGGGAATAATATTTTCTTGGCCTCACAATTGGAATATGGAATCCCATTTCCTTCTAGAAGTAGCTCTTTTTAAATTTCAAGAAACTCAGAGAAACTTCTATCACTCCACCCATTTCTTGCTTTCAAGTAAACTAATCTTAAAACTACTAATAAAACTATATATTTAGTAAAACCTGAGAATAATGGTTTCTAAGAAGCTTCATACAATCATTCAATGGTTACTATTTTTTTATGGTTTAAATGCTTATATAATGAATTAATTATTCAATATGATCCTATATCTCAGTCTGAACATTTTCATCAACATTATATCTTGAATTTTTCATTTTTTCACCATTCTAGATCCAACTTGTATAATTATGGATAAAAATATAGAAAATGATATGATCCTTGATTTTTCTGGAATTTAAATTTATCATATTAAAATACTTCACAAATAGATAGAAAATCAAATATTTTTTTTGAAAATTTATTTTATAAAATTCCATGAAATCATCAAATAATTTTTATATTCATTAGTGGTTCTTCATAAATTTATCTAACTATAATCCATTAAATACCAAAGATCATAATATAAAAGGTTAATATATTAAAAAATATAAAAATATAAAAATATAAAAATATAAAAATATATAAATAATAGATAAATTTTTAACCTAAAAACATATAATGAAATTAATCAATTATTGATAACAATTTGATCATAAGAAATAGTTATACATAATGATCAAAACATACTATACATAATTAATCTTTAAAAATAAAAAACAATTATATATAATTTATCTTCAAAAATAAAAAAATAACTTACAAACTCTTATACATAATTTATAAAACATAAAAACATATAATATCTAATAAAAAATTATTTTAACAAACAATTATCATAACAAACAATTATACATAATTTATCTTAAAAAAAATTATCATAATAAAAAATTAAACATAAAAAATAACTTACAAAAAATTATGCAAAATAGATCACGAATTTCAAATAATTATACAAAAATTTACACAAAATATTATACAAAAAATTATACAAAAATAAATTAAAAACAGTTATTGTAACAAAAAATTATAAGAAAAATTTTATGAATAATAATACAAAAACTTATACATAAATAACATACAAAAAACAATACAAAAATTTGTGAAAAATATTTTATAAACAATTATTATAAAAAATAATTATTATAAAAAATAGTCAAATATTAAAACATATAATAACTTATAACAATTATGATTAAAAAATTATACAAAATTTATTTTAAAAAATAAAAAAACTTACAAATTTTGGAGCTTAATAATGAAAAATACCTATGAAATTTTGATAAACTCAATCAAAGTCCATGGAAAGAGAGAAAATGATTCAATATTGAAGAAAAAAAAGTAAAAAAAGAAGTAAAAAAATAACCAACAAAAACCTCAAATCATGGTTGTCGATCGACCGTAATAGCACAAGGATTGTAAAATAGGAATTAAGTATGGAGGATTCAATAGACAGAACATGAAAAGTGGATGAAAATTAACTGTAATAGATAATTGAAGGTCATTGAGGTCCATTAATTCTGGTTTCATCTTCAGTCGAGATTCGGTCGAGAGAGGGAGAGTTTAGAGTGAAATAAAAATAAGGCTTTAGGTTGTAAGTATATTTTTAAAGGAATTTTAATGTCAGTTTTCATGAAATCCAAAATTATAGTGTTTTTAAAATTAGTTTTAATGTGAGTTTAAAAGAAATTATGTTAAATCATAAGACTTAAATGTTGTTTTTTTTGAAAATGGTCGTTAAATAACCGTTGATATTACTTTTAACATATGAATTAACACAAAATGACATTAATTTTTTAATAAATCTTAACATTGGTTTTTATAAAAACTGACATTAAAAGTAATATCGAAGTCTTTTTAATGTTAATTATCAAAAAATGTGATGTTAAAAGTTCCCCCATTACTTTTAATGTCAGTTTATAAAAAAATGATGTCAAAATATTGACACCAAAGCCTATATTTCTACTAGTTCTATTTCTTTACATAAATTTTAAATGATATAGATTACTTTATTCCCTTCTTCTTCTTTTACATGTTCCATTTTTATTACTGGCAAACTAATCTCTTCTTCACTTGATTTCCCATAAATATATAGGATTTATAATTTTTTTCTCTACCTTAATGGAAATTGATACTATATCATCATATGATGAAAACATTTGAGACACTAGTTCCCTCTAGAGACTTGTATTAAGATCATAACATAAATGGTCAATATTTCTTTCTAGATTTTTTATATAGTCTGCAACATGCCTATAAAATCTTGTATATTTATCCTCATACTGTACCAATTTTTTTTTTCTTTCTTTAAAGTGAGTAACTTTTTCTCCATTTCATCTCACCATTCTTGAGGAAAGTATTTCTCAAAGAATATAACTTTAAAAGTTCTCCATTCCATGATTTCTATTTTTTCAACCTCTTTAGTGTTCTGGATCAATGACCACATTTGATCAATAACTCCTATAAAAAAATATACTACTAGAATAACCTTTTCACTTTCATTACATCCTAATGCTATAACTTTTTGAGAGATTTAATCCATTTTTCATCTACCAATGGATTAATAGTTCCATTAAAATATGAAGGCTTCTATTACATGAAACAGTTCAATATAGGCGAATCAAACTGTATAACAATAGGTTTCTCTATATGGGAAATTTTATTCATCACAACCCGATTCAACTAACCTTATGGCTATGATCTGCTCAGTTCCTACACCATCTGTATTGACTTGCTCATCAGGGAAGTCCCTACATTGACTATGGGTGTTTATTACCTTTCTTATGTTAAGTACCATCACTAATTAGTGGAACACACTGATTTAGATCATAGTCATCATGAATAACGATCAATAAAAAAAATTCATATAATAGTAAAATTAGTCAAATACTATATGGGATTGTCGTAATTATCTTCTTTACTATGTTCTTTTAAAATCTAATTCCCATGGTTTATACCAAAATTTATCTAATACAAACTGTAGAAACCAAACTATAGTATCCCAAATCTAGTATTTACTTTATCACACTGCTACAAGATATAAGGGATCTCACCACTTAGGATTGACCAGTTTAGCAGTCTTGGAAAACTAGATACATACATGATTCCCATATTAAATTATAAATATAGAAAAAACATAGCATATGAAAAATTATTTCATCCTTAATATTATTCATAATATCCTTATTAATATATTGTAAAATGAAAACAAATAAAGGGTGATCCCCTATTCGTAGTAAGGGTTACACACTATGGAAGGTATCATGAGAAAATAATGCATAATCAATATGACATGGTAAATAAATGAAATATTAAACATGAATTGAAAATTTAATCACTATGATTAAATATAATTTCATGTTAAATACATCAAAGGGGTAGTATATACACCACATAAAAAATATAGGTGCATAATACCAAATATGTCTCAATGGAGTGGAAATTGAAACGAAATCCCTTACGTCAAGTTTAAATTTCCATGAAAGTTATTTTAACTTCATGCATAGTAATTTTAGATTTATTATAATTCTATAATAAAACCATATACATAATTATAATATCATATATGACCCACTTAAAACATTCCAATACTTGTTTAGTAATAATTCTGTATTAAAATCGTCATTTCTAGGTGTTAACTGTTTCGTTTTTTATATAAGTTTTGGTTTGGTGGTTTCAGCCCTTGCATATTGATCATTATTAAATTATCTAAAAATTTTTATTTATGATATAAATTTCATATATATTAATTATATATATATATATATTTATAATAATCCATGAAAGTAGGATATGAAAAATGGATCACATCGCTTATTGGAGGTGATATTCCACACGTACACATAAGCGATGTTATCGTTTTTTAATGAGTGTAAGAATAAAATGGTAAATGATATATTATATTTATAGGACCTTGATTATATCATAAATATCACACACACACACACACATATTCATTAGTTTCATATTTATAACCATCCAAGTAAAATGATGATGAGAAATGAATTACGCTGCTATGTGGAGATGGTAGGCCATACGTATCCATACGTATGCATGAGCGATGTTTTCATTTATCATTATATTTATGATAAATGAGTCATTATTTTAAGATGGTTAAAATATATTTTGAGTAAGTAGAAGAATGTAGAGCCCCAGGCAGATTGACCACTGAGAGTAGAGGGGTTAATTAGTGGTTTATTTTTATGAATTAATTTTATTTCAAATTAAACCTCTATAAATTTTTAAGGTTATCGAGCCACTAAATATTATCTCTCAATCTCACTTCATGTGTAGTTGTAATAATAGATCGAGTAGTACACAATATTTATAATTTTTGGTTTAAAGACATACTCTTCACCATTTTTTTACCCCAACATGGATTATTCACCATCAAACAAGTGATTACAATGATAAGAATCCAACCAAGAGACTCCATTTTCTTACAGATCCAACTAAAAAAATTCTATTTCATCTCTAACTGAGAGACTCCTTATGCTCCTGGAAACAACCAGAAGAGTTCAACTACTCCCGGAACCAACCTGAACACTTCACCTCTGATGAAGTCTCTATAAACTATAGGATGTTATTTAATCTTCCTCTATGAGCTTATAGGATATTAATTTCTCATTTACACTTCAAGTATATTCTATAACCACTAAATATGTATAATAACCTTGCTCAATTAATTATGGTCACCTATAATGACCAGTTACCTTAGTAAAACAATGCTCGATCCATGCTTCCTTCTTTTTAAAGTCCTAACCTCAATAAAATGTGTGTAAGAGGTACACACAATTTTATTTAATATTTAATACAAGATAGAACTTTCAAAATATCTAACTTATTATTATTGAATCATCAACTCAATTAAATCAAGTACACTTAATGCATAAGTTTCATGGCATCTGAAACATTAACACACTTGTTTATATGTTCTATTAATTTATGTGTTATTTAAAGTCTTGTTTTGGGTATCAAAATTATGCTTGTATGGATTTCATGGGTATCATGGGTTGCATTAAACCTTTTTATTCTTCTCTTATTAACTGTATCATGTGAAGCGCATGATCTAACCAAAGTTAAGCGATCTATTCACCTCCATTGCGTTACCCTGTTGTAACTCACAGGTTTACACAAGATGCCCACTATATTTGTATAAATAAGAAGTATTCACACAAATTTCTCCCCAAGTTTCTTTATGTAAGTAATATAATATTTTTTAAGATCTCAATGGTATTTCTTAAACCCCTTCACGATAATTGGATGACTCATGGGTGGTCTTTCATATGAAATCAAGTGTGTTTACGACTGGATCTATGAATACATTGTCATGACACATCAAATTGATTATTATTTTAAAGGGTATTTATAGTCTAGGAAAGACACTAGGTCGTCTATCAAGGAGAGTTAATAGGTTTAGAGTGTGTATTTTTTAATAAAATGTACTAAAAGAGGGGGGTTGTTTTGAAAATAGTTTAAAGAAAATAACTTATTTTAAAGAGTTTAATAGTTGAATAACTAAGTGTATTTTTAAAAGTATGATAAAAATGGTTCATTGTTAGTTCACTACACATATTTCAAGTTTATCGTTCTTGGAGATTAATCAGGTTTTGATGTAAGACTTTGGTTGAAATTAATCGGAATCCCGATTACTTTCGAAGTTTTTATATCAAAGAACGTTGAGACAAACCTTGACATAACAGTCATATATCCAAGGTATAGATCTCATTCACGGTATAATAAAATCCAAATAAAATTGAAATCTCAAATAATTGGGGAAGAAAATGATTCTTGTTCTATCCAATCGGAACAACACAAGTCACGCACTCAAGAATTCACACCGATCAGTTAAAAGTAAAGAGTATTCAATTCGATTCAATCAAAAAAAGAAATAAAACATGAATCATAGTAATACAATTCTAAATGAAATGTTTTCAAACCCAAAATACATCAAACCATTAGTAGTACAAGTTCTAGAACTCCCTTTACAATGCGTGTAGCTCCCTCACAACAAACACCCATCGTTTAGCCCAATATTGAGAGGAGGAAAGTCGGGTGGAACTCATTCTTCATAATTGATCCCCCTATGAGGATAGGGGCCTCCAGAACTTCTAGGATGAGGAGATAAATACTATGGAACTCCAAAATGGCGTATATTTTCTTTTGGTTCGAACTTAAAAATGGGGATCTCAAGGTATCATTTTATAGAAAAACTGGAAGGTGGTTTTGAGCCCCCAGATTTTGAGAAACCACTTGAACAATGGTTTTAGACCTTCATATAGTCTTATATCTCTTTAAATAAATTAAAAAAGTTTTATCCCCACCTCCTGACTATATACACCAAAACTTTGTCACCATTTGGACATCTACAACACTAGATATTGACAGAACACAACACACCACTTTAGCCTTCGTGCAGATTCAGTTTCTTGGATAGATTAGTCCGGATGGGCCACTAGATGGCCGAATTGATCTTGGGTTCCTTCATAAAAGTTTAATACCACTGAATTTTGGACTATCAAACAAAATATCATCCCATATGAATTCAAATTTTAGTATAAGTGTGTGTTTGAGTGGTGTTCTTGGATCTTGCACAGTTTGACCCATTTTTCTTGAACTTCGTCATGGGCCCTTCAAATAACCTCCACCTACACTGAAATTATAAAAAAAAGTAACATTTACCTTTTTTAATAGTGATAACATAAAATAATTTAATCAAAAATGAAGTTAAATTTGTTATTATTTTTATAATTTTCAATACAAAACTAGTTTAGCGCAGTGGTGTAAAGGTGAAAATGAAATAGTGAATTGTGGTGTGATCACAACCACACACCTAAACATTTGTACTCTTGACAAAAGTAATATTTCCAAAAATTATGCATGTATATATTTAAAACTTCATAAATATTTAACATTCAATAAAAATTTAATTCCTGATAGAAATGTGATCAAAGAAAAAATCACACTGAGGAGTTATTATTAGTGATCATGGAAAAATATGTATTTAAAATTGTATTAGAATGAAATTCTAAGAGATGCATGATGCCAATTGAATAAAATAATTCAAAATTTAATTACATCACTAATTCTCTATATGTGTGTGTGGAAACCATTTCATGCTATTCTTTCCACTTTCTATCAAGTATATATAAGTTATTTTTAAAAATTGTGTACTTACATGATCC
The DNA here is from genome assembly GCA_963277665.1 of Viscum album. Classification (NCBI taxonomy): domain Eukaryota; kingdom Viridiplantae; phylum Streptophyta; class Magnoliopsida; order Santalales; family Viscaceae; genus Viscum; species Viscum album. The sequence continues at coordinate 1,770,489,993 of OY728123.1, forward strand.
TTTCAACTGAACATGCCCTACATCCTTTGCAATCAAATTTCAAGACCCACTCACTTAAGCATTCCCAAAAGTCAAACCATAATCTCCCGACCAACATATCCCCATATGTTGTACATTTAATCACTCCACTAATTTTTATTTGTTTTTTTGTGATTTTTGAGTGAGTACAACAGTCTTATAATAGGTATGTCTATCAAGGAGTGTTGATAGGTTTAGAGTGTGAATTTTTTAATAAAAAGTACTAAAAGAGGGTTTTTTTGAAAACATTTTAAAATAATAACTTAATTTAAAGAGTTTAATAGTTGAATAACTAAGTGGATTTTGAAAAGTATGAGAAAAAGTTTTCATTGTGAGTTCACTACACACATTTCAAGTTCATAATTCTTGGAGAGTAATCAGGGTTTGATGTAAGTATTTGGTTAAAATTAATCAGAATCCCAATTACTTTTCAAGTTTTTATATCAAAGCATGTTGAGCCAAACCTTGATAAAACAATCATATAGCCAAGGTACAAATCTCATGAATAGTATAATAAAATCCAAAGCAAATTGAAATATCAAATATGTGGGGATGAAAAGGATTCTTGTACTGTCTAATCAGAACAACACAAGTCACACACTTAAGATTTCACACTGATCGATTAAAAGTAAAGATCATTCCAATCGATTCAATCAAAAATAATAATTTAAACATTAATAAAAGTAAGATAATTCTAAGTGAAATGTTTTAAAACCCAAAATACATCAAACTAGATTTAGTAAAAGTGATAGAACTCCCTTTACAAGATGTGTATCTCCTTCACAATGAACACCCACCATTTAGCCCAACATTGAGAGGAGGAGGAAAGTTGGGTGGAACTACTTCTTCATCCTTTACCCCCTGTGAGGAAAGGGTCCTCAAGAACTTCTAGTATGAGGAGATGGATCCTCTAGAACTCCAAAATGGTATATATTTTCTTATGGTTCAAAATTTTAAATGGGGAGCCCAAGGTATCATTTTATAGGAAAATTAGAATGTGGTTTTGAGCCCCCAGATTTAGAGAAACCAATTGTCCCATGGTTTTAGATCTATATATAGTCTTATCTCACTTTGAAGAAAATAAAAAAGTTATATCTCCACCTTATAAATATCTCCACTAAAAATTTGGCACCGTTTGGAAAACTACAACTTGAGATATCAACAGAACACAACACACCACTTTTGAATTAATGTAGATTCAGTGACTTGGAAAGATTAGTCCATATGGGACACTAGATGACTTAATTGATCTTGAATTCATTCATAAAATTTGTATACCACTGAATTATAGATCAGCCCAAAAAATATAAACCCATTTGGATGCACATTTTAGTAGCAGTGTGCGGTTGAGTCCACTAGTGTGCTTGGATCCTGCGTAGTTTGGCTCATTTTTCTTGAACTTCATCATGGTCCTTCCAAATCACCTCCACCTACAATGAAATTATCAAAAAAAGTAACATTTCACTTTTTAACAATTATAAACACAAAATAATTGAATCAAACACAAAGTGAAATTTGTTATTATTTTTATAATTTTCAATACAAAAATAGTTTATCATAGTGGTGTAAGGGTGAAAATGAAATAATGAATCATAGAGGGTTTGATGTAAATATTTGGTTAAAATTAATCAGAATCTAGATTACTTTACAAGTTTTTATTTAAAATCACGTTGAGATAACCCTTGACATAACAATATTATAGCCAAGGTCTAGATCTCATGCATGGTGTGATAATAATAAAAAAAAATTTAAATCTCAAATAAGTGGGGAAGAAAATGACTCTTGTGTAGTCAAATAAGAAAAACACAAGTCACACACTCAAGAAATCACACCAATCTGTTAAAATTAAAGATAATTCCATTTTATTCAATCAAAAAAAGCATTCAAACATGAATCAAAGTAAGATAATTCAAAATGAAATGTTTTCAAACCCAAAATACATCAAACCAGTAGTATTACACGTGTTAGAACTCCCTTTAAAAGATGTGTTGCTCCCTCACAACTAACACCCACTATTTATCCCAACATCGAGAGGAAGAGGAAAGTCAAGTGGAACTACTTCTTCATCCTTGATCCCTCTATGAGGATAGGGGCCTCCAGAACTTATAGGATGAGGAGAGGACTCCTATGGAACTACAAAATGGTAGATCTTTGATTCTGGTTCGAACTTGCAAACAGGGACCCCAAGGTTTCATTTTATAGGAAAATTAGAAGGTGGTTTTGAGCCCCTAGATTTCAAGAAACCACTTGGCCCATGATTTTTGACCTCTAGATAGTCTTATCTTACTTTGAAGAAAATAAACAATTTGTAGTTCCACATTCATACCATCTCCTCTGGAACTCCAAATTGTCTTATCTCACTTTTAAAGGGTATTTATCATCTAGGGAAGACACTAGGTCATCTCTCAAGGAGAATTGATAGGTTTAGAGTGTGTATTATTTAATAAAAAGTACTAAAAGAGGGGGTTGTTTTGAAAATAGTTTAAGGAAAATAACTTAATTTAAAGAGTTTAATAATTGAATAACTAAGTAGATTTTAAAAAGTATGAGAAAAATTATTCTTTGTGAGTTCACTACACACATTTCATGTTCATCGTTATTGGAGATTAATTAGGTTTTCATGTAATACTTTGGTTGAAATTAATCGGAATCCTAATTACTTTTCAAGTTTTTATATCAAAGCATGTTGAGACAAACCTTGACATAACAATCATATAGCCAAGGTCTAGATCTCATGAATTATATAATAATATCCAAAGAAAATTGAAATCTCAAATAAGTGGGGAATAACAGTATTATTGTTTTGTCCAATCAAAAAAACCCAAGTCACAAACTCAAGACTTCACACCGATTGGTTAAAAATAAATAGAATTCCATTCGATTCAATCAAACAAATAATTTAAACATTAATCAAAGAAAGATAATTCTAAATGAAATGTTTTCAAACCCAAAATACATCAAACCAGTAGTAGTACAAGTTCTATAACACCCTTTACAAAATTTTTAGCTCCATCATAATGAACACCCACCATTTAGCCCAACATCAAGAGGAAGAGGAAAGTTGGGTGGAACTCCTTCTTCATCCTTTACCCCCCTATGAGGATAGGGGCCTCCAAAACTTCTAGGATGAGGAGAGGACCCCTCTGGAACTCTAAAATGGCCGATCTTTATTTTTGTTTGAACTTGAAAATTGGGAACCCAAGGTATCATTTTACAGGAAAATTGGAAGGTGGTTTTGAGCCCCCAAATTTCAAAAAACCACTTGGCCCATGGTTTTCGACCTCTAAATAGTCTTATCTTTCTTTTAAGAAAATAAAAAAGTTATAGCCCCACCTTTTGACTATCTCCTCTAGAACTCCAAAGAGTCTTATCTCACTTTTAAAGGGTATTTATAGTTTAGGTCATACCCTAGGTCGTCTCTCAAGGAGTGTTGATAGGTTTAGAGTATGTATTTTTTTAATAAATATTACTAAAATAGGGGGGTTGTCTTGAAAATAGTTTAAAGAAAATAACTTAATTTAAAGAGTTTAATATCTAAATAACTAAGTGGATTTTGAAAAGTATGAGAAAAAGGTTTTATTATGATTTAACTACACAAATTTCAAGTCCATTGTTCTTGGATATTAATTAGGTTTTGATTTAAGTTTTTGGTTGAAATTAATCAGAATCCAGATTAATTTCCAAGTTTTTATATCAAAGAACGTTGATCCAAACCTTGAAATAAAAATATTATAGCCAAGGTCCAGATATCATGCATGGTATAATAACATCCAAAGAAAATTGAAATAAAAAATAAATGGGGAAAAAAAGGATTCTTGTGCTGTCCAATCAGAACAACACAAGTCACACACTCAAGACTTCACACCGATCAATTATAATTAAAGATCATTCCATTCAATTCAGTCAAACAAATAATTCAAACATGAATCAAAGTAAGATAATTTTAAATGAATTTTTTTCAAACCCAAAATACATCAAACCAGTATTAGTAAAAGTGTAGGAACTCCCTTTATAAGACGTGTAATTCCCTCACAACGAACACCCACCGTTTAGCCCAACATCGAGAGGAAGAGGAAATTCGGGTGGAACTCCTTCTTCATCCTTGACCCCACCTATGACAATTGGGGCCTCCAGAACTTCTAGGATGAGGAGATGAATCCTCTAGAACTCTAAAATGGAAGAGATTTTCTTCCAGTTCAAAATTTCAAATGGGGATCCTAAGGTATCATTTTATAGGAAAATTGGAAGGTGGTTTTGATCCCCCATATTTATAGAAACCACTTGGCCCATAGTTTTTAACCTCCAGACAGTCTTATCTAACTTTGAAGAAAATAAAAAATTTGTATCCCCACCTATTGAATATCTCCTCTGGAACTTCAGATAGTCTTATCTCACTTTTAAAGGGTATTTATAGTCCAAGGTAGACCCTAAGTCATCTCCCAAGGAGCGTTGATAGGTTTAGAGTGTGGGTTTTAATAAAAATTACTAAAAGAGGGGGGTTTTTTGAGATGGAATAATTCACACTAGGGACTCCCGCCTATTGGTAAGAATCTTATATGTAGTTTAAACCCTAGAGGATGTAGGCGGTCCCACCCCCTCCCCCTCCGTGGGGAGGAGAGGGGAGTTCTTCCCACGGGCTCTTCGAAGATTTGACCTCGTTCCTTCACTATGTTCTCTTATCCATATTTCCTCCCTCTATTTTTGGTGATTTCAATTTGCTTTAAGGTTCCATGTGTTTTCACCGGCTCGCCTCATCTTATTTTTTTGATCTTTGATTTTTCAATAGCCATGAACCTTTGGGACCTAACATTGGTCTCTCATTTCATGCCTCGACGTCCGTCGATGGATTTTTTTTATAGATTCATCTTCGACTCATGGGATTTTTAAGATTGCACTACGACCGGTCTGCTCGATCATCACCATATCATGGTTCACTTAACCTCATCAGAGGACTTCATATGGACTTGGTCTAGGGTGCCGTGTAGATTCAATGGAATCCACTTTTATCTTCTTCGATGGTCATATGATCTTTATATTAAGTATGATAATACTTCAACAGTGATATGGGTAAGTTTACTACAACTCCCCTTACCTTTTCAAAACCCATTTATCATGCATTTTCTTGGGAACCTAGTTGGATGATACCTATGTTCCGATAGTAGAACAAACGTAGTATTCCAACCTATTTATCCTCATGTCTTTGTTGAAGTTGATCTCTCCAAGCTGCACTTGGAGTGGGTGTGGATTATAGTTGGAGAGGAGTTTAGGTACAAATAAGAGATTTTCTATGAATCCTGGATGGATTTCTGTCTCTCCTATAAACGTATGGTAAATCTCTCCCTAGTGTGCCATCATGACTGGGATTCTAATCAGGGTTTCCATGTTTCGAAGATCCATAAGCTGGTTTGTACAGAAACTTCCAACAAGCAAGTGATGGTTCAGACAGAGGAGGGTGTTCAACCACTGGGTGATTCATTCCAAAAAGAGGCAAGTCCCCAGGAGGTTAATCCAAAGATCACTGACATCTTGAATCGTCTAAGGTTGTATCTAGGTGTATCCAAATAAACCATATTGACCCCTTTGGGGACTGTTAGAACAAAAGGTGGTGGTGATGATCCCTTATACCCAAGTTCCTATGCAGAGGCTGTTAACATCAGTTCGTTGCCCCAACCTGTGGCAGTGCAACCAAGAAATGACCTTGATCATGTAGTTCTTGACTCTTTAAAACAGGATACTAATAATGATATGAGAGATCAAAATATCACATCAAAAATCCCAAGTCATGGCCTGGGGAGGGAGAAGCGGCTTCAGGAATAGATCCAGGCAGTTTCTAGTGTGCTTATAGAGGTTCATGTTTCGCCTGCTCTAAATGAAGTGCAACCTCAACAATTTGATGAACCTCCTAGGTATATTCAGCTTCAAAACCGGTTCTCATTCCTGAATGTATATGGGAAGGAGAATGATGATCCTGATAGATAGAAAACATATATTCCAATATGGAAATATAATCAGGTCAAGCTAAGATCTTTAGATGATATTGAGTTAAGTGACAAAGAAGCAGATCCCCACCAGACGTCAGATTATGAGCCGTACCTCCAAGGGGACATAGTGGTTGGGCCAAGATCGAGGAAGGGCAAGAAAGGCAAGATTTACTTTGATAATTTTCTAATTCTAAGGGGGGGGGGACCAAGACCTCGCAAAGAGTACTCAAATATTCCAAAAACAAATGTTACTAGATCTTCAGGTAAGATCAATAAAAATGAGACTCATATTGTATCAAGGGAAATATCTAGTAAAGAAGGTGTTCTGAAACAACTTGGTATATTGGGTAAGCCATATCTAAACAAGGAAATTAAGGCTCCTAAAGGTGATGGAATTAAACCAATTGTGGATGGAGCCTTAAAAATAATGGCAGGAAAGGTTGAAGAAGAAAATGGGGATTTTTTAAAGCTAGTTCTGCACTCTAAGGAGGAAATGTTGGAAAAATATTTCAATATCAATTCTTTAAAGAAATTTGTTGATAGAATATATGAGATATCGATTAGAGTGAACATTAATGAAGATAAAAGGGAGTGTATCAACAAACAAAACCAAAATTTTTCACGTGGTTTCAACAAAACGAAGATCAATGTGGAGGAATACATCCGTGCCCAGGACAAGTTGGCTGACAATTTTGAGGATCTTTTGGAGAATATACCAGATTTGGACGTATCCTCTCTTAATTGGGGGCTTTATAGGGTGGTTAGATCTAACATTATAAGTCTTGTTTTTAATGATTTTGTGGGTTCCTTCAACATTTAACTCCTTTACTCTGGGTTTCCTTTGGTTTCACACTTTTTCCTCAAAAGTGTTTTTTGAATAAAAATTTAATTTTCAGAAGGTTTTTTTTTGAAAATAGTTTAAAGAAAACAAATTAAATTAAAGAGTTTAATAGTTGGATAAATAACTGTATTTTTAAAAGTATTAGAAAAAGGTTTCATTGTGAGTTCACTACACACATTTAAAGTTCATCGTTCTTAGAGATTAATTAGGGTTTGATGTAAGTCTTTGGTTGAAATTAATCAGAATCCTGATTACTTTCCATGTTTTTATATCAAAGCACGTTGAGACAAACCTTGACATAAAAATCATATAGAAAAGGTCAAGATATCATTAATGGTATAATAACATCTAAAGAAAATTAAAATCTCAAATAAGTGGGGAATAAAAGGATTCTTGTGTTGTCCAATCAAAACAACAAAAATCACGCAGTCAAGATTTCACACTAATTGGTTAAAAGTAAAGAACACTCCATTCGATTCAATTAAAAAAAACAAATAAAACATGAATCAAAGTAAGATAATTCTAAATTAAATGATTTAAAACCCAATATACATCAAACTACTAGTAGTAAAAATTCAGGAACTCCCTTTACAAAATGTGTAGCTCCCTTACAATGAACACCCACTATTTATCCCAACATCGAGAGGAAGAGGAAAGTTAGGTGGAACTCCTTCTTCATTCTTGACCCCCTATGATTATAGGGGCCTCCAGAAATTCTAGTATGAGGAGAGGAATCATATTAAACTCTAAAATAGAATATATTTACTTATGGTTTGAACTTGTAAATGGGTATCCCAAAGTATCATTTTATAAGAAAATTAGAAGATGATTTTAATCCCCCAGATTTAGAGAAACCCTTTGGCCTATGGTTTTTGACCTCCAAAAAGTATTATCTCATTATTAAGAAAATAAAAAAAGTTTCATCTCAACCTCCTGAATATCTCCACCTAAATTTTGTCACCATTTGGACAACTACATCTTGAGATATTGACAAAACACAACACACCACTTTTGACTTCATGCAGATTCGGTGGCTTGGACAGATCAGGTCGGATGGGCCATTGGATGGCTAAATTGAGATTGGGTTAATTCATAAAAGTTGTACCCCAATAAATTTTTGACCAGAAAAAAAATATAATCCCATTTGGATGTATGGTTTAGTATAATTTTGTGGTTGAGTCCACTGATGTGCTTGGATCCTGTGCATTTTGACCCATTTTTCTTGAACTTCATCATGGACCATCCAAATCACCTCCACCTACAATGAAATTATCAAAAAAAGTAACATTGAACTTTTTAATAGTGATAAAAACAAAATAATTGAATAAAAAATGAAGTGAAATTTGTTATTATTTTTATAACTTTCAATACAAAACTAGTTTAACACAGTGGTGTAAGGGTGAAAATGAAACAGTGAATTACAGTGCGATCACACACCCACACCTAAATATTTGCACTCCTGGAAAAATTAATATTTCCAATACAAGAATAAAATCACTTCAAAAATTTCTATAGGAGTCCTCTCCTCATCCTATATGTTTTGGATGACCCTATCCTCATAGGTGGATCAAGGATGAATAAAGAGTTCCACCCGAATTTACTCCTCCTCTCGATGTTGGGCTAAATAGTGGGTATTCATTATGTGGGAGCTACACATCCTATAAAGGGAGTTATGAAACTTATAATAACATTTGTTTGATGTATTTTTTGTTTGAAAACATTTAATTTAGAATTATTTTACTTTTATTCATGTTTGAATGCTTTGTTTGATTTAATTGAATGAAATGATCTTTACTTTTAACCGACCGGTGTGAAGTCTTGAGTGCGTGACTTGTATTGTTCTGATTGGACAACACAAAAATTCTTTTCTTCCACACTTATTTGAGATTTCAATTTGGTTTGTATGTTATTATACCATGAATGAGATCTGGACCTTGGCTATACGATTTTTATGTCAAGGTTTGGATCAACGTGATTTGATATAAAAATTTAGAAAGTAATGGAGATTCTGATTAATTTCAACCATCGACACTTTCACTCAAGAATTAACTCCTGGGAAAAGTCATATTTCCATTTGATTCAATCAAAAAAATCATTCAAACATGAATAAATAAATATAATTCTAAATGATATGTTTTCAAACCCAAAATACATCAAACCAATAGTAGTACAAGTGTCGAAACTCCCTTTACAAGATGTGTAGCTCCCTCAAAATGAACACCCTCTATTTATCCCACTAAACCTATCCTAGGTAATCTATCAACGAGTGTTGATAGGTTTAGATTGTGTATTTTTTTAATAAAAAGTAATAAAATAGGGGGTTTGTTTTGAAAACAATTTAAATAAAATAACTTAATTTAATGAGTTTAATAGTTGAAGAACTAAGTGGATTTTGAAAATTATGAGAAAAAGGGTTCATTGTGAGTTCACTACAAACATTTAAAGTTAATAATTATTATAGATTAATTAGGGTTTGATGTAAGTATTTGGTTGAAATTAATCATAATCCCAATTACTTTCCAAGTTTTTATATCAAAGCAAATTTAGCCAGACCTTGACATAACAATCATATAGGCTTGGTACATATCTTATACATGGTATAATAAAATCAAAAGAAAATTGAAATATCAAATAATTGGGGAAGAGAAGGATTCTCGTGCTGTCCAATTATAACAACACAAATCACGCACTCAAGACTTCACATCGATAAGTTAAAAGTAAAGAGCATTCCATTCGATTCAATCAAACAAAGCTTTCAAACATGAATCAAAGTAAGATAATTCAAAATGAAATATTTTCAAACCCAAAATAAATAAAACCAGTAGTATTAAAAGTTCCATAACTCCCTTTATAGGATGTGTAGCTCCCTCACAATGAACACCCACTATTTAGCCCAACATTGAGAGAAAGAGGAAAGTCGGGTGGAACTCCTTCTTCATCCTTTATCCAACTATGAGAATATGGGCCTACAGAACTTCTATAATGAGGAGAGGACTTCTCTGTAAATCCAAAATGGAATATCTTTTCTTATGGTTCAAAATTTCAAATGGGGAGCCCAAGGTATCATTTTATAGGAAAATTGGAAGGTGGTTTTGAGCCCCCAAATTTCAAGAAACACTTAGACCATAATTTTTGACCTCTAGAATGTATTATCTTGCATTGAAAAAAATAAAAAAGTTGTATCCCCACCTTTTAAATATATCCACTAAAAATTTGAAACCATTTGGACAACTATATCTTGATATAACACAAGAACACAATACACCAATTTTGACTTCATGCATGTTCGTTGGCTTTGAAAGATCAGTCCCGATGGGCCACCAGATAACAAAATTGAGCTTGAGTTTCTTAATAAAATTTGTATCCCTATGAAGTTTGGACTTGAAAACAAAATATTATCCCATTTAGATATAGGTTTTAGTAGCATTGTGTGGTTGAGTCCACTGGTGTGCTTGGATCCTGCGTAGTTTGGCCCATTTTTCTTGAACTTCGACATGGGACCTCTAAATCACCTCCACCTACAATGAAATTATCAAAACAAGTAATAATTACCTTTTTAATAGTGATAAAAAAATAATCAAATCAAATATAAAGTTAAATTTGTTATTATTTTTATAATTTTCAATACAAAAATAGTTTATCACATTGGTGTAAGGGTGAAAATGAAACTGTGAATCGCAGTGCGATCACACCCCCACACCTAAACATTTTCACTCCTAGGAAAAGTAATATTTAAAAAAATTATTCTCTTATATATTTAAAAATTCATAAATATTTAACATTCAATTAAAATTTAATTCCTGATAGAAATGTGGTCAAAGAAAAAATCACACTAAGGAGTGATTCTCGATGATCATGGGAAAATACATCTCAAAAATTGTATCAGAATGAAATTCCAAGAGATGCATAATACCAATCGAAGAAAATAATTCAAAATTTAAACATGTCACTAATTATCCATGTGTGTGTGTGACAACCATTTCATGCTATTATTTCCACTTCCTATAAAGTAAATATAAGTTATTTTTAAAAATTATATACTTACATGATTATTTCCACCAAACATACCCTATATCCTTTGTAATTAAATTTCAAGACCCACTCACTTAAGAATTCCCAAAAGTCAAACCATAAGCTCCCAACCTAGATATATCCATTTTTTGTACATTTCATCACTCCCCTCAATGTTTATTTTTTTATTTGTTTTTGTTTTTTTTGTGGTTTTTTTGAGGGTGTACAATAGTCAGATAATAGGTACACACACATAGGTCAATATAGTACAGTAATGAAATATATCATACAAGGAATGAACATGTGGAAAAATTACTTTTTAATGTAGATAAAAATTAACCTTACTTATATTTACTTTCTATTAAGTAAAATTTTTCACACTTCATGGTTGGGTGCAAAGGTGTGAGAAATTAAGTGACAAAATTTTCCCTAAAACTACTCACACAAAGGGTACCATTTTTCTTGAAGGTTTCAAAATGATAAAACCATTTATATCTTCGACAAAGAACCAAATTTTAAATGAAAGTCACACCATAGTATTGAATTCTTGCTGAAATGCACATTTCATCATTTTTTTTGAATGTTAAAAAAACATGAAATATGGAAATTCCTCATGGATTTCTAATAACTTCCATGATTAAATAAGAATCATTTTTAATGATAAAGTGGGAATCAAAAAGTAACATTATAGCACAAAAGTGAGGGGGAAATGGGATAAAGTAACAATACTATTCAACAATCTAAAAATAGAAAAAGAATAAAGATGATGATTTTTTTAACTAATACAGGAATGTAACCATCCCCCAGACCTAGAGTATAAAGTTTCCTCACTATAATAAAAGATAATGTGTGAAGTAAGGATAAAACATAATTGGTGTCATTCATATATTGCTTCTTGAATATAGAGTTCCTCTATTGGGGACTCCAGAAGGGCTTTGTGGAAGTGCTTAAGCCGTTTCCCATTGATAGTGAAGGTTCGTTTGGTTTCTTCATTTTGAAACAAAACAACACCAAATGGATAAACATTAGTAATAGTGTATGGAATAAACTAGTGGGAACAAATATTACCTAGATGCAACTTCATCCTTGCATTGTAAAGGAGGACCTTCTCCCCAATTTGGAATTGGAGATGAAGGATGATATAGTTGTGGACAACCTTGGTTCTCTCCTTATAAATCTAGGAGTTATTATATGAATCTATTCTCATTTATTCCATATCATGAATCTATAACTTCCTTTGAGAACTTGAACTAGAAAGACAATAATTTCATTGTTTAATGGCCCAGTAGGCCCGATGCTCTATCTTAATAGGGAGATGAAAACTCTTTCCAAACACAATCCTATAAGGTGATATTCTAATGGGAATTTTAAAGGAAGTATGGTAATCCCATAATGAATCATCGAGTCCAAGACTTGAATATTTTCTATTGGGTTGAACCATTTTTTGAAGAATTTTATTTACATCTGTATTCAACACCTCATATTGAACATTGTTCTATGGGTGATATGCAGTATCCACTCGATGCCTGACCCCATACTGACACAAAAGAGATTGCGTTGTTCGGTTACAGAAATGAGAACCCTGGTCACTGATGATGAACCTAGGTAATCCATAACTATAAAAAATTTGGGTTCTCAAAAATTACACAACAATATTGGAATCATCAGTCCTTGTGGTGCGTGCTTCTACCCATTTTGACACATAATCAAATTCCGAAATAATGTACAAGTTACCAAATAAATTGGGGAATGGTCCCATAAATTAAATGCCCCAAACATAAAAAATTTCATGGAAGAGAAAGGGTTTTTGTGGCATTTCATTTCTATTAGATACATCCCCCATTATTTGAAAGTGAAAACAAGATTTACAAAAATAATGGGCATCCTAAAATAATTTTGTCCAAAAGAGACCAGAATCAAAGACCTTACAAGCAGCCTGTTGGGGACCAAAGTGGCCACCACAAGTAAGAGTGTGGAAGAACCTAAGGATGAACTGGAACTCTCTATTGGGAACACAAAAACTGAGGACTTGATCACTACATGTGTGCCAAAGTTAGGGGTCATCCTAAATGTACCAATGGGACTCATGTTTAAGATGGTTGGCCCGATTTTTGTTGAAATTAGTAGGAATACAAGATGCTACCAAATAATTTACAATTTTAGCATACCAATGAATAACATTGTGCACTTGATACAATTTCTCATCAAGAAAAATGTAATTTATTGGAATAAAGGGGGATGTGACAATTTCAAAGGATGGGAGGATCATACTGATATGGTCAACCACCAAATTATCTACTCCTTTTTTATCTTTAATTTCTAGATTGAATTTTTGAATGAGGAGCATCCATCGAATGAGATGTGGTTTGACTTCCAATTTATTAAGGGGATATGAGAGGGCTACATGGCCTGAGAACACAATGAATTTGGACCCTAAAAGGTATGAACTAAAATTATCCAAGGCAAATAAAATGGTAAGGAATTATTTTTCAATTGTGGTGTAGTTTTCTTGGGAAGGCTCCAAAGTGTGTGATGCATAGGTAATGACATGTAGAGCTCATTCAACACTTTGTGATAAGACTTCCCCAACTGCATAGTTATAGGCATCACACATGAGCTCAAATAGTAAATCCCACTGATGTGGTTGGATTACCAGGGGTGATGTGATACTCCATTTCAATTTATTAAAAGCATCCACACATTCTTTATAAAAAACAAAGTCTTTTTATTTTTGGACCAATCAGGAGAGGGGGAGTGAAATATTACTAAACTAATTAATGTAATGACTTTAAAATCCATCATGACCTAGGAAACACCACACATTCTGTACATTTTTAAGGAATGGTAGGGAAGAAATGATATCCACTTTTGATTTATCAACTTGGATACCATCCCCAGAAATGACATGTCCCAATACTATACCTTATCGTACCATGAAATGGAATTAATCATAATTTAATATAAGATTATTTTCAATACAACGATGTAGGAAATAACCAAGACTACTAAAAAATTCATCAAAATAGGATCCATAAATAGTGAAATCATTCATGAAAACTTCCACGCAATTCTATAGGTAATCCGAAAAAAATACTAAACATGCATCGTTGGAAAGTACCTAGAGTATTGTATAGACCAAATGACAACCTTCTATATGAAAATGTTCCAAAGTGTAAAGTAAATTTTGTCTTTTCCTAATCCTCTAGGTAAATATGGATATAAAAGTATCCAAAATACCCATCAATAAAATAGTAATGGGACATCCCTACTAGCCTATCAAGAATTTGGTCAATGAATGACAATGGGAAATGGTACTTCCTAGTGTGTTGGTTTATTCAGTGATAATATATATAGACACACCAACCATTCTACACATGATTTGAAACCAATTCATTAATTTCATTTTAAATTAATTTTAGACCAGTTTTTTAGGAACTAATTGAACTGGACCGACCCATTGGATATCAGAGATAGAGTAAATGATTCCAGAATCTAATAATCTTGTTACCTCTTTTTTGAAAACATCTATGAGGTTTGGGTTCAGTTGTTTTTGTGACTACCTCACCAGTTTAGCCTTATCATTTAACACTATATGATGTGTGAAAATTGATGGGACAATACCAAGAATTTTCCAAATTTTCCATCCCAATGCTTGTTTATACTCCCTTAAAAGTTTAAGTAGTCGCAATTCATGTTATAGAGGTAGTGAACTAGAAATAATGATAGACAACTTGTTTCCATTCTCAAGATTGAAATATTTTAAATCTTGAGGCATCTTTTTTAGTTCCAATTTAGGTGGATTTTGTATTTATGGGAGTGTTTTTGAAAGTGATAAGTCACTAATCTCATCTAATTACTCAATGATATCATCCTCATATGAGGAATGAGATTTTACAAGCTTAACAGTATCATCGAAACTCATATGATCCTCTATGTTCAAGAAATTATCAATTAACAATAATGAATGAAATTTTTCTAGATAGGTAAAAAATTCTATGCATGATTCATTTCCTATCATTTCAATCAATGAAGAAAACTTAGAAAGGGGATCAGGGGAATGAAAAGAAATTTTTTTAGGGGAAGGGAGTACATATATAGAGTTAACAGAGATTGAGGAATGTTCTTTAGAGGGGTGCTTCATGGAATCAATGATGTTGAAGTGGAACACTTCACCACCAAACTCCATAGATAATGTACCATTGTGAAAATTAATTATGGTTTTGGAAGTTTTTAGGAAAGGTATCCACAATATAATTAGGGCATGTCTATTCATCCTATCATCTTCCATTTTAATCACATAAAAATATATAGTAAAAATTAAAAATTTCACCCTCACAATAACATCCTCTAACACACTGGAGGGGTGAAAAATACTCCGGTTTTCCAGTTTAACAATAGTTATTGTGGCCTTCAATTCCTTGACATATAATTCAGAGTAAATGGAGTGAGGAATCACATTTATAGAGGCACCTAAATCAATAATAACATTGGAAAAAGAATACTACCCTATGGTGCATGAAAGTGAGAAAGTTCCCAAATAGTTGCATTTGGTGGGAAGTGATGGCTCTATAAATTATGAGATGTTCCTCCCCAAGATCACCTTATCATCACCTCGAAGTCTTCTTTAGTTTGTTCACATATCCTTCAGAAACTTGGCGTATCTTGGAATTTTCTTTACAACATCGATCAAGGGGATGTTAACCTGCATTTTTTTGAAAGTTTACAAGATTTATTTATCGAGTTTAGTTTATTGTTTTTCTTGGTTAGGTGTAATTTAGGGGAAATGGAAGAGGAATTGTTCATCTAGGAGACTCATCTATAGACACACTCTTTCTTTTGGAAGGGATTCTCTCAAGAAAAGGTTTTTCAACATTTAGAATAATTTCAATGGTTGGGATGGTGTTTTCCTTATGAGGATATGAATCTAAAGGAGGGGTCATTTTTCTTTCAAGTTGAGTTCCACTCCTAAGGGTGATGGAACTGAAATTTCCCTTATCCTTAGGGTTGATTAGTGGTTGAGAGGGTAGTTTACCCAACCCATGACTTTAGATTTTCCCCACCGAGCCTAATTGGGTTTTTAGGTTTTATATGGAAGCTTGGGTGTTTTGTTGGAATGGGAGATTATTGGAATCCATTTATTTCATCATACCTTCTAGGCTAGGCTTAGGTTTTGGAGGGGGTTGTTAGAAAGGCCTTTGGGGAGGTTGAGGATTTCTAGGTGGCGGTGGATGGATACTCTACCCCAGTTGGTTCCATGGTTTTTGAGGTTGGTTTGAATACACCCTTTCCTATAATATTGGTTTTCTTTCCCCTCAAGGTTGGATGGATAGTAAGGTTCTTGCCTAAAGTGTTGGTTATAGGGGTGTCGTGGAAAGATTTCCTCACAACTCTTAGATGTTTCTCTCATTTGATGGAATTTTTCAGAATAATGGGTATCAGAAGAACATATTCCATAGTATATGTGAGGATGATATTGTATTTCCCTTGGGAAATAGAAAGTTTTTGAATAAGGGTACTTACCTCTTCGAACTTCATGTACACCTTCTTCTCAAATTTGGTTGATCGCACCTCACAGACACCTTGAATGGGTAAAATGGACCTTAAACTAAATTTTTGAGTGTTCTGTTCCATGTTATCAATTAGGGTTATTGCAGCAATTGGGGTCTTATCAACTATAACACCACCTGCAACATCATCAATCATGTTTCGATCAATAGGAATCAAACCTTCATAAAAACATTATATTAAAAGTTAATCACTTATTTGGTGGTGTGGGAAACTTAAAAAAATACTTTTAAATATTTCCCAATATTCATGAATTGTTTTCCCTTGTGATTGTATTATACCACATATTTATTTTCTTATAGTTTCATTTCTAGAGGTTGGGAATTATTTTTCAAGAAAAAGACATTTCATGTCCACCTAGCCTCTAATTGGTGAATTAATATAGTAAATACAATATTTTGTAGTATCTTCTAATGAAAAAAATAATTCCCTTAGATGTACATGTTATTTTCAGGTTTTAATGTATAATATACAATATTAAATTCTTTTAAGTGATTATGTGGATCTTCTCACACAAGTCCATGGAATCTGGGTAACAAGTGAATTAATCCAGATTTAAGTTCAAAATTGGGTGCCTTGCCTTGTAATTGAATGTAAGTGGGTTGGATATCAACATTGGGTGAGGTTAGTTATTTGATTGTTATTTTATTTTTATCCATGTTATACATGTTAATTTTAGTTTTAATGTGGGTTCCAAAAGAAGAATAAGAAGGATCAAGAAGAGTGTCGATGTTTTGCGTGTCATCCTTCAAAGGGTTCTCTTGTGTGTATCAGTGTCGCTAACGTAGGATCCTATTCGGTTTGGGTTCTAAAGGAAGTAAGTGTCCTGAATTAGAACACTTCATGCAAAAAATATACAAAATAAATAAATTAGAACACAAAAATATAGTTAAAGGTATAAGATAAAACAAATAAATATTCAAAAAATTCACAAAATTCTTATAAAAAACGCACAATAAAACCAAAGCGCTCCCCGACAATAGTTCCAAAATTTGAATGCACTATCATGAAACATCAAATTTATTATGATTTAAAAGGGTATTTATAGTATAGAGAAGACCCTAGGTCATCTCTCAAAGAGTGTTGATATGTTTAGAGTGTGTATTTTTTTAATAAAAATTACTAAAGAGGGGGGTTTTTTTGAAGACAGTTTAAAGAAAATAACTTAATTTAAAGAGTTTAATAGTTGAAGAACTAAGTGGATTTTAAAAATTATGAGAAAAAGGGATCATTTTGAGTTAACTACACACATTTCAAGTTCATAATTCTTAGAGATTAATCAGGATTTGATGTAAGTATTTGGTTAAAATTAATCAGAATCTCGATTACTTTCCAAGTTATTATATCAAAGCACGTTGAGAAAAACCATGACATAAAAATCATATATCCAAGGTCCATATCTCATGAATGGTATAATAACATCAAAATAAAATTAAAATATTAAATAAGTGGGGAAGAAAAGGATTATTGTGCTATCCAATCAGAACAACATAAGTCACACACTCAAGACTTCACACTGATCGGTTAAGAGTAAAGAGAATTCCATTCAATTCAATTAAAAAAGCATTAAAAAATGAATAAAAGTAATATAATTCTAAATAAAATGTTTTCAAACCCAAAATAAATCAAACTAGTAGTATTAAAAGTTCTTAAACTCCCTTTAAAATATGTGTAGCTCCCTCACAATGAACACCCACCATTTATCCCAACATCGAGAGGAAGAGGAAAGTCGGGTGGAACTCCTTCTTCATACTTGATACCCCTATAAGGATAGGGGCCTCAAGAACTTATTGTATGAAGAGGGGAATCCTCTGTAAATACAAAATGTTATATCTTTTATTTTGGTTCAAACTTTCAAATGGGGATCCCAAGGTATTATTTTATAGGAAAATTGGAAGGTGGTTTTGAACCTCTAGATTTTGAGAAACCAATTGGCCCATTGTTTTAGACCTTAAAAAAGTATTATATCACTTTGAAGAAAATAAAAAAGTTTTATACCAACCTATTTAATATCTTCATAGAAAATGTGGCACCATTTTGACAAATATATCTTGAGATATTGATAGAACACATCACACCACTTTTGACTTCATGCAGATTCGGTGGCTTAGACAGATCAGTATGGATGGGCCACCATATGGTTGAATTAAGCTTGGGTTCCTTCATAAAAGTTTTAAACCAGTTAATTTTGGACCATATAAAAAATATAATCCCATTTGGGTTCAATTTTTTGTATAAATGTTCAGTTGAGTCCATTGGTGTTCTTGGATCTTACGTAGTTTGGACCATTTTTCTTGAACTTCATCATGGGCCCTTCAAATAACCTCCAACCACAATAAAATTATAAAAAAAAGTAACATTTACCTTTTTAATATTGATAAACACAAAATAATTGAATCAAAAATAAAGTTAAATGTGTTATTATTTTTATAATTTTCATTTCAAAACTAGTTTAACACAGTGGTGTAAAGGTGAAAATGAAATAGTGAATCACAGTGAGATCACTCCAAAAACACCTTCACAAGATAATAAGACTCATATATATTATTTTCATGACATAAGGTGTTCCCATGAGTTTATCATTATCTTTTCAAGACCTATGTATTGCAGGTTTTCTTTGTGTGAAGGGATAATGCAGGCTTCTTCTCCTTCATGAGAATGAGTCTCGTGATCCTTTATTTATTTCATGATAGATCAATTATTATAAGAAACATAACCCATGAAGGTGCCTCAGTTTATATAGATGGGATTATATCATGTATATCTGAGTTTTAAGTCATGTATAATACTTTTTTAAAACACCAAAAGATATCAGGATCTCATGAATGACTACATTCTTAGCTTCTCCAAACACCATCTAGGTGATCATGAAATTGCATGATAACTTCACTTGATCATGCAGAACCTTGGTAATATTCTTGTGATGGCATGTTCAAATAAATAATGCCTTCATGAGTCACCTCTTTCATGAGCAGTGTACATCCTCTTGATTATCCAAATAATACAATTGGTAATTCATGCAAAATATGGAAGCTTCTCGCACCCTCTATTTTTCTTGTGATTCCTTCAAACCATCATGATGTTACGGTGATTGTTTGTATTCCATAATTAATCATCACCCTTATATTTCATGATCTTAAGATCATCATGAAATTACATTATGCGATCATTGATGGTTCTTGTGATAGGTTCTTATGACCTCTTCTCAAGCTATCTTTGTTCGTACAATGCATTAGTATGCATGAAAGTGCTCGGTATGATTGAGTTTGTCTCAATGTCTTATGGGGGAAGGTTTTATCGAGATTGCGTAGAGAGTATACTTGGTTGGATGAAGGTTGAAGATGATTGTATGATCATTTCATGGTATTGGATTATTTCAAATAAGTGAAGTGTGGGATTCAACAAACAACTAAGATCATCGTGATCTAGCGGGGGAGAAAATGTCCGTAGGTTTTTAAAGTGAATGAATAGTGTCCACTATTACCTCATCCCACATCAAATTATCAAATAGGATACTCTATTATTTATAATAAAAATGGTGAAAAATATTTTCTCGAGCCGTCTATAGGGTTTGGCACCCATTCCACATGCATAAAACCACCACTGGACTTCATCCCAGTAGGATTCTAGACCATACTATGCACACCTATGGGCTTGTTCAATTCGCAAACCTTACACACGAGACTTATTATGGATTATATATGGCTCTATACACTATGATTCCTCCTTGGGTAGGCTTTCCCATGAGGGTTTACCCCTAGTCCCCCTATGAGTGGTTGAGAGCTATCCCATTAGGGCTTGCGTGGTTGTCCCATAATTTTTAGTAAACTCACATTTCAGCCATCTCTTTCTTCTTCCTCATGAATTGATAATTTATTTTTTCATGGAAACTTAAATTATTATTTTCTTCATGAAATATGAAAATAATAATGCATGTAATTCTTTAATCTTCCAAAAAATTTTATACAAAATGTGTCCTTATTAACACATGACTTGGTTATTTAATAATAGAACAAAAAATCAACACATTTTCAAAGGAGAATTTTCCAAGTGTGACATCCAATTCCCTTAGATGAAGCAATAAAAAATCTCCAAGAATCACTATTTTATCCACATCTCACTAAACACATATTGAAACATCATTGAAAACAAATGAAACACTGGGCCCAACAATGTATCACTTTGTGTTTTGTTGTCAACATCCTTTTTAAAAGTCAATAGGTGTACTAAAAAATTTCTCCCCATTTGACAATGAAATAAAAAGGATAAGTGGGGAATTTATCTCATCTCATTCTTTCTTCTAAAAATATGATGATATCCTATAAATAAAAATTCCATGATCACTTATAAGGGAGGAATGGTCTCACATGGTTCACTTAGCATAGAGACTTTTGTTAATAAAATCTAAGTCTATGTGGGCTAACCCAATATAGAAAATTAGAGAGATATAAACAAGGATGTATAAACAATCTATAAACACCATGCATGTGAAATAATGCTTAGAATATATAAATTCTCATTCAAGGGGAAGTAAATAATCTGATTTATCAACGAAATGCTAAATCCTACACATACTTCAACAAACTCATTAGAAAGTTCAGGTGAAAAAGATAAATCCCCCCTTTGTCTTATTTTTTTATCAACCAAAGACCCCCCTAATTGATAAGATAATATAGTTAAGAACATGTTATGTAATTTTGATTGAAATACCTTGACCTTTAATGATGATTTTTTCTTAAGGTTTTAATATTCAATCTCAAGGTTTCTCCCCCTTAAGGGATGCACAATTTTCTTCCATTTGATGGAAGTTAGTAGAATTCATAAAGTATAATATCTTCATGTTTTATTGAAGTGATAGCCTTAAAAACTCCTTTAATTACATAGGTAAAAACACATAAAATAATAGGTAATGAGTAGTGAACTCTTGGTTTCTCAAAAGTAACATTCATTCTAAGAGATTCCTCTCAATCTAGGCCATTCTTTTCTACCCATCTCAACATGGGAAGATTACTTTAAACTCTTCTTTTTTATTTTGAGACTCACTGATTTGAGTATCTTGTTTATTACCTTATTATTTATATTGAATAAATTTTTTAACCTCAACCTTTTAGATTTTCAAGCTTCCAACTTTGGATAACTTCTCATTAACTTCCACATCATTTTATGAGACTAATTTCTTTACTTTAGATTCAGAAAGTTTCTCAACTTCCTCTAATTGTTTATCTAGTTTCAACTGATGTGGTAAAACAACTAGTAAATCTTTCTTGACATTATTAATTTTCTTAAAATATTTACATGACTGGTTATTGGTTTTCTTTTAGAGCTAATACCCTTTCAAAACATATGGAACTTATCCTTCCAACCTTATCATGCATACCTCAGCCCTGTGACCTTCCAAACCACATCTACACAAAATTATTCCATAACATGAAATCTGTTTTGTTTAGATATTTGTGGTATATATATGTTCACATGTTAATTTTCTTTGAGGACGTCCTATGATGATCATTATAAATCCCCCCTTATTCTTGCCTCATTATTGTTAAAGACATGTTTAACCAGAAAGAGTAGGATTTGTGACCATGACTACCACAACACAAAAAAATCCTTGAAACTTTATTCTACCATATTGGTTCCAGATGAATCTAGATCTGTGTTGTTGTTTTCCTTTCTTGGGGGGTTGTGGCCTTCTTGGTAATTTTTTTATCTTCCCCATATGTGGAAGATTTCATCTCATTATACTTGGCCCTCATATTCCTAGCTTTGAATTTCACACTTGTACTATTAGAAGTAACATTACCATAAAAATTATTTAGTACTCATATTTTAATAAAGATCACATATCATTTTATCTTGTTTAAAACTTTTTAATTTTTTCATATTGATCATATTGAAAAAAGATACTTCTTTATTAATAAAATTCTTCTTTTCTTTATCAACATGAACTTTTTCTTCCATATTCTTTTCAAAAGTTAATTTATTTTTTTATTTCTCATGATTATTCATTTATTTCATGAGATATTTTATCTATTCCATATATAATTCTAATTGTTATTTAAGCTTCAACTCAAGTTTTGTGCTTTCCTCTTCATCATCAATACTGCTTGATGAATCAGTTTTTTTCTTTTCTTGGGAAAAGAAACCAACATAGTTATCTAAATAAAAACTTGATGATGAATATTTCTTATGATTTCTCATAAAATTTATCTCATTTATGCTATATTTCTTCTTATTCTTATTATCCTATTTGTGTTTATGGGATATTTCATCATCTTATTCTGATTTTTGTTCTAATTCTTCAACCTTATTCTTTGGACACTTCTTAGAAAAATGGACAGTGCTACCAAAATTGAAGAATTTATGTGGTTTCTTATTATTTTCCTTTATTTTGACTTCCTGAACTCTTTTAATATAAGGGAAAAAATTCAATTAAATCATCATCATCCTCATCACTATTAGAATATTCATATTCTTAAGCCTCTTATTCTCTGAATTTTCTCTTTATCATGGATTCAAAGGCCATTTGATTTTTTTCCTTCTTCTTGAAAGTTAGATTTTTCATCACCTCATAAGATATGATAATATTGTGCAGTTTATCAAGAGATAATTCATCTATTTCTTCCAGGGATAAATTTTTAAATAAAAAAGATCTATAAAATTCTGAATCAATTTTTTGACAATGATAGAGTCATCTATATTCTCACCAAATCCTTGAATGTTTCTAACTACCTCATTAACTCCAGTGAAATAGTCATCATTAATTTCTTCATCATTCATTTTAATTTCTTCAAACTTACTTCTACAAACTTTTAGTTTGGATTCTTTGACTTTGAAATTTCCGTCATAGCTACTTCTGATTTTATCCCATATCTCTTTGATAGTTTTGAGACCCATGAACTTTGTGTATAACTTTTATACTAGATACATCAAGATGTAATTTGATCCTTTCCATATAAATATATATTTATCTTATCATATTATGTCATGGAAGAATCATCATAAATGGTTAGAAAACCCATTGTTACAATATCTCTTACTTCTAGGATGAGTGATAGGAGATAGGGTAGCATCCTATTCTTACAACTATGATAATTATTCCCATAAATTGTAGGAACACCTCAGTTCTTGACAAAATTAATATTATTCATCTATCAGAATGCTTCTTGGATCTTTATAAGGAACCTAATCCTTTGATACCACTTGTATATCCCTAGGCTGGATTGATCACAAATAGGGGAGGGGTGAATCAGTGGTTTATTTTTATGAATTCCTTTTCTTTAAAATTAAACCTCTCAAACCTTTTAAGGTTCTTGATCCACTTAATATTATCTCTCAATCTCACTTTGTGTGTAGTGGTAGTCATAGAGAGAGAAACACATAATATTTACAACATTGAGTATAAATACCCACTTATTTATATATTGGTCCCCCAATATGAATTCTTCACTATCAAAAAATTGATTACAATGCTCATGATCCAACTGAGATAATCTATTTTCTTACATCTAAAACTGAAATACTTCTGGTCTGACTCCAACCGAGAGACTCCTTATGGTCCTGGAAACAACCAGAAGTCTTTATCTACTCTTGGAACCAACTGGAAGACTTCACCTATGAAGAATGATTGATACATTATAGGATTATATTTAATCTTTTTCCATGAGTTTTTAGGATCTGAAATTCTTGTGTACATTTCAAGTATCTTGGAAATACACTGAAGATGTCTTTCATCCTTGCTCAATTAATTCTGGTCACCTGTAATGACCAATTGGGTCAGTGAAACAATTATGAGGCTATGCTTCCTTTTGTATGAATAATTGTACTCAATAAAATGTGTGCAAGAGGTGCACATAATTTTCATCAATATTTTATGCATGTTATAACTTAAACAATATAAAAATACTTATTCTTCAATTATCAACTCAATTAAATCAAGTACACTTCATGCATGTGTTGCATAGAATCTGAAAGATTAACACACTTTTTATATGTTCTATTACTTTATGTGTTATTTAAAGTCTTGTTCTGGGTATCTCAATTATGATTTCATGTATTTCATGGGTAGCATGGGTTGCATTCAACCTTTGTATTCATCTATTATTCACTATATCATGCAAAGTGCATGATCTAACCAAGGTTATGTGATCTATTCACTGCCTTCCCATGACCCCGGTACAACTCACAGGTTTATGTGATATGCACACTGCATTCATATAACTAAGAATTATTCATGTATATATATCCAAAAGTGTCTTCACATGAGTAACATAAAGCTTCATAATATCTAAAGGGTGTTTCCTTAACCACTTTGTGAGACCCAGATGGATTTTAGGTGGTCTTTCATGTGACACTGGGTGTATCTATGACTGTCTCTACAGACACCTTCATAAGATCATAAGACTCACATATATTCTTCATGTGATGTAGGGTGTGTCTATGGGAGTTTCAGTATCTTCACATGACTTATGTCTTGTATGTTTCATTCACATTAAGGGATCACGTGAGCTTCTTCTCCTTTGTGAGAATGAATCTCATGATCATATTTTTTTTCATGAGAGCTCAATTATTCTTAGAAATAGAACTCTTGAAGGTGCCTCAGTTTATATATATAGGTTGAAACCACAGATATCCAAGTTTTAAGGCATTATGAGGACTTATTCAAACACCTAAAGATATCAGGCTCTCAAGAATGATGATATTATTAGCTTGTCCAAGCACAATTGAGGTGATCATGCAATCACATGATCACATAACTTGATCATGCATAACCCCAAAAATATTCTTTATATGGAATAGTGAAATACATCATGCCTTCATTAATCACATATTTCACACTTGATGTAAATCCTCCTGATTATCCAAATAATACAAATGATTATTCATGCAAAAGAAAGAAGCTTCTCATGGTTGCTCTTCTTCCTGAGATTCCTTTGAATTGCGATGATGTTATGATGATTGTATAGATACCATAATTAATAATCAAACTTATATCACATGATCTCAAGATCATCAAATGACTCCATCATGTAATAATTTTTGGTTCTTGTAACAAGTTCTTGTGATGACTTCTCATGTTACTTTTTTATTCGAATGTATTAGTATTTATAAAAGTGCTTGGTATGATTGAGTTTGTATCAATGTCTTGTGGTGGCCAGTTGTATCAATATTTCAAAAAAAGTATCCTTAGGTGGTCGAATGTTGAAGATGATTAGCTTAGGAATTAATTGAATCAACTTATTTCAAATAAGCATTGTGTGGGATTCAATGGACGGTCGAGATCATCACAATTTAACAACATGGGAAATGTTCATAGCTTTTTAAGGTGGATAAACAATGTCTACTATCACCACAAACCACATAAAATTATCATTGTAGATCCACTATACTTTATAATAAAAATGGTGATATCCATTTTCTCGATCCGTCTATGGGGTTCGGTACCCATTCCACTTGAACACACCCACCACTGGGCATCGCCCCAGTGGAATTCTAGCCCATACTATACGTTCCTGTGGGCTTTCACACTCCAAGATCCTTAAACATGGGACCAATCACAGATTATACATGACCATGACCACCATTATTTCTCCTTGGGTAGTTTTTTCCATGGGGTTTGACCCCTTAGGTCCCCATATTAGTGGTTGAGGTCTATCTCATTGGGGATTGTGTGGTTGGCCCATAATTTTTAGTAAACTCACATCTCAACCATATCCTTCTTCTTCCTCATGAATTAATAATTTGTTTTTTCATGGAAAATTCAATTATTATTTTCTTCATGAAATATGAAATTCGTATTTCATGGAATTATTTATTATTCCAATTTTTTTATAAACAATGTGTCCTCCTTAACATATGTCTTGATAATTTAAGAACAATACAAAAAATCATCACATTTGTCCAAGGAGAATTGTCCAAGCATGAAATCCCATGGAATTAAATGAATCCATAAAAATTCTACAAACATCACTACTTGATACACATATTACCAAACTCTTATTGAAACATTGTTGACAAAAAATTCAACATTGGGCATAACAAATAATAAATAAAATAGAAAGTACTTGGTTAAGAGTCACACCTCTTCATTGAGAAACCTTCTTTAGCTTATACCTTAATCCTTGAAAGGATGGTATTTTGAAAATAAAAAAACTTTATTAAATGGGGAAGGAATCTAGGAAGGTATTATGGAAGGTCTTGGTTGTTCTAGAAGGATCATGAAATGTAAATAATAGAGGATATGTGGTATCCTTTTATATGGGAGGGAAATGGAACACTTGTAATTTCTTAAAATATTAACTAATATAAACATCATAATCATATAAATTGGAAAAATTACCACATATTAAAAGATAAGATTTTATAGTGTCTAAATAAAATGAGATAATCACATCTGGGAAAGTTTTGGTTACATTTTAATCCTTATCTCATAGTTAAACCACTTTAAACCCATTTTAACCTTAATCATGATAATTTAACTTTTATTAAGATAAAATAATTATACAACCAAAAAGAAAAGTTAAATTTTAACCAAATCTGGAAATTATGGTTATAAATTTAGAATCCATTTTATTAGATTCAATTTATATGGGTGGAATAAATTAATTTTAATATAAGAATGTATAATGCATGTAAAACCATTTTTATAAAATACCCGATTTATGTGTAATTTTTTTTACCTTGAAATAAAGTAATAAATTAGATTACATGATTTTTTGGTTAAATAATAAAAAATTAAGGATTTTAAACTTTTGGCTCAATCCAAAATTGAATTTCATCTTCTAACCATGCCCTTAAATTTAAAGCCTTATTTTTTTTTAATTTGAATAAAATATTACTTATCTTCACAAAAGTCAATCTTGGGTTTCCAAATTCAAAATAATGTTCTAAAATACATTATTTACCTCCTTAAAAATATATTTGGTGAAAATAAACTCATTAAATAGGATAAAATAATTTTTTTATATGTATTTTAAATCTTTACCCTGTTGTTTATTCCAATTTAACCTTTTTTACCGAGGTGACAAATATTTACTATGGTTAGTATTCATAATGATCTAAAATTAAGTTGAAATTATTAAATCATATTAATTAATTTTCTTATAAATATTTAATCCATTTTATAAAATTAAATTCACATAAGTTATATAATTTAATTTAAAATTAAACCAAAAAAATGTGACAAAAAGTGGTTTTATAAAAAAATGTCTTCTTAAATATGATAAGTTTTTATAGCAAAATAAAAAATAATATTGATTACAATGAGCTTAATTGGATTATTAATAATATAAATGAACTAATGTTACATTGAAACCATTTTAAAACAAAATATAACTTTGTAAATACTTGAAAAGAATATAAAAGTTTAAATGAAAATCAGTATTTCTCACTATTCATAGAAAAATCAGACTCTTCAAAGAATTATAAAAAATAATTCCATGATAATTTTGATATGATGATTTAAAAAATGATATCCTTTTTATAAAATAAAATTTCTAATAGTGTTAATTATACATTTTCTCAAAAAAATAAAATAAATAAAAACCATATTTGATGAAAATGTTTTTTTGAATCATAAAACAACTTTACTGAAATTTGAGTACTTATTTATTATACATTAATCAAATAATTTACATTATATAAAAACTGTATACATTTTTTTTCATATTTTAGTTATTCTATTCATACTTCTAATATTAATGTTAGGTTATAACTATATACTATATTGCGATTCATTTAAACTTGGGGTTGCATGTATCACATGATATTGAAGAAATTAAATTTATTTGAAGAGAAATATATAATAAAATATTAGGGAATTACATTTTAACCACTTATAAGAATATTTATCTCAAAATTATGTCAATTTGATATAAAATATTGTGAATACTTCTACCTCATCACATTTTTAGGTTTTTATGTAGCTTCCTCAATTTTATGATTATTCAAAAAAACTTTGACCAGGTGAGTGGTATTGTTTCATATAATATTACCTCTATGATCTTGAATCTCCAATAGTTTTTACTCATCAGATATATATTTATGCAGTGGTATGACCTTTTATTTCAGTACATATGAAGGATTAGGAATGTAATTCCTTATAAGATATAGAAGGAACATATCATGAACTTAAGAGAGATTTAATAGAAGCACCAAGAGATAAGCTATCGTCCTGATACGATCAAGAATTCCGGAGGTAAATATGTATATAGAGATCAACTTTCAATTTTTTCTAAATCTCATAACATTATTTCAATGTGATATTTATAGGAATACCTTGTCACCAACTTTGAACACTAGATTTCACTGATGATTGTCACCACAACTTTTTTATCGACTCTGAGATACCCTTATGTGAAATTGAATGACTGTAACCTTCTCTATCATTTCATAAGATAAATTAATCACCAATAAAATTTCTTTCTCTAAATTCATTCTAAAATTTTGGAGTTATTCACTTCTTTCTATATATTTCTTCATAAGAAGCCATCTAAATTCTCGAGTGAATGCTATTGTTGTATGAAAATTCTACCAAAGTAAGGTGTTGATCCCAAGAACCTTTTAAATACATAGAGTGAGATTTCAACATGTATTCTAGAGTTTGAATGGTCATCTCAGAATAACTATCTATCTAAGGATAATAAGAAGTACTAAAACTCAACTATGTATCCATAGCCCACTAAAGAGTTACACTAATAGAAAATTTCCCTATACCCACAGTTTGAAACTATGGGTATATCCCATGAAGCCATGGGATACTGAGGCGTTGGGAATTACCTATACCCATGGTTTTCACAAAACCATGGGTATAGCCAAGGGAAATTTCATAATACCCACAATTTACTTAAACTGTGGGTATATATATATATTCCCACGTTTTAAAAAATAGTGGGAATATATTTTTACCAAAATAAAATATACCCACGGTTCAATGAACCGTGGGTATAATTGATTCCTAGACTAGCATAATACCCATAATTTTCCTAAACTGTTGGTATATATTTTTACCTAAATATATCTATTCTCACTATTTTCACAACTGTGGGAATATATTTTTACCAAAATATAATATACCAAAGGTTCAATGAACAGTGGGTATAGGTGATTCCCCTGGGCAACAGAAAATGCCGACCTTTTTGCTTCTTCTAGCTTCCAACTATTTCCTGCCTTCCTTATTACTACTTCCTATCATCTTTCACATCTAATATAGACTAGAATAGAAGTAGTTACACACACTACAGACCAAGAATAAATCTAATTTTCATTGTAAAACATGATGATGTTGGCAATGTAATTATATTTTCTAATGAGGTAAGGAATATTACCTGAGGATAAATGATAGTTTCATGAGGATTAAAGGATGGGACCCTTATATGACCAAAAATTCATATGGGGTAGAGGTTATTGGAAGTACAAATTATGATGATCAAGAAGTATGTAACTTTAAATTCAAACACCTCACTGAGAAGAACTTAAAAGTTCTAAAATTTAAATGAATATTGATTATTGATTATATGGGAATTAGAATGTTTGAATTTTTTATTCTGGGAAATAATGAACAAATTTCTTTCAACTTAGATATTTGAAATCCCAAGAATTTGAAGTTTGGACTTGGATACCTGGATGTTTAGAGGACCTTCCCCTTTTTATCCCTATGGTGGTTTCCACTACTTTCTCACTTTCATCAATGATTCTACTATGAATGTATTTATATACTTCTTAAACTATAAGTATGATGTATTTATAGTGTTTATTCAGTGTAAATACCTAGTAGAAATGGAATATGGGAAGAAGTTGAAGTGCATCTAGATGGAAGGCGGCATTAGAAGAATACAAAAATTAGAATAATGCAGCATTAGAAGAATGAAACATTAAAAGATGATTCTTGGAACTCCAAAGAAAAATGGATTAGCTAAAATAATGAACTGAAATTTTATAGAGAGAGAGAGAGATCAAAGTATGAGTTTACACTTAGGAATTACTAAGGCCATTTAGGAAAATGAACTCAATAAGGTAGAATATCTCATCAATAAAATTCTAGATTTGATAGTTGGGATAGAACATCTGGAGGATCTATGATATAGAAACCACTATAAGTTCAACATCATAATTTTTCTAGTATTTTATCATATGAATTTGTAAATTATATGAATTATACGAAACTTGAATCCAAATAAAAAATACATTTTTTATTTTCCAAGGAGATGAAAATTTTGGATATCATGATGATATGAAACAAATCATTAGAAGCATGGATGTTTTCTTCAATGAGAAAGTTCTATGGAAAGTCTGAAACTTTGAGGAGCATGAAGCTGAGGAAAAATAATCTATTGAAGTATAGGTTGATCAGAGTACTGGTAATTCTCAAAAACAACATAACTCAAATTTCGGTGCTAAAGGAACTATAAATCTAGAAGTAAGACCATAAGAAACACGAAAAAGTTCAATGAAATATAAATCTTGAGTGGGATCACTCAAAGTATGGGCCCTAGAAGTTCTTGAAATGGTAATTAATATACTTTTAGAACAAAAATATCTAACTATTTCAGTTTATCTGATTCAGTTATGGATAAAAAATAGTATTAAGAGACTAGTGGAAAGATTTGGGCATGATTTAAACTTTGTTATTCTAATAGATATAGAAGATCATACAAATCCATTGTAAGAATATTGACATAGGGACTCAAAATAGTGGTAGTTATCCATGAATGAAGATATTCCTTCATTATTGTTAAATGGAACATGGGAGATAACTGAACTTCCCGAGGGTAAAATGAAACTTGAGAATATGTGGAATTACTATATTAAGAAATAATTTGATGCTAGGAAAAGATAAAAACCTGACTAATGATAAAGGGGTTTCAATAAAATAAAGGATTATATTTCTCAAAAATCTTTTCACTAGTAGTTAAACATTATACCATATGAATAATTGTAAGTTTGTTGGAATCAGAAGATTTTTATCTGTAATAAATGGATGTTAAGATAGATTGTGTTCATGGTGATTTTGAAGATGAGATTTACATGAAAAAACTAATAGGTTTACCAGTATATGATAACTAGATTTCGGTCTATAATATGAATACAATATTCTATGGATTGGAGAAAGCACAACTAGAATGGAACCAAAAGTTTGACTCGTTTATGGAACAAAAGGGATTCAGTTGGTGTAACATTGAACATTTTTTACTAGAAGAAATGGTATGTTTGAACCATTATCACTTTTATATTTTATGTTGATTAAATGTTGATGTTCAGAATGTAATTTCAATGATTTGGAAATTTAAAATTAGTTTTTCTAGAGGATTTGAGATGAAAGATCTTGGGAAATCAAGAAATATATTAAGAATAAGGATTGGAAGATCTAGGAATACTGGAAGGAATCTAATGAGAGTTGAATCATTATATTACCTATCAAGACATGGAAGGAATATAATAAGATTTGAATCATTATATTAACTCTTCTAATATAATGAATACCTATAACTAAACAAAGTATTATAAAAATCAGATAAGAACCTCTATTACAAACGTCAAGAAAATCAATTAATCCAATCATGAATGTCTGATATTGCATAACCATATGCATTGCCTCATACTAACTACAAGAACATGAAAACAAGTAAAATTATTAACCTTCATTGAAAATTCTAAAAATAATGAAGTATGATAAAATCCAATACTGAACTTACATAACTAATGAAAACTGCAAGAAAGTGTGATAAAAACCAAAACTAAACCTACATTACAAATGAAAATTGTCTTACCAAAACATAAATGACATTAAATTCTCATTAATAATGCTGGAAGTTTCCAAATTATGATAAAAAAATAGAGTTTAACTGAAGTTACAAGCTGAAAGAACAAAAAATAATCCAAACATGAAAGTCTAAAATTACGTACCAATATGCACTACCTCCTAATTTATAGAACATGAAATTAACACTATAATCATTAATATGAGACAGAAGATCAATAGGATCAGTAAAAACCTAATAGAAAATATAAAATTGAAATAAATATAAATTATTTTACTTTTAGATGTATTACTATATGATTATAGATAGTTTGATACCACATTACAAAAAAATGATAACAAGCAGAGTGAGAATACTATTTGGTTTCTCTTCCATCCTTCACTCCACTTGAATTCGATGTGGAATTGTCTATTTCTACAAGGAAAGGTAATTTCTCTTATCAAATTACTTTGGTTTGTATACAATCACATTTATTCTTGTCTATTTGTACCTTTTCCTTGGTTTCTACTTTGAATATTATTTTAATAGCTAGTGTTCATTCCATGGTGAAAGTTCATCCTTAATGGTTTTAGGTGATGTTTTATTAGTTGCATGCACTGGAGTCCAATCATTCTTGAGATCTAGTTTATCTTTCCCCCAATAAGGGTGTAGTTCACTGTAAGTGAGTTTATATAGTTTGGATTAATGGTTATGGTTCATTGAATCACCTCAAGGTCTGCTTGGTAGCTAAGGGATATGCCCAAACATACACTTTTGACTATTTTGAAAATTTATCTATTGTGGCCAAAATGAAACAACTTTACCTCTTTATTTTACTAGAAGTATCTCATCATATATACCTCCATTAGGATGATGTTAATGATTACTTTATGAATGGTTATAGATGAAGTCTATAGGAAACAAGTATCTAGATTTATTACTCAGGGGGGGATTCAAATGTTTTTGTCACATTCATCGATTATCATACAAGTTCAAATAGTCTCTTCATGCATATTTTGGTTGCTTATGTACTATAATAATTTATTTTGAAGTCATCAAAATCTTGTAATATCCTTCAATATTTTATCAATGGTCAATTTTGGCTTGTTTATGTTGATGATAGTGTGACAATTAGTAATGTTTTTTAGGTATTGATTTTCCCAAGCCCATATCTAAATTTTCATACTGATGAATTAGACTCAATAAAATATTCCTTAGCGTTATATGTTTCTATATGTTCAAGATATATTTTTTCTTCATCTCAGGAGAAATATGTCTTATACTTTTTGTAGGAAACACATATGTCTCATGCTTATTTCATTGATGGTTCTCTCAAATCGGGTGAAAAATCTACACATACTATAATTGGGATATCTATTCACCTGACAGATATGGTTATTTGATCAAGAAATTGAATTTTTTGATTTTTTACTAGAATATATATTACCTTTACTGTTAGCAGAGTGAGTGAGTTTATAGAGTATCCCAAAAAATTTGGAACTCATCACTCATCTAAATCTCCATTGATTGTTTGGTTCAAGAAATCCTTTATAATTCTTCAAAACTTGAAACATGAGAAAATTAATATTAATTCATATTTATTTTCATATCAAAATAAATTGTGTGTTTCAAATTTTATATATACAGGACACATGTTCTATATTGCATATATTCATAATTTGTATTCCATATTGCACATATTCAGAATAAAAATTACATATTCCATATTTTATACATTCTGAACAAAAAGAATAAAAATTCCATATATTGATAATAAAAAAATGAATACTTTGTATTAGGAATAGAAAAAATGTTGCATATACTCATAATAAACATAATACACTTGGAATATTAGAAACAGAATGCATATCACATATTAGAAATAGAATTCATAACACATATATTCATATTTCATGTTAACAAAAAATGCATATTGAATTAATGAATGTTTTAATCAGACCCATATATTAGACCAGGAAGAATCAAGTATCACCCCATACACATCTAATAATGAACTTTCATTACTAATGAAAACTACAAGAAAGTGTGATAAAAACCAAAACTAAATCTACACTACAAATAAATATTTTCTTAACAAAACATAACTGATGGGGGTGTACAGGTTGGGAGGGGGGTGAAGGTTGGGAGGGAGGGGGTGTGCATGTTGGGAGGGAGGGGGGTGCATGTATGGAGGGGTGGGGGGATAGGTTGGGAGGGTGGGGGTGGGGGGCTGTAGGTTGGGAGGGGTAGGGGGAGGGGGGTGTGCAGGTTGGGAGGGGGGGCAGGTTGGAAGGGGGTGCAGGTTGGGAGGGGGAGGGGGTGTGTAGGTTGGGAGGGGCGGTGTAGGTTGGGAGGGAGGGGGTGTTTAGGTTGGGAGGGAGGGGGTGTGTATGTTGGGAGGGGGGATGAATCTTGGGAGGGAGGGGGTGGGGGGATGTAGGTTGGGAGGGGGAGGGGGAGGGATGTATAGGTTGGGAGGGGGGCTGCATGTTGGGAGTGAGGGGGGGGGGGGTGCAGGTTGGGAGGGAGAGGGGAAAAGGTTGGGAGGGGGAGGGGTTGTACAGGTTGGGAGGGAGGGGGGGTGCAGGTTGGGAGGGGATATTAATATAGAAAGAAACTCATGCATGATCACATATGTGAATGTTTATTAAATTGACCACCTACCTCCATCAAGGAGTTACCACCATCTCCAAGATCTATCAATCCTTGGTCAAGCCCGTCCATGCCCCATCTAAGCATGTACCTCCACCATAGGTCATAAATTTCATCACATGACATAAATAATTAATTATAAATACTTTTAATTAATTATTTAATTTAAACCAATGTGGAATAATCACCAAACAATTCACAAAGTACCATTGCACCACTAAGACCTCGACCGACCACACTAAAGGTTTCACAACAAACCCCAACACTAAACTGAGAAAAATCCCTAACCAAAATCATTCAATCATTTAGTAAATTAGTTTAATTTAATCCAAAATTCTTAAAAAAATCACAATTATGACATACCTCACCAAAACAGACAACGATGGCATGCATACATCATTTTAGGATGAATTCTAAGTATGGTGTATGAAACCCCATCCATTTTGGTTGATTATACCGTGATCTAGTGGAATTGACATCAAATACCTAAATAAAACCAAGTGAAATGAGAGGATAATGAATAAGGGTTTAAACACAGAAGAGGAATATAAAAAAATGCTTGAGATCACTACTAAAACACACCAACCACCCATCCTTTCTCTGGTGCTTCCTGAAACCCCCATGTCACCTCCTGGTCTATAAAATCTACCCAAAAATATTCTTATAAGGATTCTATACTCTCAAAATATTGTTTTTACTCCCGGTTCTCAAAACAAACCATCTAAAAAATAGAAATTTCAAATTACATTGATAATTTTACAACCTGTAATGATTCAGGTCAGTACACTCATGGTAGTTATATACTCCCATGGTAGCTCAACCTGTTCATGTATTTGATCAAGATCCTTTTTGACGTGTTAAATAAATTAATCTCACATGGAATTTGAGCACCAACTACTGTAGTGTAGAAATGAAATAGGTATTATATTAATAAGACTAGGGAAACTACACCTTATGGTTATATCCAAGCTATATCAGAAATACCTTTACATAGAAGTAGGATAACCTCCTCACCCACTTAACCATATGCATGAATAAGGATTCTAATGTCAGATTTATCTAAATGCATGCAAAAATTTATGCAGAACATTTTAGAAGAAAATAAAATAACCATTCTCATCCATACAATAATTCAATTCAAGTTCTTAAAGTAAATACATAAGTCTCCCTACTAAGTCAAAAATAGAGGGGATTAATATCCCCCCATCACCAATATCCCTATTCCCATGTCTATGCCCATCATCACCATCATCGTCGTCATCATCATCATCATCATCAGCAACAATATCATCTGCAGCCTCATCACCAACATCAGCATTAAAAACATCCTCACGACCAATAGATTTATCACCACCACCTTCATCGCCACTAAGAACCTCATTGGAATCACCCAAAAAATCATTTAATGATCACATTGATTCCATATATTATTCAAAAGTAGAAACAACCTCTGATGTAAGCAAATGACTCAAAAATGACATAGATTTCATGAAATTCTCAGTCATTAGCTTACTTCTTTAACGCTCCTCTAAAGCTATTTTCTTTACCTCAGCTGATTAAGCACAAGATATTTATATATCAGAGGTCTGGGAGGCTTGAAAGGAGCCCAATGACAACAAATACCTAGAGGGTCTATGTTTTTACTTGGTCAACATCATACTCTCCTTGGGTGCTCCTCACCTAATACCTAACTTAAATGATCATGTGGCCTGAATTTGTCATCTTCCTTACCATCGAGGGCCTCCAAGGTAGACTTTTGAAATTATAAACATATCAAATTATGATTTTAGTATAAATATTTAAAATATTAATAAAAAACCATACAATTTTATCTTTTGTTTGTGCATTTACTACACTTCCATCCTTTTTCTTTCTACTGGAGCAAAATAATTTGGCACGAGGTACAGGACCTTCGGTGCCCAATACAGCTTGCTGCAAATGAGAAATGAAAAAAATAGATATTATAACCATATATGAGAAATCCAAAAATTTGTCATATGTCTATTCAATAATATTTTCAGTAGAACATCCTGTATAACATCACAATACCCTGTTAAAGTAACTGGTGATTTTCATGATTAGAAATTGTAGTGCACCCCAATGTGTGAAAATATTTCATTGAATCCTTATTATTTATGTTTTTATTTGAAACTTCCTAAAAAAATTCCAATACAAGTAATAAGAATGAAATTTTATATGCAAACCATTAAAGATTGAGATTACCTTAAAATTAGCAGTCTTCTAATGTGAAATAACTTTTTTCATATTGACTTTTTGGACATTTGGGGAATATGAGTACCATCTCTAAGTTAGTACCAACCCCATTATTCCAACCAACATACAACTCATGCTTGTATGAGCCCTAAAACTCTCCAACATCTATCAACCTTGAAGTCTTAGCAGCTTATCCTTTGGGAAAGTTAAATCGAATCTACAATGAATATGTTATTTCATTTAAATAAAAAAATTATATAAATACGAATTTATAAAATTTTCTTACCCATATTTCTCCCATGCTTTTCCCTTGATCTCTTTACTGATACGTCTCCATGACACCGGTTCCACCAGAATGATATCGTGATAATTGGCCAAAGTGGCCATGAAACTTCTACACTGCATTGCATTTGGACCTACCATATGATTTTGTCGATTGTAATCCACTATTAGTTGTGTTTGGAGATTCCAAACTCCATTCATTTGAGTGCGCCCACATCACCTAGAAGAAGATCCCACTAAATAAGAGAAATAGGGAGGGGGGGGGGGGAATTAAGTCACGGTAAAACACAACAAAAATAAATTGATATAATTTGAAACAGTTATAATTAAAAAACCATCTACAGACTGCTTAATAGACCGTGATGGATCTGTGAGCTGTCCTGACTCAGCAGCCTCTGTAAGAAGTGTTTATTCTAGTGCATGCTAGAGTGGAAGCTAATAGAATAGACTCCTTAGATGATGGATGGCTGGTAGGAATTGAAGGTAGTGTAGACATGGTAGCATATAGTTAGTAGGATGGGGGATACATCATCAGATATAGATATAGTAAAGGTGGAAACATCTGTGGAGGCAGTGTAGTCATCTTATGGGAAGAATAGAAAAAACGAGATGATGGAGGAATTAGTGGGATCATCCCTAAAGGTGGAAAAGACATGGCATGTGAATAAGAGGGTAACTGAGATGATGATGGAGGAATGGATAATAATATCCCTAGAGACTCAAGAGGAGGATGGAAAGGTATGGTGGAAGGGGTGTCTGCTAGTGGGTTAGTGTGGAAATGGGTATGACGGGTGCTCCGTCTAGGTCTAGGATCATCCCCACTCATACCCATGCTAACAGGATTAGGAGTCAAATCCGGTGAAACTGAATGTCCCTAAAAAATTGATAAATAATATTAACATGAAATTATTTACAATGAAGAAGAAAAACATTACCATTATTATAATCACTGATGGAAGTGAAATAGGCAATTCATTCTCACACCCTGATCAATCGGGATCAAATAGTCTCTTCCTTTGACCTTCTATAGTATTTGGAACAATCTATATAACAATGAAATGTAATGTTTTTAGAAATAGTTTTTACAAATCATGCATAAAACTTACATCTATCATCAATTCATGAGAGGAACCAATTTTAATTCTTTTAATTACTAATTTTAAAAATGATTACAAGGAAATAAATAACATAGTTTTTAAAATTACATTACCAAGTTATACATTTTTTAAAAAAAATATTTGAACTAAGTTTTTTACATTGAAATAAATCTGATTTAATGAAACGACACCAGAAAATACAAAAACCAAACATATCATTCCAAACTGAAACATAATTAAAGTAATTATAGTAATAATAACCTAATAAACTCATGTCAATGCAAAATAAATGAATAGTGAACATATATGGATGCTTCTATATATTACCGGCCACTACTTCAGGTTCAACATCAACTCTCACAATGGGACAATTTGATTTATCAAATGAAATATTTTGGTCAACACCAATGGGGGTGTCAATGGTGGAAATTTAATCACCAGCATCATGAAAAATATGTTTTGGTATTACGTCATTAATGACACCATAATTAGGTCTCAGATAATCTTTCACATAAAACACTTGTTTAGAAAATGATTCCAAAATGTATGGTTCATTGGTACGTAGGAATTGACTCATATCAATAACTATGAATCCACAGTCATCAATAAATTCACCCTGTCGTCTCATTGAATCAAACCATTTACATTTCATCATAGTGATTTTTGGGCAAAAATCACTGAAGGTATCCCCTTAGAATATTTTGGGTGTGATTGTGTTTATTGACAAAACCAGATGACCGTGAATGAGAATGTTTGGTGTTTTCTGAAGATAGGTTTTTAAGGTGGTGCTGTTTCCCAGGGTTTGCCAAATTTTTGGGCCTCAAAATCAAAAATTTGTGTGAATAATGGAGAAATAAGTTGGAAAAGGAAGATAAATGGGGATCCCAAGACATGGATCGTGTACCATGTCCGGGAAGATTATGTGGCCACATACCAGGCAGTGGGAACGGTATGCGGGTGCGTTTCGAGAAACTGAAAACGGTTCGCGAAGGAAGGTGGTGTAGTACGAGGATAACGTGACACCGATAGAGAAGTATAACCACGTAAGAATAAAGAATGTATGTGGAATAGAGAGGAAAAATGGTTCACAGGTGGATTGCGATTCACAGTGGCTGAAGGATCGGTGTGCGGTGGAGGCTGAATCAAAGATTTGGTAAATCTTGGATTAGAGGTTTTTGTGGATATATTTTCCTATATAAGAATTTTTAATCCCACCAATTATTATGGATACTTAATATCATTAGAGAACATATTTTTGGTCTGGGATTTCAGAAAATTCCAAATGTGGTTTGCGAGGAAGAATTCTGCGAAAGCTGAAGTGGTTCACATGAAATAAATTTTTTCAAAGGAGTTTGCGGGGATTCTTAACCAGAAAAGTAAGACTAGGTACGTGGAGGAGGAATCTATGGTATGTGTGTGAGAGAGGATTCCGCAAGTGGTATGTAGAGGGGGAGCTCTGGTATGTAGAGACAAAGACATTCTGCAAACAGAGAACAGTTCGCTGACAAAGGGCAATTTGTAGAGGCGGAACAAAGGTAGTGGTATGTGGAGGTGATAACGGTTTGCAGAAGAGGAAGCGGTATGTGAGGAAGGTTTTTCACATACCAAACCCAGTACTCAATACACGAGAGAAGAAGGTGGTTCGTGATTTGCACCAGAAATCTTGTAAAAGCTTCAAATCAGTTTGTGAAAGTATTTTTCAGTACCTAGTAGTATCCGGGAAGGTGGAATTTATCTACAGGTAAAAAAGTAACTTCAATAGAGCATCTACCTACAATTGAGGATGCATGAATTCATGAAAATTAAGGGACCTAAATGTCCATAAATTGTTTTTGACCTACAAGTCAACGAAATGTGAGTGGATTCCTTTCCAAGAGAAGTAAGCAAAGGAAGAGGAAGACGGTGACCCTTTCCACCGGTAGTGATCCAGAGAAAGAGGAATAAGGAGTGACCATTGGTAATGCAGTGAAAAGACCCTAAATCTTGTAAAGGTAGTGATCTTGGGCATAGAATATCTAGCCCAAAATTTTTACTCATTATTGGCTATGAGCCTTAGTGAATTTGGTACATCGGTATATCACCGTTGTATGCTCCTTGGACATAGCCCAGTGAGGGTGAACCAAGTAAAAACCCCTATGTCCTATGCATGATTTCATATCTATTTGTATATTGATATGAGAGGAAGAGATAATTTAGTTTTTTCTAACAATGAAACAAGATCCAAACAAGAGAAAGTTTTAATATGTTATACCATGATTCACCCCCCTCTCAGGGTATTCGACCTAGTGGACCTAAAAATTGGTATTAGAGGGAAATGTTGAAAGTTAGTGGTTCTCTCTAAAGAAAAATAAATGGAGGTGGTAAATCATAAAGGAATTCATATCTTTGAAGGAAATAATTTTCAACTATGGAAGAATCAGATGCATCACTACTTCCAATCAGTAGGGATGAATGTCTTCACAACAACCATGCATGGAATATCAGCTGGCATTAATAGTGGTGATCTATCAGAAGCTGAAAAAATAGAATTGGATGCTGATTCTAAAGGGATCAATGCTTTATGGGGATCCCTATAAAATGAAATTTATACGAAGGTGATGTCCTGTAAAACAGCACATGAAATGTGGGAAAAATTGTTAAACATTTATGAGGGCGACACAAAAGTCCGCTAAGAAAAGTTATAGGTTCTATAGAACAAGTATAAGGATATCAGAATGAATCCCAATGAGACTATTGATGCATTCCTCTAAAGGATAAATATTATTTTGGAAGACATGCAGGGCCTTGGGTAAGTCATTGAAGATATAAAGATTGTGAAACGAATCTTGAGGTAACTTCCACCGCGGTTCAATCTGAAAGTTTCAGTGTTGGAAGACAAAGACCTGAAAAAGATAACACTAGATAACCTACAAAATACCCTTATATAATATTAAATGAGAAACAATGATAATGATGCAGTGGAGAAGGGAAAGTCTAAATAAGTGGCATTCAAGGACGTGAAGAATCTATCTGTTGAAGATAGTCCCGAGGAGGAAAATATGGATGATGTCATTTCATCTCGCTCCTCCAATCTGGAAAGGGGAAAAGGGAAGTTCAAAGTTAAAAAATTCCATTTGCATGCTTTAGATTCGGAAATATTGGGCATTTTGCAGTAAAGTGTCCTAAGATGTTTGATGATGAAAATGAATAAAATGATAAAATTTT
Source organism: Viscum album (assembly GCA_963277665.1). Taxonomy (NCBI): domain Eukaryota; kingdom Viridiplantae; phylum Streptophyta; class Magnoliopsida; order Santalales; family Viscaceae; genus Viscum; species Viscum album. Next base: position 1,770,531,592 of record OY728123.1, read on the forward strand.
CCAAAAGAAGTATTCATCAAATAATAAAGGGAGGATAAGTACTAGGAGCAAGTTCTTAAAAAATAAGAATCTGCTTTCAAGAGAGGATGAAAGTTCAGAAGAATCTAAGGTAGAAGAGTTGGAGGACTGCATGGATCATAAAGTAGATGCTTTGGTGTCAGTTGCTAGAAATTCTTTAACAAGAGAAGAAAGTGACAATGAAGAATGAGAAATTAAAGGAAGATTTGATCTTTAGGATGAATTAGAATCTTCCCTTGAAGAAGTAGATATTTTGAGATCCAAAACAAAGAAATCTTACAAAGATGTTCATGATGACAAACTCTATATGCAGCAGTAAGAAGAAGAAAATTATGATTTGAATATAGAAATTTAAAATATGAGGTCTTCAATGCCAAAAAGATCATAAATGGTGGTTGAGTACAAACTCAAAATTGAAGAACAAAAAATGGAAATCAAAAGCTTTATTGAAACTAGAAAAGATCAAATCAAACGCATGAAAGAACTAGAAGAGGAAGTCATCGGTCTATGACGAATAGTTAAAGATCAGGAGAAACAATTAACTCTAGGTTCGATATTAGGAAACAAGACCATACAAGAAACATATAAGATGATATTTGAGTATAGTGATTCATTTTAATAGGAGAAAAAATCAACTATGAATGATAAGGCTGGTATGGGGTTTGATCTAAAATAGAAAGTAGTTGTGGTTCAAGTTAGACCACAAGCATCCGCTCCAAGAATAAATATTGATTTGGGTATGAAGAAGAATTATAAGATTCAGAGAACCCAAGTCACAACTAATGGTGCATAATTTTCACACAGGAACTTACCTCACATAAGATGCTATTTTTGTGGTAAGATGGGACACTCTCAAAATGTATGTTCCATAGCAAAGAGGTACCAAATGCAATAAGACCAACGGGGTTGGTCATACAGAGCTCAAATTTATAGGTCATTATTTGATGGTCATTATTTCAGGTGTAAAGGACTCAGACATATGGAAAGATATTTCACATCAACAATATAGAGGAATGCACCGAGGCAGACTGAATTCCTTCATAAGAAGCATCCAAATGTATCTTCAAGAGAGCTGAAAATTCAAAATCAATTTTCAGCTCTGCAGGATGAAGTTGGTCCATCATATGCTGAGGAAGATCAATATTATCATTCCATGATGGGTTTGAAGTCAAAGACTTGGGTAAAAAAGAAAAGGTATGAGAAAGCGGTGGTTGTAGAAATTGTATTCAAGGCATCAGATTGCATTGGGATATGGATCATTGATAGTGGATGTGCTTCCCACATGATGGGAAATAAGGATCTAGTGACCAGAATCAGGTATGATAAAGAAGGTATTTTAAGATTCGGTAGTGATGGGGGCCTAAAAATCATTGGTTAAAAAAATCCAATTTTGGAGGAAAAGACATGAGATGAGCAGATGTATTGGTTGTTTAAGGGCTTAGTCACAACTTTCTTAGTGTTAGTCAATTGTGTGACTCAGGACATGCCATAAGCTTTTCCAAGAAAATATGTATCATCAAAGAAAATGATGGTGCTTTTGTGTTGTAAGGAAAGCATATGAAAGGGAATCTCAACCTCATTAGTAGAGAAGAAGATATGTGCTTTCTTTCCAAGGATGAAGAAAACAAGTTATGGAATAAGTGTTTTGGCCACATAATCCAAGTTTCCTTGGAATATCTAGTGAAATATGATTCAGCTTGAAATCTCCCTAAATTATCACATGATCGTACTCATACATGTGATACCTTTCAACAAGGGAAGATAATTTGAACGATATATAAGAAAAAGGAGCAAAAGTTAATAAGATTTCTTGAGTTGGTGCATATTGATGTGTGTGGGAAAATTTCACCAAGGGCGATTGATGGGAGGAGGTATTGTGTTCTCTTCATTGATGAATATAGTAGAATGTCATGGGTTTCAATAATCACTGACAAATATGAAGTGTTTAGTTTCATTACAAGATATCGACGGGAATTTGAAAAATGCTTGGTCAGAAAATCCGGATGATTCAAACAGATAATGGAACAAAGTTCATAAATATCCAAGTGGAGGATTATCTATAAAAACATGGGATAATACATCAATTTTTAGAAGTAAGATATCCATAGTAGAATGGAGCAGTTGAGAGAATAAATCGGATTGTCAATAATATGGCCATAGCAATGCTCATTGAAAAAGACCTTCTGGAGAAATTTTGGAACGAAATAGTAATGAAAGCAGTATATAATTCAAATAGATATTTACTTTGTCCAAAATAGGAGAAGACTCCATACGAGTTATGTTATGGAAAGAAGACTTCATTGAAGTAATTTCAAGTATTCATAAGTAAATGTTTCATTCTCAATAAAGTGAAACATAGGAAGTTTGAATCCCATGGAGATGAAGGGATATTTCTTTGCTACTCAAAGAAAAGAAAAGCATATAAATGCTTTAATAAGTGGCTGAGAAAGATAATTGAAAGTTAGGATATGACCATAGTAGAGGATGAGAAGAATCTACAATAAATATATGATCAGACTCGGGAGGATAGTGATGAAGAGATGAGAAGGTCAGGAGACACTCCAGCTCTAGAGATAGATTCAGAAGAAGAATCAGATGATGAAAATAAATTAGTGTCTGCATAGAGACCATTGAGAAGAGTTGAAATTGATATGAAGAATATAATTGGTGATTATACAGCACCAGTACAGATAAGAAGGATTAGGTATCTACAGCAAACATCATACTTATCACAGGTGGATCCTAAATGCTTTGATAAAGCTGCTGGATAAGAGAATTGGTTTTAGGAAATGAATGAAGATCTTGACCAAATTGAGAAGAACCATACATGAGAAATTGTTTCGAGACTAGCAAAAAAGAATGTCATCAAAAAAGTGGGTCTTTAGCAAAAAAAAAAGAATGAATATGGTGATATTATTCTAAAAAAAGCATAACTGGTGTGAAAAGGGTACTCCTAGATAGAGGGTATTGATGATGATGAGACATTTTCACCTATTTCAAGGATGAATACAATCAGATTATTCTTAGCCATAGTAGTGCAAAGAAAGTATAAGGTTTTTCAGATGGATGTCAAGTCATAATTTCTGAATGGAGTTCTAAAAGAAGAAGTATACATTGAGAAACCATATGGTTTTCTCATCCATGAAGATGAGAATAGGGTTTGTTAGTTGAAGAAGGCATTATATGGTTTGAAGAAAGCACCAAGATTATGGTATTTAAGGATTGATCAGTTTCTAAAGAAGCTTGATTTTAACGTGGTGGAGTTTATTATAATATGTATTTCAATAATGGAAATAGTTAAAGGATTATAGTTTTGGTTTATGTTGATGACATAAGCTTTGGTGGATCAGATGAAGCACAAAGCAGATAATTTTTTGAATTCATGAAAAGTGAGTTTGAAATGTCGATGATTGGTGAGATGACATTTTTCCTTGGATTACAGGTGACACAAGGAAGGAATGGAACTTTTATCTCTCAATATAAATATTCCAAGGAAGTTTTGAGAAGGTTTGGAATGGATAATTCCAAATAGGTGAAGACTCCGGTTGCTACCCGATTCAAACTATCTTGAGATGATGAAGGAAAGACAGTTAATATCACAAAATACAAGAAAACCGTTGGAAGTCTATTGTATCTGACAACGATAAGGCTTGATATTGTATTTTTCACATTCCAAGAAGTGAGGTATCAAAGAAATACCAATGATATTCATATGATTGAAATAAAAATAATTCTTCTGTATGTCAAAAGCATAGTGGATTTTGGCCTAATGTATAATGAAAAATCTCAGATAGAGTTATTGGGGTATACAGATGCGGATTGGGATGGTTCATCAGATGTTAAGAAATCAACATCAAGAGGGGCCTTTTATCTTAGAGGGTTGTTTATTTCTTGGTTAAGTAAGAAACAAGATTACATTTCATTAAGCACCGCAGAAGTTAAATACATTGTGATTACTCAAGCCTGCACGCAACTATTATGGATGAAGAAGCATCTTGAAGATATGAGAATTGAGGTGAAATATCTGATCGAAATCCATTGTAATAATTGAAGTGCTATAATTCTTAGAAAAAATTCAGTCCATCACTCAAGGAACAATCACATTGAGATAAAATATCATTTTATCGAAGAGAAGGTGGAGCAAGGGCTTGTGAAGTTGGAGTATGTGCCTACAGAACAAAAGGCTGTAGATATTCTAGTAAAGGCCTTAAACAAAGAAGAATTTGAAAGGAATCAACTATATTTAGGATTCCATTCGCACGTAAGCCTTAGATCAGTTGTTAAGGACTCCGTAAGTGCATCTGGGAGACCTGGGATCAAATCCAAGCGGAGACATTATTTCTAGGTTACTGTAGCAGGTACTGTAGTGGGAACTATGCAGTACTGTAGCATGTACTATAGTGGGAACTATAGTAGGTACTGTTTGGCACTGTAGTAGCCAGGAATATGCCCCTGTTTGGGCCTTTGGGCCACCGATTTGGTCCCTGAGTCCTTTAAGGCCTTCGAGCCACCCAGGCCTTTGGGTCAGTAAGGTCTTCGGGCTACCTCAAGGCCTTCGGGACACCTTAAGTGAAGATGAAAACCAGATGACCTACGAGGAACAATCTCTACAAGGAGGATGAGCAAGGAGCTTTCACCATAGAAGAAGTTAAACGGATTTCAAGAATGAGAGGGTATGGAACCTACCACCGGGACAAGCCTGTGCATGCATGAGAATGCCTAGCCGAACAGCCATGCGAAGGTGGATACCTGATTTTCACGATGAAGATGCTGGGAAGGAGTAGTTCCAAGTAGTTAGTCTGGGTTGTATGTAATGTTTGAAGCCTATGGGAAAATGAATTCCTCTAAATCCTACAGGCCATGTAATACTTACGCCTACGGGCCTTGTAAGGGTTCCACCTCACCCCTTGAAATGTGGATTATCAAAAAAAATAAAAAATGAAGGCCTTCATTCTATTGGAGGAGGAGTCCATCCAACTTCCCACACTTGAAAAAGTTTGAATGTGGGTCCTCCTCTCCCTAAGGCATTATTTGTCTTTCCCCAATGTGCTGATATGTGTTCTTTACCTTGTTGAAAACAACCTTGAAGTTCTTTTTGGGTTCGTTAACAAAGGGGGAGAAAGTGTGACTATTTCAAGGGGAAGAAAAGACATGGGGAGAAGCTGTTAAGTGGATCAGTGAGATAGGGGGAGTTGAAGCTGAGATGAAGCTGGTTAGTGGAGCAATAACATAGGGGGAGCATGAAATATGACGATGCTAGAAGTGATCGATCAATTATTAGATATCACGATGACTGAGGTTCGTGGTGAAAATAGTTCATTGGTATCCGTGTATGAGTATGGTATTAGCACTTGGTGACAAGAAATGAAGTGGTTCATTGATGAAATTTTTATTATACTCTTTTTTCTCACGCTGAGAATGGCTCATGTGGGCTTAGAGTATATGTTGAGTTAATACTTGATCGCTATGTTAATTGCATGAAGTGAATGGTGGTTGAAGATGGAAGAAGTTTTATCAAGATATCAAAATGCAAAGAATTGTTATGAGAAGAGTTTTTAAAAAACCGAAATGGGGAGATTGTTGGGAAAAAATCACTCAAGGTGTACCCTCGGAATGTTTTGGGTGTTATTTTGTTTGTTGACAAAGATAGATGATCGCAAATGAGAATGGTTAGTGTTTGATGGAGATAGGTTTTTAAGGTGGCGTAGTTTCCCAGTGTTTGCCAAAATTTTGGGCCTCAAAATCGGAAATTTTTGTGAAGAATGGAGAATGAAGTCAAAAAAGAAAGAGAAATGGGGATCACCAGACATGAATCATGTACCATGTATAGGAAGAGTATGCGGCCACATACCAGGCAGCGGGAATGGTACGCAGGTGCGGTTCACGAAACCGAAAATGGTTCACTGTGGAAGGTGGTGTAGTACATGGATGACGTGACGCAGATGGAGAAGAATGACCACGTAGGAGTAAAGGAAATACATGGAATAGATAGGAAAAATGGTTTGTGGGTGGCTTGTGGTTCGCAGTGGCTGAAGGATCGGTATGCGGTGGAGGCTGAATCGAAGATTTGGTAAATCTTGGATTATCGGTTTTTGCGGTTATATTTGCCTATATAAGAATATTTAATCTCACCAATTACTATGGAGACTGAATATCATTAGAGAACATATTTTTGGCCTGGGATTTCAGTGAGGTCTGAAGGTGGTTCGCAAGGAAGAATTCCGCGAAAGCTGAAGTGGTTTGTGTGGAAGAAATTTTGCCGAAGGAGTTTTCGGGGATTTTTAACCTGCAAAGGAAGACTCGGTACGCAGAGGAGGAATATACGGTATGCAAGAGAGAGAGGATTCCACAAGAGGTACATGGAGTGGGAGATCTGGTAAGTGAAGTCAAAGATAGTCCGCGAACAGAGAACAATTCGTGGACAAAGGGCAGTTCGCAGAGTCGGAACGAAGGCAGAAATGCACAAAGATGATAACAGTTTGCGGAAGAGGAAGCAGTATGTGAGGAAGGTGTTTTGCATACTGAAACCAATACTCAGTATGTGGGATAATAAGGTGGTTCAAGATTTGCACCAGGAATCTTGAGAAAGCTTCAAATCAGTTTGCGAAATTATTTTCCAGTACCTAGCAGTATCCAGGAAGGTGGACTTCATCTATGGGTGAAAAAAAAACTTCAACAGAGCATCTACCTACATTTGGGGATACATGAATTCTTGGAAATGAAGGGACCTACATGTCCATAAACTATGTTTGACCTACAAGTAGATAAATTGTGAGTAGATTCATTTTCAAGAGCAGTGAGCGAAGGAAGAGGAATACAGTGACCCTTTCCACCAACAGTGAGCCAAAGAAAGAGGCATAGGGAGTGACCCTTGGGAATTCAATGAGCAGACCCTAAATCTTGTAAAGGAAGTGAGATTGGGCATAAAAGATCTAGCCTAAACTATTTACTCATTATTGTCTATGAGACTTAGTAAATTTGGTACATCGATACATCTCCATTGTAAGCTCCTTGGACGTAGCCCAGGGCGAACCAAGTAAAAATCACGGTGTCCTGTGCATGATTTCATATATGTTTGTATATTACTATGGGTGGAAGAGAAATTGAGTTTTTTATAACAATTAAACAATATCCAAAGCTAGAATTTTTTTAATCTATCATACCCTAATTCACTATCATACCCTGACTCACCCCCCTCTCAGGGTATTCAACCTACTGTACCTAATAGTGAATCTACCTTGAGATTAGTAATCCAATAACAATATTTTCTCAAAAATTCCATAATAATACACATCTTCACATCGAGGCCGACTATATGATACGCTATCATAACAATATGTTGTAGAAGTTAACATAACACCATCATATTGTGTTCTCATTTTCACTGCTGGATCCATTGTAACAAATTTATACCCATTGATTATTAAAGATTTGCATTCACAAACCAAAGAATTAGGACCAAAAGTCAAAGCCCTCAATTCTATAGAAACAGATTCAATAGGTAAACTCAACACCTGAAATATATATGAATAATATAATTAAATTGAAATCTATATTTTAATATAATTAAAGTAATGGTAATACCTTTGATTTCAACCAAGCAGGAAACTCTAGGCTATGCAAAGCCTCTCTCCTTCACAAAGGAAAAGATCGATGATCTCTACTTATAATTTGTTGATGTTCCCTACATAAAATGATAATAAAAGTGCAAGGTATATATGAAATTTCATAATATGAGATAACATATAAATATCCAAATTACTTACTTGACATAGTTGTTGGACTTTTCATGTTTTAATCATGTTTTAATTATCACAAATCCTATTCATTCTGTAAAAACTTATTAATCCTATGTAATTTATTTTAAATAATGTATACATATGATTAATATATTTATGCTTTAAAAAAACCTTGTTCACTATATTTAATTTACTTTATGATGATTTATTTGATGAATGATTAGTCTAACCCATTCTATGAATATCACTGCTTAAGTCCGAATACAGATATTTGGATAAGTCTGATACACCGTGACCATCCAAACACCATGACCATCTAGACTTCGTGACTATCCAAACACCATGACCATCCATACACCATGAACATCCAAACACCATGACCATCTAGACACCGTGACTATCCAGACACCTTGACCATCCAAACACTGTGGCCATACAGACACCGTGACCATATAGACACCGTGACCATCCAGACATCGTGACCATCAAGACACCGTGACCATCCAGACATCGTGAAAATCTAGACACTGTGACCATCCATACATAGTGACCATCCAAACACTATTTTAAGGAGACACCGTTTCATGAATACACCATTTACAGACAAACTATGACAATGTTTCTAAATCTATTTTTTCATTTTTTCATTTAATTTTAACAGTCATATTTGAAGATTTTAAATGAACTAACATAATTAATGTTTCTTTGTAGACATATAATCTGATAGTATGAGGTATGAGGAGAAAAATACTTGTATCCTATCGGCTCCAACACATGCACTCCAAGAATAAAATAGAAGTGCGACCTAGAAAAAGAAAGAGCGTAATAATGAAGTACACACAAATTTTTCTGGAAATAAGAAGTGACACATGAAACTCAACATTCCTGAAGATCAAATGAAGCATTATTGAATCAATAAGCTAGACACCGTAGATCAGAATTGTTGATCACATCTTCACATAGTCAATACCATAAAGAACATGAGCCAGATCTAGCTAAATTACAATACTCTGTTTTCCACGATAGGACTTGATTTCTGCATATGCTTTATCCTAGAAGTATAGAGCTATATAGAATAAAAATCAGAGCACTTATAAAATTATCTCATCATTTATCCTCTATTGTGTATTATTTGTATCTTTCAAGAAGTGTGTGTGTCTGTAAAAAAACACACTGTCTCCTGCATCAAACTGAAGGATACAAGATATCCTTTCTCTTACATCTTTTTACACCTATGTATTCTCACAGATAAGTGTGGAAGAATTCCCTATGTGACTTGTCAGTGTTTACCCACAAAAAAATGTGGAAGAGGTCATGTGACCTGGACAGTCTTGTGTGCTGTTGTTAACCCCAATAAAGGGTGTGGATCAAGTTTATTTATATAAACTTCTTGGTGGTAGGTTATCACCAAGTGGAGTGGATTAGGTATCAACTTGAGACTGAACCACTTGTTTTATATCTGTTGTGCTGTTTATTTTAGTTGTCTTTGTTTTATTGTTTAATTCATAATTCACTAAATTTACTTTGATATTTAATATTGGAAAGAAGTTATAATTGTATTTCCTTATTATAATAGCTTCAAAAGTAATGTTAATAACCAATATTAAGATTAATGAGAATTAATCAATCTTATAAGAAGTTATTTAAATAGTCAAACTTTCATAATAGTATAACCTTGATTAACTGGTATGTATTTAACTTTATTAGGGAACCCTTTTAAGAATACTTTTTAAACAGAAATTTTGAATAGATACTCAATTCACCCCCCTCTTGAGTACTCTACTCCAACCAATATTTGGTATCAAAGGGTTGTTTCTAAAGACTCTGTTTTTAACCCTATTCAACTGTGATTGTAGTTGTACTTTAGAGATCTGTAAATTTTTTTCAATTCCAAATTTCTATCTCTTTTAAGTTATTTCTTTATCATGGATAATATATTGGAAGGTTCTACGATAAACAGACTGACATTATTTAATGGAACCAATTATTCTCGATGGAAAATTAAAATGAAAATTCATTTAGAAAGTACGAGCTTTGAAATATGGTCTTCAATTATATATGAATATAATATTACTGCTACCGATAGAATAACTTGGGATAAACCTACCAAAACTACCTATAATAACAATTGAAAATCTATGAGTGCTTTATAATTATCTTTTGTAGATGATGAATTTAATAGAATTTCTACTTGTAAAACTGCCCATGAAATTTGGGATACCTTATTTGTTTCACATGAAGGAACATCTAGTGTGAATGAAATGAGACTTATTACCTATACTATTTAATATGATAACTTTAAAATAAATCCTGATGAGCCTATTTCTGACATGTATCTTAGGTTCAACGAAATTTTAAACACAATGATTTCTCTTGGAAGATAAGTCACTAACAAAGAACAGATTATGAGAATTCTCAGATGATTACCTGACAGATGGAGAGGAACCTCTGTCACCATTAGATAATCTTGTGATATTAGCAAGATACCTGTAAAATAACTCATTGGAAAACTGATGATGTATGAAGAGGAGTTGAAAGTCGACAAGGAATAGAAGGATGAACCTAAAAGAAAATCAATTGTGTTCAAGACAACCACATCTAAACACAAAGAAAAAAGGAAAGTGGAAGTTTATGTAGAAAGTTACAGCAGTGAAAAATCATCACCTGACAGTGATGAGGAGATAACTCTATTAACCCAAAGGTTTAAGATATTATACAAGAAGAATAACTTTTTTAGAAATCCTAACTTCAAGGGAATATATAATCAAAAAAGAAGTTGGAAGAAAGATTTGAAAAGAAGTGACAGGTCTGATGAGATTGTCTTCTATGAATGTAAGTGAAAAGGACATATCAAGGCTGACTGTCCAAAGATCAAGTAAAAAAAGATATTTGAAGACAAAGATATAAAGTATAAAAAGGAAATGAAAGCAACATGAAGTTATTATAAGGACAGTTTGAGTGACTCAAAATCTTCCCATGATGAATAGGCTAACAAATCCAATTTGTGTTTTATGAAAAACACATATGAGGTAACACTGGAATCTATTTTACACAATTCATACTATTCTGGATATGAGAGTGACTCTGAAAATATGTTTAATGAAGAAATATTTGAATATTGTAATATTCTTGAAGTGATATTCAATGAACTAAAAGATAAATACAAGTCTTTAAAGAAACAACATGATCTTACATCAACTGTTAAAACTGAACTCACTGTAGAAAGGGAGAACAATTCTCAATCAATCAAAGAGAATAATGAACTAAAACTATCTAATGATAAATTGAAAAAGTATCTTAAAAGGTTTACTAATGGTAAGGATACCTTGGTAAAAATGATAGGTAAATAGATTACTTTTAAAAATACTACTGGCATTGGCTATCAACCTGGTAAAAGAGATTTTGGAAGAACTAATTTTGTTTCTAAATCTAGGACATATAACTTTACTCCTAGTTCTGGAAAACATTCATCTTGCTCAAGTTATGACACACTCTCTACTGTTTTAAGATTTTTTGGACCAAATAGAGTTTATTTTTCAAATACTTTAAATAATTCTTATAGTAAACCTATGAGGAAGATATGGGTTCCTAAAGCACTTATCACAAATATTACTGGACCCAAAAAAGTGTGGGTACCAAAATATCTTTTTATTTGACTATTTTTTAGGAAATTTTCTTAAAGAGTTTTTGTAAAATCATATGGTACTTGGACAGTGGGTGTTCAAGACACATGACAGGATACTAATCATGCTTCAAGAATTCAATAAAAATTAATGGAGTACATGTCACCTTTTATGACATTGCCAAAGGAAAGATCATTGGACTTAGCCCAATTGATAACTCTAACTCAGTTTTGATTTACAAAGTAATTTTTTTGATGGATTGAAATATAATCTGATTAGTATTTCAAAATTATGCGATGATGGATTTCATGTTAAATTCAAAAATGATGCTTGTAATGTTTTTAATTATAAAAAAGAATTAGTGTTTTCTACATTAATAAATGAAAATTTTTATTATGTTAACTTACATTCTTTAGATTCTCAAAATTCTTCATGTTTAAGTGTGTTTGAAAAAGAGTCCTAGATTTGGAATAGGAGACTAGGACACTGTAACACTCAATCCCTTAGAAATTTGACTAGAAAAGGCTTATTCAAAGACCTACCCAAACTTGAGTTTCCAAATGGTAAAGTGTGTAATCCTTGTCAAAAAGGAAAGCAACACAAAATTTCCTTCAAACCAAAGAAAGAAGTGTCAACTTCTCAACCTCTCAAATTGGTCCACATATATTTCTTTGGACTATATAGAGTTTCTAGCTTAAATGGTAAGTACTATGTTTATGTTATTATAGATTAATTTTCTAGATATACTTAGACTTTTTTGGCTCACAAAAGTGAAGCCTGCTCTCATTTTATCAAATATTCTAAAATAGTAGAAAATATTAATAGAAATAAAATTAAATCCTTGAGAAGTGATCATGTCCATGAGTTTGAAAATCAATATTTTGAATCCCTTTTCTCAAAAAATAGCTATAGTAATAATGTCTCTGCCCCTAGAACACTTAAACAGAATGGAGTTGTAGAAAGAAGAAATAGAACCCTATAAGAGATTGCAAGAACCAAGCTTAGTGATTATTGTAACAGCCCGGGATTTTATGAAAAATATTCTTTTTAATTTTATTAATGTCTTGTGTTGTACGCTACACCAAAAGGAGCTTATACAACACACATCCTTGACTTGCCTTGCATTACACACAATCACGACCTTCCTCGATAGCGTGTGTAGTACGCAATAACGAGTTTCATTAAACAACAATATGCTATTAAAATATTATTAAAACTAGCCGTCATGAAAAGTAATAACCACTTTTTGAAATTTTGTATATTTTATTTTTCAAAATGGAATTAATTTCTGGATTCGTAATATCGAAATTAGATTAGGGAGAAATTTTGGTACTTTTCGGATAACTTTCATATTCTGATGAATAGTGAAAATTACTAGATTATAATTAAAAACAACTTTTTTAATCGAAATAATTAATAGTGATAAATCATTAAATTGAGTGGTTTTAAAGTATATTTAGAATATATTTTTACAATTTAATACGATGTTGGTCATTGGATGTAATTTCACATTTAAACCAGACATAATCAAGTGTCAATCTTTTGGTAGATATTGTTTCTTAAAAACACGCTATTTGTTTTAACAGTGGGATTTAATTATAAAATTAATTAATGCAACTTATATGTTATGAATTTGGTAAAATAGACTTAATTTTTGAATTCGGAATATGAAATATATCTTAGGATGAAATTTTGGTATTTTTCTGAAAACTTTCAATTTTTGATGAATAGTGAAACCACTAAGTGGTAGGTTAAAAACTGAATTTTGCATAAAACATAATTTTACCGCTTCTGTGAATGGAATTTCAAAAATCCGAGAGACACGGTTGATGTCAGTAAGTAAAATGTGGTTCAATGAGATGAAAATAATTTTTGGTGAATAGTAACTTTTTACTTTTATTTACCACGGTTAAAAGTAAATAGGGTAATTAAGGGTAAAAATGATATTAATATTCCCCAAACACATGTCCTAATCCTATTGGACAAGTTTATCTCGACCAAAAAAAAACCTTAAGTGTAAAATATTATCATTTAGGCCCACTTGGATTAGATTAGGACATTTATTATTAATTTATTTAAAGAAGAGTTAAAAGAGTTAAAATCAAAGTATATTTACTAAAACATTTTTAATATAGAGTTATACATAAGATAAATTCGATTGTAAATATTAATTAGAAAGATAAAAAGATTTCCTACATGATGGTATTTTATTTGTAATTTTTATACATCAAATAATATATTTTATTTATGACACAAAGATGATGCAGTAATAATCTTATTAATGAAATATTGACATAATTGATATTAAAAATACCAAAATAAATGTAATTTGAGACTTTTTATGAATTACACTAATTTTCTAGGTTACTATGATATATTAGTGTTGATGTAATCAACTTTTTTTGAACATATAATTCTGTTATGACTTTCACAAAAATCATGTATCAAATAGTGTCAAAATTGACACAAAATAGTTTTTAAATCAAATATTATATTATTAATTGTTATTTTATTCATAAAAATCTAAGGTTCGGCCAAATGACTTAGATAAGGATATATATATTAATAATAAACAATTTGGGGTTCGTTTGGCATGTTATAGTAAGTGTATTAACCATATAGTGAAAGAAAACAAAAAGACACGGTAAAAGTTAAATTATTTAACTTAGAGTTAAATCTAATTGATAAGGTTAAAATAATATCCTAAACTTGTCTAAATCCTATTGGATGATAGGATTTCGACCCATCCACACTTTAGCTTCGAAATAAGACCCTTTGGAACCATTATAAACCGATTTTGACATTAATATAAAATAATATTTTGAGGTATTCCTAAGGTGCCGCTCTCCTCCCCTATAAAAGGACACCTCCTCCCCCTCCTCCTCACACCAATTTGAGCACTCAAGCTCGGAAAAACCCTGCCATTTTCTCCTCTACACTTCCCTAGAATAATCCTAGAGGTCCTGGTCTTCTTCAAAGACCAATCTTAGTTCCCTAAGTGGAGGATTCAAAGAGGCGTTCCAAAGAAGAGGTAATATCAATCACCGAACTTTTCAATTTCTTTCTTCTTCAAATTCTTCTTATTTAGTTGTTTCATGATAAAGTAATAACATCAGTATTACTTAAATACTGATATGTTATTATAAATATGAAACAACCCTAATTCACCTTCTATCCATCCTACGGAAAAATGAAATCACCGCGCGTGCGTACGTACGGAATACCGTCTCCACGCCGTGGTGTAATCTATTTTCCACCACCACCTTACAAGGATGGGTATAATGGTGTAATGAGTAACTATTTATGATTATTATAAAGTAATATTGATACTGAAATAATATATATATACTACAATACAATTCCACGATCATAGGAACGATATCATCACTCGTGCGTACGTACGGAATACCGTCTCCACGATGTGATGCGACTCATTCTACATGATCATCATTACATAGTAATTATATAAATGAATTGAATGAATAAATATGATATATGTTACACTAATAACATTCTGGATATAAGGTATCTATAACCTTAATAGAAGAATAAGAATTTATTCGGCAAAACACACATAAGAACAAAAGGCAATAAAGACCCGAGTAACAAGTAACAATGAAATATTACTAACAAGAAGCTAAGAATATGACAATATATGATATCAAATAAATATGTATGATTCTGGAATAAGTCAATAACATTATCTAAACCATTATACAGGAGCTTCGGACACGTACAAAGCAAATCGGACCTAAGGTAAGGGAAATATCACAATCTCATTTTTATCCGAGATTGTTTATACGTTGGTATTTACTGGGGTGTATTTTATCATCCACATATATGTTTCATCAATATGTAATATTATTTCCATCCAACTACAATTGTTTAAATCCAATTTTACCCTTCGGTGAGTTTTTAGTAAAAAATATGAAAGGAATCTTTTGACGTTTTTCATACGAGGTGCTTTTTGACTTTTCCGACAAAAGTACGAAGAATGTTTTTTTTAACTTATACGGCATGAATGGATTTTTAAAACATTATTTCCAAGAAGCTTCCTTTACAAGTTTTAAAGTTTATTTTTAATCAACTTCTTTTATTTTAAAGTCGTATGACATGTTATGAAAGGAAAAATGTTTTTGAAGAAGAAAGGATATTTTCCTCAAGAATGGAGTTCAAGTGTTTTATCAAAATTATTTTCCATCTAAGACAATAGAGGGTTCTGTTTTTATCCCTATTATAACATTGATTTGATCATGTTGTGATGGAAATATTTTTATGAATTCCTTTATCTTATATGAATTGTTTTATGATGTCATGTTGTTTAAGAATCCCATTTTTATTACATGGGTTACGCTATGATGTATGGTTTATGATTATGTGGCACACATAAGAAAGGATTCATTATAAGATGGGTGGGACCTATATCTCCCTCCAATGCATTGGGTAAAGATTTTATATCTCATGAGATAGACATGGCTGGAATGGTAGGTTATACCGGTTCAGTGAAACAGGACTGAAATGAGGGTTACTCGATTCAGAAAGGGACTTTTTCCACTAAGATAGTCTTGGCAATGAGTCTTGACTAATAAGAAATGATTATATATGATTATTTGTGTATGACACAAAGTTTCAAGTTTCATGTTATGATTATGGGGATCTCATTTTCACTTCTATGATTTATTCCATGTTAAGATATTATGATCTCTTTTGCAGGTTATGATTTTCAAAAAGATATGATATGATTTTTATTTCTTTTATTTGCCCTTGCTGAGAATTTGAGCTCACCCTTTTATGTTTTCTTTTCCCCAGGTCAGGAAGATGGATATTTAGTAGAATATGCTAAAAGGGACCCTAGATATGATGAAATAAATGGGAGACACTGTAGAAGATTTATGAACCAGTTGTTTATGTTTCCCAGTTTCTAAAGACACTATACCTATACGGTCCTTTCTGGTTTTGTCATATGTTGTAATAAGTGTGCTTCAATTTTGAAGTATTAACAATGTATGTAAAGTATGGGTCGTTACAGTTGGTATCAGAGGAAAGGTTTAGTCAACCTTTGGAAACTAGGATGCGAAAACGTTAGTGAGATCCCTAGAGATATTTCTAAGGTATGTCTAGGGATGTCCCTAAGGATAAGTATACGTATAGGATATAGTCCTAGAACTACGGTAACGATCTTAGAATTTAACCTAAGATGTTAGATATTGAGGATACTCCCCCTTTATTATGTTGTTTTCTCTAGCATGATTTTTGCCTCTCACAATATTCTTTTTGTGTTTTAGTTAATGAAGGGAACCCGAAGGAATTCGGTTAACATTGAATCCAATGGACAAATTGGTGACTATGAGCAACAAAATTGTGTAATTCCTAGAGAGAAAGATATTGTGATTATGCCGAATCAGTCATCGCGATATATGATTAACAAGGTGAAATTTAGTGGTATGCCTAATTCATCAAAGAAGAGGAAGATAAACTATTATTCATGTTCTCATGTTGAGGAGCATAAAGAAAGGAAGATTGAGATTTCTAAAGAAGGGAAGAAGAACCTTGAGGAATACCTCAAATGGAGGGACCGATGTTATCTGTGTGGAGAAAAGGGTCATAGAGTGACAGACTGTTATGGAGTTCAATGTCTTATTTGTGGAGAACATGGGCATTACCCAACTCAATGCCCTGACCTAAAAAGTTACTTCTAAATCAAGGAAGGACTTATTCCAGGACAATCATTGAAGTGTATGGACTGAAGTGTTCATGTATTGGTATTCAAGAATAATGTTGTTGAGGTACTTTTATGGTGTATTGAAATATTTATGTATTGGTCTATTGTGGTTTTCAATAATTTTAAGGTACCGGTAACCATGAAAAGTGATTCAAATATTTTGGAAAGTAGATGATATGTGCATAATGAAGGGATAAAGAGAAAATTAAATGTTTGACAGTATTCATGAGCTCATGATTGATATAAGGACTAAGTGATATCATGGTTTGAGTATATAGAATTTTGAGGATTTTGGTATGTGGAAAGTGTTAACTTTTAACTGCATTCAAGTTTTCACTAAGGTTCAATGGGTATTCAAGAGAATACATGATTAAGGACTTTGAATGTTTGGAATGTGACCAACAAAACATATCTTATGATATATGGGGTTCAACGATGGTATTAAATCTCTGATAATCGTTTTCACTATGTTATGAAAGTGGACTGCAGTATTATGGATAAGCCTAAAGACTAGAATGGATTATGTTGGACATAAAATAGTATTGTTTAAGGATAGAAGTTCTTTTTTCGATATTATTGATGGGATGTTATAGTAATGTAGTTTTAGAAAAAGGACAACCTGCAGGACGGGCGATAGCCCATCGCTTCGGACAAGGCTGTGGGAATCAAACCCACAACCAAAGTGCGACTGGCCTTTATCGCCTACCACTGGCCTACAGGAAGTCCCTGTTTAGTATAAACCAGTTTTATTTTATTAAGCGGTATGATATATGAAGTATAAGTTCATTTTTGGAATCATATACGATTAATCTCACTATAATATGGACTTATAACTTTTGCTAACCTTTTGTTTGAAATAGATGGAATGACCCGTCATTCTATCACATGATCTGCTAACACTTCACGAATAACAAATTCAACTTAATTTATTTAAGAGATGAAGTGGAAATTGTTCAAGGCACAAACAATAGTGCGACTGTACCAAAATAAAGTAAGTATTTATTCTAATTCAAATTATTCAACTTTAGGGAAACGATCTTGAAAACCAAAAAAAATGTTGTCCTAGTGACCTTATATCCGATTAATCGGATGGTACCTTATATCGTCACAAATTTATGGATTTGTGATTGTTGGCTTTTCCATATCCATGTTCTCTACCACTCTCCATCAGAACATGATGGTTAGATTTCTCTTCCATATCCATATTTTCACCTATGTGGAAACACAGTGACTAGTTTATTTGGGTAACTGTTACGTTCCATACTTTTGTTTTTAAAGATTGGTTTTGATATTCCTTTTTACAATGTGGGTTTCTATTAATGAAACTTTCTAATAATAAACCATTTATAACCTCGACGAATTTCGAGGGCGAAATTCATTTTAAGGGGGGTAGAATGTAACAGCCCAAGATTTTATGAAAAATATTCTTTTTAATTTTATTAATGTATTGTGTTGTATGCTACACCAAAAGGAGCTTATACAACACACATCCTTGACTTGCCTTGCATTACACAAAATCACGACCTTCCTCGATAGCGTGTGTAGTACGGAATAACGAGTTTCATTAAACAACAACATGCTATTAAAATATTATTAAAACTAGCCGTTATGAATAGTAGTAACCACTTTTTGAAATTTTGTATATTTTATTTTTCAAAATGGAATTAATTTCTGGATTCGTAATATCGAAATTAGCTTAGGGTGAAATTTTGGTACTTTTCGGATAACTTTCATATTCTGATGAATAGTGAAAATTACTAGATTATAATTAAAAACAACTTTTTTAATCGAAATAATTAATAGTGATAAATCATTAAATTGAGTGGTTTTAAAGTATATTTAGAATATATTTTTACAATTTAATACGATGTTGGTCATTGGATGTAATTTCACATTTAAACCAGACATAATCAAGTGTCAATCTTTTGGTAGATATTGTTTCTTAAAAACACGCTATTTGTTTTAACAGTGGGATTTAATTATAAAATTAATTAATGCAACTTCTATGTTATGAATTTGGTAAAATAGACTTCATTTTTGAATTCGGAATATGAAATATAGCTTAGGATGAAATTTTGGTATTTTTCTGAAAACTTTCAATTTTTGATGAATAGTGAAACCACTAAGTGGTAGGTTAAAAACTGAATTTTGCATAAAACATAATTTTACCGCTTCTGTGAATGGAATTTCAAAAATCCGAGAGACACGGTTGATATCAGTAAGTAAAATGTGGTTCAATGAGATGAAAATAATTTTTGGTGAATAGTAACTTTTTACTTTTATTTACCACGGTTAAAAGTAAATAGGGTAATTAAGGGTAAAAATGATATTAATATTACCCTAACACACGTCCTAATCCTATTGGACAAGTGTATCTCGACCAAAAACAACCTTAAGTGTAAAATATTATCATTTAGGCCCACTTGGATTAGATTAGGACATTTATTATTAATTTATTTATAGAAGAGTTAAAAGAGTTAAAATCAAAGTATATTTACTAAAATATTTTTAATATAGAGTTATACATAAGATAAATTCGATTGTAAATATTCATTAGAAAGATAAAAATATTTACTACATGATTGTATTTTATTTGTAATTTTTAGACATCAAATAATATATTTTATTTATGACACAAAGATGATACAGTAATAATCTTATTAATGAAATATTGACATAATTGATATTATAAATACCAAAATAAATGTAATTTGAGACTTTTTATGAATTAAACTAATTTTATAGGTTACTATGATATATTAGTGTTGATGTAATCAACTTGTTTCGAACATATAATTCTGTTATGACTTTCACAAAAATCATGTATCAAATAGTGTCAAAATTGACACAAAATAGTTTTTAAATCAAATATTATATTATTAATTGTTATTTTATTCCTAAAAATCTAAGGTTCGGCCAAATGACTTAGATAAGGATATATATATTAATAATAAACAATTTGGGGTTCGTTTGGCATGTTATAGTAAGTGTATTAACCATATAGTGAAAGAAAACAAAAAGACACGGTAAAAGTTAAATTATTTAACTTAGAGTTAAATCTAATTGATAAGGTTAAAATAATATCCTAAACTTGTCTAAAACCTATTGGATGATAGGTTTTCTACCCATCCCCACTTTATCTTCGAAATAAAACCCTTTGGAACCATTATAAACCGATTTTGACATTAATATAAAATAATATTTTGAGGTATTCCTAAGGTGCCCCTCTCCTCCCCTATAAAAGGACACCTCCTCCCCCTCCTCCTCACACCAATTTGAGCACTCAAGCTCGGACAACCCCTGCCATTTTCTCCTCTCCACTTCCCTAGAATAATCCTAGAGGTCCTGGTCTTCTTCAAAGACCAATCTTAGTTCTCTAAGTGGAGGATTCAAAGAGGCGTTCCAAAGAAGAGGTAATATCAATTACCGATCTTTTCAATTTCTTTCTTCTTCAACTTCTTCTTCTTTAGTTGTTTCATGATAAAGTAATAACATCAGTATTACTTACATACTGATATGTTATTATAAATATGAAACAACCCTAATTCACCTTCTATCCATCCTACGGAAAAATGAAATCACCGCGCGTGCGTACGTACGGAATACCGTCTCCACGCCGTGGTGTAATTTATTTTCCACCACCACCTTACAAGGATGGGCATAATGGTGTAATGAGTAACTATTTATGATTATTATAAAGTAATATTGATACTGAAATAATATATATATACTACAATACAATTCCACGATCATAGGAACGATATCATCACTCGTGCGTACGTACGGAATACCGTCTCCAAGATGTGATGCGACGCGTTCTACATGATCATACATTACATAGTAATTATATAAATGAATTGAATGAATAAATATGATATATGTTACACTAATAACATTCTGGATATAAGGTATCTATAACCTTAAAAGAAGAATAAGAATTTATTCGGCAAAACACGCATAAGAACAAAAGGCAATAAAGACCCGAGTAACAAGTAACAATGAAATATTACTAACAAGAAGCTAATAATATGACAATATATGATATCATATCAATATGTATGATTCTGGAATAAGTCAATAACATTATCTAAACCATTATACAGGAGCTTCGGACACGTACAAAGCAAATCAGACCTAAGGTAAGGGAAATATCACAATCTCATTTTTATCCGAGATTGTTTATACGTTGGTATTTACTGGGGTGTATTTTATCATCCACATCTATGTTTCATCAATATGTAATATTATTTCCATCCAACTACCATTTTTTAAATCCAATTTTACCCTTCGGTGAGTTTTTGGTAAAAAATATGAAAGGAATCTTTTGACGTTTTTCATACGAGGTGCTTTTTGACTTTTCCGACAAAAGTACGAAGAATGTTTTTTTTAACTTATACGGCATGAATGGATTTTTAAAACATTATTTCCAAGAAGCTTCCTTTACAAGTTTTAAAGTTTATTTTTAATAAACTTCTTTTATTTTAAAGTCGTATGACATGTTATGAAAGGAAAAATGTTTTTGAAGAAGAAAGGATATTTTCCTCAAGAATGGAGTTCAAGTGTTTTATCAAAATTATTTTCCATCTAAGATAATAGAGGGTTCTGTTTTTATCCCTATTATAACATTGATTTGATCATGTTGTGATGGAAATATTTTTATGAATTCCTTTATTTTATATGAATTGTTTTATGATGTCATGTTGTTTAAGAATCCCATTTTTATTACATGGGTTACGCTATGATGTATGGTTTATGATTATGTGGCACACATAAGAAAGGATTCATTATAAGATGGGTGGGACCTATATCTCCCTCCAATGCATTGGGTAAAGATTTTATATCTCATGAGATAGACATGGCTGGAATGGTAGGTTATATCGGTTCAGTGAAACAGGACTGAAACGAGGGTTACTCGATTCAGAAAGGGACTTTGTCCACTAAGATAGTCTTGGCAATGAGTCTTGACTAACAAGAAATGATTCTATATGATTATGTGTGTATGCCACAAAGTTTCAAGTTTCATGTTATGATTATGGGGATCTCATTTTCACTTCTATGATTTATTCCATGTTAAGATATTATGATCTCTTTTGCAGGTTATGATTTTCAAAAAGATATGATATGATTTTTATTTCTTTTATTTGCCCTTGCTGAGCATTTGAGCTCACCCTTTTATGTTTTCTTTTCCCCAGGCCAGGAAGATGGATATTTAGTAGAATATGCTAAAAGGGACCCTAGATATGATGAAATAAATGGGAGACACTGTAGAAGATTTATGAACCAGTTGTTTATGTTTCCCAGTTTCTAAAGACACTATACCTATACGGTCCTTTCTAGTTTTGTCATATGTTTTAATAAGTGTGCTTCAATTTTGAAGTATTAACAATGTATGTAAAGTATGGGTCGTTACAGTTAGTATCAGAGGAAAGGTTTAGTCAACCTTTGGAAACTAGGATGCAAAAACGTTAGTGAGATCCCTAGAGATATTTCTAAGGTATGTCTAGGGATGTCCCTAAGGATAAGTATACGTATAGGATATAGTCCTAGAACTACGGTAACGATCTTAGAATTTAACCTAAGATGTTAGATATTGAGGATACTCCCCCTTTATTATGTTTTTTTCTCTAGCATAATTTTTGCCTCTCACAATATTCTTTTTGTGTTTTAGTTAATGAAGGGAACCCGAAGGAATTCGGTTAACATTGAATCCAATGGACAAATTGGTGACTATGAGCAACAAAATTGTGTAATTCCTAGAGAGAAAGATATTGTGATTATGCCGAATCAGTCATCGCGATATATGATTAACAAGGTGAAATTTAGTGGTATGCCTAATTCATCAAAGAAGAGGAAGATAAACTATTATTCATGTTCTCATGTTGAGGAGCATAAGGAAATGAAGATTGAGATTTCTAAAGAAGGGAAGAAAAACATTGAGGAATACCTCAAATGGAGGGACCGATGTTATCTGTGTGGAGAAAAGGGTCATAGAGTGACAGACTGTTATGGAGTTCAATGTCTTATTTGTGGAGAACATGGGCATTACCCAACTCAATGCCCTGACCTAAAAAGTTACTTCTAAATCAAGGAAGGACTTATTCCAGGACAATCATTGAAGTGGATGGACTGAAGTGTTCATGTATTGGTATTCAAGAATAATGTTGTTGAGGTACTTTTATGGTGTATTGAAATATTTATGTATTGGTCTATTGTGGTTTTCAATAATTTTAAGGTACCGGTAACCATGAAAAGTGATTCAAATATTTTGGAAAGTAGATGATATGTGCATAATGAAGGGATAAGGAGAAAATTAAATGTTTGACAGTATTGATGAGCTCATGATTGATATAAGGACTAAGTGATATCATGGTTTGAGTATATAGAATTTTGAGGATTTTGGTATGTGGAAAGGGTTAACTTTTAACTGCATTCAAGTTTTCACTAAGGTTCAATGGGTATTCAAGAGAATACATGATTAAGGACTTTGAATGTTTGGAATGTGACCAAAAAAACATATCTTATGATATACGGGGTTCAACGATGGTATTAAATCTCTGATAATCGTTTTCACTATGTTATGAAAGTGGACTGCAGTATTATGGATAAGCCTAAAGACTAGAATGGATTATGTTGGACATAAAATAGTATTGTTTAAGGATAGAAGTTCTTTTTTCGATATTATTGATGGGATGTTATAGTAATGTAGTTTTAGAAAAAGGACAACCTGCAGGACGGGCGATAGCCCATCGCTTCGGACAAGGCTGTGGGAATCAAACCCACAACCAAAGTGCGATTGGCCTTTATCGCCTACCACTGGACTACAGGAAGTCCCTGTTTAGTAGAAACCAGTTTTATTTTATTAAGCGGTATGATATATGAAGTATAAGTTCATTTTTGGAACCATATACGATTAATCTCACTATAAGATGGACTTATAACTTTTTCTAACCTTTTGTTTGAAATAGATGGAATGACCCGTCATTCTATCACATGATCTGCTAACACTTCACGAATAACAAATTCAACTTCATTTATTTAAGAGATGAAGTGGAAATTGTTCAAGGCACAAACAATAGTGCGACTGTACCAAAATAAAGTAAGTATTTATTCTAATTCAAATTCTTCAACTTTAGGGAAACGATCTTGAAAACCAAAAAAAAATGTTGTCCTAGTGATCTTATATCCGATTAATCAGATGGTACCTTATATCGTCACAAATTTATGGATTTGTGATTGTTGGCTTTTCCATATCCATGTTCTCTACCACTCTCCATCAGAACATGATGGTTAGATTTCTCTTCCATATCCATATTTTCACCTATGTGGAAACCCAGTGACTAGTTTATTTGGGTAACCGTTACGTTCCATACTTTTTTTTAAAGATTGGTTTTGATATTCCTTTTTACGATGTGGGTTTCTATTAATGAAACTTTTGAATAATAAACCATTTATAACCCTGACGAATTTCGAGGGTGAAATTCATTTTAAGGGGGGTAGAATGTAATAGCCCGAGATTTTATGAAAAATATTCTTTTTAATTTTATTAATGTCTTGTGTTGTACGCTACACCAAAAGGAGCTTATACAACACACATCCTTGACTTGCCTTGCATTACACACAATCATAACCTTCCTCGATAGCGTGTGTAGTACGCAATAACGAGTTTCATTAAACAACAACATGCTATTAAAATATTATTAAAACTAGCCGTTATGAATAGTAATAACCACTTTTTGAAATTTTGTATATTTTATTTTTCAAAATGTAATTAATTTCTGGATTCGTAATATCGAAATTAGCTTAGGGTGAAATTTTGGTACTTTTCGGATAACTTTCATATTCTGATGAATAGTGAAAATTACTAGATTATAATTAAAAACAACTTTTTTAATCGAAATAATTAATAGTGATAAATCATTAAATTGAGTGGTTTTAAAGTATATTTAGAATATATTTTTACAATTTAATACGATGTTGGTCATTGGATGTAATTTCACATTTAAACCAGACATAATCAAGTGTCAATCTTTTGGTAGATATTGTTTCTTAAAAACACGCTATTTGTTTTAACAGCGGGATTTAATTATAAAATTAATTAATGCAACTTCTATGTCATGAATTTGGTAAAATAGACTTCATTTTTGAATTCGGAATATGAAATATATCTTAGGATGAAATTTTGGTATTTTTCTGAAAACTTTCAATTTTTGATGAATAGTGAAACCACTAAGTGGTAGGTTAAAAACTGAATTTTGCATAAAACATAATTTTACCGCTTCTGTGAATGGAATTTCAAAAATCCGAGAGACACGGTTGATGTCAGTAAGTAAAATGTGGTTCAATGAGATGAAAATAATTTTTGGTGAATAGTAACTTTTTACTTTTATTTACCACGGTTAAAAGTAAATAGGGTAATTAAGGGTAAAAATGATATTAATATTCCCCAAACACATGTCCTAATCCTATTGGACAAGTGTATCTCGACCAAAAACAACCTTAAGTGTAAAATATTATCATTTAGGCCCACTTGGATTAGATTAGGACATTTATTATTAATTTATTTAAAGAAGAGTTAAAAGAGTTAAAATCAAAGTATATTTACTAAAATATTTTTAATATAGAGTTATACATAAGATAAATTCTATTTTAAATATTCATTAGAAAGCTAAAACGATTTCCTACATGATGGTATTTTATTTTTAATTTTTAGACATCAAATAATATATTTTATTTATGACACAAAGATGATGGAGTAATAATCTTATTAATGAAATATTGACATAATTGATATTATAAATACCAAAATAAATGTAATTTGAGACTTTTTATGAATTACACTAATTTTCTAGGTTACTATGATATATTATTGTTGATGTAATCAACTTGTTTCGAACATATAATTCTGTTATGACTTTCACAAAAATCATGTATCAAATAGTGTCAAAATTGACACAAAATAGTTTTTAAATCAAATATTATATTATTAATTGTTATTTTATTCCTAAAAATTTAAGGTTCGGCAAAATGACTTAGATAAGGATATATATATTAATACTAAACAATTTGGGGTTCGTTTGGCATGTTATATTAAGTGTATTAACCATATAGTGAAAGAAAACAAAAAGACACGGTAAAAGTTAAATTATTTAACTTAGAGTTAAATCTAATTGATAAGGTTAAAATAATATCCTAAACTTGTCTAAATCCTATTGGATGATAGGATTTCGACCCATCCCCACTTTAGCTTCGAAATAAGACCCTTTGGAACCATTATAAACCGATTTTGACATTAATATAAAATAATATTTTGAGGTATTCCTAAGGTGCCCCTCTCCTCCCCTATAAAAGGACACCTCCTCCCCCTCTTCCTCACACAAATTTGAGCACTCAAGCTCGGCCAACCCCTGCCATTTTCTCCTCTCCACTTCCCTAGAATAATCCTAGAGATCCTGGTCTTCTTCAAAGACCAATCTTAGTTCCCTAAGTGGAGGATTCAAAGAGGCGTTCCAAAGAAGAGGTAATATCAATTACCGATCTTTTCAATTTCTTTCTTCTTCAACTTCTTCTTCTTTAGTTGTTTCATGATAAAGTAATAACATCAGTATTACTTAAATACTGGTATGTTATTATAAATATGAAACAACCCTAATTCACCTTCTATCTATCCTACGGAAATATGAAATCACCGCGCGTGCGTACGTACGGAATACCGTCTCCACGCCGTGGTGTAATCTATTTTCCACCACCACCTTACAAGGATGGGTATAATGGTGTAATGAGTAACTATTTATGATTATTATAAAGTAGTATTGATACTGAAATAATATATATATACTACAATACAATTCCACGATCATAGGAACGATATCATCACTCGTGCGTACGTACGGAATACCGTCTCCACGATGTGATGCGACTCGTTCGACATGATCATCATTACATAGTAATTATATAAATGAATTGAATGAATAAATATGATATATGTTACACTAATAACATTCTGGATATAAGGTATCTATAACCTTAAAAGAATAATAAGAATTTATTCGGCAAAACACGCATAAGAACAAAAGGCAATAAAGACCCGAGTAACAAGTAACAATGAAATATTACTAACAAGAAGCTAAGAATATGACAATATATGATATCAAATCAATATGTATGATTCTGTAATAAGTCAATAACATTATCTAAACCATTATACAGGAGCTTCGGACACGTACAAAGAAAATCGGACCTAAGTTAAGGGAAATATCACAATCTCATTTTTATCCGAGATTGTTTATACGTTGGTATTTACTGGGGTGTATTTTATCATCCACATATATGTTTCATCAATATGTAATATTATTTCCATCCAACTACAATTGTTTAAATCCAATTTTACCCTTCAGTGAGTTTTTAGTAAAAAATATGAAAGGAATCTTTTGACGTTTTTCATACGAGGTGCTTTTTGACTTTTCCGACAAAAGTACGAAGAATGTTTTTTTAACTTATACGGCATGAATAGATTTTTAAAACATTATTTCCAAGAAGATTCCTTTACAAGTTTTAAAGTTTATTTTTAATCAACTTCTTTTATTTTAAAGTCGTATGACATGTTGTGAAAGGAAAAATGTTTTTGAAGAAGAAAGGATATTTTCCTCAAGAATGGAGTTCAAGTGTTTTATCAAAATTATTTTCCATCTAAGATAATAGAGGGTTCTGTTTTTATCCCTATTATAACATTGATTTGATCATGTTGTGATGGAAATATTTTTATGAATTCCTTTATCTTATATGAATTGTTTTATGATGTCATGTTGTTTAAGAATCCCATTTTTATTACATGGGTTACGCTATGATGTATGGTTTATGATTATGTGGCACACATAAGAAAGGATTCATTATAAGATGGGTGGGACCTATATCTCCCTCCAATGCATTGGGTAAAGATTTTATATCTCATGAGATAGACATGGCTGGAATGGTAGGTTATACCGGTTCAGTGAAACAGGACTGAAACGAGGGTTACTCGATTCAGAAAGGGACTTTGTCCACTAAGATAGTCTTGGCAATGAGTCTTGACTAACAAGAAATGATTCTATATGATTATGTGTGTATTCCACAAAGTTTCAAGTTTCATGTTATGATTATGGGGATCTCATTTTCACTTCTATGATTTATTCCATGTTAAGATATTATGATCTCTTTTGCAGGTTATGATTTTCAAAAAGATATGATATGATTTTTATTTCTTTTATTTGCCCTTGCTGAGCATTTGAGCTCACCCTTTTATGTTTTCTTTTCCCCAGGCCAGGAAGATGTATATTTAGTAGAATATGCTAAAAGGGACCCTAGATATGATGAAATAAATGGGAGACACTGTAGAAGATTTATGAACCAGTTGTTTATGTTTCCCAGTTTCTAAAGACACTATACCTATACGGTCCTTTTTGGTTTTGTCATATGTTGTAATAAGTGTGCTTCAATTTTGAAGTATTAACAATGTATGTAAAGTATGGGTCGTTACAGTTGGTATCAGAGGAAAGGTTTAGTCAACCTTTGGAAACTAGGATGCGAAAACGTTAGTGAGATCCCTAGAGATATTTCTAAGGTATGTCTAGGGATGTCCCTAAGGATAAGTATACGTATAGGATATAGTCCTAGAACTACGGTAATGATCTTAGAATTTAACCTAAGATGTTAGATATTGAGGATACTCCCCCTTTATTATGTTGTTTTCTCTAGCATGATTTTTTCCTCTCACAATATTCTTTTTGTGTTTTAGTTAATGAAGGGAACCCGAAGGAATTCAGTTAACATTGAATCCAATGGACAAATTGGTGACTATGAGCAACAAAATTGTGTAATTCCTAGAGAGAAAGATATTGTGATTATTCCGAATCAGTCATCGCGATATATGATTAACAAGGTGAAATTTAGTGGTATGCCTAATTCATCAAATAAGAGGAAGATAAACTATTATTCATTTTCTCATGTTGGGGAGCATAAAGAAAGGAAGATTGAGATTTCTAAAGAAGGGAAGAAGAACCTTGAGGAATACCTCAAATGGAGGGACCGATGTTATCTGTGTGGAGAAAAGGGTCATAGAGTGACAGACTGTTATGGAGTTCAATGTCTTATTTGTGGAGAACATGGGCATTACCCAACTCAATGCCCTGACCTAAAAAGTTACTTCTAAATCAAGGAAGGACTTATTCCAGGACAATAATTGAAGTGGATGGACTGAAGTGTTCATGTATTGGTATTCAAGAATAATGTTGTTGAGGTACTTTTATGGTGTATTGAAATATTTATGTATTGGTCTACTGTGGTTTTCAATAATTTTAAGGTACCGGTAACCATGAAAAGTGATTCAAATATTTTGGAAAGTAGATGATATGTGCATAATGAAGGGATAAGGAGAAAATTAAATGTTTGACAGTATTCATGAGCTCATGATTGATATAAGGACTAAGTGATATCATGGTTTGAGTATATAGAATTTTGAGGATTTTGGTATGTGGAAAGTGTTAACTTTTAACTGCATTCAAGTTTTCACTAAGGTTCAATGGGTATTCAAGAGAATACATGATTAAGGACTTTGAATGTTTGGAATGTGACCAACAAAACATATCTTATGATATATGGGGATCAACGATGGTATTAAATCTCTGATAATCATTTTCACTATGTTATGAAAGTGGACAGCAGTATTATGGATAAGCCTAAAGACTAGAATGGATTATGTTGGACATAAAATAGTATTGTTTAAGGATAGAAGTTCTTTTTTCGATATTATTGATGGGATGTTATAGTAATGTAGTTTTAGAAAAAGGACAACCTGCAGGACGGGCGATAGCCCATCGCTTCGGACAAGGCTGTGGGAATCGAACCCACAACCAAAGTGCGACTGGCCTTTATCACCTACCACTGGCCTACAGGAAGTCCTTGTTTAGTAGAAACCAGTTTTATTTTATTAAGAGGTATGATATATGAAGTATAAGTTCATTTTTGGAACCATATACGATTAATCTCACTATAATATGGACTTATAACTTTTGCTAACCTTTTGTTTGAAATAGATGGACTGACCCGTCATTCTATCACATGATCTGCTAACACTTCACGAATAACAAATTCAACTTCATTTATTTAAGAGATGAAGTGGAAATTGTTCAAGGCACAAACAATAGTGCGACTGTACCAAAATAAAGTAAGTATTTATTCTAATTCAAATTCTTCAACTTTAGGGAAACGATCTTGAAAACCAAAAAAAATGTTGTCCTAGTGATCTTATATCTGATTAATCGGATGGTACCTTATATCGTCACAAATTTATGGATTTGTGATTGTTGGCTTTTCCATATCCATGTTCTCTACCACTCTCCATCAGAACATGATGGTTAGATTTCTCTTCCATATCCATATTTTCACCTATGTGGAAACCCAGTGACTAGTTTATTTGGGTAACCGTTACGTTCCATACTTTTGTTTTTAAAGATTGGTTTTGATATTCCTTTTTACGATGTGGGTTTCTATTAATGAAACTTTCGAATAATAAACCATTTATAACCCCGACGAATTTCGAGGGCGAAATTCATTTTAAGGGGGGTAGAATGTAACAGCCCGAGATTTTATGAAAAATATTCTTTTTAATTTTATTAATGTCTTGTGTTGTACGCTACACCAAAAGGAGCTTATACAACACACATCCTTGACTTGCCTTGCATTACACACAATCACAACCTTCCTCGATAGCGTGTGTAGTACGCAATAACGAGTTTCATTAAACAACAACATGCTATTAAAATATTATTAAAACTAGAAGTTATGACTAGTAATAACCACTTTTTGAAATTTTGTATATTTTATTTTTCAAAATGGAATTAATTTCTGGATTCGTAATATCGAAATTAGCTTAGGGTGAAATTTTGGTACTTTTCGGATAACTTTCATATTCTGATGAATAGTGAAAATTACTAGATTATAATTAAAAACAAATTTTTTAATCGAAATAATTAATAGTGATAAATCATTAAATTGAGTGGTTTTAAAGTATATTTAGAATATATTTTTACAATTTAATACGATGTTGGTCATTGGATGTAATTTCACATTTAAACCAGACATAATCAAGTGTCAATCTTTTGGAAGATATTGTTTCTTAAAAACACGCTATTTGTTTTAACAGCGGGATTTAATTATAAAATTAATTAATGCAACTTCTATGTTATGAATTTGGTAAAATAGACTTCATTTTTGAATTCGGAATATGAAATATAGCTTAGGATGGAATTTTGGTATTTTTCTGGAAACTTTCAATTTTTGATGAATAGTGAAACCACTAAGTGGTAGGTTAAAAACTGAATTTTGCATAAAACATAATTTTACCGCTTCTGTGAATGGAATTTCAAAAATCCGAGAGACACGGTTGATGTCAGTAAGTAAAATGTGGTTCAATGAGATGAAAATAATTTTTGGTGAATAGTAACTTTTTACTTTTATTTACCACGGTTAAAAGTAAATAGGGTAATTAAGGGTAAAAATGATATTAATATTACCCTAACACATGTCCTAATCCTATTGGACAAGTGTATCTCGACCAAAAAAAACCTTAAGTGTAAACTATTATCATTTAGGCCCACTTGGATTAGATTAGGACATTTATTATTAATTTATTTAAAGAAGAGTTAAAAGAGTTAAAATCAAAGTATATTTACTAAAACATTTTTAATATAGATTTATACATAAGATAAATTCTATTGTAAATATTCATTAGAAATCTAAAAAGATTTCATACATGATGGTATTTTATTTGTAATTTTTAGACATCAAATAATATATTTTATTTATGACACAAATATGATGCAGTAATAATCTTATTAATGAAATATTGACATAATTGATATTATAAATATCAAAATAAATGTAATTTGAGACTTTTTATGAATTAAAATAATTTTATAGGTTACTATGATATATTAGTGTTTATGTAATCAACTTGTTTCGAACATATAATTCTGTTATGACTTTCACAAAAATCATGTATCAAATAGTGTCAAAATTGACACAAAATAGTTTTTAAATCAAATATTATATTATTAATTGTTATTTTATTCCTAAAAATATAAGGATCGGACAAATGACTTAGATAAGGATATATATATTAATAATAAACAATTTGGGGTTCGTTTGGCATGTTATAGTAAGTGTATTAACCATATAGTGAAAGAAAACAAAAAGACACGGTAAAAGTTAAATTATTTAACTTAGAGTTAAATGTAATTGATAAGGTTAAAATAATATCCTAAACTTGTCTAAATCCTATTGGATGATAGGATTTCGACCCATCCCCACTTTAGCTTCGAAATAAGACCCTTTGGAACCATTATAAACCGATTTTGACATTAATATAAAATAATATTTTGAGGTATTCCTAAGGTGCCCCTCTCCTCCCCTATAAAAGGACACCTCCTCCCCCTCCTCCTCACACCAATTTGAGCACTCAAGCTCAGCCAAACCCTTCCATTTTCTCCTCTCCACTTCCCTAGAATAATCCTAGAGGTCCTGGTCTTCTTCAAAGACCAATCTTAGTTCCCTAAGTGGAGGATTCAAAGAGGCGTTCCAAAGAAGAGGTAATATCAATTACCGATCTTTTCAATTTATTTCTTATTCAACTTCTTCTTCTTTAGTTGTTTCATGATAAAGTAATAACATCAGTATTACTTACATACTGATATGTTATTATAAATATGAAACAACCCTAATTCACCTTCTATCCATCCTACGGAAAAATGAAATCACCGCGCGTGCGTACGTACGGAATACCGTCTCCACGCCGTGGTGTAATCTATTTTCCACCACCACCTTACAAGGATGGGTATAATGGTGTAATGAGTAACTATTTATGATTATTATAAAGTAATATTGATACTGAAATAATATATATATACTACAATACAATTCCACGATCATAGGAATGATATCATCACTCGTGCGTACGTACGGAATACCGTCTCCACGATGTGATGCGACTCGTTCTACATGATCATCATTACATAGTAATTATATAAATGAATTGAATGAATAAATATGATATATGTTACACTAATAACATTCTGGATATAAGGTATCTATAACCTTAAAAGAAGAATAAGAATTTATTCGGCAAAACACGCATAAGAACAAAAGGCAATAAAGACCCGAGTAACAAGTAACAATGAAATATTACTAACAAGAAGCTAAGAATATGACAATATATGATATCATATCAATATGTATGATTCTGGAATAAGTCAATAACATTATCTAAACCATTATACAGGAGCTTCAGACACGTACAAAGCAAATCGGACCTAAGGTAAGGGAAATATCACAATCTCATTTTTATCCGAGATTGTTTATACGTTGGTATTTACTGGGGTGTATTTTATCATCCACATCTATGTTTCATCAATATGTAATATTATTTCCATCCAACTACAATTGTTTAAATCCAATTTTACCCTTCTGTGAGTTTTTAGTAAAAAATATGAAAGGAATCTTTTGACGTTTTTCATACGAGGTGCTTTTTGACTTTTCCGACAAAAGTACGAAGAATGTTTTTTTAACTTATACGGCATGAATGGATTTTTAAAACATTATTTCCAAGAAGATTCCTTTACAAGTTTTAAAGTTTATTTTTAATCAACTTCTTTTATTTTAAAGTCGTATGACATGTTGTGAAAGGAAAAATGTTTTTGAAGAAGAAAGGATATTTTCCTCAAGAATGGAGTTCAAGTGTTTTATCAAAATTATTTTCCATCTAAGATAATAGAGGGTTCTGTTTTTATCCCTATTATAACATTGATTTGATCATGTTGTGATGGAAATATTTTTATGAATTCCTTTATCTTATATGAATTGTTTTATGATGTCATGTTGTTTAAGAATCCCATTTTTATTACATGGGTTACGCTATGATGTATGGTTTATGATTATGTGGAACACATAAGAAAGGATTCATTATAAGATGGGTGGGACCTATATCTCCCTCCAATGCATTGGGTAAAGATTTTATATCTCATGAGATAGACATGGCTGGAATGGTAGGTTATACCGGTTCAGTGAAACAGGACTGAAACGAGGGTTACTCGATTCAGAAAGGGACTTTGTCCACTAAGATAGTATTGGAAATGAGTCTTGACTAACAAGAAATGATTCTATATGATTATGTGTGTATGCCACAAAGTTTCATGTTTTAAGTTATGATTATTTGGATTTCATTTCACTACTATGATTTATCCCATGTTATGAAATTATTCTCTCTTTTGCAGGTTAAGATTTCCAAAAGTTATGTTCTTATGTATATGATGTGATTTATATTTCTTTTATTTACCCTTACTGAGCATTTGAGCTCACCCTTTTATGTTTTCTTTTCCCTAGGATATAAAGAATGGTTTTAGGTAAAAAAAGGGAAGATCTTTATGGGAGATATTGAAGATCTTTCACCACGATTAGAAGATTACGTTCCGAGTTTCCAAAGACACTAAACTATTACGATCCTTGTGTGTGTGTTTTTGTTATGTACTAAGTATTCCGAAAAAGTAATGTAATGTCCATGTACGTCAAGCTTCGGGTCTCTAAAATTATGACCTACCTATTTATTTTTGGGATGAAGCTGTAAATACATCATGCTACATAATCAATAGAGTGTTGATTAGACCTATTATTAAAAGGAATACTTATGAGTTATGGAACAATAGAAAACCCAAAGTTAGCTACTTAAAAGTTTTTGGCTGAAAAGTCTATATCCTTAATACTAAGAAAAATCTTGAAAAATTTTCATCCAAGAGTGATGAAGGAATATTTTTCGAATATTAAATTTCTATTAAATCCTATAGAGTGTTTAATAAAAGAACTAAATGTGTAGAAGAATCTGTCCATGTCAAATTTGATGAAATAGATCCACATGATCTTAAGACCACTCTAGAGAACCTGGAGGATGATGTATCAAATCTAGACATTAATTCAAGATCCCCTAACCATCCTGTAAAGGAATTTGTAAAAAATACCAGTTCTGGAAATTCTTTAAATTCTGATCACAATGAACTATATCCTGTTAAAGAACCTGAAATCACCAGTCCTTTTTCTAGAGCTGTTAGAACTTTTAAGAACCATCCTTTAGATGCTATTGTAGGAGACTTAGATAAAAGAACTCTAACTATAGATTCTCTTAGAAATCATATTGAACTTCAAGTCTTCTTGTCACAACTTGAACCTAAAAACATTAATGATGCTATCAATAATGATTTTTTTGGCAATGACTATAAAAGAAGAACTTAATCAGTTTGAAAGGAACAAAGTTTAGAAACTTGTTGAAAGACTCAAAGACACATTCACCATAGGCACTAAATGGGTATTTAGAAATAAGGTAGATGAAGCTGTTAATATAGTTAGAAACAAGGCTATATTGGTTGCACAAGGCTATAGTCAAGAAGAGGGAATTGACTATGAGTAAACCTTTGCACCTGTAGCCATACTTGAATCCATCAGAATTATACTTTCTTATACTGCACATCTAAATTTCAAACTATATCAAATGGATGTTAAGAGTGAATTCCTAAATGAGTACATAGATGAGGATGTATTTGTTGAGAAACCCCCTGGTTTTACAAATCCTCATTTTTCAAATCATATTTTTAAATTATCAAAAGATTTATATGGTTTAAAACAAGCTCTAAGATCTTGGAATGATAGATTAAGTACTTTTCTTATTTACAAAGGTTTTAAAAAAGGAATATATGATCTTAATCTTTTTATAAAATGAATTTTCAATGAATTTTTAGTTGTTCAAATATATTTAGATAATATTATCTTTTGGTCTTCAAAAAATTATTTATGTATTGATTTTTCTAAAATGATGCAAAAAAAATTTGAAATGAATTTAATGGGTGAAATCAAATTCTTTCTTGGACTTCAAATCTTTCAAAATAATGATGGTATTATTTTAAATCAATGTAAATATACTAGTGACATTCTAAATTTTTTTGGATTGGATAGCACTAAAAGTAGTGACACTCCAATGAGTACTATTTGTAAGTTGGATCTTGATGAAGATGGAAAATATGTTGATCAAACCACTTACAGAGGAATGATTGGAAGTTTACTCTACTTAAATGCTTGATGACCTA
This sequence comes from Viscum album, assembly GCA_963277665.1. Classification (NCBI taxonomy): domain Eukaryota; kingdom Viridiplantae; phylum Streptophyta; class Magnoliopsida; order Santalales; family Viscaceae; genus Viscum; species Viscum album. The sequence continues at coordinate 1,770,567,851 of OY728123.1, forward strand.
ACATTATGTTTAGTGTGTGTATGTGTGCTCATTTTCAAGAAAATCCAAAAGAATCTCATTTAAATGTTGTTAAGAGAATTTTCAAATACCTCAAGTTTACACCCAATCTAGAACTGTTCTATCCCAGAGGACAATCATTTGAATTAGTTACTTATTCTGATTCTAACTTAGGTGGTTGTAAGTTATATAGAAAAAGCACCTTTGTAATATGTCACTTTTTAGAAAAGTCACTAGTATCATGGTGTGGTAAGAATCAAAATTTTATTGCATTATTTACTACAGAAGCTGAATACATAGCTGCTGGTAGTTGTTGTGCAGAAATTTTGTGGATTAAATACACATTACTAGATTATGGATATCAATTCATGAATGTATCTATAAATTGTGATAATACAAGTGCTATTAAAATCTCAAAAAATCATGTTTCACACTTTAGGACAACAAATATTGATGTAAGACATCACTTATTGAGAGATCATTATCAAAAAGGTGACATCTCTTTGGAATTAATTGGAACTAAATATCGGCTTGCTGATATATTCACCAAACCACTTTGTTATGAAAGAATATATTACATCATACATGAATTGGGTATGATAAATATTAAGTAGTTATCTTACTGTTTCATATCTTACTATTTCATATCTTGCTGTTTCACACTTTACGGTTTCACAAATCACTATCTTGAGATTACTATTTAACTCTAAAAATTCTATAATTTTACTACCTCAAGGCTTAATGTTTCATGTTTACGGTATCATAGTTACTATTTATCAGCTACTGTCTGACACTTACTGTCTCAAACAATACATTTGCACAGTTTAGAAATCACACTGTTACGGTCTCACCATGAACGCTTGTTACTGTCTCACCGTGAATGACTGTTACTGTCTCACCATGAATGACTGTTACAGTCTTATCATAAAGATACTTTATTATTTCATTTATAAATCAGAACCTGTATCATGGTAATTTCTTATTTTACCCTTTTACTTTCCCGAGCTTTTTTTTTGTGATGATTGGTATCCCTAAATGATAAAATAAAAGAAGTTTCACCCGTTATTTACTCAAGATCTCTTCTCTTATCTTCTCTAAAACTATAACCCCTCTTTCAAACCTTATCTCTCTCGAACCTCCAGTTAATGACCAGGATAAAACGTCCTTCATTTTCAACTCCTGAGAAACACAGTTCAAATAAGAGGAGGAAAATCGCACTGAAGATAGCACCTGAAGGTCCTCTGAATCCGACTCTGGTAGATAGAATAGTGGTGCCTGAAAAGGTGATTTTCCCCAAGTGGATCATGTTAAGTAAGTCTCTGGTGTTTAAAGTATTGAAAGAGCAAGGATGGTTAGATTGGTTTAAAAAATAGGATCAACCTATTTACCAGAAATTAGTTGCATAGTTTTACCAGTATGTTCAGTTTTATTTTGATAAGGAAGATGGATATGTTGTGAGAAGTTGGATAAATGGATAGAGATGAATTTTTTCTTCGATGTTATGGGATTCATGCCTTAAGATACCTCATGAGGTCATCTGTGAGGACTATCATAGAGTTACTCCACCTCTAAGTGAGATATTTGTTTTGGAAGATACTTTGGGAAGCTTAACTGGAAATACAGATAAGAGGAGAGCTATAACTACAGAGATGGATGGAGAAACCAGACTTCCATTTAAATTTGTTTAGAATATAATTAGACCAAGAAAAGGTTATTTCACTATAGTCAAGTATCAAGATGTATTTTTGATACATCTAATGAAAAATGGACATAAAATCAATCTATGCAAGTATGTCATACTTTATATGTGTGAATTGATCAAGACCACCTCCAAGTCAATCTCCATGTTCTATTCGAGGATTACTTCAACCATGATTCATGCCAAAGGTTTGGTTGGATATAATGAAGAAGTTATTAAGGATTATGAGTTTTGTCTCTCAAAAGTTACGGTAAAAAGGATAAAAATCAGTTGGAATCCTGGGAGAAAAGCATGGGTGGAATACAATTATAGAATTTATGAAAAGTTCAATCCGGTGGAACACACTTCAATACATAAAGATATTTTTGATCCTAGTTTAGAACTAGATGAATTTTTTGAGTATCCTAAAGAAGAAGAAAAATAAGAAGAGGCTGTTGCACCTACAACAGAAATTGTCCTGAATGGGGAGGATAGTGAACCTGTGCTTCAAGACTAACCTGAGAAAGAAGTGAATGTTCCTGAAAATGTTATTTATTTGGAAGAACAAACTTCCTCAAAAGAAGATTATGTTGTTGTTGAAAGATATAAGGATTTTGTAGAAGAACATATAGAAGAAGATCTGTCTCTTGTGTAAGAAGCTTCTGGTGAGGAACATGTAGAGGAACAAACTGCATTTGAATTTATTCCTTCTACTGAAGACAAAATGGAGCTATCCTTTCAGTTGGCTAGATATGGAATGGATGAGGAAATTAGGGATTAAATCATGGAAATAAATCAAGGACCTAAACCTCTCGGTCCTAAGAAATATGCACTTGTTGAGGGGGAGAAACCCCCTAGTTTGAAAAGTGTTGAAGTACCAAATCCGGTTTATCCAAGATCAGTGGATACATGGTATAAATTTCCCATTTATTTCGATGTGAATGATTCATATGAAGTCACAGTAAAAGGTCTTGATCTGTCTACTATGTTTCAGTTGAAAATGGTATTTTCTCCTAAAGCTATCTCTACCAAAGAACCTAAGCCTATCTCAGCTTCTATCTCTGAGCCTTCATAAGAACCTTCAAACTTGGTATGATCTGAAAGAATTTGGAGTTACCCTATTGGATGGGGTTTAAAAGATCATGAATAATAAACCTGCTCCTGTAACCAATTTGAGTGAAAGAGATGCTATCCTGTTATTGGAAAAGATTATATGGAAAATTCAGCAAAAAATGATCCATGAGATTCAAGAAACCATAATTGAGAATAAAAAACTTAGTGATGAAGTAAATAATCTAAGAGGTATAGTTGAAGATATGTAGAAAGTGCGAAACTTGAGACCAGAACCTACTTCTCATCCTACTAAAGATCTTGGTAGCCAGATTCCATAGGAATTAGCCTTCCTGATTCAACCTCACCTGACTTCTTTAGCTGACAAGGTGGATGAAAGAAACAAGGAAATTGTTCAAGAGACGCATGAGCTTGTTGTTGGCCTTAACAAGTTAATTGATGAGTATAAGGGGTGCCTCCATAAAGTTCACAATCAATTGAAATGTCTTACCTTAGTTTTCACTACTTCTCATACCTATGTAAAATCATCCCTATGTAAAATCATCTCATCCTACTTTAGACAGTGATTTTCTAAGAACAGTTTTCAAAGAATAACTTCAGGCTGTGCTCAGTGGATTTAATAAAGAATCTCTATATGAAGTTATCAAGAATAGTAACAGAGTTATTGATTTGGTGAGAATCCATTCCAAGATTTCTAATTATTCTCAACAAGAAATTGCTAAGAAAGTGGACTTCTACTTCAATCAGATCTTCTCTAAGAATGACATGACAAACCACTTCAAGTATCTTGTGGAGAATCTGAGGATCCCTCCTGTAACTCAAGCATTCAAAACTCAAGTCCAAAAGCTCAAATATTTTACTCCTTTGTTAGATAAGTTTATGGAGAACAAGGATGACTTTGAGAAATCCATGAAATATGGTGGGGAGATTATTTCTGATTTTATTAATCTTTTAGGCCTTATCTTCATGTTTAGAGTACTTCCGTTGTGGCTCCTACAGCTGCACCCCTAAGATATGGTTTTCCTACCTTTTCCTCTGCTACCCTTTCCTCTACATCTATGTATGTCTCTCAAGATCTGAGCTAGATCTGGCCTATAATCCTTGATCAACATTTGCCTCAGTCTTCTACTACCCCTACCTTGGACCCTTCTATATTTTAAGGTCTTCCTTTACCTTCTCTGCCAACCATTTCACTCCCTTCTTCTACTTCTACCTCTTCTCTGATGGCTTCTTCTTTTGATGCTGTTGCCAAGGGAAAAGATAAGACGAGACAATGCTGAAGAAAAGTGACTACTATCTTTTGATAGGGATCTTGTTGCATTTCTTTTGATATCTACTCTTTGTAATGAAACTATTATTTTTCTAATGCATTGTGCACTTTTATTTTCTATTTCTTGTTCACTCTTTTTGATAATCCCCAAAAGGGGAGAACTATGCAAATTAAAGAAAGAATAGAGATATATGTATTTTATATGTACATTGGAGACATATACACTCTAAATACACACTAAGGAAGAGCCACATTACCTAAGAATATATCTCTCACTCACATGATTTTTGATCATCAAAAAGGGGGTGATTGTTGGACTCCTCATGTGTTAATCATGTTTTAATGATCACAAATACTATTAATTCTGTAAAAACTTGTTAATCATATGTAATTTATCTTAAATCATGTATACAGATGATTAGTATATTTATGCTTTAAATAAACCATGTGCACTATATTTAATTTACTTTATAATTATTTCATTTATGAATTATTAAGTCTAACCCATTCTATGAATATCACTGATTAAGTCTGAATACAGATATTTGGCTATGTATGATACACCATGACTATCGAGACACCATGACCATCCGGACACCGTGACAATCAAAACACCATGAACATCCAGACCCCGTGACCATATAGACCCCATGACCATCCAGACACCGTGACCATCCAGACACCGTGACCATCCAGACACCATGACCATCCAGATATCGTGACCTTCCAGTCACTGTGACCATCGAGACACCATGATCATCTAGACACCGTGACCATCCATACACCATAACCATCCATACACTGTGACCATCCAGACACCGTGGCCATCCAGACACCGTGAACATCCAGACACCATGACCATCTAGACACCGTGACCTTCCAGAAACCATTTCAAAGAGACATCGTTTCATGAATACATTGTTTACAGACAAACCGTGACACCGTTTCTAAATCTGTTTTGTCATTTTTTCATTTAATTTCTAACGGTCATATTTAAAGCTTTTAAATTCACTAACATAATTAATGTTTCTTTGTATACATATCAACTGACAGTACGAGGTATGAGGTGTAGAATACATGCATCCTGTCAGCTCCAACACATGCACTCCAAGAATAAAATAGAAGTGCGGCCTAGAAAAATAAAGAGCATAATAATGAAGTACACATGAGTTCTTCTAGAAACAAGAAGCCACACATGAAACTCAACATTCCTGAAGAACACACAAAGTATTCTTGAATCAACAAGCTGGACACCATATATCAGAATCGTCAAACACATCTTCACATAGTCAATACCACGAAGAACACGAGCCAGATCTAGATGACTTACGATACTCTTTTTTCCACGAGAGGACTCGATTTCTGTATCTGCTTCATCCCAGAAGTCCAAATCTGCATAGACTAACACTCAGAGCACTTCTAAACTTATCTCATAATTTCTTCTCTATTGTGTATTATTTTTATCTTTCGAGCAATGTGTGTGTCTGTATAAAAACACACACCATCTCCTGCATCAAACTGAAGGATACGAGATATCCTTTCTCTTACATATTTTTACACCTGTGTATTCCCATGGATAAGTGTGGAAGAAGTCCCCGTGTTACTTGTTAGTGTTTACCCATGAAAAACTGTGGAAGAGGTCGTGTGACCTGGACAATCTTGTGTGCTATTGTTATCCCCGATCCAGGGTGTAGATCAAGTTTATTTATATAAACTACTTGGTGGTAGGTGATCACTAAGTGAAGTGGATTAGGTCTCAGATTGAGACTGAACCACTTGTTTATATCAGATGTGCTGTTTATTTTAGTTGTCTATGTTTTATTGTTTAATTCAGAATTCATTAAATTTACTTTGATAGTTAATCTTGTAAATATGTTATAATTGTATTGCCTTATTAGAATAGCTTAAAAAGTAATGTTAATAAACAATATTAAGATTAATGAGAATTAATCAATCTTCTAAGAAGTTATTTAAATAGTAAAACTTTCATAATAGTATAACCTTGATTAACTGGGCTGTATTTAACTTTATTGGGGAACCCTTTTAAGAATACTTTTTAAACAGAAATTTTGAATAGATACTCAATTCAATCCCCTATTGAGTACTCTATTCCGACCAAAAATAGTCATATAACATACCATAGTTATACAAAACTATAAGATGTGCCATCTATCACTCTTTAAGGCTCAATATAGCCAACGTAGAAGGCCAAAAAATTCCTCCTATTTGGATAAGAGATAGAAACAAGGGATCAATTTCCCTATACCGATCATCTTCATTTCTCATTGGCTAGTTATGTATTGTGGTCACATCAATCAAATACATTGAACATAAATCCACACATTCTTAAGCCAGATAACCCCTAACAATCGAGAATTCAGGATAATTCTTGTTTCAGACATATTATTTCATTGTTCACATATTTATTTTAGTAGGATACATCCACCGAAAAGCAACTGGTCCCCTAGGAAGTGTTTCAGTTGTATGATGAATTGTTAAATGCAACATGAAATTGAAAAAGGATGGAGGAATTTTTTTTCCATATCACATAAAATTAATGGAACCTCCTACTGAATTTTTATCAAGAATGAATTAGATAACATTTTGAAACAAATGTCTCTAAAAAAATGGAATAAGAGAATCACTTTCACCCTTACATTATTGGATAGAAAATTCTGAATTTCTATTGTAATCAATTCATGAATAACGATGTGATAATAACGAGTTTTTATATATTTTAGTTTCACATATCTTCTATTGATTTTTTTAGATATGTTTTTGGAATATCCATCGGGAACCTTGATATTATCTAATACTTCCAAAAATCGATCTTTCTCTGATGGTGTCATCACATAATAAGCACAAGGAATTTTCCATTTGTTTTCACCGATACACATAGGATATAGTTCTGGTCAAATACCCCAATCCAATAAGCCACAACGATATCAGAAGTCATATTTGGTCTTCCCCTTGATATTTAGAAGAATTTTAAGAAACATTTCATAGATATTTTTCTCAATATGTATTATGTCTGAACAACAACATAACAAATTGGTAGACCAATATGGAAACTCAAAGAAAAAATTATCTTTTTCCAATTGTAAGCGGCTTCAGTGTCAAAATTCTTCCTATTTTTAGATTTCAAATGACCTTTACCTAATGAAAAACTGAAATCTTTCAATTTATTAAGCACATAAGTTCCTAAAATATGTTGAGGTGGTTGTTCAGTCTTAATGGTATTATAAAATCTCCAATGATTCGTCCTGTATTGACGATCCATTGGAAATAATAGTTGATGCCCCATGAAACTAAAACTACAACAATATTTAAGCCTTCTCAATTGTGTATTCTTCATAAAAATGAGACATGATAGTTTTCCATTCATGATCCACCCAGAAATCATTTCATAAGTAGGTAAATCATTTATGGTCCATAGAATGGAAACACACATTTGAAATGTATTCTTTGAAGAATCATTGAATGTATGCACACCCAAATATCAAAGTTGTTTCAAATATCTTATTAAAGGATGTAAGTAGACATATATATCATTACTGGGATTAGACGGTCCAGATATCAGTATACTCAATAAAGTGAAAGGTTTTTTCTTACACATACACATAGGAAGATTATAAACATGAATAAAAACTGGACATGTGCTGTGAGCAGTAAGAATCTGACCAAATGGAATAAAAACATCACAAGATAGACCCAAATTGGCATCACGCACCTCAGATGAAAAATCAGGATGTTGTGCATAAAATTTACTCCATGATAATCCATCTATAGGATGAACCAACTCTTTTTTACCTTTAATCCTCTTAGCATAATGCCATATCATATTGGCTAAGATTTCTAAAAACATGAATAGATTTTGAAGTATGGGAATCAATGGAAAGTGACACATGAATTTCTATGCCACATGAGATGGTGTTCCATATGTATTTATCTTACATCAAGATGTACCACATTCTTTATAGTCATCACAGTTAGCTATTTTCTTCTAAAATAAACTACAATCATTCAGACAATCATGGACATTATTAGTATCAAATCCAAGATGCTTAATTAACTTCCATGTCCTGTAATGATTTGAGGGAATATATGCACCACTAGGAATAAATTCCTTCAAAAATGTAAGAATATAATCAATATCGGTATTATAAATTCCATACATGGTTTTCCTATGATATAACCACATTAAAAATTCCAACTTGTTCATTTTAGTACATTCTTGATATACCGGAGTTCTAGAATCATCCAATAAATTTTTAACTCTCTCATCACCATATTCAGTATTTTCCTTATGTGTATTGATGTCATTGTATTCTTAAACTGGCATACTATCCCTCTCAGGATGATTCAAAAATGGAAACCAATCAAATATCAAATTCTTCATGCCACTTCTTTCATTTTGTTCATGAGAAGTAGAACATTGACTCGTCTCTCCATGGTGATACCAAACATAATAGTTTTATTGAAATATTTTTTTATATGGTAGCTAACTTATTTCTAGAATAACCATGGTCTTCCCACACATTTATAGCATGAACACTATATACAACCTCTATCTTAAGCATTGTTAAATGAAAAATCTAAAAAATTCTCCAAATTATTTTGAAACGCGGTTGAAATCCTATCGGTATGATACATACAACTTCTATAAATTCTATATTAAGAAAAAAAGTTATATTACAATCAAAAATGTAAACCATAATTAAAAAAGGGATATTTACTATAGAAAATAAAACTATTAGAACATAAAATCTTAATAGTTAATTCACATTTGCATTGCAAGTGCCTTATTTTCTCTAACCAATTTCAACCCTTTTAGTATCAGAGATAAAATTCTTACCTCTATCCTATAAAGGGATGATCAAGAAGGTAAACCATAATGGGAAAATAAAGGTTCTATGTCTATGATAGTGTGGTATGTGTCCTTATAGTTGAACTAAGGGAGATATAAAAAAGTTTATCCTCCCTTAGATGTAACATAAAAAAATAAACTTTTAGCATTAAAACACACACTTCAACATGGGTTATTTCATTTAAAAAGAAAGGGAGAGATAAAAACATTCAACCATCATAAAAAATATTTTAAATTATCCCCATATTAATTTAATTTAATATTTTTCATCAGTAAAAATTTAATTTAAAGAGGGAAAATAAATTTAAAGGAAATGAATTCATCTCCAAGAATGAAAATACTTTAAGGAATTTATATAAAACAATCATGGGTATCAAATATTGGTATAAATATTCTAGAATATTAATTTAATAAACTAAATAAATTCATGAATTTTTTTAATAAAATAATTACCTAGAAACACCTACTGTCTAAAAAGTGGAACAAGTCACAGCCAGACTCTCAAAAAGGAAAAGGTCATTCTGGTAAAATGAATGAATTTAAAATTTATTAAAAAATAATATACACATTATTATATTAATATCAAACACTAAATTTTACACACACCATGATTAGGGTTCTCATAAGAAATGAAAATGAGGGAAATTGAAGTGAAATGTCCAGGGGAATCTCCCCTAGGATTTAGGTAATGTATTTTGTATCTAATGTCATCGATTAATGTTTTGGATTCTTATGGCGTACCCTCATTTAATTTTTAATGAAGATTTAACTATATTAGACTTGATTTATTTGGTTAGAAAACCTCCATTGTAATCTATGGGTTATAATACTACCACTATTCTAAATGTGAATGATGGTTTCTTGAGTTTAAACTGGAACAATGTATTTGGAAGAATGGAAAGGCTCACCCCTTTGTATTTTGTATGAGTTTTATTGAGAGAGAATGATCTATTAAGCCATCTGGGTTCTATCAGATTATTATTACCTTGGTTTCCTTGGTTTTTTACATTTTTACCATTTATAATTTGACACGTACTATGACTATAGACTCGCCAATAATGAAAAAAGTAGATACAAAATGATATTGAGTGTCATTGTAGAGGCTGATCATCTGTAGTATTTTATTACAATTTTACTTAAATTATAAAATTTGGAAAATATTAATATGATAATGAATAATTTATTATTAAATCACATCTCAATGAAAAAACCATTGAATTTTAATTTTAGGGACACCATTTTTGGAGTCCTACTGAGTTATAATAAAGCCCCTCACTTTCTACCATGGAACTTGGTCACCTGAGCTTTTATCATTATTATATTGTATATTTAGATTTGGGAAATAAATTGATGTTTTTGATTGCATGGTTTCTAGGACTATGCATGGGTTTTGGGTCTAGGTTGATACTCAAGACCAATTGTCATAGTTTTCATTGTTTTATCTTCTGATATTCTGGTTATATTATGACTACCTGAATGTATTGCATAAAATTAATTTTTTATTGCATGGATTATTTCTATTATTATTGAAACATTTCATTGTGTAATTAAATGTATTATTTACATATGTTTATAATAGTATATTAATTTTTACTATTTTTTAATCGAATATGTAGGTATAGTCTCCCCACCATACTACTTGAGACCCTCACTATTTGTCAGTATCCTCCATCATGTGGGGAGGAATTCCTAGGATATTATATCTATAAATGGTTCAAGCACCAATTGGTGGTATATAGTGGTAGGACCTAGTAAAATGTTATTAGAGGTTTTTTAGTATTACAATTTTGGAAATGTAAAAAATAGAATAAGAATGCGTTGAGGCATGGTATGGAGCTTTTCCCTGGGACTATCCAACCCATGTATAAGGAAAGTCCATGTTATCTAGAACTAAATTTCTATTTATACTATTCAATTATATAATTGATATAATTTAACCATAGGTGATACACTTGATTATGAGGTGAAGGATTGATAGGATTCAACTCATGGAATAGTATGATAAGAGGGGGTGTTTTTAGGAATCTTTTCTAGCATGTAGCATTCTTTTGCATGATGGAATTTTATTGTTTACGTGAAATATGACTTGAGTCAGTTATTTCAATTGTTTGAGAAAATTTATATGTTTTTTTTCATATAATTGTATGGTTTCATCTTATATATCGAATCCTATAAATTATAAAAGACATGTTATTTGACTACTTGAGAGATTATCAAAAGGTTATAACTAAAAAAAATTCCAATTATTACATAAATAATGTTTTCCTAAATAACATGTAATTGAAATCTTATTTAACTGAGGCATAACTATAGATTTTTGGTTAAAAGTAAATGGTTAAAGTATATTATTATTTTCCTTAACATTATTATTATGAGGCACCATCTAAAATAAAATCCAAAGTATAATATAACGAGTGATTTTATCTATAATATTTAATTGAAATTTCATTTATCTAAGTCGTTATTGTGGATTTTTTGGGTTAATATGAAATTTTAATGTGTGATGAAAATAATTGTGAATTATATATATATTGGTGACATTGTGGGTAATATATGTGGACCCTATGTTTGGGTGGTTGGGGATATTGAGAGTGCCAAAGTTATGTGGTATCCCTATAATGAGGAGGCCCTAAAACTATAGTAAATTTTTATGTAGGTCACAGTGTGAGTGAGCTTGTTTTGAGATGTGTAGTGATCACTTGTGAAACTGTTGGTTTATGCTTGACCTATGAGAGGGTAGGTCAAAATTAATTTCAATGGGTGGTTGAAACATAAAATTAAGTATTTGGAATGTCAAATTCCCTATAAACTTGAGATGGGGATGAGTGAAACCCATAGTTATGACCACTATTAGGCATAATGTGTGGAGTAGGTTTGGGAGACTGGTTACCTTATTTAGTATGACTCTAAGTTTAGAATTTAGTACATTCTAACCTTTGAGGGTAACCCATAAGATTGGTTGGAAATTTTTTAGGAACATTTAGGTGTGTGACGCATAAGTAAAAACTTCAATTTATGATATAAATTCACAAAAATTTGACAATATATTTATGATAGGTCTGTTAGGTGACTTGGGTTCTCTGATATAAGTACTTATGAGCTAGTTCTTTCATCATTATGGATGGTTTCAGGAAGGGAAGTATCATTCATATTCCTAGCCAAGGTGACATCGTTACATGTCAGGTAGAACAACTGTATTCATGGTGGATAGAATGTCTAATGCCCATGGGTAATAACACTCTTGGAGGACTTTGGGTTCAGGAATATGGAGATACCTAGTGATCTTGGGATGAATACACTATGTGAGTTAGTGTTTCAAAAGAATTTATAGTTTTCAATAGAAAAGTGATTATGTTCATGGCCCTATAAACTCAGGATAAGATTTTAGAAAAATGGTGAGACTATGAATGAACTATAGTTGAATTATAAAATTATGATATAATTATGAGTTTTCATTTACATGGTTTGACATGGTGATACTACTATGGTATCAAGAAACAATAAGGGTGCTCTATTCTTGGTGATATTGAAATATAGAATATAAATGTATATTTTCTGGGATGTGTGGGGATAATATAGATTAAATTTAGGTCATTGGATCTTTGATAGAGTCTTCATGATAAGTTTGTGCATGAGCATGTGGCCTCTAATTTTTGATGTAATCTCGGATCCACCCATGTGTGAAGATACAATATATTGTTTCACTTGTGGGGTAGGCTTACCCTACATCATGAAAACTATAACATGGATCTATATTGGTCTTGAATCAACCTAAAAGTAAAATATTTCAAGGGTTTTATTGGTGTTGTGGAAGGTATGTACTGAAATATTTTTCTTTAAAGTATAATATATCCTTTATAGTGAAAAGGAATGAACCAAAATGGAGTTTTAGTGATCAATTAATGAGGGAAAACTCAATAAAAGATATATATGATAGGAATATCACCAAATCTAACCACCCAATATAGATTTGAACATTTAGAGTAAGTGTGTGGTATATGTAGATAATAATTTCATAAATGTTATGTATTCATGACCAAAATCTAAGGATAACTTCCGTATGGTGAGAGGGAAAATTATTCTAAATAAAACTCTAGACATGTTATGAAAAATTAAATATGATAAGAAGTTAAATGAGAAACCTTAAGAAAATGAAGATAAATCTAAGAAAGTATGCTTGATTATTTTTACTAACTAAGTAGCCCAGGATAAATAAATGTAAAAAAATCAAAATTTGGATCATGATAAATAAAAATTAAAATAGGTGCCTTTATATGAGGAGGCTATAAATAGTTAGTATGTATCACTAAATGGTGGATTGAAAATCAAAAAGTGTAAAAGGTGTGAGAAAACTATGAGTGGAACAAAACATTTCCTAACTATCCTACCAACCAAAGAATAATCTATGAAAAGGATGTTGCAATAACAATGTGAGGAAGTATAATTTTCCTCTAAGATGAATGCTTATTTATTAAATAAACAATTAAAAAGAGAAATTTTTTAGTCAACTTTTTACGGATGTTGATATAATAATAAGTGATTAGTTTAGAAAGAATAAAAAACCAAGGAGAAGAAATTCCAAACCTAGATGAAATGAATCGAGCGGGTATGTTGCCGCAGGAGAGGGAGCTGAGAGAGAGGAGGGGGGTCATCGTCAGAGGTGAGGGATATGAGAGGGGATATGGATAGGGAGGTTGAGGCTGGGATGTTGAGGCGGAGGTGAAGGTCGGGAGGTCGACATCGAGAGCGGAGGCGGATCCGGGAGGTGGAGGTTAGGGAGGGGAGGAGATGGTTGGGAAGCGGTGGTTGGATGGCTGGGAGGCGGAGGTCAGATAGGAGTGGAGAGGTCCAGGAGGTGGAGGTCGGATGGCTAAGAGGTGGTGGTCGGGGAGGGAAAGAGAGGACTAGGAGGTGGTGGTCGGGGAGGCGAGGGTTCAAGCAGGGGTGCCTGATGGAAAAGAGTGAGTCCGGAGGAGAATCCCGATATTGGGTTGAAATTGGGGATTGAATACCCACGATTTTAATAAAACCATTGGTATAGAAAATAAAAAACATCTATAACGAGATTTTTTATAAACTGTGGGTATAACTACTTGGGGATAGGCCCCTTTTTCAGTATTGTTATCTCAAAATTCGAGTTAAACCTTGAATCCCGATCAGAAACAATTGAGAGTGGTATTCCATGAAATATCACAAATTACTTAATATATAACTGAGTAAGATGATCAAGAGATAAATATTCTCTAATAGTAATGAAGTGTTCTAAATTCATTAGGAGATCAAATACAACCCAAATAACATTATAAACTTTAGATGTTTTGGGGTGTGCGATGATGAAATACAATATAATTTTTTCCTATTTACATTATGGTATGGGTAATGGTTGTAACATCCCCTTAGAATTATGTCTCTTACCTTTAAATTAATAACACACCAGGCATTGAGATACATACTCTATAATATACCTTTTCAAGTTATCCCACCAAAAATACTCTTTTAGAGCTCTATAAATCTGCATATTTCTAGGATTCATATTGAATAATGAACTATGATCTTTATCCAAAAAATAATTCTTGAAATATGGTATTTATGGAACACATACTCAGTTCTCGAACCTTATTATTCTATAATTTTCATGGTTAAAATTTGGATCATTCATCACCTTATTCTATAATTCTACATCTTCATTCTGTGCCTTTTTAATCATCTCATGTATGGATGGTTGTACATTCATTATAGAAAAATGAGATCTGTCCCATTTCCTCAATATGTCAAGATCTATATTATTCAAATATATAAATATTGGATCTCTTCCAATCCTCATTATATACAAACTAGCATGGTATTTCTGACTCAGAGCATCAATCACTTTGTTTGCCTTCATAGGGTGGTAATGTATTAAGATGTAAAAATCTTTAATCAACTCCAACCATATTCTCTTGTAATATCCCAGTTTTTTCCATGTAATAATTTGGAATATTTCTAAGAATATTTATGGATCCATGCACTGGGAAGGTGTGATATTCTGAGATTTGATGTTCCTGAAATTAATTTTTGAAATATATTAAATGTATTAAATATCATGTGCATGCGTTTTATCTGAAAAAATGGAAAAAATCTTAAATGGAGGCCCAAATTAGAAATATGAGCACAAAATTGAGTACAAAATGTGATTTTTACCCTAGGTGTGACATAAAAGTTTTCAGCATGAGGCATTTTTGAAAAAGTTATCATGGATGAGAAATTAATAAAATAAATTAATTAAATGATTTATTTTATTTTATTTGATGCAGCGACCTGCCTTCTCTATAAATAAACAATTAGGGGGGTTGTCTCAAGGTTGGATGCTAAGCCCTAGAGACCTAGAAGCCTATTGGAGAGTTTTGGAGGAGAGTGTTTTTGGAAAGCGATGATGGATTGAGATTAGATCAAGGATCCTGTGCCAACATAGATCATGGATCTCACCAACGACGACAACAAAAGACCGTTCCTCATCAGCAATCAATCCAAACTCTAGGTAGGATGATTTATTTACATGAATTCATCCCATTTTTGTTTTACAAATGATAAAAACTAATTAATCTACCTACAAATTAATTCATGGATCTATCATTAAATTCGTGTATTTCTTTATCTTCCTGTGAATTAGAATTAATTTTTTTTGACATGATGAACCATCTCACTATCAAACTTCGTTGATGATGGATAAATTAACATGACCATATATTGAGACTTACATTTTGATATGTTCTTTTCTCCCCCTGCATTTATCATCAGTGTCTTGTTTGACCAACATTTCATCGATACCTAAAAACTGATCAACTCAAATTCATCTTTTGGTGTAATGGATCATTTTTGTGGTATCAAGTTTGAGATCGAGACCACAATAAAAGCATGGTGTTGTGTGATGGAATTTTGGAATTTTTTTTAAATTGTATTAGGGTTATTGTTTTGTGGGTTTTAGAAATCAGGGGAGTGACATTACAAGATTATTTCACAAGCGGATCAGGTGGCCGTAATTCGGCCATTAGATTTGGGTCAATTGGCAGTCGATGTGGTGATTTAAGTAGAGGCAGGTGGTAGTTCATTATGAGCAGTGTAAAAGGCTCGGGGAGAGCAGTTTCGATGGACTAGGGAGAGCAGCATCGATGGTCTGGGGTGAGTGGCGTCGACAGTCCAATTTGATAATGGTTGGTGGTGTAGGAGGTGGAATATGGTGATGACAAGGTGGAGGTGGTGAACTCGACCTGGTGCGGTGGAAGGTGTCTAACCCCCCCCCCCCCATGATATTGCTGCAAAAAAGAGTGGGGGGGGGGGAATAATAATTAAATTTATTATTAAAGATAAATAATAATAATATCAAACATTGTTTCCATCATAACTCCTCCGTACAACGTCCGATTGACATTCCATATATGGTAGTGAGACCCTATTATTAAGGTAGTCAATTGAAGAATAATGTTGGAAACCTTTTTTAGGTTTGTGGTTTAGGTCAATAATGCACCTAATAATAATAATAATATAATAATATTATTATTGTTAGGAAATATTGTATGTGATGTAAATTCTTTAAATGGTGTTGAAATAAAAAACCATCTACAATATTTTGACCCTGATATTTAGGCAGACATTTCAAGACCAATATCGGGTATTTAATTCAAACATGTGGATTATACCTATGAAATGATGTTTGAGAGTGATGCTTTGAAAGGAATTTTTCCTCACCGGGTGTCTGATTTGGGTAAGTAAATATCCTATTCTAAGAGTTTTCCCTCAAGGATCACAATGGTTTGATCCTTTTGGAAATTTGAGACTATTTAGAGAGGTATATTAATAGAATTAAATTTTATCCCTATGAAACAACTACAATCCCCACACTTTCATCCATCTTATGCCAGACCAAGACATGGGTAGTACCAGAATTAGTGAGACACACTATATAACCTTAAGAACATTCCATGTACTCCTTTTAAGATAGGTTAGGTTACTATTTCTACTTATGTCAGCTTTGTTGAGAGATCATGTGAGATTCCTTGGATCAATATTAGTTGAGTGTTTTATCTTGGTCTATTCATACGAGGGTTTGGTGTGGCATCACATTTCCATCATAGAGGGCGATCCCACTATAGAATCTTATGTTTATTGTAGTGTGGGTGAGTTCCCTTATTCTTGAGTGAGTTGACTCAGACCAATTTAACTAATGACTATGTGTCTTGGAGCATGTATCCCTTTGAGAGGCCCTAAGAAATCCTTATATCCATAGTATTTCTGTATATGGGGTTTTTGGATTTGGTGTGACCAATATTTACATGGGAGATGATCCCCTATCTAGAAGGATGTTTCAAGTAGGGTCTGGTGTCCCCCTAGTGAGCCTTGTGTGTCAATCCCTTATCTTTGTATCGAGATCTAGTCTTTTTGATGAGGTATATTCTAATCAAATTTGTATCTTAGATGAAACTTATTAGTTTTCTTCATGACTAGACCTGATGAGCATGACTTATAGGATGAGTGTTGTCTATGAAAATATATCTTAGGGAGTGTGTTATTCCGGACGAGTTTTATATGGAACCTTCGAGTAGGAATCCTAGGATAGATTTAAATTTTTAATATTTACCTTGAGACTGTATGTATTTGTTGAGTATATCTATATATTATTGTCATATATGCTATAAAAATATACCCATGTAGAGATAACTATTATTCTTTATGATTTTTTATTTGTAATTTTGGGGTTTTCTACTGGGTATTTTTATAATCACCCCTACATGGGTGATACTCACACATTTCGTGTCTTATGAAAATGAAAAACCTTTTTATGGAGTTGTTGGTGGACTAGGAGAAGGTGAAACTATTTTGGGATAGACAGAACGAGGTGTGTACCGGTGTTGCATTTTACAACAGTCTCCTCCATTTGATCAGGTGGGAATTTACTTTCCAGTTTTGGTTGGGCATGTATTTGGCCCCTTTTTATGCTTTCTAGTACTCTTTATTGTACTTTGGTTGTGGGATTATATTTTTATGCATGCATTTTTTCAGTTTTTTTACATTTCAGCATTGTATGGGATTAGATATGTGTTCATTTGTATTGGTACCTAGGGAAAATTATTCCCATGTGGGTGATATTCATTTTTATCGCTGGTCGTCATCCCATGGCATATTAGAGGTGGGATTGGGGTAGTTTAATCTTGATCCCTATAGGGTTAGGTTGTGATAGAATGGTATCAGATCTATACCCATCCTGAAGTGTTATGACACTGCCTAGTTTTAGGATTGGAGTTTGGAGTTTCTTTTTTCTATCTATGATGTTTATTTTGGGAACTAGGTTATCCATACTAAAGTGTTTTGATTATGAATCTCAATCTAGGGAGTCTAGTGTTGGAGAAGAGATTGATGTATCCATTCACTTGGACTTTGATAACCTTCTCGTTGACTTGGTATATGTAGACACTGGTTTCAAGGAAAACTTTGGTACATGTATCCTATAAGAATGGGTTGTGGTCACTATTTCCTTTTTGGGTCAGCCCTCATGATATACTCATTGACCATGGCATGTCTTAATAACATTCAAGATTCCTCTATAATGAAATCCAATTAGGATTCCTAAACAGTGTCGTATTGAGAAATAGATTAGAGGTGAGGTTTCAGTTTAGAGACCAAATCATTAGGTGTTTTTCTCTAGGTGGGCATCAAGCAGTGCTACACCCTATCGAGAAGCACATAGATATTTTTTTTGGATAGGGCAGATGATCAACTATATGTTGAGAAGTTGATAGCTACAGTAGGAAGGGACGATGGTAAGAACAAGATTAGAATTTTATGCGAGTTCCAATGATAGATATCACTGATTTTACATGATGAGAAATACCCTCAAGCATTAGAGGTTTAACTCAAGGTAGTGGTTTGAGTTTTCAACATGTGCAGATCGCCATTGATTAGATGGTTGCACTTGCGACCCATTTTTCTCCACGGAGTAGTAGTTGGATCTGGTGGTACTGGAAGATGACACAGCTATGCTGATTATGCATCTCAATTTCCAAAGTTATCGATCACCTAGGTTGCATGGTGAGATAGACCCCCCTTCTCAGCTAGTGGAGAAATAGCACGATTTTGTGGTGTAAATGTACTACCTGAATAAGACCCCTCCCTGATGGTGGTCTAGGTGGTGGGACTTCTCTAGGGTGACGCAGGGTGTTGGTATAACCCTAAATTGGTGTTGTTTGATGTAACTTTATAAATAAAATAAAGGGGAACAATTTCCCCTCCAAGATGCATTATTGAGATGTGATCCAAAATTGTGTGGGAGAGTCGGTGCCACCGAAAACATATAGTGTCAAGGTGTGGTGGATGAGTTTCTACAAATTTTGAGTTTGAGGTTGTTGGTTGTGATAAGGTACTGGAGAAATCCCTGGCAGTGGTAGACATGTGGGATAGGGATATAATGAGTTCCAAGAAGTGAGAGCTTATGGAGTCTTGAGTGTAGTTTGATATACGATCTCTGTCTTCACTGCCCTTGTTACAGTTTTCACATGGAATTATGAGCTGCTTTTCCCACAATGTATCCCTTATTTGAGATCTAGTGTTACCATTGGATCCCTTTTTTTTATAAATCCTTATATTGAAGTCAAGGTGGATATTAGATTTTTCCTTAATATGGCTTATCACCAACTCTTGTAGGGAGGAAAGATATACCAGGCGTAGCTTTCTAAACTATTGCAGTTGTTTAGAGTTAGTGGTGATTCCCTTGGGTGAGTTTTATGACACAAAAAAATTGAGAGACTTATGGAATGGATCCTTAACCATTATTGGATCTGTTCATGGTAGTATTCCTATATGGAATCCATGTGTCCTTGACCTCAGAGTTGGAGCACGCATGATGCCTAAGGATGATGCAGTTTTCCTCCAGTGGATAGTTATTACCCATTTGCTTTGCCAAAGAGTTAGGAAGGAAAACATATAGATATAAATTGTGAGATGTTGAATAGCCAGATATATATTGGATACATCCTCAATGGAAATTACTTAAAGGAGGGAATTATTTCATATTTTTATAGAGACAGATGGTGATTCCAGTTGCAACGCAAGAAGAGGTGCTAAGGAGGTTGTTTTTCCTTAGTAGTACATCCATTAGAGGGGAGGATGTATGAGAATATCTTGGAATTGGTTGGGTAGACAAGGGATTTATAGTGAGTTCTCAAGTTAATCATTTTGTTGTCTCTCTTTTCTAAGGTTGATGACCAACAAAGATTTATAGAGAGTCTAGGACACTTGTGCGTGTAGGAGGTAGTTCGACTTTGTGGAATTACATTAGGGATAATTGTATAATGTTATGATTAATTCATAGAATTATTATGGAGAGGATGTGGGAAGCCTTTGAGGAATCAGTTTCAATTGGGAACAATGTTTTACCTAGACAGCTGGCCTGGTAAATTGGACCATTCAGGTTTTGGTGAACACACTTTAGGTTTGCATGTTAGTTTTGAGCTGTAACTGGGAGGATCATCTACCATCGGTGGGGTTTTTCATATCACGAGGATTACCAATAGAACACCATAGTATAAAATTTTAAAGTACATATATAAAGGACCTTACAGGAAACTGTTATATTGTTTGGAGTTAGTGGGTAAAATTGCTTAGGTCATAGTTTTAGTGCTAGTATTGGTTGTGAAAGGGTGAAGTTAATCCAAGGGAGGATGAGGACTATTTTTTAAATGTCATGAGTCTATAGTGGACTGAAGATACTTTCCTTTGGAGTTGGAGACTTATGATGTTTTATCTAGGGTGCTATGATATCTCTAGGAATATTATGCCCTTTATTTTTCTTCTTATGTGTCAGGTTAGCGAGGTGGTGTTCCTCTCAACCATGAGGCTATAATTGTTTTGGGTTTCTTGGTTTCCTCCACATGTCACAACCAAGGAGGTATGTGCATGAATCATTGTACGATATCGACTTGAGTGAGATGGGTTACAAGAGTAGAGTTTATTTTTTAAGGAGATGATGATGTTGAGGACCGATGAGAGAAATTCCCTTTTTGGGAAAGTTTTTTCCTTAAATGTGTGTTTGTTGATTATATAGTGAACCATTGGGGGAGATCATGGGAGCAGAAGACCCAGTTTAGAGCTCAGTATCCCCACCTTTTTCTCAGTTTTTTCTTTTTGGGGACAAAAAGCATTAAAGGTTGGAATAATGTAATGTCTGAGTTTTTTCTTTGTAAAAATTTGGAATTTTCAACGAATATTTTTGGAGCCAAGCATTGAGACGATGTGATATTCTAAGGCCCGATGTATCTAGAATTAATTTTTGAAATATATTAAATATATTAAATATCACACACATACATTTTTTCTGAAAAAGTGGAATAACTCTTAAACAGATTCTTGAATCAGAAATACGAGTGCCCGTTGAGTTCAAAATATGAGTTTTACCCTAGGCATGACACAATATTTGTCAGCATGAGGCATTTTTGAAATTTTTTTCATGGGTGTGAAATTAATAAAATAAATTAATTAAATGATATAATTTATTTTATTTTACAGAACGACCTACCTTCTCTATAAATACGTGGTTATGGGGTTTCTGTCAAGGTTGATCGCTAAACCCTAAAGACCTAGATGACCGTTAGAGAGAATTGGAGGATAGAATTATTGGAGAATGATGACAGATTGAGATAAGATCAAGGATAGTTCACAAATGGAGATCATGGATCTCACCAATGATGGAAATGCTAGACCATTCTTTATCAGCAATCGATCCAAATTCTAGGTAGGATGTTTTAATTTCATAGATTTATCCTATTTTTTTACATGTGAAAAACAGAACTTAATATCCCAAAAAATTAATTCATAGTTTGATCTTTGAATACATGTATTGCTTTATCTTCATGTGAATTGGAATTAAAAATATTTGTTTTTGACTCAATAAACCAAATCACTCTCAAAATCCATCAAATATTTCTAAACTAACATGACCATTGATCAAGAATAACATTGTGATTTATTCCTTTACCCCTAAATTTATTTTTAGTTAATCATTTGACTGACAGTTTGCCGATTCCCAAAAACTAATCAATGTGCATTCAACACAATGTATCGTATCTATGGTATTGGGATATAGATTAAGACCACGATCAAAGCACAGTGTTGTGCGATGGAATTTTGGAAATGGATTGAAAGAGGATCTGGGTTATTAATTCATGGGTTTCATAAATTAGGGGAGAGGCACTATGAGATAATGGAAATTGTTTGAGATATTTTAAAGATTTACCCCATGGTTTAACCAAAATTTATCTGTTTTACTAAGGTGATAAATATTTACTATGGTTACTATTCATAAAGATAAAAAATTAATTTAAACTTATTAAATTATAATAATTATAATGATTCCAAATATTTAATCCATTTTATCAAATTCAATTCATAGAAGTAGTAGAATTTAATTTAAAATTTAATTGAAAAAATGTGACAAAAATTATTTTTCCAAAAAAAATTTCTCTTTAAGTATAAAAAGTTTTGATACTAAAATAAATAATAGTATTGATTATTATGAACTTAATTGTATTATTAATAATATAAATTAACTAATGTTACTTTGAAACCATTTAAAAACAAAATATAACTTTATAAATGCTTGAAATGAAAATATAGTTTTCAATGAAAATAAGTATTTTTCACTATTAATCGAAAAATCAAAATTTTCAAAAAATTATAAGAAATAAATTCTGTGATAATTTTTATATGATGATTTGAAAAATTATATCCTTTTTATAAAATAAAAATTTTAAAAGTTTCATGAATTAATTATAATATTTTCACACAAAATATAATAAAAACCCTTTTTGAACAATAAAATGACTACTAAAAATTGAGTACATATTCATTATACATTAATAAAATAATTTTCATTATAAAAATCATTTATAACAGTATACTATTTTTATTTTTCATTTAGACTTGAGGTTGAATGTATCACAATATATCAAAGAAATTAAATTTATTGGAAGAGATATATATCATAAAATCTTGGGGTGTTACACTTTTGAAACAAAATTAAGTCATTTATAAAGTCATGTATTCTTCCAAAGATCATACTCACTAAATTCCGTATTCGTTTAGTGTCATATTTTGGACAAGGAAACTCATTTTATTCTAGTAGAATATCATTCTAGAGACCAATTATTTCTATAAAGTAAAAGTTTCTCCATCCACTTCCAGATTTCAAATTATATATCTATAATACATGTGAAAATATTGTATATTTATCACAATCAGTATACAATTTTCTATTTTAAATTTCTTTATCTTCTCAAGAATCTTTATAAAATCAAAAATTTCATCTTCAATTTCCATTGTAATTTCTTCAATATGACCTTCACCATCATTTACACTTGTAATCATATCAAATGATCCATAAATCACAGTATCATTTTAGTAAGAATCTATATTCAGTTCTTCCCCATATTTATTCCATCATTTATAGATTTTTTCTATTCTATGATAGGTTAAATGTTCTTCAAACTCCTATTTACTAATTTGTCTTTAATAACAACATAAACATAGACTAATAATTTGAGAAGGTTCATATGATTTCTCCATTGAAAATTGATAAAATCTATAACCTCATCCTTATAATGATTTTTCATTCAATTATCATCTATCCATTTTCAATTCATATCCATCCTATTTGGTTTAACGATATTTATATTTTATAATAAATAAATAAATATGCACAAGGCATGCATATAAAGTAACATTTTTTATATCTGGGAATTATATAAATTATAACATTAAAAATATAATGATAAATTCTTATATATACATATATAAATTATATAAAATAATAGACATAAAACCTATGTTTTATAATATAATGAAAATTATATACATATAATAAATGCTACGTTTTATAAAGAATAAAGACCTCTCTCTTGGTACTGATTATTTTTCTAGTGTGAAGTGGTTAACTTCTTGTACAATGTGATGGTATACTGTGATGCTTTTCCATGGAAATTTGAGGATTTAAATTTAATATAAACAAATATTAATATATAAATATATAAAGTCACACACACACACATAGATATATAAATACTAAAACACACATAAAAACACACACATACAAATATAATTATACATATAAAAAAATGAAACACACACACACACATATAAGAAAACATCATATCTCTTTTAATGTTTCTATAAAACTCCATTAATCATACTTTTTGATCATTCTCATTTCAAATAAAGTAATGAGCTTAACCCAAACTATAACCTAATGATTAGTCTTGAATTTATTATTTTTTATAAGGCCTACACATATTTATAAAATTAATAACATTGATTTATTATCTCAAAATTACCCAAGTAATTAATTTTCTACATAATTGACCAATTAATTAGTTGTTATATGGCTACCTAATACCATTTAATCAATAACAATTATTTTCAATCTAGGGAAACACATTTAAATTTTTAATTAATATCAAATAATATTTTTTAATTATTTTGTAATAAATACATATCTATAGACTATAGTTATATATAAAAACAAGAATAACAACTAAAAATTGAGGAAATAAAGTTAGATCTGTGAACCAAAATGGAAAGTACCTTGAAAAGGTAGATTCATCCAAAAAAATAGTGAAGAACAATGGAAAAAATTGGTTACAAATGAACATGTAGGGAAAGAACCATTATAAAAAATAGAGGAAGATAAACTCAAAAAAAATCATGAAAAACACATAAAAGATCCATTGAGAATCCTTAAAAACAAGTTCAAAATATCATACATTATGTTTTTATTTTTGATTTGTCCAAAAAAATCAAGTTCAGCTGCTTTTTAGGTCTGGTTCCGCGTGAGATTGAATTAGTTGTGAGAGAAGCAATATGCTAGAGTTATTTTTAAAATAGGGTGAAAGGTTTTATCAGTGATAGCAAAAAAGAACTCATAAAGGACCATTTTATTGGTATGTAAATAAAATTCACTAAAGAATAAATCTTTTGTTGGTGCTTTTTTAGAAATAATAAAAGTATTTATGCGCATTTTTTAGCACTGATAAAATATACTTTTACTAGTGCTTAATCTTCTTCTGTCAAAGACATAAATAAATAAATAAATAAAATTAATTATAAAAATAAAAAAATGACTAAAAATGAATTGTATTAACCATTTAAATTATAAGATATTAAAAATAAATTTAAATAAATTAATTATATAAATTAAAAACATATTAAGAATATTAAAACTTAACAAAAATGAATGAATAAACATTAATAATATAAATTGAAAACATGTTGAAAATATTTAAAATTTATAAATAAATATGAAAAATAAATATTAAAAAATGAATAAATTATAAAATATTAATAATTAATAAAGATTAAAAATGAATAAATGATATTAAATTAATGAATATTAAAATGAATAAATAAAATTGAAAAAATTATAAAAGTAATAAAAAACATGAATTCATGACATTAATCATATAAATTAAAAACACATAAAAACACAAATAAATAAATAATATTAATTACATAAATAAAAAATAAAAAATATGAATTATATCAACTATTTAAATTAAAAAAAATTCAAAAATGTATTTTAATAAGTAAATTATATAAATTTCAAACATATTAAAAATATTAAAACTTAATAAATAAAAATGAATAAACATTAATCATATAAATTAAAATCATGTTGAAAATATTAAAATTTAATAAATAAATATATAAAAATAAATACTAAAAAATGAATAAATTCTAAAAATATTAAAAATGAATAAATTTTAAAAATGAATAAATAATATTAAATGAATGAATATTAAAAATAAACAAATAAAATTGAATAAATTTAAAAAATATTAAAATAAGTGAATTCATATCATTAATAAATATATTAATATTATAAAAGTGTTTTATTAATAAATGTATCAATGAATGCATTAATTATAATTAAAAATAATATTATTTATATAAATGAATAAAAGTTTTATAAATATATTGTTAATATAAATTTATAAATAATAATATTATTTATAAATGTTTTCATGATATATCAATAATTATAAAACAATAAAATTAAGTATAAGAATTTTAATAATTGTATTTAAAGTTATTTAATATATATATATATATATATAATTACTAACTATAGGTGTGTGTACTCTATTGATTGTATATAAAAAATATAATTAATCATTAAAATTTAAAATTTATAATTATAATGAAAAATAATATTATTTAATTAAATGTATAAATATTTAACAATGCAAAAAAGATTTAACATATACATTACTAATTAGTTGAATTACTAAAATTCTAGTAAGTTCATTTTATAATTTAAATTCATTTCATTATTTGAATTTTTTATTTGTTTCAATTACTTATATATATATTTTCACACAAACACACACACACACACACACACCCTTATATATATATTCATAGATTCATGAAAGATATATCAAGTGGGTATAAACCTTGTGCATGATGGGATGGGTTATCATTTGCTAACCTTTCCCAACCCATTTAAGGTTTGAATGAAAACACCACCCGTTCTCTTCATCTAATTTACTATATTCTTTGTTTCTACTAGGTTAATTACTATATGAATGCAATTAAAGTATATATAATTATGAATAACCAAACATTAATATCTATATATTATAATGATAAAAATATATATTTATTGTTATATAAGTCATATATATATATGTGTGTGTATAAATCAATTAAATTATTTATAATTCCTTTTAACAATACTATTTTAGCATTGATAAAATCTGTTATTTTTCAACACTGTTAAAGCTTGTTTTTTTATCCATGCTCAAAAAAGAACTCATAAAAGTACCTTTTTACGAGTGTTTTTCCAACACTGATAAACAAAAACATTTATAAACACTTCTAATTAGATGAATGGCCTAAAGGCCTTAGTTATTTTTTTATAATCCCTATATTAACTAGTATAAGAGAGAACCCTTACATGACCCATAGGACCTGAGGCATAAAGCCTAGTACATGACCCGAAGGCCTAGAGGCACAAGGCCCAATACATGACCTAAAGGGATAAAGACCTGACTACAATGGAACTATGCCCCCAACATTTGATTCATTATATTCACTTAGATATCCACCTCAAATGGATGATTGGCTAATATTACCCCATGTAGAGCTGCATGGGTACTGATGTTGATTTCCATACCCTCTTGTTCTTCTAATTCAGTTAGCGTAGCTTTGGTGACTACTACTTGATCTGATTACTCTTATGGGGCCTTCTCCTCTGTGGTCCAGCCTGACAACTTTTTTAGCATGAAAGCCTATGGGATTATGGTCCTTAGGCCTAATCTAGTGGCCTAAAGGCCCAAATCAGATGAATAGTTCTAGTTGTTACAATACCGCTAAAATACATGATATATTACTACTACAGTAACCCAGAAATATCACTCCAGTAGGATTTTATAAAATCCTCGCTGATAAATCATGAATATATAGTAGCGAGGCTCACTATTCTTCAGTTTCTAATCACAGTGTGAACAATGTTTATGCCTCTTGATTTCGCTTTGCACAAAAGGTGTGAATGCATTTCACATATTCCTATTTTTATTTATTTTTTAACTTTTAATTTTGTTTTTATTTTTATTTATATTTGTATTTATTTGTTAATAAATTAAATAATATAAGAAATAGTTAATAATATAATTAATAACAATAGACATTTAATTAATTAAAATATTAAATAATGAAAATAAATAACATTTTAAAATTAAAATTTATTAATTAATAACACGACCGAAATAATTAGTAATTAATAATATAATTAATAATTATATAATTAATTCCATTATTAGTTATATTATTTACTATAATCAGTAATTTCATCAATACTTTCATTATAAATTACATGGTAAATTATAATTATCAAATACTAATTATGTTGGAAAATATTGTTATTAAGTATTAATTATTCTTGATATTTATTAGTTATATCAATTAATTTTTTTAGTTTTTAATAAATGTAATATATTATTAACTATTAATTATTTTTCTTGATTATATAATAAATTAGTAATTTTATTATTATTTAATTAATAATAATAATATTATTTATAATTTTAGTTATGCTAATTAATTATAAAATTTTGTTTTAAAAAAATCATACAAGTAAAAATGAAAAAAACATATTAGATAAATTTTAGTCCAAAATTTATAAAGAAGGGAACATGTATCACTTCAATTTGCATCGCTATCTCAGATGCTCCTCCATGCCATAACTCGTTGCGTAGATAGTATGCCTAAAGGGATTCCTAAGTGTCTAACTAAAATATCAGAAGCGATTGAATCTCATCCCAAGATCACCCATCTATAAATTAAATTAAATATGTGGAACTAGAAGTTAATTTCACTATAAAATCATACACCTTTAACCACAATTGAGCCACTATAACCTCTTAGAACACCTTCAAATTTTCTTGATAAAGATCTATGAATTGGAATAAAAAATCCTCCCACCTCCAAATGTATCCATGAGTAAACATAATTACCTAAAATATGTGAAGGATATTCCTTCACCACAGAATTCTAGTGCCTCTACATGAAAAGGTGGTAGGAAACTAGAGCTTAAATGCTAAGGATTATTGGTTAAACATCAAGAAATCATTACACCTACTACCATCCCATGACAAAGGGTTTTATAAATACCCGAGGATGTTCCTCAACTGATGTATGCATAAAATCATGTATTATAACACACGAGTTAATGATTTAGACTTAACATGCATTTTTTAAACACCTTTAATGAACTCAATCATATTATATCTCACAAAATGAATCCAACAGTGATAAACATTGCGTGAGATTAGAGTGAATGTTAACTTTTAATATTCATATGCAATCTATATCATAGAAATTTCTAAATGACTCATAGCATATGATTCATGGAAATTGAATTAGTATGTAATCTCATTACGTACTCTATATGATCCCCTAATCGAAGACTATGATTATATGGGGTTTTCATGGGGATTAGGATGGTTTCTAAAAACCATGAAGTAAAATACGCTCCTAATCACGCACCATGATTTCCTATAATTATTGGAATAAAACACTTTCTATGCCTTATAATTTATTTATAATCATATAATATTTTTTAATTCAAATTTATATACAAAGTACTTGGGTAACATATGAATTATATTACATGATTTATGTATTATAAGTTTTAGATGTAGTGGAAGTACCTATTGGACTATAACTAACTTGGATTTTTCCAGGTTTCAATGAATAATCCATAATGTACATGAAACTAAACTTCATGACCAATGATTGAAATATGATAAATATCAGAAAAGATCATAGGAACCAAGAGATTTGATTTTTTTTCATGTTAAATTTATAATTAATTTATCGATGGATAAAGAGTTACCCTGTCTTGTAATTATTTCTTCATTGATGATCTAATTAACCTCTATTGTCATACCATTGTTGTGATGAAGGATCTAAGGGTATAATCCCTTTAGCAATGATCCAAACATACTTCAAAGCCTCAAGATGTCATTGTAGAATTATCAGGTGCTAGCATGGTTGATTCTGATCATTTGCATCACCTGCTATTGATTGTAATAAGAACTCATTTGAGGATGAAGAATTGTCATATTTTCTTGATGGTTGATAAGTAGAACAATCAATGATCTTATTCTTGAGTATGTTCTTGATATAATTATTTCTTAGGGTTTGAGAGGATTCTATATTATATTTTTTGTGCACAATGAACGTCTAACCCTAGTAAATGATATAAGAGTGTATTTATAGATCCATGTTAGAGAATAAATAATTGAAAATAGTACCTTCATTATTCTCTTAATCTCCAGTGGACCTCATTTATAACAATAATAATAATTTTATTATGATTATTTACTTGACATGCGCTAAACGTGAGGATAAAATAAATACCATTTCTTAAATATATAAATCAATATTTATCTGAATGATATTTCATATATCATTTAAACCAAACCCTTAACTCATATCATTTTTCTCCTAAGATTTTTTTAAACTTTTAATAATGAAAATTTATTTAGATAAATAAATATCACTATATTATTAATCAATAAATTTAAAAGATTTATTCACTAAAATAGAGAATACATATTTGTGATCAACTAAACCTAAATATTTATTAAATACAAATAGAATTTAGCTGAGATTATTGATGCACTTAGTGTGTGGAACTCTAAGATTTTTTCCCTTCTAAAGTAAACATGTAAATTTTTATTAAATAAAGGGTAAGGGGAAGGGATAAAAGACCATCATGGGGCCCTATAAAAGTAGAGACCAAGGGTGAGCTAATAATAATGTCAACACCTCCTAGGGGAAGGGAACCTAAGTTATAAAACTACATATAGGGGAGGTCTTTGGTATCCTTTTAATCCAATAATTTATCCACATGATTTCCTTTGTGCCATGTATGGAGGAACTCAATATCATTAGAGAGGAGGGCCTTGCACTTAAAGATCAAGTAGGTGATTTTTCGAGGAGTATAAGAAACACCTTTGAGAAAGATCTGCATTATTTTAGAGTCTATCTCCATTGAATCCAAGTAGATATTTCTTAAGTGGCATTACTCAATACCATGAAGCATATCTATAGCCTCCACCCTTAAAGATTCACTAGCCCCATAAAAAGTGCTAATGGTGTAAAACATCGAACCAATATAGTCACTGAACACACTCCCCTACATGCCCCCTTGGCTGTATGCTCTATCAGTGTTGATCAAAGCATGAAAATAATTGTATAAATTAATAATAATATTAATTTCTAAGGATCATTATACACATCCACAAATATGAACATCCAATGACACATCAAACATGCATATTTCCTACTATCAGGTCTTATTCTCATAACCTCATCTCTAGAAGATTACCAAGGGTTAACTTCATGGGATGAAGTATAAATGTCTTATAATCCTCCTAACCCTAATATCTTGTATCACCTATGTTATATCATATGATATCATCCATCCATAAAACATGTATTTAAGGACACCTTCATATCACTTCAAGGATCTCATTATATTTGGGAAATAATATGACCTTTCAGTGAGACAAGTACCCTTATAACATTACCACATTAAACTTAATGAAAAATAACAATCAATACATGATAATATATTTATTAATATTCAATAATTTGAATATACTTTCAATAAAAATCACAAAGTGGTTGTTTCTAGGGAACCACCTCAAACTGAATCCCACACGTACTAGATCTAACTACTAACTATCCAACTAGTTATCCACACATGATAAACATTCTTATGATAAGTTATGGATGTAGATTCTAGGTCAAACATGTTTTACTATGGATAAGGTTAGTCTCCCGTAAGTATTAGTGGTAAATCTACTTACTACGAAGTTACCCTTTGGAGAAAATCCCTTAAGAGGAGATACCTATGAAGTATATGCTTTATCTATTGATGTGACATTTGGTTCCTTGATAAGAGCCACACCTTAGTATTATCACACTGTAATGTGATACGGATTTATTTTTAGGTCCACATAAAACACTTGGATAAAGTTTCATTTTAAAATCGATTCTTATGATAAATTAGAAGATATAATATACTCAAACTTTCTAGTATTAATGACCACTAGATTTCTTTAAATTTTCATTCCAAATTTCCTCTATAAAGGAGAATACATATCCTTACCATAGTTGAGATCATTTTATCGGTCCATATACATTTACTAGTGAATATCTAATAACAAGTCTCTAATATTATCCATAAACCAATAATATATCCTCAATACACCTCAAATACTTTAGGATATTTTATACTTCCATCTACTTGTTGTCTATTGGACCTACTTGATATTTTATTATCACGATTAAAGCATAAAAAATATCAATCCTATTATATAGTATGGCATAAAATATATAACATTTTCAAAGAGGCATAATGCATCACTACTTTTCTCTCATGTTGTGTATAAGGATACACTATCTTTGAGATATATATTCCATATATAACTAGAACCAATATCCTCATTATACTAGCACATACTAAATTTCTTTAGTATCTGGTCAAATATATGTACCCTAACTTAATAAAATCTTCCTTTAAGATATATAATGAATGATCTTGATCCCTATAATGTAAGTTATTTTATTTAAGACTTTTTTTAGATAAATTCATTCCTTTTATCTTATAAAACTTATAACACTGAAAAACTATTTTCATATGTTTATCAACATATTTAATTTGGAAAATTATAATGCTCCTACCAACCTTTAGTAGAAACTATACACATCTTTCATTACAAAACGAACATTATATGATCCCTTTTCTTGCTTCTATATATAAATATAATTATGAAACATACATATAGTCTTACCTCTTTGATGTTTCTGAACCTTTTTCGTTATTCCATATAGACACGTTCCAAAATGAATCTATTTATTAAAAATATCCTTGAAATCAAACTATCCAATATTATGATAACATGAGAGTTATTAAAACTGGAATTCAATTGGATTTATCATGATGATTGGTGAAAATATTTAGTCATAGACTATGTCTTGATGTTGTTAAACCTTATGATAATCCTTGTGCATTATTAGTACCACCATGAACGATCAAAGTATTATTTATTTAAATAATCACCAATAGTATTTTGAACCCACTAAAACATGGAATCCAAAATTTGGTGAATGAAATCCATTATAGAATCATCAAAAAAACTTTTCAATCCTAGATTAATTTCTTTTTACTAATTTCTATTAGGATTATTTATCCCCAATAAATAATGAAATATGTATCACCCATCGCATTGAATATATATATATATATATATATATATATATATATAATAAATTTTGGTTTTAAAATTCTTATGAAATATAAGAATTTGTAATAACTCCTACCACTTTATCTTATAGAGTTTAGTGTTCCTGTGCTAACTTTTGTGCATATGGAGTATAAACTATAATAGAATAAATATTGCTCCCAATATATCAAAATAGATGTTCTCCTAATACACATATCACAATACATAAAAAATTAAATCCCTGAAACAAATAACTAGGTAGGTAGTGGAAGTAAGGATCAATCCTATAAGAAATGAATGAAAATTAGCGCAAAAACAAGTCAATGAGTGTCAACTGATTATTCAGTCAGATGTAATTGTGGTGTGGGAATGGAAGAAATAAAACTATTTTGTAAAAAAAAAGATAGTAGAATAAGGAGAAGAAAAAAATTAAAATAAGTCTCGGGGTTTCAATTAAATTTAGGTTAATTATAAAATTCATTCCTTAGTATTTAAAATTATTTATGAAATACCATGAGGATTAAATTATGTTATTGTTTCTTAGTCTGATAATAAATAATTGTGTATTTTAGAAGTCAATCCTTTGGTCTGGTTATTGATTGATTAAAAAAATATTTATAACAATACACCTAAAAGAGTGGAAATAGGATCACCCAATGGTAATGGTTTCAAATATTGTGACACATTTATTTTTATTAATTGGTTCTATTCTTAGTCCGACACAACACCACCAATGAATTTTTAATTAAAACATTGAAGGAATTATACAAAACCACAATTAAATAAAACACACTATAATTTCAATTACAACACACTCATAATATTATTATAACCCCAATACAAAACTATTACCCTATTATGACCATGGGGATAGTGCAAAGGTCAAGTAGAAACTTAACCTTACCCATGGATATAGTAGATATTTAAGTAAGGGGAGAGATGATAGGAATAAAAATAAGGGCAAAAAATGAAAAACCTAATGGATTCAGGGGATGGTTTGGTCAATAGAAGGGAAGTAACTTCCCCTTGAATAGGTAACCTAGAACATAGAGTCCTATCTATGTAGTTATTGAAAAATAGATTACAATGTGTATACTAAAAACTACATACCATGTACTCAAGTCAACCATATTTTCTTTAGTATTTCCACCGTTAGGTGGAAAATGTGCCACCCTTTGAATTCTACATACCGATGGTTGGTAGGTGGAAGTACATGATGTGTAATGCTGATGCACATGATGCGTATCTTCATTTTAGTCCACCAACCACTTTTTAAATAGGCATACATAGCATGTTTCATTAATTAAATGGCATGTTGTTTCTGGTTGGTGACTTGGGAATGTGCACAGGATGGTTAAGACACACCTCTTTCATATATAAATGGAATGTACTTATTATTTACATGCTGTGTATTTTAAAATTTTTACTCTAAATCATCATGATGTGTGCATTACACTAGAAACTCATGAAAATTATCTATAAAGACCAACATAAATCATTTTAACCATATAAAAGTATATATCTAGAAAAAATTGATTTTATACTTCATAAAATACAAGAATTAATATACACATATCAGGCACATCAACCTCACCAACACTCAGTATTTTTTCCCCTAAATAAAAATATCAACATATAATTAAAAAGAATCCATATTCAAAAAGGAAAGTACTCAATTAATTATAATTATATACATAATAGTCATAGATGAGGATATCAAAAAGAAAAAAACTTATTCAATCTCAAAGTATTCTAATCATGACTTATATATAATTAAATTCAGTACTTACATCCTATTTTATTCACATTTTAAACTTTTCATAAATACATGTTCCACCAATTCCTTTCCTCACATAGAGAATGATTCACTCATTAATCAAGATCATATAATTGAAGTTATGATCAATATTAAATATATACACTCTATCCATAATATTTAAAGTGATATAAATCTATACTTTGAAATTAAAACAAAATAATCATGATGAATTTCATTATGATTTTTATGAATTCAAAGATAAGGGAAGGTTGGTAATGATGTGAAAATAATATCAGACACTTGAAAATGAGGCAAAATTCTTAAAAAATAAGGCATGATATTCAATAAAAAGATCAATGAAAATAAATCCCTTTAAAAATATCTCAAAAGTCAACACAACCATTTCCTTCCCTTTCCAACATGGGGTTTCAAACAATATTTGAGTATAATTAATGAATCTACCACTATTTTCATTTTTTTTTCAAATTTTAATTTCTTTGAAGGGACCACTTAGAAACATAAGAAATGGTGGTTTTGGAACCCTTTCACCCAGATGAAACATAAAAAATATCCCCCAAACCCAATCTAATGGTATCTCACTAAAATTTACCATGAATTTCCAAACCCCCTATTTAAAACTTTATTTGAATAATCATGCATACAATCAAATAATTATGATAGGGAGGATGATTAGGCATGTAATGTGGCTTCTTATCAAGGAAATTTCGAGTTTATATGGGTATCAAAAGAGATGGAATGTAGGGTGTATCTCAAATCAAAATGAACTGAAAATTTCAATCGAATGATTCATCCATTTTAATGTGATTTAAAATATTCATGTTTTGATAAGAAAAACTTGAAAATTCTATTAGTTAGGAATATCCTAAGAATATCTCATAGAAAGAGGGTATAATATAGAATATGTTAAAAGGTTCATAACACCTCTCATGTATGATAATAAAATTTGGGATAATCAAGTCATGAAATGAATACAAATAATCATTCTAATAAATGAAAATTTATAAGAATTAATATCAAAAATAAAAAAATTATATTAGCAATCATTTTAAAATTATTTAGAAATTAAAAATAATCATGCAACTTTCAAAATTCCCACCTATGTTTTTTATTTTTATAAATATTATTAATAAAATTTTTCCAAAAATTTAAAATATTATAACCAATTAATGATGTATCCTTGATTAGTTAAAGGGATAATGACTACTGTATTTGAGAGACTCTCCCCCACACTTAATATCGCACATGGTCCTCCAATTATATCACCAAGTAGGAGAAGAGGATTTGAAATGACACATAAAAAAACCATACTAAGGGATTTTTGAAAAAATTAATATAAATACAGGTAAATAAAGTAAATACAAAAACAATACTCCCATGGAAGTGAGCTAAAAATAGTGAAGAAGTCAAATGTAGAATGCCCAGAATGTTCCAGAGTACCTATGACTATCGATGCAGTGGAAAAATTATTCTGAATACATATAAATAACTTCATCAAAAAACTAATATATATATATATATATGTGTGAAAATGTTTTTGCTAGAAATATTCACTTAGGGGCCTTAAAAGAGGAAACATTTAAAACCATAGGATCCTAAAAGGGAGGGGTGTCTATAGTGGGAATTGATACTACATGGCCCATAGTAAATTATGTTGACTTGATAGAAAGATCATGACCCTTAAGAGATGTAGTGGTTCCCATAACATCAAAGGAAAGAACCAGAAATTTAGTGGTGGGGTATGAAGAAGTTTCATAAAATGCAAAAGGCTATGGGTCAGGGTAATGTGCAGGAGTAGGTAGAATCACAAGGCCCAAGTACTGAAGTTGAACACCAAAAAACCCATTTATCCAACTGAGGTGATGATCCATGGTGTTGAATAAGGAAGTAAAATGGGGATCAGCAAGGGGTAAGAGTGTTAGTGGGGCCTAGGATGGGTTTGTAGGTGGTATAGTAGAATAGTAAGGATCAACAAAAGAAAAAGGAAGAGATAGTGAGGAAGGGACCATCAATGGAGGTGTGGTGGTACTATATCAGAATCACCCATAGAGGTAGGTGGATCCTCTCTTAACACAGATGGTGTTGGGAGACACTGCTTGAGAACATAGGTTCTTCCCCTCTTCTAGATCATTAATATGTGAATAAGGATGATATAGTCCATATTTTTGGGAGAACCTAAGTGTTCATGTTGGAGAGAGGGATCAAAAACCCCTAAGTGGCATAAAAACTGGGTGTCATATAACCTACCATTCAAGTTACCCTGATGAACAATAACCATAAAATAAAAACACGAGGCAGTAAATTATGGGAGGTTAGGGTATTCATGTTAGAATATAAAATTTAGGAGCTCTATACCACGCCCTAACACAATTCCCCCATCCTCATAGAATGGAAAAAACATGGAACTAATAAAATAGTTGATGAAGTGAAGGGTCAGTTAGATGATCAAATTTATCTTCTCAAAGGTAAGAGAATACCAAACATTTGGTCTAACAAGATCCTAAAACAAAACGAGTGGGTCATATCTATCAAGGTTATTGAGGGTAGAAAAAATGGGTTGAGGTTGATAAATGGGGGTATAGAATGCACCGTTGGCCAAAATCTTCCATGGTAAGTGAAAAAAATTGGCAACCCAATCAAAATATTATTGGGGTTATAGTATCTATCAGTGTATCTCTATTTTTCATCC
The DNA here is from genome assembly GCA_963277665.1 of Viscum album. Classification (NCBI taxonomy): domain Eukaryota; kingdom Viridiplantae; phylum Streptophyta; class Magnoliopsida; order Santalales; family Viscaceae; genus Viscum; species Viscum album. Next base: position 1,770,605,016 of record OY728123.1, read on the forward strand.
CATAGAAATCAAATGATATAACAAAATCAAAAATAAATCTCGAAATGTAGTAGTGTTGACATGAAAAACCATAATGCGGTTGGTGCTCAATAACAGATCCTTAATCACATCTATGAGGCCCAAATTATCCTAGATACTCATATAAAGGAACTGACTACAAATATGGAATATGCATTGTGAAATTCATCACAAATGGTCACTTCCCATGTGATGCTCAGAAAAAAAACTAGACATGGTTTGGGATAAGGTCCTCCAACCATGGGCACTGGTCGTGGTCACTCTTGAGATACTGATGTGTATGAATTAGATGAAATGGAATATGGTGGTCATGGTTTTTTAATGGTGAATATAGGAATGAGTGATACTACAAAAGGTGAAACATGTGGCAAAGGTGGAGGCAGAGTCACAAAATTGAATGGCTTTAAAACCAGAAAGCCTGTTGCATAATTCTCTACCTGAGTCTCCCTATGAACTCTACATATAATGGGATGATCCTCCTCAAGAAGTATTATGGGATACTTCTCACACAAATTATCCCCATAATCCATGGATTAAAAGTTAAAATAAGAAAACAATCAAAAATTAAAATAATAAAAAGGAAGAAAAATAGTATTTACAAAGTACACAGTGTGTATTCCAGAGTCCAAAACGTGTAGTATGGTTAGGCAGCAACCCTGTTCATTGGAAATATAAACAAACACCCTATGTTTATTCCATAAACTAGTACATGATGTACACCGAATTCCAACATCATGTGTTTTAAAATGGGAATAAAGGCTGTGTCTAATCCATGAAATGACTTCTCCTAAGTAGGGCATATGAACTTGTACATGGCATGTGATGAACACACATGTTGCATATTTTCAAATATTGTGTAGTAAAAATGAATGGCCCTATAAAAGAGATCTGAAAAGTGCGTTCTTTGTGTGTTCTCATGTACTGATATTATTTAATCCAAATGTATCCAAGATCCTATAATTTCATAAAAATCATGGAAAAAACTAAAATAAGGGAAGCCAAAGTACATAACTAGATTTCAGAATAAAATAGGTAAGAAATATGAGCCGAAAAATCCCTATAATAGATTATTTTAGACTGGAAGAATGTGTCTTATATGGTGTGACACATAAAGGAGATGGGGGGGGGGGGGGGCTCATGGGGACAAGCTGAGTTAGGGTTCCCAGCTTTTAAATTTGGGTACCACAGCGTGTACATTTGGTCACACACAGTGTAGGTTTTTTAAGTGAGTTTATTATGTATTTAAATTGTGTGGTTATTATTATAATTATTACTAACTATTTATTTATATATATATATAATAATAAAGATAAAAAAATATATAAAAAATAATCCCACACATATATTTCATTGAAAAATACAAATTGTTTGTTCTAAAAATTGAAAAGGAGAATTACAATATTTATTCCAGTGCTCGAGGAAAGGTTCAATCTGGTGACCAGTTTGATCCCAGTGTATGCTGTCAACCATTGGAGTGAAATTTTTATTAATAAAAATTTATTATATTTTTGAATTTTTTAACTATTTATATACAAAAATGACAAAATAAGTAACACATGACGTGTGGTTTTATTTTTTAAAATGTAATGATGTCAGAGTGATTGTTTGGATTCAAACCTAAGTCTTTTGGACCCAGGTTATGGATCTACCCATCACAACATCACCGCCTTTGGGTATATTCCTATTTTATATTATTTTTAAATTATTATTAAAATACTATACACATGACACATACCATATATAAAAATACACATAATGTGATTTTATTTCATTGAAAAAGGATATAATTGAGTTAGCTAGAAGGAATCAAACCCAAGTCTTTGGACCCTAGGATGTGACCTTACTGGCCAATCGAACCCAATCATGGGTTTTGATTTATTTATATTATACTTTAAATATATATGAAAATATAATACACGTCATTTATTAAAGCATGAGGTAAAAAAATAAATCTTGTGCCAAAGGAGGGCATAGAGGGATTCTAGTTGGTGATGACTCAGATACCTTCTAGAGACCGTACCATCAGCACATGATTTATTCCTGTTTATTTACTAAATTTTTATTTAATTATACTAAAAATAATATTTTAATATGCACTAAACATACAATTATACACCATGTATTATGGATACATGACATATATTCATATTTTAATTTCACTTAAATAGTTTTTTAAAGAAAAGAGCTTGAAAAAAGAGAAACCATTTACATGGCGTGTAAAGAATAAGTACAAGCCATATGTTTGTTTAAAACAAAAATAGAGATATGGAGGGAGAGAGTGTAGTTTTCCACCTATAAAGTGACCCTGTTTTAGGTCCTTGGTTGGACCTTGTGTAGAAGGCTTACCCATGATCCGAAGGAGGGTGTGGCTTCTACTCTGTGAACAACCACATGTGTCTGGTGACTTTCTCTTCAAATACAGATCTTTGAAGTTCATGAGGATGAAGTGTAAGCCTATAATAGTCTTTATACATGGATATGCAACATCAAAGGTGTAATTGTGTGTTAATTATGTCATATTCATTCTCCACATTCTTGAGTTATTTCTCGAAAATAGTGAAAATTTAAAAATTATCACCTGAATACTATGGAGAATGTAAGAAATCAATCAAGGGATAAAAGAGAAATAAATGATCAATTTACATTTAAGTATGACATGATGTATCCCCATTTACAATTTTAGTATTTTAAAAAATCATTTTTCGGAATATTTAACCCAAAACAAGTTGGGTTATCATCATTACACACTGCCTCAATTGAAACAAAATGAGAACACCCAACTTCACACTCAACCAAACTGTCCATATTTGTAATTATATCAGAAAATTATTTTACCAAATTTCTATATCATCCCAAATTTTTTGTTTGGTTGAACCAATGATTAGTAAAATATTCCATCATCAATAATAATTTTTATGTTCTATCCAAGGATGGTTCTAGAAAAGAAGAAGTGGGTGGGGTGTAAAATGTACGTGGGTAGTCCTCATACTATATCCCATTATCCATTTATAGATATTATTCTTATAGATTAAAGTAAAAAATTGCTGGATAATGTGGATAAATATCCCCTCTAGGAGAAGCATACTAACCTCCAGTTAAATACACATCTATTCGGATGTGAGATTGAGGCATTCAGGAAAGAGAGAAGGAGTGGAAAATAAAAATCGGAATTAACTAACCTTAGTTCAAAGAATAATTCTTATAATTTCCTTTGGTTTCCTATAAATGACCCAAAAAAACAATATGTCCTCTACATGATGTGAAAAATTAAATCCCTATACCAACTAACAAGGTAGATAGTGAATGTATGGGTCGATCCCATAGTGAACGAGTGAAAATAAGTATAAAAGAAAGTTAATGAGCATAAAAAAATTATTCAGATAGATGACATGAAGGATATGGAATGAAAGAAATGAAACAATTTTAGAAAATAAATGAGAAAAGAATGAGAAGAATAAAAACAATAAAACAAACATGTCAGGTTTCCAATTCAATTATGGTTAATTAAAAAATTCTTTCCTTAGTATTTAAAATTATTTTTGAAATATTTTACCATGAATATTAAATAAATTTATAGTTTATTAATCTAATAAAAAATAAATATATATTTTAGAAGTCAATCCCTTATTCCGTTGGTTGATTCCTTAAAATAGTATTTATAGAAATACCCCTAAAAAGTGGCAGTAGACTTACACAATGGTCATGTGTTTTCAAATTGAAACTCCTTTAGTTTTATCTATAGGTTTTGTTCTTGTTTTGAAATGACAACACTAGTGGATTTTGAATTAAATAATTAAAATAATTATAAAACCGAAATAAAAATTAATGAAAACACTATGTAATTTCAATTACAATGCACCCACATTCTTATTATAACCACAAAATAGAAATATTACCCTCTTATGACCATGGGGATGGTGCAGAGGTTAGTAGAAACTCAACCATACATATGGATATAAGATATCTTCAAGGAAGGGGAGAGAAGTGAGGAACAAAAATGAAGGGAAAAAAATGAAAACCTAATAGTTTTAGGGGAGGGTTGAGTCAAAATAAGGGAAACACAAACCCTTGAATAAACAACCAAGATCTTGGATTCCTACTTCTATATTTATAAAAAAATAGTTTACTTGACATGTACTAAAAATTACATAGTGTGTACTCAATGAAACCATATTTTATTTGGTTTCTATATCGGTAGGTGGCCAACCATACCTCCATATGAATTATATTTGACCATGGTTAGAAGGTGGAGTTACATGGAATTTTTTTCTGATGCACATGGTGTGTATCTTCATTTTCATCCAAAGCACTTCTATAATAAGCATACACGACATGTTCCATTAATTACATGATGTTTTGGTTCTGGTCTGTGACTTGGGTGTGTACTTAGGATAGTTGAGCCATGTATCTTTCATGGTTAGTAGGTGGAGTTACATGTTCCATTAATTACCCTGAATCATCACTAATGTGTGAATTCCACTAGAAACTCTTAAAAATAATATAAAAACAAAAAACTGAAACATTTGAACCATAAAAAAACATATATATGGTGAAAATATATTTTATAGTTAATAAAATAGACAGATTAATATGCAAATATTGGGAACATCAGCTTCCTTTATAAAAATATAGGCAGTTTTAACTGATATGTTTCTATTTTGGGGATGTTATTATCCCAAGTTAATATGAGATAATAATCTATGATGCACTTTGTGTTTTACTTGATTTGAGTTTTTAGCTGTAAAAGGAATTTAAATAAATAGTTTACATCAAACATCAGAGTCTAGGAAATAATATATTCTATCATTTAGTAACTTATATTATATCCACTAGTCAATTAAGTTGGAATTTGGTTAGTCATTTCAATTTAAAAAACATATATTAGAAGAAATCATGGAATAATTGTAATATTGATAGTCCCAAGAGATCACACCATCACCCTAAGAGGGGGGAGGGGAATGAGTTAGGTGTGACCAAATTTTATTGATTAAGTTCAACTTAAATAATATCTCCCTTTAAGTTTATTAAACCATTGTAATTGATTAGGGTGTATAGATCTTTATAAATTCAACCTCACCACTTTTTCATTATGATATACAGAAAATGTAAATAAATAAAAACAGAATGATTTTTACATGGTTTATCCTCAATGTGAGAACCTACTCCTTAATTTTTCCATAATCACCCAGGACATAGATTTTCCACTATATTGTTCATCATAGATTACAAGTGGTGTGGGAAGGAATTGACCTTAACCCTCAGTGTGCATCGAACACACTTCAAAAACTATAATATTACACATGTGGTTGAGCTATATCAGAAAAAAATAATTCTAAATCTTGGTAGGAATTATGGTGTTATTTATATTAGAATAAAAAATATTCAAATATTCTTCTTTAACCCCCTCACAGATGAAACTTTGACTACCTCTTGATCTTCCACTGTACTTTGCATCCATATCGGCCTATCTTTACTTATAGAATAACATTATTTCAGAAATATCACCACCTTGACCTTTAGAATCAATAAATTTAGTAGGTTATCACTTGAAACTGGTTTGTCTTTCCTCCTTATGGTCTTATGGATATGAGGAACTTACTTAGTACTTTGAAACTTCATGTTTCGAACATCTCAACCTTCGACCCTTTTTTATTTCGATGGGAGTGCTTGGTTGAATTATTACTAACTTTGATAATCAATAACTCTATAATTTTTCTATATTAAAATAAAGTGTTATACACCCATTTATATAGGAAATACTCCTTTGATAGATGTGGGGAACACATGGGCTTCAGTTTGAAATTCTCTCTTTTATAAATCTTGAATTGACCACCTTTACTATCTTCTTAAGATATCCAGATTTTACTTCATTAGAGATACCAAAAAACTTAGTGTAAACTATCTTCAACTCTTACTCATATCTCATCCTAAATAATGAACATTCCTCCCATGAATATTACTATTTTAACATCATCACAATGGTTTGAATTTAAAATGTAGTAAAGTCCTTGCATCTTATGAAACATATTCTTCCATAGAATTCCATTATATATTTTTTGTTATGTATTTTAATCAACTAAATATTCCATGGTCTTTATTACTTAGAACATTATATATCTTTATTATTATGTTTATTTTGGTCTCCATCCATTTCACCTTTATAAAGTTCATACTCGTCTTATAACTACTTCTTGTAATCGATTCAACTTCTGATCTTCTCAGCATCTAGAATCTAATGTTCTGAACTTATACTTATCTGGACTCACATTATCTTCCTTCTTCCAACTATACCTATCTTAGGAAATTTTCTCATGAACCTACTCATTCTTCTAGTTATTTATAATTTCTTTTACTAATAATCTATATTATGATAAATTCAAAACTTAATGATGATTTATATGAATCCTAAACTTTTTTAAAGAAGGATTTTGTAAATTTAACTCATCTTGGATCATTTTTATTCATCCAATAAATTATTGTTCTTATGATGAGTGAAAAATATCAAATTATCTAAATTTTTTCTTCTGAAACTTTCAGTGGTTTGGGTTTCTTAACTTATTCTTCTGGTGACTTTCAACTTTATTCTACATTATGATACACCAACTGCAACATTCATCTTATGTGAAGTCATAACACTCCTTGCATATTTTTTAGAATATCATTTTATTCTTTTTAACATTCTAGTAGTTTAGGTTTGACAAAATTTTCTATAACACAATATTCTTGAGATCATTATACATCTAATGTTCAGTGTATTTTATCATAGTGCTACACTTCATTCCATTTCTATTTTTGTTAAAGAAACTCTCTTTCCTAAACTTCACTATTTTTATTCTGATGGATTTAACTTCAGACTTAATTTTTTCATTAAATCATGTTATGAATAAATATTATTCTAAATATTCATTAGGATATTTAGTCTCTCAAACTTTTGGATTCCTTATTTAATGGGTTTTTTTGAAAATTCCCATTCAGTTAGTACTTCAATATTTTGGATCAAAATATTCAAGTAGCTTAATTCTTCTTCAATTTACTCATCTATGGTGTTTCTACTTCTGATGGATCCTCCATACAGAGTATTTTATTCTTGTGTATTTCTTTCAAAACACCCATATGAAGCTTTATCTTCAACTTACCCATTGACTTTTCCACAATCTATTGACAAAAAATAAAATATATCATTATCATCATTTGATGGGAACTTTAATATTCCACTTTGGATTTGTTATCCATACGCATTCAAAAAACTATATTTAATGATATTTCTACCCCTTATATACAATAAATTTATAATATATTTTCTCCAATTATTTATATAACATAAATTTAGGGACCTTATTTATAAAATTTCTCTCCACCTTAATGAATTGAATTTGAATTCCCCTTATTGGATTTTTGGGATGAGGGAAGAAATTTCATCTCACCTTTTATTATTATCCCATTTTCTTTAATTTTACTAAATATAAAACTTTAATTACTCTAGATAAGGATAAAATCAAATTTCTTAAATCAATAATCCTAAAATCAACCAAATATAAATCTACTTGAGCTGTGCTCGGTTTAGAAAACAAGAGTGATTAACTCGGACATTAAAGCTATCCATAAAAATACTAAGTGATGCCAAATTTTATAAAATATTATTTTAAGGTAAAGATAATTTTATTTTAATTAAAATTAAATTACTTTATCCATCTTAATAAACATGTTAAAAATATTACAGAATAAAAAGAAGTATTATCTCCCTCTATAAGATAATTCAAACATTGTCATGAATAAATCAATTTTCACCCTTTGAATTTAAACTTTAGTTTTCATATGAGTATTGAATAGTATAGAAAAAATACCTCAAGTATGAAAAAAAATTTATTCTATGAATTTTTGGTATCCATAACTTTAACTTAATCAATATATGGACCTTGTGTCTTTGGGAAATAAAATATTCATATTAGTGATCCCCCTGACTTGCATCTCCTTCAATAATATTTTTAATAAAAACATTTGTATATATTGGGAATAATGTGGATATTTTATTTTCTCATCATATGGATCAATAATTCTGATATATTTTTCTCAAACCATTAAATCCATTCAATTCTCATTTTTTTTCTTTTACCCTCAGTTTTCCAAGAATCAAACTTCTTGGGCGGCATAAACTTCTTTGTTTCACTTTTATTTTTCACTTTTAAGGCTTTATTCATAAGTTTTTCTTGAAAGTCACATATATAATTATTTTCTTCTTCTTGAAACCACATTTATCACTCCATTTTGTTTTCCATAAAATCATACAATCCTTCAAAACATGTTCTTCTTTCTTTAACCATGGAGAGTTTTCTTTCACAAAAACCTTTGTAACTTCTAGATCTTGTATCCTTTTATTTAACAAATTATCCTACCTTGATAAAATTGTCATGATTTTTTAGGAGTGTTTCCAGCCTTCATACACCTTCCATACACCTTATTAACTTCCGATAAGTGACTCTTCGAAGGTAACTTGGTGAACTTCATCTGTTTCATCAGATATGTCTTCCACTGTTCCAATCCTCTTATGTATTTATCAAATTGTGAGACATTGTTTCTTGAGATTTATTCTATTAACATTAATATTCATGGTGAATTTAAAACTATCCATTTAGTGGAATTTTCTTCTATAAAGTATCATATTTCTTTAGAATGAAACTATATGAAACTCTCTTCTCAGGTGAAACCTGCCTTGAAGCTTCTGATTGTTTACAACTCAATGTGGACTTATAATATATCTTCCTTGAATTTTACTTAAAATTTTCATCTTCCTTATATTAGTATTTACTGAGTTATTCTTGGTAGAAGTAAACCAACACACTTCATTTATATAACCACTTCTTATATAACTTCCACAAAAAATTTTAAGATATTAAAATATGTTGAATGACAGTAGATATTTCTTTTTCTATGGGGGATGGGTGCAATTAACTAAGTTTCCATTACCTTCCATTATAACCCCCTTAATAATTGCCTTATATTCTTTTTTTACTTTGAAATGATATTCCAATAGTCAATTACCATGTGTTTGAACATTCCAAAACACCAACAGTAGACAAAAATCCTTGGATCCTTCTATTGTATTAAATCTTGGATGGTAGAGAGTTATTTCATAACTTATTTATTCCAAATATTTAATTCATTATAATATAAATCTTGGAGGGAAATTCTCCCATTTTATCTTATTTTCTTATTTCCACATTTAGAGGAGTGGTTTGTGTCTATATATCTTTATTTACCCATATTTATCTAGAACTACAACCTAAACTATTCAAATTATAGATACTAGTGCATATATAATCTTTAGAACATGATATTACCATTTTATTTAACTTATTAAAAGATAATACTTCCAATAAATTAACATCCCTCCTATCATTAGATTAAGTATTTATAGAAATAATACTTTTTTGGAACTTTGGATGTTACTCTTTTATTATATTCCCATGAAGATTAAACTTGAGTGGATTTAATGTTTCTCAATCTTATTTATAATTCAAGATACTTTACATTTAAAGTGTTATTCTAATCTTCAATGAAATTCACTTTCTATTCACATTTAGTTTTCAACTTCTAAATTATTTCTTCATGCATCTTATATTCATTTGGTAGAGAGTTTTCATGCTCCTTAATGTTTCTAGATTTTACTTCTAAAAGAGAGTTCTTTACTTCTTCTACTTATTTCAATGTATGGAATACTTATATCAAAACTTTTAAAGATATTTATTTCTAAAAAAACATTTTCAAATATTATTCCACAAGGTTTATATTTTCTTGATAAAGTAATAAATTTTTTTATTTCCTTTAATGATCTTGTTTTGAGTTTTACACTATCAGAACTTTTTTCCTAATACATTCTATGTCTCATCAAGTTTCAATTCCAACTGTGATTTTTCCTCCTCCATCCCATTGATATATGTATGTATATATATAATAAATTCAATAAAGAAATTTTTCTAGTAGTCTTTGATTTCTGAGTAATAATCTACAACATACTCAATAATATTTTACTCACCATAGCTATAAAAAGTTTCATCTTTAGGATGATTAATTCTAATGGAATTTTAAATTATCTTACCACACACTTTAACTTCTGGTCGTGGTGGATTCTCATTTTTCTACTTTTGATATTATTACTTATTATTATTATATTATTATTTATTCTTATGTTTCTTAAAGGATTTGGATGAAACCTTCATGTTACTATAACAAGGGATAAATTATATTTCTTTAATCACAAGCTTAACTTCCATATATCTTAGAGGAAATATTTCTTTAACTTATAGACAGTTTCAATTTATATAAAATAGTTAAAAAACTAGGAATAAAAACTTATAGATCCAAATAAATGTAACCTTGATCTGGTACCAATTGAGAGTCCCAGAGGATCATGCAGTCATCCCATGGGGGTTGAATCAGGGGTGACCAAATTTTACCGATTAAGTTAAACTTAAATTATTCCATCCTTTAAGTTTATCAAACTTTTTTCATCGATTATTATGCATTTATCTTTTTAAATTAACCCTCACCACTTTTCTATTATGCTATGAAGATAATGTAAAGAAATAAGTAAACATAGATTTCTATAAGGTTTAGAATCAATGTGAGAACCTACTCCTTACTGTGTTTTGAATCACCTAGGACATAAATTTTCTTATATAATATCCACATAATATTATAAGTGGTGTGGGAAGGAACCAAACTTAACCCTCAGTGCATATCACACACACTTCCAAAACCAAAATATTATGCATGTGGTTGTGATAATACCCAAAATACCATTCTAACTCTTGGTATGAATGATGGAATTATTTATATAGGAACCACGAGTCTTAAATGTTATTTTTGAACTCCCTCATCGATGAAACTTTGATATATTCTTAATATTTCGTTATAATTTTCATACACATTGGACTAAATTTCTTCTAGAAAAGTATTGTTTTGGACCTATCACCACCTCAATCTTCAATGTTTGAAACTTATACAGGTTGGCACTTGAAATTTACCTGGATTTCCTTTTTCTGATCTTCTATATATAGGGAAATCACTCAGTACTTCAAAATTCCAATGTTCCAAAATTCTCAACCATAAAACCTTTTGTTATTTTGATTGAAGTTCTTGGTTATATACTTACTCTATTTGATAAAAAAACGACTCTATCCTTTTTCCATATACAAAATCAAGTGATATTACCTCTTTATATTAGAAATATTCCTATAATAGACATGGGGAATGTGAAAACTTTATTTTGAAGTTCTTACTTTCTCAACTCGTGAATTAATCTCATTTACTATCTTCCAAATATATTGAGATTTGGATTCATCAGAGCTCCCAAAAAACATAGAGTTAACTATATTCAAATATTACTCATATATAATCTTGAATAATATAAATTAATTTCATGAATGTTTATCTTTGAACATTTAGCTCATCATCATCAAAATGGTTTCACTTTACAATAATGCAAAGTCTTTATTACATCTTCTAGAACATGTTATTCCATATAAGTCAATCAGATCCTTCCAGTTTTTCCTTTACCTCAAATCAATCTTATGTATCATTAGTACTTAGAACATTCTCTAGATTTATTCATTTTCTTATAATGGTCTCCATCCATTGAACTTTTGTACAGTTCATACTTAACTTATAGCTTCTTCTTCTGATCAATTTTACTTCCGATCATGTCATCCTATAGATTTTGATGCCACAAGATTCCACTGAACTAGAATCAACTCATACTCCATATTATAATGATCCTTAGCTTAAGAATTTTTTTAGGTACCTTATCATTATTCCAATTCTTTATCATTTCTTCTTCCAATGGTTCATATTTTGAAAACATCAAAACTTTATGATGCTTTATATGCATCCTCAAATTTTGGTGAGAAGACTTTTATAAATTCAATTTAACATAGTGTAATATTGATCTTCCACTAAAGTGATGTTCTTCTGATAAACAAAAAATATAGCATTATCTAACTTTTTTATTCTAAAAAATTTATTTCATTTTTGTTTTTAACTTGTTGTTATAGAATTATAACTTTATACTACACATAATGTATTATTTATATTTGGTGAAGTCATAAAAATCATTATAGAATATCATATCAAAATATCCTTTTGAACTTCATAACACTTCATTAGTTTTAGTTTCATAACCTTTTCTACATTGTAATATTTTAGAGAAAATTCAATATATAATGTTCATCATATCTTTCAATTGTGATTCACTTTATACCATTTCCATTTTTGTGTAGGAAAATCTTTTTATTTAAAATCATTGTTTTTATTTTGATGGATTTACCTTTGGAATTATTTTATTTAATATAACTTCTTACAAATATATCAAAATACAATTTTTCATTGGGGTCTTCAATCTCCCCATCTTCCGACTTCACCATTCAAAGGGTTATTTAAAATTTCCCATTTATTTAGTACTTCAGTCTTCTAGATCACTATATCCAGGTATGTTTCTTCTTCTTCTTCTTATTCAGTCGATTCACCTATGGTGTTCCTTATTCTAATGGTTCTTCTATATGGAGTATATTCTTCTAGTTTATTTCTTCCAAAACACCCATAGATTACTTAAATTTAAACTTACTCATTGAATTTTTCATAAACTATCGACAAAAAACACAATATATCAGTGTCATTTGATGGGAAATTCAAATACATATAAGATTCATCATCAATAGACCTTTCACTATCATCATTACCATTATGTGAATAAGTTAATGTGAGTTTAGGAATTTCTTCACTCTATATATGTATTATCACTAAATACTTGGCTATGATACATTCTAATAGACTCTCCCAGAGTATCTGACATCTTGTTACCAAGTTTATTTATTAATTATCAAGAATTCATAAAATTTCTTAAAGGAACCTCATGTAGTAAATGATATTACCCCTATATTATCCTTATAATAGTTTATATGTCATTGTTAAAATTAATTATAGATTCTTTGTGGAAAAACTTTATTTATAAAGGTTTATTTGTCTAAAACATTATTAAGTAGTTTCTTAGTATACCTACCATTTTATCTTGTGACAGAATAACCACAATTATGTATATAAAAATGTGAAATAATATCATTTTTACTTGATAGTGAATTATATTTCCACAACTAGGTATAACTATTCTATTTATATTCATTATTTATTACAAACATTGGATATAAGTGATTCAATAATTACTGAACTATTTGTTTATCCTAAAATACCAGTAAAAAATTAATTTTATAATATTAAATAATGTATCATCATTTTTAAGCACTAAGAGAAATTTTTGTTAATATTAAATAGACATAATAGTTGATTTGAATCAATATAATCAACAATCATAAAGTCATTTACTTATCTTTTCCTGTTTAGGAATCACCCTTATTTAGCTCCTAGAGAATGAATCTTAACTTATTATAATATTTTTGTAATTTCTTAGTCCCTTCATACAAAAATTTAGAAAAAATATTATATTTTTGATAAAAATTAAGTGTAACTAAAATTATATATTTAATGATGAATATACTTGAGGTAGATACAATTGTTTTTTTCTTCTTCAATTCTTTGCAATTTACCTTTTAATGACCATTCTTCCTACATGATAAGAAGATAAACTCATGTTCATTATTCTCCCATGGAATATTCTATTTCTTTAAATTATTTTATAGAGTCACCATTGTATTTAGGTAAGACATATTATTTCAAACTTGTCTGTCATTTTTTGACCATAAGAGGTGATGAATTATGTTCCCACTTATCCTTATCCACTTGATGAAGAATATTCAAAAACATCCTTAGTAATGTATCCATACTCTTCATCCAATAATTCATAGTGAATAATGAGTAAATCAAAAGTAAGGATGATAATATGAGATTAATGGAAAATTTATTATCCAAATGAATGTAAAAATTAACTAATCGACCAATATACTCTAGTATTTTAAAGACTTGATTGCTATCAAATCATCCTTATTATAGGTTTCACTAGTATACTGTGGTGAGAATCTGATTTATCTCAAACCTATCTTTCTCCTTCTCAAGTGATAAAATATGAGATATAATAGAGTAAGAATCACAGTCCATATGTTTTATCATAAAATATTCAAATATAATTGATACTAAGAAACAACGGATGTTGGAAGCATATTCTATATATCTCTTGTATGCATCCTTTTCACCTTCACTCACTTGATGTGGTAGTGGAACAAGAACCAAGTATTCTAAAATATAATAATTTTTATAGAATGTAGTGCAATGGAAAAACAATTGAACAACTCCCAGAAATTTGTGTTTGTAAGGACATACCCTGAGTAGAGAAATGATCATAGTGATAAAGTCTAGGTAGTATTATTTTCAATTTGTTTTTGAAAATATATAAGCATGTTATTATTATATTTTATTTATTACCAAATGTGATGTAATAATTTGTACTTATTAGTCTACCATTATTTTATCAAAACCAAATTCACCTCACCATTGGTTTTAAAATATCTTTACATGTGTATATTGTAATGGAAACGGTCCATATATAACCTTTTATAAACTAGTTATAGGTCTGTTGAGCTATTCAAACGTATTTAGGCAGTATATTCTTTAACAACTGCCTTAAATCATATCTCTTTTATATGTTGAGTGGACTCCGAAATCCCAAAATCCTAGATTTATATTTTCTCAAAATGTTTCTACTTGTTTCATATTATCTCATGGAGGAAATAAAAACTTAATGAAAAATAGTTTAAGACAACTCAGAAATTAAGTTAAAACTCCTTGATAATTGAAATAACTATGATGGTGGTCAGTCAAACACTTTTAAATATGGTTGTATCTTAACTTGAGTAATGTAATAGATTTATTTTAATATTCACTTGAGGTTTTTTTCATTATGCATAAATTTTCTAATTTTATTTTTTACATTCCTTGTTAATATTAAGTGGATTTTACTTAAGTTATTAACCATGAGTTGGTAAAATATTGACACATAATATGTTTATTTTATTCCATCTGAGTGTTCTTGTTATTTAATCAATTTATTTATGTGATTTTGATATATCATCAATAAAGTTAAAAACTATGCATAAGACAGAATAAAATATGTTGCATGATCAAGAGCCTTATTTATCAGTTTATTTGTTGAGCAGACAATAAACAAACCATTAACCCCAGGGAAAAAACTTCTTGATATAGTTATGGGTTGAGTTAAAAAATTTCACCTCTATCCTATATAACTCCTTGGATGGTTTCACTAAGAATCTACCTTATATTTCCTCCACTCTCTTTGGATCTCCTTCATGTACATTTTATTTTACTCACATACAGGAGAGGTGAACCAAAAAATTTGTTATAATGGGTGTATATGAATAAAACATGGACACACAAGCCCATACAAAATAATATGAGATGATGAATCACATTACATAATTTTAATTTAACAATAATAATTTCAAAAAAAATCATGAAATAGTTAAATTAAAATAAAACCAACACATGCACAGGTTGGGAAAGCTCAATATCATCTATGCATGTAGTGAATGAACAATCAATAAACTACCCTTAATTTTAATCATTATTTATTAAGATAAATCATGCTAAAATTAATTAATTAATTATATTAATTAATTAATTAATTTACCTTAATATCCATCCAAATAGTCATGGATATTCTCATACATTGTAATTTTAAACAAATTAAACAAATTAATTTTATTTAAAATTATTTAAGTACAAGATGTGTAATTAATAGAAATATGATGTGTACCTATCCAAATTACCTATCATGGTCCTTATCATGTAATTTTTACTCACACGATATTTAGTGTAAATGACATATCATGTAATTACATGGAATGTAAAGGAAATTAATGAATCAAAAACACATGTAAATTATATGGAATACAAAAATTTTAATGAATGTAGTGTACTCGATGTGAAAGGACTATGAAAGAAATGCAGATAAGAATTTTAGGTGGAAATTAATTAATTAATTAATTATTATATAAAACCTATCACTTGATTTGTACTTTCAATTAACAAAATATAAACACATTTTTATGGGGTTTAATAAAGCAATTAATTAATTTTTTTACTTTATGTGTAAGATACATGACATGTACAATATTTCCACATGTCATGCATATCCATAACCATTTTTCAAAAATACAAACATAGGGAATCTAAGCGCAATTCAAAATAAAAATTTATGAGTTGAGTGGTATATAGAAGAAAATCAAATTCCATTTATCGTCCATATTTCATGGCTTACATTCCTATGTGTCTTGTAACAAAAACATGACATGTATTTGACCATAATATTTCCACCATGGAAATGCATTGACTACACAGTGTGTTCACAAGCTACATGCCGTGTAATCTGAAAAGTCATGTTCCATCCTATTCGGTCAGCAAACAACATTTAATGATGTAGTGTGATTTTATTGAGTAATTCTTTAGAATAAATTTTCAATGGATCTTTGTGTAATGAACCAGGATACATAGTACATACCTTCAGGTTACATGCTGTGTAATCTTGTGCTATCAATCTATAATCATTAGAACCTTTGGATGGGTTCTTAAAATTTTATTAATTTATAATTAACCCTAGTTTTTGGTTATATGAATGCAAATGAAGAGGAATAATATATATAAACATTATGATTTAAAGAACAAACTTCAGTAATGAAAAATATGGTAACAAATAAATATAATGATCAATGATTAATAAATAATTATAAATTTGAATGTGACTACTTTGACACAAATTATAGGTTCCAGATGTAGTGGGATTGCCTATTGGTTCTTGTCCAACTTAGATTTTATCAAGTTTCTGTGAATAATCCATAATGTACATGATGATAAATGTCATGACCAAAGAATTAAATCTGAAGAAGATTGAAAAATATTGCCAAAACCAAGAGATTAGATCCTCTTAACATTAAATTTATAATTAATTTATAGATGGAAAAAAATTACCTTGTCTTGTAATTATTCCCTTTTTATCTAGTCATACCATCATTAAAAAGAAGGATCCAAGGGTAGAATCCCTCCAGCGGTGATTGAAACATGCTCTAAAACCTCAGGATGTCACTTTAGAATCACTAGGAGCTAGAGTAGTCAATTATGATGGCTAACATTATTCATTGTTGATTACAACATGAACTCTTTCAAGGATAAATAATTCTTATTTTTTCTTGATTCTTGAGAAGTAGAAGGATCAACACTCTTTTTCTTGAGTGTGTTCTTGAGAGTTTTATCTCATAGGGGTTGTGAGAATCCTCTCTCATTTTTTTTTGTGAACAAAGGACATGTAACCATAATAAATCATATAATTTACTATTTATTGAGTTAGGTTAGAGAATAAATAATTTCACATAGTCCCTTTGTTATTCCCTAAATCTCCAATAAACCTCATATAATAATAATAATAATAATAATAATATTATTATTATTATTATTATTATTATTATTTACTTGACATGCGCTATAGTTTTGGATAAAATAAATATCATTTCTTAAATAAATAAATATTTATTTATTTAAATAATATTTAATACATTATTATAACTAGACCCTTAACTCGGTTCATTTCAAGTTTTATTCTTTCTTAAATCTTAAGGTCTATTTAATTTTTTCGTTCACTATAATATAACCAAGCATAGGCCAAGACTAGATGAATAAAAACTTAAGATACCTCAGGATGTAATAAAGATTTTGATTGGATAATACTAATACATGGAATGTAAATGAAAAGTACAAATTGTGTACCCATTTTCCCTACAATAGGAAGCACCCATGTAAATCATGAATCCTCATATGGGAGAACATTACGTGATGTCATCACATGCCATGTATTGATGGACCAAATGAAACACAACCTTACAAGCTACACGACGTGTGTCTGGAATACACACCGTGTAACTCTATACAGTTTTTACTCATAGAATCAATAAATACATGTGGTTAAAGTTTGCCACATATATTAATAACATGTCATGTATTGATTTAAAATTAAGAAACATGGGCCAATTGTGTCCACACAACATGTATCTAGTGGAGACACCATATAACACAATTGTTTTTTCATATAATTCACACTAAATCCCTATGCATGTGATATGTAAGACTAGAGAATGAATGACATGGAAAGTGATGGTATGTACATTACATGTAACTCATACCTATTCACATGGAGTATACAATGAGTCAGGATGTACACCACATGAAATAATTACTTAA
This sequence comes from Viscum album, assembly GCA_963277665.1. Lineage (NCBI taxonomy): Eukaryota > Viridiplantae > Streptophyta > Magnoliopsida > Santalales > Viscaceae > Viscum > Viscum album. Next base: position 1,770,623,283 of record OY728123.1, read on the forward strand.
AATCAAAATTAATTATAACATTAGTTAAAACATAAAATTCTTAAATTAATTAATCACAATATGATTTTAATAACTAAATTCTCTGTATGGTCATCTTACATGTAGTGTACTTCATGTGCATTGACAGTAGTACACACCATATATATTAAAGGTGTTATGTGTGTTATAAATGATGATTTAACTACTTGGATTAACTCATTGAATAATACACCATATACACTAAATGCCATGTAAGTATACGGTATATGAAAAAAATTCATATAGGATGCTACATAGTTCATATGGGTATACACCATATGAACTCTACTACATGTTGTTTAATTACTTAATTTTATATTAAATATAATTAATTAATTAGTTTAAAATTATAGAATATGGTTATATATAGGACTATTTGGATGTACAATTAAGATAAATGTATTAATGAATTAATACAACAATTAATTTATTAATTCAACCAATTTTTATTAATTAAAAATGAATAGAAATATTTTCTAGATAGTTTATTAAATGCATAGTAATTTCATGCATGGATGATCATGAGTTTGACCAACCAATGTATGTGTGGGGGTTTTATTTAATTTATTTTTTTTCATGGGTTTTGAATGTGATAATATTTTTATAAAATTTATTATGATGGCATGTGCGTCATACCTTCTACTATTATTATGTAGGACCTATGTTTCTATGGATTATTTTATATAACCATAGACCTTGGTTACCATCACCCATATGTGAGTAAATACATGTAAAGTATGGATATACAAGGAGAGGACACAATTCAGAACCCAAGTTGAGTTGAAACCAACTAAGGAGATACATAGGTGAATAAGAGGAATGTTGCAACTTAGACCAAGCTCAGTTCAAAGATCTATTCACCTAAGTTCAAGGGTTATTTTATATTACGTTTTATAAAATAACCAGTAATAAATCTATTAATCATGATATATATATATATATATATATATATATATATATATTTATTTCTAGTTCGTGTCTAATTATTTATTAATGACATACATGTTTATTCATGATAACATAAAACAGTTGAATTAAAAATCATACAATATGTAATGAAATAAATGGATTGTGTGTAAATTATTTTATTGAGAAATGGTTCATTAATTATGTAAAATCCACATAATATTAACAATCATGTGAAAAATATAAAGGAAATTTATGCATAAGATAAAATCCGATAAATAAAATATTAAGTTGGTATATCCTTCCTTTACTTGTGTTAAACTGAAACCATAGTTCAAAGTGTTTTTCTAGCCCCCATCAGGGTGATTTCAATTGTCAGGGAGTTTTAAAACAATTTTAGGTTAACTTAACCTAGTTCACATCAAGGGTTTATCAGCTCTATGAGACTTTTTGGTCGGAGTGGATACTCAAGAGGGGGTGTGAATTGAGTTCCAATTAAAAATTTCTATTAAAAATATTTCTCTTAAAATCCCCCAAATTAAAGACAAAGTTAAACTGTACTGAATCTATATAGAGTGTAAATGTTCAATAAGTTTCTCAAAGATTGATTAGGTCTCAGTTGACTTAATCTAAAGATTAAATTAACTTTTAAAATTGACTTACTGGTTTACAATAAGTATAAACACTTGCGAATTTAACTATCAAAGTAGCTTTAAAATAGTTTTGTATTTCAAAGTAATAGCAACAGAATAAGTATATAGTTTACTTATAGACTTAAATTAAAATGCACAATAGAGTTAACTAAGAGGTTCAGTCTCAAGACGAGACTTAGTCCTCTCAACAATTTATAAAAATTGATCCACACCCTGGATCGGGGTTAACAACAGTGAACGACTGTCCAGGCCACACAAAGACCTCTACCACAGTTCTTTGTGGGAAAAGCAAACAACAGCACACGGGCTGTTCAGGTCTTACTCGACCTCTACCACTTTCCACAGTGGGAAACAAAGAGTTATGAAGTCTGAGTGAGGATTTAAGAATCCTCCAATTTAGATTAGGAGACAGTGTGTGTGTAAAATAAACAGGGTACACACACTGCTCAAAATGTAATGACAGATTCACTAAAGGAAGAATGTATCAGAGTTTAGAAATCTCTAGTGATTAGTAGTGAAGCTCTGGACTCGTTGGATTTAGCAGAGATGATTCTGAGTCCTTTTGTGGGTTTTCTGTTAAAAACAGAGTATCGTGATTCAGCTTGATGTCCATCACAGGATAGTGAGTTCTCTGATTTCCAGTGTTCTTCGTATGTTCTTCGGTAGTGATGGATTACGTGCATAAGAGTTTTCTTTAGATCTTGAAAATGCCCCTTCTTCCACTTTGTCACGTGTTCTTCAGTCTCTCATGTATATTCAAGGAATAATTATTTCTCTATGCCTTTTCACGCATCTATCCGTCTATCTTTCTTCTCCTACAGCTCAATCTTCCTTTTTCTTTTATTCCACGAGCTCCGGCAATGGGAGTGATTAAATTTTTATAGATATGAGGTACGGTCTCCTAAAATGCCAACAAATACCATTAAATATCATTAATTGCATTAAAAACATCAAAAATGACAGTTATAATTAAATACAAATTTATAGAGTTTCAAACAGTTTTCATGACTATCAGTGAGTCAAGAGATCGGTGAGACATTTTGAATCTGCATCAGTTTTGATTGTATTAGCATCGGTGTCTCAACATCATCGGTGTCTTAGCATCAGTGGCTTAGTATCGGTATCTTAGCATCGGTGTCTTAGCACCAGTAGCTTAGTATCAATAGCTTAGTATCGGTAGCTTAGCATCAGTGTCTTAGCATCAGTAGCTTAGTATCTTTGATAGTTATCGGTGCGACCATTCATCATCGGTGCGACCATTCATCATCGGTGCGACCATTCATCATCGGTGCAACCATTCATCATCGGTGAAACCGTTCATCATCAGTGTGACCGTTCATCATCGGTGCAACCGTTCATCATCGGTGCGACCGTTCATCATTGGTGCCTCAGGAAAATGACTATCGGTGAGTCAAGATAAGGAATTCTTACAAAGTGTCTGTTCAATCTAGAATACTTCCAGGTCAACCATAACCATAGATTGATAATATATAAACAATTGTAGATATGATTTAAACATATTTAGAACATTTTGAACAAGAGATTAAATGGAAATAAATAAAACTAATATTTGTGATTATTAAAATAACCATTCCACAGAGAGTTCAACAATCTCCCCCATTTTGATAATCAAAAATCAATGGCATAAATAAAGAGAGAATATAGTATGTCATTAATTATTCTCCCCCTATAAAAAATAATATACGCCAAAAGATAAAACATGGTTAGAATAGCAATCAGAACATATATATAACTGAGGCATTCTCCTCTTTCAACATTTCTCCCCCTGTGTATACATGCATGATTCCCCTGTTTTATCTCCATGATTTCTCTCCGTGATTTGTCTCTATGATTTCTCTCCCCCTTTTGGGATTATAAGAAAGAAGAGATAAAAGTGATAAGCAAGAAGATTCCATAACAAAAATGAGTACACATATTACAGACAAGAGAGAATAGTTCTGGAAAACAAACACCCTATCAAAAAAATTGACAGTAACATCTATTTATCTGGGTGCAAGGGAGCTTTCCATTTAGAAGTAGGAGGAATTGAAGGTCCAGAAGGTTGTTGGGTAGAAGGTGGAACTGGCCTTATGGAGAAAGGAGGTAGGACGACCCGAGATGGATGAACTTCGGGTTCCAGGGTCACCTGCTGCCAAGAAGGTTGTTCTGAAGGTTGCTGTTGAAAGACTGGTCTAATACTGGAAAGAGCTTGAGAAACAAACATCTGGCCGGGAGAAAAATTTGATGATTGCAGAGTCTCATCTGTAGGAAAAACAATGGATTTTTCTTGCACATTAAGGTAGGGTTTTAGCAAGTTGATGAAGTCCTGAATGACTTCTCCACTGTACTTCATGGATTTTTCAAAATCATCCTTATTTTGCATGAAATTTTCTAAAGTGGGGGTAAAATATTTTAACTGCTGAACTTGAGATTTAAAAGCTTGAGTCACTGGAGGGAGTTTCAGATTATCAGCCAGTACTTTAAAATGATGATTCAACTCATGATTTGTGTAGATCTTAGAGAAATAATGATCTACTTTCTCCTTAATCTCATTTTGAGCTTTTGTAGCATCAACCGAATACAACTGTACCATTTTATGCACATGATCACTATGCTCTTTCATTTTCTTCAAAGAATCTAAATCTAAAATCTTCCCAAGAGCCACCATCTCTTCTCTAACAACATCTCTTAAGGTATCTGATACTCGACCAGTGATCTTGGTCACCTTGGCATTGCCAGCCTGAGCAATAACCTGAGTAATCTCAGCTTTTAACTTACTCAAATCTGTTTTCTTCAAATGTTCTATCAGATTTCTTAAAACTTCCATCATACCAGAGATGGTTGTTCTGAACTCACTTGAAAAAGAAACAATATTTCTACCTAACTCTGTAAGTGTTTGATTCAAAGAGGTAATATGCCTGCCAATCGATTCAGTGTAATTGCACAGGTCTGGTTTGATAAGGTTTTCCACTCTTTGAGCCAAATCATTCATAGCAGCATCAGATAAATTCAAAGGAGTAGGATCAGTAATATGAAATAATTCACTTTTTATAGTCTCCCTAACATCTTGAATCAATTCAATCTTGAAATTATCAAAATCTGACAGAGCAACTGCCGGATCAGCTCTTCTTTGATATACTAAAGGATCAGGTCTGACATCTGTTATTTGCAAAAACTCGGCAACGAATTAAGCCTTAAAAGAATCACTTATTCCTGCAAGATCCACTTCTACACCTTACTCTTCCTATGGGTAGTCTAATCCTAGAACAAAAATACCAGGATGCTCTTCCCATGCCGCTTTGCATGAAGGGTATATAGGTTTCACAAACTAAGCTCGTCCAAAATTTTCAGGAAGGACTTCTCCATCTTCATCACTCTCCAAATGTTCTGTCCTCTTGGCCTCAGGGACATTTTCTTGCTCAATAGGTTGGGGTTGAGGATCATCTAGAATCACATTCTGACCTTAAATAGGTCGAGCATCAACATCATCATCATCAGCATCATCACCATTACTTTCACTGTCACCACTACCACCATCACCATCAGCATCACCCTTATCACCATCACCACCTTCATCATCATCATCATCATTAACTGATCTCTCATTAGAACTGTCTGTACTTCCGGATTCATACTCCTCAGAAGTTGATTCAGTAGTCTTGCCTTCTTCTTCATCATCTAAAAGCGGTTCAATTTCTGTTAAATTGAGAGGAGGGCTTTCTGAACCAAATTCCATCCTTCTTCTCTTTGGGCTAACAGTATCAGGATCAATCCTTTCATCAGGAGATGATTCATCCTCTTCTTCAGCATTTAGATTCTCATTAGATTCTTCTTCTTCTTCTGTTCCTTTCTTACTGGATTCACCAGTTTCTGTAGGATCAACCACTTACTCTTCTTCATCTGAATAGATCACTTCCTCACCATGTTTTAAGCTAGGATCTCTTACTTCCCTTGGTCTCCTTGGACGATCAGTAGGATTGAAGGAATCATAATACTTTTCTTCATCATCAACCCAAGATTTATTCCATGGGTTCCAATTGATTTTCATTATCTTACAAATAATTTTGTTGAAACAAAAGATAACTGATGAGATGAACTCATCTCCATCATCCACACAACCTAATAATTTCAGCATGGCAGAAATTTGTTTAGAATAAAACAGAGTGGTAGCTTTCTTTGAAGGTTTTATCATCTCAACAATATGCTCAGAAAAATATCTATATAGATTGATATTTTCACTATTCAGAAAAAGAAATAGCAGAAAAGCATCTTGATACTTTACTGTAGAAAAATCACCTTTTCTCGGACATACCTGATGTTGAATAAATTTGAACAGGATTCGGTTCTCACCATCCAACTCAGCATCAATTATCCTTCGCGATTCAGACTTCCCAGTCAAAAATTCCAGGGCTAACTCATAAGAAAAGTAATCAGTTGTGGGAGGAATATTACCAGAATAGTCCTCGTATCTTCCATTGTGAGGTACTCCTAGACATTTAGCCAATTGTTTTGATGAAAACGTAATCTTTTTCCCTTTTACTATAGAAGACAATCTCACAGCCTCTACTCCGTCCAAATCTATATCCAGGTTCAAATAGAACTCGTGCACTAGCTTTGGGTAAAAGACTCTATCATTATTACAAAACCACTCCTTCCGGCCTTGAGTTTCCAATACTTTCAAGAGAACTGACTTTCTAGATAAAACCCATTCCGAACAAATTTCCTTTTCAGCTATAACTTCTTGTTTTTATAGCTCCGGGTTCACATACCTCTGCGTCGTACTGCTCGACTCACCTCGATCATGCTTGATAGGTGAAGTTCCTTCATATTCCTTGCTCTGTCTCTTTTTCTTGGCCATTTTGAGGTTTTGAGACAATCGAGAGGCTTGGAAAGATTCAAAAGGCTCGGGTTACAGAGAAGAGAGGAGAGAGTTCGGCGGGAAATGGAAGGTCAATAGTCTTTAGAGAATGGAATATCCACATGTCATTATTTGTATCATTTAGGGTTATAAATAATAAAATATAGATTAAGTAAAACAACATCGTTTTTAAACACAAAAAAGTACGACCCAATCGGTAGCACTGGTCAACATGACAGATCAGTTTGACAGATCGGTTTGAAAGATCAGTTTGACAGATCGGTTTGACAGATCGGTTTGACAGATCGGTTTCACAGATCTATCATACCCAACTCTCATTTAATCGAGTTTAACCTTTCAAAATTTAAGGGCTTAGTGAAGATATCATCTAATTGATGTTCAGTACCTATAAACTCAAGAGTGATATCGCCTTTTTGGTAGTGATCTCTCAAAAAGTGATGTATGACATCAATGTGTTTGGTTCTAGAGTGAGACACATGGTTCTTTGAAATGTTAATTGAACTAGTGTTATCACAGTTAATTGAAATATGCTTAAAATCATATCCATAGTCCAAAAGAGTGTGTTTCATCCACAAAATTTGTGCACAACAACTACCAGCAGCAATGTATTCTGCTTCAGCAATAGATAATGCAATAGAGTTCTGTTTCTTACTACACTAAGATACTAAGTATTGACCCAATAAATGACAAGTTCCAGATGTTCTTTTCCTATCTAACTTGCAACCAGCAAAGTCAGCATCTGAATAACTGATTAGCTCAAAAGATTGTCTTTTTGGATAAAACAAGCCTAAGTTTACAGTGTGTTTAAGATAATTAAAAATTATTTTAACAACAAGTAAATGAGATTATTTTGGGTTAGCTTGAAATCTTTCACACATACACACACTAAACATAATATTTGGTTGACTAGCAGTAAGGTAGTGTAAGCTTCCAATCATACCTCTGTAATTGGTTTGATCCACTGGTTTCCCAGCTTCATCTGCATCCAATTTACAGATTGTACTCATAGGAGTATCACTTTACTTAATACTATCCAAACCAAAATGTTTTAGAAGATCCTTTGTGTATTTACTTTGAGTCAAAATAATACCATTTTCATTTTGAAAAACTTGAAATCCAAGAAAATATTTAAGTTCTCCCATTAAACTCATTTCAAATTCATTTTTTCATACTCTTTGAAAATTCAGTACATAAAGAAGGTTTAGAAGATCCAAAAATAATATCATCAACATAGATTTAAACTATTAAAACATCTTTAAAAATTCTTTTAATAAAAAGTGTTGGATGAGAAATCCCTTTAGTAAAACTTTTTGAAATAAGAAAATTACTAAGTCTATCATACCAAGCTGTTGGAGCCTATTTTAAGCCATATAAAGATTTAGAAAGTTTAAAAACTTGATTTGGAAAATTAGGATTGATAAATCTAGGTGGTTGTTCAACAAAAACATCTTCAACAATAAAACCATTTAGAAAAGCACTTTTGACATCTATTTGATATAACTTGAAATTTAGATGAGAAACATATGCAAGTAAGATCCTAATGGCTTCTAATCTGGCTACAGGTGAAAAGGTTTCCTCATATTGTATACCTTATTCTTGACTATATCCTTGTCCAACTAGCCTATATTTGTTTCTAACTATGTTTCCAGACTCATCAACTTTGTTTCTAAACACCCATTTTGTGCCTATTGTTAAAGTGTCTTTAGGTCTGTCAACTAATTCCCTGACTTTGTTTCTTTCAAATTGATTTAACTCTTCTTGCATAGCCATTACCAAAAATTCATCATTGATAGCATCATTGACATTTTTAGGTTCTTATTGTGAAAGAAAGGCTTGATGTTCAACCTGGTTTCTTAGAGAAGCTCTAGTATGTGTCCCTCTATCAAGATTACCAACAACAACATCTAAAGGATGATTCTTTAGAATTATGGTCGATCTAGTAAAGGTAGGACTAGAAATTTCATGTTCTTCTCTAGGTTCAGGTTCATTAGGAATAGATTCTGGAACAATTTCATAACTGGTTGTCTTTATAGCAGGTTGTTTAGATTTGTCATTAAGGTCCAGAACAGATAAATCTTCTTCAATATTTTCAAGAGAGGTTTTAAGTTCATGTGGATCAGTTTCATAAAACTTGATGTGAACAGATTCTTCCACACATTTGGTTCTCTTATTAAAGACTCTATAGGCTTTTCTAGTTAAAGAATAACCAAGAAAAATTCCTTCATCACTTTTAGAAGCAAACTTGTCCAGATTATCCTTTGTATTAAGAATAAAAACTTTGTAGCCAAAGAATCTAAAGTAACTAACTTTAGGTTTTCTATTATTTTACAACTCATATGGGGTCTTCTTAAGAACTGGTCTAATTAAGACTCTATTAATGATATAACAAGCTGTATTGACAGCTTCATCCCAAAAGTAAATAGGCAGGTCATATTCATTAAGCATAGTCCTTGCAATTTCTTGAAGGGTTCTATTTCTTCTTTCTACTACACCATTCTGCTGAGGTGTTCTAGGAGCATAAAAGTTATGACTATAGCCATTATGCGAGTAGTAGGATTCAAACTCATGATTCTTAAACTCACAACCATGATCACTTCTTAGGGTTTTAATCTTAAGTCCACTAAGGTTTTCTACAGACTTGGAATATTTGACAAATTAAGAACAAGCTTCACTTTTGTGAGCTAAGAAGTATACCCAAGTATATCTAGAAAAGTCATTTACTAGAACATAGACATAGTGCTTCCCATTTAAACTAGCAACTCTTTATGGTCCGAACAAGTCCATGTGAACCAACTCTAGAGGTTGAGAAGTAGAAACTTCTTTCTTTGATTTAAAAGAAACTTTATGTTGCTTTCCATTTTAACAGCGATTACAAACTTTGTCAATTGGGAATTCAAGTTTAGGTAGGTCTCTAACCAAGTTTTTCCTAGTTAGTTTTCTAAGTGAATGGATGTTGTAGTGTCCTAATCTTATGTGCCAAATCCAAGACTCTTTATGAAAAACATTTAGGCAAGTAACATTTTTCTTAGCTAAAGAATTTAAATCAACTGCATAAAAATTTTCATTTCTTAAAGCAAAAAAGAGTAAAACATTTTTAGAATTAAAAACATTACAAAAATCATTTTCAAATTTGACATTAAAACCATCATCACACAATTGAGAAATACTTAACAGATTATATTTCAGTCCATCAACAAATAAAACTTTGGAAATTAAAATTGAATCAGTGTTACCAATTTGGCCTAGGCCGATGATTTTTCCTTTAGAATTATCACCAAAGGTGACATGTCCTCCATCAATCTTTATTAGACTTTTAAAGCATGAGTAATCTCCAGACATGTGTCTCAAACATCCACTGTCCAAGTACCATACCTTCTTGTGAGAACTCTTCAAACAGGTTTCCTACATAACAGATTTAGATGGAAAATGACTTTGGTACCCAAATCTTCTTGGGTCCAGATAGGTTAGCAATCAAAGATTTTGGTACCCACATTTGTATTATGGATTTCATACAATTTACAGAATCAATAGATTTTTAAAGATAAACTTTATTTGATCTATAACTATTTGAATTACTAGTTGAAGCATATGAATGTCCAGAACTAGAACTACCAATATTCTATTCAGATTTAGGAATAAATCTATTCTTAGTAATCTGTCTCTGTCCAGGTTTGTAGCCTATTCCAGTAGTGTATTTGGGAGCTACTTGCTTTCCTAGAATTTGAGTTAGTGTATCCTTTCCATTTGTAAACTTCTCTAAGTCTTTTCTAAGTTTCTCATTTGACATTTTTAGTTTAGTGTTTTCCTTTAACAGTTGAGAATTTTTCTCTTTTTCAATAGTAAGTTCGGTTTTAATAGTATTAGTAAGAGCATGCTGTTTCTTCAATGATTTGTATTTATCCTTAAGTTCATTTCATGTCTCATACAACATATTACAATATTCAAATAATTCCTCACTAGTCATGTTTTCAGAGTCAGAATCAGATTCTGCATCATCTCCAGAATAACAAGAATTTAAAAAACAAGAGTATCTAAGGTTACCTCAGATGTGTTGGTCATGAAACACATGTTGGCATGATTCTTATTAGAATCAGACATTTTAGATTCACTTGTACTATCTTTAGATGCACTCCAAGTATCCTTCATAGCTTTATTTTACTTACTGTCTTTGTAATCATATTTCTTCTTGAATTTTAACTTTGGGAAGTCTGCTTTAATGTGTCCTTTTCTTTTCCACTCGTAGAAAACAACTTCAATACTTCTATCTGGATTTTTCCAGTCCTTCTTCCAATGTCCCTTATTGTCATACTTTCCTTTGTAATTTGATTTTCTGAAAAATTTCTTCTTCCTATAAAATTTCTTAAACCTTCTGGCTATCTGATCCATTTTAGCATCACTATCAGAGTCTGAACTTTCACTTGTTGGACTATCAGTTTTTATTTGAGATTTTCTTTTTTCCTTTCTCTATGAAGCAGTAGTCTTTAAATCCATTAATTTCCTTTTTAGTTCATCATCTTCTTCTTTATTTACCTTGAGTTCTTCCTCATACATCATGAGCTTACCAATAAGTTCTTTTACAGGCAGAGCTCCAATGTCACATGATTATCTGATTGAAACAGATGTGCCTCTCCATCGGTTTGGTAGACATCTCAAGATTCTCATGATTTGTTCCTTTGATGGAACAACTTTACCCAGTGAATTAATTTTATTGACTATCTCATTGAACCTGAGATACATATCAGAAATGGGTTCATCAGTTTTAATTTTAAAATTATCATATTTAATAGTATAAGTATTCAATCGCATTTCTTTAACATTAGTTGTTCCTTCATGAGAAACACCTAAAGTATCCCAAATTTCATAAGCAGTTTTGCAAGAAAAAATTCTGTTAAATTCCTCATCCCCTAAAGCACAATACATGGCATTCATAGCTTTACAGTTATTATTGTAAGTAGTCTTTGTAGGTTCATCCCAAGTTGTTCATTCAGTTTCTAGAATTTTATATTGAGACTCTATAGCAGTCCAGATATCAAAACCCATACTCTCTAAGTGTATTTTCATTTTAAGTTTCCACTGAGCATAGTTCATACCATTAAAGAAAGGTGGCCTGTTATTAGTAACACCCTCTAGTCTATTATCCATAACTAGATTTTAGAAAATAAAATTTAAAGAGATAAAATTTAGAACTAGCAGAAATTTAAGATCTTTAAAGATGAAACTAAAATCACAGTTTAAAAATAGAGTGTTTCAAAAATCATTAAACAAAAAAAACATCCTCTGATACCAAATGTTGGTCGGAGTGGATACTCAAGAGGGGGGGGGGGTGAATTGAGTTCCAATTAAAAATTTCTGTTAAAAATATTTCTCTTAAAATCCCCCAAATTAAAGACAAAGTTAAACTGTAGTGAATCTATACAGAGTGTAAATGTTCAATCAGTTTCTAAAAGATTGATTAGGACTCAGTTGACTTAATCTGAAGATTAAATTAACTTTTGAAACTGACTAACTGATTTACAATAAGTATAAACACTTTAGAATTTAACTATCAAAGTAGCTTTAAAATAGTTTTGTATTTCAAAGTAATAGCAACAAAATAAGTATATAGTTTACTTATAGACTTAAATTAAAATGCACAGCAGAGTTAACCAAGAGGTTCAGTCTCAATATGAGACTTAGTCCTCTCAACAATTTATAAAAATTGATCCACACCCTGGATTGAGGTTAACAACAGTGAACGACTATCTAGGCCACACAGGGACCTCTACCATAGTTCTTTGTGGGAAAAGAAAACAACAGCACATAGGCTATTCAGGTCTTACTCGACCTCTACCACTTTCCACAGTGGTAAACAAAGAGTTATGAAGTCCGAGTGAGGATTTAAGAGTCCTCCAGTTTTAGATTAGGAGACAATGTGTGTGTAAAATAAATAGGGTACACACACTGCTCAAAATGTAAAGATAGATTCACTAAAGGAAGAATGTATCAGAGTTTAGAAAGCTCTAGTGATTGGTACTGCAGATCTGGACTCGTTGGATTTAGCAGAGACGCTTCTGAGTCCTTCTGTGTTTTTTCTGTTAAAAACAGAGTATCGTGATTCGGCTTTATGTCCTTCACAGGCTAGTGAGTTCTCTGATTTCCAGTGTTCTTATGTTCTTCGGTAGTGCTAGATTACGTGCATAAGAGTTTTCTTTAGATCTTGCAAATGCCCCTTCTTCCACTTTGTCACATGTTCCTTAGTCTCTCATGTATATTCAAGGAATAATTCTTTCTCTATGCCTTTTCACGCATCTATCTGTCTATCTTCCTTCTCCTGAAGGTCGATCTTCCTTTTTCTTTTATTCCACGAGCTCCGGAAATGGGAATGAATAACTTTTCATAGATACGTGGTACGGTCTACTGACATGCCACAACTACCATTAAACATCATTAATTTCATTAAAAACATCAAAAATGACCGTTAGAATTAAATATGAATTTATAGAGTTTCAAACAGTTTTCATGACTATCGGTGAGTCAAGAGATCAGTGAGACATTTTAAATCTGCATTAGTTTCGATTGTATCTGCATCGGTGTCTCAACATCATCGGTGTCTTAGAATCGGTGGCTTAGTATTAGTAGCTTAACATCAGTGTCTTAGCATCGTTATCTTAGTATCGGTATCTTAGTATTGGTATCTTAGCATCGATGTCTTAGCATCGGTAGATTAGTATCTTTGATAGTTATCGGTGCGACCATTCATGATCGGTGCGACCGTTCATCATAGGTGCAACCGTTCATCATCGGTGTGACCGTTCATCATTGGTGCAACCATTCATCATTGGTGCGACCATTAATCATCGGTGCAACCGTTCATCATCGGTGCGACCGTTCATCATCAGTGCCTCAGGAAAATGACTATCGGTGAGTCAAGATAAGGAATTCTTACAAAGTGTCTGTTCAATCCAGAATACTTCCAGGTCAACCATAACCATACATTGATCATAGATAAACAATTATAGATATGATTTAAACATATTTAGAACAAGTTGAACAAGAGGTTAAAAGGAAATAAATAAATCTAAGATTTGTGATTATTAAAATAACCATTCCACAGAGAGTTCAACAAGACTTCATTTAAATAGGAGGATAATGTTGATAAAATTGAAGTCTAGGATTTTAGGATTGATGAGTCCACATAATGGATCAAGTAAACATGAATTAATGTAGTTATAAATACTACCTATCTAGATACCTTTAAAGATCTTATCAGGCCTCTATTTGGGTTATGAGAAGGTAAATATGGATCTTTTCCACTAGAATATCTATGCGATAAGATATTCTGAGTCCAATGGTGAGAGCTATTGGGAATTGATAAAATAACGTGAGATTAATAAATAAAATTTATTACGTCATATTTTGGCAATCAAGACAAAGTACTATATATTTATTTTTTTATTTTATTTAGAAAATGGAAAGTAACATGACCTCAGCATTATCATTATGATCAATTTTAGAGAAAGATAATCTCCTCACCGACATGAATTTCTAGAAGTGGTATAGGAACTTGCGTATTATAATATCCTAATAGAGGAAATTCTATGTGCTGGAGTCACCTATTCTGACAAAATATTCCTATAATGAGGTTAGTGAGGAAGAGAATTATATCTTTTGGAATCATGTAGATGATGCATTGGATTTCTAGTGCCTCATGTTATCTTCAATGTATCATGATTTTAGGAAGTTTTATGAGGATATGGATGGATATAACATGTTTCCCTATCTCTGTGATATTTATCAATATAAATATATATTAGAGCAGTATGAGGTATCCAAGGATTTTTTTATAAAATATTGGAGAAGGAAAACTGGATGGACCTCATTGAGTCAAGATGATTAGCTATATTGACCATTTAGACATCTTGGGTTTCAAGATACCTGATGTGTTAAAAATTGACCTCATGTTTTACTCATTTCCTCATAGATTCTCTATTTTTTTATAAATTATAATATGAAAAATATTGATAAGTTACTTCACGAACTCCTCACCCTGATTTTATTACAAAGTAATCATATGAGGCCTGAAAAACCCAGATTCTTTATGGTGAATAGGAGTTCAAGAAAAGAAAAGGGGCCCAAGAATATTTCTATGTCTAAAAATTCTACACACCATCCAAAAAATAATAGGAAAATTTAGAGGCAGGAAAAGGAACAAGATGCAGATTGTTTTAGATATGGCTTGAAGTGACACCGGAATAATACCTGCACAACTATGAGGAATTAAGGGGAAGATATGGCACATTTTTTATCAAATGAAATGTCACCATATATACTAGTTGGGTATTGGATATAGATTTTGGGGCTTAAATTTATATGTAAATATAGGAACTAATTAGATTTGGTAAAGTTTCTAGTGGTGAGATAAATCTTTGAGCTACCGATGATAAAAGATCACTTGCCTTGGCTATAAGAGACTACCACATTACATTGTTGATGGGATTTATTCTAGTCTTTAATAATTTTTATTTCATGTCTAGTGTTTCCAAAAATATTATATCTATGTCCAATTTATACATGGATGAATTTTTATTCATTTTTAGGAATAAAATAAACTACTTTTATAAAGATAACATTTTTATGGCATGAAATAATTTAATAACAGTCTTTATGTAGTAGAATATGATAACCAACTGTTGGAAATAAATAAAAAATCAATTTTACAAGAATCATATCATACCCATTTGTGGAATCATTTAATTGTTCATGTAAAATATAATCACTTGATAAATATCTATCAATATGGGTATTTGGATTCTTTCAAAATAAAACCACACGATATATGTCCCACTTGTTTAGAATAAAAAATAGCCAAACCTTTAATCAGTGGTAGGTGTGAAAGGGGTACAAAGCTTCTAGAATTGGTATATAAATATGTGTGAGATTTATTTATTGTTAAATCTATAAGTGGATACTCATACTTCATAACTTTTATCAATGACCTGAGTAGAATTAGATATGTCTACTTAATGAGGTATAAGTTTGAATCCTTTGAGAAATTTAAGGAGATCAAGAAATAATTAGTGAGTCATCTTGGTAAGAAGATAAATAAACTTCTATTAGATAAAGGTTTAGAATATCTTGAACAAGAGTTCATCAAATATATCATCGAGTTTTGGATGATATCTCAACTTAATCCTCCTTATACACCATATTTGAATGGTGTTTTTGAATAGATGAATCACACCTTGTTAGAAATTGTGAGGTTAATGAAGATTCATAAAAATTTTCCATTATACTTTTTGGGATATGAATTATAGACTATGTAACACATAATAAATTAAGTTCCCACTAAATTGGAAAATAGAATACCATATATGTTAATATATGGGAAGAAATCCATGTTTTAATATAATCTTTTTTGGGGCTGTAGAGTGTTTATTAAGGCTATATATGGAAAAAAACTATAACCCCAAGGAATGAAGTGTATATTTATAGGATATCCCACGGAAGAAAGAGGATACTATCTATATGATCCCTTATAGAAGAATTTAATAGTTTAAAGATAGATTATATTTCTTAAGAGTGGGTATATTTTGAAAAGAGATAGTGACAACAAGATCGTATTTGATGAAGTTGATACCCAAGATATACATGAGTTGAAATAGGAAAAAATTACAGAAGACCCTATAGAAGAGGTTGTCCCAGATACATTGGCACTGCATATTAGAACCATAGAGGTTAGAGAACTAGAGAGATAATATTTTCTAGTCACTTGGGATGACGACTCATTGTTAGTTAATAGTGATGAATCTCTATCCTATAATTAAGCAGTAAATAACTCATAATTTAAAATATAGAAAGAATACATGAATTATAATATGGAGTCTATATACGAGAATCAATTTTAGGTTCTAGTTGATCCTCTAGTAGATTTAATACTTATTGGATGAAAGTGGTTATTCTAGAAGAAACTAGATATAGAAGGTAACATTAGTAAATATAAGGCAAAACTAGTGGATAAATGGTTTAAGTAACATTAGTGAATATATAATGAAATCTTTTGACTATATTCTATATTAAAATATATCATAATTATACTTGACCTAGTATCTTACCATTATTATGATATTTGGAATATGGATTTCAACAAAGTTTTCCTTAATGGGTACATTATAAAAGATTTGCATATGATACAACCAGAAGGGATTGTGACTCCAAAGGATGTTAATAAGGTATATGAGTTTCAGAGATCCATATTTGTATTAAATAAAAAATAAAGATCCTGGAACACTCACTTTGATAAATCCATAATTGAATTTGGTTTCATAAATAATGAATGTGTCCCCTATGTATACAAGTGGTTTACTGGGTGTGAAATCATTTTACTATTAGTATATGTTGATGAAATATTACAAATTGAAAAAATGATTCTCGTATTATAGTCTATTAATATGTGATTGAAAGCATTATTATCCATATAGGAATTAGGTTAATTAGTCTAAATTCTACGTATCTAGGTCATCTGTGATAGATTTAAGAGAATAATTAGACTAATTCTGGGTACATATGTTTCTAATGTACTGAAGAGATTTAGTATAGAATAGTCAAAGAGGAGATTATTGATAGTGTCACATAGAATAAACCTTCCCAAGAAAGCATTTCCATAGAAACAAGAGTAGAGATCAAGGATGAGCAATATTTCTTACACATTAGTGATAGGATCAGTCATATATGCCATAATATGAACTAGGCTTAATGTTTTCTATTCCTCTATCATGGTAGGAAGATATCAAAAAAGTCCATGATACCATTATTGGATGGAAGTAAATACTATTATAAAGTATCTATGACATATTAAGGATATGTTCCTAGTTTATGGTAGATATGAGGTGATAGTCATCATGAGATATACAGATGACAGTTTTGAGAATTATCAAGATGATATAAAATTTAAATCAAGATATGTATTTACCATTTATGGATAATCTATGATCCAGAAGAGCCCAAAGAATCCATTGGTCAAAAATTCTATAATAGAGTCTTAGTATAGTACGAATTCTGATGTAGCTAAAAAGTTAGTGTGGATATGAAACTTCATCGAACATCCTGATGTGGTGCCAAAAAGTAAAGATGATACCACAGTTTATTATGATGCTACTTTAGTGATGGCTCTCTACAAGGATCTAAGGTTACATCATTGGATATATCATATAATTTGAAAGTATCACAACTTAAGTTTTTTTTTCTAAAATGGGTGAGGTCATAGTAACTAGATTTTTCATGTAGAATAACGTAGAATAATTTTTGTCTAAATCCTTATCTCAGTAGAAGCATGAATATCATGTGAGAGATAACAAACTAAAAGTTATCAGTAGTTGGATATATCCAAAATGGTAGTTGATTGGATTTGTTTCCTTATAACCAGCTACTTTTTAATTTTGGATACCTTTATATCCAAAGTTTTTAATATTAATAAATACCTTATTAGATGAAGAGTGTTATTCTATATAACATTAATGTGATAATGTCCTTAGAGTATCTATTTCATCAAAAGGTCACAACAGTTCTCCATTATGATGAGAACCTTGAAGTTATATGAAAATATTATTAAATAGATGTTCTATGTCCAGATGAAATATATATGACTAAACATATATGGTTCATTCTATCAGGTATTAGAGGCACATAATATATTAATACTTCTTCTTCATAAGTTCACACTATATGATATCCAAGAGAGGAGGTTATGAGAATAGAACCACCCATAGCAATTCCACATATTATATGTTTAAATGGATATTACCATCCAAGCATGTGTTTATTAGTCCTTAAAATTGATATTATTATTAATTCGTATTATGAGTCACATACTTTGATGTATTGATAAAAATCATGAAAAAATATGTTTTCAGTGAAGTAGGATACATTGGGTGTGTCACGAATGACATGAAATTGATTAATAATTCATGAAACTATTTTCCCATTTGAGTTAATGTATGTAGGTATCTTAGTATATATTTTTTTGGAATGGAATTATCTAATTAAGCCCATGGCCATGGAGATTTTATCTGTTAGTTCATTTTAGGAAATTTAAAGAATGATATTGAAGTATATAGGTTGATTACACAAGTATACAACCTTCTTAATGAGATATCAAGACAAAATTATTATTAACATGATGAACATTCAAAAGAGATTATTTTTATTATGAAAATAACATCTCTCTTTATGATTGCCTTGATGCATTTCTAGATGGGGATCTTGGAATTTTGGAAAGTTATCATAATGTTAATGAGAAAGAGGCCTAGAGGGCCACATAATAATTATATATAGATCCTTAGTTAAATTTTATTTTAATTTAATATAATAATAATAATAATTATTCTCTAGTTTCAAGTTATAATATTTATTTAGGTTATATTTATCATTTTATTATTTTTGAATGAATAATACAATGATATTTATTTATTTAAAAAAATAGTTATTATTCAAGGTTTGATAATTTCAGAGGAGGAATGAAGGGATGAGTTAAAGGGTCTAATATAAACAATATATTTAATATCATTTATTTTAAAAATGATGTATAAAAAACCTTAGGTTTTGTACATGTCAAAGAAATAATTATAATTTTATTATTATTCAACATGATGTACTTTAAGGATTAAGAGATTGGATAAGGGTCTATATACAATAATGGATTCTCTAAACTAATTTTATAAAATCAATTATTTTATTTCTAGGATTAGATGTTGATGAATTTTTTTTGAAGCATAGATATTCTCTAGAGAAATTTCCTAACCATAGAGAGGACTTCCTCTATAATGCTATCAATAATGAAGTGCATCAATCCTCCTCCTCCCTCTAAAGCCCCGAGAGAATAATAAGAATCTCTAAAGCTTAGAAGGAATTCTTATTGTGACTAATGAGAAAAACATAAGGTTATTTGAATTTGGTACTATAATGAATATATACATATATAACGTTTTTAGGTTTTTGAAACACATGTGAATATCACTAGAGGGATTCTACGTTTGAATCCTTCATCATAATGACAATACGACAAGAGTGGTCAACTGATTCAATAATGAAGAAAGAATTGAAAGAAATGGAAATTATTTTTTATATAAATTAATTATAATTTTTATATAAAATATCCAATATTAAGGTTTCTGGAGTTTTTATTCATCCAATTCTAGGGAGAAATACAATGAAATTGATGAAAAAACTTTATTGGACATGAGCTCTACTGCTTCCACTACACCCTAGGAACTTCATTTCCAACACTTGTTTTTCTACTGGTTTATGTGTAACATGTGTTTGAAAATATTTCCTTTATTTTTATCTTAACATGTTTCAACTTTAAATTCATTGTTTTTATACGATTGTATAAAATAATTTTTATTCCATAACTCATTGGTTTGAGATTTTAAGTGGAAATCTTGTGTTGCTCTGATTAGTCAACAAAAGGTTTATTTTTCTCTCACATATACTTTATAAATCAATTTTATTTGGAAGTACTCATTATATATATATGATCAAAACCTTTAAAAATATATTATTTTGTCAAGGGTTGGTTCTATTTGTATCATTATAAACGTAAAAGAGGGGAATCAAGATTTTTGTTACCCTAAACTGAATAATCTCATTAAAATATTTGTAATCTTAAGAACTGTGAACTCATATTTATATAAAGTAAACATTAAATGATCACCTTATCCTACTACTTTTAAAATACAATTCATTTCAATTTTTTAAACTAAACTCATGTTCATTTATTTTGTTATTCCACTTTCAAATTGTTTTTAAACCCCATTTTTTAGTTTTGTTTTACAAAAAATATTAAAAATTCACTCTTTAAACTTACAATGCTCTCATTGATATATTGTTGGATCTAAATCTACATATTATACACAATAGGGGGGGGGGGTGAATTGTGTTTTTTGGTAACACTTTGATTGAACGAGTTCTGTCCTTTATGCTTTATCATATTTGATTATGTAGCGGAAATAAATAAAAGTAGAACACAAAGATGTATAGTAGTTCAGGGAATAGAAGGCCCCTAGTCCACTCCACCAATGCTCAACTCCATGAGCTTGATGATTTTCACTATCTAGTCCTCTTTTCCATAGACCAGTTCACAACTGAGTACAGGTAGTTGACACCTTTACAACCCAAGGAAAAACAAAGCCTTATGGTTCAAACAAGAACCTACACATCTTAGAATGAGAAGCTGGTTACTCAAGAATAAAAATAATTTTAGAAAGAAGTTCTCCAGTTGATATTCACAATTGCAATATAATGCAATTGACATCAGATGGATCAAAGTCTCTAGAAATATTGATTTTCAAGTTGAAACAGTTATGAGTCGATCCGGTTGCAGTAGATATAGAGATATAGTGCACAACTTTAGCAGTAGTAGATCCACAGTAGATATTCGATGTAGAATAGGTGAAACTTTTATCGAGTTCCTTCTTTTTAAAAAAATAGAGCTTTGACGCTCTTTTTGAATCAGTATATTAATCATGAATTTTTGCAGTCTCTGTTTTCCACCTTTTTTTAAATAAAAGATCGATCACCATACACGCACATACCTGGTGTTTCAGAGAGAACATATATAATAAAGTTGAGAAAATCTTCTGCACATTTAGATCCATAAAAGTCGCCTTCTGATTCGCGATATTCAAAAATTTAAATTTACAGAGAAATCGTAACTTCCCTTAAGACTCAGCATAAAATGATCCTTTGAATTTGATCTTAAATCCATTAATAAAACGGCTTTGAATCAGTAAAATTCGTACTTTAAAAACGACTTTAAATCCGCCTTGAAATCCGCCCGATAATCATCTTGCTAATCACTGTATAAAAATATCGTCTGTCAAAATTCCCGACGCCAAACGTAAGGTTGATGACGTGGCCTCCAAACATAGGGTTGATAACATAGTCTTCAAATTTAAGGTTGACAACGTAAGGTTGAACACAAACGTAGGGTTGATCACAAATGTAGGGTAGATCATCCATATTTTTTCTTCAACACTCAAACGTACGGTAAAAGATCCATACTTTCCATTGATCGATACTTTTCAAGAACGTATGGTTGTTTACAAAAGTAAGGTTGATGAACCATACTTCTGAGAAACAAACGTAACGTTTAGAATTTACGTTCAGTTCTTTTTCCATACTTTGCTGATAACCAAAACGTAAGGTTCCTTCCTAACATAAGGTTCTCTTTCCATACCTTGCTGAAAACGTATAGTTGTTTAACCATATTTTTCTCTTATCTCAAAAAGTATACATGCTTTTCATCCTTATGATATGTTTATCCACATAGGGTATGAATAGTGATTCCAGAACACGCTAAAGCAGATTCCGCGCTATATTTATCCACGTAAGGTATGAACAGTGATTCCAGAACACGCTAAAGCAGATTCCACACTAAGTAATAAATTCTCATTATTTCAATAGTAAAATTAATCAATAAATTCCTGAAAAATACTAAATAAAATCATTAGAAAAAAACTAAGGGTATTTGTGAGCATAAAAATTATCATAAAGAGACAGAGTATTATTTTCAATAATATCCCCCTTTAAATAACATTAATATGTATTGTTGAAAACAATACTTTTCTCAACAATCTCCCCCTTTTTGATGATCACAAAACCCATAAAATAATTAAAATTATTTAAACAAACTTAACTTTCAAAATTAGTTACATAAAGTTTTAGAATTTTGAAAGGATGAAACAATATTTAATTTTGGAAAAATTTCTCCTTCCGAATAAAAAATAAATATACAGAAAAATATTGAAATAATGTTTTGAAAAATAAAATGTTGTGGTTAGCCAAATTTCTCCTTTAATTATCCCTCTCAATAAAATGAATTCTCCCCCTAAATAAAATGTTTATGTTTATCCAAATTCTCCCCCCTTTTTTGATATAAAAAAGAATGAGAAAACATGGATTTGAACACATTTAATGTTGCCCTGAACTGTAGGTAAATTCTTATTATTAACTGTTTATGAATAATTAAATATGTAGGACTGGCATATCAAAAATAAAATTAGTAAAACAAATAGAGAAAGAAACAAATAAACAATGAAGGAAATTTTCATTCAAAAATAGCAGTATATACATGACAATGATATACACATGAATCAAGGTTTGGGTAAGATAGGAAACAGGTTCTATCTCCTTTGGATTGCAGACTTGATTTCTGTAAACTGTTCCCAAAGTCTCTTCATCATCCCATCTAAAAGTTTGATAATGAGATCCCTATTCTCTTGAGTCATATGAATATCCTCGATTAAATTGACTCTGAAAAACTCATGCATCCTTAGCTCTTTTTCGACAAACACTGACAGCTTCTATGATAACTGATTTAATAGAATTCTGACCGATGGATCACTAGATGTCAGTTGATCCACTAAGAACTTCTGATTGTCCAGCAACACTGAAAAAGGAGCACTGTTAAATTGAAGATCTTGTAACCTGTCATTCATGTTTCTCATCACAGTTGTTATAGCTTGAAACCTTATGATTAAATCAGGTGAAGTACCTGATCCACTAGCATCACTATTTGCAACTAATGCAAATTGGTTCTCCATAAACAACTTCAGATATGATAAATCTAACTTCATAACCATTTCAGATTTCAATTGTGTAATAGCAGTCATCATATCCTCTTTAATCATTTCAACTTCTTGCCTTGAAACTATACACTCCTTCAACTTTTGAAATTTCAAATGTTCTAAGTCTAAGGCATTTATTAGAGAAACATTCTCAGATTCCAACTGAGAAACCTTGTTGTACAGTTTTTAAATTTCTTCTTTTCTTGAATCAGAGGCACCCTATGCTTGATTCATATTCACATGCTCTGGTTGATGCAGCAGTACCAAAGGCAATGATTCAGCATCAGATTTTTCTTTTTCTCTGTCCTGAGAAGGTCGGTCCACAGATTTTTCCTTAGAGTTCTCAAACTCCTTCATAGAAAAATCCTCTTGTAGTACCTCTATGTAAGCTTCAGAAGCATGCTCATCACATTCATCTGCATCTTTGTCTTCCACTGGGTTTTCAAGAACAATATCTTCAATTGTTTTCTGAGGTCTGGCCACTTCTTCACCAGGCACTGCCTCTATCTCTTGTTCCTGTTGAAGTGCAACTTCAACATTAGATACAATCTATTCCTGATTCTCCCTTTGAGCTTATTCTGGAATTCCTGATCCCTCTAATGGTGCTGTTCTTTTAGTAACAACTTCCATGGTCTTATCAACAAAAACTTCCCTTACAAAAGAATAAGAAAATAAAGCTTCTGAGGTTGTTTACAAAGTAGGGGAAGTAATTTCCTCATTTACAAGTCTCTTTATTTTTGATTGAAGTCCTTCCTGACTTCTGTCTTCCTCAACATATTCCACTTCGAAGCGAATCCTTCTTGATACATTGCTGACTCTGGATTCATCTTGTCCCTCCTTGGACTTAGCAGGTTAAGGCTGAGCACTCTCTGAGTCTTCCTCAGCTCCTACTGGAAAAAGTTTTCCTTTAAATGTGCTCAAGAAATATCCAAATTTCCTTAAAGTTACAACATTAAACGTATTACTGTGATGATAGTTTACTCGAGTATCCATTAATCTCACCATGTCTTTCTTAAATAGCAGTTTAGAAATAAACCAACCAAAAGGGTAGAAATTCATCCTGGCCTTGCTTTGATAGCAATAACTGAGATACCTTATCATGTATCTTGGAAATTTTAACTTAATATCGCTTAAAAGAAGAAACATTATATACATATTAGGGTAAAAAATATTTTCCATTTCTTTCATTCTTCAAGCTATTCCAGTCTGCATAAATTTGACCAAAATCTTATGATCAGGATCCAAATCCTTGACAAACATCTTCTTTATTGTCTTAGTACCAAAAAGAAAAGACACGATGTCTTTGGATTTATGCACAAAATCTCCAATATTTTTCAAATCGAAATGAAAAACTCCCTCATGAGGGAAGTTAAGAATCTGACCAATCTCTACTGATGAGATTGTGAAATCCTTATCCTCTATCTTAGCCATCATACTGTCCTCGGTATCCCCCAGGATAAACTGTATAGATTTGAAAAAGTATCTAAGTTCTACTTCATACAGAAATTCCGTATTTTCACTATTGAACATCTATTCAAGATTCTGAAACGACAGCGCTTGCTTCAACAACAGATTTGTCTGAAATAACTAGTCGAGATCGATTACCTTGCCATGTAAAATTTTTCTTCCCTCGGTTCGTAGTCTCTTGGAATTTCTTGGCTCAGTTTCACTGGCTCTTTTAGTCCTTACCATTTCTGCGAGAATCTATGAAGGTTTGAAGGTTAGGGTTTCAGAGGTTCAAAGATTAGGGTTTAGGAGAGAAAGTGTGATTTTCGGATTTTGAAAGGGTTTTGATAGAAGTGAAACAGTTTAGAAGTTGAAAAGGCTCTAACAGCCTTGATTCCCGTGTAATCACTAATCATTACATATATTTAAAACAAATAAAGTTTGAATATGGAGAAAAAAATCTTAAACAGTATTAAAAAAAATATAAAAAAATAAAAGTAATTAAAAATAAAAATTATTTAAAATTAAATAAACCTAGCCCCCCCCTTAATAAAATCAAACCTTGTAGTGGGAAGTGGTTTAGTAAAAATATCTGCTAATTGAATTTCAGTATTTATAAATTCTAAAAATATATCCTTTTTAATAACATGATCTCTTAAAAAGTGATGCCTTATATCAATGTGCTTAGTTCTAGAATGATTATTAGGATTTTTTGAAATATTAATTGCACTTGTATTATCACATAAAATAGGTGTATTATTAAAATTCAATCCAAAGTCCATAAGAGTGTTTTTTATCCACAACACTTGTGCACAAAAACTACCAGCAGAAACATATTCTGCCTCAGCTGTTGATAGGGAAAATGAATGTTGTTTCTTACTAGACCATGATGCTAAGGACTTTCCTAAAAAGTGACACATACCTGATGTGCTTTTTCTATCTAACCTACAACTTCCAAAGTCATCATCTGAATATGAAATCAAATTAAAATCATAATTTTTAGGATAAATAAGAGATTAAAAAATAGTTCCTGTTAAATATCTAAAAATTCTTTTAACAACAGTCAGATGAGATTCTTTAGGATTTGATTGAAATCTAGCACAAAGACATACTGAATACATTATATCTGGCCTACTAGCAGTAAGATATAACAAACTACCAATCATACCTCTATATAACTTGTTGTCAACTGATGTCCCAGTTTCATCCAAATCAAGTTTTATATTAGTACACATCAGAGTTGTAAATGGATTGCTGTTTTCAAGTCCAAATTTCTTAAGTAAATAAGAAATGTATTTGCTTTGATTTAATACATTTCCAAAATCTTTTTGATAAATTTGAAGACCCAAAAAGAAATTTAATTCTCCCATCATACTCATTTCAAATTCTTCTTGCATTAGTTTTGAAAATTCATGACAAAGAGTTTTATTACTTGATCCAAAGATTACATCATCAACATAAATTTGAACCTATAAAACATTATTTTTCACAATTTTCTTAAAGAGTGTTGGGTCTGCCATTCCAACAGTAAAGTCATTTTTCAAAAGAAAAGAACTTAATCTTTCATACCAAGCTCTAGGTGCTTGTTTAAGGCCATAAAGAGATTTAGTAAGTTTAAAAACAGAATCAGGTTTTTGAGAGTTCTCAAAACCAGGAGGTTTCTCAACATAAACTTCCTCCATTAAATAACCATTTAAAAAGGCAGATTTAACAACCATATGAAATAATTTAAAATTCATATAAGATGCATAATCTAAAAGGATTCTTATGGCTTCTAACCTAGATATAGGTGAAAAAGTATCATCATAATCTATTCCTTCTTCTTGATTGTATCCTTTAGCTACTAATATTTCTTTATTTCTAGTTATTGTGCCTTGGTCATCTTGTTTATTTCGGAATACCCATTTGGTTCCTATTATAAGACAATTCTTAGGTCTTTCCACTAATTCCCAAACTTCATTTATTTTAAACTGGTTTAATTCATCTTGCATTTCTATTACCCATCTTTCAATATCTAAATCTTCTTCTATAGTCTTGGGTTCTTGTTGAGATAGGAAGGCAGAGAATTCCACTAGGTTTCCTAAGTTTGTTCTAGTTTGAACACCAGTTTCTAGGTCACCTATTACAGTTTATAAAGGGTGATTCTTTAGAGTTCTAGAATGTATAGGTAATATATTTAAAGGTTATTTAGTATCATGTTCCTCTGAACTGAACTGAATTTATTTTATATTATTTTCAAAATCATTCTTTAAGTTCTCAAGTCTCATGTTATCATTAGAGTTAAGTTCATCCATTTGTTCTATCCTTTTCTCAAAGGGATCAGATTCATAAAATTTCACATGAACTGATTCTTCAACAATCCCTGACTTCTTATTATAAACTCTATAAGCTTTGGAGGTAGAAGAATATCCTAAGAAAATACCTTCATCAGATTTTGGATCAATATTACCAAGATTATCCTTGATGTTTAAGATGTAAACCTTGCATCCAAAAACTTTAAAGTAATTTACTTTAGATTTTCTGTTATTCCATAGTTCATAGGGTGTCTTTTTCAAAATAATTCTAATTAAAACTCTATTAATTATATAACAAGACGTATTCACATCTTCTGCCCAGAAATATATAGGTAGGCTATATTCATTTAACATAGTTCTAGCCATTTCTTGAATTATTCTATTTCTCCTTTCTACAATCCCATTCTGTTGAGGTGTTCTAGGTGCAGAAAAGGTATGTTTAATACCCATGTTTGAGTAAAAGGAATTAAATTCCAGATTCTCAAATTCTCCACCATGATCACTTCTCAATGAGATTATATTAAAACCTTTTGCATTTTGAACAGATTTGCAGAAACTTTCAAACAAAGTAATAGATTCATTTTTAAATTTCAAAAAGAAAATCCATGTAAATCTTGAATATTCATCAACTAAAACATATACATATAATTTACCATCTAAGCTTGATACTCTTGAGGGTACAAACAAATCCCTATGAATAAGTTCTAGAGGTTTAGATGTAGCAACCTTATTAATAGATTTGAAGGATGATTTGTGTTTCTTGCCAAGTTGACATGCATCACAAAATCTGTCACTTTCAAATTTGAGACAAGGTAAATCAGAAACTAAATGTTTCTTAGATAACTTATGTAAAAAATATACATTGCAATGTCCATGTCTCCTATTCCAGATCCAGGATTCACTTACTTTAGCAGTCAAGCAGTTTACTTGTTGTTTACCCAAGGAATTTAAATCCAAAGTATAGACATTTTCAGTTCTTGGTTATTTAAATTTAAAAAGTTTATCTTTAGAAACAATAAAACAATTGTTAGTAAAATCCACAGTATATCCATCATCACAGAGTTGAGAGATACTTATCAGATTGTGTTTTAGTCCTTGTACATAAAGAACTTTGTTGATTGAGACTGTTTTTGGATCTCCAACAGTTCCAATGCCAATGATATTTCCTTTGGCATTGTCACCAAATGTGACAATTCCTCCTTCATTTCGAGTGAGTGAATAAAAATTCAATGAGTTTCCACTCATATGTCTTGAGCATCCACTGTCCATGTACCATATATCTTTTCTTCTCTGGTGGCCTACAACCTGCAAAGACATTCAAAAAAATTGCTTTGGTACCCATATTTTGTTGGGTCCAGGGGTGTTAGCTAGAAATGATATGGGAATCCAGATTTGCTTTTTTCTTTTAAAATTAGCTAAATCATATAAGTCGTTTGAAACATAGGCTTTCTTAATACCACAAATTTTAGGTTGTATTAAGAAACGGTTTTTAGCTATATGTCCCTTTGTCCCACAAAAATTACAATTATCCTTTTTAGAGCTTGGAACAAAATAATTTTTATATATCTTACGTTTTTCTCCTTTACTTCCAATTCCAAATCTCTCCTTTTTAATGACAGTTTTTCCAAGAATTTCATTTAATGAATTTTCTCCTTTTGTAAAAACCAATGTAGCCTGTTTGTAAGATTCTACATCATCCTGCAGTGTTTTTATTCTTGATTCAAATTCAATATAGTTAGTGTTAATCGAATTGTATTTATCAGTTAATTCCTTATGTTGTTTCAGAATTGTATCTCTTTCATCTAAAACAACTTTATGTATGTTTTTTAGTGACTTATGTTTTTTAAATAGTGAATCATATCTTTCTTCAAGCATATTGCAGTAGGATGCAAGTTTTTCATTTGTATAGCTTGATTCAGAATTTGATTCAAAGGAGCAATATGAGTGTACCTCATCAGTTTCGGCCATAAAACACATGTTTTATTTTAGATTGACTTCTTCTTTCTTTGAGCTTGATTCAGGAGAGCTACTGGAGTCTTCAGATACACTCCAAGTGGCTTTCATAACTTTCTTGTCTTTCTGCTCATAGTCATTTCTTTTGAATAATTTTTTATTCTTTGCATACTTCAATTGTGGGAAATCTAGTTTGATATGCCCTATCTTTTTGCATTCATAACATCTTAATTCCTTATTATCTCCCTTAAAGGATTTTTTGAAGCCTCTTCTCTTGCTGTAGAACATTCTAAATTTCCTGGCTAGCTGAGCCAGTTCTTCATCTGAGTTTGATGAGTCAGAGCTTTATGACTTTGCTTTGACTTCTCTGTTCTTCATATTTCTATTCTATTGTTGTGAAGTTACCTTCAAGGCAGTATCTTCTCTTTTGATAAGAACTTTATGTTCATTAGACTAATCTTGAATTTCATCTTTATACATCATCAGTGTACCAATCAGCTCTCTCATGTTTAGATCTTTGACAGGAGTTGATTGTATGATTGCAGCAGAGATACCATTCCATCAAGTAGGAAGTACCCTTAGTACTTTTAATGCTTGATCAGCCTACTTGATAGGTTCTCCTAGAGCTGTTATATTATTAACAATCTCTGTCAATCTCCCATTAATTTGGGTAATGATTTCACCTTCAAACATTCTGAAAGTATTAAATTTCAGTTTTGCAGTTGCATATCTCATTTTCCTCACATTGTCTGTTCCTTCATATGACACAGCTATTGTTTGCCACATCTCATATATTGTTGGGCACTAAGATACTCTGTTAAATTCATCTATTCCTAGACCACAAATAATTGTATTCATAGCCTTTGAGTTCATATCGTACTCTGCCTCTGTAGCAGCCCTCCATGTCTCAGGATTTTCAAGAATTTCATAAGGAGTCAGAATATTTTAATAGAATTTATATCTGAGGTTTTTCAGATATATTGTCATGCGCGATTTCCAAAAACCATAATTGTCTCCATTAAAATATGGTGCTATGACCATTGACATCCCTTCCCTTGTATCAGTCATGATGCTCTGTTGTATAATCTTTAAATGCTTCTAGCTTGCTAAGGCTCTATCAGAAGCTTCGCCTCTGATACCAATTATTGGATCTGAATCGACAGATTAGACACAAGAGGGGGGGGGGGGTGAATTGTGTCTTTTTCAATTTTTCGATAACACTTTGATTGAACGATTTCTGTCCTTTATGCTTTTTCAGATTTGATCATGCAGTGAAAATAAATAAAAGTAGAACACAAAGATGTATAGTGGTTAGGGGAACAGAAGGCCCCTACTCCACTCCACCAACGCTCAACTCCACGAGCTTGATGATTTTCACTATCTAGTCCTCTTTTACAATAACCTGTTCACAACTGAGTATAGGCAGTTGACACCTTTACAACCCAATTAAAAACAAAGCCTTCTGGTTTAAACACGAACCTAAATAGCTTAGAATGAGAAACTGGTTACTCAAGAATAAAAAGAATTTCAGAAAGAAGTTCTCCAGTTGATCTTCACAATTTCAACAGAATGCAATTGACAGCAGATGGATTGAAGTCTCTAGAAATATTGATCTTCAAGTTGAAGCAGTTCTGAGTCGATCCGGTTGCAGTAGATATAGAGATATAGTGCACAACTTCAGTAGTAGTAGATCCACAGTAGATATTCGATGTAGAACAGGTGAAACTTTTATCGAGTTCCTTCTTCATAAAAAAACAGAGCTTCAGCGCTCTTTTTGAATCAGCAGATTAATCGTGAATTTCTGCAGTCTTTGTTTTCCACCTTTTTTTAATAAAGGATCGATCACCATACACGCACATACCTGGTGTTTTAGAGAGAACATATATAATAAAGATGACCAAATCTCATGCACATTTAGATCCATTAAAGTCGCCTTCTGATTCGCGATATTCAAAAATTTTAATTTACAGAGAAGTCGTAAATTCCCTTAAGACTCGGCATAAAAAGATCCTTTTAATTCGATCTTAAATCCATTAATAAAACGACTTTGAATCAGTCAAAGTCGTACTTTAAAAATGACTTTAAATCCGTCTTGAAATCCTCCCGATAATCAACTTGCTAATCGCTGCATACAAATATCATCTGTCAAAATTTACAACGCCAAACGTAAGGTTGATGACGTGGCCTCCAAAAGTAGGGTTGATAACATAGTCTTCAAACGTAAGGTTGACAATGTATGGTTGAACACAAATGTAGGGTTGATCACAAACGTAGGGTTGATCATCCATAATTTTTCTTCAACACTCAAATGTATGGTAAAAGATACATAGTTTCACTTGATCGATTCTTTTCAAGAACGTATGGTTGTTTACAAAAGTAAGGTTGATGAACCATACTTTTGAGAAACAAATGTAACGTTTAGAATTTACGTATGGTTCTTTTTCCATACTTTGCTGATAACCAAAACGTAAGGTTCCTTCCTAATGTAAGGTTCTCCTTCCATACTTTGCTGAAAACGCATGGTTGTTTAACCATACTTTTCTCTTATCTCAAAAAGTATACATGCTTTTCATCCTTACGCTATGTTTATCCACGTAGGGTATGAATAATGATTCCAGAACATGCTAAAGCAGATTCCGCGCTATATTTATCCACGTAAGGTATGAACAGTGATTCCAGAATGTGATAAAGCACATTCCACGCTAAGTAATAAATTCTCGTTATTTCAATAGTAAAATTAATTAATAAATTCCTACAAAATACTAAATAAAATCATTAGAAAACAACTAAGGGTATTTGTGAGCATCAAAATTATCATAAAGAGACAGAGTATTATTTTTAATAATCTACCCCTTTAAATAACATTAATATGTAATGTTGGAAACAATACTTTTCTCAACATATATGACCTAGGTTACTCCCTATACTATAAATAAACTTTAAAAACATAATTAATTTTATGTGTCACAAAAACATGTTAACCTACCAATAAGGAAGATGGCTACTGGTTAGAACTATATAGCATTTAAGATGAAGAAGGCAAGTGGATAAAACCTTACCCCATGTGGGAAGAATATGGATGTTGTGTAATGGGTATCTCACTACTGGGAAAAAATGTAAAGTTAAATATGATATAATCACCAACTATCATTGTAGAATAATCTAATAAAGTACAAGAGTGTTTAGAAAAATCACAAGAAAAAGTTTCATTAACCTCTATAAGGATAACCTATGTCATAGATTCTAAAAGTATAATATTTGTATACTAATTAAGAGATATATTTGGGGGAATATAGAAAATAAATTAAACATTTATAGTAGGAAGTGTAGGAGAATCTGGATGATCATACTGGACATCAACCTAATGCACCAAATCATCATGTGGTATATAAAACTTTGACTCATCAACTTTTGGATCAATATAATGTGGTATATAAAAGAAAATACCATGATAAATATCATCCATAGGATGATTAAAACATTCTACTAATCTATTAAAGTAACCATAGTCAAATATAAATCACTTTTTAGGATCATATATGTGTATAAGGAATGTGATATGATCATCCTATAAAAATTATTATGATAATTATTATTAATAAAAGAACTATTAAAAAGGGGAAGAGTTATTACCAAGTCATGATATATTTTCCTATGTTTCATAAGATATAACAATTAACTTATATGATACTGGGGATTATAATCCCTCTTTTGTAATAGATTTATATGCACCGTGACTATCCCCTGTAATCAGGACTCATAAATTGTTTCCCACATCTCAATATATCACCCATGATATCACCTATAGTCAAATAATTTCTCCCTTGACATTTCTTGGGAATAAATTTAATCCAAAAAACTAGGTGGTGTGGGAATAAGCTGATGTAGCCTAAATTTCCTTATAACTCGATCCACATGGTGTTACTTCATCATGTGAAAGTGGATAAAATACACCATTCATGTGTTGGATTCTAGCATCACTGTGTAGTAAGGTGATATATTTTAGAGAATAGGCATGATATATGGCATCCATTAAACTTGAAATAACAAAAAAATTAATATAATATCAATAAAAAATCAATTTAAATAATAATAATTTATGTATATATTTTGAAATCATGTACATCATCTAGTTGAATACTTTCCATCGAAAGTATATAAGTACATACATCATGTTTGGTGGTATCTAAATTTATATAGAACTAGATCCACTTAATGATAACATTATTTTATTTATAGTTCGATAATATAAATTTATAGATTTTAATTTCATATAATAATGATGAATAAACATACCATTTTCTATGTGGATAGTCTTGTATAATATAAATAGGAAATGACCCACAAACATTTAAATAAAAGTAATGGATATACTCATATACCAATATTTTAATATGAATAACAGATCTAATAATTTTCATCTTATCGATGTGATATGTGATGCATTGTGTTTTGTATGAATATTAAAGACACGATGATCCCTGGATTTTTCTCCCTATCTGGCTGAGGTCCTTTGGTAAATATAAATACATCAAATGGATGAATATCATCAAATTAATGAAAAAGACTGTTCCTCTAATTAACCATATAATGTATGCATGTAAAAATCTTAAAATAGTAATCTCATCAGCATCAAAAACTAGATGGGAGAAGAGCTTGTTTAACCATGGAATGTGTAGATGGATCCTGGTGATGGACGTTCCATAATCCTGAACCTCAATTTCAACTTTTCTCTATACTAGATCAAAACAATCTCCAATAAATCATCCTTTGACATCTACACCCTTCACAGAGAGGCCTAAAATAATGGATAAATACTTAAGTGTAATGGATACATCCTCAAGAGTAATGATCATCTATCCCTATGATAAATGAGAAATGTGCATCTCTAGTCCCCATCTCTTGATAAGTACTATGATGAGTTGGTGACTAAAAAATGTGAATTCTCACATCACTACACTATAAAACCATGCACATCACATATGGGGGGATGATAGTAGTAAATGTTTTTATGTGATGAAAGTGGTGTGACCTAAATACACTCAAACGTAGAACATGTAAACTCTCTAAGACAACATAGGAAACATGACTATCCTAGAAGTTGAGAAAAAGAACATCCACTATATCTACATAAGATAAAGTTGATATTATTTATACATAATGAAAAAAATTTTATAAAACATTTTTTATTATATATAAGTATAAAAATGAGATACGTTGTTGGTATTCATAATTAAATATGAAATGACCCATAATATAATAAAATGTTTACACATGAGTGATAATATACATAAAAATAGTCAATGCTAACAAGAAGTAGATATCCTTTCTACCATGATGGGTTATTTCTTATGACTGTGACCTTTTTCATGACATATAGTGTGTCATAGTCCCAATCCCCATTTTGAATCCCAATACATATCATTTATAATATATATAGGCATTTTAATTCATTGAGGACTTAACTTGGTAATATCAAGGACCACAGTTAGCTGATTAAAAGACCAAGTAAAATGTTGTAAATCACCAACATGCATCCAATGTGAACTATAACAATCAACCAGAGTGATCAAGAGATATACTGGATTTACATACGGTTCCTAGGATATGTTAAGAAATGAAAAATCTATAATTAAATGTGCACAAGGACACCTCAGTTCGTAGAAATAACTATAATCACAACACCTGTATTCAAGTAAGACCACTAGTACTCGACTACTGTTTCCTTTGAGTTGGTTGTGACACTATGTTACCTCAAAGCAAATCTCTTCCCAATTGAATATTTGAACATGAAATGATTATGTGTCCTATAAAATATTATTAATTTCAATTTTAAAGTTTTAATAAAGGTGCATCCCCTATTGAATCCATTGATGATCTTGTTGGGAGTATTTGACAAAGTACTTAACACATCAATAAAATTTCACATGTATCAGGCCTATGATTAGTTGTTTATGAACACTATTGAAGTCCCTATTTCAAAATCCATAATATTAGTGGTCATATAAACACCTCAATTTCAACAATCTTATGATAATGACCATTTCTACTTTAAAATATGCACCATGTAATCACGCACTTCTAAATTATCCCCTCAAATTCCTTCTAGATGCTCATAATTTTTTTTCCTATTTTGGATTGTATACTAAATAAAGTTGAAATGAATGTAATTTAAAGGATACAAAAAATTATTCAAATACATATAATTTTAAATAAACATACCCTACTTAATGATCCTCTTATTTATTGCAGCATCCTAAAAATTATTAATGACATTACTTGAAATTTTTATGATGTAATATCGATGACAAGAATTAGGTTCTATCAAAAAAATCCAATAGTAGTTAAAAAAATCTATAATCTCTTCATTATGATAAAATATCAAGAAAACTCATTGGTAATGCATAACATGGGTGTGCATACATGCCAAGAAATAACTCCATGATTCAAATTTCACCTTATCAATTATAGAAAATGGAAGTGGGAAAGGAGTACAATTACCATTTTATAATGAGAAAATGAGTAGTACATCTATATACTAGTTATAAATAGAATTTATGTCCACCTAAATGAACTATTTAATATAAGAAAATACTAAAATAAAAGTATTTAATACCCATGATATCCTATTGAACTTCACCATTGTTCGATCAACCCGGTTACCCCAACAGAAATATTCAATAATGTTGTGATGATCAATGACCTGATTTTTGAGAGACAAAAATCCCATTTTCTATTGAAAAACCTTATATGACTCATCCCAATCACTATAAAAGTTTACAATTACCTTTATATTTTCTATCCAATCCCTACCATAGGATATCTAGAATTTGAACAATTGTTGTATTCGTTCCAAGATGAGAGACACAAGAATATCCTAACATGTTAATGTCATCTCAATAATAACAATTGATATAAATTACACATATAGTTTAGAATGATCATATGATAGGATTGGGTGA
Source organism: Viscum album (assembly GCA_963277665.1). Classification (NCBI taxonomy): domain Eukaryota; kingdom Viridiplantae; phylum Streptophyta; class Magnoliopsida; order Santalales; family Viscaceae; genus Viscum; species Viscum album. Next base: position 1,770,658,995 of record OY728123.1, read on the forward strand.
ACATAAGTATGATTTCCTTCCAACTCATATATCTTTCAATATGATTTTTTTTTCTCATAAAATTCATACATGTGAAATTTATATTCTATCTAATTTTTTTCACACAGAATGATGTATTTACCATTTTTTGAATAATAAACCATGAATAAAAAATGTTACCTAATTGGTTATATCTTAAATAAAAATTTAAATGTACTTTTACTTTCAAACTATCTTCCAACATGTAATTTTTTATCAGTTGAGGAAGATGTGTTACCTACAATGCCTGAAAATCCACTACTTTGTGTAATGTAATCCCAATCAAATTATTGTGCATGTGATATTCCCTCAACTATGGAAGTTAAAAAAAAGGATGGTTAACAATTCCTAGTTCTTAGATACCTGATAAAGGAACCTATAATGGTTGATTAACCCATCATCCCCACCCACCTTAACTCTCATGACAACATCATATACTTCCTCCTTAGTGAATGTCTCATTCATTAAATCTGGTGCATCAATAAGGTTTTATCCTACACTTCTCTCAATATTCTCACCACCATTTTTATTAATAAAATCAATTTATATTTTACTCTCCTAATATTTGGATTTTTATTCTCTGTTATTAGATTCATATGAGAAGAAATTTAACCATCTTGTCTCAGATTTTAGCAACCATCATTCTCCTTTTATTCATGGTTTCAAAATATAGCATCAAATATCATTACCTTCTATAGAACCTCATTTTATTAAAATACTACTCACATAAAATTGAGAGTTTCATAGGGTTTTGGATACATAAAAAATTACCACAGACATGTTGGCCCTTACATTCTCAGTGAGAGAGATAACACACATGTCACCAATGAAAAAGTTAAATATAAATATTACAAATTATATAACCAATTAAAAAATAATTACAATATATAATTACAATCAAACACCAGTTTTTCATCTCCAAACCAATCATCATAAATTAATTTATCATATTTTTACTAAATATGTTTTGTTTCCTACATATAGTAACATAAATTAAACTATAATTGACTAACATTTATTACATGTTGGAAATTAAAAAAAATTCATGTTAAAATAATATTTAATTTTATCATGTATTGGAAAATTTTATTACTTAAAGTAAATTTAATATATTTTTTAAATAACTTAAATTATTTTAAAATTTTAAAAATAAAAAAATACCAAATTTGTTAAAAATTTTAAGATATGGGTGACGACTCAAAAGATGTGTTGGTGTTGGTGATAGGTGAGTTACAATGAGTAAGCAATAATGAAAATGATGGAGACTGTTCTGAACGATGGTGAGTGGCGTGGGTGTTATTCATAAAATATATTAGTAGTCATAGAATCATTTAATAGTTTCAAAATTATATATAGTAATTAAAGCCTTTTGTATCTATGAAATCCTTTAATATTCAATAAAGGATTTAGCAACCATGAAAGCCTTCGGTAGTTTTGAAATTCTTTGGAAGTCGTGAAAGCCTCTATTCATGACTACCAATGGTGGTTGCCCAATTTGGCCCTTTGAAAATGCCCCATTTTATACTTGTGATGTATTAAATATTATATTTATTATTATTCATAAAATATAACAATTTTTTATTTTATGAAAATTTATTTTGATTATTTTTTTAATAAAAATGCAGTGATTTCCTAATTTGTTTAATTTATTTCATTTATTTTTTTGTTCTTAAATATATATTGAATTATTTACTTTAATAAAAATTTAATATCTCATTTATTTGACTTAAAAAAACATATCATTTATTTTATAAATGTGTGTATAAGATAAATTTCATTTCATTTAAAAAAAATTGAATTAATCTTTTAATTATTTAAAAAAAAAATATAAATTCATGAATTTTTTTCAAATATTTTATTTCATATCATATCTATGTAATAATTGAGAATTAATTAAATATTTTAAATTAAATTTAAAGTTCATTATTTTTATATTAACTATTGAATCTTCAATATACATTCATATTGATAACTAATTAAAAATTATAATTAAAAAAAAGTAAAATTATCATGATCTATAAGGAATGGGTTTGGTTTATCTTAAAAATGATAAACTAACAGAATCATAGGGGAAAATATTCTTATTTTTTGATCAACCCAACTAAAAATGTAGTCATTCCACTTCACCCACCATGTACAGATGCAACATCGAACTTCATCAGCTCATTAAGAACCTTTATTTTTTTACAATAGTACTCACATGCAAGTGTGAGGTAACAATGGATTATGATAAATTAATTTTATCATGTAAAACATGTATTATATATAAGAAAAATGGATGATATATAAATCCTCAAAAATAAAATGAAAACTAATTATTAAAAATTATAAATGTTTTTTTTTGTAGTGGTCCTTTTAATTCATGATCATTCTAGATTTATTATAATAATGGATAAATATATTTTATAATTTATAAATTCTTTTAAATATTTTATTTTTAAATTAAATAGTAGATATAAATTTGTTAAATAATTCAAACATAATATTTAAATAAATTAAATCATTCAAGAATATTTAAATCACCCAAAAAACATATTAAATAAATAATATATATATATTTATTATGTAATCTGAACAAAAAGATAGATATTATAAATAAAATAACTAAAAAACTAATATCTAAAGAAAGAAAGTTTACATTCCATAAGACCAAAAATAATAATTTTAGAAATAGATTCAAATCTAACATATCTTTACGGTAAAATTAGAATATGAGAATGAGAGAATATGGGGGGGGGGGTTCCCATTTTATAGATTTTTATTGGTAAGAGGCATGAACCATGTTCACGCCTCTAATTGGGTGGTAGAGTAAGTGTGAATATTGCAACATCCCAATATTTTAATATATTATTAACTTTAAATAAGTTAATGTGTTCGATATATTTCTCTACACGCAACACCGACCATAAAAAAACTGCAATATATTTAGATAAAAATATAAATATTAAGCATGACTATTAAAACTTAACCGTTTAATGAGAGGTAATAAATAGAAGTAATCAATTTATTAATTATTTATAGAAAATCATATAATAGTAACTTTTAATAACTATAAAATTCAATTGATATAGCTAAAATAACTAATATGATCATTTTTTGATTAGAATTGTATTTTTATAAATATTTCATTTTTATGAGATATGTATTTATATTTGAATAAATATGTGATTAATGATCATAAAATATTTTTGATATGAATAAATTTTTAATACTAAACTAATTATTAAATTATAAGGAATATGAATGAGAATGGTTAATTTTAAAAAAGCTAATTTTCTATAAAAAGAGTTTTTCATTATATCTCATCTTTATTATTTAAAAATTAAATTCCTATTTTTTTGAATTTTAATTTGATAAAATTACCATAATTTTGGGATTATATTGTCAATATTTGTTTAATATTAATTTTTGATAATTTTTCTGAAAATACTGATTTTAAGGGGAATAGTGAAATATATAATTTTTACAAATAACATGAATTTTATGACATTATTAGTATATTAGTATGTAATGACCTAAACATTTATAAATAAAATTACCTTTTTGATTTAATTAAATGATTTATTATGTATTATGGTTATGGAAAACACATGCACTTCTTTGGTTTTATTATATCCTACCATATTTAAAAGAATGCTAAGCATCATAACTGTTGATAATATAACCATTGAACATGATCATATGATTAGTATAAATATAGGGTTTTGATAAATCCAATTGAAAAAGAAAAAGGAATTAATGGGTTCAAATAATAGGATATTACCCTAGGAATCCCATTTATCAGAGCTTCTGAGGGAGACAACATCAGTTCACTTTTCCCTTAACCAAGCGCAAGCTGAGATCCGACAAAAAAATCTTGAGTGAATCCATTTATGGGAGAAGTTCAATCTCATCGAGATCATGACCCAAACCATGTAGTACATACCACCCCATTAAAATCTCACCATTTTGTACTTTACTTTTAGGGAATATTCCGTTGTAGTTTTAGGAATGATGGAATATTATCATCATGTTAAAGAAGTTTTCAATAATGTTGATGGACCCCCAATTTGAAGTTGTTATGTAATGTTACAAATTAAAAAATACACTATAATTATCATTATTCCAAGTTTTATTTTGTGTGTTACTATATAATAAATCATGAATTAATGTGTAATAAAAAATGTTTTCATAGTCGGTATCCAAGTAAAGTTTAGTTATTTTTTGGATTAGGATTAGAAAACTCTAGAGAAAGACTTAGTGATAATAAGAAACATAATAAAGCATCCCTAAGTTTTGGTAAAGTATATTGTAAGTGGTTTCCATGAAAATACATCCTTTTATGGATACTACAAGTGGATTTGGATCTGGAACAAATGTACCTTAGGGGTAACACCTGAAAACACCGCATTGAGCTAGACTCAATCGGGAACTGGTGCACAACACCAAGAATTGATTCAAAACTATTTTTACACTCCCAAGAGATATGATTTGGTAAATTAAAAATGTTATTAAGAACCATTATTAAGGGAACAAAAATTCCCATAAGAGTCTATGTTAGGAAATATATCATGGATAACTTATGTTGAAGCCTGAAATTGTATATGTTAAGGAATAAATGTCATTTATAAATTAAAAATTTAATGTTTTTAGATTCCCATTTATGTGTTTAATAGTTTAAATCTAATCATCCCTAATTTTAAGACAATGGTCAGAAATAGAAGGAGCTGAGTAAACCAATGTGAAGGAAAATGTGATGAATTCCCAAATGAGATAACCAACCCGATGGGATCAAGAATCAAGGAATTTGTGGTGATACTATCTTAGTTGAATTAGGTTATAAAAAGAAACCTGAATTTGGAGGAATTCCAAAATCCCATTAAGAAATAAAAAAATATAATTTAGACCTTTATGTGATAAAGGCCTCTTAATTTCATTGGATATACAATCCATTAATCATGAAAAAATGGATGAAATCCATTGATAAGATATTCTCTATCCTTCAATGTTCTGAGAAAGAGAAGGTTGTACTAATTGTTTATCATTTAGAGGGAGAAGATAATCAGTGGTGGATATTGAACAAGATTAAGAATCCTGAGGAAGATATAATAGCGATGGGGTGGAAGGAATATTGGATTTTTTTTCAAGTAATTTTTCCTCATACTCTCCAACTCAATATGGAAATGGGTTTCATTTCCCTTAAGAAAAAAAGATGATGAATCCATTGGGGAGTATAAGGAAATCATCATGAGACTGTAATTATATGTATTTGACCTTTTCATTACCCCCGAATGAATTTTTGAAATCTTATTTGGTGGGATAAAACCGAGTCTATGAAATGTGCTGGCGATTCAAGATATTGATATTTATAAGGAAATTTTCCGGTGTTCCCTCAAACCTGAAATAGAGATCGATGAATCTCAAGGGTCTCAAGAGGATAATAAGTGGAATGTGGAGTTTAATTTTGGTGGTACGATGGATAAATCTAAGGGTGGTAAGAAATTTCAACATTCCACTTGTAAAATTTGTGGAAAGAAGCACCCTAAAAATTACCTGGGGGGGGGGGGGTGAGGAAATGCTTTAGGTGAGAGAAGGAAGGGCACCTAGCTAGCGATTGCTGATGGGGGAAACCCACCAATTAAATGTAAGAGAGGAATGATATAGCCTACTCTTATACTATTTTAATATGTTTAAACTACAAGTAACAAGGACACTAAGCAATCCACTACCCTAATCCAAGAGTTTTTAGAGAAAATAAACACAAAAAACCTTCAAGGCCGCACTGGAGAGCTTATTCCATCACAACTAATGAGGTGTATCCCAACAACAAACTGGTGGAAGGTAAACTAGTTATTCATTCTATAATAGTGATCATACATTTTGATTATAGTTCTATTAATTCCTTAATATCACACAAGTTTAGTATTACTATTCAAACACCACCAGAAATCATGGAATTAGAGCTTTTAGTAAAAATGGAAAACTGGGAAATTATTATATCCCAAGTATATAACTCCTCCCCTATAAAAATTTGTGGTATGAAATTAACACTGAACCTTGTGATAATCCCTTTAGTGTAATTTTATGTAAGTTTTGGTATTTATTATATTTCCATATATAGAGTCAACTTAAATTTTCATGAGAAGGAAATCACTCATTATACCATGAATCATCCTCCGATTCTGTATAAGTTCAATGAGAAGGATGAATCTTATTTAGTGACAACATATAAATAATGGATATCATTTACCTATGAGCATGTATATCTATATAAAATGATTGAGTTTAAGGAAAATATCATTCTTTAATACATTCCTATTATGATGGAATAAATTGAAGTGTTTTCCAAGGAATTTCTAATCTTTCTTATAGCTGAGAGGTAGAATTTTAAATCAAACTTACACCTGAGTATTTTCCAATATCAAAGACACTATATAGAATATATTTTGTGGAACTTGAGGAGTTAAAGTAACAATTATAGGAGAATATGTATAAAGGTTTCATACTCCCAAGTGCTTTACCATGGTGTGCACTAGTCCCCTCTATCAAGAATAAGGATAGATAAATGAACCATTATGTTGATTATCATGAGATAAAGAAGAGTATGATAAGGAAAAAGTATCATATACCATTTATTAATGACTTGTTTGATTAGATAAATGGATCCTAATACTTATTCAAGGTGGATATTCGATTAGGGTGTTATCAAGTAAGGGCGTAGAATGGGTATATCCCCAAGACTACTTTCCATACAATGTACAAGCACTATAAGTTCATAGTAATTCCATTCAGACACACTAATAATCCAAAAATCTTCATGAACTTGATTAATAGAGTCTTTAGAGACTAACATTACATATTTGGGGTAATATTTATAGATTATATTCTAATATACTTTCAAAGTAAGTAGGAGCATGAGAAGCATTTGAGCACTATGATAAAGACCTTACAAAAGGAGAAGCTTTACAAAAAGTATAGGAAATGTGAGTTCTATTTGAAGGAAGTATCATTATTGTAAAATATTATCACAAGTAATGGGATATCTATAGACCCTCGAAAGATAAAGGTAATTTAAGGATGGACAATACCAACCACTATGATCAAAATTCATTTTTTTATTGGATTAGCTGGGTACTACGATCGATTTGTGAGAAATTTATCAATATTATCAATCCCTTTAACCAAGATAACTCATAAGGAAGTGAAGTTAGTTGGAATAATGAATGTGAATAGATATTCAAGGAGTTAGAGAATAGGATTATCACCACACCTATACTTATTCAACTAACAAGTGGGGAACTTTTTGTGGTATACAATGATGCTTCAAAGAGGGGCTTGGGTTGTGTACTAATATAGAATGAAAAATTAATAACCTATTACTAAAAGAAATTTAAATTTCATGAATAGAAGTACACACTGTATGATACAAATTTGGATTCAATTATCTTTTTGTAGAAAATATTACATCATTATCTATTTGGGTTGAAATGTGAAATATATATAATTCATAAGAGAATCAAGTATATATTCACAAAAAATGAGTTGAATATGAACTAGTGAAGATGGTTAGAGATGATTAAGGACTATGAATTCTCAACCCACTACCATAATATTAAATAAAATAAAGTGGAAGGCACTCTAAGTATAAAGATCCAAAAATTTTATCATTGATGATAATTGAAAAGTATCCGATCCTATTATAATTGAAAAGGTTGAACATGGGAATCATAAAGAAAGAAACTTTATCAATCCTTTAAAAAATGATTACTCAACTATCCCTTATAGATAAGATAAAGGATTCTAAAAGAGATGATGTGGAAATTTATAAGAAGGTGGAATCTATAATAAAAGGGAAATCCTTAGAGTTAAAAATTAATGAATAAGGATTTGTAAGATTTGGGTCATGACCAAATCCTGAGTCAAAGAAGGAGTTGTTGGATAATGCACATAGATTGTTTCTATGCATCAATTTAGGGACCAAAAATATGTATCAAGATCTCCAAGAGAACTATTGGTGGTACAATATGAATAAGGAGATCACATAATATACATCAAGGTTACTTGTATATCATCAAGTGAAGGTTGAATAGAAAAAATCCAAGGGGATGATGCAACCATTAATCATACCTATATGTAAATGGGAAAACACGCCCATGGATTTTGTTACTGGTCTTATAAATACATCCTGGGTAAATAATTCTATATGTGTTGTGGTGGATCTACTTTCATAGGATGACCACTTCATTTCAATTTTTGAGGACTTATCACTCAATAAAATTGAAAGGATATACATTATTGAAGTGGCGAGGCTTCATGGAACACCACTATTGATTTTATCTAATTGAGATCCAAGATTTACCTCTATGTTCTAGAAGAGACTCTATCATGATCTAAATACTGAGTTGAACATCAACATGGATTATCACCCTAAAAATTATGACCAATTTGAGTAGACTATCTAGAAACTTGAGGACATATTGAGATCATACTCAATGGAATTCAGAGGAGGTTGGGATCAACATATTCTTCTAGTTGATTTCTCATACATTAATAATTTACACTCAATCATCCAAATGGATCCCTAAAATGTAATTTATGGGAAGAGGTTAAGAACACCATCATGATTGGATGAACTTGGAGAATAAAAACTGTTGGGTCCTAAAATGGTCAAGTAAATGGTGGAAAAGGAAAATACCATTCAAAAAAACACTAGGGATGCTCAGATTTGACACAATAACTATGATAAAAATAAATTATGAGACCTGGAGTTTGAGGTTAAAGAAAAGGTATTCCTCCAAATATCATTATGGAATAAATTCATGAGATTTGGGAAGAATGTAAAGCTAAATATAAGATACATTTGTCCCTTTGAGATCATTGATTACATAGAAGTGGAAACCTATTGACTATAACTCCCAAAAATCCTATCTTAAGTACATGATGTTTTCCATGTATCACTCTTGAGGAAGTATATACCAGACCCTTTACATATTCTGAATTCATAGGTGGTACTATTAGAGAATGATCTTTCATATGAGAAGCAGATGATGAAGATATTAGATTATAGATACAAATTTCTATGAAATAAGAAAATGGACTTGGTCTAAGTGATATGGAGAAACCAAAAGTTTAAATAAGTAACATAATAACTATAGGAGGTGGTGAAATAAAATTACCCTCATTTGTGTTAGTGCATGATACAAAAATTTCAAGGGAGAAACTTTTGAAGGGGGAAGATTTTAACGACTAAAAAATTTATAAATAAAATTTCATTTGTGATTTAATTAAATGTCCTATTATGTATTATTTGGTTTTATTATATCCAACTATATTTAAAATACCCTTAATCATAATAAATTTTAATAATATAGAGGTTTAACAATGGTTATATTATTTGTATAAATATATGGTTTTGATAAATCCAATTGACACAGTTTCAAGAAGTGATGACCTTGACAAGTATAATAATACATCATGAATTCCATTTATCAGAGATTATGAGGGTGATAAAATCATTGGGATTTTACCTTAACCAAGCCCAAGATGAGATCTAACAACTAAATCATGAGATAAACTGTTTATGATAAAAGTTCTATCTCATCGAGATCATGTCTCAAACCATGTATGCCAAACCACACCTAAAAATATCACCATCTTTATCCTTACCCTTAGGGAATTTCTGGTGTAATAAATGGATATATATCAAGAAACAAATAATATAAATATGTATATTGTATAGAATAATGAATATACTTTCTTCTTAATGTTTTTTACTTTATAAATGATTTTGATTCTGATATAATAAAATAGAAATTGTATTTTTGGGTAATATGAAATTTCAATTAAGAAATTTTTTTTGATGAATTAATTGTTTTTTGGAATAACTATTATTTTATTAAAATATTATTATCAAAATATTATTATTAAATGTAAATTATAATATAATTTTTATAATGTCAAGAGTAATTTTTAGAAGGGTTCAAAAACTATTATTGTAAAAAAACCCATCATTTCTCAATAAATGCCAATTCTGTTTCAAAAGTGAAAATTATAATATTTATAAAATTAATTTGATAAAATAAATATAATTTTTGGAATCACCATGTTAAAATTATAGAATGGTAAATTTTTTCATAATTTTCCGATATAGTTGAATTTTCAAGTAAAAATTAAATATGGTATAAATATATCATATGTATTATGACACCATAATGACTAAAAATTGATTTAATAAATTTTATAAAAGGTATACATGACGAAATATGTTATTAAAATTTAAAATAATTTGTTTTTATGTTATTTGATTCATTCTGTATATCCTTTATGAATCCTCCAAAACCTATATTATATTTTACAGTTTTAAAATCATTTCTCTAAGAACATGACTCACTTCCACATCATATAGGACAACATTTTAATAATTTAGTCCCATTTAATTATAAAATAATAAAAACCACTATTATTTGGTAGAAAACATGGGAAAAAACCATTGTAAGGTTTTTGGTTTTGATTACTTTATTATATAGAGTCCAAAACCTAAGCTTGGGAAATAATAAATTACTCCGCTCTCTTTTCCTATATAAACCCCAAATCTCCCCTTTATATTCAATAAAAAACATTGGATCATGTAATTTATTTGATCTACCCTCCCTAGAGCCGTCCAAATGTTCCCCAAGATATCAATAATCCATTTTCAAACATTTTGAATCACATTCTCAAGGTAAGGGATCCTCTCCTTGTCCTCTCTATTCAACCATCTTATAACTTTTTAATCCAATTCCTAATGTTGGGACATGTTATTACACATCCCCCTTACTTACCTTATTTTTTATAAATGATGATATACCCATTTCACCCTCATTAATCCCTCCCATTAATATTTATGTTCCCCTATTATGCTGTCGAAATCCCACCGCTATTTTCTATGCCAAAAAATTGTGTAGTGAATACCCGTACCCATTTTTTTATCAAGGGTTTCCACCTTTATGAACATATAATTATTTCATTTGGGAATTATATTTATGTAATCCACACTCCATTATCATGGGATTAAATACAATAAAATATTTTCTTATTTATATGATCTTTGTGGAAAACTTATGCATGTACATGATATGATTACGAAGGGTGTGCCCATATAGTGCTCCAATGAATTGAGTAATGTTTTAGTCTCATGATATGCCTTGTATGGTGAATAGGAGGTTATACCATGAATATTATTTTATGTTTTCTTAGTAGTTAACCTTGAGTTATTCTTATTATTCCATGGTTAATGTTTTTTCCAAATTTCCATGTTTCCTTTATATTATTATGCTCTATCATGCCTCATTTTTCATGTTTCTGATTCCAACCCCTTTTATGTCACATTTATATACCTATTTTATAACATTTAATACCTTCTTCATGTTATGATTTTCTTATTCCCTTACTAGGATTTATATCAAACCCCTTTCTTATGTTTTTCCCCAGGTTATCCCATGCAGATTTAAGAACGATTGAATAATATGATCATGTTAAAGAAGTTTTAAATAATGTTGATGTACCCATTATTTTATGTTGTTATGTAATATTACTAATTTCTAAATACACTATAATTTGTGATCTTATGGGTTTTATTATGTGTATTATTATGTAATAATCATGAATTAATGTGTAATAAAAACCAGGGTTTTTATATAGTATAACTTGGAAATTCATAAAACCTTTTTATAAGAAAAAATATGTATTTAATATGTGATTTTATATTTTTGAAAATTTTATTTTTAAATTAAAAAATCATATTTTATATTTTATAACATAAGTTTTATTTTTCAAAAAACCTTTTTAATATAATTTACATTTAATATTTTTAAATTAATTTTTTTATAATTTTTATAAAGTTAATATAATAAATTTTATTTCAAATTTCAAATCATTATGTTCAAATTATTTAATTAGTAATAATTTATCTTCAATAATAAAGTATAATTCAATTTGGTAAAAACTAGTTAAGATGATAAGAATCAAAAGGGGTAAAAAAGGTTTAACCAAGAATAAAATACAACAAACATATTTAAAACATGTGTGGGAATGGGTGTTTGAGGAATTTTTCCAACTTATCCCATACCTTCTCCATTATTTCCAAAATTTTTAGGTACTTTTCTTAATAGTGACTTCCCATTATTAATTTTTTTGGTTATTTAGAAAAATGTCAACCCTTTTTACTTACAAAAGTGGAACTCCTCTACTCACTCACCCTCACACTAAAACCCTTTAGTTAGGACCAACTCTAAAAAAACATCTCTTAAACATTACTATCCACTTTAAATAGGTTCTTTTATTCTCAAAATTCCATCTCTAAAAGTATTTACCATCATTGTAAATGAGATAATCCAAGAAGTGAGTTATAAATTTCTTACTAATCCTTTCTAATTTGTATTTATTTATGTGAACTTATTCTTCCCAAAATTCAATTAAACTATCTAAAAATGATAAAATAATTATAATAATTAAACTATTATGTTATTATAATTATGGTACAATCATTAACCACTTTCCACTTTTCCTTGATGAAAAAAATATGAATCATGTGTATGCGTAGACTGCCACCTCCATAAAGAAATGTGTTTAGTTTTCCTTCACCACCTAACCTGACTGGTAAAAAATTGTGATTAAATAAATATGTAGGATATATTTATATATATATATATATCATAATTATTTTCATGAATTGATAAACCATGTTACTTCTTTCTTGATCCCTTAAAAAAATTAAATTTTCATCTATATGTACATACAAACTACCACTACCGTGGATTGATACATATCATTTTCACTACCATATTCATGAATAGTTTTAGTTTTTTTTAAAGGTTGGGGCCGAAGCATCATTTTTATTAATAAAGCAAAGCAAAGAACTCTTTTAACTGGGTATAGGGAGACCCATTACATAGCCCGAAGGCCCAGTGGGCTTGTAGCCCATTACATATTTCGTAGGCCCAAATTTGTGGCCCAATTCCCATTCTGTGAATAGTAACCCAGCTGCTATAGTACCTGCATAGTACCACCACCGATACAGTGCACTGCCGCTGCTACAGTACCCACCGATCAATATTACCACCGCTACTACAGTACCGCTATATCATGAATCTAGTTATTTATAGATAAAACAAAAATTAACGATTTTTATAAGGTAATCCATCAATATTAGGGAATAACCCAAAATTAGTTCATCACCAATTTTGTATTCATGAAATGTGCCTAAAAATCACATATGATGGAATTATAAAATTATATTCCTTTATAAAATATCAAGTAAAATACATTTAATGGATTTTAAATGATTAAATTTTGGATAATAAGTAAGATCAAAACCACTTTTGAAAACCTATTTTAAAATGATCAAGATTATTAATACCCAATGTTGAAAAGAGATTATAACAATATAATTCATAAAGATAATTGTTATTAATAAAAATTATAAAGAAAAATTTATATTAACAAGGTTATAATATAGGTAATTAATAGGATTATATTTATTATAAATAGGTTAAATAACTTCCATGGAAATTAATTGTAAAGGTAAGGGATTTGGTAACTCAAACTTCTTCCTTTAAGTTGTATGAATTATCCTTAAATTTATTTCCCCTATATTTACTACAATACTTTATTTTTTATTTCAAATTATTTTATATATTATATCTATTGGTGATTTTTAAAGAAAATTCAAATCCACTTCCATGAAGTATTTTATTTTCACCCTTTTTAAGAAAACAAAGGATGCTTTTTGAAAAGAGACTCATAACTTTGACTTTTACATCAATGATTTATTTTTTTCAAAAATAATATTTTATGGTTTGGTTTTAATTTTAATCGATGTATTTAAAAATTTCTATCTCCAATTAATTTATGTTTCATGTTTCACATCCCATTCTTCAATTATTATGTGATTATTTTTTGGTTATCAGTTTTTTCGATGTCAATTGATTTATTTTATGTTGTTATACTTTAAATTTTTTTATAAACCCCACTATTAGTTCCATGGATTATTTATGATATAAAAGTTGAATTATTTTAATTTAAAAGTTTTATGAAACCAATTTTTTACTTCTATATATTATTTTTGAAAAGAGAATGATTTCTATTTAAATGTTTTATGAAACCCATTTTATTTCCATGGGTTCTTTATGATGTGATAAATGAATGATTTTCATGTTTCAATCATAAGTATGGATTATGATGGGTGGGGTCCTATATAATCCTCTAATTTATTGATTAAGGTTTTATATCTCATGAGATAATGATTTTTTCATTAGTATAATTATAGTTTGGCTACACTCACATGGTTTTTCATGAGTATAATTGTAGTTTATCTATGATCACAGGGTTTTCATGGGTATAATTGCAGTTTATCTATGCTAAAAATGTAGTGTGTGGGTATAATTGTGGGTTAGATATGACAAAAAGGTTGTCCATGGGTATAATTTTTGTCTACCACTACTCATAATGTTGTGTGTGAGTATAATTATAGTTTATATATTCTCAAAGGTTGTGTGTGAGTATAATTATAGTTTATCTGTGCACACAACGTTGTGAATGAGTATAATTATAGTTTATCTATGATAAAAAGGCTGTGAATGGATATAATTGTGGTTAAGATACAATCATACTGTTGTGAATAGTTATAATTATAGTTTAGTTATCCTTATAAGGTTGTGCATTAGTATAATTGTTGTTTAGCTTTTCTCACAAGGTTGTGCATGAGTTTAATTGTAGTTTATCTATGATCACAAGGTTGTGTATGGGTATAATTATGGTTAATCTATGATAATAAAGTTGTGAATGAGTATAATTGTGACTATTCTATAATCACAAGTCTATACATGGTTAATATAGATCATGTATTTTCTTAATATATGTTGTGAATGAGTATAATTGTGACTATTATTTGATCACAAGTATATAATTGTGGTTAATATATGTTTAAAATAATATATTTTATTATTCCTATGTTTATTCTACACTATTATGCATATTATTATACATATTTCATGCTACATAGATCATATTTGTTGACCAATGTTTCAAAAAACATTTGATTAATGATTTATGTTTTTCCAAGCCTTATTCCATAACTCATTATTTATGTTCTATGCTTTGTTGGGTATGATTTTCTTATGTATATTGATTATAATCATATGCTCATCTTATAAACATTTATCTTATTTTTTTATCACTTATGTTTACCCTTATTGAGCATCTAATAAAACCCATTTCTTATGTTTCCACCCCTAGGCTATGAAGATAAGTGTAACTTATGATAAGTTTAGAAGGGATTTGGTGTGGTTTTATTATGGAGAAATTTTCCGAAGTTATGAAAAATAAGTTTCTTATATAACTAGTTCCTAAAGACACTAAAACTTACACTCATTGAATTGTGTGTTTTTATTATTTGTAATGTTTAGATTATACAAATGATGTAAAAAAATATGTTTATCTTGGGTATCTATAAGTCTCCTTCACACTTCTTGGATAAAGTGGAAGTGTGAATGAGGTTCATTCTTTCTAGGACCCCTTTTTCCAAATATTTATAACCCTAAAAACATTTTCATTTTTTTAAAAATAAAAATATTTAAACTATTGTTATTTTTTAAAGGTGGAAAATATAACATCATGTAAAGGAAAGTAATATATCTTCAAGATATAATGGAGGTTTTTGGGTCCACATTTTCCACAATAGAGCAAATCATTCCCTTAAAAAATCCCACTTTATAGAAAAAAAATCCAAACCTTCAATGAAATTATGGTGAAATCTAAAATGGTCATAAATATTACCATATGATGGGATGAATATTTGGGAAAATATAATAGATAATGTCAAGAAAATATATGAAATATATTTTTAATGATCGAAAGATGATATTTCTAGGAAAATTGGGCATCAAGGAAGAAGGGTAGGTTTAAAAAGGGTTGGTGATAAACCCTAGGATTCGATTTCTAGGTTATTTATGTGTCACTCTTAAAATACATCATTGATAACGTTATGTTCAAGTTTAAGATGTGTTATAAACCCAATTTCTGATTTAAATTCATTTTTCATTTTTTTTAGATTCTCTGGTATTAGGAGTCATAGATTTTTTTAATGTGTTGGGAAATATTTAAAGAATGGAAAAAGGGGTATCATCATGTGAAAATAATATTTGGGCCTCCTATATATGATTTTAATTTTAATAATTATAAAATAGAATTAAAATTTTAATAAAGTTACCAAATTGTTTAAAATATATAAAATTTTCATGATACATGTTTCACATGGTAGGGATATCATTTTTGATGAAAACAAAACAATTTTTTTTATTTTTTGACATGATATTGATATATTTTTCATATTAAATTAAATTCAAATTGAACCAAATTATTAATAAACAATATATCACTTATTTTCACTTTTACTTTGGTTTTGTTTTTAATAATTTAAAGTTATAAAATTTAAAGGATATAGTGAAAAGAAGTTTTGGTGAGGGTATAATTTGATATATAAAAAATATGTCCAAATAAAGGAGTTATCAGATTAAATGAATTATTTTAATTTAATAAATATTATTTAGTGATGAAATTTTGTACTGTTATTATGAATCATTTTTGATGAAGTATAATATACTTTAAACTCAACAAAAAACAAAACTATAGTCCAAGATTATCTTAAATAATATTAATAAAAAACATATAATAAATGAAAATGAATAATTTATTGTATTTTAGTTGATAATTTCTCCTTTAAAGATATATTTTGTGAAGATCCCTTAGAAATAAATAAATGAATCTTTCCTTTATGAGTGATCCATCATCTATGGAATCATGGTTAAAAATCGTACAATCTTCCTTAGACTTAAAGTTTTTTTTACCACCTATGATAATAAATGATCACAAGATAGAAGTGACAACTTTAAGTTAGGTGAGTTATATAAAGATTTTTATATTACAACAAGGCTTAAACCTCCTTTTATATCCCTCTATCATTAATAAAAGAAGTCCTAACATTTCATATACACTTGGTCGATTGTTAATTGATTAAGGATAACATTTAAAAACATATAAAATATTTTATTAATGGATTATGAATTTAGTAATATATATAATTATTAAATGATTATTTAAAAACCACTTAAAATATATTAACACAACATCTAATTATGTGGAAAAAATTATAGTTGTTGGAAAAATTCCCTCAATTACTTATTTTAATGATCATAAATTATGATAATTTTGGATTTAATGTTTATTTAATTTGATTATTTTTTAATTATTAGGAAAAGTGAAAGTGAGTTTCACGGTTAGTTCATAAGTGGCCATGAAACTTTATCCTAAATTCCATAAAGAAATTAAATAATTATGACTATATGGAAGTGATAGTGATTATTCACTAGTTAAGAAATGACATTGAATATTATCATATTAAGATAAATTTTATTCAGAAAAGAGGTAACCTTGAATAAACTACCATACAATTAGAATAAGTATTCATTCCTTGAAAATAAATGATAAATAATTGAAGTGATCATGGGATACTACTAGTGGTTGGAATTTCAAAAAGCATGGATATTACAAGAAGAGTACTAATGTGACCATGAAGAATAATTAACTTGATTTTTCAAATATAAAATTGGATAAGAATTTACAATATTCAACAGTTATTGACACGCATATAAATTTCATTTAATACACACATCTACTTAAATCAAAATATAATATTATAGTTTCAGAACTCTTATATGTAGTAATTATTATATTAAGAAATAATGATCACATTTCATCATTATCAAAAGAATAAATTTTATTAGAAATTCAAAAGAAATGAAAGATAAAACTAAAATAAAGTAGGAAAAAAATAATGAAGTCTAAGGGAATGATCGCTCACCAAATCAACAAATTCTGGGGGAAGGGATACTATGCTATAAAAAATAATAAAGGGTAAATCCAGAGCATTATAAGTAGCAAAAAAATTGGTGAATTTGTTCCCTTTACACCATGTGTGAATTACGTATAACTAGTTGTTAAAAAGTATATTTCTTCTTTAAATACAATTAATGAGGGACCAAGGAATATAATACTTCTCATTAAGGGAGTTTTATTTGATCAAAGAATATGTATCAAATGAATCAATTTTGAGTTTCCAATAAAGTAAAACCTAGATCCCATTGAGCAGTGTGCATTACTTTGAAATAAGTGAATCCCCATGAGTATAAGAGCTGGATAATTCCTTGATAATTGAGCCCTTAGAGTCACAAATAGTACATCCTCCCTGTATGAGACCATGATTAGACAAACCATCCATGTTATATTTAAGACTACTACTTAGAGAAATATATTTACCCCATATTAGCTAAATATTCAGACCTTATGTTGACAGAAGAGAGGTTATTACCGCTATGAACACACATAGGAAACAATCATTATCCCAATATTTCAGAAGAACTCCCAAATCCACTACCTTGATTCGAGATTGAGTCATTAAATCCAAACAAGAGTTGTGGATCCCCTAACGATGAACCTTGTTTTGGGCATTCCATATTCAAGAAAAACCTACAACCAAGAATATCACTTTTGATTTTTGAATATGGATAAAGGTAGATACACTGATGAATATCTCTCCAACATGCATTAAAACCATGTAAGTAGGTAAAAAAATTTGGGACTAAGTTTTTTGGAATTGTTTTGGAAGCGCTAAGAAGTCTGTGATGAAATTATTGTATTTTATTTTCATGAAAAGAAATAAATACACTTTTTATGTTTGGATGATCAGATGAAAAGGATGAAAGTTTGTATCTTAATCAGAAGATTGAACCCAAAATGCTTAAAAAAGTCCATCGGGTTGTAAGGAAGTTTTCTGGGAGAAAGATTCATCAGACTCACCTTGAGTCTGCAATGAAAGTTTAGATCACAATGAGAAATTTTATTAGAGTTTGAAAGTATCCATACTAAATATAATGATGTTTTTTAGATCTTGAATTTATAATAAATCATAAGTTTTTTTAGAAACTTGTGATGAATTCCTTATGAAGGAAAGGGGGAGAACAAGTACTTCCAATCAGTTTGAGGTTTGGTTGAAAAGAAAGAAGTGCTGAAAGGATGGGAAGTTATAATACTTTCCAATATAGGTTAGATGATGCTATTATGATCTTAATGCTATAAAATTCATGAAGACATCATGATACAAGAAGGATTTTCTTGAAGAATAAATTTTGAAGACAAAGTCTTTTGGTCGTAGTTTATCGGTGTGAGACCACTAGACGCATAATTTTTTTAAGGCCGAGAAGTTTTTTTGAAATATGAGATGTCAAAGATGTGGGTTTTCAGTCAAACTAATAATACAAAAGATTAAAATATTTGAAGGAATAATTCTATGAAACTATAATTTTTTTTGTACCATAATAAAAAAAGGAATAAAGTTTCTAAAGTCAAAGTTACTGATACTAGTCCATCAGATGTAGTGTTCCACCAGTCATTCAGAGGTAGAATTGTTTTTGTTGGGAGTTGTTGGGACCAATGAAAAAGAAAATAAGTGGAGTGTTTTGGGACCAATGTGTCTAAGAATGAAAAATATTGATCAACTGGATAAATATCAATAATATATTCAACCATTTTCATCAGGTTGAATTGTTTTTCAGTTGGGTCAATAATGAAAGAAGAACTCTGATATTTTTACAATAGAGTTAAGAGTCATTAAACACGAAGTGGTGCTAAATCATTGGACTGATGATGAAAATGATCCATGAGAGTGAAGAAAAGAACGATCCAATAGATTCATGATAACACCGATAGGTCATCAAATTTTGGATCATCGAAATAAGGAAGTTTTTGAACAATTGATGAAAATATTAAATGTTTTGAAGTAGTTACAAAAGTTTTGTCAAGGAGGCTCTCAAAGTTTGTTTGAATAGTTTTTTGGAAGTGTTAATAAAAGGGTCTTTGAAGCTATTTTTGAAGTTATACCAAGAAGTGTCGATATATTTAGAAGTTATGATTATGTTTATGGTACAATGGTTTTAATGTTTTTATTTACAAGTGGTCATTGTAATGATGAGTTTGAAGTTATGATGTATTAGAAATAGGGTCAAAAAAATTGTAGTGACTATATGTCTACATTTTTATGAATAAATAAGAATGAAAATTGTTATGGACTAAAGAATTGTTATAAATTTTGATGTGAGCAGAATATGTGATAAGTTCAATAATTTTTGAGAAGAATCGAGAAGAGTTAAGAAGCTGAGAAGAATTAAAATATGGAGAAAAAATGAAGGGGAAATTTAAGTTGTTGTTAAATTTTGTTAAGTGGGAAAAATTTTAAGGTTCCCAAATAAATCACTTTTGGCGCACCTATAAAATAAGGAGAGTACGTTGTAATTTATGATAGATCTGAACACTGTTCATGTACAGATGAAGAGAGATAATTTCTAAATTTATAGAGAGAAGTTATTTTCAGATAGATCATTCTTGAAAATGCTTTCTGAACAGAAGAATAATAAGGAAGACCATCTTTAGTGGTTATCAGATCAAATTGGGTCCTTAGACTGATTCATAAGTACTTCACAAATGTTTCAGTATTATTTTGGTAAACTTATATTTTTAGACTGAGGAATTGGACTGAAGATTAAAACTGGGACATCGGACTGAGTATCATTAAGAAGTCCAAATATGTTCTAACCTATTTCTGGGTAGAAAAGTGAAGAATTGTTTTTACTATTATCAAAAGTGAAAGTTGAAATTGATTCATAGTAACTTTTTTGGAACTAACTGGATATAGTTTCATTACTTGTTACACAAACTTTTATTACACATTTTTGTTCTACTTGAAGCACATGCAATGTTGTATTGATCATAGTGCTGCACAAGTGTAAGGGTATATCCTAATTATTTGTATCCTTACAAAAGTATTGTTTTCTAGTGGATTGTTTCTAAACCATACCAAGGAGGTATCTAATATTGTTGAATAGTGAAATTTGTAAATAATTATGTTTATATGGATTTGTGATTGTTTTATTTTTAGAAAAGTCATAAATGTTTAACAAGAGGTGACTTTTTTTTCAAAAGAAAGTAAACTTAAAAGAAAAATATATCACTGATTCACCCCCTCCCCCTCTCAGTGGTACATTAATCCTTATAGGTAAATGTCAGTTGGTATTAGAGTAACAATTAACTTAATTTACTCTTTGCTGATATTTTTTGAAGTGAAATTTTTATGGAGAATCTAAATTGTGTGAATAGTAAGGAGACTCTGTTCTTTGATGGTAAGGACTATTATATCTAGAAAGATATAATGTCTACTTATCTTATGTCTCTTCGGTATGATTCTCTAGAAGAAACTACACATAGATTTATTTCTATTGATGAAAAAGTTAATTTCACATATGCAGATAAGAAGAGTCTTGAGAATGATCGAAGTTATAAGAATTATTTAAGCTCAACACTTTATGAAAGTGAGTTTCTAAGAGTAAAGTGATTTTCTATTTCCAAATATATCTAGGAAAAGTTGAAGATCATTTATGAAGGAAATACAAAGGTGAAGAAATCAAAGTTACAAATCTAGAGGATGAAGTATGGAGATGTGAAAATGGGTGAGTATGAATTTATTAGTGACTTATTTACAAGGGTGAATGATTTTGTAAGAACCATAAGATGTCTGGTGAAAATTTTGAAGACTAAACTATTTTTGAAAAGATATTGATAATTATTCATGATAATTCTGATGCCAAAGTTTCATCCATGGAAGATAGAGATCTTGAAACTCTATCATTGGATGATCTTTATAGTACTCTCATTACTTATGATATGAAAAGGGATATTATTATGAAAGGAAAAAAAGTTGATCAAGAAATTTAATTCAAGAATGAAAAAGAAGGAAAGTCTAATAAGATTCTTGTAGAAGAAGAATCTAGAGATTCTGATTCTAAAAATGAGGTATGTAAAAATATTGATCATTTTTTATCCTTGTTTTTTAAAATGTGAAAAGTGGTATAAGAATGTATAAGGGAAAACTTCCCTTAAAATGTTTTGAACGTGGAGTTGTTTGGTAGTTTATTGAAAATTTCATCCGAATAAAGAATGTATACAATAGTGATGAAGATGATAGAAGGAATAGAAAATTGTGTAAGAAAGAGGGTGATAAAGATAAATATTATTCCAAAGGGAAAGATAAAAAATTCTCCAAATCAAAAATGAGAAGTTTTTTTCTAAATATGGTGAAGAACAATACAATGAATCTGAATCTGAAAAGTTTATAGAGAATTAAAGAGATATTACTTTCATTACAACAGTTAGCAATGAAGATTTTAAAAGTAGCAGTTCTGAAGAATAAAAAACTTTATTTAAATTTCATTTGAAAGAAGAAATGAAATAATGTCTAATAATTATTGAAATACTTTATAAAGAAATTAGGAAATTGAAAAGGAAAGTTCTTCAAAAAAAATAAAGAATGTTTTCCAGATGAAAAAGTAAAGCTGCTGGAGGTGAGTGATGACTTGAATAAATCTACCATGAAATAAATGAATCAGTATGAATAGATAGAAGTTAAGTTGAAAGAAAAAGAATAATAATTTAAACTTGTTTAAGAAAAACTTTGTAAAGTCGATCAAAGGGTTACAAGTTTCAATAACTCTATCTCTAAAGTTGGTGAAAGTTCTAGAAGGGGTAAAACTAATAAGGATCAAAAGTTACCTTCAAAATCAAATAATAATGTTGAAATTGTTTCTAAGATGAAGAAATATTGGAATGTTATGTATGTTTCCAAAATCAATAAAGTGGAGAATTTTGAAGTTTCTAAAAATTTTGAGTATGAAATATTACCTATAAATTCTAGTTTCGATAAGGCTAAAATGAAAACCAAGCAAAATAAGACGGTTCTAGTTGAGAAAAAAAATTTTGGGACTAAACTATGTTCTGATGTTAAAGAAAATAAGGTTTCTGAGAAACATGATCACAACTCCTCACAGTATAGAATTTACAAAGGTAAATATTATTTCTATTCATTTTGTTGGTATTATGGTATATTTGGACACATAAAAAATATGTGTTTGTTTAATCAAAAATATTAAAACTATTCCAAAAATTAAAAAAGGAAAAGGTTGAGGGAGAGTTAATCCTCTCAAAGGAAGAATTATGGGAAGGATGTTTTGAAGAAACCTGAGAAGGTTAGTGTAAAAGTTAAAAAGAGGTTACAACCTCTAGAAACTATTTATGAAAGATTTGAATGACCTTGATATATTTCAAAAGTATTTATTATTATTTTATTGATACAAAAAAATATTTTAAAAACTCTCAGAAGATGGGTGCAAAGAAAGATAAAGGGAAAGAAAAAGTTCTTATGGTTGAAACTGCTCTAAATGCTACAAAAGGATAAAATATTGGATCTTTAATAGTGGTTGTTCTTCTGATATGATAGGATACTTTCAACTTTTGAATAATGTGAAATATTTCAAAGAAGGAATAATAACATTTTGAAATGATTAATTAATCAAAATTAAAGGTGTTGCATCATCCATTATTGGGGAAGAAAATTTGAAATACAAGAAAGTTTTATTTTTTAATTGGATGAAGCACAACCTTAAAAGTGTTTCAAAACTTTGTGATGAAGGAAAAAAATTTCTTTTTATAAAATATTATTTTGTTTTTAAAATATAGGAATATAGAAAATTTGTTATAAGAGGCTAACATAGGAAACATAACTTATTCCAAGTTGGTGAAGTTCAAAACTCTTGTTAATTAAGTATGATGAAATAGAATAAGTTTTGAAATAAAAGGATGGGACACATGTGTAATATATATGTGAGAAAGTTATCAAAGGGAGATCGTGTCTGTGGAATTATGGATATGTCAAAAAGAATATATTGGTGCTGAATTTTTTCCAGAAATGAATGATTACAAACCTCATGCATAATAAAGTTGAAATTTATTGAAAAAAATCCCTAAAACATATTCATTCTAATATCTATAAGCCAATAACAAAACAATAAAATCATGGGTATAAGTACTTCATTACTTTCATTAATGAATTTAATAGAGTTAATTGTGTTATAAATATGAAACATAATTTAGATGCTCTAAAAAATGTTTAAAAGTTTTAGGAGATAATATGAGAAGGAATGTGAGTATTAAGTGAAGAATTTGAGAATAGACAATAGAGGTGTATACAAAAAATGTAGGGTTTGAAAGTTATCTTAAGAATCACAGAATTCAGCATGAGTTAAATACACTATACACTCCTAAAAAAAGGGTGTTTCTGAATTAAAAAATAGAAGACTGGTTGAAATGGGGTGAACTATGTTACTTTAACATAGTCTCACTCATTACTTTTGGGGGCATTTCATGAGAAATTCTGTTTATATTTAGAACTTATGCTTCTACATTCCAAGTTCTAATATGACTCATTATAAATTTTTTTGTAAAAAAACTCCAAGTTTGAAACATTTGAGAGTTTTTTGGAGTCTCTTCATCATAAATGATAAATGTGGAAACCATGAAATGTTTGATCAGAGTAGTGACGATGGAATCTTTCTTGGATATTCTATGGAAGGAATAGGATATAGATGTTTCAAAAAAGTGACAAGGAGATTATTTGACTCTGTTGATATAAAAGTTAGTGAAAATGATAAAGAAGATCCTAGAAAAACTCTTATAGATAAGGAAGATGAATAGAATGAAAGAATTTTTTTTAAAATATTTCTGATAAGGATTCATACAATTATAATCCTACTCATGAAGAAGAACCAAACTCAGATGTTTTTTAGTAACGATGAAGAATCTCAAAAATATCATCCTAGGATGAGGAAGCAAGTGGAATTTCAAAACATAATCGGTGATCAACATCAAAAGGTTCAAACAATAAGAACATCAAAAGATGTTACACATACTTATTTATATTCAAAAGATGAGGCAAAATATGTGAATTAATCTTTTGAGCATTCAGAATGGGTTCTGGCTATGAATAAAGATTTGTATCAAATAAAGAGGAATTATATTTGCTAATTTTTACCCAATCCAAATAAAAAAATGATATTGGTACTATGTGGGTGTTCCAAAACAAGTTCAATGAATATTGTGAAGTGATAAGAAAAAAATCAAGATTAGTATGCAAAGGTTACTCATAGATTTAAGGTTTTGATTTTTATGAGACTTTTTCTCTAATTGTAAGGTTATAAAAAATTATAATATTTGTTGTTAATGTTGTACAATGAAGTTACCAACTATTTTAGATGGATGCGAAGTCCACATTTCAGAATGGAGAACATGATAAAGAAGTGTATATTGAGAAACCATGTGGATTTATTATTGGGACAAATGAAAGTTATGTATGTCAGTTGAATAAATCCCTGTATGGGATAAATAAAGATTCGAGGGAATAATATTCCTAATTGGATACCTACTTATGAAAGATGAGTTTTAAGAAAGGAAGATTTGAAAATAATTTTCAAATCAAGGAAAGTCATAAGTTTTCCCTCATTGTAATTGTTTATGTTGATGAAATTATCTTTAATGGGAATGATGAAATAAATTGTGAAAGATTTTATGAAGATATGAAAAAGTTCTTTGATATTTCCATGCTAAGAGAAATGAAATTATATCTTGGGTTAAAAATTTCACAAAATAAGAAAGACATATTTCTTTATCTAGAAAAGCATGCTAAGGAAATTCTTAAGAATTTTGGAATGAAAAATTCGAAACCCGTTTCCATGCTAATTTTAGTGGTAACCAAGTTGAATAAATATAGAGAAGGTAAGAAGTTTACTCTAAAGGGTTTCTAAATCTGATTGGAATTTTTTTATATTTTAATGACTTAAGACCATACATTGTTTATGCTATTAACTTATATTTAATATTTCAGAGTCCTCTAAAATAATCACATCTATTGGATAGAAAAATAATTCTATGATATATCCAAGGAACATCACATTTTAGAGTCACGCATGAAAGCCCAAAAAATATTTATTTTTTTGGTTATATAGATGTTGATTGGGCAGAAAATATTGATGATAGAATATCTACATTTGATGGAGTTTTCTTTTTGGGTAAAATTTATGTTAGGTTTTATACTATGGAACAAAATTCAGTATCTCTAATCATGATTGAATCTGAGTATGTTTCCGCCACTCAAGTTTCTACCCGAATTATGTAGATAAAGACTCAGTTAGAAGACTTACTTGTTTAAGTAAAGAAACCCTTACTCTTGGGTTGTAAAATAAGAGTTCGATCAACCATAAAATAAACCAATTACAACACTCTTATTCAAAAAATATTGATATCAAATATAATTTCATCAAAGAGAATGTGGATAAGAATGAATTTAAGCTCGAGTATGTTCTTACATTGGAAAAAGTTGCTAAAATATTCACAAAACCTTTAATGAAGGAATAATTTTTCCAGCCTAGGTTGAACATGGGTGTCCGACCTCTTTCTCTTCAAGGTATAGGTATGTGTTTCTATCCCCTATCTCATATATCGTTTGGATTGTTTTGTAAAGGGGTATAATTGTTCTATAAATGTATCCATTGATATGTAATAAACCTTTTAAGAAAGATTGTATGTAGGGGGAGTTATGGGTAAGCTATGAACCCAATATTTAAGTGTGTAAACTATTATAATAGTTTGTTGGAGTGGTTGTAGGAAACTTGTGTTTATTGGAAAGTTGAATATGTAAAATAATAAGTGAAGAAAATATGAATAAGTTTCATGCGTCACTAATTTTGTACAACATGGTTTTTCTATCAATGATTCTTATTTCCTACAATGAGTTAGATCACATGTGCTTAGGATTTTTTAAAAGTAATCAATTGCTTGAAGTTACAAATTTTAGTGATTTATGAACCTTGGTTGAAAAAAAAATATAACGGGGGAGATTGTTGGGACCAAGTTTTTTGGAAGTTGTTTTTGGAATATAGAAGAAGTATGTGCTGAAATTATTATCTTTTTTTATCAAGAAAATAAATCAATATACTTTTTATGTTTTTATGACTGGACAAAAATGGATGAAATGTTGCATCATAATCATAAGATTATACAAAAAATTCCTCATAAATTCCATTAGGTTGTGAAAAAGTTTTCTAGGAGAAAAGGTTCATCAGAATCACCTTGGGTCCATAATAATTTTTTCAATCATAATGTGAAATTGTATTAGAGTCTAAAATTCACCATACTAAATTTGATAGTGATTTTATGATCTTTAAGTTCTCATAAATCATAATTTGTTTGATAAAATTTTTATGCATGCCTTATGAAGGAAAGGGGGAGAATAAGTGCTGCCAATCAGTTTGAGGTTTGGTTGGAAAGAAGAATGTTTTGAAAGTATGGGAGGTTATCATACTTTAAAATGTAAGTCAGATGATTATAAACCAATCCTATGGGTTTTAAAGTCATGAGGAAGTCATGATACATATATGAGTTTGTATAAGAAGAGAGTTTGGAGACAATGTTTTTTAGTCTTAGTTTATTGGTACGAGACCACCAGGCACAAAATTATTTGAAGTATGGGAAGTTTTGTTTAAAATGAGAGAAATATACGACTTTGGTTTTTAGTTAGACCAATAATCCACAAGATTAAAATCTTTAGAGAAAGAAGTTTGTGAAAGATGGAAGCTTGTTTATACCATAACTAGAAAATTAAAGATATTGATAATGTCAAAGTTGCTGATACTAGTATGTCAAACATGGTGTGCCACCAATCAATCATAGGTGGATTTTTTATTGGGAGTTTTTAGGACTAATGAAAAGGAAAATAAGTTGAGTTTTTGGGACTGATGCATGTACGAAAGTCAGAGACCAATAAACCAGATAAAGATAAAAAAATATAGTCAACCAATTTTATTAGGTTGAATTATCTATCAATTGGGTCAATAATGAAATAATGACTCTGATATGTTTACAATTGGGTCAAGAGTCATTAGGCATGAAGTGGCACCAACTAATCATACTGATGCTGAATCTGATATATTTGAGTAAAGTAAAGACCGATCCATTAGATACATAATAAAACAGATATTTCATCAAACATAGGATCATATGAACAAGTAATTTATTAAAAAATTGAAGAAAATATGAAATGTTTTGAATTAGTTGAAAAAGTGTTGTTAAGGGGGGTCTTAAAGTTTTTTTTGAAGAGTTTCGTGGAAGTGTTAGTAAAAGGAGTTTTGAAGCTCCTGTTGAAGTGCTACCAAGAAGTTTTAATATCTTTATAAGTTGCAACTATGTTTATCGAATAATGGTTTCAATGTTTTTGTTTACAAGCAGTCATCATAGTGAGGATTATTTAGTTATGAATTATTATTAAGAAGGTCAAGAAAATCATAGTGACCATCTATATTTATCATTATGATGAAATCAGAATGAAAATTGTTATTGAACTAAATAATTGTTAGAAATTTTTAACTGAGCTGAAGATGTGAAAATATTCTAGAAGTTTTGAGAAGAATCAATAAGAGTTGAGAATCATTGAAGATGTCAAAGATAGAGAATAAATGAAGGGAAATTTGGTGAAGTGGGAAAAATTTTCATCTTCCCACCTAAACCACTTTTGGAGCACCTATAAAAGGAGGAGAGTACATTGTAATTTCAGAAGGATCAGAACAATCTTCATGTGTAGATGAAGAGAGATAATATATGAATTTCTATAGAGAAGAGTTTTACAGATAGATCATTCCTTAGGAAGTTCTCTGAATAGAAAAAGAATAAGGATGATCATGTTCAGCGGTTCTCATATTGGACTGGGTCATCATCCAAACCAATTGAACTAATATTTCCATACTAAGGTAGATGTAGTTTTTAATTGTTTTAGTAGTATTCCAAGAGAATTATATTTCTAGTATGAGTAATCATACTAAAGAATCAGACTAGGACATCAGACTAAGTATCACTACAATGTTCAAAGAAGTTCTTACCTGCTACTGGGTAGGAAAGTGAATATTCTTTTTGACTATTATCAAGAGTGAAATTTGATAAGGAATCATAGTAACTTGTTTATAACTAACTCAAAAAAGTTTCATTAATTGTTAAATAGAATTTTATAACATCATTTAATGCACTTGAATAACACACAATTTTTTATTGATCATAGTGCTACACAAGTGTAAGGGTATATTCTACTTCTTTTTATACACTCAGAAGGATTCTTTTCTAGTGGATTGTGTGGTATTGGATTGTTTCCAAACCACATCAAGTAAATAACTACTATTTTTAAGTAGTGAACCTTGTAAACAATTATGTTCATATAGATGTGTGATTTTTTTACTTTCATAAAAGTGATAAATCCTTAACATTAGGTAAAGGTTGTTTCAAATGAAAGGAAACATAAGAGAAAAAGATATCACTGGTTCAACCCTCTCCCTCTTAGTGGTACATTTATCAAGACTATTTAATATAATAAAATAACTATTTTTATAATTTAATGGCATATTACCATAGTTTTTAATTGTGATAATATGTTTATTTTTTAGTTATATACAAAATATCTAGAACCTACATGACAAACTATTTTCTTTGAAGATTCAATCAAGGTGTATTAAAATGAAAGAGAGTGATCCTCATTATTTGATGCAATTTAAGGAATTTCTATAAGAGAAACTACTTCAACTTCCTACACCTCCACCATAATAATAAAGTATTACTGATAATTCTTATTATTTATTTGTTTTCATGTAATTTTATTATACTTGAGAGTTAAATATTCAAATTTTATTTATTATCTACTACTATTATTTTCTATAATTAAAGGGTTCTTAAACCCTTTGTTATATTTTATATTTTTTTTATTAGCTTCCCATGAATAACTATAGAAGAGGATATGTGTTGTACTTGAGTAATTGTGATACTGTGTATGCTCGACCCAAGTTGTGGACCCACCCCTTAGGTGTAAAAATTACTCTTTCTAATTAATGTTTCCAAACATTGGTTTTACTATTTAGTGAAGAGAACTAAGATCTACCTAACAAACAAACTGATTGTTTATTTTATCATGATTATTTACTTTATATCTCATATTACTTATTTTGAAAGTATTTGATTACAACAGATTCCATTAATTATTTTACTTTTTTTTTTTAAAAAATTTATTTAATAGAGACACTTTTGTAAACTATTTTATTTTTAAAATTATATTTATATTATGATTACATTTTATTTTAGGTGCTAGTTTTTTTTGGCGTGGTTAAATGTGACTCAAATTTTAATATATATTAAAATATATTTAATTGATTATTGATCATTAATTCAAAGAAATATTTATTAAATATTTCTTTTTGACTATTTTTACTTATTAAAGTGATTTAAATAAGGGTTATTTTAAAGGTTATTTAATTATTTTTCATCTTTATAATTGGTAAAGATAAATTCACCCACTCTCAAGCTAAATTTTAGATAATATTTGATATTTGAGAATCCATGTTATTTTATTCCTTATGTATTTTTTATAAATTAAAAAAATATATGATGTATATATATTTAACTTATTATAAATATAATCCTCTAGGAAAAGAAAACATGTTACTAATGGGCCACTATACTTTAATGGAACCAACTCTACCTAATAAAAAATCAAAATAATAGTCCATTTAAAAATACTAGGATTTAATATTTTGGATAGAATTAAATACAAGTATAATAATCTAAAGTATATCATAAATGATTTTAGTGATACCATAAAATTATCCTATGATCAAAACTAAACTCCATGAATACTATTATTTGTTCTTTTTTTGAGGATGATTTTATTAGAGTTTCCCTATGTGATAATACATAAAAATGTGGGACATTGTTATTATTATCCATTGGGGTAACTAATAACATTAATAAAATGTGTTTAATAATTTTAATACTTTGTATGATACATTTAAAATGAAACATGAAAATTCAATTTATGAAATGTATTGTAGGTTCAATGAGATTCAGGAGAATCATCTTGTTGTGTGCTTGACTCCATTATCATGACAAGTCAAGTTAACTAGTTTTTAAAAGATACATTATAGTATAGAGTAGGACCTAGTCCATATCTCTTGGAGTGTTGAGGAATTATATTATATATATTTAAATAAATTTTATAAAAATAAACTAAAAGGGTGTGTTTTGAAAACAATTCAAAGTAAAATTAAGAAATAAAACCACTTGAAGTTAACTTATTATATTTTTGTAAAATAAAGGCATTTTTAAGAGGTAAATGGAAATGTTATCCTTATGAGAGTACTACACATAATGTAAAGTTTATTATTTATTAATATTTCAGTATTATTAGTTCAATTAATTGGTTAAGGTTTAATTGAGTTCTTAATTATCCTTTAGTACTTTGAAACAATATACTTAGGCATAATCCATGATGTAACTATTATTTAACCATGGTAAAAACTTTTTTTATGGTTATGAATTTCAAAGTTATAATAAAATATTATTTATATATTAAATAAAAAGTTATAATAATTTCAAATTTAAATTAAACAAGTCCCCACTCAAAAATCACAAGACATATTAGTAAATAAAAAAGTGTGCAATTAAATTAAAGTACTAAAATAATATAATCATATCATAAATATATTAATATTAAAATAAAATAAATGTTTTTAAAACTCTAATAAACCCAAAAAATAGTCACATGTAGTGTGAGAAATACCATTACATATGAATGGATCCCTCATAACGATCACTCTATGTTTAGCTCTCCATAGAGAAGAGGAGAAATTTTGAGTGGATCTATATCTTCATTATTTCTCTATATCTATGAGGATAAGTTACTATATAATGTAAAGTATGATGAGAATAACCCTAAGAATCTATAAAATGACAAAGTTTTACCCCATTGTCCAAGATTTCCATTAGGGTACCAAATGTATGTATTTATTAAGAAATAGGGAGGTGGTTTTGGTGCATAATATTTACAATACCACAGATCTCAATGTTTTGGGGAAGGATAAAACCTTATAATCATTTTAAGAAAAATAAAATTATTTTATTCCTTAATAGAACAATATAAATAAAGGATGTATTAATTTTAAAATATTAATACAAGTAAAACTCTATTAAAAAAATAAGTAAATAACGTGTGTATAACTTTGAAATTTGTTGTCTCACGATCCACTAGAAATACCATAGTTGTGAAAAACATTGTACTAATAAAATAATAGAATTATAAATAAGATATAATTTTTTTTAAAATAAATATAAAGAGTATTTATAGGAAACTATGTTAATTGATATTGGAGTAAATAAGTGGTGTATATAGGAAGTAATATTATAATATGATCATTGTAATTGGGAAAATAATTCACTGAAAATATGATTGTAAGAATAGTAACATGATTATTTGAATAGTTACTTAACCATTGAAATATTAAAATGTCTGCTAGGTTAAATTTCACCATAAATAAATTATTTATATATATGTATTATAATAACATAAAATAAATTTCAAAATCATCTAACTCAAATGAATTATAGGTGTACATTTTTGATAAATTTTGTTTTAACTTTATTTATAAAACCATAAATTTAATATTAAATTTCAACATTGGAATTGCCTAATTTGAAAATTTATTTTGATAAAATGGATATTATTTTTAGAATTATGATATCAAAATTTATAGAATGAATATTTTTTATTTTTTTTTAAAATTTAATTTTGGGGTAAATATTAAAAATAGAGTTTTGAGTATACAATATGTTTTATGAAATCATTTTTATGTGAA
This sequence comes from Viscum album, assembly GCA_963277665.1. Taxonomy (NCBI): domain Eukaryota; kingdom Viridiplantae; phylum Streptophyta; class Magnoliopsida; order Santalales; family Viscaceae; genus Viscum; species Viscum album. The sequence continues at coordinate 1,770,691,682 of OY728123.1, forward strand.
ATAAAATCAATAATTTATAAATTATTTAATATTTAAAATGTATTTAAAAAAATAAAAAAATAATTTTAAAATAATAAATTAAGTTTACAAACCCATAAGACAATTTTTAAAGTTTAAATTATATTTTATTCTAATTAAAACAAATTTGTATTATTTACTTTGTATAATTTATTCCAATGATACCATTAGGTTTTGGAAGATCCTAAAATTCATTGAAATATAATAGTTTTAATTAAATACTATTATTAGTCATAAGAATCAATAGCACTAGTTTTTCAGAAAAAATAAAAATTTATTCAATATTTTATTAATAAATATGTATCCCTGTCACATATAAATACCACCATCCTTAACCTGTTTCTTCCCACTTTTAAAAAATATTAATTTTTTTATTCACTATGAAACCACTACTTAAACTCTCTTATCTATGTTGGGGAATCCCTCATCTAACCAATAGACTATTCGTTGAATCCTTAAGTCATATAATAGAGTAATCATCTAAATAAAGAAGGAAAAATAGACTTATTCCAAAAACATAATTTTAATTTTCTTCTCACCCCTTATAAATCTAATTTATCAATATAATAAAATAAAATAAGTAAAATAATTATAATTTAATTTAACTATGATAAACAAATATTTTTTTTTCTATTATTAAAAATATCATTCGTACCATGGTAGATTTATACCAACTATGTGGATGATGATCTATCATATTCAGTAACACCTTTCATGGATTGTTAAAAATATGGGTTTTATAAACAATTATTACATTGATAATTAATTTAAGTTATTTTTAAAATTTTTTAATGATAAAATCCCCATGATATTAATAATATTAAAAATAAACCATCATATTCAGTTTAACTACATAAAAAGAGAAAACTAAGAAATATTTCATGATCTGTGTATATTTTAGAACATAATCAAACCTATGAAGATTTATACTTTTTTAATGTTTAAAAATCTATAAATTTAAACTCATTAAGCTTATGTACTCATGGGATAATTAAGTTTAACCATTACCAGTATATCAAATCATCTTTGAAATTATGAAATAAATATACAAAAATGATCGTCATGAAATATATGTATCCAGTTAATCAATAATGATAATAAATGGATGATAATAAATTAAATACAATTGAATGATGTTATGTAATATATGGTAATTAATGTAATATAATTATTTAAGAGGTTAGAGAAGGATCATAATAAATTTAAGGCTTACACTCTACGTTCATTTCTATTTGTGACTTACACACACACAAACACACATGCACATACACACTCAATCTCACACTCTCTCTATATATATCTCTATCTATCTATCTCTCTCATGAACACCCTAGATTTTATGCTATATTTATTTTCAAAATTTTTTATTTATTTGATAGCTTATGATACATGCTAACCAAAGTCTAAAAGAAACATAATATAGCATATCATTACAACCTTTCCATTAAATTAGAGGAATGGATATGAATAAATACATTCTTAAAATTGTATATAATTTATTTAGATAAATAATATATATTGATAAAAAAGTTTCCAATATTTAGTAAAGCCATTATTTGCTTTAAAAATACATTTTCCTCAAAAACAATTTTTATTTATTTTTAGAAAAAAATAATAAAATTAATTTTTGAAACTTTTATAAAATGAATTTGAAAAAATTAACATAATTGCTTTAAATATTCATGTCAAAATTATATTTGATTAAATTTTTGATAATTTTTTGAAAAGATTTATTTTTCGACGAATAGTGAAAAATACTATTTTTATTGAAAACTATATTTTTATTTAAAGAATTATAAAAGTTAAATTTTGTTTTAAAATGATTTTAAGAGTATAATTAGATCAATTATATTATTTATAATACAATTTATTTCGTTTGGATTACTTTAATTTTTTAATTTTTATATGAAAACTTTTTATACTTAAGAAATTTTTTTTAGGAAAATTTATTTTCATCATGTTTATGAGAATAATTTTAAATTAAATCTTACCAATTTCATGATTTGAATTTAATAAAATTCATTTCATATTTTGAATAAAAATAATTAATAATATCTAATAAGGTTAACTTAATTTTTTTCCATAATGAATAGTAAAAATGGTGAAAATTTGTTACCATAGTTAATGGTAAAACATGTTTATTAGGGGGTGTTAAACAGATAAATAAGGGTACTTTTTCCAATTAAAATTTTAAAAACCATATTTTTGGTTATATTTAGATATAATCCTATCCCAACTTATATTATATGTCCATTTGAAAGAATTTCTCTTGAGAATGACTTTGTTAATGTTTTTCTGTTTAGAAGTTCCAAGTGTGTGATCTCCCCCACTAAAGGACAACTCTACTTTCTATTATTTTCACTAATTTGAGCCTTATAGCTTAGAAAAAAATCAAAAAATTATCTTTTAAACATCCCTATCCATTAATTATATGTTTTGGTCTCCTTAGAATACCATTCAAAGCGTCCTTAAGAAATAATCTAAAGGAAGGCCACTGAAGAAGAGGTAATCGTCTTACCAGGACTCTTTCAAATTATTTATTCTTATCACTCCTAAAAATATATATTATTTATCATTAAATACTAACTTAAATATCCTAAATATAATTAAATATTATTATGATTATAGAACCACTAATATCCACCCTATCTTCCATCAGGTTGGAAGTGAAAGTGTTGCTTGTGCGTCCTTTTGGACTATAACCTTAATGTAATAATAGAATTCATTTTACATTACCAAATTTAATGGATGATTATAATAATTAATTTAAATTTTATATATGATATTTATGGAATAATTATTTTTCAATAATTATAATATCTTATCCACCTTCTTACCTTCCAATCCTTTGGAAAACGATAACGTCACTCATGTCTATGTGGGGACTACTGCCTCCACGAAGCGATGTGATTAGTTTTTAATTTAATATTTACATGGATGATAATAAGGATATATTTAATAAATATATATTATATAATTATTATTCTGGGAAGGTTAATAAATACTTACCTTTCTTTTATTCCATCTGTTGAAAAGTGAAAACAGAGTTCGTACGTACGTACGACGTACCATCTCAATGAAAAATATAATTCATTTTCTATATATATAAAATTTTATGACTATATAAATAATTAATATATATTATATTTATATAATGATTAAAATTATAGATATTATGTAATGATGATGAAATAAAAATACTAGAACTACCATACCAAAATTTTCATGAAAAACTAAACAGTTAACAACCATAAATGATGATTTTAATATTAAATTATTCATAAATGGGTGTTAAAATTTTATAATTGGATAATATATCATACTATAAATATTTAAATTTATATTATATAGAATTATAATAAATTTAAAATTATTATAAATGAGTTTTAATCTTTTTTGAAGAAAGTCGAACTTGAGGTAAGAGTTTATCATCTCAAATTTTCTTAATTGGGACAATGTTATGTTATACACCTATATTATTTTGTGATCCATATATAAATACCATTTTTACATGTTATTTTATGAATATAATTATGATAATTATATTTATAGTTTCATTTGAAGTTATTTTTTCATGGGTCTTATGATTCAAAAGTTACCAAAGTAGTAAGAGATATTCGTCTCACATTTACTTTTGTGACACATGTCATATTCACAACTTGATTCTATTATGTGATTTATATAATCCCCAGGAAATTATTTTATGATTCATATCATTAAAATTATGGTATATATATATCCATATAAGGTTATTTCTTTCATGGGGCATATGATTCAATATTTACGAAAGCGATAAGGGTTTATGTTACAAGCTAATTGTTTATCTAAATTATTTATGATTAAATTTATGATGATATAATTTCATGATACAACTCTAAATAATCTCTTAAATTTTATTCTCCTATGGTTATTTTTATAGAATACATTATTTCATTTCATTTTACTTTATTTAATCACTCAAGAGTCTGAAATAATGTTTTAAGTAAAAATATACTTTATTTATCTTTTTAGTTGAAATCCTTTTCTCCATATCCATTATTTCTAAAAATGTTTTCTAGATGTTTTTATTATCATATTATTTTTTAAAATCTTTTTTACACATGATTTAATTTTTATAAAATGGTTTAAAAGGAATCTTCTGGTCATTTTCTGGAAGAGGCACTGTTGAATTTTTATGGATAATGAGAAAGGAATCATTGTTTTAATGAAGCTAACATGAATGGAGTTTACCACCATTATGAATGATCAATATTTTGAATATGCATTTAAAAGTTTATAAGGTCATTTTTTTAAAAAAAATCCCCTAATATTTTGGAATGTTTTATATTTTAAAGAAGTTATTTTGAATTGAAAATGATATTTTCCTTAAGAAATATTCTAGATATGTTTTAAGGTATTTTAATCTAATATGACATTATTTGATGTTACTTATGTTTTAAAGAGGATAAAATATATTGATATAATACACTTTCATTCTTTGAATGGCTTATGATGATGATTATTTAGGTATATTTCTAGGATACCCATTTCTTTCCCATGGGTTAATTATGTTAGGATGAAAACTTTATGAAACCTGTTTCTTTTCCTTGGGTTATAATATCATGCTATGATGAAATGTTTATAAAATACATTTCCTATACATGTTTTATGATATGATGAATTATTTAGGATCTTTTGGAACACATATATATGATTTTCATTATGTGACATGTTGGATCAATATTATAATTCCCTCCAAATGATCATATAAATATGAATATCTCATAAGATAATAATGAATTGAATGGGGAGTGAACCTAGTTTAGTAAGGGAATCTATCCAATATTATAGTCTTATGAGTGAACCTTGACTAAGGATATGATGGTGTGGGGAGTGATCCTAATCCACTATGATAGTCTTGGATATGATACTTAACTACCAAGGATGTGATTTTCTATGATTATATATATGACAAAAACTATGTCTAATAAAATATTATAACCTTGTGGCTAATATTATTTTAATACTTTATGACTCATGTCTTAATAAGTGAAAATATTTATGCCATGAATCAAGATTATGATCTATGATATGAAAGGTATGGTTCTCAAATGTTATTTTAATTTTCTCATACCCTTATACTCATGTTATGTTTTTGTTATCATTGATATCTACCTTGTTTACCCTTTTCGAGCATCATATATCACCATTTTATATGTTGTATTTTTTAGTTTATCAATAAAGGTTTTAATAATCATATATATAATAAGGGTTCCTGTTATGAAGTACCTAGTGGGAGATGTTGTAGTTTACTTATGAACCAATTTTTTATGTAGCCATGTTTCTAAAGGTATTAGACCTATATGATTCTGTCAGGGATTTTAATGCTATGTATTGAATACTAATCTAATAAGATGTGATATTTATGTGTTAAAATGACGGGTTTCTATATTTGGTATAAGGGAAAGGTTTAGTTTCATTTGGAAACTATGATAAAGAAACTTATATAAAGACCAAAAAATTTCAAGGAATTTTTTTAATACTTTGAAATTTTACGAGTCTGTGGCTTCTGACGGCACCTGATTCCGAGGCTCAGTGTGCCCGGAATCAATTTTTGAAGTTTTGTTTGGGTATGTTCAATAAAGGTACAAGCGAGTTTTTCTATCTTTTGAACCAGTGCTCAGATTTGAAATCTGAGGGCATGGATGAACTCATAGCACCAGTATTTGTTTAAGAGGACCTTTACCACAGTTTCATTTTATGCGGGTCAAAATTTAATTTTTTGGATTTAATCTTAAACTAAATAAAATTGTGGGGTACACAATTTTATTTTGTGAGTTGGTTATTTTCTCCCTAGTGTGGATGTTTGTGAAGTGGGGCCCACATGACCCCCAACCTTCAACTCCCCATTAAATGTGCCAAATCTTATAATTAATGTCAGTGTTAATTAATTGAGACCTCTTTTAAATTAATATATGAATTGCATAGAAATTCTATTAATTGGAGAGCCTCATTATTTCTTTTCATTGGTGAATCACTTGTGGGAAAAAGGGATTTGGAGAATTAAATAGAGGTGATCCTTCTCTGATTAAGAACACCGTTCCTCAAACGAATCTTCCTCAGACGCACCTCGATGTCAAGGAGCTTACGTCACCTACGAAAACGACTCATCCTCCATCATTGATGGGATGAAACCGTTCTTCCGTGACGCTCGACTACCTCAATGCTCGTCTTCTGTGGCTCGATGACGAACGATGCCAACTACGAGGTAGGAGGATTTGTATATTTCATTTATGTGATTTATACCCTCGAGCATAGAATTTAATTGTTAGATGATATTTTTAACCAGTTACACGGTGGGTACGGACTAACGAACAAGTCCGGACCCATCGTTGATTTATTCTTGATGCGCGGGATGTTCATGATGAGGAAACGGGAATGCAACGACGATTTGGAGCATTCTCAGTGATGTTAGGATCTCGAGATGACCGTAGGCGCAGACAGAAGAAAAAACGGACCACCGGAATGACTCTGGTGGCCCGTAGAAGACTGCGGCGGTGGCCAGCGGCGACCGGCTGCCTGGAGGAGGTGGCGGCCAGCAGCGACTGGCCGCCTGGAGGAGGTGGCGGCCAGGGGGGACCGGCCGCTTGGAGGCGGTGGCGCCCCAGCGAGCCGCCGGCAGAAGCCCACCGCAACACCGGCCGCAGCTGCGAGGAGGGGATCCTGCGACCATGTAGGATCTGGGGGACAAGTGGTGCCAGCCTGGCGCCACGTTCGCGGAACCGGTGGCCGCCCCCCCCGCTCAGCCAGCTGGCCAAGCCAGCACCCCCCTACCTGGATGGATCAGGACCCGGGTCGGGTCGACCCTGTTTGGGCAGACCCAGGGTTGGTTGGGCCGGGTCGGACCGGGGCCAGACCCCCCACTTCAGACCGTTTTTCGATCTTTTGCCCATAACTTGAGCTAAGGATCTAAGATAAATGCACATTTAGTTGCGTAGTAATACTTGGATCTAGACGGTCATTTAGGTATATTACACTTGAGGTTTTAGTGAAGTTTGGGTATGGCCGAGTTGGTTTAAATCTGAAACCAACCGGGCCCTTGGAACAGAATCACTTATAACTTAAGGACCGGACATCCGATTGATGTGCCGTCAACTACATTGAATTAATTTTTATGAGATGGTTCTTTTGGAATACTACAATTGAGGTTTGGATGAAAATAGAGTATGGTCAGGTTGGTTTTATTTTAAAAACCAACCGGGCCCCTGGAACAGAAAATCCAATAACTCTCAGACCGGGCGTCCGTTTGACGCACCGTCTGTCGCGTTGGGTTTATTTTAACGAGATAGAACTTTTGAATACATCCAATATGTACTTTGTGAAAGTTTATGTATTGAACCCCTTTCTCGGGGAGCGGACCCTCCCGGAATCAAGCGTGCTGTGTGCGGGAACCCTAGAGCTGGCTGCGACTGCATTGACTACTGTACTGGAATCCTTCGTGGGTTTGACAGCGATGAATACCGTACTGGAATCCTCCGGGGGTTCAATGGAGATAACTACTATTATTATATCCTCTATGGGTTCGGTAGTATTTACCTTTGTACTTGTATCCTATGTGGGTACGGCAGAGTAGCTGGTCTTGTATCCTGTGTGGGTCTGACAACTTAGCTGGACTTGTATCCTGTGTGGGTCCGACAGCTTAGATGAATCAGTGACTACATCTGATCATCTTTATCACTATACGAAATATGTTTACCTGTGTGAGATGAGTCTTGACTTTCAATCATTACCAATGTTGTGATTGAATTCTTTCCTGTGTGGACTGGGTTGTGCTTGGGCTCGAGAGTAGGAGCCGAACTGGAACTGATGACTTAGGTATATGTATGGGAATATACCTAGGTAAGGTTGGTTGTTACTTCATGATTGTATCTTTCCTTTGTGGTTTATCCTTCATAGATTCTGGGAGACCTTCGGGGGTCTCGGGGTCCCTACTGAGTATCATTATACTCACCCCTATACGAGCAATGCCCACACTACGTTGTGTTGGATATAGACGAAGGACAACGCTGATCATGGTGGAGGCTTGTAGAGCTGGATAGTACCCGTAGGTGGATCACTTGGTGTGATGTACCCGGAGTAGACGGACAAACTCGTGGTGCTGGGAGAGACTATATGTACCCACCCTTCAGGTGGGATTCCCAGAGGATGACTCGGTGGTTGCTGCTTTACTTTACAACTATTGTACTTTCTTTTTCAGTTGTACTGTACTTTCAGTTGGGTTTGTATACTAGCCCATTTACTTTCCAAAACATAATTTTTGTACTCAGTTTACTGAGTGCTTACTTGTGTTGCATACTCTATTTTGTTTTTTTACCTTTATAAAGGCAATGCCTTCCATTTTTATCGGGATTTACGCCTTTGGTGCTAGTCGCCAGCCCCCGTCCTATGGAAGGCGGACTTGGGGTAGTCACGGCACGGGCCCCGAGGACGGGTTGTGACAACTGATGTGAGAATGATTAGGATAATCCTATGTATAAGATAATGTCCTTTGTTATATAAAATAAAGGATTATGGATTTCCTAGAAAAAAATAACTATCTAGATACTACAAGTGGATGTGGTTTTGACATAGATGCATGTGGGGTTAATAAACCTAAAATAGTTGGTTGAGTATTTATCGACAATCATTCTAGTGCATGATGAGTGTGCCCCTACGATGAACCTAATTTGAAACTCTTGGGGTATATGCTTGAGATAAATTATAGTTTGTTTATCAACCATTATAAAGTATTTGAATATATGATGACCATGAACGACATAGGTTATACATAAGGAGTCATATATTGGAAAGAAGGTGTCAATATTTAGAGATCCCATGAATGATTTTTCATGATTGAACACTTTTATCAAAGACTCTGTAGGGTCATGCTAATCATTTTGGTTTTAGTAAGGGATCGAAGATATAATGTTTAAGTTGAGGTGGTAACGGGTAAATTAAAATATTTAAGTACCCTATTTGAGATTAGTTATATAAATTCATGGATATCAAGAAATTTCTCAAGGAATGACAATTCATGTCCTCAATAATTATATTTTGAATTACCAATGAAAACCAACAATGGTACGATTATCACGTATCAAGTCTATGATTATTATTCAATTGAATTTTTTGGGAATGTACTTCTTAAATATATTATTATTTCTCCTATGGTTGAATTAGATTTTATCATAGGCATGGATTGGATTTATTTACATAAATCCCAGATAAATTAATGAGGAACGGAAGTCACTTTCAATGTTATGAAAAAAACTATGATTCTTTTCAGTGTGATGATAAAAATAAAATTCCAATGGAAATAATATCCATTATATGTGTCTTGGTTACTATTCAATAGGGGTGTTTATCTCTAACGGATTCAGAGAAAATTAATATAAAATATATTCCTATTGTATGGGAGTTTGTTGATGTATTTCTAGAATAGTTTCCTAGTCTTTCTACAAATCACAAAGTTGAGTTTTCAAAAGAAATCACACATGATACTACACCCATTTCAATGAATACATATATAATAGACCTGATTGAGTTTTAGGAATTGAAGAAGAAACTCTTATAAAATCATGCTAGGGTATTCATTCGGACAAGTTCATAACCTTGGGGGAACCTGTTCTTTTTGTTAATATAAAAGACTGATCAATGTTACCCTACTTTTATTATTGAGAACTTAACATGACCACTATAAATAAAAAGTGTCCTTTACTTTATAATTATGTATTTTTTGGTCAACTATTCAGATATCAATACTTTTCCAATATTTACCTTTTTTTAGATATCATCAATTGAGGGTCAAGAAGGAGAATATACCCAAGATAATATTCTATAAAAGGTATAGACACTGTAAAAATATATTGATTCCATTTGGTCTTTCTAATTACCCCACCATCTTCATGTATTTAATGAATAATGTCTTTAGAGATTACCTTGATCAATTTTTGGTAGTATTTAAAGATGATATTATCATTTATTGGAAGAGAAAGCGATAATATGAAGATAACTTAATCATTTTACCAAAGAACCTAAGGTTGGTGAAGTTGTCTGAAAAGTTTAAAAGGTGTGAATTTTAGCTATAAAAAGTTTCCTTTTTTGGGTCATATAATCTCAATAGAGGGTATATTGGAGAATACAATAAAGATAGAAGTTACTGATGATTAAAACAAACCAACTACTATGACTGTGAACCATATTTTTCTTGGTTTGGATGTATATTATCGACACTTTGTGGAAATATTTCTCACAAAGATCTAATACACTCAGCAAGTAAACACTGAAGGGAACCAAGTTTCTTTGGATAGATGAATGTGAGAAAAATTTCTTGGAATTGAAGATATGGTTGGTCAATGCACATGTACTTAAATTACCCTAAATTGGAGAAGGTTTTTTGATCTATAGTGATACATCAATTAGGGCATTGGGATTAATCCTCATGTAGAATTATATGCTGATATCTTATAGTCCATGACTTGCAATGGTTCAAAAGAGAAATTACCCAACTCATGATTTAGAGTTATCTGTGGTATTCTTTTCATTAAATATATTTAGGAATTATATTTAAAGATGAAGGCATGAAATATATACTAATCATAAAAGTCTAAAGTATATATTCAATCAAAAATAGATAAATATGTTCTAGAGAATATGGTTGGAGTAGATTAAATATTATTAATGATCAATAAATTACCAACCTAGAAAATAATATATATCAGAATATGCTTTGAGCCAAAGGGATCTTGATATATTATCTATGATTAGTATAAAAAAAATCCAATATTTCTAATCTTTCAAATGATGGATTTGGAAATCATGAAGTAAAGTGAAAATCATATCTTGCTCAGATAAGTGTTCAACCATCTATCCCAGTTAGATTTTAAGAGAATCAAAAGGAAGATGTAGAATTAAAAAAGAAGGTGAGAGATTTTACTAAGTTCAACCTTGATTATGATGGAATGAAAAGGTTTAGGAACCTTTCATGTATACTATCAATACTAGACTTTATAAATAACCTATTGGACGAAGCTCATAGTTCATCATTATCTATTCATCTTGAAAGTATGAAGATTCCTATAGATATGAAACTACATTTCTAGTTTTAAAACATGAAAAGAGATATTTTAGAGTATTTATCATGGTGATTAGTTCATAATTATGTTAAGGCTTATGGAAAAAATAATAAGGGGATGTTACAACCATTACCCATAGAAAAATACAAATTAAAAACACCACCATGGATTTTGTCTATGGACTCCCAAAAACATCAAAATTCTATAATTCTATTTGGGTTATAGTTAATCAACTTATGAATTTTGTATACTATATTTTTTCAGATAAGATTTATCTCTCAATAAAATTTCTATAATATAAATTATGGAAGTTTTAAGGTTTTACAGAGTATCCTATTCTATTGTAGTTGATCAGGATATGAGGTTTACCTCAAAGTTATAGTTAAGTCTTCCCCAAGATCTCGATATAGATTTTAGTTTTAGTACTTCTAATCATCATTAAAAATATGGTTAGTTAGAGAGAACTATTACAACCCTAGATTTTTTGAGGCCTTATTTTATGGATTTGAAATGTGGTTGGGATTAATACCTTCCTCTAATTGTGTTTTCTTACAATAATAGATTTCAATAAAGCATTCATATGGATCCTTATGAATACCTCTTTGGAAATAAGTGTAGGAATCCAAAATGAAGGGATGAAGTCAGAGAAATAAAGATATTGGGACATGATTAAGATAATGAAATGATATATAAAGATGAATCCATTCAACAACACATCATGGTAGCTCAGAGTGGATATAAACTTTATGCTGATAATCATTGGTGAGATCTCAAATTCAAATTTGGTGATAAGATATTCCAATGAATTTATCCATGGAAAAAGGTTAAGATATTCAAAAATAAAAAAATATGATCCCTAGGTATATTTTCTACTTTGAGATTCTTGATTGAGCTGGGACGATAACCCATCTTTTGGAACATCCACTGACCCTCTATTAAGTTAAATATGCATTCCATATATATTTTATAAAATGTAAATACCTAATGCATCACATGTACTAAAACCATAGGTATTACTCTTGGAGAATTGTATTTTATATGAAGATCAACTAGTAGAAATAATGGACTGTAGAGAAAAAGTGATACAGAATAAGACTTCTCAATTGGTTAAAATTATCTCAAGGAATCATAAATTCGAAGAAGCAATATGGGAACCTAAGAATGTGATAAAATATATATATAATAATTTTTTATCAGAGTGATGAAATTTAAAGGATAAAATTAATTTTAATGGGTGTATGATTTAAAACCTTTAGATTTTGTGATATGTTTCTCTTAAAATAAATTTAATTTCTTTAATAGCTTATGATATATTCCAACTCATGTCTAAATTAACCATAATATTGTATACCATTAAAACCTAGCTGTTAAATTTTAGGAATGAATAGAAATAAGAATTTTTTTTTAAAATTATGTATAATGTTTTTACATAAAGAAATTACATTTAAAAATGAATACTTAATTTTTAGTGAAGTCTTTATACGGTTAAAAAATACATTTTTCCTCAAAAAATGATTATTATAATTAGTTGTAAACAAAATATAAAATTAATTTTTCAATATTTTAGAAAATTAATTTTAAGAAATAGAATTTATTTTATAAATCATTATTTTAATATTTTATTGGAATGATTTTTTGAGAATTTTCTAAAAAGATTAATTTTTCAATGAATAGTGAAAAATACTGATTTTTATTGAAAAAGTTTTTTATTTAAAGAATTTAAAAATATAATTTTCATTTATAATTATTTTAAAAGTTTAATTAGTTATATTATATTATTAATAATACAATTTAAGTAATTATAATCTATTTTATGTTGAATTTTGAAATTTGTTTAAACTTAAGAAAACTTTTTTTTGGAAAATCATTTTTCATTGAGTTTTACGGATTTAATTTTAAATTAAATTTGTTATATTATGTAAACTGAGTTTGATAAAATGGATTCCATATCTATAATTATAATAATTAATTTTATTTAATTAGGTGAACTTAATTTTTGGTCATAATAAATAGTAAAAGAAGTAACAATTTGTTACCACTGTTAAGGTTAAAACAAGTTTATCAAGGGGGTTAAACCAATATATAAGGGTAAGATTTCCAATTAAACTTATAAACATCCTATTACATTTTTATAAATTAATATAAGCCTATCCCAAAATAAAGTATCTTTCCATTTGGAATCATTTTTCTTGAGAATGATTATTATATTTTATTCTTTTGAGAAATTTTAAGTGTGTCCTCTCCCCCACTTATAAAAGGACACCTATTATTTATCTTATTAACTCCAATTTTATCCTTCTATATTTACCAAAACCAAAAAAATTATCTTATAATATTTCCTATACATGAATTATATATACCGGTATTCTTAAAATACCATTAAAAGTATCCTTAATAAAGTATCTAAAGGATGCCTACTAAAGAAGAGGTAATCATCTTACGTGACCTATTTAAATTTATTTCTTATTACAACTCATCCATATATTGTTATTTATCATAAAAAAATAAATTAAGTATTTTTAATACAATAAAATTATATTATGATTATGGAACCATCAATATAAACCTTATATTCCATCTAATGGGAAGTGAAATTATCGTACGTACGTACGTGAGGACTACCGCCTCCACACAACGATAATATTAATTTTCCTCTTCCATATTTATCAGATGGTTATTATAAAGAGTTTAAAGTTTATATATGATAATTATTACATAATTATTATTTTATAATTATAATATAATACCGACCTTCTTACCCTCCAATTTGTTGGAAAACTATAACGCCACTCATTCATACTTGGGACTACCACCTCCACAAATCGATTCACATGGATAATAATAAGGATATTATATATATATATGATATAAAAATGATTCGATTAAGGAAAATTAATACTTAAATTTCTTTCATTTCATCCATCAAAATATGAATACAACATTCATGCATATATATGGATTATCGTCCCCATAAATGGTGTAATTCATTTCTCTATCTCTATCCTTTTATGGATGAATCTAAACAGATATATAAAATATGATATTTATATCATTATTAAAATTATTTATATTATTTAAGCATTATAAAAGTACAAGGATTAGAACTATCTAACTTAAATTCACTTGAAAAATGAAATACTTAACACCTAGAAACAATGATTTTAATAAGGAATTATTATTAAATAAATATTGAAAGGATATTAGTAGATCATATATGAAATTCTAAGTTTTTAAATTACTCTATTATAGAATTATAATAAATTTAAATTTATTATATAGTAGGTTAAATCACTTTTGAGTCATGTTAAGTTCTAGGTAATGGTCTATCATGTCAAATAATATTCTTTGGGACAAATGTTACCCTATACACCTATCTTCTTTTATCTGCTATATATACAACCCAATTTAAAATTTTATATCATGAATATCATTATTATACAAATATTTTTAGTTTTATTTTAATTTATTCTTTCATGTGGATTACAATTCAAAATTTACCAAAGTGGTAAGGTATTTTTATCCCATTTTTACTTCTATGAGACACATGCCATATTCACCACTTAATTATTTTATGTGATATATATACTTCTATGAATGTATTTTATGATTTTTATCATAAAAATTATTTGATATACATATCCATATAAGTTTATTTCTTTCATGGGGATTATGATTCAAATGTTACTAAAATGGTAAGGGTTTTAGGTTACAATCTCATTATTTACAGTGATTGTTTATGATAAAGTTTTAGGTGATGTAATTTCATGATCTACCACCCAATAATCTCATGAATTTTATTATGCAATGGTTATTTATAGAGAATATTAATTTTACTTTAATTTTATCTCTTTATGTACTTAGGATACCAAAATATTGTTTTAAGTAAAAATATACTTTATTTTCATTTTTAGTTGAAAATATTTTTTCCATGTCCATGTTTTTCTAAAAATGTTTTTAAAATTTTTTATTCTCCTATGATTATTTAAAGTAATTTTTACCCATGATTAAATTTTTACAAAATTGTTTAAAATGGATCTTCTTGTTGTTTTTTTAATTATGTAATTTTGAATTTTTATAAAAAATGTGAAAATAATATTTGTTTTAACATACACGACATGAATGGAATTTCATGCTGTTATGAATACTCTATATTTTGAATATTTATTCATAATTTTCAAAGTTTATTTTCAAAGAAAGTATTTTCCTTAATATTTTTGAAATTTTTATATTTTGAAGAAGTGATTTCAAAATGAAAAGGTTATTTTCCTTAAAACATATTCTAGATATCTTTTAAAGGTTTTTTCATCTAAGATGATATCCTTTGACTTTACTTATTCCTTACTGAGGATTTGATCCAATGATACCATCCACTTTTATTCTTAGGATAACTTATGATGATTATTATTTAAGGATGATTATAGAGAGACCATTTATTTCCCATTGTGTTATAATTAAGCCTTTATGAAAATTGTTTCTTTTCCATGGGTTATTCTATAATATTATGATGAAATATTTAGGAAGCTCATTTCCTTTCCATAGGTTATGCTATACTGAATGATTTATGATCTTGTAGAACACATATGTATTAATTTCATTATGTGATTGGTGGGACCAAAGTTATATAACACTATAATGCATTGGTACTGATGGATATATCAAGAGATAATAATGATTATAATGAGGAGTGAACCCAGTTTAGTAAGGGACTTTGTCCACTATGATAGTCTTGGTAGTGAATATTGACTAAGGATATGATGGTTTGAGTATTTAACCTAATATACTATAGTAGTCTTGGAAGTGATCACTAAATACTAGGAAAATTATTTTCTATACTTATGTGTGTGCTGAAAACTCATGTCTTTTGTGGATATTATGTTATTATGGTTTATGTTGTTTGATTAATTAATGATTTATGTCTTAATAATTGTCAAGATTTATTCCAAGACTCAATATTATGATATATGATATGCATATTATGGGTTTTAAATATTATTCTCATGTTCTTATTCCATTATGCTCATGTTATGTTTAGGTGATCATTGATATCCACCTTATTTACACTTACTGAGAATTAGAACACACCATTTCTTAGATTTTATTTCTCCAAGTTATAAATAAAGTTTTTAAGTATGATATATATAAGAAGGGTTCTAGTTATAATGAATCTAGTAGGATTTGATTTAGTTCAATTATAAACCATTTTTTTTATCTATCCAAGTTTCCAAAGATACTAAACCTATACGATTATATCATGGATCATAAAGTTTTGTATTAAATATTAATATAATATATGTGATATTTATATATGAAAAGTACATGTCACTATATATATATATATATATCCCTCTCACTCACATTAAATTATTTTATGTTTTTTATATATCTTTTTATTATTTTTTGGTCCCATTATCACT
This sequence comes from Viscum album, assembly GCA_963277665.1. Classification (NCBI taxonomy): domain Eukaryota; kingdom Viridiplantae; phylum Streptophyta; class Magnoliopsida; order Santalales; family Viscaceae; genus Viscum; species Viscum album. The sequence goes on from OY728123.1 coordinate 1,770,708,207, forward strand.
TCTTTATTTGGGGAATTACTTTCCTTTTGACTACCATATTAATAATTCCTTGAAGACAAACCATATGATGCATATAAAGGGAACTCTTTTATATATCTTTTCATTCTGTATATCATTTATATCATGTATATTTTTTATATCTTCTATAACATGTTATTTTTTTATATATATATATAATATAATAATCATTATTTATTTTTTTGGGTTATTATATGTCTCTATTAAATTTAAAAGTCATATATTAATTTAATAAAATTTTATTAGTGTTTATTTCTAAAACTTCATATTATATCATATATATATTAATTATTTTACATTAATCCTTATCCTAATGAATTATTCCTTAATTTATTTTTGATTCTTCACCCTTCATGTATTAGGATACTATATAATTATTTATTATCCTGATTTGTGTCATTATTATATAACCCAATTCCATCTCATGGGTTTTTTTATAGTTGTTGTTTGTGTATGTTTTTTTATGTTGCACACATATACAAGAAATATTATGTTATGATGGGTGAAACAAAATGTATACACCCCAATAAATTGATTAATACTTAAATCTATTGATTTACTATGTTTTGGGTATAGAAAATATTCCTAGAATATTATTTTTTGATGTCTTAGCATTAACACTTGACTTATGTTTATGGTGACATATTTTATATTTATACACATTATTATGATTCAAATATTTATATGGTTACCATGTTCCTATGATCCACATGTAATGTTTCTATTAATATTCTATGATATTATTCCCTGTCATGATCGATGTTTCATATGATATCTTACCAAGATTGTTTCCTTCATATTTATTCTTACTATTCCCATTAATGGTTTTAGCTCACTATCTTTTTATGTATGTTATTAGGGTATCTCATTCCATGAAAAGATTGATAAAAAACAATTTTTTTGAATATTTTATTGATAATAAATGGAAAAATTTCCTCACCTTTTTTTAAATATGTTTATTTATAAAATATTTGGGATTAGATCATTCATTTGAAAATTTGATGAAAATTCCAGTTTTACCCGTTAAAATTAACTATAGAAATTCGGGAATAAATATTTTTATATGATTATTTCAATTTAAATTTTTGTAAATAAATTGATGACCTAATGGGATACAACTTTCATTCAGAACATATGAGATAAATTGTTTATTTTATTGGACTTAATGGGCCATGAAGTCAAATCTGGGATGAACATGCAAGATTGGAAATGAGTTCTGTATTTGGGCCATAACTTCTTCATACATGCTTGTATTAGACCCAAATATTGAGAGGATCTCTCCAACCAAATTGTGTATAAATAATTATTCTATAATAATAGTTGGTGCAAGCGTATTGAAGGTAAAATGGGCTGTGCAATTTGGTTTAAAATATTTTTCTGAGATTCCCCATTCACACTTGAAATATCTTTAAACCTAACCTCCCATATACTCTATAAATTAGTGTTTTTATAATTTGGAGGGGTTGGTAAGTGCATTAAAAGATTGTGGGAAGATAATAAGTGGTTCTTCACCATTTCAATTCACAATTAGAGGAGGGAAGCTACCAAGCAAGGATCTCCTCCAGAATTCTCTTCTTTTCCTCTTCTTTGATGTAATGTTGTTGTGATTTCAATAAACTCTAAGTTTATTTTCCACTTATTCTATTATTTTAAATTTTATTATTCTCTTAATCTTCCTCTTTGGGCTGGAATTTAATAGTAAAAACAATATTGGGTTATACCTTTTCTAAACCATTTCACTTGCATAACATTTCTACGATGACTACACCGCCCCTAGAAGAGTAGTTTTTTTAGTAATCGACCGACAACTATCCTTATTAATTAATTTATTTTGAATAAATTATATACTGTAATTCACATAACATGATCAGTTAATTGAGTTTTTAATTTAATTGAAACTAAGCAAGAAATTAAACTATTAACACAAAAACACATGAGGACGAGATTTTGTGTAAATTGTGAGAGTGCGAACTTAATCGGTAATAAAAAACCATATAGGATCAATTTGTAGTATTAAAATATAATACCTAAACTCAATTAATTCTAATTTATAGAAAGGAAATGTGACTTAATTTACCACTAAAAATAATCTAACATTATAACATCAATCAAAGCAGGATGTTGCGATTTCATGTTCCGAAGTTAGCCTAGGGTTAAATTCACTTTACGTTTGTGGTAAAGTTAATTTTTTTAGGGTTTGGGATTTAAAAAATTAAGGGATCATTATTAAGTGAATTTTAATTTAAATTATAATGATAAATAATTTAGTGAAGAGGTAGAGTTAGATTGATTACACCTTTTAAAATATTTTCTGAAAAAAACATCTTCTTGTTGTGTCATTTTAATCGAACTTAATTTCAAAAATAAAAACAATAAAATACAATATTCTTCCAAAAAACTTATTCTACATTTATAGATGATAAAAAACCCCCATAATTTTAATTAGTGTTCTTATTTAATTTTATTTTATTTTCAAAAATTCTTTTAATATGTTGTTAAATGTACTTCCTACTTTGAGAGACAACCTTGGTCAGCCACTCTGCTGCACCTAAGTACCCAAAAACAGCTATTCATTTGACGGTTCCCAAGACAACACCTTTCAAATTGGCGCTATTTCCAGGATGTAAAGTTATTATTTAAACTAATTAGAGGTATTTATTTTATTTTACTTTTTATTCTCTTATTCTCTTCTTTCTTCCTTCTTTACCCAATCTGATTTTTTCTTCTTGTTTTATTTATTTATTTGTTCTTATTCATTTTGGACCATCAACTAAAACTTATCATTTTTATTTTACTATGGTCCAATTTCCTTCTTTTCAGTTTTATTTTATTTATGACACGAACTAATCCCGAGGATCTTTTAGATCTTGACCCTGAGATTGAACTTAGCCTTTGGGATCGAATCAAACATCCTCAGTCTATGGGGAGTTTCGACATTCAACCAGTTGGAGAATTCCTCCACTCCATGAACATTGAAATTGGAATCAATTCAAATTCAAACATAAAACAAGAACCAATGTCTAAAAGTACTGGAAATGAACTTAAAATAACCATTCTATAATTGGATGCACCTGATATTAATTATCAAACAAATTACATTGCATACCAAAATCTCGAATCATACTTTGAACTGATATATGGGTTAATCCACCTACTTCCAAAATTTCATGGACTCTCTGGTGAGGATCCCAATAAACATTTAAAAAAATTAGAATTAATTGAGTTTAGGTATTATATTTGAATACTACAAATTGATCCTGTATGGTTTTGTAATACCGATTAAGTTCGCACTCTCACAATTTACACAAAATCTCATCCTCATGTGTTTTTATGTTAATAGTTTAATTTCTTGATTAGTTTCAATTAAATTAAAAACTCAATTAACTGATCATGTTATGTGAATTACAGTATATAATTTATTCAAAATAAATTAATTAATAAGGATAGTTTTCAGTCGATTACTAAAAAAACTACTCTTCTAGGGGCGGTGTAGTCATCGTAGAAACGTTATGCAAGTGAAAAGGTTTAGAAAAGGTATAATCCAATCTTGTTTTTACTATTAAATTCCAGCCCAAAGAGGAATATTAAGAGAATAAGAAAATTTAAAATAATAGAATAAGTGGAAAATAAACTAAGAGTTTATTGAAATCACAACAACATTACAATAAAGAAGAGGAAAAGAAGAGACAACCTTGGTCAACCACTCTGCTGCACCTAAGTACCCAAAAAAAGCTATTCATTTGACGGTTCACAAGACAACACCTTTCAAATTGGCGCTATTTACAGGATGGAAAGTTATTATTTAAACTAATTAGAGGTATTTATTTTATTTTAATTTTTATTCTCTTATTCTCTTCTTTCTTCCTTCTTTACCCAATCTGATTTTTTCTTCTTGTTTTATTTATTTATTTGTTCTTATTCATTTTGGACCATCAACTAAAACTTATCATTTTTATTTTACTATGGTCCAATTTCCTTCTTTTCAGTTTTATTTTATTTATGACACGAACTAATCCCGAGGATCTTTTAGATCTTGACCCTGAGATTGAACTTAGCCTTTGGGATCGAATCAGACATCCTCAGTCTATGGGAAGTTTCAACATTCAACCAGTTGGAGAATTCCTCCACTCCCTGAACATTGAAATTGGAATCAATTCAAATTCAAACATAAAACAAGAACCAATGTCTAAAAATAATGGAAATGAACTTAAAATAACCATTCGATAATTGGATGCACCTGATATTAATTATCAAAAAAATTACATTGCATACCAAAATCTCGAATCATACTTTGAACTGATATATGGGTTAATCCACCTACTTCCAAAATTTCATGGACTCTCTCGTAAGGATCCCAATAAAAATTTAAAAAAATTTAATGTGGATTTATCAACCTTTAAACCAATAATTGTTTCTAAATATCAAATCAAACTAAGATCATTCCCTTTATCACTTGATGGAGCTACAAAATATTGGATGTATTATTTACAACCTAAATATGTAACTTGTTGGAAAGATTTGAAATGTATTTTCTTGAAAAGATTTTTTCTAGCATCAAGGACCACTTCCATTTGTAAGAAGATCATGGGGATCAAGCAAGACCAAGGGGAGTTAATGTATGAGTACTGGGAGCGATTCAAGAAATTGTGTGCAAACTACCCACATCACCAAATTAGTGAGAAACTCCTCATCCAATACTTTTATGAAGGACTCACACCTATAAAGAGGAGAATGGTTCATACCGCGGCTAGAGGATCATTGGTGAACATGAAAACAATGTATTCATGAGCATTAATTGACAAGATGGCCCAAAAATCCCAAAAATTTGTCGATCGAGGTACACCACATGTTAGAGGAGTACATCAGGTAAGTCCTTCATCTCTCAAAAATAATTTGATTAATACTAAGTTAGAATAATTGACCACTACAGTAAGGTAGATTTATTTTGTTCAAAAGACATCCCAACCCCCTCTTTCAAGGCCTTGTGGCGTTTGCATTGAGACAAGACACCCAACTGACTGTTTCCCCCAACTACAAGAAATAGAAGATTGTGCAGTAGTATTCCCTGGGAGAACAAATCAGCAACAACAATAGACACAACCCCAAAATAAGTATTATTCCTTTGTACCAATATACAACCAAGGGTGGAAGGATCAATCAGACATGAGGTATCGCTCTGGACAAAAACAAATCCCCCTTTTGAACAAAACTTCCAGTAGCCTCCACCTTACTAATAGGTTTTCCAACAACCCCAAAGGAAATTTAAAGCTCAAGCATCAACAAGTAAACAACTAGGGAATTTTCAACCAAAGGTAGATTCTAATACTGATGATATTTTGAAACACATTTTTATTAATCAAAATAATGAGATGAAGAATCAAGGTTCCGAGATAAGGGAGTTGAAGACTCAAATGAGCCAGATTTCCACTACCCTCCATGAACTAGTAAGTAAGAATTATGAAATTTTAACTTCCCAAACTACTACAAATCTCAAGGGCAATGTTAAATCCATCACATTGAGAAGTGGGAATCAAACAACTGATACATATGCAACTATCATTCAACTAGGATTCACCTCAATTCTGAAGAAGACCCATTCAAAACCAATTGATGACCAACCCAAGGAGAAAGATAAAGGTAATAAGAAGATTAATGATGTTCCTACTAAACCCCTTCTCTTTCAAAAGAGGTTTGTACAAACCAAGAATATGGCTAAGGAGTCTATGAAAAAATAAGTGTTGGATACATTCAAGCATGTGGAGATCAACATCCCTCTACTTGAAGCCATCAAGAAAATCCCAAGGTATGAAAAATATTTAAAAGAACTTTGTACCAATCTAATAGGGCTTAAGGGAAATGAGAGGATCAATCTTGGAAGAAATGTGTCAGCACTCATTACACCAAATCTAGAATTGCCAACAAAGTGCAAGGATCTGGGTACATTCACCATCCCATGAACTATAGGGGAGTTACACTTTTTTGATGCTTTATGTGATTTAGGAGCTTCCATAAATGTGATGCCTCACTTTGTATTCTCTTCTTTGTAGGTTGGTGAGTTGAAGACAATAAGAGTAGTTGTACAATTGGAAAATAGAGCTACAACATATCCAGTGGGAGTCATTGATGACATACTTGTACGGGTAAGAGACATGATCTTTCCAGTAGATTTCTATGTGCTTAAAATTGAGTATTATCAAGTAAGTTAATGTGATCCAATTATCTTAGGTAATAACTTCATAAAAACTAAAAAAAAATCATAAATGTCCATGAGGGTACAATTTCCATGGAGTTTGGAGATGAAGTTGTGATATTTAATGTTATGGACTCCATAAAGTACCCCTTAGAGGACCATTCTGCATTTGTTATCTCCCATTTTGAGCCACCAAATAAAAACCCCATGGAATTTTATTGTCCTATACTTAGGGAGATTATGAGTATTTGTTCTAGTTTGATGTCTAAGAGCACTTACACACCTATTTATAATGCATAAAACTCTCTTATATTTTATTTTGAAATGGATTCATACTTTGATTCTAATCATGTGAAATCTGATTATGACATGGCTTTGGAGTATGCTGATGTATTTGATGTTTTATTCCCTGATTGTGATGATTTCTATTCTGATACTGATGCTCTTTGTGCACATATTTCAGTTCCTTCAGTATCTCCATCCATAAATCACCCGCTATATTATAACTCAATCCATTACCACCAAATCTAAAATAATCATACTTGTTAAGTGGTGCGAAATTACCTGTTATAATTTCTAAAAATTTCCCTTTTGAACATGAAGAAAAACTTTTGAATCTTCTGAGGAATAACATCAGGAAAATTGGGTGGACTTTGGCTGACATATTTGGTATTAGATCCTCCATTTGGATGCATAGTATTCCTTTAGAGGATGAGGATAAACCAGTTATGTAGCCACAAAGGAGAATCAATCCAATCCCTCTAGATGTTTTTAAAAAAGAGGTTGAAAATTTCTTGAGGTAGGTATAATTTATCCTATTTCAGATTCTCGATGGGGGAGTCCTATTCAGGTTGTGCCTAAGAAAAGTGATGTTATAGTTGTTAAAAATGAGAACAATGAGTTAGCTCCAATGAGGGTACAAAATAGTTGGCATTTGTATATTGATTATAGGAAACTAAATTAGTCCACTCACAAGGACCATTTCTCCCCACCATTTATTGATAAGATGCTTGAGAGACTATTTGGTATGACACATTATTGTTTCTTGGATGGATTTTATGGATATTTTCAAGTTCTTATAGCTCCTGAGGATCAGGAGAAGACTACATTCACCTATCCCTTCGACACATTTTCCTATCAGAGGATTCCATTTGGACTTTTCAATGCCCCAGGTACCTTCTAGATATGCATGGTGATTATTTTTTTTTGATTTTATTGAGACCTACATAGAGGTATTTATGGATGATTTTACAGTGTATGAGTATTCATTTGATGATTGTATCTCTAGCTTGGGAATAGTTTTAAATCGTTGTATTGAGAAGAATCTGGTATTAAACTTTGAAAAGTGTTATTTCATGGTATATAATGGGATTGGATTAGGGAGTGTAGTGTCAAAACATGTGATAGAGGTTTATAGATCTAAGGTAGATATCATTTCATCCTTACACTATCCTTCATGTGTGCGTGATGTTAGATCTTTCCTAGGGAATTCAGGATTTTATCGGTTCTTCATCAAAGATTTTAGTAAGATTTCTATTATTATGTCTCAATTACTTAAAAAGGATTCTGATTTTTTGTTCGATGATTCTTGTAGGACTTCCTTTGATGAGATAAAGAAGTTATTCACCACTCCACCGATTATACAACCCCCATAGTGGGAACTTCCTTTTGAGATTATGTGTGATGCCTACAACTTCACGATTGGAGATGTCTTATCTCAGAGGGTGGAGGGACGTTCACATGTGATTGCATATGCATCAAGAACATTGGATTTGGCCCAATAAAACTACACAACCATAGAAAAGGAGTTTATAGTAGTTATATTTGCTTTAGATAAATTCCATTCATATTTATTTGTCTCTAAAGTAGTTGTTTTTATAACCATACAGCTCTTAGGTACCTCCTAAAGAATCCAGACATGAATCCCAGACTTATCCAATGGATTATCCTTCTTCAAGGATTTGATATTTAGATTAAGGACAAGAAGGGGTTGGAAAACCTAGTGGCGGACCACATGAGTAGGCTTACTCACACACTAGGGGATGACACCTTGGACCAGGAACCAAATTGGGATAATTTACCCGATGAGAATCTTTATTCCATATCAGGTACACATCCTTGGTATGATGATTTAGTGAACTACCTTATTATATATGAAATTCTTGAAAATTTAAAGAAACATAAAGTACAAAAGGTAAAGAGTGAGTCTAGATTTTATGTGTGAGATGATCCCTACTTACGGTGCATGTGTAGTGACCAAGTTATTAGAAGGTGTGTTCTTGATCATGAGTTTGAGTTTGTTCTGTAATTCTATCATACAGTTGCTTATAGTGGACACTTTGGACCCCAAATTATAGCTAGGAAATTTTTGGACTCTGGATTGTTTTGGCCTAGTTTATTCCATAATGCTCATTTGTTTTGTAAGACATGCTCACATTTCCAACACACTGGTAATATTTTTAGGAGACATGAGATTCCTCAACAACCCATATTATTATGTGAGATTTTTGATGTATGGGGAATCGATTTTATGGGTCCTTTTCCTAGTTTATTTATATTTTTGTATATTTTGGTTGCTGTTGATTATGTGAGAAAATGGGTGGAGGCTAAGGACACCAGAAATAATGATTCTCATGTTTTAGTGGACTTTTTCATGACACAAATGTTTTATAGGTTTAGAGTACCAAAGTCCATCATAAGTGACCAAGGGACACACTTTTACAATCAAAATTTTTCTTCCCTCCTTCGGATGTATGGGGTGACACACAAAACATAAACACCATACCACCCCCAAATAAATGGCTAGGATGAGGTTTCAAATTGTGAGTTGAAATAAATTTTGGATAAAACCCTACAACCCAATAGGATGGATTAGATAAAGTGCTTGGATAATTCTATATAGGCTTATAAGACATCATACAATACACCCATCAATATGTCCCCATTTCAAATTGTATTTGGGAAATCATGTCATCTCCCCATGGAGGTTGGGCATCGGTCTTATTGGGCTATAAAGAAATGCAACCTGAATTTAGCCCTAGATGGAATTCAAAAGAAACTTCAAATTCAAGAGCTTGATGAGATTCTATTATCTTTATATGAGAACTCATGGCTTTAAAAGGAAAGATCCAAATAAACTCAAGACAAAATGATCCAAAAAAGGAAATTTCATGTTGGGGAGAAATTCCTTATATATAGTTCACACCTAAAGTTGATGCTTGGTAAGTTGCGTTCTAGATAGTTGGGTCTTTATATTGTATCTAATGTTTTTCCTTATGGTGTAGTGGAGATCATGCAAGAGGACACTGGAATAAGCTTCACAGTCAATAGGAAACACTTGAAGAAATAAATTTAGGGACTTCCAACTGATGCAATGTATTTCATAACACTACACAACCCCATCATCACTTGATCATATCAAGTGGTTCCTAACCCTTTCACTTTTATATTATTTGTCCTATTTCAAATTATACATTTCATGTGCATATATAATCTCATAGGTTCACATTGAGGATAATGCAATATTTTAAGTGTGGGGGAGGGGAAAACATTTTGGGGTAGATATTTAGGATTTTCATTTGTGTGTTTTGTGTGTATTTTCTATTAAATTTTTCCTTAAAATTCAAAAAAAAAACAAAACAAAAACAAACAAAAAAAAAATTAAAAAATAGATATATATATCATGTAACATTATCATGTGGAACATATGGAAAATGAATGTTTTCAAAATTCATTGGTAGAATTATAAGCATAAGTAATATTTCATCATCAAGGGTTGATTTTTATAAAAATTGAATTTGTAAATGATATGAATGATTACATCATTATAAAACCTTTCAGATTTTGACATCATTATTTGTGATATTTGTTCATGATAAATTATGTCATTGATTTCTCCGCACAAATTTTCACTCAACCATGACTTTTGAGAATTTTCCTACTCAATTGAAGGTATAGTCAAGTTAGGTAAAAAAAAATCATTTGTTGATCCATACATTCATTTTTATTCCGATCAGTTTCATTACTGTACCTAATTGACCTATGCGTATGTACCTGTTATCCGACAGTTGTGCGCTCTCAAAAACAAATATGAGTTGTGTCTTGGATAGGTCAATAACCACTATTCATCGACCTTTGATATTGTTATAAATATTACAATTAGTGTCTTGAGGAGATCAAACATGGGTTGAGAGTTGAGTGTGAGATTTGTTCTAAGTGAAACTAAAAAAAAACAAAACAAAACAATAAATGAGGGGAGTGATGAAATGTACAACATATGGGGATATCTCGGTCAGGTGTTTAAGGTTTGACTTTTGGGAATGCTTATGTGAGTGGGTCTTAAAATTATATTGAAAAGGAATATAGAATAGGTTCAGTGAATTAAGCCAGGTAAGAAGAATTGTTTTACTTGACCTAAATATATTGAATAAAGGGTGGGTTTATGAGCTTGGAATGATTAGCACACACACATGGAGAATTAGTGGTATGGTAAACCCATAACATGTTATAAATATCACTGGATTTTTTTTGACACAATTTATGAGACAATGACTTTAAAATTTATTGATATTTATTATTTATGGAATTCTTACTTTGTCTATATTTTCAATGTGTATTGAAAAATTTGAATATGCATACCTTGTCACAATTTTTTCGAATACACGATATGCGGTTTTACCAAGGAGTGTAAAATGGTAAGTGTGGGGGAGTTTATAAAAAACAATTTTTTTTGAATATTTTATTGATAATAAATTCCACAATTTCCACACATTTTTTTTAAATATGTTTATTTATTAAATATTCAGGATTAGATCATTCATTTGAAAATTTGATGAAAATTCCGATTTTACCCTTTAAAATTCACTGTATTAATTCAAGAATAAATATTTTGATATGTATTATTTGAATTTAAAATTTCTTAAATATATTCATGACCTAATGGGATACAACTTTCATTCTAGACACATGAGATAAATTGTTCATTTTATTGGACTTAATAGGCTATGAAGTCAAAGTTGGGATGGACTCTCCAGATTGAACATTAGTTTTGTATTTAGGCCATAACATCTTTATCCATGCTTGGATTAAGGCCAAATATTGAGAGGATCTCTCCAAACCAATTGTGAACAAATCATTCTTCTGTAAGAACATCTGGTTCTCACGTATTGGAGGTCAAATGGGCTATGCAAGTTAGCTTAAAACATTTGGCTGAGATTCCCCATTCACACTTGAAACCACTTTAAACCTAGCCTCTCCTTCACTCAATAAATTAGTGTTTTTCTCATTTAGAGGGGTTGGTACGTGAATTAGGAGATTGGGAGAATAATAGAAGTGGTTCTACACCATTTTAATTAACAATTATAGGAGGCAAGCTACAAAGCTAGGATCTCCTCCAAAATGCTCTTCTTTTTCCTCTTCTTTGTTGTATGTTGTTGTGATTTCAACAAAATCTTAGTTTCTCTTAAAATTATTCAATAATTGTCAATTTTATTCTTCTCTTAATCTTTCTCTTTGAGCAGGAATTCAATAGTAGAAACTAGATTGGGTTATAACATTTCTAAACCTTTTCACTTGCATAACTTTTTTACGATGACTACACCACCCATGGAAGTGTAGTTTTTTAGTAATCAATCGACCTCTATCCTTATTAATTCATTTATTTCGAATCAATTATATACTTTAATTCAAATAATATGATCAATTAATTGAGTTTTTAATTTAATTTAAACTAATCAAGAAATTGAATAATTAACACAAAATCACAGGAGGACAAAATTTTGTGTAAATTGTGAGAGTGTAAATTTAATCGGTGATACAAAACCATACAGAATCAATTTTTAGTGTTCAAATATAATAAACTCAATTAATTATAATTTACAAATAGTAAATGTGCCTTAATTTACCACTAACTATAAGCTAACCTTAGAGCATCAATCAAATCCGGGTGCTGTGATTGCATGTTCTGAAGTTAGCCTAGGGTTAATTTCACTTCATCTTTGTGGTAAAGTTAATTCTTGTAGGGTTTGGGATTTAACAAATTAAGGGATTATAATTAAGTGAATTTTAATTTTAATGATAATGATAAATAATTAACTGAACAGATAGAGTTAGATATATTTCACCTTTTAAAATATTTTTTTAAAAAAATATTCTTGTTGTGTCATTTTAATCATACTTCATCTCAAAAACAAAAACAAAAAAATAAAATCTTCTTTCAGAAAGATTCTTCTAGATTTATAAATGATAAACAACCCCCATTCTTTTAATTAGTGTTCTTATTTTCAAAAATTCCTTTAATATATTGTTAAATTTACTTTCTCATTTGAGAGACGACCTTAGTCATCCACTATGCTGCACCTAAGTACCCAAAAACCACTAATCATTTTAGGGTTCACACTACAACTCCTTTAAAGGAGTATAAAAAAAAGTTATATGTAATTATTCTTAAAATGGAGATAATTAAATATGCAGTTATGTTTTAAAAATGTTTTGTAAAATATTTAATCTCCCTGATACATTAGACCACTTACATTTTTGGGTGTGTATTTTTATACAGTTTTAATGTTGTATTTTTTTAATGAAATATTAATGAGTTTTGAGTCATTATATTTGGAATTAGATAATGTTATAATTATTTTTACTGATTATGTTAGTGAACTTAATATTAAATTCACTATAAAAAATCTAAGTTGAAACATAGGAAGTCATAAATCATGGTATTTTATTGATTCATGAATTAATCATCCTATATGAATAATATTGCTTTCTATATGATTATTAATTGGTTTATTATCATCACTAATATATATATTTTTAGTAAATATATGGATAGAGGAGGAAATATGTTAATAAATAATGATATGGGTAGTAAACTTATTTTCCAAATGAGATTCTAAATCTGATGGGAGTGAGATTTGAAAATATTATAGTGGTAAAAGGTCGATTGACACAAGTTATGACCAATAACCTATTGAATTATTTACTTTACACTATATTTATTTTTTAATAATTACTTTATCCCACACTTTGTTTTACCTATTTTACTTTTTTTATTCACTATAATTTATTAATTGCTACCATGATATTTTAATATATTTTATTCATAATATTATACATTTTTCAATAATTACTTGTTCTCATTATTTATTTATTAACTTATATTATTTATTATTAGATAAACATTTATTTATATTATTCTCATTATTTTGTGTATTGGTAGATTCATAAAATAAACTAAAGAAATTATGTTATACCAATCGAAGAAGATATTATTTATAGATTATAGTGGAAATATTAATAAGTATAGAATATTTTGTATTAAAAAAGAGTTAGTTAAATATCTTATGTATCAAAATGTATAAAAATATAATATGTTATGTATCATCAAAAGTTAAGAATTATATTACATATCTACTAATAATATATGGTGAATGGAAAGAAAAATATTTTACATAATAACATTATCTTATGTGTTTGAAAATTGTATTATGCATTAAGATTTTTTTAAAGGGAAAATATTTTGCATTAATTTTTAGAGAAGAAATATATTACACATGCCTGATATATCTTATGTATTGAAAGGGATTTAGAATTGTGGATATGTAAATAAATATACAAATTATAGAGAATGAAAAAAATCCACATGTTTATAAATAAATATGTTATGTATAATTTTAGAAGATATGAAATTTTGATAAGTGTTCGAAGAGATTTAAGTAAGGAGACTATGATATATATGAAGACTATAAAATGACATTAAAGCATTTCACTAAGAATATTTGTGGCCATAGTGGTTATGAAACATGGACATGATGAGTTCTATTCCATTAAAGAGACTGTGTTGGGATTACAATATACCTATGAAAAATAGGGAGTCCTTGAATTTTTTTTTTTGAAGAAATACCTTTTATTGTTTTCCCCTAGTCCATGGCCACTGAGAATTTCATGAATCGGGGAGTCCTCACTGGACCTCAGGTGTGCCTCCCGATATTCCAGAGGCTTCCAAATAACATCGACGGTCTAGGATAGTTGCACGAGGAGACTATTACCCCATATCAGAGTAGACAATAATAGGTAAATAAAATCAAAATTATCCATACCATAAACTAGAGTAATCATAATTAATAAACATATCGAACTATAATAAATGAATGATGAATAAATCCGTCATATTGAATCACTATCTTCCCACTAGATGAACACATTCAAAAAAAGAATATAAGAATAAAATAAATGTATAAAAGGATCTACTATATCCCTGATCCTCAACTCATCCCAATCTGAAGTCCATTCTAAGATATCCAACTAAACACTCAAATCCTGGGAATTTTATGAACTTGTATATGAAATCAATGAGGTCTCCTTGGGTACCCAAGTTCCATAGCTTCCTAAGTAGAGTGTGAGTGTGAATCAGTGTGGTATAACCAATGTGGTCCCATACATAAATTGTAAATACAGTTAATTGATGTGATATAATAAAAACATAATTAAGACAAAAATATAAATTTGTAAATAAATAATCATTACTGATCCTCAGGAAATAACATGACACCTGTGATCAAACCAATCATACTCTGGCTAGTGTCATAGTTTCTTTGAACAATTCATAGAATCGTTCCAAACAAACTGATTCCCAACAAAAATATAGTAGTAGGCATAAATTCTATATCCTTATAAGTATCCAAAGGCATCCCAATACTATTAGAATTTAATAAAATACCTAGAAGGTGATCCTAGTTGATAAATAGTCATTAGGATCATCATATAACCCTAGGAGGTAATCCTAAGCATTCCATAGTCATAAAGAATAATCACCGAACCTCAGAAGATAATCCTAACATTTTACATTCATTAGGCTCTGAGATTATCACTATGAGGTAATCTTAGGTGATAAATAATCACCTAGAATCATCATCAAACACTAAAAGTTAATCTTGAGCATTCGATAGTCACCATGTGTCATCACCAATTCTTAGATGGAATGAACCTAGGCAATCAATCATATCAAGAATAGATTTATATTCCTAGGGGGATGACCCTTGGATATCACTAACATTCAGCTCATAGGATGGATCCATGAATAATGTCCAAGGCATTTCATGTATGTAAATATATCTCATAGCCCAATACTTCCTCTTGTAAAATCTCACTAGGGTCGATCATCCTCTCATGTATGTCTTTCATAAACTAGTATGACCTCTCCATTTAATGCAATATAATAACCAAAACCTTAGCAACTCAAAATTATGATTCATTTTCTAAGGTAAAACTTGAAAACATCACTAATTATTTCCCAAGAACACCATTTCAATTGGGTTGACATGCTACTGAGGTACCCACTAGGGTATCTTAGGTTTCATTATATCTAGAACACCTTATATGGGTCCCTAAATATCAAACTCATCTCTTGGGTTAAAACCTGTTACTTGTATGGATTTTTATACCTTGAAATTTTCAAAGTCTCATTAAGGATTTAGTAGGCTTCTGAGTATGTATCACAAGGTAGATATACTTAATCCACTTTCCCTTTTCAGGTCACTCCATGTCAGTCTGAACACCCAACCAATTCATATATCTCCTCGAGTTTTACCCACCGAGGTAGTAATGTCTTAGTGGGGTAAGAACACTCTCACCATGGTCACCATCATAATCAAATGGCTCTAAGTAATCCCACGGTACTATCATGAACTACTTGGGACACTCATTCTAATCCTATCACATCCATTTAATTGAAGTTTAACAATGAAACTATACTAAGAGACACTATTCTTACATAATCTAATTACACCACTCAGTAGGTTCATATCTCAGGGAAACCCTTTATTTCAAGTCCTCGACCATTGGTGACTGAGGTAGAAAATCTAGTGAATATGAGTCCATTAGGGCTCTTAACACTTCGTTCAGTCCCTACATTGAATTTTAATAAAATAATTTATTTTTAAAAGTTTAATTATCCTCTTTGAAGATACCAGGTATCACATGCCATAAAAATAAAATGCATAAATAACATAGGGATATGTACAAGGGACCACCTACCTAAATTAGAATCCATTCCTTTATCCAATTCACCACATGTCAACTCTGCTCGTGCTTGTCGAAGTCTATCCAACCATCATTCATTAATGCGAGGTTCTATCTCATACACAAATCATAAATTAAATTAATTTAAACAAAACTATTATTAATTTATGAAAAATAATTTTAAACAATTTTAAAATTGAATTTAAGTAGGTATAAAGGCCTAAAATATCATTGACTCATCCCGTTTTTTTAAAATAATAAAAAACAAAGTGTGGTATACTCTCGATACACCCTCGGGTCTTTGAAAAATGAAATCAACAATTAATATCGCTGCTCCAATTTCCAAATTTTATTGAAATATCCAAAAAACCTAGTAAAATTCAAAAAATTTTGGACCTTTACTAAAACAAAATGTGACTACACCTAGATACCATCCTGGATACTCCTCTACACAGGCCGAGTAAAAGCCCCATGTAACTCGAATGATTCCATCGTGATTTAATTGAATTGGTTTCAAACCCTTAACCAAAATTATACTGAAATTATTTTCTAGAAAGGATGAACATGAATATAAACAAAAATAGAAGGAACATACCTCTAATTCCATAAAATATCACCTAAAACTCCTCCCATCACGTGACACCCGCTAAAACCCCCATGCTCGAAGGCTCAAAATATCATTTTACAAATATAAAAACACTACCCAACACACTTTCATGACATAAACATGAGGTTCATTCCATGAATGTTCATGAAGTATCCCTCTATATTGGAAAACCACATTTTCATGTATTGAAGGTCCTAATGAAACCCTTTCATAGCGTGAATTCCCATTCACATTGTGAAAGGCTTGCTTCTACTATTTTCAGTAGCCTCAACCACCTGAACCTTATCTGATGCTCACCTGAACACCCAATTCACCCCCAAGACTCAAGATCTATCCAAAAACATCATTTTGGGATGTTAAAACCCTCATAACCTTTTCATGAGTCCCATTTCATAAAATGGACCATCCACTAAATTTCTAAATTTGAATTCCTCTTGAATTTTACGATCCATCCAAACATAGAGTATTAAAATATCCCCACTATAAAACTTATCATCCACAAGAAGTCTCTTCAACCATTTAACCAACCACCATAACCTACTTGGGTCACCAATCGATGATCAAACCACCACGTTCTACTCTAGAATGTTGCAAGATCTTTCATTACGAAACTCCAAACACGAGGCACACTTTTCATCAAAATATGATCTACCACTTGTAATCCTTACCAAAACCTCTATAAGTTTCTCGAAGATATATATTTATCCTAGAACACCACATTTTCATCAATCAACTCATAAATCACCTTATGGTTCTCCCCATCATAATCCTCAACTCCTAACAAGCAATCCTAATCCATGATGCTCTCCACCATTGAAACTACCTACTAAAACAAATTTCTAGTGGTACAATAACCCACTCAGGGTGGTTTCCATGCCACCAAACCCAATTACACATGAAACAATTAGTCAAAATCGGGTACTTCCCATCAACTCTATTTCCAAATAGAATTGGATTAATTTCTATTTCCATGAACATAGACCACATACATTGACCTTCCTCAAAAGGTATCGACCAAACCTCGGAATACCTTCATCATACAAAATATGATGTACCTGATGATGTCTCCAATCCACCACATCCAATCCAACTCAAAAACACCATCACGATGTTTCACCACATGAATCAACCCTAAATAAATTTTGAAATTCGTTTCACCCTATAAATCATGCGATGAATCAAATTAACCCTTTGAACCTATCATGAAATGGGGTTCACCCTCTAAAAGATTTCATGAATTTGAGTTCAAATCTTGAACCATGTCACAAAAATAGAGTTCATGCCCTAAATCATGTTACAAATTAGAGTTCATCTGATTAATTACCCACATATCACATCAAGATCAGCTTGAGTCTGATGCTAATGCAAAGAATCCATCCAATACCTCATCTAAACCCAAAACCAGTATTCTCAATAAAGATAGATATAATCAGATTCATTTAGTCACTATCATCTAAAATCCACCTTAACTGTCTAGGGATAGGATTCATCACACCCATGAACCTACCCACATGGGGTTTTACATCTAGGGTTCACACTCCACCCATTATCACATGTAATGTCTAGACATGGCTGTCCTTCTTGTAACCAAGTACCAACTCAAAATACAAATGAGAAAACACTCTCATATCCTAGGAATTTCATCCTTATAAATCCATAAAATTTTCATTCATAATTAGGGTCACACCATTAATAAGATAATGATACACTCTTCAATGTTAGGCTTACCCTATACCACTCCTCTAATGCCACATCAAAAGGTTATATCATTAAACACATGTCATTAATCCTAATCTATGCTCATCTATCATGTCAATACATAACCATGATTAACTCCTAGATCTACCATTACACCACACTCGATTAATTTCTAGTATATACTCTACTATGGAGGTACATTTCCCATATTAACAACTCCTAGGAAACCAATCCCACAACATCTCACTAAAACATTGGGCCTCGACCCACACAAATTCACTAACCAATCCAAAATTCAACAACACCATGTGTATCCAATACATAGTACCTCAATATCATCCAACCCTAATGGGTGTACACTCCCGTACCATATCATTTTATAACCCAACTCTTGATCCCATGAGTTATATATCACAAGATCATGTACCTAACTAACTGACTATGATACTAAACATGTCAGTCTCATCTAAATCTAAGTACCCTTGATAATACTTTTAAAAATTTAGAATATCATCAATTTCATAGTATACCACATGAATAACTTCCAACTAGAATCATTTTAAGATCATGATAGTCTACACATACTCTCACCATTCTCTAGAAAGTGTATCCAAAATTCAATAGTGTTAGACACTCAACCGATCCCATGCTTTGATTCCAAACCTTGATACTAAAGTATTACAATTCAAGGTGATATATCTCAAAAGTAAAAGTAATTTCCATGTATATACCCAAATGACTATGCCTTCCATACCTGTCAAACTTGTTATAACACAATCACCCCTATGCTTTCACATTCAAGATCATCTAAGGCATCACCATGCCTATACTATATACTCAGTAGCACCTTACATGCACTGATCTCATAAACTAAAGCATCTAATGATGATTATTACCTATAAGGAACTCAAAATATTAGGATAACCCCTCCCATGGGTTACCCTTTCAAGAATCACATATCATAAATAATAGGGAAAACATACCACTTCTCTATCATAATGCTTATATCACTGATATCTTGGGTTGTATCTCAAGGTCACTAGGCTCTTCCGCCTAAGCCATAGGTATTATCTCAAATAAGTCACATCTCATGAGAAATACCTATTTGTTACCATTTAACCATCACATGATAACTCACATTCCAAAATACCCACTCTAGGGCATCACATATACACATAACCATATCCAACATTACATATCAACTCATACACTTACAAGGGTTTTGATTCTCAACAAAAATCCACATATGGGATTACCCCATTGAAAAAACAATCTCATGCTAAAAATCATCAAGCCTTCACATATAGAAGAAACCCCCTTGAGGATAAAAATACAATTAATACAAGCATATATACAATGAAATCACCCCACCATGATCTCTGTCAATAATCGCATGATCAGAAGGTTCTGTTAATCATAATTCTACCCAAAACTATATTTTAAAACACTATATAGGTTATTGATGAAATTTTAAATAACCAAACCATTTATTTCAAAACCATAATTTTAATAACCCATGTCATTATGGGTCTTAATTTTCATGGTAAACTGAAACTTTTAATCTGGTGGGTGGCCCATTAATAGAATCGGGTGAGAAACTGAGGTTTTACCTTTTTGAACCCCCTAAAGAGGTGTTTTACACTTTAAAAAATACTTAGTGGGTGGACAAATCATGGAATTTTAAAGGCATATTCTTAGATATTTTTGGGTTAATTTAGTAATAAATATTTAGACAGTAGGATGTGAAGTATCCTAGCTACCCAGTAGGCCTCTTTCGACCAGATGGTAGATCCTGTCTGCTGGTCTAGATGTCACACTGGGCATGGTTTAAACGAGGGAGCTTTTGGTCTTTTCACCACTGAATCCCCCCAAATTTCAATATTATGGTATTTAATTTTTGAGGGAAATTAGACCGCTAACATAAGTTATCCTCCCTCTTTGAGTTTCCTTTTATGTGAAATATTCTATCTTTTTTGATCTCACCCTCTTTCTTCCACATGTGGTGGTGGATCGCTGTGTCGTTCATCATGGATGAATCCTCAGGGTAATTTGTTTCCCTTGATATCCATTTAATGTTTCAATTATACTTTTAACCTTTCCCCTTGATCATATTGATCATTAATTGACATTTGACATGATTTCAATTAGATTTACAGATGATAATTCCACCAGATCTTGGGGTAATTGTCCAAGAACAATGAGGAGCCAGATTGACATAGCTAGAGGATATCCCAGGATGATGAATTAACAGCGTTGATTGGTGTTTCATTAAAGTCATGTCCCTTTATGAAATATTCATTGTTTTTGGTCAATTTTAGTTAAACTGGACAAACATACCATAGAATTTAATTAGGGATTTTTATCATTTTAGAATCGAGAGAGCAGTGAAAGTGGATTGAATTATATTGGATGATGTTGAAATTAAGGTATATCACTTGGTTAATTTATTCTTAAGGTATAAATTTTATTATATTAAATTATTCATTATTTTATTTCTTCATAATAGGTTTTTTTTCTAAAACAAAGTTGGAAGCATGGTAAAAACCTTCCATGGATGTTTAGATGTGGTTCAGGTTTGGAGTTGATATCTGGTATGTATTTTGATGGGTATGCCTTTTACCTTTGAATTTGAGTTTCCCTATAAAAAATCAAATAATTATAATTTAGTTATGAATAATTATATTGAAATTCTTGGTCATGATTAAGACCTCATGGAGATCGATGGAGGATAAATGGACTTGGTTAGACGTGGAAAACACTACTGGGATTTTCATGGTTTGAGGTTAACTTCATTTGAGGTTGGAGGTTTTGTTTTCACCATATGGTATTACTAATATTTTTTGAAATGAGATATAAAGTTTAAAACTTGGGATAATGAAACATAAATTCATAATAACTAATAATTATTAATTAATGACCCTTAAGTATTAATTAATTAAAGAAACATTCCTAATGAAATAAGGTAATGCGCTAAGTGCCATGATGGACCCATATGCACTATCTTGATATCGACAGCTGATGCCCAATTCTTGAACATTAATGAATTCCATGAATTTTATAGACACCATGGTGTGCGTGGGTGTTCTACATGAGACCTTGATCCCATGAGACCATGTTTTATGATGTTAACATGTGTGTTTTTATATTAATTCTAATACCAATGCTTGGCGGGTAAGATATTCCTTTATGTGTTATTCTCTTCTGTGTATGAACATGTTCCACTATATAAATATATGTAAGACATATATGTTTACTGATTCCATTTTTGTGTTTAGATATCCTAATTGTCTATGTTTTAATTTTAATCACATGTGTGTACCTATAGTTTCTATTAATCATGATGATATACTATTTTATATCTATATGTATGATCCAACCCGTAGTGTGATATATCATATTTCCATTGGAGGTATTATTTTAGTATTGAAGGTAGCTGGACCATCATATTATGAATACCCCTTAGACAAGGGAGTGCGTATGACTTGGGACAATGAAAATTATGGAACTGAGCACATGGTATGGGAATGAAAACCTAGAATTCTAACTCATGAAAAACACTTTAGGGTATGATGAACTTTTAGAAGTCGAGTGAAATGTACACTTTATGCCCTGTGGATGCCGAGTGATATGTTGCCTCAATATTATGTGGATTCTAAGTGACATGTTTTCTCGATGCCTTGTGGAATCCGAGTTATATGTTATCTCGATTCCATATGGATGATAAGAGACATGTTATCTCAATTCATTATGGACATGGAATGGCATGTTTCCTTGAAACATCATAGAATAGCATTGTGGCTATTTATTGAACACTTCTGAAATCCGTTATGACTATATTCGGACAAGGGACCAGAGAAGGTTCATTTCGGATTTCATGGTGGCTTAGCAAGTGCATAACCACTCTCTATATGGTTATTGTTTTCTTGTTTATGAATTTGTGATTATATGCTATGATTCTCAATTATGTATTTTATGTTTACTTTTTTTTGAGTTTTTCACATGAACCTACACCAAATTTTACTGGTTGGGTATGAAACCACAACAATGATTCCCTAATAAGTTGCACCCACATACCACTTGGAAAATTGTGGTTCTTTGGTACTTGAGAATCCCTAACTTATTGTAGGTACATGATGGGATGAAGAGAAGGTTCAATCATTGGTTGGGATATATCATCATGATTCAGGATATTGGGATTATGTGAGGCTTGGAGTTTCATAGCCACTTTCTAATTTTTTCCTTTTCTATATTCATATATATGATTACCCGGTGGGTGATAAATGTTTTGTTTCTAGTCATGACTATTGAGTCTGTTGTTGATGTATTCATTCATATAGTTTTTATGTTATTTATTTTCACTTACTCTAATTGTATACTATTTAATTTTTACTCATATTAAGGGTATATTCTCCCTACTAATCCACCTTAGACCCTCATTTTTAGTCAACAACCTTTCATATACAAGGATATAGGTTTGAGTCCATGTGGCATTCCGAATTGAACATGGTGATTTAGTTCGGGAAGTTACAAAAATTTTATTAGAGAATATAAATATTTTTTTACTAATTTGTGGATTTTTTAGACAAGATACATAGTAATGTCTCAGAATATGTGATGAAACTTGGTCTGGTGCATCATAGACACCATTTCTGAGGGAAGTCCGGGATACGAGGGCGTGAGATTGATTTTCTTGGTTGTGTTATTATGATCATATGTTTTTAAATCACGTGAAACACATGTATTTTAAGGTTTTGATTTCATTTATATTTTAATCTATACTATATATCCAATAATAGTTGCATGTATCATATTCGACACATAAGTTTCACATGACAAATATGCTTCTTGTATGTTATTGTACTATTGATGGAGGAATCACCAACTCTGGTTTTATAAAATTTACACTACTTGTATATATGAGTTATTAGTGACATTATATTCATATAAACCCCTATGTGTGTATAATTATAATAGTAGGTCATGTGAGACTACATTGTGGTTCACCTTGTTGATGAAGGTGAAGTAAATAATAAAAATTACGATGATTCCATCCATTTATGTACATGATATGAATTGTAACTTTTTAGGAAATTTTCAACCATTAATTTCTTTAATAAAGAACTCTATATGAGTATACACTAGATAGGTTTATCTAATTATTATTCCCATTATAACCAATGTGGAGTGATACATGTAGCCTTATAAAATTCTGTTTAACAAAACTAGGAATCTTTATCCTCAATGTGGTTGGCCTAAGAGAGAAGCTATCATGAAATATTTGTAGAGATGTGACTAGATAATTTTCTATGCTTTGATACCATTAGTGAAACCTTGTTCATATTATCTTCAAGACCTCATGGCCTTATATGTGTGACTATGGTTACAATTGAGAATGTGTCTCATGCAACATGAAGGTAACCCAAGTGAGAATGTTCCATGTGAAGTAATAGTCAAGGTTAATGCCTTAGGGATGATTTTAATAGATTATAATTACCTATACAAGTGAGTAACCATGGGAAGGATTTGGGGATGGTCTTGAATTTTCTTTACAACCCATGTTAGGTGGAATATTGAGTGCTAGTACTCATATTACAAGGTTGGGTTTGGAGCAATTAGAAACTTGTAGAATTGATGATTGGACCAGATGTTTCCTAACCTATTAGTTTGTAATGATTTTTTTACTGGATGAAAAGTAAATATAATTAGTGGTCGGACCTTGGAGGGTTATAACATGGGTGGAAACTAAGTGGCCTTAAATGAAACCCATGTTTCAGGTGGTGTGCACTGAAGAATCATGCTAGTAAGGACTTGTATTTTCTAAAGATAATCACTGAGAATTATCAAGTTTGTGGAGCTTGTACCTTGTGGGTGTAGGTAGATAAAGAGGCATGTGATTCTAGGTTGTAGGTTTGTAAATAATGGGCTAATAATTATGTTGGATTAAATATTGGTGACTTCATTACTTATTGGAAATTCCTTGTTACATGAGATTTCATGAATGTAGTTTCATACGGTTTTAGATGAATCAGTGGAAGCAGGTTGGTTGGATGACTATTTATAATGATCTAATTTCTATGAATGAACCATGAAATGTGGTAGTGGTGGTAGAACAATGATATTTTTGGTTCAAGGTCACCCTTTGTGTTATAAATAAAATTTTTAACATGAATATTATGGGGATTGGCATCCCATAGGTGAATTTCTATAGATATGTCTACATGGTTGAAGACGAAATGGATAATGGATCAGGGAATATTTTTGTAGTCAACCTGAGTTTGTTGTATAATATATATATCATGGTTCATTATAGTGTCTTGTGTGAGGGGAAAAGTCCTTTTTGGGTCAGAAGTTATAACTCATTCATAGGCTACTGAATAATTTTATGCACATCATGAATTAATCATTAAACAGAGTGAATTGTGTTTTGTGTAAACTTGATGTGTTCATTTTTCGGTTCTTGGATTGAAAATCATGTAAAAATTTATGGTCATTATTATTCATTGCATTCGGTGATAGACTAGTTGGGGCCTTGTATAATGATGTAAGTTTTACAAGGTGACTATAAGGATAATCCTATGGTGGTGAGCATTGACCTGGTCATGTGTGAAATGAACTCTATTTTGGGAAGCGTCATGGTATTGTATAGGAATAACTATTGAATGATCACATTGACTCTAAAAAACTGAGGTATAGTAGTTCTGAGAGTGTCCGGTTGTATGATTAATTCTTGATTTATGTTTTAGATGTATCATTGGGTAAATACTATAAGTGGGATTTGGACTCTAAATAAATCATTTTAAACCGAGAAGGAGTTGGATCATTGGTGAATTGACACATAATTTAGAGCCTTGTGGTACATGCAAGTGGTTGGTGAACCAACTATAGAATTTTCTTCATAGTTAATTCAGATTTTGTAGGGTTATTAGATCATTTTAATGATACATTTAGGGATTAAGGCATTGTGAATGGTGATTCATGGAGTTAGGTTGTTTTGGTTGTATACCATTGTTGGTATTTTGATGAAAGTCTACAGGCTAGTGTATCCACATGAACCTGAATGAAGTGTGTTAAAGATACTTTGAGCTCATCACAAGGCATATTATTTATGTGTTTAATTTGTTTTGATGACTTTTTTTAAATTTTAGCATATTCATGTTATATTTGGTTGGTGGAGAATCGTTGGTTTAACTTAGAACTTAGGACAAGGTATTGGTGTTGACTATAAAAATGCACTTTGTGTTGATTTATTATAATGGAATTGAACTACACCAGGCATGTCATTAGGCCTATGAAGTCATATTATGTATGGAAATTACTATGGTGGGGATCACTATGATAATTCATAATGAATTTGTTTATTACCCCAAAATGTATCTAATTATAAAGATACAAATATTGCTGTCTTGATGTGGGTGACAATGAAATTTTTGGTTTAGTTTTTGATGTTCATGCATGGAGTCACACAATTAGGGCATGATGGGAACTTAGTAATGAGAAAGGAATTGCATTGATGAGTTCGATTTTGATGATGGATTATGGATTAATCCTTTTGGATGTCAATAAAGGAAGATTGAGAAGTGTGATTTATATTTTACCACTTATTAAGGATGAGAAGTGAAATTATAAGGAGATTTTAAAATACTAAATCATTATAGATCTTATATTTCAGAGGGAAATTTAAATTTTCATCGGGTGGATAAATATTTCAAAGATATGGGTGAGAAATAAAGGTTTCACCTATATGAATATCCCGATGATGTTTTTTAAACATGAACATAATATTTGTGGGTGACTGAAGCTCTGAATTTAATCAGAGGAGGATCAGAGCTATTGGGGCTACTATAGAATCCAGTATCTAGCTAGTGGGGTAATAATTAGCCCAAATTCCCTGTAATTCGCACCAGCCATACGGTGGGGCGTGCTAGGATGGTTCAATTTGGGTCCCTTTTTGTCTTTTCACTATCATATTACACTTGGGATTAATAGATTTTCTCAACTTTTTGAGGTCTATTTGGATATTCACCCCATATATACTCCCTCTATGAGTTTCCTTTGAACTGGGGTGGATCTTTATCTAATGATTTAGTAAATCTGGGTGATATCCTCCATTATTTGATATTGTATCCTTTTTTCCTCATATGGCGGTGGATCACTATGTCATTCATCTTGGATGATTACTCATGGTAAGTTATTTCCCTTATGACTCCTTTTATGTCATAATTCTTTTTGGTATCCTTTGTCTATGATTATCTAGATCATTGATTTATCACTGGCTTGATTTTAATTAGAAAAATAGATGCAATTCCAAATGGATCTAGGTGTAATTGTAAAAATAATGATGGTTATTACATTGGCATGGATAGAGGATGTCCCATGATAATGGTTGTGTTCAATTGATGAGAGTTTTATTAAAGGTCTGTCCCTTGATTCTTTATTCTTTGTTTTTTGGTAAATTTGAGTAAAATTGGCCAAAATAACATGGAATTTACTTAGGTATTTTTCTCATCTTAGAATAATGAGTTCACTGAGATTATCTTGAACTATATTGGAAGATGTTATAATTAAGCTAAATCACTTGGTTGGTTTCTTCTTTAGGTACCAATTTAATTGTATTAAATTGGTCATTGAAATGTCGTAGTGTGATAGGGATTTTACTAGATCAAATTCAAAAGTATGATATGGACCTTACATGGATGGTTGGTTATGGTTCTGGCTTGGAAGTGATATCCAATAAGTATTTTAGTAAGTGTCCCTTCTTTTCTTTGAATGTGATTTTCCCTGTAAAAAATTAATTAATTATAATTTAGTTATAATTAATTAAATTGTAATTTTTATATTAACTGGTAAGACCTAATGGTGATCAATGGAGGTAGAATAGACTTTGTTGGAATTAGAAAAAGGAGTTTTAGTTTTCATGGTTGGGAGATGACTTCATTTGAGGTAGGTGGTTTCATGTACTCTACCCCATGGTATTATGCATGTTTATTAGCATGAGATATGTGGTTAATCACTTTTGATTAATGACCCTGAAATTCATACTTTTGTTTGAATAACTGATAATTATTAATTAGTTAATGATACTTAATTCATAATTAATCCAAGGAACATGCCAAATGTAATTGGAAAAAGTGCCAAAGGCAATGAAAAACCCTTGTACACTAGCTTGATTCCAACCACCGATGGCCAACGCTTGAACATTAATGGATGTCTTGAACTTCATGGACACGTTGAGGCCTATTGATATACTATATGATACCAAGATCTTATGAGACCATATTTGATGATGATCAGATGTGTTTTTTATATATGGATTTTGATGCCCATGCTTGATTCCCTAATCTATGAATTTATGTGTTATTCCCTAATGTGTATGAAAATTTTCCCATGTATAAATATAAATGTATATAAATATATATAATTTATATATGATTAATGATTCCATTAGTGTGTTTAGATATCATAATAAATCATGATTGACTTGGTAATCACATGTGTGTAACTATAATTTCTATTACTCATGATGATATTCTATGTTCTGTCTATAATTATGATCTACCCAATTGTGGGATATATCATATTACCTTTGGAGGTATTGTTATGGTATTGGTGATAGGTGGACCATCTTGTTATGACTACCCCTTATAGGTGGAATGCACATGACTTGTAACAATGATGATGGCAGACATGGGCACAGGGTAGGGGAATGATAGTCTAGTGGCTTGACTGACTGACTGAAAATTAGATCTAGAGTCTTGACTCGTGAAAACCGGTTTGGGGTTTGATGAACTTGTGTAATTCAAGTGACATATCAACTCATTTAATTTTGGATGCAGAGTGATATGCTGTCTTGATGTCATGTTTATAATGAGTGGTGTGTTGTCTTGATACTTTATGGACTTCTAGTGAAAAGTTTTCTCGATGCCACATGGATGATAAGAGAGATGTTATCTCAATGCATTTTGGATAATCATTGACATGTTATATTGACACCTCATGGAATATCCTTATGTCAAGTTCTTGATCACTGGGAAGATCCGTTATCTCTATGTTATAGCATGGAGTTGAAGCAGGTACACCCTAGGGTTTGTGGAGGCTTGGTAAGTGCATGAATTCTCGATATATGGTTGTTGTTTACCTATTTGTGCATTAGTGATTATATGTTATGTTTCATAGTTATGCATTACCTATTTACATTCTTATAATCTTTTCACAACTACATAAACTATATTTTACTAGTAAGGTATGGAACTGCATTGGTGGTTTCCTTCAAAGTTGTACCCACACCTTGCTCGAGTGACCATGACACACGGTTACTCAAGCATCCCTTACTTGTTATATATATAGGTTGGGATGAAGCCCAAGTTTTATCATTGAGAGGGATAACATGAAATGATTGAAGAAACCCAGGTGAAGTTATAATTTTACTTTCATATCCTCTTTTTACATTTTTCCATTTGAGAGGACCAATTTTGGAAATGCCTAACACTGAGGGGGGGGGGGGGGGGGGGGTGGGGGGGTGAATTAGTGTTGGGGACCTTTTCAACCAATTTATTCTTTTTATCATCATACATTTTGAATTGTTAGGATCCTGATTCTCTTATTCTATTTTTCCTATTGTATGTAATAATACGAAAGTAGTAAAAATATGCACACAATATGTTTACAATGTTCACCTCTCAATAAGAGAAGCTACGTCCTTGCCGTGTATGGTAATGACCAGTGCAAAGATTATCCACTATAATGCAGTAACTGTTACAGTGGTTGACTAGGAAATAAATCTGCTAGTCAGTATGGCTCCCTACACTTGGAGGAGTGAAGGAAATAATCACTTCTATGTTTTTTCCCTATACTTAGAGGGGGTAATGGAAACAATCCTCTTCCAACTTGCAGCAAGTAGGATATACCCTTACACTCACTAGTTCTTTATACTTCCAGTGTAGACAGTCTCTTGCAGCCTCTAGAGGGTTCTTTATACTATCTCTGAAGGATTTCTTCTCTCTGTTCAAAGAGTTTTCAACACTAAAATAATCTTCCACCTGTTGAGACCTGTTGGATGATACAATGCTAATTTGTTATTCCACAACCTTATTCTTATTCTTGTTACTTTCTCATCAGCATGAAATCAACCAACCTCTTCTTTGTCTACAAAAAACTTGGAGGCTACACAATCTTCTTCATCTTATATTTCTTCAATGAAAAACCAGCTGCACTAAAACCTGCTCTTCTTCTCACTTTCTCTTTCAATGCAAAACCAACTGCACTAAACTCTCATTCTTCCTTTTATTTATATAATCAACATTTCTATTTTTGATTGTTAAAAAAATTAATTTCATCTAAACTTAGCATCATCACAGTTGATCAGAAGCTGGTGAGAACTTCTAGCACAACTCACATCTTGCGCGCCAATCCCTACCTACGCGACACCCTACTTGCACGCCTCTCTTCTTGCGTTCCACCAAATACTTGAGCGCCACAATTGTGCACAACTCCCAACTTGCATCCCACTTCGGGGTTAGACACAACACACTTGCTACACACAACCCCCTGCTTGCATGCCTCTTATAACTTTTCTACCACTTCTTCTTGCACGCCACTCTACTTGCGCGCCACTCTACTTTCATGCCTCCCAACTTGCGTGCCTTACAAATAACCCTCAACTTGCATGAAACTTTAGTTTTTATGCCACTTTATACTACTTGTGCGATCAGAGATCAAATTTTATATTAAGTGTTGAGCTTAGAAAAATGAGGAGGGTAGCCGTATATTTATAGGAATTTTCGTGACACTACGCATGAGGCATGAAAATCAACTTAAACTCTGCTTCATGACCTATGCACCACTCCATCACTTGCGTGCCTCTCCATCACTTGTGCGCCGCTCCATCACTTACACACCACTTTCTTTTCTTTGTCATATTTTGATGTGATGATGTTAATATATGACTTGCACGCAACATACACTTGCGCACCACTTATACTTGCGTGCTATAATTGCACGCCACATACACTTATGTGACACAATTTCTTTCCTTTTCCATATTTTTATGTGACTATCTTTGAAATATGACTTGCTGGCAACATAAAATTGCATGCCACAATTGAAAACTGCTTTTTGACTTATGCACCACTTTATTTCCTTTCTCATATTTTGTTTTTATGATATTGAAATATGACTTGCGCACAACAAACACTTGCGCGCCACTTTCTCTCCTTTTCCAAAAAGAAATTATTTTCTCCCTCTATACTTCATAAGTCTTGAATCCCATGTTCTCCAAAATTATGATATTTTTGAAATACAAAACAACAAAGGATCATCATAGTTTTGGCCATTCTTTTTGGAATATGAATTATAAAGTACTTCTTCATACTCACTTCAAATCCTCAATTCCTTTTGGAGTGTTAATTCAAAATAACTCCAATCATATATCTTCATCCAAAAGTGGAGGCTTGAGGCTTCTTAAAACACCCTCAGTGTTGTAGACAATGTATCACCTTTGATACATGTATTTTTTACTTTTAAGAATAGTGCAACAGTCATCTGATTTCAAGAAAATGTGTAATGGATGACTATCTTAGAATTCCAAGCCCTTACACACTCTCTCTTATTCTTCAAAATAATTCTATACTTCATGAAAATCATAGGATTATTTTCTTCAAGTAAGAACTTTCATGGTTCTCATGCAATCATGAAGCATTGAATGGTCTTATCAAATACTCATTATTCTTCAATCACCCGTAGATGGATGATACTCCACCATTATTCATTGTTGTAAACAACGTGTCACCTTTGACACGAGTTCTTTGAACTTAGGATTAGTTTAAAAATCATTTGAATTTATCTTGTTAGAGAATTTCTAAAGTATGACATCTAATGATATGGTTCCATAAAAATTCTCCAAGAAACCTCTCTTCAGCCAATCTTCATTAACTTTTTAGTCCTTCTTCATCTCTTTATTCATTTTGACCAGTATTGATAACTATTGACAAAAAATACAACCTTCATACAAAAATTGGTCCCAACAATATCCCCCTTTTTATTTCATTGTCAATACCTTATATTATCCTCAAATGAATGTGTCAAGTCAAAATGAGAATCTTCTCTCTCCCCTTTACTTAATTCTCTTCCCCTTACGTTTAAAACTTTCATTTCACTTTCTCTCCCCCTTATTGACAAGAAGTACAAAGTTCATGGTAGATAGAGTATCAATCCTTACTTAAGAATTGTTCCATCAATCATTTCACTCTAAGTCTACTTGAGAAAAGCTCGATGTAGAAAACAAGATGATTTGATTTAAACAAAAAAGTTGTCCATTATCCACTGATCATGACACCTCATGAGAAAAGATCTCATACACTTGTCTTGAAGGGTTTTCCACTTTCATTCCAGGATGAAGATATTGAATGTGATAAGAAATAATCAACCTGAAATTCCTGCACTCACTTCAATAAATAGATCAAAAACATTCAAGTGCAATTGGAAGGATAGGTGGCCTTGGGGAACTTTCATTCTTATTATGTCACTGATTGACTTAGTTACTCCCCCTTTGTAAAAATATATTTATTTTGAGTAACCAAGGATGAGATATTATGAAATGCATACCTTTTCCAATTACATTCTATTCAAGGAATTTCCAGAGTAATTGAATTTGATACATGCTAAAGTTGATACCGATTTAAATAACAACTCTTGAAGCTTCTTCATATATCTCCCTCTTAAGGGAAAACTCTTCATCATATTCATAAATAGTGATCCATCATTATATTAATATTTGAATATCAATTAATTAATCTTCCATAGATGACAGCTTCTTTAGTTTTGCTAACAAGAGTTGATAGTAATCATTTCTTCTCAGGTTCACCCCTTGAGAGCTTTCTTCACCTTTAATTCCCTATATTATCAGAAAAAATACAATACACAAAGATTTAAGGGAATAAGGTGGATCCTTCTTGCTTATTCAATGTGATACAGAAGGCTAGGATGATTTTCACAACCAAGATGCTCCATTTTCTCCACTCCTCACACTTGTATATACAATCTTCAATTCTGACTATGGTTGTGTGGATCTCAATAATTCTTCCATTTTTGTGTGTGTGAATTGTCTTTATTCAATATATCACCAAGAATTAGAATCTCCTGGTGAAATTTTCATAATTTTGATAAATTCTTCTTGGGATGGAATAAGTTCAATGCAATTTTTAAAAGTGTGACCAGCCTTGTTGCACCTTAGACACAAAACTTCCTTAACATGAGAGTTTACTTTTGTTTGCAACCTCTAATTCACCTTTTATTCATCATGTGGAATCTTCTTATTACTTTTTGTACTGGACTTCTCCTGTGAATATTCTTCTTTTCTAATTATTTCCAAATCTTTAGCCCAGATAACCAATATGTATTTAGGAATTGTGGAAGCATGTTTGTAATTTCCACATGGCTTATTCAGAGTGTCATCATTATTGATTGCTCTTTTGGATTCACTACCCATTAACTTCTTGGATTTAGAATCCAAGGACTTCTCAGTTTTCCTCCTTGTAATATTCTTGGGAGAATTTTCTTTTTGAATATACTTCTGATTACATATCAAGATAGATTCTTCATTCTTTTCCAGCTTCTGTGGTCTTCTATTCTTATTAGATTTGAATAAATTCTGAGATAAGCATGCACCATTCTTGTGACCACTCCCAATGCATACATCATAGATGTTTTCCAACATTCCAAATCTATTTGTAGTATATAGATGCTTATGGATCTGTGGATATTGCTTCTTATTTTCTATCTTTCTCCCCCTTGAGATGGGCTTTATCTCTGGTTTTACATTTAAGGGATTCTACCAACAATCCAGTGCACAATGCCCAAATCTGTTGCAACACCAACATTGACCCAAAAATCTTGACTTCTTGATATCTTATGTATTATATTGATAAGCCTTATTCTTTATGTGTTGTGATCTATCTAGGGAACCATATTCCATATTATTCTTCTTATCCACTGTATCCATGGTGGTAGGCATCTCACCACCTTTCCTCATCCATACTTGTTTATAATTTTTATTCCATCCTATACTTTTTATATAAATAGTTTTAGAAACATTGGTACAAGTTGGCATGGATAGTACCTTCACTTTCTCATCTTCTTTAGATAGATAAATGAGTGAAGCCATGATATTATTATCACATGTTGGAGTTCTTTTGACAATAGAATCCCCCAATGAGCATTGAGTACTAGCATCGACTGTTTCATTCTTTTGTGGAGACTCAATATGTGTCTTCTCAAGATTGGTCAACTGAGATTCAACACCAGACATCTCATATTGAGGACAAATTTTTGGTCTTTAATAATAGTCATATTATCTTCACAAGCCTTATTTAATCTTTGTTGATGCTCCTTTCCGTCACAGAGTCTAACGAATGAAAAAGGGGAATACCTTAAGCACAAAGAGATTCATCCTTTGAAGAATGTCAAAAATTGACAAAGGCATGAACAAGGAGACCTTTAAGCATGAGTCACACAAGTTTCATTATGGTCGCGCAAGTATAATTTCGCACCACATATGGGTCATGCAATTCACTTGTGCACCCTATTATTTTTTCACCCAAGGTCCTCAGATGGCCTATAAATATCCCCCGTGGGCCCCCTATTTCGAGGACAAATTTTGAAAAACTCAGAATTAATATTTGGTCGTCCTAGTCTCTACTTGAAGACTTCTGAACACTTATAAGGTAATTTAATATCTAGAATGGAAGATCTAAGGAGTAAGAATAAGGCCTAAGTGATAGAACTCATCAACACTTGCATGCCTAAGTGGAAATCCCTTAAGGGAAATGGATATACTTGCGTGCCGCCTTGTCCTCTCATAGAAACTTGTGCACCGCCCTTCTGAAAACATCTAGGGATAATACTAAGGGCTTGAGACAAGTCTAACCCAAGTATTACCCTACAAGTTCTTCATCACCAAAGTGAACTCATGTCTCACAAGTATACTTGCGCGACCAGGACTTGCACGCCCGAACAAGACTTGCACACCTAAACAGGACCTGTGCGCCTGACTCTTTTTGGGTGCCCCTTCTGTATATTCACTTCCTTTATTCAAATTCACCTTTCCTTTTCAAGATCTATCCTTCAAACCCTTCTTAAAATCCACTTATGGCATGATTTCTTTGTTGTATTCCTTATCATAAAGAATTTATGTGGAACATCTCTCAAACCCTTGTGATTTATATAACACTATATCACTACGGTTAGAGATTACCTTCATTCAACCTCATCCTTTAATATGAGAGAGACTTTGATCTGGGCATCCTCCTTAGGAGTAATCCCCTATCATAAGTTAATGTCTCCCTTTAATATGGGCATCCTCCTTAGGAGTAATCCCCAAATTAAGAATCTAAATCTCCATAAAACACAAATACCTTTATGGACCCTGTTAATGGGCCTCCTTTTTAGGAGTAAGCCCCAGTCATAATTCCTTTAATTGGGATTCCTTTTCAGGAATAAGCCCCAAGTCCCCCCTAATTTGGGCCTCCTTTCGAGGAGTAAGTCCCAATCATAATTTCCTTTAACTTTGGGCCTTCTTCTCAAGAGTAAGTCGCAAATTAGAGTATCCAAATCTCCATAAAGCACGAATATCTTTATGGACCTGTTCCTAGGATTATTCCCAGGAGTAAATCATAGTATTAATCTACTTGGGAAATCACACATACATAAGCCCCATATCATTCATTGTGACCACATATTTCATGGCACAAATTGTCATGTTTACTGATATCTCTTGTTTCTCTCACCGAGCATGATTCACATGAGCTTAGAGTGTAAATGTAACCACGATACATCTCTTTGGGCCGTTAATAATACGTAAGACCCACACTTATTAATATAACTACGTGGAATTTGATATGTACCTTAAAACTAGAGTATGTATGAATCCTTTCTAAGGTTCAAGACCATCACCCATTAATTCTCATCTGTCCCACATGACGTTAAACTAATATTAATTCCCGAACTACGTGGGTTTTGATTCATCTTTAACAAGGATACGTAGGTAGCCCATCTATGGGTATGATCCCAACTTTGAAATAATCCCTATCCATCTGAATGAAAATAAACTTCAAGTGCCCCACTGAATGGATTTAAAACCAGTATGGTCATCATAATGACCAAGAGATTTATATATAATGTATTGAAGGATACCATTGACTAAGAATCTCCAATACATAGGGATGATTCTCCATCAATGAAGAATGTCAAATACATATAAAAGATTCTCTAAATCTTATACTGATCAATAATTGATGGTAAGATCTAAAGGAAGAACTCATTTTCATGCTTGGTAAATTAATAAGGATTAACGAACATAAATCAAATCTATAAGAGAGTCCCAGAGTAGACAATAATTCCCCCCAAAAAGGTGTGATGAGTCTGACCTCCCATCCTCTCGACCAATGAAAATTCTTAGGCCTCATCAGTCCACAACTAATGGGAACCTACCTTTGGAAAGTTGGTCCAAAAGGATATGGAATCATTGGATGTTTCCGGTTCTACGAATAAACCCATTAGAAACCGATTGGAAAGTTTGAACCTTAAACAAGGTCATCCCCATTTCTGGAAGAAACAAAAATGGTGAACCCGATGTTAATCCTTAACCAAGTTAAATTATGTTTTACTTATTTTTTAGGCCCCTATTTAACTCAATATGAGGGCCAAAAAAGCAATCAATCACATAAATGCTCATCCAAAAGATGTAGTATAGACAAACTTATCTTGATTATGTCTGCTATATCAAACATGCACTCTTTTCCAAGATCTCTCTACATTACAGAAATGGCCTCTTTAAAGTTCACACCTGTGAATGCCTTGGCTTCTACTCCTGTTGAATCCTCATCCGCTCTGAGGACGACATCACTTACTCAACGTCTGCAACACTGGGTCTCAAATGAATTGGTGAGGGAATACCTTCAACACGGTACCATCCCCACTCTGGAGGCCGATCAGAAAGCCCTCCAGGTTAATAACTCACCCTGGTTTTCTAGACACCGACGACCAATGATCAAGAAGAAGGCGGTGTTAACCACCGTCTCCAACCGTTTTGGGTCGTTATCCCCGGAACTCAACAACCAGTCCCTCCCATATTTTAGGGAGATGAACGAAGAGGTCACTCAAGGACTCGGTTCAAGAATGCAGGAGTCCTTACCGAGGGCTCCCATCAATAATCACCTCTAGGCTCGTGCAGTAGTGCACCCTCAACATTATGAGGGTATCATCTCTAGGGGTTCGGCTCAGGTTCCTCAGACCCGAGAATGAAAGACAAACCGTTAGAGGTGAAATCCAGTCAACATGGAGCAGGTTCTTACTTCTTCCCCCTCTAGAGAAGTCCATCAAGCCAACTTGATGGAAAACAATGAACAAGCATATAAAACCGTCTGTCCTGATGTTACTTACCAATAGACTCGTCTGGCAGTAACATGCCAATCCCGCTATGCAATTCCGGTAGAGTATTATAGGCCGGAATATACACATGTTTATAATTTATCAGCTATTCAGCAGGCTCATTTGGCTGAAATCAAAGAAAATTTCCAATCAAATGTCGTGGGGAACAATTAGTAGGCTCATAAAACTGCCAATGTTCATCAAGCCTGCCAACAGTCTCGTTTGGTAGCACCCAGAGAAGTCAGTCAGAAAGCTCCGACGAAAAATTTGGAGTAGAATCAACTCTCTGCCCCTATGAATAAGTACTGTCAATATCCATTGATAGGAAAAGGAGGACAGGATAAGGCACATACACCTACTCCAAATACAGAATGGAAGTATTTTCCCATTCCGACAGCTGAAGTCACTAAGCACATTTTGACAATTTTGAAAGAGCAGAAGCAAATCCCAACCCATATTCTAGATGCCTGTCAGAATATTATAACAACCTCAGCAACATCACAGGGAAAGAAACATGAATCTATCCCTACCAGTGGAGTGACTCATCAACATGTCACCAAGGAATAATACACACCTCTATCCTAGTCCAGGAGGGTTGTGGGGCATACTCCCCCATGTCATGCGAACAATCAAGTTGGACACATACAACCGATTTGAATGGAGATAATCATCCGAACCTGAATATTTCTCCTGATAAGGCACATACACCTACCCATAATAACCACTTTCATCAAAAAGTGGTTCCTTAAGTGAGTAAGAAGGCGTCTAAGAAAAATACCCTTTCAGCACAGTCGAGAAATCAAGATCCAATCTGTAATAAGGCCTTGCTCGATGTTGGATTTCTTGAAGCCCTCAGACAATTATCTATTTCAACTCAAGATTATACTCTCTAATTTCCCAATAGTGGGAACAATAATTCCAAAGGTCTTCATAAGACACTTCCTCATGAAGGCTTACTTAATGATAGTTCAGTCGATATCGAAGTATCATCTTCAGATGAGAGCCACAATAACCCTCTATGTGTCCAGAAGACCAAGGAGCAAGAGGTTTCATCTTTTACTGTAACCCACCCTGGTGATCCTCCCCATGATGATGAATTTAGCTGATAAAGTCCTCTCCACAGTAGTAATTTGCATTTCCTAGAAAATCCTTCAAAGGATAATGAAGTAACAAGAAAGAACTCTTATCTTGAGGCACTTGAAAATGTGAAGCCAGTAATGTCTGATTCTTTATCACTAGTAGGTGAAAAACTTTCTCATTCAGAAGATAGCCCGGGGTGTAGTTCATTCTCCAAACCACCCCTGGGTCATGCATCATCTAATTTGACAAATGAATTCTCTACCAACAGTGTTGAATATAATGAAACAAAAAATAAGCACCAACTTTGGTCTAATCTGGTAGAAGAATCTTCATCAAATGATAAGGAGGAAGTGTTGAATATGAGAAGACAACTGGTGAAAGGTGATGTACCAGTCATGTTTTGGACTTTGGATGACTCTCAGTATGACATTCCAGAAATGTTGATGGAAGATTTTATTCATGATATTCATCTCAACATGTGGAAAACTCTTTTTCATCTAAAAGAGAAAATATTATCTTATGATAAATATAAAAATCATGTCAAGATAATAGAAGGGTTGCAACGCCAAATTGACTTGGCATATCTCTCAGTTTCTCGACATCCAAAGGTTGAAAAGCAGTAGAGAACCCTTCAACGTTCATGCCTTGGACATTAAAAAGGTTGCATTAGTTAATTACCAATGCCCCATCTGGTATTAATATCAGGGGATGGGGTGTTCATGGAGAAATACATTGCATGGTACTATCCAATCAACAAAGCCCTCCAAAAGTGGTCTCATGCAATGTTATTGTCCATGGCCATTCACAACCAATTGGTTTTATGTGTAATCAAAGACTTTCTCAAGAACATGCCTCAACTAGTTCTTCCCAAAGTCAGGCATAAAAAGAAAAAATTGTCGAATTACTCTTGCATCAAGCAAATTAGAATATCGAATAGGCTTCTCATTTATAGCGTGCACATCAGCAAGTGACAAAAGTGTCAGAAATCATCCAACGGTCATCTGAGCCAGGTGATTTGAGTGGATGTCAGTTGATGCATCCGGCCAATTTCCGGACTAAAGTCCACAAAATCAGGAGAGATTTTAAGAAAGTCTCAGAAGTAGCAACTCAAGAGACACCTCATCTTGACAGACTGGGGACTCTTTTAACCCAACCCTTGGAATCAACAGACATGATTCGAGGAGTTGAGCAGGAAAAACAGGAATAGCCCCAGTCCACCAGACTGGGGACCTTTTCAAATCCTCAATATCTTCCTTAGTGAAAGTCAGTCTTCTCTTGATTAGGGAAGAATCAATAGGAGAAATGCAGAGCTGAATTATCAGGATATTCCATCCAAATTACGGTTATTCAAGAAGTTCCCGAGGGATCAACTCAACAAAAGGCAATGTCTCATAAAGGACATGTAAGGAGACAATATCACAGAAATTCCGATAGAAGGGATGAAATGCATTATGCATCGATAAATGTCATCAATACAGTTGTCACTAATACCCCATAACATGAGGCTCACTCAGAGGAATCAGATGAGGAAGTTCTTGTTCAAGAGGTTGTACACATGAAGGCAAATGAAGAAGGTGTGCGTACCCGAAATCAAAGGCTTACCTAGAATTTAGGTATTGATTCAAATAAACAAATTCCCCCTCTCTAAAAGGCTTCCAACAAGGGGAAAGGAAAAATCCAGGTTACCTCTAACTCTGGAGAAGGCCAATCACTCTCATTATAGGAAAGGTTCGCATAGCAGGAAGAAGAAATGAAGGAGTTAAGGAGGTTAAATTCAGAACTAATTCAAGGTAGTCTTCCTCCTATGTATGATGGAGTTAATCACCCAAGGGAGTTTGTTACAGATACTGGGATGGATCAAGAATATCCCCCTTTACAAGTACACCCTCACAGGTCTAATACTATGGGTCATACACGACAACAACTTGTAGTACTACAATTAGTGACAGTACCAGTCGCCACACCCGTCCAAACTTCAGTTCTGGCACCTGCACAGGTCCAATCTCAACCAGATATTTCTCAAAAATTAATGACCACCATTAAGTCATTAACACCTCAGTTGAAAGCTATGGAAGGAAAGCGTGCACCAGTTCAACCAGAGAAGAGAGCTTACCCTGAATGGGTGGATGCAATTCCTCCCCCATCAAAATTTTCAAGTACCACATTCCCAATTTTTAATGATTTGGGAGATCCAGAACAACACATAACACATTTTGTTTCTCGTTGTGACCCTATGATGGGAAATCCTTAAAAATAAGAAGTAGTTAAGCTCAGGTTTTTTTGTACAGTCATTACAAGGACCTGCTTTTGTCTGGTATACAAGCTTTCAATCTGAGTCAATTACTGGGTGGGACGATCCCCGTCAAAAATTCCTTCTTCAATTCAGCTCAACGTTGCCAAAGATGAAAGTTTTTGATCTTACAAATTCTAAGAAAAAGTAAAATGAAAGAGTTTCAAATTTCATTGCTCAATGGAAGGGATTAACATATTCCTTAAGTTGAGAACTCCCTCAAGAAGAATTGTTTCCAATCTATGTGGAAAATTTGTGTGATGAATTACTCACACTGCTGATCCCAGTGAAATAAAAAGGAGTGTTTCACGACCTTAATTAAATTTCTTAGCAGATTGAAGATTCTCTTATGAAGAATAAGGCTAAAAATCGTGTAATTCCATCTGTTCCAGGAAGGAGAATAGGGAAAGAAGAGGCTGCTACAGTTACACTTAAACAAGCACCTGTACCTTCTTCCACTTCAAAATATTCATGATATCAAAGGTATCCACCTCCTGAATGTCAACAACAATGGAAGCCTCATCAAGATGATCAAAAATATCAAAGGCATAAACAATTTGAATATTTGAAGAAGAAAATTTATTCTTTCCGGAATGAACAAGTTCCTGGGTAATTCATCTCGGCCCTGGAAAATAATCTCCTTTAGTTGCCAAGGCCCAAAAGGCCAAACAAGGAAGGATATGAAGACCTCCCCAACTATTTCCCATTTCATCAGATGTTGGGGCATCCCATTCAGGAGTGTTTTGTCTTCAGAGACCTCTTGAAAAAGATGGTGGACTCTGGATAGGTAAAACTAAAAGGTTCTTCTGCCCAAGTAGCATATGTTACTGCTACTGATCTAGTGGAAAAAGGTGAGTGGCATGAAGTCAAAAGTAAAAATGCGCAGAAATATGATGATTGGATGGATAGGAAAATTATCAACCGAACTCCTACCATTTTATGAACACAATTGAATCAACCAATTGTGTCTTCTACTATGAATGCCACAACAAAACCCCCTTCATCAGAAGGAAAATCTTCAAAAAGGCGGCATAACTCGAAGAATGAAGAACAATCAGAAGAAGACGAGTTCATTTAAAAGCCTAAATTATCTTTGACTCTGGCAAATTTTATGCAATCTACTTCAAAATCAAGGGCACCGCCCCACCAAACAGCACGACCTGAATTGGCTAATCAGGCAGAATCTTCATCAGTTTAAGAGTTGACTTTTGGTTCTATTAACAAGATTCATTTAATAGATCCTTATTACAGTCACCGTTTTGATCTTGATGAGCCTGAGTTCCCTGTATCAAACAAGGTAATTAGAAGAAGAGATAGAGGTCTAGAATATAGGGGAAGACGTGGATATTCTAGAATCCACTATTTCAATCTTACCCTTGCCAGAACTGTATATGCGGCCAAAACTTGTGGTGAAGCCCTCTAGCTGGATCAACAAGAACATGAAAGTTCTTCCACACATGGAAGATTCAGTCCTAGCACAATTATTTTGGAGGATCGGTTGGATGTTACACCTTCTTCTTCTCAGCAAGTAAATACACCTAGTCGGTCTAATCTGCCAAAGCCAGGAGTATTTCCAACTCCTACCCTAATACAAGATGCATCTACTTCCAAAGAATAAACTTCTAAGGAACCTACGAAACCACATTTTCCTGTTGGGAAACATAGACCTTTAGATCAAAAGTATGATGTCTTGAAACATTTGGCCCAAGTACCATCCATGTTATCAATTCTAGATGCCTTGAATCTATCAAAGGATCTCCGAGAGGCACTCATTGAGGCTTTATCTAGTCCTCAGGAATTTGAAACTGAAATTGTTGCAGATGAAGTCTACCATATAGAGAATGATTCTGAAGAATGCCATGCGGTGATGTCTTTTACAAATGAAGATGAAGATGATGTTGTACATGGAAATATCAGACCTTTATATCTATCTAGAAAAGTCAATGATATAGACATATGATGAGCTTTCATTGATAATGGATCAGGAGTCAATCTCATTCCTATTTGTACACTTCATCGATTGGGATTCACCGAATCTGATTTATCTCCTTCTACTTTGATGTTGCAAGGATATGATAAAAATGAACAATAACCTCTGGGCGAAATTACACATAGAATTCAGTTTGGAGATCTTGTTCTAATTCAGATTCTATGGTTATTCGTCAGGACACAACCTTCAACATTTTTCTTGGAACACCTTGTCTAAATCAACATGCGGCCGTACCTTCGTCATACCATCAGTGTCTCAAATATTGTTTCAATGGACAAATTGGGACATTGTATGGTGACAAATCCCCATTCAAAATATGTGAATCTCAATACATTGAGGTAGATTTTTATCACATGGAGGGAAAAGAAGAATCCATGGTGAAGAAGGTCATCAAAATTAATGCTCCATATGGTTTGGAAAAGATTCCAATAAACCCATTTATACATGTGAGTATAGATTATGTGTTGCCTATTAGTCAAATTGACAGGATAGACACAAATCCAAATACTCTTATGAAAACTTCCATAATGTCAATTACGACAACCAAGCCAGACAGCATGGTAGAAGTCGTTGATTCACCAAGAAGCGATGAAAGCTCAAATGAAGATGTCTTCATTTAATCTGCTTAAATCCAGAAATTATATACTTCATCAACCATATTAGAAATAGTTATAGTAAAACCAGAGGAAAATAATGATGTCGATTCCCAATCCATCATCTCCTCTCTATCACCTCACAAGGAATACCCTTCATCATCAATAGGGTCAGAAATGGTAGCCTCTTCTTCAAGATGTTCAAATTTTAACTTCTCCCATGACCATGGAAACTTTGCTTCGCCATCTATTATGAAAGTAGAAATAGAAAAAGTAACACATATTGCAGAAGAGGAGGAAGATCTTAGGGATGCTAACCCAGCATTTGAAGAGGGTATCTCTACAACTATGGATGAACTTAGAGAAATAAATCTAGGTACAGAAGAAGATCCACGCCCCACTTTAATTTGTGCGACCATGACTATTGAAGATAAAGGAATGTATACTTATTTTATAAAGAAAAATAGAGTTGTATTTTCTTGGAATTATACAGAAATGCTAGGTCTTGATCCTGATGTTGTCACTCATCATTTGGGTTTTTCAGAAGAACATCGAGGATTCAAGCAAGCAGCAAGAAGAACACAACCAACTTATGCCTCCAAAATTGAAGTTGAGGTGGATAATATTATCAAATAAAACTTCTTCATAGAAGTTCAATATCCCAAATGGATGGCTAATATTATCCCTGTTAAAAATAATAATGGACAAATTAAAGTTTACATTGATTTCAGAGATCTTAATCGGCATTGTCCCAAGGATGATTTTCCAGTTCCGATCACCGAACTCTTAATTGATACAACGAATGGATATGAAGAACATTCATTCATGGATGGTTATTATGGGTATAATCAAATACGAATGTCCCTAGAGTATGAAGAGTCTATAGCTTTCAGAGCCCCTCAGGGTGTGTTTTGCTATCAAGTAATTCCCTTTGGCCTGAAGAATGCAGGTGTAACGTATCAACGTTCCATGCACCGTATCTTCAAACCCTTTTTAGGGAAATTTTTTGAATGTTATGTGGATGATTTGGTGGTTAAATACAGACAAGGTTCTGATCACTTGGCCGATCTGGAAATCATTTTTCACAAACTTCGACAACACAAATTAAAGATGAACCCCTTGAAATGTGCTTTTGGGGTAACCTC
Organism: Viscum album; assembly: GCA_963277665.1. Taxonomy (NCBI): domain Eukaryota; kingdom Viridiplantae; phylum Streptophyta; class Magnoliopsida; order Santalales; family Viscaceae; genus Viscum; species Viscum album. The sequence goes on from OY728123.1 coordinate 1,770,752,258, forward strand.
AGGAAAATTTCTCATCTTTGTTGTACACCATCGTGGTATAGAAGTTGATCCTGAGAAGGAAAAATCAATCCTTGGTATGTCACCTCCTTAAATTTTGAAAGAATTAAGAGGTCTTCAAGGATACTTAGCCAATATTCGGCGTTTCATTTCTAATTTGGCATGCATGTGTTTACCCTTCACCAAATTAATGAAGAAGGGAGTCACCTACCAATGGACCGAAGATTGCCAAGAAGAATTCGATATCCTCAAGAAATATCTCTTGATTCCAATAGTATTAATTCCAAATGTTGAAGGAAGACCACTTATCCTCTATGTGAAAGCTTTAGAGAGATCATTGGGTGCCTTCCTGGCCCAAAATAATGATGATGGGAATAAAAACAACGTTTACTATATTAGTCAGACTATGATTGAGGAAGAAACTAGATATTCAAGTATTGAAATGTGCGGTCTAGCATTAATCTTTGCAATTCAGAAATTGAGACACTACCTACAACATCATGAGGTCTAATTGTTATCACGCAATAACCCACTGAAATTCATCCTTAGTCATCCAATGCTTACAGGACGTCTGGAAAGGTGGGCAGTTATTTTTCAGTAGTTTGATATCTAGTATATGTCTCAAAAGGAAATAAAGGGCCAAGCTCTGGCTTATTTCCTTGCTTAACACCCACCTGTAGAAGACACATCTTTAGATACTAAACTTCCTGATGAAGAAGTCTTCTCTATTCAGGATAATCCTCAAAAATGGGAAATGTACTTTGATGGTGCCTCCAGAAGTCCAACAAGGAAGAAATTCGAAGATCCTAAATTCAACAAATTGGGTTAGGAATTGTGATTATTTCCCCAGAAAAGGTAGTGCTACCCTATTACTTCTTATTGTTGGGAGGTGGTACAAATAATGAAGTAGAATATCAAGCTCTCATCGCAGGCTTGGAATTGTCTCTTCAGGCACAGGTGAATCACTTAAAGGTTAAAGGTGATTCAAATATGGTAATAAAACAAGTCAATGGGGACTATGCCATCAGAAAAGAAGAGTTAATCCATTTGTATGATTATTTCAGAGAGTTAATGGAAGAATTTACCTCAGAAATGACATTTTCTTATGTCCCGCGATCACAAAATGCCCAAGCTGATGCACTGGATAATGTAGCCACAACCCTGGAAGATCCAAACCGGGATGAGATAATCCTCAGTATTTCCCACCGTCATGTAGTTTCACCTTATGTTCAAATCAAAACGGATGAAATCAATGAAATCAGTCCCATTTCTGAACCATATGGTCATACTACGGGATGGATGACACCTATCAGGGAATACATTCAAAATGGAACACTCCCACCTGATATAGATGAGAAAGAACAAGTCAGGTGATGTGTGGTCAATTTTACTGTTTATGATAGCCCAGATCACCAAAAAATTCTCTACAAGCGAGGTTTTGAAGGAATTCTCTTCAGATGTATTGATGGTGAAGAGAAAATGGCTATCATGAAAGAAGTACATGCAGGAGTCTGTGGTTCCCACCAGTCTGGGCATAGACTGTCTGATCAAATTCAAAGAATTGGATACTTTTGGCCTTCAATGATACAAGATTGTGTCGATTTAACTAAGAAGTGTCATTCTTTCCAAGTATATGACAATTTCATTCATCAACCTCCAGAGTTACTTCATACAGCTAAATACTCATGGCCATTTTCCACATGGGGAATGGATGTAGTGGGACCTTACCCTTCGGCTACATCCAAGCATTTTAAGTATATTCTTACTGCTTCTTACTTCTTTTCCAAATGGGAAGAGTAAATACCTATCAAAGAAGTTAGTTCTAAAATCATTGTTAGCTTCATCAAGTCCAACATCATTACCAGTTTTGGTGTCCCTCATACCATATTGACGAACAATGGCACTAACTTCTGTTCATCTGAGGTAAGGAAGTTATATCAAGAATACAACATCAAATCCAACCATTTATCTTGGTATCATGCAGCGACCAATGGACAAATAGAGGCCTTGTATAAGACCCTTTAAAACATACTACAAAATATAGTAGGTAAAGATAAGAATTCATGGCCTGATAAACTTTTTCATGCTTTATGGGCTTATCAGACCACCACCCAAACTGCTACGCGGTCAACTCCATATTAATTGGTGTATGGAACAGAAGCAATCTTCCCCATTTAGGTTCAATTATCTTCGTTCAGAGTATCCATTTGTGATCAGTCATCTACAGATGAACAATATCAAAAGAGATTGGATGAATTGGAATGATTAGATGAAAGAAGACTGTGCACCCTGTACCACTTGGAAGTCTATCAGAATCTAATAGCATGGGATTTCCACAAAAAAGTTCTTCTTTGTTCATTCATTCAAGGAGAATTGGTATTGGTCCTCATAACTCCAATTATACCAGGAAAGAAGCCTCTAAAGCTTGAGCCAAAGTGGGAAGGACCTTATTCAATACATAAGGTCTAATCTAATAGAGCTTAATCTTTAATCTTAATGGATGGAGAACCCATTACAACTATAACCAATGCCAGATTCTTGAAAAATTATTTTTTGTAACACAAATACTTACGTCTTGCAAGACATTAAACTACATAACCATCATCTTGGATACATGATGTTAAACTGTACAACCCAACGTCCTACATGACATAAAACTGTATTTTCTTACATGACATTAAACTGTTCACATATACGTCCTACATGACGTAAAACTGAAAAGGCCCATAATACGTCCTACATAACGTTAAACTGTATTTTGTTCCTGCTACATGAAACTAAACTATGCAGCACTGGTCCATGCATATGACCTTAAACTATATTAGTCCTTACTGCAAGACTTTAAAATGCATGGTCCCTTTTGTCTTTATTGCAGGACATTAAACTGCGTAGCCCCTCTATCATCCAACATGACATTAAAACTGTGTCCCCTCTATCATCCAACATGATGTTAAACTGTTCGTCCGAGCTACATGGCGTTAAACTGCCAAGCACCCCATGTTTGTGACACATATCATTTAAATTGTGAAACAATCCCTTATACATCCAACATGATGTTAAACTGTGCATCATTAGGGTTATTGTTACCTCTTTTTTCTCACACCGAGCATGACTCACATGAGTTTAGAATAAAATTCCACCATAAAACCTTCTCTGGTCTAATAACCATGAGTAAGTCCCAACACATTTTTTAGGTCATTGTCCTCAAGTACAACTTGATCACCAATTCATTCTTTAATTGAACTATGTGGAATTTGATCCTTGCCTTCTAGGCTGGGTACGTAGGCAACCTCCCGAGGTTCAAGCCCCAAACCAATCTCTTCACATTGGTTCACCTCTATCTCATATGATGTTGATCTGTGAAGCAGCCCAAAAACAATCTCTTCACATTGGTTCACCTTCATCCCACATGATGTTAAACTGTGTACGTCCCTTTTGTCCTTGCTACATGACACTAAACTGTGCAGCACCATCGTCTTTGCTATACGACGTTAAACTATACAGTCCCCCATTGTCCCTTTACTAAGTGAGAATAATCATTTACGTTGATATCCAATCATGTCATATTTCAAAGATTACGTTTATACATGGTAATGCCCAAACCTTTAACCTTGGGTCAAACCATCATTGCACTAAATTCCCCCTTCACCCTTCACTTATACGAACCAAATCTGTACAAAGGGTATTTCAAGAACTACGTATGGCTTGATTCCCATCCTTATGGGATATGTAGGAACGTTCAAGCATCCCTTGAATCCAGCCCCAAGTCTTTGGGCCTAACCCCAAATTCCACTTTCAGTCCCTTGACTGAAAAGTCCCCATGTGAACTCATGAATGTGGTATGAAAACCCTGGTCCTTATTCACATCAGTATTATAACAAACACCCAAGGTGTATCCCTCATTATGGTCCAAGTTCTATGACCCTAAACTAAGATCTCTTACACTCTCGTCCCACATGACGTTAAACTGTATTTCAAAAACTACATATGGCTTGATTCCCATCCTTATAGGATACATAGTGAAATCCAACACCTCAATTCAGGACCCATCCACAACATGATTATGGATATCATTGGTATATGTATCTTTTTCATGCATTGAGAAATACCCATTTTGATGTGTCATACTCATAACCTTAAATACTTCCAGATCTCCATAACCCTTTTCTTGACTTTTGGTCACAAAGTGTATGATACCCAAGAATTCTTTTGTCTGACTATGCAGCACGTGCCCCTAGGCGGCCTTGCATAAGTAGTCTACATAACAGACCTGTCAGCCAAAAGATGCTATTATTTGACTATGCATCCAATGCCCTTAAGTGGCCCTGCATAAGTCAACCCCTAATTGGTTATTCAAATAGTGGTAATTTCCATCTTGGTAGGAAAACCTCTTTTTTCCTTATTGGTCTTAACAACAATATGTAGGGATCCAAAAAAATATACATCCTTAACATATTTGTCCCATACTCTTTTTCATGATCTAAAAGTATTTACATATATGGTTTATATTTACCTTCCCTATGCTTGGGTCAGACCTTCACAGGAGTGACATTCATCCAATTCTTTGATAATCCTGATTGGGAATATCCTCTCCATATTCAAGTACCTCTCTCCATACAACAGACTCTATGATTTGGAAAATTTGAATCTCTATAAACTTTCACAGTATTTTTCCAAAAGAAAAGTAAAATTTCTGATAGTTATTTTGCCTGAATATGAAGCACGTTCCCCTAGGTGGCCTTTCATAAACAATTCTACATAATGGACCTGTCAGTAAAAAGATGCTATTATTTGACTATGCAGCCAATGCCCTTAAGTGGATCTGCATAATTCAATCCCCTAACAGGTTTGTCAAATAATGGTAACTTCATTCTTAAGAAATACTTTCTCTAATGCCTTTTAGTCTTTTTCCCATGTCATTCGTCAGATTCAAAATTTCTTAAGTCACAGTTTACGATTTTCCCCTCTATACTTGAATGTGGTAATATGTTTTTGAGAAAATTATCAAGGAATTGAGTCAATTTTAATCCATTTTGGTCAAAGCTATTCGACCTTAAACATTAGCCCTTTTTTTCTGACATGCATGAATTTAAATTTCCCATAAAATAATAGGGAACTCTAAACAAAATTCAAGCCCTAGCTCGCTAAACGTACATATTGTATGATTTAAGAAATGTTGAGTAAAAAAAGATTCAAAGTTTGTGGGGTTATTTGTATCACCCTAGAAAAAAATTAAACTATGCTTACTAGGACAATTGGCTTAGGTAAAATTAATTAAAGTAGGTAACAAAGAATGCAGGTAAAAATGATTGAGAATGAAAGTGTTTTTCATTGATGCACAAGAGTTATAAGGACATCCACAGATTGGATTCTCTTCTATTTTTCAGGAATTACAAGGGGCTTTCAACATAACTCTTCATTTGATTTACGACATTCTGAGCTTCATCAACAACCACCTAGAATTCATTCATTCAACTGGATACAATAAGAGACGCAGTGATACCAGCTCTTCTTGGAAAAATTGTTAAAAATGTTCTTGAGTGCGATTTGAGAAAATTTTCTGCTGATCAAACAGTGACTCTGTTTCTATCCAAGAGACTTGGAAGACGAATACATGGATTTGAGAATGGAGCATTGTAAGTAAAGATCCATTTAAATCTTGAGCGTATGAGGTTTCAGATCTAGATAACATGGGCTATGATGCATTATGAACGCCCTCTCCACTATCCCAACATTTACAAATGATCCTGCAACTGAGACATTTGCTGAAGCGATTGGGAGAGTGCTATCATAGATATCATAGTAATCATGGCCAATGATGTTCATCATGTCATCAATCTGCTTACTATCCAGCTCATCAGCCAATCCAATTCTTTTGGAAGACATTGAATCTGAAAAAAGATAAGATAATTAACTTTTAAGTAAGTTGTTTTTTCATAAAATTTGTGAAGAAATTTGGAAAAAACGTCTAAGGCATTAAGGCGCGCAAGTCCCATATTAGCGTGCAAGTGCAAGATGGTTGCACAAGTTTTACTGTACTAGTACTGGAACGCAAGTCAGAAATAGACTGTAGAAACGCAACGCTACAAATAGAAGCACTAATGAGAAAAATCCAAGCTAATTGTGCATCGAGAGCTTAGAGGAGTTTGAAGCCGGGTGATTTGCGCGAAGTGGTGCCACATATTTATACGTAAGGACGTACCCTTGCGCACCAGAAGCATACCTGCGCGCCTACCACTTGCGCGCCGCAATACCCTATTTCTTGTTTTCCTCTGAGTCAAATTTTCTTTTCTTTTTTTCGGATCCAACTCTAAGGGGGATTTGTTTTATGCTCCTTTCCATCACATAGTCTAACGAATGAAAAAGGGGAATACCTTAAGCACAAAGAGATTTATCCTTTGAAGAACATCAAAAAATTGACAAAGTCATGAACAAGGAGCCCTTTAAGCATGGGTCGCGCAAGTTTCATTATGGTCTCACAAGTATACTTGCGCGCCACATATGGGTCGCGCAAGTCACTTGCGAGCCCTATTATTTTTTCGCCTAAGGTCCTCAGTGGGCCCATAAATAGCCCCCGTGGGCCCCCCATTTTGAGGAAGAATTTTCTAAAACTCAGAATTAAGCTCTGGTTTCCCTAGTCTCTCCTTGAAGTCTTCCAAACAATTCTAAGGTAATTTCTTACCTATAATGGAAGATATAAGGAGGAAGAATAAGCCCTAAGTGTTAGAACTTGTCAAAACTTGCATGCCTAAGTGTCCAGCCCTTAAGGGAAATGGATACACTTGTGCACCGCCTTGTCCTATCATGGAAACTTGCATGTATCCCTTATGAAAACATCTAGGTATAATACTAAGGGCATGAGCCAAGTCTCACCCAAGTATTACCCTACAGGTTTTTTTTCGCCCAAGTGAACCCATGTCATGCAAGTATACTTGCGTGACCAGAACTTGCACACCCAAACAAGACTTCCACACCTAAACAAGACTTGCGCACCTAACTCTTTTTGGGTGCCCCTTCTGACTATTCACTTCCTTTCTTCAAATTCACCTTTCCTTTTCATGATCTAGCCTTCAAAACCTTCTTCAAAGCAACTTATGGCATGATTTATTTGTTTTCTTCCTTATCTGAAAGAAGTTCTGTGGAAAATATCTCAAACCCTTATGATTTATATAACTTTATATCACTACAGTTAGAGATTCCCTTCATTCAACCTCATCCTTTAAGATGAGAGAGACTTTGATATGGGCATCCTCCTCAGGAGTAATCCCCAATCATAAGTTAAAGTCCCCCTTTAATCTGGGCATCCTACTTAGGAGTAAGCCCCAAATTAAGAATATAAATCTCTATAAAACACAAATACCTTTATGGACCCTATTAATGGGCCTCCTTTTCAGGAGTAATCCCCAGTCATAATTCCTTTAATTGAGCTTCCTTTTCAAGAATAAGCCCCAAGTCCCCCTAATTTGGGCCTCCTTTCCAGGAGTAAGTCCCAATCATAATTTCCTTTAACTTTGGGCCTCCTTCTCAAGAGTAAGTCCCAAGTTAGCATATCCAAATCTCTATAATGAATGAATATATTTATAGACCTTATTCGTAGGCTTCTTCCCAGGAGTAAATCCTAGTCTTCATCTACTTGGGAAATCACACATACATAAACCTCATATCATTCCTTGTGACCACATCTTTCGTGGCACAAATCGTAAGGTTTACTGATACCTCTTCTTTCACACACTGAGCATGACTCATGTGAGCTTAGAGTGTAAAAGTAACCAAGACACATCTATTTGGGCCATTAATCATACGTAATCCCCACACTTCTTAATCGAACTATGTGGACTTTTATCTCTTCCTTAAAAGTAGAGTACGTAGGAAGCCTTTCTAAGGTTCAATACCATCACCCATTAATTCTAATCTATCCCATATGATGTTAAACTAATATTAATTCCCGAACAACGTGGATTCTGATTCCTCTTTAACAAGGATATGTTGGTAGCCCATCCGCGGGTATGATCCCAACTTTGAAATAATCTCTGTCCTTCTGACTGATAACAAACATCAAGTGCCCCACTGAGTGGCTTTAAAACCAGTATGGCCGTCATAATGACCAAGAGATTTCTATATGATGTATTTAAGGATACAAATGATTAAGAATCTCCAATACATGTGGATGATTCTACATCGATGAAGAACCTAAAATATATATAAAAGATTCTCTAAATCTTATACATATCAATCATTGATTGTAAGATCTAAAGGAAGAACTCATTTTCATGATTGGTAAATTAATAAGGATTCACGAACATAACTCAAATCTATAAGAGAGTCCCAAAGTAGACAATAATTCCCCCCAAAAAGGTGTGATGAGTCTGACCTCCCATCCTCTCGACCAATGCAAATTCTTAAGCCTCATCAGTCCACAACTAATGGTCACATACCTTTGGAATGTAGGTCTGAAAGGATATAGAACCATTGGATATTTCTGGTTCTATGAATAAACCAGTTAGAAACCGATTGGAAAGTTTGAACCTTAAACAAACAAGGTCATCCTCATTTCTAGAAGAAACAATCTTTCAACTTCATATTCATGCATCCTTACTTTATTTTTGTAACAAAGAGTCAAGTTATTTGATATTATTGGAGTATTCTTCCAAATATAACTTCTTGACTTCAGTGATATTTTTCATCTCATCTTCAAGTACATCGATATTCTTTTCTAGAGTCTTGTTGACTCCCTTATTTTATTCAACATATTTGAGCCACTTTGAAGAACTTACTTAAAATCCACTAATTGTTTCTTCAAAGGATCTAACTGGAGAGCTTGAAATGTTCCACAATTTTCTCTTATAAGCCTTTCTAAAAAACATCAGTTTCTTCTTCCAGATGAGTGATATTTTCATGCATGCATTGAAATACTCTACAAACCGAGGATGTAATTTTTTTAGGAATACCATGCAGAATCATTATTAATCTATCAAATTATATTTCTTGAGATGTTTTTGATTGATCAACACCACTTGTTCTCGCATTTTCATCATGAGAATAATTTACAAATGTACTAACACATACCACTTGATCAGTTGAGGTAGGAAGGCTGTCCATCTTCTTGGTGGGAACTTGAGCCACATTCTCATTACTTTCCAAGTTTGGTGTGACTTAAATGTCATCCAGATATAGAGAATCAGATGTTTCATCTTCTTTAGATAAGAGGGAATTCCTATTTAGCTTTCTCTTCTCCTTCTTTTTACTGTTCATCATGGTTTTGGTAGATATAGAATTCTACTCAGACATAACTGACTCTTCATCAAAACTGCACTTCAATTGTTAACTCAGGAAAGAATCTCAAGTATTCAGAAGAGAATATCTGCAATGTAGATAATCCAAAAGAGGTGAACCTATCCATCTGATACCAATTGAGAGGACTAGTTTGAGATATTCCTAACACTGGGGGGGGGGTGAATCAGTTTTGGGGACCTTTTTCAAGAAATTTATTATTTTTATCCCGATACCTCTTGACCTGTTAGGATCTTGATTCTATTATTTTATTTTCCCTGTTTCATGCAATAATATGAAAGTAGTAAAAATATGCACATGATATTTTTACAAGGTTCACTACTCAATAAGGGAAGCTACATCCTTTCCGTGTATGGTAATGACTAGTGCACAAATTCTATACTATAATGTAGTAACTATTACAATGTTTGAATTGGTAATAAATCCACTAGTCAGTGTGGCTCCCTACACTTGATGGAGGGGAAAAAAAATAACCACGTCCCAGTGTTTCTCCCTACACTCGGAGGAGGTAAGGGAAAAAATCCTCTTTCGACTTGAAGTGATTAGGATATAACCTTATACTCACTGGTTCTTTATAATATTAGTGTATATATTCTCTTACAACATATAGCTGGTTCTTTATACTATCTCTGAGGACAACCTTCTCTCTGTTAAAAGATTTTGCAACACCAGAAGAATATTCCACCTGTTGAGACATGTTTTATGCTAAAGTGCTACTTTTTTATTCCACAACCTTATTCCTCTTCTTGTTAGTTGCTTAACAGCATGAAAGCAACCAACCTATTCTTTGTCTACAACAAACTTGTAGGATTCAAACTCTTCTTATTATTCTTCTTCTATTTCTTCAATGCAAAACCAAATGCATTGAAACCTTATCTTCTTCACACTTTCTCTTTCAATGCAAAACCAACTGCACTAAACTCTTCTTCTTATTTTTATTTCTAAAATCACAATTTCTCTTTGTGATTGTTAAAACAATGAAGTTCATTTCAACTTAGCATCATCACAGTTGATTAGAAGCTGGTAAGAACTTCTAAAACAACTCAAATCTTGCGCGCTAATCCCTACATGTGCGCCACACTACTTGCGCGCCTCCCTACTTGTGCGCCACCAACTACTTGCGCACCACAATTTTCCACAAATCACAACTTGAGTTCCACTTCGGGGTTATACACAACACACTTTATGCACACAACTCCCATCCTGGTGCACCTCTTATAACTTGTTTGCCACTTACTCTTGTGTGCCACTCTTCTTGCGCGCCTCCCTACTTGTGCGCCTTTTAAATAACCCTCAACTTTCATGCCACTTCATCTTGCGTTCCACTTTATACTACTTGTGTGATCAGAGACCAAATTTTCTATTAAGTGTTGAGATTAGAAAAAGGAAGAGTTTAGTCATGTATTTATAGGAATTTTGGTGACCCTGTGCCTGAGACATGCAACTCAAATTGTGTCCCACTTCATGACCTATGCGTCACTCCATCACTTGAGCCCGTCTCCATCACTTGCGCACCACTCCATAACTTGTGCGACACTCCATCACATGCGTGCCACTTTCATTCCTTTGTCATATTTTTATTTGATTATGTTAATATATGAATTGCGTGCAACATACACTTACACACCACTTATACTTGCGCATCACACATTCATGCCACATACACTTGTGCACCACCCTTAATTTACTTTTCCATATTTTGATGTGATGATTTTTGAAATATGACTTGCGTGCAACACACACTTGCGTGCCACTTATACTTGTGCTCCACACTTGCGCGCCACTTTATTTCCTTTGTCATATTTTGTTTCGATGATCTTGGAATATGACTTGTGTGCAACATATACTTGCGTGCCACTTATACTTGTGCACCACATATACTTGCTCACCACTTTCTCTCCTTTTCCAAAAAAAACTTATTTTCTCCCCCTATCCTTCATAAGTATTTCATCACAAGTTCTATAAACTTATGATATTTGTGAAATAAAAAATAGTAAAGCATCATCATAGTTTTGGCCATTATTTTTGGAATGTGAATTCTAAATTACTTCTCCATCCTCACTTAAAATCCTCAATTACTTTTGGAGTGTTAATTGAAAAGAACTCTAATAATCTATCTTCACTAAAAAGTAGAGGTTTGAGGCTTCTTCAAACACCTTCAATGTTGTAGACAATGTATCACCTTTAATACAAGCATTTTTAAATTTAAAGAATAGTGAAGCAGTCGTCTAATTTCAAGAAAATGTGTAATGAACGACCATCATAGAATTCCAAGACCTTACACACTCTCTCTTCTTATTCAACCATCATTCTCTACTTCATGAAAATCATATGATTCTTTTCTTCAAGTAAGCTCTTGAATGGTTCTCATGCAGTCCTGAATCATTTTATGGTCTTATTCAAATCCTAATTCTTCTTCAATCATGTAACACCCCAAGCTTCCACTGTACGTTTCCCTTCGAATAATGCAATAGCGTGTGTTGTACGCAACCTCGAGCTCTAACACACACCACAACTAATTAAACTAGACTTTGTGAATAGTAATACCTACTTTTTGAAATTTTATAAATTTTATTTATCAAAATGGACTTCATTTTTGGATTCGGAATATTGAAATTAGCCTATGGTGAATTTTTGGTATTTTTCTGAGAACTTCTAAATTTTTATGAATAGTGAAAAATACTTAAAAACAACTTTTTTAATCAAAATAATTTATAGTGATAAATTATAATATTTAGTGGATTTAAAGTATAATTAGAATATATTTTTACCATTTTATCCAATGGTGGTCATTAGAATTAATTTAACATTGAAATTAGACATAAACAATTGCCAAACTTTTGATATAAATTGTTTCTTAAAAACACGCTATTTGTTGTAACAACGGGAATTAATTATAAAATTAATTAATACAACTTATATGTTTGGAATTTTGTAAAATAGACATCATTTTTGAATTCGGAATATCAATTATAGCTTAGGGTGAAATTTTGGCCTTATTCTGAAAAACTTCAATTTTTGATGAATAGTGAAACCACTAAGTGGTTGTTAAAAACTGATTTTTCGTTAAAATGAAATATTACCACTTCTGTGTTTTGATTTTCAAAAATCCAACATACATGGTTGTCATTAAGAAGTAAAATGTGGTTCAATGAGATTAAAATAATTTTTTGGTGAATAGTAACTTTTAAGTTCTTAATCGCGATTAGAGGTAATTAGTGAAGTTTAAGGTACAAATAATGTTTTAATAATATGAGATGAGCATGAAACTTGTCCTACTCCTATTGGATGAGTCATGGCCGACCAAGACAACCCATGGGTCAACTTGGGGACCCCATGGAGCCACTTTAGTTGGAAAATGACATTAATATATATTTATTTAATGTTAAAATTAAATTGACACAAACATGAGTTCTTTTACTAAAACAGTTTTTAAGTGGGGTTATACAAGTCCAACTTTTTACTATAAATATTCATTAGAAAGATAAAAAGATTTCCTACATCATAGTATTTTTTTTTATAATTTTTAGACATTAAATAAATTAAATTATTTATGACATCATTATGATGCAGCGATGGCCTCATTATTTAACGATTTAAATAAAATGAGAAGATAATGCAAAATCCAAGGCTTACACTTGTCCAAAGCCTATTGGATGAGGATATTTAGAAACCTTATCACCTTATCCTCGAATTATATAAGTGTGGGACCTTTGGAATCCGAAAAGCATTGTGAAATAATGTAACATTTCAATCTTTCCAAAAGTGCCCCTCCTCTCCTCTTATAAAAGGCCCCCACCTCTACCACCTTATTCAAACTTCCAAGCCTTTTGGTTCGGCCAACCCCTGCCCAAATACTCTCCCAACTTCTCTACCTTCATCCTAGAATCTTTACTTTATTCAGAAAGCCATCCTAAGGAGTCCTTTTGATCAAATCCAAAGGAAGAACCCGAAGAAGAGGTAACATTTTCATCACCCTCTTTCAAGTTTCTTTCTTCTTCCACTCCCTCTTTGTTTATTATTTCAATTCTAAAATTATAATTCCAGTATCTTCTATATACTGTGATGTTATTATAAATATGGAACAACCATATTCAGTATTCTACCCATCATTTGAGTGACATGTCACCATACGTGCGTACGTACGACTTACCGTCTCCACGTCGTGGTGTAATTGTTATTCAATATATTATTATTTAGATGGGTATAATAATGATATGTAATTCATGTAAATAATAAATATAACATGATAATGATTCTGTATATATGATATACTATCCAATTATATATTATTTTAATATCAAAATAATGATATTGTCGCTCGTGCGTACGTACGGACTACCGTCTCCACGAACGCGATGAGATTCATTCTCCGTCGTATCCATTCAAGTATAATTATCATTTGATGATTTAAAAATAATGTTTAAGGACATGATATCATTCTGGATATGAATAAGATACAACCTATCCATGAAAAACACGACTTAAGTAACAAAACATATAAAAGAAAACGAGTAAGTTAACACCCGAAACAACGATAAATCTAAGATATTGTTAACAAAGCAATGTTAAAAGATCATATATGATATCATATGAATGTATATGATTCTTGTATAATTTAATAACAATTATTTCACCATTATACGGGAGGTTAACCTACCCCAACCAAGGAAAAGTACAAGGTAAGGGTTTACTTCACAACCTCTTCATTATCCAAGGTTGTTTATACATAATTATCTACTGGGACCTCGTTATCATCCACATCCATGTTTCTTCAAAATGTATTTCAAAACATTTTTATTATTTACAAGAATATGGGTTAAAGTCATTTATACCCTTTTTGACTTTTTATAAGAGGAATCTTTCCGCCTTATAAAATCTTCAAAGCTTTCCTTACAAGCTTATAAGAATATTTTCAAGAAAATGTTTTGTTTTATATGGCTCTTAAATGATTTCAAGAATAGAAAGAGATATTTCTCTAAAAAGTGTTTTGATATCATCTATGTCAACATCCTTTGATGGATTTTACGCTTATTTGAAGTTGATTTATTATAATACAAAACTTCTATATTGTATTGAAGGTTTTGTGATATGTTTGACTGTGGATGTGCTATTTTATACCATTCATAGTTTATGGTGAAATTATTGACATTTTGTATGATAGTTTTAATACGAATGTTTATGTTATGTTTAAACCTTTTCATATGGGAATGCATTGGACTTAATATGTGACGGGTGGAGCCCTCTATAGCTCCTCGATGCATCGGTAGGTCTCATGAGACAAACTAGTGTCTTGGCACAAGGCCTTGACAAAATCTTATTTGTGGTCTTGGCACGAGGCCTTGGCTACGTGGTTATGATAGTCTGGCATTATACATTCCAACATTATGAAAGTGGTTAGTGATTTTGCATGTGATTATTCGATTAGTAGAATATCCATGTGAATGATTATATGGCATTATTTCATTTTACTTTTGCCATATTATGTTGATGTTCAAGTTTAAAAGGCTTTTGTTTTAGTTATACATTGCCTTAAATGCTTATGTTTTCTTATAAAAGCTTCCGCAATATTGTTATCCTTACTGAGCATCTGAGCTCACCCCTTTCAATGTTTTAATATTTTCCAGGATGTGAAGAAGTTTATTATGACTGACTTGCAAGAATAGTCAGTGAGGATATGAGTGTGGACTATGAAGACCATGTTATTGTAGTTTGTTTAATTTTTGATGTAATGAAATAATTATGAATGTATCTAGTGTTTCCAAGGCTACTAAACTAATCGGTCTTTAGAGACTTGATCTTTTGTGATCATGCCAATGTTACGAAGTAATGCACCAACTCTGGGTAGCTGGGGTCGGGGCGTTACAGTTGGTATCAGAGGAAGTTTAGTACAAACCTTGGAAGCTAGATTTAGATAAACTCTGATTAGAGCACATAGACCTAAGATGAACTTTGAGGATTAGTATAGAAGAACTTCCTAGAATTTTGGTATTGTAGAGATTTTGTGAGTTTTCCGAGCAATACATCCCTGTCTGGATACGATCAGGTAGAGGCGGCTCTGGCACAAATGTTCCTAGGGGTAAAACCCGAAAACACCGCTTTGATCTAGACTCGAACGGGAACTGGTGCACGACAACGGGCCTTGCTGTACTCTTGGTTACGACACTCCCGGGGGATATGCTTAGGATAACTCTCATTTTCTTTACAAATCATTATGAAGGGTTTACGAGTATATACTTCCTTAAAGAAAACATTTTTATGATTATGGATTATATCCATAAATAGTTCAATTTATGTTAAGTGTTTTATAAGTATGGGATTATGTATTTTGATTCATAAACTAATCTAGTTTATGCCATTGTTTAGAAATGGCGCCTAGTGGAAGAAATGGAAACCGTATCAATGCATGCACTCCATGTAGGGATTGCCCTCCTGCTCAAGATAATTATAGTGGGGCTGGTGATGCAACTGGTGCCGATCAGCTAATCACCATACTGGGACAACTTACTCAGGTTATGAATAATAACCTTACCCGTATGGAGCACCCTGATCCACAGCGTGGAGGATCAATGTTAGATCGATTCATGAGGCAACAACCACCAACGTTCAATGGGAGTATAAATCCCTTAGTAGCCGAGCAATGGATAAATTCCCTAGAGAAAATATTTCAGGCTTTGGGGAGCAGTGAAAGGGAAAAAGTTATCATGGCAGTTTACCGCCTCACTGGAGATGCCGATCAATGGTGGTCACTAATTCAAAACACAAAGGAAGATGATGAATTAACAAACATGGAATGGCAGGAGTTCAAAGAGCTGTTCTTAGAAAAATACTTTCCTCGAGACCATCGAGCGGATATGGAAAGGCAATTTCTGAGTCTGAGGCAGAAGGAGGATGAGAATGTCGCAAAGTATGAGGCTAACTTTACAAGGTTAGCAAGGTATGCTGCAGATTACATACGTAACCCAAGAAGTAAGACTGATCGTTTCTTTGATGGGTTGAAACCATTTCTCCGTCGAGCTTTAGTATCAAAAACCTTCTCTTCATACGAAGGTATTGTCTCGTGCGCTATTAAGACGGAAAAGGAATTCTCTAAGTCTTATGACTTTAAATCAAAGCAAGAGAAGAAGAGAACTGCTGATCAATCTGGGAATGGAAATAAAGGGAAGAAGGGACAGGTTGAATATCCATCTTGTGGAAAATGCGGGAAGAAACATCCTGGTACTTGCTTGAAGGGAATGGGAGTCTGTTACAAGTGTGGTGAAAAAGGCCACCAAGCTCATGATTGCAAGGGGAAGAAGGAAGCTACCAACGTTCGGTGCTACAATTGCAGGGAGATGGGGCATTATGCAAATGAATGTCCTAAGCGTCAGGAGAACTTACCTCAGAAAAGGCTAAGGGATCAAGGCCAGGCTTATGCTATCACTACTGCTGAGGTAGAAGCTCCGAAAGACGTGGTGGCAGGTAATTTAATGGTTTCCTCAAGTTTAGCAAATGCATTATTTGATTCTGGATCATCGCATTGCTTCATATCTTCCCAGTTTGCTATGAAAATTAGATATTTCCAATTTGATTTAACAAGGGAGTTGTCGGTCAAAACCCCTAAGGGAAGTATTGTTGCAACAAAGTTTTGTCGATTAGTTCCCATTAGAGCACCTAAATGTTCTTTACCTGCTGATCTCATCGTCATACCCATGATTGAATTTGATATAATCCTCGGTATGGATTGGCTTTCGGACCATGATGAAAAAATTTATTGTAAGAGGAAAGAGGTTACGATTCGTGATGATGATGATAAGGAACACCTTATCTTTAGAGCCGAATCGTCGCCACATAGTTCTTATCTAGATCCACCCCCAATAGCTCAACTAAATTAAATTATTGGGGAGGAAGAGAAGGAAATTACTGAGGATGAGGAAAGGAATATTCAAATAGAGGATGTACCTATTGTGAGAGAATATGTTGATGTGTTTCCGGAAGATTTACCTGGACATCCTCCAGAACGAGAAGTTGAGTTTTCCATTGATTTAATTCCTGGATCAAGGCCCATATCGAAGACCCCTTATAGAATGGCCACTGTGGAATTAGTTGAACTAAAGAAACAACTAGAGGAATTGAGTAATAAGGGATTTATTCGCCCTAGTGTTTCTCCTTGGGCAGCCCCTGTTCTTTTTGTTAAGAAGAAAAATGGATCTATGAGGTTGTGCATTGATTATAGGGAGATCAATGCTATAACAATAAAGAATAAGTATCCCCTACCTCGCATTGATGATTTTTTTGACCAACTGCATGGAGCTCAATACTTTTCAAAGATTGACCTTCGGTCTGGATACCATCAGTTGTGTGTGAAGAAGGAAGACGTTCCAAAGACAGCATTTCGAACAAGGTACGGGCATTACGAGTTTACAGTAATGCCATTTGGATTGACTAATGTACCCTCTGTTTTCATGGATCTAATGAATAGAGTTTTCAAGGAATATCTTGATGACTTTGTAGTGGTATTTATTGATGATATCTTGGTATACTCCAAAAGCCACGAAGATCATGAAAATCACTTACGCATTATCCTGAAGACTCTTAGAAGACATGAATTATATGGGAAATTTAGCAAGTGTGAATTTTGGCTTCATGAGATTTCTTTTCTTGGCCATATTGTCTCTAAGGATGGAATTTCCGTTGATCCTTCTAAAACCAAGGCAATCCAAGAATGGCCAGCACCGACAAGTATAACTGAGGTACGCAGTTTTATTGGTTTAGCAGGTTATTATCGACGTTTCGTCCAGAATTTTGCCAGATTGGCTAACCCATTGACAAATCTCACACGTAAAGGGATTAAATTTGTCTGGACAAAAGAGTGTGAAGAATGTTTTGAAGAACTAAAGAAAAGATTAGTCAATGCCCCTGTATTGACTCTACCATCGGGGAATGATGGGTTTGTTATTTATAGTGATGCATCGAAGAAAGGAATCGGTTGTGTCCTTATGCAGAATGATAAGGTCATTGCCTATGCATCACGACAGCTAAAAATTCATGAGAAAAACTATCCTACTCATGATCTTGAGTTAGCAGCTGTGATCTTTGCTTTAAAGATATGGAGACATTACCTCTATGGTGAAAAATGTGAGATTTATACAGATCACAAGAGTTTGAAGTATATTTTCACACAAAAAGAACTCAACATGAGGAAAAGGTGATGGCTTGAACTACTCAAGGATTATGATTGCATGATACATTACCACCCGGGGAAGGCAAACAAGGTGGAAGATGCTTTGAGTAGAAAAGACCATGGAGTTTTGAATGTGATGAGAATTGAAAGAGATCCAATTTTCTTGGATCTAGTGAAGATGGACATGGGAATAACTAGGGAAGGTGAAACATCAATGCTTTTTCAGATGGTTGCCAAACCATCATTACTAGAAAGGATTAAGAGTTCTCAGACCAATGATAAAGAATTTCAGAAGAAGATTAAAGGTGTGAATGATGGAAGATTGAGGGACTTTGTGTATAAGGATGGAATTTTGAAATTCAGGAAGAGACTTTGTGTTCCCGATATACCTGATCTAAAAAGGGAATTGCTGGATGATGCTCATAGTTCCAACTTCTCTATACACCCTGGGAGCACCAAAATGTATAGAGATTTGAAGGAACATTTTTGGTGGGACAATATGAAGAGGGAGATTGCTGATTTTGTGTCGAGGTGTATGGTTTGTCAACAAGTGAAAGCTGGAAGGCAACATCCTGGTGGAGTATTGCAACCTCTTCCCATACCTGAGTGGAAATGGGATAATATTACGATGGACTTTGTCATGGGACTACCAAAGACTCCTAGAAGGAATGATGCAATATGGGTCATTGTTGATCGACTTACTAAGTCAGTACATTTTCTGGCTATACGGGAGGATCTACCACTTGAACGTCTAGCAAGACTATATATTAATGAATTTTTAAGACTTCATGGAGTACCCCTATCGATTGTTTCTGATCGTGATCCTCGTTTTACTTCAAGATTCTGGAAAAGTCTTCAAAAGGCCTTGGATACTGAACTTCGTTTGAGCACTGCCTATCACCCTCAAACAGATGGACAATCAGAACGGACTATTCAAACCTTAGAAGACATGTTGAGATCATGCTCTCTTGACTTTCAGGGTATGTGGGATCAATATTTACCACTGGTAGAATTTTCCTATAACAATAGCTTCCATTCAAGCATTCAGATGGCACCTTATGAAGCGTTATACGGAAAGAGATGTCGTACACCAACCTGTTGGGATGACGTTGGTGAAAGAAAACTTGTGGGACCAGAACTGGTGGAAGAAACAATGGAAAAGGTGAAGGTAATCCAAAACCACATCAAATCAGCTCAAAGTAGGCAGAAGAACTATGCCGATAACAGAAGAAAGGTTTTGGAATTTCAGGTGGGAGATCATGTTTTCCTAAAGGTATCTCCATGGAAGGGAGTTATACGTTTTGGTAAGAAGGGTAAGTTGAGTCCCAGATACATCGGACCTTTTGAAATTTTAGATCGTATTGGGGCTGTAGCTTATCGTTTGGCGATGCCGCCAAATCTCTCCAAAGTTCACGATGTTTTCCACGTATCTCTATTGAGGAAATACATGCCTGACCCAACTCATGTACTCACCTATGAGGAATTAGAACTGGAACCCGATCTTTCCTATTGTGAAGAGCCCGTCAGGATTCTTGATGTGAGGGAGCAGGTGCTGAGAAACCGGACGACTCGTCTGGTGAAGGTTTTGTGGAGAAATCATAAAATGGAAGAGGCAACGTGGGAACCTGAGGAATTTATGATGAAAAACCACCCGAGTCTTTTTATGCAGTAATACCCTAGAAATTGTGAGGACGCAATTATTTGAAGGAGGGGAGAATGTAATACCCCAAGCTTCCACTGTACGTTTCCCTTCGAATAATGCAATAGCGTGTGTTGTACGCAACCTCGAGCTCTAACACACACCACAACTAATTAAACTAGCCTTTGTGAATAGTAATACCTACTTTTTGAAATTTTATAAATTTTATTTATCAAAATGGACTTCATTTTTGGATTCGGAATATTGAAATTAGCCTATGGTGAATTTTTGGTATTTTTCTGAGAACTTCTAAATTTTTATAAATAGTGAAAAATACTTAAAAACAACTTTTTTAATAAAAATAATTTATAGTGATAAATTATAATATTTAGTGGTTTTAAAGTATAATTATAATATATTTTTACCATTTTATCCAATGGTGGTCATTAGAATTAATTTAACATTGAAATTGGACATAAACAATTGCCAAACTTTTGATATAAATTGTTTCTTAAAAACACGCTATTTGTTGTAACATCGGGAATTAATTATAAAATTAATTAATACAACTTATATGTTTGGAATTTTGTAAAATAGACATCATTTTTGATTTCGAAATATCAATTATAGCTTAGGGTGAAATTTTGGCCTTATTCTGAAAAACTTCAATTTTTTATGAATAGTGAAACCACTAAGTGGTTGTTAAAAACTGATTTTTCGTTAAAATGAAATATTACCACTTCTATGTTTTGATTTTCAAAAATCCGACATACATGGTTTTCATTAAGAAGTAAAATGTGGTTCAATGAGATTAAAATAATTTTTTGGTGAACAGTAACTTTTAAGTTCTTAATCGCGATTAGAGGTAATTAGTGAAGTTTAAGGTATAAATAATGTTTTAATAATATGAGATGAGCATGACACTTGTTCTACTACTATTGGATGAGTCATGGCCGACCAAGAAAACCCATGGGTCAACTTGGGGACCCCATGGAGCCACTTTAGTTGGAAAATGACATTAATATATATTTATTTAATGTTAAAATTAAATTGACACAAACATGAGTTCTTTTACTAAAACAGTTTTTAAGTGGGGTTATACAAGTCCACATTTTGACTATAAATATTCATTAGAAATCTAAAAAGATTTAATACATCATAGTATTTTTTTTATAATTTTTAGACATTAAATAAATTAAATTATTTATGACATCATTATGATGCAGCGATGACCTCATTATTTAACGATTTAAATAAAATGAGAAGATAATGCAAAATCCAAGGCTTACACTAGTCCAAAGCCTATTGGATGAGGAGCTTTAGAAACATTATCACCTTATCCTCGAATTATATAAGTGTGGGACCTTTGGAATCCGAAAAGCATTGTGAAATAATGTAACATTTCAATCTTTCCAAAAGTGCCCCTCCTCTCCTCTTATAAAAGGCCCCCACCTCTACCACCTTATTCACACTTCCAAGCCTTTTGGTTCGGCCAACCCCTGCCCAAATACTCTCCCAACTTCTCTCCCTTCATCCTAGAAGCTTTACTTTATTCATAAAGCCATCCTAAGGAGTCCTTTTGATCAAATCAAAAGGAAGAACCCGAAGAAGAGGTAACATTTTCATCACCATCTTTCAAGTTTATTTCTTCTTCCACTCCCTCTTTGTTTATTATTTCAATTCTAAAATTATAACTCCAGTATCTTCTATATACTGTGATGTTATTATAAATATGGAACAACCATATTCAGTATTATACCGATCATTTGAGTGACATGTCACCATACGTGCGTACGTACGGCTTACCATCTCCACGTCGTGGTGTAATTGTTATTCAATATATTATTATTTAGATGGGTATAATAATGATATGTAATTCATGTAAATAATAAATATAACATGATAATGATTCTGTATATATGATATACTATCCAATTATATATTATTTTAATATCAAAATAATGATATTGTCGCTCGTGCGTACGTACGGACTACCGTCTCCACGAACGCGATGAGATTCATTCTCCGTCGTATCCATTCAAGTATAATTATCATTTGATGATTTAAAAATAATGTTTAAGGACATGATATCATTCTGGATATGAATAAGATACAACCTATCCATGAAAAACACGACTTATGTAACAAAACATATAAAAGAAAACGAGTAAGTTAACACCCGAAACAACGATAAATCTAAGATATTGTTAACAAAGCAATGTTAAAAGATCATATATGATATCATATGAATGTATATGATTCTTGTATAATTTAATAACAATTATTTCACCATTATACAGGAGGTTAACCTACACCAACCAAGGAAAAGTACAAGTTAAGGGTTTACTTCACAACCTCTTCATTATCCAAGGTTGTTTATACATAATTATCTACTGGGACCTCGTTATCATCCACATCCATGTTTCTTCAAAATGTATTTCAAAACATTTTTATTATTTACAAGAATATGGGTTAAAATCATTTATACCCTTTTTGACTTTTTATAAGAGGAATCTTTCCGCCGTTATAAAATCTTCAAAGCTTTCCTTACAAGCTTATAAGAATATTTTCAAGAAAATGTTTTGTTTTATATGGCTCTTAAATGATTTCAAAAATAGAAAGAGATATTTCTCTAAAAAGTGTTTTGATATCATCTATGTCAACATCCTTTGATGGATTTTACGCTTATTTGAAGTTGATTTATTATAATACAAAACTTCTATATTGTATTGAAGGTTTTGTGATATGTTTGACTGTGGATGTGCTATTTTATACCATTCATAGTTTATGGTGAAATTATTGACATTTTGTATGCTAGTTTTAATACGAATGTTTATGTTATGTTTAAACCTTTTCATATGGGAATGCATTGGACTTAATATGTGACGGGTGGAGCCCGCTATAGCTCCTCGATGCATCGGTAGGTCTCATGAGACAAACTAGTGTCTTGTCACAAGGCCTTGAAAAAATCTTATTTGTGGTCTTGGCACGAGGCCTTGGCTACGTGGTTATGATAGTCTGGCATTATGCATTCCAACATTATGAAAGTGGTTAGTGATTTTGCATGTGATTATTCGATTAGTAGAATATCCATGTGAATGAGTATATGGCATTATTTCATTTTACTTTTGCCATATTATGTTGATGTTCAAGTTTAAAAGGCTTTTGTTTTAGTTATGCATTGCCTTAAATGCTTATGTTTTCTTATAAAAGCTTCCGCAATATTGTTATCGTTACTGAGCATCTGAGCTCACCTCTTTCAATGTTTTAATATTTTCCAGGATGTGAAGAAGTGTATTATGACTGACTTGCAAGAATAGTCAGTGAGGATATGAGTGTGGACTATGAAGACCATGTTATTGTAGTTTGTTTAATTTTTGATGTAATGAAAGAGTTATGAATGTATCTAGTGTTTCCAAGGCTACTAAACTAATCGGTCTTTCGCGACTTGATCTTTTGTGATCATGCCAATGTTACGAAGTAATGCACCGACTCTGGGTAGCTGGGGTCGGGGCGTTACAAATCATCCTTATATGGATGATACTTTACCATTCCTCATTGTTGTAAACAATGTGTCACCTTTGTCACAAGTTCTCTGAACTTAGGATCAGTTCAACAATCGTTTGAATTGATCTTCTTAGAGAATTGCTCAAGTATGACATCTAATTATATGTTTCCATAAAAATTCTCCAGGCAACCTCACTTCACACAATCTCTATTAACTTTTTATTCCTTCTTCATATACCTTTACATTTGGACCAGTATTGACAACCGTTGACAACAAATACAATCTTCATACACAAAGTGGTCCCAACACCATTTATTTATTTGTAAATGTGATCAACCATATGGGTGATCAATGTTTTGTTTCTAGTTGTAACTTTTGATTCATTTTTCCCATATTCATTCATATAGTTGGTATGTTATTGGTTTATTCTTTCTTTGATTGGATACTGTTCAGATGTTTGGTTATTTATAATTAATGTTTACTCTAATTACAGTTATAGTCTCTCTATAGATCCACGTTAGACCCTCACTGCTAGTCAAATACCTCTAGTGTATGGGGAGGTAGTCTTGTGGTCACGTGACATTCCATATTAGACCCGTTGATTCATGTAGGTATGTTACAAGTACCACAATCACCCATAAGGGGTCTATCCATAAGACATCAAATGCATGTACTAATCCACTAGGGGCACTGTACATATATTACTATAAGGTACTATATAGTCATCACCATCATCGATCATATCACAATAAATTTATGTGACCTATTATTAGAATAAAAATATACCATGGTTTAGCTGAGTAGAATTTAATTCCAAATTATATGTGAAAAACCACGAGTTAATACCGATACTTTAGAAAACCAAAACCTGTAACATCATTGATAAAAATCATATAACCACAGGCATGCCATGTGAATACTATTTTCTAAATATGATGCCTAAACCCCATAATCTTTCCAATGGTCCAAGATAAAAAACCATATAAATCATAAATCCATAAAACACATGTGTGTTATTCTTGGTTAAATCATAAAAATATCAAATCATAAGCCAATATTAGTAGTCCCATACCCCTAGTTACGTGAAATTCCCACTAGAAAGTTATTTGTGATGCACCAATACGATATCTATCACAAGGTATGGTACATTCCTATATCACATTTCTACCATCTACCCAAATACTAATAAAAATAAAAACTATGATAAAATTAGAATATCAAAAACCTAAAATCTTAGATAACACTTTATAATGTTCTTTCCCTAGTCCTCAACCACTAAGAGGTACATTAATAGGTGGAGTTATCACCAGACCATATACCAAAGACCACTAACTAGTAGCGAGAGTCTAAGGAAGTACCATGGGGTGACTATCCACTATATCGTATTTAAAAAATATTATATAAAGAAACCAAGAATCATCCACAACATAAACTAGAGTAATTGGAAGTAAGAAACATATCTAAGAATAATAAATTGTTTTAGAAGCATGCAGTCATATAGTCTCACTGATCGTCCACCAACCGACCAAATATAAAAAAATAAAAGAATAAAAAATATGTATAAGAGGATATTTAGAATAATTGAGCCTCACATCATCACAATATCTAGTACTGTCCAATCTATCCAACGGAATGATCCAATTTTAGGCCTTTTCCCAACCTAAACCTGAAACCCGTGAGTTATTATTAGGTACCTAGGTTCCATGGATACCCGATTAGGGTTTTATTAAAACTTAGTAGGGAACTACCAATGTGATCCCATAAAAAACTAGAAAATTCAGTTTAAAAATTTGATATAATCAAAATATAAATAAAACAGAACTGTGAAATCATAAATAAATAACCAATATTAATCGTTAGGTTTTATCATGACACTCTGGATGAACCAAAACTATTTCATCCAATGCCTAAGTTTCTTTGAGAAAGTAACAGAGTCCTACCAACCAAACCAAAGCCTATTGGACATATAATAGTAGGTGTAAATTTTGAATCCTTAAAAGAATCCAAATTCACCCAAATGGTAGCATGCCATAAGAAAATCCCCAAGAGGTGATCCAAGGTAATGAATAGTCATCTGAAATCATCACCGAACCCCAAAAGGTAAACCTAAATGTTCTATAGTCATTAAGCCCCAAGATGATCCCTGATAGGTAATCTTAGATGATCAGTAATCATCTGACATGATTGTTGAACCCTATGAGGTATTCATGAGTGTTCCATATTCCTTAGGAATCATTTCTAATTCTAAGGGAGATGGCCCTCATCAATGTATAAAATCAGAAAAAACTATAGATTACTAGAGGGATTAACCGTTTAAATCATTAATATCATGATTGAAGGCCAAATAAAGTAATAAAATCCAAGGCATCCCATGTATGTAAATACATCTCAAAAGGAAGCACTTCAACTCAAAATATCTCACCAGAGATGGAACTATGCCAGTGCTTGTCTCACATAAATATGGTAAACCTCTCAAGTGAATGGAATATAATCACCATAAACTTAATAACTTAATAATGTTGATTCAGTTTATAAGGGGACACCTATAATCACCACTACCTATTTTCCAATCGCACCCTTTCACTAGGGTCAACAAACCACTGTGGAACCCATCAGTGTAACCTAGATCTCATCATAGATAGGAAACCTCATATGATTTCCCTAATATAAAACACCTCCCTCAGATCAAAACAAGTGTCTTAGAGGTGTCAACATCACTTGACATTATCAAAGTATTAATGAGGCCTTTGTGGCCTCCTAATAATGTATCATAAGGGAGATAAAATTAAACCACTTTCCCCTTTCAAGTAACTCTAGGTAATTATGAACACCCAACCTATCCATAAATCTCTTTTGGGTACCCAACTAGGTTGTCATGTATCAATGGGGGAGTAATAATCACCCCATGGTCACCATACTAGGCAATTGTCTCTAAGGTATCTCATATTTATATCATTTCCTACTTAGGAAAATCATTCTAATCCTATCACAACATGCCACTTGGAGGTTAAAAAAGAGCATATACTAAGGGAAAATATGATTACATAATCTAATTAAACCCATAAATGGATCCATATATCAAGGAAAAATTTATATCAATACCTCAACCATCAGCAGATAAGGAAAATAAGCTAGTGCACAAGGGTCATTCGTGGCCCTTGACACATTTTTCAGTCCAAGTGTTGAATTTTCATTAATTAATTTATTTTAAAATGATTAATTTAACTTGTTGGTAAGACTACATATAATATTTTATAAAAATAAAAATTAATAGATACCATAGGGGTATTTAAAAGTGACCACCAACCTCAATACAAATATATTTCTTTGTCTAACTCACATCCTCTCATCTCTGCCCAGGCTCGTACAAGTCCATCCATCCACCACTCATCCATGTGAGACGCTATATCATACCAAAATTACCAAATTAATTAATTATAATTAAATATTATTTAAAATTAATTTAATACATTTATAAAATTTATTTTAAATAGGAATAAATACCTAAAATCCCATAGTGTCATCCAGTCATGTGTAAATCCCAAGCAATGAGGTATAATACACTCCTGATGCACCCCTAGGAATAATCAAAATGAAAGCAATAATTAATATTTTTGTTCCAATATCAAATTTTTCCAAAAATCACCAAAAACCATATCAAAATTTATATGATGACATACCTTCACCAAAACAACATGAGATGACATTAAGATACCTCTATAGGTCCTCCTCATAATAAGTTTGGAAAAATAATCATAAAACTCGACTGATTCTACCATGATCCATTGGAATCAACACTAAACCACAACACTAAATTAGATTGAAATTACTGTCTTGAAATGAGAAACATGACAGTAACCAAAATAGAAATAATGTACCTTTGATACCATAAAATTTAACTCATAAATACATAAAAAAAGAGGATGAATGAGAGAGTGAAGGGGGATCAAAGAGGTCACTTAAAAGGCATCCTCCCTTAAACAATGCCCCCTAAAATTCCCAAGCTCAAAGGCTCAAAATACGGGTTTTCCCTATCTAAAATCACCACCCAACACACTTTCATGACATGAACATGAGATTCACTCCATCAAAGTTTAGGTAGAATATCTCTGTCTCTTGGCCAACCTCTATTTCTTACTTTAAAGGGCACGATGAAACCCTTTCACAGTGTGAATTCCCCTTCATTTTGTGAAAGAAATCCTACTAATATTTATAGTATTCTTGACCACCAAGACTTTATTTTATGCTCACCTAAACTCCCAAGCCAGTAACTGAGCCTCAAAAACTATTATAAAAACTTTTTTTAGGATGTTTAAATCCTTATAATCATTCAATGAGTCTCATTTATAAAAATATACCATCCAAAAAATTTAAAATTTAAAATTAACTTTTAATTTCACAACTCTTGTATATGCAGGGTATTGTAAAACTATTCAAGATAAAACTAAGTGATTAGTTATGTCGTGAAGATACTGTCACTATGTGATTTTATGCAAGGAATATTATAACCTAGTGTAACATTACATATTCAAAATTCAAATGTGTTAATTTTAGAATGATGTTTTCATGAGTTTTTAGAGATGATTAAAAAATTTAAATAGATATTTAATTTCCATTTAATTTGGAATAATTTATGGAAATCTCATGACATAGTTATTCTAGTTTGATTATCAAAGTGAGAGAAGTTTTAATGAATTTTATTCAAAGAAAAAAATGAACTACAAAAAATATACTAAAATATTAGAGAACATTATTGATATATTTGATTATATTTATTTATAATTTTCAGATAAAATATGAATAAAATGAATATACTATTATATATATTATATATATTCATTTTTGAAGGATCAATAAGAGTTTAGAAGTTCTACAAAGTCATAACATACAAACTACTACTGGATGATACTTTAAATTCACAGAAAAGAGAATTGAAATATTATATTCATTCTATTATTATCTTACTATTTTTTTACTCAAGAATACTATATGAAATAAGGAAATAGAATAATAAGGAAGAAGTACTTCCATTCTACTTACATGTAGATAATATAATATTCTTGTATTCATTGAAGATATTGGAAAATTATTTTTCAAGAGATGGACCTTTATGTTTATCCATTATCTATAAGAATAATATATCTATCAATTGTTGGAATATGGTAGAAAATATGTGCTAAATAAGTTTTTATTTTTACATATCATATAATTCCTTAAGTGTCAACATCTTGTAATTAGTTGTGGATAAAGTGTCAATTACTTGTACTTGGATATGGAGTAAGTGTCAGCTACTTTTACTTAGTTGTGATGTCCTTGGTAAAATGATCTAAATTCCTGAAATAATCTTGTCTAAATGACTACCAAATTGATGCAATTATTTGCGAGATCCCTTAAAAATGATTTTAATAAAATCACCAAGACTACATTGGGTTTTTGTGGAGTAGACTAGGCTATGCTATGTTTTCCTCAAAACACTATAAAAATTATACATATCCCATAAATTTACTTTATTTATGATGTATTAATCTTCTTAAAAGAGAATTATATATTCAATAACTTAAATGGAAAGTTTAAATTAGTAAAATTAATTAAAGTAATCAATTCACCATCTCGAGTCTTTATCTACAACTAAACTAAGAAAAAAATTATTAGAGAAAGACTTCCACGATCTCTACACAGATTAGTTGAATCTTGGAGCCTAATTTTCAAAGATATTATCTTTTCCTCCCTAAAAATATATATATAAAGATTAAACATGATAAATACTAATGGATTATCCTTGAAATAGTATATTTATGATTAAATATCCTTATTTCAATTGGTAAAATTATGTTTTCTGAAATCTAGAATGGTTATATATTTGAATAATCATAGTTTAAAAGTTTATATGAAGGTGGTAAAATCTTATAAGATTTCTACAGGTGAAACCGAGTCATGGAATACTACTCAATAATATAATTGTAATTTAAAATAAAAAGAAATGTATACTTTCATTTATTAATTAGGACCAGTTAAGTTCAATGGATTTTCTCAATGTGATACCACCTCTAATATATGAGATACTATTTTTATCACCTGCAAAGTAATTGATAATATAATAAAATTGAGGTATAACACCAAAAATATTAAATTTTTAACTTTTAGAATTTTTTACGGGGAAAGTATCACTCAAATGAATGGAAGACTCACTGAGATGGTGAATAATGTTGATAACAAATGAAATTATATACCTAAACTAGATCAATATTTAAAAATTGTTAAAGTTCTACCTGCTAAGTTGAGTGGGATATTTTATTTAATTATATTGTATACACCTATTAAAGATATAAAAATAAAGTTTTTTTTGTAACACTCATGATATATAAATCTGATATACAAGAAGAAGTTGATGATCATAAACTAATGAAGAAAAAAAATGTTACTCTTAAATTTTATACTTCCATGTATGATAAGAAGGTTCAATAAATATATTTTGACACTTCAAATGAATAACTAAGTTATTTTTACTCAATTGATGAAATTTTATATATTTATAAAATATTTTTCAAGTTGTAGAAAAGGTGAAAGGGACCTATGAAAACTATTGAAAATGATGATAGAAATGAGTTTAAATGCTAAAAATGCAGGAAAATGTGAAATGTAAATCTTGACTACCCTTAACCCATATTTTAATGGAAATTAAAAAATCTGACTACAAAAGAAATGTAAAGAAATATATGAATTCTACTTGTATTACTATATATTATTCATGAGAGGAGTCAAATTTAGGCTCAAAAGTTGAGAATTAAAATGAAAAGGTCAATATGTGTTTTATGGATCAAATTAAAGAGGTAAAATCATTATTATATATTAAATTTAAATCTTATTTTTTATTTTAATGATATTAATGAGTATTCCTCTTTTCTATAAGAAAAATATGACACTTTAATGAAAATTCATAAGTCTATAAGTAAATATTTTTATTTCGATCTTAGAAAAAAGCATTCCTTATCTAAACAAATTTTATAATTTAATCCTAAACTTGATAAAGGAAACACTACATGTTTCTTTCATGATGTTAGAATTATTGATTTATTGGATGAAGTTTATTATTTAAAATTTAAATCTAGTTTTTTTACTAATGGGAATAATTATTCTAACAAAATACTTAGTAATTTCAAAGGAAATAAAGGTAAACTTTGTATCAAAAGTAATGATGAAAAGCCTAAGAATTATAATAATTAATTTTTATCAGACTCAAATAGTAAAAGCATATATACTGTTAAATTTTTTCATTATGTAATTTCTAGATATTATATTAAATATTTTTATTTTTAAATTTATTTAATTTTTTGGTGTTATGAATGACTAAAATTATAAATATTTATTTAAAGAAAAGGCTGGAATTTATACTATAAGTAAATATTTTTGGCTACATAAATCTATTATTGCTAACACTGCTAGACCCAAAAGCATATGAGTAGAAAAAATCATTTTTATTTTATATTTTTTAGGAAATATCCACTAGAAAAACATTTTCAAATGATATATGTGGTGGCTGATAAATATATGGATACTTCTTAAATATCTATTCTTTATTAAACAATTTTAATCCATGGAGGTATTATTAAATAGAGGATCAATAGATGTTTACTTAATATATAGTTACATTTTTTCAAGAATTATTTATCTTAATTTTGTTATATTATTAATTTATACTTGAAGTAAACTAACTATTTTATATAGGGGTGATACTTTCAAAACTATTTTATTTTTTTACCTTCACTATTATATGTTATTGTTTT
Source organism: Viscum album (assembly GCA_963277665.1). Classification (NCBI taxonomy): domain Eukaryota; kingdom Viridiplantae; phylum Streptophyta; class Magnoliopsida; order Santalales; family Viscaceae; genus Viscum; species Viscum album. The sequence continues at coordinate 1,770,783,640 of OY728123.1, forward strand.
AGTATTTGTTTATTGATACCTATTTTAGACATGATATATGAATGTATAAGGGAATGAAAGAAGTATTTAGGTCTATACCCAATTTTTTTTGTCGATTTCATATGATTTCACCTCATAAATGGATGAATAGAAACTATAGAACCCTCTAATATAATCTTTCATATAAAATTTATAAGAACCTCATTTTCATTGAGGTACAAATCCTTTTATTTTTACTTTTTATTCCTTTTTTTAACATAATATAAATGCCTAGTGGGGATATGGAGGAAATGGAGGTGTTTGGGGCTTGTACAGATCTTGTAACCCCAAAAGGTGGAAGAAACAGATGGGTTCCCGGTTTGTAGAAATCATGCAGCCCAATCCAGAGAGTTTATACTAAATGTGAGGGGTGTTTAGAGAGAAGAATTCGGTTACACAGTTTTTTCTAATAGTGTGTCCTAGGCCACACACCCATGTGAAGGATCTATAGTTTTTTACAGATCCATATTGAACTATTTCAACATGGTTTCCCAAACCATGTACATGAACTGTGCGATTCCCCTCCTTAGAAAGTAGGCAATGCAGGATTGGTGCATGGTTTGGCCAACCATGTGGCCAAAAACATGAGACCTCATATTTTTGGGTAAAATTAACTTTTAACCCTTAAATTGTTATAAACTTAAACCCTTTTTCTTATTTATTCCTCTATTGGATAAGACACTCTCCCTTATCCCATTGAGATCCTCAAGCCTCTTCTTCTAGGATTTGATCCCATTTCATCATCTGATATTTGATTCAGCATTTTTTTATCTTGTTGGAAAAAACCAGTAAGTTATTCACTCCTTATAAACCTTTAATCATTTTTATTTCTTTTAGTGATGCTATTTTAGTGTAGGATATTATGTCATATTTTCAATTAATTCATCTATTTTGTCATTTTATTCCAATCTCGACCAAACTGGAAGCCCATACTAGATGAGTTTTCCTCAACAAACATAATATTGATAGTATAGTATTTATTACTCCAATTTTTGATTATTTATAATATATTTCTTGTTATGCATGCCATTTTCACCGATAATTTCTCCAAAATTAATATTCCTATAGTGGTTTTCCTATTCCAGAACCTAATAATGCTTGTAGATCCCAAAAGACATTGGATGTTTTCAACCTCAATGTGAGACACCCTTTGGATGCACCCTTAATATGATTATTTGAATTTCATGGTTATATAACCAAAATCCCAATCATTTTGTTTAGATTAACATCTAAAAAGTGATATCATAATTGATAATAGATAGTTGTAGTGGTGTAGCATTGTTATCACACTTATCAGACTATACTCAATCAAATGTAAAGTGAGTGGTATGGCCACATAATCTGTTTTAGTAGAACAATGGCTACACCCTTGTTAAATAATAATTATAATGAATAATGAACCATCTACTGGATCTTAGAAATGCATGCTAATTGATTTTGATTTATATATTGGCATGGAGTCCCTTACACAACTGTGACCTATATGCATGACTTCCCTTATATAATTGTGATGAATGGGCATGGATACCATTACATATATGGTATTCAGTAATTATGTCCCTATAGTTATGATTCAATTATGTAGCCCCTATAGTTATGATTCAGGAATGACAGACCTATTATTATGCTTCGGGCATGGTGACCCTATTATTTTGATTTGGGAATGATATTACTATTGTTATGATTTATAAATAGAGAATCTATTATTATGATTTAGAAATGGTGATTCTACTTTTATGATTTGAGAATGTGATCCTACTTCTATGATACTGGGAATGGTGTTACTTATTCTTGTGATACTGGAAATGACATCCCTTGACACTTGTGAGACTCATGCTACTACTTATGGATTCTTGAGTTACACCTTGGGTTTAAACTAGTTGTAGTATCCATATATATGGATATATAAATAACAATGTATATATACCACATATGTGTATATATATGGTTACTTGTTTAAAGATTATCCAACATGGGTTAAAGTAGGTAGTGTCATCCTAGCGTCCTTCAGGAACCAGGGCCAAGCCTTTACAGTTTTATTACTATTTACCATTATATATACACTGTAATCATATTATATGGACTAACTGAGTATATATAGTCACTGTTGATGGGGGATTACTGAGTTTATCTCACAATCTATCTAGGTCACTGATGGTACCCAAGCATATTATGTGGATGCAGATAGGGATAGGGGAAAGCACCCAATTGTTGATGCTTGAGTGTTTATAGCATGAGATTGGGGAAGAAACTAATCAAGTTATGGATCATAATTCTATTAGATATAGACTTTTTGACATTTTAATCTTTTTATACATATATTTAACTAGATTCCTACAGAAATGTCTTCCTATTTCTTTTTAATAGACACATGATATTACAAAATGTTGTATATGATGTTGGATATTGTTAATGTTGGTTATTTATTACATCTAGATTATTTTCCTTCCACTAGAAATTATTTATTATGTTTCCCCTATATATTTATTCATTTGAAAATTGTGATACTCTGATCATGAGGGTATAATCTCCCCATCTACCACCTTGGAATGTTACTGCTAGTTGGAAGCCTATGGCATACAAGGAGGCACATGTGGGACAATGTGACCCACTGAATTAGGGAAAATTTTAGTGGAATTGAGGTTGGGATATCACAAAGTGGTATCCAATAATTTTCTTTTCTTTTGTACTATCATTTAGGAATATTGGAAGGGATATTAGGAATGCATGAGAGTTTGGTAATGAACTATTCTTGGGAGTATCTAACCCACATATAGGAAAAAAATACCTAGGAATGGGACTTGATGTTATAGTTTATGATAGTTAAAGTTGATCTGGTTCAATCATTGGGTGACACACATGATATGTGATGTTTATTTTTATTATGATGTTGGATTTTATTTATACCCTTGGCCCAATAGGGTAGGGAAGCAATGACCATGGATCATTCTAGGAACTTTATAGGACTAATATGTCATTAATTATGCCATGACTTGTAGGATTAATTTCTTAATGGAATGATATCTATTTTTTTCCCCTAAATGAGATATATTTTATACAACTAACATTTTTGTAAGAAAAAGGAAATGAGATAAAATGATATTAAAGTGTCTGCATCAACATTAGTAAGGTTTTCCTATATAGTTTGATGAAGGAACATTCATTAAATAATTATCACATGATTAAGTTATGTAAATAAGGTTACATAGACCATAACATTAGTTGATTTGAAATAAATAAATTTAATTTGTAATCTAAAGATTTTATGCACCTCTATAGTTTGATAATGATGATTTATGTGGTCAAATCACCTTATATTACCTATTATATTATGATATTTAATGTATAGGTATGAATTCAACTAATTGAATTTCCAATTTCAATTTATAAAGCTTGAACTTGTGTAAATTTGTAATGGTAATTCAGATAACTAATCTATTATGTAAATGAAAGAATTGATAAATGTAAAATTTAAAATATAGTCGCCATTAAATAGGGATTCCAATTAAAAATGAGAAGGCGTTTCCATTTATAATTACAATTTACAGTCTATATATCAAGACCCTTACAATAAAACATCGTTCTTGACCCAAACTCGACCTTAATAGTGGGCAGTAGGTAGTGTCACTTATGTTCTTTTTGATTATTCCTATCACCCAAACCTGGATTTACGAGTACAAAAAGGGGTATAAATTTTATATATAAAGGATTTTACCTATCCTATTCATGTATATGTGATCTTTACCATTATCAATTATATACAAGGCATGAATTTGAAAGTTTTAAATCTATGACCCTATGATTCCCTCTAGTCATGTGACATGAGGGTGGTAGAGACAATACTTCATAGGTGGAGGGTCCTGAGCCAATAGTGATACCTTCAGTAGTGCCAACTATGGAAAATCCTATTATACCTGATTTAGGCGATGATTTATAGTTTTTAGGGGAGTTTTTGTGGCTTATGAAAACTATATAGGGAGCTCCACGCCCCACCCCATCCTTGGGAGAGTTGATGTGGGGGGTTTTAGTAGTAGAATTCACAAAGTTAATTAGTTGATTGTGGCCCCAGGCTATATATTTATGGCTTGAGATAGTCTTATATATCTTTGAGCACCTATAAATACCTCATAGGAGGAGAGTAAATATTTCTATTCATATTCTTCATGGATCCACCAAATGTTAGTGGGATATTGTGAGCCATGCAGGTTATTATTGAGAAGTGATTTGGAGGGATTTATAATCTGGATTCTGTGACTATTTATTCCCTAATACCCTAAGGGGTTTTCATTATAGGGACTTCATAAACGTTTAATAGGGTAATATGTACGTTATAGACTATTCATATTATTTTATCAAGCTTCAGTGCTTTGCGCCTATCTATACTGCTGATGAGCTAGCAAAAGAAATACGATTTGAGGATGGGATTAGGAATCCTATTCGATCTCAGGTAAATTTTTTCTAGTTGACTACCATTTCTGATATAATAAACCAATATATCATCATTGATATAAACCTAAGAGATATTGGCGATGTGGGACAAGGCAGTTCAGAACTGAGATATAGAAGTGGTTAGACTAGCAGGCAGAAGTGATGCTTTGAGATTTCATGCATGAGTAGTAGAAACTAGATGAAACCAATTGATAGTTATGCGGTTTGTAACTAGTGTGGGAAGCTAATTCATAAGAATACCCAGTATTCTAGAGACCCTGTTGAGTGCCGAGGCTATTGAATAATGATAAATGTTTAACATTTTTTCATGACCTTCCAATCTGGTCCTAGTGGGAGAGGATCCATTTTAGCTCTTCCTTCAAGAGCAGGATTAGGATAACCTCACCATGTAGGTAGCTGAAGTACAAACATATGTATAGGTAGAGTAGAAGGCCATAAATGAAATATCTATGCCTCAGATACATAGCTCTAGTAGAGTAGACCCATTCAGGGTAGTAAGGTGGCATCACAGGGCTATGGGTTAGACTAGATTTATTCAGGGAAATCTACACTAGAGGAGTTGGGTTTTAGGCTATCTATTGTTCAAGGTGCTATTCTAATAGACTCTACTTTTGTTTCTTCTTTATTTGATATGGGTGATTCACATTCTGTAATCTATGTGACTATTGTGGAGAGCCTTAGACTTGATATTGAGTATTTCTATGGGGTGATGATTCTTGAAATCACTTTGGTTATACATTTAGAAAGTGTATTTCAATATAAGAAATTCCCCCTTGATGTAGGATATAATAGTTCCTTATGGGACCTCTTCATCCTCAAGATGACAAGATTTAATATTATTCTTATGATGGACTGGTTGGTTCCCTATCACACCTATGTGGATTGATATCACCACAAGGTATCATCTACATCACTAGAGGGTGTTTCTTATATTCAAAAGGGTGAGTGGGATATATAGGAAGGTAGAGACGGACCAAATCATCTTGGGTTAGGTGGAGTGACTTCCTAGATTACCAAAAATTATATGGATGATTAGGGATAACATTATACTATATTCCCTATTGTAGTATGTAATTTTAGAGTTTTTTTACCTGATGAGTTTTTTAGACTCCCTCCTGAAAGAGACATAGAGTTTACTAATGAGATAGTACCTATAGATACACCATTATCAAGTCCTCCTTACAGGATGGATACTACTATGTTTCGATATCCCAAGAGGTAGCTAGAGGATTTGTAAGATAAGGGATTTATATGGCCCAACACTTCTCTATGGGGTTCACTAGTCCTTTTCTCCAATGAGGTGGATGAAAACATCATGTTTTGTGTGGATTACCAGATGTTTATTCAACTTAATATAAAGAACCAATACCCCTTACCTTGTATATATGACATCCTTGACCAACTAAGAGGTGTGAGGGTTTTCTTGAAGATCAATTTAAGGGAAGGCTATCACCAGGAACATGTTAGATATTAAAACATAAAAAATACGACTTTCTATAGTCAGTATAGTTTATATGTTTATTCTGTTATATTGTTCAGAGTTAGGAACATGATTTCCTTTTTCATGGCTTCGATGAATCATGTTTCCACCCATTTTTGGATTCATTCATGTTGGTATTCATAGATGACATATTAGTGTGTTATCATACTCAAAGTGACCATGATAAACATCTTGAGATTGTTTCAAATACCCTGAGAGGAAACAGATGTATTCTAGTCTCAGTAAATTCCACTTATGGATCAAGAAGCTTCACTTATTGAGTTATATTATCTTAGATAAAGAGTATCATTTGACCTATATAAGGTGAGTGCTATAGTTACCTTGGAGCATACCATGAATGTGTTTGACATATAGAGTTTCTTGGGGATATCTGAATACTCTATATTTTTTATACATGAATTATCATTCATTTTTCAACTCTTACTAGTATGACTAAGAAGTATGTGAAGTTTATATGGTCATAACCCTATGGGATAGACTTTCAGAAACTAGAAGTGATACAGACTTTAGTATCGATCCTAATTCTACCAGAGACAAGAAGAATATATACTGTGTATTGTGATGCATCAGGTATTAGTTTGAGAGTATTTTTGATGTAGTAAGATTGAGTCGTTGTATACGACTCATAAAATCTGAAGCCTCATGAGAAAAATTACAAAAAAATGATCTTGAGTTGGCAACTTTTGTTCACACTTTACATTGTTGGAGTAATTACATAATGGGAGAGCGTTTTGTGGTGTTTAAAAACCAGAAAATCCTCAGATATATTTTCAGGTAGTGTGACTTAAACCCTAGGCAGAGAATGTGGGTTGAATACCTAGAGTCCTTTGACTTTGAGCTTTCCTATAGACCTATAAAGGGAAATGTTGTTTCTGATGCACTGAGCAGGAGGACAGAAACACAAGTGGTTCAGAAGACCAATAATGAGTGAAAAATTATACCTTTTTTTGAGATGCACATATATGTTCAGAAATATCAAGTATAATCTGTAATTTCATCTCTATCAGTTATCTCTTCACTTCTAGATAGAGTGAAGCGAAGATATTTCTCAAATTATGAAGGCTTGGTCCTATGTGAAGGTATTTTAGGTGAGGACATGCCTCTAGATTATTCTATTGATGGATATAATATCCTAAAAATACATGGGAATATCTAGGTTCATAGAGATATGAGAAAGTATTTTATGCAAGAGTCCCATGCTTCTCAGTGAAAATTTTACCCAGTTACCTCCAAGGTTTATCGTGATATGTGCCGTCAGTATTGGTTTCTGGGGATGAAACATCAAATTTCTTGTTTTATCACTATGTTTTACACCTATCATCAAGTGAAGGTGGGACACCAATGAAATCCTATCTTATTAAAACCATTAAAATTTCTAGAATGGAAATGGGATGCTGTTATAATGTAATTTGTGGTTGGTTTACCAAGGTCACCTTGAGGTAGAGAGGTGGTTTGGGTAGTTATGGACCAACTGAAAAAGGTATCCCACTTATTTTATTTCCAGGCTACTTTCTCATTTGGTGTGTTTTGAAGACTAAATGTCCAATATATTATACACTTACATGAGATACCTTATACTATTATTTTAGATAGGTATTCTAATTTCACATCACGATTATAAAAAGTGTTAAAAAAGATTTAGGTATGTAGTGATTCTGAGAACATCTTTTCACCCTCAGACTAATGGAAAATTAAAACTAACTGTAAAGGTGTTGGAGGAAATGATCTAAGCATGTGTCCTTGATTTCATAGGTTCTTGGGAGAGGCATATCCCTCTTGTTGAATTTTATTACAATAGTATATTTCAGGAAACAATTAAAATGTATCTAGATAAGGATTTATCTAGTAGGTTATTTCGTTCACCACTATGTTGGCAAGATAATGGGGAGGAAACGACTCTATGTTCTCATATCATGTAGGAGACTTTAGATTAACTATAGCTGATCATGAAATTTTTGACTATTTCACAGTCTAGAAAAAAATCATATGATGATTGACATCGATGACCTCTAGAGTTTGAGATTGGGGGTCATGTTGTCTAATGGGTACCACCCATACTTGGGAATAAATGGATACAGAGGCAAGGGAAGCTGTCACCTCATTTTTAGGGCCATTTGAGATCTTAGAGAGAGTTGGGTTGGTACCCTATCGGCTACTATTACCTCAGAGGAATCATTCTATGAATGAAATCTTCTAGATTTCATAGAATTACCATTATTATACTAACCTGTATTACACCTTTTATCCTCATGATGTTGAATTGGATGTTGATACATATTTTGAGGTGTATCCCATATATATACTGGATTATAGAATGAAGGATATATGAGGAAAGTATGTCACTCTAGTGTGGGTGCTATGGAAGCATGGACATGTATATGATATAGTATGAGACTTGAGAATGGGAGACCTGTGAACTTGCTTAGTGGGTGAATTTTTTCTTAGATAGTATTTGACCAACCTTGAATGGGAAAATGAAGTATGTGTTCCATTAAGGGGGAAAGAATGTAATAAATTAGTTATTATTTGAGGAAAGAATCTTTTTATTTAGGATTTTATTCCTTCGTTTTGACCTAATATAAATTATTAGTGAAGCTATAGAGGAAACAAGGGTGTCCAAGGCTTTTACAGAGCCTGGAACCCCAGTTGGTGGAAGAAACAGGTGGGCCACAGGGTTATTAGAAACCATGTATCAGTCTGCATAGTTTTTACAAACTGTGTGTGTGTGTGTGGGGGGGGGGGGTTAGATTGAAGATGTGTGATGAATGGTTTGACCTAATCATGAGACCGAGGCCACATGCCCATGAAAATGCTCTCTAGTTTTTAACAGATCCATATAGCATTACTTGTGCACTATTTCTAGAACCGTACACAGGAACCATGTTAGTTCCCTACTTGGATAGTAGGATATACATAGTTGGCACATAGTTTGGCCAAATATGTAGATATACCATGAAACCTATTATTTTTGTGTAAAATTACCATTTTCCCATTAAATTATTATAAACTTAAAATAGTTTTCATATTTCTTACTCTAAAAAACTGGAATCTCTCCATTATCTTGTTTATATCCTCAATCCTCTTATTTTAGGATTTTATCCCATTTCATTGGCTGAATTATGATTTACCATTCATTTGTCTTGTTGGATAGTCACTAGAATGCGCTTCAATCTTTAGGCACATTTCTTTGTTTTTCTTCTTATCAGTGACACTATTTTGGTGTAGGCTATTATGCCCTATTTTTAGGGATTTGTTTTCTATTTTCTTCTGATTTGGACCGAACCAGAAGCCAATATAAGACAAGTGTTCATCGACATGGATAAGGTTGGTGGTATAGTATTTATCCATCAAAGTCATGATGATTTATATTACACATTGTGTTCCAATCACCAGTTTCACTAAGTGTTTCCATTAAATTAATCTACCATTAAATTTTTTCGTATTATATAACCTAACGATGCTTTTAAATCCCCAAGACATTTGATGTCATTAACCTCAATGTGATCCACCCCTTTGGGTGAACCCTTAATATACTTATTTGTCTTTAATGGTTATATTACCAAAACACCCATCAGTGTGTTTGGACTAAATTATAGAATGTGATATCATAATTGATAATGGATAATTGTAGTGGTGTATCATGGATATCACACTTATCAGGATATACCCAGTTAAATGGAAAGTGACTGGTATGGTCACATCACCTGTTTTAGTAGAACAATGGATATTCCCTTGTTAAAGAATAATTCTAATGGAATATGAACCATGTACTGGCTCTTACTAATGCCTGTTAACTACTTATGATTTATATACAACCATAGAATCCCTCACACTACTTTGACATATGGAAAAAAAGTCCTATTTATTATTATGATGAACAATCATGGAAACCATTACATATATGATATATGGGCATGACATACCTATTGTTATGATTTTGGAATGATGCCCCTACTTTAATAATTTGATCATGGAGACCCTATTGTTATGATTTGATCATAGAGACCCTATTGATATGTTTCAAGCATGGTGACCGTATTGTTATGATTTGAGCATGGTGACTATATTGTTAGGATTAAAGCATGATGAACCTCATGTTATGATTCAGACATAGTGCCCCTACTATTATGATTCAGGCATGGTGACCCTACTATTATGATACCGGGAATGGTATTCCTTATTCTTGTGATACCGATCATGGCATCCCATGAAACTTATGAGACTCATTCTACTACTCATAGAAGCTTGAGTTATTTATTGGGTCTAGAATGGTAGTAGTATCAATATATATGGTTGTATAATTCACTGCATATATATACCATTTATGTATTTATATATAGTTACTTTTAATAGATTATATATCTTGTGCTAAAGTAGATAGTGTTAGCCTGGTGTCCTTCAGGAACCACATCTAACCCTTTATAGTTTTTATTACTATTTAGTATTATATATGTACACTGTTTTTATTATACGCATAGATTACGTATTTATAGCTTCTGTTTTTTGTGACATACTGATTTTATCTCACACACTATCTAAACAACCAATTTTACTTGGGAAGATTATGTGGATTCAGGTAGAGATATGGGAAATTTCCCATTTGTTTATTTTCTGAGTGTTTATTGTATGGGAGTGGGGAATCACAGGATCAATCCATGGCTCATGATGCTATTACAGATAGAATTTTTAGTCTTTTTATCTTTTGATAAAGGTATTGTACTGGATTCATGCTGCTATTTCTATCTGTTTCTTTTTTATAGAAACATGACATTACATCATTTTTATAAGATGATGGATATTGTTGTTGTTGGTTATTTATTACATCTAGATGATTTACCCCACAATATCATTTATTTATTACGCTTATGCTGTTTATCTATTCATTTCACTATTGGGATACTCTGATCATGATGGCATAATCTCTCTACTATACCACCATTGATCCTCATTTCTAGTCAGTATCCTATGACATATGTGGAGGTGTGCTTGAGGCTATGTGAACAACTGCCTTGGGGACCTGTTAGTGGAATTTGAGTTAAGATATCACACATTTCATAATGAATTAATAAATAAGACTTACCTATTATCTAGGAATTCTTTCTTCCCTATCAAATTGGTTGACCACTCTATTCATATTGTTTTTTACGATTAAGGGTTCAAGTGTGGAATCCATATAATAGTATCCACACGTGTTCCATGAAATTTAAAATTTCATGGATAAATCTTTTTAATATTTCATCAAATAACGATCACTTTATGTTTTTACTATTGAAAACAATGAGAATTCCTTATGGGTTTTATGGATTCTTCAGGTAATCTGATGGAATGAGAGGGAGGAGGTGGATCAACGACCTTTGTTCTTGAGATCATTTTAGAGGAGGTTCTCTATGGGGTTCATAGAATTCTCTCTAGAGGATTTGCTGTGAAAAATAATGTCTAACCCTATAAATAATATAATTGGGTTCAAATAACTAGGTTAGAGAATGGGATATTTCACCTAGGCCCTTGGTCTATCTTTTTAATCCTTAGAAAACTCCAAATGATATAATAATAATAATTAAATTATTATTATTTACTTGATGTGAACAAAATTTAAAAATGTAAAAATATAATTTATTTAAATAAATGTTATTAAATATATCATTTCCATCAGACCCTTTAACTCGGGTCATCTTCTATCCTCTAAAATTATCCCACCTTAAATAAGAACTATTAAAATAAATATTAAATATCAATATATTATTCATTAAATAAATAATAATGTGATCAAAATAACTCAAATAAATATTATTTATTTAAGATAGAGAATAATATTTAATTTATAATAAAATTTAAGTGGAATTTAACTGAGGTTCTGGATACACTTAATGTGTTCCTCTAGGACTATTTCTGAGTATCATTAGACCAACTAGCTTAAAGTCCAGGATTATTTTATAGAAACATTTCTAGGATCCCATATATAAATACATTAATTCCACAATAAAAAATCCTCCTATGAACATTCAACATGTAATATAATCCCTTTGTATAAATATCTTATCAAGTAGTTTTCAAACTTATGGAATAAATCTATATTCTTGAATATATTTCATTGAAATTATTGAAACAAACTTTCCAAAAAACAAATTTTATATTATCTCCTTTAATTTTTTAAGACCTTTGAAAGGCCTATTTATTCTAGTAAAATTTATTAAATATTCTGAAAATTTAATCCATCGACTCATCACTATCATCATCCTTGATGTCATTCCTTATTAGATATTGTTTTTTTAATTTTATAGAAGATTTAAATTCAGTAAATTTATTATTGGGTAAATCCTTATTTTCATGTTTGTAATTTATTTACTCATAATACAATACCAATTTTCCAATTGTACCTTTACTATAAGTTTTTCTATACTTCACAATTTTGTTATAGATATAACAATAATTCACCAATTCTTTAGTGGTATTTTTAGTAATATCATCACTTGAAACTTCTTTATTAGGGTTATTTAAGATATATCATGGTTTTTATGGTCTCATTGAACCTATAGTACATTTAAAAAATGTATTCATTAGATTTTGTATTAAAGTTATCATAATAGGTTTTATATGTATTTTATTTTATCACATTCACATTGTTATTTCAATAATGGAAATTAGATACGGTGTCCCACATTTCAAATGGAATGTTATAAGAATATAATTAGATAAATTAATCTTTACCTTGAGAATATATAACATTAATCACTTCATAATTATGATCATATAAATCTATTTTAGTTCCACTATAATCTTTCCTACGATCCTTAGGATTTTCATACCTATATTTAGTGTGAACCAAGATATCAATATTGACACTTTCTAAATGAATATTCATATTGATTTTCCTTTAACAATAGTAAGAACCTTTAAAGTATGGTGGCCTGTTAAGATCACGAACTTATTATAAATAATATCCCATTTTTACCAAAAAATACCATTCCATTTTTGTACTTGTTCATGATCTAAAAAGTAATAATAAAAAAAGAATAACTAAAGAGACTGATATATCTTATATAATTTTTTCCTAAATATGATTAAAAGGAGTTTTTTAATTGATCTTAATAAATAAATAAATATATATACCTTTTTAATTACCCATAGCTTAGTCACATTTATTTTTTAAAATAATAGAAGATAAATATATAAATTTCTCTAAATTACACTTCAAAGAACATGTCAATATACATAAATATAATTTGAGAAAATATAATGTTTTCAAAACTATATTAATATATTCAAAAACATCAACTATACTAGAAGAAATAATAAATCATTATAAAACTATACTTAAATAATAACTATATTTTATAAAATATCTTTACTTTAATATGGTTTGTTTCAAAGTATAAATAAGATAAGATCTTTGATATTAGTATGTAATCAATCACTTATGTAGATAAAAATTATATTAGTACATGAATAAATAAATTAAATAAGGGGTTAATAACTAATGAAGATACTAATCTACACTACTTGATTGAAAACCAAACCAATTACACTAAAATGGGTTATATTACACCTAATAGGCGTGTCTATAACCTATATTTGGTTTTAAAAGTTACAATAGACAACACTACCTAGTTTCTTAAGATAATAAACTCTCCCATAGTTATTTATATGAATGATAATTGAATAAGAAATATTAAAAGTAATTAAAATAACACTTCTTTACATTTCATGGATATTCACAATAAAATATAAATAAAAACATAAAAAACAATCCATAAAAAAATAAGAGAAGATAAAATGTTTATAGTTCATATTTTCATATGAATAATAGGATCATAACATTGGATATAATTTTTATTAACACTATCAAAAACTTATTTATAAAAATATAAAGTATGGTTCAATATCAAGATCATGTGAGTTTATAATATGGAATTTTCTTGAAGAAATGTTCTGAACTTTTAATGTAAGATTGAAAATTTTATCATGAGAAGATATTAAAGTATACGATTAAAAATATCACTATTTTGAATTTTTTATGTGTGAATATTTACCAAATATTTATTTATTTCTTTTATCAAAAACTTTATATTGAAAAATAATCATGAAATTATGATCTTTTTATAGGAAAGTTCTAGAAGAAGGATCTCTTATAATTTCTCTATTCACTCATAGTATTTATTTATCTTAATCATTTTTTTAGTTACCATTGTGGGTAATAAATTTGAAATTATCTAAAAAGATTCATGTTCACTTAAATGTTCATCCATGGTCAATTATATCCCAAACCATGGTCACTTCAATACTTTCTCAAAATTTAAGATCTAAATAGTCAAAAAATATTCTTTTGTACTAAATGGAAACTTGAGGTGTAATTTATAGTTGAATTGGTGTCTCTATGATTTACCATACCTTATAAAATCCATTCATTATTGAATAACATGTTTAACACAACCAACTCTATTAAACTTTATAATAAACTCAAAAATCCATCACAATAGACTATGCTAGATTTCTAGAATGTCTAAAATATGCTAATTGATCAACTCAATTTTTCTAAATGACTGGGTATACTCTTTTATAAATGGGGAAATATGTTTCATGATCACATTTATTGTTCTAAATGAATGTCCTTGACATGAAAAATTAAAAAAATCACTATATATGGGAAAACTCTTGGTATTTTAAATTTTCTTCTAAAATGTTATACGCATCAATTTAACATGTTATGAACATATTACAAAAGATATATGAGTATTATTTATAGATTATATAAATACTATTATATGGTATGCGATCCAACATTTGACTGAGATTTTTGATAATTTACATTGTGTGTCTAATAAATTGTTTTTTATGAAATTATTAATTTTTGTGATTGTATTTCATAATTACACTTAAGAACATATTATATCATGGTAGAATTTTATAATTTTTTATTCCATTGAACCAAGTAATTATAAACATTTATTTTATATTGTGACATTATGTATTTACAAATTCTCTTTCCCATGATATAGGTAAGGGAAAAAGACCAATATAGGTATTTGATCCTGAATGTTTCACGCGGATAAAAAATTGTTTACTTAGAGTATATTATGGAGGATATGAATTTTTATTTTAATTGTTTTATTTTTATTTCCTATATAAACATGTTAGAATCATAATTGAATTTTGGATTTTATTTTATTTTATTGTTTGAAATTTATATTCAATCAAGGATCTTTTTTATTTTCTTATGAATGGTTTACTTCCATTATGATTGGTTTATTAAATATTATTTTGATATTATATTATGATGATAAATTATAGGGTAAATTATTTCCCATAATTTTTTTAAAACCTTGGTAATTATAAAAACCATAACTCTAGTAACTCAGATACAATGTATTCTTTATTAAATTGACATAAGATAAAATTAACCACACCCCAAAGGACTAAATATTTTAATAGTCTTTCAAAACCATATATTTACATATTTTGGGTAAAACATATAAAACATAGTGAGGGAAATTATTCTACACCCTTTAACTAACAGAAATATTAATTCATCATATCTTACGGAAATGAAAAAAATAAATGCTGATCTAAAATGATTAGTAAGGGTTATGTACAACAGAATCTATTATGAGCAAACATGACATAATAAATATGATAAGGTAAATAATAGAAAAAACATTCCATTCAATCAATAAATTGATCATGAAATGCATCCATAGATAATATCAATGAAGTAATCTCGTAGATAATAATAGATGAATTGTTAATGAAGTAAATTCATACTATTAGATGTCCTGATCTCAAACATCATGATATCTCTGTAATAAAGATCTTACACCAAGATAGTTTAATACTATGGGTAAAGACCCATTTAATTTGGCCAATTAATTTTTCTCATGGAATATATCGATACATAAAGGGGATATATAATTTCAGGATCACCATATGTCTATATATCCAATTCATTACTCATATAGAAATTGTTTAATTTATTTCATGAACAACATACCTTACAAAAAAATATCCATATTTTGTACAAAATATGGAATATCAATATTTTCCTAGTCAATAAAATAAAATTAAAAGTAAAAAACCATCTGTAAAAATGGTATATCGTTTAGGAAATAATCATATACATTATTCAAATAATATATATATTTAAGAGAAATGTAATGTTCAATGATCAAAAGAAAGTGAACGTTTTAAGAGAAATTTAATATGCAAAGAATTTAAAAGATGGCCATAAATTAATTAGAAATAAAGATTCAGAAATAAATTCATGTATTTTAGAGAATAAAATAAATAATTTCTCACAATATATTTCTTTGTAATATAATTTAAATATTTTAGTATAAAATAAGGAGTATAAAATGATTATGGGAGTATGAAGGTTTGTAAATTACGTATAAGTTTAAAAAATAATTCATATCAAATTTTTGTAAATAAAATTGAAAATGAAGCATTTTGGGAAAAAAATTGAAATAAAATTATTATACAAATTAAAAAGTCAAGAATAACTAGAAATATACTTTATAAATCATTTTTTTAGATAAAATTTATTTTCATAAAATAATGGAAGAAAAGTATACCCGATTAAGAAGAGTAACAAGATCAGATTTTCATTAAAACATTAATATTGAAAGAGTAAATTGAAATTAATCTTGAATAAATATATATTTATGTCAAATAAATAAAATGGTCATTATATACACCACATAAAAGTAAATAGGTGCACATTACCAAATATGTCTCAATGGAGAGGAAATTGAGATGAAATCCCTTATAAAGATCATATAATTGAAGAGAGAATTAATCAATGAATTGATTATGTGTATTAATTATAAATAAAAAAAGAGTGAAAATAAAAAGTAATATAATCAGAGGTAATTTAACAAATAATAATAGCATATATAAGTCAAATAAGAGGTAATATAACCCAATGAAAAGAAATTGTGTTATGAAACCCCTTACAACTTGGTGGATTTAAATTCAAATTCCATTAGATGAAATAATTTTAATTTCAACTAAAAATGATTTAAATTATAAAAGATTCATGATATAACTTGTTAAAGGTTTATTATATTCATGATATAAAATAAATTAGATATATAACATTAAAACATGCCTTAATAAATAGAAATTGAGACTCAATCCCTTACCTCAGGTCCAACTCATCATGTACATTTTTATCTTCCCAAATAATAAAATTAGGTCAATTATTTAATTTCTTAAGAAAAAATTTCAAGTCTATTATTCCTGTAATTTTATTTACTACCATTTTATATTTATTTACTAAATAATTTAAGTTCACATCATATATTTTGATGATATTCGGCTCATATGTCCAAAATGGATTCGGTAGGTTGACTATTGTAAAAGAGATGATTATTCCATTATTTCTTGAATAATAATCATGATATAATTATATTTTTTATATTTTAATTATATATTTAAAACCAATCAATAAACATGGTTAAGAAAATGTACTATGTTATAATTATTGAGATGATAAGGAGTACTTTTTCACGAGTAATATTTTAGATTTTTCAATGATCATTATAAAAAAAGTTATTATTATTTTTTCCTCACAAAAATATAATTATATAATAAATACCAGATTACTTATTTTAATAAATTTATATATATACCATCTATGTGATGTGGTGGTGAAAAATTAATCACATCACTTCATGGATATGGTAGTCCACATATGCACGAACGACGTTATCATTTTTGAATGAATTGAAAGGTAATAAAATATTAGATATATTACTTTTATATATAAGGATAAATATGTAATTAATATGAAATATATATTTTCAATACATAATTATAACCAACTGTGAGAGGTGGCGATGGAAAGTGAATTATATCATTTCATGAGGCGACAGTCTGCTATACACATAGATGATGGTTTCATTTCTCATTTTTTAAAAGAGGCGATGGATGTTGGTTATTAAATTGACATAATAACATATAATTATATTAAAGATAATAATTTTAATATACTATCATTGTTTAATAATATTTTAAGTTGGTATAAGAGTAAATAAAACAAAAATTCTCAGTTAATAATAATACCTCTTCTTCGGAAAACCTATTTAGGATTATGCCTAAAGCCTCCCAAGATTCGATTTATGGTCAAAAAAGGCCTCAAGAATGTGTATAGTTTTTTAATTGTGTTATTTTAGTAGGTATTAAAATAAAAAAAGGTTTCTAAGTGTGAATAAATGTGGGGAGTAGGTTTCCTTTTATAAGCGAGGTGAGGGGCACTTTTTGGAATTTCTTAAAGCATTAAATTAATATGAAATAATTTTCATATTAAAATCTGCATAAAAATATATAATTATAATTTTTGATGATTAAGGATTGAAATAATTTCATACAATAAATTTTTGATATGTTTTGATTATTTTTTACCCTTATCTTTTAGTTTTAACCCCCATTAACCGTTTTGATAATTACCACAATATTAATGTTTTCTAACCTTTTGGGTCAATAGTTTTACTATGAAATTAAATTAGGCCCACAAATGGACCATGTTTGATGTTTAAAATAAAACCCCATTCATTTTTATGAATATAATATTTTTATAAATTTTAAACCATTTAATAATATATTATTTATTATAAAATATTATTAACTTAATTTTTAATACTATTCATTTTATAAAACTTTAAATACATACAGAAAAAAGAATAATTTGAATATAATTATTTAAAAATTTACTAAAATTTTATAAATATTTATAAAATTCGGGGGACACAATAATTCATTCAAATTATATCACTTTTAATATTTTCAAAATCATTTATTTTTTTCTATTAATTGATTAAATACTGTGCTGGTGTTATGTAAAATTTAAGGTAATTATTTTATCAAAAAAAATTATATATAAATTAACATGATGAAAAAAGTATTTCTATTTATAATAAATATTTATAATGGAACATATCCTCCATTTATCCTTATGTAAAATTTTTTAATGATAATAAAACGAAGTGAATTACATTTTTGACTTTTCTTTAAATAAATTATTATAAAGGTCAAAATCACAACCTAATGAAAAAAGATTATATATTTTAATATTTGATGATTATGGATGAAATTTGTTCTTAAAAAAAAACTAATGAAAAATTTTAGTCCATTTTATAGTCCTTATCACATTGTTTGTAACCTTAATTACCGGATTTACCCTTATAGCGGTGATAATTATTTACTCTAGTTATAATTGATAATGAAAAAAAATAAAAAGGAACCATTTACCAAATTATTTACCTCCTAATTAAAAATTTCGAATCCATTTTTAATGATTCTATTTTAAAAAATGGAGGTAATAGATTTAAAATGAAAATTAAAAACCCAATGAAAAACATTTTTTTTAGAAAAATCCATTTTTACGTATAAAAATGTTTTTATACCAAATTTAATCATAAAATTGATTCCCATGAAATTAAATGAATTATTAATAATATTATATAATTTTTTTAGTTATAAATCATTTAAAAAATACAAATTTTTAAAACATTGAAACAAAAATACAGTTTTCAATAAAAATATGTATTTTCACTATTCACAGAAAATCAATATTTTTATAAAAATATAAAAATTTCACTCTAAGATAATTTTGATATGATGATTTAAAAAATTATATTATTTTTTATACAATAAAATTATTTAAATTTCTAGAAATTAATTATAATAATTTCTCATAAAAAGTAATTTTTTTTTAAAGATAACATATTTCCGAAGCACAAAATATATTTTTTGAACATTGAGTAATTATTTTCTAAGAATTAATAAATTAATATGTATTGAGTAGATATTTTATATATATTTCATAATTTATTTGATATTATTTACAACCTCAAATTCAATGACTAGTTTATAAAAACAATATTTGAATAATATTATTTTTCAGTTTGTTTAAGTTTGGGGTTTCAAGTTTTATACGTTACTAAAAATAATATTCTTTTAAAATATTAGGGTAAGAAATTATATTCCCCTAAAATAAATTTCATCTATGAAATTTGAACTTGTATTTAGTAATCAAGGGTTTGACATTTGAAAATTTCTATATGGAAAACCCACATCATAAAAATAGATTAATGAAACGTCCTTTAAAAAAGTGGGAAAGGGAAGTATGAGTGTCACCAAAGAACTAGGTTTCAAAAATAGGATAACATTAATGATAAAATAAATTATGGATATAGAATAGAAAACTATCACCCAATGACTGAAAGAGGGTGATAGAGATCATAGTCAGAAGAATGTTAAAGACTATAAGACCATAAATCTATTATTAGTATAAATGCAATAAATTAATTGGAAATGGTCATAATAGGATAATTTTTTTCAAGATCCTTTTCCTATATTTAAGGAAATCCTTTAATATATATGCGAATAATATATGTAAATATATTTTTCTGATAAGTATAATTTCAACTATTAATCAGTATCCACCATAATATCATCAATTCCTCAAATGATGAGTATTCAAGATGATTTTTTATGATTAAAGAACTAAAATTAACTTTTAATGGATCATTAGATCCATGAAATAAAAAAAATATTTTTATTCTATTTTAGAAATTAACGAAAATTGAAATGGTTACCACTAGGTAAGATAATACCTTAAAATGTATAATACTTCATCTGTAGATATAATACATTTTACTTCAAAATTTCCACAACAAAATCAATGGTTAAACTTAGATTATTTTAAAAATTAATAGGTATACATCCCAAATAACCTAAATATCTTAAATATTAAATAAAGTTTTACCCAAAAAGGTTATCTCATACCCTTTGGATTACACCTCAAAAAATATTATATAATTCCTCTCAAATATTCCTTTAATCTAAACCTAAATGTTATATATACCTTAACCTACTAAAACATCATCCAAAATTTCATTAATCAACTCAAAATACTGAAGATTCAAAAAGATTTGATCCTATAATTTTGTTCCTAAAATTAGATAAATTTTTATCCATTCAATTGTGGGTTCAGGACCTGCAACCTTGCCGAATGTGATATGTTATCTCCCAGATGAAATTTTTTCAATTTTTGAAAAATAGATTTATTTAATCCCTATAACATTCCAAAAAATATGATAAACATATTCTAAAATAACATTAGTCATCAAATCAATTTTTAACCACTACGGTTTTCTATATAAACGATTTTCCCAAAAGATCTATTATTACCTTAACATCAATGATCATATTAAACATAAATATTATCAATAAAATTAGTATGTATACAAAATATAAAATATTTATTACTCAAATAACCTTCTTATTAAAACATATGCAAAACTATGGGTTGTATTCCAATAAATGTCTCCCAAAATATAAATAATCATTTTAAACTCCCACCCCATAAAACCTCAAAGGTATATATATTAATTTAAATTAATCCTTAGTGTAGGTTTAAACTTGGTGATCTATGTTCATTACCGAAACATTAGGATGATATCATATTCCTAGACTTATCATCAAAGTCACTTATAGGAGTTTATTCTCTAATCTATGTTTTCTTAAATATATTTCCCAATGATTCTAATAAAATTTATCCAATACCAACTATAAAAAACCTAACTCCAATAACCTAGATCCAGTTTCTTCTTTATTACATTATCATAATATATAATCAACCAAATCCCAAAGGTCTGAATAGTTTAGTAGTCTTTAAGAACCATATTCATACATTCTCTATATTTTACATCAGATAAAAAATATAAAACATGGTGAGAGAAATTATTATTCATCCTTGAACTCATTCAAATATTACAGCCTAAAATCCTTGGGAAAGTAAAAAAATAACAGTTGATATAAAAAAACTCATTAAGGTCTATTTACAACCGAATCTATCATGAGTAAATAAGGAATAATAAACATGACAAGGTATGTAATTGAAAACACATCCCATTTAATCAATAACTTTATCGCAAAATACATCCATAGATAATTTAAATTCAATAATATCATGGACAATAATAATTGAATTATCAATGAAGGAAATGCATACTATTTTATGTCATGATATTTGTAACACCCCAACCCTAGTTTCCCAGAGTTGGTGCATTATTACATAACGTTGGCATGATCACAAGAAAGATCAAGTGTCGAAAGACCGATTAGTTTAGTAGCCTTGGAATAACTAGATACATTCATAAAGTTTACATTACATAATAAAGTGAAAGCTACTACAAAAACATCTTGTCTTCATATCCCCTCATATTATCCCTATAGGTCATTCATAAATTACTTCTTCACATCCTGGGAAAAATAAAACATTGAAAGGGGTGAGCTCAGATGCTCAGTAAGGATAACAATATAGCGGAAACATTCATAACTAAATATAAAAATTTAAGGCAATGTATAGCTAAAAAAAATCCTTTTGAACTTGAACTTCAACATAATATGGCAAAGATAAAATGAAATAATGCCATTTACTTATTCACATGGATATTCCACTAGTCGAATAATCACATGCAATATCAATAACCACTTTCCTAATGATAGAATGCATAATGTCAGACTATCATAACCACATAGTCAAGGCCTCGTGCCAAGACTATAAATAATATTTTGTCAAGGACTTGTGCCAAGACACTAGTTTGTCTCATGAGACCTATCGATGCATCGAGGAGCTATAGCAGGCTCCACCCGTCACTTATTAAGTCCAATGCATTCTTCATATGAACAGGTTTAAACATAACATAAACATTTGTATTAAAACTAACATACGAAATGTCAATAATTTTTCCATAAAACATGAATGGTATAAAAATAACACATCCAAAGTCAAACACATCACAAAATATTAATTACAATATGGATGTTTTGTATCATAATAAATCAACTCCAAATAAACTTAAAATCCATCAAAGTATGTTGACATAGATGAAATCAAAACTCTTTTTAGAGAAATATATCTTTCTATTTTGAAATAATTTAAGAGTATAAAATAAAACATTTTCTTTGAAAATATTCTTATAAGATTTTAAGTGAAGCTTTGAAGATTTTATAATGGTGGAAAATAGTCGCACCCGCCGTATAAGTTAAAAAAACATTCTTACCTTAATTCTGCCGAAAAGGTTAAAAAGCACCTTGTTTGGAAAATGACAGAAAGATTCCTTTATAAACCTCTTATAAAAAATCTAAAAAGGGTATAAATGACTTTAACCCATATTCTTGTAAATAGTAAAAAAGTTTTGAAATACATTTTTAAGAAACATGGATTTGGATGATAAAGAAATCCCAGTAGATTATTACGTATAATCAACCTCGGATAATGAAGAGATTGCAAAATAAACCCTTACCAATTTGGTAAAATACGAATCATACACCACATGAAAGTTTTATCATAAAATGAATATGTAAGTACACATAAATTAAAGAGTATTACACAAAGGATACAATTATGGGAAGTACATACACCACACAAAAGATAATAGTGGAAATATGGCATGAATCTCACGAGAATAAGAAGTGAGATGAAAGCCCCTTACCTTGTACTTTTCCTTGGTTGGGGGTAGGTTAACCTCCTGTATAATGGTGAAATAATTGTTATTAAATTATACAACAATCATATACATTAATATGATATCATATATGATCTTTTAACATTGATTTGTTAATAATATCTTAGTATTATCGTTGTTTCGGGTGTTAACTTACTCATTTTATTTTATATGTTTTGTTATGTAAGATGTGTTTGTCTTGGATAGGTTGTATCTTATTAATATACAGAATGATATCAAGTCCTTAGATACTATTATTAATCATCAGATGAGAATTAGACTTGTATGGATACGATGGAGAATGAATCTCATCGCGTTCGTGGAGACGGTAGTCCGTACGTACGCACTAGCAACAATATCATTCTTTTGATATTAAAATAATATATAATTGGATGATATATCATATATAAAGAATAATTATCATGTTATATTTATTATTTACATGAATTACACATCATTATTATACCCATCCAAATAATAATATATTGAATAACAATTACACCACGATGTAGAGACGGTAAGCCGTACATACGCACGTATGGTGACATGTCATTCAAAGGATGGATAGGATACTGAATATGGTTGTACCATATTTATAATAATATCACAGTATATAGGAGATACTGTATTTATTATTTTAGAATGAGAATAACAAATAAATAAGAAGTTGAAGAAGAAATGAACTTGAAAAAGGGTGGTGAAAACATTACCTCTTCTTCGAGTTCTTCCTTTTGATTTGATCAAAAGGGCTCCTAAGGTTGGCTTTCTGATCAAAGTAATTCTTCTATGTTTTAGTGAGTGAAGTTGAGAGAGTAGTTGGGTAGGTTTTGGATGGACCAAAAGGCTTTAAAGATGTGAATTAGTGATAAGGGGGAGTTCCCTTTTATAAGAGGGGTGAGGGGCACCTTTGGAAAAGCTAGAATTATTATTTTATAATAAATTAATATTTGGTTTATAATGTCTAAAAAGTGGATTATTTAAAGGTTAAGGTGGGTATGGGTCAAAAATCACTCAACCAATAGGTTTTATACAGGTTTGGGTCACTATATTAAACTTATCTTTTAGTTTTAACTCTTAGTTAATTAGTTTGACACTTACCATGTCACTTTGTATTTTTATATTATATAGTTAATAAACTTACTATATAACTCTAAGATACCCCCAAGTGGTCCATTAATGATACAAATATAATGATATAAGTCTCTTGGACGAACCATATATTCTTAGGAATTGAATATAAATTAATAATATAATATTTGTTTTAAAAACTCTTTTATATCAATTTTGACACTATTTAATAATTGATTTTTTTAAAGTCTTAACAACTTTATTAATTCAAACCAAATTCATTTAAGAAATACTATAATTCCATATTAAGCAATAAAAGTCATG
This sequence comes from Viscum album, assembly GCA_963277665.1. Taxonomy (NCBI): domain Eukaryota; kingdom Viridiplantae; phylum Streptophyta; class Magnoliopsida; order Santalales; family Viscaceae; genus Viscum; species Viscum album. The sequence goes on from OY728123.1 coordinate 1,770,808,507, forward strand.
GATGTCATCAAAACTTTCAAATTATATTAATTGTAACATTTATAATACCAATTATTTGATTCTTTCATTAATAAGGAAAATACTGCATCATTATTCTGTCATAAATAATATTAATTATTAAATTTATAAAAATTATAAATAAAATACTATTATGTAGGAAATAGTTTTATCTTTATAATGAATATTTATAGTCCAAAATCCAACATATATAACCCTATGTAAAAATTGTTTTTCTAAAAGATATATGCTTATGTCATTTTTGTATTTATTTTAACTTAATTAATATAAAGTGTCATTATCACTTACAAGTGGCTCCATGGGGTCCCAAAATCGACCCAAATATGACCATGGTCTGAAATGTATCAACCAATAACGTTAGGACATGTTTTAGGGTAATTTATTATTATTATAAGTTTTTTTTACCCCTTTTTACCGGATTTACCCTTTAACCATGGTAAATAAAATTTTTACCGAAGTAATTATTCAAAATGTCAAAAATAAAAGTTAACTATTTATAAAATTTAGAAATCCTGATTCTAAATATTGAATATATTTTTCCAAATTAAAAACACATAAGTGGAAGAAATTAATTTAAAATTAATTCCTGTTGTTAAAACAAAAATCGTGGTTTTAAGAGATAATAACTATCAAAAGATTGACACTTGTTCATGTCCAGTTTAATTGTGAAATTATGTACAATGACCAAAATTGTATTAAATGGTAAAAATATATTCTAAATATAATTTAAAACCACTCAAATTAATAATTTATCACTATTAAATATTTCGATTAAAAAAAGATGTTTTTAATTAAAATTTAGTAATTTTCACTATTCATCAAAATATAAATGTTATTCGAAAAGTTCCAAAATTTTACCCTAGGCTAATTTCGATATTCCGAATCAAAAAATGAAGTCAATTTTGAGAGATAAAATTTATTAGATTTCAAAAAGTGGATATTACTATTCATAATGGCTAGTTTGATTGGTTGTGGTGTGTGTGTTAGAACTCGAAGTTGAGTACAACACACGCTACTGTATTATTCAAAGGGAAGCGTACCATGGAAGATTGGGGTGTTACATTCTCCCCTCCAAATAATTTCATCCTCGAAATTTCTAGAATACTACCACATGAAAAGAATCAGGTGGTTCTTCATCATAAGTTCCTCGGGTTCCCACGTTGCCTCTTCCATCTTATGGTTTCTCCACAAAACTTTTACCAGACGAGTCGTCCGGTTTCTCAATACTTGTTCTCTCGTATCAAAAATCCTGACAGGCTCTTCGCAGTACGACAAATCGGGTTCCAGTTCTAATTCCTTATAGGTGAGTACATGCGTTGGGTCAGGCATGTATTTTCTCAATAGTGATACGTGGAACACATCGTGAACTTTGGAGGGACTTGGCGGCATTGCATAACGGTAAGCTAAAACCCCAATTCGTTCAAGAATTTTGAAAGGTCCGATGTACCTAGGACTCAATTTACCTTTCTTTCCAAAACTTATAACTCCCTTCCATGGAGATACCTTCAAGAAAACATGATCTCCCACCTGAAATTCCAAATCCTTTATTCGGTTGTCAACATATTTCTTCTGCCTACTTTGAACAGCTTTGATGTGGTTTTGGATTACCTTTACCTTTTCCATCATTTCCTCCACCAGTTCTGGGCCTACAAGTTTTCTTTCACCAACGTCATCCCAACAGGTTTGTGTGAAACATCTCTTTCCGTATAACGCTTCATATGGTTCCATCTGAATACTTGAATGGAAGCTATTATTATAGGAAAATTCCACCATAGGTAAATATTTATCCCACATACCCTGAAAGTCAAGTGAGCATGATCTCAACATGTCTTATAAGGTTTGAATAGTCCATTTTGATTGTCCATCTATTTGAGGGTGGTAAGCAGTGCTCAAATGAAGTTCAGTATCCAAGGGTTTTTGAAGACTCTTCTAGAATCTTGAAGTAAAATGGGGATCACGATCAGAAACAATAGATAGGGGTACTCCATGAAGTCTCACCACTTCATTAATATATAGTATTGTTAGACGTTCCACTGGTAGATCTTATATTATAGTAAGAAAATATGCTGACTTGGTAAGACGATCAACAATAACCCACATTGCATCGTTCCTTCTTGAAGTATTTGGTAGCCCCATGACAAATTCCATCATAATATTGTCCCATTTCCACTCTGGTATGGGATGAGGTTTCATGACTCCTCCAGGCTATTGCCTTCCAGCTTTCACTTATTGACAAACCATACATCTTGACACAAAATCAGCAATCTCCCTCTTCCTGTTGTCCCACCAAAAATGTTCTTTCAAGTCTCTATACATTTTGGTGCTCCCAAGGTGAATAGAGAAATTGTAACTATTAGCATCATCCAACAATTCCCTTTTTAGATCAGGTATATTGGGAACACAAATTCTCTTCCCAAATTTCAAAATTCCATTTTCATACCCAAATTTATTCAATCTCCCATCATTCACATCTTTAATCTTCTTTTGAAACTCTTCATCACTGGTCTGAGAACTCTTTATCCTTTTTAGTAAAGATGGTTTGGAAACCATTTGAAAAAGTATTGATGTTTCACCTTCCATGGTAATTCCCATATACATCTTCACTAGATCCATGAAAATAGGATCCCTTTTAATTCTCATCATGTTAAAAACTCCATGATCTTTTCTGCTCAAATCATCTTCCACCTTATTTGCCTTCCCCAGGTGGTAGTGTATCATGAAATCATAATCCTTGAGTAGTTAAAACCATCTCTTTTTCCTCATGTTGAGTTCTTTTTGTGAGAAAATATAATTCAAACTCTTGTGATCAGTATAAATCTTACATTTCTCACCATAGAGGTAGTGCCTCCATATCTTCAAAGAAAAGATCACAGCTGCTAACTCGAGATCATGAGTAAGATAGTTTTTCTCATGAAATTTTCAACTATCGTGATGCATAGGCAATAACCCTATCATTCTTCATAAGGACACAGCCGAGTATTTTCTTCAATGCATCACTATAAATAACGAACCCATCATTCCCCAATGGTAGAGTCAATATAGGAGCATTGACTAATCTTCTCTTCAGTTCTTCGTAACATTATTCAGACTCTTTTTTCCAAACAAATTTAACCCCTTTACGTGTGAGCTTTGTTAATGGGTTAGCCAACCGGGAAAAATTCTGGACTAGACGTCGATAATAACCTGCTAAACCAATAAAACTGCATACCTTAGTTATACTCGTCGGTGCAGGCCATTCTTGGATTGCCTTGGTCTTAGAAGGATCAAAAGAGATTCCATCGTTAAAGACAATATGGCCAAGGAAATAAAACTCCTGAAGCCAGAATTCACACTTTCTAAACTTCCCATATAATTCATGTCTTCTCCGATTCTTCAGGATAATGTGCAAGTGATTTTCATGATCTTCATAGATTCTGGAGTATACCAAGATATCATCAACAAATACGACCACAAAATCATCGAGATATTCCTTGAAAACTCTATTCATTAGATCCATGAATACAGAGGGTGCATTAGTCAGCCAAAAAGGCATTGCCGTAAACTCGTAATGCCCATACCTTGTTCGAAATGCTATCTTCAGAATATCTTCCTTCTTCACACGCAACTGATGGTATTCAGATCTAAGTTCAATCTTTGAAAAGTATTGATCTCCATGCAGTTGGTCAAATAAATCATCAACGCGAGGTAGGGGATACTTGTTCTTTATTGTTATAGCATTGATCTCCCTATAGTCGATACATAACCTCATAGATCCATCTTTATTTATAACAAAAAGAATAGGGGCTCCCCATGGAGAAACACTAGGGAGAATAAATCCATTATTACTCAATTCCTCTAGTTGTTTCTTTAGTTAAACTAATTCCACAATGGAAATTCCATAAGGGGTCTTCGATATAGGCCTTGATTCAGGAATTAAATCAATGGAAAACTCAACTTATCGTTCTGGAGGATGTCCAGGAAATTCTTCCGGAAACACATCTACATATTCTTTCACAATCGGTACATACTCTATTTGAACATTCATTTCCTTACCCACAATCATTTCATTCTCTTCCTCCCCAATAATTGAATTTAGTTGAGCTACTGGGGGTGGATCTAGATAAGAATTATGTGGTGACGATTCTGCACTAAATATAATGTGTTCCTTATCATCATCATCAAAAATCGTAACCTCCTTCTTCTTACAATAAATCTTCGCATCATGGTCCGAAATCCAATCCATACCAAGGATTATATCAAACTTAATAATAGGTATGACGACGAGATCAGTGGATAAGAACATTTATGTTCTCTAATGGGGAATGATTAACAAAACTTTGTTGCAATGATACTTCACTTAAGAGTTTTAACTAACAACTCCCTTGTTAAATAAAATTGAAAATATCTAATTTTCTTAGAAAACTGGGAAGGTATGAAACAATGCGATGATCCAGAATCAAATAATGCATTTTCTAAACTTGAGGAAACCATTAAATTACCTGCCACCACGTCTTTTAGAGCTTCTACCTCAGCAGTAGTGATAGCATAAGCTTGACCTTGATCACTTGGCCTTTTCTGAGGTAAGTTCCCCTGACGCTTAGGACATTAATTTTCATAATGTCCCATCTCCCTGCAATTGTAGCATTGGACAATGGTAGCTTCCTTCTTCCCATTGCAGTCATGAGCTTGGTGGCCTTTTTCACCACACTTGTAACAGACTCCCATTCTTTTTAAGCAAGTACCTGGGTGTTTCTTCCAACATTTACCATAGGATGGATATTCAACCTTTCCCTTATACCCCTTATTTCCATTCCCAAATTGATCAGCAGATCTCTTCTTCTCTTTCTTTGATTTAAAGTCATAAGACTTAGAGAATTCCTTTTCTGTCTTGATAGCACATGAGAAAATGTCTTCGTATAACGAGAAGGATTGTGAGACTAATGCTCGATGGAGAAATGGTTTTAACCCATCAAAGAAACGATCAATCTTACTTCTTGGGTTACATATATAATATCCAGCATAACTTGCTAATCTTGTAATGTTAGCCTCAAACTTTGTGACATTCTCATCCTCCTTTTGTCTCAGACTCAGAAATTTCCTTTCCATATCACCTCGATGGTCACGAGGAAAGTATTTTTCTAAAAACAAATCTTTGAAATCCCTCAATTCCATATTTGATACTTCATCATCTTCTTTCATGTTTTGAATCAATGACCACCATTGTTCAACATCTCCAGTGAGGTGGTAAACTGCTATGATAACGTTTTCCCTTTCACTACTCCCCAAAGCTTGAAATATTTTCTCTAGGGAACTTATCCATTTCTCAGTTACTAATGGATTTTTACTCCCATTGAATATTGATGTTGGCTTCCTCATGAAGAGATCTTACATTGATCCTCCACGCTGTGGATCAGGGTTCTCCATACGGGTAAGATTATTATTCATAACCTGAGTGAGTTGTCCCAGTATGGTGATTAGTTTATCAGCACCAGTTGCATCACCAACTCCACTATAATTATCTTGAGAAGGAGGGAAATCCCTACATAGAGTACATGCATTGATACGGTTTCCATTTCATCCACTAGGAGCCATTTCTAAACAACGACATAAACTATATCAGTTTTTGAATCAAAATACATAATTCCATACTTATAAAACACTTAACATAAATTGAACTATTTATGGATATAATCCATAATCATAAAAAAAAATTCCTTGAGGATATATATACTAATAAACCTATTATAATGATTTGTAAATAAAATGATAGTTATACTAAGCATATCCCCCGAGAGTGTCGTAACCAAGAGTGCAACAAGGCCCGTTTTCATGCAGAAGTTCCTATTCGAGTCTAGATCAAAGCAGTGTTTTCAGGTTTTAACCCTAGGTACATTTGTGCCAGAGCCGCCTCTACCTGCTCATATCCAGGAAGGGATGTATTTCTTGGAAAACTCACAAAATCTCTACAATACCAAAATTCTAGGAAGTTATTCTATACTAATCCTCAAATTCCATCTTAGATCTATGTGCTCTAATCCGAGTTTATCTAAATCTAGATTCTAAGGTTTGTACTAAACTTCATCTGATACCAACTGTAACGCCCCGACCCCAGTTGCCCAGAGCCGGTGCATTATTACATAACATTGGTATGATCACAAGAAATATCATGTCTCAAAAGACCAATTAGTTTAGTAGCCTTGGAATAACTAGATACATTCATAAAGTTTACATTACATCATAAAGTGAAAACTACTACAAAAACATCTTGTCTTCATATACCCTCATATTATCCATACAGGTCATTCATAAATTACTTCTTCACATCCTGGAAAAAATAAAACATTGAAAGGGGTGATCTCAGATGTTCAGTATGGATAACAATATAGCGGAAACATTCATAAATAAACATAATCATTTAAGGCAATGTATAGCTAAAACAAAAGCCTTTTAAACTTGAACTTCAACATAATATGGAAAAGATAAAATGAAATAATTCCATTTACTTATTCACATGGATATTATACTAGTCTAATAATCACATGAAATATCAATAACCACTTTCATAATGATGGAATCCATAATGCTAGATTATCATAACCACATAGTCAAGGCCTCTTGCCAAGACTACAAATAATATTTTGTCAAGGCCTTGTGCCAAGACACTAGTTTGTCTCATGAGACCTACCGATGCATCGAGGAGCTATAGTGGGCTCCACCCATCACTTATTAAGTCTAATGTATTCCTCATATGAATAGGTTTAAACATAACATAAACATTCGTATTAAAACTAGCATACGAAATGTCAACACTTTTTCCATAAACCATGAATGGTATAAAAAAACACATCCATAGTCAAAAATATCACAAAAACTTAAATATAATATGGAAGTTTTGTATCATAATAAATCAACTCCAAATAAACTTAAAATCCATCAAAGTATGTTGACATAGATGAAATAAAAACTCTTTTTAGAGAAATATATCTTTCTATTTTGAAATCATTTAAGAGTATAAAATAAAAAATTTTCTTTGAAAATTTTCTTATAATCTTGTAAGGGAAGCATAAAAGATTTTATAATGGTGGAAAATAGCCTCACCCTCTGTATAAGTTAAAAAAACATTCTTACCTTAATTCTGTCGAAAAGGTTAAAAAGCCCCTTGTTTGGAAAACGACGGAAAGATTCCTTTTATAAACCTCTTATAAAAAGTCAAACAAGGGTATAAATGAATTTAACCCATATTATTGTAAATATTAAAAATGTTTTGAAATAAATTTTTAATAAACATGGATGTGGATGATAAAGAAATCCTAATATATTATTATGTATAAACAACCTCAGATAATGAAGAGATTGCGAAATAAACCCTTACCAATTTGGTAACTTACAAATCATACACCCCATGAAAGTGTTATCATAAAATGAATATGTAAATACACATAAATTGAAGTGTATTACACAAAGAATACAATTATGTCAATACATACACCACACAAAAGGTAATAGTGGAAATATGGCACTACAAAAAAACTGGGTTTAGCGGCGGTTTTGTGGCGGCGGTTCACAAAACCGCCGCTAAACATTTTCGGTGAAGGTTTCGTGGCGCTTTTTAATAAACCGCCGCGAAACCCAAATTTTTTTACAAACACCACAACCCTTTACCCCTCCCCGACCGCGTTCCCAAAACCCTCCCCGATCCCCCCAGCCTCGGCATCCACTGCTCCCCCCACACCCTCCAGCGACCCCCGCACCCCCCGCACTCCCCGCGCCCTCCGGCAAAGCCCTCCGGTTAAACCTACACCCCCCGGCGCCCCCCTCGACCACCGGCGAAACCCTAGGATCCTTCCCATGTTTTTCCCAATTATGGTTCCCTCTATAATGGGTTTATACACTTTTTGTGGGTGGATTCACTTGGGATATACTTCTTTATACCCCCCTGATTTTTCCATTATATGTTTTTATTATTTTATTTTCATAAAAAGTTGAATTTATAGATTTATATGAAGTTTTATATGGTTGATAATATTGATGTGATGATTTTGGGTGAGGTCTTAGACATTATTTAAGATTCAAACTTTAGTGTGGGATCCTTATTTGGTTAGACTAGGATGACATAAATCTATATTAACCATTGGTGCGTCATCTCATTTGGTAGGGTTTATAGAAATGGTTGGGTAGTTGGTCTACTCAAGGGTAATAAGTACTCATGGTTGAAATCATTTTATAAGGGATCCCTTAGTCATTTTTTAAAAATAGAAGGGTTTTTATGGTGTTTTTTTTATAAAAATGGAAATGATTATATATTTGGAAACAGTTAATGGAAAATATTGATTATTTATTTAATTTTTAATATCTATATTTTGTTTTAAGAAAATGCCATGGGTTTAGGTAATGTTTTATAAAATGAATTTAATGTTTTTGGTTTATCATTTATATGGGGTACATGATATTTTTGAGGGATATCCTACTTTTTTCCTTTAATATCCCCCATATTCCCATATTGGTCAACATTTAGATTATATACAACACAAAAATGTAAATAAAATACCTCCTTCTTTACATGTTGTGAATCATAGTCTCATATGTGGAGCTATAAAGGAGGTGTAGCTATCCGGTGGTTGGTTGGATCTTGGATTTTTTAGGGGAAACATGGAGGTTCTATTTGGGTGATTTATTAGATAGATAAATATTTAGTTGGGAGATCTTTAATCCAATGGATTTATTAATATGAGTGTGTCTACATAGGGTTATCCATTTCTTTTTACCAATATTGCAAGAGTGAGTTATTGATTTTATATTATCTATTATAAATTAAATCATGTTACTCTTAATAATTGGTATCCTTTTCTATGAATTTATGATTTATTCAATCAGTTTAGAGGTTATTTATGGATTTTTAAGATTGTTCATCGATTAGGTTATCAGCGGTTAAAGGTTTGAGGTAAAGGTGTGTCCAAGATAGAATTTCAAACACTATATAGTAATTTTGTGTTTTTGGTAATTCTATTTAGGGTAATGGAGAAACCATATGTATTTATAACTTTGATAAACCATTTTTTATACTTTTTTTTCATTCGAGACTATATTTATCAATGATATATCGGTATGATCATGATCCTATGAGGAGCATGAAGAATAGTTGGTTATGTTCTTAGACACATTGAGATATCATCATTTATATGCCAATATATTGAAATGTTATTTCTATAATCAATAGGTGACATTTTTTGGTCGTGAGTTCTCTAAATCTAGGATATTAGGGGATATTGATAAAGTAGAATCTATAATTTCTTAATAGATTCATACTAATATTGTTGAGATTCATATTTTCATTGGTCATGTGGTTTCTTATTCTTGCATTATCTTGGAGTTTTCTCACATATTCATTAAAAATATAGTATTGACTTGGAATGGAATGAATTTTTAGTGGGATGATAAATAAAAAGATTCATTTTATGAGATAAAAAATATATTGACATCTACACCTATTCTTATTTGACCAAATCCAAGGATGCATTATAAGGTCAATAATGAGGCCTCCAATGTGATGTTAAGATTTATGTTGATATGGAGGAATGAGTTTTAGTAAATGGGTCTTGAAACTTATAATAAATGATAACAATTATCCAACTCATGATATTGAGTTAGTCATGGTTATGCATGCCCTCCAATGTTTATTAAATTAGTTATTCAATGAGAATTTTGTGGCATTTACAAATAAAAAAACATGTAGTAAATATTTTATCATAGGGATAAAAATTTATGATAGAGGATATGGGATGAATATATTTAGTCATTTTATTTGGATTTTAATTATACTCCAAGAAAGTGAAATTTCATTATTGATGCTCTAAGTATAAATTATCAAGTGCAAGTAGTTTGTACGTCAAAAGATGAATGTAAATTTATATTACTTTTCTCAGAGATTTATCATTATGTAGTTAATTATAAAGGTCATGTCATTATAGAAACCTTGACCATCACTTTATCTTTATTTTTTTATTTAAAGAAGGTATGATTTCATATTATGTGTATTGGGTTTTCCATGAATGGTTTTATAGTATGGATTTCATACCTAGGTATATTCTTAGTGAGAATTCTCTATTGTATTTTCATGGGTGTAATTTTTTTATTGACCCCGACACCCCCCACGACCCCCGTGGCCTCCGGCGACACCCGCACCCCCCCCGGCACCCCCCACGACCCCTTTCGACTTTGGTAATTTTTAGTTCTTCCTTGATTCTTTGATTGCTTCTCATAAACGACGGATAAGTCATGCATAGTAATTGTGGATTATTTATTTTTGTGGTTTATATATTTCTCCTACATTTATTCATGTATTCATTACTAAAAGTGAGAATATCCATCCACAATTTGAGTAATTTCTTGGAATTTATATTGAGCAGTTGGTTCCTTTGGGATATCACTTAATATTATTTACAACTCAACTCTTTCCAAGAATATAGATATGTTCAATAGATTAAATCCCATCCTATAGACCAATTTCAATTCCAATGGTTTATTTTACAAAAATCCATGTGACTTCTCTCCCTTGTAAATTTGGTCCATAACGATATGTCTTATCATGGATAATGAATTAATTAGGTGCTTCATGTTCTGTAAACATATCCCATTGGAAACCATAAAAAATAGTTGGGTAGATAGTGTTATGATAAGTGTGTAACCCGATATTCTTATTTCTCCTCAATGAGGTGTTGACGCTGTCTCTTATGGACCAGACTTGTTCGGTTGGTCTGAAGTGGTAAATGTGATCAATGAACCATATTTATTATATTATGCATACTTTATGATCAATGGTTCATCTTTATTATATTATGTTTCTGTAATCTTACACTATCGTATATTTTGTGTAGGCACATTGTGATATACATGGATAAAAGCTGGATCACATTACCGAGAAACACACCTCAATATGTTAAGGGTTTGAATGAGTTTTTAGATTTTTCAATTTCTAATCGATCCGTTGAAGGGAGAATAAGATGTCCATGTCCTAAATGTAAATTTAGAACATGGTTGAAGAGAGATGAAGTTTATGAACATTTAATACTGAAGCAATTCCCTAATCAATATTTGTGTTGGATTTGGCATGAAGAATCAAACAATACAGAAAGATTGAGGACTGATGTTAATCCACAGAATGAGGTCCCAAGTTTGTCTCCAATGGAAAATGAAATGCAAAACCTCATAAATGATGCATTCGGCACTACAAGACACCACTATGAGCATCAAAACATATCATAACAACCAGAAGAGGGGGGTACAAATTGCAACGTGAGAAGTGATGTTTTTGAGAATGTAACACAAGCAGATCAAGATTGTAACATATCATTGGATCCTCCTCTTGATTCTGTGGAGCCAAATGTAAGGGAAAACTTCAGTGAGGAAAATGCATTTCATGATTTATTTGACGATGGAAATCAAGAGTTGTATAGTGGGTGTTTGAAATATTTAAAGCTTTCATTTCTGCTGAAGTTGTACCATATCAAATGTCTATGTGGAATTACAAATAAGGCAATGTCCATGTTATTGGAATTGATTCGTGATGCATTTCCTGAAGTAAAAATCCCAGAATCGTTTTGTGAGATGAAAAAAGTTGTAAACAAGCTCGGTCTGAATTATACAAAAATACATGCGTGTCCCAATGATTATATGCTTTAATGGGGAGAGGATTCAGGTAGACAGAATTGTAAGAAATGTTCTTCTTCTAGATGGCAGTCAAAAGGTGATGTTGGAAGTATGACTGAACATAATTTCATGGAGAAGAAGAAAAGGAACACACCTGCAAAAGTTTTGCGTTACTTTCCTTTGAATCCTCGATTGCAAAGATTATTCAGGTCATCAAAAACCGCCGAACACATGAAGTGGCATTCTGTAGATAATAACAATGATGGGTTAATGAGACATCCACGAGATTCCCAATCGTGGAAGACATTTGATTCATTACATCCAGATTTCTCAGCTGATCCTTGGAATGTTCGATTGGGATTGGCTGCCGATGGATTCAACCCATTTGGGACTTTGAGTACGAGTTATAGCATTTGGCCAGTTGTTTTGATCCCTTATAATCTGCCTCCGTGGATGTGTATGCAACAAACATCTTTTACCATTTCGATGATTATTCCTGGAAAACGAATGCCTGGAAATGATATTGATGTATACCTGCAGCCTTTGATTGAAGAATTGCAAGAGTTATGGAGAAACGGTGTTGAGACATTTGATGTTTCTTCTAAAACAATGTTCAAAATGCATGCTGATTTAATGTGGACCATTAGTGAATTCCCTGGGCTTGGGAATTTATCTAGTTGGAACACTTATACGGGTTTGGCTTGTCCTTTTTGTAACTTTGATTTCGAGCCCAAACGGCTACCTCACAGTAGAAAATGGTGCTTCTTGTGTCATCGAAGATTTCTTGATGCATCTCATAGATTTCAGCTGAACAAATCAAAATTTAATGGTTCCATTGATCGTAGACCACCTCCAAAGTTGTTAACCGGTTCTGAAATATCGACACAGCTTGAAAATGTTAAAACAGAATTTGGGAAGGTTCATCATTTGACTGATAGCGGAAAACGAGTGCGAAGTGCATCGTCAAGTGAAATCAGAACGCAACAATGGAAGAAAAAAAGTATATTCTTCAAACTTCCGTATTGCGAATTTAATTCTTTGCGCCACAATCTTGATGTGATGCATATTGAGAAGAATGTATGTGATAATTTGATTTTCACATTACTTAATGAGAATGGAAATTTGAAGGATCATCTCAATGCTCGCAAAGACTTACAAGTAATGAACATAAAACGTGATCTCTGGCCAGATGAGAATGAAAAGTATGCTCCTACCATTTTTTCAATGGAAAATAGGGATAAATATGCTTTCCTTAGAATTTTAAAGAATGTGAAAGTATCTGATGGGTATTCGAGTAACATCTCGAGGTGTGTTGATTTAAAGAATCGTAAGTTATATGGATTGAAAAGTCACGATTCACATGTTTTGTTACAACAGTTACTACCATTGGCATTGCGTACATTATTATCTGAAAAAGTTACTGCTGTTGTACTGCAATTCTGCACATTTTTCTGGCAATTATGTGAGAAAACTCTACATCCTTTACAGCTTGACAACCTACAGGAGAGGTTTGTATTGACCCTTTGTGCAATGGAGATGATCTTTCCTCCATCGTTTTTTACTGTCATGATGAATTTAACTGTGCATTTGGTTGAAGAAGCTAAATTAGGAGGCCCCGTTCATTATCGATGGATGTATCCAATTGAGAGGTATTTTATTTATATGTTTCCAGTTATGTAAACAATATTTGGAATTTAAATAAATGCATAATATTATTATTATTTTTCACAGATATCTTGGGCATTTGAAAGCATACGTGAGAAATAAAGCTCAACCAGAAGGCTCAATTGCTGAAGGATATTTGGCCGAGGAGTGTCTCACCTTTTGTTCCAGATATTTGGATGATATTGAGACAAGATTTAATCGAGTTGGATGTGTTGACGACACATCAACTCAATATTAAATGCATCAGAAATCAAAAATATTTCCTGCTATTGGCCGATCAGTTGGGAGGACCTCATACGCGACACTAACAGAATTGGAGTTATTACAGGCACATAGATATGTGATACTGAATAGTGAAATTACGGATCCATTTATTGAAGAGTTGAGGATACAAACAAAGAGACGAATGATAGGTCGAACACGAAATGAAAAAGACATAACGAAAGCTGTGAATAAAGAGCTGGTAGAATGGTTTGCACGACGTGTAAGTTTATAAATATTGCAATAAATATGAATATTAGTTTGACACATACAATTTGAAAATCTATTAAATTATATTTTTATTCATTAGATCATGAATACTGATACTCGAGCAGACTTGTCAGAAGATTTGAAGTTTCTTGCTAGAGGTCCTATAAAACAAGTTAGAAAGTTCGACGCTTATAATGTGAATGGTTTTAGATTTCGTACAGTCGATCGAGAAATGGGTTTGAAAACACAGAATAGTTGTATATTTACATTTTCTGAAGTGGAATACTATGGAAAGTTTCATGATATTATTTAATTAAACTACCACGGGCATTTTTTTTTGTTTTATTCAAATGAAAATGGGTCGATATTATCAGAGGTGTTAAAAGATATTCCTTGAAATTTACTTCTGTAAACTTCTCTCGCTTGATGGATGTTGGTGATCGTGAACTGCATGATCCATATATCTTAGCATCGCAGGAAAAAATGTTATATTATGTGAATGATGTTGTGGATGAAGGGTGGAGTGTAGTTACTCACGTAATACAAAGAGATTTGAATGATATGGGTGATGAAGTGGAAGATTTTACCTCTGCAATTGAATTTCATCAACAACAGGAAGCCGAATTATTTGTCCATCATGATATTGAAAATATTAGTCTAGCAAGGATGAATGAAGTGGATGAAGAAATGGAGCAGGAAACCGACATGATTTAAGGGGAAAATGATTGTATGTACAATTATGTATTCATTCAGCAACCACTTGTTTCATTTCTGTAGTCATTCATTATCATTGTTATATATATTTTGTTTGTTAGTAATGGGCATCTATTATCATTTTTAATTATTTTTCTGCATAAATGTTTTGAAATATATATTATGAACTTAATTTTATTTGATTAAATGACAGGAATGCCAAGGAAGAAGCGGTACACCATTTCATCTACTTCTGCGACAGATGACGATCTGTCTGTCCCCACGGCATCTGAGGCAGCAGCTGCCTACATCCCTGCATCATCTCCCCCTGCACCATCTCTGACACCGTCAGTGGATGTCTCATTATAGGATGAGTCATCGCCACCCCCTATAAGAGCCTCAGCAGCGGGGTAGCGACACGCCCATTCCAGTTCATCACAGACATTCTGGAGGGTCACAGTCATAGGTACAAATTTTAATTAAATTAATTTATTGAATTTTGTTTAAAGTAATCATTTTCTAATTGTAGATGAAAAAAATGAAATCGTGGAAAAACACTTAAAATGTTCTGATGTTTGGAACATGAATGGCGAGAAGATAGTGGTGCAATTTGATTCTTATGAGGTCCCGACGGATGACGCCGCAGGTTTACTTGGTCAGATTATAGGTCAGCTGGCAGCGGATCCCATTTCCCTGCCTATTTCATATGATGATTGGAGGCATATGCCTCCAAACTGGAAAAATGAAGTTTTTGATTATCAGATAAAGGTAATTTTATTACTTTATGGTTTAATTGAATGTCATGTTACTAATATATTCAAAATGAATTTCTGTATACAGATGTTCTTCCACTTTACCGTTGCTGATGTGATAGCACGGAAGTGGACATTGAAAAATCTTGGAAAAAAATGGAAAGATTTCAAATGGAGGTTGTGGTGTGATACCAATGATACTTCGTTGACCGTGCAGCAGATGTATGAGAAGCTACCCAGTGGGGTACCGAAAGAACAATGGAAAGTTTTTGTCGATAACCATCGTGATGAGAAGCGGATGGTATTGAAATATATATTATTATATTATCCTCATTTTACATTTATACATGTACATGAAGAGGAGATAGACATTGAATACATTACAATTAAATTGAATTTTATTTATTTCAGGATCTCTCAAGACAGAATGCATCAAACCGGGCAAAACAAGTCATCCCGCACACTACGGGCTCAAAAAGCTTTTCTAGAAGCCGAATGTCATTGGTAATCTTTTAATTAGTTTAAATATTTATAAGAAAATATTATCTATTTAACATATTTAATTGTTGATTTATCTTTGTTTAATGCAGTCACAGAGTTTAGGGCATGAAGCATCTCGAACAGAACTATGACTGGATGTTCATAAAAAAACAGATGGAAGTTTTGTTAATGAACCTGCCAGAGAAGTTGGGGTATGAAGTCAATTATTTATTATAATAACTTATTATTAGTTTTTACTGTGTTAATATATATTGATATTTTATTTATAGGTAAAAATTAAAGAAATATGGGATGTCAATCCTGAGCAATCCTACTCAGTCTCCCAGGATGACCTGGTTGGTAAAGTCCTTGGGAAGGAGCATCCTGGTAGAGTGCGCGGGATGGGTTTTGGACCCGTACCATCTGAGGTATTTGGCAGGCCATCAGGGATTTCAGATAAATCTACTCCTGGTTCTGGTCATTTCATACCTGAAGATACTCATAGGGAGATGTCTTCTCTATGAAACACAGTTCACCAGCAGGGGGATCAGATATCTGCTTTACAGAAAGAGTTGCTTGAAATACGTCATCATATGAGCAGATATGCCCCCGGTGGTAGTGCATCAGATAGTGGTGAGCAGGTAAATCACAAAAAAATAAAAATCATTTAGTTTTCACACTTTTATTGGTTTTAAGTTTAAGTATAAATATGCAACAATATTTAATTTTTAATATAATGTTCTTATAGGTGGCAGCAGGTAGTGGAGATGAAGGTGGAGAGGGTGACGATGCAGCATCAGATGATGAGTAGTAGTGTTGTTGATGTGTTGAACAAGTATTAGAATAGTTGTTTTGTATATGTAACATGTATATGGCACATAGTTGCCACCAAACATTTCCATGTCCTAACATTTTTTTGATTTCTCATGTTTACTTCTATGCATTTTATTTATTTATGATGTTTCATTTTATGTCTTGATTTCTCGAGTGTGGTATACATCATTCCATTTAGGCCTGTGTTTGAATTGGTAACACATCCAATTAGAATACCATATATGTAACCCATATTCATACCATTTCTACTATATAGCAGCATTCGGGTAGCCCCATTGTGTAAGCTCGATTCATACCATAACTGATTCATAGAAGTACCTAGGCAATCCAACTGTGTAAGTCCCATTCATATCATTGTTGCTCCATAGCAGCACCTGGGTATCCTAGCTGTGTAAGACCAATTCATACCATCACTATCAAGGCCCAATGAGCCACAACACATTACACAGGCATGAAGAAATTCCCACCTGAAAGGCTAATCTTAGACTATACAACCAACATACCAATTATGCTGATAAATAACTCATGCTCTTACTGACATGGAAAGAGTGTATCTTGGAAGCCACCCACAATACCTAAATTTAACCGTTACCAGTATAACATGAATCTAAGCATGTATACACTCTATTAGAACACCTAATATTCATCATTACAATAACATCCAAATAATCATAGTTTAACTTAACTTATCCCCCAAATAACCATGTCAATTATTCATGTTAGACTTAACAAAACACAAGCACTACCCATGCTTTTACATTCACAATACCAAATACAATGATATTACTAACTGAATACCAAACCACAATCCACCTATATACCATCACTATAGAACAAAGTGTCTAAACTTACTTTCATTTTTTTAATGAACTCATAGACCTAGGACAAGTCCTCTCTTGGATTACATACATAAAAGAAAACCCTCATCAGGTGGAAATGAGAATCACTATTTCACTTGATTAGAACACTCCAATCACCAATATCCCAAGATACATCTCAATATTACTAGTCTCTCTCAACCCTAGTTCACATGTCACATCCTATATAGGATACAACTCATGGAGAAGCATCTATGAACCCATCTCAAATATCACGAGGAAAATCATAGGCCAATATACCCACTCGAGGGTTCTCATGCATATCACAAATCCCATACCCAATCCAACTATGAAATCTAGGTTACTAATCCTAACTAGAAATCGACACACCATACTTCCCCTGAAGGATAAAGATCACATACATGCACATATATATTAATGAAATTATCTTATGATAATAACTATTGTGAAAAATCAATATCATTTGGTTTGGTTAAGTATAATTCCACCAATAAGGTATTTAGGAAAACATTAGATAAGTTGTTGAAATTTTAAAAAACTCAAACCTATTTTCTTTAACGTAGTCAGTAATAACTATATCATGATGCATCCCATCTAACCTCCAACATGATGACCATCTTGGGATGTATACATGAAACTATTATCTTATATCCAATGACATAACTCGAATCCTCAATAGGAATCATGTATAACCTACAAGATCATAAACCATACTCTCTCAAGCACCATGCACGGTTAGCGTGTTGTCCAACCTAAAACACACGCCAATTCACAAGTTACCCATTTTCTATAGTAGGCATTAACAACCAACCCAAAACACACAACAAACCATACCATAACATACATTCTATAACTACTCAAACATCCATCTTTGGAACAAATTCTATACCCATATAAACATAATTTTTTCTATCCCATAACACAAATCCATTGTTAAAAAAACTCAACCCATATCACAATCCACCCATGAATGTTATATCGGCCAACTTAGAGAATAACCAATTACATATCATTACACATCACCATGGTTAGCATGACCACATAAATTGTATCAAAATTCATAACCATTTATTATATAGAGTATTAGTATCCATATAATATAAATCAACCCTTCTTAAAACACATAAGAAATTAAAGAAGCTAAAAATAAATATACATCTTGGGGGTCACATGGATTGGTTACTCACCAAATTGTGATACATACCTTTCCTTAGGTTGGACTCCATAACATACAACATTTTCTCATATCCTATTTTTCAATGAATACTACCATGTTATTTGTTTGTATGGTGTCTCCTGTTCAATATTCTGGTTTGATTTGTTTTTCAGGGCAGTGGTGTGATAGGAGCAGAATTATTTTTTTTCCAGGTCAACATTTTGCGGCGGTTTTAACAGCCGCTAATTCCTTACTGGTCAGCATTTAGCGGCGGTTATAACCACTGCTAATGCCTTATTGGTAAGTATTTAGCGGCGGTTATAATCGTTGCTAAATGTATTCTATTTAAATTTAGCGGTGGTTTTCACCGCCGCGACATAGGCGCATCAAAGGCCAGAATATAGTGGCGGTTAAAACCGCCGTGAAAAAAAAGTATCATCTATGCATAAACCGCCGCAAAATGGTCAAAAACCGTCGTGAAAAGAGGCATCTACGACGCTTTTCTTAAACCGCCACAAAATAGTAAAAACCGCCGCTAATAGATTGACGATGCCCAATTTCGCGGAGGTTTTTGTAAACCACCGCCAAACCCTATAGCGGCGGTTTAAACCGCCGCCAAATGAAAAAAAACCGCCGCTAGGGGCCGATTTTGTTGTAGTGTGGCATGAATCTCATGAGAATAAGGAGTGAGATGAAAACCCCTTACCTTGTACTTTTCCTTGGTTGGAGGTAGGTTAACCTCCTATATAATGGTGAAATAATTGTTATTAAATTATACAAGAATCATATACATGATCATATATGATCTTTTAACATTGATTTGTTAATAATATCTTAGTATTATCCTTGTTTCGGGTGTTAATTTACTCGTTTTTTATATGTTTTGTTATGTAAGCCATGTTTGTCATGGATAGGTTGTATATTATTCATATAAAAAATGATAGAAAGTTATTAGATACTATTATTAATCATCAAATGAGAATTATACTTGAATGGATATGATAGAGAATGAATCTCATCGCGTTTGTGGAGACGGTAGTCCGTACGTACGCACGAGCGACAATATCATTATTTTGATATTAAAATAATATATAATTGGATGATATATCATATATACAGAATAATTATCATGTTATATTTATTATTTACATGAATTAAACATCATTATTATACCCATTGAAATAATAATATATTGAATAACAATTACACCACGATGTGGAGATGGTAAGCCGTACATACGCACGTATGGTGACATGTCATTGAAAGGATGGATAGAATACTGAATATGGTTGTACCATATTTATAATAATATCACAATATATAGTATATACTGGATTTATTATTTTATAATGGGAATAACAAATAAAGAAGAAGTTTAAGAAGAAATAAACTTGAAAAAGGGTGGTGAAAACATTACCTCTTCTTCGGGTTCTTCCATTTGATTTGATCAAAAGGGCTCCTTAGGTTGGATTTCTGATCAAAATAAGGCCTCTAGGTTGTATTGAGGGAATTTTATAGAGTATTTGGGTAGGGGTTGGCCAAACAAAAAGGCTTTGAAGGTGTGAAATAGTGAGAAGGGGGAGTGCCCTTTTATAAGAGGGGTGGGGGGCACCTTTGGAAAATATAGAAATATTATTTTATAATAATTTCATATTCGGTTTATAATGGCATAAAAGTGGATTATTTAAAGGTTAAGGTGGGGAGGGGTCGAAAACCACTCAAAAAATAGGGTTTATACTAGTTTGGGTCACTATATTAACCTTATCTTTTAGTTTTAACTCTTAGTTAATTAGTTTGACACTTACCATGCCACTTTGTATTTTTATATTATATAGTT
This sequence comes from Viscum album, assembly GCA_963277665.1. Taxonomy (NCBI): domain Eukaryota; kingdom Viridiplantae; phylum Streptophyta; class Magnoliopsida; order Santalales; family Viscaceae; genus Viscum; species Viscum album. Next base: position 1,770,828,877 of record OY728123.1, read on the forward strand.
AATAAACTTACTATATATCTCCAAGAGACCCCCAAGTGGTCAATTAAAGATACACCTATCATGATTTAAGTCTCTTGGATGATACTTAGATTTTTAGGAATTGAATATAAATTAATTATATAATATTTTTTTTAAAACTCTTTTATGTCAATTTTGACACTATTCAATAAATGATTTTTGTTAAAGTCTTAACAACTTTATTAATTTGAACAAAATTCATTTAATCAATACTATAATGACAGATTAAGCAATAAAAGTAATGGATGTAATCAAAACTTTCAAATTATATTAATTGTAACATTTATAATACCAATTATTTGATTCTTTCATTAATAAGGAAAATACTGCATCATTATTGTGTCATAAATAATATTAATTATTAAATTTCTAAAAATTATAAATAAAATACCATTATGTATGAAATATTTTTATATTTATAATGAATATTTATAGTCCAAAATCCAACATATATAACCCTATGTAAAAATTATTTTTCGAAAAGATATATGCCTATGTCATTTTTGTATTTATTTTAACTTAATTAATATAAAGTGTCATTATCACTTTCAAGTTGATCCATGGGGTCCCAAAATCAAAAAAAAAGATGCCCATGGTCGGATATGTATCAACCAATAAGGTTAGGACACGTTTTAGGGTAATTTATTTTTATAATAATATTATTTTGTTGACCCTTATTTACCGGATTTACCTTTTAACCATGGTAAATAAAATTTTTACCGAAGTAATTATTCAAAATGTCTAAAAATAAAAGTTACCTATTTACAAAATTTGGACATCCTGATTCCAAATATGGAATATATTTTTCCAAATTCAAAACACAGAAGTGGTAGAAATTAATTTAAAATTAATTCCCGTTGTTAAAACAAAAAGCATGTTTTTAAGTGATAATAACTATCAAAAGATTGACACTTGTTCATGTCAAGTTTAATTGTGAAATTATGTCCAATGAACAAAATTTAATTAAATGGTAAAAATATATTCTAAATATACTTTAAAACCACTCAAATTCAAAACTTATCACAATTAATTATTTCAATTAAAAAAGATGTTTTTAATTAAAATTTAGTAATTTTCACTATTCATCAAAATATAAATGTTATCCGAAAAGTTCCAAAATTTTAACCTAGGCTAATTTCGATATTAAGAATCCAAAAATGAAGTCAATTTTGATAGGTAAAATTTATAAAATTTCAAAAAGTGGGTATTACTATTCATAACGGCTAGTTTGATTGGTTGTGTTGTGTGTGTTGGAACTCGAAGTTGCGTACAACACACGCTACTGTATTATTCAAAGGGAAGCGTACCGTGGAAGCTTGGGGTGTTACAATCTTAGACATCATGATATATCTACTTTAAAGACCATTCACCCAGATAATTTAATTCTATAGGTAAAGAATCATTTAATTTGGAGAACTCATTTGACTCATGGGGCCTATCTCTGCATCTAGGAAATATATAATCTGGGACCCACCCATCAATGGATGTCAAATGTATTTCTCATATATCAAATGATTGATTTAATGTAAGTGACAAGGTAGGATATTTGTATCACTGAGAGGGGGGGGGGGTGAATTAGTGATATATTTTTCTTTTAAGTTTCCATTATTTGGAAACAACATTCACCTTTTTAATGATTTATTTCTATATTGAAAACAAATAAAACACACATACATAGGAACACAACTATTTACAAGGTTCAATATTCAATATGAATAGATATGTCCTTGGTATGGTTTGTAAATAATTCAATACCACAAAATCCTCTAGAAAACAATCCTTTTGGTGGAATATAATGAGTAGGATATACTCTTTGACTCATGTATCACTATGAAATAAAATCCAGTAGTGTATGTGATTTCTTTAGAAAAAATGGTGTGATACAAAGTTTTTCTAACAAAACATGTTAACTATACTTTTTTAGCTGCCACATATGTATTATTTCAAAAAACATGATTCAAATTATTACCCAAAATCTAGTAAGGACTTAAAGGAATTCATAATGAAACTCAGTTCGATTACCCAATCTAATCTACTCAGTATGATTCTTCCTATTTGAAATCCCAAGTCCGATTTCACAATATAAAAGGTATAACACCGTCAGAATATGACAGAAACAATTCAGATAAGTTTCTTCTTTAGTCTAGAAATACCAATATGACAATTCATCCCAATAAGATAACCCAATGAATATGATGGAAAGAAGAGTACAATAACCAAATCAATAAAATGATCCACTGAATACGATGATCAGCTAAATACATTGCAATCTTATCTCTTCCCCTTTCACTTATATCTAATGAATCTATTTCAAAAAATCTCAATATGTAAACTTCTTCTTATATCTCTAAAAATTATTCATTACTCTACCTTGTCTCTTAAGTTTTGTGAATAGTATAATCATCTGTCAAATATAGAGTACGTTTTACCTTTTATAGGTGTTATGTCCCAACTTGGGAGTCACTAAATAATGCCCCAATCCAGTTGGACACATTCCCTCAAGCATGCCTCCCCGTACTCCAGAGGGTGCCGACTAGCATTGAGGGTCTGGTAAGTCAGTCTTGAGAAGACTATACCCTCTATTATCATAATAAAACACTATTGAAAGAAAATAAAAATAACCAATTACGAAAGCATATATATAACCAGAACAATACCATGGCATATGATAGTCAAAAATAGAAAATACAATACTCAAATGAAAGGTAAAACATGCCATGAAAATGAAAATGTCACATGTCTACAATGAAATTGAAATTAAAGATACAACGACTCCAAAAAAGGTCCCAAAATACATCTAGTTTCCTCTCCCATGGTCCAATCCCAAACAAAAACCTATCCCAGGTACATTCCCTTATCCTTTACAATAACAACAAAGTCTGATCTGGTGCCAATCAGGTGGCCCGAATAGGGTGTGAGTACAACTCAATAGGCCACCACCAACAATGTCTAAAATGAGTCCAGTCAAAAGATAATGCATGAAATTTAATGGAGCAATAAATGAAATGCATAATTTAAACAGTTATCACATTGTAATTTAATCTTTAATCATCACATCAGGACAAGTTCAAATCATGTATCCCATTTGAATCATCATTCATTATGACTAATCATTTGGTGTAGGTCGTCATGCCTAACACCCCAATTATCAGTTGAATCATCATTCATTATTATCATTAATCATTTGGTGTAGGTCTTCCTACCTAACACCCCAAATCTCATTGAATAAATTTTCATTATTTTCATTAATAATTTGGTGTAGGTTGTCATGCCTGACCCCCAAATCTCGTTGAGTGTAGTTCATCATGCTTAACACTCCAATTCTCATTAGGAGCAGGTCTCCATGAATAGAACACCATAATCTCAAGCTTGGATAACTATTGGGGAGGAACGCTATGTCCAAGTCCCAATATCTAATCGGCCTAGGAAGTCATGCCTAACACCAAAAAATCTCAACCATTTAATCATTATTTAAGTCATAAGAATTTTCCACATTATTCATTTACTAATCCAATGATTACTTAAACATTTAAAATTCCATTAGTTAATTCAACAATTAACTAAACATATAAAACATTAATTATTTCATCAATTTAATAATAAATCAACACAACTACCTTTCCAAAATTAATTCTTCACAATTAATTATCCAAATCAAAGTTCAACTTGTCATAATTAATTATCACAATTAATTATCTCTCAGAACCAAACATAAATCCATAATTAATTTCACTCAATTAATTATCTTATCACAACAATTTAATATATCAATTACAATATCTTTACCAATATCAAATCTCCAAATGATCTATTTGGTCAACCCCCCATCATTTGTTCAGTGGATCAATTATCAATTAAATCACCAAGGAAACTCAATTTAATTTGACATTTCTAAATACTCTAATTTATGAAATACATTATCAAGGAAAATATATAAAATCATAAAATAACATTTAAATTTCATAAATCATGACTATTGGAGTTTGATTTAGACCCCCTACATTAGTTTATTCACATAAGTTAGCCCAACAGAAATCCTCAAAATCTGAGTGGCACAACATCATTGATTAAGCTCCGAATCTAAATCACTAAAACCAAAATTAAGATCAAATGTAAGAGGATACTGAAAATATAGATCTAGATATAAAATCATAGATCTAGATCATAACTCATAGGTTTAGATCTAAGAAAAAAGGTGGATATTGTCCATGAAAAGACCTAAACAATATAAGAGAAAGAATAGAAGAAGTATCAGGATGAAATCCACTTACCGAGAGAAGAGCATATCTTCAATCCGGGCTTTCAATATCGAAGAATGGTGTTCATATCGCCTTGGAATATCTTCAGAAGGGTTTGGAAACAAATAAAATTCGTTAATCCTAAGCCAGGGCTTAAAATATGGAAGTCTCGGGGGTTCGTGTGGTTTTAAAAATGATTCTCAGAATTAAAACTCCTTGCGTACAGTTTCATGGGTAGAGGTGCATGGTTTGGGAAAATCGTGCGCCAACCATGCATAACCCTATGTACAGTTTTTCATGGTTGGAAAGGTTTGGTCGTATGGTTTGTCAAACCATGCGCAACCCATGCAGACCTCTCTGTCCAGTTCCACATGCTTGGCACGGTTTGGTCGCACGATTTTTCAAACCATCCACAAACCGTGCACAACCCACTGTCCTTTATTTTTCCTTAAAAGTTTACCCAGACGCACTCCAATACACTACCTTAAGTTAAAGGTACTTAAAAGCCATAAAAAGTACATGAAAACACACCCGATATGACTACAAAAAAGGTCAAGATCTTACAATACCCCCACCTTATAACAAGTCATCCTCGATTTGCACTCCCGAACTTTTCTAAAATTCTAAGACAAAAAGATTGGGACATTGAGCTCTCATGTATGCTTTCTATTTCCATGTTTCCTATTGAACATTTCCATGTTTCCATAGCACATAAACTAATGGAATGGTCTTTCCCTATAACACTTTCTCACTGTGACCCAATACACGTATCAGATACTCCTCAATGGACACATCTGTCTCAAGGTCAACCTCTTCCACATCAATCACATGAGATGGATCAGGGTGATACCACCATAGTTATGACACATGGAAAACATCATGAAAAGTTCTGTATTTTTGCAGCAGTGATAATCGATATGCCACTTTACCAATTCTCTCCATCACCTAAAATGTTCACACAAACCTAGGCCCTAACTTGCCCGGACTCTCTATCCTGTGGTGACCTAATCTAGGTGAAACTCGAAAAAATACACGATCAACCTCTATAAACTCTAGGGTTCTTCTCTGTCTATCAACATACAAATTATGCCTACTCTGATCTATAGCCATATGCTTTTGACTCAACTACACCTTCTCCGACATCTCCTAAATGAGACTCAGTCCTAAAAACTCTGACTCACCCACCTCTAACCAACATAGTGGTGATCTACAAGGTCTACCATAACGTGCCTCGTATATTTCTATCTTCATAGTTTCCTGATAACTATTTTATAGGAAAACTCCACTAAATCCAAGAGATTCTTCCAAGAACCAATAAAGTTAGGAACACATGCTTGCAACTTATCCTCTAACACCTATATGGTACACTCTAACTGCCCATCTGCCTATGGGTGAAAGGCCGTACTTAACAGAACCTGTGTACCAAGAGCCTTCTGTAAACCCTTCCAGAACTGTAAAGTAAAGCACGAATTTCAATATGAAACTATAATATATGGAACCCCATGAAATCGAACTATCTATCTCACATACAGTTCTCCCAACTGCTCTAATGTAAATGTTTCCTTGATAAGAAATAAGTGTGATACCTTCATTAGTCTATCCACAACTATCCAAATAGCATCATTCTTACTTAGATTATTTGGAAGTATTCCCACAAAATCCATAGTTACGTCATCCCACTTTCATTCGAGAATAGGTAATGACTACAATAGGCCTCTAGGTCGTTGATGCTCTGATTTCACCTGCTGTCAGGTGAAACATCTTATTACAAACCATGATTTCTTCTTTTTCATTCCGGGCCACCAAAACTGTCGTCAAAGGTCATGATAATTTTTTTTACCCTAGGATTTACTACCCACCTTAAAGCATGAAAATCTCACATGAGTTCCTCTCGCTTACTCTTTGGAAAACAACCCAATTTTTCACATAGATAATCTCACCCTCACCTATTTTACAGTATGAAGGTGTCTCCCCACCTTCAAGGATTTCCCTTAAGGCTAACAAATATGGATCCTCATACCACCTGTCCTTGATCCATCTCAAAAGTGTATAATCCACCACTAAAGAAACCAGAGTCATCTTATCCCGACTCTCTTAATCTACCAAATGCATTTCTTCTAACCAACTCATCATCTTCCACTCTGCACTCGACACATGTACCAACTGAGTTTGATTTTTCCTTCTTAAGGCACCAGCAACACTATTCCCCTTCCTGGGTGTATATTCTAGAAAAAAATCAAAGTAATTCATATAATTTATCCATATTAACTACCGAAGATTCAAGTCATGCTGTGAAAAGATATACATCAATATTTTCTGATCCGTAAAAACTATAATCTTTTCACCCAAAAGACAGCGTCACCAACAATTAAGAGTATAAACCACTACTGCCAACTCAAGGTTATGCATAAGGTAATTTTGTTCATATGGACTTAGCTTCCTCGACCCATAAGAAATGACTCTACCTCCTTGAATCAACATAGCTATGATTCTAGCCCCAGAAGCATCACAATACACTATGTACTTCTCACCTGACTTAGTTAAGATCAAAATTGGTGCTGAAGTCAATCACTTCTTCAAATCATGGAAATCATTCTCGCATGCTTCTGTCTAAAAAAACATCATCCCTTTCCTTTTAAAACCAGTAAGAGGTGCTTCCATTCTGAAAAAATCCTAGATAAACCTTCTGTAATAACTAGATAATCCCAAAAATCTTTGAATATAAGAAAAATTCTTGGGATGCTCCCAAGAATTCACTACCTTCACTTTTTCTGGGTCCACTTCCACACCTTCTTCCGAGATGATGTGCCCAAAAAATTATACCTTGTCAATCCAAAACTGACATTTAGATAGCTTGGTATATAGACTATTCTCTCTTAGTGTACCCAAAACAATGTCAAGATTTTGGGAATGATCGTCATGAATCTTATAGTACACCAAGATGTCATCCACAAACATCACTGCAAACTAATCTATGTTCGTGTGAAAGATCATGTTCATCAAGTCCATAAACACTACTAGAGCATTATTCAACCCAAACGATACTATGAAAAACTCAAAAAGGCCATACCTGCTCCTAAATGTAGTTCTTGGTATATCAGAGGTCCAAACCTTCACCCGATGACACCCGGATATCAGATCAATCTTTAAGAACACACTAGACCCCTTCAGCTGGTCAAATAGATCATCAATATGCAAAAGAGGATATCAATTATTCACAGTCATTTTATTAAACTTCTGGTAATGGACACACAAGGGTAGGCTCCCATCAGCCTTATTTGAAAAAATAGGTGATCCCCTAGGCGACGTACTTGGATGGATAAATCCTTTATCCTACAAATCTTACAACTACATTTTAAGCTATTGAAGCTCATTCGGTTCCATTCTATAAGGTGGAAAAGATACTGGATCATCCCCCGGCATGAGCTCAATAGTGAATTCCACATCTCTCTCAGGTGGAAACCTTGAAAAGTATTTAGGGAAGACATCCTGAAAAATTTCTACTACTGGTGGAAGGACATCTTGCCTACCACTCCCATCATCCCACAAAGGACTTGCAACTTGGGCTACGACCTCTCCCTCAACAAGAGTTATGGAGGCATACTACTACAAGGAAAAACACAAATCTCAGGTCTCATAATGCAACATTATATCATTTATGTAGGAGGAGAAACTAACTCAAAAAGTTTCAACATGTATTTTTCCTCTATTTTCTCACCACACAGTCAACCCCAAGGCCTTATCACCACCCTTAACCATCCAACTCCTAGGTATGCGTTAACAAGGGTATATTAATTATCATAAATTAGTTCATCCATTAATTTATCAAATTATATAAAATTAATTAATTAAAAAATTAAATAATTTATCATACTTAATTCAACAATCAAGGTTCTCATTATACATCAATTTACTCTCATTTTGCATCCTTTTTCCAATATCACAATGAGGAAAACAGTTCAAGTTCAACAACTTAACCAAAACCTATTTTCCTGTGAGTTCCTTGAATGATGAATGTCACAACAACCCTAAGTTCCTAGAATGATTCATGTAGACTCAAGTATCATGTATCCTTAGTCCACGAATAAAAATTCAACAATTTTCAAAAAAAATATCACATCACACCACCAGTGCGTCACCCAAGGTGAAATAATATTCAAATGTAACAACAAACAACAATTAAATAAATCCCACCCTGAGTAGTTAGATATTACCCCATACATGGGTTTGAAACTCCCATGAACGAGATCGTTACTAAGACTCAACTCTTCCTAGTCTCATATCTACCTTCCCCAAAATATTAAGACAAAAGTAGAAGAAAGCAAAGAAAAATCATCTGATACCACTTTGTGATGTCCCGACCTTAGAGCCACTGAATGGTGCCTCGAGCCAGTTGGCCACATTACCTCAAGCATGCCTCCCCATACGTGAAAGGGTGATGACTAGCAACGAGGGTTTGTTAAGTTAGTCTTGGGGAGACTATAACCTATGTTATCAGAATAAAACACCAATGGAAGAAAATAAAAATAACCAAGTGAAGAAGCGTATATATAACCAGAAAAATACCATGACATATGATAGTCAAAACCAGAAAATACAATACTCAACTGAAAGGTAAAAAATTCTATGACAATGAAAATATCAAGTGTCTATAATGAAACTAAAAGTAAAGACACAAAGACTCCAAAACAGGTCCAGAACTGCATCTGGTTCCCTCTCCCCTGATCCAATCCCAAATAGAAAACTATCCCAGGGTCGTTCCATTATCCTATTCTGCAAAAACAAAGTTTCTTGGGTGTCGATCAAGCAGCCCAAATAGGGTGTGAGTAAAACTCATTAGGACACTACTAATGGTGTCTAAAATGATTCCAATCAAAAGATAGTGCATGTAGTTTAATGAATAAATAAATAAAATGAAAAATTTAAAAAGTTATTACATTTTCATTTAATATTTAATCATCCCATTAGGCCATGTTCAGATCATATTTCCCATTTGAATCATCATTCATTATCCTTAATCATTTGGTGTAGGCTGTCATGCCTAACACCCCAATTCTCAGTTGAATCATCATTCATTATTATCGCTAATCATTTGGTGTCAGTTTTCAAGCCTAAGACTCCAAATCTCGTTGAACTATCATTCATTATTATCATTAATCATTTTGTGTAGGTTGTCATGCCTAATACCCCAAATCTCATTGAGTATAGGTCATCATGAATTGAAATAAAATTCTCATGTAGTGTATGTCACCATGCCTAACACCCCATAATCTCAATATTGGATAAATATTGGGGAGGAATGCCATGTCTAAGTCCCAACTTCTAATCAGTCTAGGATGTTGTTCCTAGAATCACCAAATCTTATCCATTTAATGATTCTTTATTTCATAAGAATTTTTCACATTATTCATTTACTAATCCAACAATTAGTTAAATATTTAAACGAACATTAGTTAATTCAAAGATTAACTAAGCATACAACCCATTAATTAATTCATCAATTAATAAATCAATCAACACAATTGAATTTCTATAATTAATTCTTCACAATTAATTATCCAAATCAAAGTTCAACTTGTCATAATTAATTCTCACAATTAATTATCTCTCACAACCAAACATAAATTCATAATTAATTTCCCCCAATTAATTGTCTTATTACAATAGTTAAATATCTCAATTAAAATATCTTTACCAATGTCAAATCTCCAAAAGATCTATTTGGTCAACCCCCATCATTTGTTCTGTGGTTCAATTATCAATTAAATCCCAAAGGCAACTCAATTAAATTTCACGTTCTTAAATACTCCAATTTAGGAAATAAATCATCAAGGGAAATCTAAAAATCATAGACTCACATACACATATAATAAATCATGACTACGTGAGTTCTCTTTAGAACACATACCTTATTTTATTGATAGAATTTAGCCCAATAGAAATTCCCAAAATCCAAGTGGCACAATGACGTTGATCAATCTATAGATCTAAATCCCTAAAACCAAAATTAATATAAAAGGAATCAAGATATTGAAAATATAGATCTATATCTACAATCTTAGATCTAGATATTAACTCAAAGGTTTATATCCAAGAAAAGAAATGTGGAGATATTCCATGAGAAGACCTAGAAAAGATAAGAGAAGGAACAAAAGAAGAATCAGAAAGAAATCCACTTACCGAGAGGAGAGAATATCTTCAATCTGGGCTTTTAGTCTCAAAGAATGGTGTTTGGATCACCTTATAATCTCTCTGGGAGGATTTGGAATCACTTATAGTTATTCAAGACTGAGCCAAGGTCGAAAATATGGAAGTACCAGGGGTTTGGGTGGTTTTAAAAATGATTTTCTAAATTAAAATCCCACGGCACGGTTTCCTAGGAAAAGTCACACGGTTAGGGAAAACAGTGAACCAACCATGCAGAACCCTTTGTATAGTTTTTCACGGTTGGCATGTTTTGGTCAAATAGTTTTTCAAACTATGTGCAAACTGTACACAACCCACTGTTCTTTAGTTTTCTTTAAAAGTTCACCCAAATGCACCTTAGGCCACTACTACAAGATAAAGGTACTTAAAAGCTTGAAAAAGTACCTGAAAACACACATGAGATGACTCCATAAAAGGTTAGGATCTTATAATAGGTGACCCATAGTGGTTTGGGATAGAATCCTAAAATTGTTTCCTGCTCAAGCAAATTCCCCAAATTTGAATGTTTATATGAATTTGTGGTGCATTTATGACTTCTTCAATGCTTCTTTTTTCTTCTCATTTATTCTCAATCCTTCTATATTCTTCTATAAATCTTTATCTATTCTTTATAATTTCTTTTTAAACACCAATACAATTTCAATTCTCCATTCCGACTGATAATATGATCACATTCCTTCCTGCCCATTCTGATTTTGTCATAATGATTAGCAGGATGAATCAGTATCAATTCTGATACGATGGATTTTGACCCAATTGATAAAATCATTTCAAAGAAAATCATCGTTATTTATTTTTTCATGTATAAAATACCCATCAAATTTATTCTTATAAGATTTATATATTTTGTCTTTTGGTCTGACTAAAAACCATTACCTTTAATTTATCAAATTTTCCACAAATATTCCATCCTTCAAATATCAAATACATCCATCCATCACCTTCACACTATTCCAAACTCAAGTTTGATTCCAGTTTACATTACAATGTGTCTCATTATGATAAATAAAAATATAAATATAACCTAATAAATGGTTGACTACATTGTTGATCAACCACTATGACTACATTATGAATCAGTTTTAATAATTTCTTACTTTCTCTACCATCATTATTTATGTAAACAATTATTCCTATGATGAATATGGTGGTGCACAGAATACAATGGCCCGCTATCAGTAGATTTAACTTAAGAAACTCATTTCTCTTATGAATATTATACTATTTAATTTTATATAGAAAAAATTCTGCCTATGAGGGTATACTAAATACAATGGATTAGTATTAAACAACTTCCTTTATTTATAAATTTCTGCATGTATCATGAATTCTTTCATGACTTTGAATACATTTGGGATCATCTTTAGCATCGTGTGACTTACCATGAGAGTTATTGTAACTTCACTATATTTCATCAACATATTTCTTTCCTTCTTAGCCCAAATATGATTGTTCAGAATACATTTTTCCTACATACAATTGGCATGAATACAATTGGCATGACTATAATCAGACTGAATATGATCTCCAACAATTTTTTCTCTCCCTTTACATATAGATATGATCAATATGAATATGATTGGAATCATCCCTCTAACACCTCGTTTCTTTCATCAATATTAAACTACAATTTTTCCAAATACTTGTGATTTATTATAATGGAAAGATTAGAAAATCATCATCACATTTTTATATTAGTCATAAAGACTTTGATTTTTCCCCATTATGATCAAAACATTCATTCCAGATTCAAGGTGAGATTGATAAACCTTTCATTATAGAAAAATTGTTCTCAATATGATGGAATTTCTTAATCTGAGTGACTATGAAATCTAGAAAATTATTTTGAGTTAGAATTCTAGAATATGATGAATTCATGAAGAATTTTTTTTAATCCAGTCACCATATTTTACGAAGTGAAGTGATTTACTCTTCCTCTTTGGTCGAAAAACCAATCACCAAAACAATTCTTCTTAATTACAGTGGTGAAACTGATTTGCACTAGATTCTAACTTTTTATCAACATCCCAATTTGATAAATTTGATTGACTCAATCAGATGGTCTGGATCCAATTGAGAATTATCTTCAATATGGATTTACACCCATCATATTCTCAAAATAATTTCTTTCTTCAACATAACCAAAATAACGATCTGTTGACAACAAATACAACCCAAAAAATACTTGTGCCTAATAATCTCCCCCTTATGTTAGTTTTCAATACTCACTTTAATCAATTCAACCACTTCAAAAAATTAGTGGTATTGTTTTATTTTATCACCTTTTCTTCTCTCAATTATTTTCTTACTCCCAATATTTATTTTCTCTCCCCCTTTATCTTATCTATAACCCTTATTGAGAATAAAATTCAATGTGTCTATCACGATTATTTCTGTATGTATTGACAAAAGATCTCATTTCAAGGGGTTGGGGCTTTTCATCTCTAAGTATTAAAGAACTTCTTCAACATAAGTATCACATGAGCTTATTAACAAATAAACTTTAACAAAACAACTCTAATTCTACATGGGTGAACTCGATGTAGAAAAAAAGAGTGTATAATCAAGGTTATCAATGTTGCCTATAACACAACTTTAATATAATACACTTTTCATGTTTATTTCAATATTCTCATTATTGGGGAAACCCCTGAAATAATTTGTTTAATATAAGAGTAATCTATACCCATCCTAACAAACATATTAGAAAGTTTAGGTGTATAAAAATGAAAATTTTAAAAACCTCATATTTTTCATAACCTCTTTACTTTATTTTTCAAGAATTGTAAGTGACTCATCAATTATATATTCTTTATTTTCAATTCTTTAATTCCCTACAAGTTAGTACAAATATAAGAAGATTTTGGGAATAAGGAGGAACCTAAATTGGTTCTTAGAAAAAAAAATCATATTGGGAGTCATCTCTTAGTCTTGAATTTTTATTATTTTTCTTGTATTTTTCATTGGATGTGGTATCTTCCTTCTGTTCATCCTTCTCAAAATTTCTAACAACTTTCTTCTCATTTGTAAAATATTGTGATGAGGATACTGACTTTTCTTCATATTTAGTAACATATTTGTTGAAATCAGTTTGTAACATTTTATCCATGCCTATATTTTGTTTTGACAAGATATTTGAACAAATTTTCATATCATTCCTTACTTAATCATATTAAAAATCTATCGAAACCTTTTTTTTTCAACATTTATTGTATATTTAAAAGTATATTTCTTCTTTTATTCTTTAAATATTTTTTGTTCTTCCTCTAACTTCTTATCAAAGTCAAGATGTTTTTTCTGATAACTAAGCATTATTTATTTTCAGACTCAGTAAATATGTTTTTCTAAACTTCCAAAAAATCCAATTTTTGAGAATTGTTCAGAAACTTTTGTTGAGATGGTAACGAAACAAGACATCCTTTAACAAGATATCTATCTTTCTCACATATTTCAAAAACAATTTCCATAGGTTGGAATATATTTTTAATTTTTCACATCAACATTCTCATTTCTTTTCCAAACATCCATCTCAAACTTCTTCCCTTGAGCGGATTGAATCCCCCTCAAAATTTGACTTATATAGTTTTTAGAATAGTTATAAATTTTTTAGTTGAATCAACACATGTTAACTGTCTGTCTGAATCCACTAAAATTCCATTAGTATTTATAGAAAGAGTATTTTATTTTGTAACTTCCATAATGTCAGGATTTTTAAACATGTTTCTCAATAACCTTCTTGTCCTTCTTATCTTATCCAACAACCTTTCATTTACAAATACGAATCTTCCTTTTCTTTTATGCCTTATCTAAATCATAAGTAATATAATTTTTTTATTCATAATGTTTGGAAAAAAATTCAGGGTTAGGTTTCTTAGAAACTTATGAATTCCACACTTTATTGGTCTTGGCCACATACATAACTTTCTCATATTTATTCTTTTCATAAACAATTACATATTTCTTCTCAACCTTTGAAGGTAATTTTTTTATCCTTCTTAGGTTTCTACTTATGATAACTTTCACCAACTTTAGAGATTGAGTTTTTAAAACTCATATCTCTCTATGCTACCTTAGAATTTTTCTATTAGACAAGTTCAAACTCATCTACTTTTTTCCTTTATCTTCATTTCTAGATATTCATTACAATTATTTTCTTCCTCAAGACATTTCTTCAAATTATTAATCATTCCATCATCTTGAATTTCTCATCAAGAATAAATTCTTGATTATTTGTTGAATTTTTTTCATTTTTCACCTTTCTAATATCAATTTTAAGTCTCCTAATATTCTAAAAAACTGTTTTCAAGTATTATTTTAGATGATATTCTAATTGAGTTTCTTCTTTTTCCAAAATTTTTCTCTGAAATTATTTATTTTTAATTGTTGCAATGAAATTATTTTCCCTAGCATGCTCAATAGAATTTTTGGATTCATATTCACTTTCTTCTTCTTATTATTCTTATTCTTCTTCATAACAACTATTTTCACTTCTATAAAATCCTTCATCATGAACTATTGAAATAAACATGTTATCTTCATCACCATTTGTAATCACCTCAATATCATCATCCTTAGAGAAAAAAGATTCTCCTTTTTGATTTTTAGAACTTCATATCTTCCCTCTTAGAATAATATTTTTCTTCATCACCCTTTTTCTTTGTAACACCCCGAGCTTCCACGATACGCTTCTCTTTCAATAATGCAATAGCTTGCATTGTACGCAAGTTCGAGATTCTAACACACCGCGACTAATCAAAATAGCCATTATGAATAGTAATACCCACTTTTTTTAATTATATATATTTTATATTTCAAAATGGACTTCATTTTTTGATTTGGAATGTCGAAATTAGCCTATGTTGAATTTTTTGTAATTTTCTGAGAATTTCCAAATTTTTATGAATAGTAAAAAAATACTTAAAACAAATTTTTTAATCAAAATAATTTATAGTGATAAATTATACTATTTAGTGGTTTTAAAGTATAATTAGATTATATTTTTACCATTTTATCCAATGGTGTTCATTAGAATTAGTTTTACTTTGAAATTGGACATAAACAATTGTCAATCTTTTGATTGATATTCTTTCTTAAAACACGCTATTTGTTGTGACAGTGGGAATTAGTTAGAAAATTAATTAATTAAACTTATATGTTTGGAATTTTTCAAAATAGACACCATTTTTGAATTCAGAATATCAATTATATCTTAGGGTAAAATTTTGGCACTATTCTAAAAAGCTTCAATTTTTGATGAATAGTGAAACTAATAAGTGGTAGTTAAATAACTGATTTTTTTCATTTAAATGAAATATTACCACTTCTGTGATTTTATTTTCAAAAATCCGACATACATGGTTGTCATTAGGAAGTAAAATGTGGTCCAATGGGATTAAAATAATTTTTGGTGAATAGTAACTTTTAAGTTTAATTAATCGCGATTAAAGGTAATTAGTGAAATTTAAGGTAAAAATGATATTATAAAAATATTAAATGACATTGAAACTTGTCCTAAACATATTTGATGAGTCATGGCCGACCAAGAAAATACATGGGTCAACTTTGGGACCCCATGGAGCCACTTTGGTAGGAAAATGACATAAATAACTTTTATTTAAAGTTAAAATAAAAATGTCACAAACATAAGTTGTTTTACTAAAACAATTTTTAAATGGGGTTGTACAAGTAATAGTTTTGACTATAAATATTCATTATAAAGATAAAAAGATTTACTACATCATGATAATTTTTTTATAATATTTAGACATTAAATAAATTAAATTATTAATGACACCATGATGATACCACGATTACCTCATTAATAAACGATTTAAATAAAATGAAAGGATAATGTAAAATCTAAGGCTTAAACTTGTCAAAAACCTATTGGATGAGGAGATTTCGAACCCTTATCACCTTAGCCTAGAAATATATCATTGTGGGACCTTTAAAATCCGAAAAACATTTCTTAATAAAGTAACATTTCATGACATTCCAAGAGTGCCCCTCCTCTCCACTAATAAAAGGCCCCCACCACTACCACCTTACTCACACTTTCAAAGCCTCTTGGCTCGGCCAAACTCTACCCAAATACTCTCCCAACTTCCCTCCATTACTCCTAGAAGCCTCACTTTGGGCATAATTCTTCCCAAGTAAGCCTTTGTCTCAAATCAAAAGAGTTACCCGATTTTAAGGTAATGTCTTATCTTATGTTATTTTGTTTTATTTTTCTTCTCCAACCCCCTAAACTCTTTTTATTCATTTATTTTGTACCAAAACCAGTATCCTAAATATACTAGGATGTTTTTATAAGAAGGATTCGAGCTACACTTACACACACCTACATCTAATGGTTAAAGAACATACTGTTTCTGTGGATGACGAATTTCTGCCTCACGAAACGATGATTGTTCAACACTCATATAACACCTTCAAAGGTGGCCATTAAGATGTCACAATATTTATATATATGATATATAATATGTTTATGTTTTACTTAAGGTTATGTATTTTTCATTTATGGCATACCTTTATTGTTTCCATTATGGGTAAACGCGATATTTTCATTTTAGGAAGTGCAGACTACCGCCCCTTAAAGTGATTTGAATCCTTAATCCCATATGTGGGATGTATAAATGATGGAGTAAATGATATTATATATGATATTATACTGGAATTATAATATAACTTTATATCATTATGATTTCATTAAATACGAAATAGAAATGAAAGCAGCGTTCATGCGTACGTACGACTTACCGTCTCCATGAACGGTGCATTTCATTTCTTACCTCTAAATGTTATATAATATTATAAATGAATGTATATACTAGATATATATGATTTATATGATATATACATCATGAATATAATTATGGATAGAATGGATATTTTACCACATGAACAAAGTGTAATTATAAGAAGTTTATTTTTGACTCAAGTACCTAAGATCGACAAAACGACCGTTATAAACATAAATAATTACATAATGTTCATGACATGGTAATAAGTGATATAAAAGGAATAATTAACTTGAAAAAGGTTCTTAAGAAGGTATATATTAACTATAGTTTATTATTCTGGAGATCAAAGAACGATCGAGTGAATTCAGACACGAGGTAAGGGAACTTCTTAACCCAATTTCCATTCTTTGGGTTAATCTCCTACTTTCAAATTATGTCATGATATTATTATGTCCTATATTGTATTTGTAATTTCTTTATGTGTACTAATAGTTAATACAAATAATAGATCTATTTTATTTAAAAAAAATGATCTTTGTGAGGGACTTCGTCTCAATCTCCTTTCATTGAGGCATATTTGGTTTTATACACAACTTTCCTTTATATAGTGTATAAACCCCTTTGACTTTTATGTTTATTCAAAAGGAATGTTTTTCTTGTCGTACGTATGTGGAGACAACGACTTCTCCGCCTCCATGGCCATTATTTGGGTTTCGGCTTCCCCTTCAAGCCATAACTTTTTTTAAGTAAAAAATAAATATCATGTTTTAATTTTCTTTTATTTTGGTATTGAAAATGGTTTTGAAAGTCTTTTTATTATATCAATGTGTTGTATTTATATCTTGTGATTGAAATGTGGAAATTTTATGTTTCCTTTATGCATATTTTATGTGATATGATTATGTTATGGTTTATGATATGTTTAAAACTATTCATATGAGGAATGCATTGGACTTAATAAGTGACGGGTGGAGCCCGCTATAGCTCCTCGATGCATCGGCAGGTCTCATGAGACAAACTAGTGTCTTGGCACGAGGCCTTGACAAAATCTTATTTGTGGTCTTGGCACAAGGACTTGGCTACGTGGTTATGATAGTCTGGCATTATGCATTCCATCATTATGAAAGTGGTTATTGATATTGCATGAGATTTTTCGACTAGTAGAATATCCATGTGAGTAAGTAAATGGCATTATTTAATTTTATTTTTTCCATATGATGCTAAAGTTCAAGTTCAAAAAGGCTTTTGTTTTAGTTATACATTGCCTTAAATGTTAATGTTTATTTATGAAAGCTTCCGCTATATTGTTATCCTTACTGAGCATCTGATCTCACCCCTTTCAATGTTTTAATATTTTCCAGGATGTGAAGAAGTATTTTATGAATGACCTGCAGGGATAGTCAGAAGAGGATATGAGTGTGGACTATGAAGACTTTGTTATTAGTTTTTCGCTTTATGATGTAATGTAACATTTAAGAATGTATCTAGTGTTTCTAAGGCTACTAAACTTATCGGTCTTTTGAGACTTGATCTTTTGTGATCATGACAATGCTACGAAGTAATGCACCAACTCTGGGTAGCTGGGGTTGGGGCGTTACAGTTGGTATCAGAGGCATTTTATTACTGACCTTGGAAGCTAGATTTAGATAAACTCTGATTAGAGCACATAGCCCGAAGATAGAATTTAAGGATTAGTATAGAAGAACTTCCTAGAATTTTGGTATTATAGAGATTTTGTGAGTTTTCTGAGCAATACATCCCTGTCTGGATACGAGCAGGTAGAGGTGTCTCTGGAACAGATGTACCTAGGGGTAAAACCCGAAAACACCACTTTGAGCTAAACTCGAACGGGAACTGGTGCACGACAACAGGCCTTGCTTCACTCTTGGTTATGACACTCCCGGGGGATATGCTTAGGATAATTCTCATTTTCTTTACAAACCACTATGAAGGGTTATGAGTATATACTTCCTCAAAGAAATTTTTTTATGATTATGGATTATATCCATAAACCATTCAATTTAAATTAAGTATTTTACAAGTTTTGAATTATTCATTGCAATTCATAAACTAACCTAGTTTATGCCATGGTATAGAAATGGTGCCCAGTGGAAGGCATGTGAACTCTAGTAATACGTATGATCCAAAGCGTAAGAAGGATCATATCTTTCACGGTATTAAGCCAACATTTAGAAGGGAAATATTCTCCCATGCGTTCTCAACATATGAATAAATCGTATCATGTGTTAATAAGATAAGTAAATAATTCTCTGAGTCTTATGGCTTTGAAGGGAAGAAAGAGAAGAAAAGGATGGGAGAGAGAATGAAGGAAAAAGGGACGTAGGAAAAGAAGAATTTTCCAATATGTGATAACTGTGGGAAGAAACACCTTGGAACTTGCCTGAAGGGAATGGGAGTTTTTTATAAGTGTGGAGAAAAAGGACACCAAGTGCGTGACTGCAAGGGTAAGAAAAAGGTTTCAAATGTACAATGCTTCATCAACAAGGAGTGGAGACCCTACGCAAACCAATGTCCAAATCATCAGAGTGTGCCCCAAATGATGTTATTGGATAATAATCAAGTTATGATACTACCACATATGAGGAGGAATGATTATAGTTATTATGTTGTTATTAAATAATTTTATAATTTGAGTGTTGTATCAATGATGTACTAGTTATAATAATTATGAAGTATATAAGGATTGTACTGCAGTAATATTTCATCAAGGACTTGAGATTGTGTGGAACTAAGAAAAGTGACTCCACAGTAGGTTAAATTTTTGGAAAATATATGGTTGAGAGAAAGATAAACCATAATATGGTTCTTATAACGAGATAGTGATTTTGGAATAAGACATGATTGATTTGGATAAATTATATTGGATATTCTTAACTTCCTTGAAACTGATTGATGATTTGTATACATTTTTAGACAGAAGGAGTATATCTAGTATTCTATAAGGAATAAGGTATCATGGTAATTTAGGATGTTGCAGTGTTTTAAAAGAATACATGATGAAGGTGTTCACATGTTGTTAAATGGAAAAAAGGGGATCTTCATTATGTTTACCTTCCTCATAAAATTTGGACTGTGAGTTGGACAAAAGTATTTTGGATAACTATAAAGGTTGGAATGGATTAAGTTGAACCTTGGATAGTAATGTTTAAGGTTAAAACATTTCAGAATATTATTTTTGGAATATTATAACAGTTTTAGAAAAAGGAAAACCTTCATGTTGGGCGATAACCCATCGCTTCGGACAAAGCTGCAGGATTCGAACCCACAACCATATTACAACATGCCTTTATGACCTACCACTAGCATACAGGAAGTCCCTGGTTATTACAAAATAGTTTTCGTAATCTAAATGGTATGTGTTAATATTTTTAACCTTGTTCGATTAGGATAAATATAATATTTTTGAGTTCTATTATCTTTTTGAGTGAAAGATGAGTTTGTGGTAGAAATTAGTTGAAGGTTGAAACTCTACTTGTCAAGAATAAATATATATACACCTATATCTTATTCTATGAATAAATTAATTCTTAAACTTTAGTAAAGGGATATTAAAACAAAAAAATGTGTTATCCCAGTACCTTATGTCTTGTTGAACTGATGATATTTTAAATCAACATAGATTGAAGGTTTGGAGGCCCTCAATTTGACACTTGTTTGTGATTGATGTCCTTAATCACTCCCTACAAATATTTACGTTTTTCCTCCAATTATATGTCTCTAATTGCCACCAATGTTCTCCTAATCGAGATCATAATTGGGTGGTGACTTTTTCATTTCCCTTTCCCTCTTATTATGGCTAAATTTTATTAACTTTATTTTCGATGTGGGTTTTCCACAAAGGTATTTTCTATTTTCAACCTTTTATTTTCAAAGAAAAATTTCAAATTGCGAGGACGCAATTTATTGAAGGAGGGGAGAATGTAACCCCCCGAGCTTCCACGATACACTTCTCTTTCAATAATTCAATAGCTTGCATTGTACGCAAGTTTGAGATTCTAACACACCACGACTAATCAAAATTGCCATTATGAATAGTAATACCCAATTTTTGAAATTATATATATTTTATATTTCAAAATGGACTTTATTTTTGGATTCAGAATGTCGAAATTAGCCTATGTTGAGTTTTTTGTAATTTTCTGAGAACTTCCAAATTTTTATGAATAGTAAAAAAATACTTAAAACAACTTTTTTAATAAAAATAATTTATAGTGATAAAATATTCTATTGAGTGGTTTTAAAGTATAATTAGAATATATTTTTACTATTTTATCCAATGGTGTTCATTATAATTAATTTCACTTTGAAATTGGACATAAACAATTGTCAATCTTTTGATTGATATTCTTTCATAAAACACGCTATTTGTTGTGACAACGAGAATTAATTAGAAAATTAATTAATGAAACTTATATGTTTGAAATTTTTCAAAATACACATCATTTGTGAATTCAGAATATCAACTATAGATTAGGGTAAAATTTCGTCACTATTATGAAAAACTTCAATTTTTGATGAATAGTGAAACCACTAAGTGGTAGTTAAATAACTGATTTTTTTTTTCATTTAAATGAAATATTACCACTTCTGTGATTTGATTTTCAAAAATCTGACATACATGGTTGTCATTAGGAAGTAAAATGTGGTTCAATGGGATTAAATTATTTTTGGTGAATAGTAACTTTTAAGTTTAAATAATCGCGATTAAAGGTAATTAGTGAAATTTAAGGTAAAAATGATATTATAAAAATATGAAATGACCTTGAAACTTCTCCTAAACCTATTGGATGAGTCATGGACGACCAAGAAAATACATGGGTCAACTTGGGGACCCCATGGATCCACTTTGGTAGGAAAATGACATAAATAACTTTTATTTAAAGTTAAAATAAAAATCTCACAAACATAAGTTGTTTTACTAAAACAATTTTTAAATGGGGTTATAAAAGTAATATTTTTGACTATAAATATTCATTAGAAAGATAAAAAGATTTCCTACATCATGATAATTTTTTTATAATTTTTAGACATTAAATAAATTAAATTATTTATGACACCATGATGATGCCGCGATTACCTCATTAATTAACGATTTAAATAAAATGAAAGGATAATGTAAAATATAAGGCTTAAACTTGTCAAAAACCTATTGGATGAGGAGATTTATAACCCTTATCACCTTATCCTCTAAATATATCACTTTGGAACCTTTATAATCCTAAAAACATTTCTTAATAAAGTAACATTTCATGACATTCCAAGAGTGCCCCTCCTATCCACTTATAAAAGGCCCCCACCACTACCACCTTACTCACACATTCAAAGCCTTTTGGCTCGGCAAACCTCTGCCCAAATAATCTCCCAACTTCCATCCATTACTCCTAGAAGCCTCACTTTGGTCATAATTCTTTCCAAGGAAGCCTTTGGCTCAAATCAAAAGAGTTACCCGATTTTAAGGTAATGTCTTCTCTTATGTTATTTTGTATTATTTTTCTTCTCAAACCCCCTAATCTCTTTTTATTCATTTAATTTGTAACAACAAAATTATCCTAAATATACTAGGATGTTTTTATAAAAAGGATTATAGATACACTTACACACACCTACATCTAATGGTTAAAGAACATACTGTTTCTGTGGATGGCGAATTTCTGCCTCACGAAACGATGATTGTTCAATACTCATATAACACCTTCAAAGGTGGCCATTAATATGTCACTATATTTATTTATATGATATATAATATGTTTATGTTTTACTTAAGGTTTGGTATTTTTCATTTATGGCATACCTTTATTGTTTCCATTATGGGTAAACGCGATATTTTCATTTTAGGAAGTGCGGGCTACCGCCCCCTCAAAGTGATTTGAATCGTTAATCCCATATGTGGGATGTATAAAGGATGGAGTAAATGATATTATATATGCTATTATACTGTAATTATAATATACCTTTATATCATTATGATTTCATTAAATATGAAATAGAAATAAAAGTAGCATTCATGCGCATGTACGACTTACCGTCTCCATGAACGATGCATTTCATTTCTTACCTCTAAATGTTATGTAATATTATAAATGAATGTATATACTAGATACATATGATGTATATGATATATAAATCATGAATATAATTATGGATATAATGGATATTTTACCACATTAACAAAGTGTAATTATAATAAGTTCATTTTTGACTTCAGTGCCTAAGATCGACAAAACGACCGTTATAAACATAAATAATTACATAATGTTCATGACATGGTAATAAGTGATATAAAAGGAATAATTAACTTGAAAATGTTTCTTAAGAAGGTAGATATTAACTCTAGTTTATTATTCAGGAGATCAAAGAATGGTCGAGTGAATTCGGACACGAGGTAAGGGAACTTCTTAACCCAATTTCCATTCTTCGGGTTAATCTCCTACTTTAAAATTATGCCATGATATTATTATGTCCTATCTTGAATTTGTACTTTATTTATGTGTAATTATAGTAAATACAAATAATAGATCTATTTTATTTAAAAAAAATGATCTTTTTGAGGGACTTCGTCTCAATCTCCTTTCATTGAGGCATATTTGGTTTTATACACAACTTTCCTTTATACAGTGTATAAACCCCTTTGACTTTTACGTTTATTAAAAAGGAATATTTTTATTGTTGTAGGTATGCGGTGACAACAACTTCTCCACCGGCATGGCCATTATTTTGGTTTCATCTTCCTCTACAAGCCATAACTTTTTTCAAATGAAAAATAAATATCAAGTTTTAATTTTCTTTTATTTTGGAATTGAAAATGGTTTTGAAAGTCTTTTTATTATATCAATGTGTTGTATTTATATCTTGTGATTGAAATGTGGAAATGTTATGTTTCCTTTATGCATATTTTATGTGATATGATTAGGTTATGGTTTATGATATGTTTAAACCTATTAATATTAGGAATGCATTGGACTTAATAAGTGACGGGTGGAGTCCGCTATAGCTCCTCGATGAATCGGCAGGTCTCACGAGACAAACTTGTGTCTTGGCACGAGGCCTTGACCAAATCTTATTTGTGGTCTTGGAACGAGGCCTTGGCTACCTGGTTATGATAGTCTGGCATTATGTATTCCATCATTATGAAAGTGGTTATTGATATTGCATGGGATTATTCAACTAGTAGAATATCCATGTGAGTAAGTAAATGTCATTATTTAATTTTATTTTTGCCATATCATGCTAAAGTTCAAGTTCAAAAAGGATTTTGTTTTAGTTATACATTTCCTTAAATGTTAATGTTTATTTATGAAAGCTTCCGCTATATTGTTATCCTTACTGAGCATCTGAGATCACCCCTTTCAATGTTTTAATATTTTCCAGGATGTGAAGAAGTATTTTATGAATGACCTGCAGGGATAGTCAGAAGAGGATATGAGTGTGGACTATGAAGACTTTGTTATTAGTTTTTCGCTTTATGATGTAATGTAACATTTAAGAATGTATCTAGTGTTTCTAAGGCTACTAAAATTATCGGTCTTTTGAGACTTGATCTTTTCTGATCATGACAATGCTACGAAGTAATGCACCAACTCTGGGTAGCTGGGGTTGGGGCGTTATAGTTGGTATCAGAGGCATTTTATTACTGACCTTGGAAGCTAGATTTAGATAAACTCTGATTAGAGCACATAGCCCGAAGATAGACTTTAAGGATTAGTATAGAAGAACTTCCTAGAATTTTGGTATTATAGAGATTTTGTGAGTTTTCTGAGCAATACATCCCTGTCTGGATACGAGCAGTTAGAGGTGTCTCTGGAACAGATGTACCTAGCGGTAAAACCCGAAAACACCACTTTGAGCTAAACTCGAACGAGAACTGGTGCACGACAACAGGCCTTGCTTCACTCTTGGTTATGACACTCCCGGGGGATATGCTTAGCATAATTCTCATTTTCTTTACAAACCACTATGAAGGGTTATGAGTATATACTTCCTCAAAGAAAAAATTTTATGATTATGGATTATATCCATAAACCATTCAATTTAAATTAAGTATTTTACAAGTTTGGAATTATTCATTGCAATTCATAAACTAACCTAGTTTATGCCATGGTATAGAAATGGTGCCCAGTGGAAGGCATGTGAACTCTAGCAATACGTATGATCCAAAGCGTAAGAAGGATCATATCTTTCACGGTATTAAGCCAACATTTAGAAGGGAAATATTCTCCCATGTGTTCTCAACATATGAAGAAATCGTATCATGTGTTAATAAGATAAGTAAAGAATTCTCTGATTCTTATGGATTTGAAGGGAAGAAAGAGAAGAAAAGGATGGGAGAGAGAATGAAGGAAAAAGGTACGTGGGAAAAGAAGAATTTTCCAATATGTGATAACTGTGGGAAGAAACACCTTGGAACTTGCCTGAAGGGAATGGGAGTTTGTTATAAGTGTGGAGAAAAAGGACACCAAGTGCGTGACTGCAAGGGTAAGAAAAAGGTTTCAAATGTACAATGCTTCATCAACAAGGAGTGGAGACCCTACGCAAACCAATGTCCAAATCATCAGAGTGTGCCCCAAATGATGTTATTGGATAATAATCAAGTTATGATACTGCCACATATGAGGAGGAATGATTATAGTTATTATGTTGTTATTAAATAATTTTATAATATGAGTGTTGTATCAATGATGTACTAGTTATAATAATTATGAAGTATATAAGGATTGTACTGCAGTAATATTTCATCAAGGACTTGAGATTGTGTGGAACTAAGAAAAGTGACTCCACAGTAGGTTAAATTTTTGGAAAATATATGGTTGAGAGAAAGATAAACCATAATATGGTTCTTATACCGAGATAGTGATTTTAGAATAAGACATGATTGATTTGGATAAATTATATTGGATATTCTTAACTTCCTTGAAACTGATTGATGATTTGTATACATTTTTGGACAGAAGAAGTATATCTAGTATTCTATAAGGAATAAGGTATCATGGTAATTTAGGATGTTGCAGTGTTTTAAAAGAATACATGATGAAGGTGTTCACATGTTGTTAAATGGAAAAAAGGGGATCTTCATTATGTTTACCTTCCTCATAAAATTTGGACTGTGAGTTGGACAAAAGTATTTTGGATAACTATAAACGTTGGAATGGATTAAGTTGAACCTTGGATAGTAATGTTTAAGGTTAAAACATTTCAGAATATTATTTTTGGAATATTATAACAGTTTTAGAAAAAGGAAAACCTTCAGGTTGGGCGATAACCCGTCGCTTCGGACAAAGCTGCAGGATTCGAACCCACAACCATATTACAACATGCCTTTATGACCTACCACTAGCATACAGGAAGTCCCTGGTTATTACAAAATAGTTTTCGTAATCTAAATGGTATGTGTTAATATTTTTAACCTTGTTCGATTAGGATAAATATAATATTTTTGAGTTCTATTATCTTTTTGAGTGAAAGATGAGTTTGTGGTAGAAATTAGTTGAAGGTTGAAACTCTACTTGTCAAGAATAAATATATATACACCTATATCTTATTCTATGAATAAATTAATTCTTAAACTTTAGTAAAGGGATATTAAAACAAAAAAATGTGTTATCCTAATACCTTATGTCTTGTTGAACTGATGATATTTTAAATCAACATAGATTGAAGGTTTGGAGGCCCTCAATTTGACACTTGTTTGTGATTGATGTCCTTAATCACTCCCTACAAATATTTACGTTTTTCCTCCAATTATATGTCTCTAATTGCCACCAATGTTCTCCTAATCGAGATCATAATTGGGTGGTGACTTTTTCATTTCCCTTTCCCTCTTATTATGGCTAAATTTTATTAACTTTATTTTCGATGTGGGTTTTCCACAAAGGTATTTTCTATTTTCAACCTTTTATTTTCAAAGAAAAATTTCAAATTGCGAGGACGCAATTTATTGAAGGAGGGGAGAATGTAACCCCCCGAGCTTCCACGATACACTTCTCTTTCAATAATTCAATAGCTTGCATTGTACGCAAGTTTGAGATTCTAACACACCACGACTAATCAAAATTGCCATTATGAATAGTAATACCCAATTTTTGAAATTATATATATTTTATATTTCAAAATGGACTTTATTTTTGGATTCAGAATGTCGAAATTAGCCTATGTTGAGTTTTTTGTAATTTTCTGAGAACTTCCAAATTTTTATGAATAGTAAAAAAATACTTAAAACAACTTTTTTAATAAAAATAATTTATAGTGATAAAATATTCTATTGAGTGGTTTTAAAGTATAATTAGAATATATTTTTACTATTTTATCCAATGGTGTTCATTATAATTAATTTCACTTTGAAATTGGACATAAACAATTGTCAATCTTTTGATTGATATTCTTTCATAAAACACGCTATTTGTTGTGACAACGAGAATTAATTAGAAAATTAATTAATGAAACTTATATGTTTGAAATTTTTCAAAATACACATCATTTGTGAATTCAGAATATCAACTATAGATTAGGGTAAAATTTCGTCACTATTATGAAAAACTTCAATTTTTGATGAATAGTGAAACCACTAAGTGGTAGTTAAATAACTGATTTTTTTTTTCATTTAAATGAAATATTACCACTTCTGTGATTTGATTTTCAAAAATCTGACATACATGGTTGTCATTAGGAAGTAAAATGTGGTTCAATGGGATTAAATTATTTTTGGTGAATAGTAACTTTTAAGTTTAAATAATCGCGATTAAAGGTAATTAGTGAAATTTAAGGTAAAAATGATATTATAAAAATATGAAATGACCTTGAAACTTCTCCTAAACCTATTGGATGAGTCATGGACGACCAAGAAAATACATGGGTCAACTTGGGGACCCCATGGATCCACTTTTGTAGGAAAATGACATAAATAACTTTTATTTAAAGTTAAAATAAAAATCTCACAAACATAAGTTGTTTTACTAAAACAATTTTTAAATGGGGTTATAAAAGTAATATTTTTGACTATAAATATTCATTAGAAAGATAAAAAGATTTCCTACATCATGATAATTTTTTTATAATTTTTATACATTAAATAAATTAAATTATTTATGACACCATGATGATGCCGCGATTACCTCATTAATTAACGATTTAAATAAAATGAGAGGATAATGTAAAATATAAGGCTTAAACTTGTCAAAAACCTATTGGATGAGGAGATTTAGAACCCTTATCACCTTATACTCTAAATATATCACTTTGGAACCTTTATAATCCGAAAAACATTTCTTAATAAAGTAACATTTCATGACATTCCAAGAGTGCCCCTCCTATCCACTTATAAAAGGCCCCCACCACTACCACCTTACTCACACATTCAAAGCCTTTTGGCTCGGCCAACCTCTGCCCAAATAATCTCCCAACTTCCATCCATTACTCCTAGAAGCCTCACTTTGGTCATAATTCTTCCCAAGGAATCCTTTGGCTCAAATCAAAAGAGTTACCCGATTTTAAGGTAATGTCTTCTCTTATGTTATTTTGTTTTATTTTTCTTCTCAAACCCCCTAATATCTTTTTATTCATTTAATTTGTAACAACAAAATTATCCTAAATATACTATGATGTTGTTATAAAAAGGATTCGAGATACACTTACACACACCTACATCTAATGGTTAAAGAACATACTGTTTCTGTGGATGGCGAATTTCTGCCTCACGAAACGATGATTGTTCAATACTCATATAACACCTTCAAAGGTGGCCATTAATATGTCACTATATTTATTTATATGATATATAATATGTTTATGTTTTTCTTAAGGTTCGGTATTTTTCATTTATGGCATACCTTTATTGTTTCCATTATGGGTAAACGCGATATTTTCATTTTAGGAAGTGCGGACTACCGCCCCCTCAAAGTGATTTGAATCGTTAATCCCATATGTGGGATGTATAAAGGATAGAGTAAATTATATTATATATGATATTATACTGTAATTATAATATACCATTATATCATTATGATTTCATTAAATATGAAATAGAAATAAAAGTAGCATTCATGCGCATGTACGACTTACCGTCTCCATGAACGATGCATTTCATTTCTTACCTCTAAATGTTATGTAATATTATAAATGAATGTATATACTAGATACATATGATGTATATGATATATAAATCATGAATATAATTATGTATATAATGGATATTTTACCACATTAACAAAGTGTAATTATAATAAGTTCATTTTTGACTTCAGTGCCTAAGATCGACAAAACGACCGTTATAAACATAAATAATTACATAATGTTCATGACATGGTAATAAGTGATATAAAAGGAATAATTAACTTGAAAATGTTTCTTAAGAAGGTAGATATTAACTCTAGTTTATTATTCAGGAGATCAAAGAATGGTCGAGTGAATTCGGACACGAGGTAAGGGAACTTCTTAACCTAATTTCCATTCTTCGGGTTAATCTCCTACTTTAAAATTATGTCATGATATTATTATGTCCTATCTTGTATTTGTACTTTATTTATGTGTAATTATAGTAAATACAAATAATAGATCTATTTTATTTAAAAAAATGATCTTTTTGAGGGACTTCGTCTCAATCTCCTTTCATTGAGGCATATTTGGTTTTATACACAACTTTCCTTTATACAGTGTATAAACCCCTTTGACTTTTACGTTTATTCAAAAGGAATATTTTTATTGTTGTAGGTATGCGGCGACAAAGACTTCTCCACCGGCATGGCCATTATTTGGGTTTCATATTCCTCTACAAGCCATAACTTTTTTCAAATGAAAAATAAATATCAAGTTTTAATTTTCTTTTATTTTGGTATTGAAAATGGTTTTGAAAGTCTTTTTATTATATCAATGTGTTGTATTTATATCTTGTGATTGAAATGTGGAAATGTTATGTTTCATTTATGCATATTTTATGTGATGCATCTGTGATATGTTTTTCTTTTAAGTTCCTTTATTTTTAAACAAACACTATGTCATGTTAAAGATTTATTTCCCTACTAAAAAAAATCAAACAGAAATCAATAAGAACACAAGTATTTATAGGGTTCACTATTTAATAAGAATAGATATGCCCTTGGTATTGTTTGTAAATAATCCAATACCACACAATCCACTAGAAAAAATCCTTTTGTGTTGAAGACAATTAGTAGGATATGTCCTTTCACTAGTGTAGAACTATAAATAAAATCCAACAGTGCACGTGCTCTCTCTAGAAAAAATGGTGTAATAAAAAGTTTTTGTAACAACACATTTTACCTATTCTTTTTTTTCAGCTTCTAATAAAGTATTATTTTGAAAAAAAATCTATAGTTTCTTACCTAGAATCTGGTAAGAACTTTAATAACTTCATAATTAAACTCATTTAGATTTCCCAATCTGATCTAATGAGCACAATTCTACTAATAATATATTCGTAGTTCTATTTCCAAATATGAAATATATAACACTATCGTAATATGGTTGAGACAATTGAGAACACTTATACTTCAGTCTAGAAATCCCAATACAATAATTCTACCCAATATGAAAATCATATGAATATGATGAAAGTTATAGAATTATAATTATATGAATACAATGATCCACTGAATATGATGATCAGCTGAATAAATTTCAATCTTTTCTCTTCTAATTTCACTTCTAACTTATGAAACTTCTTCATAAAAGCACAATACAAAAACTTATTCTTCTCTCTCTAAAATTCTTCAGTGCTCCACCTTCTCTCTTCCTTTTTGTGAATAGTATACTAATCATCCAAGTACATAGTAATTTTATCCTTTTATAGCTGACCCAAAGTCGGTTGGGTGGGAATCTTATAATTATTTTCCACTTAGCAAAATTCCCTGAATTTGAATATTTCGATGAATTTAGGGTGTACTTATGAATTAATCAAAACTTCTTAATTTTTATAATTTCTAATTGATCCTTATTGAATATTATATCAATATTTATCCCTTCTCCACACTTTCTTTTCAAACACCATTATGATTCCAATTATCCATTATAATTGTTGATACAATTATGTTGTGGCCTACCCATTCCGATGTTTTCAGAACTATTAGTAGGATTAATCAGTATCAACTCTGATACGATGTATTTTGACCCAATTAATAAAATCCATTCAAAGAAAGTCATATTTATTTATTTTTTGAATGAAACACCCATAAAATCTATTCTCTGAAGATTTATATCTTTAGGATTGTGGTCTGACTAAAAACTAGTACCTATTGTTTCTCACATTTGCCACAAATATTCCAAATTTTTAAATCACAGAAACATCCAACCATCACCTTCACACTATTTCAAAATTGAGTACAATTCCAGTTTACAATAAATTATGTCTAATTATGATAAAGAAAAATGTAAATATCACATAATAAATGGTTGAATACATTGTTGATCAACCTCTATTATTAAGTTCTTAATTGGTTTCAATAGTTTCTCAATTTCTTTACCATTTTTCTTGATGTAAACAATTCTGA
Organism: Viscum album; assembly: GCA_963277665.1. NCBI lineage: Eukaryota > Viridiplantae > Streptophyta > Magnoliopsida > Santalales > Viscaceae > Viscum > Viscum album. Next base: position 1,770,860,596 of record OY728123.1, read on the forward strand.
CTTTGATGAATACGATGGTACACTAAATACAATAACCCGATGTCAGCAGCTTCAACTTCATAAACTCTTTTCACATCTTAATATAATAACTATTAATTTTTTTTTGAAAAAATAATAATTCTTCTGATGGTATACCAAATATAATGGATCATTATTTAGTAACTTTGACTACAATAACTTATTTTATTTACAAAATCCTTCATGTATCATGATTTCCATCATGACCTTTAATACATTTGGTATCAGATTTAACATCGTATAATTTACCAAGTAAAGTATTGTAAATTTACTATATTTCATTAATAACTTTTGTTCCTTCTGAGTCTGAATACGGTTGTTCAGAATAAATTTGTCCTGAATAAAATTGATATGATTATGATCAGACTAAGTATGATCTCCAACCCACTTTTCTCTCCCTTTCTATCCAGATATGATCAATCTGAATATGATTGGTAGTATCTATTTCACTCCCCCTTTATTTAATCAATATTAACTCACATGTTTCCTAAATACCTGTGTTTTATGAGAATTCCAAGATGAGTAAAGCATTATCACATTTTTATCATATTCAAATAGACTCTGATTCTTCCCCATTATAATCAAACGTTTCATTCCAAATTCACGGTGATACCGATGAACATTTTCTTCCATAAAACTTCTTTTCAATACGATGTAATTCATTAAGCATAGTGAGTCCAAATTCCTAAATATGTTTTTGAGTTAGAATTCCTTAATATGATGAATTCTAGGATACTATTTTTGATTCTAATAAACTTATTTTATGATGTGAAGTGATTTCCTCTTCCATTTTGGTATTAAAACTGATCACCAAAAAAATTCTTCCAGATTACCATGGTGAATCTTATTTCCATCAGCTTATGAATTTTTGTCAACATCCCAATCTGATAAATTAGATTGTATCATTTAGATGGTCTGGATCCAATTGAAAACTTTATTCAATTTTTATTTCCATTTATCATCTTCTCAATATAATTTCTTTCTTCAACATAAACAACATAATTATATATTGACAAAAAATACAACCAAAACACAACTTGGGCCTAACATTTAATTCAAGAAAAATTTATCTTACTAAAAAATATCTATATTGAGTAATAAATATAAAATATCCATATTTCCCTAGTAAATAAAAATGTTTTTGAAAGTAAAACACCATATGTAAAAATTATATACGGTTTCAAAAATAATAATATCCATGATAAAATGAATATATATATTTAAGATAATTGAAATGTTCAATGATCACAAGAAATTTAATGTTTCAAGAGAAAGTTAATATCCACAAAATAAAAATGATGACATTCAATTCATTAGAAATATTGGTTTTGAAATAGATTCTTGTATTTTGAAGTATAAAATAAAAACCCTTCTAAAAATATTTTTCTTTTTAATAACTTTTAAATCATATAGAATATTCTAAAGAGTATAAAATTATTATTGCATCAGGAAGGTTTATAAATTCCATATAATTTAAAAAAAATTACTTTTTATTTTATTAAATAATATTTAAATGAAGAATTTTTTTGAAAATATTTGAAATATTATTTTTATACAATGTAAAAATTAAATGATAATTTAAAATATCCTCTATAAACCATTTGTGTAGATAAAAACTATTTTCATAAAAAATGGAAGTGAAATATACCTGATAATAAAGAGAAACAACATTCAATTTTCTTTTAAATTTATTTAATGAAATATTAACTTGAATTAAATTATTAATAAATAGATATTCATGTTAAATAAATAAAATGGGTAGTATATACACTATGTAAATGTAAATCGGTACATATTACCAAATATTTCTCAATAGAGTGGATGTCAAGAGAAATTCCATTACAATGAGCATATCATTGAAGTGATAAATAATCAATGAATTGATTATGTTAATAAAATGTAAATATAATATTTTTAAATACAAAATAACAAAATCATAGGTAATTTCCCACATAATCATAGAATATCAATGACAACATATAATTAATATAACCTGATGAAATGAAATTGAGTTATGAAACCCTTACCACCTGGTAAGTTTCAATTCAAATCCCCTTGGATGATATAATTTTAATTTAAACTTAAAAAACAATGAATTATTAAGTAATAATGATATAACATGTAAAAGGGGTAGTATATATACCGTATAAAATAATTTAGATTCCAAAAATTGAAACAAGTCTTAATGAATAAAAATTGAGAAATAATTCCTTACCTCCTATATGAATCATCACATATGTTTTTTATCTTCCAGAATAGTAAAATTATGTTAATTATTTAATTTATTAATAACCTATTTAAATTTTATTGTTAATTTTTATTTATTTATTACTATGTTATATTTAATTACTTACTTAATTAAGTTCACTCATACATTTTGACGATATTCGATTCATATGTACAAAATGGGTTTGTTAGGTTGACAATTGAAAAAGTGGTATTTGTTATATAGTCTCCAGAATAATAACCATGAAATAATTAAAATTTTTATACTTTAATTATAAATTTAAAAATAATCAATAAATATTGTTATGAAAATTAACTATGATACAATTATGGAAACAATATTCCATACATACACATGAGAAATGTTATCCATTTCTCAGTGATCATAGTGGAAATGAAATAAGTATTTTTTCTTTAAATTTTGATAATTATATCATAAATACCAAATTATTTCTTTAAATAAACTTATATACACCATACATGTGATGCAATGGTGAAAAAAAAATCAGTTCAATTTTTGGTGGTGATAGTCCACATGTACCCACAAATGGAGTTGTCATTTTTAAATGAATGAAAGGGTAAGAAAATATACGATATACTAATTTTATAGAATATTAAATATGTTATTAATATGATATATATATATATATATATATATATTTATATTAAATCCATCATTATAACCAACTCTAATAGGTAGTGATGAAAAATGAATTACATCAGTTCATAAGGCGGTAGTCCGACATTTAAAAGAATGATGGTTTCATTTCCCATTTGATGGAACATAAGATGTATATAAGTTATGAAATTAAAATAATAAAATATAAGTATATGGGAGACAATAATTTTACTATATTTTCATGTTTTAGTAATATTTTAAGATGGTGGAAGTAGAAATAAAACAAAAATACTCGGTTAATAACGATACCTCTTCTCCGGATAACCTATTTAGGATTATACCTAAATATTTTATAGATTGGATATATGATCAAAAAAATGACAACATAATGTTATTAGGGATGTTAGGAAGTAATTTTGGTAAGTATTGGATAAACAACAAGGTTTTTAATTATGAATAAAAAAGGACTAGAGGTTCCCATTTTACAATACAGGGGATGGTACTTTTGGAATTTCATAAAGTATTAAATTAAAAACAATTAATATTCAAATTGATAAAAAATATTTAATTTTATTATTTCATGACTTTGGATTGTAATCCTATCATCCAAAAAAATTTTAACATGTTTTGGAAATATTTTTACCCTTATCTATTAGTTTTAACCCCCACTAACCTCATTAACAATTGCTGTAGTATTAATGTTTTATAACCTTTATGGGACAATAATGTTACTATACAATGAATAAAAACCTATAAATGGACCATGAATTATGTCTTAAACCATATACCATCAATTTGGTTCATTCTATGATTTTAATTAATTTTAATTATTTCAATAAAATATTAGTTTTTATAAAATATTAGTAATTCTATTAGTGGCACTGTTTATTTAATATGACTTTAAATACATCAAGGAAATAAGAGAATTAAAATCTATTAATTTAAAAAATTTATAAAATTTAATAAAGATCTATAAAATTCATGGGACCCATTAATTAATTTAAATTATACCACTTTAAATATTTTTCAAATCATTTATTTTATTTTTCTAATAATTGAATAAATAATGTCTTAGTGTTTCTTAAGAAATTATAGTAATTATATAATCACTAAAAATTATAAATAAATTACCATGACTTTAAAATTTATTTTAATTTAATATATATATATATATCTTAATATATCCTCCATTTATCCTCATGTAAAGAATTTAAATATAATAAAATAAGAATAATGTCATTTTTGGATTTTTTTAAATAAAATAATATAAAGGTTAAAATAACAAAAAATGGAAAAATGAATATGTATTCTAATATTGGAAGATTTTGGATGCAATTTGCTCATAAAATAAAATTTTGGAAAGTTTTAGGCTTATTTTCTACTCCTTATCATATTAATTTTTATATTAATTACTCAATTTACCCTTATCATGGTGACAATTATTTAATATGGGTACTATTCAAAATGACAAAAAAGAAAAGGGACATATTTAAAAAAATATTGAAATAATAATTACAAACATGGAATCAATTTTTCATGTTTCAATTTCAATCATTAGAATTAATTAATTTAAAATCAAAACTCAAAATGCAATGAAAATGAATTTTTCAGAAAATGATTTTTTATGTATAAAAATTCTTTTATACCAATTTCAATCCTAAAATTGATTCTAATGAATATAATTGAATTATTATTAATATAATATAAATTATTTTAGTTTTAAATAATTTTAATGAAAAATTCAACTTTGTAAATTCTAGAAACAAAAAATACAATTTTCAATAAAAATCAGTATTTTTCATTATTCACTAAGAATATTTATTTTTAGAAAAAAATGAAAATTATAGCGTAATATAATTTTTATATTATTATATAAAAAATTATATCATTGTTATAAAGTATAACTTATATATTTTCTGGGAATTAATTATAATATTTTCTCACAAAAAAATACGAAACTTTTAAAAAAACGTATTTCTGAAACATAATATTAGTTAACTAAAAATTGAGTAATTAATTACTATGAATTAATAAATGAATTTATATTTATTATCTCCTTTATATATAATTAATAATTTGGTTAATACTATTCATACTCTCAAATTCAATAAATAGGTTATAATGGTCATAATTAAATAATAATATTTTGTGGTTTGTTTATACTCGGTGTTGTGTGTAGTATACACCATCGAACATAACATTCTTTTAAAATATCACGGAGTTTTAGTACTAGTCACCAATCTTAAATGATATGGGAGTTCATCTATCTTCATGTTCTATTTTGTCTTAGTGACACAATTATATCGAGTAGGGATGTTTCAAAATGGTTTCAAAGTATTTTTTTGAAATAAAGGTATACTGTAGATATAGAGGAAAAAAATCAAATAAAAGTTTCACGTGTTTCTATAAAATATATTTGTAATGTAATTTTAAGTATTTATGGATTTTATAATTTTAATTTATTGGATTTTATGGATTACATTTTGATTATTTTCAATATGTTTTTATTTTTTAGGATTTATGTCTTATTGTATTTTGTTGGATAGGGTGGATAGAGTCTGTGTGTTCATGTATCATTTTCATAATTTAAGAAATGATATGTTTGTGTTTAAAAGTTATTATATATTTTTTTGATTATATATAAGAAAATGAATCAAGATAAATAATTTAATCAGTGTTTTATATATTAAATTATTAGTGATTAATTAATTAAATAAAACCAATGTGATAAATGTGATGTGTTATTTATTTAAATTATTAATTTCCAAGTGTAAATTTATGGGGATGATGATTTAGGATCAATATAAATGATATGTATTGATTATGGAATGATGAAATATTTCGATATCTAGTTTAAATAGAACAATTAGTGTAGGGGGTATGTTGGGTATATACGGTTATTTTAAATTTTGAACAACATTATTAGCTGTTGTATTTATGTTTTATTTTTTAGAATTATTGTTTCTAAGAGGAATATAAGGGTATTTATAGGATATAAATCTGAGAATGGATGATGTTTTGAGTTGTGATGGGATGGTGAATCAAAACAAGCTCTATTAGTAGAATTTATTGATGATTTAATGGATATGAAGATTACTATTAGTTTACTTAGAGGTATGTTTTTATTTGAGAATGGTAATTAATTGGGTAAAGAGATAACATATAAAGTTATACATGATTTTCATGTAAACATCATCACATTTTAAAGGAAATTATAAACCAGATGATTTAAAGTAATGGATTGAGGGGATTTGTAAGATATTTTAATTGATTAATACTCCATACAATTGGAAGGGGATGTTAAAAACTTTTTTTTAGGTTTCTTAGGAATAATTAAAACTTAATCTCTGAAATGAAAATGAATTAGAAAAACTAATTTGAAGATCTACCATTCCTAATAAATGAACCCATGCTACTATAAAATGAAGAACACAATATACCTTATGCCACATATTTACAAAAACTATCACGATCATATGAACTTTAAGAATTTCACTCAAGGTAATCCATTGAAATATTCTCTCCATGGTCTAATCATGGGATGATATGAATCACCTATAACAAGGGTAGGACTCTCATTCCTTCCATTAAATTCCAGTGCCTCATAGGGTAAATAAATTAGGAAGTTAGAGGCTTGTGGAGAGGTATAATTGATAGTATATTAGGTAGGAACCAACCACACCATCTCCAGGGTGTCTTCACCCTTATATAGCCACTAGGATACTCTCATGAATTATATCATAAATTTAAAATGTATATGTTAATGCTAATTCTAACTAAGAATTTATCTCATAAATTCATGAATTATCCCATGGGTTTCATCTCGTGAAATTCTGGACAATAATGTTAACCATCATTGGATGATTCATTCAATAATCCTTAAAAATTTATGTCAAGTTAGTGTCTATTTCTATATAAAAATCTCTTTGACATCCATAACAAAATGCATATGATATTCTTAGGTTTCATGCATGTCATAGCATATGAATTTCACATATCATATAATACAATATATACTAATGGATGGGTTTTAGGGAATATATCCTTTTATCAACCACATGAACTAAATACTAATATACTTAGTTCCATTTGACATTATATTATGTCATATACAATAACGTGTGAAACCATATCCAAAACTAATTTTGGATATCGTCTAAACAATTTTTCAAAACTATCATTGAATTCACATTATATCACATCACATGTAATTCCTTGGAAATACCCATTGAAATATCATTTTAGATAAACTCTAAAACTATTTTAGAGAGTCTCTATGAGTCAAAATCGATCCTCATTTAGTCAACGACAAACTGTTACCCCATGGGCCTTTATATCATCAATTTTTTGAATTATTTAATCTACAAATATAAAAAAGTGAAACCCATAGAAAATAACCAACGCTACTCAACATACAAAGGGATTTAATGGGATCTTTAACAAAAACAGGTATATCTATACCTATGAATACTAAATACATCATATAAAATAATGCATTATCATATGATCCATTTTTCTATAACATTTAATAATCATAGGAAATGAAAAATGTGAATCCAATATATCATACTAATATATTCTTGATTCTTGGAGTATAGACAAATTGAGTCGATAAATACATCACATGATACTCACATGTATGGATGAGAACAACACATTCTCATCACCTGAATAAATAATGACATCATATTTGTTATCTGGACATGAGTTTAGAATTCCTTAGTCTATATCAATCAATATATTATAATTTATAACTATTATAATAGAGGAAAAATCAAATCTGGGTAAAGCTCTAACCAATGATGTGATAAAAAATATACCCAATCAACCATTTATTACTAAGCCTCATGTTTTTTTATGAAAAGAATCAAATTATGAAGGTTATATTTCTAGATATCTCACCAAACTCAGGTCCCGAGGACTCCAAATATTAACCTTTCACCCCTAGTATACCAAATAAATAGGGCACGAAACACCATGTGGTGTATTCTTATTAGGTCATCCTTAGGAAAAAACTATTTTGTACCACATGAGCATATTCTATATATAGATAAAATAATCCTACCTATAATAACCTTAATTTTTTTAAAGGTGAGACATGGGCTGGTTTTCCAACCCATATCTCTACAGAATTTATTAACAAATAAACAGTTACAAGGTAGTATCGAGGTGTAATAATGATTCAACAGAAAAAACGAAAGCAGTTACATGGAGAAAGTATAAAAAACACATACCGATTTGAAATAGAGGAGTTTTAAGTCTTCAAGAAGGTCCATATTTCATCCTTTTGAATTCCATAAGCTATAAGCCCGCACCAGCGCAACGAATCCTCATCCATTCCATCTGCTGTTGATCCAAACCAGAATTAACTATTTTTTATTCACCCCTTTTGTACAGGTAATTCAATACAACTATACATCACTTTCTTGTTGAAGTCTTGGTCCAACACCCCGCAAGAAGCATATTCCAATGCCTAATAGCAGCCTCCTAATAGAATTTTTATTTTCTGGATCAAGCTAGACGAATATAAAACCCAAAACTGGTTCAATGAATGTTATCTTCTGTCAAGAATGATCAACACTAGATCCTTAAATCATTTTCAAGAAGATCATACTTATATTTGAAAAAATTTATGGGTTTTTTGTCCTCATTACATCTCTGTGCAATTCCATACACATTTCTATGTTACTATCTGATAAAACCCTCCCACTAAAATCATTATTGATTAAAATATCTTATATAATATATTTTTAATGATGGTGTGAATTAAGAATCATAGTCTTATTGTTAAATTCTTTGAACATTTTATTAAATTCTCTTAACTTCATAATATCAAATGATACTATTTTAATAACTTCTATTATCAAATTACAACTGATTCTAAATACATCAACATCATTCCTGGAACTATTTCGATCAATTTTTTTCCTTGAAAGTGATATTTTAATTTGTATGTAGACTATAATAATCCTTTATTTTTTAACTTTGAACTTCAAAAATTCTGATAATACTTATACTAGTATTTAGACACTATATTTTTATTATACTATCACGATACAACACACAAAATTATTTGTGTTAGGAAATGACACTTATTCACTCTTAATAGGATTATTTTACATATAATCTGTTGTTTCCATATCATATATGGAATTATTTGTGTTTGAATTATTTTTATCAAAAGGCAAATAATTTTTTAAAATATTCCACTGATGTTTGTGTAATCTTAATTCCTACAAACTTTATTAAATATCTTGATAAACACTATCATTATGGATAAAGATTTTTTACCCTTATATTCTTATTTTCAAAACATGTTATAGAACTTGATGAATCAAAAACCATGGGTAAATATTCCATTACCTCATATTGTTCATAAAAAAATGTTATTTACAAACAATTACTCTTATCATATAAGTGACTTGAGATAACTATACACATATTTTACTTAGATCAATACAATCTAGATATATTACTTTACATTCTTATTATGATTTATCAAAACATTACTTTTTTACTTGAATAAAATCTACAATATCTATAAATTCCTTAATTTTTTTAAATCCCATATACTTATAACATTTGTAGAGTATACATTTGGTATCAGATACCCATCAAAAACGAAGATTAAAATTATTAATCCTTATTACTTAACATGGACATAACATAGAGTTTCACAAATTATTTTAGGTATTTCATACTATTTCATCTTATGGAACACTTACATCTTTTCATAATTTCACATTTAGGCTTCAATAACCTTGACTGGATAGTCGAGGAAAAATTGTTTTACTTTCCAACTAACATTTATTCTTTTAGTTTTAACTTTTTCTCACTTATTCCACTGACAAAGAATCAAATCCTTGAAATATTATTCCCACTTCATCCATTCTCAAAAACTTAAAAATATTGAGTAAATATATCATGAAATTAGTCACAATATCAGAACATTTCCATAAATAAAAATATAATACATTTTCTTCTAGAATAATCCTCTTATAGTTGTCTTTTTAGATCATATAAGGATAAAAAAAGTTATATACGGGGATTAATAAACCTTTATAATTTTTATAGTGATAAAGAAACCTAAATTTTGTGGAAAAAGATAATGAACAAGTCATATAAAAAAATTAAGTGTAATGTGTGAATAATGTTTGAAAAAATATAAAAATAATATGTAGAAGGAATTTCTATAGTGGTTTGGTCTGAATTGTATCTATTCGACTATTCATATCCCAACCAATGAAGTATGATACTAACTATGAAAGAGAAAGAGAGATACTTTTACAAGGGTATGAATCCGAACACTAGACATTGTGAGGAGTATCCCCAAACCTAACTAGAATTTTACGATATCAAATAGAACCTATAATTATCTACAAGGAGAAACCCCAATACATGTGTACTATTTTTATCAGGTAATAATAACTATAAAAATACAATTTAATAAGGTATAATAACCACTACCTTTTTTCCAGGTATCATAAAAAAAGATATTATTTTTATGCTAGTGTAAAACAATGTGTAAAAGACTTATGTGAAGACTACTACCTAGATTGAAAAGATAAATACAAAGAGATATAGAAGGATAGAAGCATAAATATTTCAGTCGATGAAAACATTTATGTGGGACCTTTGAAATGATCTAAAAGTGTACTCATGGCACTCTAAAAGTGGTACATTTTGGATCCACAAGGTTAATGACATCGAAGAAGATTTATCCCACATTGAGAGTTCATCAATATATGAAATAGTTGTCACACGATCAATTAGTTTTCATATAATTGAAAATGATTTATGTCACTTCATATCAAATATGTGAATCATCATTTTATATATTCCAAGAATCCTCAAGTCCTTTATATAGATAAATATTTGTGGTATACACTAAAGTAAACCATTAGAACAATTCAATATTATAATGATAGATTCAACTAAGTTTATTAGAGATAAATAGATTTTATTCCATATATATGAAAGTAATTCAAATTTATTTTAATAAATCATTTGAATAAATTTAAACAAGTCAATAAAATTTAGATTGAAATGTTTAAACCATCTTCATAAAACTGAGTCAAAGAAATCACAAGAATATCAACTATGTAAAAAAATATTTTACAAATTCATAAATAAAATAAGGAAATAATGTAAATATGTAGTTAAGATACTAATTTTTTAATATGTTTGTAAATATTTGAAATTAATACTAGATAAATTAAAGAAAAGGAAACATGAAACATCAATTATATTAAAAAACATTGTAACACATGTTGTGTATTTCTATGAATATTTAAACAAGAATTAAAGCATCACTAATACAATATACACCATTATAAAATAAATTGACATTGATTAAAAAAATTAATAATTAATTCATAACCCAATAAAAATTATAAATATAATATGTATAAACAATCAGTAAATAGAATATTGAATTAAAATAAAAAATAGTAAATAAAATTTATAGTTAAATCATAGAAACTATTTCAAAAAATAATGAACATAAAATTTTGGAAACATTAAAAAGTGATGGTAAATGATTTTATACCCAACATTTTCACAATTAATAGTTATATATTCTATCCCCAGTCGTAGAACATAACTCAGGGTCACTAATTCTACCGTGACATAGTTGTGCTACCAATAATACCATATATCACTTATAAAACTCATCATCTTCAATATTATATGTTATAATTAAATATATGAAAAATTATATATATATATGAAAATAATATGTATAGTTTTATAAAAAAATATTCAGATGAAGGCCCATAGATATCCTCTATTCCACTATGAACACAAAGTGCTACATTGAAGGTCTATTCATGGTCAAATAACTCTACCACTATAGAAGAGATACTACCCTTCCCATGAAAGATGAGTGACCACACAAAGATAAGACACTATTCATGATATCATGCAGTAATGTTCAAGATCATACTACCATATGAATGAGGAGAGATGGAACTGAGTCAACATCAGTATTCATACTAACATGCAAAGAGAGTTAATAAGTTCAAAGTTGAAGAATGAGGACCTGATGTCGGTGATACCATGGATTATTGTGATACATTGAAATATTTTGAACCTTCTACCATGAGGAGATAAGGTCGAGCTACCATGAGTGGTAATGAATCCACAATTAATGTAAGAAAGCCACACACTCAAAGAAGATAACATGTTTGTTTAACCTAATCATGATAGTCTATCGAAGGTTGGTGCATGGTATCTTTTCATGCTAAGTTTTCATGTTGAAAAATGAGATACTATTGTGGGAATAATACCATGTTCATGGATGGAGGTGAGCTTCCATGGAGATAGTGAAGAGAAGTGTTGTTCTTCTGTGAGAACTAGCGAGGAGGAGACACCATGTTGTTCATAGGAGGCATCAAGGAGATGAATATTGTATATGAAACATACAATATATATATATATATATATATATATTTATATGGTAGTATATATATTTAATGATATATATTTAAAAAATATATTTAAATAAATAAATACATAATCATGTGATGTAAAACAGTAACAATAAAAAAAATAATTTTTGAACAAGAAAAATGAAAAAATGAAAAAATTAAAGTATGGTGTGATACTAAATTAAAAAAAATAATGAATCATGCTGAAGCACATATACACTAGAGAACATATTAAAAATATTAATTATATTATCCATTCACAAAAATAATATAAAATAAATTAATGAACTTAGAAAACATTTTAATTAATTGTAAGAAAATAAAACATGAACACAAAACTATCCCACTTTTTATTTGATTACTAAACCTCACATCTAAAACCCAAACATTCACTCCATTTTTGCAAGTAAAAAAAATATATAATTAAAATATTATAACACACACTAATTAATTATCTCTCTTAGGTATTTCAATCAGATAAAGAACAAAACAAAACCCCCCTAAAAACATGCTTGGATAATACTATGAAACATATACTAAAAACGAATTACAAAGATAAATATCCCCCTAAAAAGAATAAAATATTAGATATATGAATATGAACCCCTTAATTTATGATTTTCTTAAAAAAGGATATCAACCTATATAAAATAGTAGAATCATATAAAAAAATTAAAATTGTTCATGTATTAAACAATTATTTAACCAATAAATGAAATTTTATTTTTAGAGTAACCACCAAGAGGTTAAACGTTAAAATATATGTGAAAGGTCCATGAAAAAATCAAAATAAAACACCTTTTAATTCCATGATATTTGGGTCTAATTGGGTTATTAATATAAAATTTTAGTACCCAAGAATATTTAAAACATTTATTGTAATGTACATGAAAAGATAAATTTTTAGTGGGAAAGAAGCTAGTGATACACAAATATTGAGGGAATCTGAGATAGAATTCATCAACATAATGTCTTTAAAACCAAAATTTGAGTCATATAACTATTTAAAATTCCTTTTATAACTCATAAAAAAGAATAATTATACATATTATGAATCTTATGATTATAACCAATACTAGTCTTATCCATGTTTGGTTTATCATTCCTACCGTGTTATCATATTCCTATTTTTATTAAAAAAAGTTAGATATCATTTCTTTCAAACTGAAAAATTCATTTTTCAGATTAACATTATCCTTATGAATATTTTCAAGATCATCAAAAAAATTTCCTTTTGTATATGAAGTAGAATTTATCAAACTAAAATTCTATATTTCCACATTAGGTAGATTATTCCATATAATCTTAATTTTCCCATTTTATTTTTCAAACTCACAGATAGTGTTCTTCAAACATTGATTTAAAAAAAATATATTTCTATTTTATTCCTTGATAATCTAATTTTGTTTAGTAACTTTCATTCTTTCCTTGATCATACTCTTATTATCATCTTTTAAAACATTATTCAACTCTTTAACTCTTAAAAAATATTTTTTAAGATTCTCATTTTATTCATATAATTCACTAAAAGTATAACCATCACTATCAAAATAATAATTAGAACCAAAAACATCACCTACCTCATTTTTATGCTTGACCTTCAAAAAAACATTAGATGTATTTATCATATCACAAAAAAGATCTCTTACTTGAGGTTTTTCTCAATCAAGGCTAGGGTTTCAGTTTTATTTTTTACATTTAAATTATTTACTAATATAAAACTCTTCAATGAAACTCCATCAAACATGATAATCATACTTTATTTCCTTATTTTATTTATATCTCTCAATTCTTGTTTTAAATTTTGATTATTAGGCTTGATATGTCCATTTTTATGACAAGAACAATAGATTACTTCCAAAACATATCTGGAAACTTTATATCCTTTTTGGTCATTCCTTTTATCTATAGATAGAATATTCCATTAATTTATCTATATATTTATTATTTTATAAATTCCTTTTACTGTGTTCACCATTTATCTTTTATTAATTTCTCGAGATTCAAATTTTGAAGAGTTAGAGGAAATATTTATATGAGATTTTAAAGCGATGCCTCACTTCTTAAAAGTATCTTATTCTAAAATATTCTTCAACTCATGTTCGTATTAGAAAAATAATCCAACAAGTTCATCCAGTCTGTAGTATTTTAATTTCTTACTTTAATCAATAGAAATTTTTGTGTGTTCCACTTATTTAGTAGTGCTCCTAGAAATATTTTAACAAGTATGAGGTTTTCTAAACATTCTCTAAGTGCATTTATTTCATTAACTATGATAGTAAACTAGTGGAATAACTGGTTTACTATTTAATATTCACACATTTTCAAATCTTGGTACTCATCTCAAGGAATTATGAGTTTGGTTATTATCATCTTGTCATATTCAATATGTGTAACTTGAAAAAACATCCAGATCTCATGAGATGTATTACATTTAGATACATTACTAACAAACTTGTATTAATAGAAAAATAGAAAATATTCATAATAATATAATTCATAACATATTTTATGTGTCATTTCTTATAATTTTATTAGGATTAGAATTAGGTAATTTCTAAGGTTTTATCATTTTTTATGTGATCAATAGTCAATTACTTTAGATAAGCTTCCATTTTTTAGTAACCATAATAATTCCCATAAAGATTTTGTGGTTTTTTAAGAATCCATCCATGGTACGGATTTTTTTATACCATATTAAATAATAATTATCCTTAGACTAAAAGGCTTGGGAAGTGGTTATCATAAAAATAAAAAATCTTTAAAAAAGAACTATACAAGACTCTATAAGGAATAATAAATTCCAAAATGAATTTTCATTGATACAAAGTTTTAGGTATAAAAAAAATAGATAAAAAATATCCTTAAGTTATTCCTACCATTAATAGAAATTATTATTATCATTAAAAATACAACATAGATAAATGATGATTCCTAAAATGTTCACCCTTTATGCCAATTGTCAGTTCATATTAGTATAACTGATGGTCTATAAAGGGAGGGGTTGAATTAACCTTTTTATAATTTTAAAGTGATAAACCAACATAAAATTAGTGGAATAAGATAATTAACAAGAAAAATAAAAATGAACATCTGTAATTTGTGAAGACTGTATGTAAAAATATAAAATTGATGAGAACAAGTAATTCTTATAGTGGTTCAATCCAAATTTTACTCAATCTTGTCTTTGTATCCCAAAAGGTGGAGTATATGAATCACTATAAAAAGAGTGATAAATGCTCTTACAATAGGATGAATCCCAAACTAGGAATTTTTTTGGAGTACCCCAAACCAAACTAGAATTTTATGGGATTAGACCAGTGTTTTCTACAAAGATTATCCCTAACTATTGTGCACACCTTCTTAGCTAGGTAAACATAACCACAATTATTTCATTTGATAAGGTAGTAGAACCACTGCTTCTTAGTCAACTAGAAAAACTAAATATATACTTTTTGAGGCAGTATAAACTAATGTGTGAAATAGTTATGTGTATAGTGCTACAAAAAAATCGATACAAATAGATATATTTGGATTGAAGCAGAAAGATTTCTGTTGTTGATATAGTTAATGCAGACCCTTCGAAATGATGCAACATTTTACTAAAATTGTTCTAGTAATGCTACTGTTTGTCTATCCAAGGTGAATGAATTTAAAGAATATATGTACTACCATGAGAGTTCTCTAATAGACAAAACAATTTATAATAGGATCACTTAGTTTTAATATATGTGTAAACAATTTTTACCACTTCTTATCAAAGATGTGTATCATCATCATATCTCTTCTAAGAATCCTTTAGTCCTTTATATAGAAAAATATTTGCACTACACACTTGAGTGAACCATTAGAACAATTAAAAATAATAATAAAATATTCAACCAATTTTATCAGAGATTAAAATATTTCCTTTTTGAAATATCAAAGGAATTCAGTATAATATAAATATATAATTAAAAAATGTAATAAATTAAAATAAATTTAAATTCAAACATTAAAACTATATTCATAAAACATGATCAAAGAAATCACAAGCATATTGAAAATATAAAAAAAAAATTCTAAATTTTATAAATAAATATGGAAACATTGTAAATATTTATTTAAGATGCTAAATATACTTTTAAAAAAAGTACACAAAACATTCAATGTTTATTATATTAAAACAAAGTGTAACCTAAGCTATATATTTCTAGTAAGATTAAAATGATAATTTATGCATCTCTAATACACTCCAAAACATTATAAAATAAATTTACTTGGATTCAATTAATAATAATAATTAATTAAAAACCCAATAAAAATATTAAAAACATGATGTATAAACTATCCGTAGATATAATATTGAATAAATAAAAAAAGTGTAAATAAAATTTTAAAAAAACATTAGACATGGTAATAGAAATGATTTAACCTAACATTGAGGTATCATATATAAGTGATGGTTGAATATTTCATACCTAATTCTCTCACAATTCACATTTGTAGATTTCATCCATGGTTTTAGAACATAACTTACGGTTTTAGATGATACCATGACACAGTTGTGCTACCGTGAAGACTTTATATCACTTATACTGCACATCCTATTCAAGTTTGTATATCAAAATTTAATAGGTAAAAAACAATATTATATATTAAAATCATATATAAATAGTTTTATATCAAAATATTCAGATAAAGTATTTTATAAATAATTTATGTTTTTGTGAACATGGAGTGCTACTGTGAAGTGATATTCATGGTTGAACAAATCATCTACCATATGGTGATACTACCATTATTTTCACATTTTTGGTTTCATTTTGAGGTATTTTTCTCTTTTATTTTTGGTATTATCTGTAACACCCCAAGATTTCATTGTACGTTATTTCTTCAAAGTAATGTAATAACTTGCACTACATGCAACACTGAGTTCAAGTGCATCACGAATTACCAAACAATCCGTTCAAAAGCGGTTATAAATAGTATTAATTGAATTTTGAACTTTATATAATCCTTATAATTTTAGAATCCCTATTGTGAGTTTTATAGACATAATGTAAGAACAAATTCATTTTCTTCAGATAAAAGAATTATTTTTCAAAAATGCACTTTTACCGCCTTTTAACAGTGAACTATTTTTAAATCCAATATTTGAAACTTTTATATATTCAATTTTACAAAATAAAATTCTTATTTGTAATCGGGACATAATAATATAGTTTCAATAAAGTTTTGGTGTTTCTCTGATAAATTTCACATTTGGGTGAATAATGAAAAATACTATATTTTAACTAAAAACAACTTTTTAAATAAAAATAATTTATAGTGTTAAATTATAAATTTTAATGGTTTGGAAGTATAAATAGATTATATTTTTACCATTTAATCCAATGCTGGTCATTGTAAGTAATTTTACATTGAAATTGGACATAATCAAGTGTCAATCTTTTGATAGTTATTATTTCTTAAAAATACGCCTTTTGGTTTTGACAATGTGAATTAATTAATAAATGAAAATTCTATGTTTTGAATTTGAAAAAATAGACTTAATTATTAAATTCAGAATATCAAAATTATCTTAGGTTAAATTTTTGGTATTTTTATAAAAACTTTTAATTTTCGATGAATAGTAAAAAACACTGAGTTATAGTTTAAAATCGAATTTTTATTTTAATAATTATTTATTTTATTTAAATTTATCTTACGTAAAAATAGATACATAATACCTATACAAGTTCAATGTAATTCATTGGAGTTATTTTATAATAATTTTAGATATATAAAAATTTTATTGAACTTTTTACCGTCTTTTACCCATCTCATAGGAGAATTTGCAAATTCACATAAAACATAATTTTATCGCATTTGTGAGTGGAATTTTGAAAATATGAGAAACACGGTTAATATCAAGGAGTAAAATATGGTTCAATAAGATAAAAATAATATTTTGTGAATAGTAACTTTTTACTTTTATTTACCACGGTTAAAAGTAAATAGGGTAATTAAGGGTAAGAAAGATATTAATATTACCCTAACACATGTCCTAGTTGTATTGTAAAAGTGTATCTAGACCAAAAACAAACTTGGGAATAAAATATTATTATTTATATCCACTTGGATTAGATTAGGACATTTATTATTATTTAATTCAAAGAAGAGTTAAAAGAGTTAAAATCAATGTTTAATAACTAAAACATTTTT
Organism: Viscum album; assembly: GCA_963277665.1. Taxonomy (NCBI): domain Eukaryota; kingdom Viridiplantae; phylum Streptophyta; class Magnoliopsida; order Santalales; family Viscaceae; genus Viscum; species Viscum album. Next base: position 1,770,879,073 of record OY728123.1, read on the forward strand.
AATATAGGGTTATACATAAGATAAATTTGATTATAAATATTCATTAGAAATATAAAAATATTTCCTACATAATAGTATTTTATCTATAATTTTTAGACATTAAAAATTTAATTTATTTATGACACAATGATGATGCAGTGATTACCTTATTAGTGAAATATTAAAATAATTTATATTATAAATATCAAAATAAATGTAATTTGAGACTTTTTATGAATTCCACTAATTTTCTAGGTTAATATTAAATATTAATATAGGTTATATAAATTTTATTCTAAGTAATAATGCTGTTATGAAATTATCAAAAACAAAAAACCCAATAGTATCAAAATTGACAAAAAAGAGTTTTTAAAACAAATATTATATTATTAACTGATATTATATTCCTAAAAATATAAGTTTCAGACAAAAGACTTATATCATGATATTTGTATCATTAATGGACCACTTGGGGGTCTCTTGGATGTATATAGTATGTTTATTAACTATATAATATAAAAATACAAAGTGACATGGTAAATGTCAATCTAATTAACTAAGAGTTAAAAAAAGGTTAATATAATGACCCAAACCTGTCTAAAATCTATTAGTTGAAAGGATTTATAACCATCCCCACCTTATACTTTGAATAATACACTTTGGAGCCATTATAAACCTAATATGAATTTATTATAAATTAATACTTTAAGTTTTTCCTAAAGAGCCCCTCCCCCCTTATAAAAGGACACCACTTCTAACCAATTCTTCACACCTTCAAAGCCTTTTGGTTCGGCCAAAAACTACCCACATACTCTCTAAACTTCCTTAAATTCAAAATAGAGGCCTTATTTGGATCAGAAATCCAACCTAAGGATCCCTTTTTATCAAATGAAAAGGAAGAACCCGATTAAAAGGTAATGTTTTCACCACCCTCTTTCAAGTTCCTTTCTTCTTAAACTGATTATTTATTTGTTATTACCATTATAAAATAATAACTCCAATATATTATATATACTATGATGTTATTATAAATATGGTACAACTATACTTAGTATTATATCCATCCTTTGAATGACATGTCACCATACGTGCGTACGTACGGATTACCGTCTCCACGTCGTGGTGTAATTGTTATTCAAAACATTATTATTTGGATGAGTATAATAACGATGTGTAATTCATGTAAATAATAAATATAACATGATAATGATTATGTATATATGATATACCATCCAATTATATATTATTTCAATATCAAAATAATGATATTGTCGCTCGTGCGTACGTACGGGCAACCGTCTCCACGAATGCGATGAGATTCATTCCTCATCGTATCCATTCAAGTATAATTATCATTTTATGATTAAAAATAATGTTTAAGGACTTTATATACTTATAGATATGAATAATATTCATCCCAACCATAAACAATATGGGTCACATAACAAAGGATATAAAGAAAAACAAATCCGTTAACACCCGAAACGATGATAATACTAAGATATTATTAACAAACCAATGTTAAAAGATCATATATGATATAATATTAATGTATATGATTCTTGTATAATTTAGTAACAATTATTTTACCATTATATAGGAGTTTAACCTACCCTCAAATAAGGAAAAGTACAACTTAATGGTTTATTTCACAATCTCTTCATTATCCGAGGTTGTTTATACATAATTATCTACTGAGACCTCTTTATCATCCACATCCATGTCTCTTACAAATGTATTTAAAAACATTCATAAAATTTTACAGAATATGGGTTGAAGTCATTTATACCATTGTTTTACTTTTTATAAGATTTTTATAAAATAATCTTTCTGTCGTTTTTCAAACAAGGTCCTTTTTAACCTTTTCGACAAAATTAAGGAAAGAATGTCTTTTCTTAACTTATACAGCGGGTGAGACTATTTTCTACCTTTAAAAACTCGTCGAAGCTTCCCTTACAAGCTTATGAGAATATTTTCAAAGTAAATGTTTTATTTTATAATTATGTGACTCTTAAATTATTTCAAAATAGAAAGATATATTTCTCTAAAAGGATTTTTGATTTCATCTATGTCAACATCCTTTTATGGATTTTAAGTTTATTTGGAGTTGATTTATTGTGATACAAAACTTCCATATTGTATTGAAGGTTTTGTGATATGTTTGACTGTGGATATCCTATTTTTATACCATTCATGATTTATGGTTAAAGTATTGACATTTCGTATGTTAGTTTTAATATAAATGTTTATGATATGTTTAAACCATTTCATATGAGGAATGTATTGGACATAGTAAGTGATGGGTGGAGCCCGCTATAGCTCATCGGTGCATCGGTAGGTATCATGAGACAACTAGTCATGGAATTGGCCGAGGCCCTTTCCCAATTTGATTTATGGTTTTGGACAAGGCCTTAATCATTTTTAGACTTCTTGGCTGAGGCCTTCCCAAAATGTTTCAGAATGTCCGACATTATACATTACCTCATTATGGAAATAATTTTGATGGTTCATGTGGTCATTCTACTAGTATAATACCCATGATTATGTTTTATTATGGAATTATTTACTTATCTCATATTCCTTCTAAAAAAGTATTCATGTTTATTATTGGTAAAGTCATGTGGTTTCAATTATTTACCATGCTTAATATCTATGTCATTTTACACTGTATTACTTAACCTTACTAAGCATTAGAGCTCACCCCTTTCTTATGTTTCATTTTCCTACGATATGAAGAAGTTAGTTATGAGTGACCAACAGGCATAATCTAGGAGGCTTGGATGTTTCTAATGAAATATATTTGTGTTGTATTTCTTTTCAAGTTGTAAAGTTAAACTTATGTATGAATCTTGTTTCCAAGGATACAAAACTAATCGGTCTTTCGAGATTTGATCTTTTGTGATCATGCCAATATTATGTAATAATGCACCGACTCTGGGTAACTGGGGTCGGAGCGTTACAATTGGTATCAGAGGAATTTTAGTACAAACCTTGGAAGCTAGATTTAGATAAACTCTGATTACAGCACATAGACCTAAGATGGACTTTGTGGATTAGTATAGAATAACTTCCTAGAATTTTGGTATTGTAGAGATTTTATGAGTTTTCCGAGCAATACATCCCTGTCTAGATACAAGCACGTAGAGGCGGCTCTCACACAGATGTACCTAGGGGTAAAACCCAAAAACATCGCTTTGAGCTAGACTCGAACGGGAACTGGTGCATGACAACGGGCCTTGCTTCACTCTTGGTTACGACACTCCCGGGGGATATGCTTAGGATACTTCTCATTTTCTTTACAAACCACTATAAAGGGTTTATGAGTATATAGATCCTTAAATAAAACATTTTTGTGATTATAGATTATATCCACAAACTGTTCAATTTATATTAGGTATTTTACAAGTTTGGAATTATTCATTGCGATTCATAAACTGACCTAGTTTATGATATTGTAAATAAATGGTGCCCAGTAGAGGGAATGTGAACTTTAACAATACGTATGATCCAAAGAGTAAGAAAGATCATATCTTTCACAATATTAATCCCTAATTTATAAGGGAAATAGTCTCCCATGTATTCTTAACATATGAATAAATAGTATCATGTGTTAATAAAATAAGTAAATAATTATCCGAGTCCTATGGCTTTGAAGTGAAGAAAGAGAAGAAAAGGATGGAAGAGAGAAAGATGGATAAAGGGAAGAGGGAAAATAAGAAATTTCCCATATGTGATAACTGTGGGAAGAAACACCCTGGAACTTTCCTGAAGGGAATATGAGTTTGTTAAAATTGTGGAGAAAAATGACACCAAGTATGTGACTGCAAGGGTAAAAAAAGTTTTCAAATGAACAATGCTTCATCTACAAGGAGTTGGGACACTATGCGAACCGATGTACAAATCATTAGAGTATTCCCCAAATGATGCTATTAGATAATAATCAAGTTATGATACTACCAAAGATGAGGAGGAATGATTAGAGTTCTTATGTAGTTATTATAGAAATATGTCATTTGAAAGTTGTATCAACAATGTACTGGTTATAATAATTATGGAGTATATAAGGATTGTACTGCAATACTATTTCATTAAGGACATGAGATTGTGTGGAACCAAGAAAATTTACTCAATAGCAGGTTAAGTTTTTGGAAAATATATGGTTGAGAGAAAGATAAACCATAATATGGTTTTGATACCGAGGTAGTGATTTTGGAATAATACATGATTGATTTGGATAAATTATATTGGATATTCTTGATTAACTTGAAACTGATCAATAATTTGTATATTCCATCATTGCTGGAGTTTACAACATTTTTGGATAGAAAGAGTATATCCAGTATTCTATAAGGAATAAGGGATCCTGATTGTAATCAATAAGGTTTTATGGTAATTCAGAATGTGGTAGTGTTTTAAAAGAATACATGATGAAGGTGTTCACATGTTATTATGCGAAAAAAATGATCTTCATTGTGTTTAACTTCCATATAAATTTTGGAATGTGAGTTTGGACAAAAGTATTTTAGATAATTCTATTTTGAGATTATTTTCTTATTTCTATAAAAGGACAACCTAGAGGTCGGGCGACAACCCGTCACGTCTGGCAAGGCCGCGAGACTTAAACCCGTAACCGAAGGGCGACAAGGGTGTATCACCTACCACTGACTCACATGATGTCCTAGATTAAATAATGTAGTTTTTTTATGGTTCTTCTAGATGAATTATAAATTCATTTTTTGAACCCTATACGAATAGGGTAAATAGAATATTATTTTTAAGTTATATTATCTTTTAGAGTGAAAGATGAGTTTGTGGTAGATCTTAGTTAAAGTATGGGACTCTACTTGTCAAGTATATATTTTTCTTCTTCTATTATTCATTGAAGAAATTAATTATTATACTTTAGTGAAGGTATCTTAAAAAAAAAAGTGTTATCCTAATACCATATGTTTTGTTGAACCAATGGTATTTTAAATCATCATAGATTGATGAATTTAAGGCCCCCAATTTTACACTTGTTTGTGATTGATGACGTCAATCATTACCTATAAATATTTATGTTTTCCTATAATTAAATGTCTCTAATTGCAATCAATGTTCTCCTAATCGAGATCATAATTTGGTGGTGACCCTTTCATTTCCATTTTCCTCTTATTAAGACTAAATTTTATTAACCTAATTTCCGATGCGGGTTTTCCAAAAGGTATTTTCTATTTTCAACATTTTATTTTCAAAAAATAATTTCAAATTGCGAGGACGCAATTTATTGATGGAGGGAAGAATGTAACACCCCAAGATTTTATAGTACGTTATTTCTTCAAAGTAATGAAATAACATTCCCTACACGTAATACTGAGTTCAAGTGCATCACGACTTACCAAACTAGCCGTTCAAAAGCAGTTATGAATAGTATTAACTGAATTTTAAACTTTATATAATCCTTATAATTTTATAATCCATATTATGAGTTTCTTAGACATAATGTTAGAACAAATTCATTTTTTCAGATAAAAGAAATATTTTTCAAAAATGCACTTTTACCACCTTTTAATGGTGAACCATTTGTAAATCCAATATTTGAAACTTTTATATATTCAATTTGGAAAAATAAACTTCTTCTTTAGAATCGGGGCAAAATAATATAGTTTCAATAATGTTTTGGTGTTTCTCTGATAACTTTCACATTTGGGTGAATAATAAAAAATACTATATTTTAACTAAAAATAACTTTTTTAATCAAAATAATTTATAGTGTTAAATTATAAATTTTAATGGTTTGGAAGTATAAAAGTTTATATTTTTACTATTTAATCCAATGCTGGTCATTGTAAGTAATTTTACATTGAAAGTGGACATAATCTCGTGCCAATCTTTTGATAGTTATTATTTTTTAAAAATACGCCTTTTGGTTTTGACAACGGGAATTAATTATTAAATGAAACTTATATGTTTGGAATTTGGTAAAATATACTTCATTATTGAATTCAGAATATCAAAATTAGCTTAGGGTAAATTTTTGGTATTTTTCTGAAAACATTTAATTTTTGATGAATAGTGAAAACACTGAGTTATAGTTTAAAGCTGAATTTTTATTTAAATAATTATTTATTTTATTTAAATTTATTTTAGGTCAAAATAGAGACATAATACCTATATAAGTTCAATGTAATTCGTTGGAGTTAGTTTATAATAATTTTAGATATATAAATATTTTATTGAACTTTTTACCGTCTTTTACCCATCTCCTAGAAAAATTTGCAAATTCACATAAAACTAAATTTTACCACTTCTGTGAGTGGAATTTCTAAAATCCAAGAGACACGGTTAATATCAAGGAGTAAAATGTGGTTCAATAAGATAAAAATAATTTTTGGTGAATTGTAACTTTTTACATTTATTTACCACAGTTAAAAGTAAATAGGGTAATTAAGGGTAAAAATGATATTAATATTATCGTAACACATGTCTTAATTCTATTGGACAAGTGTATCTCGACCAAAAAAAACCTTAGGAATAAAATATTATCATTTAGGTCCACTTGGATTAGATTAATACATTTATTATTATTTAATTAAAAGAAGAGTTAAAAGAGTTAAAATCAAAGTTTAATACCTAAAACATTTTTAATATAGGGTTATAAATAAGATAAATTCGATTATAAATATTCATTAGAAAGTTAAACAGATTTTCTACATAATGGTATTTTATTTATAATTTTTATACATTAAATAGATTAATTTATTTATGACACAATGATGATGTACCAATTACCTTATTAGTGAAATATTAAAATAATTGATATTATAAATATGAAAACAAATGTAATTTGAGACATTTTATGAATTACACTAATTTTATAGGATAATATGACATATTATTATTGGTTATATAAATTCTATTCGAAGTAATAATGCTGTTATTAAATTATCAAAAACAAAATACCCAATAGTGTCGGAATTGACATAAAAGTGTTTTTAAAACAAATATTATTTTTTTAATTGATATTATATTCCTAAAAATCTAAAGTTCCGCCAAAGGACTTATGTCATGATAGGTGTATCATTAATGGACCACTTGGGGGTCGTTTGGATGTATATATTAAGTTTATTAACTATATAATATAAAAATACAAAGTGACATGGAAAATGTCAATCTAATTAACTAAGAGTTAAAACTAAACGATAAGGTTAATATAATGACCCAAACCTATCTAAAATCTATTGGTTGATATTATTTAGACTAATACCCACCTTAGACTTTGAATAATCCACTTTTGAGCCAGTATAAACCAAATATGAATTTATTATAAATTAATACTTTAAGTTTTTCCTAAAGAGCCCCTCCCCCCTATAAAAGGACACCACTTTTAACCAATTCTTCACAGCTTCAGAGCCTTTTGGTTTGGACAAACTCTGCCCAAATACTCTCTCAACTTCTTTAAATTCAACTTAGAGGCCTTATTTTGATCAGACAACCAACCTAAGGAGCCCTTTTGATCAAATCAAAAGGAAGAACCCGATTAAGAGGTAATGTTTTAACCACCCTCTTTCATGTTCCTTTCTTCTTCAACTTCTTCTTTCTTTGTTATTCACATTATAAAATAATAACTCTAGTATATTCTATATACATAGATGTTATTATAAATATGTTACAACCATACTCAGTATTCTATCCATCCTTTGAATGACATGTCACCATACGTGCGTACGTACGGCTTACCGTCTCCACGTCATGGTGTAATTGTTATTCAAAAAATTATTATTTGGATGGGTATAATAATGATGTGTAATTCATGTAAATAATAAATATAAAATTATAATGATTCTGTATATATGATATACCATCCAATTATATATTACTTTAATATCAAAATAATGATATTGTCGCTCGTGCGTACGTACGGGCTACCGTCTCCATGAACGCGATGAGATTCATTTCCCATCGTATCCATTCAAGTCTAATTCACATTTGATGATTACAAATAATGTTTAAGGACTTGATATCATTATGGATATGAATAATATACATCCCATCCATAACAAATATGGCTCACATCATAAATGATATAATGAAAAATGAATCCGTTAACACCCGAAATAATGATAATACTAAGATATTATTAACAAATCAATGTTAAAAGATCATATATGATATAATTGTAATGTATATGATTCTTCTATAATTTAGTAACAATTATTTCACCATTATATAGGAGGTTAACCTACCCTCAACCAAGGAAAAGTACAAGGTAAGGGTTTATTTTACAATCTCTTCATTATCTGAGGTTGTTTATACATAATTATCTACTGGGACCTCTTTATCATCCACATCCATGTTTCTTAAAAATGTATTTAAAAACATTCTTAATATTTTACAAAATATGGGTTAAAGTCATTTATAACATTGTTTGACTTTTTATAAGATTTTAATAAAGGAATCATTCCGTATTTTTCCAAACAAGGTCCTTTTTAACCTTTTCAACACAATCAAGGTAAGAATGTGTTTTTTTAACTTATACGGCGGGTACGGCTATTTTCTACCGTTATAAACTCGTCGAAGCTTCCCTTACAAGATTATAAGAATATTTTCAAAGTAAATGTTTTATTTTATAATTATGTGACTCTTAAATGATTTCAAAATAGAAAGAGATATTTCTCTAAAAAGAATTTTGATTTCATCTATGTCAACATCCTTTGATACATTTTAAGTTTATTTGGATTTGATTTATTATGATACAAAACTTCCACACTGTATTGAAGGTTTTGTGATATGTTTGACTATGAATGTGATATTTTTATACCATTCATGATTTATGTTTAAAGTATTGACATTTCGTATGCGAGTTTTAATACGAATGTTTATGATATGTTTAAACCTTTTCATATGAGGAATGTATTGGACTTAGTAAGTGATGGGTGGAGCCCGCTATATCTCCTCGATGCATTTGTAGGTCTCATGAGACAACTAGACGTGGAATTGGCCGAGGACCTTTCCCAATTTGATTTATGTTTTTGGCCAAGGCCTTAATCATTTTTAGACGTCTTGGCTGAGGCCTTGACAAATGGTTTCAGAATGTCCGGTATTATACATTCCCTCATTATGGAAATAATATTGATGGTTCATGTGGTCATTATACTAGTAGAATAACCATGATTATGTTTTATTATGGAATTATTTACTTAGATCATATTCTTTCCATAAAAGTATTCATGTTTATTATTGGTAAAGGCATGTGGTTTTTGTTATTTACCATGCTTAATATTTATGTCATTTTCCACTATATTACTTACCGTTACTGAGTGTTCGAGCTCACCCCTTTCTTATGTTTCATTTTCCTAGGATATGAAGAAGTTAGTTATGAGTGACTAGGAGGCATAATCTAGGAGGCTTGGATGTTTATAATGAAATTTATTTGTGCTGTATTTCTTTTCAAGTTTTATAGTTAAACTTATGTATGAATCTTGTTTCCAAGGCTACTAAACTAATCGGTCTTTAGAGATTTGATCTTTTGTGATCATGCCAATATTATGTAATAATGCACCGAATTGGGGTAACTAGGGTCAGGGTTTTAGAATTGGTATTAGAGGAAGTTTACTACAAACCTTGGATGCTAGATTTAGATAAACTCTGATTACAACACATAAACCTAAGATGGACTTTGAGGATTAGTATAGAAAAACTTCCTAGAATTTTGGTATTGTAGAGATTTTCTGAGTTTTCTGAGCAATACATCCTTGTCTGGATATGAGCAGGTAGAGGCAGCTCTGGCACAGATGTACCTAGGGGTAAAACCCGAAAACACTGCTTTGAGCTATACTCGAACGAGAACTGGTGCACGACAATGGGCCTTGGTGCACTCTTGGTTACGACAATCCTGGGGAATATTCTTAGGATAATTATAGTTTTCTTTACAAACCACTACGAAGGGTTTATGAGTATATAGCTACTAAAAGAAAACATTTTTGTGATTATGGATTATATCCATAAAATGTACAATTTATGTTAGGAATTTTACAAGTTTGGAATTATTCATTACAATTCATAAACTGACCTACTTTATGATATTGTATAGAAATGATTCCCAATAGAGGGAATGATAACTCCAGCAATATATATAATCCAAAGAGTAATAAGGATCATATCTTTCATTTTATTAAGCCATAATTTAGAAGGGAAATAGTCTCCCATATATTCTCAACATATTAAGAAATAGTATCATGTGTTAATAAAATAAGTAAAGAATTATCTGAGTCCTATGGCTTTGAAGTGAAGAAAGAGAAGAAAAGTATGGAAGAGAGAAAGATGGATAAAGGGAAGAGGGAAAAGAAGAATTTTCCCATATGTGATAACTGTTGGAAGAATCACCCTGGAACTTGCCTGAAGGGAATGGGAGTTTGTCAAAAGTTTGGAGAAAAAGGACACCATGAATGTGACTGCAAGGGTAAAAAAAGGTTTCAAATGAACAATGCTTCATCTGCAAGGAGTTGGGACACTATGTGAAACGATGTCCAAATAATTAGAGTATTCCCCAAATGATGTTATTAGATAATTATCAAGTAATTATACTACCACAAATGAGGAGGAATTATTAGAGTTCCTATGTAGTTATTAGAGAATTATGTCATTTGAGTGTTGTATCAACAATGTGCTGGTTATAATAATTATGGAGTATATAAGGATTTTACTACAGTACTATTTCATTAAGGACATGATATTTTGTGGAACAAAGATTAGTGACTCAATAGCAGGTTAAATTTTTGGAAAATATATGGTTGAGAGAATGATAAACCATAATATAGTTCTGATACCGAGGTAGTGATTTTGGAATAATACATGATTGATTTGGATAAATTATATTGGATATTCTCGATTACCTTGAAACTGATCAATGATTTGTATATTCCATCATTTTTGGAGTTTACAAAATTTTTGGATAGAAGGAGTATATCCAGTATTCTATAAGGAATAAGGGATCATGAATTTAATCAATAAGGTTTTATGGTAATTCAAGATGTTGTAGTGTTTTAAAAGAATACATGATGAAGGTGTTCACATGTTATTACGTGAAAAAAGGATCTTTATTGTGTTTAACTTCCTTATAAATTTTGGATTGTGATTTTGGACAAAAGTATTTTGGATAATTCTTGTTTTAGATTATTTTTGGATTTCCATAAAAGGACTACCTGGAGGTCGGGCGACAACCCGTTTCATCCAGCAAGGCCTCGAGACTTGAACCCGCAACCGAAGGGTGACAAGGGTGTATCACCTTCCATTGACCCACATGATGTCCTAGATTGAATAATGTTGTTTTTTTATGGTTCTGCTAGATGAATTATAAATTCATTTTTTGACCCCTACACGAATAGGATAAATAGAATATTATTTTTAAGTTCTATTAACTTTTAAAGTGAATGATGAGTTTGTGGTAGAACTTAGTTAATGTATGGTAATCTAATTTTCAAGTATATATTTTTCTTCTTCTCTTATTCAATGATGAAATTAATTATTATACTTTAGTGAATGGATCTTAAAAAAAATGTGTTATCCTAATACCATATGTTTTGTTGAACCAATGGTATTTTAAATCATCATAGATTGATGGATTTAAGGCCCTCAATTTTACATTTTTTTGTGATTGATGACCTCAATCAATACCTATAAATATTTACGTTTTTCCTCCAATTATATGTCTCTAATTACAACCAATGTTCTCCTAATTGAGATCATAATTTGGTGGTGACCCTTTCATTTCCCTTTTCCTTTTATTAAGACTAAATTTTATTAACCTAATTTCCGATGTGGGTTTTCCAAAAGGCATTTCTTATTTTCATACTTTTATTTTCAAAAAATAATTTCAAATTGCGAGGACGAAATTTATTGAAGGAGGGAATAATGTAACACCCCAAGATTTCATAGTATGTTATTTCTCAAAGTAATGCAATAACTTGCACTACACATAACACTGAGTTCAAGTGCATCATGACTTACCAAACTAGCCGTTCAAAAGCGGTTATGAATAGTATGAACTGAATTTTGAACTTTATATAATCCTTATAATTTTGGAATCCATACTATGAGTTTCTTAGAAATAATGTAAGAACAAATTCATTTTTTTCAGATAAAAGAAGTATTTTTCAAAAATGCACTTTCACCGCCTTTTAATGGTGAACAATTTTTAAATCCAATATTTGAAACTTTTATATATTCAATTTGACAAAATAAACTTGTTATTTGGAATTAGGACATAATAATATAGTTTCAATAAATTTTTGGTGTTTCTCTAATAACTTTCACATTTGGGTGAATAGTGAAAAATACTATATTTTAACTGAAAACAACTTTTTAATCAAATTAATTTATATTGTTAAATTATAAATTTTAATGGTTTGGAAGTATAAATAGATTATATTTTTACCATTTAATCCAATGATGGTAATTGTAAGTAATTTTACTTTGAAATTGAACATAATCAAGTGTCAATCTTTTGATAGTTATTATTTCATAAAAATACGCCTTTTGGTTTTGACAATGGGAATTAATTAATAAATGCAATATGTTTTGAATTTGGTAAAATAGACTTCATTATTGAATTCTGAATATCAGAATTAGCTTAGGATAAATTTTTGGTATTTTTCTGAAAACTTTTAATTTTTGATGAATAGTGAAAAACATTGAGTTATAGTTTAAAACCGAATTTTTATTTAAATAATTATTTTTTTTATTTAAATTTATTTTTTGTCAAAATAGATATATAATTACCTATATAAGTTCAATGTAATTTATTAGAGTCAGTTTATAATAATTTTAGATATATAAACATTTTATTGAACTTTTTACCATCTTTTATCCATCTCCTAGGAGAATTTGCAAATTCAAATAAAACATAATTTTACTGCTTCTATGAGTGGAATTTTGAAAATCCAAGAGACACGATTAATATCAAGTATTAAAATGTGTTTCAATAAGATAAAAATAATTTTTGGTGAATAGTAAATTTTTACTTTTATTTACCACGGTTAAAAGTAAATAGGGTAATTAAGGGTAAAAATGATATTAATATTACCCTAACACATGTAATAATTCTATAGGAAAAGATTATCTAGAACAAAAACAGCCTTAGGAATAAAATATTATCATTTAGGTTCACTTGGATTAGATTAGGATATTTATTATTATTTAATTCAAAGAAGAGTTAAAAGAGTTAAAATCAATGTTTAATAACTAAAACATTTTTAATATAGGGTTATACATAAGATAAATTCGATTATAAATATTAATTATAAATATAAATAGATTTCATACATAATGGTATTTTATTTATAATTTTTAGACATTAAATAATTTAATTTATTTATGACACAATGATGATGCAATAATTACCTTATTAGTGAAATATTAAAATAATTGATATTATAAATATAAAAATAAATGTATCGTGAGACTTTTTGTGAATTAAACTAATTTTCTAGGTTAATATGACATATTAGGATTGGTTATATAAATTTTATTCTAAGTAATAATGCTGTTATGAAATTATCAAAAACAAATACCCAATAGTGTCAAAATTGAAAAAAAAGAGTTTTTAAACAAAATATTATATTATTAATTGATATTATTTTACTAAAAATATAAGGTTCTTACAAAGTACTTATATCATGATAGTTGTATCATTAATGGACCACTTGGGGGTCTCTTGGATGTATATAGTATGTTTATTAACTATATAATATAAAAATACAACGTGACATGGTAAATGTCAATCTAATTAACTAAGAGTTAAAACTAAAAGATAAGGTTAATATAATGACCCAAACCAGTCTAAAATCTATTTGTTGAAAGGATTTAGACCCATACCCACCTTAGATGTTGAATAATCCACTTTGGAGCCATTAGAAACCGAATATGAATTTATTATAAATTAATACTTAAAGTTTTTCCTAAAGAGCTCCTCCTCCCACTTATAATAGGACACCACTTCTAACCAATTATTCACACCTTGAAAGCCTTTTGGTTCGTCCAACCCCTGCCCAAACACTCTATCAACTTCGCTCAATTCAACCAATAGGCCATAGTTTGATCAGAAAGCCAACCAAAGAGACCTTTTGATCAAATCAAAATGAAGAACCCGATTAAGAGGTAATGTTTTCACCACCCTCTTTCAAGTTCCTTTCTTCTTCAACTTCTTCTTTATTTGTTATTCCCATTATAAAATAATAACTCTAGTATCTTCTATATACTCTGATGTTATTATAAATATGGTACAACCATACTCAGTATTCTATCCATCCTTTAAATGACATGTCACCATACGTGCGTACGTACGGCTTACCGTCTCCACGTCGTGGTGTAATTATTATTCAAAACATTATTATTTGGATGGGTATAATAATGATGTGTAATTCATGTAAATAATAAATATAACATTATAATGATTCTTTATATATTATATAACATCCAATTATATATTATTTTAATATCAAAATAATGATATTGTGGCTTGTGCGTACGTACGGGCTATCGTCTCCACGAACGCGATGAGATTCATTCACCATCGTATCCATTCAAGTATAATTATCATTTGATGATTACAAATAATGTTTAAGGACTTGATATCATTATGGATATGAATAATATACATCACATCCATAACAAATATGTATCACATAACAAATAATATAAAGAAAAACGAGTCCGTTAACATTCGAAACGATGATAATACTAAGATATTATCAACAAATCAATGTTAAAAGATCATATATAATATCATATTAATGTATATGATTATTTTATAATTTAGTAATAACTATTTCACCATTATACAGGAGGTTAACCTACCCTCAAACAAGGAAAAGTACAAGGTAAGGGTTTATTTCACAATCTCTTCATTATCCGAGGTTGTTTATACATAATTATTTACTAGGACCTCTTTATCATCCACATCCATGTTTCTTAAAATTGTATTTAAAAACATTCTTACTATTTTACAGAATATGGGTTAATGTCATTTATATACTTTTTTGACATTTTATCATATTTTTATAAAGGAATCTTTCCTTCGTTTTCCAAACAAGGTCCTTTTTAACCTTTTTTACAAAATTAAGGTAAGAATGTCTTTTTTTAACTTATATGGTGGGTGTGGCTATTTTATACCGTTATAAACTCATCGAAGCTTCCATTACAAGCTGATAAGAATATTTTCAAAGTAAATGTTTTATTTTATAATTATGTGACTTTTAAATGATTTCAAAATAGAAAGAGAAATTTCTCTAAAAGGAGTTTTGATTTCATCTATGTCAACATATTTTGATGGATTTTAAGTTTATTTGGTGTTGATTTATTATGATAAAAAACCTCCATAATGTATTGAAGGTTTTGTGATATGTTTGACTGTGGATGTGCTATTTCTATACCATTCATGATTTATGGTTAAATTATTGACATTTTGTATACTAGTTTTAAAACAAATGTTTATGATATGTTTAAAACTTTTCGTATGAGGAATGTATTGGACTTAGTAAGTGAAGGGTGGAGCTTGCTATAGCTCCTTGATGTATCGGTAGGTCTCATGAGACAAATAGACATGGAATTGGCTGAGTTCCTTTCCCAATTTGATTTATGGTTTTGTC
This sequence comes from Viscum album, assembly GCA_963277665.1. Lineage (NCBI taxonomy): Eukaryota > Viridiplantae > Streptophyta > Magnoliopsida > Santalales > Viscaceae > Viscum > Viscum album. Next base: position 1,770,894,678 of record OY728123.1, read on the forward strand.
CGAGGCCTTAATCATTTTTATATTTCTTGGCCGAGGCCTTGAAAAAATGTTTCAGAATGTCCGGCATTATACATTCCCTCATTATGGAAATAATATTGATGGTTCATGTGGTCATTTGACTAGTAGAATACCCATGATTATGTTTTATTATGTGATTATTCACTCACCTCATATTCTTTCCATAAAATTATTCATGTTTATTATTAGTAAAGGTATGTGGTTTCAATTATTTACCATGCTTAATATTTATGTCATTTTCCGCTGTATTACTTACCCTTACTGAGTGTTTGATCTCACCCCTTTCTTATGTTTCATTTTCCCAGGATATGAAGAAGTTATTTATGAGTGACCAGTAGTGAAAATCTAGGAGGCTTGTATGTTTCTAATGAAATATATTTGTGTTGTATTTCTTTTCAAGTTGTAAAGTTAAACTTATGTATTAATCTTGTTTCCAAGGCTACTAAACTAATCGGTCTTTCGAGATTTAATCTTTTGTGATCATGCCAATACTATGTAATAATGCACCGAATCTATGTAACTAGGGTCAGGGCATTATATTATCATTATCCTTTGGATTTCCAATGAGTTTTGGAGGAAAATAATGATTTATGTACTAGAAGAATGTGCACACAGTTTGGAATATGGTTAGTGGAAACCGTACTCCAACCCAGTGGAAACTGTGCACCCTAGACAATAGCACTTTCTAGGTTTCACAACCTATCACGCATGTGTTTTTTATAACCATGCACCTAGGAAAGTTTCTATATATGAGACATATAAGCATGAAATACCTCCAAGAAAACCATGTGGACTTTTTTCTACTTGGATAGAGGTGCTCCACAGTTGGTCCACGATTTGGGAAATCATGCGGACAAACTGCGAGGCCTTCCAAATCATTAAAAATGTTGAAATTTCATTTCCCCCATCCCATATTTTAATCCTAAATCACATATAACCCACCACATTTAGATTTCCTTGCCCTAGGTGCACCCCCCCTTCCTCCTTGATCCCTTGGCCTTCCATCCTTGGGTGTTTTTGGTGTGGAATATTCATGAAGTCTCTAAGTAATATCCTCCTTTCCTCTCATCATTTTTATTGTTGCTATCTTCTTTCTTATATATTGGTTTATATATTCTCCAGTATATTTTTTTTCCTGAAATTGGGTTCATACATGTTTCCATGGGTAATATATTGATGGTTTTGGTGTGTTCTTTCCTTTATAGGATCTATCTTTGTTGCGGTTGTGGTTTCCAACAGGTTTTTGGAATTAAAAAAAATAGGTAGGTGGTTTCATGCTTTAACATTGTTTGATGTTTTTAGTATTATTTCTATGGTTTCTAAATGGTCTCTAAGATTTTTTTGGGTGGTGATAATCATGTTTTCAATTGGTTTTATTGTGCGTAATGGTTAAATAATAATTTTGCTATTAAAATAGGTTGTTTTCGATGTGTATTTATATTATTGGAAGTGTGTATATGTAAGAGTTGGTTCACATGACTAAGGGAATTAAATTGATCACAAGGGAATTTCAGGTATCTAGGTGGGCATACTAGGTATATTATGTAAGGCGAGTCAGTAGGGCTGAGGTATAGTCTCCCTAATAGAAATATGTAACAACACTAACTAAACATATATGTGATGGGGATTGGTGGCTCAAGAAGGGCCTTTATGCCTAATATATGGTTTGATCATAAATACTACGAGGATGCTAGGAACCCACTAAACCTAGTGCCTTAGGTATTTTCCATGGTTCACATGTTATTCTTACCATTCAGTTTGTTTTCATCTTTACTTTATTTTTCTAATTAAAAATCATTTTTTACTTAACCTATTATTTTATTTTTCTTAAAACTAGTAAGTTAATTTTATTTATAATGTTATAATGTGGAATATATTTTGGTGGTATCCTATTGGGTAGGTTGGATCACACCATACATACACCCTTGGGTGTATGTAGACATTGTTATGTTTGACATAGGTAAAGGAAAGTCGTTCCAGGGCGGTGATGGTGTATCTAGTTGCTAGTGGTTCCTATATTTTCAATCATTGATTCTAGTGGCATAGGGGTGTTGACCCTCTTGTTTCATGGAGTATTGGTTTTATAGTCGGTTCCCCTCTCTATTTTGGTATTTTTGACTTGTTTAAGTGTTTAAAAGGGTTGAATCATGTTGTAGTGTTTACTTGTGATCGTTTTCTTCCGGTTATGATTTGTGATGTTGTGTTTTATTCTTACTAGGTTTTATGGTTGGGTTTTATGGGATAAATAGTTCCAAAATGTGATACTGGATTCCTAGATACTATTTTTTAGCCCGTAGTGATTGGGAACTCCCTTCGGGCCGTGCCACGAGCTGAGTTGAGTGTCGGGTTATATGGAATCCCAACATGGTTCGTGGGAAAATGGTATCAAAGGTAGTATTTCCCTTTCTTTGGGTCTTGTTATTTGGGAGAGCTTGGATATACCATAGCTAAGACTATCAGGGCTTGAGGTTTTGATTGCGAGTGTGGTTTTAGGGAAACACACTACGTGAAACGCCTTGGGTAACTATGAGATGTTTGAGATTTTGTTAGAATCCTCCTTGAGGTGAGACGTACAGGATGTTGACTATGAATAAACACCGAGGTATGATATATTGGGTTGACTTATTATTGTGCTTATTATGGTTTTGGTTTTGGTTTTGGTTTATGAAGCTGTTTTAAGTGTTATCACTAATTGTTTTTGGATTTTGTATTGATAGTTTCCTCGTGTTTGTTAATGGTTGTATCATTATTCATCCCTAGAGTTTCCTTATATGGGGAATTCTAAAAGTGCATTTAAAATTGTATTTACTTACATTTTCATCAATTGATTTTTTTATTTTCATATTTTCTGTGTTTTGAATCGATATGAAAAAGAATATTTCTATTTAGAATCAATATTCTAAATGATCAGTAATCAAAATAATGTATCTAGGATAATGAGACTAGATGAACATATGGTTTGGGATATCCATGCATTGGATCAGTGATAGGGATATGGTATTTCTCAATCTACATAGCCAAAGTGAGTGAAAAAAGGGACAACGATAAGTAATTTATCAAAACAACCATCCTTCTATCCAATGTAGCAAAGAAGCCCAGGAATCAAAGGAATGGGTTGAGAAGATAAAAAGGGTTTTTGGGTTTCTTTATACCATTGAGATAGTTAATGTGAAGTGTGAATCATTCATATTATAAGGACCAAATTATAGGTTGTGGGAATTAGTGGTCTAGGCTGGGAAACATGAGAATATGGGATGAAAGAACTTAAAGGTTGTCTTCAATGAGTAGTATTTCCATGATACTTTCTTCCTTTCAAAAATCTGGGGGATTTTGGGTCTCCATGAGGGGGATTAGACCATATTCTAATATTCCAAATTCTTTGATGAATTAGTCCATTTAACACAGGAGGTAGTATCTAATGAGAAATTAAAGGATCATCATTTCAAGATGGTGTTGTGGCCAGGAATTTGATCTCATGTATTTTTGTTTAAATTGAATTTTTATGCTAAGATAGTTGACCAAGATCTGATGGTTATGATTGATCGGGAAAGAAAATTAGGTTTTTATGGGGAATTTGTAGTAGTGGGATAGAGTGTTGGTGGTTCTTCTAAAAATAAAAGGAAGTGTGATGAGTAGGGGAAGAGGGGAGGTTGTAGCTCATGCCACTCATCCTGAACACAATTTTCTGTGACCACTGGTGGAGGGTCAGTTGTATGTTATCAGTGTGGAAGGATGAGGAATGTGTGGGTAACATGTCAAAATCCACCTATACATTTCCATTAGTGTGTTAACTTGGGGAACTTGTAGATATTATTTAAGGGTGGTACACTGAATCATAGTGGTGTAGGTTTCCTAGCCCACAGGGAAATGCCATCTCAGTTCGATGCATCATGGGAGATAGGTTATCTAACCATTGATAATGGTGGTAAGGTTGGATCATATTATGATAAGAGTCATATTATGTCATATCCACTAGTTGATAATCATTAGTAGGCATTTAAAGTGATTAACCACCTTCATTTTATGGATCTGGCATTAGTTGAATCAGATGAAAGAACTGTGATAGTTCGAGGTACTAGCTTTATTCCTTCATCCATAAATTTTGTTTTATTTGATATAGGTTCTTATAATTAATCAATTTCTCTCCATCATGTGTATTGTTTGAAATTTAAAATTGATATTATGCAATATGTGATGGATTTTGTGAAGCCTATTGGAGAGAATATAGAGAAGAGCCATAAATGTCAATACCAAGCTCTAACTCTATCAATGGTTGAGCTGGAATGGGATTTCCTGATTCTATAAATGGACTAATTAATATAATCCTCAATATGGACTAGATGGTTCATTTTAATGTGAAATCTATTTATATCAACAATGAGTGTGATTTGTAGCACCCGATGGGAGTACCCATGTTTCTCAAGGTTAATGGGATGATCGATCAGGGCGTGATGGACCACCACTTCCAAATTTAAGTAGTCTCATTTCCTAGGCCTCTTTACACATGCTAAAGGATGATGGTAGAGGTTATATGGGTGGGCTACCTCCTGTGGTGGAAGATTTCATAGAGGTGTTTCCAGATGACTTCTTGAGGTTGCCTCTAGAGAGGGGTGTGGAGTTCACCATTGATTTGGCACCAGGAACACAACTGATATCTCTTCCCTCATATCACATGTCCCTCCATTGGGTTGAGGGAATTAAGGATACAATTGGAAAATTTGGAATCCAAGGGATTCATTCACTTGAGAGTCTTGCCTTGGGTTGCTAAAAATCTATTTTCTAAAAATTATGATGGATCTCTCTAGTTGTGTATTGATTACCAGAAGTTAAATAAGGTAATAATAAAAAACAAATACCCCTAGACCCAGATTGACGACTTATTTAAACATTTCAAGGGGGAAATGTGGTTCTACAAGATCTAAATGGGATCTAGATATCATCAGGGTAGGGTTATAGAATCATATATTCCCAAGACCTACTTCAAAAGTAGGTATGACCACATTGAGTATTTGTTCATGCCATTCAAGCTGATAAATTCTCCATAGGTATTCATGATGCTTATGAACTGGGTGTTACATTAGTACCTTGACTTTTTTGTCATTGGGTTAGTGTATGACATCCTGGTCTACTCTAATATTGAGGAAGAGCATGGAAAACACTTGGGGATCTTTATAGTAACTCTTTGAATTCATCATCTTTATAAAAAGCTCTCTAAGTGTACCTTCTGGATGAGGGAGGTACAATTTTTGGGCCATGTGATCTTAGAACATGGTGTTTCAATAGATCATTAAAAGATCAAAGTGGTGATGTCATATGAGAAACCATGTAATGTCTTTGAGATCAATATATTTTTGGTCCTAGTAGGGTAAAATATACGGTTTATTATGAATTTATATCATCTTGTTTTACCTATGATTATGCTCACCCAAAAGCGGGTGAGGTTTGATTAGATCCCAAAATGTTGGGCTTCTTTTGAAGAGCATAAATGAAAATTTATCACTACCACTATTTTGATCTATCAGAATCTAAGAAGGGGTACATGGTCTTTATTAATGCTTTAGGTATGGGTTTGGGGTCTGTGTTGATGTAAGATGACCATGTGGTGGTGTATGATTCTCACCAGCTCTGACCACATGAAGGGAATTATCCGACCCATGACCTAGAGTTTTCTGTAGTGATTCATGCCTTGAAGACAAGGAGTCACTATATTTATTGGGATAAATTTGTAGTTTAATCCAGTCATAAGAGGTTGGATAACTTTTTATCTCAGAAGGATCCTAATTTGAGGCAATGATAATGGATTGAGTATATTCTACTGTCCAAATTAGATATTATCTATACCTTGGGTAAATGGAGTATATTTTTAAATGACCTAAGGAGAAAGATACCAATGAAAATAATATAAGAGTCTAGTTGAAACCCTAAGCAGAAAGATACAAATGAAAATATTATCTATACCTTCGGTAAATGGAATATATTTGAATACACGCACCTAGAAACCAAGGAGATTAGTAGTGTTATGGACCTAGCCCTTTTTTATTTGACACCCTATCTGATGTAGGTGATTCAGAAAGAATATCCTAATGATTAGTTGTGTCAGCACTCTATGTAGATTATAAATGGAGGGGTGGTTCCAAATCTATGGTTGATCTCTCCGGAGGGAGTTATTTTTATTTAAATGTCTGTTTCATGATGTAGTTGTCCTTGAAAAATATGGGATGCAAATAATCCACCATTTTCAGTGGTCCGTTCCTCCTAGTACCACCAAAATGTTTTATATTGTCTGTTTTTGATTCTGGTTGTCGGGGATGAGATGAGATATATCTGAATTTGTAATTAGGTTTTATAATTTTTGGAATGTTAAGACCAAGCACTAGAGTCCCTATAGTTTTCTTTTGCCATAACCCATTCTAACATTGAAGTGGGATGAGGCCACTATGGACTTTGTCATTGGATTACCTCATACACCCTGAGGAAGGAATTATATATGGCTGGTTATTTACCATCTAACCAAATCATCCAACTTCATTCTAATCAAGGACTCAAATTTGGTGGATGAGCTGTTCCAATTATATGTTTAAGAGATAGTGAGGCTCCATGGTTTTTTCATCTATTATTTCAAAGAGGGAACCCATTTTACATCTCAATTTTGGGAAGACATTCAAAAGTAAATGAGGTCACATGCCAAACTCACTATGACATACCATCCTAGAACAGATAGTAAGAAAGAGTTGATGGACTATATCTTCAAATATATTCTTCTTACATGTGTGTTGGATTTCATAGGATCACGAGATAACCATTTTATATTGTTTGAATTTTCATATAACAATAGTTACCAATCCTTAATAACAATTTCCCCCATTGAGGGGTTTTATTTGTGATTGTGTAAGTCACATTTGTTCTACATAGAGGTGGGTGAGACCTTGATATTGGGACAAAAACTAGTGAAAGAGATGTATAATAGGGGTCATTTGATCAAAAAATAGTTATTGAAAGTGGATATCCACAAAAAGTACTATACCAATCAGTAGAGTAGAGAATTAGAGTTTTTAGTGGAAGATTAGGTGTCTTGGAAGGCTCACCCTTTCCTGGGTCACCATTGTCTTGGTAAATAAGTGATGTTGACTCCATGGTATTTCATACATTTTGAGGTTACCGGGATATTTTTTAAGGTATAATACCAGTTTTATGTTCTATCCCATTTAACATAAATCCATTATTTTTCCATGTATCACAGTTGAAGAAGTATAACCTAGACACATCTCACATGTTGTACTAGGAAGAGTTGAATCTGGAATCTGATTTTTCAATGTTTGAGTAATCGAGATGGATTATGGATTCCCAAGAGAATGTGATTTGGGGGAATCCCATACCACTAGTTTAGTTACTTTGGAAACATAAGGATTATGAACAAGAAAAATGGGATTCAGAATCTTAGGTGGAAGAGTTTTGTCAACACTTAATCTCTAATCAGGTTCCCTAATGACTTTATAAGGGAATAAAGTTTTCATGATAGGTAGAATTGTAACATATATGGTTTCATTTTGAGTTATTTGTCCCTTTAATTTTTGTTCTTATACTTTCCTTTGTCTTTACTAGGATTTTTAAAGAAAAATGAAGATTTTTGGACAGGAATAAGGTGTCATATAGTTGGTGCATGATTAGCGAAAATCATATGCTAGACTACTGGAAACCATTATCCTTGGATCGTGGAACTATCCTTGTCACACGAACAAGAACATGGGTGTATGGGGAACCTAAGACAATGGTCCCATTTGAGGTTCACATCTAGGAACTTGGGAATGCACCCCCTCTAGGTAAGCTGTGTGGCCTCTTTTCCCCATGGAAAGAGGTGACACACTGTTAGCTCACAATTTGAAAAATTGTGTGACCAAACATGAAGCCTACCAGATATTTAAGGATATTGAAATTTTATTTCCCCCCTCCATAATTTTAACACCAAATCACCCCTAAAAAACCTCATTCAGACTTCACTTACCTAGTAACCCATCCCATTCTTCCATGATCCCTCGGTCTTACATACTTGGTTGATTTTGGTGTGTAATATTCAATAAGTCCCGAAGTAAGCTTTTGATGTCATCGTATATTCTTCTTTCTAGCTATCTTCTTCCTTCTTTCTTAGGTTCTCTCTTCTAAAATGGTTTGTTTTCCATAAATTGGTTTCAACCTTGATTACATGGGTTATATTTTTATGGTTATGGCGTGTTTTTTACTTTGTAGTGTATCTCTTTTGCGTGGTTCTGGTTTCCAAATGGTTTCTAGAATTTTTAAAAAATGGGTAGGTGGTTCCTTGATTTAACATTTTATAATTATTTTGGAATGCTTTATATGATTTTTCAATAAGTTTTATGATTTTTTTGGGTGGATAGAATTATTTTTTAAATTGGTTTCTGTTTGTGTAAGGGTTAAATAATAATTTTCATATTGAAATTGGGGTTTTTAATGTTTTTTTATATTCTTGGAAGTGTGTTTGTGTCATAGATAGTTCATGTGACATAGGGAATTAAATTGATCATAAGGGAATCTAGGTTATATTAATGGAAATACTATTTCTTTTAATTTAGGTGAGTCAATAGGGCCGAGGCCCGGTCTCCATAACATGATTACATAATAAAACTAACTAAACATACATGTAATTGGGATTGGTGGCTCGATAAGGGCTGTTGTACACAGAATATGGTTTAATCACCAAGAGTATGAAGATCCTAGGACTCCACTAGTCCTAGTGCCTTAGGGATTTTCCAGGGTGCTCATGTTATGCTTATCATTAATCTTCTTTCCATGTTTACTTTATTTTTTTAATTTCAAAGTATGAATTACATAAATTGATCTTTTATATTTCTTAAAACTATATTGTTAATTTTTATTATAAATTATAGCCTGGAATATCATTTTGTGTTTTCCTACTAGGCATGTTCTCTCAAACCCTACATACCCCCTAGAGTGTATGTAGACCTTGTTATATTTGAAATAAGTAAAGGAAAATCATTATATGGTGGTAATGGTGGATCAAGTTTCTAGTGGTTCTTATATTTGAAGGTGTTAGTGATGGTGGAATGGGGTCATTGACCATATTATTACATGGAGTCTTGGTTTAATAGTTGGTTCACCTCCCTGTTTTTTTATTTTTGGATTTTCTTTAAGAGTGTAAATTGTTTTACTCATGTTGTAGTATTGGATTGCGATATTTTTATTTTGGTTATGATTTATGATGTGGTTTTTTATTCTACCAGGTTTTTATGGTTGTTTATTATGGGAAACATTGTTCCCTAATGTGATTCTTCATTCCCAAGGACTAGTTTCCACCCCATGGGGATCCGTAATGCCCTTTGGGGTATGCCAAGGGTCGGGTCGAGTGTCGGGTTGGATGGTATCCCGGATTGGTTCATGAAAATGATAATGTAGGACAAGATACTATGAAAATACATGTCACTATACATGAGATTATGTATCCATGGATGAGCTTATACTACCATGAGGGGGAGGATAAGTGAGCTAATATTTAATTGTGATGCATGCTATTGTATAGGGAGAGTTAATTTATTCATGATTGAAGAATGGTGAGTTGATGTTAGTGCTACCATGGAAAATTATATTGTTATGAAAGTAGTCAAAAATTCTATTGTGAAGATCCAAGGGTAAGCTATAGTGTGGGACATTGAAGCTTCACAATTGAAGAAATAATACTACATTATAGAAGGAGAAAACACTGTTGATAAGGCTATGCATGGTAGGACATTTAAAGATGGTGAATGAAAACTTCTCATGCTAAGATTCTATGGAGGAAAAATATATATTGAATGGGATGAAGACCCTATACCTGGTCAGAGGTGAGATTCTATTAAGCTAACCCTAAGAAGTGTTGTGCTTATGTTATAAGTAATATGGAGGAGTGACCGTGCAGTTCATATGAGGCATGAAAAATATAAATACTATACATGAAACATAATATATATATAATTATATATTTTGAAAAAATATATTTAAATAGATAAATTTATATGACATGTGATATAAAACAATAACACTTAAAATAAAACAATTTTTTTCACAAGATAGATAAAATTATTAAAACATAAATGTATGGTGTGATACTAAATTGAACAAAATAATTCATCAACTTAAATAAAATGTACACTAAAAAAATAACAAAAAAATTAAGTAAATTATCAACCCATGTAAATAATATAAAATAAATTAAATAACATTAAAAAATTTTGAGGTAATTATAAGTAAACAAAACATGAACACAACATTCTCTGCCATTTTGTTTTATTAAAAAACTAATCAATTGAAACAAAAAAAATCTCTCCATTTTTGTAAGTAAAAAAAAGATAATAGCTAACTGATTATAAAATAGTAACTAATTACCTCCTTAAGTATTTCAAGAAGATATAAACATTAAAGAAAAAAATCCCCATAAAAACATACCAGGATAAAACTATTAAGAACACGATAAAACTGAAATAAAAGGATAAATCTCCCCTAAAAAGAATAAAATATTAGACATAAAAAGATATCCCCATGATTTTATGTGTTTCTTAAAAAATGATCTCCACTTATATAAAATAGTAAGATCATATAAAACAAAATTTAAATACATCTTATGTTGAATAATTATTTCTCCAAGAAATGAAACGTTATATATAGAGTATCAAATACTTGATTAAACATTTAATTAAATGTGTTATAGTCCTATAAAATTCAAACATAAACATGTTTTGATACCTGTTCTATTTGGGGTCCAATTGGGTAAGTAATAAATTTGTTTAGTACCTGAACAGATTTAAATCATTTATTGTTAGATATATGATAAGATAAATATATAAAGACATAAAATCTATTGAAATCTAGATATTTAGGGAACTTGATAAAAAATTCATGGACATAATATCCTTGCAAGTGACATTTTTAAGAATGTAATTGCTAAAAACTTCTATATTGAACACTTAACAAATGAATTCTTATACATATTAGGAATATAATTTTTATAACTAAAATTATAAATATTTATATTTGGTTTCATAAAAAATACTATATTATAATATTTCTATTTGACTTAAAAAATACTGATAACATTTATTTCAAACTGAAAACTTCCTTTTCAGATTAACACCCTATTTCAAAATATTATAAATATCATCATAGAGTTTATCTTTTACAGATGAAGTATAATTTCTAAAACTATGATTCTCCATTTCCATGTTAGACAGATTATTCTCCATAATATTCATTTTATCATTTTCTTTTTCAAAATCAAGGATAATGTTCTTCAAAAATTCATTTTCTAGAAAGTAATTTTGATTTTATTCCTTGAGAATATTATTCTATTCACTAAATTTTCTAATTTCCATGACTAGAATATTATTTTTATCATCCAAAAATTTATACAACATAGTAACTATTAATATACCATTTTTAAGATTATCATTTTCTTTATATAATTAATATAACATATTACCATCACTATCAGAATAATAATTAGAACTAGATCCATTACAAATATCATTTTATTCCTGTCCATAAAAAAATTAGTTGGCCTTATCATATCCAAAAAAAGATATGTTACTTGAGAAAATTTCTCAATTAACATTAGGTTTCCAATTTCCTTTTCACTTTTGTATTCTTCACTAGAATAATATTCTTTAGTTCAACTCTATCAAAAAAGATAAGAATGTTTCATTTCCTACTTTTATTTCTTGTCTATCCCTTATAGTATCAACTTTTGAAAGCCAGGCATTATATTTCCCTTTTTATTACATTCATAACAGGGTACTTTTGAAATATATATGGTAACCCTCTTTACTTTTCGATCATTTCTCTAATCATTATTGGGTATCTTCCTATAATTTCTCAATATCGTCATTATTTTATAAATTCAATTAGTTATATTCCAATGAAGTAAAATTGTTTAAGGTGGGTTATGATTTAATTTCAGATTTTAATAATATGTTTTAGCATTGAATTGATTTGGAAGAGTTTTAGGAGTTTCTAGTTATTTTAGAGTTCTTTAAAGAACTTTTTTCAATTGTATGGTATCATCATATCCTTTAAAAACTATGTGGTTTCTCCAGGAAACCACACAGCATGTGGGCGCATCACTTGGGGTGGTTCACTATTATGTTTCAATATTTGTAATATTTTATAGACCTCTAACAAAACCATGTGATACTCTCTAGTTACAACAACAATTTTTGTGCATGGTTTGAAAAACCATGCTTCTAAACCACATTGGTTCCCCAGAAGAGGTAGAATGTATGAAATAGTTGGAGAATAGTTTGAAAAACCATGAATCTATGCCATGTTCACATGAAATTAATGATATCAAATCCTCATTAATGACCATTTATGGACGTTTTTACCCATTACTATTTATATATGAATCTATACCAATTCCTGAGACACCTATAGACTTAACTTTTACTTCCCACTCCCTCAAAGATTGATTTTAGATAATCTAAATGATGTGAAGATCTGGAATTGAGGTATGGGATGCATAGAACTCAATTCTTTATGTTTACTCTTGATAAAACTCTCTTATATTGAGATGATTCATAGATCCAATATTCCACATAATAACCTTTGGATTTATATGCCAATTAATGGTGATTTTTTTATTATTTCTAGAATGGTGGTGGATTCAATTAGTTAATGAAATCCCCTTTATCTAGATCTTTATATAATGAAAATGGTGGAAATATTTGGGTATTATTTCATAGAATTATTATATTTAGACTCTATTATTCTTTAATCCCATCATATATCACTTTTACATCGAAGGAGAGATGATGGATCGATGTTAGTTGGATAGAAATGAGGTTATTTTATAGAATTGATGAGGAATTAATGATCTATTATTCAATCGAAAACAAGTATTCTGAATTAGAATCCTCTCATTTGACATACCTCAAAACTAGTTTCATTTATGGACTCTATGAGGTATATGATTCTATAACCTCTCTTATTAACAAATAATCTTTCCTGGTATCTTTTATGTACCTCACTCTTGATGAACCAGAATCCATTTTAAAGATCCATGACATGTGAGCTATTTCTATATGAGTACGCAACATGATTCAATTTTAGTTCCCTAATGAATATTTGTTTTCTTCATCAAAAAAACATAGTTAGGAAGTTACTTACCATTTGGGGATCTTGTATACACTTGTTTCTTCAGCATGATTCTTGTTTTATATTACTTGTTTACCATTCATGATATTATTGAATGTGTGTGTGTGTGTAGAACATGGGAATTGTTTATGATTCTTGATGCCATTAGTGTGATTATATAGATTGTTTCTATTTTTGATGTGATCATAAGTTATTATATATTTTAACTGATACTCTGGATTTTGTGTTATTCTCTACCTTTGTACGATCTACCATGTAATATTTATTTACCATGCCTTTGGGTGTATTTAATTAGTATTGAAATATGTATAGAATTGTGATATCATTACCCCTTATAGGGGTAGTGCTCATGGATGGTGATAATGATGTTGATGTACTAGAATACAGGGTTGGGGTAAGGATATGCATAATGAATTCCATATAGAATGATCACTTGATTCCTAGTAGATATTATGTAGAATGTTTAATCGATTCTTAGTGGATTCCTAGAATCAAGTTCACTCAATTCCTATTAGATTACATGTATCATGTTTACATGATGGATAGTGGATTCCATGTATCATGATAACATTAGGACTTGTGGATGCTGGGAATCATGTTCACTCAATTCCTAGAGGATTCCAAGTAACATGTTAACTGATCTTCTGGATGGTTCTTGAGCAATTTTCACATCTTGATTGTCTTTATGTTATGGATCCAAAATAGGCATGTTTGGGGATTTTGGTGGCATGTTCAAAACATGGATTCTCAGTACATTATTTTTTATTATTTATTGCACATTTATATTTATCATGGAATACAACTATTACACCTATACACACTTGTTAAGAAAATATTTATGGTGTTCTACTGAGTTTTAGTAATCACACACTATATCAGAATCATGATGCACATGTAGAGTTTATGTATGGGGATCTATACATGGGAAAGGAACCCATGAAATTTGTTTAAGATAAAGATAATGGAACTTATAACATTACCAAAAAACTCTTGATGTTTTTTCAGTGTTTCCTTTTTATTTACTTATACACTCCCTACACTGGTTTGGATTGATACACTGGGACACCAGTGTATTTATTATATGACACGTGTTCCATTTGATATTAGGTTGTGCTTCTTATTCTTACACCTTGTTACTCTGAGTTGTTTTATATATTTTTTATATTAATGTTTTAGGGATATGATTATTAGAGGGTATTATATCCTCATTAATGGAATTCATACCCTTAATACTAGTTGGCAGCCTCTTTAATATCAGGAGGTTCACATGAGGTATTGTGGCTCTTCATCTCGAACATTGTGGTTTGGGTTGGGGAGGTACAAAATGGTGTTGGAGGATTTGTTTTTTACTAGCCCAAGATATGGTATGCAGGATATAGGCTACGTGGGACTCAGGTAGGGGAGTTTCTGTGTTCTTTTCCATCTCATTTGTAACTGAACTATGAGTTACCATTGATAGGATTTCAATTACAGTTTTTGATATTTGTATACGTTCATAAATCATTAATAGAAGTGAAGGAACAAATTCAATATATATACATATTGTTTGTGGTATATTAGTTCATTAATTTAATTCCTTAGTTTTTGAAATCTATTTTGGATAGACTTTTACTCTCTTATAAGTGATATATCAATTTTCCATGTTGTTGTAATATAACTATGATGGCATTAGTTAGTCCAACTCGAGTATGTTTCTATGTTTGTAAATATATATATGATTGTGACTAACTTTAATGGATGAAGGACATTGATTACTGCTATGAGGGATATACTTTTGGTTTTGGATATCTTCCTAGGAGAACCTTTTTGTGTCCCCATAGATCAATTGGGCTCTATTATAATGGATTTAGATGTTCTAATATTTCCTTCACATTTTTTAAGATCATTACTCAAAGATGAATAATGGGAAAACCATTTGACATTAGATGGTATTCTCCCACTACAGAGAATCCTCCCATTACACCAATCAATGTCACTAAGTGTAATGTTTTGCATGCTCCTATTTTTTCTTAGGTAGTGCAGGTAGTCAACCCACCTCTGCAGAGATTCCTTCCATTTGTTCATATCCTGGGTGGAGTGGAATCGAAGTCTTTGATTGACTATTCTAGAGACTTATAAATCTAGAATCCACCAGACTTTAAGGGAAATGGAGGTCCTTAAGATTCATAGGAATGGATATATATCCTATAGGATATCTTCGACCAAATTGAAACACCTAAAGAGAGAAGTAATAAGTAGGCAATGTTCATGCAACAGGGGTCCACCAGGAGATGGTAGGGTATGATGGGATAGTATGATAGACATGATGGTATCACCGAGCAGGCCTTCAAGGACATGTTATTTGGGGAATTATTGCCCAATATACTAAATCTAACAGAGAATACGAGTTAATGGAGACAGACCATGGATCTCTGATAGTATTCACATAATTTTCTCATTTCATTGAACTACTCTATTTTCTCCTATCATTACCAAAAATAAGGCGCATTAGTTTAATAATTTATAGAATATTATTTATCCTTACATTAAATAGTAGGTTTGGAGATTCAATATAACAATATACCCAAAGTTTTTTCATAACGTCTTGACTATTGAGAGGGGTTGGGATGTGGATCAAGTTGTTAGTCTTCTTCTACCCTTTAATGCCTAGTGGTTGGACAACCTACTATTTTGATGAGATACTCTTCTGGTAACAAGAAGTGAAAAATATGTATGTTTAAAGGGGTAGTGGTATATAAGTGACGAAAAGTATAAATTATTCCTCCCCCTTAGGAGAAGTTCCACAGTGTTTCAACTTTCGAAGGTTGAAAATTATTGTAGGGTCAAAGAAACACCCCATAGAAAGTATCAGTGGTGTAGAAAGATTAGAAATATACAATAGTTATACACTAGATCTTTGAGGTTGGGTTTCCATAGGGCATTGAGGTAGATGTAGTCATAGAATAAGGGATTTTGCCAGATTCCTCAGTAGTAGGCTCATATGATGAAGATGACTCGAATGAGTCATGTACCTAGGGGACATTATCTCAAAGTTAATTCATACTGAGTATATATAGTGGATCGAATTCCATTGGATGGTGGTGAGGAATAGTTTACTATTTGACGTATGGTCTTGACAAGTTCGACACTATATACTACTTTGTTTTATACCAATGCTTCCCATTAATTTATATCTTTACAAGTTATTGATGGAATTGAGTTACCAATCAAGTTATCTCATTAGTTTCTTTCCCTCAATACACAATTGGGTATGAAATTGTATTATCTTTAGTGATTCCCAAATTATCTTATAGTCATTATTGGTTATGTACATATCTATAAATTTATGATTTAAAATATGATGAAATGCATTTTTATTCATGGAATGGATTTACTGAATAACTTCCATGGTGCATTGATAGATATCATAGATATTTATCATTTATACCACCCACGGGATTGAAGATTATGATGAACAGTGAGTGGGAGTTAGGATTAGGTAGAGTGGGTCAAGTCATGATCCAACTTGGAACAATAATAATGCATATTGTAGGCTTATATCTTTCAATAGGATTAGTGGTGGCCCATCATATTTTATTCCCTTTAATGATCTCTATCGGGACATATTTCTAAATAACTTCCTAGATCATACCCATAATAGAGAATTTGACATTGAGATGAAACTCATGAAAAGTTTGGAACCCATTTTTATACCCCCTTATCACATGACACCGATCAATTTGATGGATCTCAAGGTGCATCTTGACTGCATTGGATGGTAGGGTTTCATCAGGTCGAGTATATCAAGGTGGGGTGTACTAGCTTTGTATTCTAAGAAGGAAGATGGTAGTCTTCAACTCTAAATAGATTACTAATAGACGAATGTATTGACCATGAGTAATAGGTACCCATATTCAAAGATCTATTTGATAAGTTATGGGGATCCTGATGATTCTTCAATATTGATCTTTGATGGAGCTATCACCAGTTGTGGGTAAGAGAGGAAGACATCTCAAAGACAACATTTTTGAGAAAGTATGAGCTATATGAGTACTTGGTGATTCCTTCAAGAATAAATAATACACTATAAGTATTCTTGGATCTCATAAATAATATCTTACCAATATCCTGACTCATTCTCCATGTGTTCATTGATGATGTACTTATTTAATCACTAAACCTAGAGAAACATTCTAGAAATATTGACATAATATTGATTACACTTAGAGAACATCAGATTTATGATAAGCTATCAAAGTTTTAATTTTTCATTTAGAAGGTAAAAATATTTGGAATTTTTTTTGAGATCGATATATTAGTAGACCTTGAGAAAGTAGAGGAGGTGATATATTAGGCATGTCTCGAGAATGTGTTTGAGACTAGAAGATTTCTGGATTTAGTTGGATACTGTCAATGTTTTATCAAGGACTTATCCAATTTCTCAGTACTAATGACTATGATGATGAAGAAAGGGGTTAATTTTCATGGTTTGGATGAATATGAAGATTCTATTCTTAAGCGGTAGAGAATGTTGAATATATATCATGTGTTGATTCTTCCTAATCAAATGACTGGATATGCCCTGTATTACAATGCATTAGGTGTTGGTTTGGGGGTAGTATTGATTTAGAGTGATTGGGTAGCATATTATGGGTGGCATCTGCTATGAACACATGAGAGAAACTATCTTACAAATGGCTTGGTTCTTAAAAATATGGTCCATACTCTAAAGTGTTGGAGAAACTATCTATTTGGAAAGAGGTTTATTTTCTCCACATACCATAAGGGCCTTATTCATATCTTCACATAGTTGAACATGAAAATGAAGAAGATGTGTTGGGTAGATTACCAATAAATTTTTGACTGTAAGATGGACTATACACTAGGAAAGGGTGACATAGTTGTATATGATCTTAGATATAAGACCCTGGTAGGTCCGGAGTTGGTGAATGGCATTTGGAGGAACAATAGATCCCAATGACTTGGTTAGATGACTGTATGATAGATGATTATGAGGAATATGGATAGATGAAATGTTCACTATTAGTGATTAATTCTTCCGTATTAAACTAGGTGAAATATTATCAGGAATCGAACCCCTAATTAATTGTAATACATGAACAACTAGTAGGTGTTAAACTGATATCTGGGGGGTTGTTGAATCAAAATGATGCGATTATATTAAATTGGGGAGTAATAGTTCGTGTTTTAATCATGGAAGAAATAATATGAGACTTTCATATCTCTAAGTGGAAAGTGAATCCGAGAGTGGAATATTTTTACAATGAATTTATGTGACATTTCTGGTGGCTAGGGATGAAGAAGGATATTGTTGGATTTGATTATTGATGGTTAACCTTCCAAAGGATAAAGTTCACTCACTAGAATCTTGGATATCTTATCTGACCAATTTTCATGGCCATTTTTTAATTTGGTAGAAGTCATAATAAACATTGTTATGGTGTTATCTAGGATCTCGAGGAGTCATGACACTATTTGGGTGATTATCGATCAACTAATGAAACATTCCCATTTCTTACCAACATGTGAGACTCACTAATTTAATTATATGTGAAAACTATATGTCTGTGATATAGTATGATTTCATGGAGTTAACTTGAGAATTGTATCTAATAAAGTAATAATTTTACATCACGGTTTTGGAAATTCTTACAAATGGTCTTAGATAATCATCTGAGATTGAGCACATCACCCCTTCCTCAAACATAAGTGAAGTCTAAGTAGTTGATTTTTAGATCATAGTCTATGATCCAAAATTGTGTTTTATATTCTATTAGAGAATTTTATGATTAAATAAACATGGTTGATTTCACATCCAAAAATAGTTACCAGGATTCGATTCAAATGGAACTTTATGAGGTGCCTTATGGAAGTCTATTCAATTCAATGCTTTGTGGGAATAAATATTCCAAGGCAGTTGTTATGGGAACCAATATGGTAAAAGGGACCTATCATTGAGTTAAATTGATTTATAAGAGGTTCATCATAGCTCATAGAATTCATAAATATTATTCCAACCATATGAAGAGACCTTTAATGTTTTCTATAGGTGACCAAGTTTTTATAAGAGTGATTCCTTGATTAGGCCATTGTCATTTTCATAAACAATAGAAGTAAGTACCACATTATATTTTATCCTTAGATATCACCTAGAGGATTGGGATAGTGGAATACCATCTAGATGTTACTTTTATCAATCAAGGTATGCATTATGTGTTTCATGTGTGTCAACTCCAAAGGTACATGAATAATCCCACACATGTCATTGACTAGATGGATGTTGATATTTACCCTAGATCATCATACATATAGAACATGATATAGATTGTGGGTTAGAATAATAAACATCTACGAGGGAAGATGGTTTCACTTTTATAGGTTATATGAATACATGGGATAATCTAGGAGGAGACTTTGGGGTGGGAGGAAGATGTTCAAGCTTAATAGCCCAAGTTTTTTTGATAAGGGATCTTAGGGATGCTTCTTGAGGATGATAAGTCTTTAGAGGGGAAGATTGCAAAAATATGAATTTTTTCAAGTGCATTATGATTTTTTTATCCTTTAATCACATGTTTTTGAGAATATAATTAATTAGGATGAGTTCTATGAGTTTTTTAGGTTTTGAAGTGATTTAAATTCTTTTTTTAAGGTGAACAATTTGAGAATTGCTTGTATATACTAGGAATTTCCACCAGGAAACCTTAAATCATGTGAAAGTAGCACCTAAGATGGTGCATTGTTAAGGAACATAGTTTTTCAAACTGTACATCCTCTAAATAAATCATGTATTTATCTCCATTTCCAATGGAATGAGTGGTTCATAGTTTGAAAATATTTGAGCCCAAACCATGCGGGTGCCTAGGAAGAGGAAAAATTCCTCCCATGGTTAGTGCACAGTTTGAAAAAATGTTTGAACAAACCACATGCAGATGAAATTATTAATATGAAATCCCAATTAATGACCATTTATAGTCCATTGTGACCTATTATTATTTCTATATGAATCAATTTAAATTTTTAATACTTATTTAGACTTCCATAATGATTTACTCTCCCCCAAAGTAAGATTCCACCAAATTTAAGTAAGTTCAATATCTGGAATTGAGGTATGTGATTCAAGAAGCACTGTTCTTTGAGTTTCATCTTCATAAACCTCTTTTATTTGAGTTGATTCATAGACACGACTTTCAAAATACTTGTCAATAGATTCCAATGATAACTAATGGGGTATTCTTAGATATTTTTATAATAAATGTTGGTTCCATGTTTCAATGAAATCTCCTTTGAACAGAGCTAGATCTCTCTTAAACTGTGAATGTTTCTGGGTATTGTTTCAAATAATGATCTTCCCTAGACTCTATTATTCATGAATATCATATTATATATATATATATATATTATTGATATATTGATTATGGTTTGATGTTTTTTAGCTAAAATAAAGGTTCTTTTATAGAAATATCAAGGAATTAATGATCATTTCTTTAATCAACAACATATAATGTGAATTAGAATCCTCAAGTTCGACATACCTCATAACTAGTTATGTTAACTGACTCCATTAGGCATGCGAATGTAGAACCACTATTACTGACATGCAATCACTTCATTTTTATTTTTAAAACCTTTTTATTGATGAACCAGAATCCAGGTTAGGCATCCTTGACATGCGATCTAGTTCTCCATGAGTGCCCAACATGATTAGGTTTTCATTACTTTATGAATATTGGAGTTCTTTATCAAAAAATTTATACATTAAGTTCCATACCATTTGTCTCTCTTGTATACTCTTTTTTCCATAGTATGATTCTTATGTTAGATTTCTTATTTACCATACCTGATAGTGATCACATGAGAGTGTGTGTATAACACATGAGACCTATTTATAATGATTGATTATATGAGTATGATTATGTAAATTGTTGATATAGAGACCTCAGATTATAATTCATAGAAATTAAACCATTTTTATTAATATTCATTTCATTACACAAACACATGTCTAAGGACCGTAATATTTTAGTGCCTTTGGAAACTTAGAAACATAAATATTGGTTCATCAGTGAGCAATACTATCTTTCAATATGTCCTTACCAACTAGAAATTTTGTTATAAATATCATATATCATAAATATCTTCCAAACCTTGGGAATTTAAACATAATAAAGGATAATCTCAGATTCTCAGTAAGGGTAAAAATGGAGATATGTAAGAATAAAATGAATATAAGGGTATGAAAACATGAGAAGAAAATTTTAAAACCATACCCTATATATATAAAATATTATAATAATGAGTCATTGCAGAACAATCTTTCCAACAAAACATAATATATTTAGAGAAATAATATGAATGGTATCCTTGGATTGTCTCTCTATTAAGGTATAGGTAAACCGAATGGATGTCATATTAGAAGGAAAATAATTTTCAAATATCATTTAAAAAATTTATTGATGAAAATATCCTTTCTGATTTGAAAAAATAATTTTAATACATATTTTTTTACAAACTTGTTATTTGAAAATTGATGTCCCCAGTTAGGATCGAAGTATTACCGAGAGGGGAAGGGGGTGAATCTGTGATATCCTTTTTATTTTTTATGTTTCCTTATTTTTAAGACAACATTCACCTCCTGTTAAATAGTTCCTTCTATACTAAATGCACATAACCACATGAACACAAGATTTACAAGGTTCACTACTCAAGAAAAGTAGCTACGTCCTTGGTATGGTACAGAAACAATCCAGTACCATAAAATCAATTATAAAATAATCCTTTGGCATGGAATACGATTATTAGGATATGCAATTACACTCATATAGCACTTTGGAAACAATATCATAGTACATGTGCTCCATATTATTACAAATAGGGTAATGCAATGTTTCTGTTCTTCTTGAATAACTTTCACAAATAAAATCTCTCAAAACAATTCTTCACTTTCATACCAAGAAGATAGTAAGAACCTCCTGGTGAAAACAACTTGTGTGTCACCCCCCACTTGAGTGACTACTTTCTTGTGTGCCTCCCTACTTGCACACCACTCACTACTTACATGCCTCCCTAATTTGGCACCTCATGACTTGTGCGCCACAAACTACTTGCATGCCACTGTTGTGAATTACTCACAATTTTTTCACTGCTTTTGGATTTATACACAACACACTTCTTTCACACAACTACCTACTTGTGTGCAATATATAACTTGAGTTCCACTTTTGATTTTGTGCCACTCTTGTGCATACACACAACCTATACAACACTTCAACTTGCATGCCACTTTATACTACTTTCACGAGAAGAGCTTAAATTTTATCTCAAGTGTTGATAACTACTAAAATGAGGAGGGTATCAATCTATTTATAGGCATTTTGGTGACCCTATGCGTGAGGCATGTGACTCGTCTTGTGTTCCACTCCATGTCTTGTGCGCCACTCTATGACTTTCAAACCACATACACTTGCACATCATTCCTACTTGCGCACCACTTATACTTGCTCTACACTTCCTATGTGGATTCCACTCTTTTACTTGTGAACCACTTTCTTTCCTTTGTCATATTTTGATGTGATGCTTTTGAAATATTACTTGCATGAAACATACACTTGCACACCACTTATAATTGCGCGCCACTTCTTATTTGTGCACCACTCTTTAACTTGCACGCCACTCTTTAACTTGATAGCCACTTTGTTTCCGTTTTCAAAAACACTTCTTTACTCTCCCTATAATTCATAATTCTTGCATCATAAGTTCTCAAAACTTATGATATTTTTGAAATACAAATCATAAAATCATCATCATAGTTTCCAAGACCTTTTACAAAGTGAATTTATTTATCTTATTTGACAAAAAAGGAAAACACCTTCTCTATCCAACTTGGTCCCAACAATCCCCCCTTTGAATTTTGTTATCAACCAAGATTCATAAATCACTGAACTTTGTAATATCAAGTAATTAATTACTTATCAACAATTGTATGCCTATATGAACTAACTCATTTTAGTAAAAACAAATTATGGAAAACAAAACCATGCTATCCAAAAGTAGGGACTATGAAACCTATTGAGCATTTCTTTACTGGCCTTCATCCTTCCCCAAAACATAAAAATATTATTTTTGTAGCCTTTTGACTTGGAATTACTTCTAAAATTTCACCACTACATCAAATTTCCTGGAATAATTTTTTTTTTCATACAACCACTCCAACAAATAGTTAGAATAGTTCCAACACATACAAGCTGGATTCACAACTTACCCACAACTCCACATTTATGCATGCTTCCATAAGGATAGATTTATGAAACAATTCACCCCCTTGAAAACACTATCCAAAGGTAATATAAGATAGGAGATAGACAAATGTACCTCCACATTGATGAGAATAAGGTTATACACCCATGTTCAACCTCAATTTAGAAAATTGTTCCTTCATTAGTGGTTTTGTGAATATATCAACAACTTTTTACGATGTAGGAATGTAATCTAGCTTCAATTCATTATTATCCACCTTATATTTGATGAAGTAATACTTTATGTCAATGTGTTTTAAATGAGAATGTTGTAATAGATTCCTTGTAAGATTGATTGCACTCTAATTATCACATCCCAAGAGTAAGGGAAGCTTCACTTCAACAAGTAGATCTTCCAACTTAGACTTTATACACATAAGTTGGGTAGAATCTTGAGTAGTAGAAACATACTCAGATTCATCCGGCCTAAGAGTCACTGAATTATATTTCTTTGTATTCCAACTAACATAACTTTTTCCCAGAAAGAAAAATACACCAGATATGGATCTTCTGTCATCAACATTTTCTGCCCAATCAGCATCTGAATACCTGAACATATCAATATTTTTGGATCCATCATACCTGATTACCAAATTTTTTGTGCCTCTGATATATCTAAGAATTATTTTACATCAATTAAATGTGATTATTTAGGATCACTTTGAAATATTTCACATAATGTAACAACATAGATGATATTGGGTCTTGATATAGTCAAATATAAAAGACTTCTAATTAGCTTAGAAAACTCTCTTTGTTCACCTTCCTTGCCTTCTCCTTGTTTAGAAAACTTGGATCCCACTGAAATTAGTGTGGAAACTAGTTTCTGGTTTTTCATGCCAAACTTCTTCCGAAGTTCCTTATTATACTTTTCTTGAGAAAGAAAAATATGGTTCCTCTTCTATAAAATTTGTAACCCAAGAAAGTATTTCATTTATCCTAGAATGAAATCTCAAATGACTTCTTCATAGCCACATCAAATATTTCACATGATCTTTCATCATTTACAACAAAGATAATTTCATCTATATAAAAAATTATGATGAGAGAAAATTCCTAACATTCCTCGATGTAATTTTTTTTGTCAACTATACCCTTCTTGAATTTCATCTTCCTAAAGAAAGTATTTAATTTAGAATACCATGACCTCAGAGCCTGTTTTAGCCCATACAAATCCTTCTTTAACCAACACACATAACTTTCATCCTTCCCAATAACAAATCCACAAGGTTGATCAATGTATAATTCCTCATCAATATTTACATTCAAGGATGAAGATTTCAATTCCATTTGAAATATTTGGTAACCTTGTTGTAAAAAAATAGCGAGAAAGATTCTGATTGTTACTAACCTCACCACCAGAGAAAAGGTTTCATCAAAATCAACTCCTTCAATTTGTAAATACCCTTTGTAAACCAATCTTGATTTGTTTCTTATCACTTCACCTTTTACATTTAGCTTGTTCTGAAAAACCCACTTTGTACCAATAATGTTCTTGTTGTCCAGCTTGGGTACAAGTTCCTAAGTATCATTCTTTTCTATCTAGTCAATCTCTTAATTCATAACCGGAACCCATTCTGGATGCTTAAAATCTTCATTCACATAATTTAGCTCAACTTTTGAATAAAAAGAAGTGTGTGTCACAACTTTTGACGTTCTTTTTGTTTGAACCTCCTAATGTTGATCACCAATAATGTTATGAGATTCCACTTTCTTCCTTATCCTAGGATGAGATCTTGGAAATTATTCCTCATTACTTGAAATTGGTGAGTCTGTTTCTTCTTCTTGAATAGGATTACCACTATCTGCAACATTGTCATAATTGTTAACAAAACATTATTCATCCTTTTTATCTTCCACATCCTCATAATCCTGCTTTTCTTTCTCAATATTTTCATCAAATTTCACATCATTATAATTAATAAATCTCCCTATTTCTTTGTTGAAAAATCTGTATCCTCTTCTTTCTGGAGAATATCCAAGAAACATTCCATCATATCCTCTTTGATCAACCTTACCAAGGTTTACACCTTTTCTTTTTATAATGAAAAGACTCCAAAAAACTCTCAAGTGTTTCAGTCTTAAAGTTTTTGCATTGAACATTTCATATGGAGTCATATCTGAATTTGACCTATAGAAACATCGGTTCTAAATATACACAGTAGTGCTCATGGCTTGCCTCTAATAATAATGAAAAAGACTATGTTCAAGTAACATAGTTCTCCCCATTTCCACCAGAATTATATTCTTTCTTCCAGTAACTGCATTTTGTTGAGGTGTGTATGGTGAACTGAACTAATGCCGAATTCCATGATTTTTAAGATAAATTTTGAACCCTTTATTCTTATATTTTCCACCATTATAAGTTCTCAAATTATTCACTGAATACTCACATTTCTTATCTTCTTTCCTCCTGAGAGTCTTACACATTTTCATAGTTTTTGACTCATGTCTCATGTACATATCACAAGTAACAAGAGTAAATCCATCTGTGAAATTAATGAATTACTTATCTCCGTTTGTTTATTTCATTCTCATTGGCCCACAAATATCAAAATGTATTAGTTCCAAGGACCATTTTTAATGATTTTCAACTCTCTCATGCCTAGAGATTGTACTCTTCCATTTTTCACAAATAGTAAAACACTAATATCTTCTTCTTGAAATCCCCAGGGATATCCCATACATTGTCTCATGTTGATAACTTGCACATGTTTCTCGAACACATATGTCCCAGAATTTTATGCCATAACATATTTTCATCCACCATACCCATGTAACAAGAGTTCAATACTTCGCCAACTGGGAACAAGTTCCCTTTTGTACATTGGACTCTGGTAACTACCTTTACATCATTTTCAATTTTCACAGGAAACCCATATTTTCAAAGATAACTTGGTTTAACTTATCACAAATTTGTTAAACACTGAGTAGATAGGCTCTAGACCATCAACATATATTGGTTCTTTGGATTTTATTTTTTCTTTCCCAGTGATGGCTGAATCAACACCTTTGATTATGAGAGATTCATCATTTCCAAATTTCACTATTCTTTCTTTAAAGTCTTTTACATTATTCATCAACTTTAAGTCTCTTATAATATGAGAAGAACACCCAATATCAAGAATCTAGGGATGTTCTTCTTTTTTAGCTTTCAAAGTGGTTTCAACAATTATAGTTTTTTTTTATTACTTTTAATTATTCACCTCCAGCTTCTCAGATTTGTTAATAACATTTCATTGTGCAGGAAAAAAAACATGACATCCCTTAACAAGATATCCAGTCTATTAACATCTTTCACAAATAGTTTCCATCGCTCGAATACTATTTAAAAATTTACACCAGCCTTCTCAGATTTCTTTCAAACTTCCTTATCATACATATTCTTTTGAGAAGATTGACTCACCCTCAGACCTTGTATTTTATAACTTCTAGAATAGTATTAATGTTTCTGGTTGAACCAACACATATTTTTTATGTTTCTAAATTGACCACAATACCCGTAGTATCCATAGAATGAATATTTCCCTCTAAAACTTCCATACTGGCTGGAGTTGTGAACATAATTCTCAACACTCTTCTTAACAAAACTCTGCTAACCATCAGCCTTTCTATTTTCAATCATAACTTTCTTATTTATCTCATATTTATATTCAAACTTATCAAAACCATAATTAGTATAAATCTTTCTGGACTCAGGATTTTTATATACATATGATTTTTTTCATTGGTAACTTTGTCCACATACCTTTCCAACGTTGTTCCTATTAGAGCCAGTTCCATATTTCTTCTTATCTGTTGAAGGTAAAATTTGTTGATCCTTCTTTGGTTTATTCTTACTAGAATATTCACTAACACATAAGATAGATTTTTTGAAACTGATATTCCTTTCTTCAGCTTTAGAAAGTTTCTACTAGACAAGTTCCAACTCATCTTCTTTTTCCTTCATATTTACTTCAAGATGATCATTATTATTCTTTTCTTTATCAAGATAATTCTTCATATCATTAATATCCTTTTCCATCTTGAATTTCTCATCTAGAAAACCTTCTTGATTGTATAATATGGAATTTTCATTTGTCAAATTCTTTTTTTCCTTCTCAAGACTTCTAATCTTCCTCAAACATTCTTTTAACTCTTCTTTCAAATGATATTCATGCTATGTTTCTTCTTCTTCAAAAATGCTTCTCCCATAAGCTTAACTATTCACTACTATAATAAAAGAATTCTCTCTATCTTTCTCAAAAAAAAATTCTTGGATTCATCTTCACTATATTATTATTCTTCTTCTTATTCATATTTAGATAAAAAGCTTCTTATTGTTTATTTGATGAAATTTTTATCCTTATCCTTTCAAAAATACTTATCTTTGTCAGCTTGTTTCTTAAAAAACCTTATTGGACTTCTATCATCATCATCATCACGATCTTCTTATTTCTTCTTTTGAGGACAGTTTTCCACAAAGTGACCAATGGGTCCGCATTCAAAACATTTTAAGGGATGTTTCCCCTTGTGTTTTCATGTATGTATTTTCACTTTCTTAGAAAACAAGGATAAAATTTCATCAAAATTTTTACATACCTCATCATTATAATAGGATTCCCCAGCTTCATCTTCAATAATATTCTTCTTTGACTTCTCTCTATTTATATCCTTGAATAAAAATTCTCTATCAGCTTTTGTTTTTCTCTTCATAGAATTCTCCCTTCTCATTCCACAAGTAATGAGAGTGTTATTAAAATCATCTAGAGATAACATTTTAGGGTATTTTTCTTCTAATAAAAAAACTTTAGAATCAAAATTATCAGGAAAAATTCTCAAGATCTTTTCAATAACTGTATAATCCTCCAAATTTTCCCCAAGACATCAAATTGTGTTGAAAATGTCAATTACCCTGGTAAAGAGGTCCGAAACATATTTAGATTCTCCCATTTTCAAGCCTTTATACTTCAGCCTCTATATTTGTAATTTTTTCCTCATCACTTTTGTATTTACTTTATAGATGTTCTTCAATTTATCCCTGATGTCTTTAGATATTTCGACAACTTTCACTCTTAAAAAAACACTCTTAGAAAGAGATGAGATTAATGAATTTTTATCTCTTTCATCATTCTCAAGATTTTTCTTACCAGTAGGAGCAAGAGAAATTTTATCATCAATAGGATTAAATCAATCAGTTGTAGTTTCAATAAATTCATACCCAAGAGACAAAAGATAAGGCGTCATTCTATCTTTCTAGATATGATAGTTCTTTCCATCAAATATTGGAAACCACATACTATTCACAAAATTCAGATTCTCCATCACAACTTCAGCGAAGAACAAACGAAGAGAACCTATCCCTATGATACCAATTGAAGTTCCCTGTGAGAATCTAAGTATCACTGAGAGGTAGAGGGGGTGAATCAGTGATATCCTTTTTATTTTTTATGTTTCCATATTTTTAAAACAACCTCCACCCCTTTTTAAAGAGTTACTTCCCTACTAAACGCACATAACAATAGAAACACAATATTTACAAGGTCCACTACTCAACAAGAGTATCTACGTACTTGGTATGGTACTAAAAAAACACAAAAACACACAATCCACTAGAAAATAATCTTTTTATGTGGAATACAATGAGTAGGATATTCCCTTATACTCATGTAGAAATTTGAAAACAATACAATAGTTTGTGCTCTCTCTCTTAGCACTAATAGGGTAATGAAATGTTTCTGTTCTTTTTGAAGAACTTTAAAAAATCAAATCTCTCAAAACAATTATTCACTTTCATTCCCAGAATTTGGTAAGACCCTCCTCATGAAAACGTATTGCAAGTCACTTCCTGCTTACACAACTCCCTATTTTCACAACTTCCTTCTTGTGCGCCACTAACTACTTTTGCACTGCTATTGTGCACAAATCATAATTTTTTCTTCATTTATTTCTTTATACACAAAAAAATTCTTATACACAACTCCCTACTTGCTTGAAACTTAAAACTTGCATGCCACTTCTGCTTGTGCACCACTCTTACGGATAACACACAACTTTCACGACACTTTATCTTGCATGCAACTTTCCACAACTTTCACGAGCGGAGCTTAAATTTTCTCTTAAGTTTTGTGTACTACTAAAATGAAGAGGGTATCTATATATTTGTAGGGATTTTTGTAACCCTACGCATGAGGCATTTAACTCAACCTGTGCGCCACACCATAACATGCACGTCACTCCCTGAATTTCATAGAACTTACTCTTGCGAACCATTTTTGCTTGCGCGCCACTTATAATTTCACTCCACTTCCAACTTTCTAGCCACTCATTAAATTTCATTCCACTTTATTTAATTTTTCATATTTTTATGTGATGATTTTGAAATATTACTTGAGTAAAAAATACACTTGTGTGCCACTTATACTTGTGAAGTACTATTTAACTTGCACGCCACTTACTTTAATTTTTCAAAAACATTTCTTTACCCCCTATCCTTCATAAGGATTTCATCACAAGTTTTCCAAAATTATGATATTTGTGAAATACAAATTATCAGAGCATTTTCATAGTTTCCAAGACCTTTTACAAATTGAATTGATTTATCTACTTTGACAATAAAAGACAACACCTTCTCTATCCAACATGGTCCCTGCAAAAATAACCTTTAAAAATTATAAAGTAATATTTTAAGAAATAATTATTTAGGATTTCCTAAAATTATGTTCACTCCATACATGTTAAAAAAATGTCCCCTTTCACATTTTTGGTAAAAGAAAAACAATAATTGTTTAAGAAAATGGCATGAAGTTTATTTTAATTTTTTTTAAAATGAAAAAATGTGTAAATATTTATTTAATAAATAATTTTTATAATAATAGAAAAATTTAAAAACTTTTTTTGAAGACATTTTTTTGGATGAAAATAGGTTTTTGACTATAGAGAACAAAAGAAGAATTTTCTTAAAAACATTTTCTTAATGATTTTATGTACCAAAGAGTAGAAAACTTATACCTATAATTGAATATATCATGAATAAAAAGTGGAGAATAAAATTAATTCTAATTATTGAGAGGTATATCTGGATAATTTAACATTGGAGTCTTAAATATAAATAATCCCTATAAATAATGTGATTGTAATGTAAAATATTTACCACTTTGGTAACATAAAATCATAATAACATGAAGTAATAACATAAAATGGATCTAAAAATATGTTAATTATGAATAAATTAATGATATGAAACTTCAAAGGGATTCATATACACCTGATTAATGAATATAGGTGCATAAAAAATGTACATCTCGAAGAAGGAAATTGATACAAACATTTCTTAATGATTTGTTATCTTTTGAACTATAAACCCCATGAAAGAGATATCATAAAAATGGATATGTAAATAACAATAATTTTAATTATAAACATCATAATATAAATTTTTGGTAAGTATATACACCCAATAAAATAAACATGTGGGGAATATGGCATGTGTCTAACAGAAAAATAAAAGTGAGACGGAAATCCCTACCTTAAGTATTTTTTTTCAGAGTACTCATTAAAAACTCCTGTATAATAAATATTAAAGAATCATATTCATATATATCACACCATATATGATTTTTATGCCCTTTTATTACCTATTTATTAACAATTCAATGTTAAAGTCTCATTTTAGGCAATAACTACTTTGTTTTTCATGTAAGTTCTGACTTGTTATTTTTTGGCCTTCTTACTTAAATAATGGGTTCACTATATCCATAATTTAATCCATTATATAAATATCATATATAATAATTATATATGTATTTATATTAATGCATAATATTTAGATATAGAAAATGAAATAAACAGTTCAGGGTGACAGTAGGTCATACACACACATCAGTGCTATTTCCATTTTTTGGATCAAAAGAAATAAAGTTAAATGATATATTATCATTAAAAAATAATTTTTATGAAATATATATCCAATATTTTTATTAAACTGATCCTTAATAACTTCCATGTAAAGTGTGAATGAATAAAATCACTTCTTGAGGCGGGTAGTCTGTCGTACACATGAGCGACATTATCCTATTCTAATAAAATATAAATCATGAAGGTATGTGTGATATAAAAAAATAAATATTGATAAAAAAATTGTAAATATCATATATATCATATTTCAATAATTAATCCATCATTATAATTATCCTTTAGATGTTTTAATGGAAAAAATGACATCAGTTAGTGAGGTGGTAGTCCTCTCTACACACGACTGATGATGTTGTTTCCCATTTGATGGAAGTGGATATGGTTGTAGGTAATTACATATACATAAAAACATATCAGTATATTTTCAATAAAAATGATATTATATAATTATGGAATAATAAGAATTAATTGGGGTGGGGGATGAAATAAAACAAAAAACGCTTGTTGATTAACGATACCTCTTCTTCAGGTATCATCCTTAGGATTTCACTGAAATACTTTATAGGAGAGATTTATATAAAAACTAAGGCTTTTATGATTAGGTTTTTGAATTTTCTAAGTTATTTGGGTAGTGAGTTTCCTAGAAAATATTTTTTAAGGTTTCAATAAGAAAGGATATTGTGTGTCATTTTATAAGTGAGGTGAGTGGAATTTATGAAAATAATTAAATGTATTCACTATTGGGAGTTCAATCTTACCTCATGTGACTCCAAAATTGTTCAATAAAAGAGTTCAAGGATAATTTTGTAGGTAAAAACATACATCAAAAAAAATAAACACAATCTTTATCATTTTTTTTATATTCATTACGTTTCCTCAATTTTATTCTTACATTTTTACAAAGGCAACTTATATATTTTTATTTACCTAATCAATTTATCCATTAATAATAATATTAAAAAGATATTTATTAGATAAATTATGTCAAATAATTATAAATATGAACTCTAATTAATTAAATTAAAATAATATATGTGTATAAAATCAATTATAATTCAAACACATGGAATGTAAAGAACCTTGTTTTAACCTTAATCGCGGTAATTTATTTTAACTTTTTTCACTAAT
Source organism: Viscum album (assembly GCA_963277665.1). Taxonomy (NCBI): domain Eukaryota; kingdom Viridiplantae; phylum Streptophyta; class Magnoliopsida; order Santalales; family Viscaceae; genus Viscum; species Viscum album. The sequence goes on from OY728123.1 coordinate 1,770,927,164, forward strand.
AATTAGGGGAAAAATTAATTTGAACTTATTAGATAATATAAATTATTCTAATTACCAATATGAAATTAAAAAATTTTAAATTCTATTCATATATGTGGAAAAATTCAAATTTAAAAAATAATACTGCAGACGTGATGAGAATGTGGGTTTTTTTAAAAGAAAAAAAGATTAAGAGTTTAAAATGTGTTTATATAAAAAATAAATATAACAATTATTAAAAATACCTAATTTGTATTAATATATTTATAATTTATTTATTCTTAATATAAAACCAATTTAAAATATAATTTAAATTTATAAATAAATCCAAAAAATGCATTTTTCAATTAAAATTCAGTATTTTTAACTATTTAACTAAAAATGACACTTTTCGGAAAAATTTGAAAACTTCATCCTAATATATTTTTGATAATTTGACTTAAAAAATTATGTTTCTTCTATAAAATTAATTTTCTAAAAGTTTAAAAAAACTAATTTTTTTATTGTTCACAAAAAGATAGATTTTTTGTATAAAATAGTATTTTTGAAATATTTAAAAACTTTACCAAAAATTTTATATTTAATTATAAATATGTCATATTTATATAAAACTATTTTAGTTAATATATGAAAGTTATTTATTACTATTCATATCACTATGATTAATGTCTATGTTATAAAAATTTCCATTAAATGACTGTAGTAATAATATATCATGCCTTTGTTAAATCTCAGTGTGGCGTGTAACACAAGCTAAGCCAGTTTTGCATGTAGCGCAAGATTAAATTGGTGTTTCATGTAACACAAGCCATCAAATAAAAATAATTCATTCAAAAAAGGTTCATAAAAACTCATTTTGTATCATTTTATTTCCCTTAAAATTAATTCCACCCGCAAAAGTTTTCAATCTGATACAAAATAATGGGGATACTTCGACCTCATTATATCCCCATTTTCCCACATAGCTTTCAAAAACATAAGGTTTCACCGTAAAATATTGAGCAAGTGAGTGGTCTTGTTTTATAGAAATTTCTTAGTATAATCCAGAATATCCACATGTTGTTCCTCATAAGAAATATTTTTCTCTTGTGGTATGAACTCTGAGTTCAATACATTTGAAGGGTTAGGTATGTAATTTATCAGTTGGGTTACATGGAACACATTATGTACCTGAGAGTGGTTTGATGTAAACAACAAGTGATAATCTCCCATCATGATATGATCAATAATTTCAATGTGATTGATATACCTTAGGTTTAGTTTTCCTTTATTCCAGAATAACATAACCATCTTCCATGGTTAAATTTTTAAAAACAATTTTTTACCAACATGAAATTCTAGATCAAGCTAGTGATTTTAAGAATAACTTTTCTATCGACTATGAGTTTCATTGATGTGTTTCTGATTAGATTTAATATTCTCGTCCATTTCTTCAGTTATCATAGGTACTAATAGATTTATTTTTATAACTGCATTCCATCACATTAGAGCTCTACATTTCCATCCATAGAGGGATTTATAAGGAGAAATATGAATGCTTGAGTGAATAATATTGTTATAAGAATATTAAACTAGAGTAAGCTATTGATCCAAACTATAGTGGTTTAGGTTTAACATATATTTCCATTACAGTTTTTAGATAAATATTCAGTATATTAAAAAAACACATTCTAGAGGACCATATATAGTTCAGTGTCTTCGGAAACATGGAAACAAAATATTTTATCATGGTGAAAGATATTCAATATCTCCCTTAAATTTATATACCTCTATTAAATCTACCTAAAAACATTATTCATGACCTGGATAAAAGAAACATGGAAAGGGGTGATCTAAAATGCTCAATAAAGGTAAAAAAGGGAGATATATAAGCATAAACATGAGTATTAGGGTATGATAATGTGACCCTGTAAATAAAAGATCATACCCTACATTTCAATGATCATAACATAGATCATGGCATACAAATTTGAAGTTCCTAAGACATGAATCTTATGAAATATATAAAATATGACATTAAAGTATAATAAAAGAATAATACATGGAATTGTGGTAAAAAATAAGTACATAATATGATTTCCATAGCAAAAAAGGAATCACTTCCAAAACCCTATTAGTGTAAAAAATAATTTACTGAACTAGGTGAACCCCTTTTCTAGCCATATATTACTGAACTAAGTGAACTATAATTCCAACCATGTATTATTAAACAACGTAAACCCTCATTACAACCTTGTATTACTCATCCAAGTAAACCCTCCTTATAGATATGTATTACTGAACCATGTAAACCAGTTTTCGATCCTTGTATTACTAAACCAAGTAAACCATCATTCTTTACCCTGTATTACTAAACTGAGTAAATACATTTTCTATCCCTGTCTATATCATGAGATATAAATCCTTACCCAATGCATTAGATGGAGATATAGATCCCACCCATCAAAATATAAAATCATACATAAATTTTACAAAAGATCATGAATAAACATATCATAACCCATGAAATGAATTGGGTATCATAAAAATGTAAGCATATCATAACCTGTGGAAAGAGACAGGTTTCATAATCACTTCATCATAAACATAACCCATGAAAAGAAGCAGGTTTCAATACCATATAACAAGTGAAAGAAAAATGGGTTCTATAAACATATTACCCATGAAGGAGAAATGGGTTTCATAAAGACCATGGAATTAATCATAACTCACTCATAGAAAGTATTTGAATAGAACATTTATATCATTTCCTATAAAGGAATCTGTAACATCAATAGATGTCTTCTTAGATAGAAAATTAATTTGAAATATACTCTAAAAAAATTTCTTGAGGAAAATATACTTTCACATTTGAGAAAAAATAATAATACATAAAACCATTAGAAAATAATTTTCTTAAGAAATACCTTGTAAACTTATAAATATTTCATGAAATCATTTTGGGAACCAATTTCCTTGACAACATTTAAAATAATCTTCAAAACATTTTAAAAACCATTCCTTTGAAAACACTTGAAATTTTTTAATGAAAGCTTGAATATGTTTTGAATACCATTTCAATGATAATACTTTGAAAACTTATAAATAAATCTAGAAACATTCTTGAAAATCATTTTTCTTGAAAACTTATAAATAATTTTAAAAAAGTTTTGAGAACCATTTCCTTGAAAGCAATTTTAAAATTTATAAACAGAGATTGAAAACGTTTAAAAAACCATTTTTCTAAAAAACATATAAAATAAGTTTGAAAACATTTTGAAAAAAAATTCTAGAAAAAAAATTTAGATTTTTTTATCTTAAATAAAAATGTTTTAAAAATTTAATAGGAAGCATGAAAGGAATGATGATTGGTAAATCTGTACATGTCGTTTAAGGTAAAAAAAAAATTCCTTTTGCACGATAAAAATTGTAAAAAGATTCCTTGTTTGGAAAATGAAAAGAAGAATCCCATGAAGTGATTGGTAAAAGAAAAAGATGGTACAAATTTATTTTATGTCTTATAGGATAATTGTATAATATTCTTGGAAACCCTTTTTAGAAAACATAGATTTCCTACTAAAGAGTGGGTAAAGTCGGGCATTCCTAGAAACACTTTCTTAGCTTTATTATATACCATAGTGTAGAAAATGGTACCAATAAATGATTATATAATGAAATAAAATAGGAGAAGTGAAGTTTTGAATTTTCTCCAGATATTGATCATAATATTTCATCAAAGGACACATAAACATAAACAATCTCAAAAAACCAAAGAGATTGTCTCAATAAACCCTTATAACTTGGTATTAGGGGATCATGCTCTACATTTAATGAAATTAAATTAAATGAATATTAAGATATTGTGAAAATAAGTATATTCATGATATAAAATGTAAAATTAGATTATATATTTCTTTAATAAGAGTTTAGGTGCATAACAGAACATGAGTCTTAATAAAGACAAATTGAGACAAAACTGTTTAACCGATTTGGTAATTTTTTAAAGTTAAACCCCATGAAAGAAGGATCATATTACAGATATGTTAATACACTTAAATTTATGTACAATATACATAAAATAAAATAATTTTCATTACATAAATCACTCAAAAGTATTGATTGGATAACATAACTTGAATCTCAAAGAAATTAACAGTGAGATTAAAATCCCCTTACCTTTGGTCTTGACTCTCTCTGTACTTGTATAAGCTTCCTATATAATAAATATAATTTTATAATAAAAATTTTATAGAATAATATTATTATGTATAATATAATATATGGGTTCATTATAAAATTATATTACTCTCTTCTTAATGATCTTATGTTAAGATTTCACTTCGGGTAATATTCAGTTTGTTCTTTGCATGAGTCTTGATTTATTAAATCTTTTGTCATTATTCTTATATCATGATTCCAGAATTTAGAAAATGATATAAATATACGGTATATATATTATATTTATATTATAATAGTCTATATCATAATTGAGTATGTAATGTAATACACAGTTCATGGTGACGGTAAGTCGTACGTACGCATGAACACTATTTTCTATTTTTATTATCGTGTTGAATGAAAGTATGTAAATGACCTAGGTATATATATATATAAATTAATAAATTAGAATTAATATATCATATTTAGAATATAAGTTATTCAAAATAATCTTTAATATATTCTATGAGGTGTGCGAACAAATCACATCGCTTTGAGGGGGAGGTAGTCCACACTTTCTCAAACGAGATTATCGTATTAACACCAAATGGAAGGTAAAAAGATATGTGTTTTAAAAGGAATAAAGAAGCATAAACACATATTAAATATAATATATTAAATATATACATATATTTTCTATCATAATGGCTACCATGATTGGTGGTAAATGTAACACCCGGGACTTTTATGTTATATAAATCATCAAAGGAATCTTTTTCTACACAACACTTGCTTGGCTTGCTTTACACGCAATCGCGACCTTCCTCGATAGCTTGCGTCGTACGCAATACCGAGTTTCACTAAACAACAATATGCTATTAAAACAAGCCGTTATGAATAGTAATAACCACTTTTTGAAATTTTATAAATTTTATTTTTCAAAATGAACTTCATTTTTGGACTCAGAATATCGAAATTAGCCTAGGGTGAAATTTTGGTATTTTTCTGAAAACTTTCAATTTTTGATGAATAGTGAAACCACTAAGTGGTAGGTTAAAAACTGAATTTTGCATAAAACATAATTTTACCGCTTCTGTGAATGGAATTTCAAAAATCCGACAGACACGGTTGATATCAGTAAGTAAAATGTGGTTCAATGAGATAAAAATAATTTTTTGGTGAATAGTAACTTTTTACTATTTTTACCGCAGTTAATAGTAAATAGGGTAACTAAGGGTAAATATGATATTAATATTACCCTAACACATGTCCTAATTCTATTGGACAAGTTTAATTCGACCAAAAACGAACTTAGGAATAAAATATGACCATTTAGGCCCACTTGGATTAGATTAGGACATTTATTATTAATTTATTTAAAGAAGGGTTAAAATAGTTAAAATCAAAGTTTAATAAGTAAATCATTTTTAATATGGGGTTATACATAAGATAAATTCGATTGTAAATATTCATTAGAAATCTAAAACGATTTCCTACATAATGGTATTTTATTTGTAATTTTTAGACCTTAAATAATTTAATTTATTTATGACACAACGATGATGCAGTAATTATCTTATTAATAAAATATTGACATAATTGATGTTATAAACACCAAAATAAATGTAATTTGAGACTTTTTATGAATTCCACTAATTTTCTAGGTTACTATGATATATTAATGTTGATTTAATCAACTTGGTTCGAACATATAATTCTGTTATGACTTTCACAAAAATCATATATCAAATAGTGTCAAAATTGACACAAAATAGTTTTTAAATCAAATATTATATTATTAATTGTTATTGTATTCCTAAAAATCTAAGGTTCGGCCAAATTACTTATATAAGGATATATATATTAATAATAAACAATTTGGGGTTCGTTTGGCATGTTATAGTAAGTGTATTAACCATATAGTGAAAGAAAACAAAAAGACACGGTAAAAGTTAAATTATTTAACTTAGAGTTAAATCTAATTGATAAGGTAAAAATAATACCCTAAACTTGTCTAAATCCTATTTTTTGATAGGATTTTGACCCATCCCCACCTTATCTTCGAAATAAGACCCTTTGGAACCATTATAAACCGATTTTGACTTTAATATAAAATAATATTTTGAGATATTCCTAAGGTGCCCCTCTCCTCCCTTATAAAAGGGCACCTCCTTCCCCTCCTCCTCACACCAATTTGAGCACTCAAGCTCGGCCAACCCCTGACATTTTTTCCTCTACACTTCCCTAGAATAATCCTAGAGGTCCTGGTATTCTTCAAAGACCAATCTTAGTTCCCTAAGTGGAGGATTCAAAGAGGCGTTCCAAAGAAGAGGTAATATCCATTACCGATCTTTTCAATTTCTTTCTTCTTCAACTTCTTCTTCTTTAGTTGTTTCATGATAAAGTAATAACATCAGTATTACTTACATACTGATATTTTATTATAAATATGAAATAACCCTAATTCACCTTCTATCCATCCTACGGAAAAATGAAATCACCGCGCGTGCGTAAGTACGGAATACCGTCTCCACACCGTGGTGTAATCTATTTTTCCACCATCACTTTACAAGGATGGGTATAATGGTGTAATGAGTAACTATTTATGATTATTATAAATTAATATTGATACTTAAATAATATATATATACTCCAATACAGTTCCACGATCATAGGAACGATATCATCACTTGTGCGTACGTACGGAATACCGTCTCCACGATGTGATGCGACTCGTTCTACATGTTCATCATTACATAGTAATTATATAAATGAATTGAATGAATAAATATGATATATGTTACACTAATACCATTCTGGATATAAGGTATCTATAACCTTAAAATAAGAATAAGAATTTATTCGGCAAAACACGCATAAGAACAAAAGGCAATAAAGACCCGAGTAACAAGTAACAATGAAATATTACTAACAAGAAGCTAAGAATATGACCATATATGTTATCATATCAATATGTATGATTCTGGAATAAGTCATTAACATTATTTAAACCATTATACATGAGCTTCGGACACGTACAAAGCAAATCGGACCTAAGGTAAGGGAAATATCACAATCCTATTTTTATCCGAGATTGTTTATACTTTAGTATTTACTGGGGTGTATTTTATCATCCACATCCATATTTCCTCAATATGTAATATTATTTCCATCCACCTACAATTGTTTAAATCCAATTTTACCCTTCGGTGAGTTTTTAGTAAAATATATGAAAGGAATCTTTTGTCGTTTTTCGTACGAGGTACTTTTTTGACTTTTCTGACAAAAGTACGAGAAGAATGTTTTTTTAACTTATACGGCATGAATGGATTTTTAAAACATTATTTCCAAGAAGCTTCCTTTACAAGTTTTCAAGTTTATTTTTAATCAACTTATTTTAGTTTTAAATTGTAAGACATGTTAAGAAAGGAAAATGTTTTTGAAGTAGAAAGGATATTTTCCTCAAGAATGGATTTCAAGTGTTTTATCAAAATTATTTTCCATATAAGATAATAAAGGGTTCTGTTTCTAACCCTATTATTACATGGATTTTATTATGTTGTGATGGAAATATTTTTATGAATTCCTTTATCTTATATGAATTGTTTTATGATGTCATGTTGTTTAAGAATCCCATTTTTATTACATGGGTTACGCTATGATGTATGGTTTATGATTATGTGGCACACATAAGAAAGGATTCATTATAAGATGGGTGGGACCTATATCTCCCTCCAATGCATTGGGTAAAGATTTTATATCTCATGAGATAGACATGGCTGGAACAGAAGGTTATTTCGGTTCAGTGATACAGGACTGAAACGAGGAGTGAACTCGGTTCAGAAAGGGACTTTGTCCACTAAGATAGTCTTGGAAATGAGTCATGACTAACAAGAAATGATTTTCCATGATTTTGTGTGCTTGCCACAAAGTTTCAAGTTTTATGTTATGATTATGGGGATCTCATTTTCACTTCTATGATTTATTCCTTGTTAAGATATTATGATCTCTTTTGCAGGTTTTGATTTTAAAAAAGATATGATATGATTTTTATTTCCTTTATTTGCCCTTGCTGAGCATTTGAGCTCACCCTTTTATGTTTTCTTTTCCCCAGGCCAGGAAGATGGATATTAAGTAGAATATGCTAAAAGGGACCCTAGATATGATGAAATAAATAGGAGACACTATAGAAGATTTATGAACCAGTTGTTTATGTTTCCCAGTTTCTAAAGACACTATACCTATACGGTCCTTTGTGGTTTTGTCATATGTTGTAATATGTGTGCTTCAATTTTGAAGTATTAATAATGTATGTAAAGTATGGGTCGTTATAGTTGGTATCAGAGGAAAGGTATAGTCAACCTTTGGAAACTAGGATGTAAAAGCCTTAGTAAGAACCCTAAGGATAAGTCTAAGCATAGAACACAGTCTTAGTGTTTTAGAAATGGCCATGAATACCCTAGGATAATACCTTAAGTGTGAAATTTTATCCTTGATTATGTGGTTTTCCTATTATAATTAGTGTTTCTCACACTATTATTCTTGGTTTTAGTGAATGGATGGAACCTGAAGGAACCGTGTTAATGCGGAATGCGATGGGCAATGCAATGATTGTCCCCCTGAGCAACCAAACGATATGGGAGCTGGAATGAAAAATCTTGTAGCCATGCTCACACAACTTTCTCAAGCTATGAATCATGCAGGACATCCAAACGAGCAAAGGAAGGAGCAACATTCTGTTGAATCCTTCATGAGGCAGCGTCCACCTTCTTTCAGTGGGTCTACTAATCCATTAGTTGCTGAACAATGGATTAGTACTACTGAAAAGATATTTTCAGTTCTTCAATGTTCTGAACATGATAAAGTCATCCTAGCAGTGTATCGTTTGGAAGGAGATGCTGATCAATGGTGGAATATTATTAAGAATACGAGGCAAAGGGATGAAATTGAGTCTATGGAATGGGATGAGTTCAAGAACTTATTTTTCAATAAGTACTTCCCTCGTATTCTCCGAACAAAGATGGAGAAAGAGTTTCTTGAACTAAAGCAAAGGGATGATGAATTTGTTGGTACCTATGAAGCAAATTTTACAAGACTTGCGAGGTACGCTTCTGGTATTATTATCCAACCTGAGAGTAAGATTGATCGATTCTTTAGTGGCTTAAAACCAAGTCTTCGAAGGGTGTTAGCCATAAGGGACTTCAATAGCTACGAGGAAATCGTTCGCTGTGCTCTCAAAGTCAAGATGGAGATTGGAGTAACCCATCAGTCACATGGATTTGATAAGAAGAGGAAGATGGAATTCAAAGGAAAATATAAAGAGCACACTGAAAATAAGACAAACTTTCCCTTATGCTCAAAGTGTGGAAAGAAACATGGAGGGAGTTGTCTTAAAGGGACAAGTAAATGTTTTAAATGTGGAAAGGAAGGTCATCGGGCATTTGAATCCCGCGATAATGGGAAGAAGATGTCTAATGATTCAAACAAAGGAAGGGATACACAGAATGAACCTACTACACTTCAATGTTTCAAGTGCAAGGAGATGGGGCATTATGCCAATCAATGCCCAAATCCAAGGGTTGATGATGATGGTCGACGTCAACAAAATCTTAAGGCTAAAGACAAAGGAAAGTCACATGCAATTTCTATCAGCGATGTGGAGTACGATAACGAAGTGGTGAAAGGTACACTTACCATCCACTCTAAAGTAGAAAATGTTTTATTTGATTTTGGATCCACCCACTCTTTTATTTCTAAAGAATTTTCTAAGGGTATCACCGTATTACCTCAACAATTAGATGTTGAGTTAGCTGTGACAACACATAATGGCACAACAGTCGCATCAAAAGTTTATAATTCTTCTCCGATCGAAGTTTGTGGGAAAGTGCTTCCTGAAAATCTTGTGATCCTTCCTTTAGTGGAATTTTATGTGATTCTTGGCATGGATTGGCTTTCTCTACATGGAGCTCATATCAATTTCCAAAGAAGGGAAGTCACATTTCATATTCGAGATCAATCTACGATCGTATATCAATGCAAGGATGAACATAATCTTCCAGTGGAAATTTATTCCATCTTATGGGTATTGATTCCACTAAATGAAGGTTATTTATCTCAAATGGTTGGTGAGAAACTCACGATTAAGAATATGACCATTGTACAGGAGTTTGATGATGTCTTTCCGGAGGAATTACCGGGTCTTCCACCAAATCGTGATGTTGAGTTTTTAATAGAACTCGTACCGGGTGCTTTGCCTATTTCAAAGACACCTTATAGAATGGCCCCAATTGAGTTGCAGGAATTGAAGAAGCAACTCCAAGAGAATCTTGATAAGGGATTTATATGCCCTAGTGCGTCACCTTGGGGAGCACCTGTTCTATTTGTTAAGAAGAAAGATGGATCAATGAGACTCTACATTGATTATCGAGAACTTAACAAGATCACTATCAAGAACAAATATCCTCTCCCATGCATTGATGACTTATTTGACCAACTACGCGGAGCTCAATACTTTTCCAAGATTGATCTTCATTCAGGGTATCATCAATTAAGGGTCAAAAGGGAGGATATACCAAAGACGGCTTTCCGTACAAGGTATGGACACTATGAATTTATAGTGATGCCATTTGGTCTTACTAATGCCCCTGCTATCTTCACGGATCTAATGAATAGAGTCTTTAGAGACTATCTTGATCAATTTGTGGTAGTCTTTATAGACGATATTCTTGTCTATTCAAAGAGAAATGAAGAGCATGAAAATCACTTGAGAATTATATTGAAGACCCTGAGAAAGGAGAAGCTTTATGCCAAATTTACCAAGTGTGAATTTTGGCTTCAAAAAGTTGCATTTTTGGGTCACATAATCTCAAAAGAGGGGATATCTGTGGATCCAGCAAAAACAGAGGTTATCGAAAGATGGTCGAGACCAACAACAGTAACTGAGATCCGAAGTTTTCTTTGTTTGGCTGGATATTATCGACGTTTTGTAAAATATTTTTCACGATTATCTAATCCACTCACCAAGTTGACTCAGAAAGGAGTTAAGTTTGTCTGGACAGAGGAATGTGAAGAGAATTTCAAGGAGTTGAAAAGAAGGTTATCCAGTGCACCTATGCTCACACTACCTTGTAGTGGAGAAAGGTTTGTGATCTACAGTGATGCATCCAAGAAGGGATTGGGGTGTGTTCTTATGCAAAATGATATGGTGATAACTTATGCCTCACGACAGTTGAAAATCCATGAGCAAAATTACCCAACACATGATTTGGAGTTGGCTGCGGTAATCTTTGCATTAAAGATTTGGAGGCATTACCTTTATGGTGAAAGGTGTGATATTTATACTGATCATAAAAGTTTAAAGTATATTTTCACACAAAAGGAGTTGAATATGCGTCAAAGAAGATGGTTGGAGCTGATTAAGGATTATGACTGCTCAATCCATTACGACCCTGAGAAAGCAAACAAGGTGGCAGATGCATTAAGTCGACAAGACCATGCTAGTTTATCCATGATGAGGATCACAAAAGATCCAATATTTATGGATTTACAAAGGATGGATCTTGGAATTATAATGGAAGGGGAAAAATTTTATCTTTCTCAAATGAATGTTCAACCATCTATACATGTGAAGATTAAAGAGGCACAGAAAGAAGATGTCGAGTTACAAAAGAAGGTGAGAAATGTTCCTGAATTCAACCTTGATTGTGATGGGATAATAAAGTTCAGGAATCGGGTTTGTGTTCCTCCCATCCCCGAATTAAAGAAGGAGCTGCTGGATGAGGCTCATAGTTCATCATTCTCTATTCATCCTGGAAGCACGAAGATGTATAGGGACCTGAAAGAGTACTTCTGGTGGGATGGCATGAAAAGAGATGTTGCTAAATATGTCTCTCGATGCTTGGTTTGTCAACAAGTTAAAGCTGAGAGACAAAAGTCTAAGGGGATGTTACAACCATTACCCATACCCGAATGGAAATGGGAAAACATCACTATGGACTTTGTCACAGGACTTCCTAAAACATCCAAAGGCAATAATGCTATCTGGGTCATAGTTGATCGTCTTACAAAGTCTGCACACTTCATTCCTATTAGAGAGGATTTCTCTCTAGATCAGCTTGCTAGGATATATGTAAAGGAAGTGGTAAGATTGCATGGAGTACCACTTTCTATTATATCTGATCGGGATCCGAGATTTACCTCGATGTTCTGGCGAAGTCTTCAGCATACTCTGGATACAGAGTTGAGTTTCAGCACTACTTATCATCCCCAGACAGACGGTCAGTCTGAGAGAACAATTCAAACCCTAGAAGATATGTTGAGAGCTTGCTCTATGGATTTCAAAGGAGGTTGGGATCAACACCTACCTTTGGTGGAATTTTATTATAATAATAGCTTTCACTCCAGTATTCAGATGGATCCTTATGAAGCTCTCTATGGAATGAAATGCAGGACTCCAACTTGCTGGGATGAAGTTGGGGAAAGAAAGCTATTAGGACCTGATCTCGTTGATGAAATGGCAGAAAAGGTCAGATTTATTCAACAACACATAAGAGCAGCTCATAGTCGACAGAAAAGTTATGCCGACAACCGAAGAAAAGACCTAGAGTTTGAAGTGGGTGATAAAGTGTTCTTACGAATATCTCCCTGGAAGAGGGTTATGAGATTTGGAAAGAAGGGGAAGTTGAGCCCTAGATATATCGGTCCTTTCGAAATACTGGATCGTTTTGGGAAGGTAGCTTAACGATTGGCGCTTCCACTGAATCTCTCTCAAGTTCACGATGTGTTCCATGTATCTCTCCTGAGAAAGTACATACCAGATCCTTCACATGTACTCAACTCAGAAGTTATACCGCTGGAGCAAGATCTTTCTTATGAAGAACAGCCGATAGAGATTCTGGATCGTAGCGAAAAAGTCCTACGAAACAAGACCACTCGATTGGTGAAAGTATTATGGAGGAACCACCAACTTGAAGAAGCTACATGGGAGCTTGAGGATATGATGAGGGAGAAGTATCCTCATCTGTTTGTTACAAAGTGACGAATTTCGAGGGCGAAATTCTTTTTAAGGGGGGTAGAATGTAACACCCGAGACTTTTATGTTATATAAATCATCAAAGGAATATTTTTCTACACAACACTTGCTTGGCTTGCTTTACACGCAATCACGACCTTCCTCGATAGCTTGCGTCGTACGCAATACCGAGTTTCACTAAACAACAATATGCTATTAAAACTAGCCGTTAAGAATAGTAATAACCACTATTTGAAATTTTATAAATTTTATTTTTCAAAATGGACTTCATTTTTGGACTCAGAATATCGAAATTAGCCTAGGGTGAAATTTTGGTATTTTTCTGAAAACTTTCAATTTTTGATGAATAGTGAAACCACTAAGTGGGAGGTTAAAAACTGAATTTTGCATAAAACATAATTTTACCGCTTCTGTGAATGGAATTTCAAAAATCCTACAGACACGTTTGATATTAGTAAGTAAAATGTGGTTCAATGAGATAAAAATAATTTTTTGGTGAATAGTAACTTTTTACTATTTTTACCGCAGTTAATAGTAAATAGGGTAACTAAGGGTAAATATGATATTAATATTACCCTAACACATGTCCTAATTCTATTGGACAAGTGTAATTCGACCAAAAATGAACTTAGGAATAAAATATGACCATTTAGGCCCACTTGGATTAGATTAGGACATTTATTATTAATTTATTTAAAGAAGGGTTAAAATAGTTAAAATCAAAGTTTAATAAGTAAATCATTTTTAATATGGGGTTATACATAAGATAAATTCGATTGTAAATATTCATTAGAAATCTAAAAAGATTTCCTACATAATGGTATTTTATTTGTAATTTTTAGACATTAAATAATTTAATTTATTTATGACACAACGATGATGCAGTAATTATCTTATTAATAAAATATTGACATAATTGATTTTATAAACACCAAAATAAATGTAATTTGAGACTTTTTATGAATTCCACTAATTTTCTAGGTTACTATGATATATTAATGTTTATTTAATCAACTTGGTTCGAACATATAATTCTGTTATGACTTTCACAAAAATCATATATCAAATAGTGTCAAAATTGACACAAAATAGTTTTGAAATCAAATATTATATTATTAATTGTTATTGTATTCCTAAAAATCTAAGGTTCGGACAAATTACTTAGATAAGGATATATATATTAATAATAAACAATTTGGGGTTCGTTTGGCATGTTATAGTAAGTGTATTAACCATATAGTGAAAGAAAACAAAAAGACACGGTAAAAGTTAAATTATTTAACTTAGAGTTAAATCTAATTGATAAGGTAAAAATAATACCCTAAACTTGTCTAAATCCTATTGTTTGATAGGATTTTGACCCATCCCCACCTTATCTTCTAAATAAGACCATTTGGAACCATTATAAACCGATTTTGACTTTAATATAAAATAATATTTTGAGATATTCCTAAGGTGCCCCTCTCCTCCCTTATAAAAGGGCACCTCCTTCCCCTCCTCCTCACACCAATTTGAGCACTCAAGCTCGGCCAACCCCTGCCATTTTCTCCTCTACACTTCCCTAGAATAATCCTAGAGGTCCTGGTATTCTTCAAAGACCAATCTTAGTTCCCTAAGTGGAGGATTCAAAGAGGCGTTCCAAAGAAGAGGTAATATCCATTACCGATCTTTTCAATTTCTTTCTTCTTCAACTTCTTCTTCTTTAGTTGTTTCATGATAAAGTAATAACATCAGTATTACTTACATACTGATATGTTATTATAAATATGAAACAACCCTAATTCACCTTCTATCCATCCTACGGAAAAATGAAATCACCGCGCGTGCGTACGTACGGAATACCGTCTCCACGCCGTGGTGTAATCTATTTTTCCACCATCACTTTACAAGGATGGGTATAATGGTGTAATGAGTAACTATTTATGATTATTATAAAGTAATATTGATACTGAAATAATATATATACTCCAATACAGTTCCACGATCATAGGAACGATATCATCACTTGTGCGTACGTACGGAATACCGTCTCCACGATGTGATGCGACTCGTTCTACATGATCATCATTACATAGTAATTATATAAATGAATTGAATGAATAAATATGATATATGTTACACTAATACCATTCTGGATATAAGGTATCTATAACCTTAAAAGAAGAATAAGAATTTATTTGGCAAAACACGCATAAGAACAAAAGGCAATAAAGACCCGAGTAACAAGTAACAATGAAATATTACTAACAAGAAGCTAAGAATATGACCATATATGATATCATATCAATATGTATGATTCTGGAATAAGTCATTAACATTATTTAAACCATTATACATGAGCTTCGGACACGTACAAAGCAAATCGGACCTAAGGTAAGGGAAATATCACAATCCTATTTTTATCCGAGATTGTTTATACTTTAGTATTTACTAGGGTGTATTTTATCATCCACATCCATATTTCCTCAATATGTAATATTATTTCCATCCACCTACAATTGTTTAAATCCAATTTTACCCTTCGGTGAGTTTTTAGTAAAAGATATGAAAGGAATCTTTTGTCGTTTTTCGTACGAGGTACTTTTTTGACTTTTCTGACAAAAGTACGAGAAGAATGTTTTTTTAACTTATATGGCATGAATGGATTTTTAAAACATTATTTCCAAGAAGCTTCCTTTACAAGTTTTCAAGTTTATTTTTAATCAACTTATTTTAGTTTTAAATTGCAAGACATGTTAAGAAAGGAAAATGTTTTTGAAGTAGAAAGGATATTTTCCTCATGAATGGATTTCAAGTGTTTTATCAAAATTATTTTCCATATAAGATAATAAAGGGTTCTGTTTCTATCCCTATTATTACATGGATTTTATTATGTTGTGATGGAAATATTTTTACGAATTCCTTTATCTTATATGAATTGTTTTATGATGTCATGTTGTTTAAGAATCCCATTTTTATTACATGGGTTACGCTATGATGTATGGTTTATGATTATGTGGCACACATAAGAAAGGATTCATTATAAGATGGGTGGGACCTATATCTCCCTCCAATGCATTGGGTAAAGATTTTATATCTCATGAGATAGACATGGCTGGAACAGAAGGTTATTTCGGTTCAGTGATACAGGACTGAAACGAGGAGTGAACTCGGTTCAGAAAGGGACTTTGTCCACTAAGATAGTCTTGGAAATGAGTCATGACTAACAAGAAATGATTTTCCATGATTTTGTGTGCTTGCCACAAAGTTTCAAGTTTTATGTTATGATTATGGGGATCTCATTTTCACTTCTATGATTTATTCCATGTTAAGATATTATGATCTCTTTTGCAGGTTTTGATTTTGAAAAAGATATGATATGATTTTTATTTCCTTTATTTTCCCTTGCTGAGCATTTGAGCTCACCCTTTTATGTTTTCTTTTCCCCAGGCCAGGAAGATGGATATTAAGTAGAATATGTTAAAAGGGACCCTAGATATGATGAAATAAATAGGAGACACTATAGAAGATTTATGAACCAGTTGTTTATGTTTCCCAGTTTCTAAAGACACTATACCTATACGGTCCTTTGTGGTTTTGTCATATGTTGTAATATGTGTGCTTCAATTTTGAAGTATTAATAATGTATGTAAAGTATGGGTCGTTATAGTTGGTATCAGAGGAAAGGTATAGTCAACCTTTGGAAACTAGGATGTAAAAGCCTTAGTAAGAACCCTAAGGATAAGTCTAAGCATAGAACACAGTCTTAGTGTTTTAGAAATGGCCATGAATACCCTAGGATAAGACCTTAAGTGTGAAATTTTATCCTTGATTATGTGGTTTTCCTATTATAATTAGTGTTTCTCACACTATTATTCTTGGTTTTAGTGAATGGATGGAACCTGAAGGAACCGTGTTAATGCGGAATGAGATGGGCAATGCAATGATTGTCCCCCTGAGCAACCAAACGATATGGGAGCTGGAATGCAAAATCTTGTAGCCATGCTCACACAACTTTCTCAAGCTATGAATCATGCAGGACTTCCAAACGAGCAAAGGAAGGAGCAACATTCTGTTGAATCCTTCATGAGGCAGCGTCCACCTTCTTTCAGTGGGTCTACTAATCCATTAGTTGCTGAACAATGTATTAGTACTACTGAAAAGATATTTTCAGTTCTTCAATGTTCTGAACATGATAAAGTCATCCTAGCAGTGTATCGTTTGGAAGGAGATGCTGATCAATGGTGGAATATTATTAAGAATACGAGGCAAAGGGATGAAATTGAGTCTATGGAATGGGATGAGTTCAAGAACTTATTTTTCAATAAGTACTTCCCTCGTATTCTCCGAACAAAGATGGAGAAAGAGTTTCTTGAACTAAAGCAAAGGGTTGCTGAATTTTTTGGTACCTATGAAGAAAATTTTACAAGACTTGCGAGGTACTCTTCTGGTATTATTATCCAACCTGAGAGTAAGATTGATCGATTCTTTAGTGGCTTAAAACCAAGTCTTCGAAGGGTGTTAGCCATAAGGGACTTCAATAGCTACGAGGAAATCGTTCGATGTGCTCTCAAAGTCGAGATGGAGATTGGAGTAACCCATCAGTCACATGGGTTTGATAAGAAGAGGAAGATGGAATTCAAAGGAAAATCTAAAGAGCACACTGAAAATAAGACAAACTTTCCCTTATGCTCAAAGTGTGGAAAGAAACATGGAGGGAGTTGTCTTAAAGGGACAAGTAAATGTTTTAAATGTGGAAAGGAAGGTCATCGGGCATTTGAATTCCGCGATAATGGGAAGAAGATGTCTAATGATTCAAACAAAGGAAGGGATACACAGAATGAACCTACTACACTTCAATGTTTCAAGTGCAAGGAGATGGGGCATTATGCCAATCAATGCCCAAATCCAAGGGTTGATGATGATGGTCGACGTCAACAAAATCTTAAGGCTAAAGACAAAGGAAAGTCACATGCAATTTCTATCAGCGATGTGGAGTACGATAACGAAGTGGTGAAAGGTACACTTACCATCCACTCTAAAGTAGAAAATGTTTTATTTGATTCTGGATCCACCCACTCTTTTATTTCTAAAGAATTTTCTAACGGTATCACCGTATTACCTCAACAATTAGATGTTGAGTTAGCTGTGACAACACCTAAGGGCACAACAGTCGCATCAAAAGTTTATAATTCTTCTCCGATCGAAGTTTGTGGGAAAGTGCTTCCTGAAAATCTTGTGATACTTCCTTTAGTGGAATTTGATGTGATTCTTGGCATGGATTGGCTTTCTCTACATGGAGCTCATATCAATTTCCAAAGAAGGGAAGTCACATTTCATATTCGAGATCAATCTACGATCGTATATCAATGCAAGGATGAACATAATCTTCCAGTGGAAATTTATTCCATCTTATGGGTATTGATTCCACTAAATGAAGGTTATTTATCTCAAATGGTTGGTGAGAAACTCACGATTAAGAATATGCCCATTGTACATGAGTTTGATGATGTCTTTCCGGAGGAATTACCGGGTCTTCCACCAAATCGTGATGTTGAGTTTTTAATAGAACTCGTACCGGGTGCTTTGCCTATTTCAAAGAAACCTTATAGAATGGCCCCAATTGAGTTGCAGGAATTGAAGAAGCAACTCCAAGAGAATCTTGATAAGGGATTCATATGCCCTAGTGCGTCACCTTGGGGAGCACCTGTTCTATTTGTTAAGAAGAAAGATGGATCAATGAGACTCTACATTGATTATCGATAACTTAACAAGATCACTATCAAGAACAAATATCCTCTCCCACGCATTGATGACTTATTTGACCAACTACGCGGAGCTCAATACTTTTCCAAGATTGATCTTAATTCAGGGTATCATCAATTAAGGGTCAAAAGGGAGGATATACCAAAGACGGCTTTCCGTACAAGGTATGGACACTATGAATTTATAGTGATGCCATTTGGTCTTACTAATGCCCCTGATATCTTCATGGATCTAATGAATAGAGTCTTTAGAGACTATCTTGATCAATTTGTGGTAGTCTTTATAGACGATATTCTTGTCTATTCAAAGAGTAATGAAGAGCATGAAAATCACTTGAGAATTATATTGATGACCCTGAGAAAGGAGAAGCTTTATGCCAAATTTACCAAGTGTGAATTTTGGCTTCAAAAAGTTGCATTTTTGGGTCACATAATCTCAAAAGAGGGGATATCTGTGGATCCAGCAAAAACAGAGGTTATCGAAAGATGGTCGAGACCAACAACAGTAACTGAGATCCGAAGTTTTCTTGGTTTGGCTGGATATTATCGACGTTTTGTAAAATATTTTTCACGATTATCTAATCCACTCACCAAGTTGACTCGGAAAGGAGTTAAGTTTGTCTGGACAGAGGAATGTGAAGAGAATTTCAAGGAGTTGAAAAGAAGGTTATCCAGTGCACCTGTGCTCACACTACCTTGTAGTGGAGAAAGGTTTGTGATCTACAGTGATGCATCCAAGAAGGGATTGGGGTGTGTTCTTATGCAAAATTATATGGTGATAACTTATGCCTCACGACAGTTGAAAATCCATGAGAAAAATTACCCAACACATGATTTGGAGTTGGATGCGGTAATCTTTGTATTAAAGATTTGGAGGCATTACCTTTATGGTGAAAGGTGTTATATTTATACTGATCATAAAAGTTTAAAGTATATTTTCACACAAAAGGAGTTGAATATGCGTCAAAGAAGATGGTTGGAGCTGATTAAGGATTATGACTGCTCAATCCATTACCACCCTGGGAAAGCAAACAAGGTGGCAGATGCATTAAGTCGACAAGACCATGCTAGTTTATCCATGATGAGGATCACAAAAGATCCAATATTTATGGATTTACAAAGGATGGATCATGGAATTATAATGGAAGGGGAAAAATTTTATCTTTCTCAAATGAATGTTCAACCATCTATACATGTGAAGATTAAAGAGGCACAAAAAGAAGATGTCGAGTTACAAAAGAAGGTGAGAAATGTTCCTGAATTCAACCTTGATTGTGATGGGATAATAAAGTTCAGGAATCGGGTTTGTGTTCCTCCCATCCCCGAATTAAAGAAGGAGCTGCTGGATGAGGCTCATAGTTCATCATTCTCTATTCATCCTGGAAGCACGAAGATGTATAGGGACCTGAAAGAGTACTTCTGGTGGGATGGCATGAAAAGAGATGTTGCTAAATATGTCTCTCGATGCTTGGTTTGTCAACAAGTTAAAGCTGAGAGACAAAAGTCTAAGGGGATGTTACAACCATTACCCATACCCGAATGGAAATGGGAAAACATCACTATGGACTTTGTCACAGGACTTCCTAAAACATCCAAAGGCAATAATGCTATCTGGGTCATAGTTGATCGTCTTACAAAGTCTGCACACTTCATTCCTATTAGAGAGGATTTCTCTCTAGATCAGATTGCCAGGATATATGTAAAGGAAGTGGTAAGATTTCATGGAGTACCACTTTCTATTATATCTGATCGGGATCCGAGATTTACCTTGAAGTTCTGGCGAAGTCTTCAGCATACTCTGGATACAGAGTTGAGTTTCAACACTGCTTATCATCCCCAGACAGACAGTCAGTCTGAGAGAACAATTCAAACCCGAGAAGATATGTTGAGAGCTTGCTCTATGGATTTCAAAGGAGGTTGGGATCAACACCTACCTTTGGTGGAATTTTATTATAATAATAGCTTTCACTCCAGTATTCAGATGGATCCTTATGAAGCTCTCTATGGAAAGAAATGCAGGACTCCAACTTGCTGGGATGAAGTTGGGGAAAGAAAGCTATTAGGACCTGATCTCGTTGATGAAATGGCAGAAAAGGTCAGATCTATTCAACAACACATAAGAGCAGCTCATAGTCGACAGAAAAGTTATGCCGACAACCGAAGAAAAGACCTAGAGTTTGAAGTGGGTGATAAAGTGTTCTTACGAATATCTCCCTGGAAGAGGGTTATGAGATTTGGAAAGAAGGGGAAGTTGAGCCCTAGATATATCGGTCCTTTCGAAATACTGGATCGTGTTGGGAAGGTAGCTTACCGATTGGCGCTTCCACTGAATCTCTCTCAAGTTCACGATGTGTTCCATGTATCTCTCCTGAGAAAGTACATACCAGATCCTTCACATGTACTCTGCTCAGAAGTTATACCGCTGGAGCAAGATCTTTCTTATGAAGAACAGCCGATAGAGATTCTGGATCGTAGCGAAAAAGTCCTACGAAACAAGACCACTCGATTGGTGAAAGTTTTATGGAGGAACCACCAACTTGAAGAAGCTACATGGGAGCTTGAGGATATGATGAGGGAGAAGTATCCTCATCTGTTTGTTACAAAGTGACGAATTTCGAGGGCAAAATTCTTTTTAAGGGGGGTAGAATGTAACACCCGAGACTTTTATGTTATATAAATCATCAAAGGAATCTTTTTCTACACAACACTTACTTGGCTTGCTTTACACGCAATCACGACCTTCCTCGATAGCTTGCGTCGTACGCAATACCGAGTTTCACTAAACAACAATATGCTATTAAAACTAGCCGTTAAGAATAGTAATAACCACTATTTGAAATTTTATAAATTTTATTTTTCAAAATGGACTTCATTTTTGGACTCAGAATATCGAAATTAGCCTAGGGTGAAATTTTGGTATTTTTCTGAAAACTTTCAATTTTTGATGAATAGTGAAACCACTAAGTGGGAGGTTAAAAACTGAATTTTGCATAAAACTTAATTTTACCGCTTCTGTGAATGGAATTTCAAAAATCCTACAGACACGTTTGATATCAGTAAGTAAAATGTGGTTCAATGAGATAAAAATAATTTTTTGGTGAATAGTAACTTTTTACTATTTTTACCGCAGTTAATAGTAAATAGGGTAACTAAGGGTAAATATGATATTAATATTACCCTAACACATGTCCTAATTCTATTGGAAAAGTGTAATTCGACCAAAAAAAACTTAGGAATAAAATATGACCATTTAGGCCCACTTGGATTAGATTAGGACATTTATTATTAATTTATTTAAAGAAGGGTTAAAATAGTTAAAATCAAAGTTTAATAAGTAAATAATTTTTAATATGGGGTTATACATAAGATATATTCAATTGTAAATATTAATTAGAAAGCTAAAAAGATTTCCTACATAATGGTATTTTAGTTTTAATTTTTAGACATTAAATAATTTAATTTATTTATGACACAACGATGATGCAGTAATTTTCTTATTAATGAAATATTGACATAATTGATGTTATAAACACCAAAATAAATGTAATTTGAGACTTTTTATGAATTCCACTAATTTTCTAGGTTACTATGATATATTAATGTTGATTTAATCAACTTGGTTCGAACATATAATTCTGTTATGACTTTCACAAAAATCATATATCAAATAGTGTCAAAATTGACACAAAATAGTTTTTAAATAAAATATTATATTATTAATTGTTATTGTATTCCTAAAAATCTAAGGTTCGGCCAAATGACTTAGATAAGTATATATATATTAATAATAAACAATTTGGGGTTCGTTTGGCATGTTATAGTAAGTGTATTAACCATATAGTGAAAGAAAACAAAAAGACACGGTAAAAGTTAAATTATTTAACTTAGAGTTAAATCTAATTGATAAGGTTAAAATAATACCCTAAACTTGTCTAAATCCTATTGGTTGATAGGATTGCGACCCATCCCCACCTTATCTTCGAAATAAGACCCTTTGGAACCATTATAAACCGATTCTGACTTTAATATAAAATAATATTTTGAGATATTCCTAAGGTGCCCCTCTCCTCCCTTATAAAAGGGCACCTCCTTCCCCTCCTCCTCACACCAATTTGAGCACTCAAGCTCGGCCAACCCATGCCATGTTCTCCTCTCTACTTCCCTAGAATAATCCCAGAGGTCCTGGTCTTCTTCAAAGACCAATCTTAGTTCCCTAAGTGGAGGATTCAAATAGGCGTTCCAAAGAAGAGGTAATATCCATTACCGATCTTTTCAATTTCTTTCTTCTTCAACTTCTTCTTCTTTAGTTGTTTCATGATAAAGTAATAACATCAGTATTACTTACATACTGATATGTTATTATAAATATGAAACAACCCTAATTCACCTTCTATCCATCCTACGGAAAAATGAAATCACCGCGCGTGCGTACGTACGGAATACCGTCTCCACGCGGTGGTGTAATCTATTTTTCCACCATCACTTTACAAGGATGGGTATAATGGTGTAATGAGTAACTATTTATGATTATTATAAAGTAATATTGATACTGAAATAATATATATATACTCAAATATAGTTCCAAGATCATAGGAACGATATCATCACTCGTGCGTACGTACGGAATACCGTCTCCACGATGTGATGCGACTCGTTCTACATGATCATCATTACATAGTAATTATATAAATGAATTGAATGAATAAATATGATATATGTTACACTAATACAATTCTGGATATAAGGTATCTATAACCTTAAAAGAAGAATAAGAATTTATTCGGCAAAACACGCATAAGAACAAAAGGCAATAAAGACCTGAGTAACAAGTAACAATGAAATATTACTAACAAGAAGCTAAGAATATGACCATATATGATATCATATCAACATGTATGATTATGGAATAAGTCAATAACATTATTTAAACCATTATACAGGAGCTTCGGACACGTACAAAGCAAATCGGACCTAAGGTAAGGGAAATATCACAATCTCATTTTTATCCGAGATTGTTTATACTTTAGTATTTACTGGGGTGTATTTTATCATCCACATCCATATTTCCTCAATATGTAATATTATTTCCATCCACCTACAATTTTTTAAATCCAATTTTACCCTTCAGTGAGTTTTTAGTAAAAGATATGAAAGGAATCTTTAGTCGTTTTTCGTACGAGGTACTTTTTTGACTTTTCCGACAAAAGTACGAGAAGAATGTTTTTTTAACATATACGGCATGAATGGATTTTTAAAACATTATTTCCAAGAAGCTTCCTTTACATGTTTTCAAGTTTATTTTTAATCAACTTCTTTTAGTTTTAAATTGTAAGACATGTTAAGAAAGGAAAATGTTTTTGAAGTAGAAAGGATATTTTCCTCAAGAATGGATTTCAAGTGTTTTATCAAAATTATTTTCCATCTAAGATAATAAAGGGTTCTGTTTCTATCCCTATTATTACATGGATTTTATTATGTTGTGATGGAAATATTTTTACGAATTCCTTTATCTTATATGAATTGTTTTATGATGTCATGTTGTTTAAGAATCCCATTTTTATTACATGGGTTACGCTATGATGTATGGTTTATGATTATGTGGCACACATAAAAAAGGATTCATTATAAGATGGGTGAGACCTATATCTCCCTAAAATGCATTGGGTAAAGATTTTATATCTCATGAGATAGACATGGCTGGAACGGAAGGTTATTTCGGTTCAGTGATACAGGACTGAAACGAGGAGTGAACTCGGTTCAGAAAGGGACTTTGTCCACTAAGATAGTCTTGGCAATGAGTCATGACTAACAAGAAATGATTTTCCATGATTATGTGTGCATGACACAAAGTTTCAAGTTTTATGTTATGATTATGGGGATCTCATTTTCACTTCTATGATTTATTCCATGTTAAGATATTATGATCTCTTTTGTAGGTTTTGATTTTCAAAAAGATATGATATGATTTTTATTTCCTTTATTTGCCCTTGCTGAGCATTTGAGCTCACCCTTTTATGTTTTCTTTTCCCCAGGTCAGGAAGATGGATATTAAGTAGAATTTTCTTAAAGGGAACCTAGATATGATGAAATAAATGGGAGACACTATAGAAGATTTATGAACCAGTTGTTTATGTTTCCCAGTTTCTAAAGACACTATACCTATACGGTCCTTTGTGGTTTTGTCATATGTTGTAATAAGTGTGCTTCAATTTTTAAGTATTAACAATGTATGTAAAGTATGGGTCGTTATAGTAAAGGAGAAATGAACAATCATCGTTTCGTGAGGAATTAGTTCTCCATATGGAGAAACTGTATGTTCAACATCCATTAGATGGACGATTTTGTTAGTGTAAGTCATAAAAATTGAATAAAAAAAGCCTAGTATGTGGAATATATATTTTTTGGTCACAAAATAAAATAATAAAGATATTTTATGGGTGGATGAGGAAAATAATGGAAATGAGCTTCAGAGAAGACCTTACCTCTTAGTGGGGTAACTCTTTTTGGTTTTTGAAAAAAGGATTCTTTGAGGGGGTTTCTTTTAAATGTAAGGATTAAAGGTCAAAGGAAATATTCTTGGGAGGCTAATTGGGAATATATTTTATGATCTTAAATGGTTTGAGAGGTGAAAGTAATGGGTAGAGGTGGAGGCCTTTTGTAGGGAAGAAAAAGGACTCACATGGAATTTTTAGAAACAAATTATATTTTCACATGTTCTAACCTAAAACAAATCATGGAAAACCAACATAAATTAATAATGTAAGGTTTATAGACTATATTTGGACATAAATGTTGTGTTGTACAGGTTTCTAGGTCATTTAGTCCCTTAATTGTAAGGTTTATTCCCTAATTAAGCTTAATTTGGCCTTAACCATTATGTTTAATTTTAATCCATTTTTGTAAAAAATTAACATGGTATTATTAGAATATAAATATTGGAATTAATAAAATTTTGTATGTTGGTTTTTTGAAATTACAATCAAATAATTTGAAAAAGTGAGATTAGTTTTAATTCCGTAGACTAGATGAAATAACACAGTTTAAAAGTAGGAAAAAGTTCAAAAGTTTTGTAAGTTTTTTATTCAGTTTTGAAGTGAATTTAAACCTAATAAATTTAATTGTATTATTAGATGTAACATTTATATAATTTTACCATAAAACATATTTATAATATCATTTATAATGAATATTTAATTATAAAAAAGGTAATTTTTAACTAAAATGATGTATTTTTACAATTCATACAAAAAATGATGTTTCTAAAAAATATCCCAATAATTCACCCTATGATAATTTAAATGTTATTAATTAAAAAGGTAATTTTTTTACCAAATTCAATTTCTAAATTTGTCTAAAATTATATTTATTACATGGGAATTAAAATCATTTTATTTGAGAAAGAAATATTTTTATACATAGAAGGACTTTACCAATAGTCATATATTTTATTATAAATATGTTTTATGTATATATAAAAATTATAAAAAGATTTTAAAAGTATTTATTACAATTAATATTATCTTATTTAAATATTAAAAACAATTAAAAGATATGTTTCATCGAAACTTAGTGTTTCATGTTTCGTATGCCAGCTCAGTGTTTCATTCATTGTATGCCAAGTGAATGTTTCATGTAGAACAAGACTAGTTGGTACTATGTGGGCAAAGAATGTTTGACTTAGAGTATTAATATATATATATAAATAATTATTTCTGGTTTTATGTGAAGTAGAAAATATTGAAAAGTTAAATTAATTTGAAACAAAATTCTCAAAATTTGAAGGTGGGGCATTCACATTGTCTTAGATAGAAAAAAATATTATTTAAATTAAAATTTGAAATTAAAATTAAAATTAATACTCACAAAATAATTTGAATTCCCATCAAAACAGCCTCTATTATTTTGAACATTTGGTTCATTAAATACCTCTTAGTCACTATTTTTTTATAATTGGATGATGTATACTAAATATTAGTAACCCATGAGATATTGAATGTGAAATGTTATAAAATACATTCAAAATTATAAATTCCTCACTAAACATGACATGTTGAAATTTAGAATAAAATATTGACACCATTTTAGTTAATCCACTCTGAGAAAAACTAAAACAAATTTCAAAACAACTTATGTCATTAAATATTCTCCACTATTTATCTTAGATAGGGATTATATTCTCACACCATGACATGTTCCCTAATATAGGGATCCATATTTTAAACCTCATATAATTGTTATGAGTCAGCCAATCCATTTCACATCCCTATGTATAAAACTCCTTCAAATTTTATGGAATTATCAAAATGTCCACCATATCTTAAAATAAATGTGTTAGATGTTGTTTTGTTCCCTAAACAACCACTCACCATTTTCAATTATATTTATCACTATCAATGCCATTTTTATATTATGCTTAATTAACAGTACACAAAGAAATTTTCCAATAGGTTAATCATAGTTAACCCATTATCCTTTTTTTATTCCATAAAATTTATCTTATAAAAACAAAATGAATTTGATCATAGAATATAAAAGATACATTATTTTTCACATGATATTTTCTCAAATAAAATTCCTTCTGAACCACCCGTTTCAATGTTGAACTCCCAGTTTCATATGTTATGAAATAATATTCACTAAACCATGACATAATTGGGTATTATTATTAAAACATTGACTAAAGAAAATTTAAATTTCCCAAGAACCCATTCATTTCATATACCAAACTATCAGCACACAAGTGTTGTGTTTTACTAAAGCATATCGAGGTCACCTACACATTTTATACCTTGAAACACTAATCTTCATCATAATAAATCCTTCAATGTTATTTCCAACATTCCAAAAATAGGGAACAAACCTCACTATAATTGAAAAAAATCTAAAAATTCATTTAAAACATGAATTTTTTATTATAAAAAAATACCACATAAGAACCACATTTTCCTTATATCTTCTACAATTTATCTTCAACTTGAAAAATATCCTGATACTAAGGTATAATTATTCCTCATTAATGATTAGTAAGATCTTATTAGGCATCGACAACCTCCCTATGTTCACAAATACTCTTTATGTCACCATCTTCTCCATTCATCATCTATAAAATTTACTATTTGGATTTATTTGGAAAATCATCCCAATAAATCACTTTTAAGTCAACAAAAATAACAGTGAATAATTATTAAATAATTATATTACTAAATGAGAAAAAATAGTTTAGTAAACAAATGTATTGAATAATAATATAATTTTATCCATTATAGTAACTTATATTCAATTTATCACAACTATATTTCCTCATGGACCACATTTCACTTCGAAATATAGTTTATTTGAATATTTAAATAGAATTGTCTTAAAAAAAATTAGATTAATTCACATTATTCAAACACACAGACAAACATTGAATTGATAACATTTATCTTTAAAAAGCATAAAGAATTAATTCCTTGAAAGGAAAGTGATATTCTATAAATTAATTTTTTTACCCACCACATTAAAATAAGGAATAATAAATAATAGATTTTTATTTCTTCCTCCCTCTTTGATAAAAAATATAAAAATAAAAATTTAGATATGGGAAAACACTAATTTTTTATGGTTGAGTGGAGTGAGGTTAAATTAATATCATCAACCTTTAATTTTGAAAGGGATATCCCGAAAATGTCTTAATAAACATATCAATAAATTTACAATAAATAGAAAAAATCTAAAATAATATTGATATACTCCAAAAACTCCTTAATGAAGTGATATTTTACATCAATATTCTTTAATCAAGAATAAGTAATGAAATTTTGAAAAATATTTATAGTACTTTTATTATCATATCTCACTAGAAGTGGTAACATTGTATTCACCTTGAGATCTTCCAATCGATCTTTCATTCACATCAATTCGGTTATCAATTTTTATAGCCACATACACATACACAAATTTACTCAAACTCACTAAACATTTCATCCTTTTATTATATTCTACACACTTTTCTCTAATAACAAAAACCCTAAAAAATGTTGATTTTTAGTAACCAACATTTTTAGCCCAATCTCCATTTATATATCCAAAGAAGTTAAGATTTCATTTAACATCGTTTTATAAACCATAATTCAGCATGATTTTAATGTTTCTTATAATACCCTTTTATATTTATAAGATTTTATTCTTTAGGTTCACTTTTATATCTATCAAAAAGTGTGATAATATAAACTGAATTTTATTTTAAATATATAAAGAAAATATAACACCATCAATATTTTTTCTAAACTCCTTCGAATTAACTTTCATTCTATCTTCACTCTTTGATAAATTTTTTTCTCATTAAAATTGGGGTATAAATATTCAATTAATCCTACGTTATAAATTTCTTAATATGTTTTATGGTATACTTATATTGATATAATAAAATATCACCACTTTCACCATAAAATTACAAACCTATTAACTATATTATATTTACAACAATTTACATCTAAAATATATTATTTATATCTAAATAAAAATTCCTACAAGAACAATAATAATTTCTAATAATTATAATATAATTTTCATAGTAAATCATAATCAATGACATCTCTTTATCTTCTTTGATATAACATTTGTTTTCAACTCATCACTTAATGAAATTCAACAGCTTCAAGCATAAATATATATGTGAGTTACATGAACTTGGGTATTTTTTTAGAAAATAAATTTCATTTTTAAACATGAAATCATACCTTTAATTTTCAATATGAAACAATCCCTTATGTTCCACATTGTACACTTCCTCTTTCAATTTTCCATTTAAGAAGGTTGTCTTGTCATATATTTTAATGATCTTGTATGACCGTTGTGCCTAAAAATAATGAAAAATAAAACTGAATCAATCCTATAAACCTATGTAAAATTTTCATCAAAACAAATTTATCCCTCCTATGAATATCCTTTTCACATGAGTATTTCTTTTATCTTTCATCACCTATCATTCTCATTCAACAGGTTATGGAAAACCCACTTTGATCCTATGAATTTTTTGTTTTTTTATCATGCGTACCAATGATAAAGTTTCATTATTTTTTATTAAATACATATCCTTGTTCATAAATTCATTCCACTCTTGATTCTTGAAGGCTTCATTCACTCTAACCGGTTTTACCAAATAAAATAATGATTTATGTGTTTTTGTTCTCAAATTTATCATATCTTTAATGTTCCAACCATAATTCCCAATAATATTCTTAAATGTGACCATATTTAATAATATTATATGATTTGAGAACTTTTTATCTTCATTAGATGAAATAAATGAGTCATTATATTCATCCTACACTTCTTTAGAATTCATATATTTTTTAGAAAACTCATTAAAGTTTGTTTACCAATATTACATGATAATATTAATTTATGAATATTTATTTGTAAAATATAACTTCATTATTTTAGTTTTTAAATACCTTCACAACCAAAATATCCGTAAATATTCATGCAACTTGGATTTGGTAAAATTATCATATTTAATTTAGATGATAACCAAGGAAGAAACCTTCAAATCCTCTTTTTTCAAACTATCCCATTTTTTCTTCACCGACTAGCTTATCTAATTTTTTTAATTTCATTCATAAATATTTAATTTTTTTCATTAGGTAAGGACCCATTATTTCTTCATGATTGAATTTCTTTCTTAAAATTCTTATATTTCTCATCCATCTATAAAAATATTTAAAGTCATTTGTTGAGTTATTTATTTATCATTAACTCTATATGAGTTTTCTCATTAATTCTATTATCACTTCCATTATCAATTATAATTTATAATTAATGCATATTTTCAACTTGAATATTTTAACAAAAATTAATTTTTTTATATACTTAATAATTATCCTCCATAATATCATTCTATCGATTATTTGATTGTAAATTTTACACTTTGAATTTTAAACAATATTAACTTTTCCCATTGAAAATATATTTGATTTAAGAAATAATGATGATTTCATACTACTGTAACTTCTTTTATTCTCATCCATATCTCTATAAAAATTAAATTATTTAAATATTAAATAATTATCATAAATATTTCCAATAAATTATCAATTAATTAAAATCAGGGGCAACTTTAACTTATAAATTCATTTTCATCATCTCATACTTCAATAAATAAATGAAATAAGGTTTTAAAATTACATTTCAACGTCATATTCTTCTTAAAAATATTAATATTCTATATCAATAAATGTTCTATGCTAATCTTACTCCAGCTAATTAAATTTTATTTCCCCATCATCTATGCTCTTACTCTTAAAAAAACTCTCTTATATAATTTCACAAGTAGATAACATACTATGAAAATTTTCCAACTAAATCCTATTATGGATACATAATTCATGTTATAATATGTTTTCATCAAATAATTCTAAAAATAAAGCTATTATATTCTCATGAACTATTGAATACTTAAACTTCTCATCAGAAACACTGGTGTTGATAAACACTTCATTAACATAAGTAAATAATACATCCACTATTTCAAAATTAGTAATCTTGATATCTTTATATTTCAATCTTAAAATTAATATCTTATCTTGATTAATTTTTATAATTCCATTATATATATTTTCTAATATATCCCAGTTATCATACAACGTTTTCATCGATTTAACTTTGAGAAAATCATATTTATAAAAAGATAATAAAATTTAATTTTTAACATGTTCATTATTATAAGAATTATTTAATTTTACAAATATCATGATAATACCATCACAACTAGAAAAAATATAATAAATTTTAGATACTAATACATCAAGACTTATTGATAGAATATATGGAAGTTTCTTATGATTCCAAATATAATAATACTACACAAAAAAGTGTGAATCCCCATTATGTTAACTTATTTAATGTTTTAAATGATTACAGTAGAATTCAGATGTCAAATATTAAAACATAAAGAAATACATTTTATTCAAACTCCAAAAAACTAATCATATTTGAAGGGAACTTGGATGCTCTAATACTAGTTCTGTGGACCCTCATAGACAATTTTAATTAACTAATATGCAATTTTTATGAATTAATTGATTCAATTCCCTTCATATTTCTCATTCAAAACTCCATTCAACACTTATTAAAATAAATAATGAGATCATTTCTTAACTTATACACACACTTTGTGGTATAAATAGAATAGACACATTTTATTAAGTATCACTACTCAAAAAGTGAAGCTACACCCTTAGAATGTTCCGGTAAAACCCTTAATCACATATTCCACTAGAGTGACAATATGGATTAAAAATGATTAGGTAATACCATTGAACTCATGGAACACAATATGTTCACTAGCTTGTGTAAAGTTATCTCAAAAAATATAGAATTTGAAATTTAGTAACAAGAGAGTATTCAATATAATAATACTTCCATCACGTTTCTATTATACTTATTTCACTTAATCTTCTTCATTATATTATACTTGTATTTCACCAAGAAATATTCCCTAATTTAGTTTTTATATTCATTTTAACATTATCTTAATTTACCCAATACACCTTTTTATAATGCCTCTAACAGTTAGAAAATATCCACTAAGATGAAATTTTAATTTCAATTTCAAATTTTAACTCATAAATTAATATAATATCTCCCTCTCCTTTTTGATCTCTGGTATCATTTAAGACCTATTAGTAATCATTTACATGTTAATGGTGATTTTTAGATCTAGTATGAGTATCCCATGAATCATCAAATGATAAACTTTATCAAATCTACTAAAAATATGGAATTCTTACTGACCATAGAATTTTCAATTTCACCACAATGGGTTGTATTCTATTTTAGTTTAACCACTAAAATATTACTTGAATACAGTTTTAAAATAACTTGTTTCATGGTATGTTCTCCCCGTTCTATTTCATATTGGTAATTTATTCTCACCCCATGACATTTTTGAAAACCTAGTATTTTACATTTAGATCATCAAACAACATTTACAAATAATCCAATACATTTCACTTCCTTGGGTACAAGACTCCTTTCCATTTTATAGAATTATTAAAAAAACATGTTAGCTTATCCAAGATGTTATAGACACCGTTATCATATCTAGAAAATGAATCACCATTTCTAGAAATAATTTTACAATCCATGTAATTTTATATTCCTTTCTATTTATAATAATATAAAATCCACTATCACTCTAGGAAAATTATATGTATGGAACCATCATTTTTATCTACATATAAATTAATGATGAGCGAGACCCCATAGATTCCATAATGATATGAAATAACATTTTATTT
Source organism: Viscum album (assembly GCA_963277665.1). Classification (NCBI taxonomy): domain Eukaryota; kingdom Viridiplantae; phylum Streptophyta; class Magnoliopsida; order Santalales; family Viscaceae; genus Viscum; species Viscum album. The sequence goes on from OY728123.1 coordinate 1,770,960,337, forward strand.
TATCATATAGTAATTTATTAATTTAACCACTATTTAAAAAGATGATCTTCCCATTTAACTACTTTGGAGTGTACTTCACTATACCGTGATGTAATCAGGTCTTTTTCCATAGACTATGACTAACCAAAATGGTCTTTTCCTGAGTAATTATTTTGTGTCACATCCTATAGTAGAAAAAAAAACCTATTTTCTATTTGAACACTATGTAGTGAGGTTACTTACACTTAAAATAGTTTAAAACCACAGACTTGATGAAAACAAATCATTCATTGTTCATTTAGCCACTCCAAATTAGTCAAAAAAACATAATCTCAAATGAAAATCCAACAAAAATTTAATTTTTGATATTTTTTTAATTTTGAAAACAATATATAATACCAGAACCAAATCCAGAAAATATATTCTATAATTTAACTTCCCATTGAAAAATATACTATGATAGGGAATACTATTTCAAATTATAATGTTAGTATACTCCCCAAGGGTGTCAATAGAACCCTAAGGTAATAAATAGTCTTGTTATTATAATCATCTAAATTGATTTTCTCAGAAATAATATTATCAATCCAAATTAGAATAATTATTTTAATAATTAATTTTATATAATAATGTATTCCTCAAATATTGATCTATTAGTTTTTCATAAATTTATCTAAAAATTAACTTTTATATTTATAGATATATCTTGTGTCATTGTTTGATGGTACATGTTGTGTCTTGATGTTAAAATCCAAAAAATATGGAACTTTTTTAGTTTCAAAATATTTAATTTGATCGAGTATTTTTTCACCAAAATTGTAGTGTGTACTTCCTAATCATCATATGGTCTTTTTAGCTATTCACCTCTAGTATAGATTTTTTTTTTCATTTCTCGAAAATAGTAGTGTGAAACATTTTACTTTGGCATTAAATTTGGATGAAAACTTGTTTTCCTTCAATTAACATACATATTACATCACATAATTTTATATCATAACATCTTAAGGAAGTCTAAATCCCAAAAACCCTTGAGAAAATACATCATTATGAAATAAACCTATATTTTGGAATTAATATTTACACAAGTGAAAAATAATCCTCTTATTCAACAATATCATAGTACAATAAAAACCTCAATTATATGATTTCCTTTATCATATAATAACATTATTCTTTTATACTCTATATAATCTTAAATTATTATCTAAATCACCTATAATCTTGTTTTCAATAAATACAGATATAAAAACACCTTCAAGTATCATGAATTAATTATCTTAAGAAAAAATTAATCGAAGGCTCATAATTTGAGAGTTATCTAAAAAAAATTAAATGATAGAATGATGATGAATTTTGTTCTCAATATCCCATTGTAAATGTCAATACTATGTTGACTATGTATCAATTGAGGTCAACTCATTTCTACATCTTTTTCAATTCACATCATGAGGAACTATAAAATTTTAGGACTCATAAAATTCCAGAAATCATCAAAGGATATTTATCATTATAGCTAATAAAAAAACTATAACCAAAGTAACTAGGTAATCTAGTATATACATACATAATAAATCCATTCAAAATAATATTTACAAAAAAAATCTCTGTCTGATAAGCCACATAATTATAATAAAAATAAATCAAGGATCATAGATACATTTTTTTAATTTCTTAATTACGGTTTCATATATTGATCTTGAGTTCAATGTAACCTCAAGCATGCCCCATAGTATGTAAATGTTTGTCAATTACTAGTGAAGTCAAAGTCCAATAAATGGAGGGATTATTCCCATGATATCATTCCCATCATGTACATAACTAAATATAAACCAAATATCATTCCACATATATACTATACAATGAACTCATAATTTTATCTAAAAAACAATATCACTGATTAATTTTAAATGATAACCAATTCCATAGTCATACCTCCATACTAGAGGAAACAATTTCCACTAGTAGTAAATAATATACATAGAGATAATAAAAATAAAATAAATATAGGATTTAAAGATGAAATAGTATAAGGACATGTCCCGGAACCACTTTGACCTCCTAGTTAATCCATCCTTATAAAAACACTTTTAAAAGTTTCCTTCTACTTTCATGTATCTCTTAAAATTAAATATAACAAGATCATAACATAATTTTAATAATATTATAGTGTATTTGTTAAATAATAAGTCAAAAATTATCATTCAAACAACCATATCAGTCCATCGTGTACTAACCAGACTCTCATGAATACACATCCTTCCTAGTTTATCCAATGTTGGTGGATGTTATCCTCCAGAACACATAATAATTCTAGGAAATAAACTATAGAAAAAATATGACATATACTCTTGCATGTTTGAGAAATTGTTTTGATATTTAATAATCGGTAATATAATGAAAATGAACATTCCTTAGGAAAATATTGGAAACATCATAAAATATGAAACACATATTGATCCCAAGAATTCAAATGAACATAAATGTGTATTCAAACCTTGAGGAGAGTGGATCGTAATTCCCTTTTTCAAAATAAAACCACACTATTGGAATCATTAATCTTATGACCATTTCTAATAATCAATAATAATGAGAAATGAATCGAAATAAGGAAGAGGGCATAAAATATTCAAACTCTCAAGAATATTCGAATACACAAGAGAAAACAATCCAAAAAATAAACTAATCAGCATAAAAAATTCACAATCCAACCATACCATTATTTATGCTTCTATTAATGATTTGTTTCTAATTAATTCAATTACCACATGTTTTACATTAGGTTTGACCACCATGGGTTATCCAATCAGACCATCTAATCCGCTTTTAAAAGAGTTCATGCCCTTATATATACTATTAACCCATATATAAATACATGAATAAATAAAATTATTATTCAACAAGAACCCAAAATCTCATACTTAATGAAAATAAAATATTATTCCCATGTTAAAAACAAGTAATATTAATATTCATTCCTATATTGGAAACCTAACATGGTCTATATTATATCCTCAAAGGAAAACCCAAGCCCCATTGCAGTATCTCACCCCTAAAATGTCCAAAGAATGGAAATAAGACACCCAATTTATTTTCTAGTAACATAATATATTTCATATAAACTATAAAAACTTATTAGAATAGTTTATAAATTAATTATTCCAACAAAAACAACTATATAAATGAACAGTTATAAATATGACTATAAATATCATAGAATGTTTCTGGACCACTTACCTAGAGCTTTTAGGTGTTTAACCATAAATAGTCATGGGATCATTTATTCTCAATCCACTCAAACCATATAATCTATTATAAAGCCCCAAAATAGAGATTTTAGATAGAGATGTAGTGAAAAATAAAATATTCATAATATTGAAGAATGTAGTGGATTATAATTAAAAGTATATGATAAAATGTACATGAATATATGTTCATTTTACTTTATATGAGTACCTAGTATATCAAAGTGTGGATAGTGACAATAAGAAACTATTGGTATAGATTTCATCCCTATAGAGAAGAAGAATAATAGTTTAAAAGGTAAATAGGTAGAAAAATTACCAAATATATCCCTCTAAATGTGTGGTTTATGTTTCCCACTGGAAATTTGGCGGTCTATTAGGATCTCGAAAAACATCCATGAAATATTCAGTGGAGGGGGGGGGGGTGGTATTCCATCCCCTACATTTCACATAATACTTTTGGGGTGATCACATCAGACATCTGGTAGAAGTATTTAATATTCCAATATTTCTAGTATTACCTCTTCATATTGATTTTCTAGTTCCAATACATAGTAAACTCACCCACAATAAATTCAAGAAAAAAATATAATGATTTATTTGAAATTAAAATTATACTCTATAATATATGGGTCATTGAATAGAAACCAATAATCCAAATATGATATATTTAGTTAGTAGTTGAAGTAAAAAATATCACCCAAAAAGTGCATTATGGTCTATTCTATTAGTTATTTCTGCTACCTATATTGAACAGGGATCACCTTTTAATATATTTTATTAGTGGTCATGGTTAAATATACTACCCAAGGAGATCTATGAAACATCTTCTTCTAATAGAAGAATTAATCTATTATTATTGGGGAGCACCATGTAATAAATTTTTCCAAAGGGATAGGTTTTGAATATATATTTGGGGAACCATAATAAATATTTATTCAATGGGTGAGGATTTCTTATTTTATTAGGGATTTTTATATGATACATAATGTTTATATGTGATCTTAACAATGAATTACAATATAATATTAATTTTGAATGAAATTAAGAATAGTGTTATTCATGGGAATTAACTTTGGTACTATATCAATATTAAGGTTTTGACTATATTTTATTTTACCAATAGTTATGTTATTTTATACCTATTAATTTTTTTTAAAAAATCATTTCTTTTTTATGTTTTTATAGTTTATTTATTATCAATTAATTTATAAATTTTATAATTTTACATCAACACTTGATTATAAATATTCACTGTAAATGAGTGCCTAAAATCTGATGGTAAAATTATGTTATTCCAATCATTATCACACCCTACACATAGAACATTCTATTTGTATATATTCTGATATTATATGTCAGGATGAATGTTTTAGAAGTGACCAAGAAAATATTCCAAGAAATATTAATGAGATAATTGAAAAATTAGTATAGGAGTTTAACAAAAACATCAATATTTCATTAAATGATAATGGGGCCACATAATTATTTTCATTTATAATTTTTTCATTTATGCATATTCAACCTGTGTGAGGTATCATTTGAATGTATGATTTTATGATCATTATATGCATGGATATTAATTTAGAAAATAAATTAATAATTTTTTAATTTATTAACATATTAAATATTGTTGGTGGTCTATATATTATTCTATTTGAGAGAAAATATCTAAAAATAATAATTATTCTGATAGTATTAATGATAGTTATCATTATATAATGATCAAGGGATGCATTTTACTCCTTACTGAAATCCAATATAGATTGAATGGTAATCCTTAGGATGATTCATTGAAAAATGGTACAATAGATAGATTTTAAGAAGTTTATTATTAGTAGGTCTGGTGATTAGTTTATCGATAATCTGGAGGGATATTATAAATATTTCTAGTCAAAATATTTATAACAAGACCTAGACCACAAAGGGCGGTCCAAGAAGAGAGAGAGTATTTGGATGAATTTATTGAGATATGTGAGTTATTTATCAACCCTTGAATGGTTTCATATATTTAAAAGTATCATACATTATGTAAAATCATATATTAATGACATACACATTCATTCAAATGGTTATCCTTGTTTTATATCGAGGTGTATAGGAATGGAATTATTTCCTATGGTTAAACTTATTTTCAAATTATTCTTAATTTTGATATGTTAACCTTTTATCTTAAAAAGTATTTCTCAATTTTTTCACATGCACTCACCCACATATAATAGAATGTAAATCAATCAAAAAGAAAATATATTATTTATATGGTTTTATCCAATGCTAATTTGTGGCTAGAATAACCGAACCACAAAATAATTCAATAATATCATAAAATATAATTATAAAGGAGTTATGGAAGGTATCATCCATGGCCCAAAAATAAAAATATTCTATAATCATCATATTTTGATTCCTCATTATTCAGAAGACTTGTGAATTATAGTTAGAAAGATCATAATGAAACTAGGATGTTATCCTTTATTAATATATTATAATCCCTTATGTTTAAAAAGTTAATTTTTTTGGTAATGTCCTGACATATATTACATAAAATGGAACCTAAGATGAATTATTTCATGTCATCAAATGATACTTCACATACACCAGAGGATATAGAATAATGGTGGGGGCCACAAACCCTCATTTGGAATACTATTTATGTAAAATAAGAATAAATAATAAATTAATTAATTTATGAGGTTCCTATATGGAACTACATTGAAATATATATTTCCTATTGATCTAGAATACATAAAGAATAAATATAATAAAACATAAAAAAATAAATCCTATATATAATATATAAAATGAATCTCTCTTTGGGAATAATAATATAATGAAAAAAGTATAAGAATGTTATCCCTTTGTGATCCTTATGATGTATCCTCAACAATGGTTCCATAAACCCTTTGTTTATCCATTATTAATATTTGAGAACTTGTTTATATGTTTAACTAAAAGATAATGTCTATCTATTCATTGAGGTTCACATATAGGGTGTAAATATAATGTATTAATTGGAACCACTATAATACCATAATTCTAGAATGAAAAAATAACAAAAAAATAGATGTCAATTCCATGCAATCCAAAATGGCCACCATAGTCTAAAAAACATATTTTCACTAATAATAAATTATAATTTATTAAACTAATGATGGAATTTATTGTGACCATGATGGAATCCCACCGTCTCATGAATTCCATATTTAATAAATATCACTCTAGTTCACATATATTTTTGTAAATTTGATAAACAATTGTCAATATAACATATAACTTATGCAAGTGGTCATACAATTGGGATATTACTAATATTTTTCATGATATTACCTCATAATATATGATTTATCATAACACCTAAGATTATGTTTTAATGTAACCTTTCTATGTGATCATTAATATAATCTTAGTGGGCATACGATTATATAATCTTACTTCGAAGGATAATCATGATCATATACGTAATTAAAAATGTTTCCTCCCAATGTAGTTTTACATGATCCCATGTGTCAAATCTCATTTATCCACCCCATTTGGGATAATTCTAATCTAATAAATTCGTTTTATATCATCCATGTTGTTGTTGTGGGCATGGTGGATGGATTTTTTGTTGTTGGTTGAACTTCTTGGGAAAACTTTTGGGGGTATATACATTATGTGGGGCATGGTTCTTGGGGAGACCACCCATTGGAAGAAAAAGATAAACCAAACTGTATTAGTGGGTATGGTGGCTAGGATGAGGAATGGTATTCCTTGCACTAGGGTGATGAAAATGACAGTTGGATGGGTGTAGCCTGACGAATAGTGTATTTAGAGTCTCCTAGTGGGAAATGGAGGGGTCTAATGTTCTATGTGGGTAGGTCTGGTGGATCTATGCTTGGAAAGGATTAGATTGTTCATTCTTGTAAAAAATACATTAGAGGACTCTACACACCATGGTACAAGGAACATTTGTATTAAAAATATTAAGGTTATCCTTCTATGAAATGGTTCTTACTGTGGGGGTGAGGAATGATTGAAGTCAAAATGGTCATTGTGGAATCACCATATTGGGTCTCTTTCATCTTTATTTTTCAAAAAGATAAATAATATATCATATTATTAAAAGAAGTTATATTCTTTGAAGGTAAATATTGGGTAATAATTTTTTATGGGATCTTAAATAAGGTGTTACACGATTAATTTATAGAAACCAACTTTTTTCCCTCTCCTTATAAGGAACCTCAAACCAAAGGTTTCCATATGTGATTATTTTTATCCAATTATCGTATTTTTGTATTCTAAAGGATGAGTCTTTATAATGAAGGTGGATTCAACCTTATTTTAAATATATAAAAAACTTTTAATTTTAGGTGTTTTAAGATTCCATTTTTTTAATTTTTCATTAATTTTTTTAAATAATATTGGGTCAATACTATTTATAATATTATCTTACTTTTATGTAGAGTTTGATATGAAATTGGTGTGGGAGTGTATGGAAGTCATGGTTGGATAGAACGGTTTTGTAAAATTATTTTTGAATGGATGGGTTAGTGTGTGTGTTCATGATGGAAATGGTTATATCTTTTTTACTCATATATAGCTTCTATGATGAAATTGGTGAACTGTGGGTTACTACACCAAGTGATATATTGTGTTGGAGGAATATAATTTCACTCACAATTTTGATTTTATTATGAGAATATCCAATTATGGGGATGCATTGGATGAATAACATGGTTTCCATGGGGATGGTTTAGTCCATCACATAGGAGTGTGTGTAAATGGAATGTGTGGTAGAGTTTTATTTTGGGTTATTTTGTATAAATTATAGATTTAAATCAGAATGATGAATTTTGGAATGAATTAAATAAAAAATATATTTTTTATTATTTATTTTTTCCTATTTCTCACCAATGCTTTGTAAAAAGTGGCCTAACTTATTCTTATTTAAGATGAATATGTGGAATTATTTTGGTATATTTAATTATGAGTTTGTATACTCACCCCTATTTATTCATATTAGGGTGTAAGAAGTTATTGTTTGGTATTCTATATATACGGGTACATATATAACTTTTCTAGCAAGGGATATGAATTTTATACTCATAGGTGATGGAGATAATAACTTAGAGTTAGTGTAATTATGGACCAATAGAGTTTTCCATGTTGGAAATTTTCTTTCCTTTTTGAGTCTCGGTTCTTATAGTATTGAAAAATCACACTGTTATTGTATAAATTTTAACCTTGATCAGTTTTATATTGTATGTATATGACTTTGAACATATTTTATTCTTCATTATATGTATATATATATTTCTTAATGTTTTTTATATAATATTTTTCAAAATAGAGGTAAAATAAACCCCATTTTTTATTTATACTATTAGAAATTATTTTCCTCCATTGATATCCATGATATGCACCTAAGGTTAGTGGTATTTCAGTCATTCCCAAGCCAATGAGTTAGGGTTTCAATGTTACAAATTATATCAGTTTGGTATGGTCTGTCATTTGTATATTAAGAAAGGATATAATATGTGCTGAGACTTTAAATGTAGTATATAAAAATCATATCAATATTTTCTATATCTAACTTCATGTTACAAAGGTGCTATAGGTAAAAAATGTTTTGTTAATTGCTTCTAGGTGTCTTCTCACCTCATTGTCATGGGATTATCTAATGAGAGTTTTTTATCATGCATTAGTCAATATAATTTGTACTATTATTTTGGAATTATCATGTTATATTATTGATTATTAAATGATAAATTGTAACATGATAACAATATTTTCTAGAATTTTTTTTTTATAATTTGTATGAAATTGACAGTTTTTAAGAAATTGTTTATAATTTTTTTGTGATAATTATTTATAGAAATGAGTTCAATTCATGCCTTACTTATGTGTTATTGTTTAATTTAATGTGAAATTTTAGTGTCATAAGAACACAAATTGGTAATGATTTATGTTATAAGAAATTAATTAAATGTTAATTAGAATCCATTTTATGTTAAGCTAATATAAAAAACATCAAAATAAATACTCAAAATCATAATTACATGTTTATTACCCATCCTTATTTTTGATTTATAATATGTATATATATTATAGAATGTTTTAAACATGATTTATTAAATATTCATCCTTACATTTTAAAATTATTTTGACATGCATTACCTTCATTTGAATTTCAAGATTTAGTAGCATGTGGCTTTAAAACTATATTTGTATAAAAACCATGCTTGATGCTATACTATTTTTTTAGTTAATTTGAATGCACAATAAGAAGTTACATTTTATTATTCCATGTTATATTTATATTTAGTGAATAATGTCTTGTAAAAAGAGTTGTAAAGAAGGTAAAATAAAATGTGAAAATGTATAACTTTTTTAATATTTAATCAATTTAATATTGTCATTAATATTATATTATTGATGATGTGGTTAGTAAAATATATATAATATATTATTTTTTGTTAATTCATTCATAAATTTAGCATTCTTTTTAGGTAATAAATGTTACTGGGTAAGATGTTTAATCTATGAGTATCATGATAAGAAATATTATTGTAGAAGATTTATCATTTTATTTTCTTCCTAGTTTGAAATAATTAAATTTTATATGGATTATTTTGTTAAATAATATAATGATTTTTATATTAAAATATTTATTTAAAAATAATTTATATTTAATTTTGTAACCATTTCATGTATATGAATTGATTGGTGATTTTTTTTTCAATTTTTTTCATTGATATTTACATGATATACATGACATTGCTTATCTGATATGAATGATAAGGTCATGTTTTTTAGGAACAATGGTTTTAAGTTTAAGTAATCTTGATATAATGTTTTGTTTTATAAAGGAGGTACTTTTTATACTAGTTTTTAATGAGATATTTATAAAAATGGATTTTCTAAATGACTTTACTAGTGGTCGAATTTTAAAATGACATAAGGTATTTTGTAGATGAGTTTTTAGAAAAGGAAATTTTTATTAACACCATTTTTTTTATTTTGGGAATATAAGAACATTGATTTTTTTTCTAGAAATGTTTCATTATGGTAAATTTATTGGTGGAAATCCTATGGTGGTAGAATGGAATAGGAAGTTATAAGTTACTTTTCTTTAAAAATATTTGATTGGGTATTTTATTAGTGAAATTGTATTGTTTTTTATTTTTATTATTCTACTCATTCTAATTGTTCTTTTTTATTGGTATTTATTTTCTTCTAATTGTCCTTATTGTGGTGTATATGCTGGATATTGTTTTCTATGATAATACATTATAAATTGAAAGAAAAATAGAGGTTTTAGGTCATAGAGATTTATTATATGATGATCATCAGGAACCTGGTAGGATCAAGAGAACCTAGGATTTAGATTTTTGACAATACTCAGTTATCATTAACATGGCCTGGATTTTGGTGTATTATCTAACTTATAGGTGGATGTGTTTTCATTAGTCTTGAAAATGAAGGGGTTTCTAACATTCAATTTCATATTTATTGTTATTCTTGGAGTTTCCACCTAATATCCATTGATGTTTTTGTTCATATTTTTCTGAGGATGTAGTGTGAATCTAGTAGGAGGGGATTCTTTACAAGTAGTTTTGTGAACAATACCTTATTATCCAAAAGCTAAACTATATGAATCTTGGGTTCTATAGGAAGAATTAGGAAATAAGGTTCACATTAATTTTTTTATAAACCTACATGTGTTGGATTTATTTGTTTGGTGGAGTTATTCAAGAGTAGAATATGGATTTGAAACCTACATTGACATTTTCTGGAGTATGGATGAGTATATAGTAATACCCCTAAATTTAGAAATGTGTGATATATTTTCTAAGCATCGGTGAATGGTATAATTTATAGATACCTTGAGAAGACTTAAACATTATTCCTAGTTAATTATCACTTTATACATTCTCATGTATTGTCATGTATGGTCTCACTAAGGTTTACTCAAATTAAGTCTGACAGTTCATGAATAATTGGGTAGTGGATGTTTTAATTTAGAATTCATTGTGTGATGAGTGAGTGGAGTGTTGCATCATTGATGGTTAATGTGATAAATCACTAACATTAACTTGGGTTTCACAAACTAATATGATTTTATGTATTTTTTTGGGTGATACTCATACCATATTTGGCTGACCCGGTCCAATGAAGTTCAATGGGTAAATTTTGACAGTCTTACTATTAAGTAAATCATTAATGGTGGGGATTTATTGATGGGTGGGAAGAGTATAGATATTATATCTTATTTATTGGGATATAATTCCAGCATCTTCCTATTTGAGGAAAATTTTAAATGGGTTTTCCATTTTGATATTGTGATGGTATAAAGGTAGTGTACACTGAACACTAAATGTTGGGAATGTGGTTATAACTAGCAATACCTTTATAGTAAGAGGAGTAATTTATCGAAGTTCATGGCACCAAAATTAACTCAAAATATTGATTTCATTGAGTTGGTATTTGGATAACTAATTGAGTTAGTTCTTTTTAATTTCTCTTTAGGGACCTTGTGATTGTTATGATTAAGTAATGGGGCATGTTCGGGAGGTGTTAAAGTCACATAGTGCATTATTTTTCATAATATTTTATAATTATCTTGTTTTTTCCTCATGGGTCATCCAATAATGTCCATCATTGTACTATTTAGAATATTTAATAGGCATCTATGAAAATCTTCACTTTTATGGGTGGATGATCAAAAAATTCCATTTCACGGACTGATTATAGTTTGGGGGACAAATTATGGGATTGATTGAGATGAAAAACATTACTATAGAATAGAGTTTTTAGATATCTTAATAGTCATATATTTTTCTTCATTTATCTATAGTATTGGAAAATAATATATTATTTTATATATATTCATGATTAAATAGTTTTCTCCTAGATGTATCATACCATTAAAGATTATTTCTATATTTTGGGGTTGTTTTTTGGCTATAATTTCATCATATATTCAATTTAGTGTTTAACGATCTAATATATATTTGTGGCCAAAGTGTGAGTTGGATTCCTTTTGGTTCAATTGGTTAAGATCATGTTTCACTTGATCGATATATCCCATTGGGTTCTCAAAATGTATCATATTTCAGTATGGGAATAATGAGATATTTTAAATTTGAAATTTAAATTTGGTATATCCATTTTAGTAGCATATTAGGCTATGTGTGAGTCTTTGGAATGTGACACTATTATTCTAGACCACCAACTCCATATTTTGTCTAGAAACCAGTAATCTTCAAATTTATCAATATTCAAATCCTAATGGAAGGAATAATGTGACAACATAAATATATTTTTCTCATATTTTATTTATGTAGTTTAATACATTGGGTGGTTTTCTTTAGTTTTGTAATTTTCTGGAAGGGTGTGTGGTTGGATAAGAAAGGTTTAGCTCATTATGCTTCCCTATGCCATGGTAATGTCTGTAGTATAAGTTATAGTGTCAGTCGAGGTTCTTCTACTAGAATGGTGGTTTGATTTTGTGTTTTAATGTAAACCAACATGGGATAAATCCATGGTACTGGGAATTTTATGGAGAATAGTTCATGGGGTGTCCACTTATGGGAAATGAGGAAGCCAATGTGCTATAGGAGAAGACATTGTGGTTAGGCCAAGGTTTGATCAATATTTCCTTATAGAAATATAAACACTTGGTTTCGAGTAATGGTCTGGGGAATGGTTTATTAGGATTCATCATAGGAAGAATTTGGTGGGCCAACACATCAGGTGGTTGGGCATGGTTTCCCTTTGGTAGGCGAGGAACATATTGAATTGGAAGGCATAAAAATGACATTGGGGGACTCAATGCCCCGTGGAACAAGTTGTGATGGTCAAAAAATAGAGAAGGTTCTCCTTTAATATCATGGTCTTCATTGGGGTGGGTCAACATGGGGAGAGTCATAGAAAAGGCACTAATATCATGGTGGTAATCACTAATATGTGGTTATAGTCATCTGGTTTTTTCATATTGGAAAATCAAACACCATATCAAATGGGGGGAATGATATATAATTTATAACGAAATATTTTATTAAAATTTTCATGGTATCCTAACATGATTTTCACTTTATTACATTATATAAAAACTATTTTTATTTCTCTCAATATGATCCATACCAATGTATAAATCTACATAGGTTTTCTTGAACGATTTATTTCAAATAAATCTATAAGTTAGGAATCTATGAGATGGTTATGATTGGGATAGGTTGCATCAAAATCACTCACTATATTCAAATAAAATGAATTATTGGGCGTTTTTATGATTCTAAATAATATTTTAATATGTGATTATTATTTTTAAAAAATCTTCAGTGAATAAAATTTGGAATATTGTCTTTATTTTTTGCGGTTTATAGAAATTGAGGTTACAAACAACACCCGCAATGTGTTGATAAAGGACCTCTTTGGTATATTGATTTTGATTTGAAATTTATGTGTGTGTAGGTGGTACTCCTATATTTCGGGAATGGTTTTTTAAATCTATTTTGTAATGGATGGGATTGTGTTCATGTTCATGACTCAGATAGTTGGGGCATTCTGAATTTAGTTTTTGCTATTATGGGGAAATTGGGAAACACTTGGTCACTTTTTCCATGTGACAACCTATATTTGAGGAACAAGGTTCCACTATTTTTTGAGATTATTTTAAGTGTTACTCATGGTGAGTGATGTATTTTATGAATGACATGGTGTTTATAAGGAAGGTTTTGGTTAATTTTATGGGTTTGCATTCATGGAATTGTGTGGATGTGTTGCAGTGTGGGTTATTTCAAATAAATGGTGTATTTAAAATGGAATGGTAAATTTTGTGTGAGTAAATTATAAAGTTTTACTAACATAATTATTCTATAATTTTTCTCTTTTGTTTTATAAAAAAAGTTAGGTAAAATTTTATCATTTATGTGAAATGTTTAAGAAGTCTTTTGGGGATTTATTACTGAAATTGTATACTCACACATACTTATGAATCATAGTGCATATATAGTCATTGTTAAATTTTACAGATATAAGGGAATATATCTGACTTTTAACATGAATTATATCGTTTTTATATTCTTGCGGGATGGATTTGGGACCTTATATTTAAATGACAGTGGATAATTAGAGCATTCTATGTTGCCACTTTTCCTTTTAGTTGTGTCCTAGGTCTTATAGTGTCACTTGGTCATATTCATATTTTACATGAAGAAAATATTATTATTTTTATATTAAATATATAATAGTGTATTGTTTTTTATTTTGCATCACATTTTTTTTTATTTTGAGTTATATATGGATGGTTGTTTTGTATGTTAGGGAAAATACCCCCATGTTTTGGTGATATCCATGGTATTTATTTCTAGCCTTGGGTTTTTGGGGGATTCACCTATGATTGGAGGAATTATAGACTTCCCTAAGAAAATGGGTTGGGGTCAAGATGTTACAAATTACATGAGACAACACTGTTATCGATTTTTTTATAATTAAAAAGTTTGTGAAATATTTCTATCCATAGATATGATAATCATGGTAATATTGGATCATCTCTTCGATGAACCAAAATCATCTGGCACTAGATATTTATATTGTTGAATACTCAAATCTATTATACTATCCCAATAAAATAGAAAAATATCAATTTTTATTTAAATTTTAATAAGCATAAGAAAAAAATAAAGTCTCTTTGAGAATATATCCTGATTCCCCCTTAAATTGGAGACATGTTATATATTTTATTGAGTAGGTGATTTTCATTTAATATGAAAAGTTCACATTAGTATTATCCAATCATGGTGATATACTATATGTACCTTGGAAACTGACCTCCAAGGACATGTACCTTTTCTTTAATTAATCCCTATATAGGTGACAAGATTTTCAAAAAATAACACATTAATATCGTTAGAAATTTATGACATATCAATGTGAATAATGTTGGCCATTTTCACTAGTGGAAATGATGGTACTTCAATGTGATGTTGATGGTGTTGACCATGGGTGGTGGTGGAGGTTTTCTAATGTGATAAATATGTTGAGAGACATTTCCGATGGTGGTGAGATAGGTTTATAGGTATGTCTCTATAAGTGGATTGTGATTCTAGTAATGTTGGAGACTATGGATTTTTTGGTCTTGTGAACACATGTTGAGCGAAATTTGGAGGTTTTAACCAATGTTTTCTTAGTGGTATTCTTTGTAGGCAAGAAGCATAAGGTATACGATGATATAGATAATTGATACAATATAGGATTAACCATAGTTATCTATGGTTGATGGTGTGTGATACCACTAGATAAGAGTAGAATGGTCACTGTATATGTGAGATATAATGTGCATAATGATCCAAATATAGGGATAAACTAGTGCCACTCTAACTTGAGATACAATAGGATATTGAGTTGGTAGTTTGTAAAGGGTTCAAAATATCATGGATCTTTTGATATGGTTTTTATACATATTGTTAATGTGTCATTGCTGATTCAAGATAATCATAAAATTTTATATGAAATTTGTTGGAGGGTCAAGGTATGTTCTAGTATGTTATGCTACAGACGTATCATTCCACTCTAGAACAGAATGAGGCATGTAAGGGCTCAGTTGGGGCTGGTTGAGCATGAGTATAGACGGTCATGTAGTTTGTTATGGTTTTTTTTTCATACAATGGGATATATTTATATTTGTTATGTGAATTATTAGTGGTGGTCTCTTTAGTTTACACACATGCACACCCTAAAAAAGAATTCTTGGACTCTTTTATACTTTATTCCTCACCAAATATGTTGGTACATAAACTTCATCAAAAGTAATTTGGATATGGGAGAATAATGGTTATTGAGAATGATTGTATAATTTTGAAGATGGGATATGTGGTTCATAGTTCCATGATGGTAGATTATTTTAGTTTCCTATGTTGTACATATTTGATCAACATATACACGATCCTTATTATTTCTGCAGGGATGTAATGAAATTTAAGGTGTTTATTTTCTTATTTTATATTTGTTTTTTTATTTTCTTTATATTATTAGATTCTTTCACTATTTTCTATTTATATTATTATTTAACATAAGAGGGTATTTTATCCCCCCATCACCTTTTATACCCTCACTAATTATTATTATTCATTGAAGTATGTGGACGGATGCCTAGGATCTTATTGTGATTTGAGCTGGTTAATTTAAAGCGATCTATATCATGAAATTAAAAACTAATACAAAATAGGTTTTAAAAAAGTGGTTTTTGGTAGTTGTGGTTGAGTTATTTTATTAGAATAATGAGTATTTCATTTTATTAATTAATTTATTAAACAATTGGATATAACAAGAAATATGTTGTGCTATGAATCATTTTAGAAACATTGGTATCACATGAAAAATGATGGCTTCTTGTGAATTATAATTTACATCATGAATGGAATCAGTTAAACTATTTAATGTGTTACATTCTATATAGTGCTTTCCCATATATATATTTTACATGGAATTTTTATTATCCATCCAAGGTATATCATTCTTGGTTTAAACAATACTGAGATCAATCTTGTGTATGATTTGTGTGTTACTCGACCCTAAAATGGTTTAGTCGGGACATGAGACTAAATGATAATGTATTTTGGTTTTCTGGGGGTGTTTATAGCCCAATAAGTCTTGTTTTATATAATATCATAAATATATGTGATATCTGGACTATTAAATTTGTATTAATCATGGAGTTTGATTCTTAAAAATATAGAACCAAGATGAACTCAATTAGAGTGTTGGGAAGGTGATTATTGGGTTTAATTGAGGAATGAACTAGATGAGACACATGAGGGAAGAGGTAATAAATATCCACAAATTGAGGTTCCAATATAAGAAAGTTAGCCACAATTTATCAAGGGGAAAACATGTTATTGGATAAGAATATCACAGTGACATTAGTTAGAGTTATACATAAAATTTATGAAGAAGATCATATAGATAAAAAAACTATGGAATATTTTAAAACGGAGATCCACTCAAATAATCCACATTTTCTATAGAGAGAGGGTTGAAACCAAGAATTAAAATATTGGGTTTAACCAATATATATTCTCTTTGATCATAATGACATGAAACTAGGGTGAAGGATGGAGATGACTATGTATATGCTAATAGGACCCGAGTCACATTGGTTGGATATATATGAATATGTAGGTAGGAATGAGAGAATGAATTGTAATAACTTTTCTGTGGTGTTCCTTGATCTGTTCATTCATGATACAATGAGGGTTGTTAGGGATTAGAAGGTTATTCATCTGAGGTATAGAGTGACATTGGCAATGGATTATTTTGTGAGGTTCATACATTTTTTAATTTGTGCCACTATTTTTGAAAGATGAGATCTCCAAGGTGAAATGATTCAATGATTATTTATGGAAACCTATCATTATTAAAACTAATACCAAATCAATTTTTTTATTATTTCATAATAGTCCAATTTAATGGAAAAGTGGGAACCATACTTGTCAGATTACACCAAGCATATTCAAAATTAAAAACGGGCCTGAATCAAAATTCAAAATGAAGGCCACCACCACGAAAATAAAATCCCACAAATCACGCAGCATCTAATAGAACACTAACATCGCCATCACAACAACCAGTAGTCATCATCACACCATTGTTATCCCTGACCAATATTGATCTGCCATTTCCCGAGTCACCTCATCTCTGGCGAGAAAAAACCATTGGAGAACCTCCCACCACCACACACTCACACTGTCATCAAAAAACCCTCGTCGCATCGAGCTATCGTAAACCATAGTGCCTTGTCTGCCAACCTCATCGCCAAACCCATCATCATTATCATCATCTGAATGGACCCATACCTCGCCATCGCTAATCGACCGTTGTCACTGTCTACCTCCCAAAGCCACCAGCTCAGCCTCACTTCCCATTGAACCTTGGACACCACCTCGAGCTCCACCTTGGAGAGAACGGTGGAAGCGTGTATCCAGAGCAGAGAAACAATGGGCTTCACAGGAAAAAACAGCAGCAAGACCATCAATTCAAGACCACTAACCAGGGATTCCATCCACATCACACAACAAAACCTTTCTATAATGACACCACATGGCCAACACTCCAACATTGAACTAACAATAGAAAGCTGAAACCCCCAACTGAAAAACACCCAAAATCACCAAGAGGAAGGAAGAAATAGAAGGATTGGAACCCTTGGAGGAAATGGAGAAAAATAATGAAAAGTAAAAGAGATGCAAGGGGATAAAACCATAAAGAGAACCGGGGAATGAAACCCTGAAATTAGAATAGCTAAGACGCCAAAAGGAACCTCAAATGATAAACAACAATCCCAAAACCTCGATATAACCTCCACTCCAGATATGACTTGGATAAGAGTGGTGGGATTCGAGGCCAGGGCACAGTAAGGTGAGTCGAGACAATAGACCTAGAGCATAGAAAAGAAACCAAGAAACATCTAATAAGAAAGAAGAGAGGACCTGGAGAGATCGCAATGCCACCCGAGAGTAACCCTATGAGGAGGAAGAATCTGAGCCGAAACGGGATCCCGAGAGCACTCCTAGAGGTGGCGAATGAGAGAATGAGAATAAAGAAGAAACTAATAGATGAGAGAATACAAAGTAAGACAGTAGATCCATATGAGACTAGTAGTAGATATTTGAGTGGTTAAAAGTGGTGACATAAGGAAACCTAGTAGGGTTATAACATAAGAGATTTGATGACGACACCATAGAGTGATTCATTAGTGATATGTTACTAGTATGTGCATAATAGAAATTTCTAATCCCAACGTGATCATCTACTGAAGGATTACTCAAAAAGTTCCCATATAAGACATTTGGATATGTTTTTTTCGATGAACATGAATTCAATTAGGGATACAAGATTATGTTAGAGTATGGTATCCATGGTATGACTGAGGCATGATAATATGTATTTTTATTTACAGTGTTGAGGTAGTGATAGAGATTACAAATAATGGGATCATTGAGTGTGGAACTATAGGGAGGATAAGCATCTGGTAGTTAGAATTTTTGTAATCTATATACAATCTAGCTCACATTTTTAGAGTAGGAAAAAGATTATTTGATAGTTATAGGTACACTGTGTACATGTTAACAATGGTTTTGTACAATATGTAAGGGATGAAAGTATTTATGTTTAAAAATTGGGTTGTATAGATACTGGTTGTGGCATGAGAATTAGATAAAATCCATTATAACATTGGGAAACATTAGAATTGGGTAAAAGTTAAGGTAACTAGTATAATAAGGGACATACATGGTCATTGAGTATGATATTTAATTTATGGAGATATATAGTATGATGAATGATGGAAGTGAGCATCAGAAAGATTCTAAATGATGAAGGTTGATGATAGGTTTCCCTGAATGGATATCTGATGACTACAAAATGAGGTTTTATCATGAAACCACTATCATATCAATTTGTTTGGTTGGGATGAGACTGAGTAGGAGATTATTATAGTGGGTATTTTCACATAATGGATTTGTATGTTGAAATTGGGTAGTAAAGGAGAGTGTGGGGAAGAGACCAATATATTTGACATTGTCTCATTGTTTTTGGAATTTGGAGAGTGGGACACTTGAGATTTCATAATAATTGGTCTTTGTGTGGTAGAGATAACCCAGAGATGATATATAATATTTTGGGGAGGTTTTATTGTTTATTTTGTTGATTTATTTATTAAACTCTTGGATCTAGATGAAATAGGTTGTATTATTCATCAATTTACTATTAGAGGGATCAAATGACATTTGTAGGATTATTTTGAATTCAAATTTTCTTCAAGAATTGAATGGGGTTAAACAATTGAATATGTTAGTGAAATTATATAGGTCTTTTTACCATATAGATTAATTTTTCTCATATTGGTTATCCATCCAATGATTTCTATTCTTGGTGTAAACAAGATTAAGATCAATATTGTGTATGATGTGTGTGTTACTATAACATCATAGGTAAATAAAGAATATTCCATTTTCATATTTATTAATATTTTTGAATTAAATATTAAATTTACTTTCAAGGGGATGTTATGTCCAATAGCATACTCAACATTACACAATGAGTTTATTTGAAATCTTATGTTGCGCACAACTTTGAGATATACTGATATATAATATAATAATAATATTATTTTAAATGGTAGTTAACGATTAGCCATTATATTAACAAGAATAAATAGAAAAAAATAAAATATTATTAAACTTGTTTTTAAAATGTTTTTACATTTACCCAATAAAATGTAGTGTATTAAAATGAGAATGAATCCAATTTAAAGCATAAAAACTCTAAAATTTTCAAAAGGTAGATTTACAGCCTCTTGGTGGAGATTTTTTTTAAATAAAGTATTTATAACATTTATATATTCTATTTGAAAAAATAAACTTCTTATTTAAACGAGATACATCAAAATTAACATTGGGTAAAATTTTAGTATTTTTTTGATAAAGTTCATTTTTTATGAATAGTGAAAAATAATGCATTTTTATTCAAAACTGCCTTTAAATATAAATTATTTATATAGTTATATTGTTCTTTTTATTAGGTTTAAAGTTTAATTGTATTATATTTTTAAAATTTAATCCAATTTTGGTCATTATAAGTATTTTAAATTTGAAATTGGATATAGAAAAGTGTCAATATTTTGATAGTTTGTAACACCCCAAGCTTCCATGGTACGTTTCCCTTCGAATAATACGATAGCATGTGTTGTACGCATCCTCGAGTTCTAACACACACCACAACTAATTAAACTAGCCGTTGTGAATAGTAATACCTACTTTTTGAAATCATATATATTTTATATTTCAAAATAGACTTCATTTTTGGATTCGGAATATCTAATTTAGCCTAAGGTGAAATTTTGGTACTTTTCGGATAACTTTCATATTTTGATGAATAGTGAAAATTACTAAATTTTAATTAAAAACAACTTTTTTAATCAAAATAATTAATAGTGATAAATTGTGAATTTGAGTGGTTTTAAAGTATATTTAGAATATATTTTTACCATTTAATATAATGTTGGTCATTGGACATAATTTTACAATTAAACTGAACATAAACGAGTGTCAATCTTTTGATAGTTATTATCTCTTAAAAACACGCTTTTTGTTTTGACAGCGGGAATTAATTTTAAATTAATTTCTGCCACTTCTGTGTTTTGAATTTAGGAAAATGGATTCCATATTTGGAATCAGGATGTTCAAATTGTGTAAATAGGTAACTTTTATTTTTAGACATTTTGAATAATTACTGCGGTAAATATTTTATTTACCATGGTTAAGGGTAAATCCGGTAAATAAGGGTTAAAAAATAATATTATAATAATACTAAATTACCCTAAAACGTGTCTTAACCCTATTGGTTGATACATGGTCGACCATGGGAATCTTTGGGTCTATTTTGGGACCCCATGGATCCACTTGTAAGTGATAATGACACTTTATTTTAATTAAGTTAAAATGAATACAAAAATGACACAAGCATATATCTTTTAGAAAAACAATTGTTACATAGGGTTATATATGTTGGATTTTAGATTATAAATATTCATTAGAAATCTAAAAGGATTTAATACATAATGATAGTTTATTTATAATTTTTAGACATTAAATAATTTATTTTATTTATGACACAATGATGATGAAGTAATTACTATAATAGTGAAAAATTAAAATAATTGATATTATAAATACCCAAATAAATATAATATGAAACTTTTAATGAATTAAACTAATTTTCTAGGATAATATGATATATGAGGATTGAGTTAATTGACTTTTTTCTAAGTAATCAATCTGTTATGAGTTTCACAAAAATCAACTATTGAATAGTGTCAAAATTGACATAAAAGAGTTCTTAAAACAAATATTATATTATTAATTGATATTAAATTCCTAAAAATCTAAGGTTCGGCCAAGAGACTTATATCATGATAGGTCCATCATTAATGTACCACTTGGGGGTCTCTTGGATGTATATAGTAAGTTTATTAACCATATTATATAAAAATACAAAGAGACATTGTAAAAGTGAAACTAACTAACTTAGAGTTAATACTTAAAGATAAGGTTAATATAAGTACCCAAACCTGTCTAAATTCTATTGGTTGAGTGGTTTTCGACCTATCCCCACCTTAACCTTTGAATAATAAGCTTTGTAGCCATTAGAAACCGAATATGAATTTATTATAAATTAATATTTCTAGCTTTTCCAAAGGTGCCCCTCACCCCTCTTATAAAAGGGCACTCCTCCTTCTCATTTATTCACACCTTCAAAGCCTTTTGGTTCGGCCAAACTCTGCCCAAATACTCTCCTAACATCCCTAACTACAACCTAGAGGCCTTAGTTTGATCAGAAAGCCAACCTAAGGAGCCCTTTTGATCAAATCAAAAGGAAGAACCCGAAGAAGAGGCAATGATTTCACCACCCTTCTCCAAGTTCATTTCTTCTTCCACTTCTTCTTCCTTTGTTCTTACCATTCTAAAATAATAACTCCAGTATCTCACATATACTGTGATGTTATTATAAATATGGTACAACCATATTCAGTATTCTATCCACCCTTTGAATAACATGTCACCATACGTGCGTACGTACGGCTTACCGTCTCCACGTCGTGGTGTAATTGTTATTCAATATAATATTATTTGGATGGGTATAATAATGATGTGTAACTCATGTAAATAATAAATATAACATGTTAATGATTCTGTATATATGATATACCATCCATTTATATATTATTTTAATATCAAAAGAATGATATTGTCGCTCGTGCGTACGTACGGACTACCGTCTCCACGAACGCGATGAGATTCATTCTCCATCGTATCCATTCAAGTATAATTATCATTTGATGATTTAAAAATGATTTTTAAGGACTAGATATCATTCTGGATATGAATAAGATACAACAACCATGGCTTATGTAACAAAACATATAAAAGAAAATGAGTAAGTTAACTCCCGAAACGACGATAATTCTAAGATATTATTAACAAATCAATGTTAAAAGATCATATATGATATCATATTATTATATATGATTCTTGTATAATTTAATAACAACTATTTCACCATTATACAGGAGGTTAACCTACCCCAACCAAGGAAAAGTACAAGGTAAGGGTTTACTTTACAACCTCTTCATTATCCAAGGTTGTTTATACGTAATAATCTATTGGGATCTCTTTATCATCCACATCCATGTTTCTTAAAAATGTATGTCAAAACATTTTTACTATTTACTAGAATATGAGTTAAAGTCATTTATACCCTTTTTGACTTTTATAAGTGGTTTATAAAGGAATCTTTCGGTCGTTTTCAAAACAATGTCCTTTTTAACCTTTTCGACAGAATTAAGATAAGAATGTTTTTTTAACTTATACGGCGGGTGCGGTTATTTTCCGCCGTTATAAAATCATCAAAGCTTACCTTACAAGCTTATAAGAATATTTTCATGAAAATGTTTTATTTTATATGGCTCTTAAATGATTTCAAAAATAGAAAGAGATATTTCTCTAAAAAGTGTTTTTATTTCATCTATGTCGACATCCTTTGACGGATTTTACGCTTATTTGAAGTTGATTTATTATGATACAAAACTTCTATATTGTATTGAAGGTTTTGTGATATGTTTGACTGTGGATGTGCTATTTTTATACCATTCATAGTTTATGGTGAAATTATTTACATTTCGTATGCTAGTTTTAATACGAATGTTTATGTTATGTTTAAACCTTTTCATATGGGAATGCATTGGACTTAATATGTGACGGGTGGAGCCCGCTATAGCTCCTCGATGCATCGGTAGGTCTCATTAGACATACTAGTGTCTTGGCACAAGGCCTTGGAAAAATCTTATTTGTAGTCTTGGCACGAGGCCTTGGCTATGTGGTTATGATAGTCTGGCATTATGCATTCCAATATTATGAAAGTGGTTATTGATTTTTTCATGTGATTATTCGATTAGTAGAATATACATGTGAATAAGTAAATGGCATTATTTAATTTTATTTATTCCATACCATGTTGAAAGTTCATATTTAAAAGGCTTTTGTTTTATTTATACATTTCCTTAAATGTTTATTCTTATTTATGAAAGTTTCCGCTATATTGTTATCCTTACTGGGCATTTGAGCTCACCCCTTTTCTATGTTTTATTTTTCCCAGGATGTGAAGAAGTAAGTTATGAATGACCTGCAAGGATTTTATGAGGGGTTAATAGTGTGGATTGTGGAAAGATTATGTTGTTGTAGTAGTTTTTTATTTTATGATGTAATGTAAAACTTATGAATATATCTAGTGTTTCCAAGGCTACTAAACCAATTGGTCTTTCGAGATTTGATCTTTCTTGTGATCATGCCAATGTTATGTAATAATGCACCGACTCTGGGTAACTGGGGTCGGGGCGTTACAGTTGGTATCAGAGGAAGTTTAGTACAAACCTTGGAAGCAAGATTTAGATAAACTCTGATTAGAGCACGTAAACCTAAGATGAACTTTGAGGATTAGTATAGAAGAACTTCCTAGAATTTTGGTATTGTAGAGATTTTGTGAGTTTTCCGAGCAATACATCCCTGTCTGGATACGAGCAGGTAGAGCCGGCTCTGGCACAGATGTACCTAGGGGTAAAACCCGAAAACACCGCTTTGAGCTAGACTCGAACGGGAACTGGTGCACAACGACAGGCCTTGCTGCACTCTTGGTTACGACACTCCCGGGGGATATGCTTAGGATAACTCTCATTTTCTTTACAAATCATTATGAAGGGTTTATAAGTATATACTTCCTCAAAGAATTTTTTTTTATGATTATGGATTATATCCATAAATAGTTCAATTTATGTTAAGTGTTTTATAAGTATGGGATTATGTATTTTGATTCATAAACTGATCTAGTTTATGCCATTGTTTAGAAATGGCGCCTAGTGGAAGAAATGGAAACCGTATCAATGCACGCACTCCATGTAGGGATTGCCCTCCTGCTCAAGATAATTATAGTGGGGCTGGTGATGCAGCTAGTGCTGATCAGCTAATCACCATACTGGGACAACTTACTCAGGTTATGAATAATAACCTTACCCTTATGGAGCACCCTGATCCGCAGCGTGGAGGATCAATATTAGATCGATTAATGAGGCAACAACCACCAACGTTCAATGGGTATACAAATCCCTTAGTAGCTGAGCAATGGATATTTTCCCTAGAGAAAATATTTCAGGCTTTGGGGAGCAGTGAAAGGGAAAAAGTTATCATGCCAGTTTACCGCCTCACTGGAGATGCTGATCAATGGTGGTCATTGATTCAGAACATGAAGGAAGATGATGAAGTATCAAATATGGAATGGAGGGAGTTCAAAGATCTGTTTTTAGAAAAATACTTCCCTCGCGACCATCGAGCAGATATGGAAAGGCAATTTCTGAGTTTGAGACAGAAGGAGGATGAGAATTGAAAGGGATCCAATTTTCATGGATCTAGTGAAGATGGACATGGGAATAACCAGGGAAGGTGAAACATCAATGCTTTTTCAAATGGTTGCCAAACCATCTTTACTAGAAAGGATTAAGAGTTCTCAGACCGATGATGAAGAATTTCAGAAGAAGATTAAAGCTGTGAATGATGGGAGATTGAGAGACTTTGTGTATGAAGATGGAATTTTGAAATTCGGGAAGAGACTTTGTGTTCCCAATATACCTGATCTAAAAAGGGAATTGCTGGATGATTCTCATAGTTCCAATTTCTCTATACACCCTGGGAGCACCAAAATGTATAGAGATTTGAAAGAACATTTTTGGTGGGACAATATGAAGAGGGAGATTGCTGATTTTGTGTCAAGATGTATGGTTTGTCAACAAGTGAAAGCTGGAAGGCAACAGCCTGGAGGAGTCATGCAACCTCTTCCCATACCAGAGTGGAAATGGGACAATATTACGATGGACTTTGTCATGGGGCTACCAAAGACTCCTAGAAGGAACGATGAAATATGGGTTATTGTTGATCGTCTTACCAAGTCAGCACATTTTCTTGCTATAAGAGAAGATCTACCCCTGGAACGTCTAGCAAGACTATACATTAATGAAGTTGTGAGACTTCATGGAGTACCCCTATCGATTGTTTCTGATCGTGATCCCCGTTTTACTTCAAGATTTTGGAAAAGTCTTCAGAAATACCTGGATACTGAACTTCATTTGAGCACTGCTTACCACCCTCAGACAGATGGACAATCAGAACGGACTATTCAAACCTTAGAAGACATGTTGAGATCTTGCTCACTTGATTTTCAGGGTATGTGGGATCAATATTTACCTCTGGTAGAATTTTCCTATAACAATAGCTTCCATTCGAGTATTCAGATGGCACCATATGAAGCGTTATACGGAAAGAGATGTCGTACACCAACCTGTTGGGATGACGTTGGTGAAAGAAAACTTGTAGGCCCAGAACTGGTGGAGGAAACGGTGGAAAAGGTGAAAGTAATCCAAAATCACATCAAAGCAGCTCAAAGTAGGCAGAAGAGCTATGCCGATAATCGAAGGAAGGATTTGGAATTTCAAGTCGGTGATCATGTTTTTCTGAAGGTATCTCCGTGGAAGGGAGTCATACGTTTTGGTAAGAAAGGTAAATTGAGTCCCAGGTACATCGGACCTTTCGAAATTCTAGAACGAATTGGGGTTGTAGCTTACCGATTGGCAATGCCTCCAAGTCTCTCCAAAGTTCACGATGTGTTCCACGTATCTCTGTTGAGAAAATACATGCCTGAGCCAACGCATGTACTCACCTATGAGGAATTAGAACTGGAACCCGATCTGTCTTATTTTGAAGAGCCCGTCAAGATTCTTGATACAAGAGAACAAGTACTGAGAAACCGGACGACGCGTCTGGTAAAATTTTTGTGGAGAAATCATAAGATGGAAGAGGCAACGTGGGAACCCGAGGAACTTATGATGAAGAACCACCCGAGTCCTTTTATGCAGTAATACCCTAGAAATTGCGAGGACGCAATTATTTTAAGGAGGGGAGAATGTAACACCCCAAGCTTCCATGGTACGTTTCCCTTCGAATAATGCGATAGCGTGTGTTGTACGCAACCTCGAGTTCTAACACACACCACAACTAATTAAACTAGCCGTTGTGAATAGTAATACCTACTTTTTGAAATCATATATATTTTATATTTCAAAATAGACTTCATTTTTGGATTCGGAATATCTAATTTGGCCTAAGGTGAAATTTTGGTACTTTTCGGATAACTTTCATATTTTGATGAATAGTGAAAATTACTAAATTTTAATTAAAAACAACTTTTTTAATCAAAATAATTAATAGTGATAAATTGTGAATTTGAGTGGTTTTAAATTATATTTAGAATATATTTTTACCATTTAATATAATGTTGGTCATTGGACATAATTTTACAATTAAACCGAACATAAACGAGTGTCAATCTTTTGATAGTTATTATTTCTTAAAAACACACTTTTTTGTTTTGACAGCGGGAATTAATTTTAAATTAATTTCTGCCACTTCTGTGTTTTGAATTTAGGAAAATGGATTCCATATTTGGAATCAGGATGTTCAAATTGTGTAAATAGGTAACTTTTATTTTTAGACATTTTGAATAATTACTGCGGTAAATATTTTATTTACCATGGTTAAGGGTAAATCCAGTAAATAAGGGTTAAAAAATAATATTATAATAATATTAATTACCCTAAAACGTGTCTTAACCCTATTGGTTGATACACGGTCGACCATGGGAATCTTTGGGTCTATTTTGGGACCCCATGGATCCACTTGTAAGTGATAATGACACTTTATTTTAATTAAGTTAAAATGAATACAAAAATGACACAAGCATATATCTTTTAGAAAAACAATTGTTACATAGGGTTATATATGTTGGATTTTAGATTATAAATATTCATTAGAAAGACAAAAAGATTTCCTACATAATTATATTTTATTTATAATTTTTAGACATTAAATAATTTATTTTATTTATGACACAATGATGATGCAGTAATTACTATAATAGTGAAAAATTAAAATAATTGATATTATAAATACCCAAATAAATATAATATGAAAATTTTAATGAATTAAACTAATTTTCTAGGATAATATGATATATTAGGATTGATTTAATTGACTTTGTTCGAATTAATAAATCTGTTATGAGTTTCACAAAAATCAACTATTGAATAGTGTCAAAATTGACATAAAAGAGTTCTTAAAACAAATATTATATTATTAATTGATATTAAATTCCTAAAAATCTAAGGTTCGGCCAAGAGACTTATATCATTATATATCCATCATTAATGTACCACTTGGGGGTCTCTTGGATGTATATAGTAAGTTTATTAACCATATTATATAAAAATACAAAGAGACATTGTAAAAGTGAAACTAATTAACTTAGAGTTAATACTTAAAGATAAGGTTAATATAAGTACCCAAACCTGTCTAAATTCTATTGGTTGAGTGGTTTGCGACCTATACCCACCTTAAACGTTGAATAATAAGCTTTGGAGCCATTAGAAACCGAATGTGAATTTATTATAAATTAATATTTCTAGCTTTTCCAAAGGTGCCCCTCACCCCTCTTATAAAAGGGCACTCCTCCTTCTCATTTCTTCACACCTTCAAAGCCTTTTGGTTCGGCCAAACGCTGCCCAAATACTCTCCTAACATCCCTCACTACAACCTAGAGGCCTTAGTTTGATCAGAAATCCAACCTAAGGAGCCCTTTTGATCAAATCAAAAGGAAGAACCCGAAGAAGAGGTAATGATTTCACCACCCTTCTCCAAGTTCATTTATTCTTCCACTTCTTCTTCCTTTGTTCTTACCATTCTAAAATAATAACTCCAGTATCTCACATATACTGTGATGTTATTATAAATATGGTACAACCATATTCAGTATTCTATCCACCCTTTGAATAACATGTCACCATACGTGCGTACGTACGGCTTACCGTCTCCACGTCGTGGTGTAATTGTTATTCAATATAATATTATTTGGATGGGTATAATAATGATGTGTAAATCATGTAAATAATAAATATAACATGTTAATGATTCTGTATATATGATATACCATCCATTTATATATTATTTTAATATCAAAAGAATGATATTGTCGCTCGTGCGTACGTACGGACTACCGTCTCCACGAACGCGATGAGATTCATTCTCCATCGTATCCATTCAAGTATAATTATCATTTGATGATTTAAAAATGATTTTTAAGGACTATATATCATTCTGGATATGAATAAGATACAACAACCATGGCTTATGTAACAAAACATATAAAAGAAAATGAGTAAGTTAACTCCCGAAACGACGATAATTCTAAGATATTATTAACAAATCAATGTTAAAAGATCATATATGATATCATATTATTATATATGATTCTTGTATAATTTAATAACAACTATTTCACCATTATACAGGAGGTTAACCTACCCCAACCAAGGAAAAGTACAAGGTAAGGGTTTACTTTACAACCTCTTCCTTATCCAAGGTTGTTTATACGTAATAATCTACTGGGATCTCTTTATCATCCACATCCATGTTTCTTAAAAATGTATGTCAAAACATTTTTACTATTTACTAGAATATGAGTTAAAGTCATTTATACCCTTTTTGACTTTTATAAGTGGTTTATAAAGGAATCTTTCAGTCGTTTTCAAAACAAGTTCCTTTTTAACCTTTTCGACAGAATTAAGATAAGAATGTTTTTTTTAACTTATATGGCGGGTGCGGTTATTTTCCGCCGTTATAAAATCGTCAAAGCTTACCTTACAAGCTTATAAGAATATTTTCAAGAAAATGTTTTATTTTATATGGCTCTTAAATGATTTCAAAAATAGAAAGAGATATTTTTCTAAAAAGTGTTTTGATTTCATCTATGTCGACATCCTTTTACGGATTTTACGCTTATTTGAAGTTGATTTATTATGATACAAACCTTCTATATTGTATTGAAGGTTTTGTGATATGTTTGACTGTGGATGTGCTATTTTCATACCATTCATAGTTTATGGTGAAATTATTGACATTTCGTATGCTAGTTTTAATACGAATGTTTATGTTATGTTTAAACCTTTTCATATGGGAATGCATTGGACTTAATATGTGACGGGTGGAGCCCGCTATAGCTCCTCGATGCATCGGTAGGTCTCATGAGACAAACTAGTGTCTTGGCACAAGGCCTTGGCAAAATCTTATTTGTAGTCTTGGCACGAGGCCTTGGCTATGTGGTTGTGATAGTCTGGCATTATGCATTCCAACATTATGAAAGTGGTTATTGATTTTTGCATGTGATTATTCGATTAGTAGAATATCCATGTGAATAAGTAAATGGAATTATTTCATTTTATTTATTCCATACCATGTTGAAAGTTCATATTTAAAAGGCTTTTGTTTTAGTTATACATTGCCTTAAATGTTTATTCTTATTTATGAAAGTTTCCGCTATATTGTTATCCTTACTGGGCATTTGAGCTCACCCCTTTTCTATGTTTTATTTTTCCCAGGTTGTGAAGAAGTAAGTTATGAATGACCTGCAGGGATTTTATGAGGGGTTAATAGTGTGGATTGTGGAAAGATTATGTTGTTGTAGTAGTTTTTCATTTTATGATGTAATGTAAAACTTATGAATATATCTAGTGTTTCCAAGGCTACTAAACCAATCGGTCTTTCGAGATTTGATCTTTCTTGTGATCATGCCAATGTTATGTAATAATGCACCGACTCTGGGTAACTGGGGTCGGGGCGTTACATAGTTAATATTTCATAAAAACACGCTTTTTGGGTTTGACAACAGGAATTAATTTTAAATTAATTTCTCAAATTTCTGTGTTTTGAATTTTAAAAAATGGATTCAATATTTTGAATTAGGAGGTCCAAATTGTGTAAATATGCAATTATTATTTTCTAGACATTATGAATAGTAACTTCAAAAAATATTTTATTTACAATGGTTAAAGGGTAAATATGGTAAATAAGGGTAACAAAATAATCTTATAATATTATTAAATTACCCTAACACATTTCATAACCCTATTTTATGATACATGTACATCCATGGGCATCCTTGGTTCGATTTTGTGACCCCATGAAGCCACTTGTAAGTGAAACTTTATAAAAATTAATTTAAAGATAAGGAAAATGTAACATAAACATATATATTTTTATAAAAAAAAATTAATATGGGGTTATATAAGTGATATATTTCAGAATAAAAAGTAATTAGAAAGATAAAACTATTTCCTACATCATTATATTTTATTTATAATTTTTCGACATCAAATAAATAAATATATTTGTGACACAATGGTGATGTCATGATTACCTCATTAATGAATGTTTTAAATAAAAGAGATTATCAATATTAAAATAAATTTATTTTGAAAATTTTAATGAAGTACAGGAATTTTAGAGATAATTATGACTTGTTATATTTTAATTAAGGACATTTTTTTGAAATAATAATGTTGTTTTGGATTTTTTAAAAAGTCATGACATGAATAGTATATAAATTGACATAAATGAGGTTTTAAATCAATTTATAATTTTTTAAATGATACAATGATCCTAAAAATATAATATTCAGAAAAATGACATATATGATGTTACAAATGTCATTAATTTTCCATTTTTCATTTCATAACATTTTATAGTAAACATATTAACCATATAATATGATTATACACAAAGATATGGTAAAAGTCAAATAAGTTAAGAAATAATTAAATAAAAAAGATAAGGGTTAAAAAATATGCAAAACCTATCCAATTATTATTGGATGATTTTATTTATAATTATATTCATCATATATTTTAATATAAATTTTTTGGACCTTTTGAAAAATAAAATAATTTTATAATAAAATAATACTTACAAACATTCCTAAAAAGCCCCTCCTCCCTCTTAGAAAAGGAAACCACATCTAACCCATTTCTCACACCACTCAATCCTCTTGTATTATCCAAACTCTGATAAAATAATCTCCCAACATCCTCCTCTTCCACCTAGAAGCATTTCATTGGCTAGAAGGAAATTCAATAAAGCCTTTTGGTTCAAACAAAAGAGAGTTATCCGATTTAAAGGTAATGTATTCTCTCAAGTTATTTTAGATTATATTTCTTCTCCAACCCCCTAAACTCTCCTTATTACACTATTTTATAAGAAAACCAGTTTCTTAAATATAATAGGATTTTGTTATGAGAATTATTCTAAATACACATCCACACACCTCCATCTAATGGATACGAATATACTGTTTTTGTGGACGACGAACTACTGCCTCACGAAATGAGGATTGTTCAAATATATCCTACCTCCTATCATGGTGGAAATTATGATGGAAATGTATTTATATGTGATATATATCATATTTATATTGTTTATATTATTATTTATTTTTCATTTATAGCTTACCTTTATGGTTTCCGTAATGGGTAAATAAGATAATTTCATTTGGGAATTGTGGATTACCGCCCCTCAAAGTGATATGACTTGTTCATGCCATACGTGGAACAATGAAGGATAAAGTGAATGAAATTATATATGATGTTATACTGGAATTATAATATTTCTATTCATCATTAATTTCTCTTTCCATTAACTATGAAATATAAATAAATTTAGCGCTCATGCTTTCATATGGATTACCGTCTCCATGAATGGTGCATTTCATTTATTATCTCAAAATGTTGTGTACTATTATATATATATATATATAATGGATATATATGATATGTAAATCATGAATATCATTATATAGATAATGCACTTTTGACCACATAGACAACTTTTAATTATAAGAAGTTTATTTTTGACTCAAGTACTAAATATCGAAAAAATGATAGTTATTAACATAAATGATTATGTAATGTTTATAATGTGGTAATAAGTGATATAAAAGGAATAATAATGTTGAAAAAGGTTATGAAGAATGTATAAATTAACTTTAGTTTATTATTCAAGAGATTAAAGAATGAATGAGTCAAGTTAGACATGAGATAAGGGAACTTCTTAACCTAATTTCCATTCTTGGGGTTGATCATCTCTTTCTTGTTTATATCACACTATGAATATGTGTGAATGACCTATGATTTAATTACACTTAATTTTTAATTATATTTGGTGTATTTATATTTTCCACACCTAATTATGTCATTTATTTATCCTTAATATAATGATACAATATTTGTAAGGGAATACGTCTCAATCTCCTTTCATTGAGGGATATCTTGATATTGTGAACCTTTATTATACTATAATGTGTATATACAACCTTATGAGATTTTATATCATGAATTTATATATTATCATGAAATTTATAGTTTTTTATGTTATTATTTAATTATTTTTATTTCAATATTTTCTCAGGTGGTAAATGATTCTTTAACTAAAACATCGTTTTAAATGTTTTAAAGATTTAAATTTATAAATCCTTCTCTTTCATGTACATATTTTAGAAATGATTATAATGATTTATTTATATGTACATGAATGTTTTAAAGTATAAAATCCTTTCAAAAGTTTCAATGTTGTATGGGACACTATGATTCAAAAAAATTCTTTTTGAATGTTTTTAAAGAACTGATTATGTTAATATCTTGAAATGATATATTTAGATTGCAATTTTAAAATTTTTTAGTCAATAAAGTTTCCTTATGACTTTTCCATTCCACTATGTTTTGAAAATCATGAACACTTTATCTTAAAAAAATTGTTTTTTCATAAGGATTAATTTCATAAGAAATATTTCCCTTCTCTAAAACCAACTCATTTTATTAATAATGATAAATTAGGTTTTAAATATAAAACCTCAGAATCTAATAATTACTTGGATATAGAGTTCTCTGTTTTAAGGTTCCCAATTCTATGAATTCAGGTTTTGAATTATTTGAAATTCATGTTTTGAATTCTCTGAAATTTGGTTTCTGAATTCATAGAATTCTGACTTCAAATTCTTCAGTATTTAGACTCTGAATTCCTCAGAATTTAGTCTCCGAAATCCTCAGAATATAGAATTCAAATTCCTTAGAATTAAAATTCCAAATTCATTAGAATTCAGACTCTATAATCTATAGAATTCAGATTCCAAATTCTTTGTAAAATAGAATCCTAACATCCATGTATTATAGACAATGAATGATTATTTGGTTAGACTCCGAATTTCATTTTTCTTTAATCTCCAAAAAATAGATTTGGTTAATTAAATTGTTTTTCCTTATACTTATTGTAAAACGATGTTGGAAAATCTGTTTCTAACTAACCGTTGTTTGAGTGAAAAGTGTAAAAGTCCCTCTGAGATTCAATGATAAATATGACTGTTCGAGGTGGGAGCTGACCATTGGAGAAGTTCCTATAAATAGGAGGTCATTTGAATGAGATCAACAACTATTCGATTTGTCTAGAGATTTCATGCTGTTGAAGTGATTTTAGAGAGATAGACTCTCATGCTTTGTGTAGTTCTTAACATCTTGTTCAGATTTCTTTGTGTGACTCTGATTGTTTCTAAGTAAAATTAAGGGTTTCTAGGGATAGGAAGATAGTGGTGCCTACTACCTTAATGTTTGAGAACATGCGGGGATAGCAAGACCGATTCCTATATTCTTATTAATGGCTTACCCTGTTGTGGATAAGATAGAGATTCTTGAAAGTATAAATCAAGGTACCTTTGTCCAAGATTGTTTGATACCTTACTCTTTAGGTTAAAATATTTCATTATTATTTCATTATTTTGTTTCATGTTTATTTCCACTATATTATGATAATGAAATAAAGTATAACTTTCTCATACTTTCTCATTATTTTATGTACTCTAATAAATATGATTCTATACGCTTTAAGGTAGAATCTTTACCTAAGTAATATTTCCTTAAGTTTCATTTCTAGAACCATATTTACAAAACCTAGAAAGTTTTTTTAATATAACTAAATGTGGTATTATGTATTTACTTTGTTTAACTCTGTTAAAAATAGTTTTCCTTAAGGTTGATAACTAATGTTTTTAAACAAAAATTTCACCCCTCTTGTAATTGAGAATCTAAATCATTATTTCAATCCTACAACTGATATCAAAGGAGGTCTCTAAATTACTTATATTCATATATAAGTTTTATTGATCAAGTTTTCATTGTTCTAATTTTTTTTCTTGCTTAGGGATTTTTATCTTTGTTTAAAAAACATTTACTATTAACAAGCTTTTGTGGAAAGATATTTTGCTTATAGTACTGTATGAATGAATATAGCTTCCATTGAAAATATAAATCCAACAATACCACCTATATTTGATGGTAATGAGTATGAGTACTATTGAGATAGACTAAATACTTTTTTTATTAATACTGGAGTAGAAAACATTGTTAGGCATACTGAAGATTACAAAATTTCTAACAAGGAAGTGAAAACCATCACCAATCAAGAAAAATCATAATATCAACTAAACTAAAAGGTATGAAATACTTCATTCTGTTCCATGACCCAGAATATATATAGTTATATTTCTTAATGTGAAGCAACAAATTGTATCTAGAAGAAACTTGAAGTTACACATTTTGGTACATCCAATGTTATAGAGATTAATAGAGCTATGTTGAGAGTATAATATCATGGATTTCAATTTCCTTATGGAGAACCAGTTTGAAAAGTGAAACAAATATTTATGACTATTGTCAAAAATTTACAATCAATGGGAGAGTAAGGTCTTGATGATGATTCTCCAGTGGACAAGATTATATATATCATGCCTAATGAGTGAGAATCTAAGGGAATAGGTTTTGACTAAAATAGAAAAGTTTCTCAAATTACTCTTGATGAGATTTTTGGAACTTTTATTCAACATGAGACAAGAATGAAAATAGATGATGATATGGATAAGAATAATAATGTAAGTGGAAGTGTATCCTTTACTATTACTAAATCTAAAACTCATGAAAGGGTTACAAAATCCAAGTCTATGAAAGTCATTGTTTTATCAAAGTCTAGTTAATGTGACTAGTCTCAGAATGAGTTATCTAATATTGCAAAAATGATGAACTAGATAGTTGGAAAGAAATACTTTTAGTATATATATAAGAAGAAAGAATGAAAAGAGAAGAAATACATAGAAGTCACTTGCTATAAATGCAAAAGAGGAGTGTGTATATGGCCTGATTTTCTTATGCTTAGGAAAATAGATATAAAGGAAAATCATTCTAAGAGGAATATAAATACGTACTACAAGACTAAATACAAGAATTTTTTCAAGGTTAATGATAACAAGAGTGCTAGTGGTGGGGACTCTTCATATGAATCCTCAGAGTATGATTCTTCTAGTCAAATTTATCTTGGTCTACTAGACAGATTACCCATTTATAATCATTGTCTAATGGAGAAGGTAAAAACTGTTGAATCTATTACCAATGTATCCTTGAATGAAAATTATACTAATGATAAATATTATGAATCTTCAGATGATGAACCTTCCTCATTGGAAGATAATATTTTACCTTCTTATGAATAAGTGTTTAGGTTTGCTAAACTTCTTGAGAATGAAAATTCTAAACTCAAGAAAAAGCTTGATATGTCAAATTTTAGATTATATTTTTTAATCAAATAAGTATCAAGTCTTTCTAAAGATATTTATAAGAAAAATTATGAATTTAAAATTACTTCGAAAAAACATGAGTATTATAATTCTGAGAAGGATAAACTTTATAAAGATTTGGAAAATGAAATATCTCAGAATTTTTTAGAGACTAACTATAGTTCTAAAGATAATGTTTTGTAGGATAAATTCTTGGTTATAAAACTAAAGTCAGAAATATTTTCCTTGAGGAAGTGTTTTTCAAACATTTCCTCAGGTAAAGAAAACATTGACAAGATATATTCCCAAAATCGACTTATAAGGAATCGTTCTAGATCTGGTTATACCCATTCTAAACCATTTTTCAAAAATAAATATTTTTTTCTTCAAATTTTATCATACTGCACTAAATTTTAGTCTGGTGGACATTGGGAAAAAAATTCTTTTAAAAAAAACTCAATCTTTAGGTTTTCATAAAATTTATTTTTCAAAGAAAATGTGCATACATAAAATTTTAATTTCAGAAATTTCAAGATCCTAGAAAGTTTGGATTTCAAAGGTCTAAATTTATTAATTTCTATTAAAATAAAGAAAGTACCAACAAAAATACATGGGACATGGATAATGGATGTTACCAGCATATGACTGGTAAAAAACATCTTTGAAAATATTATCAAGAGGAAAGGATAAAAACTAACTTTCAGAGATAATAATCAGGGAGAAATTATTGGTATAGGTTACATTTTTCTTCATGAAAACACATTAATTTCAAATGTTTTATTTTTAAGGGTCTTAAGAACAATTTCATTAGAATAATTCAATTATGTGATGAAGGTTACCTTGTGAATTTTAGGAATGATAAATTCTTAGTACGTAATCCCAAGGAAGAATTTATTCTTTCTACCCATAGGTAAGAGAATGTATACACACTGAATTTAGAAGACCTTAGGAGACATGATCTACCATGACTTAGTGCAATTGAAGAACAATATTGGTTATGGAATACAATGTTACGAAACTGTAACATTGGTAATTTATGTAAACTCTCAAATAAAAGACTAGTTAAGGATCTACCAGAGCTTAGATTTGTTTTTTCAAAATTCTGTGATCCTTGTCAATTTTTAAAGCAACATAAATCAAGTTTTAAATCAATCAGTGAAGTCTAAACTTCTAATGCATTATAGTTAGTGCATATTGATCTTTCTGTCCAACACAATCTGGAATCATTAAAGGAAAATATTACGTATTTGACTTAGTTGATTATTACACTAGATTTTTGTGGGTCTATTTTTTAGAAAATAATTGTAAAGCCTTTTCCTATTTTTAAATTTTTGGATACCAAGAAAAAAATCAGAAATATATTCCATTGATAAATATTCATAGCGATCATGGAGGAGAATTTTATAATTTAGATTTTGAAAGATTTTTTAGTCAAGAAGGCATTACTCATAACTTCCTAGCTCCATGATCTCCTCAACAGAATGGTGTTGTTGAAATAAGAAATCATATTTTTCAACAGATAACTAGATCCATGTTTAGTGAATATTCTATAGATAAACACTTTTGAAATAAAAATGTAAGTACTTTTATTTATATAGTATAAATCAAGTTTTGAGTAGAAATTTTCTTAACAAATCCCCATATGAATTATAGAATGGTAGAAAACCTAGACTTTCTTACTTCAATGTATTTGGATAAAAATTATTAATTCTTAATACTAAATATAATTTACATTAATTCGTGCCCAAATCTGATGAAGGGATTTTCCTATGGTACTCCACAACTTCTAAGGAGTATAGAGATTTTAATAAAAATAATTGTACTGTTGAAGAAATAGTGGATGTAAAATTTGATGAAACAGATCCTTTTATTTTTAAACAACCTAAACCTACATCCTCAGATATTTTTTCAAAATATTATTATCAACCCTTTATAAAATATCCTTCTAATAAAGAAAATTTTCAAGAAAATATTTCAGAAGCATTTACCCCAAAATATTTCCTACCATATGTTATGAACATGTATTACAAAACCCAAATCAGTTGTTTCTTAAGAATCAACCCAGTGATAGCATCATTGGTGATGTGAATCAACCTATAAGGACTATAAGTTCCTTAAGAAATGAATTAGAACATCTGGCATTAATTTACCAATTAGAACCCAAAAGCACTGATGAAGATTTAGGTGATGATGATTGGATTAAAGAAATACTAGATTAGATAAATGAATTCGAAAGGAATAAAGACTCAAACTTGGTTGAAAGACCCAAGGAAACTTCTGTTATTGGAGTAAATGGGTATTCAAAAATAAGTGTGATGAAAATAAAATTATTTTAAGAAATAAATTGTGATTATTTGCTAAAGTATATAATCAAAAAGAGGGAATAAAATATGAAGAAACCTATTATCCAGTATCAAAACTTGAATCTATTCATTTTTTACTTGTCATTTCAACATAATTTAATTTCATACATTTTCAAATGGATGTAAAATGAGATTTCTTTAAAAGATATTTTCAAGAGGAAGTTTTTGTTGAAAAACCTATTTGTTTTGTAGACACAAAACATCATGAACATGTTTTAAAACTTACCAAAGCATTATAGGGACTTAAACAATCCCCTAGAGCCTGGTATGATAGACTTACATGATTTTTTTAGAAAACAATTAGGTTAAGGGAACTGCTGATCCAACCCTTTTACAACGAAAGATAATAAAAATGTTATGATTGTTCAAATTTATGTTGTTGAAATTATATTTTTTTTAAGTCAGCAATATTTAACTAAATACTTTGGAAATCAAATGAAAAATGAGTTTTAAATAAGTATGATTGGTGAGTTAACTTTTATCATAGGTCTTCAAATTTCTCAAAATATAGAAGGAAATTAAATATCCCAACATAATTATATTAAAGATATTCTTAAAAAGGATGTATATGATAACACCAAGAGTATAAATACTCCCATTGGTACTTCAAATTCTCTTGATCTCGATGATGCTGGGAAACTAGTAGATCAAACATCATTTAGAGGTATCATAAGATGTTTACTATACTTGACAGCTAGTTTTATAGACTTAATGTTTTCAGTATGCTTATGTGCAAGATATCCATCCAATCCTAAGTAATTACTTTTAAAAGCATTGAAAATAATTTTTCTTTATTTAAAGGGAACCATGGATTTAGGACTCTTTTATACTTTTGGAAATGATTTTATTTTAAAATGATTTTAAGAAGCTGATTTTGGTGGATATAAAATGGATAGGAAAATTAAATCTGGAACTTGTAATTTCTTAGGAGATTTATTAGTTTGTTGGTCATCAAAAAAGAAACACTCAGTATCACTTTCCACTACTAAATCAGAATATATAGCAGTTGAAAGTTGTTGTTCTCAAGTGTTGTGGATGAAACACACACTCATAAACTATGTCATCAGTTTTACCAAAACATAGATATTTTGTGATAACAGTAGTTATATTTCCCTAAGGAAAAACCATGCACATAATTCTAATGAAAAACACATAGATATTACGCATCACTTTCTTAGGTATCACACACAAATAGGAGATATCATTTTTTTTATTTATTAGAATGCAAGATCAAATTGCAGATATTTTCACCAAATCATTACTATCCGATAGATTTGAATACATTAAACAAAAGTTAGGAATGATAACCTTATGTTAATCTTTCATATTAATTTTTTAAAACCAATCTTCTTATAGTAAACAACTCTTTTTAATAGGGTGAGTACATTTTTTTCTGTTGTCAAAATTTTTTGTTGTCAAAAGTTTTCGTAGTCAAAATTTTTCGATGTCAAAATTTTTTGTAATCAAAATTTTTCATAGTCCAAATTTTTTCTATTAAAGAATTTTCATAATCAAAATTTTTCATAATCAAATTTCTTTTCAAAAATTCTAGAATCCTAATTTTTTTTCTTATGGAAATTTTCCGAAATCTAATGGTCATCAAGAATAGTTTTACTCATTAATGATATTTTTTCTAGAAATCTGGAAGGTACCATTTGTTTTATATTTTCTCAATTATTTATTGAAAATAACAAAGGGGAAAAAGGAATGATAAAAAGATACTAAGTAAAGAGGTGAATTCCGTACATAAGGGGGAGTATATCTAGGGGGTTATCAAAGAATATTTCCTTATTTAAAGAAAAGAAAACTCTTTTTAAGGAAGTCAAGAATTTGATACTTAGGTATTTAAAAACCTAAGGGGGAGTTTGTCATATTCATCATGATTCATAAGTAAAGGCAAATAAGTTTTTCCTTTAAGTTAATAAATCAAAAATCTTATTCCTTATATTCTTTTTCTTAAGGATGTTTGTGCTTTCCAAAAAAGAGGATATTGTTGAGTCTATAAGGTTTCTTTATGAATTTTCCATTCCTCTATGTTTTTAAAATCACAAATGCTTTATCTTAAGGAAATTTTTTTTCCCTAAGGATTATTTTCATAAGGAAAATTTCCCTTCTATAAGGAAATTTGTAAACTTACCTATGTTATCATTGTTAATTTTAAAGTCTCTATAAAAACAACTCATTTTATTACTAAGGATAAATTTGGTTTCATTTATAAAACCTCAAAATATGATAATTCCATGGATATAGAGTGTTCTGTTTTTAGGTTATGAATTATCTGAATTCAGGTTCCGAATTCTCTAAAATTCAGGTTCCGAATTCTCTGATATTCCGGTTTCGAATACTTAGAATTCAGACTCTGAATTCCTTAGAATTCAAACTTTTAATTTCTTAGAATTTAGACATCAAATTGCTTAGAAGTTAGACTCTGAATTTTTTATAATTTAGACACCTAATTCCTTAGAATTAATATTTTTAATTAATTATAATTTTGACTTCAGAATCTATAGAATTCAGATTCTAATTTCTTTGTAAAATAAAATCCTAATATCCATGTATTATAGAAATTGAATGTTTATTTGGTTATAATATGAATATCATTTTTCCTCAAACTCCAAAAAATATTACAGGTTATGTAATTTATCTTTCTTTATACTTATTGTGAAACTTTGTCATAAAATCTGTTTCTAACTAACCGTTGATTGAGTGACACATGTATAGGTCCATCCGATATTCAAGGGGAAATATGACCATTGGAGGAGGGAACCGACCGTTGGAGAAGTGCCTATAAATTGGATCTAATTTGAATGATCTCAAAAAATATTCGATCACTCTAGAGATTTCATGCTATTGAAGTGATTTATAGAGAGAAAGACACTCATACCTTGAGTGGTTCTGAACATCTTGTTTAGATTTCTTCATGTGACTCTGATTGTTATTGAGTATAATCGAGGTCTTCGAGGTATATGAAGATAGATGTTCCGAATACCTTAAAGATCGAGGGGTTGTGGGGATAGCAAGACATATTCCCATATTTTTATCGAGGGATTACCCTAGTGTGGGTAAGATAAAAATTCTTGAATGTAAAAATCAAGGGACCTTTATTTGTGGTTTTTGGATAACCTACTCTTTGGGTTAAAATAATTCATTATTGTTACTTGTTTGGTTTCATGTTTATTTCCACTGTATTCTGATAAATAAAGAAACAATAACTTTCTCATACATTCTCATTCTTTTATGTACATTGATAAATAAGATTATATACGCTTTAATGTAGAATATTTACCCAAGTAAACATTCCTTAAGTTTCACTTCTAGAACCATATTTTAGGAACCTAGCAAGTTTTTTTAAAATAACTAAAAGAGGTCTTATGAATTTACCTTTTCTAACATTTTTAAGTATAGTTTTCCTTATGGTTAAAAACTATTGTTTTTTAAATATTCAATTCACCCCCCTCTTGTAATTGAGCATCTACATCATTTTTTTGATCCTACAAAAATTTTATATTTCTTTTATGCTTTTTTGTGTGTTATCATTAGGTTGTGGTCCTCAAGAATTATTTACATATATGGGTGGTTCTGTGATAAACCTAGGGCGACTGAGCCTGAGATAGTTATCTAATGCATTGGGTAACATGATGGAGGTAAAAATCAATGTTTCTCTAAATAGATTTAGGGATTATATCATGATGGGAATTCCAAACATAACTCCCTATATAGCCATGAAACCTAACATGTATGTATGTTATGGATGACACAAGTTACCTTAACGATTTATGATTTCTGTGTGCTATTCATAAATCTTATGATTCCATGTGGTATGTTAAAGAGCTTATGTTTTGTATGTATTGATGGACTAATGTTTTATTTCTTTATTTAATAACCCCTACTGAGCTTTTTATGTTTATCGTGATTCTTTGAAATGTTTTTCACACGGCATAAGAAAGGGTAAGAGAATGGAAGATTTCAAGAAGATTTATATCACGAAAAGAACTATTTTCTCCTTTTAAGATTTTTTATTCTATCAAAAATGGATACTGAGTAGTTGTGTATACTTGTAACATTCATGGTGTAATGTAATAGTTATGTCATAATTATCTAAAACTCTAAACCTGAAAAGGTCCTCAAAGTAAATTCTTGACTTATTTTAATATTATGTAATGTTTCATGCTGGGGCCTTAAATTTGGTATCA
Organism: Viscum album; assembly: GCA_963277665.1. Classification (NCBI taxonomy): domain Eukaryota; kingdom Viridiplantae; phylum Streptophyta; class Magnoliopsida; order Santalales; family Viscaceae; genus Viscum; species Viscum album. Next base: position 1,771,003,732 of record OY728123.1, read on the forward strand.
TAGTTTGGTTTAGATAACTTTAGACGTTAGGGTGTAATTTAAGCATAAGTTTCCTAACATAATGGTTAGCATATTAGAAAAAGTTATAGTTATTTTAGATATATTTAATGTGTTTAAGATAACACAAATAAGTATATATTAGAATGTACCATCCTCAAAAGATAGAATATGATAAATTTTCTGATATACTCACACTGACATTTTTGATTTTAGCAAATGGATGGATCTAGCAAGAACCAATTTAACAATGGATATAAAGAAAAATGTGATAGTTTTCTAAAGAAGCAACTAAATGAGTTGGGGGATGTAATTAGAACTATTGTGGTAATTCTTATCCAATTATCTGAAGTCATGATGGACCAGTTGAACCTTGGAGACTTTTTAAGGCATGATATATGTAAGAAATGAACCCCAATGGAATTTAAGCTAGTAACCATAAAGTTATGTATACTACAAACCCTATGTGTCAGGGATGTGGAAGTAAACACCTAGGAAAATGCTTCAATGGGACGAGAAGATGCTATTGATGTAGCAATAAATGTCATAAATTAAGAACATGCCATGCAAAAAAGAAGCGTCCAGTTGACTCTAAGAAAGGGAAACAATTTCATTCCAAAGGATCAATTGAACTTTTTAAATGTGGTGTCCATGGTCCTTAAACAAATAGATGTCCTATGAAGAAGGTTCGAGAATGAGATCAGTAGAATCGTACAACTATATGTTTACCAATTCCTAGTTACATTCCATTTGAAGAATGTTTGATGATTAAGATGTCTAAATTTTAGGAAATGAAGTGTTATGTTGGATCTATGGAAAATAATATGTTTAAATATATAAATGATTGGATTACTTTGGAATCATTTTTCAAGTATGTGTAAACCTGATGTTTTACATGTGAAAATGTTATTCAAGGAAGAATTATCTTTTCTTTTGTGGATATAGTTATAAATAACTATTTGGGTTTATATTATCCTTGAATTCGATGCAATTACAAGTTATTAATTTTTAAGATGAAAATGTGAGGTTTAAGAAAACATTTGTGGTTAAAATATGTTATGGTTATTTTTCAGAAATTTATCTCATTTTTGGGAAAGTTATAAAATTAGATTGTTTTGAAAATGGAAACACACAGAGCATGTGACAACTAGTTGTGTCAGACAAAGCTAAGGGAATCGAACCCACAACAAAAGTGTGATTGGTATTTTTTGCATACCACTGGACTACGTGAATTCCCTGGTCAGTATGACTAATTATTTTTAAATATATGATTTTATGGATCAAGAATAAGTTGATTTTGGGAACTTATGTTTTATTAAATAGATATCATTAGTATAGTAAAATTATTTGGTGATTAAGTGATATTGGTTATTTTAGAAGACGTTCTCTCTTTTGGGAACACTATATGAAGAAGAAAAATAGAATACTATGGGATATCATTTTTGGAGTAATGTTTGAAATTTTATTTTGGAAGAATTTATATTTTTACTATAGACATATGGAGATTTGGGTTAGTTATGGAAATGATTAACTTATCTTAAAAAATATGTGTGTATGTTAATTACTTTCTAGTATGAGACTTTAGGAGTTATAGATGTTATTTGGAGATAAATGTTAAGATATACCATAGAAGACTACGTGATCAAATCCTTATGATTTTTGGGTTTCAATCTTAGTTTGGATTACTTTGAAGATTTTTAAGGGAAATTGTGTATAGAATGGTATTTTATGAAATTTTGGTATTGTTTGAATAATTTTGGATACTAAGAGTAGTATTTTATTTTATAATGGATTATCCTTTTTGGGGATCATATGATCATTTAGTAACCATTTTTGTTTGGGTTAATGTATAAATATAAGGGAAATATATAGTTAATCTTTTGTGGATTTTGGGATTATATATAAGTATATTTTAGCACGTTAGGTGTGAACAAGTCATCTTGAATACTCATCATTTGGAGAAAATGTGAGTTTGTGGTAGAAATTTATTAAAGGATGAAACTCTACATGAAAAGTAAGTATATTTCCTTCAGTTCTTAAATAATCTCATAAAAAAATTCCTCTATTTTATGAATGGTAACATAAAACAAAAAACATTTTCAGTTTAGTTTTCCCAATGGGGAACCAAAAACCGTTTAATCTATCACAAGTGTTTGGTTTTCTGGTGGTTATCTTTATCTTGATCATGTTTTATATCACTCTCTATCATTATTGGACACTTATTTTATCCACAATGTGCATGTTTTTATGGAATCATAGTATGTGTTATCTTGGGTGACCTTTGTACTTATTTTTAATATTTTAAAGTGATAGTTTTATAGATTATTTTTCCGATTTTTTACTTTAAATGATGTTTCTAAGCCCAATTTTGAAATTGTGAGGACACAATTTCCAAAAGGGAGAAGGATGTAACATCCCAGGAAAATAAAGAATATGAAATTTTCAAATGTATTAATATTTTTAAATTAAATAATAATTTTAATATCAAGGATATTTTATGTCTGATAGCGTACTCAACATGCAACAACAATTTTCTTTGATACTTACGTTCCACACAACTTTGAGTTATACTAAAAAATAATATAATAATAATATTAATTTAAATGGTAATTAACACATAGACATTGTATTGTAAGAAATGAATAGAAATAAAAATAATATAATTACACATGTATTTAAATTTTTTTACATTTATCCAATAAATCTTAAAGGCTTAAAGTGATAATAAATCCAAATTTAAGCATAAATACTCTAATATTTTTAAAAGGTATTTTTACCACCTTTTGATGGAAAACCCCATTTTAAATTTAGTTTTTGTCACATTTATATGTTTCATTTGAAAAAAAATAAACTTCTTTATTATAATATGGACATCAAAATTTACTTTGGCTAAAATTTTGGTATTTTTCTGATAAAGTGCATATTTTTGATGAATAGTGAAAAATACTGCATTTTAATTCAAAACTGCCTTTTAATCTAATATAATTATTATTTTGGTTGTTCTTTTTTTGGTTTTAAAGCTTAATTGGATTATAGTTTTACTATTTAATCTAATTTTGGTCTTTGGAAGTAATTTTACTTTGAAATTGGATATAAACAAGTGTCAATATTTGTATAGTTATTATTTCTTAAAAACATGATTTTTTGTTTTGACAATGGAAATTAATTTTAAATCAATTTCTGAAACTTCTGTGTTTTGAATATGGATAAAAGGATTCCATATTTGGGATCATGATATTCAAAATTTGTAAATAGGTATCATTTATTTTGAGACATTATGAATAGTAACTTTTGTAAATATTTTATTTACCATGGTTAAATGGTAAATCTGGTAAATAAGGGTAAAAAATAATACTATAATAATATTAAATTATCCAAACATGTGTCATAACCCTATATTCTGATTCATTTTGACCATGTGTATCCTTGGTTCGATTTTGGGATCCCATGGAGCCACTTGTAGGTCAAAATGACACTATAAAAATTAATTTAAACTTAAGGAAAATGTAACATAAACATATATATTTTATTAAAAAAAATTACATGGGTTTATATATGTAATAATTTTCCGTATAAAGATTCATTAGAAATGTAAACTGATTTAATACATCATGATATTTTATTTATAATATTTATACATCAAATAAATAAATTTATTTATGACGCAATGACAATATAATGATTACCTCATTAATGAATGTTTTAAATAAATGAGTTTATAAATATTAAAATAAATTTATTTTCAAACTTTTTATGACATCCACGAATTTTGTAGATACTTATGACTTGTTATATGTGAATCAATGATGATTTTTCGAAATAATAATGTTTTTTAAGATTTCTAAAAAGGTCATGATATGAATAGTATATAAAATGACATAAATGAGTTTTTAAGTAAATTATTATTTTATTAAATGATAAAATAGACTTTAAAATATAAGATTCATAAAAATGACATATATGATTTCAAAAATTTCATTAATTATTCATTTTTTGTCACTAGTCATTTTATAGTAAATATATTAACAATATAGTATGAAAATATCAGAAGACATGGTAAAAGTTAAATAAGTTAACAAAGGGTTAAATAAAAAATATAAGGATTAAAAAATATCCAAAACATGTCAAATTCTTATTTTATGGATTTATTTATAATTATATTCATATTATCTTCGAATTTAATGAGTTGTGGACCTTTTGAAATCTAAAATAATTTTATAATAAAACAGTACTTTCAAACATTTCTAAAGAGCCCCTCATCCCACTTGTCACTAGTACAAAAAAAGTTTTTTATGTCCTTTTTTTAGTTTCTTAACATCAATTTTGAGGTAACGTTATTGTGAGTGACTTAAAAATATGATTTTTAGGTCGGTTATTTAATTACCGACGTTAAGAATGAGATTTTATGGTGTTTAACATCGGTTTTTTAAAAACCGACGTGAAAGAACTTCTGGAAATGATGTAAAAATTCCATTTTCAACTTCAGTTTTAAATTACCAACGTAAAAAATATTTACCATCCTGTAGATAATTTCATAAGCTTTGATTTGAGAGGTTGTAGAGCTCAAACGGAGTTACGGTTTAATAGTTATGACCATCAGAAGATTGATATATTTTTTCGAGGAATGATCAAATAAGCCCGTCGTACCTTCATATTAGAATAAATTTAAGACTCTGGAAAAGGATTTTTAGTTTTACAATGATATAAATAATTATACATTATTATAACAAAATAATAATCCTTAAATCGTATATAAATTAAAAAAAACTACTCATAAAAATATAAATCATGAAAAAATAATTACGAATAACTTGATGAGATTGCAGAAAGATGAAATAATGGAATCACTTGGAAGATCAAACAAGTTCAGTTGGCGTAATGATGATGGTTGGAAGAAATTATTGTTAAATGGTATATCAATTAAGAAAACAAATCATAAAAACCATAAATCATGGATAAACAATTAAAAATACCTTGACGAAATCGCGGAATGAAGAAATAATTGATTCACGCTGAATATCAAATGAGTATAGTTGGAGGAATGATGATGGTTGAATGAAATTATCATTAAATTAGGATATGTGTCTAATTAAAATATTTAATTGAGATGATAAATGAAAACGTGGTATTAAAAAGTTTAAGCGGAAAATGTAAATGTCGATGCCGCGATATAAAAAAATTGAAATTCCACGTTGGCGGGAAATGAAAATTATCATTCACGTCGGTTTTATGATAACCCCTGTGAAAAGTTATTAAAATTTTTACTTATTTTTCACTTCAATTATTTAATAACAAATGTGAAAATAATTTTTTATCTCTTTTTCACGTCGGTTATTTAATAACCGATGTGAAAAATTTATTTCCATGTATTTTTCAGGTCGGTTATTTAATAACTGACGTTAAAAGGAATTTTTCACATCGGTTGTTTAATAACCAACATGAAAAATGTTAAAAAACATGTAGTTCATTTCCCAAGCTTTTATTTGACAGGTCACAGAGCTCAAATGGAGTTACGGATTAAATGTTATGGCCTTCAGAAATTCGCCTTCCCAAAGACTTTGTTTAGAGATGATCAACATCCGATTCTTATAACTTTTGATCCGTAACTCCATTTGAGCTCCGTGACCTATCAAATAATATCTTGAAAAATTAACCACGTGTTTGTAAACCATTATCATGTCGGTTATTAAATAACTGATGTGAAAAATCAAATTGTATGTCTTTTTCACATCGGTTATTAAATAACCGACGTGAAAAACAATTTCCATGGCTTTTTCACATCGGTTATTTAATAGACGACATGAAAAATGTTAAAATACATGTATTTAATTTCCCAATATTCTATTTGATAAGTCATAGAGCTCAAACAGAGTTATGGATTAAATGTCATGGCCTTCCGAATTTGGCATTCCCTAAGACATTGTTTAGAGATAATCAAATTACGATGCCCATAACTTTTGATATGTAAATCCGTTTGAGCTCCGTGACCTATCAAATCGAAGCTTGAGAAATGAACTGAATTTTTTTAAACCTTTTTCAAGTTGGTTATTTAATAAAATACTTTAAAAAGTCTGGGAAATTAATTTTTCACGTCGGTTATTTAGAACCGATGTGATAAAGTCTGGAAAATAGATTGTTCACGTCAGTTATATAATAACCGACGTTGAAAATGAAAAAAATGGATTTTTCACATTGGTTCATATATAACTGATGTGAAAAATCAAATAAAATGGATTTTCACATCAGTTATATAATAATCTATGTGATAAATCAATTTTTAGAGATTTTTATGTCGATTCAAAAAAACCGACATGAAAAATGGTGACATTAAAAATAGTTTTTGTACTAGTGTATAAAAGGAAAGCACATCTAAACCATTAATCACACCACTAAAGCCCCTTGGATCATCCAAAATATGATCCCATATGCTTCAAATATCCCTCTATTCTACTTATAATCCTTACATTGGGCAGAAGTAAATTCAATAAATCCTTTTGGTTCAATCCAAAGGGAGTTTCCCGATTTAAAGGTAATGTCTTCTCTCAAGTTCTTTTCTTTTTATTTTCCTTCTCCAACATCCTAAATGAACTTTATTTGGTTAATTTATAACAAAACCATAATCTTCAATATAATAGGATGTTTTTATGATATCTATTATAACTAAACATCCACACACCTGCATCTAATGGATAAAAACATACTGTTTCTGTGGATGATGAACTACTGCCTCACGAAACGATGATTGTTAAAATATCTCTTACCTCATCTCATGGAAGCCATTATGATTTCACTGGCTTTATATGTGATATATATTATATTTAAATTGTCTCTATGATTTTTTATTTTTCATTTAGAGCATACCTTTATGGTTTCTATAATGGGTAAATATGATAATTTCTTTTAAGGAAGTGCGGACTACCGCCCCCTCAAAGTGATATGAATCATTACTGCCATATGTGGAACATATAAATGATGGAGTTAATGAAATTATATATTATATTATAATGGAATTATAATACAAATATGTATAATTATTTTTTAATTCCATTAAATATGAAATAGAAATGGAAGTAGCGTTGAATCCTTCGTACAACTTATCGTCTCCATGAACAGAGCATTTGATTTCTTTTCTCCAAATGTTATGTACCATTATAAATATGTCTATACATATATTATTTATATATGTGATATATATTATATCTAAATAATTAATATCATTCTGAAGATAATGGACTTATGACCAGATGGATAACTTTTAATTAGAACAAGATCATTTTTTAATCAAGTACCAAATATTGACAAAATAACTGTTATTAACTTAAATGATTATGTGACGTTTATAATGTGATAATAAGTGATATAAAAGGAATAATTAATTTGAAAAAGGTTCGGAATAAAGAAAAAATTAACTTTATTTTATTATTCATGATAATAAAGAACGAATGAGTCAAGTCAGACACGATGTAAGGGAACTTCTTAACCCAATTTCCATTCTTTGGGTTGCTCTTATTTTTCTTGTTTATGTCATGCTAAGAATATTTGTGAATAACCTATGATTGTTTTACACTTAATATCAAATTATATTGGGTGTTTTTATATTTTTCACACATACTTATGTCATTGATTTAACCTTAATCTAATGATATAATCATTGTAAGGGACTACATCTCAATATCATTTCATTGAGGCATAACTTAATATTGTGAACCTTTATTATACTATAAGGTGTATATAAAACCCTTTTGAAATTTTATATCTTGAATTTATAGATTCTCATTATATTTATTGTTTTCTTTGATTTTATTCTTTAATGTTTTTTATTTCAAGATTTTCTCAAGTGGTTAAGCATTCTTTAACTAAAACATCATTTTAAATGTTTTAAGGATTTAATTTTGAAAATCCTTCTCTTTTATGTCTATTTTCTTTAAATTATTTTAAGGAATTATTTATATGGACATGAGTTTTTTAATGTGTAAAATACTTTCAATGATTTCAAAGTGGTATGAGACACTTTGATTCAAAACTCTTCTTTTCGAATGTTTTAAATGAACTGGTTATGTTAATATTATGAAATGATATCTTGTTATTGCAATGTGGAAATGTTATCTTTCATTTATACTGGTTTTATGTTTTATGATTATGTTATGGTTCTAGGGAATTGTTTATGTATACAGGTGGTTCTGTGATAAACCTAGGGTTGGTGAGCCCGAGATAGCTCTCCAATGCATTGGATAACATGATAGAGGTAAACATTAATGTTTCTCCTAAGAGATTTTGTAAATATACCATGATGGGTATTCCAAATGTAACTCTCTATGTAGCTGTGAACGATATAATGTAAGTATGTTATGGATTCCACAAGTTACCTTTATGATTTATGATTTCTATGTGTTATTCATAAATCTCATGATTTCATGTGGTATGTTAAAGATCTTATGTTTTGTATGTAGTTATAGACTAATGTTTTCTTTCTTTATTTTATAACCCCTACTAAAGTATTTATGCTCATCCCAAGTTTTTAAAATATTTTTCATGGGGTATACAAAAGGGTAAGATAAAAGAATAATTTGAGAATATTTAAATCATGAAAAGAACTCATGTTTTCGTTTAAGAGGTTTTATTTTTTATAAAATGGATACTGAGTAGTAGTGTATAAATGTAATATTAATGGTGTAATGCAATAGTTATGGACTAATTCTCAAAAAATATAAACATGGATAGATCCTCAATGTGTATTCTTTACTTAATTTAAGATTATGTAATTTTTAAGGATGAGCCTTATAGTCGGTATCAGAGGTCAGTTTAGATAACTTTAGAGGTTAAAGTGTTATTCAAGCATAAGTGACATTACCATAATGGTTAACATAAAAGGGGATGATGGGTATGTTCTCATAGTTGGTGAGAATGATAATATAGGGGAGAATAAGATCAATGAAAGTATTCCAAATTAGTCTATAACATGGAATCAAGACCACTTAAATATGTTGTAGTCTATTTTTATATGGTATGATATTTTTGATTGTAGAATCATTATATAATTATAAGAAATTATATATCTTATATAGATAAAGAGTGGATGAAGGGAATTGTTCCAATTTCTTATTTGATTGAACATCCTGAGTGAAAGAAGTTTATTCTCTTTATTTTCATGCTTTTGGAACTTTATTAGCATTGGTGGGATATCATTTTCTAGGTTAGGAGGACTAATGGGTTGTCATAAGAGTCTTTTACGAACCCTTATTTGATTAGTTATACACTTATAAAATGAGAATAAAATGGTTTGAATAGTTTATATTGATGAATTCAAGATATATATTACCATTTTTGATTAAACCTCCATATTTAAATACTATCTTCAATTTCTTCAACTTTTGGTGGTAATGAAATATTATGAGCCCATCGATTTGAGTATGTACTAAATTTATAGATTTTTGAAATGGTCTATCTATTTTTTACCAACTATTATATAAGTGGAAAATAACAAAATTATAATATATAAATATAATGTGGATGATAAGAGGGATTTAATGGTGAAAATTGGACTCAAAAGTGAAATAAAGTGGAAGAAAGATGATTATCATTGAAATTGTTAGTGATCGAGTAACAAGGGGGAGAAATTTTCTTCCATTTATTTAGGAGGAAGGGTTCAATTCTAGGGTTTAAAAATTTATGGAAAATTCCACACTAAAAACATTTTTTCATGTAAGACTATGGATTATCAATTTAATGTAACAATGGAATATATAGATGTTTTGTTGGAAGTTATCTCAGAAGAGTGGAGGCCATGATTCAACTTCCATTAAGATATTATATGCTTGGAATATTGTATCATTATAGTTTATGAGCCAAATTTAATCTTATAGGCATGTTCATAGAGTTGATAATGGCTCTTAAGGGAATTTTTAATAAGATGATGCTTTGTACCTCAGCCAAGATACCTTGGGTAAGGGTTTAGGTGCAATGTCTAGTTATTTATTTGTTACTGGGAAAACACTAGTGAATCTTGGAAAGGGTTATTCTAGGGTTATAGGTCTGATAATGGTTAAATATATGATTTATTATGAGAGATATGTGAATGAAACATGGGGTGTGGGGTCTAATTCATAAAAAAATAAAATAATTTAAACAAAAATACAAAATACAGTGAAATAAAGATAAAAAAACTGATGTATAAAAAAATTATGTAGTTATTGTGGGAAGAGTGTAAGAAATAATGTAATGGGGATAGAATAAGATATTTATAATATTTTATACAAAAAATATCCAACATATACCCTTCACACTCTCAATGAAATCACAATATTTTAAGGATTTGTTTCAAAATAATTTAATTTCTTTGATTTATTGAGTTACACAAGATAATGAGTTTAGATGAACCATGATATAATATTAAAATATTATTATCAACTTGAAATTGGATTCATGTGTATGAATATGACAAAATATATTATAAAAAATTATTTTTTACACTTTTTTAATGGAATTCATTAGATATAAATTAATTATAAATAAAAATAAAAATCATTTTAAAATAAAGGATATGTTTTTATGAAAAACTATTTTTACATGTGCAATACATTTTTATCCTAATTTAATAAATTTATCACTATTATTAATTTATTTAAAAGATATTTTTATTTTATATATTTATTCTAATGGTTTTAAATTATTATAATATTATTAAATGCATAGGATAATAATAAATAATGTTTTATTATTAGAAATATATTTTTATAAAAAGTGGTTTTCTTTTCATTTTGTGTACTTAAATTAAAATTAATTTATTTCATTTGTATGTATAAAATAAAATAATATTAATTTAAAATTTATTATCATGACGTTCAAATTTGGTATATAGTCCTCTTTTATTTATGGTCAGCATGGATAGAAACTTGGGTAAAATTTATAACCTCGGTAAAGGGTAAATCTGGTTAATCTTGGTTTAAACTAAGTAGTAAGGTTGTAATATTTGATCATAATTATTTGTAATTAATTTAATTCATCCATTATCAGATTATTCTAGAATAGATTTGTTTAATGGACACTTTTCCTCAAAAATGGCATATATAATATTTAGATCAATGAAAGTTAAAAAATGTCAGACACATTATTTTTTATTATATGTTATGTGTCCAAATAGAAAAAATGGAATTCATGAAAATATATTAGTTTCCATTTTGATCTTAATAAAAAAAATTATTAATTATTTTTTTAGGTTTTTGTAACTATATAATGACACGAATTTATTCTAAAATAACAACGAAATATCTATCCATTTAATATAAAATATAATGAAGGATTTAAAATTGTTTAAAAGTGCTATAATTTGAATGTGTTAATTTTTCCCATATATTTTTAGTGATATATAAATTATTAAAGGGGTTTATAATCATTATGTTGTAATTAAACCTTTATATTTATGTATTTAATGTTAAATTAATTTTACTATTAAATTGAAATTAATGATTTTTTATAAAAAAAACATTGTATTAATTGATATAAAATAAATAAAATTAGTTATGGTATAATATTTATTTTATATGGTTATAAAAATAAGAATATTTCCTATTTATGGGTCGTTTTTTATTTAAAGTATCATTGTTACAACTTATAGTTGATAAAACTGTAATATTATGATAATTGTGAAAATGGTTAATGGGGTGTTAACACTAAATGAAAAGAGTACAAATGTGCTACAAAATTGTCCAAATTTTATTTTTTTAGAATATTTCGACTCATCCCCATTTTAAAATCGAATATTATCAATCTGGAGACTTTTTAAAATAATAATTAATTTTGATTAATTTAATATTTTATAAAATTAAAAAAGTACTCCTCCCCTGAATTATAGAAGGGAACCCTCCATTCTCTTCTTCGTACCACAATGAGCCTTCTAGATCTACCAAAATCATTTAATTTCAACTCTATAATTCTATATACACATCCTAGAGGGTTTTTTCTTCCCAAAATACCAAACCTAGTTCCTTTTTGATGAGATCTAAATAAGGCGTTTGAAAGAAGAGGTAATAACCATAAAGATTAAATCCTTTATAAATTTTCATTTAACGTATCTAAGTATGTTATATTATTCATAAAAAATAAAATCTTTATCCTAATTATAAATTATTATTATTATTATTATTGTGAAAACACAATTATACACCCTCTTTCCCATCAAATGGGTATTGAAAGTATCACTCATGTGTATATACAACTTACCGTATCCACACAGTGATGCAATTAATTTTTCATCACCATCATTTATGGATGGGTATAATGATGGGTTTAATATTTAAATTTTATATATGACACAATTATACTTTTTTAAGGATAATATCTTTTCAAAATTATCATCATCCAATACATTTTGAAAAGATAATGTCACTGGTGCGAATGTTTGGACTACCACCTCCACAAAGAGGTATGATTTATTTTTTCATTTATATTTTATATGGATGATAATGAGGTTGAATTTGATAAATATATATAAAATATGTTATAAAATAATTATCTAGGGGAGGTGATTTAATATTTTCCTTTATTTTATTCCATTACTTGATAATTGAAAATAGTGTTCATGTGTACATATAACTTACTATCCCCATGAACTATGTAATAAATGTTTCATTCCATATATTTTATGGATTTATATTAATATATATATATATATATATATATAATGAATATATATTATATTTATACCACTATTAAAATTATCTGGATTATAGAATTATGATCAAAATATTAGGAATGAAACCACTATACCAAAATTTATATGATGAAATAAATAATGATCACTTGGAATATAGATTTTAATAAAGAACTACTAATAAACAGGTGATAAATATTTAAAATTAAATCATATATGGATTTATATATGATTATTGATCTAGAATAATATTTGTAATAAAACTATAATAATGATATATGAGTTTCAAAAACCTATAAATTATTCTCGACATGAGGTAATGGGTTTTATGATACAATCTCATCATTTCTCAGGATTACTTATAATTAAGTTATGATGATGAAATATTATGATTCAAATATCAAGTTAAAAATTTATTTTATTATCCTATAGTAATTTATTTAAAATAAATGTTATACATTTAATTGAATCAAATTGTTTTCTTCATATACAAAAAAATATGTTTGAAAAAAATTAACTTCATTTCTCTCCTTTGTCAAAAAAGATTTTTCTTCCATATCCATGTTTTCTAAAAAATATATATATATTTTATTTCAATGATAATATCATTTTCAAATTTATTTTTATGCTTATTATATTTTTTTAATAAAAAATTTGAAAGGGATTTTAACAACCGAATCATTCTCATTGGCATGAGAACATATTGAGTCATTACTGGGCCTTAGGCAACATCCCCAAGACACCACAGGCTAGAAATAAATTCTAAATGGTTTTGAAGACCAGTGGGGGATGATTTACCATTTTAAAGATAAACTACAAACCAAAAAACCACAATTCATAATAGTTATATGATTCATGAACAATATAATGACAATTCTAATTAAAAATATTTTATTCCAAAGTGAGCCCAAAAAAAAGTGTTACAGTGAAAAACCACTAAAAATCAACCTAACAGAGTTTGATAACCCAAAAAGACACCAAAATAACTAAAATAATATAGTATCCACCATTTTCATGCTCCCCCACCACTAGACAACATAACAACTGAATTAGTTGTGCTAAAAACCTGATATACCCTACCATTACCAACATCTCAGAAGATGAAATCTGCAAAATCAAAAAAGTAAAAAATAAGGAGTTAGTATAAAACTCATTAGGATATCCCCAATGACTTACATACTTAAAATATTAGGATAAAAGGGTTATACACATTTATATAAATTAGATTATATAAAATAGTTTCTTAAAATATTTTATAACTAATTATAAACACTTATTCAAATAGTTTATAACTAAATATAAACTAAAATAATGTGAAACTATTCTAAATAAATATATAATATTCGTAATAATTTAATTTAATATTTAAAACACTTTCTAAAACCTACTTTGGCAGACCAATAAACTCCACCCAATAACAACTACAAAAAATGCATGCATAGTTATCACAATTCCATACTCGTGAATGGTTTCTCATTGATCTACCAAGTCATCACAGGGTAATTATTAACCATGTTCCATTTAAACTTTTAAATCATGAAAATTATCAAATTTTAACTATTATTAGTAATTTAACATGATACACACACTATGTTTTCCAAAAACAAAAACCAATTTCAAACAATTTCACTAGTGTCCGTAAAAACACTCGTTTATTAAAAACATTACAACCATCCAATTTTAAAAAATTAAATAATTTCCAAAATCCATATATATATAATGTAAAAATTCTAAATAATTTTTTTTATAAAATTCTATAAGATTAATAATTTAAAAATCCACATTAAAAATAGGGCTTTCCACAAACCCCCCCAATTTTCCATGTTTTCTACCACCCGTCACTAAAGAGGGTTTAGAAATTGTATAGTATAAAAAAACTCAATTTAATTTGAATCAAAAACTAAATTTTAATGCATGAAAATCAATTCTAGTAAGGGGATATGATAGTTATTTCAACTACCTTGCTCGTTACAATGAAAACTGACAACGGGTGGAGAACGCTCATGAATATGGGTCGTGATTCGAAGAAACCGCCCAAGATCTCCAACCCTATATTGAAGAATACCAGATAGAACCTTATTAGTCCTAAATAACATAGATAAAACCATAGGGGGCTTATATCTATGAAAAAGATATGAAAGGAGGAGTTGATCTATGAAATTTGGAAGAAAATGATGAAGAACAGAATCTTACCGTAAGAATATGCATTCGATTCGCCAAGGAACGTGTTTAGATCACTTAAAAGTCAATGTGAGAACCTAATTTAGACTTTGGGGGAGAAAAAATTAATTTCATGGTTGATTTTGGTCTAAATAGATCAAATATATGGCCAAACCGAATTACATCCACAAAGATATGGAATTAGTTTTGGCCTTCCACAGTTTGACCACGCCTTGTGCGGACCTTGCATCCCTTTTTTTTTACCCAAACCCCTAAAAAAGTACTCCAAAGTCTCCCTTAACTTCCAAAATGAACATTAAATGTATGAAAATAATTAGGTAAGGGTTACATATTAGAGACTTTGGGTGCTATAAGAATCTTATTTTCATTTTCTAAACGTGGTACATTGTGAATTTTCTAAATGATTTCTGGAAGGAATGTCTTTTTAAAAATACATCATCAACAAAAATATTCTGCCATAATTTATTCTATATGTTTTAAATTCATACATTACATGTTCCCATGTTTATTTTCAAATAATATTTTTCCTTAATATTTTAGGTTTTTAACATTTTAATTGAGTGATTTCAAAATGGAACGGTATGTTTCTTCAAGAATGTTTTAATGATCATTGAATTATCAATGAAAAAAAATTCAATAAATGTTATGTTTTACTAGTAATATTATCAAATGATTCAATCATTTTCTTTTATCTTGGTGATTTATGTTCATGATGGAATTTTTTTATGAAACATACTTCATTTACATGGGCTATGCTATGATGAACTATTTATGAAACCCATTTATTTTAATGGATTCAGATGTGATTAAATTTTTATAATATTTTGTCACACATATATATGATTTAAATTATGTGATATATGGGACTTATATATCCCTATAATGTTTTTGGTAATGATTAATATCTTATGAGATAAATAAGACTAGAATTATAGTGAACCCAGTTCAATAAGAGACTTTTCCCACTATTATAATCTTGGGATTGGTCCATGACTACTAGAATGGTTTGGTAAGTGAACCCATTCAACTATGATAGAATTTGAAAATATCCTTGGCTAATAAGGAAATTATTTTTTATGATTATGTGTTTATCCAAATTCTATCTCTTATGTATATATTATGTACTCATGGCTCATGTTCTTTCATTCCTTTATGATTCATGTCTTATAAACTACCAAGATGTTTTCCATGAATCAAGATTATGATATATGATATGTATGGTATGGTTTTCATATGTAAATTTAATGTTATAAAACCCTTTTTCTCTTTATATTCTTATATAATCATTAATATCTACATTTTTTACCCATACTAAATATCCAGGTGCACCCTTTTATATTTTTTCATTCCTCAGTTATCATGAATAGTTTAATGTATGATATTTCTAAGAAGGGTTATATTTTTGAAGATATATGTGGGAGAATTTGAGGAAATATTATAAAAATAGTGTTTATGTCTCCAAGATTTCAAAGATATGGGTCCTATAAGATTATAGAATGGATAATTATGTTATGTAACGAATATTTATCTATTTAGATATAGTATCCATGTTTTAAATGTTCTAGCTGTAAGATTTTGTATCAAAAAAAGATTTATTTATACTTTGGAACCTTAGATTAGATAACTACAGTGAGAGCCTTGAACATAAGTCTAAGTATGGTAAAAATTCCTATTTTTTTGTAATGTTCCTGAATGACTCATGTTAAACCTAAGGTGTTATAGAATATGGTGTCATGAATCATACATCCTATAAAATATTATTCATCAGTACATAGTTTCCCAAAATGATTCTTGTTTCTCAGATAATGATTTTTGTTTCATTCAATAACTTGAACTTGACTGAATCATTTTAATGTAGAATATGAATGAAAATGTAGTGATTTTTCTCCTAAAAATTAATTTTATGTGATCTGGAAAGAAAAAACATGTGTCTATGGTCTGATATTTTTTTTTTCAAAATATGAATCTCACAGAGATTCCAATACATAAAAGGATGGAACAATGATTTGTTGAGTATTTCATGAGACAAAATCCAACTTATTTTATTGAGTGAAATGGTCCAAAGGTCATTGAAAAATATTTCGGTCATGCGAAAAAATTATTTTTTTCGTTCTCCTATGTTATGGACAATAGAATGTTATTATAGTTATTTGACTTTTGGAAGATGAAGCAGATCAATAGAGGGATCTTTTCCTGAACACAAAAAAAATGGGAAGAACATAACTTAATGGATTGGGGTGAGTTTATCAACTTAACTATCAATTAGTATTTTTGGAATATTCATCTTATGAAAATAGAGAATAAATTATATAAGTTTAAACAGATGGATTATGAGTCTATTGGTTCCTATGAGGAAGTTTTTACAGGAATTGTAATTTATTGTTCAATTGTAATCATCCAACATGTATGTTAAGTTGTTTCATTCATTAGTGGTTTAAAATGAAGTCACCAAAAGGTTTTATCCATAATGGTATTATGAATCTATTAATAAATTGATCGATGTGTTTTCAAGGTAGATAAATAGATTATATTTACCCATATATTTACTAACCTGATAAGAAAAGAAAATATTAATTAGAGTGTATTCAAAAGATCATGGACATAATTAGATTATCTTTTTATTATTATAAAAATTTGAATAAAAACATGAGGATAATTTTCCTATGGTAATTAGTAAATGGTTTCTGTGCAAAGGATGGTCATCGATCAATCAAATGTTGATGTTTTGGGAAGAAGTTAGTTAATGATGAGAATAAAGAGATAAAACCCTATAATGCACCACATACACTATAGTGTACTAAATTAATGAATTATGGGAATTACACTATCTATTTACCGAATATAAATGATAATTGTGATGATCGATGTGAACAAACTTTTATTCCTGGAGACAAAGGTAAATACTATGCGATCATTATTTATGATGAGCGGTATGATAACAACATGTTGAAAGGTAAACAAAAAATCCAATCTAAAACTGTTAATGTATTATTTTAATATATATATTTCTACTATTTTATATCTGAGTACTTTTATAATGTTATCACATTAACAACTAAAAAATTAGATATTGAGTTAGTAATAAAACCCCCAATGGTATGATGATAATATCATAATTATATGATTATTACTGGTTAATGATTTTTAGAATATTTTTCTTTCAAATATTATCATTATTCATATTGTTCAATTTGATGTTTTTTTGGGTTTGGATTGGATTTATTTTCCAAAATACAACATTAATTACTAGGTAAGGGAAGTAAAATTTGATATTTTGGACCAAACTTTGATCCTCTATCATTATTATGGAAAAAATGAACTTTTGATGAAAATTACATCCATCTTCTATCATGATTATTTTTCAAAAGGGGAATTTATCATAGATTGTTTGGGAGAAAATAATTATTTAATATATGAATATTTTGATGATGTTTATTGATTTATTTCTTAAAGATTTTTTTTCTTCCCCTGAACCATGATATTGATTTTAAATTGAACTCATAACTAGAATTCCAAATATTTCCATGACTCCATATAAAATGGCCCATATTGAGTGGAAATAATTAAAGAAGAAAATATAATAGAATCTTGATAATGGATTAATTCAAACAAGTGTGACACCATGTGGTTCACCAATTCTATTTTTATGAAGATATATAGTTCAATTATACTATGCAATGGTTACCAATAACTTAACAATAACATTATAAAAAATAGTTATAATCTACCACATATTGATGAATTTAGTGGTCGATTACATAGAGATCAATAAATTTCTAGGATTTATCTTCATTTTAGATATCATTAATTATTGTTCAAGAAAAAGGATACACCCAAGAAAAAATCCATAGAAGGTACATATACTGTGAATTTTAGTGCTTCCATTTGGTCTTACAAATTCTCACAACATTATGTTTTATTTAATTAGTAGAGTGTTTAGAGAATACCTTGATCAGTTTTTGGTAGTCCTTATAGAAGAAATTATAACACATTCTATGTGATAGGGACAATATCATTTTCAATTAAGGATTGTGATGAAGACCCTCTGGAAGGAGAATATTTTTTTTTAAATTTATAATTTGTTAACTTTTTCTTCAGAAAGTTTTATTCATAGGTAATATAATCATAGGTGAGGGTATGTCAGTGGATCCATTAAATAAATAAGTTCTTGAAAATTGGTATAGAACAACCACTATGATTGAGGTTTATAGTTTTCTATGTTTGGGTTAATATTATAGGTGTTTAGTGGAGAATTTTTCAAGTCTATCAAATTTACTTCAATAAGTTTACTTGGAAAGCATCCAATTGAATTTTTATGGAAAAATGTGAGGAATGTTTTATAGAACTTAAAGATAAGGCTTATTATCACACCTATTCTTATACTAACCTATAGTGGAGAACCTTTTTTTTAATTTACAGTTATTCATTAAATAAGGTATTGGGAGGAATCCCCATGTATAATCATATAGTTATAGTTTATTTACACAATAATTGAAGGCCTATGAGAAAAATTACCCAACTCTTGATTTATTGTTAGCTGTGGTAATTATTATTTTAAATTATATAGAGGAACTATATTTAATGTGAAAGGTCCAAAATATATTTTTATAAAAAATTTTAAAAGATATTTTTTTGCAATTTTTTTTAACATATTCAAAATAATATGGTTTGAGATGATTTATGATTATGACTACTCAATACATTACAACAATGGAAAAGTGAATAAGGAGGATGATTATATGAGTTAAAAGGAACATTCACTCTTATATATGATGTGGATCACGAAATATGAAATATTTTTGGATTTTCAAAGGATGAATCTTGAAATAATTAAGGAAGGGGAGATATATTATCTTTCTAAAATGATTGTTCAATCATATATCAAAGTGAATATTAAAGAGGATTAAATAATAATATAGTGTGGAAAATTATAGTGAGAAATGTTCAAGGGTTAAAAATTAATTTTTGTAGAATAATATTGTCGAAAAACTACTATTTTTTCCCATTGGAACCATATTTGAAGAAGGAGCTATTGGATGATTCTCAGAGTTCGTAATTCTCTTTTAGTTTTGAAAATATGAATACATATAGATATTTGAAAGAGTAGTTCTAGTGGGATATATTGAAGAGAGATATTTCAGTGTATGTTTATTTGTTCTTGGTATGTTATAAAGTTAATGATGAGAGACATAATTTTAAGGGGATGTTATAAC
The DNA here is from genome assembly GCA_963277665.1 of Viscum album. Lineage (NCBI taxonomy): Eukaryota > Viridiplantae > Streptophyta > Magnoliopsida > Santalales > Viscaceae > Viscum > Viscum album. The sequence goes on from OY728123.1 coordinate 1,771,023,772, forward strand.
TTTTACACATACCTGAATGAAAATGGAAAATATCACCATGTATTTTTTTCATAGGACTCCTTAAAACATGAAATGTGGATATTATGATTTGGTTTGTAGTCAATAACATTTTGAATTCATGACACATCATATTAATTAGATAATATTTCTCTCTTGATCAACTTACTCGTTTATATATTTGGAAATCATAATATTTCTTGGTGTACTTATATCAATTGGATTTGATTGAGATCGGTTGATTACCTTAATGTTTTGGAAAAGACTTTAGTAGGATACAAAAATGGAGTTATATCTCCTCACTAGTTATCATTCTCATGAATATTTTTAGTATAATAGTACCATTCAATCTCAAGAATTCATGTTGGGAGTTGGCTTCATGGATTTCAAAGGTGGTTGGGATCAACACTGTCATCATGTGTAATTTTATTACAATAATAATTTTCACTCGAAAATTAATATGACTCCTAAAAAATCCATATATCATATAAAAATAATAAATATAACATACTGGAATGATGTTTTTGAATTAATACTATTGGGATAAATATTCTTGAGGAAATTTCAGGGAAGGATAAAGCTATTAAACCACACATAACAAAAACTTAGAGTCAAAAAAACTTAGGATAACAATCATGAAAAAGATCATGAGATTGAAGTTTGTGACAAGGTATTCCTATTAATATCTCCAAAAATAGGGTTAAGAGATCTATAATTATGTTATATCTATTATAAATAAATATTAATCAAATTGAAATTATTAATGGTGATGGGATAATATCTTATTTACTGAAAGTGTCACAAAATCTCTCTCAAATTCATAATTTGTTTGATGTATATCTCGTGAGAAATTACATAAAAAATATTTTAAAAGTACCATACTTATAGTTAATACAACTAGAATAAAATAATTCTAATTAGGAACAACTTTTTGATATTCTATATCATAGAGGGAAAGTTCTACGGAACAAGGCTCCTCACATGGTCGATGTTTTTTAGTGAAACCACCAATTTGAAGAAGTGAAGTGGGAACCCGATTATAAGATAAGTAATAAGTATCCATATTTATTTGTTTTATATTAATACAATTTCTTTGTAAAAATCTTTTTTGGGAGTTCAGAATGTAAGACCCTGATTTATTAGGAAATATAAAATTTTCAAATAAATTTAGTTTTTTATAGCTTATGTTACATGGAATAGTGAGTTTAGATTAAATATGATACCCTATTGACATATTATTATCACCTAACCATTAGATTTTTGGGTATGGATTGGGATAACTAAATTATAAAAATTTAATATTTGCACATGTATAAAATTACTTCATTTGTTATCAATTAATTATAACTGAAAAGAAAAAACATTTGAAAATAATGAAGATATTTTTATGAAAAACTATATTTATGTTCTCAATATATTATTATCCAAATAAATTAAATTTATAATAATTGATAAATTATTATATTTTATTTTATATATTATAAATTCAGTAGAATTTTTTAAAATTCATCTTATATTATTTATTTTGCATATAATAATTATAAATGTAGTATTATTCTAAAAAATATATTTTTCTAAAAAGTAATTTTCATGGAAGTTTTATCAATTAAATTATCATTAGTTTATTCCATTTATATATGTTTAAATATATAAAATCAATTAAATAATAATAATTATGATGTTCATTTTTTCTAAATAGGCCCCTTTTATTTTTGGTCAACATGAATAGTAACCATGGTAAAATTTATCACCTCGTTAAAGGGAAAATTGTGTTAATCAAGGATATAAATAAGTGGTAGGACCATAATTATTAACCATAATTCTTATTGGGTGAAGTTAAATATACATTTGAGACATGTTTCTTTAAATTTATTAGTTTAATGGACACTTTTCCTTGAATTTTACTCATATAATATTTAATTCAATGAATGTTACAAAATGTCACACTTGTTGTTCACAATATTACTTATGTGTCCAAATAGGGGGAAAATAATGTTATGAATAAATATATGTGCCTATTTTAGGATTCATAAATTTATTTTGCTGATATAATTTTATTTTAAATTTCTAGTAATTATATAATGACCTTAATTTCATATGAAACACCGATTCAATATTTTCAATTTAATAAAAAATATAATAAATGATATTAAAAATATTTAAATTTAAATAATATGATTGATTTAAAGTATCCCATGAATTATATATATATATATATATATGTCATATTATGTATTTTTTAGTGAATTATGTTTTCATTAACCCTTTTAATGATATATTTAAATTTAAATTAAATGAATTTTTTTAAAAATAATAGTAATGATTTTTTATAAAAAATAATATATTTTTAAATTATTTAAAAAATAAAAAATATTATATTCATATACATAAATCTTATAAGGTTTACAAAAGCACCCATTTTCTATTTATAAGTCATTTTTGATTTTATACTAATCTCATTAAAATTTGAATTGTAAAAAAAATTAATACTATGACAATTATCTAATGGGTTAATGGGGCATTGAGAATAAAAGATAATGGTGAAAATATGATCCATACTTGTCTAAATTTTATTTTATTATATTTTCTGACTTCTATACATCTAATTTTCATCTATTAAAAATTTTCATCCGTTTAAACATCACAACTAATTTATATTAATTTAAGATTTTATGAAATTCCAAGAGTTTCCCTCCCCTAAATTATAAAAGGAAACCCTTCATTTTCATCATCAAAACACATTAAGACTTATCTATCAATAAAAATATATCAATTCATATTAGTTTAAAAAATATATTTTCACTTGAGGTTCTGTTCTTCCTAAAAGTGAAACACCGGATCCCTTTATAGGAGATCTGAATGAGTCATTTCAACAAAGATTTAATCTCATTAATCAATCAAATTCTTTTAGATTTTACATTTAAATAATATAAATATATTATATTATTAATAAAAAAATATAATCATATATATAATTGAATTTTTATTATTATTTTGAAATCAACATTATAAACTCTCTTTCCAATCAATTGGGAATGAAATTATCACTCGTGCATACATACGACTTACTGTCAACACATAGAAAAACAATTCATTTTTCAGCACCATATTTTTTGGAAGGGTATTATAATGTGTTTAATATTTATATATTACAATAATCAGACAATTATAATTTTTTATTGGTGAAATCAATTCTACCTTATTGTCATATAATCCTTCAATAAATGATTATGTCGCTTCTGTGTATGTGTGGACTACCACCACCACAGAGCAATGCGATTCATTTTTCAATTATATTTTACATGGATGGTAATGAAGAAAAATTAGATGAATATAATATATATATTATATAATTAGTATCTTTGAATGTTTAATTAATATTTACCATTATTAATCAATCTCTTAAAAGATGAAAATGATATTCATGAATACGTAGGACTTACTATCTCCTGGAACGATGTAATTATTTTTTAATTCCAAAATTTAATGGATGAATATAAAAATATATATTATTAATATATATTATTTTTATACTTTGATTAACATTATAGAGTTTATTTAGCTATGATTAATGTACAAGGATTGAAAATACGAAACCAAAAATTACATGAAAAATTAAGTAATTATCACATGAAGTAGAGATTTTAATAAAGAATTGTTAATATAATGGTGATAAAATGTTAAACGTAAATAATATAAGATTATATGTATGAGTATGGTTCTGGAATAATACTTATAATAGACCTATATTTATTACATTGGATGTTTTCAAATATATGAAGGAAGTTGGACCCGAGTTAAGTGGTTTTATGTTACAATCTCACTATGTATCAGGATTGTTTATGATTTTGTTTTGATGATGAACTATTATGATAAAACTCTCAATATACTCATGAAAATTATTATTATATAGTTATTTATTGAATAATCATATTTTTAATTTCATTTTCCACTCCAATACTACACAAGATACCAAAAAAAATGTTTTTATGGAAAATCAACTTCATTTCTCTCTTTAGAAAAAAAACATTTATTCATCATTATCCATTTTTTATAAAAGTGTTTTATTGAATATTTTTAATGTTATGAAATAATTATTTAATGTGGTTTTTACACAGTTTTTACTTTTTATATAATAGTTTGAATATAATATTCGTGTCCTTTTCCAAATATGGCACTTTCCAACTTTTCTATGAAAACCATTGATGGATTTTTTAAACTTATTTTATATGAATAGAATTTTTAAAAATCAAGGGAACATGATGATTTGAATAATCCTTTATAAGTTATTATGGAGAATTTATGGAAATTTTTTCCAAAAATATAGTGAAATTGTTTATATTTTAAATAATTTATTTGATAATTTAAAGGATATTTTTATAAAAAATGTTTTAATTATTTTTTTAATCATCAACAAAAAAAATTCGCTGTTTATTATAATTTATGGGTAATATCATCAAATGAATAATAAATTATTTTTTCCTAGTATGTTTTATTTTTATTATGGAATTTTTTTTTAAACCCAATCATTTTCCCAGGGTACGCTATGATGAAATTTTTATAAAACCCATTTCCTTTAATTGGTTCAAAAATGATAAATGGTTTAGGATCTTATATCTCACATATGTATGATTTTCATTATACAATATATGAAAATTATATCTACCATGAATTAATTGACTAAATATTGATATATCATGAGATAAATAGAACTATATTTGGTAGTGAACATATTTTAGAAAGGGAATTTTTTCACTATGATAATCTTCGATGTGAACTCTGACTAATTTGATGTTTTGGGAAGTGAACCAATTCCTACATGAAATTCACCTCATTGAGCCATGAATCCTAAGAGAATTATTTTTTATGATTTCGTGTATTCCATATTACCATGTATTATTCCTATATTATGCTCTTGTGGATTATGTTTCTTTTTTCCTTTATAATTCTTGCCTAATATGCTGGCATGATTAATTACTTGACTCATGATAATTATATATGATATGTTGGGAAAGGTTTAAAAATGTTAATATCATGTTCTCATAACCATTTTATCATGTTATGCATATATGGTAGTTTATATCTCCCTTATTTACCCATACCAAGCATCTAATCCCACCCTTTATTATGCATCCTTTCTAAGGTTATGTAGAATGGTTTTATATAAGATATATCTAAGAATGTTGATAGTTATGAAGAAATATGTGAGAGATAATGTAGAACTATTATAAACCTAATTTTTATGTTTCTAGTTCTCCAAATATAATAAACCTATATGATTCTAGGATGGATCGTTATGTTATGAAAAGAATATTAATCTATTTAGATTTAATATCTATGTATGAAATGTTTGGGACTTTATAATCATAAATAAAAAGAATGGATATACAAAATTATATATCCAAAATTTTAGGGAGGATTATTAATCATATAACATTCCATTTACTTGCTAAGGATTAACCTAATCCATTGTCCTTTTTTACACATGGAAGGACAACAAAAAAATATCTTTTTTCTAAAATCAATTCCTGACCTATATTATCTATTTTTATTAGGATTTCATATACAATGAACAGACATTTAAAATAGTATTAAACATGTGTATTTCATGAGTAAAAATAAATAAGAACACTATAGTGCAAGAATATTCATTTAAACAAAATAAAAAATAAATAAAACCACTAAATAAAGATGAATATTGATTTTGGTGTTGAACAATGATTCATAAATCACGATGAACTGTGATAATAATATATATTTTATAAAACATGTATATCATACTATAAATGAGAGACAAATTTAGATTTTAAATGTTTTTACACTTCAGTATTTGGAATCTAGTAAAATCTCTTATACCATTTTATTCGATCCCATTTTGATGACATATTAGAATCCACTAATTCCATTTAAAATAATGCATTCTATTTTATCAATGATAATATCCCATTAGTGTTTTTTAAATTATTAGCATGATCCTATAATTTTAATAGTAAAATTATAATCATGTAAAAAATACCATTATCCTAGTTTAAACATTCAAAAAAGATCATTTGTTAACTACATCACTATATTCCATCTTATCTATCACATCATTCCCAATTTATCCTTCAAAAAAATAATACAAGTAATGATCTATATGTATTGAGGTTTTGTGAGGTATTTTTATGTTCAATAATTTTTATCTTACGTGGACCACCATTATTGCATAGGAAGTTTTCTCCATGGATTATTCATACATGACTATCAACTCAAACATATATCATCTTATGCATGGGAGAACTTCTCATGATGCACTAACTAGATGATTCCAAAAGATATAGATACTTCAAAGTCTTATCATTATGTGATTCAAAAATTTATATAGCCTAATAATTCACAATCATTCTCACGTATAATTAAATATTTTTTAGGTAATATGATCCCAAGATAAAAATATCTCACCTATCATTATATAGTTACATAAATGTTTCCAATTTTAATCATACTCTATAGTATTTTCAAGAAATCATTCACAAAACTCACATGTTACTCAATAATTAATAATTTAATATAATATAAACAAATATTATAAGGTTTAAATAATTTAAAAAAACTCTTAAAATAAATAATCAAGGAACTACTCAACATTCTATGCATTTTTTATAATTAAACAATGGGAACATATCTCTTCATTTTTATAAGATTAAAAAATAAATATAGTTTAGATTAGATCATGTAAAAAATCAAAAAAATAGTTTATATTAAATTAAAAACTGTAGAGTCACAAAATAAACCTATAAGAACTTCAACCATGATAAAAATTAGAAGAAAAAAATAAATAACATTCATTTTGGAAAATAATGACAAAAAATATGAAAATAAATCCCTTATAACTAAAGAATTTTTTTTGTGTTTCCTAGTATTTAATAATTTCAAAATATGATAATGTTTAAATATTATCTTATCCAAGATTCCTTCACATTAAATTATATAAGAGTGAGTATTGAAAATTCTATAATCTCATCCCATATAAAATAATTCTATTCAAGAATCCATGAAAAATTAATTATAATGGTAATAAATATATAACCAAATGATATGAAATTATTCAAAATTGTAACCAAGAGGTAAGAAAATGGTAATAGATAAAATAATAAAATAGTAAATAAATTCTCACAGAACAAGAAATATACCAAAAAATTATTCTAGTATACGAAATAATAAAATTATAGAGTGATAACTTATATTTGTTTTAATGATCATAAATAATGTTTATATTTTCTTTTATTGAATTTAATTTTTTATGATAGTAAAAATTTTTATAAATAAATTTAGACAAGTTTTAATAAATCCAATGTTAGTTCAACTTCTTCCACCATCAGAGTATTTCAACTGCAAGAGTCATAGTACTATTAGACTCATCTTATCGTTAGGCATGCCACTACCAGAGTTTTATACCATCATAGTTTTCTAACACTATAGTTTTCTACCAATATATGTTATAGGTCTATGCTAATGATACTTCTATATGTTATACTACCAGGGGTTCTACTATTAGATTTTTATTTTTAGATTCTACTGCTGCTAGACTGTTCTGCCATCTGTTTTCCCACCATCGCCATTCAACTGAGTTTGAATAAAATGAATCAATGAAATTATTATGGGAGTCAATATATAGGTATTATTCTATGATATTTACTAACTTATTAAATTGATGTACTGATCAAAAAATCATATTCATTTTGTCGATATAGAAGACATTGTTGGTTATCCTTCAACAGCTGCATACATCACTATATATTTTTTATAGAACTCCCTCATGTGTAAAATGTGTGAATTTATGAATCCTAAAGTTACCATTCACATGATAACCTACATGAAAAAATATTATTATGAATGTGTGGAACATACTAAAGATCAAGATAATTTTCTACAAATTTAAAATAAAACTTCATGACTGTCAATTTTACTGAATCTTTCTGAGAAACATTTGGATATCGTATTGAATTAAAATATAAGGACTCCTAGGTATCTAAATCACTACATTCCAAGAATCAATACTCCTTCTAAATATTCTTATTACCTATCTCTTTTTTTTTTGATTTTACATTCATGAATTGTGTTGTATTCCTTGTTTATTAACACACACTAACTCCTATGATAGAACAGGAGAATACTGGATATTATCTTCAATTTCATTTTCTACCTATACCCGTAGTATTTGTGAAAGTGGTCCCTATATGTCATATTATTTTTACCAATCCACATATAACTTTGGAAGAGTATTTGATCCTAGAATGTTGGTGTTTCTTCTGGTATAATCGTCCCAATTTTTGATCCTATTACTTGATATATTAATAAATATGGTATTGGGTCATCTCTAAGTGGTGGGGATTATGCATTGGTTTGATACTAAACCCCTAGTTTATTCCATGATGTGATTTTATTTTGATTTATAATTTAAATGTTTTAAACTATATTTTTCTTTAATCCTAAAAAATGGGTACATATAATGTTTGTCTTAACTAGTGTTTATATAAGGATTTACTCAAGTGAATATTTTCCAAAAGTTAAAGTAAATTTTCAAATTGTTTTAACTGAACCATAATCAAGATATGAGAAATAAATTAAAAGATCAATATAATATTAAACAACAATTTTTATTAACTAGATGTTTTTTATTAAATTGGGAGATTTTATTTAAAGTTGTTTTTAATATAAATTTTATTGGGAACTCAATTCACCCCGATATTGATTTACTCATTCTGATAAATATTTTGAATGAAAGTTAATTTTAATATCCTTTCACATGTAATTTTAGTTGTCTTTTAATTATATTAAATTTTTTAGTTATAATTTTAGGACTTTATGGATAATAAAAAATAAGGTTCTACTGCCATGTGATGCAACATTTAAGTTGTCCAATAGATTAATAGAGTCGACCCTCAGTCTCAATATGATAATTGTGTGATGTATGTGTGCTACTGATCAAGGATAATATTGGAAAATTGATTATGTATAGGGAAAAAATAATTGTTAATAGAGAAGATGAGGTTGAATTAAAAAGAAAATACATAGCCTTGAAATCTACTTCTTTAAAAAAATAGAAAGTTGATTATGTAATTTCATGTGATGAAGAATTTTTTGATGACAGTGATGAAGATATGACCCACATGGGAAAAAGATTTAAAAATATTTATAAGAAGAAAATGTTCTTGAGGAACACAATCTATAGATGTAAATTTGATAACAGAAGAAATTGGAGGAATGATTGGAAAATAGATGATCCTTCAAATGAATCAATATTTTATGACGGTAAAAGGGAATGTAATTTTGAAGATTATTATCCTTATAACACCTAATTATTTTATGTTACACATCTTCTTAAATAAATTCAATTTCTTTGATAGTTTACATTTCAAAAAGAAACTGTGATATACTATTAAATATCTACACGATCAATGGAATAATAATTTTATGATTAGGAATAGTAATGTGACCATTAGATTAATTTAATAACCTAATAAATTATAAATAAAATTTAGGTATATGAAAAATGAAAATATGATATATTTTTACGAGGGAAAAATTAAATAAATATTTCAAAATTAATAAATTTGGGGTTAGTATTTTGTGAAATTAAAATGTTTATTTACAACATTATAATTAATATAATAATTTAAAAGAAAATTAATTTTCCTCAAATATATTCATAAATTAATATTTTGGTTTTTTTCATTTATAAGAAAATTTTATGAGTCCTTAATTAATTGGTTTTCAAACATTCCCAAAATAAATTATTATTTTAAAATCTATATTTTCGAATAAATGAAAAAATAAAATATAAATTGAATTTATCAAATTAATAAAATTATTTTCAAAAACTTTTGATTATTTTTTATGTATATACATTGAAAAATGGTTAGGGTGATTTTTTTGGGTTTTTTTCTGAAACAGTTTATTTTTTAGTTAATAGTGAAATATGAAAATTTACTGTATTACCTAAATACATGAATTATTGAGTCATGGATGATTTCTGTCTGATTCAAGAAATATTAGTTTTATCTCACATTCACTATTTAATTAAATTTGTCACATATTCATCACTATGGAGAGTCTCGATCCATAATAATAAACAAATAAAAAAATAATCAAAAAACACACCTCACACCCATTATAACACCTTTTAAGACTTGGATCATGCTTATATTCCACCCAATTCATATTTGAAACCTCATACCTGCATCTTGGTCTTTCTTGTCTCACAAAATGACCAATTCTATATTCCTTTAGGATGTTCTCAAGGAGACTCTATGTAAGAGGTAAAACCCTCAATCCATATATTTTGTTTTATTTTAATTAATATTTTTTCAAATCCTCTCCTCACATCCCCTTATCCTAGTTCCATGAAAAATCTAGTATCATATATAAAATGTTATTTTATTATTTCATTGGAATAACCATCATCTAATCCCATATCATTTCCCTTTTATTTTAAAAATGAAAATATCATACGTGATGAATTAATTTACTGCCATCATGGACGATGCATTATGATTTTCTATTCATGTGTTGAAGGTTGGTCATAAAAAATAATATTAAGGATAAATAATATTTTATTATATATATTATAAGTTATATAATGTTTTATATTGAATATATAAACATGAAATTAAATATATAATATAAGTTCATAATGCTCGAAAAAACAACCAAAATAAATTAAATCATTTTCATTAACATTCTATCTAATGAATCATCCTCATACTATTTAAATAATTGATATGTAAAACCATTTAAACATACATAAGTTTATTAATAACATAAATTTTAAATTCTATATAAGTATTCCCATTTTACATGAACATCCATACATATATACAAGCCAACCAATCATGAAATCCATGAAAATGAACACCCTCAGAACAACAAAATTAGAAATTATTACTCATCGGAATGACCATTAATGAACATAATAAAATTATAATATATCAAATATTTGTTCAATAGGTTCTAAATTATATAATTAATTAATCCAATTTTATAATACTTGATGTTTAGTACAAGTGAAATATCCTTTCATACATAAGTTAAGGGACTTTGTATAAACTTCCATTTCACTACTACTTACTTTGTATTGTTCTCCTGATCAGTTTTATATGGTGTGTCTAATACCCAATTATGATCATTTTTTATTTGATATTATATTAATATCAAATATCCATATTTTTTTTATCATGGATATGATTATTGTCAATGGGATAAAATATTTTTACATCTAGTGTTATCATTAAATGCTATTTTAACTGGGGAAATAGTGGTAAATATGAATCTTCTATTCAATAAATATATTTTTATAAGTAATATTTTAAAGGAATTAAATATATGTAAGAATAATGATTTATAATTTTAGTTATAGGGGTTCCCATCATTATATATCTCCTCAATGCATCAACATGTCTCACGAGACAAAACATATGGTGACAAAACATTCATATTTATTTCCAAGAAAAATAAAATGAGTTTATAACTAGAAAATTAAACTGTCTTGTGAAAGTTCTTGATGGTAGTAGTTCATGTGATAAATAAATAAAATCAAATAAGTAATCATTTTATATATTCAGTATTCATTTATAACTTTCCATGATATTCTAACAATGGTAAAATCTATGTATACATTTTTATTTTCTATTTATTGATGGCCTGACTTTTTCAGTTATTTACCTTTCCGTATTGATTATGCCTTATCAATACTACAAAATAGTCCTTTAATAGTTCCAAAAATAGACTTTATAAGTACTATAGAAATGAAAACTACTAGATAGAGGTTAAGAGCCCTAGTATTTTATCAGTGCTAAAAAATATCTAGTAAAGGGATCCTCTATCAGTTTTTTCTCAGGCCCTGATAAAGGACCATTTATCAGTGCTTCTATAAATACTGATATTGGGGAATACTACTGTGTGTTGTTAAAACACAGTACCCCACATGTGTAGTGTGATATAAGAGCACATAGAAGCACCAAAAAAACCACAAAATCAAAAAAAAGTATGAACAAAAAATTTAAATGAAGAGAAAACAATCTTGGCTCGTTTGCTCAGTTTCGACAATATGATGTGCCTTTTAAGCTAAAATTCTACTTATATATTGAAAAAATGAAATTTGTGATATACCTATAACAACATTTTTCAGATTTAGGTGATTCTGATTCTTACACATCTCAAATTACTTGTGGATTCTTTTCTCAATTTATCAAAAAAAGTTGAATGTGTTTTGCTAGTTTCGAGTATGCCCCATGTTTTTTTACGAAAATGTCATTTTAAACGAGAAACATACAATTTGAATCAAACAATTCATATCATGTGTCAGTTTTATGTGATACTAATTACGACACATCATAATTTACTTATGAATCATTTCCTTAAATTTTAAAGACAATCCATGTACGTTTTCTTAGTTTTGAGCGAGTCAAACTTTTTGAACTAAAATGTTGATTTTAAACTTATGACAAACACATTAAGTCATAACGGGCACATAATGTATTATACTGATGTGTATATGATTCCTACAAATTAAAAATGACTTATGGATTATTTTAATAAATTATGAAAACAATTCAAATGTGTTTTCTATTTTTTGAGTAGGCGAGTTCTTCTTTTTACTAAAATTGATTGAAATTTTAAATAAAAAGATGTAATTTGAGTCATTTTCCTCACACCATGTGTCAGATTGAGGTGCTGTAAATTATTAAATGCCCTAAATATATTATTGATCATTTTCATAAAGTATTAAAATATACTGAATGCATTTACCTAGTTTTGATTATGTCACATGTCTTTTTTATTAAAAAATAATTTGAAAATAGAAACACGCATGTTGAATCATATTGATAATATCATGTATCACATTGATGTGAGAATAATTTATACATATCAAAAATTACTTATGAATAAATTTCCAAAATTATCATGAAAATTAGAATGTGTTTGCTCGGTTTTCAATAAGTGACATTTTTTTGAAATAAACTATCGATTTTAAAATGATAATGGACAAATTAAGTCAGAAAGAGATCATCGTGCATCATATTGAGATAAATATTCTTATTACATGTCACAAATTACTTATGGATCATTAACCTAATGTATCAAAAAAATATGAATGCATTTTCTTGGTTTTGAGTAGGTCTGTCGTCAATTTTATTACAATTTAGGTAAATATTAAATAAAAAGACGCACTTAGAGTCATACCGGTCACACCATGAATCATATTGAAGTACATATGATTTCATACATGTCTAAAATGACATATGGATCATTTTACTAATGTATCAAAACAATTAGAGTGTTTTTCATTGTTTTGAGTATGCCACTTGTATTTTTTACTAAAATTAGATATTAAACTAGAAATACACACATTGACTCATAATGGTCATATCATGCGTTGGTTTGATTTGATATTGATTCCTACATGTCAAAAATTACATATGAATCATTTTATGAAATTATAAAGATAATCTGAGTCTATTTTCTCAGTTTTGAGTAAGTTATACATTTGGAACTAAAATGTTGATTTTAAGGTATTAATGGAAACATTGGTTCCTATCGCACAAATCATGCACTGGATTGAGCAGTAGATAATACCTTCGTGTCTCAAATGACTTATGGATCATTTTATTAAAATATCATAACAATTTTATTGTATTTTTTCTGTTTTGAGTAGGCAAGTTTTCCTTTTTACTAAAACTTAATTTATTTTTAAATAAAAAGCCACACTTTGAGTCACATCGGTCACAAAGTGCATCAGATTGTGGTGAAACTATTAAATATATATTCAAAAATAACTTATGGATAATTTTCATAATTCATCAAAATAATATGAATAAATTTACATGGTTTTGAGTACGTGAAATGTATTTTTATCTAAAATGTCATTTTAAAGTGGGGACATGTACTTTGACTCATACTGATCACATAGCATATCTATTTTATGTGAGAACAATTTTTATATTCCAAAAATGAATTATGAATCAATTTACTAAATTATCAAAAAATTATGAGTGCATTTTCTTGGTTTTCAGTGACTATATTTTTTTGAACTAAACTGTTAATTTTAAATAGATAACGGATACATTGAGGCATACTGGGCATAATGTGGGTCAGATTGAGGTTCATCTGATTCATACACGTAAAAATGACATATGGATTGTTTTCATAAAGTATAAAAACAATATGAATGTTTTTTGTTAGTTTTGAGTAGGCCAGTCATCCTTTTTATTAAAATTGATGTCATTTTTAAATAAAAAAACCACTTGGAGTCATAACTGTCACACCGTGCATCCAATAGTGGTAAGACTGATTCCTAAAAATCATAAATGACTTAAAAATAATTTTCATAAATTATCATAATTATATGAATGTGATTTCATATTTTTGCTTATGTCCCGAGTTTTTTTACTAAAATTTCATTTTAAACTGGAAACATACACTTTGACCTATACCAGTATCATAGTGTATCAGTTTGATGTGAGGGATATTCCAACACACAAAAAAAGATTTATTAATATATATCCACAGTCATAAAGACAATCTATGTGTGTTTTCTTTGTCTTAAGTGAGTTAATTTTTTTGAATTGAACTCTAAATTTTAAATTGATAACAGACACATTGCATCATAATGGTCCCACTGTGCATCAAATTTAGGTGTTACTGATCCCACACATCTAAAATGACTTATGTAATGTTTCCCAATATGTAAAAAAATTACACTCCTCTATCTACCTTTTTTTCAAATCATATAAAACCCTATAATTTTTTAAGAAAAACTATCAATGAAAACCATGTTTTATCAAAAGAAATTAAAAAAATACTCAACCAATTATTATATTAAAGTTTTATTCAGATTATTGTAGATAATTTTGAGGATACAAATAAAATTAATTAATCAATACCTGTGAATACACATAAAATAAAATGAATTAATTTCAATAACATATAGTCATAATTTGAAATTACACTATAGCATCCCAAGACCCCCGGGCTGAGCAATACTACAGTTTCATATTATTATTCATCAGTCTACACTCTATCCATTTTTATTCCTACATTCACTATATCATTTATCTAGTTTTTTAGAATTTCACTAGGAGGAGTTTGTGGAAATGGAAGTGTTGAGTAAATAACTAGTGTCAATGGTGTAATTTTCACAAATGGGAGACATTGGCCCTTTCAGATAACACAATGAAGTACAATTGTCATCCTCATTAGATCATCTCCCAAATAGATATAATTCCATTTTTTTGTTCGACACACATTATCAATATCTTGTGGGAATTCACATATATTGCTTGAAATAATATAAGAAGTAGTTATCCAGGGGTTGACTGATGCTCAGATCCGCAGAAGAAATATAAAAGATATGGGGGGATGATTCTCAATGTAACAAAATGAAATAATAACATTTATATAGATGAAACTGATGTGGATAACAATTGTACTTAATTGTGTTCTCTAAAAGGGGAAATAACTAACATTTATGAGAATTACACCATTGAAACAAGTTATTATGTCCATGTATCCACTGCCAAAAACTACTTATAGAGAAAAGCTCAACATAACTAGAGAAACAATGGAGTGATGGGAGGGAAAGAAATTGAGAGTGTGGAGACAAAAGAATCAGAATACACAACTATAATGATGTGTAACCTGGGGGTGTTGGGTTTCTATAGTGCAATTTTCGCTGATGAGTGTATGTTACTGAAATTAATTTAATTCATTTTATGTGGTGGAAGAGTTAATTATGAATTGATTTTTTTATCCTCAAAATTATCCACAAGGATAATAATTAAACATTAATAAAATAATTGGTTGAGGAGTTTTTAATGTTTTTAGATACAACTTGGTTTTTTAGTAGGGTTGATTTTATTAAAAAAATTATAGAGTTTTATATGATTAGAAAAAGAGTTCGATGAAGGTTTGTGATTCATTCACACTTACCTCGATAGGCAATAAATTTAAACAGGGTTCATACCTTACACTGTCCAAAATTATTAAGTGGAGGGTGCTCCGCATTTGATACATAGATAAATAATTTGAATCTACCAAAATATTATATATATTTGTATTATATTAGTAACAGTATTTGAAAAATAATTATATATATGTATATTTTTTATCAAATTTAAATTAATTTAAATATATAATAGATTAATCAATATACATATATTACACTATTTTCTCTAATGAAACTAAAAAATACTAATAATTATTATTTTTAAAATATATTAACTATAAATAACAATTATTATGGGAAATTGAGTGTAAAATATAATTATTTAAATTTTTGAGTGTTTAATTATTACAAAAAATGTATATATAGTTACCTAATTTTATTATTTTTAAAGTAACATGATTTTACAATATTTTATTGGTTATTTCAGTATAAGTCATATTAAAATTAATTAATTGTTTATATATAACTAAAAGATATTTACTGACATAAAATAATGAATACCTAAAAATAATTTCTAATATATAAAATTTCATAACTTCTATTCTTTTTTTTGGATAACTGATATAGAAACCTAAGGATTCTAGAGAGACCATATAATTCACATTAAACTATACATAAGATTTTATGGAGTTCCATAAATAAATTTTCATAAATAAATTTTCATAAATAAATTTTCATAAATAAATAGTACACATTAACAGGATATATCACAAACAAAGGAGGAAAACACACCAACCCTTGTAACGTTTATCCCATACACATATAAATCAATTTTCTCGTTCATTTATGGTTTTATATCAAAACACTCTATGGTTTATATAGTGGAATAAAGATTTATTTAATTGGTTTATCTATGGAATAGAGCTTATTTGCAATGATTTAAAAACAATGACAAAATTAAGCTTTTAGAGCCAGATGGGGTATAAATATAGACAACGAATCAAATTGATTCAAAACAATAATTTTTAAAAGACCAAAACAAGATATCCAAAATAGTAGTAAACCCAAAAAATGAATCATAATCAAAATAAAAATAGTATTCAATAACTGAAGAACAAATACAGAAATAAAATTGAAACCCACAAAGGAAAATTTGAAACCCTTATATCCAGATCACGAAATGAAAAATACAGTAAGAAAATCAGAACCTATAAAGGAAAACTTAGGCCTAACTCTCTAGGTTGAACAAAATAGGAGACCCTTGGATATTGATAGAGATTTTTTCTTTGGAAAATCTAATTGAAACTAAATTTCTTGATGAGGGATGATGTTCGAGTAACTAAAGGCAGTGGTTTTGTGTGATTCGAGTTTCGATTCCTTGAGAAGACTCACACCCTGAGACTCACATTGAACAAAATTTTCATTACAAGGAAGAGTAAATATATCTAACTAAATCTTCCCTATCGGGCCTTCACTAACACCTGTCATGAAGCCAATTCCATTATCTCTTGAAAATAAAACATTTCATTTTCACAGTTCTTGGTCCCTCACCTATAGGAAGGTTTAGAAGACCCAATTTCATGCACGAATCGCAGAAATTGATCCATGATTCAAATCACACAACCTAATTGCCTCAAAATTATTCCACCACTATAATCCAAATATAATACATTGGTACTCTCCAGACATCAACCTCCAAGAAATGCGAGGAGAAACAGGGTGAGAAACTGATAGGTTTCTACTTTCAGAATATATATATCTACTGACAAGATTCACTAGCATGCGTATAAGCACTGGATTTTGAAATGGTAAAGGGATCATTGATAAATTGACCAAAATTGTTGTTGTTAGAAAATCATGCTTCATATAGAAGTAATATGACCACCTAAAGAGATATAATTGGAATTTGTTATTGCTACAGGGGACCAAGTTCAAGCCCTGACTAGATCTTCCTTGGGATAAAACCGAATCATGATGTTAATTTTGTCAAACATGCATACCATTTCTAGATATTGAAACCACCAAGTCTCAAAGATTAACCTATAGAAGGTTTCCACTAAAGGGATATGCTTCTTAAAATGTGAAATCATAGTGAGATTAAGAAGAGTCGATGTCGTGTTGTACTTCGAGGTCAAGATTGAAAGATTCGTAACACCATTGAACAAATCTTGGACCATAGGTGAAGCAAACGAGGGAATGGTTGGAGAAAATTGGTGTTGGAGATAGGGGAGACTGAACGAAAAGTCCCCATGAAGGGTTCTTAATAGGATAGGTTTTTTAATTAGGAAAGTACACTTTTATCAGTGCTTATTTTTTACGTGTTGATAGAAGGCGTGTTTATCAATGATTTTTAGTGATGATAAAGGTATGTATTTATCAGAACTTTTTTTAACATTGATAAAGAGTCATATTTATTAGCGCTTATTACTTAATTGCTGATAAAGGATTTATAATAATAATTATAAATAAAAAATTAGAAAATATATATACATACTTAATCAATATATATAAATATACATATTGTAAATATATTCAATATTTAAATATATTTATTATAAATTTATAATTATTTAATTATTTAATTATTTACTTATAATTATATAAATATTTATAGAAAATAATATTTATATAATATTTATATTTTTATATAAATATATATATGTAATAAATATATATAAATATAAATACCGAAAATATAATCATTATTTAAGTAAATTTATTATAAGTTTAATAATTATTTTAAATATATATAATTATTTATTTATAATTATATAAATACTTAATAAAATATTTATTTATTTATAATTATAAATATATAATTTTATAAATATAGCATGCACATTTTTATATCAATTTATATATCAATATTTTTTATAGATATTTTTTTAACATTATTAATTAATATCTAATTTTAAGTGCATGCATGTTAAAAGTGAGAGAAATTGAATAAGTGAAAAATAAGCATTTTAAAAATATTGAAAAAATGGAAAAGTTTTTTGTGTGTACATTGTATATAAAAATGCATTAATTACATATATATGAAATCAACATGACACACATTTTATATATATTAAATTGAAAAATCCAACGATATTCAATTATATGTTCATTAGTCATTGCAATTAGCTAGTATTTTTAATTCATATTAATTCATAATAATAAACCATTATTCCCTAAATATAGTGCATAAATACTTTGTAATATATAAATCATATTTTTATACATTAATATATATTTATATATTTAATATATACTATTTACTAACATTATCAATTTTCATATAATTATTAAAATGTTGGATATTTTTCTTGATTTAATTAATTTCAATTTAATTTTTTTACTTATTTATTTTTCATATCTATATATTTAATACTTACTATTTATTTATATTATTAATTTACATATAGTATAATCAATTTATACATTTTTAGAAATAATTATTTTATTAATGAAAATTTTAATATTTTTTAATAAAATCATTTTATTTTTTATTTAATTATTTCATTATATTTATTCAGACTTTTATCAATGTTAAAAAAGCACTGATATAGGACTTCTTTTTTAGTGTTAAAAATATAGCAATGATAAAGGGTACCCTTTATCGGTGCTAAAAATAATGCACTGATAAAGGATAGCCTTTATCAGTGCTAGAGATAAAGTGGTGATAATGGATAGCCTTTATCAGAGTTAAAAATAAAGCATTGATAAATTGTTCCTTTATCAGTACTAAAAAAAGAGATGATAAGGTGTTAAATTTATCAGTGTTTTGTTTATCGCTAATAAAGATGCGATATAGCATCATGTTTTTCTAGCACTAATAAGTACCAGTGTTGTAAAATGCTAGTTTTTTGTAGTGTATTTATTATCCTTCACTTAGTATTGATTCATGTTACTGTTGTTTTTATCCCTTACTGAGCATTATAGATCACCCTTTTACTTGTTTTCCTTCCCAATGTTATGAAGATTAAATCTTTGAATAAGTTTCAAGGAATCTGTTTATTTTAATTTCTATGTTTTATGTTCAATTACCAATGCATTAAGGGAACCATGTATGTATCTAGTTCTTCAAGAACATTAATCTGATTGATCCTTGGTGATGTGATCTCTTGTATCTATGCTATTGTAATAAAATTACCATTGAATTTGGGCAATTAGGGTCAGGGTTTTTATAGGTTGTATCATAGGAATATTAGTTGAAACTTTGGGAACTGTTTTTTAAATAAACATGAGAATTATTATAATTCCTTAAGTAAATTTTTAGCTAAATACTCATGATGATTATGAAAAAACATATTTTGTGACATTATTTAGTGATGTCACCTAATTCAATAATAGAAACCAATACCAACAAACATTATATGGATTTCCTCATCAAGAAATTCAACATAGTTAATGTTAGAGTTGAGTAGATCATGACAATATTAAGGCAAATTTCATTGGTTATGAAGAATAACCACACTATATATAGGTTTGATTGTTTGATGTGGTAGAAGACCCCATCCTTTATTGGAAATACTAATCACGTGGAAGTTGATCAGTTGATCAATTCCCTCAAAAAGATATTTATGGAATTTGTATGTGATGAACGGGAAAAGGTTGTACTCGCATTATATTTCATCAAGGGAAATTCTAGTAAATAGTGGTATTTGATCTAGAATCCTATAGAGGAAGAAGAAATAAATAAATTGAATTGAATGGTTTAAAAAAAATAGTATTTCCCTCATGAAGAACAAAATGAAATTAACAGAAAATTCATTCACATAAAAAAAATGAAGAAGAGGGTGTGGCTGAGTATGAGGCTACCATTACAAGACCCACAAGGTATGATACTCATTACATACATGATTCAGAAAACAATATCGATCATTTCTATGATTGTTTCAATCCATGTATCCAAAGGGTAATGGATTCTCAAAAAAATTCATCATATGATGAAATAGTATTAGGTACCATTAAAATGGAGAATAAAATTACTAGATCCTATATGTTTATGGCAAATTAATAGATGGAGAGGTGTTCTTATAACCCTGAAAAACGTGAAGTGTCAAAGAATAAGAGGCTAATGAATCAATTCCAATTATGATAAATTTTTGGAAATAATCATCCTGGAAATTTCTTTAATGTCACGGGAGATTGTTATAAGTGTGCACAAAAGGTTCACAGAGGTAATGAATGAATGAGGAAGAAACAAATCAATTATGTTCTATTTTCTAATTATAAAGAAATGAGAAATAATTCAAACCAATGTCAAATACAGCAAGGTAATCTACCGTATAAGCAATCATGGGGAGATATCCAAGCCTATGTGATCACCGCAACTAATGTAGAAGTACCAAATGATGTAATAGTTGGTACATTAATACTATATTTATATTTATACCATTCTTTATCTTATTCTTGATCATTGAAATCTTTTATATCTACCAATTTTCCCAAGAAAAATAGACATTATACTTTTGATTTAATAAGGGAGTTCTTAGTCAAAAATCTGATGGGTAGTATCATTGTAACAAAAATGTGTCGGTCCAGCCTATTTATGACACATAAACTAGCATTAGTTGCTGAACTTATCATCATACATGTGGTTTAATTTTATATACTCCACATTATAGAATGGATTTCAAAATGTGATCTGAAATTTAATTTCAAGAAGATATAACTTATGATTTGTGAGGAAGATATATAATCACTTATCATTATAGTAGAAACCTAATAATCTTATCAATATATAAATCCAACCATGTATCTATACATAATTAAATTTATAGGGGGTAAGAAAAAAACATCTAGGGATGAGGAATGTAGTCTTCAATTTTTGGATATATGTATTTTAGATGAATACATTGATGTATTTAATGAGAAATTACCTAGAAACACCTAGTATGTGATATTGAGTTTACCATTAATTTAATCCATGATTTAAGACCAATATAAAATACTTTTTATTCAATGAACACTGTGAAATTATTATAGATCAAGGAATAATTAGGGGAGTTGAGTAATAAGGGATTTAATTTCCCCAATGTTTCTCCATGGGAGCCCATGTTCTCTTTGTTATGAAGAATGATGGATCCTTGAGGATATGAATTAACTATAGGGGAATAAATGCTATTGTAATAAGATATATGTATATTCTACCTCACATTGAAGATTTATTTGGTCAAATTCATAGAGTTTAATTTTTTGGAAGATTGACCTTCATTCTGGGTATCATCAATTGTGAGAAAAGAAGCAATATATTTCAAAGAAAATTTTTTGGATGAGGTATGAACATTAAGAGTTTATAGTAATGAATAACTAATTGACCATTTTAGAATCAATTTTTATTGATCTAATGAATAGTGTATTCAATGAAAATTGTGATCATTTTTTTGTAGTATTAATTTATTATTTTCTAGTTAATTCTAGAATCTTTGAATACCATTATAATGACATGAGTATTATTCTTGAGACTCTAAGAAGGAAATAATTGTTTTTTAATATTTGAATGCGCAAATTATTCCTTTGAAATTTTTTTTATTGGAAATATTATATCTGAAGTTGGAATCCCAGTTGATCTTATAAAAGAATGACCCCAAAACACCCTTATATGGGAGGTGTAAAGCAGGGTGTCAACTTTTTCTTCAAAAGTGATAGATCTTGTTCTCATGTTGGAATGAACCTGTTAGACCTGTCTAATGAGAATTAGTAGTAAATAAAAAATCACATGAAAATAGTCAACACATCTATTTTACATGGTTCACCGCTAAGGGATATTCTAAGGATCATACATCAATATTGTGTCCGTCGTACCTAAATCAACTAAAATTCACTTATTTGTGGTGTAAAAATGTCTAGCCACAATCACTCTTTTCTCGGAACACTACCTTTACAATATTTTAGGTATATCACACTCAGAACACTTCCATTGCCTCCTCCTATATCACTACCTTGGGATGAATCCACTCACATTTTATAGACTTGAAGGTGCCTTTATTTTCATGAATGTACGCATCCTTAAATGTAGATGGATGCTTGTTTGAAATCTTGTTTTTACTTGTATATGTAATCCACTTTTTTTTAATTGATAGTTTGAGAAAAATTCCTCCATAAATATGCATTATTCCTTCATTAACATTGTTTCTCTACAAAGCATGTGTGGTTTGTGTACCACCTTTGTGTACCGCCTCAACGAACTATGTCTTATTATCACCTCCATGTACCATCCTCTATGAACCATTTTCCACGAAATTTCTTCTGCGAACCATCATCCATGAACCATCATCCACAGTCCATCTTTTCTGAACCATCCCCACTTCAAAAAAAGTTTTATTTACAAGATACAATTCCACATAAAACCTACTCTACGGTCTATCTCTATGGACTAATTATCCTTTTACGTAACCCTCCTAACGAAACAATTCTCGTTCGTTGTGTTTTCTTCTAGAAGACCACTATGGACTTCACCAAATTACTACTATATTTCTAATCAACATGTCTTCAAGAAATTAATGGGTTAGTGACCCTTATATATTAAAATACATAAAAAAATATCACAAAACCAAATCTCCCATATCTTTGATGTTGTACAACCACCATGTAATGTAGTCCTTCCTAGAGCAAATTTGAATACATGGTCCACATATGACCTTACCTTCACAATTTTCCTTAACATTCCATTTTCCTTATATGTGGTCTATGAACTATCCTTCGTGGTCTGAGAACTATGTACTCATTCATGGAAATCCTATATTTTTCAAAAACAATATCTCCATTTTGAGGCCCAAATTTTTTCAAACACCAGGAAATGGCACAACATTCAATACTGTTGACATCTTGAACTATAAGAACCCTTTTCATACAAACTCCATGATCTTCCATGTGATTATTATCAACAAAATCAACCAATTATCAATTTCTATAAAAGAACAATCTTGATTCCAATAGTAATGATAAAGGTAATCCAAGAACGGACTGCACCAATGATCATATTTGAGGTAAGTAGTTTCCATAGTTTAGCAGGTTACTATCTTCACATAATTTATAAATTTTCTTAATTATCTAACCTATTAACCAATATCCTATATAAAGGCATCGAGTTAATATATAAAAATTAATGTGTAGAATGTTTTGAATAATTTAAGAGAATAATAGTCAATTATCTAATGTTAACTTTTCCATCAAGAAATGATTGGTTCTTAATATATATTGATTCATAAAAGAACAGTTTGGGTTGTGTCCTTATGTAAAATTATAGTGTTATTTCATATGAATCAATAAAGTTAATGATTTATAAAAAATATTATCCAACTAACGATATTGAGTTAGCATCTCTAACTATTTCCCAAAAGATATGTAGACACTATTTATACGGAGAAAGATGTGAGATATATACAGATCAAAAGAGTTTAAAATAAATCATTACATATAAACTACAAAACATAGGGAAAATATTATTTTTCTTGTTACTCAATGATTATGATTTCTCAATAAACTACCTCCATGAAAAAAAAATATTGTAGCTGATTCATTAAGAAGGGAAGATCATGGACTTCTGACCCAAATGAGAATCAAGAAAGATCTTATATTCACAGATTTTATAAATATGGATTTGAGATTTGTTAAGGATGGGAAAAATCAATTATTTTTCAAATTATTTTTAATATATCTTGAATATATAATATAATAAGATGTTAATCAAATGTGGAGAAATTTCAGAATATAATAAAAGTTCTTAGGGAAGGAAGATTAGAAGACTTTCTGTATGATGATGGAATTCTGAAATTTGGAAAGAGGTTATGTGTTCCATTAATACCCGATCCAAAAATGAAACTATTATATAACGCTCATAGATCAAATTTCTCAATACACCATGAAAGTACCAAGATGTATATAGATATTCATGATCATTTTTGGTGGGATAAAATTAAGTAGGAAATTGATGACTATGTGTCAAGATGTATAGTTTTTCAATTAGTGAAGATAGAGAGACAACATCCTAAAGGATTCATGCAACATTTAGATATTCCAAGGTGGTAGTGGGATTTCATTACTATTCAATTCGTCATAAGATTACCGAAGACCCCCAAAAAATAATGATATGGTAAGGGTTATTGTTGATTGCCTTACAAAAGTTACATATTTTCTTACTATAAGAGTTCATTTAACCCCATATCTCCTAGAAATGATATATAATAATGAAGTATTAAGAAATCATGATTAACCTCTAGTGATTGTTTCTGATCAAGATCCATATTTTAGATTAAAATTTTGGATGAGTTTTAAGATGGATTTAGATACTAAGAATCATTTGAGTATTGGTTATCACCCTCAAATTGACAGAAATTATGACAGGACTATTCAAACATTATAATTCATGTTGAAATCATTCTCATATGACTTTTAAGATACGTGGGATTAATATTTACCTTTGGTATAATTTTCCTACAATAATAGTTTCTATTATAGTACTCAAATGGCATATTATGAAGCATTATATTGAAATAGATGTTATACTATAACTTGATTTGATTAAGTTTGTGAGTGGAAACTTATGGGATCATAACATAATGGAGAAACACAGATAAAGGTAATGAATTTTGAATCTCATATTAAAAAAATCTCAATTTAGGCCAAAGAGTTTTGCAGACAACCAGAAAAAGGATTTATAATTTCAAGTTGGAGATCATTTATTTTTGAAAGTACCTCAATCAAAGGGTTCCATAAGTTTTGGTAAAAATGGGAAACTGAGCCCCATATACAACATACAGTTTGAAATTTTGGAAATAATTACTGTTGTATCTTACTGATTAAAAATGACGCTAAGTATCTCAAATAAGCATGATGTGTTCCACATATCATTGTTAAAGAGGAAAAATCTAGACAAAATGCATGTAATAATCTATGAATAAATATTTCTTGAACTTGATTTTTCTTACCGCGAAGAGCCTATCAGTATTATTCCCATAAGAAATAATGTATTGAGAAATTAGAAGAATCAATTGGTAAATGTTATTTGAAGAAACTATAAAAAGGAATAAGAAACATGGTAACCTGAGGATGTCATAAAGAAGAACCATCCTCATTTTTTAGAAGGAAATATTGATGAAAAATAACATGGAATAAATTTCATGAGGGAAGAATATAAAACACCAATATTTTACAGCATACATCTTATTAAATAAATTCAATTTATTTGAAAGTTAACATTCCACAAACAAATTTATTTTCATAAAATATATTAATAAAATAATTTTTTGTCTTAGTATTATAAGTTAATTGTTTGAGACCTTAATTATTATTTTTCAATTCTTCATAAAATTAGTTATAATTTTATAATTGAAATATTTCAAATAAATGATGAATTTAATTAAAAATTAAATTTTACATATATATATATAAATGTATTTTAAAAAACCTTTTTCCAATTTTGAAATGTACACTTCAAAAAATGGTTTGGTTTAATTTTTGGTATTTTTCTAAATAGTTGATTTTCTTTGTGAATTTTTAAATACAGTAATTTTTGGTATTCGAAAAATTCATGAATTATTGAGTCATGGATGATGTATGGATGATGTAAGAACCATTATCTCAAAATAAAATTTACTAGTTACTGTAAATGTTTACAGAAATCATCTCTATTGACATTCTTGATCCAAAATAATGAACAAATGAATTAATTACTAAAGAACACCCCTCTCCTCCACCATAAATACCATCCCTCACCACCCATTTTCCTAAAACCTTATAATAATTTCATCTTGCTAATGTTCTACCCAATTCCTCTTCCCAAACCTATTTTACAAATCTTAGTATTTCTGGTCAGACCGAAATACCAATTTTAAGTGTGTTAAAGAGGTTCTTAAGGAGGCCTTATATAATAGATAAAATCCTTAATACTTCTCTATCAATTTCTTTTAATTTATTTTATTTTCATATCCACTTTTAAAATCTAGTAATAAAAATTGAATGGTAACTCCATTATCTTATATATACTTTAATTTTATTATATTAATATAATATTCATCATCAAACCCCGTATCCTCTCCCTTTTTATCTAAAACTGAAAACATGATCCGTGATATGTCGATTTACCGATATCATGGATGATGATTTTTAATTTTACATTACCACAATTCTGGCTAGTAGTGATACCATTATTATGATTAAATAATAATTTATTATAAAGATTATAATTTATATAATGTTTTGTATCCAATATATAAACATTAAATAAAATAAAATGATATAATATTGTGATGGTCGTAAAAACAGAAAAAATAAATTATATTATTTTCATTAAAATTTAATCTTACTAGTAATTTTGATAACATATAAGCAAATGATATATATGATCATTTTAAAAAATTTATGTTCATTAATAGCATAAAAGCAAACCGATCATGAAAACCATGAAAACAAACACTCTCAGAAAAAATGAAGTTATACATTATAACTCAATAGAATGTATTTAAATGAAAATAATAGAATTAAAATTAATAATATATATGTTAATAATATTCTAAATTATATTTTTAATTAACCAATTTTTATTATCCCTTATTTTAAGTAAAAGTGTGGGATTATTTCAGACATTAGGTGAGGGACTTCATCTCATTTTCCATTTCATTGAGACTTACATGGTATTATTATCTTAATCATTTCTATGTTTTGTATTTTACTACCCATTTGATATGATTTTTCATTTGATATTATATTACTCTTAAATATCTGTATTTATTACATTATTTATATTATTATTGTGTAATCCATACAACATTTTTATATATGGTATTTACTTTGAATGTTATGTTAAATAGGGAAATATTGATAAATCTATATCATCTATTAAATAAATATATTTTGATAAGTATTATTTTTAATGAATTAAATCCATGTGGGAAATATTATTTTTAATTTTATTTATAGGTGGGGACTATCATTATATAGCTTCTTGATGAATCAAAACGTCTCATGAGACAAAACAGTTATGAAAACCCTTCACGTCTGTTTCCAATAAGAATCATATGGGGTTTTACACACAAAATTAAAATATATTTTGAATGGTCTTGAAGGTAGTGGTTCATGTGAAAAAACATGATGTCCAACAATTAATAATTTATATCATTCAATAATTATCCATTACTTTATATGCTATTTTCACTACGGTAAAATATATGGATTGATTTTAATTCTCATTTTATTGAAGGCTTGTTTTTTCCAGTTTTTTACCATCTATAATTATTATTCCTTATTTATTATGCATATCTTATTATTTATTCTTGTTTATATAATATATAACCCTTAGTAATAATTATATATAACCTTTTTAGTTGATTCCCTTCCCCTGGCTATGAATATTAAATCTTTGAATGAGCGTAATGGAAGATGATTATTTTCTTCTGTTATGTTCTAAGTTTAGTTATCAATGTAAAAAGGATACATGTATATATCTATTTATTCAATACTGACAAACTGATCGATCATTTGGGATGTGATATCTTATATCTATTCTATTTTAATAAAATGACCACCAACTTTAGGATACTAGGGTTGGAGTTGTAACAGTCCTATGTTAAAATATAGAGAGAAATATAAAAAAAGATAAGAGATACATGATATAAATGAAAGAACCTTGGAGATATAATGAACTAATTTCATTTTATTTAGACACTACCCGTGAGGATAAACATGAAAGAGATATATTGTGTTGTATGACAAATACATCAAAGGTATCAATACCTTTCCTACTTCTCCAAAAAATAATTATAATAATTTTATAGATTAAAATAACTATGAAAATAATTCTAATGAAGATATTTAGATTATTTTAATATGTGTAATATAAATTCCATTAGCTTAAGTATAATTATAAAATTCTGAAGAAACTATATTGTTTGATAGACACTGTTAAAACTAAACTAACAATTAAAACGTAGAATAATTCTAAACTATTAAAAGAGAACAATGAATTAAAATTATCTAATAAAAAATAAAAACATATTTGGAATGATTCACCAATGGTAGAAAAAATATTACTCAAATTCTTTGAAAATGTTATACTTCGAAATACACTACTCCTATAAGATATCAACCTGGATAGAGGAGAATTATTAAAAAAATAATTCCAGTTGTAGTACTAATACCAGTATTTATTCCTTGTCACATAAAAATGATTTTATTTCCCAATGATTAAAATATTCTTATTTAAAATGAGTTAGGAAATATATGTGTACCTAAAGCTATAATTATGAATAGTACTTGACCAATAAAGATTTTGTAACAAAAATAATTTTTTTTGTGTAAAATCAATTTTATAGGGAAATTTCTTGAAGAGATCTTCTAATAACCTATTGTACCTAGATAAAATATGTTCATGATAGATAAATATATATTATTCATATTTCAAGAATCTGATCAATGTGGATGGGGGTCTTGTCACTTTGGTGACAATTCTAAAGGGAAAATAATTTTCCTTGTCTAAATTGGTAATTCTTACCCTGTTTGAATCTATAAAGTATTATGTTTGGATATTATAAAGTATAATCTACATAGAATATCACAGTTATGTGATGATTGATTCCATTTGAAGCTTGATAATTATGATTTCAATGTTTTTGATTCTAAAAATTCTTTAGTTTATACTACCTTAAGTAATGAATATGTTTATAATATTAATTTAGACTCATTATTTTATCAAAATAGATCCTCTCTATGTTTATTTCACAATGAATCTTGGATTTGGCATTGGATACTAGGGAATTTGAATATTCACTCACATGGAAAGTTCACTGGGCAAGGTTTACTCAAACTGCAACCTAAAATAGAATTCCCAAATGACAAATTCTGTAACCCTTATCAAAAATTGAAACATCAGAAGATATCTTTCTGAAAAGGGATTATTTTTTATCCACTCAGTCCCAAGAGTTAGTTCACAAGGATTATTTAGACCATCTATGGTTTCTACTCTAAATGGGAAGCACTATATCAATGTCATTGTAAAAAACATTTCTAGGTATACTTTTGTACTCTTTCTAGATCACAAAAGTGAATCTTTGTCTTATTTTACCAAGTATACCAAATATGTAGAAAATATTAGTGGACTTAATATTAAGACCATAATTCATGATCATGACCATGAGTTTAAATATCAATACATTGAACCTTTTCCTCCAAAAATGGATATCATCATTAAATTTATTATACTTGAACCCCATATAAAAATGGTGTTTTATAAAGAATAAATATCACCCTTTAATAAATTGCACCGACCATACATAACGAGTGTGAACTTCATGTTAATTTTTCAGAAGAGGATTTGAATACATACTATTATATAAATAATATATATATAATTAGACCTATCTTAAATAAAACCACATATGGATTCTGGAATAGTATGATATTAAAGGGTAATTACTTCATTGCTTTTGGTTATAATGTCTTTATTCTTAAAACTATGGATAATCTTGACAACATTTCTTCTAAGATAATGAAGTAATTTTAATTGGTTATTCAACTTATAGTAAATTGTAAAGGGTGTTTAATCAAATAACCATGACTTTGGAAGAATATGTTCATGTAAAATTTGATGAGATGGGTCCACAAGAACCTAAAACCACTTTGTAAATCCTTTAGAATTATTTTTCAATTCCAAATATCAATTCCAAACATTATGAAAATTCTATGAAGCATGCAAAAAAAAAAGTCAACCCTTTTCGAGGAACATCTAGAACCCTAACATAAATATTTATATGACCTTTAGATTTATAGACCTTCTTTTCAAATAGTTATTAGGACTCATAGATACCATCCTATAGATGATTTAGTTTCACTCTAAGATATAGGAATATAAACTTGGGCTTCTCTTACAAATCATGTTGAACATCAATAACTATTATCACAATTTTAACCTAAGAACATCAATGATGAAATGAATGATGAATTATGGGTGATGGAAATATAGGAGGAACTTAATTAGTTTGAATTCAATGAATATTGGTAACTTCTAGTAAGACCTAAAGAATCTATGAACATTGGAACTATGTGGGTAATTAGAAAAAATGATTATGAGTCAAGAAATATAGTAAGAAATAAATCTAGTTTGGTTTCATAAGGATATAGTAAAGAATATGGTATTGACTACGAGGAAACATTTTAACCAATGGATAGACCAAAATCAATTTGAATACTTGTTTCAGATGCAAGAAAATAATTATTTCAAATTAAAAAAAATGGATTATAAATTGAATTATTAAATTGTTATATAGTTGATGATGTTTTTGTTGAATGAACACCCATATTTCAAAAATCTCAATTTTTAAATCATGTTTTTAAATTTAAAAAATATTTATATGATTTAAAAAATTCACCAAGATCTTAATTTTATCATATGAAATATTTTATAATTTATAAAGGTTTTTCAAAATGTATAATTGATCAAAAATTTTTTATAAAATAAATTTGAAAAATATTTTTTAAAAGTTGAAATATTTTTCGATGATATTATTTTTGGATCTTCTATAATTTTTTATTATTTGTCAAAGATGATGAAAAATGTGTTTGAAATGAGTTTAATGGGTGAAATTAAATTATATCTTTGTTTTCAAATTTTACAAAACATTATGGAATTATTTTAAATCAAATTATGTTCACTAAATACCTTATAAAAGGTTTTTTATAACCCTAAATGTAGTGAAACACCCATGAGTACTATGTGTAGATTGATTGATGATGAAGCTAGAATTCTAGGGGATCAAACAATTTATAGAGGTATGATTTGAAGAA
Source organism: Viscum album (assembly GCA_963277665.1). Taxonomy (NCBI): domain Eukaryota; kingdom Viridiplantae; phylum Streptophyta; class Magnoliopsida; order Santalales; family Viscaceae; genus Viscum; species Viscum album. Next base: position 1,771,055,459 of record OY728123.1, read on the forward strand.
TGATATACTTAACTATAATCTGGCCAGATATTATGTTTAGTGTGTGTGTGTGTGCCCATTTTCATGAAAACGTTAAGAATCTCATATACATCATGTTAAAATCATTTTCAAATACCTAGAATATAAATTTTTTTTTGGATTCTTCTACCCTAGTGTACAACCATTTGAATTATTAAACTATTTGGATGCATATTTTGGTGGTTTTAAGATAGATCAAAAACAATATCTAAATCACATCTTTTTTTTGGAAATTTTCTAGTAAATTAGTGTAGTAAGGATTAAAATTAGGTTACATTGTCCACTAATGAAGCTGAGTATATAGATGTAGAGAGTTTCTATGAAACAATTTTGTAGGTGAAACATACTCTACTAGATTATGGATATCAATTTAGACATGAACCTATAAATTTCAACAACAAATCTGTGATAAATATTTCAAATAACCCTTTTTCTCATTCAAGAAGAAAGTATATTGATGTTAGACATCACTTATTGAGAGATAATTTTCAAAAGTGTGATATAACAATTGAATTTAATGGAACTGAATATATTATTATTGATATCTTTATAAAACCAATGAATTTTGGTAGATGAAAAAATATCAAATATGAATTAAAAATGATAAATTTTGGTTAGTCTTTAATATTGGGCAAACTACCATTGGACAAGCCACTGTTGAAAATCGACCATTAAACAAGCCACCATTGGAAAATTAAATATTGGAATGATTCATTTTTAGAATGATTAAAAATTAGAATAATTCACCATTAGAATGATCCACTATTGGAATGATCTACCATTGGAATGATGCAACATTTTAATGATCTATAGTTGGAATGATCCACCATTGGAATGATCCACTGTTGGAATTATCCACCTTTGGAATGATCCACCATTGGAAGGATCCACCACTGGAATGACCCATATTTGGAAGGATCCACCATTGGAATGATCCACCCTTAGAATGGTCCACCAATGTAATGATCCACCATTGTAATGATCCACCGTTGGAATGATCCACCGTTGGAATGAACCATTGCAGGAATGATCTGCCACTGGTATGATCAACCATTGGAATTATCCACTTTTTGAATGATCCACCATTGGAATGATCCACTATTTTAATGATATATTATTGGAATGATCCACAATAATAATGATCCACCATTTGAAAGATCCACCATTCGGAGGATCTACTACTAGGATACTACATATCTCTATTTTTACTCTTATTCAATTTTCACTTATATTTTTTTATTTTCATTACAATTATTTTCAGTATGAATTATTATTTGATTTAGAATTTATATTATATTATATTTTAGGAATTCAAATTCCTAAATGATAAATCAATATGAAATTCTAAATTTAAAGTCACTCTCTCTTACACAAGCTCCATTCGAACTATTTCACCTTCCATTTCTATACCAACATAAATCCTTCTTCTCTCCCTTATTTATAACTTTGTTTCAATGAAATAGTGAGAGTCGAGTGACCTGTAATGTCATATTTAAAATGATCACAACCTAATAAATGATCCTAAGGGGAGATGAACTGATCTATTGTCGAGTCAAAGAGTCCATTGATTTTGAATCACATAATGGTTTCCAAAAAAGAAGTGTATGCATAATTATTTCTTTCCAGTAAGACGTTTGTTCTTAGGGTGACATAGAAATAGGGATGAGTTTACTAGTTCTCAAGATATTAAAAAACATTATATTATAGTTTTTAATCAATTTTATTTGTATGTAGAGTTTATTTGTTTCAAGAACAATGATTGGATTCAAAACATGATATATTGCAATGAGTTTAACATTTATTTAAAGTAATAATAATGGTGAATAAGGGTGCCTCAATGAGAAGTTTTTGAAGAATATTAAAATTAAATTCCCAATGAAAGTGATTTGTTTCTTAGTGAGAATTATTTTCTAGAGTTGAATAAAAATTGAAAATTGAGAAGGAATTCAGCTACTATATTGAATGATGAAAGTAGAATGCTATTCAATTTCATACAATATATGATTTTTCCTAGAAAATGGAATTTAGCACTATGTGGTTTTAAGATGTGTACCTTATTTCTAGTCTAAAATATGGGGATAGAATTAAAAATTAAACATACCTCATTGTACACATGATGGAAATCAATAACTCAACTTATATGTCCAATTATATGATATAACTGTTGGCGAAAAAATTCGAGACAGAGAAAAATCCAAAAAAGGCACCGTTGATTGCCTCACGAAGCTATTTTGTGGAGCCCCATGCACCGCGGATTCCATATAGCAAGAAGGAGGGATGCTCCATGATCGCATTTGACATTCACGAGCCCACCATGAAGTAAGGATGCGGGATGCTCCGTTACCACATTTGACATTCACGAGCCCACCACGAAGCAAGGAGGTGGGACGCTCCGCGACTGCATTTGACGTTCGCAAGCCCACCGCAAAGCGACTAAGTCCCTCTTCGTTCCGCGTAAGCTCTACTTTACAGTGCCTATTGCCTGTAAATACCATGCTCCCCTAAGACCAACGGATAGAAAACCTGACCTTTCGACTTCCCAACATTTGAATCATGAAGCATCCTTCTGCTCTACGAACCATGACTGTACGATGTACTTCAGCTCCATGAAGTGCCTCCCCTTTGTCTCGTTTTGATCCCCTCTTCTGAGAGGGATGCCTTTCATGAAGCCTAAGGGCCTTCGTGAAGGAATGGGATCCCCAAGGTGACCCAGGCCATTAGAAAGCATTTTTTCTTCATGAAACACCCTTCATGTACACATGATCCACATGTTATGGAAGGGTCACTATACACTGTGAAGCATATTGCTTCATGACACCTTTCTTTGCGAGGAACTTTTCCTCCATGAGGCAGTTCATGGAGAATTCCTTTCCACTTCGTGAAGCTCCTCCCATATGCACTTCTACCCTATTCTTAGTCTAAGGCACCCAAGTTCGTGCAGCACACCCCTTCGCAAGTTCCCTCCGCCACGCGGAACAACAGAGCTTCACAAGGCCCCTGCCTATGAACCACTTTTCTTTGAAGTTCCTTTTCTTGTGAAAGCCTTCAGGTTTGCATGATGTTATTTCAATGTCCCTTGGATGATACTTCCTATTTCATTGCTTCACCTCATGCTTCTTTGCATAGGCACGCTAATGTCTATTTCTTATTCACATAGCCATGCTAACGTGGGCCCCTCAATGGTTTGCTCCATGACACACCCACACCATGAATTTTCCAGTCCCCTCCCTGAACCAAGGAGTAGAGGGTACCGGTTATGTAAGTCCTAGGGGTTCAGAGAAAACCCACCTCGTGTGAGCTACAGGATGTTAAACTGCCATGAACCTTCATCCTCAGCACATGACGTTAAAGTGTGACCTCGCCCCGTGCCTTACACGTTGGGTACCCCAACATTAAACATTCTCCAAGCACACTGGTCTCCACAGGGGATGATATCCTCTTTAAGAGAGTGGCATTTTTCGTTGGGGGAATGGAAACCATCTTGGTGTAAGTCCCTAGCCTTCTTGTAGGTGGAAACATACCTGCTACTCATTTCTTCTTCGGTCCCCAAGGCCAGCAAAGGGCAGGATGGACACCGAGCTCCTCCTTTCTTCAGTCCCGAGTCCCTCTCCCGCTGTGCTTTGTCACCATCAGGCCTCCATCCTGGAGTAACTCCCAACTCTTTGGGATGATAACCACGCATAAGCCCCTATTTCCTCTTTGGGCTGCAAACCTCGTGTAAGCCCCACTCCATTTCCCATAGACTCACATTTCACAACGTGATCATCAGGTCTCTGCTATCTTTTGTTTCTCACACCGAGCATGACTCATGGTGTCTTATAGTGCGCATCGTATATGATATATACCTTGGGTAACATAGAGTGTAATCCCCACACACATTTACCATCCCAAACTATACATACTTTGATCCTTGCCAAGGAAGGGTATGTAGGAATCCTCTACGAGGTTCAAGCCCAACACTTTGTCATTCCGACCCCCCTTCACATCAGTTCGCCAACACCCTGGGAAGCCTAGCGTGTAATCACCACACCCACCACCTGAACTACGTGGTCTTTGATCCTTGTTATGTCAAGGTACGTAGGAAGCCTCCACAAGGTCCAAACCCACCACCCATCGGACCCCAGGTCCTCTTTCACATCGGTCCACCGATGCCACTCCCAAACAACGAGGTATTTGATCCTTACTAAGGAAATGAATGATGTAAGCCTCCTCGAGGTTCAAGACCAACATGAAGTTGTCCCAACACCCCTTCGCGTTGGTTTGATAGCCCCCCTTTTCACCCGAACTACGAGGTCATTGACCCTTGCCAAGGCAAGGTACGTAAGAAGCCTCCTTGAGGTTCTATCCCACCATCCACCTAGACCCCAGGTCCTTATTCATGTCAGTTCAAACCTGTCCCACACAACATTAAAATGTGGACCTCTTTCAGTGGTAAGCCATTGCCACTATAGTGGTATTCTATTGTCACTCCATTCAAAAGTAAGTCGTTGTCACTACAGCGGTAAGTTGTTGTCACTCCATTCAGCAGTAGCCATTGTCACTCCATTCAGTGGTAAGATGTTGTCACTGTAGCGGTAATCCGTTGTAACCTCAATCAGTAGAAAACCATTGAAACCCCATCTAGTGGTAAGCCGTTGAAAACCCCCAATCGATGGTATTCTGTAATGATATGAACTATGTGGACTTTGATTCCCTGCCACAAGGAATAATAGGAAGTCTCATTGAGACTCAAGCCCAAAACCATCATCACCCCCATTATGGTTCCATCCCATTAACCATTAAATTCACAGGACCTTCCATCAGGAATCCTGATTCTTACCCGGGCTGCCACATCCTAATGGAATTAGGCCACCCCATTTCCCATTCCATTTAACATCATTCAGGAATCCACCCACTTGTTGGCCCCAATTTCGGCATTCCCTCCAGAGGGTTCCTCCATCTGATCCACTCGAGTCAGTGTTATGATCATCCTAATCTGTCTCCGCTAGATGTTAAACTTGCGGCATACCCTGCGTTAAACATGGGAAGATGTGGAAAACCTCAAATACATTCCCATGGCCTAGGATTCCCGGCATTCTATGTGGGATGCCTCGGGCTTCCCCACCCTCGAGAATCCCTATAATAAGAGACATGAGATAGACACACCAATCCCCCAGGGTCCTGACATGCCAGTGATGCCCCACGTGACTACTCCCCTAACTGAAGGTTCCTGCCCTGACCGGACCCCTTGGAATGTCCCGACAGAAGCAGCATAATTAACTAGTGTCTATGAAGATATGACACCAGGGAGAGTTTCACAAACAATGTCTTAAGTCTATGAGGGAGACTCGGACTAGGTGACGAGTTCCAAGGAGGAATCCATAGAAGGAAGAACCGACATCCCATCATCCCGTTTCGATCAAGGGGTAGACATCCCTGAATAAGGAGTGGATGCCACCTACCTTTGGAAAGCATGAATGCTTGGCAACAAAAGCCGCGTCCTGCGACCCCGAATGAGACAATGCCTGCACCCCAGCGAAAGCATCAAAAACGGAAATGGTGAATCCGAAGTGAAAATATTCTCCTCAAATATGGAGATTAGTAGCGCTCGGGGCATCAATAGATCGACGTGTCACCAGATCCAGACATCCGACACTGGTTCCCACAGAGCAAATAGTAGGCCTGGTGTGAAACTCACTAGATGTTGGGGCAGTAGAACATTGTACATCTTATTTTGCAATGTCGTTAGCATGGATACCTCTTACGGACCATGGAATATGGGATGGAAATGGGGAATTGGTCCTCAACTCCATTTTCTTTCGGCACTAATGAGTTAATCTTCTTACTCTTAGGAATCAGGTTGCTGCATCTGGAATGCGATCACCTCCTGCACACCAGTACAGGGGCAGGGGCAACGCCAACACAGCCGCTCTGCCTGGCTCCTCCACTTCTGCTACGACCTCAACCCCCATGGCCCTAGGGCATCCATGCCCCCTCTACCCATCTAAGGTCATCCAATGAAGGGTTATCAACGACCTTGTATGCTGGTACGAGGAAGAGGGCATAATACCAACCCGGGATATAGCCCTTCTAGACCTGGAGGTGTCTATGCCTCGCCATCAACGCCACCTCTAAAGGCCGCGCAGGGAGCCACTACTCCCCATCCCGATATTCAACTGCTTTAGGAGCTTGTCCCTGGAGCTCTTTGACGACTCCATGCCTTACGCTGATGAGGTAGGTGATGTTCGGCCCAGCCTGGTCAGAGTCCCAATCCAGGGGCTCCCACCTAGCCACGTCAGTTCCGCCACCCGGTCTTGACAGAGGAGGTGCATGTAAGCTGTGCACCTGCGCCACCAGCCCTGAATCTTCTAACCCAATGCCAGCATCGGGTAATATGTGAGGAGAACGCCCGCCAAGGGGCATCAATGTCGATGGCTACTAAGGCCCGAGCCACCACCGACGCATATCATCAGATCCCTACACACACTGAGCAGGGGCGCTTATACGCCCGACCTAGATAGAGGCCCCAACCGCCCTATGGGTAGGCTAGGTCGACTCTCCTAGTCGCAGGCATGAGCATTGGTCGCCGTGAACCAACCAGCAGTGATGCCACCCCGTACGGAGGTCCCCCCTTTACCGCTACCATAGAGAGCATGGGCCTTCCCTGCTTCGAGGCTCAGCATGGAGGTCTGCCACGTGCTACCCCCAGTCCAAATGAAGGTCTTCTCCACGACAGTGATACTTAGTATGGAAGCCTCTCCCATTCCCATTATACCGGATTTGGAGTCACTCCACCTGCTTCCGATCACTGGTGCAGGAACATTTCACATCTGGTCTCTCTCCAACGTGGGGATCCTACCTAAGTCCTCTCTGAAGCTGGTGAAGGTCCTCCTTACCCTGACAACCAGTGGGGTGAATGCCAGCCTTGCTCCACATACACCAAGCATGAAGGTCCTCCCCATGCTCCTGCTGGTCCCTTTGGAGGATTTTCCCACTCTAGTGCAATCCATGGAGGTCCTCCCCATGTACCCTTCGACATTTGTCCTAGTGCTCCTTGCACCCCGGCTTTCTCAGGTGGAAGCCCTCTCCGCTCCAGCACCAGTGCAATCGAAGGACCCCATGTCGGAAATCAGCCTTGTCTCAAGAGGCCACCCAAAGGCAGGAAGGAGGGCCGTTGCGACCAGAAGAAGAATTCTAGGAAGGCCCAGATAAAGATCAAACTGGTCTGCTTCTCAAAATCTGAAGCGGAGTATGACTTAGCTCGGGAAATCTCCACTCACTCATCTGAGTCAAGGGTCGTGGCAGGAACAAGGTGCATCAGCCTGGTGCTCCCAGAATGTGAGGTCCACAAGATTCCCACCTCCCTCCATAGGTATGTCTAGGATGATGAAAATCTAGATACCCCACAGGCCACGATCATGAAATCACCACCATCGTCACCAGAACCACTCTCTACCTCCACAAGAGATCACAAAGAACTATTCTGGGGACCAATGTTGGGGGAGCAGCAGCGCAAACTATCACTAGAAGCCCTAGCCCCTTAGCCAGGAACGGCCTCCATTAGCCCATCATATTGTGACATGGCAGCCAAGTCACTGCACTCTATGGAGGATTGTCTGAGAATCAACGTCAAGTCAGCCTGCTCACCGTACTCTCCACCGGCCAGCCTGCCAATCCCAGCGGTCCGCCTCTATACCACTGTCTGTTCATCACCCACCCCCAATTGAAGAGTGGGTTAATAAAGGGCCAAACCCTGAATCTGAGCAAAGGAGCTTCTGGACCATCCTCGGAGCGGACCACTTCCCTGAGATGTTCTGGCCCGTGGAAGCACTGAATTTCTGCATACCAGAATCCCTCACCCCAGAGGAAGTTGAGTGTTTCCGCTACACCATCTGGGCGACGCAATTCAGTATTCATTATCAGTTCATGGTTTATCCAAGGATACAAATGAATTTCGAAGACATCAGTGATATGTGCCGTATAGTCGATCTGGCCACACTCCCGGTGGCCTAGTGCCCCGAGTCACCAGGTCGTCATGAGGCTCTCCAGCAGCAATGTGTTCGGAGTATGAAGGTAGTCCAAATAATTATGAAAAAGGCTACCCCCACTCATGATAATCTATGGCTGGGTGTAGTATATTTCCCTCCTCTTTAGTCATATATGGCGGTATCCCTACATGTTGGGCGACATCGAAGACATGCCCCCGGGTAGGGTCAGGGTCAACGTGGTCGACATAGTGGACAAAGAGGATGACATGAATCTTCTCGATGGAGAATTACCCCTTGAGTGTGTTCCACCACTATTGGGACCATTGGGGAGGATTACTTGTTAGTAGAAGAACCTCCTAGGTCTCCCTGCGCCCACTGAGGCATTCTTACTCACCCGGAATTTCGATAAAGTAAAAGAGCACATCAGAGCTGTCAAGCACTACGACCCGTTTGCTTCAGTGTAAAAGATGGAAGAGGACCCTGAGAAAGACATGTTTCACCAAAAACATGCCGAGAAGAAGAGTTTGGTCGATGATCTCTAGGCTGAACACGCTGTAGAGCAACGACCCAACTACGGTGATCCTAGGCTGGGGCAGCAGGGGCAGGAACAACTACCCCTCGGTGAGCTGTACCCAGGAAACCATGATCATGTCGCTCCTACAGACAGGGTTGAAGTTGGAGATCATGACAAGAGGGTGTGGTATATCTCACCAAACCCTCTTGAACGACGTGACAATCTAAGGAATCCCACTCAGGATCCATCGGCCACCCCAAGGGTTGCTCCACCAGCCGCTCCACAAGGCGTTGAGCCTGTCTATTGTGTTGAATAACCTGACAATGCACTGGTGGTTAGGGATCCACATCCAGATAGAGACTCCTAACTAGATGACCCAATGGCGGCACTCATATCCCACCTTGAGGCATTGGAAACACGGCAGGTGGCAATACCACCTGATGGCAAGCCATACCCGGCATGGGTGGATGATATGCCGGTTCTTCCAGGTTTTGAGAATCCCACCTTCTCCCATATTAATGGGATGGGGGACCCACTGCAGCACCTGACCCACTTCAACTCAAGGTGTGGGACCATGTTAGGGACTCCAACGCATCAGGAGGCTGCAGGGATCTGCTGTTTTGTTCAGACGTTGGATGGGCAGGCATGCGTCTGGTACAACCAGCTCCCCTTCGGATCCGTGACTAGCTAGTAGGACCTTCGCAGGAAATTCCTCTACCAGTTCAGCTCTAACACCCAGAAAATGAGCATCGCAGACCTCTTCAAGTGCATGAAAAGGCCTGATGATCGAGTCACAGACTTTATCGCATGGTGGAAGGGGCTCACGTACTTCCTTGATATTCCACTTACTCAGCAGAAAATACTAGAGATGTGCATAGGGAATTTCAAGATGAAACTGTTTCCTTCTCTAATCACCCTGAACAACCCTAAAGGATTACAAGACTTGTCCGATAAGGCCCAATGCCTGACAGAAGCCCTACAACTAGCTAGCCAGGCACGCCTGTTGCCCCTGTAATTCTAGAAAGGTGTGTTTCTAGAGCCGATCCAGCCACGGTGGACCAAATAAAATCCCCCAGACAGTAAGAATTTCTTCTAATGGCACCAGCCTCGCAACATTGTTGAGGCCCTCGTCCTCAGGCACAACCTTTAGCTTAGCAGCGTCCTCCTCAGAATCGGCAAGCGCCCCCGTGGAATGCTTCGCCACAGCCTTGGCGGGACAATCAGGGTCCACCTCCTCGATGGGACCCTCCTCCTCCTCGTCAGGGACAGACTCCAAGGGCACCCTTTTTGGAAAGAAGAAACTAGACTTACTCGTTCAGTGAGAATCAGGTCCCCGGTTACTTCCGTAGCACCTTAGAGTAGGGGATTGTATGCTTTCCTGAGTACAAAAGGCCAGAAGAGGTGAATCTCACTGATCACCCCTACTAATGCCCCTTTCATTAGATTCTGGGGCACACCCACAAGCAGTGCTATGTGTTCAAAGACTGGCTTTAAGACCAATTTGATAACAACATAGTCAGGCTGGGCCCTGCCCCGACATAAGTGCCAGGTGTTTTTCTAAGGCTAGACGGTAGTAGCGACAATGAAGGCGAGTTGCAGCAGGTTTTTAACTGCGGGTCCCAGATGTATGATGACTGGATGGCCCGCAAGACGGTTTATCATGACCATGTCATCATTAGAGAATTCCTGAATCAGCCGGATCCTTTAGAAGCTGCGACGACCACTTCTGCATCATCATCTCAGCCGACCTATTCCCAGAAGAGCAAGAATCGGCAGTGCAAGAAAAATCAATGCGCCCCGCCAATGCCATCGTCGTCAAACACTCTCGGTGAATTCATGCCCCCTGAGATGAGGATTACTACCAGAATCCACCCAATAGTGGATGTCTCTTCAAGGGACAGTCAAGGGTACGCTTCAGTTAATACCATGGAGTTGGTAAAACCCTATATGACTCCCGACGATGGGGAGTTCCAAGAAAACCTCCCCAACATTTCCAGCCAACACCAACGTCAGCGAAGCCGTGACCATATGGGTCATCGAGGCACATCAGTTGGAACCTCTATCCAGGTCATGCAAGCCACTGAGACCAGGCAGTAAGCCCAGCGCAAAGCTCAGCACTCACAACCTCTTCATCCGCTGTCGTCAGGACAACCTCCACCACCGTTTCTACTACTAGATCAGGCAGAGATACCTCATCCAGGAAGCGGCTAGCCTCGCTCACCAACAAGCGATCTCAGTTGTCCGGTCCTCATCTAGTAGCTACTCTTCAGGCTTCGACTAGTGGGCAGTGGGACAGGCCCAGCACCGGCCAGCTGCTGGTCCAGCCAGCAGGGCCCTCCATGCCTCCAATCACAGATCGGACTCCTGTAAGCAGAAGTTCTCTCCTGTTGTGGAAGTATTATGTCCTCAAGAACCTTTCCAGAATCCCAGTGATGCTTTCCATCCTTGAAGCCCTTCGCCTATTGTCAGATATGCACGAGGCCCTTGCTGAGGCTTTAAGATGCCCCCACCAGTTTGAGAGGGAGGTAGCAGTTGTAGAATCCTTTCATGCTGAAATAGTCGAGAATTCCGAATTACAGGCAATCATTTCATTATTAGGATAAGATGAAGGCTCTCCCATATAGGGGAATATCTGCCTTCTGTACATCCCCGTCCAATTTAACAGTGTGGAGGTCTGCCACTATCTTGTTGACACCAGCTCCAGGATCAACCTTATCCCAATTCGGACACTGCAGAAGATAGTGTTATCTGAAGATAACATGACTCCCTCCGATTTAAGAATCCGGGGATACAATAGGACAAAGCAGACCCTGATTGGAAAGATCCATTTGAAGACTCAGTTCGGTGGCCTAGTTGCCAATACCATGTTTATGGTTGTCTCCCAAGATACCATTTACAATGCATTGATGGGCAGACCATGGATCCACCTGAATGCGGCGGTTCCATCATCATATCACCAGTGCATCCAGTACTCCCTAAATGATTGATTAGGCATACTCCAAGGTGATTCATATCCTTTCACCTCATTTGAATCCCATTATCTTGACGCTGACTATTACAAGAACAAGGATAAAAAGATTCTGGAAAGTGAGGTTGAGCCCGCCACGGTCACAACTAACCCATGGGTAGGTCTGGATGACGCCTACGTCTGCCTAATCCATCTATTAGAGGCCACAACCCCCGACATGGGGCAATGATTTATTGTTTTTGGTACAAGAGGAAAGAATATTCCCAAGTCCAAGTGACGATGAAAAGTCACCTCTTACTCCTACACAAACCAGGCTCAGGTGATCCCGGAGCCTCCTACCCCCGTACGATATCGGGATGTCCGCCGCATGGCAACGACAGTACGTCATACGTGTCTATTTAACTGGTCTAGGATTAACCAGATCAAGCTAACATGCCACTATTTCTTTTATATCATCAATTGTGGCCCCTTGGGCTGAAGGCCAGATGGGATTGGATCGACTGCCTTCATCGCTATGGTCTCAGTGATGCGTGAATCTCATGATATGTTGTCCACTGCTGTCCAGGCTGGTACCAGCCTCCCATCTTGATCTATTGACCCAGAGGAAGCTATTCATGATGGGTATCCCTCTTCAATTGAAGAATATGATCTAGAGGATTCTCCCCCCACCTTTGAAGAGGGTGTCTCTACCACGAGCAATGAATTGGTACATGTGAACCTTGGTAGCGAGGCAGATCCGAGACCCACATTGATCAGTGCTGCTATGCCCCTCGAAGAGAAGTAGCGGTATGTGGAATTTTTTAAACAACATCGTGATGTATTTGGATAGAGCTATGATGAGATGTCAGGACTAGATCCTCAGGTATCCGTCCACCGCCTCGGTCTCCTGAAAAATCATCGCGGGTTCAAGAAAACTCCCAGAAATATGTTCCCTTCTCACGGTGACATGGTCAAGGCTGAAGTTGACAAGATCATCAGAGACAACTTCATCAAGGAGGTCTAGTACCTCAAGTGGCTATCCAATATTTTTCCAGTCAGGTAGAAGAAAAGACAAATCAGAGTCTGCATCGACTTCTGAGATATCAACCGTCACTGTCTGAAGGATGATTTTCCCTCCCAGTGATAGAATTGTTGATCAACGCTATGGCTAGGTTCCAAGACCTATTCTTTATGGATGGTTACTCCAGATATAATCAAGTCCGGATGGCCCTTGAGGATGAAGAGTCTACAGATTTTAGGGAACCCCAAGGTACTTTTAGTTACCAGGATATTACCTTTGTCTTGAAGAATGTATGTGCCACCTATCAGCGGGCCATGCACCGCATATTCAATACAATCCTCAGGGCATTGGTGGAATGTTATGTGGACGATCTGGTGGAAAAATCCTGCCAGTTCCAGGACCATATCAAGGACCTTGGGAAAGTGTTCGGCTTACTCCGTTCCCGCCACCTAAAGATGAACCTGCTATAATGTTCCTTTGAGGTCACCTCTAGGAAGTTTCCTGGATTTGTTGTCATGTACCGGGGCATCAAGATCAACCCAGAGAAGATCAAGGTGATCATACAGATTCCCCCCTATGAAATATTCAAGAGCTTCAGGGTTTCCAAGGCCACATAGCATACACACTCCGATTCATTGTGAATCTGGCCTGCAAGTGTAAGCCCTTTTCCCGGCTCCGGAAGAAAGGATCTGCCTATTAGTGGGATGAAGAGTGTCATACTGTGTTCAAGGAAATCAAGCAGTATCTGCTCCAGCCTCCGGTCATGATGCCACCCATCTCCGAAAAACCACTGATCCTATGCGTCACTATATAGGAATGATCTCTCGGTGCCCTTATAACCCAAAATAACAGTGAAGGGATGGAAAACAGTCTCTAATAACTCAACAACGTGATCCTCAAAATAGAGACCAGATACTCCCCCATCGAGAATTGCTGCCATGCGCTAGTATTCATAGCAACAAAGTTGCAACACTACCTGCAGCACCACAAATTACAGCTGGTGCCTCAGGTAGACCCTCTGAAGAACATTCTGAACCGCCCCATGTTAACCGTTCATCTAGCACGGTGGGCAGTAACCCTCCAACAGTTCGACATCAGGTTAGTCCCTCAGAAAGCTATTAAGGGATAGGCATTGGTAGACTTTTGTTACGCCCATCCGACCTCCACGGACTAGTACCTAGACTTGGATTTTCCCAAAGAGTCAATCCTCTTGGAAGATCAATCCATCCCGTGTTGGCAGATGCACTTTGATGGTGCCTACCAGAGCCCCACCGATAAGAGGCACAATGATCCCAGACTCAATAGATTTGGCCTGGGTATTTTGTTCATTACCCCAATGCAAGCCATTTTTCTATACTCATTCCTTTTTTCAGAGGGATGCACCAACAATGAGGCAGAGTATTAGACTCTTATCACTGGCCTCAAGCTGGCCCTCGAGATCGATGTGCCTTATTTGCATGTCAAAGGGGATTCCGAACTAGTCATCAAGCAAATAAACAGTGATTATGTCTTCAAAAAGCCAGAGATCGCACCATTTTTGGAGTTCACCTTCTAGCTAATGGCCCAGTTTCCATCTTGGCTATAAGTTACTCATGTCCCTCGATCTCAGAATGGTCGACCCGATGCCCTAGCCAGCCTAGCTACTTCACTTGTAGAACCCAAGCTTGATGATCTGATTATACACGTGGCACATCGGAGAGTCATTTCTCCCATCACCCCAGATGATGACGACAACCTACGAGTAATCCATCTTACCACCGGAGCCTCCACATCAGGACCCCCGGGTTTTGTAGATGCAGGGGTTGAAGAGACTCCCAACTGGAGTGCTCCTTTTGTCGAGTATCTCCAAAATGGTTGCCTCCCAGATGATCTAGCTGAGCGTGACCAAATCAGATGCCGCGCACTGTAGTTTACCCTCCAAAGTGGTCCCAGTCTTGAGCAAATCCTCTACAAGAGTGGGTTTGATGGTGTTCTCCTCCATTGCATCTAAGGAGTCAATATTTCTCAAGTCATTCAGGAGGTTCATGCAGGTTCCAGTGGGGCTCACCAGGCTGGGCCGAAGCTGTCCCATAAGATCCAGAGACTGGGGTACTTTTGGCCCTCACTGACCCATGACTACATCGAGTTCACCAAGAGATTTTATGCGTTCCAGATTAATGCTAACTTTTTTCATCGGTCGCCAGAACCTCTCCCCTACACCAAGTACTCCTGGCCATTTGCGGTGTGGGGACTCGATGTCTTGGGACAATACCCACCAGTGATAGCTCACTTGTGCCAGTTCATCTTGGCCGCCATAGATTTCATTTCTAAGTGGACAGAATCATTTCCACTCAAGGAGGTCAATTCCCGTTCTATCATTGAGTTCATGAGCTCTAACATCATCTACTGATTTGGGGTCCCTCACACCGTCCTCACCGATAACGGCACCAACTACCGTCCAACTGAGTGGAAAAAAGTGTACCCCAAGTACAACATCCATTCAAACCATACCTCTAACTATCACGCGTAGGAAAATGGGTAGATCAAGGCATTCAACAGAACTATCTCTAACATTTTTTAGAAAATGGTTGGCCAGAACAAGATGAGTTGGCTGGACATGCTCCCCAACACCCTTTGGTCCTATCAGATGATGACCTGTAATTCCACCCAGGTGACCCCATATTCCCTGGTCTATGGAGCGGAGGCTGTCCTGCCCATCGAGATCCAGCTTCCATCATTATGCACAGTGGTCTATGACCAGCAGGTGCCAGATAAGGTAGTTGAAATTCGTCTGGCTGAATTGGAAGAACATGATGAGAATTGTCTTTGTGCCCTACCGAATCTGAAAAGGCATCATGATAAGATAGATAGAGCCTTCAACAATAAGGTTCACCTCTGCTCTTTCCAGCAAGGTGACTTGGTATTGGCCCTCTGGGCGTAATTGATCCATGACAGGAAACCACTCACGTTGGAGCCTAAATGGGAAGGACCATCCATAATCCACAGGGTTTACCCCAATGGAGAATACTCCCTGGTGACCATGGATGGTGAGCATATAACTCCTCCCACCAATGCCAAGATCCTCAAGAAATACTTTTCCTGAGCATATAGGTCTGGCATGACCCTAAATTGTTTGGTCCTGTATAAACTTAAACTCTTTGGTTCCGCATGACCCTAACCTGCACGCTGGTCATGCATAACCTTAAACTGTTCAGTCCTACATGACTCTAAACTATGCATCATCCATAAAGATGTTAAAATTCACCTTCAGAACTACGTGTGGCTTGATTCCCATCCACATGGGATATGTAGGAACACTCAGATGCCTCATCTTGAGCCCATTCCCTGAACTCTTCTCTTTGACAACCCCTAGGTATAGTTCTCTCGGAAGATCATTGCATGATATGGTGTAAGCTTCCTTTTCCCCACTCATTACAGGACTATAACGGTCGCACCATGTTACCTCTCCCCATTATTCTACTCTTCCATGTCCTCACCACATGAGATTAAACTACATGGCCTTCAAGAACTATGTGCGGCTTGATTCCCATCCTCATGGGATATGTAGGAACGTCCAGACATTCCATCTGTTGGCCCATCCCAAATGCCAAAATCATCCCCTCGGGACAAGTCAAATGGTGGGGTTCAGCCTTTTTCCCCAATTCACGTCGAGATAATCTCAATCCGGCCATATTTCCCGCTCCCTGGAGACGTTCACCTCTTTCATAGATGGTTACAACCATGCTTCACCCACTTCTTTGATTGGTACTCCATCATCTTTCCCGTCCAGAAGGGCCCCTGAATGGTATTGATGCTAGGCCTAAGGGCCCTCTTACCAATTTGGGCCAACACCCTCGCGAATGTTGAGAAACAAGCCGATACAAGTCCTGTATTTCGAATATGGTCTGCAGTCGATGCTCATTTGTTGCTGTCATTTCAAGTCACTATAGGGATGCTATGTTTCGAACATGGTCAACAGCCATCCCGCGATGTTGGAACGACCCCAAGATGTCCCGAACATTGTGTGTACTGGTTAATTATACCCTGTTGTATCTCTAAGTGACAAAATAACTTCGGGAAATGTCAGCTATTAGGCCCCGTGTGACGGGGAGAGCCAAGATCGGCTCCTTGTTTCCCACACCAAGAACTGCTCTCGTGGGCTTTAGAGCTGTGATGAGGTGGTAGCCGTACAAGAGGACGTATAACCTTCCCATCTGAGGCCCAAACTTAGGCCCCTTGGCCTTTTTGGGCCCGACCCCAATTCTCTCTTATGAGATTATATGGTGTGGTATGGGATTATGTCCTCATTCACGTCAGGTTACTCGCCTTGCCATACACATCACCGGATGAGGTACCTTATCCCCTCTTCGTCCTCACAACAAGTTGTTAAAATGAAAACTGGTCAGGGATTCCTGAACGAGGCCCAGCCTCAGGCCCCTTGGACTTTTTGGGCCCTGGCCCAAGTTCCTATTTAGGGTCGTACAGTGTGGTATGGGATTCTTTCACCATTTACGTCAGGTTACTCGCCACGCCATACACCTGCCTCATTAGGGTATCCTACCACTATGTGGGATTCTAGAACTACGTATGGATTGATTCCCATCCTCATAGGATATGTAGGACCGCCAGAGCTTCTCGTCTTTGGGTCCATCCCCATCTTGACCCCTTGGCCTGCATTCTTCCGTGAAAGGGGTATATGGTGTGGTACAAAATTATTTCCTCATTCACGTTGGGTTTGTAACAACCAAACCATGTACTTATTTCTCCTAGTATTTTTCCATCTCCTTGTTCTATCCTCATCGTTTCAAATCGGCCACTCTGAAGATGATCTCTTTGGTTTTCTTTGGCGATTCAAAAATGTGCCTAAGGGTACTCTGGTTTAATACCTAGAATGTCAGACTCTACTCGAACATGATTTCATTCATTTTTTAGGCTTCATGTTCTTTCTCATTAGGGATTACATCACATTTCATACCCGAAGGGACCCCCAAATGGAATGTATGCTAGGTCCAAGGGCTCTCCTACCATTACGGGCCAACATCCTCAGGGGTTTTTGACAAAAAATCGATACAAGTTCCGCATTAGAAATATGGCCAGTGGTCGACGCTCATTTGTTTTTCCCCATTGCAGGCTAACACGATATGGATATTGCATTTTGAACATGGTAAATAGTCATCCTCCATCATCACTCCAACCCCAATTAAGCCCAAAAGTTTAGTTACATGATTCACATCCTTCTCCACCTAATCATGTACTAGTAAAACTTCAAAACTCTTGGTACTATTCCTCGGTGCTCATCTTCACGTTAGGAGGACAAAGCCGCTGTAAGAGCATCGTTCGGGGATCCTCACCAATTTTCCTTTGGCGTGCATTCCATGTATTGCATTAAACATCTTCCTCCCTTGTTTTCCACACCAATTTTGACTCATGTGGGCTTGGGGATCGATTTGAAGTCTGTGCTTACTTGGAAGGTTTTAACTCTTTTCTGGTCCGATATCTAAGACTGTAAACTAAGATATCCTTTTGAAATATGTATAGCTTGATTCATATCCTCATGGGATACATAATACCACCCAGATGTCTTGTTTTCAGGTCTATCTCAATTGGGAGCTAGTTTCTCCTTCCCCTTTCCCTCTTACCTCTATTTTGGCCCCTTATCCCGAGGTTACTTTCATGGAATTTCATACGATGTGGTATGATATTATGTCATCATTCACATCAGTTATACTTTATTTCATCGTGATTAATCCACCTTTAGCCTCGTCTCTACTATGTCTATTCCACACGATGTTAAAATGAACGCCTGGTCCCATCACATGACCCTGAAATCTGACATTATCGTCCTGGACACACGATGAAAAACGACACTGCATCGTTATTTCGTCACTCAAGCGGACACCATGTTAGGTATTAGTCAAACTCCATAAAATTTGGCAATGCATGTACACAGCTTGATTCTTGCGGAGATGTCGGGACATTCTACCCCAGGCCTATAGCTTCACAAAAAAAAATCTTTCACCTAAAAGGAATAATATGATACATGAAATACCACTTATTTTGGTGCGAGGGCCACACCTGCACACTCCTTTTATCCCAGGCACTGGTACCTTACCCGTTCCACCTCTTAGAACAATATGCATCTTAATCCCCATCTTTATGGGGTACGTAGGAACATCTGTGCACCTTGCCTCTGGCCCAAATTAATTCCCGTTTTCAGTCCCTCGACCTAAAACCTATCATGGAACACGTGGTGGTCATAACCCCAGGTTCCCATTCACATCAGGTTTTATAAATACCCCACCATGTGTCTCCCGTGTTTCCAACCATCCATGGTTTGAAATATACTTCCCTAAACTAAGATCTCCCTATGGAAAGGGACTCAATTCCCTCTATCTAATATGCCTTGTTATTGTACTCAGATTCTTCCTGAAAAATAACTTGAAGTGTGGAATTTTCATGGGGACATTCCTCTCATTCCATTTCCAAGATTAATGAGCCCATTATTTTGATCCTCATACTCTACCACATTCGAAGGGACCCCCTTCACGTCCTAGTCTCATTCCACACTGGCTTACCTATCATCCTGGGCCAACGTCCTCGAAGATCTCGAATGACATTTGTGACAGGTCTCATGTTGTGAACATGGCCAGTGATCAACCCTCATTTTTCTGTCCCCATTCCAGGATAACACAATATGGATGCTATTTTTCAAACATGGTCCAAATTTATCCCCCCATCGTCACGTCACCATCATTGTGATCCATATTTTTAGCATCATGATTCACACATTTCCACTTCCTCATGTTCAAGTTGAATTACGACATACTCGGATTTACTTCTTTGCGCATCTTGGTGCGCCACATGGGCGGGGTAACATCATTGGGCCGACATTCACCGAGCATACCTCCTCCCTATCATGTTCTTTCCTGTGTCGGGAAAGTCCCACCACTACTTCTTGTTTCCCACATCGAGCATAGCTCACATGGGATTAGTAGTTTTGGAAAGATGTGCACCAGTACAGTGAGGATTTTCATCGTCCTGAATGACGTTAAACTGTGCATGCAGAACTACGTACGACTTGATTCCCATATTCATGGGATATGTAGAGACACCCAGGAAATTCACCTAGGGTCCATCCCCAAGAATCATAATTCCTGTTCCTCCTCATTTCCAGCCCCTAGACCGATCCCTTGTGGGGAACCATGTAGCTGCAGCATTGCCCGGAACATGTTCTGGATGCCCCACGATGACATTGGGAAGAAACGACTCCCTCACCAGAGAAGTCTTGTCTAAAAGAACGAATGATCCATGACCCGAATGATGCGACCATCTAAGGTGCTTCCACCACAGTGGCGTAATTTTGAGAGTGTTGGATTCTTTTCAAACAAACTATCTCTCTACATTCCACGCTTTGTGTGCCCCTTATTCGGACCCTCATCCTTTTTCATGTCTAATGGAACCCCCTAAAAGTATGGATGCTCGTCCCATGTCTCACCTATTGTCCTGGGCCAACATTCCAGAAGACCAATGGATTACATTTTGAGTCAAGCCCCGTGTTTCGAACATGGTCAATGGTTGTCCCTCGTTCTTTATCCCCACTCCAGGCTAATACAATTAGGATACTGTGTTACAAATGAGATCAATAGTAATTCTTTATTGTCATGCCACCCCCACAATGTTCTGAATCCTGGGTATAATGATTCACACATCCCATTCACATTTGTTCAGATTGATTCCAGTGCCCTTGGCGTTACCCAATTCGTACATAAGATCACACTGGGAAAACAGTAATTCAGTTGTTCTGAGAGCTTCATTCTCCAGTCAGGTCTCTACCATTTCCTCCCCGAAGTTCGGACCGGTTGTTCAAACCCCGGATTCCAGAAGCTTGGTTTGTACTCCTGCGTTTGGATAAAGTTTTAAGCTGGTCATCCCTTGTTTCTTACATCGGGCCCAACCCTTGTGAGATTAGGGAATGATCGCTGGACACTCCATGAACATCACAAGGATGCAATGAACCAATGTAAAAAATGAAACTCATGCATGCTACATCAACAAACAATTACAGAATGAAAATACATTTTAGGGTTTTTAATCGTTATAGTACCCAAGGTTCTATTCCCCCCATGGACAGATTGACCTTCTCAAAAGAACATTGCATCTTTTCCACCCTTTGGCTTGTGGAATCTAGGATTTGCTGCTGCTTGTCCAGCTCTCGCTCCTCCTTAGCAGCAAGAGGGAGAAATTCGTTGGCCGCAATATGGGCCCGCTCCATATCGTCCTAGATGGCGGTCATTTCCTCGAAGGCCCGCTTCAGACCCTCTTTAGCTTCTTCTAGTTGGGACTTCAATTGCAATATTATCCCAGATTATGCATTGAGGGAGGTTGAGCACTCTTCCGCCCAATTCTGTAGCTGCTCAACCTCATCTTCATTTTTCCCAGAGCCTCTTGATGTTTACCGCCTTCCTCTACTGTGAGCCCACACTGTTTCCACAGTCATACTCCCGAATTTTTTCTTCCATAAGATCTCATATGATCATATTAGGGCACTGGGTATCCACTCCCCCGACGTACAGTTTTTGTAACCGCAAACGAAGACTATCAATCTCATCCAACCATAATGCTTGGGGGTGTTATTGATGAAGCACATGATCAGCTTCCACGATCGACGACGGACTGTTTTGTTTTCCTCCTCGTTAGAGGCCATCTCATCCCAATCGGCACGGTTGGTAGGATAATATGAAGGGAAGGCCCCAAGGAACTCCTCATCTTGGTCCACGTCTGGCGTTGGATTAGGCGTGGTAGGGCCTGAACTGTCTGGTTGATCCTAATCACCATATCCCGCATCAATAACCTCAGGTACAGTCCCCATAGGATCCCCTCCAATGATTAGCATAACTGCAGTTCAGTCAGGTTGGATTTCCACTACCACGACCATTAGCATACCTCTGGGAAAGGCGCTACCAAAAGACCCAACCAACTTCACCACAGTGGCCCAGGACAATTGAAGGACTGTACATGACAAAAAAGGGGACGTGAATGTTAGTTAATGTGGTCATGGGATGGTAGTTGTAAATTCGGTAGAGGAGACTTACATAGATCAAATATATTGTCTCGTTCTTGGGATGATGTCGTCGGGACCCCAAGACATGGCCCCCTGTATATTGTTGGCAGGTCTGGAGACTCCGAGGGTGCCACCTAATGCGTCCTAGCCCCACCAGACACGAAAGTTGATGTTGTCACATGTATGGATCCTGAAGGTCCTGCGACAACACCCACATATGGGCGAGAATGAGGTCTATGCGCAAGGTCCTCCTACACAGTGCAGATGCTGATAAGGAATCCATAGTAACCTAAGAGCATACCCAAATGAAGGAACTTGAGATTTTACCTCGAGGGCCTCTGTGAAATTTTCGAGATCCAAGGACTGATCGTCGACTTCACCCTCCTCCAACAGACTCCCTCCACTGGCCTCATCTCCCCAGGAGGAGGAGTTCGATTCTTCTGGCAGAGGGAAGCACTCCCTCAGGTCAGCAAATCACAATTGCAGAGAGACCGTGCGACCAAACAGCACCCTGGCCCGGTCTTTCTTCGGGCGCAGGGCACCCTGGGAGTGGATAAAGTATTCCAGTTTGGCCATGTATTGCTCCTCCTCCTACTAGGATACTACAAAACCGGATCAAATATGGCCAATACCTAGAAATGTTAATCCCGAGGTTGTTAAGGTGCGGCCATAACTCAGAAGGGCCGAGGAATTTCCAGTTGACTTCCTAGATGTCCTAGGCCTCTGGGAAGATAGTATTATCCAGCATGTCAATATGGCATAGCCGTTTCCCTGGGTACTGAGTAGAAATCCTGCGAAATCCTCTCGGTGTCCCCCCTCCGGATGACTCTGTTCACCTGGGACCACCGAGTCCGCTACTGCTATTGGATCTGCTACCACTGCATCCCCATCAACTGGTGTGGGCATCACCTTTATATAAGCCCCGCCACATCAGGATGCCCTTTCCACCTTCTAGCCTCGACCCCGAGGTGGGGGAGGCTCACCATCATCGACTAGAAATGTTGGTCTCTTCTGCATCTCCCCCAGGCAGGCTACCTCCCAGCAATGGGCATAGTCCTTTACCAGCCGGAGGACGGCGGTCAGCGGAGGAAGTTCATTCCGCATCTTCCTGTCTTCCCGTGTGAACATGAGCCACATCTTCCCCAACATACATGGGTGATCCTCATGACGCACCTCTAGGAAGACCTACAAGGTCAGTTGCTGTAGGCACCAGAATTGCCTTGCAAACTGGTGTGGGGTGTATGGCTTGTAGAGGTGCTCGTGGTCCACCCTGGCCACTAAGACTCCACCTCTAAAGGCCAGGAGGTAGGCCCGGTGCTCTTCCTTTACCTGACCATCATCCATGAAGACCCCCATCGGAAACGAGAACGGGTGGAAATTGAATTATTCCACCCTCCACACCCAGTTCAGAACCGGTGGTGCAATCAGCTAGTCCGGAAAGCTCCCCATGGAATTCAGGATCGATGGGAAGAAGTTTGAACCTGGAGGCGAGATGGGGTTCAGATACTCATAGATCCCCGTGATGTGCACTGCTATCCAGCTGTACAGGAGGTGGAACAACCCGCATATCCTCTTTGGCCTCTTCCCCTCGCTGATGTGCCACAACATCTTATACAACTTGGCGATAATCGAAATCCCTAGGTTGACCCGCCCACCTGTCGCCAATGCGGATGCCATGATGAAAATGCTTGGTCACACTCCCATGTTGGTATCCCTCACTTGTAGGATCCATCCACAGATGAGAGCTGTGATGAATGCCGCTAGCCTGACTATTGGCATTTACTCAGTGCTAACACTGAACCCCTAGGTCTTCCACTGGCTATTCTTCAACAGCTACCAGTACGAGTGTTCCTTACTCCAGTCCTCCATTGGGCTAGTTAGAGGTCTCACCGAGAACTGATGGTCTACTGGGAAGTTCAGAAATTTTTTAAACAAATGATTGAAGTGGAAAACTTTCACCACCTCCTTATCGTCCCCTAGACGAAGCTCCATCAGTGTCATCGCCAGACATAGTATCTGCTCCGGATCCTCCCACACACCCATATCAGGGAGGAATTCATCATACATCGCCCCCAGTATCGGGACCCCTGAGATCTGAAGCATGTCTCATAAGATGATTCCAACCTCCTTGTAATGCAAGTGGAAGGTATTGGTCCTCGATGACCACTGTCTGAGCAACTCCGACATTAGCTACTTAGGCTGGTAGATGTGAAACTGGGAAGCCCATGCTGCCTCATATAGGCCGACACTTCTCAGCTCTGATCCAAACTCCTTGCGTGAGGATCCTACCTAGTAGGCCCATGCCCAATCATCTGTGAAGTTGACGCCATGGCACAGGTCCCATTTCTCAGACCACCCCTTCTTCAGGTTCCCCTGCGCCGCCTTAAGGATTGTTTGGTAAAGAGTAGGGAACTTCTTCAGCTACAATGCCTTCCTATTGACGTTGTTCATATGGTTGTATAATCAGTCGAAAATGATGGGCGTGAAGTCCTCTAGGCATGACCATCAGGTGCCTTGAACCATCAGTACTGACACGGTGTGATCTAGAACAAGTAACCTGGCTCGTCCCTACTTTACTCAGTGATAAAGGCATTATCCCTCAGCCCGAATACATACAAGGGAAACCTTCTACACAACGGGTAGTTCTTCTAGCTCTCCGATAGCAGCGCCACCAATGAACTTTGGTTCGAGTGGCTACAGATTGACTCTCCTAGTCCCAGACTATTCACCATCTCACCCCTCTAGGCGGCATCTATAAGGACCCCGTGAGAAGCTTCTCGGCGGGCCATTCAGTTATGGAACTTGGAAGATTTTTGGTTTGGTTCGTGAAGCTCGTTCATAGAGCGTGTTCATGAAGAATATTCACAAAGACAGTTTGCATATCCCTACCTAGGAGTTTAGGTGCTGGATCGTAGAGCACAAATGCGGAGTCGAGGACTCGCTGTGCACCATGATGACTCAATTCGCAGGGAACCCTCACGGAGTACATGGAGCTTCATGAATTTAGAGCACAAAAGAAAAAATTCGCAGAGAATAGAAAAGACAAAAGAGAGCACAACTACCCAATTTATAGGCGGCGACCATCACAACTTCACGGCGTGCCCAGTTCGTGCTGAGCTTCGCGGCGTGCTTGGCCCGCGCATCCCCTATCCACCTCGTGAGCCCTTTTCATGAGCCAACATCATGAACGACATAGGATTTTGGTGATTACTCTCATACTTCGACCCTTGATCTCTCTGTGGCTCCAAGTATGAGGGTGGGATTTTTTGGCACAAAAATTGGGGAAAGAGATGAAGTCAAAAAGAAGGCACTGTTGACTGCCTTGCGAAGCTATTTCACGTATCCCCTCCCCAGCACTACGACTGCTACGAAGCAAGGAGGCGGGACACTCCACGAATGCATTTGACATTCGCGAGCCCACCGTGAAGCAAGGAGGCAGGATTCTCTGCGACCACATTTGACGTTCGCGAGCCTGTCGCAAAGCAAGGAGGCAGGATGCTCCGCGACCGCATTTGACGTTCGCGAGCCCGTCGCGAAGCAAGGAGGAGGGATGCTCCATGACCATATTTGACGTTCATGGAGCCTCTTGCCTATAAATATTGGGCTCCCCTGATCCTAAAGGATGGACAATCCGACCTTTCGACTTCCGATCTCCCGAATCGCGAAGCGTCCTTCTGCTCTGAGAACCATGAGCTGTGTGAGGTACTTCTGCTCCGTAAAGTGCCTCCCCTTTGTCTCATTTTGATCCCTGATTCCAAGAGGGATTCCTTTTAAGAAGCCTAAGGGACTTCACGAAGGAAGGGGATCCCCAAGGGGACTCAAGTTATTGTGGAGCGTTTATGATTCCCAAAACACCCATCATGTACACATGATCCAAATGCTAAGGCAGGGTCACTATACTTCGCGAAGAACATTGCTTCACGACACCTTACATTGCAAGGCACTTTTTCTTCATGAGTAAGTGCTCTGATAATGCCTTTCCACATCACAAAGCACCTCCCACATGCACCTCTTCCCTATGCTTAGGCTACAAAACCCCACTTCACAAAGCACACCCTTTCGCAAGTGCCCTCCTCCACACGGAACAACAGAGCCTCACAAGTCCCCTACATATAAACCCCTCTGCTTCTCAATTACTTTTCCCGTGCAACCCTACCGGGTTTGCATGATGTGACTTCAATGTCCCTTGGACGATACTACCCGTTGCGTTGTTTTGCCTCATGCTTTTTCCCATAGGCACGCTAATGGCTATTTCTTCTTCTCATAGCCATGCTAACGTGGGCCCCTCGACGATTCACTCCATGACACCCCCTCACCATGGCTTTCCCTGTCCCCTCCCTGCACTAAGGAGAAGAGGGTACCGATTATGTAAGTCCTAGGGGTGTGGGTCAAACCCACCTTGTCTGAGATGCGGGACGTTAAACTGCCAAGCACCTTCGTCCTCAGCACATGACGTTAAACTGTGACCTCGCCACATGCCTCTCACGTAGGGTACCCCCACCTTGGACATTCTCCACACCCACTGGTCTCCACAAGGGATGATATCTTCCTTAGGAGAGTGGAGTTTGTCCGTGAGGGAAGGGAAACAATCTTGGTGTAATCCCCTAGCCTTTTTATAGGAAGCAACATCCCTGCTCTGCCTTTCTTCTTCAGTCCCCATGGCCAGCAAAGGGAGGGATGGACACCAGGATCCTCCTTTCTTTGGTCCCAAGCCCCTCTCCCATTGTGCTTTGTCACCATCGGGCCTCCATCATGGAGTACGTTGTGACTATTTGGGCTACTAACCACACATAAGCCCCTATTTCCTCTTTGGTCTGCTATCCACGTGTAAGCCCCACTCCATTTCCAACGGACGCACCTTTCGCGGCTTGATCGTCATGTCTCTGCTATCTCTTGTTTCTCACACCGAGCATCACTAACGTTTTCTTAGAGTGATCACCAACTATGACATATACCTTGGGTATCCTAGAGTGTAATCCCCCACACACCTTTACCATCATGAACTATGTGGACTTTGATACTTTCCAAGGCAGGGTTCATAGGAAGCTCCACGAGGTTCATGCCCAACTCCCGATCATTCCGACCCCCCCTTCACATCGGTTCACCAACACCCTAGGAAGCCTAGATTTTAATCCCCACACCCACCACCTAAACTAAGTGTTATTTGATCCTTGTTATGGAAAAGTACGTAGGAAGCCTCCATGAGGTCCAAGCCCACCACCCATCGGACCCCTGGTCCTCCTTCATGTCCATCCATCAACGCCCCTCCCGAACTACGAGTTCTTTGATCCTTGATAAGGTATGGTATGTAGGAAGCCTCCCCGAGGTTCAATCCCAACACCAAGTTGTCCCGACACCCCTTCGTGTCAGTTCGATTTCCCCCTTTTTCACCGAAACAATGAGGTCTTCGATCCATCCCAAGGCAAGGTACGTAGGAAGCCTCCCTAAGTTTCATGCCCACCATCCACTTGGACCCCTGGTCCATATTCATGTTGGTTCACCCTCATCCCACACGACATTAAAATGTGGACCTCTTTTAGCGGTAATTCATTGTCACTGTAGCGATAATCCGTTGTCACTCCATTCAGCGGTAAGTCATTATCACTATAGTAGTAAGCCATTGTCACTCCATTCAGCAGCTAGCCGTTGTCACTACAGCGGTAAGATGTTGTAACCTCAATTAATGGAAAACTGTTGAAACCCCATCCATCGGTAAGCCATTGAAAACCCCAATCAGTGGTAATACATCATCATATGAACTATGTGGACTTTGATTCCCTTCCACGGGGTTACGTAGGAAGTCTCTTTAAGACTCAAGACCAAAACCATCATCATCCTCATGACGGTTCCATCCCATTCACTATACAATTCACAGAACATTCCATAAACCATCCTGATTCTTACCCGAGCCGCCATATCCCGGTGGAATTTTGCTACCACATTCCCTGTTTCATTTAACAGCATTAAGAAAGCCACCCACATGTTGGACCTAATATCGGCATTCCCTCTAGGGGGTTCCTCCATTTGATCCACTCTAGTCAGTGTTCTGATCAGCCCGATCCATCTCTGATGGACGTTAAACTTGTGGCATACCCTGTGTTAAACATGGAAAGCTGAGGAAAACCTCATATACATGACCACGACATACAGTTCCTCATGTTTTATGTGGGATACCTCAAGATTCCATTCCCTCAAAAAGTCCTATAATAAGCGATAGAAGACAGACACGCTAATCCCCCAACGTCTAGACATGCCAGTGATGCCCCACGTGACTACTCCCCTAACTGAGTGATGTTTCCATGAATGGACCCCTTGGAATGTCCTGACATAAGCAACGTAATTAACTGGTGTCCATGAAGATATGGTGCTAGTATGAGTTTCAGGAACAACATCTTTAGACTGTGAGGCAGACCCAGACTAGGTGATGTGTTCTGAGGAGGAATCCACAGATGGAATAACTGACATCCCATCATCCCGTTTCTATCAAGGATCAGACGTCCCTGAATAAGGAGTGGATGTGGCCTTCCTTTGGAAAGTGGGAATACGGGGCAACAAAAGCCACATCCCTTGTCCTCAAATGAGACGAATGAGTGCAACCCGAAGAAATAATTATAAACAATAACCTAATATAATTTCCATAATATTGGAATCCATGTTTGAGATAGATGAAGTGGAAGAATCATAAGTGAAGTGTAGAGGATTCTTATTGAGTAATATTACACGAAAAAGAGTGAATGTTAATTTAGAACCTGTGGTTGAGAATGTGGGTTGAATATAATAAAAAACAATAAGGATTTAAATCTTATAGAACATCCTTATAGAACTGATGATTTGGTGGATCGAAGCTTGGATATAGATGATATAGTGGAATAGTATAATGAAGAAGAAGAAGAGGTGTTTTCTAAAAATGTATATGAGGATATGGAAACCCCATTTTGGGAGGGAAGTAATATTGATATTACGAAGACCCTACCATGTATTTGGGACCTTATAGTCGTCCTATATCTATTAGTTGAAGATAGATTCTCTTGAGTGAATTAGAAGAGCAAGAAGAGATTGATGGTTCTGTAGATGGATATTTTAAGATTTCTTATTTTAATTATTATAAGAATGTTTTATAGGTTTATAATGATGATAATGGTAAAATATTTTAAGGAAAGAGGGATTATGATGAGGATAGAATTAGAGAAAGAAATGATCATTATGATGGTGATGATGTTGAGAGGATTAAATAACCTCATCCATCCCCTACTGGTTTAATATCCTTAGTTAGGTCTGTGGAGAGAGTTGGATCACCTAGACATGCAAGGGTTGAGATACCTAGTTCAACCAAATATGTATCTTTAGAGTTATCATATTAATATAATCCTATTAGAGATGCTTCCACTAATTGAGGTGAGACCAGAGTAGCTATTTAGGGGGAGAAATCCCAATGTTCTATTAGTCATGGTGTTGAGGCTATTGACCCTACTTTTTTGACTCCTCCTAGAGTGGAGGTGGATTCTCATGATTAGTGGGAGAGGTTACCAGGTATATTTTAGCTTGGTATTTACTATTTTTAGTCTATGTGTGTTAAAGAAGATGTTATAAATCATGGATATTCATAGGGAGTTTTTGTTTTGGAATATGGTGACATATCTTATAAGGGGGGTGCCTTTACCAGTTTCCAAAATGCTTGGTCTAATATATCCAGAAACAAATGTTTATAGTGGCAGTGATGACCATAGTATTATAAAAAAGGATGGTGAAACTTTTTTCTCCATTGGGGTTGAGGTAGATCTCAATGGATCCCAAGAAGAACATATTGATCAGGTTGGTGAAATATAGAATTATGTTTCAGATGCACCTGTTTCCGAATCGGAGTCTGTAAAGAATACTCTACCCAGTGTTGAGAGAGCTATTGTACCTCCATATATATCCTTAGTGCCTTAACATGTTTCATCTAGAGTATATTTTTATGTTTCTAGAGAGATAATTCTCATTGATTTCAGTATATTTTTAAAGTCTTAGGCACCACATGTTACACAAGTTAGTGAGCTGAAGCACAACACCTCTTTGACCTAGTTTTTTCCACATTCAGCCCAAGTTGAAATTTCATATTCATGAAGATTAGATTTAGAGTAAATGGTTGGAAAATTAGATTAAATCCATGATATCTATGATATAGTAAATTATTACCTCCTTTTCAGCGAGTCAAGATGCCTGTTGAGAAGAATGATGTCCTTGACTTATACAGCATATATATCCAGTGCTCCACCTCCCTCAACATGATTTTATTCTGAATTGATCAGATCAATAGTTTGAAAAGATATTCATAATATATTGATATATTTTCATTATTATACTTAGGAGGACTTGATGTAAATTTGACAACATAGTGAGCAGATATAAACACAAGTAAGAGAATGTTTGAATGAAGATTGAAGTGATTGGGATCCCATCGCCAATGACATCAAATATTATCTATCCAGGGTGTATACCATGAATTATTTTCATTCTCATTTCATGTTTTTGGATAAAAACCATTAAATTCAACCTATTACTAGGGATGTCAAGGAATAGGTTGAATAGTGAAGGTGATAACTCAACTTCATAAGATATTTATAGATAAAAAAGAATGTTTTTTAGTGATACATAGAGAATAGAAAACATTATTCTATACCTTTTCAATCACATGATTATTTTTCTATATGTATCTATAATAACAATGGTTTCTCTAAATACAACACCATTGATTGACTCAACCTCCACTCCTTCTTTAGAACATATACCTATTTAGTACAAATAATTTGTTATACCTCTAGTGGATATTGTCTGACATCTCAGAAAAATGATCATCCGAGAGATCTTTATCACTAAGTCAGATGCATCCACCTCTAATTCAGCTCCATTGACCTCTAATTCAGTGCCTCCTACCTCGGGGAAGGGTAAGGGCCCTGCTGACCATACCTCCCTAGCTGTTATTGACTCCGATTACACATCGGTCTTTGATGGGTATTTTGATGTGTTTTTCATTTTAATATGTTTTTGGATGTAATATGATGACTTTTTTCTTTTTATGAATTTAATATCTGTTTATTAATATCTTTTTCTTTATAAATTTTGGTCTTAGCCTTTTGATAATCCCAAAAGGGGAGAGTAGTTTTGGAATTTTCATATGATACCAACATTTTTTGGATGGATTTTTATATTTATTTTTCAATTAATAGCATATTTATCTTGGATACTTAACTTCTCCTTTGATGGGATAATTATGTTATCCTTTGATACCGTACTTATATAGATATAACTTATGTACTTATATGTAGTTATATATGTTGAAAAATTCTACTTTTCTATTAATTTCCAAACCTCATAATAGTTTTTTGAAATGTTAAGAAGTCTGTTACTCTTCAATACTAATTTATATGCACAATTGTATTTTATTTATTTCTTATAAAAGTTAGTGATTTATGTTCATCAAAAAGGGTAATATTATTGTAATGTAAATATTTTAATGTAAATCAATAATTTTTATCTTGTTTTATTAATGAATGTGATGTCTTATAATAGTATATAATTATATAAATAAATTAGGATATGTGTTGAAAAGAGCCACTGTTAGTTCAACTTCTGCTACCACTAGAGTCCTTCCACTTCTGTAGACTTGTTACCATCAGGATTGTGCTACCATTATGTGTGCCACTGCAAAATTTTCCCACTTTTAGATATTTTTACCATTATAGGTTTCTATAGTAAGAGTTTGAGACTACTAGATGTGCCACCTAGAGGTTCAGGATACCGATAGGTGGGATATCTCCCGGGGTTCCACCTTCAGCTTACTACTACAAGGCTCTATTGCCACTGGACCATCATAATGTCAGTTATCCCACTGTTTCTATTCTACTATTTTTTAATTAAATTCTTCAATGGATTCATCATGTATGAAAGTGTAGATTTATTATTTTATAATTTTTCCTAACCAATTTCATGGGTGTATTGAAGAATAAATCTCCGTTAGTATAAGGATGTAGATGATCTTGATGATTATCCTTTAATGGGTGCATGTAGATATATATATATATTTAGGGAACAACCTCATCTGTAATATGTGTGAAATTTTGTATCCTAGAGTAATCATTTACATGAAAACTTACGTACTGACACATGAGTGTGAAAGTGTGGTACAAACTGAAGTCTAAGATCCTTTCCTGCTGATAGAAAAGTGAACTTCATGACACACTCTTTTATTAGAAATTTCAGAGAGTTTTTTAAATATCATCATCAAGAATTTTTTTTGGATAATCAAGAAGTTTTATAACTAAAGACTGAGAAGCACTACTCCATCTATATATTATTAAATTTCCTCTCTGTTGTTTGATTTGTTGATTTTGAGGAGTTTGTTTTATGATCTATTGATTAACACTCACTGACTTTTGGGTTAGAACTAGTGAATATGGGATATTCTATTCTATATATTTTTATCTTCATAACCAAAATATTTATGGAAGATTCCCCTATGTGACTTTTGATTGGTTTCTAACCACATATAACTTTGGAATAGGATTTTATTAGGGAAAACTGGTGATATTTCTTGTATACCCAATACAGGTCGTGGATTATATTATTTGATATAATAAATGGCTATGAATGCGTGATTTCCAATTATAGGAGATCATATCTTTTCTTTAGACTTAACCCCTTAATTTTTACACTACGTGGTTTAGTTTTATTTTATTTATTTCTAATCATTAAACTATATTTGGTTTTAATGTGTAAAAAAACTCCTACTTTGGTACTTAGTATTAACTAGTCTTTATATAATGATTTTATTTATTAAATATATTTAAATAGATAAAATAAATTTTCAAATTATTTTAACCAAGCCTTAATGTTGATTTTAGAAATAATTTGTAAGTTCAAACATATATTAAAATTATTTTTTGATTAACTGGGTAATTTTAATTAAATTAGGGGATTTTATTTGATGTTTTTTAAATAATATTTTATTAGGAACTAAATCCACCGACCCTCTTAAGTTACACACTCCAACCAACATGAAATTATTATATATTGGCCATGAGAAATATTATAATTGGAAATTTCTACTATTAAGGTCAAAATGGATTTGAATAAGATCATTTTGGGACCAATTCCATAGAAGGGTTAGTAATTTTAATACTGAAAGATGATTTATAAGTGAGTTTTTTCAAATGAAATAGATATTAAATATAAATTAAAGAACAATAAGTAGCTTAATGAAAAAAATTATATGATATAAAATAGTTAATAGAATAAATACCTTCACTTTTTCATTTATGAATGAATTTCTTACTCAACTTTGGTTCTCTCCCACTACAAAAAATAATGTTTCTGTCCTTGTCATATTAATAATTTAATTATCAAAAAAACAACTATAATATCTCTTCCAAAAGGGAATATAAAAAAATATAACTTCCAAAAATCTATAGATAAATTAATTTAATGATTATATATTTTTAAATATCCTCAAAATAATCATAAGGATTTTCATTTTTATTGGATGCAATGTTCTTTATCTTATAATTCTCTCCCTTATGCTTCTAATGTTCCTATATATGCATAAAGAATCTTGATTGAAAATTATTTTTCTCCTTTATCAAACCATTCAGATACTTCTCATTTTTCATATAAGAAAAACATTTATTTACTACACTACCCTATAACTCAACAATCTTATATTCAATATGTTTTTCAAAGGGATTATTAAATAAAAAAGAAAGGTTGTAATCATAATTATCATCATAACTAAAAATACATACCTCATATTTTTTACCATTGAAACATATATTTTCATTATTCATTCCATATTCAACCAAGCCATGTAATGTATGTTAGTGGGAAGGTGAAAATTATATATTTACATATTTATCAATATAATAAACACTAACTGATTTATTCTAAATCCAAATTCATAACTTGCATCTGAATTATCATTTCTAATGTATGAATGCCTTTCTGTATTCTATTTCTTCTAGAGATTATTGTTTTTATTAGATTAGCATTCCTCAAATAGTCAATTTTATGTGGAATTTCATCTTGACCTCATAAAATGTATGTTCTGAATTACACAAATTCAAATTCAAAATAACTTTTTTTTCTATTCCTTATATCATCCTTTCAATATTTCATTATATCTCTTCCTGATAGTTTGTTATAAATATCTTTATATACTCCTTTCACAACAATAGTTGTCATCTCTTTTCTATCCGTTAGAGAACTAGTATCATTATTAGAAGTGATATATGAAGTAATAATTTTTTTTAAATGAATTCATTCCTTTTCTTCAACAAGTTTATTCTAATTTTTCATATGAATAAAATTTTATAAAAGATATCCAATACACTCATCATATGTATATTCCTTAAATTTGTTTATTTCATAAAATATTTTTTTTGGAATTCTACTTCTTGGTTAGTAACCCACAAACTCTTTATACCAAATCAGTACTTTACAATGTTTTACCAAGAGTTTTAATTCCATTTGTAAATTATTGTGAAGCTATGGAACATTGGTTGAACATATCATTTTCTACCACATTGAACTTTTTTTACTCGTCCCAAATTTTTCCAATCTTTATTCTTATAAACTTATTATATCCATAATGAGTATTATAAAAAAAATATCCATATATCACGAGTTGTTTTACATAAATTCACAAGAATACATTTTTACTAATAAAACAATAAATAAAACTCACAATCTTATTATTAAAAACATAATTAAATATATACTTAACAATAAGTGAATGATGGTAGGTATTTGGAAATATATATAGTTTTACCATGGATTTTAAATAATCAATTCTTAGCATCATAGGATTGGATACCATCCTTTCTTACTAGTTAACAAAATCATTTCAGTAGAAAGGGTAGCTTATATTGAATAAAACCATCATTAGATCCTTGAAATTCCATTTAAATGAATTTTTAATTAGAATATAAATTCTAGGATATGGTTATTAATTCAAATATATCCAAATGTTCTGGTGTCCTGATTATAATTATGGACCCCACATGAATTATGGAAAAGAAAATATGGGTATTGATGAATTTTATCTCCTAAAACAATTATTGAAAAATTACTAATTAAAATTAATTTAGTTGAAAACTGTCAAAAAAATATTCATGAATACACAAATGTAATATTTGATATGTGAAGAGTGTATGTATTAGAGTAATAGAGACAACACAATATATCTTTAGCAGTATAGATAAAAAAACCCCACATCTCTTTTGCAGACTATCAACCATGTGGAATAGATATACATGAATATATACCTCAAATTTTAATGAGACTAATCACTATTACAATAATTCTTTTACTATAATATGGCATAAGAAATATCCATACCTTTTTCACACCAAGAGGCATAACCCAAAACCTATCAATTTACCAGAAAAAGGCACAACTTATGGCATTCAATTTTTTCATATTATTATAATTACAAAAAAATTCTTTTTAATAGAGGGACAACCATGAGCGAGTAATGAGTAAAACATGACTAATCATTAAAATACAATACAATTGAATATAATGACATAACAAGTCAACTGAACCATTTAATGAAGATTAATGTGGATGTTTGTGTAAAATATACATTACCATCCCTTGATGATTAGTTAAAGAATATAGATTTCAAATAACCAACATAACTAATTGGTTAAAAATGATAAATTTTTATTGTAATATTTAAAAAAATCAGTATCTAGTATAAAAACCAATCTCTTATACCAGTAGCATTGATACATTTAAATAGCTAGATTAATGAAAACTTACACCCTTTATAAACATTCCCAATAATTTCATTAATGATAACTTCTTAGGGGTGTATCCATATTTATATCAACAATCATGTAATACATATGTTAGATAATAAATAATGACATATTCCCATTACCTTAGTTTATAAATTCATAGAATATTCATAAAAAATTAATTCCCATTATTCCAATTTATCAATCAAAATTTCACCATTTTATTTATCATATCATGCATTGAGTAATGATTCATGTGTATTGAGGCATAATGAAGTGTTCTGATCCAATACCAATACCTTATTTTTATATAAAACATGTCGATTTTAGATATTTAATGAATATGTTGTAATATCTTGAAGCCAAATGACTCGACAAATTGAATGATACATCATGATATTACCATGTGTTTTATTCTAAGAAATAAGATAGGATTTTAGGGTTCTATGTTGATTATTATAGGTGGAAACTGGTTTCTATTAAGAATCAGTATCCTTTTTCATAAATGATGATTTTTCATTAGGTATAGATGAGTGGTTTTTGTTGATTGATCAATGATTTGGAAATCAGTATATTACAGTGAATGATGATGATATGACAAATATAACTTTTCAAACATGGTATGACCATTTTTAATTATTTGTGATGTCTTTTGCGGTGAAGAATGCACCATCAATTTTTTCCTTAATGAATCAGGTTTTCCCTATATATTTGGATTCATTAGTGATTGTATTCAGTATTCATGTATTGATATATTGATATTTATATAAGGAACATGAAGCTCATTTGGAAATTATCTTATACACATTAGGAGATCATTTCTTTTATGCTAAGATATCTAAGTGTCAGTTTTTTATTTTAATGGAAGTGTTTCATGGTTATGTCATTTCTGAATAATGGATATCAGTGGATTCAATTAAATTTCAAATTTAATGTTTTTGGATATTTCAAGAATGAGTTTATGATATGAAGTATCGTGGGTTTTATGGGATATTATTCTGATTTACCCCAAACATCACTATCATATATATATCAATTCAAACACAAATTAGAAAGGGAGAGAAGTTTCAATTAGTTGATAAACATGAGGGTATTTCTCAGATTATATTAGAAGATTTTTAAATTCACACTTATTCTTATTATATCTAATATAAGGATGTCTTATTAGGAAAATTTTGATTCCTCTAGTGTGGGAACAATTTTTGTGTTGTTAAAATAATATATATTAGTGGCCTATGGTTATCGTTAACTTTGGTCACATGGAAAACAATAACCTACTAATGAACTCATGTTAGTAGTGGTTTTGACTGCACTCAAAATTTAGCGATGCTATTTTTTGTGCTAAGATAATGCTATTTCATGATAATTAATTCTTGAGGAATATATTTTCCAAAAAGTATTTCAGTTTATAGTAGTCGAGGTGGATTTAATGTCACTCTTTTTTCAATTTTAATATGATATTTACTTCGATAAAGGAGACGTTTGTTGCCAATTATTTGATAAGGATGCCTCAAATGGATATTATCCATGATTAAATGGATGAGGAATAGTTTATAAGTCTTTTCATTTAGATATATCTTGATATATATGAGGATGAATATTGGGTTGTTTTAGAATCTTTTACCATTACCTCATCTTATATGGAGTATATAAAAGAAGGAAAGAGTTCAAATTATAAGTTCTTATTTTATTATGAATGATAATATGGTTGAGATAATATACTTGGTTTTGTGTTTTATAGGAATTTCATCTTATATTTCCATATAATTATTTATATTTTTAATTTATTAATGGGAAACTGTGTTCCAATATTTCTATATTCTAGTTCCTAAGATGGAATTATATTTATTATCAATGAATATCTCTATAATGATGAGATGAAAAAATCAATATGTGGTTTATTATAGTGTAATTGGTGATGAAGTTCTACTATTATACATAGAAATAAAGAATTATGAAGTGGGAGTAGCTTGTTGAAGAACACATGAAGAAATATTCATGAAGCCCTAAATGTGATGTTAGTATGAGCTAGCCTTAAAGTCTATAATTGGTTCCTAATATGGATAATCTATTTCATCAATTATTTGATTTAAATTGTTAAGAAAGAAAAATATATCTATTTTACTGTTATAGATATCTTGGTAGTGATGTTTTTAAATGTTTAAAATGGGATCAATGTAATTAGAGATACCTATCTAATGTTTAAGGTACCATCCTTGGACTTATTAAAATTTATGATGCTAAAATAAATGTGAATAATTCCTTGGATAATTATTAGAATGGTTTCGAGAATCCCTAAAGATGTAATTTTTTTTTGATAAATGTGGAATTTTTGAGTTCACTGAAACATGAAATGTCCTTGAATGTATAACCTTGGATTAACTATAATAATTTAATATAATATTATGAATTTTCATACTGATTTTATGAATTCTAGGCCATCAAAAATCATTAATTATCATGATAAATAATTGTATAACTTCACTATAAAACATTGAAAAAAACTAATTACTTTATTATAATCGTTTGATAGGATCATTAAATTCTTTTACAAAATCAGATGTTGAGAAGGGGATACCATATGAATTTTATGGAAATGAATAATTTTATGATATTTTTTATTCAAAAAATATGAATTTGGACTATATGGGATCACATTCCAAACATGATATAACTGTTGTCCAAAACATTTGAATGAAATGAGAGCTTAAGGATTTAGCATACACCTTTGATCTAAGCATATGAATTCACTAATCATATGATATCAAAAGTGAAATGAAAAAACTAAAAAACTCCCACTGATATAAAGGTGTTCATATGCTTTTTAAATTTTAACAACTGCAATGTAAAGGTATGAAGGTTTCTCTATCAGGGAAACTCAAAGGTTCTATTTTCTACATAATGGAAATATCGTACAACATAAATGTAACCACAACATTATAAAGGTTATATCTAATATATTTTATATATGTAAGCATTAAAACATAGTTTTAATAATATATGTAAAGTTAATATGGACTTATATAAGGGAAATAGTAAAATAGAAGATTATAAATTATGAATAATGAATAATTGATGTGATTCGTTATGTGATGTTCATTATAGATTAAATAATAAATATCATTTATTAAGATTATGATCTTATATTTTATTATTGAAGACAAACCTTGGGAGGAGCTAGTGTTTTTATGTTAAGAACTACATGATATGTAAGAATTATAAATAGAAAATTAGAATGCTTCAATGCATGTGGACATTTTAATAGAGTTTAAAGATGTTAATTTTTTAATAAATTAAATGGAGGAAATTCTAGATTCTTGATTAAATTAAAAATTAATATTCGATTATTTTTCTAGAAAGTTTTCTTAATAAATAAAATCAAATTATGTTACATGATTTAAAATAAAATTATTTTTTTCTAACTAAATAAGATCAAGGTAGCTTCCAAAGAACTATTTTGGGAACAAATATTATTCCTGATAGTATTATTATGTGAATATATAATTTATGTTAGTGAAAAATTAATATATTTTTTAATTATTATATGAGAATGTAAGTGTCCCAAGTATAAAGGAAATAGATTAATTGACCAATTATGTATTTACAGAGGATATCCCAACACAAATTTGAGTGTATCTAGGCTTGCAAGAAAAAGGGGAGGAATAATCGACTTTGTTTTTGTTTTTGTCGTTGTTTTTCTTGTTGTTTTTATTTTTTTTATTACGAATGTTGTTGTTTTGTTGTTGTTGTCGTTTATCTATGGGGTCGAGACTCATAAAAATTGAGAACCACTATGACTCAGAAACAAACTGTGATTAAGTTGTGTAAAAGGCCATCAAACATGTATATTTTCTAGATTTTTATTGGGGATTTTAATACTTGTTCATTGGTTCCTGGAAGAATCTTTAATAACTATTGGTACATATATAAATAACTTTATCCCACCATTAGATTTCTAAAGAACTAAAGGGTGGGAGTTGGTGCTACAAGAAACACTAAGTAACAATGCCCTTATATAGCATGGAACTTGTGGAATATATTATATGAATAATTTTAGGATTCATGGATACACAATACCCACATTCAATTATAATCAATTTCTTATTATATTTTCATTAATCTTGGTCTCAAAACTGAACCCGAACCTAAAAAGGAGTAGGATTTCTTGTAGAAACCTTAAATATATTAGTTTTTCGATCTCTTGTTTTTTTCATTGCATAAAGACATAAGTGTTCATGAAAATATAATTGATCTATACTTCTTATCCTATATTGTGGATCAAGATTTAATATGGAATAATTAAGAGAGATTTAAACTTAGTAAAATTCGGGTACCATGATTAACCCCAAAAAATGTCCCTTTATGTCACATTGGGCACTATAAATGAAATTAGAGGTGATCTAAATTACCTACAATTGGATCTATTTTATTTACCTTATTTAATTATTATAACTATATAATGCTTATATTTTAAGAAAATTATGATAATACTTATTTGGAGAAACCAAACTTCATTATTATTGAATCTAAAGTAATGGATTTAACCAATACCTTAAGAAACATGATTAAGGTGGAGGCAATGATTTTGAAAAAAAAAATCAAATGAATAAAATGATCAATCACTACTTGAAGATAATGATCATAATTTTTTTCTTATATTAATGTTTTTTCAAGAGAATTTTTTGGAGAGTCTAGTTCAACCTGTGACGCATATGAAAATGATGATTCTATTAAAAAAAGTCAATACATATAATCTAAATTTTAAAGGTATTTTAATAATGTTACTATTTAATTAAACACATATATAGTTATTCTTTTGAAAGGAAATAAAATGATAGATGATATGTTGATTTTTTTAATAAATACAAGATTAACTTGGAAGAATATTTCATATGTGAAATTATCTCATTAATATTATGAAATAATTCGAATAATCAAATATACAATACAATGATATATAAACTTTATTAATGAATAAGTTTAGAGAAATTACATATAAAATGTTTTATAGAAATTTATCCTGAATACATGATCCATTTATTATTTAAATTTCATAATACATTCATAAACGTTAATGATTCTGAATTGGAGGTTAAAAAAAGGGTAAAATATCATGAAACCAATTTAAAACAATTAAGGAAAATTCATGATTATCTAATAAAAAGGATGGATAATAATTTGGAATTAATACAAATATCAGTTGGGGATAAGAGGATATCCATCAATATGAAGTTTCTTATTCTTGAGGTAAAAATGATAAATATTGAAACTACACGAATTATAAATTTCCAAACTACTGATAAGAAATAATATTCCACCCATATTTTTAATAATGTTACTGAAGATCTAGACACAAGAAGGGGTTATGATTGTGGGAAAAAATATATTAAAATCAATTCATGATCAATCCTCTAAAATCTATTGTAAAAGGTGACTTATATTCCATGTTATTTTTAGATTCACTAATTTTATGTCATGTGAAATTTATCCTGGGGAATGGTCTATTTACATTAAAGCTGGAGGGATGGGAATATGGATCTCGAGCACATTCAAGGTACTTTAGTCAGGTCGGTTCCATCAAGATATGAAAGTACTTTGGGGAACATAGTAGAGGAGGACTTTCTGGGATGCATGCCTCACCTAGTGGAGGTATCAGAAAGTACACATTTTTAATCTATCCCACTGGAAGTGGAGATCAAGGATACTGTGTTAAAACTACCACATGATCGTTCTCTTAGACTGTATGGGTTCCCAGGGGCGTTTTTTTAGCGGCTTGGGAGGTGGTTGGATCACATGTGGTGGAAGCGGTTCTAGACTATTTTTCTAGTGCCCCCTTTAATAGACTGGTTTGTGCCTCTATAATTTTTCTCATTCCCAAAAAATATGATCCCAAGAACATTGGAAAATATTCACCTATTTTCCTTTGTCACGTATCTTACAAGATTTTGTCATCCCTTGTTGCATCACGATTGAGGAGAGCCCTCCCACGGTTGGTCTCAAGGGAGAAACAATGTTTTATCAAATGACGAAGCATCCAGGGGGTTGTAGGGATTTATAGTGAGATGGTTAATGACATCAATAGAATTTTTGTCAGATCCAATGCGATATTTCAAGTGGAAATAGACAAATCATGCAATAAAATGAAATGACGCTTCATCATTCATGTGATACACATATATGGTTTTCCGGAGTGGTTTTACGATCTTTGTTTCAGGTGCTTCTCCTCCCCTTGGATCTCCATTTCAATGTTGGGGAGGTGTTTCTATTTCTTAAAATTGGTACGTGGGGTTCTTCAGGGGGATCCTTTATCCCCAAGCCTCTTCATATAGGATCAAGAAGCATTATCCCATAATCTATTCAAGGGAGATGAGAATGGTACACTTGACTTATATCGTATCAAGTACGAAAGGGAGAGAATATCCCATTTAATGTTCGTGTATGACATCTTAATTTGTATCAATGGAAGGCATAGATCATTACATAACCTCATAATACTCCTAAACACTCATGGGAGTTTGAGTGGGAAGCATATTAATTCCTCAAAAATTTCTGTCTTTATATCTAATAGATGTTCATGTGAGCATTTAAGGGGAATCCAAGACATATGGGGGTCACCAAAAAAAATGGTGAAGCATTATTTGGGTGTCCCAATCTCTTATGGTTGTATTCAGAAGTATCACTTTGGGAGTATCATCAATTTGTAGGTGGGAAGAATCAATAATGGAAAAAAAATTTCTTTCGTTTGGTGGGAGGATGAAACTTGTCAATAGGGTGTTAACGTCCATACCGATGCATGTTTTTTCACTATTCAACCCACCCAAAGGAGTTACCAAGCAGATTGAAAACATTGTTACCTAAATTTTGTGGGATTCTAATCAGGTGGGAAACATCCACTGGGCTTGCTGACAGTGCATGACTAGACCAATTCTTGAGGGAGGGGTGGGTCTCAGAAACATCAATGATGCAATACATGGCATGCAAAGCTGGTTGGCCTGGGATATTATTGTTGGAGAATCCTTGTGGGAAATGTGTTTCTGGAAGAACTATGTAATGAAATGGGGGGATATTCAGTGGGAATTATTCTTAGCCATCGTACTTGGAAAGATGCATGGCCTCCCACATTGAGGTTATCTCTGGTTCTACTATGTGGTCATTGGAAAAAGGAGAGGCTAGCTTTTGGAAGGTTAACTAGGTAGGCATATTGTTATATTATCCCGGCTGTCCTTACCTAGAGATCTCCTTCAGGGAAACTTATGGGCACCCTGGAATCATTCAGTCGGTCCTCACTCCCAAGATGGTTTCAGTTTGTGAAGACATTGTGATGAATGGTAAACCAGAAAAATGTTTCTTCCCATGATCCTCTTCAAGAAAGTTTATCACGAAAGACTATAGGGAACCTGTACATATGGAGAGGCCTAGAGAAGAGTTTCAATCCAAAGTATGGTGTAGGGGGATATCCACAAAAATGAATTTTCTCACTTGGTGTATAAGGATATGGGAACTTACAATAGATGAAAATGTTCAGGGTAAGGGAATCCCCATGGCAACACGATGCGTTTGCTGTGAGAATTCACGGAATGAAACAAACCCTAACCAATTATTCCATTACAGCTGGTCTCATTCCCTATGGTCCTTATTTTCTACATGTCCCTACTTAAATATCGATCATCCCTCACTTTAGGTATTATTGGGGTCCTAGTTTTACGGAGTTGATGGGAGGTCCACTGAGTGAAGGGTTAGAGCTATTGGCTTTTCTTCATTGTGTTGGATGCTATAGGAGGCTCAAAATAAAATTAAGGTTGAAAAAAAACTGTATTTGTTCCTTAATATGTGAGTTAAATATTTGATTTTTGAGATTTATTATTTTCTTAAAGAGAATAAACTCTCAACAATGTCATGTAGCCTATTTAACATACCTCTCGGGCATACCAGGAAGGAGGGCCGATGGATTATGTGGACTCCACCTCTAGGTTTCATGAAGATGAATGTCTATGGTTCCCTCGTTGAGGGACTAATGAAGGGTTGAGGTGTTCTTTGTGACTCTCAAGGATCAGTTATTCTGGGTTTTGAGTGCTTTCTATGGTCCAGGGTCATCTTTAGGTGCAGAAGATAAGGTTGTTTTATCTGGTATAACAATCTACATAGAATACGGTTTTGAGGTGGCAGAATATGAGTCCAATTATGAGGTTCTTTAGAGGTCTATATAGAGGCATCATGATTTTCCCTATAACTTGGTGTATCATGTTTGTTGGTGTTTTGTGGGGACAATCTTTGGGCAGAAATTTCATCACATTTGGAGAGAGGCCAACTTTGCAGCAGACTCGCTTGCTCGAATGGGAAGCGTGACCAATCAACTGATCATATATGATATATTAGGATCACACCCTATTGAAATTAAGATGGTGATACATGGGGATTCCCTTAGTTTTCATCACTTCCTACCTCCTTGAGGGCCCCCTATTATTTTTCCTTGGTCACTTCCTATTTAATAAAAGG
Source organism: Viscum album (assembly GCA_963277665.1). Taxonomy (NCBI): domain Eukaryota; kingdom Viridiplantae; phylum Streptophyta; class Magnoliopsida; order Santalales; family Viscaceae; genus Viscum; species Viscum album. The sequence continues at coordinate 1,771,099,237 of OY728123.1, forward strand.
AATTTTCAGTCTGAATGTTCACACTAATAAGGAGTTATAGTATTCTCAACCATATGACTTATCATTTTCTAATAATTAAATGAGAATACCATAATCTTTTTAATAAAATTAATGAATTATTGGGAAGGATTAATTAAAATGTAAATAAAAAATAAAGTCACTAAATCAACTTCAGAGTATTCAAAACAAAAGAAAACTTTAGAAGATCTAACAATAGATATTGTAATATGATTATATTGTGGATTAAGTCCACACCATGGACCACTAAAAACTAGAAATATAAATATAACCTAATTTAAGAAATAAGAATTCAACAAAATAGTCAATTAAATATATTGATAAGAGAGTTGATTTATTTTTTGACATCCTAAATGAATAGAAGAATGTGCATCCAAAGAAAAACAACACAAATATATATGATAAAACCATGTGGTGAATTCAATAAAGATGAATATGATAGGATTGAGTGCTTAATAATTTGAACATAAAATTTGTAGGTGGTTATTGAAATGGATAAATCTGAATAAAATGAATATGATAAATAGAATCACGGTATTTCACAAGACGAAAAACTCAAATTTTAATAGAGGTTGTGTAATAATAATAAACACAATTTCTTGAAAAAATATGTTGAGGGTTCATTTTTGATGGACATAATGAAAATGACTATGTGACTCATGGTCCAATGTGAAAACATTAATGGAAGAAACTGTATTAATAGAAAAGGTGTCACGACACGTCCCATAGGGGATCATGTCGTGACTACCCTAATCCCACCTTTGACATTCTAGGGGATAGATACTTTCACCGAGTAGGCATATCAGACAAATGGGAGGCATTTTCCTATGAACTGTCCTACACACACACCTCCAAGACAAAAATGATGAAATGTAAAAACACTACGTAAACAAGCATGCATACTACTAAGATACCAACAAAATAGTATGAAATTAGAAAAACTAGAAAGTAAATAGGGCCAAAATACAATCCCACTTAATTTATTGTCTGCCAAAGTGAATGCAGAAGTTCTTGAAACTTATCTGAAGAAGTCCCTATCCAATGGGTAGGTACAGAAATAACTATCTGAAGTCACTAAAGCACACCTAATTTGTCATGCCCGTCTTTAAGAGGTCCACCAAGGACGTTGTAAAAGCACTGATCATCTAAAGAAGACACAACACATGTGAATATATCCCGTGTATCATTGAGGAAAACAATACTCAATAGAGACCCCAAAACCACAGAGGTAACACCGCTATTAAATATATGAAGAACACCAAAATGGAAACACATGAAGTACACCACAAAGGAAACACATGAAGTAAAATCAATACGGTCAGCTCACATAGGTATAAGTATAGATCACAAAGAGAAATAATTTAAAGTTTTATTCCATATATCTCCCAATTTAAAATAAAATGTATTTTTTTATAGTTCATGAAGCATCGATGGCACATAGAGTGTCAATGGAACACTAAGCGTCGGTGGTACCTTGGGCGGCAAGGGTTCCTGGGAAGTCGATGGTGTAGGGAGCGTCGATGGAACATAGAGTGTCGAAGACACACTTATAGTCAATGGAACATGTATTGTTGATGATTCATAAACCCCCAAGTCACATATTAACCAAGATCACATAGGTATAGTCAGCTGTATGATTCAACTCATTGTGCGCTTATTTTAGGAAAAACTACTTCTCAAGCCATTATGTTGTAAACCAATTTCCAAAAAAAAACTCCCTTATAATATCTCAAACTGACCTTTTCATTTCAAGGTTCCCAACACCACCAATGGATCATCAAAAAGACACACAGTTTGAAAGATATGGACAATTTAGTAAAAAGGGGCTGGTCTGGTCCGACCCGACCCAGTCCGGCTAGAACCTACCCAGACCGATTTGACTGACCAAACCCGAACCAATCAGTCTGGGATAGCCCAAACTAGCATGGCCTAATCGGCCACTAGACCACAATTTAGTTCTCCATCCCTGCCCACATCGTGTATTCCATCCTTTCTCCGCCAGACGCAGCTTGCCCTGGCTGCATTTCTATGATCCATGTGGTTTCCCGACCATGTGGCCAACATGCTTCCCCAATCATCATAGAATAGGACTGCATTTAATGCGGCTGACCCACTTTCCATGCCCAGTCCCATGGTATCACTTTCTCCATGAGATCCCACAGATGCAGGATCCTGCTGACATAGCCTCTGAGCTACGTCCCACCGCAACCCCTTGTTGCCACCTGTGACCTCTGCTTCCGCAGGTCCTCCTCTGATGCTGTCCCTCCTAGACCACATCTATTTGCTTCCACCGCTATCCCTATAGGTCGCACTCCACCTAGCGTGACCTACCTTTTCAGGCCGTGTTTCCTCCATCGCCAGCCACCCCCACCGGTGGCCTTTCCCTACGACACTCTACCTGTTCTAGCCAGAGCCTCTTCCTTGTGTTGCGACCACCTTGCGCCGTTGTAGTACCAGATCCCCGTATTTAATTTTAATTCATGGGGAATGAGTAATATTGGATAGAAAAAGGAAAATCACATGAATTCCTAAATAGATAGATCTTGTCCATGATCATGTCGGCCTTGATCCATTCATATTAGAAGGTTTATAAAAGAATAATCAAATAATAAATAAAAAGATTCATCATCCATTTAATCCCCAAAAAAATTATCCATACTACAAGAACAATTGAACCACATATCAACATGATCGTGGGTTTATCCATTTTCATCATTGAAACTGTGAATGGAAAATAAATAACAAAGAGATTGAAACCCTACCTTGATGATTGGATCAGTCATTGATGTAGAAAGGAGGTCCATGCTACCGTCAATCCTCAATCCACTAACATTCATCATCATAAGAGAAATTACTTCTCCTTACTTAAAAGGAATTCTATGTTTATGGCGATAACCCTGAATTCCTCTAAAATGGATTATTAAAAAGGGAAACCGTTGTTGCATCAAAAAGTAACGTTCAATAAAATATTGTTATGAGATATTTTAATGACATCTACTCACAACATATATCCTTCACCCTTGACCACTCCAGTCAATACTAGGCCCCAACTAATCAAATGTCTCTATTCTAGAAAAAATGGGGACCCCATATTTCTAATCGAGGTACTCATTTAGAATTTAGTTCCATTTATATAAGAAATCACCCATGCATGTTATTAAAAACATAACATTTTCAATGAATCATTATGGGAATAACATGCCTCATAATCTCACACCATCTCATTTCCTGGTCTCGAAATTTTCCCAAATAATTTCTGAAACTAAATTTGGGATAATATGAGTCATTACAGCCTCCCCACCTTAGGGATTTACGTCCCAAAAATACAACACAAAGGGAAACTTAGCAAAAATATGAGGGTACTGAGAAAAAGTATTTGACTCCCGCTCCTAATTTCTCTTTTGGAGATTCATGCACTTCCACCAAACATGAAATATATGAATGATCCTCTCAAAAAGGATATAATCCTTTCAATCAATAATCTCCACCGGGTACTCTGAAGAAGTTGCCTCATCATCAATGTCCAGCTCACCTAAGTCGATGACGTATGATGGATCATGCACATAACTTCTCAGTTATGACACATGGAAGATATCATAAACATAGTGAAACTGTGGGGGTGGATCTAGGTGGTAACCCACCTTGACAACTCATGTTAAAATCGGATAATAGATGATTTATTTCAGAGACAACTTACCAAACTGGCCAAATCTCCACAATCCCCATTGATGTGAGAACAGAAGGAACACACAATCTTACTCCTAAAACTACAGAGGCCTCTTCCAGCATTAATCATAGGACTTATGATGGCTCTATGCAGTCTACATATGCTCCTAGAGGACTTACACTTTATCTGTAGTTGCATACACCTACTCCCCACCAATGAGTGCAGACTCTCCTGGGTCAATCCTGAAAAGTGGCGACATACATGTTTGCATGTACACGGCTTTAAATAGTGTCATACCAACAGTGGAGTGGTAGATTCTTTATGTGAAATACACCAGAGGTATGTTATCCTTCCAACTACATCCAATGTCTAGGATTGAAGCCCATAGAATGTCCTCAAGAACCTGAATGGTTCTCTCCTTCTGTCCGTCCATCTGGGGATGAAACGCTGTAGTGAAGTGCAGCTGAGTCCCAAACACCTCCTGTAATACATTCCACCATCATAACGTAAATTGATCATCACAATCCGAGACTATATTTGATAGGACTCCATTGAGTCTAATTATATTCTGCATGTATAGGCGTCCCAATCTCTCTACTGAGACTTGATCAAGGATTGGTAGGAAGTGGGCCGACTTCGTGAGATGGTTAATGATCACCCAAATGGTATCGTGTCCCCTAAGAATTCATGGTAAACCTATCACAAAGTCCATTCATATCACATCCCACTTCTACTTTAGAACCTATAGGTTTTGATTCATAACATCTAGAACCTGGTGCTCAAAATTCACATGCTGATACGTGATGCATCGAGAAATGAACTCTACGAATTCCTAATTCATACATGGCCACATTAACTAACATATGATGTCCTGATACATCTTTACAACTCATGAATGTACTGCCCAAGGGGAAGTGAGAAGCTCCCTCATGATCTCCTCCTACAACGTCACTGGTACTACTGTGCATCCTCTAAAATGAACATTGTGCTCCCTAACTTTTGAATATCCATTAGGGGGTTTCCCCGTGTACATATAAGCATGCATAGTATTGCAGTTGGTATCTCTAATATGTGTCTCCCTGACTCACTAAAATGGTTGAGGGGTAACTACCATCGACTAAAGATAAGATCCTTGATCTCTATCTATAAAGGATATCCGTAGCACAACCAAATTCTCTGATGTCTTACTCTGAAACTGTAATCTCGATCTCCTACTGAGAGTGTCTGCCACCACATTCACCTTTATAGGTGTATAGACAATCTTAAAGTCATAGTCCTAGAAGAACTCTATCCAAAATCTATCTCTCAAGTTTAGATCCCTGAGAAAGAATATATACTTTAGAATCTTGTGGTATGATTAGATAGTAAACCACTCACCCATCAAGTCGTGTCTCCAAATCTTCAATGCGAAGACTACCAATTCTATCTCAAGATCATGGGCCGCATAGTTCTGCTCAGGCTTCCTCAACTAGAATAAACCATATGCAATCACAAATTTCCCCTACATCCAGACACAACCAAGCCTGGTCCCTAATGCCTCATAGAACACCACATATTCAACACCTTCTTTTGGTAATATCAATATGGGAGAACTCATCAATCTCTTCCTCAGCTCATGAAAGCACTTTTGACACTTTTTTGTCCACAGAAAAGGCTTCCCCTTCCATTTTGTTGATATGAAGGGTGATTCTTCTCTTTGAAAAGTTAGGAAAAAACCTACGATAGAACCCATCCAAACCTAGGAAACTCCGAACCTCAGTAACATTCTTGGTTGGATCCCAAGGAAGAATCTCTTCAATATTTTCCAGACCTACTATAACTCTAGACTCTAAAAGGATGTTTCCTAGAAAGTGGACATCCTAAATTAAAAACTAACACTTTGAGAGCTCCCATAATGATGGCTCTCTTAGAGTGGTACCAGGACCATCCTAAAGTGTATCACGTGCTCCTCCTCAGATGCTGAGTACACAAAGATGTCATCAACGAAGATGATGACAAACCTCTCTATGTAAGGATAGAAAATCCTATTCATGAGTCCCATTAAAACTAATGGGTTATTTCTCATGTCAAACAGAATCATTAGGTACTTGAAGTGGACTTACTGACATATGATGGATGTCTTGAATATATCCTCATTTTGTACATGAAGCCTGTGATAACCAAATATGAGTTCTATCTTCGAGAACCACCTCACCCCCATAAGCTGATCAAAGAGGATATCAATCCCTGGTAATGGATACTTATTCTTTCTGGTGACTAGATTCAGGTTCCAAAAGTCCACACATAACCTCAAGATTTTTATGCCTTCTTGAAAAAAAATAGGGCCTTTGAGGGTGAAACATTGGGTCTCATTAAGCCATTCTTCTACAAGTCTTCCTATTGCACCGTTAACTCACAAAGCTCTATGGGATACATCTGATATGTAGGTGTAGATATTGGTTCCATCCTAGGATACATATCAATGTAGAAGATAAACATCTTGTGATGAGGTAATCATAGAACATCTTACTAAAAGACGTTTTCATACTCATCCACCACTGTAGGAAAATGAGGAATCATCTCATATACTACACTGAGGGTCACGCTAGCCAACTGGTCTGTGATCAACTGCACCCTCATACATATGAGTCCATCCTATACTTCATGGGTTTCCTTTTTTTCTGAAAAAGGAAAACCCAGTTCCATCTCTTAGGACACACTACATTTTTCAACTAAAATATTCAATCTGGGCATGAAATGTGGATAACATGTCCATATCAAGAATAATGTTGTAAGGCCTTGATGCAACAAACAAGAGATCCCAGCTGAAAATATCACCCCCTAAAGAAAGGTAACACTAACATCACTAGTTTTTGATCATCAAATCTCCCCTATAGGATTCTTTTTGTTTAGGTATTGTGTCAACGATTCCACTGGAATCTCCAAGTCTCGAACAAGGGTCTTCAAGTGAAAAGAGTGACTGAAATCTGTGTCTATCATAATTAAATATAGTGTGGAAAAGACATAAATAATATCAATAATAATTTCTAGAGCACTAGGTTCGTAGGACTTCATCACATGAAGCTGCCATCATCCTTATCCACCAACTCCCCAAACCTATGGGGGACCTCATGGGGGTGGTGGCGGTAGTACCTTGAACTCTGACCACCTCCTGTAGCCCATCCAGCTGTTCTGCCACATACACTACCTGGAATACCACCTCGTTCCTACCTTTGTCTCTACCTTAGAGGTACCTCGACAATATATTGATCTATCTTATAAAGGGTTAGACAATCTCTAGGTAGTTTCCTCGACCTCCACATGAGTAACACATATTTTCCTTCGACTAACTCTCTCTAACTTGGGAACCTCACAACACTGAACTTTTCTAATAGGGGTTTCCTCTAAACTTTTTGATCTTCGTGGATCCCTATGTCAGCTGTTAGCTTCCCAACATCTAATATTTAGACACCTGGTGCCTGCTGGTAAATCCCACATCTAGCATATGCTCTGACAGGGAGCTCTCTAGAAACAGAGATCGCTGTAGTACCCCAAAATATTTAGGGATGCTAAGGGATCTCATGGATTACCTGATCTCCGAGATTATCCCCTAATCAAAGGTCAAGGCCCTAAATAATGGTCCATACATCATATATATGGAGTAATAAGAAAGATACATTTATCTCACTGAGTAATATGATACTGTCTTACATTCATACTACAAATGTGGTATCTCCTGTATACATATAGAGTGTAACATCATTAGAAAGAATGCCTACATGAAGAAATTATCAATGTCCTTCCAAGCGAGGGTCGTCACCTCATGCTTCTGGATCACTAATCTCCGCCATCACCCAATTGATCTCTGAAGAAGACTTGTGGTTGGGACTGCCATCTGGTTGAGATGCATCCTCACTAGGGGGAAGACCCACATAACCACCTCCATCCAATCCTCAGTTTCCTACGGGTGTAGATCACCCATGAACCTAGGATATCACTACCTATAGATCTCATAAAACACACTCAGCCTACTTTTACCCTATACCGGTAGTGTTGGTAGTAACTCCTACTCTTCGGGCGGTGGTATCACTAGAACACCACTCATGGGTTCTATCTTCGGTACTGGTCCTTATACCAAATCCACATCTCTTTGATGATCATCCTCATGATCACACATCAGAATCCAGGATGGTTTTTTGTGTGAAGGCATCCAAAAATAGATCAAGATTTACCATAGTGAATTGTGTATACGTGGTGTGATGACACTGACTCATGAAGGAAATGAGGACACATTAAGAATCCTATATGATCCATGTGCCATTTATTCTCTACAACTAGTATTTTCATGTATCGAGTTGAAAAGAATAATTTTGAGTTTTTGTGTATGGATATGTCGGCACCCACACAAAAAATAGATTCCCCGACATAAAATCTGATCTAGAAACACATAACACTGTTTTCCCAAACCAATCTCACACACTCTTGGATGGTTAGGTAGAATCGACCACCTCTGATACCACTCTATAATGACCCATCCTATAGGGGATTGTGTCATGACTACCCCATTCCCTCATCCGATAGGATAGATGCTAGTGACTAGCACCAAATAGGAATATCCCAAAAAATGGGTGGCAATTTCAAAATTACCTATACACACGCACGCATCCCCAAGACCAAAATGATAAAATTTGAAAAAACTAAGTTAAAAAGAATGATTATCACTAAGATACCAAATAAAGAGTAAGACTATAGGAAAACAAGAAAGTAAACCTGGCCAGAATACAATCCCACCAAACTTAATGTTTACTAATGTGAATGAAAATGTTCCGGAAACATGTCCAAAAAAACCCATACCAAAAGGGTAGGTACAAAAACAACATTCTAAAGTCACTAAAGCACACGTCGTCTATCAGAACTCTCTTTAAGAACAACCAGGACCCGACCCACCAGGGACTCCTTCAAATAGTTGACCATATACAAAAGACCCGACATGTGTGGGAATAACCCGTATAGGGGTGAGTAAAAAAATACTCTGTATGAACCCTGGAACGACAAAGGTAACACCACTAAGAAATTCACAAAGTCCACCACAATGGAAACACATGAAGTACACTACAAAGGAAACACACAACGTACAATCAATAAGGTCAACTCACACATGTATAAGATTAAATCAAGAAGAGAATGATTTCAAATTGAAGTCCATAGGTCTCCCAATCTCTATGATAATAGAATTTTAGACGACTCATGGAGCATTAATGGAATATAGAGTGTCATTGGTGCACGTAGCATTAGTGGATCCCAGAACAACGATGGTGCATGGGATGTCGATGGCACAAAAATTATTGATGAAGAACATAACATTAATGGAGCATAAAGCCTCTATGGCCCACAAAGTGTTGATGGCGTATGGAGAATTGATGGTTTATGAAATTCGAAAGTCTCATAGTAACTAAGATCACTGAGTCATAGACAACCATATGATTCCACTCGTAGCACCCATGATCTGAAAGAACCTACTCCTCTAGCCATTAGGTCACAAACCAAATTCCAAAAAATCTTAGTTATAGTATCTCAAGAGGACCGTCTCATTTGAGGTCTCCCAATGCTTCAAATGTATCATCAAGAGAACATACAGTTTTAATGATATAAAAAATTTAGTAAAAAGGGTTGGGTCCAGTCTGACATGACCTAATTTGACCGACCTATCACGACAAGGTTGGGCTGGGTTGCCCTGATCCAACCCAACCCATTGAGTCGCGGGGACACCGGAGCGGCCCAATGGGCCCCCAGAGTGCCCTCGTTCTCCAGCCTGACCTATGTTGCACGGGCCGACCATGTTCCACTGGACACGGCTGCCGTAGCCACGTCCCTATGATCCATGTAGTCTCCCGATCACTTGACCAACCATCTTCTCAGGTCAACACAGTACCAGAACACATTTTATGTGGCCGACTCATCTTACCCTCCTATTCCCATGGCCCCAAGTCACCACACACAACCTCTGCCACCATGGGACCTCATCTGATGTAGTCCCTCCTAGAACATGTCCAGCTGCCACCTTTAGCCACCCTACCAGAGGACTATCTAGGCCACACTCTTCCTAGATCTGCTTCCACTATCGGGCTATGCAACCTCCGTCGTCGGCCAGCCCCACCAGTGGCATTACGCTATTGTGTTCTGCCTATACCGGCTAGAGGCGCCACCTTGTGCTGACGCCACCTTACTTTTTTGCAGGATTAAATCCCCATATCAAATCATAATTCATGAGGAATGAGGAACATTAGATAAAAGAGAAATAACCCATTAATGACCAAATGGATGGATTTTGTCCCTGTTCATATTGGCCTTAATCTGTTCACATTATAAGGATTAACAAAGAATAATCAAATATAAATACTAATATGTATCATCATTTTTATCAACACAATGACTATACATCTGCTAAGAAATATCAAACCATGGATCAACTTATTCATGGGTTGGTATTTGTTCTTTATTGAAACTAAGAAGGGAAAATAAATCACAAAGAGATAAACACCCTACCACTATCATTAGATCAGTTGTTGATGAAGAACTGAGGTCCATGACATCATTGATCCATGATCCACTAAAATTAATCATCGATAGAGAGTTCCCTTCTCCTTACCTCAAGGGAATTCATCGGTTTTTGCGATAAACATAAATTTCATTGATATTACTCATTAAAAAGGGATTCTGCCACTGCGTTGACATGTAACATTAAATAAAATATTTTTATTATATATATTAATGAAGACTACATCCAAAATCTAAATTTCACCCGTGACCCGTGATGGTCAAGGTTAAACCCCACCTAAGTTAATGTCATTGTTCTGGATGCATTGTGCCCTTAGATTTCTGCTCTGGGCACCCATTTAGAAGTTATTTTCATTTAATATAAAACTACATGAATGATTTATTAAAAAATTATTTTTTCAGTGAATTGTTTCGAGAATACCAGGCCTCATAATCTCATTCCATATTTTTTCTTGGTATTAGAATTTAACTAATTAATTTCTAAAAATAAATTCAGGAAAATACGAGTCATTACAAAAGGAATGAATTCCCATTAGACAAAAAGGAAGTATTAAATTAAATAGGAAGTCTATGATTTCATATAAAGATATGAATAAGGAAAAAAGGGAATAAAGAAATAAGAGTTCTCATAATTTCTAATATAGATGGATTAAATGATCATGGATAAGAAAGTATTGTCAACCCAACTACAATCAGGGAATATCATGGAAAAATATTCTGTATTCCAATTATTTTTCTTTATACATACTAATTATATAAAATTTAAAAATTATAATAATTGGGGAGATAGAAGAGGATATCACAACTTGAATGTAAGGGAAATATAGCTTTATAGAGTATAATTATGACAATGAAAAAGGAGAGGTCAGTGCATATCTCCAAGGAGAGGTAACATGAAGAAGCACTATAAAAATAACAATTTATAAAGAATATGGAATTATGGACCACCATACTAAAATAAAAATATCAGGGTATTCCATTATAACTTTTATACATTATTTTTATGTTTTAAAAGTTATTCAAAAATAGGGAGTGTCACTTCTTGTATTTTATAGATAATATGGGTAGTAATATGTCTTTCACTTGAACATTTCTAATAAATATTAAATGTTCATTGAAGAATATATATTTATAGTTATTTCTATTAAAAACATAAGTTGAGATATTTTTATGTGGTATCACATGCTAAAATGACACTAGAGAGTCTTGATTTATTGGTTGAGTCCCTATTATTTTTTAAATTAGGATCCGCCATGTGGAATTATAATTGGTCAACTAAAGGATCTTTGATAATATTGTGTGTGATTTCATCCTAATCTCACAAATGAATCATTCTATCACTTAGATATAAATATAGATAAAAAATTCTTATGATGTTAATGATCTACCCATGCATTAAAATTAATTTATAGTAAATAAGGGGGAGCCAAAATAATTACACATACTAATATAAGGGCACATAATTGTATTGAATAAAATACAATATAGGATATTAATGTTCCAAAGCATATATTGTTTTTCTTTTAAAAAAATAAGTCATTAATGAGGATATATTGTTTCAATATGTGTTATAGAATACTAGAAGTGATGATGAGGTGGTTCTATTATACATGAAAATGTAGAATAGAGAATTTTGGAAAGATTCATGAAGAACTTGTGAAGGAAAATTCTATACTCTCTTAAATGTAAAATTTTTATGAGCTTTTATTAATATCTATAAAAAATGATAATGATAGGAAATTTTTTTGTAATAGTTTTAATTAATGTTTTATGAAAAGAAAATATTACTTTTGAAATATTCTTGAAAAATTCATAAGTCTATATTTAATTATTTATAATAAGTTTAAATTAATTAAAGAGAGAAAGGGGAAGTTGAGTGAACAATCCCTAGAGTCCTTAGAATTTTGGTTTCTTAAATTAGTTTGAACAATTACTTGGATTATTCTTATAAATTTTTGGAGAATTCCTAGATTCATTGGTAGTTATTCCAATGTCATTTGGATTATCTGGAATTTTTGGAGTTCATTGAAATATAATACAGCCTTAAATGTATGAATTTGGATTAATTTTATGACTTTTAAAAAATCATATGATATTTACTAAAAACTATATGACTTAATTCCATTGTATAACTATTTTGATCAAAATACATGATTAAATGAGTTCATAGTATGTCATATCTGAATCGTATACCTTTATCATAAGACTTTGATTCGATCATAAAATTTGTTTTACAATGTATTAATTTGACAAGAGTTGAGTGGATAGATATTTTGGAAAGGAAGAATCAAATAAATTTACTACCAAATATATAACTTTGTTTTGTATGACATTAAATGTCATTCAAAACAAATGTTGTACTAGGAACTAGTAATGGCATGAGAGAATACGACTCCTAAAAATGCCTTTGATATGAGAATATTAATTCAGGGACTATAAGAATTACAAATTCATATAATCATCTAAATATTATACTATTGATATAATTGTAATTAAGAACTATGTAAAGGTTAATGTATATAGTGTAAATGTATCATTTTCTCCATGTTAGGGAAACTCAATGACTTTGATTGATATATAAAGGATCACCTAGACCTATGAAAAGTTAACTAAAAATTTCATAAAGATGATATATGATATATTATATATTGACAAGTTCAAAAACATAGTTTTTATAAGTTACCCAATTTTCATCTGGACCAATGTATGTGCATCGCTAGAATAAATTAGAGGATGTGTAATGGTATGATAAGTTTTTAAAATATTTTATATTCTAAATAATTATTAATTTAGATAGTTCATTGTGAAACATTATTTAAGGATTAAAGTATGAAAATCATTCATAAATACTCATATATTATCTATTGCGATTGAGGAACCAAATAAGGGAGGATATAGTGTTTTAGAGAAGATAACCACTCCAAAAGAAGAAGGTCCATGTGGTATTTGAGAATGAAACCATGAATGTGGATACTTTAGAAGAGTTAACAGATGTTAATTTAATGGATATATTCAAAAAATAAATCCCCAAGTCTTTATTATATAGAAAAAAAATATTTTACTGAGATTTGAAGTATTTTTGGATGAGATAAAAATCATGTCCTATTTTCCCATAAAAAAGAAGATATTTACTACTACAGATGATCAAGGGAGTTTCAAAAAAGTGAATTTTAAAAATTTGAATCAATCATAATATTATTACGTGAATAAATAATATAAATTAGAAAAATCTATACGGTGTGTATTTTTAGGGAAAATGAGAGACCCTGATACTTTGTAATGAGAGAAATAGATCAATCGTGTATCAATGAAGGAGAACCAAATGTATCTAGGAGAGTATCTAGGTGTCATAAAATAAGATAGAGAGTAATAACTGATGGTTCTATTATAGACATGTATTGGACTTGAGACGTGTGGAGATTGATTAAAACTACGATTCAACATTTTTGATAGTTTGATTAGTGAACAAGGCCATCACGAATGTGGGTTTGCTAATAATTTTTTAGGGTTGAATACTTAATCATTATTTTGTGAAGGAAACATGATGAACTACTGGTACCAGTTTAAGTAACATGATCAAACTATCCAGAGGCTCATGAACTACATATGGATAATTTATTCCCAAAGAATCAAGGAGGAATAAAACCCTTATATTTCATGAAACATAATTAATATAGTGTAAGATTAATTTTAGGATTCATGGATGCAAACTTACCTCAATTTAGTGTAGTCAGTATCACATTATATAGTAATTACATCTGGTCTTAGAACTCTACATTAACAGGGATAGAAGGTGTCTTCAAATGCCAAAACTTTTAAATCACTATGTATTTTTACACTTTTTATTTTCTCATATAATTATGAGATAATATTTTAGGGTGAATTTATTTGTCCATAATTCTTACCTGAGGTATAAATTTGATAATTTAGAGCGGATAATTTGAAGACAGGGTTAAATTAGTGAAATATTTTTAAAGTGATTCATCCTCATATCAATTTACATATATGACCAATTTGGAGATACATATATGGATCAATAGGAAGTCAATGAATTTTTAAAAAATTATTTCTTTGATTTCATGTAAAAATTTTGGCGGCCAAGTTTGAAGTGTAATATGGATATTTTATTTTAACATATTTCACATGTAAGAAGCTAAAGTTTGAAGATTAATGTCTATTAGATATGTTTAATTCATTATGTTTTTTAGTAGAAATGAGATAATTTTAACATGGATTTTAGGATGGAATTTTCAATGTTATTAAAATTAAAGGATATTGTATAACACATTGTATATTTGTTTATAAATGTTTACCATTTTATTCCAACTAGTGAGACTCGTATGGTTGATAATATTGGGAATATTTTTGTTAGAGGTTATTTGGATTCATGGAATACCTAATCGAATTGCATTTGATATGAAGAGAGATTGAAATCTCTATTTTTTGGAAATGTATATAAATTTATTTTGGTTCTTAGGTGAATTAGAGCACATATTATCATACATTTAAAAATGGATGGTTGTGGAATAAAATTTATATTATTATGGATAGTATTTATGAAGTTATTCTCTATTTTAGAGGTTAGTAGAATGATTATGTGGACATTGAAGTGTTTTTTTTTCAAAAATATACACCAAAACTATATTCAGATGGATCTTATTGAGGCATTATATGGAATTCCATTTCACATTTAATTGTTTTGTATGGGGGTTGGTTATTATTATTTATTTGGGTATAGAAAAGCTTATGGGACTTCTAATAAATTGATAATGATTAGGAAGTGGTTAGAAATGAATTAGTGTTTAATGATATTTAATGTTAATTTTAGTTACCATACCCAATAGTTTTGTTTTTGGGGACACAATTTTCTTTTCATCTAAACCCCACCTGGGAAATCAATGTTTTGGAAAAAAGGAAAAATAACTATTCTATTCATTATATCATTTTACATTCATCAGAATATCATGAAGGTTACATATTAAATAGAGTTACCTAGGAAGTATATAACTATACATGATGTTTTTACTGTACCATAGTTGGTGATATATGAACCATAATTGTCTCATGTGCTTTAGTGTGACGATGATGAAATATATATTGATTTTTTACTTCGTGAATATGATAGGGAGTATTGTCAGTCATAGTGAGAATTTTATTTAAGGAATTATCATTTCACTTATAAGTATTCAATGGAAGAATGAATATGTACAATAAGAGACATGGGGATAAGAAACAAAATTGAGTTCCCAATGAGTAATTTGCATGTTTATGGAACCTAATAATGCTTCTTAGGATAAGAATTGTAACACCCTGATATATTAAAAGAAGAAAAATTATATTTGATAGCATAATTAAAATTGATCAATAATATTAAATGAGAAGGTAACACCCTAACACATTACAATAAATTTATTTTTAAATAAATTTGGACTCTTCAATAGCTTCCGATACACGCAACACTAATATTTTTCATTTATATATCATATTCAACACAGAATACAAAACATAAATGACCCTTAATATAAATAACAGTTATAACCTATACATTAAATTTGTAGGTATTAATAGTAATAACTACATTTTTAAATATATATATATTACTCAATAAATGTTATTGATAA
Organism: Viscum album; assembly: GCA_963277665.1. Taxonomy (NCBI): domain Eukaryota; kingdom Viridiplantae; phylum Streptophyta; class Magnoliopsida; order Santalales; family Viscaceae; genus Viscum; species Viscum album. Next base: position 1,771,115,080 of record OY728123.1, read on the forward strand.
ATTTCTTGTAAATAATCAATCAATTTCTAGTAAAGAGATTTTATTCTTCAAAAATAAATTTTCTTCAAAACAATTTTATTTACTTTCATGAAAAAACATAATAATATTTTGGAACTTTTAAAAAATATATTTTTAAATATGAACTGGTGGGTCATAATAACATAAATATTCCCAAGATAGGGTGAATTTTCTACTTTTTATAATATTGAGAAATTACGGTGTTTTATTTCTTTTTGATTTAGGCATATATGATGTGTTCACTTTAGTAATTAATTTTAGTTGTGGATAAACAGTAAAAAAATAAATTTTAAAGTGGTTCATGGCATAAAGATACCTTAGTACACTCCACCAATGATATCTTTGCAAGCTTTGTGATTTTCAATTGAATAGTCTGCTTATCCCAACACCTTCACAATTGAGTTCAAGAAGTTAACACCTTCCCAAAAATCTAAAAAGAGCCTTATGTTTATTTTATTGGGTACATGTTTTTTTAAAACTTAGTATGATTAACTAATACTATTCAATGATTAAGTCAAAGGAGCCCGGACTCCAATAAATCAAAAGGGTTTTGATTTTATTGAATAAAATATTTCATGATCACAATTGCATCAACAACAGAACGAATACATATATTCTTATTCAAAAATAAAAGTCATCAAGAAATAATATCTTTGAAGAGATGTTGATTGAAAATTTTCTTCAATAATAGTAGAAACAAATAAACAACAGTGGTTCCATAGAAGCACAAGATTGACTCTTATGTGTCTTCAAAGTATAACTTCTTTAAAAAAAACAAACTCACTCAATCTTTTCTTTCTTATCAATAGTTCTGAATTCAATAAAATATTTTTATATATACACTCATATGGAAAGAAAAATAATCTTGATATTATATAGATATCTTGTATATCGTTCTGTTGAGTAGATGAAATATGACCCCCTAATAGATCATAATCATTCAAATTCAAATCATTCAGGGGAGTTATAACATTCCTTATAAATGTGAATGATTTACACCATGGAATATGATCCTTTGAATCATTTGTAAATCTCTATAAAATGATATTTTCTTTTGTTAGGACCATTTCTAAAAATATTAAAAAAAAATATTTTTTAAATAATCCATCATTTAATAGTAAAAAATAAGGTTCATTTATTTAATGGCAAAAAAATACAAACATACTATTTACAACATACTTTTTATTACAAAAGTAGGGTGGATGTACAATACATTAGTTTTCTCAAATGTAGAGTTTCTTATAAACATAGAGATATTTATCCATAATTTTATTTTCTCAAATGAAGGATTTCATCTATACATAGGGTAAATAAAAAAAGTTTTTTCCAATCAGCATTGGGTACATGATCCATACATGTTCATTCAAAAGCATGTTTTCATAACCATACGTTATGCTTATACATGAAAACGTGGGTATGAACATTTTTTCCAAAATACATTTAATCACATTAAAAATACTTTACAAAATATTATAACCCAAAATAAGATAATATCCTCAAGAAATATTCTCCTAAAAAATAAATAATGAGAATTTATTATTAAAAAGACAAGGGTATTTGTGGGAATCAAAATCAATAATATTTATAGATTATTATTGAGACCATACATGCCGAACAATCTTACCCTTTTTTATGGTCACAAAAAAATATAATAAATTAAAAAATATAGGAATTGTAAAAAATGAAATAATATCTTTACAATTGATTTAGAGATTATAGTTGTTGAAAATTAACTTTTCATAGTATAAAATTTATTTCATTTATTTTATAATAGAAACTTATAATAGAGTCAGGTATGTTGTGTTTACCCAATTCCATCTCCCATTTTGACATAAAAAAATAATTTATATTAAAATTGATTAAAATGAATTCAATGTGGAAAAATATTGTAAATGAATGTTACATTCTACTTTAATAGAAAAAAACATGTTTTATAGATATATAAATGAAATGAAATAATGATAAATATAAATATTAATAAAAAATATTTTTCATTAAAAATGATGTTATTGATTAAAAGATAAAATTTTGCTAAAATGTTTATAAATATAAGAGATTGATAATGGTTACAGGGAAGGTTCAAAAGAGTTTTTGGGCAATATAGAAGCTCAAACAACCAAGAGAACATACTTCAATTCATCTATATTTCATTATAAAATTTTGGAAAGGGTGCCAAAAATCTGTATTATCAAAATTCATGAGTCCAAAACCAATTTTAAAATTTCAATCAAAATTAATTTAAAAACATAATTCACATGTTCCATGGTTTGAAGAAGCTGGGTAAGATTGTAACTTAACTGATAGAGAAGTCGTGCAATTCTAGGTTCATATGAGTTTAACTTCTCAAAAGTATCTCTTTTATTATCTAACAACACATTCATAGGTGCACTATTAAAATAAATTGAATTCATCCAATCATTTATATCATTAATCAAATAATTAATTTCTTCAATCCATTGGATTATTTCTGAAGAGGTTTGATAATTAGAGAGAGGGTCTGAATTTTCTAGAGTTATTCAACAAAAATTCAAACTGATTTTAAAAAAAAATTATTAAATCACTATCACATATCTTTGAGACCGATTCTTATTTTAGTTTTGAAAACTATTGTAACATTTATCATCAAAATAAATCAAAATCATTCATGGTATCTGAATTTTCTATTTTATTGAACAACTAAGTATGAACAAATTCGATTTCCACTCATGAAATAGTTAAATTCATAAAATCTTCTAAAGTTTTTTTGATTCCAACTTAGGATGTAAACTTGAGTGATCCTATATTATTATATTAGTCATTATTACCATATATTTTATCTTTTTATTAAAGGAATAAGAATAATATTATTATTTGTGAAATAATTTATGGGATTCTTCCATTATAGCTAATGACTTTACTATAATTTTTTCACTATAAGTGAAAGAAATGTTTTCAAGAAATTATGTGTTATATCTAGTTAAAGAACATATTTTTTTCAAGGATGGTGTACTAGTAGAGTATATTTTATTTCAGACTATTTTAGTTATTTTAGTGGATGAAATTTGAGTTTTCTTATTTCCTTGAGTAGTTTCCAGTTTTTTTCTTTTTTAGGGGAAATATGTTCTCCCTATGAATGACTGTCACCATTTTGTTCCTCATTAGTATTTTTTACTCCTAAAAATATTGATAGGGTTTATTCTCTAGGTCTAGAAGTTTAAACATCCAGGTTCTTATTGGATGGTTATTCTCTGATTCTATGCTAGGTGATAAAAACTTCATTTTTTTACTTCTTAAGGATCTATATCATCTTGATTATAAGTATTATATATGATTCTCATTTTTTATTTAAAACATATTATACTATAGATTATACAACATCCTAATTTCATAGATGAAATTATCTAGGTGATTTAAAATTACATTTCCCCCCTGATCAACATATCTGAATAATTTTCGGAGATCAGCACAACAAGAAATAGTTTTCCTTTAACTCTACTCCAAAAGAAACAAAACATTCTTTAATATACCAGCATTAGGAATATTGTTGTGGTGACAATTTGTTTGAATATCTATATGGAGAATCATATTATTTATATAAAAAATTAGAAAAATAATTTTATCATATGGAAATGAAGTGCCCAGATCGGTGTGAATCACTGAGAGGGGGAGGGGGTGAATCAGTGATCCCTTAAAACTTTTTACTAATTGATTCTTAATCAATTAAACCTCTATGGCTGGTTAAAGCCTCGATCCACTCTTCTTGTATCTCTCAACCTTTCCCGGATAATGCAGTAATGAAAAGGCATAGGACACAAGGATTTACAAGGTTCGGCACCAAAGGCCTACATCCTTGCCATGCTCTCCAAGCATGGATTCTCCATTATAACCTGTTAAAATTACAATGGTCGATACAGAGTCCCACTGTATCTCTCCTGAGTCCCACAGGAGGGTCTTTATACTGCGTCCCACAGTGTTACCAGAGTCCCACTGGCCTGCTCCAGAATCCCACTGAAGACTTCTTCTCCCTGAGTCCCACAGGGTCTTCTCCTGGCTCCTCGAGTCACACGAGTAGCTCTTCTTCTTGTTCAGCTCTTCAAGTATCTTCAGCAGTCTGGGATAAAGACTGCTGGCCTTGCTCTGTACCTCTGATCACTTGTGATGATCAGGTCTTCTCGTCTTGCTCAGGATTTATCTCCTTCTTCTCAGGATGACCTGGCCTCTCTTCAATTACTGAATACTCAGACAAATGATATCTTTAACTTTAGTCTGGTCCAGTCTCAGTTCAAAACAACTTCATGCACTGAATGCATGGCATCACAATATCTTCAAGATCTCTGGTCTTGGACTCCTCAAATGCACACAAGCTGGTTTGGCTTTGTTCACGTGTGCATGTGCATGCATGTATGCATGCACTCCCCTTTTTCTCCTTGGTGTGATAAACCCACAATGGGTGTAAATACTTTTAGCACACACACCTTCTTGAACAACACACACTTTATTCTCTTTTGATTACACACATAAATGTGTGTTATACACTAGTGTGGATGTCTTCTCTTCTTCTTAGTGTGTACACACTTTGGTTTGCACACACACTAAGGTTCGGCCACTCCTTTTAATTTGCACACACACAACATAGGTTGAGTTGTGGTCTTCACTTGTTGCACACACATGACTTGGTCTTCACTTCTTCTTGCACACACTTGGCCTCGGCTTACTTCTTCACTATAGCCCACACACACAATGGTGTGGTCTCGGCCTCCCTTGCACACACGTTTCTTGTATTGTCCAAGTGCACACAACCTATATGGTGTAATTCTTTTATTCTTCTTTGCACACACACCCAAGCACTAAGGGCTCGGTTCTTCCTCCTTTGCACACCTACTGCCAACAGCCTTTCTCCTTTGTTTGCACACACACAAAATGTGTGGTCTTTCACCTTTCTTTTGCACACACTTCCTCTCGGCCTTCAAATTTTACTTTGCACACACAAGAGGCAAAGCCTCGGGTTCTCTTCTGTTTTTGCACACACCCAAGTTGTGGTCTTCACTTCATCACTTCACACACATAAGAGGTGTGGAATCGGGTTCTCCTTGCACACACAAGAGCCACGGCCTCCTCTTCTTCAACAGCCACACAAGGGTGCAGTGGCAAGGCGCGCAAGTCCTCTGGTGTAGCTTAGCCGCGCAAGTGTAATGACACACAGCCACAAGAGACCTCGGTGCAAGGCACCTCAACCACGGGGCGCACAAGTGCTACTGCCCCGAGTTCTTCCTGTCGCGCAAAGGGAAGGCGCGCAGGGGATCTCTTCTCCTCCTTCTTCTTGTCGCGCAAAGAAATAGCGCGCAAGGAACACCTTCAAAGCCTCGGGTGGCTTCGGGACAACAGCCACGCAAGTGTGTTGCACGGGGCTTCAAAGCTTCGCGAGGCAGAGCTCTCACGGGACTCGTATTTTCAAAAAGGATCAGCAAGCAGCAATGAGGTCTCGGCCTCTCCTTTTATAGGCAGAGATGCCTCAGATTATCCGCGTGGGATATCTTCAAATCCCCGAAGATTTCGGGATTTCAAGATTTCCTTAAATCTTGTTTTTCTTTTTATTTCACGCGGGTTTCTTCCTCTTTCTTTCCTCCTCGTGCATGCGACTCATAACGCATGCACGGCCTTCGGTTAAGGTCCAAACCATGCAGAAAATAAATCACGTGGCCTCGCATCTCCGGTTGCTTCGGCCAACCTCGAAATCTCCCAAACATTGCATGCATGCCTACTTTTGTGCACGGTTGTGTTCAGTGTGACCAGACGATCACCATGATGTCTTCGGCTTCGAAAATGATGGCCGGATACTCACATTCTGTCATCGGGAGGCACTGGTTCAGCGGCAGCATCGCGGGAGGCTTCGCATGGCGCGGGGAAGAAGACGCGCGGAGAGCCGTTGGATTAAAGATTTGGACGGCCGCGATCAGGCTGGGCCGCGGCGGATTAGATGGGCGGTCCAGATCGAGCGCGCGATGAATCGTGCGGCTGGGATTCGTTCCCGGTGAAAATCGCGCGTCCCACATCGAAGTGGCGGCCGGTTTTCTCGCGGCTTAACAACCAAGCGCCGGGGGAAAGCGCTCAGTTGAATCCTCTCCCCTCCCGGTGCCGCCCCGCACTGGGTTCTCTCTGCGGGCGCGCTATGCGCCCACCTTGCTCCTCGCGGGCGCGCTACTAGCGCCCACTATGCATCCTGGGTGCGCGGGCTTCACCACCGCGTGCCCTCGGGGGCTTACACACGGCCCCTGCCTCTGCCGCCCGGGCTGGCCACATGGGATCCCCCCTTGGGCGTGGCGCCTTTAGGCCCACATGTGCCTTGGGGGTTGAACCCTTAAGGCTGGCCTTGGCTGGCCAATTTTTTGCAACAAAAACACTAAGTCCTTTGTTAAACAAAGTGACCAAGTGTAACATGCCAAGTGCCAAATGCCTCCTCCTCTATTCTTTCTTCCCATTTCTTCTCTTCTTCATCTTAAGAATTCCTCCATTTCTTCTCCTCACATTATCTTCACTTAGGATATGGAATTCAAAAGGTTCATCTTAATCTTTTTCATCTCTTCTTCCATATATCTATTCTTCTTCTTCATTAGAATTCCTCCATTCTTCCTCTCATATACTCAATACATAGAATGTGAAATTCCCGAAGGGTCTTCTTCATCAATCGAGCTCCTTAATCAAATAGAGTCTTCAATGTGCTTCATTGATCTAATCATAGATCAATTGGATCTTCTTCAGATTCACATGCACTAAGTGTTAGTGCATGGATTACATTAAACCACTTCATCCACTTAGAACATGTGAATGGATCATCTTCAACTCCTCATGCATTGTGAAGACAATGCATGGTCTTCAATCAATGTTGTGACTTTGTATCCAATTGATACAAGTTCTATGAACTTAAAGATCAGCTCAACAATCGTCAGGTTTCCATAGAGAATGTTTCAACCACATCTCCTATGCCACTTAGTGAATCTCCTAAGTGACATCCATCTTAGTATCATGGCCATTCTCTTTTCATCACCATCACCATCACATCCTTTGACATTCACATCTTGACTCCTTGACATCCATTCATTCTAGGACAACTTCATGCCTCATTGACAACAAATGCAACACAATGCACTTCAATCTCCCCCTTTGTATTTGTTGTCAATACACTCCTTTAGCACATATGAATGGGTCAATATGTGTGCCAATATTTTCTCCCCCTTATTGGCAATCAAATGCAAAGGTGTGGTGTGGTATTCTTTCAAAAATCTCTTCCTCCCTTATAAAAGTATTTTCTTGTAAAACACTGAGAGAGGGATGATGTCACATGTTCTCTTTAGCAAAGAACCTTTAGTACATCAGCTCTAAGTCTACTTGGGCTAACCCGGTGTAGAAAACAAGAGTGATATAACCAAGGAATTCAATGCTTTCCATAATTCTCTACACATGTGAGATCATGCTTAGGGGCTTGAAATTTTTCAGATATAACAGTGAATTGCTAAATCCTGCACATACTTCACAAAACTCATTAGAAAGTTCAGTGCTAAGATAAAGCTCCCCCTTTCATTCATTTGTCATCAATCCATACTCCCCCTTAATTGACAAGATAAACTCAATTAAGAAACAAGGGATGAAAGCATGATTGGAATACCTTCAGCTTTTCTCAAGATGATATTCAATCTTAGAATCCCATCTTCTTCAGATTGGCTCCCCCTCAAGGGGTGCACTCCATTCTTTCCAAACCATCCTCCAGCTAAGAATGATCATCATCTTCAATTCCCTGCAATGTTAGCACATGTATATACCAAGAGTATAAGGGAATAAGATGGAACCTCCTTGGTCCATCAATGTGAACAACAAGGTTGAGAATATTCTCTCAACCGAGATGTCCCATTTTCACCATTCTTCACACTTGCACATTTGATCTTCATTGATGATTGTGCTGGTGTGGTTCTCAAACCATCTTCATGTGAAACCTTTTGTTTCCTTTTTGCCTTAGCAATTGCCAGAACTTCATCTTCAGCTCTCTGCAGATCTTTGGCAAGTTGCAACTGATTTGGCCATATGACAAGTGAGTCACTTGGGAGTGTGGCCTCAGTTCTGGAAGTTCCACATGGTTCTTTTGATGCTGTCAAGCTACCTCTCTTAGGCAACTTGTTTTCAATCAATCCCTTCTGTTTCTTCTGGATTGATTGTCTGTTTGAGTCCAGTCTGCCTCTATTGAATTTCATGGCTTCTTTACAAAGATCCATGATATGCCCTTTCTTTCCACAGTAGAAGCATTTTTTCTTGGTGGTCCTTCTAGATGACTCACCCTTCTTGGATTTCAATTCCAAGGACTTCTCTTCATTCTTCAAACTCTTCTTGGGAGCATCTTCCACTTTCTTCTGCTTGCTTCCCAAGGAATCTCTCTGAGCCAGGTTCTGTGATCTTTTCTTCTTCTGAGCTCTGGATACAGTTGGAGATTGACATGTATCTTTTTGTTGACCACTTTTGCAATCATCCCAGATGTTGTCAAGTAATCCAAATCTATTAGCAGTAAACAGATGTCTCTGGACCTGTGGATGTTGCTTCCTTCCTTCTGGCTTGCTCCCCCTAGGCATGGGCTTCCTCTGTGCTTTGGCACTCAGTGGATTGTACCAACAATCCTTTGCACAATGCCCATACTTATTACAACACCAGCATTGACCCACAAATCTTGACCTCTTGAGTCCTTCTGATTGTTGGGTACTTTTCTTGACTTGTTGTGCTGCTTCAGGAGAGCTCTGCTTCTTTACTGTCTTCATCCATATTTGTTTGGAATTATTCTTCCATCCTGCACTTTTAGTAAAAACACTATTAGAAGCATTAGTACAAGATGGGATGGATGGTACCTTCTTTCTAGAAGTTGTTGCACTTTCACAAGAGGATGTCTTTCTTTTAGAATCATCCTGCTCAATGCATACTTGAGTAGCAACATTTCTCCTTTCAGCTGACTGGGAGGCTTTAGCTTTGGGTGATTGCAGATTTTTCAATATCACCTCTAGTTCTAGGCATTTCATGTTATGGGAGTTCTTCTCATCCTTAACTGTTCTTAGCCTTCCTTCCCATTTCTCTTCCAGCTGTTTCATCTGGTCTTCATGCACTTGCTTCATTTCAAGCAATGAGTTGTCCAGCTCCTTCACCCTTTTGACTTTGTCTTCTAGTTGAGCATCTCTGACAACCATTGACACTTTGTGCCTCTTTTCCAGTGCATGGAAAACTTCTTTGACCAATACTTTAAAGAATTCTTTCTCAGAAAGGCTTCTCTGCAATTCTTCAGCAGTGTCTTCATATCTTTCATTGCAAAGAGATACTGTTTCATCTTTGGCATTTACCAGCTTTCTGAGAGTGTTGGTTATGCCAACCCTTTTAGCCAATTGGACTTCCAGAGAATTGGCTTCATCTTCTAGCTGTAATTTTTCTTCTTGAAGATCAAGGAGGCCTGTAGCTATACACATTGCAATTTCCTTGGGGACTCTCTTCTGAAGATATTTGATTGCATTTAGAAGATCATTGTTCCTTCCATCTTCATCACAGCTAGAGCAGGCTTCATCAGAAGAATGATAAAAGGAATTGTCATCTGATGTGACTTTCACATTTCTTTCCATAGAAGGAGTTTCTCCGATTGCAGCAACCTTCTTCCTCATCTTCTTTGCCTGTTTCTTCATTCTGTTTTTCAGAGTCTTGGCAGATATCTCCATTTGAGGCTGTTCTTTCATTTCCTCAAATCTGCACTCCATATAGACTCCCTTGGATCTTTTAGAGGTAACCTGCCTCTGATACCAATTGAAGTGCCCAGATCGGTGTGAATCACTGAGAGGGGGAGGGGGTGAATCAGTGATCCCTTAAAACTTTTTACTAATTGATTCTTAATCAATTAAACCTCTATGGCTGGTTAAAGCCTCGATCCACTCTTCTTGTATCTCTCAACCTTTCCCGGATAATGCAGTAATGAAAAGGCACAGGACACAAGGATTTACAAGGTTCGGCACCAAAGGCCTACATCCTTGCCATGCTCTCCAAGCATGGATTCTCCATTATAACCTGTTAAAATTACAATGGTCGATACAGAGTCCCACTGTATCTCTCCTGAGTCCCACAGGAGGGTCTTTATACTGCGTCCCACAGTGTTACCAGAGTCCCACTGGCCTGCTCCAGAATCCCACTGAAGACTTCTTCTCCCTGAGTCCCACAGGGTCTTCTCCTGGCTCCTCGAGTCACACGAGTAGCTCTTCTTCTTGTTCAGCTCTTCAAGTATCTTCAGCAGTCTGGGATAAAGACTGCTGGCCTTGCTCTGTACCTCTGATCACTTGTGATGATCAGGTCTTCTCGTCTTGCTCAGGATTTATCTCCTTCTTCTCAGGATGACCTGGCCTCTCTTCAATTACTGAATACTCAGACAAATGATATCTTTAACTTTAGTCTGGTCCAGTCTCAGTTCAAAACAACTTCATGCACTGAATGCATGGCATCACAATATCTTCAAGATCTCTGATCTTGGACTCCTCAAATGCACACAAGCTGGTTTGGCTTTGTTCACGTGTGCATGTGCATGCATGTATGCATGCACTCCCCTTTTTCTCCTTGGTGTGATAAACCCACAATGGGTGTAAATACTTTTAGCACACACACCTTCTTGAACAACACACACTTTATTCTCTTTTGATTACACACATAAATGTGTGTTATACACTAGTGTGGATGTCTTCTCTTCTTCTTAGTGTGTACACACTTTGGTTTGCACACACACTAAGGTTCGGCCACTCCTTTTAATTTGCACACACACACAACATAGGTTGAGTTGTGGTCTTCACTTGTTGCACACACATGACTTGGCCTTCACTTCTTCTTGCACACACTTGGCCTCGACTTACTTCTTCACTATAGCCCACACACACAATGGTGTGGTCTCGGCCTCCCTTGCACACACGTTTCTTGTATTGTCCAAGTGCACACAACCTATATGGTGTAATTCTTTTATTCTTCTTTGCACACACACCCAAGCACTAAGGGCTCGGTTCTTCCTCCTTTGCACACCTACTGCCAACAACCTTTCTCCTTTGTTTGCACACACACAAAATGTGTGGTCTTTCACCTTTCTTTTGCACACACTTCCTCTCGGCCTTCAAATTTTACTTTGCACACACAAGAGGCAAATCCTCGGGTTCTCTTCTGTTTTTGCACACACCCAAGTTGTGGTCTTCACTTCATCACTTCACACACATAAGAGGTGTGGAATCGGGTTCTCCTTGCACACACAAGAGCCACGGCCTCCTCTTCTTCAACAGCCACACAAGGGTGCAGTGGCAAGGCGCGCAAGTCCTCTGGTGTAGCTTAGCCGCGCAAGTGTAATGACACACAGCCACAAGAGACTTCGGTGCAAGGCACCTCAACCACGGGGCGCACAAGTGCTACTGCCCCAGGTTCTTCCTGTCGCGCAAAGGGAAGGCGCGCAGGGGATCTCTTCTCCTCCTTCTTCTTGTCGCGCAAAGAAATAGCGCGCAAGGAACACCTTCAAAGCCTCGGGTGGCTTCGGGACAACAGCCGCGCAAGTGTGTTGTGCGGGGCTTCAAAGCTTCGCGAGGCAGAGCTCTCACGGGACTCGTATTTTCAAAAAGGATCAGCAAGCAGCAATGAGGTCTCGGCCTCTCCTTTTATAGGCAGAGATGCTTCAGATTATCCGCGTGGGATATCTTCAAATCCCTGAAGATTTCGGGATTTCAAGATTTCCTTAAATCTTGTTTTTCTTTTTATTTCACGCGGGTTTCTTCCTCTTTCTTTCCTCCTCGTGCATGCGACTCATAACGCATGCACGACCTTCGGTTAAGGTCCAAACCATGCAGAAAATAAATCACGTGGCCTCGCATCTCCGGTTGCTTCGGCCAACCTCGAAATCTCCCAAACATTGCATGCATGCCTACTTTTGTGCACGGTTGTGTTCAGTGTGACCAGACGATCACCATGATGTCTTCGGCTTCGAAAATGATGGCCGGATACTCACATTCTGTCATCGGGAGGCACTGGTTCAGCGGCAGCTTCGCGGGAGGCTTCGCATGGCGCGGGGAAGAAGACGCGCGGAGAGCCGTTGGATTAAAGATTTGGACGGCCGCGATCAGGCTGGGCCGCGGCGGATTAGATGGGCGGTCCAGATCGAGCGCGCGATGAATCGTGCGGCTGGGATTCGTTCCCGGTGAAAATCGCGCGTCCCACATCGAAGTGGCGGCCGGTTTTCTCGCGGCTTAACAACCAAGCGCTGGGGGAAAGCGCTCAGTTGAATCCTCTCCCCTCCCGGTGCCGCCCCGCACTGGGTTCTCTCTGCGGGCGCGCTATGCGCCCACCTTGCTCCTCGCGGGCGCGCTACTAGCGCCCACTATGCATCCTGGGTGCGCGGGCTTCACCACCGCGTGCCCTCGGGGGCTTACACACGGCCCCTGCCTCTGCCGCCCGGGCTGGCCACATGGGATCCCCCCTTGGGTGTGGCGCCTTTAGGCCCACATGTGCCTTGGGGGTTGAACCCTTAAGGCTGGCCTTGGCTGGCCAATTTTTTGCAACAAAAACACTAAGTCCTTTGTTAAACAAAGTGACCAAGTGTAACATGCCAAGTGCCAAATGCCTCCTCCTCTATTCTTTCTTCCCATTTCTTCTCTTCTTCATCTTAAGAATTCCTCCATTTCTTCTCCTCACATTATCTTCACTTAGGATATGGAATTCAAAAGGTTCATCTTAATCTTTTTCATCTCTTCTTCCATATATCTATTCTTCTTCTTCATTAGAATTCCTCCATTCTTCCTCTCATATACTCAATACATAGAATGTGAAATTCCCGAAGGGTCTTCTTCATCAATCGAGCTCCTTAATCAAATAGAGTCTTCAATGTGCTTCATTGATCTAATCAGAGATCAATTGGATCTTCTTCAGATTCACATGCACTAAGTGTTAGTGCATGGATTACATTAAACCACTTCATCCACTTAGAACATGTGAATGGATCATCTTCAACTCCTCATGCATTGTGAAGACAATGCATGGTCTTCAATCAATGTTGTGACTTTGTATCCAATTGATACAAGTTCTATGAACTTAAAGATCAGCTCAACAATCGTCAGGTTTCCATAGAGAATGTTTCAACCACATCTCCTATGCCACTTAGTGAATCTCCTAAGTGACATCCATCTTAGTATCATGGCCATTCTCTTTTCATCACCATCACCATCACATCCTTTGACATTCACATCTTGACTCCTTGACATCCATTCATTCTAGGACAACTTCATGCCTCATTGACAACAAATGCAACACAATGCACTTCAGGAAAGAAATACATTCATGCCTCTGATTAACAACAATGATTCATGTATCGAAGTATATTCTTGGGAATGTTTAGCTTGAAATCACTCCAAAAAAAGAACATTACATTCATCTCAGTATGAATATTTTTTTTGTAATTATTCAATTCATTAGTATATTTCATACTGGTTTTACTTGAATAATAACTTATGTTCACCCAAAATATCCTTAATTATCATTTTATGAATTTAGGTGGAGTCTAAAAAAAATTAAATAATATTTTCTGACCCATGTTCCTGATTTCCAATTGATCAAAGATCAAAATGAAATACTCCTTCATGAGGAAATTTTGAAATCTTTTAAATTTCAATTGATGTAATAGAAAATTCATTATCATATACTAGATAATTCATGATATTTTCCCCTAAAACTAAGTTAAAAATCCTTCTGAAGTTTCTTGAATTGTATCTCAAAAATAAATTTGGTAATTTAATCATTAAAAATAAATTCTAGACATTTAATGGAAAGTTATTTAATCTATATGATATTTTTCTAATACCACCACTCAATGTCAATATGTTTTCCTTGAATAATATTTATGAAGGTGAATCTATATCTTTTCAAGTCACTTGGATAACCTTATTCTTCTTTCTTTTTCTTTTAAATTTTTATGAATATGAAGAATAATATTCTAGTTATGAAATGTAAGACGGGTTATTTAGAAAAATAAAAAGTTACAAAATATGTGGGTAAGTAAGAGAAAGATAGGGAGTATAGGTTTTAAGATGGTTTTTAGTGATATAGTTTTAGTTTATCGATCAAATTTACTCATTTGTAATCACTATTAGTTTTTTATTTTAAAAAGATTTGTTTTTCCAAAAACAAAACAAATAATAGTTTTCATTTAAATATGAAATAAATAAATAAAAATTGAATAAAATGAAAACTATTAATACATAATTAATGAAATAAATTTACAAACTATTATCTAAAATTATATATTCTTAACTCTCCCTTGATTAATTCAAAACCTGTAGTGAGAAGTGGTCTTTTAATAATATTAAAATGTTGTTATTCAGTATTCAGAAATTATATATATATATATATAATTTAAAAAATATGACATCTTAGAAAATTATACACTATATCATTATTATTAGTTCCTGAATAAATTACAAGATTTTATGATATATTAATTTCTATAGTATTTTGAAATAAATCCTGTATATTTTAAAAATTATGTCCAAAGTATAGTAAGGTGTGTTTCATCCACAAAAAATTTTCACAAAAATTGAAAAAGAGATATATATATATATTCTATCTCATTTATTAGTAGGGAAACTGAATGTTATTTCTTACATGACCATGAATTTTTATATTTTCTTTAAAATTGAATGGTTCATGATGTGACTTTTCTATCTAATCTATATCCTCCCAAATAATAATATAAATATAAAATTAAATTAAAATAAGAAGTTTTTTTTGGTAAATTAGTGATTGAAAATGGGTAATTTTAAATATCAAAAAATTCTTATTACAACAGTAATATTAAAATATTTTGTGTTTGAGAAAAATCTAGCACATAAACATCCAAAAAACAATATTACCTGTCTAATAGTTGGATAATATAATAAAATACCAATCATATTTTTTTTATAACTTGTTGTCTCCATGATATCAATTTTCATACAAATCATGTTTTACATTAGTACACATGTGAGTTGTATATGTTTTACTATTTTTTAGTCAAAAATTTTCTAATAAATAATAATGTATATTATTTGATTTAAAACAATTCCATAATGTTTTTGATAAATTTTAATTCCTATATATGAATTTCATTCTCCTATCTTACTTAATTAAAATTTATTTTGTATAGGAATTGAAAAATTACAACAAAGATTTTTAATTGTTGATATGAAAATAAAATCATCAATATAATGTTTTTACAAAATAATAATAGAGAAAATAGTTTTCTTAAAACAAGTAGGATATAATAATCCTATATAAAATCGATTTTCAAATAAAAATGAGCATAATCTTTCATACCAAGCCCCAGGTTCTTCTTTAAGGCCATGATGTGGTTTAGTAAATTTAAAAACAAAATCTGCTTGATGAATGATTTAAAAACCTACTAGTGGTTAATTATAAACACCATAAAATAAATTTACATTTAAAATATAATATTTTACATCCATATGATATAATTTAAAACTCATACGAGATGCATAATCTAGTAGAATTATAATTTCTACTAATATAGTAATAGGTGAAAAGGATTTATCATAGTCTATCACTTCTACCTAATTGTAACCCTATTCAAAAAATCATTTATTATTTCTTGTAATGATCAATTGATCAGATTTTTTTCTTTCTAAAAAACATTTTAGTTATGATTACTAGAAAAATTTTTTGTATATAAAACAATACCCAAGAATTATTAAAATTGAATTGATCTATTTATTCTTACATAAAAAGTATCATATTTTTATATTTTAAATATTCTTTTATAGTCTTAGGTTCTAATTGTGATATAAAGGAAGAAAATTCGGCTAAGTTTCCTAAATTTCTATTAGTTCTAAATCCTATTTCTAGATGTTATATATATGTTTCTAAAAGATGATATTTTATGGTTCTATACTTTCAAGGTAATAAAATTTAGGTATTTCTATCTCATGTGCATATGGACTAGAATTAATTTCATTTACATTGTTTTAAAAATCAGACTTAGGTGATTCAAGCCTCATGTTGTCAAAAGAATGAACAATTTCATATGTTTGATCTTTCCTTATACCAAAATGATCACTCTCATAAAACATCACATGACCTGATTATTAAAAAATACATGAATCTTTATTATAAAATCTATTGGTGTTAGAAGTAATAAAATTTCGTAGAATGATTCCTTCATCATAATTTAGTTAAAATTTACCAAGTTTTTCTTCATTATTCCTGATATACGCCTTGCATTCAAATAATTTAATGTACTTTAATTTAGATTTTATGTTATTTAAAAGTTGATTTGGTGAATTTTTAATAAGGGGTCTTATTAAAACTATATTAATGATATATCATTCATTTTTTATAGCTTCTTCCCGAAAATTGGTAGCTAGACTATATTTATGGAATATTGTCCTAACAATCTCTTGAATAGTTCAATTTCTCCATTCAAAAATTCCATTATATTATGGTGTTCTTGGGGAAGATAATGTGTGTTTAATACCAATTTCTATGAATAAATAAATAAATTCTTGATTATCAAATTATCCACTATGGTCACTTTTTCATGATGTTATTTTAAAATGTTTTTCATTTTGAATGATTTTTAGAAAACATCAAAAAATAGTGAATAGATACATTTTATTATTTAGATAATAAATGCAAGTAAATATTTAAAAATAATCAACAAATACATAAACATACAAATTTCAATCCAATATTGCTACTCTCAAATGTCCAAGAAAACATGTAGATAAGTGTAAATGGTTTAGATGGTTGAAAATTTTAAATTAATTTAAATTATGATTTGTTTTTTTTTCCAATTTGACATACATAAAAAATATATCATTATAAAATTAATGATTAATAAAATAAAAAACTAATAGTTTTCTTAAAAAATTATATAAATTAAATATATTAAAATATCTAAGTATTCTTTCCAAGATCCTTGACTCATTTTCCTCGGTAGTTAAATAATTCAATTTATGTTTTCATAAGTAATTAATATCCAAGGTAAATACATTTTCAGTTCCAAGTGATCTAAATTTAAGAAATTTATCATTTAAAAAAAGATATAATTTTTTAATAAATCAACCTAAAAACCATCACCATATAACTTATAGATAATTATAAATTTTTCCTTTATCCCATGTACAAAAAGTACGTTATTGATTGATAAGGACTTTGGATTTCCATTAGATCCTACTCCAATAATCATTCTATTTCATTGTCTCCAAAGGGGACTAGTCCTCAATCAATTTTTTCTAATGTATGAAAATTGGAGAAGTCTCCCCTCATGTTTATTGAGAAGGAACTATCCATATACCATATATTATTTCTATTCTTTTGGAATTTAAACTACAATTTTCTTTAAACAAGAGTTTATTTCCAAACAAATATTTTCTTTGGTGTAGCTGTATCAGCAAAAACAGATATGGGAATACATATTTTACTCATTTTAAAATAATTTATAATACTTTTAATAGATATATTCCCAGAAATTAATGCCTTTTTATTCCAAATAAATGCGGATTTCATAAAAATTGTTATAATAATTTCCTTTCATTCTGCAATAGAAACATGTATAATTTTTAGAACCTGGGAAAAAATAATTTTTCGTTTTATCACTGACTTCATATAGCATATTTTCCCCATATAGTAGCACTTTTTTACAAGAATAACCTTTAGATAACTTTTACTTTTACTAAAATACTAGCAGCACTCATGAATGATTCTACTTCATCTTTTAGTCCTTTTATTTTAGTTTCATGAAAACAAATTTGATGTAGTTTTATTTTTGAATATTTTTCTTATTTATTAATGTTGTTTTATCATTTCATATTTTTCATTTAAAATATAATTAGGAATATTTTTTATTAACTTATAATTTTTTACTAGGAATCCTATTTTTATTTCACGCATTGAGGAGTAAACAACCAAATATCTACATGAAAAACTATTAGAATTAGAAGTAGAATAATAATCGGTATATACCTCATTTCCTTCCTTAGCCATAAAGTACATGTTTACTTTTAGATTATTTTGCACTATTTCTGAATCAGATTTGGAAGAGATAATGGAGTCTTATGAAACACTCCATGTATATTTCATAGCTTATTTTCCTTTATGCTCATAATCAATTTACTAATGATTTTTCTTTTCTATATTTCTTCTGTATTATTTTAACATGGAGAAATTGTGTCTAATATAAACCGTATTCTTGAATTCATAGAATATTTATTCATTGGATCCTTTTTCATATTTCTTGAATGAATTTTTAAGCCACTATTTTTCTTATATAATTTAATAATATTTTTTAGATAAATAAACAAGTTCTATTTCAGAATTTGAGCAATATTAATCTCTTGATATTTTTACATCTTATATAAATTTATTTTCTTTCTTATAAGATGAAACATTAAGGGTAGTATTTTTCCTTTTTATTAAGTTATAGTATTATGAATCATATTTCATTTATACTTTGTACATCATCAGTTTTCCAATTAATTATTTCTTAGTCAAATATTTTACTGGTGATTATTTTCGGATTGGTTTTGATATACCATTACATTTTAAGGGTAGTATATTGAGTACTTTTAGCACATTATGTGATAGAGAAATTGTATCTACCAAAGAAGAAAAATCATCGACTATTTCTTTGAACCATCCATTTTAGGGTTATTCTTTCAACATAATATATTTTTATGGAGACAAATTTAGTTTTTTAGTTTTGTACCACATTTGTATGACATCTTACATCCCTTCATATGCAACATAAATTGTCTTACACATTTCATAAGTGGTAGGACACTGATAAACTATAATAAATTCATTGAGACCAACTATACAAATGATCACCTTCATTTTTTTTCTATTTATATCAAAATCATCTTCTTTTGAAGCATCCCATGTTTCTAGTTTCTCATGAATTTCATAAGGATTGACAATAATCATATAAACTTTAAATCCTTTATTTTTTCAGATTGATGATCATAAGAAATTACCAACATCTACAATTATCACTATTGACGTATTAAGAGTATATAATTGATATACCTTCTATACAATCAGTCATTGACATTATTATTTTTATGGACCTTATACTTTTAAATATGATATAGAATTATTTACTTTATCAAAAAAATACTTCCTCTAATACAAATAGTTTTTTTAGAATAATATAAAGATATAGAAGAAGGGAGTGAAATTTGACTTTTCAATAATCTTGAAAGATTCTGGATTTTATATTTCTTTTTGATTTATGATGATATGTATCCTTCACTTATGCATGTAATTTGAGTAGTGGATAAATAAATAACTGAGAACACAAAATTTTTTATTGTGGTTTGGAGCACAAATACCCCGTATCCCACTTGACAAATCCTCTCTCTATATCTTTGTTAATTTCAATAGAACGATCGAGTTATCACAAGAACTTC
Source organism: Viscum album (assembly GCA_963277665.1). Classification (NCBI taxonomy): domain Eukaryota; kingdom Viridiplantae; phylum Streptophyta; class Magnoliopsida; order Santalales; family Viscaceae; genus Viscum; species Viscum album. The sequence continues at coordinate 1,771,134,555 of OY728123.1, forward strand.
ACAACTGAGTGAAGGATGATGACACCTTCACAACAAGTCTAAACAGAGACTTGTTATTATATTACAAAGAAATAGATATTTCATATCATAGTATGAAAATCTAAAACTCATACATGAATGATTCCAATAATCCAAGACACTAATAAATCCAAAAGGTTTTGATTTTACCGAATAAAATTATTCTTGGTCACAGTTGAAATAAAAACTAACAGAATAAAGTCCCTATTATTAAAATATGAAAGTATTATATAAATAATAGCTATGAAGAGATCATTGATATAAATAATATTCAATAACAATAAAAAAAGTGATTACACAGTAGTATGATTTTTAAATATGTATATATTAGAACTGTTGCTTGTTTATAAAATAATAGAGTCTCTTGATCTTTTTTCAGTAGTTCTGTATTCAAAATATATTGCACATATCCAATCATATAGAATGAATAAATACTATAATATTATGTAGCAATCATGGGTTTTCTTCAGTTGACAAAATTCATGAAAATCTCATGATAGATCAAAATCATTGATATTCAAAGAATTCATGGGAGTAATAACATTCCTTATAAATAGGAATGATTGGATCCATGGAATAGAAGACTTTTAATTGGACATAAAATTGCGTAAAAATAATATTTAATTATGCATATACCATTGAAAAAATCATGTAAAATATCTTTAATTAAAACTCTATCATCGAATAGTTAAAAACAGAGTTCCTTCATTTGAAAACAAAAAATCCAAATGTAGGGAAGAAAATATATGTTTGATTATGAAGTAGGGTTGATGTAAAATATGTTTGTTTCCAAAATCATAGGGTTCCTTAAATTCATAGTGTTATTTTTCAATACTTTTACTTTCTCAAATGTAGGATTTGATCCAAATGTAGTGTTAACAAACAATACTTTTCCAATCACCAAATGGTACATGATCCATACATGTTAATTCAAACGTAGGGTTTCTAAGCCATACACAGTACTTACACATGAAAATTTAGGGTATGAATAGTGTTTCAAAAATACATTTTAACATGTTTATAATACTTTTAAAAATAATATAAACCATTAATAAGATAATCATCTCATGTAATATACTCTTGAAAATATTTAATCTAACTTTATCTGTAGAACAAACAACGGTATTTATGTGCATCAATATCAATAAGATTTATAGATTATTATTGAGAGAATACATTCCCTAAATTAACTTAATTTTCATAATATAAATATAAAAATTTACTATGAGTGAAATTGTTGGACATTTTGTAAAATATTAATTTTTTGGTGAATGATGAAAAATAATGATATTTATATAAAGTCATTTCTTTTTGAAAAATTAAGTAATTTAAAAGTCCCAATATGTTTTGAATATTTCATTAATTTACCTAAGTATTATTTATTTATATTTAATCCACTCAATTACGTTGAATCTACATAATATTATATTTTACTATAATCTTTTTTTTGGGTATAACAATATGTTGTTCAAAAAACTATTTTAAAATGCATAATGTTTCTCCATTTTAGTTAATTAATATAATTCATAATGGTAATGTTATAAATTATATATATATTTATATATAATATCATTAAATATTAACATTATTTCATTAAATTATTATTATTAGTCATTGATTTATTATATAATGATCTTTTTCTCAAATAACACACTTCTTAAAAACTCATTGTATCACCGTGTCTGTAGGATTAATTTTAAAATAAATAATGGAAATTATATGAAATAAATTTATCCAAATGGATTAAATATTTAGAATAATCATAATATATATTACCTAAAAATTTCAGAACAATATTTTTACTATAATTTATAGATAAAATAGTTAAAATGAATAACCTCGGTTATGGTTAAACCAGGGTTTTGCGAATTAAATTCTTTTGTATTAAAATTAAATTTACACAGACATTATATTTTTATTTAATAAATTCAATTCCATATTTGTAATAATTAGTTATAAATTATCTAATAATAATCAATTTAATTATATTATTAATTGATAAAATACCTTGGTAAATAAAAATATAAAAGTTAGTATTGTAAAAAATAAAAGGGTAAAATTAAGTAAACTTAAAGAATAAGGTATTAAATGATAAAAATGTCCTTATTTTTGTTATGTGGTGATTTTTGTTGACCAAATGAACGATACCCTATATTATTGATCTATTTTAGAGCCACTAGAGGTAAAAGAGACCTTCCAATTGTGAATACTGTTTCATATATATAAGAATTCCACTCGTCCATTATAAATGGGAATTATCTCCCCACACTTCTTGACTTGTATCAAGCCATTGATTCCTAAAAAACCTACAGAAATCAGTTTAAAATAACCATAATATCATCCTAGAATCCTTATCATCAAAATAATGCCATCCTAAGATTGTTTTTGTGATAACATAAAGTGGACACTCAAAGAATATATAAAATTCATCCATGAGAATTTTTGATTGATATCTTCCTTCACCTCATTAAATTTTTATTTTAACATGATGATACGAAAACCTATGTGTATCACATATACTTAGATATTTTTAGGTTATGGGTATGACCTATAACCATACATACTTTCATCCAATGGGTTATGAAATCATCATTTGTGTGTTTGCGGGACTACCTCCTCGCGAAACGATGTCATTATTTTTTCCCTTACCACCTATCATAGTTGCGTAAGTCAATGGATACAATTTTTATATATGATATTTATGAAATAATTATACCTTTAGAGTAATTATATCAAATATACAATTTTTATATTTCAATACATAATAGATATGATTACGTCACTCGTGTGTACGGTGGACCACCGCCTCGTGAAGTGATGTGATTCGCTTTTCACAAACACATTAAGTTGAAGTTAATAAATGTAAATAAAATAAATATATGTTATGTAAATGAAATATTTATTATATTTATGACATATTTATAATTATATAAATTTAATATATCATTTTATCTTTAGTTTTTTCAATCACTAAAAAAATGATAATGTCATTCTTGGACATGTAGACTACCGCATCCCCAAATCGATGTGTATGAAAACCCATGTATTTATTAAACATTAATTAATGTTTTATTAAATAATATTACATATTATAAAACCCATAATATCAATATATATAAGTTATATTTGGGAATTATATACATTACATAAAAAATTAAAATAGGTGATACATCACCTTAATTGAAAATATCCATTACATGCTAATATTATTCCATAATTCTTAAATATGAATTGGATAACATGGGGAAATACATAAGAAAGGGGTGAGATGTAATGAATAGTAATTGAATAAAAAAACCATAACATGAATAAGTTATTACATTTTATACAATTGAGTTATAAATGGAACAATTGTTTTTTGAGAATCATAAACATGAACAATGAGGTATGATATAACATTATAACATAATGACAAGTTGGGTGTTTGGGAATGAAATTTAAATATGACATCATAATCATAAGCATAGTTTAAACACAAATAATTCATAATATAAATATCTTGGTATAACATACCATGCACCCTACATGTCATATCATGAGTCTAAAACAATACCCAATGCATTAGATCACTATCTGGACACACCCATTATAATCATATTATGTACATTCATAAGTGTTCCTCATAGATCATATAAATAATAAAATATTTCATAAAAATTAATTTAATGATAATGGGATGTGGATAAAATACTTTTATTTTCATGATAAATTAATTATAAGTTTATAAGGGTGAACACCATTGATATAAAATGGGTATGGGTATTCACTATACAAATTGATTGGAATGGAACATTACAATGAAAATTTAGAAGCAAAATAAGGCACAAAAATGTTAATGGGAGGGATTATTGAGAGTGAAATGGGTATATAATAATTTATAATTCATAATTTAAGTAATGTAGATAAGTAATATGGTATCCAAACAATTTTATTTGGAGATAAATGGAACAAGATAATGAAGATTCTTGAATAAAGAGAAGGAGATGATCCATTATAAAATTTCTTCATGGTAACAACTTTAGAAATTAAAAAAATGAGTTGGAAAAAATTAAAAATAATTAAATTAAAGTCATGTTTATAGTTAAGATATATTTATAAATACTATAAAATATAACCAATTGAGATTCAGATGGATAATTATTGAGAAGATGCATGAATTTAAAAGAGGATATAATGGTCACTTACCCAGAGAGGATGATTATAAAAGCTCAGGATAAGCTTATTGGTGGCTTAGGAGAACCTTTGGAAGACTATATAGAAGTTATGAATTATCAAGTACTTTATATAAGGGGTTTGCAAGAATTTTAATGTGAAATTTATGGGCTTATATCGTCAAAGAGAGTGGAATTAATTATTATTTCCCAAAAAAAGTTTTGAACTCTATATAATATATTATTCATATAAAAAAACCATACCGTGGTTTTTTAAAATGGTTGATTTAAAATAAGAGTTATTTTTATTATGTTATAAGGCCAATGGATGAACTTATTAACGTATTACCCTTGTAGGTGTGAAAATGAGTTATGTTCTTAAATAAATAATTTTAAAAACATAAAATATAATATGGGTTTTCTAGTATTCATAAAGAATTTATAAAATTTAAAAAATAACTTAAAAAGATAATTATTTATTGAGGAAACCTATTTTTGGAAGGGATACCTATTATAACATTTAATACTTCACATTTGGGTCATTATGTCATCATAATTCAAATTGTATATTTTTATTTAAAACCAATCTTTTTGAATATCATGGAATGAGATCGTAATTTTGACATCATGATTGTTTGAAATACACATGCTCAAATATAGATTCGAATTTGTAGGTTAAACTTGAATTATTGGAACCTGAGGATCTTATGGGATATTTAATCAGCTATCTGAAATTTAATTTGAATGGATCAGCAGATAGACAACCCGACATTTGGGAATAATGCTCGAATACTATTGGAGGTTGACATGTTGAGCACCCTGGTTGGATAGGTGGTCCTCACAACAAGGGATGAAAGTCTAAAATTGGACATTTTATGTGAAAGGAAACCAAAACATTTCCAGGGATGCATGTTTTTGGGCCATATGATTACATAATGTAATAGAGATAAGGAGCACATATTTTTTATGGAGAGAGGGCATGATGACACAACATGTAGAAGGAAATAGGTATTGGATATTTGTTCTCATGATCATTATGGTAATGATAAGGTTGATAATTCTATCGATCATAAGGGAATGACCTTTCCTAGGCACACTTAACACATGCCTATGTAGGGACTAACTTCTGGACTATCCTATTAGGATGAATATGATAAAAGTTTGAAGCCTTCCTCCATTCCCACTCAGGAACCCAACTAAAATGAGGTGTAAGTTTCTAATGGAATAGAAGAGATCTCTTTAGAGGATGCCCCATTGGAGAAAATGGTGGAGAATACAAATACTGGGTCACCAGAATTACCCAGGATAGTAGGAAATGATTCCCAAGTCCAAAACAATGACCATACAATGGTAGGTTAAGAAAATACTCCGGTAGGGTCACCTAAAATTCCTCCCCATATTATTGGGAGTGAAAAATAAATAAATGACCAGTCCTCAGCTATAACTGGCCCATAAGGGACCTTCCTACAGAAACTCAAATCTAATGATTCATGAAGGAAACCTAAAGTGAGTAGTGACCCTACTCACTTATAATAGAGGAATAAATTCATACCCTTAAGTGGTTCCATATAGTATGAATATGGTGAGTATCACCCACAAAGATAGTTGCATCTACCCAAAGGACTAAATCATACACTCCCACTGATGAACCTGTTGAGTAGTAGGTTGGAACCATTGATACTATGGGATTACCCATTCCTATCGTAGATCGGAATAATGGTTAAACAATGAAAGTAAAAGTTCATGATGATTATAAAAAGGAGGAAGGGCCCCTAACAAGGATCTAAGCACTTTTATAATAATGATTATTTTTTGGAATTATAAAGGTCCTGAGATCTCCCCAAAGCTTATATCCCATAGACCCTATATTTTGTCCAACAAACCATTTCTAATTTGTATTTTAGACCAAAAAATATACTTTAATAATTAGAGAGCCTTCAAATTAGACCCTTTGGGTCATAGTTATGTCTCTCAAAATTAGCATGATATCAATATGGATCATCTCTTGGTTGTCAAATATGAGATCAGCCAAATTCTATAAGTTATTAAGAAGTCACAGTGGATCTCAGTGTCCTGTGACCATCAAGGTTTCACCTTTTATATCTCTTTTGTTTATGCCTCATCATCCTACATCATAATAAGGGAAATTTGGGCCAATATTGAGGCATTATCAGAAAATTCACCTAATAACTGGTCAATAATGGGTGATTTTAACATTATTATCTGACCTGATGAATATAAAACATTGAAATTTAACAAAGAATCTTCAATGGATTTAACAAATTTCATTAACTGATGTCATCATGGTGAAGTTTCAATTTTAGGTTCTAATTTTACATAGAGTAGGTATAATTGGATGGAAGGAAATTAAGAAAACATTATAGATGTTTTGTTCATATGGATGTGGGTGAGTTCGATAGAGGAATATCTGGGCATACTCTCCCCAAACACCATTCATATCATAATCCAGTCATTATTTAAATTTACACCCACATTATTTAGTCTTATCCATTTCCTTTTAGTTTAAACAATGGGTTACTTGTGACTCCTGGATGCAGAGAGGCAATTGTGGAGGCTTGTAGGATGTGTCAACATAGATGTCCATTGAATTTCTTAGATAGAAAATTAAAAAATTAAAAAATAACCATAATAGAGTGGATAAAAACCTCTTTTTATTAGATTGACCATGAAATTAAGGTTTCTAAAGATATCATGGAAGTATTCAAACTCAAAAATATGTTTCAAAGAAGCCCCATTAGAGTGGAAATACAATCCCTTTGAATGGTGGATGATCTCTTAAATGTTAAAAAAATGATGGGCTGGAATCTCCTACAGTTTAAGTGGATAATGTATGGTGATATGATCTTTAAATTCCATCACATGCTGCAAAATGAAAAGTGTATTAGTGTAGTTTTGAAGGCCTTCATTATCTATGGTTTTCTTCACACCTCCAAAAGTGAAATATATAACGCGATGGTTAATTATTTCTACAGGATCTATTCTTATGATGGAATTGATAACACTCATACAATGACGGAAAACAAATCCCCTTGTATTTAGGCTTACCAAAACCATTCTCTCACAATATATCTCTCTAAGGAGGAAATCAAGGAATCAATTTTCTCTTTAAACATGGAATTTTTGTTTGGTTTAGATGGCTTCACCAATATTCTATCTTATATTATTGGGATATTCTTCAGGATGATATGATAAAGGCGGTCCGATATTTTCTTACTCATTCCCATATGGCTTAATGTATTAACTCAAATAGTATTTCTTTGATTCCCAAGAAATAACGTTCCATTGACATAAAATAATTTAGGATGGTGGAGATTGGGAACACTATAACTATGGATATCATAAATCCTATGATGGATAGAATAGGGATAATTATTAAGGAGTATATTTCACCAAACTAATTTGGTTTGGTACTTTGTAGGAGTATTCAGAATTCTCTTTTCATCACATTATAACAAATTTATCAGATGAAAATGAAGTCTAGTATTGTGAACATTCCTCTTACAGTTAACATATTTAATGCCTTTGATAATCTAAAGTGGAGTTTTCTCTTTGATGTTCTTATAAGGAATGTTTTTTCAAATGAATGTTTTATATTAATAAGTGTAATTATAACTTCTATAGGGTTTTCTATTTTAATTAATAGATCCCATAGATGTTATATTAAATGTCATATAGGGGTGAGACAAGGTGACCTCCTCTCAGTGATCTTATTTACTATTACTAAATATTATATGAGTTGATGATTTAATAAACTCAAACATTTTTTAATATATAAACTCATTAATATTTACAGGGATACCACTACCTTGTCCTACTTATTATATGCTGATGACAATATCCTTTTTTGGGAAATCCTAAAATAACCTTCTCTATAATAAAATCATTTTTGTTACACTATGAGGTAATTTTTGGTCAAACCAAAAGTTGGGAAATTTTTTTTTGGTGAATGGATTTATATTGGTAAGAAAAATAGGGTCATCAAGACTCTTTTTGTGAAGAAGGAACACATCCCTTTTATTTATATTTTGGTCCATTTGTTTTTGGGGAAAGTGTAATGACTGTATCTTGAAGACATTTTTTATGGAATCACTAGTCAATTGGCTAGATTTAAAGGGAAATCTATGTCCCTTGCAGGGAGGGTGTGCCTCATAAATTCAGCTATAACATCAAATTGTGTATACTCTTTCCCTATCTATAGATTTACAGGAGGAAATCATTGGGATCTATAATGATTAATGAGGAATTTTATTTGGATAGGTTCAATACATGAAAAGAAGCTGATTACTATGGCATGTAAAGAGTGTATTAAACCCTCTGAGATGGGATGCATTATAATCGTGGTTGTCAAGATTTTTAATGATGGTTTTATTAAAAAATTAATGTGTAATATCTTAGATTATGATGATCCATCCATGGGTTTTTAGAGGGAAGGTTCAGGAAGAGTCTTTAGGATAGGTATCCCCACAATCCCGACTCATCGGGATAGCCTTCAATCAGACACCATTTCACTGATCTGATGCATAACACAAAATGGATGGTAAGCCGATAGTCCTACCTCAACCGCTGGGACACTCCCTACCTAGAAATTACCCTTAATGTGATAAAACTTCCTCCCAAATTTATTGTTATGTTTTTTTCTGATCTTTTAAAATTCACTAAAAATATTGACGATATTGTCACTCTATAAGATGGCCTGAAAATTAAAAGCCACAAATTTATAGATAATGATACTTTGCTCAGGAAACCATGGAGAAATGGAATGTTCAATTGTAGAGGTTTCTACCTTTTATAGTGTGATGAATGTACCCAATTACCATCTTGGCTACTAAAATTCAAGACACCTTGTTTCAACGCTCAAGGATATTTATTTTTTGGAAAATATAGAGTAACCATTTTCCAATGCATGATCAAGTAATTAAATATGTTCAATACATTATATAAACATGTCATATATGCTTAAAGAGTGATGAAAATGGGCACACCTATTTTTGAGAAACAGTTTTTCATTGAAATTATGTTGATACATTGGTGGTTTTTTAATATAAATCATTGTGTACATAATCAATTTGATGGTCTGCTGATACATATCAATACATGTTGTAGAAGTGAACAGATTCAGAACCTCAAAATGGGTTTGTACTAATGTATTCAGCTCTCTCTGGGTATCCCTCAACACTTTAATATTTATCTATAACCCTCCATCATTTCTTGCAGGTGCACTGGAAGTTCATCGTGATGTTTTTTCTACTTCAGTGATGCATGTTTGTGAAATGGATGAAAATTTCTAGAACCTTACTACCCATCAGTTTTTTGGAATCTCAAGAAGGACAAGGAAACCATTCATGCTTATGTTCATTATATAGATTCAACCTATATCACCATAGATGAAATAAAATGTCGATGGGGTATCCCTTGGAATGTTGGAACTCTCAGGATGTGGATGAGTCTTCCGCACTCACTGTGGATTTGTCCAAGGTTGTCTTAAGCATTTCATTGGACTGGTCATAGCATATAAAGAATAACTATATCCCATTATATATTCAATTAAATATTTTTTCTATCATGGATAAAATATGATATAGATTTAATTATACTCTAAACTCACCATCAATTATCTCAAATCAAGAACTAGAAATCCTTCATGGAGAAACCTTTTATCAAGATTTGTTTCCTTGATTAGGCCAAGAATCTCAATTTAACAGTTTCACATGATTAAAGGGAATAAAATAAAGTAGAGTATGCACTGTTAAATATAGAAACCATGGAAATGATTACTATGTGGTCTACTACAATTTCTTAGTACTATGCACTACTAATAGATGAAGACAGGAGGGGTGTTCTTCACTCCTTCTATTTTAAACCCCCTGGTAATTCTTGACTTTGTGAATTATTTTACATTAATAAATTTTTTAGGGTTGGATTGTCTGGAACTTGTAATTTTCTTGTAAAATTTCATTAAAATTTTATTTATTTGATATAATACATTAATTTATCAAAAGAGTAGTTTAATTGGATCATCTATACAATAATAGGAACATCAGAGAGTTAAAAAAATTATTGAAACCTATTGTAAGCTGAGTGGCCAGGAAATAAATAGAGAAACTAGTAGTTAGTTTATTTCCAAATGGTGTTTGGAGAGATAGTGATGAGAATTGAGAATGGTCTATCTATGAAAAGTAGACTCTTTATCATGTATTATCTTGGGGATCCAGTGGATCTGGGGAGGACTCATATTCATCATTTCGAGGGGATAGTGGAAAAAATCAATATTTTCATTAAAAAATAGAATAACCGGTTTCTCTCTTTCGGGGGACGTATCAACTTGGACAACTGTGTATTTTATTCTATTCCCATGTGTATGATGTCAGTGATCAATTTTCTAAAGGTCATTTTTTAAAAAATTGAATGAGTTTTGACCAGATTTATATAAAACATCCATGTTCAAGGAAGATATCATTAAGTTTTATGGGACATGGCTGAAAATAGGGTGCATGATGATGGAATCAATCTTAAGAGTGTCAAAGAGGAGATTTAGTACATGCAAGACAAACATTCATTGGAATTTTGGGAAGGAATGTCACATTGGGATAGATTTATTTCTATTAGATATCAAACCCACATGACCGAAACTAAGGAGAGCACCTCCCAGATATATAATGGGATTTTCATTTATTTTTCTAGGTTGAATAGCCATTCAAAATAGATTTTAGGTTCTGGATAGATCATCTTATGGAATTAAAATTGGGTAGGTTTGGTGATTGGATTTCTGGGATTCTAAACACCCTATATTACCTTCTCCTAAGTGATTATATTTGATTATATTATTACTTCCATTCTCAACTGTCAACAAAGCACAGTCATTGAGAACATCAACATTAATGATGAACTGTACAAACTCATTTATAAGAGACCAAGTTCAGGTGTTTTCTTGGAAAAGGTTTACCCCTCCTTGAATCAAGATGTATATGGTTAGGGTGTGTGGCGAGATATTCTTCGGTATAATGACATCCATAAAAAATTCATCATTCTTATGTGGAAACTTCCCAATAAAGACCTTCCCATGGATGATAAGGTGTGCAAAAAAGGAATCTTGTCGGTGTCTAAATGAATGTGTTGCAGGGACTCCACAGATTAAAATTTGGATCATCTATTTTTTGAAACACGGTGGGATGAGGCTTTTTGGAGTGTATCGAAGTAGTTCATTAGGTTGAGGTGTTAATGCTTTACACCTGATTCATTTCTTCAGGCATGGTTTTGGTGGACTGAGGGAAAGGCACCCGAGTGGCATGTAAGATGGTTCATGTAGTAGTAGGGTGATGGACCTTATGGAGAGCAATGAACAGGTGTCTTTATGGAAACCTCCCTCCTCTCAGTTGGGATTGGTAGTTAAGGTGAATCGCACCACCACAACACTAGACTCACTAATCAAGCACTAGGAATGTTCACCATCACTCAGGATATTCATGGCCAAAAAATTAGTATGGACTATTTACCAGAATCCTAGAAGGCACAAAATATGGGTGCGATAGATTCATCCTTACAGTGGCTTGAATCTCAATGTGGATGGATCATGCATCTCGAGTGTGATGTGAGGCAGAAAGATGGTGTGAAAATCCCATGGTGAGGTGCTTCTGGCTTTCAACATTGGTTTTGGGTGGGGGTATTCCCTTATGGTGGAGGCCTATACGATTTTGAAAGGTGTAGAACTATGTCACGATCAAAACAAAATTACTGGAATCAGTGGAGATCGACTCAACAAAGATCCATGGGGTGTTATAGGGAAATATTAAATTCTCTTGTTCCAACATTTATACCATATGAAATTGAATAAGACTTTGTCATCCATGGGTAGAAATGTATCATATCTAGCATGAGGGGAATAATGTGGCTAATTTCCTTGATTCCTAGGTATTTAAGGAGGATCATTGCCTTGAATTTACCAACATGGGATTTCTTCTCCCTTCTTGTTGTAGAATTTTTCAAACAAACACACTCAGTCTCCATTATTTTATACCTCCTTGAACTTCTCCTCATGGGGTTATGCCCAAATTTAAAAACAATTGGTACATTGTAGTATCAAAGTCAAAATCATTTATAATGTAAAAATAATAAGGATAATTTTTATTAATTATTATATAAAATATAAATATTCATATTATTAGAGTTTGGATACATATCCTTTTATTACACAAAAAATTATCTACGGGTAAGGTGCATGTGGGGGATATTGTCATGGGAAGGTTCGGTGTACATGGTTTGGGCCATGATTGTGATGAGCTTGAAGTACTCCCATAAATTATTTTTCAAAACCATTAGTTATTAGACCTAATATCAGGATTAGTCATGGGAAATGAACAATGATTTTATCTCTCTTAGAAGCTCCATTAATGTGGATCCATAGGGTATGATCCAACTTGGTGAGGCCATCACTTCCTTTGTCTTCATCAATTGGATTTGTCAAAAGCCTATAATTATACCTATCATATGATCATTATTCAAGGACTATATTATCATCAGTTAGTATGAATAAATATTTTGAAATATAATTGTATATAATAAACCCAAATATTTTAATTTGTTTTCTATAACCATAATACATAATAATACATTTAACTAAATCACAAAAGTAATTTTATTTATAAATGTTCAAGTTGTTACAATGTGGTTCTTTTTTTTCATCACCATATCACAAGAATGATAGATGTAAGTATATATAATTACATTTTTTTCTTCTTTATGATATTATGATCTTTAATTATATATAAATTATAAATTACCTTCTTTCCATAAGGATAATAAAAAAATGGAAACGTTACTCAAGTGTACGTACGACCGACTGTCTCCAAGATCGTAACGTTAGTTAGTTTTTAAAAACCATATTTTTAATGGGTTTCAAAAGTAAAAATTATGTATAAATATAATAATTATTTCATAATAATTAATTTTTATATTTTTAAATAATAAAAACTTTTTCCATAGTCAACTAACTCAAATAATTTTTGAAACATAATCCGAATATGGTTAAAACATCAAACAAAATGTAAATTGATTAAGTAATTGTATATATCATGACATGAAGTGAAATTAAATTAATAATAAACTTAAGAAAGGAACTCAAAAAAATAAATAAATAATATATGTTTATTTTTTTGGGGAATATAAATACAATCATGAAATAGAGGACTCAAGGTTAGGGTTTTATCATCCTTCTGTTTTTTTGTGAGATATATGTGATATTAACCACCTATTATTTAGTGTCTAACACAACCCGCTTCCACGAAGATGAGTAAAGGGGCAACAAAAAACTAGAACCTTCCTTATTCAATTTGAAGGGGAGATAATGACCCCCAAGTCCCACCATCAGTAGGCCCTGGGGTGGTGACTAGCACTAATGGTATAGAGTCTCACATAATATGGAAGGCGTTACCATTTTTTGTTGAACAAGATTGAGAGACAAAACGGTAAATCCTAAACAACTCCAAATACTGAAATTAAATGTAAATACCAAAATCAATTCCTATATTAATGTCCCAAAATAAAGTTATACAAGGTATAATAAAACTCTAAAGGAAAGTACCAAATGAAAGAAAAGAAACAACAACAACTGTCCGGATGCCGATCTAGTAGGGTCCAACATGATCCTCAAAGTCCTCCTATAAACCAGAAAGTAGTTATTTATACATAGGGTTAGTATATAGGTATACTTAGTCTGGAATAAACAAAATCTATCGTGCACAAGTGGGGGGGGGGGGATTCTAATTCCATGTGAGAAAAGAGATAACCAAAACACCTAGCGAGGAAACTATCCACCCAACCTCACCATGACACACTCTCAAAATAATTAATGTAAGGTAAAGTAATAGTAATAAAAAATTGATATTTTGGTACCCCACACCACTTTACCACTAGTTATTTAGGATATCCTATGCATCATACCTCCCCCATAGGTTCCACTACATTCCCATTGCGTCCCCAAAAACAACCTTTTGGGCCACCACTACCACGTATCCCAATCACAAACACATGGGCAACCAAAACCACACATAACCAAGCTTTCCGACACCTAGGATACAAAAAACACGCATAACAGCACCCAAAGACACCTAGTCCACAAAAACCACCACCACAGTTGAAGACAACTAGGATAAAAGAACCACTGCCACACCCAAAGACACATGGGCCTCATCCCAAAGACACTTGGGAAAAAATCCTGCCCGCACAGACATGGTCCAAGCACCACAACACATCCTTCTTGAAGAGTGTTGGGCCGCAATGAACCTTAGGCCATCACCACCTACCCAAAGAATACTAGGCTACCTGGAAGATAGAGAGAAATGGATCTAATAACTAGCGACTCATAACAATGTTGGAAACAACACCCTCCCCTATGAAATGGGGGTGTTGGGCATGATGTGATCAATATGGGTGCTGTTCATATAAGAAACACAATAACTAAACAATATACATATAGGTAAAAAATAAATAATCCCAACATAATGGTTCTGAAATAGACAATGAGCTCGTACATAACCACTCTTATCACTATACCTATATGCACAAATACACAACAACCACAACCCGAACACAACGAATTTCTGGGAACACTACTCACCAATTGTACCCATTCTCATTATTGTATTTATGTGATTCACATTAAAATATTCCTATACTATTGGGAAACTAATAGGAATATCACAATCTGAAACAATAACTGAAGGAAAACTAGCCAAACATGATTTTAAGCATTCACACTCGGTTCCCTTGTAAAGTCACAACATTAAAAAGAGATATGTGAAATCCTTCAATGTACTAGAACCAAAACAAGCCCCAACATAACGGCTCCACACAACCTCAAATTCCAAAACCAAAAACCCCACGACTATAGAATCCACCCCCTTCTTCGTCACCCCATAAACATTATCCAGAACAACAACGCATATCCCTAGAACAGGGCAAGGGAGTTTTCATATGTGGCCATCACCATTCGTTATCTTCTTTATTTCAGTTTGGTCAAACGGGTTGATCACATAAGGATTCTTATTTACTCGGAATCCATTTGATCAACCACGTTGATTTGATTAACTGGTTTCCATGTTTCATTCATTTAATCAAAATATCATCCATAAAAAACAAAGATTCATTAGTGATCTATAAAGGACCACCAACAACCCTAGTTTTCAGTGTACATGAGCCCATATAACTCACAACATAAAAACAAAGGTATAACACAACAACATCATCAAATTTACCCCCCTTCATTCTTTAACAATATGTTTATTATATTCATTAAATTTAGTTTCATCTACATCCAGAGGGAACATCATCATACCCTCCCCACATGATGAAAAAAAATTGATATGAAGGAAAAAATCTTCATGGATGATCAAGGATAGAAGTTATCTCTTTATGCCATGAACTAGGGATTGAAAGACTTGAAGGAAAAGATGACTCCAAGGCCGAGTGGGAAGGGCTCTAGCATGGGTAGACGATTCATCTCCAGAGTAAGTCTAGAGGCGTAATAAGAAAAACCAAAAAGGAGAAAGAATATGGGATCTCATCTAAAGAAGAGTTCAACTCCTAAAATTGGGGAGATAAATACAAAGTACATAAATGTCAGATCATTACTTGACCACATGAATCACAAGTTTCACATGTAGAGATTAATTGATATTTAATTATTATTGACAGAGATGGTGGGGATAATCGGTGTGAGTTAATATATTTCTATTAAATGAGGAAAACACATAACGGGGCCTAAACCGGAAAACAAGGGAAGCTAGAAAACGAAAAAAAGGGTCTGACAGGCCCCAAGTTTTAATAACTCAAGGGTCACTTGAATCTTGGGGGTTTAAAAAATCTTTTATGGGATTTAAATTTCATTGAAAGGTTAATTAAAACACTTTTACGTTAAAAGATTTTTCAATAGATTGAAACTGGAATGTCCTTGATAAACTGAAAATGACTCACTGTTGGGTGAGTCACAATCGCCCTAGCACCGATGCTGATCGGTGCCACTAACGGCTAATCGGTTCCACCGCTGCCCGTCAGTGCCATCGATGCCCGTCGATGCCACCTATGCCCATCGGCTCCACTGATTCCCTTCAGTTCCAATAGTTCCCATCAGTGTTGCTGATGCCTGTCAGTGCTAGTAATTCCCTTTGGTTCCACCAATGCTGATCATTTCCACCATTTGTTCGACCTGATTTTTTTGTAAACTCCTTAATGAGTCACCAATAGTCCCCAGGATACCGAAAAAATCACAATTTTACAATGTAATTGATCGAGAAGGTCCAGGTCATTACATAAGATACCTATCAAACTATTCTCACCCTTGAGAATTTAAGAGTAACCCAAAGAAAATAGAGGGATCCAAACAACCACCATGTAAGAAACCTCTAAGTGAAAAACCACCAGAGAGTTGTTAAAAATATAGAACAAACCTTGAAATCCAGGAGCCTATCATCCAAATTTATCTCCTGAATAAATATAGAGACACTACCACTATTCTCCCCTGAGAAACCACACAAACATATAGAGGCCACACCATACAACCTTATGGATTAGGGAGAACCTTTTCTCATGTCAATATACTATCCCCTTTGGGTGGTACTAACTCTCCCATTAAAGTTTAATCACATCCAGCTTAATTCATCTTAATGAGGGATTAGATCCTCCCCTCCTAATTGTTAGGACTTTTCCCATGCATTCAGAGTACAAGGGAAGAAACGCATCTAATAACAAACTAGATCAAGC
This sequence comes from Viscum album, assembly GCA_963277665.1. Taxonomy (NCBI): domain Eukaryota; kingdom Viridiplantae; phylum Streptophyta; class Magnoliopsida; order Santalales; family Viscaceae; genus Viscum; species Viscum album. The sequence continues at coordinate 1,771,151,498 of OY728123.1, forward strand.
ATTACATCAAAACCATGCACATAAGTAAAACATTAAGGAAAAATTAGATAAAAAACTCAAGAAATCTCTGGGTACTGGGAACACATCAGAAATTCTTGCTCCCAAGTACTCTCCTCAAGGCCAACATGCCACCACAACACAAAAACCAAAGAAATGGTCCATCCACAAAGAACATTCTCTTTATGATCCTCGATCCTTACCAGTTGGTCTATGAATGTTGCATCTTCCTCGATCTCCAAATCTCCCCATTCGAGGATGTGGGAGTCATCGTGTTGATACTGATGGAGTTGAGATACATGGAAGACGTTGTGGATCCTCTTCAGTGGCGGTGGTAATACCAGCTGATACAACACCTCCCCAATTCGTCTCAACACCTCAAAGGGTCTAATGAGCTTGGGAGAAAGCTTACATCACCTACCAAACCTCTGTTTCCTTCACCGAGGGGAGACCTTTAAGAACACGTGGTCCCCAAACTCGAACACCAAGTGTCTCCTCCTTTTATTGTTATACGAATTCTTCTAGTCCGGTGCCACCTTCATCCTCTCATGCACAAGATGAACCATCTTTGTCATGCACTACACCACCTCCGGGACAAGAACACATGCCTCCCCAACCTCTGTTCAGCACACAGTTGAAAGACATGGTCTCCCTTACATGGAATCAAATGGTTACATGCTAATGGTAGAGTGATAGATATTGTAGTTGAAAAACTCTACCAGAGGAAATTGTCATACCCATGATCCTCTAAAGTTCGGAAAACACACTTGCATCATATCCTTTAATGTTTGGATGGTCCTCTCTGTGTTCCCATCCATCTAAGGGTGGAAAGTAGTGCAAAGGAATAGCTTGGTGCCAAAATAATTTTGCAACCCCTTTCAGAATTATGTTGTAAAGGGTGTATCCGAATCCAAAATGATGGTTCTGAGATCTCTGTGCAGCAAAAAAACTTCCCTCATGTAGTTCTGTGCTAAGGAATCTACTGTGTTCGACTCCTCAATCGCTATGAAGTGATCCAATTTCGTCAAACGATCCACCAATACCTAGATTTCATCAATGCCTCTATCATCCAGGGGTAGTCCTATGATGAAATCCATTGAGGCATCATACCACTTCCTCTCATGAATGTCTAAGGGCTGCAACAGACCACCAGTAACATGCTGTTCAGCTTTTTCTGCTAACACACAAGGCACATTACCACAAACTCTGGGTATTAGTGGATCGTTTGACGAAATCGGTTCTGACCATCCTCTGACCATCCTTCCAAAGCATCACCCTAGCTAACACTATCATGTATCACTTTAGCCTCTAAGTCTCCCAGTAAGACTCATCCACCTTCCATACCAGGGAAGAATACACTGTCATCTAAAATCAATATCCTCTATCATCCTCCACTCTTTTACTAATATGTATAGCAGCCAAATACTCCATTGATCTCTTTGAATATGTTGAATCTTGAACCACATCATTCTGAGACATCCTGATCAAGGCATCAGCCACCATGTTCCCCATTCCTGGGGTGTAGGAGATCTAAAATTGGAAATCCTGATGGAACTCCATCCACCTATACTGCCGCAAGTTCAAGTATCACTTGGAGAAGACATACCTTAATATATTGTGATCTATGAAGACCATGATCTGTTCCCTGATAAGGTAATGCCACCACATTTTTATCATGAACAGAACCTCTAAAAGTTTCTATTAATTAGTGGCATATATAATTTTGTGAGGGAATAACTACCTATAACCATAAGGGATCACTCATCGCTGCTGTATTAGAGCACATCTCAATCCTATACTTTAATCCTCATAGAATACTTCAAACATTACCCCTTCCTCTAACAACCTCATCACTAGGGCACTGACCGTCTTCCCTTTCAGTTAACTAAAAGCTTCCTGGAACTGATCACTCCACAAAAAAACCTGGTCTTTTCTGGTCAAGTCCGTGAAAGGCACTACAACTTGGGGAAGTCTAGTTCAAACATACAGTAGTATCCTGCTTGTCCTAGGGAACTACAAACCTTTTCCACATTCTTGGTTGATTCCCAAGAAAAAACCTCATTGACCATTGATGGTTCCACATCTATTCCCTACTAGGACACCACGTTCCCAATGAAGTTCACCTCTCGTGTCTAAAACATTCACTTGGATTACATCTTGTTGAGATGGTTGAGTCATAGGACCTCCAAGACTGTCTCGAGATGATCGATATGATCCTTTTTTGATCTTTTGTATATTAGGATGTCTTTTATGAACATGACTATGAAATAGTCTAGATACTCATAGAAAATAGAGTTCATGAGACCCATAAACATAGATGGTACGTTCGTAACGCTTAAATGCATGACCACAAACTCAAAGTGTATATAGCTGCACCTAAAAAGAGTCATCATCATATCACTATCCTTTCCCCTCAACTAGTGATATTGAGGACATAGGTCGATCATAGAGAACCAACTTTCTCACTTCAACTGGTCGAAAAATTCATCAATCCCCGGGAGGGTGTAATGGTTCTTCACTGTCACCAGATTCAGTCTTCTGTAATCTATGGACAACCAGATACCACCATCTTCCTTTTTTGCGAACAAAAATAGAGCACCCCATGGAGACATTCTTGGTTGGATTAAACCCTTATTCATCAGGTCATCAAACTAAATCTAGAACTATAGTAACTCAGAAGGTGTCATCTAATAGGGAGCCATATAAATTTGATGGGAACCGGGTTGTTAGTATATACCGAACTCAACATCATGCCATGGGGGTAGAGTCACAACCTCTTTGGGAAGACTTATAGAAACTCACGGACAATCCCTCTAACATCCACCATATTTGTGTCTTCCAATTACACTGACTGCTCAGCTAAAAAGGAAATAATGGGATCCACACACCATCTGCACTCCTGGGAACCCTACTCTCCAGAAAAAGCTACAAATTGACCACACAAATCTGATAAGTAGAACCTTCTCTGAAAGTAGTCGATAACATTGTACATATAAAACATATAATCAATGGCCAAGATGACATCATAAGGCTTCATTTTCAGAATAAATATATCCTCACTAGACTGATATGTCCCCAACATCAGCCTACATTCTCAAAAAACATCAAACAGGATGGTCTGACCTCCAACTAGAGTAGTCAGAATTATATGAATGGAGAGTCTCTCTATTTATAGGCCCAATGCATGGGATAGATCAGGTGTAAAAAAGACTGAAAGGATCATGAATCAAACAAATCATAAACAAGATTACAAAACAAACTGATCGTACCTCGAACTTCTTATAGCCCTGCTAGAACTGATACCTCTATGCAATGAAACTGCACATTACTACAAACTATTCCCATCAACTGTTGGATACCTCTACAACCACACCCTGGTCGACGCCCCTGAAGAGTGCCCTAAGGTCGGCCTCCTTTCCCACCGTCCACCCTTGGTGGAGCGGGAGCTCGCAGCCCCTGATGCTGTTGAAAATGTCTGGCCGACAACTAGTGCTACTGAGGCGGGCACTAAACCTTTCCAGCCCCACTATACTGCACTCGGTCTGGAAACTGATTATAAAGGTACCCATGGCTACGATAGGTAAATAACCTCGGTTCTAGGCTCATGGATAAAGGGAAAGGACCAGGGTATCAGAACTAAAATTGTTGAGGCCTGCCCTGGATGGTCAAAACCTAGAATGCTCTGATGCTAGATTCCTACTGGTAACAACATTACCCTATGATGATCTAAACTGGATCCCCTCTCACAGAACACCTCCCAGTGTGTGAATCCTCTCCACCAATTCATCCTTCTTCTGAACATCTAAGTACATGGTTAGAGTTGAAGGTGTAACAACATACTGAAGAGAAGGTCGGAGTGCCTCCTCTAAGCATCTTTCCCACGACTCCTCATCCGGGAAGAGGTCTGGAGAGAAAAGAAGGATATCGTTGAACTTGATCCCCTACTACATTTTCGTCGCACTCCCTTACTTCAGGGAGAGCATCTCTAGCCTCTTTTTGACCTTCATCGTGTAAGAAAGGAATTCTACCCAGAACTCCTTCTTGAAGTCAGTCCACAAAACCACAGCTTCCTTCTTCTCCATAAGATAAAAAACCCACCACTGACACACCACCCGATACATATGGTTTATGGACATAGGAACCCAGTACTATTCTAAAGACTAGATCATGCTGAAGGCGACCACCAGATCCTCAAGACAGCTCTCCATCTCTATGTCTGATACACTGCCCTCGTACTTCCCGAGAGTCTGCTGCTATATGGTACGAATAGTCTTCTTTCAGTGGTTTTCCTCCTCCTCTCGATCTACCTTCCTCTGATCAAATAAATCAGCTTACTGGTCCAAGATCTCCCATACTACTCATGGACATCTTCTGGGTTCCATAGCTGTAATGTAAACAAGGAACGACTAAGCTTGAGTAGTCTAGAAGATCTCTTCTAAATTTTTCTTAAGATTTTCATTTATATTAAATTCCCAAAACACCCAATATACATGAGAACACAAATCATTATGATGCATGTACTTTTTCTATGGCCTCTACCCTGTAATCAATGTAGCCTCAACTAGTCGTTGGGTAGGTCCGGAGTCTTTGCATAAGATCATGGGGGGCCATAAAATCACGTGTCCTAGCCGGTATTCCATAGATTATTTCATGCACGAAGATTTCCTAACATTATTTAATTTTCATCCCATGAAATCCTCATTATTCCTAAACCCTAACTCTATCCTATCTCTCAACCATCACAATTGATACCATTTTTTCATGACCCGCCTCAACTAAGATGAGGGAATGGAAAAAACTTCCAGACCCTTCCTTATTCAAGTTGAAGGCGAGATAATGAAGCCCAAGTCCAACCTTCAATAGGACCTGGAGTGAAACTAACACCAAGGTTATAGAGTCTCACATAATACAAAAGGCATTACCCTTTTTATTGAACAATATCAAGAGATAAGAAGGAAAATCCTAAACAACTCCAAATACCAAAAGTAAAAGTTAACCCCAAAATCCATTCCCATATGCATGTCCAAAAAACAAATTAATACAAGGTAAAATAAAAATCTGTAGAAAAGTACCAAATTAAATAAAAGTAGCAATAATAGTTGTCCCAACACCGAGCTAGTAAGATCTGACATGGTCCTCAAAGTCCTCCTAGAAAATTGAAAGTAGTTTCATATACATAGGGTGATTACACAGGTATACTCAATACGAAAAACCAAAATCAATCATGCACACGTGGGAATGCATTCTAATTTGTCATTAGAAAATAGATAAACAAAACACATAGAAATGAAACTATCCACCCAGCCTCACCAAGGCACACTCCCTAAAAAATGCATGTCAGGTAATGTAATAGTAATAACACATCAAAATTCGGGTACCCCACACCACTTTCCCACTAGTTATTTAGGATATCCTATGAGTCATACATCCCAATAGGGTCCTCTATAGTCCCACTGCTTCCCCCAAAAACAACCTTATTTTCCACCATAGCCACACATTCCTTCCGTAGAAACCTGGGCCACCACAACCACACATAACCACACCTACAGAAAACTAGGCCAAAATAACCACACATAACCACGCCTGTGGACACTTGTTCCACAAAAACCACCACCACGCTTGAAGAAACCTAGGCCAAAGAAACTACTTCAATGCCCAATGAACCTGAGCCTCATCCCAAAGAGACATGGGAAACAAACCTACCCACACACACTTGGGCCAACCACCACAACACACCCTACCCGAAGAGACTTGGGCCGTAATGAACCATACGCTATCATATCCTACCCAAATAATATTGGGCTACCTAGGAGAGGGATCATAAAAAAGCTAATAACCAGAAACTCATACGAATGTTCAGAAAAACACCATCCCCCAGGAAATGGGTGTGTCAGGTATGAAATTATCAACATGGGTGGTGTACGTACAAGAAACACAAAAAATAAACATTATACATATAGTTAAACAAGCACTCATCCCACCCTAAGGGTTCAAAAATAGACAAACTTCCATTAAAAAACACTCTTGATGTTATCCCTATATGCAGAAATACACAATGGCCACAACTAAAACACAACAAATTTTCAAAAAAAAAACTCCCCCTTATACATGTTCTCATTATCTTGTTCATGCGATTCCATTTAAAACATTCCTACACTACCTGTCAACTAATAGGCACAACCATAATCCAAAACGACATCTAAAGGAAAAACGGCCAAACATGCTTTTAAGCATTCACTTCCGATTCTCTTGTAAAGTCAAGACATCAAAAAGGGATATGTGAGATCCATCAATGTACTATAACCAAACCAAGACCCAATATACTAGCTCCACACGGCCTTAGATTTAAAAACCCACAACCTCACAACCAGAGATTCTATCCTCCTTCTACGTCACATGAAAAAAATTAAGCAAAACAACTATCCATGTCAACAGAACATGGAAAGGGAGTTTTCAGATTTGGCCATCACCATTAATTATGTTCTTTCTTTTTGTTTGGTCAACCAGGGTGATAACAAAAGGATTTATATTTATTGGGCATCCATTTTATCAACCAAGTTTATGTGATTAACCAGTTTCCATGTTTCAGTCATTTATCCACAAGATCATCCAGAAAAATAGAGCTTCGTTAGGGCACAAGAAAAGACCACCAACAACCACGATTTTCAGTGGACATGATCCTATATAATTCACAACATGAAAAAAAAGGTATAACACAACAACATCATCAACCTTCCCACCCATTAATTCTTTAATATTACATATATTATCTTCATTAAATTCAATTTCATCTACTCCCTGAGGGAACATCCTCATACCCTCCCCACATGATGCACAAAAAAAGAGAGACGAAAGAAAAAACCCTACTAAGAAGATCATGGATCGAAGTTCTCTATTTTTCCAAGAACTAGATATGACATGAATTGTAGGAAAAGAAGAATCCTAGGCTAAGCAGGTAGTGCTCCAGCATGGGCACACATTTTTTCTCTATAGGAAGTTTGAGGCGCACTAAGAGAAACAGAAAGGGAGAAAGAAGATAAGATCTTGTATTAAGAAGAGGCTAGATCCTAAAACTTGATAGACAATTTCAAATAATTAAATGTCAGATCATGCCTCAGCCATGCATCTAGAATGTTTAACACGTTGAGATTAATTCATATTTAATAATTATCCTCAGATATGGTGGAGATAAAATAAGTGAGTTTATAGATTTTCTTTAAACGAAGAAAAACATGTAAGAGGGGATAAACTGGAAAACCTGAGAAGCTAGAAAATGAAAAAAAGTGTGTAACATGCTAGACATTTTGGTAAATCAAGGGTCTACAAACTCATGTGGTTTTAAAAATTCTTTTATGAGCCTTAAATTTATTTGAATGGGGTATGAAAATATGTTTACGTAAAAAGATATGGCACAAGAGAAAAACTACAAATTCCCAATGAAACTAGAAATGACTCACCATTGGGTGAGTCACCATCACCCTTGCAACATCTCCCTATCGCCAATTCATTTCAGTTCCACTGATTCCTATCGGTTCCACCGATGCCAATCAGTGCCATTGATGCTGATTGGTGCCACCATTATTTTGACATGATTTTTTTGTCAACTTCCTTAATGAGTCATTGATGGTCCCCAGGATACCCCAAACACCATAATTTGAAAATGTAATTGATCATGAAGGTCTAGTCCATTACATTGTGGCTTATATAATTTCCATGAATGTATTGTATAATTTTTTATACCTACATCTATTGGGTTCACATATCTATTTTAGGGTCACTCTTTTATGGGGTCAATGTCTTCAAAGTTACCAAAGTAGAAAGGGATTTTATCTCAACATTCATTCTTTGAGATTCGTATTATGTTATACACCTATCTTATTTTATGAGGTATATATATGTCCCATTTATTTCAATGATCTTCTATATTTCATTAAATGTTATTCATTGATGGAGATTATGATTCAATGTTACAAATGTATTAATAATCATTTGCTACAATCTTATTATTTATCAAGATTGTGTATGTTTAAGATTCTAACGTTGAAATCATATATTTCAAATTAATTATATTATTATATTATTTTTAATCTTATTTTAAGGTAATTAGTCCATGTAACACAATTTTATACATAAAATTAATGAGAAAGTGTTTCTAATAAAGATCGACTTCATTTCTCTCCTCGGTCAAAAATATGCTTTATTCCAAAACCATATTTTCTATAAATGTTTTAAAAAATGTTTTTAATATTTTAAAAAAAAATTATTAAATAAATTTTACCCATTTTGTATTTTTTAAAATTTTTTCAAAGAAAATATCTTTTCGTTTTCAGAGCAAGGAACTTTTCAAATAATTTTTTCTATCCAAAATAAATATTTTTTACAACATGTATGTAATTACCCGCAGATATGATTGTAATTTTTTTGAAGCTTCATTTTCAAGTGTAAAATATTATTTTAAAATGAATGTTTTTATTAATATTTTATAAATTCATAGTTTTCAAATGTATTTTACAATGAAATGTATTATCAAAAATGATTTATGTTTTAAAATGTTATTTTCAAAATGAAAAGGATATTTTCCTCAAGAAAAATTTTAATGATATTTTAAATGTATTTACATTAATAAATTTCAATAAAAAATTTTTTTATATATAATCCAATTTTTATATTTTTTAATGATGGAATCCAATTTCTTTTTCTGGATGGATTAAGATTATTTCAAAGAGATTGTTATAGAAACTCTTTCATTTCCATGGGTTAACCCTGTTTTAAACATATTGTTATAGAACCCCTTTATTTTCCATATGATAATAATGATTCAAGGAGATTGAAATTAAACCCATTTATTTTCCATGGGTTAGTAAGTTTATAAAATAATAATGATTGTTTTTATAGGTTTTATGATGAAATAAAATCAATTTTTTATTTATTATTTTAATGGGTTTGAATATTAATTATACAATGGGGTGGCCTAGAAATTGGTGGGTGATCCTATTATATATTATATGATGGGGTGGAATAGATAGAGCCTACTCATCCCATTAATGATTATATGATGAGGAGGCCTAGATAGTTCTAGGTGAGCCTCTTATAGCTTAAGCAATGAGTATATAGAGATAACACTCCATTGCATTAAGTATTGTATATTGTCTTCAGATACATGAATAAGAGAGCAACCTAAGGTTTTATCCTATGGATTTTTCTAGGCTCTATATTTTTATATGGGATTAACATGAGTTATATAGAAAAAGGTTCCAAGATACCGATATGTTTTTGTTATGATATCTATGGGGTTATAATGTTTTTCGGATCAATATTGATATCCCATGGCTCATGATTGTTGATTATAATTATTCTTTCCATTTTTATTTATTTATATTTGATGATACATGTATTTATGGATATGGTTAATTTTATTATTCTATCATTCACTCTGATTATGTCTTCATTCCCTGATGTAATTAAATTTCTCATTGATGAAATCCAAATTATAATGCTTATGTTTACCCTTAAGGATAATTTTGGCTCACCTTCCCTATGTTTTCTTTTCCCCCAGGTTATAAATAACAATATTTAATGAATTATTGATATATGGGATTTCATATGGATTATTGTTATGACTAAATGTGAAATTAGGAAAAATGGGTTAAGTGGGATAAATGATCATTTAATGACATGGGTATTGTTTATATAGGTTTTTTTCCTAATTATCAAAAGATCTAAACGTAATAGGTCTGTGAGAATGGAATTCATCATATTTTACCTTTTTATGTTGTAAGTATTTGATGAGAAAAAATGGGGTCAAAATAATTGACATAAAATTGAAAAATAGTAAGAATTTGTTTTCAACACCAGATATGGAAGTGGGTGTTCAACCTGCTATTTTTTGGTATCATAGGTCAGTTTAGTTTCCATGGTAATTTAGGATATTTTTATTTGTATTTATCTTAAGAGTTATGGATAACATCATTGTTCAATAATATTATGTTTGTCCATATGTTCAAATTCATAGAAAACTCATTTGTGTTTTTAGTAGTAAAAGTTTTGAGGATATTAATGACATTTTTGAAGATGTTTTATTAGGGTGAGGTATTTTTAACCCCTATGAAAAACATGAATCCTTACTCTGACAAGAATTATTTACCATGTTCAAAGGAAAAATAGTACAACCTGTATGCATAGTGATATCCAATTGCATTCGACAAGGTAGCGGGGCTTGAACATATGTCCAAAGGACAATAAGGATTTTTCACCTACAACTTCCCTATATGATTTCATGGTTAGTATAAAATTTTAAAAGGTAAATATTATGTTTGTTCCAAAATCATATAAGATTTTATATGAGGGATAACTGTTTATTTATCATGGTTGAATATATGATCAAATCATTCTAATCATTAGGGGTCAAACATAGATATAAAATATTTGATGAATTTTAAGGATAGTTATTTATTTAACGATAGGATTGGAAAATTGTGTATTTTTGTTAAAATTTAGAGATTAATGTATGAAGGTTTATTTTTTCAATATGTGATAACCATTTTTGATTTGCTTAGTTCCTAAAGGTAAGAGGAATATCTTCTGATCTTTTTGGTGATTATGTGGTACTTTTAAGGTTTATTTTAGTTATTCAGGCATAAAAAATTATTCTTGTATACTCATCATTAAGAAAAACATGATATTGTGGTAGAAATTGATTAATGGATGAAATTATACTCATAAAGTAAGTATATTTACATATTCTATTAATATTTATAGTAAGATAATTCATTTACTCTATGAAAGGATCTTGAAACCAAAATTTATTCCCAGTGCATTAATTTATATTGAACTGATGGTATTTTTGATCATCAGAGATTTATAGTATTGATTCCCTTAACATAGAACTAATTAGTCACTTTCTTATGATTAATGAACTCAACCACTCTATATAATTATTTAAACTTTTACACTATTTCCACCTATGTTATCCCATTTTGAAACCTAGTTATGTGTTATTTCATAGGACCTTTTTACTTCTCTTTCTCTCTTATTAAGAGGTTTTTTAGTAACCCTTTTTACGATGTGGTTCTATAACAAAACTATTTTAAAATTTATAACCTTTGAATACTGAGATTAAGTTCATATTGAAAGGAAACAATTTATTATAGGGGGAATATGTGACATCCTAATATTTTAATAGAATGTAAATTAATTCTGATTACTTAAAGGACACACAACACTGTTCATTGATGAGAATGTAATTCCCTAAAAAATTATGATATTTTAATTTAAAAATAAACATTATCTCTTAAATAGCTTGTGGAACTCAAAACCTTTAGATTTTTATGTTCGATATCATATTCAACACGCAACACTAAACCTAAATATCATTTACATATATTACCGTTATAACGAGGGAATTAAATAAGTTGATATGAATAGTTTCAAATAATTTTTTAAATATTTATATGAAAATAAATATAAATTATTGATAAATGTTTTTTGAATAATCAATCAATATTTAGTAAACATGTTTTATTCTTTCAAAAATATTTTTCATCAAAAAATAATTAATATATTTTCAAGAAAAACATTATATTAAAATTTAAAAGTTCTAGATAAATTATTTTCTAAAAGTAAATTTATTTTGGAAATATGTATACCAAAATTTATTTTAGGTGAAATTTTTGGACATTCTGAAATATACTGATTATTTAGTGAATTTGGAAAATTCTTATTATTTTAAGTCATCTATTTTCAATATATTAATAAATTTATAAAATAAAAATATATTATGGATACTTTTTCCAATTTCTTATGTATTATTTAGTTATATTTAATCAAATAAATTACTTTTATTCAACTTTAAATATTTTTTAGTATAAGTTTGTTTTTGGGTTTAAAAATTATTTTTTGTATAAACATTGTAAAAAATCATTTTCATTATAAATTTTAATAAAATTATTATTATTATTATTAGAGTTATTATATAATTTTATTTTTCTTAAAAAATTACTATTCTTAAAACCCATTTTCTTGTCACTTATGTGAGATTAATTTTAAATTAAATTATACCACTCTTGTGAGTTGAATTTGGACCAATGAATTCCGTATTCGGAATAATAATACTTTATATTATCTAATAAGTTCAACCTAATTTTTTCACTATAATTATTATGGAATGAAGTTAAATTTAATTACAAAGATTATGGTTATATAGTGTTTTTCCCATTACATGCATTTGTGTTAAAGTTAATTTTACACAGACATTTTATTTTTATTTATTAAATTGTATTTTATATTTCAAATAAATATGTATAAATTATATAATGAAATTAATTTAAATTTTATTCTCAAAAGAAAAATTACCTAGGTAAATAACAAATAGAAGTTACTCTGGTAAAAACTAAGAGGGTAAATTTTAGAAAACTTAAAGACCAAAGGAATAACATGATCAAATATTATCAATTTTTATGTGGTTTAGGTGTTTTTTACCAAAGAAATAATCTAATCCATTATTTATCTATTTTGGAGTACAATGAGGAAACATATACCTCCCAATAGTGAATACTATTGGGTATTTATAAGAATTCCACTCCTCCTCCATTATAAAAGAGCATTCAATCCCCTCACTTATTCACACCTCTCAAGATGTTTTGATCAAACAAATCATTTAAATTTTAATCTTAAACTACTCCAAAATAATCTTATAAGGCATAGTTTTGGTAGGAATTAATACTATGATGTTCTTTTAAAAACCTAATGAAGATACCCGAATAAGAGGTAATGTTCATCCCCGAGTAGTTTTTTACATACTTCTTAAACACCTTGCATTATTATTAAAATAGGATGATATAATAAAAATAGTATCATACATACACTTATATTTTTTTATGTTATGGGTATGAAATAAAACTGTACACACTTTTATAAAATTGGTTACAAAATCATCATTTATGTATATAGGGGAATAGTGCCTCGTAAAATGATGTCATTCATATTTTCATTACCACCTCTCATGGTTCGGTATAATGATGGATATAATGTTTATATATGATATTTAATACCAAATTATAAATATATATTGAATATATCATATATAATCTTTATATAGTACACTTCATAATGGATAAGATAATGTCACTCATGTGTATGATGGCTTACCTCCTCATGAAGCGATGTAATTAGTTTTTCATTAATGAATTATGTGAAAGGTAATGAGGCTAAATATAAAAAATATATATTCTATACATGAAATATATTCAATATTAATGAAATATTTATTGTTATCAAAATATAATATATCATATAATTTATACCTTTTCACTCACTGAAAAAATAATAACATCGTTCATGGATATTTAGACTACCACCTCCTTGAAGCGATGGAATTCTTTTTTTCATCCAAAAATCATATGAATGATACATATAAATATATATAATTAAATAATATGATATTTATGATATTATTATCATTTAAAAAAATATTACTTACCTTCTTTCCGTAATGATCATTGGAAAATGGAAATGATACTCATTCATACAGATGTCCTACCATATCCATGATAATAATGTTAGTTTTTTTCATAAAAATATTTCATGATGGGTTTAAAAACTAAAATTTAGGTATAATTATTAAAATTATTTAAGTATTATTATTATTAATATATTTAAATAATGTCTCTGTTGACCATAGTAATCCTACCAAAGTCATTTTTTACATATAAGCTAAATACAAGGTACAATTCTGAAAAAAACTTAATCGAGTAAGTAATTGTATATAAAATTATAATTAATGAAATTAGAATAATAATAAACTAGAAAAGGGTTTAAAATAAATTAAAAAACTAACATAACTTTATTGTTATGGATGTCAAAGACACTAGTGACAAGTAAGACTCTAGGTAAGAGTTTTCTCTTCTCACTTTTATTTCTATGAGATATATGAAATATTCATGATATTTGTTTCATTTTGTGGTGTATATTATGTAAATTAATGTATTTTATGATTATTATTCAACAATATATGGGGATATATATCCATTTTATGATATATCTTTTGTGGTGTTTGTAGTATTAATGTTTCCAAATCAGCAAGGGATTATTGTCTCAATTGTCTATATTTTAAAACGTTTTTATGTTATATCCCACTATTATAATGTAAATGTAATATATTATTTAATTTATAAATTTTCAATCACAAAATAAATGATGCCATAATTCATGTACATGTGGACTACCACCTACTTGATGCGATGTGATTATTTTTTCATCACAACATCGCATTAGAGATATATATATAAGTATGTATAATTAAATAACATGATATTTATGATATTATTATCAATATTTAAATACTAAATATTAGTTACCTTGTTCCCACAATGATCATTGAGAAATGGGAATGTTATCAATGCGTTTGTACGACCTATCATCTCCATGATTGTACCAATTGTTTTTTTTCATAAACATATTTCATGATGGGTTTCAAAATTATAATTTACATATAAATATTAAAATTAATTCATTAATATTATTCATAATATTTCTAAATTATATACACTACCCATATTCAACCTACCAATGCAGTTTTTGATACATAAGATGAATATGTTAAAAACATCCGACAAAACAATAATTGATTAAGTAATGGTATCTAAAATAATAATAAGGGAAACAAAATTAATAAAAACATGGAAATGGTTATAAATAATGTAACTAATTAAAATATTTTTTATTAGTCATGATGTTAAAGTAACTTGTGTAAATTGGGAGGCAAGGTTTGAGTTTTCTCTTCTCACTTTTATTTTTGTGAGATATATGTCATATTCACCACTAATTTTTGTTTTTTGGGGTATTTAGGTACTATTAAGGTATTTTATGATTATTATATTTATGTTTATGAAGATTTAAATATCTATTTTATGATATCTTATTCATGGGTTTTACAGTTTCAATGTCACCAAAGCGGTAAGGTATTTTTGTCCATGTTTTCCGTATTTGAGACATTTGTTATGTTATACACCTATATTATATTATGATGTTTATATAATTCCACTTTTAAATGTTATATCACTATTATAATTATTTTCATGTAAGTATATGTTTCATTTAATGGTATTCATTCATGGGTATTAAGATTAAATATTAAAAAAGTGGTAAGAATATTTTGTTACAATCGCATCATTTACCATGATTGTATAGGATTGGGAATCAGATTTTGAAATTTTATAATTGTCATGAATTATCTTATCATCTAGTGATTCCTGATATTTTCATTTAATTATACCATTTTATAATTGTTTTACATATAATGTTTGAGAATGTTTTTTTATAAATTTTTTTTTTCATTTCCCTCTTCGGGCAAAAATCTTTTTCCTTCCAAAAGCATGTCTTTTAAAAATGTTATACAAAATTTATTTAACAGTTTAAAAATAACTTATTAAATAGAATTTTACCAGTTATATATTTATTTTTTAAATTTATAAAATCAATATTCTTTTCACTTTCCGAAGAAGGTATAATTCTTTCTTTTTTACTATGTAAAGGGAATGTTCTTTATACTATGTATGGAATTACTCACCGACATGACCATTATTTCATTAAAGATTTTTTTTCATTTATATAAGAATTTTTTAAAAATAAATTATTTTATTAATATTGATTAAATTTACAGGTTCTAATCATCTATTTTAATGATAATTATTTTCAATATATTTTATGTTTTAAAAATTGTTTTTGAAAATCAAAATAATATTTTCCTCAAGAAAGATGTTACTATTATATTAATGTAATTTCAGTTAATGAATGAAAACAACCATTTTTGTTACATATTCATCTATGAGAATATTTTCTAATGATACGGTCTAAATTATTTATATTAATGGATAAATATTCATTAAATTATATTTTTTGGAGCCCGTTTCTCTTCTATGAGCTAACAATGTTTCTATGTTATCATTTTTGTCTAATTTGCATTCAATAGGTTTATCACATATGAAAGACATTGACATGAAACCAATTAAATTTCTATGATTTAATTATGTAATTAAATTATTATTATTATTTTGATTATTTTTATGATGAAATTAATTCTCTTTGTAGTTTATTCATGTTGTGTTTATTAGATATTTCTTATATAATGGGGAATAATAGATAACATTGGGTGTGACCATTATAGATTACATGATGCAGAGGCCTAGATAGTGGAGGTGATCCTGTTATAGGTTTCTTGATAGGGAATCCCATATAATTCTAAGTGACCCCGTTATAGAATAAATTATGGTGGCACCCAGATATCACACCAATGCATTGGGTAATGTACATTGTCTTGAGATGAAAGAAGAAGGGTGTAAACTGAGACATTATATGATGGATTTAATTGTTCTCCAATTATTTTTTATATAGGGTTTAGATGAGTTGTGGTAATATATGTTCCATGATACCAACTCATTTTTTATTCTTCTTATGTGTTTATAATGTTTCTTGTGATCAAGATTGATATCACATTGATCATGATTATTGATTCAGATGACTCTTTCTTTTTCTATGTTTTCATATACTATGATCCTAATATTGATGGATTTGATTTCTTTTTAATTCAATCATAAAAGTTTAGGAAGTCATTATAGCCATATGATATTCTTATCCTCATTGTTGGAATTGAATTGCTACACTTATATTTAACCTTAATGAGCATTCGAGATCCCCCTTATTATGTTTCCCTTTTCCCTAGTTATAAGGAATGCATGTGAAAAAATAATGTCTATAATGTATTTAACATGGTTGATGATAATGAAAATTTAATGTGAAATAATAAAATATAGTATAATTATGATAAATTCTCATATAACTACATGGGTATTGATTAAGTAGATATTTTTCCTAATTATATAAAACTATAATAATAAAAGGTCATTAAGAGTGGAAGGGATCCTATATTCCATTTTATGTTGTAACCATTTTATGATTTCAGGTTTGGATATGAAAAATTTGTTCAAAACTATTTTCATAAGATCTATAAATGTAATTATTATTTTTTCATCATTAGATTCAGGAGTTCGGGTTCTTGGATGTTATAAGAATAACTATAAATGGGATTTTTAACAACCTCAGTTTATTGAGGTAAGATTATAATCTCATTCTAAATGTTTTAAGATATATTTATTGTGTCTTATATTCAAAAATAAGTTTGTAGAATGAGAAGGATGTTGGGAGAGGAGTTAGAAATAATTTATAGAAACACAAATCTGAAACATATATAATTACGTGATTTTTAACATAATAACCCACAAACATAACTTTTATTTCTAGAGTTCTAGTTTATTTAAGTGATTGTAAATATAAATAAAAAATATAATCATAAGGAACATCATAATTATTTAAATCTTCATAATGTTATCCTATGTACCAATGAACATTTATTACTCTATTAGGTACCATAGGGAAATATATTAATTAGAAGGGTTAACTATAAATTCTAGTAATGGAATTAATAGGATTATAAAGAATTACTTATGAGATAAGAGTAATGAAATAATATCATAAAATAGAGATATATAATAAAATAATGTGGATGGATAGAATAAATAATAGGATAAAATGGGGCTTGGAATTACAAAAATGTGGCGACAACATAATATTTGGCATAAAAATCGTATGTTATGGTTTACTACCAAGACATCATAACATAGCGTGTTATGTTAATTTCCTATACACCATGCCAGGTATCTCATGAGATGAGAACATTTTCCTATTAATTAGAGTGATATATAATCCCACTGTAACCAAAAATTTTATAATATATACATACATATGTATTTCATATATGGAAATCATACTAAATGGATAATCATAAGAAAATAACATGAGAAATAAATTGGTTGCATAATCAAGTCTAAAAACAAAATCAAGGTAAATTATAAAAAAATTATAAATAGCATAAAGAAATAAATATTTTGTTCATTCATAGTTAAAATAATAATCATAGGTCTTGAATATGTTTCCAGGTGAAGATGAATTCATAATAAAGGGTGTAGATTTAGGTATATAAAGGCACTATATAAATGATGTTTTAAGAAATAAGAAAAGAACCTATAAAGAAGTAGAGAAAATGGTATTTAAAAAAATAATAATAGTAAATGAGAATGGGTTACCATAAAATATCCATGATTTTAAGAAATCATTGAAGGAAACTAACATTAAAATATTCTCAAATAATAAGGGATAATTAATATGAATATTCCCATTAATCTGGTCTTTTATAAAGAGTAGATTTATGAGGGAACATAAAAACATGTATAAAACAAGAAATTAAAGGAAATGTAAACATTATATATATGTAATTAACACTCATATTGACTATAATATAAGTAAATTATAAAAATTAGAGGGAATTTTATTTAATAAAATATGAAGGTTAACTTAAATGTAGAGAGGGCGGTTTGGAAGATCTCCTAACTCTGGTCGTGAATTTCATGGTACGGGCATCTAAGTTCTAGAATTATAAAATTTGGATTATAAAATAATTTATTTATATAAATTTAATGTATATTAAAATTTTAAGGATAATATATTATTATATTTCCTTCATTGGTTATATTGTCTTTTGATCACATCAGACACTTGGGGTGGTTTGGTTAATTCCTTCAAAATAGTTTTGGTATATGTGATCATATTCAAAAGTGTTGTATAATAGTTCCATAATCAGAAAATTTATATATTTATATATCCTTTATTATTCTGTTAAAAGGATAAATTTTAATGGGTATGTAAAAAATTGATTCAATCTAAGAAATGTATCTTGGTATGATTGTTTTGGACGATTAAATTTAACATGTACATTATTTTTTTACAATTAATATTATAACCAAATTTTATTTCTATAAAAATATAATTTACAAAGATTTTATTTATTTATTTAATTAATTTCTAACACCATATCAGGAAGGTAGTGATGAAGAATGAGGGAGGTCACCCATAGAGGTGGTAAACGGACCATAATATGGGTGACATATTAAATTTAGAATAATTTAAGGGAGGATGTTGGATAAAGGATATTGTATACATATTTAAAATATTTTATTATTTTAATATTAATATTATAATTATATTAATCTTGATATAATATATTCGATGGTAGAAGATGAAATTAATTTAAATGATCTTTTTTAAGAACATTAAAACTTTAATTTCATATCCTCTCTTAGACTACACCTTAGGCACCTTAAATTATTATTTTGGTCAGAAAAAAACTTATAGTAAATGGAAAATAGGGTTGGGTCAAGATTTTGAAAGACTATGGGTGAGAAAATGGGAATAGAATGCATAAAGAAATTAGTTTCCATTCAGTGGTATTTATAAGGTTAAAAGAGGGATATTTTTAAATAATTTAAGATATCTAAAAACAGTGGATCCACATGTAATTTAACTATAAGGGGGTTTGAATATATAGTAAATAGTAAAATAAAAAATTCATCTAACAGTTAAAATCATCCAGAATTACTTCATACACACTATTAAAATTTATGATACTTATAAGGTATTTCAAGTTTCACGTATATATTTTATTATATACAAATTATAAAAACAAACATCACCCTAGACAATATTTGACATGATTCTTTCAAAAATGAAATCCAATTTATCAAAATTTTATAATAAATTTGATAATTTGTTTTCAAATAAATATATTATTTAATGATAAATTAATGTTTTTATGAAATAATCATATTCGGGACTCTGAGAAAAATAAATTATGATTTCATATAATTTTATTATCACTTATATAAAATAAATTAGTGTTTTATAGATCCATTTTATTAATATTGTTTTTCATTATTGTATCTTGAAATTTTTATTTTAATGAAAATAAAAAATATTTATATTAGTAAAAATTCAATAAAGATTTATTTTTTAAGACATGTATTTTATCATATTTAATACATTTATTTAATATAATATCCTTTTATTTTTAATTACTATCAAAAAATTTATATTATTATTTCATCCCAAAAAAAATTTAACCTTTAGCTAATTCTTACTTCTTAGTAGAAAATTCAAAATCTTATTGGTATACACATTAAAAAATATTTAATTTTGGTAAATACTATCACATTTCAAAAAATAAATTCTATTTTAATACTATATATCTGAAAAATTCATAACCCTTTATCACACCATCACAATCCCTTGTGGTATAGTGTATAATTGGGGTACTTTTATGGGGTGTTTATGCCAATTTTGACATGGTGATGATTTCCCCTAACTAGATATTCTCCCATAGATTACCTTATTCAAGTCTCAATTGTTGATGTTTTGATTGAGCTTGGTCAAGGGAGAAAAAAATGATTCTATGTTCTTCATTATCTTTGATCAATGTGATTCATAAGGGTAGATAAAACTTGTTATGGTCATCATTTATAACTTCCACATCAACTATCTCTTATAATTACAATTAATATACAATAATTATAATCATCATTTTATAATGACTACATTACCAATTTCATAATTCTCAACGAACATAATTCCTTATTTTGATATTACGAACACATTCATTCTCTAAATATAATGTTTTAAATTAATAATAAAGTGTTATTATTAGGGTTATGTTTTTAATAATAGGTTATGTTATCTAACTTAATTTTAGACAATATTTATTTATAAGGAAATTTCTATATATAAATATTTGGTTGATTACATGAATTAATTGAAAGTTCTCTATGAAATACCACCCAAAACATTATAGAGTCCCCTATATGAATGATAGAAAGGTAGTTGATCCTTGAGGTACCATTATAAGGTCATGGCCCTACCCTAAGGCTTTTATGATCTAGTGAAACATCAATGGACTCACATCATAACTCCATTAATTTGGATATTATTTTAATTAACATGGGAAATTCCATATTTTTATATTCATGTGATGAGATTAAAAATATTAATTTTTCTCATTTATTGGGTAATTGTTATGGATAATATTCACCCTACAATCTCTATTTTGCTCTCTAAATTTAAGAACAAATTTTTCATTCATTCCTAGTTGGAATCCTGATCTATTTGTGTCATTATCTCCATCATTGTAAAACCATCAAGAATATTTTATTTTTTTGAAATGGTGGAAAGGCTTGTTCACTATCAAGTTCAAATTTATTTTCATTTAATATTTTTATATTATTAATTTGGTTATTTATCTTCTAAAATGATCAAAGGATCAATTACTTGCATTTAGTAGGAATCTTGTGTTAGGTACGTGAATTGTTTTACTTCATCTTTTCTTACTTAATATTTTTAATGTTCTAACATTTTAATTTTTTTGTGGTTTAATGATTTCCTGAGAGAGTATTAAAATGAAATTTTAGATATCAAATTATAGAATAAATTTCCATAAATTTTTTGAGTGATTTTTGTATACCAATAATTTTTATAAGGGCTGTAATTATGAAAATCAATTTTAAAAAAGTTAAATTAAAGTTAAAATTAACTAAATAAAATGAATAATTCATGTAATTTTTTATTGAATAATTAATGAAGACAGAAAAAAATAAATAATTTATTTTATACAATATATTTTCTTATTATAACAATATATATTTTATATAAAAATTCATATTGTTATATTATGTTTTTTGGTGAACTATGTTGAAGCTCAAACATGATGTGATACTTATTTTTTATGGGAATATATGCTATAAAAAATATGTATATTAGTCAAAATACATGGTAAAAAGGTGTAGACACCCATAATGAACTATAATAGTTATATACGTGTCTTGGAAATTTTTATTCTAAAAATATTATAGAACAAATGTGTTTTTAAATGCTGGAAATTAATTTTAATGTGATACAGAGTGAAATGAAAATGGTAAAATGGTTAATTAATATTATTTATATATGTTCCAAAAGATACTAAAAGTAATTATTTTAATTTTTGAATGACATGAATGAAATTATATTTTTAGAATTATTATTTTTTATT
The DNA here is from genome assembly GCA_963277665.1 of Viscum album. Lineage (NCBI taxonomy): Eukaryota > Viridiplantae > Streptophyta > Magnoliopsida > Santalales > Viscaceae > Viscum > Viscum album. The sequence goes on from OY728123.1 coordinate 1,771,173,456, forward strand.
TTTTGTGTTTTTGTCTGAACATGTAAAGTGTTCGATTCATTTGAGTGAAATAACATGGAAATGAATATTTATGTATTATACTAAGAAAAATATGTTTTAAAATACATTTCTACAATTGGTTTTGTGTTTTCAAATTTTCCATGATTTGTATAACAAATATGGAGCCTTAGTTAAGGACGAGACATGAGATATTGAAGATGAAGTCATTGGTTTGGATACCTTATTCTATATTTTCCATCCCTAACCAAAGTAGGTATATAACAATTTTTCTTTTTTTAGATATCAAATATTTCTTTATTTCATACTAGAAATTATATTTTTAAATCATTTATTTATTTAAAATGTTTATATATACTCACACAAAACTCCATCAGATGTCATGGGTTGAAGTAGTTTATAATGAGGATTGAATATCACTCCATTTATATGCACTCTTCATGTGAATAAAGAATATTTTTATAAAATATCTTGTAAAAAAGTGTTCTCGTTATCATAAAGATGATATCAAGGGATATTATGATGATCTATTAATGTTCTTTAGGAGTTATGTGGAAAGGATTATCAACACATTTTTTTATTTCTCATTTCAAATATATTATTAACAAATTTTTATATAGGTTTCACTTAAATGTATTTTTTGGTTGTATGAATCATGTGGGAATATATTGAGTATTTTTGTGAAATATTAATGTTGTAATTGATTATTTGTATTAATTACTATTACTGTGATGTTTATTTAGGAATTATTAATGAGATAAACCATTAAAGTGTAAATCACTCCCTAAGAATTATCTATAAAACCTTAAGGAGGGTATATAAAATTTTCTTATTAAGTATCTCACTTGAAGAAATTTATTATTTCACCACATTGGCAAGGTCATATTAGGCTGGGAAGTTACAAGTTAATTAGTATGATTCTATATTTTTATGATTTGAAACCCAAATAATAGGGTATTAAGATAAATAAAAATGGTGGTATATATCTTGAATGAACAAATCATAGAGAATAAACTATTTTTCTTACATATAAAATTCATTTTCCAAAGATTTTAGGCAATATAATGTTAAATAAAAAATTTCCTTACATGAACACATACATTATGGTTATTTATTCATTTATATTTGTTATTTTTCATGTATATTTTTTTTATTTAATGATTTAAAGTATATTATATTTATAATAAATGATTTCAAAGGCTCATATGTACAATTTTTTAACTGAGAAGACATGTGATATTTGATCCATAAAATAAAAACTGTCATTGACAACTTTTGTCACCGGAAACACCTAACTCACTCAAAACTAGACTAAAAAAAGCTACAATATATTAGATTATTATTTTTAATAAAAAAATAAAAATAAAAAAATAAAGTAAACAAAAGTATATTAATCTATTATAAACGTATTTGTTTAGAAGAAAAATAATTAATATTAAACAATAATTTTTTAAGAATTTTTTAAAATATTATTTAATTTATATCAATCAATTAATTTCATAACATTTAAAGTATTATTAAAATTATTTATGAATTTTTAATAATGTATATATTATTTTAAAAATATTTAAATTATATATCGGTATGAAAAAAATTTAAAAACCCTTAATGTTCAAAATGTACATTTTTAAAAAAATTATGTATTTATTTATATTGTGTATTTCCATTAAAAAATAAATATAAATTGTTATAAATATTATTTGATATAAATTTTATTATTTATAAAATTTTAATTCTCAAATTACCATAGGTTTAATTTCATAGATTTTGGTTTGAAATAATTGGTTTATATATAAATAGTGAAAAATACCAATTTTGCCAATATTATCACTTTAATGAAAAAAAATATTTGAATCCACATATATATACATTTAAAAAAATATTTTGTATTAATAAAACCCATTTTTATCCTGTTTGAAACCTAAGTAATATTTTACTATCAAAACTATTTCTATTCACTTATACTAAAAATTAGTATTTATAAATGATATAAGTTAAATAGAAAAAAGGATTTAAAATTTTATTTCAAAATTATCATTTTATTTTACTTGGTAAATAAAATTTTTATGTATAAAATTATGATTACTATGATTAAAGATAATGACCATTATAATGGTGAAAGAGTTCTTCTTGAGCAATTGTTTTATTAATGTTGTTTATTTTTTATCTCATAAATTAAATTGGTATATTTTAAATAAAGACATTGATGTGATTTTTCACCATATATTAAAATATATTATAACTCATAAAATTGAAAATAAATCCTAAATTATATTAAAACCACATAATGGGGAGAACACATTTTTCAACCAAATAGTTTTTCTATATATAATATGTTTAATTTTAAAAGTAGATTTGGTAAAATTTATTAATTTAATTGCACTATATAAATGTAAAATTTATGTTTCAAAAATATTTTTTTATATTTTTTACTTTATATTATTTAAATGAAATCTAAAATACTCATGTAAAATCAATTTAAAAGGTAAAAAATAGAAATTGTAAAATGTAAAAAAAGTGTTTAAATGTTTGAATAAGGATTTAAACATTTGGAAAAAAGGTTGGTGGATGATTTCGTGATCTTATATCATACAAAACACTATTATATTAGAAATTTGGTTCTATTAACCACTGAATAGTTTCAACCCATTATTGGAAAATAACGGGGGTTCAAAAAGTAATATTTTTTTCACTTGTAAATAAGGATTACTTCCATCCTTTCAGGGTTACACAATCATTTTGGAAATTCCTTTAAAACCTACTTAACTTTACTCTCCTAGAATCCAGTTCCACAACCTTAAGCCTTTAGTAAGTATAATTGTTTCTAATTCCATCACTTCCAAAAATACATTCAAGAGAAATTTCATGGTACCAATGAAGTTAGGCATGTGTGCAGAATGAATCAGTAGTAATGTAAAGGTCTCTAGTCTAAAATTTTTACCCTTGATATATATATATATATATATTATAATATAAAACATGTATTCATTTTAAAATTTCAACTAATTCAACATTAACATTTTTCATCTTGATCCTCTCACTATTCAAGCTATAAAATGGTTCATTTGAAATCATATCCTAGAAGGGGGTTTGACTAGAATGTTTCTATGGTTGTAAGGGTTTCGGGTCTCCAATAAAATATCATGAGTCATGTTATAAATTTCATACAATTTTATTGTTTATAAGGTGTGTACTAAAACATTTCATTCATGTATGTAATATCTTCTATTTCCTGAGATTTTATGTTCTATTTCATGATCTTCCCCATAATCAATTTTTATTATCATGTTACCCATAATGTGATATATTAATCCCCAATATCATTATGGAATATATATTTTAATTAAAAGATAATATACCTTGGTAATTTTTATTGTTTTATATCTAGTACCCATATAATTATATTATCGACTTCCAATTCATTGATTTTTTTACATGTCTTCTCTCTATATCAATTTCCACATTTGATCATTATTAACCTATTATAAAGAAAATGATGCTATAATTTCTTTTTGGTTGGGAAACTAAATTATTATATTTATATAATCATTGTATGATTTTTTGAATGTCCATTTGTATTCCTTAACAATTTATTCTAATCATTTTTAATTGTTGAAATTATTTAATATTTTAAATATGTATTATTAATTTTCCACATGTTTCATTTTAATCAAAGTGTAAAAATAATATATTTTTTATTTTTTCTATGTAAAAACATATTTCTTGAATTTTTCATGTTTTATAGTAAAATTTATCTCTATATATTCATGGTTTTTAAATAAATTTATTTTATATTAGTTAAACAAACCAATTATTATAATTTGTTTTGAAAGAAGAAATATATTTCTTATTACCAAAGTTATTTTACAAAAAATAAAAAAAAGTATTTTCATATAATGGATTTCCTGGAGATGTAAATTATTCTCCATAGAGAACATTATTTAAATTGTACCATCAATATTCTATCACTAGATGGCTTATATTATGATCTTTTTTTATCAAATATATGATATATCACTACCTTTTTAATTCAAAACAAACCTATTTTATATGAATAATATTTCTTTTGATGCATTTTATTTGTGAATACCTTGTTTTCAATTTCATTTATTGATAGGTTTTTCACCCAGATTAATTATTTTGATTTATTAGAAAACATTATTCACTAAAAAATATACCATTTAATATAAATAAGGTAAATATACTGTGCCTCATCATCATAAATGATGAGTACATACATAGAATGATACTTAATATCTTTGGATAACAATTAATTAATAATGGATTTATATTTTTATTAGTAAAAATTATTTTTTATCTAATTTTATTTGGAAAGGATATGAATGCCACGTTCATTCCATGTGTTCTTTATGATGTATTGAATGAACCACAATTTTTTAATTATTTATTAATGATATGTTGAATTATCAATTTCAAGAGGTAATAATTTGTATGTATGATGAAAGGTTGTTTCCTATTTGACACTCTAATTCATTAGTCAATTAATTTTATCTAATGTTTTAATTATGGGAATTGGGCCTCAAAGGTTAACTCCAATATAAGAACCACGTGTTGGGAATGTATTTTCTCAAAAATAATATATAAATATTATTGATTTTGATTGTCACAAATACCCTTTATTGTTTTTCTAACAAAGTTATTTTATTAGAATTTCATGAAGTTAACATTTGTTGAAATATTAAGTCTAGAATTATCTTCAAAACATTGACCCACAAGGAATATTTGTTAAAGTATTATGAATGTGTTTTAACATATTCTGGAAAGAATCCTCATATCCTACATGTGTAAACCTAACATAAATAATCATTCTTATATCCGGAATAGAATGTGTGGATACTATACCGAACAGTTTATTGAATATATGGTTCATAAACCCTATATTTGGATGGAACCTTATATTTGAGAGCATAAAAATTACAGATAAAGAACCCTATGATGGTATAAAACCCTATGATTGATAAAGAAAACCTATGGTATATCAACCCTATGTTTTTTGTTAACCGTTACGTGAAGGAACCCTATGTTTGACTATTCAATGATAGTGTTTTATAACCCCAATATTATATAAGATTTATAAAATGGTATCAACGATTGTTTTAAATCTATTTTATAATCGATTCAAAGGCTCGTATTCAATGGAGAAAATCATTTCTATTTTTAATAGAAGATAAAAATGTCTTGAATGATTTATATTTATATTATTGCAATCAGTTAGATGATATTCATGGATCTTCATAACCAAAATAATGTTGTGTTTTCTATATATATGACTAATGTATTTTTGTTTTATATACATGATATAAATCTATATTCATTTGAAAATATATTATTAATATAGAACTTCTAGAAAAATCAAGAAACTCTACTATTTTATAAAGAGGGTACACTTTGAAGATATATATATTTCAACCTCATTCTCCAGTGTAACTACTACTTTTTTATTTATTGTGATTCATATTAAAGAACATTTTCAATCAGTATCTATCCAAACCTTTTGTTAATTTAAGACATCCAAATTTTAATAAGTAGAATTTTACTCTATCTGTTTCTATTGTAATTATGATCTATAACCTATCTGTACAAAAAATCAAACTTGTTTGATTTATTTGAGTTTTAGATGCTTGAACTCAGTCATGGAAGAGTATCATCTTCTTGGAATAAGGTGTGGAGAAACTGGTTCCCTATAAAATATTGATAAGGCTATATTTATCCTTGTTTTAGTTGTGTAAACTCCATGTACTTAGTTTTTGTTTAAAGGTTTTATGATAAGAAGACCTTGTCTAGTGAAAATTAAAAAACTCATAGAGGGAGTGTTTGTGAAGAAGACTAGGAGATTTTTTGTGCCCCGAACCACAGAAAAAAAATGTGTTCTTGTTTACTATTTATCCCCTTCTCAAATAACTTACCTAAGAGAACACTACAAATCTACATAAATTGAAAAGGAAGATAAAATACTTAATCATTCATGATTATAAAAATGACACAATTCACCCCAATTGTGTACCATTTTATTATTCGGACCCGATAATTGGTATAAGAGGTGAGATTTTTTGATAAAGATAGAAAAATATAAAATGTATAAGCTCTATAGAAATCATATTTCAATAAATGATACTATAAAATGTATGTCTATGATTCATGATACATATTTCAATGGTGGTTACTATGGATGCAGGAAATCAAGTATGATATTATATAAGAAGAATCTTATATTTAAAATTTATATAAAGACTCTCACTCCTTATATAATTCCTGAGAAACAAGAAACATGGGATGCAGAAAAATAAGATGAGTATGAAATCAAATCAAATTAATTCAATTTTATTAAATGTATACTTGGTCTAGAAGAATTAAATCAAGTATCACAATTCCATAATACTTATGAAATGTATAATATAATCAAATTTTCATATGAAGGAACTAATAATATCATAGAAAAGTGGAATTGAACTTCAAAACTAATTTTTGACACCTTAAGAATGTATGATGGTGAAAGCATCAGTCAAATGAATAGACAATTGATTAAAATTTTCAACATTATTATCGCCTTGGGAGATTCAATTAGACAATATGACCAAGAATAAATATTAATTAGAGTGATTCCCACAAAATAGAATGGTATATCTACATCCAATATACAATAACCTCCAATGAAACATTTCACTATGAAAGAACTAATTAAAAAACTAATGATGTGTGAACTAGATATGCATGATGAAGTTGCTTATCATAAGATAGTGAAAAGGTAAAATACTTTCCTTAATGTTTCATATTATAATCATGAAAAGAAACCCATAGAAGATATCAAAATATCGAATGATATAGGCTACCTAGATTCTGAAATGGAACTTGATTACTTAGCTAGAAAAATTAGAATATTCTATAATAATAAGAGAGGAATCAACAAATCCTTAAACAAATATGATAAAGGATCCAAATAAGTAAGATTATTAGAATGAAAATAGATGGGTAATGTGAGACTGGGCTTTCCCCATTTTAAACGAATAGAGAAGAATGAGGGAGATGAAAAACCAGAAGAAAAATAATTATAAAAATAAAGGGAAAGGGGATATGAATGTGACATGGAGTGTATCTAATGTATCCAATATTTCTACAAAATATTATCGATAAAGAGTGACAAAAAACTGAATTCTATGTTGTTTTTTATGGATAAAGAATAAGATGAGGTACAAACATATAACTCTACAACTTTAGACTCTAATAGATTCTCAAATAGAAAATTGGATTCTTATTTCTTAATTATTGAAGAAAAATATAATTCTTAATAAAAAATAACAAGTTTCTTTAAAATATTCATAATAATATTTTAAATTGAATAAATTCAATGCTAAAACAACATCATGAATTGATATAAAAATTTAATAAATCTACATCAAAATATAAAATTCATGAACCTAATATTAAATTACTACAAAATAAAGTATAATATTTTAATATTACTCCTAATATTTTAAGAAAAGGATAAAAATATAAAAATGATGCTCTTAGGAAAAATTTCATTAAAATGGAAAATATTGGAATATGAAGTAGGTGTGAAAAAATCAATATTATACAAAAATTATATTGTGTCCATATATATAAATGTTACCTATGTCTACTATGGAATAAAAGAAAACTATTGTAACAATATTTACTTAATAACTCTTTAAAAATGTGGAATAAAATAGGTTATCATTTATAAAAATTTGTTTTAATTTTTTAATATAAATTTCTGTAAAATTAGGAAAATATGTATTCCCAGATCATTGCTTTCTGACATAGATGGACCCAAGAAAATATGGGTACGAAAACAAAAACGTGTTTAAATTGTTTAAAAGGATAAAGACTATAGGGAAAAATTTATATGGTATGTGGATAGTGGTCACTCAAGACATTTGGGTGGATACTCTTCCAGTTTTTATACTCTGACAAAAATGGAATGAGGACTAGTCACATTTGTATATAATAAAAAATAAAATATAGTTGTAGTTGGATCGTTTTGAGATTTAAATTCAATATCAATCAAAAAATAATTGTATGTAGAAGGGTTAAAGCACAAATAGGTAAGTATTTTTCACCTTTTTTGGGGGTTTATTATATATTTATTTCACTAATAATTATTATATAGTTTTAGAGAAATAAACTTCATAAGTTTAGAGAACCTAGATCTAAACATATGTACACACTGTATCTAAATTCCTAGTGTGAAAAAAATTTGAATTGTTTAACTATAGAGATAAATGATTCAAGGATCTATTCTAGAAGACTTCGACATAGTAATATATTTTCATCCCATAAATTTTCTAAGAAACATCGGGTTTCTGATTTTCCTAGTCATAAATTTGAAAATGATATATTTTGTGATGCATTCCAAATTTTCAAACAACACAAATCATCTTTGAAAACAATTAATAGTGTTTGTTTAAATAAATATCTAGACCTTATCCTTATGGATTTGTCTGGTCCTTCATAATTGACATGATTTTATATAAAATTACATCGCTATGTATTAGTTGATGTTTTCTCAAGATTTACATGGGATTATTTTCTAAAACCCAAAGGTGAAGTATTCACTATTTTTGAATGTTTTATTAAATTCTCTCAAAAAATGATTTTAAAATAATTCATTAATAAGAGGTCATGGTGGGGAATTTGAGAATGAAGAATTTAGTTTGTTTTTCTCAAATCTAGGTATTGAACAAACCTACTCTGCACCAAGAACTCCACAATAGAATGATATTATTAAAATAAGAAATAGAACTATTAAATAAACGACAAGGAGAATATTGAATGAATATAGTTTTCATAATTATTATTTGGAAGAATTAGTATGTATAGATTTCTATATCATGAATAGTGGACCAATTATTAAAAAAACACCCTATGAACATTGAAATAACACAAATCCTAAAGTAATTTACTTAAAATTATTGGGATGCAAGGTGAGTATATTGAGTACTAAAGAATATCAAGGTAAATTCGATCCAATAGATTATGAAGAAATATTTCTTGGATATTCGACCATATATAAATCCTATAGAGTGTATAATAAAATTTCAAGTATTTTTGAATAATTTGTTCCTATGATGTTTGATAAAACTGAACCTTTTGATAAAAGGAAAAATAAAACATATGAAATTATGGACTCTTTTGAAAAAATAGAGATTTATTCATCTGAAATTGATTTTGAAGATAAAATAATTGAAATTCAGTCCAGTCTAGAAGAACATGAGGTATAAGTACCTCAAATTGTCTAACCTAGATAGTGAAAAACCTTAAAGGATCATCCCTCGGTAACAACTATACAAAATCATTATACAAGTGTAAGAACTAGAATAAATATTAGAATCATAGTAGAATTTTCTACCTTGGTATAAAAATTATAAACTAAGTCAATTGAAGAAGACTTAAATAGTGAAAATAGGTTTATATCCATATAAGAAAATACTAATAAATTTTTTAAAAATAATGGCTGCGAATGAGTAGACAAAACAACCAATTATAGAGTAATATGAACAAAATGGGTCTTTAGAGATAAATAGGGTGATCAAGGGATCATTACCAAAAATAAATCTAGAATAGTAGTAAAAGGATTCAATCAGAAATAAGGGATATCTTACAATGAATCCTTTGCACCGGTTTCTAGAATAGATCCAATTAGAATCCTTCTAGCTTATGCATATCATATGAAATTTAAAATTATTTCATATATATTTTCAACCCCAATTTAAATTTATATTTAATAGAGAAATTTTATACCGAACGACCAATTTGTTTTTAAAACCCACTTCTGCCAAATTGTATTTTTAAACACACTCAAGTTCTTTACAGACTTAAACAAGCACTTATAGCTTGGTATGAAATATTATGCTCATTTTTATTGGAATAGGTATTTTCTATTGGATTATTAGATCCTAGTATTCTTAAGAAAACCATTTTTTCAAATAAATTAGTAGTAAAAATTTATATTGATGAAGTTATTTTTAGATCCAAAAAATAAAAATATTTTTAAATATTTTTCGAATCTTATGAAAAACAAATTTGAAATGATTATGAAGGGAGAATTGATTTTCATTTTTGGATTTCAAATTTATAAAAAAAATTATAGGAATTTTTCAAGTTATAGTAAATATAATATTTATTTATTGAAATATTTTGGTCATGAAAATAGTAATACATACAAAATACCATTGAGTAGTAATGTAAAAAATTATATTGATTATGTTGGAAACTAGTTGAAAAAATACATACAATGGTATGATTGACAGTTTACTATATGTCACTTCCAGTATACTAGATATATATTTTTTGTGTTTATGTGCAAGATTTAAGTAAAAAATAAAATCATCTCATCATACTGTTGTTAAAAGGATTTTTAGATATTTAAAATGTAATATTTTTCAATCTCTACATTACCAAAAAAGCATGGATTTTAATTTTATTTCATATTCAGATGTTGACTTTGGAGAATGTATATTAGATAGAAAATCACATCAAGAACCTATAATTTTTTAATGAAATAGTTAGTTTCATGTTTGAGTATGAAACAACATTTAGCTTCTCTATCAATAGCTGAGAGAGAATATATATATATACTAGTAGTTTCTATACAGAAGTTTTGTGGATGAAACACACCTTATTTATGTTTAGAATTAATTTTAGTATCATACCTATTTTTTGGGATAATACTATTGAGATTAATATTTCTAAAAATCATATAAGTCATTCTACAAACAATAATATTGATATAAGGAATAATTGTTTTGAGATATCATGTTATTAGAAGGGATATATCATTAGAAAGTATAAATATTGAATATCATCTTGTTGATATTTTTACCAAAACAATTCCCACAGCATGTTTTGATTTTATTAAGGGGGAGTTAGTAAATTATAATTTTAAATAAATTTTTATGTTTATTTAATCATTATCTTAATAGTTTATATTTTATACAATTACTATTTATTTACATATTTTTTAAATAAAAAGGAACATTTATTTCATTTTTGAGAATGTGTGTCTTTTCAAAATAAAAAAAATGATTATGGTGAGTAAATTGGGAAGAGAAATTAGAACCGCTTCTCCCATAACTATCAGAAAACCATTCCTCCCTCTTTCTATTACTATACTTTTACTTTTAATATTTTATTCTCTAGAGAAATCATTTTCCATTGAAACCCTAGAATCTGAAACCCTTCTAGCATCACATTCTCAGAAATATTGAATCATAAGAGAGTAGATGAAGGTGAAACAAGTGAATCAAAATGTCAATGAGTCCCCTTCATAAATATAATTCAAGTAAAATATATTAACCTTGATTATATGTACCATGAAAACCCCTTTCTAAATAAATACCTTACTTTCTATGGTTTGAAATTTCTATTTAATAAAAAAATACATACTTTTTTTTAAACTAGAACTGAAAAAGTTTTTAAGAATATTCTGTTTAGATTTGGGAAAAAATAGGATATAATTACTTCATGAGTAGATGGTATGTAATTTTCTATCTCTTTGACAGAAATAGAAACAATCAAAAAGTTTCCCCATAATGGTTTGTTTCATTTTAATCTTCTCTCAATTCGAAATCAATATTAAGAGAGAGAATATATAATTTTTTTTCTCTTTGGTTCATCCCAAATTAAGATAATATTTTATAAGGATATTTAAGTTGACCATAAGGTTTCGGTCAAGTTAATCCAAACTGAAATACTCCCTAGGATTTATGAATTTAAAAAAGGTTCTATATCCTAACATATATTTCTTGTTCTTGTTCATCAGTGAAATTAATTTTAAATTTCCTATATATTTTCATAGATATTGGATTCACTGCTATCAATCAGAGTTAGATATATCCTTCTATCTATATGGTTGAATTGTATATATTATTCTATAAATAAAGAATAAGTTTTGATATACTATTGTTTGAACTAAATTTCACCACAGAAACATTATTAATTATGGAAACATAAAAAAATCATTTATCTTTTAGAGCAAAGTTAATGTTAAAATAATTCATGTTAGGGAGGATGAAAAACTAAAATCTTTTTCATAATACTCTAGGGGGGATATGTAGGATCAATTCATCTACAAAATGAATAAGTTGGAAAATATTTAATAGAATAAGTTTCTCATTAAAAAAATAATAATAAAATAAGATATTATTAATAAAAAAGAGGTAGAAAATGAAAAAACTAGATAATGAATTACTTATCACACATCCTCATAAAAGAGAATATCCTCCACTAGAGAACCTATAATTTTATACTACTAGACATATAGATAAAACATCATTATTATTTTTAGCATTAACAATTAATATTGAGGAACAAAAACTTGAAAACTAAGAAAAAGGTAAGAAATTTTTTCATGAAATAGTGCTTATTAATAATAATGATCAAGGAGGTGAGAAAGTAAAAAGCTTAGTAGCTGACATCACATATATTGATGAAAATATGGTTGTCTCAATATTTTACCAATCGATGAAAATAATAGCTTCTATATCTGGAGAAATAATTGAATTTCATGATAATATTGAATATTATTCTAGTGAGAAGAACCCACATATGTCTTTATCTATAGTGGAATAATTTCCTCATTCTGGATTTTTGGAAGATGCCACATTTTATTCTCTAACTAATTAGATCGAAGATCTTGTAATCAAGTTTAACAAAATAAGGGAAGATAACTCCATTCTTCCACAATAGTTGGAATATAAAAGAAAATAATTGGGAGATTGGAGACATTTGACTACACCCAAATAGGAATAAAAACTATTGATACCCAACTGCATAATATCAGAGAAAAATCAATTTATAAGAAATATTTTGATGTTTTTTAGTAAAATTATAGATCAAATATGGAAATATTAAATAATAATATATCTCAGTGATTGACTTTTGTGATTTAAAATGATGTTTTGTAATTTAATTTGAATTTCTAAAAGTAAGCTTAAGTCAATCTAGAGATTCTAAATCAACACCACCAACTTCGCTATACTTAACAATATGTTTTCAAGAAATTACTTCAGAAATGGATGATATGAATGATAAACTTAAATATCTTCAGTTTAAGAATACACCTCTAAATGTGCTATTAGATAAACATGGAGATCTTGTCAAAAAGTTAAACTCAATTGAATTAGTAATCAAATTTTTTCTCAAAAGTATGAGTGAAAACCAAATAATGATTTTGAAAATGTGGAAAATCTACATGCCTTTCTAAAATTCATCTCGATTTAATGTTTAAAAGTGTGTCAAGGCATAATAATTTTTATAAGACAACTAGATGAATATATTTAAAAAATATTTCAAGGATATATGGCTGAATTAAAGGATTTTTTTCAGATGCATGAGATTCATTAGAACCCAACACCGCTACTAAACATGTTCTTTCCAATTCAACCAACCCTTCTTTCTAAACATTTAAAAAAAAATACAAAATTACTCTTATAATCACCAATGATATTATTAATGATTATTATACTATTTATTTATTGATTTTCATTGATTATTTTATTTATATTTTTCACTAGTTAAATACATATCTTTTTATATTCTATTGAACGTAACATTAATTTCCAATTATGTTCTATAGTAGCAGTTTTTAATCCACTTTTAAATACATTCAATTTGATATCACCAAAAGTGGGACAAAATTGGGTAAAAACAATATTCTTAACAAATTTAAAAGTTTTTTATAATTCAACAAAATTGATATTGTGAAAAAGTAATTTTCAACAACCATAATATATGTATCTTTCGAAAATATATTATTTTTGTTTATAATTCATATATTTTATATAATATATTTTATGGGTTTTATGATTATCAAAAGGTGGATATTGTTGGGAATGTACTATCTCATCAATAATTTATAAATCTTATTGATTTTCATGCTAAAAATTCCATTTTTTACAAATATAATTATTTTTTGTGAATTTTAGGAAGTTAATATTGGTCAGAATATTTATTCTGAAATTACATTATAGACTTTAATCCTTGGAGAATATTTTTTAAATTATTCTAAATTTTAATTTTTATTTTATTGAAACACGGTTCAAACCCAATGTGTGCAGACGTAACATAAATAATCAACCCTATGTTCGGAACAACGTGTGATGTTTTATCCCCTATGTGTTCGTTAAAGTATAGTTTATCAACCATATGTTTGGATGGAACCTTACATTTTTAGAAAATATCATGTTTGAATAAGGAAACAGATGTTGGAATAGATCCCAAAATTTGAGGAATAAATGTATGCTAAATAAACCCAAATTTGTTAATCAACCATATGTTGACAACCATACATTTTGAGTTTTGTTTTTACATAAAGGAACCCTATGTTTGACGATTCAACGATGGATTTTTAAATCCACAATATTATCCAATATTGATTCAACAGTCTCAACTGATCATCTGAAAGATGTTATATAACCCATTTAAAGTCCCATTTTCAATTGAGTAAATCATTCTTATTTTTAATGGATATTGTGACTCCCTCTAATGAGTCTGATTTTAATGATTGTGATATGTCACATGATATTCATGGATCAGTACATCCAAAAGAAATATGTACATTCAATATATATTACATAATTTTTATCATGGTATATACATGATATAAAACAATACACTTCTGTATATATCATCTGAATACATAACTTCTGCAAATATCAAGAGACTCTTCTATTTTCTAAAGTGGCTAAATTTTCACATTATATATATTTCATCCCCATACTATTGTGTAAATAATACTATTTTTTTGTTTCTATTCTTGTTGAAGATCATTATCAATATAGATACATTCAAATCTATTCTTACTTGAATACTTTCATATTTGAAGAAGAATATTCATATTTTTTCATTTATTGTTGTAACTGTGATCAAGAACTCGTCAATTCAAAAAATAAAAATTGTTCTGATTTATTAGAGTTTCAACTTCTCAAACTCTATCATAGAAGCGTATACGCTTCTCATACTAAGCTCTGGAGAAAATGGTTCTCTATAAAATAACTATAAGGGTCTATTTAGCCTTTTTGTAAAAGTGTCAACTTCTTTCACTTAGTTGTTGTTTAAAGGACTTATGATAAGAGGACCTTGTCTATTCAAAATGACTAATCTCATAGATATAGAATTGGTGGAGTGGACAAGGGAATCATTGTGCCCCAAACCACAATAAAAACTGATGTGCTCTTCTTTACTATAAATAAACTACCTAAATCAATTATAGAATACATTTTTTTATAACTTTATATATTTGAAGTAGAGATAAAATACATAATCTATCGATATTATTAGAAATACAAAATTCACCTCTCTTGTGTATATTTTTATTATTTTGACCTAACATCTAGTGGTGTGTATTGCTCCACTATATTATGGGAATCAGGTTTGTGCCAAAATATCTTGTTTATTCTTTTGACTAAATTTTGTGTTCATGGATCATGTTTATTGAGTATTGTTCCCACTAACATGGGATTCAATGAATATGTTATTATATTCCATACTATAGGACTAATGATTTATGTTATATTCTTTTTCAGGAATAAATTTATTATTCTCACAAACTATAACCATATACTCTTCTTATGGTTACTTATTATATTTTATTATTATAATTTACGTTTACCTTTTCTAATATTCTAAGATTGAACCTTCCTTTTCCCCATTTTCATAGGTAATGAAGATATAATGAGTATGAAATATTTATAAGAGTATATTTCTGAATAATTTGTTGTAGATAATGAGGAATTGTTATGCATTATATAGTTTCATATATAGTGTAAAATATTTCTTCTTGAAAAAATAACTTGAGTTCTATGAATTAATTATTTTATAATTCTATAAATTTATAGTTTTAGATTTATTCTCAGAATGAAAATATTACATTAAATGTGAAATATTTTGTCACTAAGGATGTGTATTAATGACATTGTGTAATGTATGAGGTTTTTATAATGGTATACTAGAGTGTAGGTCTGGGTGCCTCAATTGGTATTAGAGGAGGGTTTACATTTCGGTATAGTCTAGAACATTAGTTGAGGATAATTTATGTGTTGAAATGCTAAATTTTATCATAATTATAAAGATACAGATAATTATTTAGGTTAGTTGAAGAAATAAATAAATCATTAATGATTTGAATAAAATACATTTAGTGAAAACTGTATGATAAGACTAAAGAATAATTTCTCATATTGGATAACTCACAATTTTCTAAAAAAACAGATAGATTTTTGGATCTCATTATAATTACATCCTTTTATTGATACTACAAGTGGATACATGCTCTAGAATATATATACCTTGAAGTAATAACCCTGAAAATTTTGGGTTGGTTGTTAACTTGATAATGACCTATTTTATGATAGGGAGGCCCAACTACACATCTATTTTGATACTCCAAAGGGTTCGTAAGAACTCATATCTTCTTTGTTTAGGTATGTTTTATTATTCTGGATGTTTTTTGTGAAATAAGAGAAGTTCTGGGAATTTTTGAAGTACACGCCCTATAATTTATGAGTACACGTTGTGCACTTCTTTTCCACAGGAGTTTGTGTGATGGCTATGTCATAGCCACACACACGGCTGTGTGGGGGTGACATGGAGGCAGCTTATAATGGAGTAAGGAAAACGAGAGTAAACGTTGCGTACTTCAAAATTACACGACATGTATTTTGTATTTTTTTTCATTAAATGGACCAGGGTCACGTCTAGTCGACAAAAACCACTTCTTCTAGGCCTCGTTTGGCTGAGATCTCTCGTACGACTGCAAACTTTCTCTGATCTCTTTAGCCTCCGTCCAATATCTGATTTTACCGCCGTCAATTGCATTGAGATCAAATCAGTAATCTATTCCTTCTCCTAGAGCCTCGTTCCCTGATTCCTCTTCTCCCGCAAGTTATCATCCATTTAACGTTTTATATGATCTTGTAGATATTTGGAATTCTAAGGTGATTAATGCCTCGACGTTCATATATAGAGATCTCCTAACGTCGAGGTATGTGGTTTGTGACTTTTTTTCTGAATGTCCTTGTGTTTTATGTTCAAAATTGCCCAATAAATATGAATGGGGTATTACACATTTACCATTTCGGCCATATTGTTTACCTGATATGCTTGTATTCTTGAGTAGATGAAAATTGATTGTGAATAGGGAGAATTGTTGTGCTTTGGATGCGTTTCCCATGCATGTTTTTCATGTTTTGACCTTTGGGTCTAGCTGCCTGTTAGGATTCTATTTACATTCCCATGCCTATTATTGTAAGATGGAGTGACTGTTGCGCCAACAACATGCTGAGAAGATGAGGTTGGTCGATGAACTCCAGGCTAAACACGCTACAGAGCGACGACCCAACTATGGTGATCCTAGGCCGGGGTAGCAGGGGCGGGAACAACTACCCCTCGGAGAGCTGTCCCCAGGAAACCCTGATCATGCCTCTCCTACAGACAGGGTTGAAGCTGGAGCACATAACAAGAGGGCATGGTATATCTCTCCAAACCCTCTTGAACGGTGCGAAAATCTAAGGAATCCTACTCGGGATCCACCGGCCGCCCCAAGGGTCTCTCCACGAGCCGCTCCATGAGCCGTTGTGCCTATCTACTGTATTGAATAACCTAACAACACGCTCGTGGTTAGGGATTGCCATCTAGATAGAGACCCCTATCTAGATGACCCAATGGCTGCGATCATTGCCCGCCTTGAGGCATTGGAACCATGACAGGTGGAAATCCCACTTGATGGAAATCCATACCTGGAATGGGTGGATGATATGCTCCTGCTTTCGGGTTTCAAGAATCCCACCTTCTCCCCCTATAATGGGATGGGGGACCCACCGAAGCACCTGAACCACTTAAACTCAAGGTGTGGGACCATGTTAGGGACTCTAGCGTAGCAGGAGGCTTCCAAGATCCGCAGTTTTGTTCAGATGTTGGAAGGGCCGACATGCATCCGGTACAACCAACTCCCCTTCAGATCTGTGACCAGCTGGGAGGACCTTCACAAGAAATTCCTCTACCAGTTCAGCTCTACCACCCAGAAAATGAGCATCGCAGACCTCTTCAAGTGCAAGAAAAGGCCTGATGATCAAGTCACAGACTTTATCTCCCAGTGGAAGGGGATGACGTACTCCATTGACAAGCCACTAACAAAAGAGAAAATACTGACAATGTGAATAGGGAATGTCAAGATGAAACTGGTTCCTTCTCTGATCACCCAGAACTACTATGGAGGATTACAAGACGTCTCCGATAAGGCCCAAAGCTTGAAGGAAGCCCTACAACAGGCTAGCCAGGCACGTCCGTTGCCCCTGTAATTCCAGCGAGGAGAGCTGCCACAGCCGAGCCCGCCACGGTGGACCAAATAAAATCCCCCATACAGCAAGAATTTTTACTAGTGACACCAGAATCACAACCTCACAGGGGCCCTCCTCCTCAGGCGCAGCCTTCGGCTCAGCAGCGTCTACCTCAAAATCGGCAAGCACCCCCGCGGAATGCATCGCCACCGCCTTGGTGGGACAATCAGGGTCCACCTCCTCAACATGACCCTCATGCTCCTCGTCAGGGCCAGACTCCAAGGAAACCCTTTTCGAAATGAAGAAAATGGACTTACTTGTACAGTGAGAATCGGGTCCCTGGTTAATTCCGTAACACCTTAGAGTAGGGGATTGTACGCTTTCCTGAATGTAGAAGGCTAGAAGAGGTGAATCTCACTGATAACCCCTACTACTGCCCCTATCATCGGATTCTGGGGCACACCCTCAATCATTGTGATGTGTTCAAAGACTGGCTTCAAGACCAGGTTGATAACAACATAGTCAGGCAGGGCCCGTTCCCGACATAAGTGGCGGGTGTTTTTGTAAGGCCAGATGGCAGTAGCGACATCGAAGGTGAGTGGCAACAGGTTTTTAACTGCATGTCCAATAATGACGATGAATGGATGGCCTGCAAGACATTTGATCACGACCATGGAATCATTCGAGCATGCCTGAATCATCAAGAGCCTTCAGAAGCTGCGACGACCACTTCATGCATCATCGCCTCAGCCGACCTCTTCCCAGAAGGGCAAGCATCGGCGACGCAAGAAAAATCAACGCACCCCGCCAATTCCATCGTCATCCCGCACTCTCGGTGAATTCATTCCCCCTGAGATGGAGATTACTCCCAGAATCCACCCAATAGTGGATGACTCTTCAAGTGATAGTCAAGGGTAGGCTTCAGTAAATACTGTGGAGTTGGTAAACCTCTATATGACTCCCAATGACAGGGAGTGCCAGGAGAACCTCCCCAACATTTCCATCCGATGCCAACTTCGGTGAAGCTGTGACCATATGGGTCATCGAGGCACATCAGTTGGCACCTCTAGCTAGACCATGCATGCCACTGAGACCAGGTAGCAGGCCCAGCATAGAGCTTAGCACGCGTAGCCTCTTCATCTGTTTTCATCAGGACCGCCTCCTCCACCGTTTGTTCTACTAGATCAGGCAGAGCTACCTCATCCAGGCCATGGCCAGCCTCTCCCAGCAACAGGAGATCTCAGTTGTCCGTTCCTCATCCGGCATCTACTCTTCAGGCTTCGACTAGTGGACAGTGGGATATTCCCAACACCGGGCAGCTTCCAGTCCAACCGGCAGGGCCCACCATGCCTCCAATCATAGCGCGACCTCTTGCAAGTAGAATTTCTCTTTTGGTATGGAAGTATGATATCCTCAAGCACCTCTACGACATACCAGTGTGGCTTTACATCCTTGAATACCCTCGTATATCATCAGATATGCGCGAGGCCCTTGCTGAGGCTTCACGAAGCCCCCACCAGTTTAAGAGGGAGGTAGCAGTAACAGAAGCCTTTCATGCTGAAACAGTCGAGAATGTCGAATGCCAGGACATCATTTTTGTAACGCCCAGACCCCAGCTACCCAGAGTCGGTGCATTACTTCGTAACATTGGCATGATCACAAAAGATCAATTCTCGAAAGACCGATTACTTTAGTAGCCTTGGAAACACTAGATACATTCATAAACGTTACATTACATCATAAAGTGAAAAACTACAATAACATGGTCTTCATAATCCACACTCATATCCTCTTCTGACAATCCCTGCAGGTCATTCATAAAATACTTCTTCACATTCTGGAAAATATTAAAACATTGAAAGGGGTGAGCTCAGATGCTCAGTAAGGATAACAATATTGCGGAAGCTTTCATAAATAAACATAAACATTTAAGGCAATGTATGACTAAAACAAAAGCCTTTTAAACTTGAACATCAACATAATATGGCAAAAGTAAAATGAGATAATGCCATTTACATCTTCACATGGATATTCTACTGGTCGAATAATCACATGAAATATCAATAACCACTTTCATAATGATGGAATGCATAATGCCAGACTATCATAACCACGTAGTCAAGGCCTCGTGCCAAGACCACAAATAAGCTTTTGTCAAGGCCTCGTGCCAAGACACTAGTTTGTCTCATGAGACCTGCCGATGCATCGAGGAGCTATAGCGGGCTCCACCCGTCACTTATTAAGTCCAATGCATTCCTCATATGAATAGGTTTAAACATATCATAAACCATAACATAATCATATCACATAAAACATGCATAAAGGAAACATAACATTTCCACATTTCAATCACAAGATATAAATACAACACATTGATATAATAAAAATGCTTTCAAAACCATTTTCAATACCAAAATAAAATAAAGTTAAAACTTTGTATTTATTTTTCATTAAAAAAAATGATGTCTTGTAGAGGAAGCCGAATCTCAAATAATGGTCACGGCGGCGGAGAAGTCGTTGTCGCCGCATAAGTACGGAAGGAAAACATTCCCTTTTGTCGTTTAGCAAAACGCTTCGTATAAAAAAAATTCCTTTTGAATAAATGTAAAAGTCAACGGGGTTTATACACCGTATAAAATAAAGTTGTGTATAAAACCAAATATGCCTCAATGAAAGGGGATTGAGAAGAATTCCTTAAAAGATCATTTTTAAAATAAAATAGATCTATTATGTGTATTCACTATAGGTACACATAAAGAATGTAAAAATACAAAATAGGACATAATAATATCATGACATAATTTGAAAGTAGGAGATTAACCCAAAGAATGGAAATTGGGTTAAGAAGTTCCCTTACAAAGATAATTTTTTAAATAAAATAGATCTATTATGTGTATTTACTATAAGTACACATAAATAAAGTATAAATACAAGACATCACAGAATAATATCATGACATAATTTGAAAATAGGAGATTAGCCCAAAGAATGGAAATTGGGTTAAGAAGTTCCCTTACCTTGTGTCCGACTTGACTCAACCGTTCTTTAACCTCCTGAATAATAAACTAGAGTTAATATCTACCTTATTAAGAACCATTTTCAATTTCATTATCCTTTTTATATCAATTATTACAATGTTATGAACATTATGTAATTATTTAAGTTAATAACGGTCGTTTTGTCGATCTTTGGTAACTTGAGTCAACAATAAATTTCTTATAATTACAAGTTGTTCATGTGGTAGAATATCCATTATATCCAAAATTATATTCATGATTTAGATGTCATATATATCTTATATATCCAGTATATACATTCATTTATAATATTACGTAACATTTAGAGGTAAGAAATGAAATGCATCGTTCATGGAGACGGTAGGCCGTACGTACGCATGAACGCTACTTTCATTTCAATTTCATATTTAATGGAACTAAATCATAATTATATAAATTTATAATATAATTCCAGTATAATATAGTGTATAATACCATTTACTCCATCCTTTATACATCCCACATATGGCATTAACGATTCAAATCACTTTGAGGGGGTGGTAGTCCGCACTTCCTAAAATGAAATTATCGCGTTTTACCCATAATGAAAATCATAAAGTATGCCATAAATGAGAAATACAGAAGCATAATTAAAACATAAACATATTATATATCATATATAAAAATAGTGACATCTTAATGGCCACCTTTGGAGGTGTTATATGAGTGTTGAACAATCATCGTTTCGTGAGGCAGAAATTCGCCATCCATAGAAACCGTATGTTCTTTAATCATTAGATGTAGGTGTGTGTAAGTGTAGCTAGAATCCTTCTTATAACAACATCCTTGTATATTGAGGATACTGGTGTTGTTACAAAAGAAATGAATAAAAAGAGTTTAGGGGGTTGGAGAAGAAAAATAAAACAAAACAACATTAGAGAAGACATTACCTCAAAATCGGGTATCTCTTTTTGATTTGAGCCAAAAGCTTCCTTGAGAAGAGTTATGCCCAAAGTGGGGATTCTAGGAGTAAGAGAGGGAAGTTGGCAGAGTATTTGGGAAGAGGTTGGCCGATCCAAATGGCTTGAAAGTGTAAATGAGGTGGGAGAGGTGGGGGCCTTTTATAAGAGGAGAGTAGGGGCTCTTTTGGAAAGATTGAAATGTTACATTATTACACAATGCTTTTCGAATTCTAAAGGTACCACACTTATATAATTCGAGGCTAAGGTGATAAGGGTTCGAAATCTCCTCATCCTATTGGCTTTGGACAAGTGTAATCCTTGGATTTTGCATTATCTTCCCATTTTATTTAAATCGTTAAAAAATGAGGTCATCGCTGCATCATCATGATGTCATATATAATTTAATTTATTTAATGTCTAAAAATTATAAAAAAAATACTATGATGTATTAAATCTTTTTAGATTTCTAATGAATATTTATAATCAATATTTGGACTTGTGTAACCCCACTTAAAAACTGTTTTAGTAAAATAACTCATGTCTGTGTCAATTTAATTTTAACATTAAATAAATATATATTAATGTCATTTTCCAACTAAAGTGGATCCATGGGGTCCCCAAGTTGACCCATGGGTTGTCTTGGTCGGCCATTACTCATCCAATAGGAGTAGGACAAGTGTCAATCTCATCTCATATTATTAAAACATTATTTTTACCTTAAACTACACTAATTACCTCTAATCGCGATTAAGAACATAAAAGTTACTATTCACCAAAAAATTATTTTGATCTCATTGAACCACATTTTACTACTTAATGACAACCATGTATGTCGGAGTTTTGAAAATCAAATCACAGAAGTGGTAATATTTCATTTAAACGAAAAATCAGTTATTTAACTACCACTTAGTGGTTTCACTATTCATCAAAAATTGAAGTTTTTCAGAACAAGGCCAAAATTTCACCCTAAGCTATAATTGATATTCCGAATTCAAAAATGATGTCTATTTTACAAAATTCCAAACATATAAGTTGCATTAATTAATTTTATAATTAATTCCCGCTGTTACGACAAATAGCGTGTTTTTAAGAAACAATTTATATCAAAAGATTGACAATTGTTTATGTCCAATTTCAATGTTAAATTAATTATAATGACCACCATTGGATAAAATGGCAAAAATATATTCTAATTATACCTTAAAACCACTAAATAGTATAACTTATCACTATAAATTATTTTGATTAAAAAAGTTGTTTTAAGTATTTTTCACTATTCATAAAAATTTGGAAGTTCTCGGAAAATTACAAAAAATTCAACATAGGCTAATTTCAATATTAGGAATACAAAAATGAAGTCCATTTTGAAATATAAAATTTCTATAAATTTAAAAGGTGGTTATTACTATTCATAACGGCTACTTTGATTGGTTGCGGTGTGTTAGAACTCGAACTTGCGTACAATGCAAGCTATTGCATTATTGAAAGAGAGGCGTATCGTGGAAGCTCGGGGTGTTACATTCTCCCCTCCTTCAATAAATTGCGTTCTCGCAATTTGAAATTTTTCTTTGAAAATAAAAGGTTGAAAAGAGAAAATACCTTTGAGGAAAACCCACATCGGAAATAAGGTTAATAAATATATAACATTAAAAGAAAGCAAGATAAGTACAAAGGTCACCCGATATAGCCCATTCTAGGATTATATGAAAATATGGATATGGAGGAGAAACAAACCATCAAGGTCTGATGGAGAGTTATATAAAACAGGATTAGGAGAAAGTTTAACCACAAGAAAATCACAAACATGTGATTGGTTAAACGGTCATTGAATCCCCAGTTGGAAAAGTTAACTGACAAAATTTTTGTTTTAAGTTACCTTTTATAATGTTGAGGAATTTATTTAGGAGATTTACTAAGAACGTAAGGGAATATACATACTTGTTATGTATACTTTCATTCGTTAATAAATTTTTACCACAAACCCAACTTTTACTCCAAATGGTAACGGAACTCAAAAATATTCTATTTATCCTAATTGTATAAGGTTCCAAATGTTAACACATACCATTTAGATTAGTAAAACTATTTTTTAATAACCAGGGACTTCCTGTAGGCTACTGGTAGGAAATAAAGGCATGTCGCACTATGATTATGGGTTCGATTCCTACAGCATTGTCCGACGCGTCAGGTTATGCCCTACCCTGCAGGTTGTCCTTTTCCTAAAACTATAGTATTATAATATTCCAAAAATAATATTCAAAAATGATTTAACCTTAAAAAATACTATCGAAAGATCAACTTAATCCATTCCAACCTTTACAGTTATCCAAAATACTTCTGTCCAACTCACAGTCCAAATTTTATAAGGAAGGTAAACATAATGAAGATCCTTTTTCCCATGTAACAACATGTGAATACCTTCATCATGTATTCTTTTTAAACATATTGAATTACCATGATCCCTTATTCCTTATAGAATACTAGATATACTCCTTCTATCCAAAAATGTATTCAAAACATCAATCAGTTTCAAGGAAGTTAAGTATATCCAATATAATTTATCCAAATCAATCACGTCTTATTCCAAAATCACAATCTCAGTATCAGAACCATATTATGGTCTATCTTTCTCTCAACCATATTTTTTCCAAAAATTTAATCCTACTGTGGAGTCACTCCTCTTGGTTCCACACAATCTCAAGTCCTTGATGAAATAGTACTGCAGTACAATCCTTATATACTCCATAATTATTATAACCAGTACATCATTGATACAACACTCAAATTACAAAATTATTTAATAACAACATAAGAACTCTAATCATTACTCCTCATCTGTGGTAGTATCATAACTTGATTATTATCCAATAACATCATTTGGGGAATACTCTGATGATTTGGACATTGGTTTGCGTAGTGTCCCCAATCCTTGCAGAAGAAGCATTGTACATTTGAAACCATTTTCTTACCCTTGCAGTCACGCACTTTGTGTCCTTTTTCTCTACACTTATAACAAACTCCCATTCCCTTTAGGCAAGTTCCATGATGTTTCTTCCCACAATTACCACATATTGGAAAATTCTTCTTTCCCCTCATCCCTTTATCCATCATTCTCTCTTCCATCCCTTTCGTCTCTTGCTTCGCTTCAAAGCCATAGGACTCAGAGAATTCTTTACTTATCTTATTAACACATGATACTATTTCTTCATATGTTGAGAACACATGGGAGACTATTTCCCTTCTAAATGTTGGATTAATACCATGAAAGATACGATCCTTCTTACTCTTTGGATCATACGTACTGCTGGAGTTCACATTCCTTCTACTGGGCGCCATTTCTATACAATGGCATAAACTAGATTACTTTATGAATCAAAATACATAATTCCATACTTATAAAATACATAACATAAATTGAACTATTTATGGATATAATCCATAATCATAAAAATAAATGTTTCCTTTGAGAAATTATATACTCATAACCCTTCATAGTGGTTTGTAATGAAAACGAGAATTATCCTAAGAATATCCCCCAGGAGTGTCGTAACCAAGAGTGCATCAAGGCCCGTTGTCGTGCACCAGTTCCCGTTCGAGTCTAGCTGAAAGCGGTGTTTTCGGGTTTTACCCCTAGGTACATCTGTGCCAGAGCCGCCTCTACCTGCTCGTATCCAAATAGGGATGTATTGCTCGGAAAACTCATAACATCTCTATAATACCAAAATTCTAGGAAGTTCTTCTATACTAATCCTCAAAGTCTATCTTTGGGCTATGTGCTCTAATCAGAGTTTATCTAAATCTAGCTTCCAAGGTTAGTACTAAACTGCCTCTGATACCAACTGTAACGCCCCGACCCCAGCTACCCAGAGCCGGTGCGTTACTTCGTAACATTGGCATGATCACAAAAGATCAAGTCTCGAAAGACCGATTAGTTTAGTAGCCTTGGAAACACTAGATACATTCATAAACGTTACATTACATCATAAAGTGAAAAACTACAATAACATGGTCTTCATAGTCCACACTCATATCCTCTTCTGACAATCCCTGCAGGTCATTCATAAAATACTTCTTCACATCCTGGAAAATATTAAAACATTGAAAGGGGTGAGCTCAGATGCTCAGTAAGGATAACAATATTGCGGAAGCTTTCATAAATAAACATAAACATTTAAGGCAATGTATGACTAAAACAAAAGCCTTTTAAACTTGAACATCAGCATAATATGGCAAAAGTAAAATGAGATAATGCCATTTACATCTTCACATGGATATTCTACTGGTCGAATAATCACATGAAATATCAATAACCACTTTCATAATGATGGAATGCATAATGCCAGACTATCATAACCACGTAGTCAAGGCCTCGTGCCAAGACCACAAATAAGCTTTTGTCAAGGCCTCGTGCCAAGACACTAGTTTGTCTCATGAGACCTGCCGATGCATCGAGGAGCTATAGCGGGTTCCACCCGTCACTTATTAAGTCCAATGCATTCCTCATATGAATAGGTTTAAACATATCATAAACCATAACATAATCATATCACATAAAACATGCATAAAGGAAACATAACATTTCCACATTTCAATCACAAGATATAAATACAACACATTGATATAATAAAAATGCTTTCAAAACCATTTTCAATACCAAAATAAAAGAAAGTTAAAAATTTGTATTTATTTTTCATTAAAAAAAATGATGGCTTGTAGAGGAAGCCGAATCTCAAATAATGGTCACGGCGGCGGAGAAGTCGTTGTCGCCTCATAAATACAGAAGGAAAACATTCCCTTTTGTTGTTTAGCAAAACGCTTCGTATAAAAAAAATTTCTTTTGAATAAATGTAAAAGTCAAAGGGGTTTATACACCGTATAAAATAAAGTTGTGTATAAAACCAAATATGCCTCAATGAAAGGGGATTGAGACTAAGTCCTTAAAAGATCATTTTTAAAATAAAATAGATCTATTATGTGTATTCACTATAGGTACACATAAAGAATGTAAAAATACAAAATAGGACATAATAATATCATGACATTATTTGAAAGTAGGAGATTAACCCAAAGAATGGAAATTGGGTTAAGAAGTTCCCTTAAAAAGATAATTTTTTAAATAAAATAGATCTATTATGTGTATTTACTATAAGTACATATAAATAAAGTATAAATACAAGACATCATAGAATAATATCATGACATAATTTGAAAATAGGAGATTAACCCAAAGAATGGAAATTGGGTTAAGAAGTTCCCTTACCTAGTGTCCGACTTGACTCAAACGTTCTTTAACCTCCTGAATAATAAACTAGAGTTAATATCTACCTTATTAAGAACCATTTTCAATTTCATTATCCTTTTTATATCACTTATTACAATGTTATGAACATTATGTAATTATTTAAGTTAATAACGGTCGTTTTGTCGATCTTTGGTAACTTGAGTCAACAATAAATTTCTAATAATTACAAGTTGTTCATTTGGTAGAATATCCATTATATCCAGAATTATATTCATGATTTAGATGTCATATATATCTTATATATCCAGTATATACATTCATTTATAATATTACGTAACATTTTGAGGTAAGAAATGAAATGCACCGTTCATGGAGACGGTAAGCCGTACGTACGCATGAATGCTACTTTCATTTCAATTTCATATTTAATGGAGCTAAATCATAATTATATAAATGTATAATATAATTCCAGTATAATATAGTGTATAATACCATTTACTCCATCCTTTATACATCCCACATATGGCATTAACGTTTCAAATCACTTTGAGGGGGTGGTAGTCCGGACTTCCTAAAATGAAATTATCGCGTTTTACCCATAATGGAAATCATAAATTATGCCATAAATGAGAAATACAGAAGCATAATTAAAACATAAAAATATTATATATCATATATAAAAATAGTGACATCTTAATGGCCACCTTTGGAGGTGTTATATGAGTGTTGAACAATCATCGTTTCGTGAGGCAGAAATTCGCCATCGATAGAAACCGTATGTTCTTTAACCATTATATGTAGGTGTGTGTAAGTGTAGCTAGAATCCTTCTTATAAAAACATCCTAGTATATTGAGGATACTGGTGTTTTTACAAAAGAAATGAATAAAAAGAGTTTAGGGGGTTGGAGAAGAAAAATAAAACAAAACAACATTAGAGAAGACATTACCTCAAAATCGGGTAACTCTTTTTGATTTGAGCCAAAGGCTTCCTTGAGAAGAGTTATGCCCAAAGTGAGGCTTCTAGGAGTAATAGAGGGAAGTTGGGAGAGTATTTGGGCAGAGGTTGGTAGAGCCAAATGGCTTGAAAGTGCAAATGAGGTGGGAGAGGTGGGGGCCTTTTATAAGAGGAGAGGAGGGGCTCTTTTGGAAAGATTGAAATGTTACATTATTACACAATGCTTTTCGGATTATAAAGGTCCCAAACTTATATAATTCGAGGATAAGGTGATAAGGGTTCGAAATCTCCTCATCTAATTGGCTTTGGACAAGTGTAAGCCTTGGATGTTTCATTATCTTCCCATTTTATTTAAATCGTTAAAAAATGAGGTCATCGCTGCATCATCATGATGTCATAAATAATTTAATTTATTTAATGTCTAAAAATTATAAAACAAATACTATGAAGTAGTAAATCCTTTTAGATTTCTAATGAATATTTATAATCAAAATTTGGACTTGTGTAACCCCACTTAAAAACTGTTTTAGTAAAATAACTCATGTTTGTGTCAATTTAATTTTAACATTAAATAAATATATATTAATGTCATTTTCCAACTAAAGTGGATCCATGGGGTCCCCAAGTTGACGCATGGGTTGTCTTGGTCGGCCATTACTCATCCAATAGGAGTAGGACAAGTGTCAATCTCATCCCATATTATTAAAACATTATTTTTACCTTAAACTACACTAATTACCTCTAATCGCGATTAAGAACTTAAAAGTTACTATTCACCAAAAAATTATTTTGATCTCATTGAACCACATTTTACTTCTTAATGACAACCATGTATGTCGGATTTTTGAAAATCAAATCACAGAAGTGGTAATATTTCATTTAAACGAAAAATCAGTTATTTATCTACCACTTAGTGGTTTCACTATTAATCAAAAATTGAAGTTTTTCAGAACAAGGCCAAAATTTCACCCTAAGCTATAATTGATATTCGGAATTCAAAAATGATGTCTATTTTTCAAAATTCCAAAAATATAAGTTGCATTAATTAATTTTATAATTAATTCCCGCTGTTACGACAAATAGCGTGTTTTTAAGAAACAATTTATATCAAAAGATTGGCAATTGTTTATGTCCAATTTCAATGTTAAATTAATTATAATGACCACCATTGGATAAAATGGCAAAAATATATTCTAATTATACCTTAAAACCACTAAATAGTATAACTTATCACTATAAATTATTTTTATTAAAAAAGTTGTTTTAAGTATTTTTCACTATTCATAAAAATTTGGAAGTTCTCGGAAAATTACAAAAAATTCAACATAGGCTAATTTCAATATTAGGAATACAAAAATGAAGTCCATTTTGAAATATAAAATTTCTATAAATTTAAAAGGTGGTTATTACTATTCATAACGGCAACTTTGATTAGTTGCGGTGTGTTAGAACTCGAACTTGCGTACAATGCAAGCTATTGCATTATTGAAAGAGAGGCGTATCGTGGAAGCTCGGGGTGTTACAATTTTGTTCTCAAGAGAAGATGAGGGCTCTCCCATATAGAGGAATATCCTCCTTTTGTACATCACCAGCCAATTTAACAGCATCCAGGTTTGCTGCTATCTTGTTGACACCAGATCTGGCATCAACCTTATCCTGATGCGGACACTACAGAAGATAGGGTTATCCAAAGACGACCTGACTCCCCCCGATTTAATAATCCAGGGAAACGACGGGACAGAGCAGACCCCGGTCGGGAAGATCTGTTTGAAGTCTTAGTTCGGTGGCCTAGTTTCCATTACCGAGCTTATGGTTGTCTCCCAGGATACCACATACAATGCATTGATGGGCAGACCATGGCTCCACCTGCATGCAGCGGTTCCCTCGTCATAACACCAGTGCCTTAATTACTCCCTAAATGGTGCATTAGGCATACTCCAAGGTGATTCATCTCCTTTTTCCTCTTGTGAAGCTCGTTATTTGGATGCTTACTATTATAAGAACTAGGACAAGCAGATTCTGGAAAGTGATGGTGAGCCCGCCACGGTCACAACTAACCCCTTGGTAGGTCTGAATGACGCCTATGTCTTCCCAATCCATCGATTGGAGGCCACAACCCCCAACTTGGGGCAATGATTTTTTGTTTCTAGTATAAGAGGAAGTCATATTCCTAAGTCCATGTGATGATGGAAAATCACCTCGTACTCCAACAAAAACTAGGCTCAGGTGATCCCGGAGCCTCCTACCCCGATACAATATTGGGATGTCTGCCGCATGGTAACAAAAGTACATCATACATGTCTATTTCATGGGGATGGGATTAACTGGATCAAGAGAATGTGTCACTATTGCTTTGATATCATCAAGTGTGGCCCTTTGGGACGAAGACTAGATGGGATTGGATCGACTACCTTCATCAATATGGTCTCAGCGGCGTGTGAATCTCCTGATATGCTATCCACTGCTATCCAGGATGGTACCAGCCTCCTTTCCAGATCTGTTGACCCAGAAGAAGCTCCTCATGTTGGGGATCCCTCCTCAATTGAAGAATAGGATCTAGAGGATTCTCTCCCCCAGCATTTGAAGAGGGTGTCTCTGCCACGGGCGATGAATTGGTACAGGTGAACCATGGTAGCGAGGCAGATCCGAGACCCACATTGATCAGTGCCACCATTCCCCTCGAAGAGAAGTACCTATACAAGGACTTTGTTAAATAGCATCGTGATGTATTCGCCTAGAGCTATGATGAGATGCTAGGACTAGGTCCTCAGGTAGCCATCCACCACCTCGGATTCCCGAGAAATCATCGCGAGTTCAAGAAGACTCCTTGAATGATGCACCCTTCTCATGGTGCCATGGTCAAGGCCGAATTTGACAAGATCATCAGAGCCAACTTTGTCAAGGAGGGCCAGTACCCCAAGTGGCTAGACAACATTGTTCCAGTCAGGTAGAAGAACAGACAGATCGGAGTATTCATCGACTTCTGAGATCTCAACCATCACTGTACGAAGGATGATTTCCCTTCCAGTGACAGAATTGTTGATCGATGCTATAGCTGGGTTCCAAGCCCTCTCTTTCATGGATGTTTACTTTGGATATAAACAGATTCAAATGGCCGTTGAGGATGAAGAGTCTACAACTTTTAGAGCACCCCAAGGTACTTTCTATTACCAGGCTATGCCCTTTGTCCTGAAGAATGTTAGTGCCACCTATCAGCTGGCCATGCACCGCATATTCAATCCAATCCTCAAGACATTGGTGGAATGTTATGTGGAAGATTTTGTGGACAAATCCTGCCAGTTCCATAACCATCTCAAGGGCCTTAAGAAAGTGTTCGGCTTCCTCCGTTCCCACCACATGAAGATGAACCTACTGTAATGTGCCTTTGGGGTCACCTCTGGGAAGTTTCTTGGATTTTTTGTCATGTATTGGGGCATCAAGATCGACCCAGAGAAGATCAAGGAAATCATCCAGATGCATCCCCTGAGAAATATTCAAGAGCTTTAGGGTTTCCAAGAAAACTTAGCATACAAACGTCGATTCATTTAGAATCTAGATGGCAAGTGTAAGCCCTTTTCCAAACATTTGAATAAAGGATCTACCTACGAGTGGGGTGAAGAGTGCCAGAATGCATTGAAGATAATCAAGCAGTATCTACTCCAGCCTCTAGTCTTGATGCCACCCATATCCGTAAAACCAATGATCCAGTACGTGACAATATTGGAATGATCTCTCGGTGCCCTTATCACCCAAAAAACAAAGAAGGGATGGAAAAAAGTCTCTACTACCTCCGTTGCGTGATCCTCAATATAGAGACCAGATACTCCCCCATCGAAAAGTGCTTCCTTGCACTGGTATTCATAGTAAAGAAGTTGCGACACTACCTATAGCACCACAATGTATAGCCGGTGTCTCAGGTAGACCCGCTGAAGTACATTCTGAACTGCCCCATGTTAACCGGCCGTCTAGCACGGTGGGAAGTAACCCTACACCAGTTCGACATCAGGTTCTTCCCTCAGAAATCTATCAAGGGACAGGCATTGAAAAAATTTCGTTCTGCCCATCTGACCTCCGTGGACCAATCCCTAGACATGGATTTTTTAAAAGAGGAAATCCTCTTGGTAGATCAAGCCATCCCATTTTGGAAGATGCACTTTGATGGTGCCTCTCAGAGCCCCACCAGTAGGAGGCTCAATGATCCTAGACTTAATAGAGTAGGCCTGGGTATTGGGTTCATTTCCCCGATGCAAGCCATTCTGTTTTACTCATTACATTTGTCAGAGGGATGCACTAATAATGAGGCAGAGTATCAGACTCTTATCACTGGCCTCAAGCTGGCCCTCGAGATCGATGTGCCCCATTTTCATGTGAAAGGGGATTCCGAACTAGTCATCAAGAAAATAAACAGTGACTATGTCCTCAGAAATCCAAAGCTCTCACAATTGTTGGAGTGCACCTTCCAGCTAATGGCCCAATTTCCATCTCGACTGGAAGTTACTCATGTCCCTTGATCTCAGAAAGGTCGAGATGATTCCCTAGTTGACCTAGCTACTTCACTTGCAGATCCCGAGCATGATGATCTGATTATAAACATGGAACATCAGAGATTCATTTCTCCCGTCACCCCAGATGACGATGACGACCTAAGAGTAATCCATCTTATTGCCGGAGCCTCCACATCAGGACCCCTAGGTTTTTTAGATGCAGGGGTTGAAAAGACTTCCGATTGGAGATCTCCTTTTGTTGAGTATCTCCAAAAAGGTTTCCTTTTGGATGATCTAGCCGAGCGTGAGAAAATCCAATGCCGCGCACTGCAGTTTACCCTCCAGAGTGGTCCCAGTATTGAGCAAATCCTCTACAAGCGTGGGTTTGACGGTGTTCTCCTCCATTG
This sequence comes from Viscum album, assembly GCA_963277665.1. Lineage (NCBI taxonomy): Eukaryota > Viridiplantae > Streptophyta > Magnoliopsida > Santalales > Viscaceae > Viscum > Viscum album. Next base: position 1,771,206,813 of record OY728123.1, read on the forward strand.
CATCTAAGGAGTCATGATTTCTCAGGTCATGCAGGAGGTTCACGCCGTTTCTTGTGGGGATCACCAGGCTGGGCTGAAGTTGTCCCATCAGATCTGGATACTGGGGTACTTCTGGCTCTCTCTGACCCATGACCACATTGAGTTCTCCAAGATATGTCGCGCTTTCCAGATTAATGATAACTTTTTTGCATCGGCCACCAGAACCTCTCCGCTACACCAAGTACTCCTAGCCATTTTCTGTATGGGGACTCGATGTCGTGGGACCATACCCACCAAAAACAGCTTTCCAATGCTGGTTCATCATGAACGCCACAGATTTCTTTTCTAAGTGGATAGAATCATTTCCGCTCAAGGAGCTCAATTCCCGTTCTATCATTGACTTCCTAAGCTCCAACATCATCTACTGATTTGGGGTCCCTCACACCGTCCTCACCGATAACGGTGCCAACTGCCTTGCAGCTGAGTTGAAAAAATTGTACACCAAGTACAACATCCGTTCAAACCATACCTCCCACTATCACGCACAAGAAAATGGGCAGATCAAGGCATTCAACAAAAACCTCTCTAAAATTTTGTAGAAAATGGTTGGCCAGAACAAGAAGATTTGGATGGACATGCTCCCCAACACCCTTTGGGCCTATCAGGATGACTTGTAATTCCACCCAGGTGACCCTATATTCCCTGGTGTATGGAGCTGAGGCCATCCTACCCATCGAGATCCAGATTCCATCATTATGCACATTGGTCTATGACCAGCAGGTGCCAGATAACGTAGCTTAAATTCGTCTGGATGAATTGGAAGCACTTGACGAGAATTGGATTTGTGCTCTGCCCAATATGGAAAGGCATCAGAATACGGTATCTAGAGCCTTCAACAAGAAGTTTTACGTCCGCTCTTTCCTGCAAGGTGACTTGGTATTGGCCCTTTGGGTGCCAATGATCCCTAACAGGAAACCACCCATGTTGGAGCCCAAATGGGAAGGACCTTACATAATCCACAGGGTTTACCCCAATGTAGAATACTCTATGGTTACCATGGATGGTGAGTGTATAACTCCTCCCACCAATGACAAGTTCCTTAATGAATACTTTTCCTTAGCATATAAGTCTAGCATGACCCTAAATTGTTTGGTTCTGCATGAACATAAACTATTTGATCATGCATGACCCTAAACTGCACATCGATCTAGCATGACCTTAAACTGTTCAGTCCTACATGAATCTAAACCGTGCATCATCCTACAAGACGTTAAATTGATCCTTCAGAACTATGTGTTTCTTGATTCCCATCCGCATGGGATACGTAAGAACACTCAGACGCCTTTTCTTGAGCCCAAACCCTGAACTCTTCTCTTTCACAACCCCTAGGTATAGTTCTCTCAGAAGATCATTGCATGATATGGTGTAGGATTACTTTGCCCCACTCATTCCATGATTATAACGACCACACCATGTGCTCTCTCTCCATTATTCTACTCTCCCACGTCCTCACCACATGACATTAAACTGCATGGCCTTCAAGAACTATAAGCTTCTTGATTCCAATCCTCATGGGATACATAGGAGTGCCCATACATTCCATCTGTTGGCCCATCCCAAATGCCAAAATATTCCCCTCAGGACAAGAAAAATGGTGGGGTTTATCCTTTTTCCCCAATTCACGTCGAGCTAATATCGATCCGGCCATATGTCTTGTTCCATGGAGACGTTCACCTCTTTCATATATGGTTACAACTATGCTTCACACACTTATTTGATTGGGTCTCCATCTTCTTTTCCATCCAAAAGTCCCCCGAATGGTATGGATGCTAGGCCTAAGGGGCCTCTTACCAATTCGGGCCAACACCCTCACGGATGTTGAGAAACAAGCCGATACAAGTCCTGTATTTCGAATATGGTCAGCGGTTGATGCTCATTTGTTTCTCTAATTTCAAGTCACTATAGGGACCCTATGTTTTGAACATGGTCAAAAGCTGTCCCGTGATGTTGGTACCACCCCAAGATGTCACAAACATTGTGTGTAGTGGTTAATTTTACCCTGTTGTATCTCTAAGTGATGAAATCCCTTCCGGAAATGATAACTATTAGGCCCCATATGACAGGGAGAGCTGAGACCGGCTCCTTGTTTCCCACACCGAGCACTGCTCACGTGGTATTAGGAGCTGTAATGATTATGTAACCATACAATAGGACGTATAGACATCTAATCTGAGGCCCATCCTTAGGCCCCTTGGCCTTTTTGGGACCCGACCTAGGTTCTATCTTATGGAATTGTATGGTGTGTTATGGGATTATGTCCTCATTCACGTCGTGTTACTCGCCATACCATACACATCACTAGATGAGGTACCTTATCCCCTATTTTTCCTCACAACAAGTTGTTAAAATGCAAACTGGTTGGGCCTTCCTGACCGAGGCCCAGCCTCAGGCCCCTTGGCCTTTTTGGTCCCTAGCTTAAGTTCCTATATGGGTTGTACGGTGTGGTATGGGATTATGTCCCCATTTACACTGAGTTACTCGCCACGCCATACAGCCGCCTTATTAGGGTATCCTACCACTATGTGGGACTCTAGAACTATGTATGGCTTGATTCTCATCCTCATTTGATACGTAGGACCACCCGAGCTTCTCATCTTCGGGTCCATCCCCATCATGGCCCCTTGGCCTGCATTCTTCCGTGAAAGGGGTATATGGGGTGGTACAAGATTATTTCCTCATTTACGTTGGGTTTGTAACAACCACACCATGTACCTCTTTCTCCTAGGATTTTCCGTCTCCTTATTCTATCCTCGTCTTTTCAAATCAGCCACTCTCAAGATGATCCCCTTTGTTCTCTTTGGTGATTCACCAATGTGCCTAAGGGTACTCTGGTTTAATACCTAGAATGTCAGACTCTACTCGAACATGCTTTCATCCATTTTTATGGCTTCATGTTCTTCTTCATTAGGGATTCCATCACATTTCACACCCGAAGGGACCCCCGAATGGAATGGATGCAAGGTCCAAGGGCTCTCCTACCATCACGGTCCAACATCCTCGAGGGTTTCAGAAAAAAAATCGATACAAGTTCCGCATTGTGAATATGGTCAGTGGTCGACGCTCATTTGTTTGTCCCCATTGCAGGATAAAATGATATGGATATTGCATTTGGACATGGAAACAGTCATCCTCCATCATCACGCCAACCCCCATTAAGACCAAAATTTCAGTTACATGACTCACATCCTTCTCCACCTCATCATGTCCAAGTAGAACCTCAATACTCTTGGTATTATTCCTCAGTGCTCATTTTCACGTTAGGAGGACAAAGCCACGGTATGGGTGTATTTCAGGGCACCTCACCAATTTCCCTTTGGCATGTGTTCTAGGTATTTCATTAAACATCTTCCTCCCTTGTTTCCCACACCGAGTTCGACTCATGTAGGCTTAGGGATCGATTTGTAGTCTGCGCTTACTTGGAAGATTTTCACTCTTTTCTGGTCTGAGCTCTAAGAACGTAAACTAAGTTATTCTATTGAAATACGTATAGATTGATTTCTATCCTCATGGGATATGTAGGACCACCCGGATGTCTTGTTTTCAGGTCCATCTCAATTGGGAGCTAGTTTCTCCTCCCCCTTTCCCTCTTAACCATATTTTTGCCCCTTTTCCTGAGGTTACATTCACGTAATTTCATACGATGTGGTATGATATTGTTTCCTCATTCACATCAGGTATGCTTTATTGCATCATGTGTAATCCGATTTTAGCCTCATCTCTACTACGTCTGTGCCGCACAATGTTATAATGCACGCCTGGTCCGATCACATGACCCTAAACTCTGACATTATCGTCCTGGCCACATGATAAAAAATGACACTGCATTGTGATGTCCTCACTCAAGGGGACACCATGTTTGGTATTGGTCAAATTCAGTACCATTTGTCAATGCCTGTACACAGCTTGATTCTGGTGGCGATGTCAGGACATTCTACCCCAGGTCTGTTGCTTCACAAAAAAAATCACTTACCTAAAAGTACAAACAAGATACATCAAATAATTCTTATTTTGGTGTGAGGTCCACACCCGCATGCTCCTTTTATCCTAGGCACTGGTAACTTACCATGACACCTCTTAGAACTACGTGCAGCTTAATCCCCATCCTCATGGGGTACGTAGGAACATCCGTGCACCTTGCCTCGAGCCCAAATTAACTCCTGTTTTCGATCCCTCGACCTATAACCTATCAAGGAACACGTGGTGGTCAGAAACCCAGGTTCCCATTCACGTCGAGTTTTATAAATATCGCACCATGTGTCTCCCGTGTTTTCTATCATCCATGGTTTTAATTCTACTACCCTAATCTAAGATCTCCCTATGGGAAGGGACTCGACCCCCTCTATCTAATATATCTCGTTTTTGTACTCAGATTCTTCTGAAAAAAGAACTTGAAGTTTGGAATTTTCATGGGGACATTCCTCTCATTCCATTTCTAAGCTTCATGAGCCCATTATTTGGATCCTAATTCTCTTCCACATCTGAAGGGACCCCCTTCATGTCCTAGTCTCATTCCACACGAGCTTACCTACCGTCCTGGGCCAACGTCCCCGAAGATCTCGGATGACATTTGTGACAGGTCTCATGTTTCGAACATGGTATGTGATCGACCCTCATTTGTTTGGCCCCATTCTAGGATAACGCGACATGGATGAAATGTTTCAAACATGGTCAACAATTATCCCTCCATCCTCATGGGATATGTAGATACACCCAAGAATTTCACCTAGGGTGCACCCCCAAGAATCATAATTCCTATTCCTCCTCATTTTCGTCCCCTGGCCCGACCCCTTGTGGGGAACCATGTAGCTGCCGCGTTGCACTGAACATATTCGAGATGCCCCATGCTGACATTGGGAAGCGACGAATCCATTGCCAGAGATGCCTTGTCTAAAATAACAAATGATCTTGGATCAGAATGATGTGCCCGTATAAGGTGCTTCCACCACGGTGGTGTAATTTCTAGAGTGTTGGATTATGTTCGAACAAACCATCACTCTACATTCCTTGCTTTGCATGCCCCTTATTCGGGCCCTCATTCTTTTTCATGTCTAATGGAACCCCCTAACAGTATGGATTCTCGTCCCATGGCTCGCCTATTGTCCTGGGACAACGTTCCAGAATACCAATGGATGAAATTTTGAGTCAAGACCTGTGTTTTGAACATGGTCAAAGAATGTCCCTCATTTTTTATCCCAACTTTAGGCTAATAAAATTAGGATATTGGATTTCTAATGCGGTAAAAAGTTATTATTTATTGTCATTCCACCCCCCAAAATGTTCTGAATCCTGGGTATCATGATTCACACCTCCCATTCAGATCTTTTCATATTGATTCCAGTGCCCCTGGAGTTACCCCATTCGTACACAAGAGAACACTGGGAAAACGGTAGTTCGGTTGTTCGGATAGCTTCATTCTCCAGTCAGGACTCTACAATTTCCTCCCGAAAGTCCAGACCGGTTGTTCAAACCCTGGATGCCTGAAGCTTGGTTTGCACTCCTACATTTGGATGGGGCTTTAAGGGGGCCATCCCTTGTTTCTCACATTGGGCCCGACCCTTTTGAGATTAGGGAATGATCGCTGGACACTCCATGAACATAACAATGATGCATTGATCCAATGTAAACAATGAAACTCATGCATGCAATGAGATTAAACAATTACAACATGAAAATACATTTGAGGGTTTGTAATCATTACAGTACCTAAGGGTCTATTCCCCCCATGGAAGGATTAACCTCATTAAAATAACATTACAGCTCTACCACCCTCTGGCTTGTGGCCTCTAGGATTTTCTGCCACCTGTCCAGCTCCTGCTTCTCCTCGGCAGTGAGAGGGCGCAATTTTTTGGCCGCAATATGGGCCCGCTCTATGTCGGCCCAGATTTCGGTAATCTCCTCAAAGGACCACTTCAGACCCTCTTCATCTTCTTCCAGTTGGGCCTTCAATCGCAATATTATCCCAGATTGCGCATTGCGGGAGTTTGAGTGCTCTTCCGCCCGATTCAGTAGCCGCTCGACCTCATCTTCAGCCTCTCGGAGCCTCTTGATGTTTACCGCCTTCCTCCGATGCTATCCCAAATCGAGTCCATAGTCATACTCTAGAATTTTTTCTGCCATAAGATCTCATATGATCATGTAAGGAAGTTGTACATCCACTCCCCTGACGTACAGTTCATGTAACCGAAAACGAAGTCTATCGGTCTCATGCAACCATAATGATTGGGGGGTGTTATTGATGAAGCGCGTGATCAGCTTCCATGATCAGCAAAAGACTATTTTACTGTCCTCATTGTCAGAGGCTGTCTCGTCCCAGTCAGCACGGTTGGCAGGCTCATATGCAGGGAAGGACCCTAGAAACTCCTCAAATTGGTCCACATCTGGCGTTGGATTAGGCGCGGTGGGGCCTGAACTGTCTGGATGATCCTCATCATCAGATCCCACCTCAATAACCTTAGGTGCAGTCCCCTTGCATCCCCACAAATGATCAGGAGTGCTATAGTTCGGTCAGTTTGGATGTCCACCGCCATGACCATTAGCATACCTCTGGGAAGGGTGCTACTAGAAGACCCGACCAACTTCACCGCAGCATCCTAGGACAATTGAAGGACTGTACATGCCAAAAAAGGGGACATGAATGTTAGTTAACATGGTCAGGGGATGGAAGTCATAAATTCGGTAGAGGAGACTTACAGAGATCAAATCTCTGGTCTCTCGCTCAGGCTAATGTCATCGGGACCCTAAGACATGGCTCCCTGTATATTGTTGGCAGGTCTGGAGACTCCAAGGGAGCCACCTAAAGTGTCATAGCCCCGCCAGACACGGAAGTTGATGCAGGCACATGTCTGGATCCCGAATGTCCCGCGTTGTCACCCACTAAGGGGCGAGAATGAGGTCTATGTGCAAGGTCCTCCTACACAGTGCAGATGCTGATAAAGAATCTAGAGTAACCTAAGAGCAGATCCAAATGAAGAAACTTGAGATTTTACCTCGAGGGCCTCCATGAAATCTTCGAGATCTGAGGAATGATCTCCAATTTCACCCTCCTCCAATAGAATACCTCTACCAGCCCTGTGTCCCCAGAAGGAGGAGTCCGATTCTTCCGGCAGAGGGAAACACTCCCTCAAGTCAGCAACTGACAGCTGCAGAGGGACCGTGCGACCAAACAGCACCCTAACCCGATCTTTCATCGGGAACATGGCACCCCAGGAGTGGATAAATTCTTCCAATTTGGCCATGTATTGCTCCTCCTCCTACTAGGATACTAAAAAACCGGCTCTAATAGAGCCAATATCTGGAAAGGTCCATAACGAGGCGATTAAGGTGTTTCCATAACTCAGACGGGCCGAGGAATTTCCAGTTGACTTCCTAGATGTAACAGGCCTCTGGGAAGAAAGTATTCTCCGACATGCCAATATGGCGCAACCGTTTCCCCAGGGACTGAGTATAAATCCTGAGAAATCCCCTCAGTGTGCGCCCCCTCCAGATGACTCTGTTCTCCTGGGACCATCGGGTCTGCTACCGCGACCTAATCTGCTACCACTGCTTCCCCATCAACTGGTGTGGGTGTCGCCTCTATTGATGCCCCACCACATCGGGATGCCCTTTACACCTTCCAGTTTTGAACCCGAGGTCGGGTAGGATCACCATCGTCACCTAGAATGGTTGGCCGCTTCTGCGTCTCCCATGGGTAGGCCGCCTCCCAGTTCTGGGCATAGTCTTTTACCAGCCAGAGGACGGCGGTCAGTGGAGGTAGTTCATTTCTTATCTTCATGTCTTCCTATGCGAACATGAGACACATCTGCCTCATCATACATGGGTGCTCTTCATGACGCACCTCTAGGTAGAACTTCGGGGTAAGTCACTGCAGGCACCAGAATTGCCTTGCAAACTGGTGTGGGGTGTATGGATCATAGAGGTTCTCGGGGTCCACCCTGACCACCAAGACTCCACCTCGAAAGGCTAGGAGGTTGGTCTGGTGATCTTCCTTTCCCCGACCATCATCCGTAAAGACCCCCTTCGGCAACAGGAACGGGTGGAAATTGAATTCTTCCACCCTCCAGACCCAGTTCAGAACTGACGGTTCAGTCAGCTAGGCCGGAAAGCTCCCTGTGGCATTCAGGATCTATGGGCAGAAGTTTGACCCTGGAGGTGATATGGGGTTCAAATACTCATAGATCCCCCTGATGTGTGCTGCTATACAGCCGTACAAGAGGTGGAACGACCCGCAAATCCTCTGTGGCCTCTTCCCCTCGCTGATGTGCCACGACATCTTATACAACTTGGGGAGAATCAGGATCCCTAGGTTGACTCGCCCTCTTGTTGTCAATGCGGATCCCATGATGAAAGTGCTTGGTCACACTACCATGTTGGTATCCCTCAATGGTAGGATCCAACCACAGACGAGAGCCGTGATGAATGCCACTATCCTGACTATTGTATTTTTCTCAGTGCTAACACAGAACCCCCAGGTCTTCCACCGGCTATTCTCTAATAGCCACCAGTACGAGTGTTCCTTACTCCTGGACCCCATTGGGCAAGTTTGAGGTCTCACCGGGAATTGATGGTCTACCGGGAAGTTCAGAAATATTTTTAACAAATGCATGAAGTAGACATCTTTCACCGCCTCCGTATCCTCCCATGGAAGAAGCTCCATCAGTGTCATCTCCAGACTCAGTATATTCTCCAGATCCTCCAACACACCCATAGCAGGGAGGAATTCGCCGTACATCTCCCCCAGTATCGGGACCCCTGATATCTGAAGCACGTCTCATAAGATGATTCCAACCACCCTGTGATGCAAGTGGAAGGTATTGGCCCCCAGTGACCATCAGCTCAATAGCTCCGTCATTAGCTGCTTCGGCTGGTAGACGTGAAACTGGGAAGCCCAAGCTGCCTCATATTGTCCCACACTTCTCAGCTCTTCTCTGAACTCCTCACGTGAGGTGCCTACCCAGTAAGACCAAGACCAATAATCTGTGAAGTTGATGCCCTGGCACAGGTCCCATTCCTCAGACCACCCCTTCTTTGGGTTCCCCAGCGCCGCCTTAAGGATAGTTTGGTATAGAGTATGTAACGTATTCAGTTGCAATTCCTTCCTGTTGATGTCATTCATATGGTTGTATAAGCAGTCGGCAATGACGAGAGTTAAGTCCTCCTGGGCATGACCATCGGGTGCCCTGAACCATTGGTGCTGACACGGTGTGCTCTAGAACAAGTAACCTGGCTTGTCCCTACTTGCCTCAGGGATGAAGACATCTTCCCTCAACCTGAATACATACAAGGGAAACCTCCTACAAAATGGGTAGTTCTTCTGGCTCCCTGATAGTAGCTCCACCAATAAAATATGGTCCGAGTGGCTATGAACTGACTCTCCTAGTCCCAGACTATTCGCCATCTCATCCCTCCGGAAGGAATATGCAAGGACCACCTGGGAAGCTTCTTGGTGGGCCATTCAGTTCTAGAACTTGGAAGATTTTAGGGTTGGTTCATGAAGCTCGTTCGTAGAGCATGTTCACGAAGAATTTTCGCGAAGACAGTTGTCAGAGCCCTACCTAGGCGTTCAGGCACCGGATCGCGGAGCAGAAATGCAGAGTCGAGGACTCGTTGTGCACCGTGATGACTCAATTCGAAGAGAACACTCATGGAGTACATGGAGCTTCGGGAATTGGGAGCACAAAAGGAAAAATTTTCAGAGAAGATAAAGGAAAAAATAGAGCTCAACTCCATTATTTATAGGCAACGACCGTCGCAGCTTCACTGTGCGTTCAGTTTGCGTTGAGCTTCGCGGCGCGCTTGGCTCGCACATCCCCTATCCGCCTCGCGATCCTTCTTCACGAGCCAGCATTCTGAATGATTGAGGATTTTGGCGATTACTCTCATAATTCGACCCTTGATCTCTCTACGCCTCCAAGTCTAAGGGGGGAATTTGTTGGTGCCAAAATTTGGGAAAGAGATGAAGCGAAAAAGAAGGTACCATTGACTGCCTCACGAAGCTATTTCACGGAGCCCCCCCCCCCCCCCCCTCAGCACTACGACCGCTGCGAAGCAAGGAGGTGGGACACTCCGCGACCGCATTTGACATTCATGAGCCTGCCACGAATCAAGGAGGCGGGATGCTCTGCGACCACATTTGACATTCATGAGCCCGCCACGGAGCAAGGAGGCGGGATGCTCCGTAAACGCATTTGACATTCGCGAGCCCACCGCGAAGCAAGAAGGAGGGATTATCTATTACTATATTTGACATTCATGGAGCCTCTTGCCTATAAATACTAGGCTCCCCCTGATCCCAAAGGATGGACAATCCGACCTTTCGACTTCCGAGCTCCCGAATCGCGAAGAATCCTTTTTCTCTCCAAACCATGAACTGTGCGAGGTACTTCTGCTCTGCGAAGTGCCTCCCCTTTGCCTCATTTTGATCCCCTCTTCCGATAGGGATGCCTTTTGCGAAGCCTAAGGGCCTTCGTGAATGATGGGGATCCCCAAGGTGACCCGAGTCTTTGTGGAGTGTTTATGCTTCACAAAACACCCTTCATGTACACATGATCCACATTCTAAGGATGGGTCACTATACTTCACGAAGCACATTGCTTCACAACACGTTACTTCTCAAGGTACTTTTTTCTCCATGAGGCAGTGCTCTGAAAATGCCTTTCCACTTTGTGAAGCACCTCCCATATGCACCTCTTCCTAATTCTTAGGCTACGACACCCCACTTCGCAAAGCACACCCCTTCGTAAGTGCCCTCCTCCACATAGAATAATAGACCTTCAAAAGTCCCCTACCTATGAACCCCTCTTATTGGAAATTAATTTTCCCATGAAACCCACCAGGTTTGCACGATGTGATTTCAATGTCCCTTGGATGATACTACCCGTTGCGTTGTTTCGCCTCATGCTTCTTCTCATAGGCACGCTAATGGCTAGTGCTTCTTCGAATAGCCACACTAACATGGTCCCCTCGATGGTTCACTCCATGACACCCCCTCACCATGGCCTTTCTTGTACCCTCCCTACACCAAGGAGCAGAGGGTACTGATTATGTAGGTCCTAGGGGTGTGGAGAAAACCCACATTGTCTGAGCTGCAGGAAGTTAAACTGCCAAGAACCTTCATCCTCAACACATGACGTTATACTATGACCTCGCCCCGTGCCTCCCACGTGGGGTACCCCCACCTTGGACATTCTCCACGCCCACTGGTCTCCACAGGGGATGATATCCTCCTTAGAAGAGTGACATTTGTCTGCAGGGGAAGGGAAACAATCTCGGTGTTTGTCCCTAGACTTCTTGTAGGAAGTAGGATCCATGCTCTTCTTTTCTACTTCAGTCCCCAGGGCCAGCAAATGGAGGGATGGGCACCAGGCTACTCCTTTCTTCATTCCCAAGTCCCTCTTCTATTTCCCTTTGTCACCATCGGGCCTCCCTACTATAGTAAGTACTGACTATTCGGGTTACTAACCATGCATAAGCCCTTGTTTCCTCTTTGGGATGCTAAACACATGTAAGCCCCACTCCATTTCCCACAGACGCACCTTTTGCGACTCGATCATCAGGTCTCTGCTATCTCTTGTTTCTCACACCGAGCATCACTCACGCGGGCTTAGAGTGAGCACCGAAAATGACATCAACCTTGGGGATCCTAGAGTGTAATCCCCAACACACCTTTACCATCAAGAACTACGCAGACTTCGATACTTGCCAAGGCATGGTAAATAGGAAGCCTCAATGATGTTCATTCCAAACACCCGGTCGTTCTGACCCACCTTCACATCGGTTCACCAACACCCTGGGAATCCTAGATTGTAAGACCCACACCCACAACCTAAACTATTTGTTCTTTGATTCTTGTTATGGAAAATTACATAGAAATCCTCCATGAGGTCCAACCCCACCACCCATTGGACCCCCGGTCCTCCTTCACGTTGATCCATCGACGCCCCTCTCAAACTACAAGTTCCTTGATCTTTGATTAGGTAAGGTATGTAGGAAGCCTCCCTGAGGTTCAATCCCAACACGCAGTTGTCCCAACACCCCTTCGCGTCGGTTCAATAGCCCCCCTTTTAACCGAAACTATGAGGTCTTTGATCCTTTCCAAGGCAAGGTACCTAAGAATCCTCCCTAAGGTTCAATCCCACCACCCACCTGGACCCCTAGTACGTATTCACATCGGTTCACCCTCGTCCCACACGATGTTAAATGTGGATGTCTTTCAGTGGTAAGTCATTTTCACTGCAGCGATAAGCCGTTGTCACTCCATTCAGTGGTAAGCCGTTGTCACTGCAGCAGTAAGCTGTTGTCACTCCATTCAGTAGTTATCCATTTTCACTACAGCGGTAAGCCATTGTAACCTCAATTAGTGGTAAAACATTGAAACCCCATCCAGCGGTAAGCCATTGTAACCTCTATGTCTAGAAGTTTAAACATCCAGGTTCTTATTGGATGGTTATTCTCTGATTCTATGCCAGGTGATAATAACTTCATTGTTTACTTCCTAAGGCTCTATATCATCTTGATTATAAGTATTATATATGAGTCTCATTTTTTTATTTAAAAAAATATTTTACTATAGGTTATACAACATCCTAGTTTCATAGATGTAATTATCTATGTGATTTAAAATTACATTTCCCCCCTGATCAACATGTCCGAATAATTTTTGGAGATCAGCACACCAAGAAATAGTTTTACTTTAATTGTACTCCAAAAGAAACCAAGCATTCTTTAAAGTAACAACATTATGAATATTGTTGTGGTGACAATTAGTTTGAATATCTATATGGATAATCATATTATTTCTATACAAAATAAGAGAAATAATTTTATCATATGGATAGAAATACATTCATGCCTCTGATTAACAAAAATGATTCAAGTATCGATGTATATTCCTAGGAATGTTTATCTTGAAATAACTCTTAAACAAGGACATTGAATTAAGCTACGTATGAATATTTTTTTGTAATTATTCTATTCATTAGTATATTTCATACTGATTGTACTTGAATAATACCTTATGGTCACCCTAAATATCCTTAATTATCATTTTCTTAATTTATGTGGTGTATAAAAAAAATTAAATAATATTTTTTGACCTATGTTCCTAATTTACAATTGATCGAAGATCAAAATGAAATACTCATTCATGTGGAAATTTTGTGATCTTTTCAATTTCAAATGATGTAATAGAAAATTCATTATCATCTACTAGATAATTCATGATATTTTTCCCTAAAACAAAGTTAAAAATTCTTCTGAAGTTTCTTCAATTGTAGCTCAAAAAAAAATTAGGTAATTTCATAATTAAAAAGAAATTATAGACATTTAATGGAATGGTCTTTAATCTATATGATATTTTTCTAATAAAACCACTCAATTTCAACAAGTTTTCCTTGAAGAATATTTCTGAAGGTGAATCTCTATCTTTTCATATAACTTGGATAACCTTATTCTTCTTTCTTTTTCTTTGAAATTTCTATGAATATGAAGGATCATATTCTAGTTATTAAAGGTAATAAGGGTTATTTAGAAGGAGAAAAGGTTACAAAATATGTGGGTAAGTAAGAGAAAGATAGGGAGTACAGGTTTTTAGATGGTTTTTGGTAATATAGTTTTTGTTTATCGATCAAATTTACTCATTGTAATCACAAGTAGTTTTTTATTTTAAAAATATTTGTTTTCTCAGAAACAAAATAAATTATCATTTTAATTTAAATATTTAATAAATAAATAAAAATAGAATAAAATTAAAACTATTAATACACAATTAATGAAATTAATTTACAAACTATTATCTAAAATTATATATTCTAAACTCTCCCTTGATTAATTCAAAACATGTAGTGAGAAGTGTTCTTTTAATAATATTAAAAAGTTAATATTTAGTATTTGAAAATTATATATATATATATATTAAAAAAGATGACATATTAGAAAAGTATACATTATATCATTATTAATAGTTCCTGAATGACTTACAAGATTTTATGCTATATTAATTTCTATAGTATTTTAAAATAAAGCTTGTATATTATTAAAATTATGTCCAAAGTACAGTAAGGTATGTTTCATCCACAAAACATTTTTACAAAAATTGATATATATATATATATATATATATATATTCAACCTCATTTGTTAGTAGGGAAACTGAATGTCATTTCTTACATGACCATGAATTTGAATATTTTATTTAAAAGTGAATGGTTCATGAAGTGACTTTTCAATCTAATATATATCCTCCCAAATAAGAATTTGAATAGAAATTTAAATTAAAATAAGATGTTTTTTTGGTAAAGTAGTGATTGAAAAATGGGTAATTTTAAATATCTAAATATTCTTTTTTACTGTAGTAATATTAAAATATTTTTGTGTTTGAGAAAAATCTAGCACATAAACATAAAAAAAACAATATTTCTTGTATACTAGTAGGATAATATAATAAAATACCAATCATAATTTTTATAACCTGTTGTCTCCATGATATCCAGTTTCATACAAACCAAGTATTACATTATTACACATGGGAGTTATATATGTTTTACTATTTTTTAGTCCAAAATTTTCTAATAAACAATTAATCTATATTATTTGATTTAAAAAATTCCATAATTTTTTTGATAAATTATTATTCCTGTATATGAATTTCATTCTCCTATAATACTTAATTAAAATTTATTTTATATAGGAATTGAAAAAGTACAACAAATATTTTTATTTTTTGATATGAAAATAAAATCATCAATATAAAGATTCTATAATAAAATAATAGATAGAAAAATTTTCTTAGAAAGAGTAGGATATATCAATCCTATATAAAATCTATTTTCAAATAAAAAAGAGCTTAATCTTTCATACCAATCCCCAGGTGCTTGTTTAAGGCCATAAAGTGGTTTAATAAATTTAAAAACAAAATCTGCTTGATGAATGATTAAAAACCTACTTGTGGTTAAATATAAACATCATCAATTAAATTTCCATTTAAAATATAATATTTTACATCCATATGACATAATTTAATATTCATACGAGATGCATAATCTAGTAGATATATAATTTTCTATAATATAGTAATAGGTGAAAAGGATTCATCATAGTCTATCACTTTTACCTAATTGTTTCCCAATTCAAAAAATCATTTTTTATTTATTGTAGTGATCAAATTGATCATATTTTTTTATATCTAAAAAACCCTTTGGTTCTTATTACTAGATAATATTTTTGTATATAAAACAATTCCTAATAATTATTTCAATTAAATTGATTTATTTATTCTTACACAAAAAGTATCATATTTTTATATTTTAAATATTCGTCTATAGTCTTAGGATCTAATTGTGATATAAAGGAAGTAAATTAAGTTATGTTTCCTATATTTCTTTTAGTTCTAAATTCTATCTCTAGATGTTATATAAATGTTTCTAAAAGATGATATTTTATGGCTCTATACTTTCTAGGTAATACAATTTAGGTATTTCTATCTCATGTGCATATGAACTAGACTGAATTTCATTTACATTATTTTCAAAATCAGACTTGGGTGATTCAAGCCTCTTTTTGTCAAAAGAGTGAACAATTTCATCTGTTTGATCTTTCCTTCTACCAAAATAGTCACTCTCATAAAACATCACATGACCTGATTATTAAAAAAAATATGAATCTATATTATAAAATCTATTGGTGTTAGAAGTAATAAAATATCACAGAATGATTCCTTCATCATCATTTAGTTCAAATTTATGAAGGTTTTCTTCATTATTCATGTTATATGACTTCCATTCAAATATTTTAATGTACTTTACTTTAGTTTTTATGTTATTTCGAAGTTGATTTGGTGAATTTTTAATAAGGGGTCTTATTAAAACTATATTCATGATATAGCATGCATTTTTTAAACCTTCTTCCTGAAAATTGGTAGCTAGACTATATTCATGGAATATTGTTCTTACCGTCTCTTGAATACTTCAATTTCTCCTTTCAACAATTCCATTATATTGTGGTGTTCTTGGGGAAGATAATGTGTGTTTAATACTAATTTCTTATATTAAATAAACAAATTCCTGATTATCAAATTCTCCACCGTGGTCACTTGTTCATGAAGTTATTTTAAAATTTTTTTCATTTTGAATGATTTTTAGAAAACATCAAAAGATATTGAATAGTTTCATTTTATTATTTACATAATAAACCAAAGTAAATATTAAAAAAAAATCAAAAAATACATAAAAATTCAAATTTAAATCCAATATTTCTACTCTTAAATGTCCAAGAAAACATATAGATATGTTTAACTAGTTTAGATGGATCAAAATTTTAAATTAATTTAAATTATTATTGTTTTTCATTTCCAATTTGACATATATAAAAAATATATCATTATACAATTAATTATTAATAAAATAAAAAACTAATAGTTTTTTTTAAAATTTATATAAATTAGATATATTAAAATATCTAAGTATTCTATCAAAGATCCTTGACTCATTTTCCTCGGTAGTTAAGGAATTAACTTTATGTTTTCATATGTAATTAATATCCTAGTTAAAGACATTTTCAGTTCCAAGTGATCTAAATTTAAGAAATTTATCATTGAAAAAAAGAAATAATTTTTTAATAAATGAACCTAAAAACCTTCACTATATAGCTTATATATACTTATAAATTTGTTCTTTATCCCATTTACAAAAAAGTACATTATTGATTGATAAGGACTTTGGATAGCCATTAGATCCAACTCCAATAATCATTCCATTTTCATTGTCTCCAAATGTGACTAGTCCTCCATCCATTTTTTCTAGTGTATGAAAATTGGAGAAGTCTCCACTCATGTTTATTGAGAAGGAACTATCCATATACCATATATTATTTCACTTCTTGTGGAATTTAAATTAAAAATTGTTTTAAACAAGAGTTCATTTTCATAAAAATATTTTCTTGGGTGTAGTTGAATCAGCAAAAACAAATATAAGAATACATATTTTACTCATCTTAAAATAATTTATAATACCTTTAATAGATATATTCCCAAATATTAATGCCTTTTTATTCCAAATATATGGGTATTTCAAAAAAAATAGTTATAATAATGTCATTTCATTCCACAATAGAAACATGTATAATTTTTAGAACCTGGCAAAAAATATTTTTTATTTTTATCACTGACTTCATATAGCATATTTTCCCCATATAATAGCAGGTTTTTACAAGAATAAACTTTAGATAACTTTTTCTTTTATTAAAATACTAGCAGTACTCATGAATGATTCTACTTCATCTTGTAGTCCATTAGTTTTAGTTTCATGAAAAAAACAATTTGATGTAGTTTTATTTTTGAAGATTTTTCTTAGTTATTAACGTTGATTTATTATTTCATATTTTTCATTTAAAATGGAATTAGGAATATTTTTTAGTAACTTATAATATTTTTCTAAGAATCCTATTTTTATTTCATGCATCGAGGAATAATATGGTGAAATAGGGTCTAATAGGAAAAATCTTCTTGAATTCATAGAATATTTATTCATTGGATCCTTTTTCATATTTATTGAAATAATTTTTAAGCCTCTATTTTTCTTATAGAATTTAATAATATTTTTGGATAACTAAACCAGTTATATTTTAGAATTTGAGCAATATGAATCTGTTGATATTTTTATATCTTATCTAAACTTATTTTCTTTCTTATAATATGTAACGTTAAGGGTAATATTTTTCCTTTTTATTAAGTTGTAGTATTAAGAGTCATATTGTATTTATACTTTGTACATCATCAGTTTTCCAATTAATTATTTCGTAGTGAAATCTTTTACTAGTGATTATTTTATGATTGGTTTTGATATACCATTACATTTTAAGGGTAGTACATTGAGTAAATTTAGCACATTATGTGATACAGAAATTTTATCTACTAAAGAATAAAAATCTTCGACTATTTCTTTGAACCATCCATTTTAGGGTTATTCTCTCAACATTATACATTTTGATGGAGACAAATTTAGTCTTTTAGTTGTGTACCTCATTTGTATGACATTTTAAATCCCTTCATATGCAATGTAGAAACCCGAATCTTAATGTACATGGACATTACAATACTTTTGCAGAATACTTAGTACATAACAAAAACACACACACATGGACCATAATAGTTTAGTGTCTTTGGAAACTCAGAATATAATCTTCTAATCATGGTGAAAGATCTTCAACATCTTCCATAAAGATATTACATTTTTTTACCAAAAAAAATTCTTTATATCCTGGGGAAAAGAAAACATAAAAGGGTGAGCTCAAATGCTCAGTAAGGGTAAAAAAAGAAATATCAATCACATCATATTCACAAGTACATAACATTTTGGAAATCTTAACCTGCAAAAGAGATCATAATATCATAACATGGGATAAATCATCGTAGTGAAATATAATCCCAAAAATCATAACATAAAACATGAAACTTTGTGGCATACACAAATAATCATAGAGAATCATTTCTTATTAGTAAAGACTCATGTCCATGACTATCTTAGTGTACGAAGTCTATTTTTGAACCGAGTTCAATCCTCGTTTCAGTACTGTTTCACTGAACCAGTTTAATATTCCATTCCAGCCATGTCTATATCATGAGATATAAAATCTTTACCCAATGCATTGGAGGGAGATATAGGTCCCACCAATCTCATAATGATACCATTATTATGTGTGCCACAAAATCATAAACCATACATCATAGCATAACCCATGTAATAAAAAAGGGATTCTTAAACATCATGAAATCATAAAACAATTCAAATAAGATGAAGGAATTCATAAAAATAATTCCATCACAACATAATCAAATCAATGTAATAATAGGGATAGAAACAGAACCCTTTATTATCTTAGATGGAAAATAATTTTTATAAAACACTTGAACTCCATTCTGGATGAAAAATATCCTTTCTACTTCAAAAACACTTTTCCTTTCTTAACATGTCATAAAATTCTAAAATAAAAGAAGTTGATTAAAAATAAAATTTAAAACTTGTAAATTAAGCTTCTTGGAATTAATTTTTTAAAAATACATTCATGCTGTATAAGTTAAAAAAACATTCTTCTCGTACTTTTGTCAGAAAAGTCAAAAAGTATCTCGTACGAAAAACGACAAAAGATTCCTTTAATATCATTTACTAAAAACTCACCGAAGGGTAAAATTGGATTTAAAAAATTGTATGTGGATGTAAATAATATTACATATTGAGGAAACATGGATGTGGATGAAAAAATACACCCCAGTAAATTCCAAAGTATAAACAATCTCGGATAAAAATGAGATTGTGATATTTCCCTTACCTTAGGTCCGATTTTCTTTGTAAGTGTCCAAAACTCCTGTATAATTATTTAAATAATGTCATTGACTTATTCCAGAATCATAATCATTGTTATGATATCATATATTGTTCACTTATGACCTTATATTACCCGTTCATTTGTAAATTCCATGTTAAAGAGCGTTTTGGGTAAAATCATTTCATTTGTCATCCGTGTTTTGACTTGTAATTATTCATATGAGTACATAGATCATGATTAATTAATTGCAGAATATAAAAAGTGATTTATATATAATATATATTCAGAATATACATATATATAATAGATCAGTAAATGGAAAGAAATACACCATTCATGGAGACGATAGGCCGTACGTAGGCATGAACGCTGTTTTCGTTTCCTTATTGAGTTGAATGGAATTAAGTAGATGAAATAAATATATATACACATAAATCCAGTATCATTATTATTTCATATATTTCATGATTACTTATTATATATACTTTATAATCATTCATGAATGGTTAACGTGGAGAATGAATCTCATCGCGTCGTGGAGACGGTAGTCCGTACGTACGCACGAGCGATGATATCATTCTAATGATCGTGGAATTGTATTAGAGTGTATGTATACTATTTCAGAATCAATATCACTTTACAATAATCATATATAGTTATTATGTACACCATTATACCCATCCAAGTAAGGTGGTGATGGAAAATAGATTACACCACGGCGTCGAGACGGTATTCCATACATACGCACGCGTGATGATTTCCTTTTCCGTAGGATGGATAGATGGTGAAATAGGATTGTTTCATACTAATAATAACATATCAGTATATGATTGATACTGATGTTATTACTTCATAATGAAACAACCTAATAAGAAGAAGTGGAAGAAGAAATAAAGCTGAAATAATTAGTAACGGACATTACCTCTTCTTTGAAGCGCCTCTTTGAGTCCTCCTCTTAGGGCACTAAAATTGGTCTTTGAAGAAGAATAAGACCTCTAGGATGTTTCTAGGGAAGTGTAGAATAGAATTTGGCAGGGGTTGGCCGAGATCTAAGGCTCAATGTGGTGTGAGGAAGAGAGGGAGGAGGTGCCCTTTTTTAAGGGAGGAGAGGGGCTCCTTTGGAATAACTAAAAATATTATTTTATTATAAAGTCATATTCGGTTTTTAATAGCTCCAAATTGAGTTATTTCGAAGCTAATGTGGGGATGGGTCGAAATCCTCTCATCCAATAGAATTTGTACAAGTTTAGTTTATTATTTTAACCTTATCATTTAGTTTTAACTTTAAGTTAGATAATTTTACTTTTACCGTGTCTTTTTGTTTTCTTACACTATAAGGTTAATAAACTTACTATAACAAGGAAAACGAACCCCAAGTTGTTTATTATTAATATATATAACCGTATCTAAGTAATTTGGCCGAACTTTATATTTTTAGGAATAAAACAACAATTAATAATATAATATTTGTTTTAAAAACTATTTTATGTCAATTTTGACACTATTTAGTAATTGATTTTTGTGAAAATTATAAAAGACTGATTAGTTCTAATAAATTTAATTAAATCAATACTAACATGTCATATTAACTTATAAAATTAGTGGAATTCATAAAAAGTCTCAAATTACATTTATTTGGGTATTTATAACATCAATTTTGTCAATATTTCATTCATAAAATAATTATTGCTTCATCATTGTGTCATAAATATATTACATTATATAATGTCTAAAAATTACAAATTAAATATAATTATGTACGAAAGCTTTTTAGCTTTCGAATTAATATTTATAGTCTAATTTATCTTATGTATAACCCTATATTAAAAATTATTTACTTATTAAACGTTGATTTTAACTATTTTAACCCTTTTTTAAATAAATTAATAATAAATGTCCTAATCTAATCCAAGTGGGCCTAAATGATCATATTTTATTCCTAAGATTGTTTTTGATCGAATTACACTTATCCAATAGAATTGAGACATGTGTTAGGGTAATAATAATATCATTTTTACCCTCAATTACTATATTTACTTTTAACCGCGGTAAAAAAAGTAAAAAGTTACTATTCACCAAAAATTATTTTCATCTCATTGAACCACATTTTACTTACTGACATCAACCGTATCTCTCATATTTTTGAAATTCCACTCAAAGAAGCGGTAAAATTATGTTTTATGAAAAATTCATTTTTTTAACTACCACTTAGTGGTTTACTATTCATCAAAAAATGAAAGTTTCCAGAAAAATACCAAAAATTAGGCTTAAACTATATTTGATATTATGATCTCAAAAATGATGTCTATTTTACAAAATTAAAAACATATCAGTTGCATTAATTAATTTAAAAATTAATTCCCGTCGTCAAAACAAATAGCGTGTTCTTAAAAGATAATAACTATCAAAAGATTGACATTTGTTTATGTCTGGTTTAAATGTGAAATTACATCCATTGACCAACATTGTATTAAATTGTACAAATATATTCTAAATATACTTTAAAACCACTCAAATTAATAATTTATCAATATTAATTATTTCGATTATAAATGTTTTTTTTAATTAAAATTTAGTAATTTTCACTATTCATCAGAAAATGAAAGTTATCCGAAAAGTACCAAACTTTTACCCTAATCTAATTTTGATATTCCGAATCCAAAAATGAAGTTCATTTTAAAAGATAAAATTTATAAAATTTCAAAAATTTGGTATTACTATTCATAACGGCTTGTTCATAATAATATTATAATAATATCCCTTTTAGTGAAACTCGGTATTGCATACTACACACGTTATCGAGGAATGTTGCGATTGCGTGTAATGAAAGGCTAGTCAAGGAAGAGTTTTTTGCATGCTCCTTTTGGTTGGCGTACACCACAAGACATTAATGAAATTAAAAAAAAGAATATTTTTCATAAAATCTCGGGGTGTTACATTCTACCCCCCTTAAAATGAATTTCTCCCCTAAAATTCGTCGGGGTTATAAATGGTTTACGACTCGAAAGTTTCTTTAATTGAAACCCACATCGTAAAAAGGAATACCAAATCTTGGATTTAAAAAATAATGTATGAAACGTAACAGTTACCCAAATTAACTCATCACTGGGTTTCCATGTAGTAGAACATAGGTGAAAATATGGATATGGAAGAGAAATATAACCATCATGTTCTGATGGAGAGTGGTAGAGAACATGGCTATGGAAAATAAAACAATCAAAAAGCCATAAATTTGTGACAATCTAAGGTACCATCTGATTCATCAGATATAAGATCACTAGGACAACATTTTTGGTTTTCAAGATCATTTCCCTAAAGTTGATGAAATTGGAATTAGAAGAAATACTTTCGTGATTTTGGTATAGTATCACCATTGGTCGTTCATTGGACAATTTCCACTTCATCTCTTAAATAAATGAAGTTAAATTTGTCATTCTTAATGTGTTAGTAGATCATGTGATAAAATGATGGGTCATTCCATCTGTCTCAAACAAAAGGTTAGAAAAGTTATCAAAAAATACATAAGTCCATCTATAGTGAGATTAATCATATATGGTTCCTAAAATGGACTTATACTTCAAATATAATACTGATTAATATAATAAAAATAATTTTTACTAAACAGGGACTTCCTGTAGGCCAGTTGTAGGCGATAAAGGCCAGTCGCACTTCGGTTGTGAGTTCGATTCCCACAGCCTTGTCTGACGCAATGGGTTGTCGCCCATCCTGCAGGTTGTCCTTTTTCTAAAACTAAATTACTATAACATCCCATAAATAATATCGAAAAAACTTCTATCCTTAAACAATACTAACTTATGTCCAACATAATCCATTCCAATCTTTAGGCTTATCCAAAATACTGCTGTCCAATCTCATATTATAGTGAAAACAATTACCAAAGAGATCATACAACTAGCATGTTAATACCATTCTTTATCCCCATATATCATGAGATATTTCGTGTTGGTCACATTCCAAACATTTAAAGGCCTTAATCATGTATTCACTTGAAAAAAATGAATACCCAATGAACCTTATTGAAAACATGAATGTTGTTAAACGTTAACTCGTTCCACATACCAAAATGCTCAAAATTCTATATACTAAAACCATGATATCACTTAGTCCTTATATCAATCATGAGCTCATGAATACTATCAAACATTTCATTTTCTCATTTTCCCTTCATTATGCGCATATCATCTTTTTTTCCAAAAATATCTCAATCACTTTCCATGGTTACCGGTACCATAAAATTATTGAAAACCACAATAAACCAATACATAAATATTCCAAAATTACACGATACTATATACAACATTATTTTTTAATCCCATTACATAAACACTTAATCATTCCACCACATCGTTGTCATATTCAACTTCGCCAATAGTGATCGCATGTGACTTCCCTTTGTCGTTTGCCTTAAGTGGTTTCTCATGTCGATCATCACTAACCCTTGGATTAGGGCATTTATTAGCTTAATACCCCATTTCCTTGCACTTGAAGCATTGAAGTGTTGGTGGTGCGTTCTCTGCAGTCTTTTCTTTATTCACATCATTAGAAACCCTTTTTCCATTACTTCGACACTCAGCTACTCGATGGCCTTCTTTTCCACACTTAAAACATTTTCTAGTCCCTTTAAGACAATCTCAACCATGCTTCTTTCCACACTTTGAGCATAAGGAAACATTCATATTATTTCCACCATTATTCTGAGATTTCTCCTTGAACTCCATCTTTCGTTTCTTGTCAAAACTATGAGATGGATAAGTAACACCAACTTCCATTTCTACCTTGATAGCACAACGCACAATTTCTTCATAGCTACTAAAGTCTCTTACAGCTAATGCCCTTCTAAGATTTAGTTTTAAGCCACTGAAGCATCGATAAACTTTACTTTCAGGTTGGATGATAAATCTAGATGCATACCTTTCAATCCTTGTAAAATTCACTTCGTATACACTAACAGATTCATCATCATTTTGCTTTAGTTCAAGAAACTCCTTCTCCATCATTGTTCGAAGAATACGAGGGAAGTACTTATTGAAAAATTTGTTCTTGAACTCGTCCCATTCCATGGACTCAATTTTATCTCTTGGCCTTGTATTCTTGATAAGATTCCACCATTGATCAGCATCACCTTCCAAACAATACACTGCTAAGATGACTTTATCATGTTCTGAACATTGAAGAACTGAAAATATCTTTTCAGTGGTACTGATCAATTGTTCTGTAACAAGTGGATCAGAAGACCCACTGAAATAAGGTGGACGTTGCCTCATGAAGGACTCAATAGAATATTGTTCCCTTCTCTTCTCATTTGGATGTCTAGAATAATTCATAGCTTGTGTAAGTATACCAATAAGATTTTTCACTCTATCTCCCATAACATTTGTTTGTTCAGGAGGACAATCATTGCATTGTCCATTACATTGATCAACACAGTTCCTTTGGGTTCCAACCATCATCTAAAACCCAAAAAAAATAGTATGAGAGGCAAAAATCACGCTAGGGAAAACAATATAATAAAGGGGGAGTACCTTCAATATCTAACATCTTGGGTTACCGTAATTCTAGTACTATAACCTATACATATACTTAACCTTAGGGACATCCCTATACATACCTTAGAAATATCTTTAGGGATCTCACTAAAGTTCTCGCATCCTAGTTTCCAAAGGTTGACTAAACCTTTCCTCTGATACCAACGGTAGAGACCCGAAGCATTACGTACATGGACATTACATTACTTTTATGGAATACTTAGTACATAACAAAAACACACACACAAGGACCATAATAGTTTAGTGTCTTTGGAAATTCGGAATATAATCTTCTAATCATGGTGAATGATCTTCAACATCTCCCATAAAGATCTTCCTTTTTTTACCTAAAACCTTTTTTATATCTTGGGGAAAAGAAAACATAAAAGGGTGAGCTCAAATTCTCATTAAGGGTAAACAAAAGAAATATCAATCACATCATATTCATAAGAACATAACATTTTGGAAATATTAACCTGAAAAAGTGATCATAATATATAACATGGGATAAATCATAGTAGTGAAATGTAATACAAATAATCATAACATAAAACATGAAACTTTTTGGCATACACACATAATCATAGAGAATCATTTCTTATTAGTCAAGACTCATTGACAGAACTATCTTAGTGGACAAAGTCCATTTCTGAACCGATTTCACTCCTCATTTCAATCCTATTTCACTGAACCGGTTTAATCTTCCGTTCCAGCCATGTCTATCTCATGAGATATAAAATCTTTACCCAATGCATTGGAGGGAGATATAGGTCCCACCCATCTCATAATTATCTTAGATGGAAAATAATTTTGATAAAACACTTGAACTCCATTCTTGAGGAAAATATCCTTTCTTCTTCAAAAACACTTTTCCTTTCTTAACATGTCATAAAATTCTAAACTAAAAGAATTTGATTAAAAATAAAGTTGAAAACTTGTAAAGGAAGATTCTTGGAAATAATGTTTTAAAAACCAATTCATGCCATATAAGTTAAAAAAACATTCTTCTCGTACTTTTGTCAAAAATGTCAAAAACTACCTCATACAAAAAACGACAAAATATTCCTTGCATATCTTTTACTAAAAACTTTCTAAAGGGTAAAATTGGATTTTAAAAATTTTATGTGGATGGAAATAATATTACATATTGAGGAAACATGGATGTGGATGACAAAATACACCCTAGTAAATTCCAAAGTATAAAAAATCTCGGATAAAAATGAGATTGTGATATTTCCCTTACCTTAGGTATGATTTGTTTCGTAAGTGTCCAAACCTCCTGTATAATGATTTAAATAATGTCATTGAATTATTCCAGAATCATAATCATTGTTATGATATCATATATTGTTCACTTATGACTTTATATTACCCGTTCTTTTGTAAATTCCATGTTAAAGGGCATTTTGGGTAAAATCGTTTCATTTGTCGTCCGTGTTTTGACTTGTAATTATTCAGATCATTACTTAGATCATGATTACTTAATTAAAGAATATAAAACATGATTTATATATAATAAATATTCAGAATATACATATATATAATAGATCAGTAAATGGAAAGAAATACACCGTTCATGAAGACGGTAGGTCGTACGTACGCATGAACGCTGTTTTCGTTTCCTTATTGAGTTGAATGGAATTAAGTAGATTAAATACATATAAATAAACATAAATCCAGTATCATTTTTATGTCATATATTTCATGATTACTTATTATATATACTTTATAATCATTCCTGAATGGTTAACGTGGGGAATGAATCTCATCACGTCGTGGAGACGGTAGACCGTACGTACGCACAAGTGATGATATCGTTCTCATCATTGTGGAATTGTATTGGAGTGTTTGTATACTATTTCAGAATCAATATCACTTTACAATAATCATATATAGTTATTATGTACACCATTATACCCATCCAAGTAAGGTGGTGATGGAAAATAGATTACACCACGGCGTGGAGACTGTATTCCGTACGTACGCACGTGCGGTGATTTCGTTTTCTATAGGATGGATAGATGGTGAAATAGGTTTGTTTCATACTTATATTAACATATCATTATACTAGTGATACTGATGTTATTACTTCATAATTAAACAACCTATGAAGAAGAAGCGGAAGAAGAAATAAAGTTGAAAGAATCAGTAACGGACATTACCTCTTCTTTGAAGCGCCTCTTTGAGTCCTCCTCTTAGGGCACTAAAATTGGTCCTTGAATAATACCAGGACCTCTAGGATGTTTCTAGGGAAGTGGAGAAGTGAATTTTTCCAGGTTTGGCCGAGCTTTAAGGCTCAAAGTGGTCTGAGGAAGAGAGGGACTATGTGCCCTTTTATAAGGGAGGAGAGGGACACCTTTGGAATAACTTAAAATATTATTTTATTATAAAGTCATATTCGGTTTTTAATAGCTCCAAATTGAGTTATTTCTAAGCTAAGGTGGGAAGGGGTCGAAATCCTCTCATCCAATAGAATTTGGACAAGATTAGTTTACTATTGTAAACTTATCATTTAGTTTTAACTTTAAGTTTTGATAATTTTACTTTTACCGTGTCTTTTTGTGTTCTTACACTATAAGGTTAATAAACTTACTATAACAAGCCAAACGAACCACAAGTTGTTTATTATTAATATATATAACCTTATCTAAGTAATTTTTCAGAAACATAGATTTTTAGGAATAAAATAACAATTAATAATATAATATTTTATTTAAAACCTTTTTTATGTCAATTTTGACACTATTTAGTAATTTATTTTTTTGAAAATCATAACAGAATGATTAGTTAGAAAAACGTTCATTAAATCACTACTAACATGTCATATGGACCTAGAAAATTAGTGGAATTCATAAACAGTATAAAATTACATTTATTTGGTTATTTATAACATCAATTATGTCAATATTTCATTAATAAAATAATTATTGCATCATCATTGTGTCATCAATAAATTAAATTATTTAATGTCTAAAAATTACAAATTAAATATCATTATGTATGAAATATTTTTATCTTTTCAATTAATATTTATAGTTGAATATATCTTATGTATAACCCTATATTAAAAATGATTTACTTATTAAACATTGATTTTAACTATTTTAACCCTTCTTTAAATAAATTAATAATAAATGTCCTAATCTCATCCAAGTGGGCCTAAATGGTCATATTTTATTCCTAAGATTGTTTTTGGTCGAATTAAACTTATCCAATAGAATTAGGACATGTGTTAGGGTAATAATAATATCATTTTCACCCTTAATTACCCTATTTACTTTTAACCGTGGTAAAAAAAGTAAAAAGTTACTGTATTCACCAAAAATTATTTTCATCTCATTGAACCAAATTTTACTTACTGACATCAACCGTGTCTCTCGGATTTTTGAAATTCCACTCACAGAAGCGGTAGAATTATTTTTTATGAAAAATTCATTTTTTTTAACTACCACTTAGTGGTTCCACTATTCATCAAAAAAATGAATGTATCCAGAAAAATACCAACAATTAGGCCTAAGCTATATTTGATATTATGAACTCAAAAATGATTTCTATTTTACCAAATTCAAAACATATCAGTTTCATTAAGTAATTAAAATATTAATTCCCGTCGTCAAAACAAATAGCGTGTTCTTAAGAGATAATAACTATCAAAAGATTGACACTTGTTTATGTCTGGTTTAAATGTGAAATCACATACAATGACCAACATTATATTAAATTGTAAAATTATATTCTAAATATACTTTAAAACCACTCAAATTAATAATTTATCACTATTAATTATTTAGATTAAAAAGGTTGATTTTAATTAAAATTTAGTAATTTTCACTATTCATCAGAAAATGAATGTTATCCGAAAAGTACCAAAATTTCACCCTAATATAATTTAGATATTACGAATCCAAAAATAAAGTCCATTTTAAAAGATAAAATTTATAAAATTTCAAAAAGTGGGTATTACTATTCATAACGGCTAGTTCATAATAATATTATAATAATATCTCTTTTAGTGAAACTCGGTATTGTGTACTACACACGCTATCGAGGAAGGTCGCGATTGCGTGTAATGCAAGACAAGTCAAGGATGCGTGTTGTGAAAGGTCCTTTTGGTGTAGCGTAAACCACAAGACATTAATGAAATTTAAAAAATAATATTTTTCATAAAATCTCGGGGTGTTACATGCAACATCAATTGTCTTACACATTTCATTAGTTGTAAGACACTGAGAAACTTTACTAAATTCATTGAGACCAAGTCTACAAATGATCATATTAATTTTTTTGTGTTTATGGAAAAATTATCTTCTTTTGAAGCATCCCATGTTTCTAGTTTCTCATAAATTTCATAAGGATTGAAAATAATCATATAAACCTTAAATCCTTGATTTTTCAGATGGATGCTCATAAGAAATTTCTAACATCCACAATTATCACCATTGACGTATTTAGAGCATATAATTGATATACCTTATATACGATCAATTATTAACATTATTCTTTTTATGGACCTTATAATTTTAAATATGATATATAATTATCTACTTTATCAAAAAATATACATCCTATAATACAAATATTTTTTTATAATAATATAACGATACAAAATAAGGGATTGAAATTTGACTTTTCAATAATCTTGAATGATTCTGGATTTTATATTTCTTTTCGATTTATGTTGATATGTAACCTTCACTTATGAATGTAATTTTAGTAGTGGATAAATAATAAATGTTAACACAACAAATTTTATTGTGGTTGGGAGCACAAATATCCCGTATCCCACTCAAAAAATCCTATCTCTATCTTGGTTATTTTCAATAGAACAATCGAGTTATCACAATAACTTCACAACTGAGTAAAGGATGATGACACCTTTACAACAACTCTAAAGAGAGACTTGTGATTATCTTACAAAGAAATAGATATTTTGTATCATAGTCTGAAAATATAAAACTCATACATGAATGATTCCAATCATCCAAGACACTAGTAAATCAAAAAGGTTTTTATTTTACCGAATAAAATTATTATTGATCACAGTTGAAACAAAAACTAAAAGAATAAAGACCCTATTATTCAAATATGAAAGTATTAAATAAATAATAGCTTTGAAGAGATCATTTATATAAATAATATTCAATAATAATAAAAACAAAAAAACAAAACGTGATTACATAGTAGTATGATTTTTAAATATGTATATATTATAACTGTAGCTTGTTTATAAAATAATAGAGTCTCTTGATATTTTTTTCAGCAGTTCTGTATTCAAAAAAATTTGAACATATTCAATCATATAGAATGAATAAATACTATAATATTACGTATCAATCATGGGTTTTCTTTAGTTGACCAGATTCAAGAAAATCTCATGATAGATCAAAATCATTGAAATTCAAATAATTAATGGGAGTAATCACATTATTTATAAATATGAATGGTTAGATCCATTGAATATGAGACTTTGATTTGGAAATAAAATAGCTTGAAAATAATATTTAATTATGTCAATACCATTTAAAAAATCATGTAAAATATCTTTAATTAAAACTCTATCATCGAATAGTTAAACACAAAGTTCCTTCATTTGAAAACAAAAAATACAAAAGTAGGGAAGAAAATATATGTTTGATTAGGAAGTACGATTGATGTAAAATATGTTTGTTTCCAAAATAATATGTTTACTTAAAATCATAATGTTATTTTTCAATACTTTTCCTTTCCCAAATGTAGGATTTCATCCAAACTTAGTGTTAACAAACAATAATTTTCCAATCACAAAAAGGTACATGATCTATACATGTTAATTCAAACGTAGGGTTTCTAATCCATACAAAATACTTATACTTGAAAATTTAGGGTATGAATAGTGTTTCAAAACTAAATTCGAACATGTTTAGAATACTTTTACAAATATTATAACCCATTAATAAGATAATCATCTCATGTAATATACTCTTAAAAATATTTAATGTAAATTTATTAGTAAAACAGACAACAGTATTTTTGAGCATCAATATCTATAAGATTTATAGAGTATTATTGAGAGAATACATTCCCAAAATTCACATAATTTTCATAATATAAATATAAAAATTTACTATGAGTGAAATTTTCGGACATTTCCTAAAATATTAATTTTTTAGTTAATGATGAAAAATAATGATATTTATATAAAGTCTTTTCTTTTTGAAATATTAAGTAATTTAAAAGTACCAATATTTTTTAAATATGTATTTAAGTAACCTAAGTATAATTTATTTATATTTAATCCACTCAATTACGTTGAATCTACATTATATTATATTTTATTATAATCTGTTTTTTGGGTTTAACAACATGTTGTTCGAAAAACTATTTTAAAATTCAGTGTGTTTTTCCATTATAGTTAATTAAAATAATTTATAATGGTAATGTTATAAATTATATATATATATATATATATAATATCATTAAATATTAACTTTTTTTCATTCAATTATTATTATTAATCATTGATTTATTATATAACAGTCTTTTTCTCAAATAACACACTTCTTAAAAACTCATTGTATCACCGTGTCTGTAAGATTAATTTTTAAATAAATAATGGAAATTTTATGAAATTAATTTTTCCAAATGGATTATATATTTAGAATAATCATAATATATATTACCTGAATATTTCAAAACAATATATTTACTATAATTTTTAGACAAAATAGTTAAAATTAATAACCTCGATTAAGGTTAATCTAGGGTTTTGCGAATTAAATGATTTTGTATTAAACTTAAATTTACACACACATTGTATTTTTATTTAATAAATTCAATTCCATATCTATAATAATTATTTATAAATTATCTAATAAAAATCATTTTAATTATATTATTAATTGATAAAATACCTTGGTAAATAAAAACATACAAGTTAGTGTTGTAAAAAATAAAAGGGTAAAATTGAGTAAACATAAAGAATAAAGTATTAAATAATAAAAATGTCTTTATTTTTGGTATGTGGTGATTTTTATTGACCAAATGAACCATACCCTATATTATTGATCTATTTTAGAGCCACCTGAGGTAAAAGAGACCTTCTAATTGTGAATACTTTTTTGTATATATAAGAATTCCATTCGTCCCTTATAAATGGGAATTATCTCCCCAAACTTCGTGACTTGTATCAATCCATTGATTCATAAAAAACCTACATAAATCAGTTTAAAATAACCATAATATCATCCTATAATCCTTATCATTCGAATAATTCAATCCTAGGATTTTTTTGTGAAAACAAACGGAGGATACTCAATGAATATATAAAATTCATCCATGAAAATTTGTTATTGATATCTTCCTTCACCTCATTAATTTTTTATTTTAACATGATGATAAAAAAAACTTATGTGTATTGCATATACTTAGATATTTTTTGGTTATGGTTATAACCTATAACCATACATACTTTCATCAAATGGCTTATGAAATCATTATTTGTGTGTATGGGGGACTACCTCCTCGCGAAATGATGTCATTAGTTTTTCCCTCACCACCTATCATAGTTGGGGAAGTCAATGGATATAATTTTATATATGATATTTATAAAATTATTATACATTTAGAGTCATTATATCAAATATACCATTTTTATATTTCAACACATAATGGATACAATTACATAGCTCGTGTGTACAGTGGACTACCGCCTCGTGAAGCGATGTAATTCGTTTTTCACAAACACATTAAGTAGAAGGTAATAAGTGTAAATAAAATAAATATATGTTATATAAATGAAATATTTATTATATTCATGACATATTTATAATTATATAAATATAATATATAATTTTATTTTTAGATTTTTCACTCACTAAAAAAATGATAATGTCATTCTTGGACATGTAGACTACCGCATCCCCAAATCTATGTGTATGACAACCCATGTATTTATTACACATTAATTAATGTTTTATTAAATAATATTACACATTATAAAACCCATAATATCAATATATATAAGTTGTATTTTGGAATTATATACATTACATAAAAAATTGAAATAGCTGATACATCACCTTAATTGAAAACATCTTTTACATGCTAATATTAATCAATCATTCTTCAATCTGCATTGGATAACATGGGGAAATACATAAGAAAGGGGTGATATGTAAAGAATAGTAATTGAATAAGAATACTATAACATGAAGAAGTTTTTACATGTTATAAAATTGAGTTATAAATGGTAAAAAAAATTGTCAGAATCATAAACATGAACAATGAGGTATGATATAACATTATAACATGACGAAAATTTGGGTATGTAGGAATGAAATTTAAAGATGACATCATAATCATAAGTATAGTTTAAACAAAAATAAATCATAATATAATTATCTTAGTATAACATACCATGCACCGTACATGTCATCTCATGAGTTTAAAACTTTACCCAATGCATGGGATCACTATCTAGACAGACCCATTATAATCATATTATGTACATTCATAAGTGTTCCACATAGATCATATAAATAAGAAAATATTTCCTAAAATTTAAATTAATGATAATGGGGTGTGGATAAAATACTTTTATTTTCATGATAAAAGAATTATAAGTTAATAAGGGTGAACACCCTTGATAGATAATGGGTATGGGTATTCACTATACAAATTTCTTGGAATGAAACATTACTATGAAATTTTAGAAGCATAATAGGGCACAAAAATGTTAATGGGAGGGATTATTGAGAGTTAAATGGGTATATAATAATTTATAATTCATAATTTAAGTAATGTAGATAAAGAATATAGTTTCCAAATAATTGGAGATAAATGGAACAAGATAATGAAGATGCTTGAATAATGAGAATGAGATGATCCCTTATAAAATTTATTCATGGTAACAACTTTAGAAAAGGAAAAAATGGGTTGGAAATAATGAACAGTAATTAAATTAAAGTCATGTTTATAGTTAATAAAAATTTATAAATACTATAAAATATAACCAATTGAGATTCAGAA
This sequence comes from Viscum album, assembly GCA_963277665.1. Lineage (NCBI taxonomy): Eukaryota > Viridiplantae > Streptophyta > Magnoliopsida > Santalales > Viscaceae > Viscum > Viscum album. The sequence continues at coordinate 1,771,240,718 of OY728123.1, forward strand.
GGTAAATTATAGAGAAGATGCATGAATTTAAAAGAGGATATAATGGTCACTTACCTAGAGAGGGTTATTATTAAATCCCAGGATAAGCTTATTGGGGGCTTAGGAGAACCTTTCTAAGACTATATAGATGGTATGAATTATAAAGGACTTTATATAAGGAGTTTGACGGAATTTTAATGTGAACATTTGTGGGTTTATATAGTAAAAGAGAGTGGAATTCAATATTATTTCCCAAACAAAGGTTTTGAACTCTATATAATATATTATTCATATCCAAAAACCATACTATGGTTTTTTAAAATGGTTTATTTCAAATATTAGTTATTTTGATTATGTTATAAAGCCAATGGACTAACTTATTAACGTATTACCCTTACAGGTGTGGAAATGAGTTATGTTCTTAAGTAAATAATTTTAAAAACATAAAATATAATATGGGTTTTCTAGTATTCATAAAGAATTTATAAAAATTAAAAAATAACATAAAAACAAAATTATTTATTGAGGGAACATATATTTGGAATGGATACCTATTATAACATTTAATACATCAATTTTGAGTCATTATGTCATCATAATGCACATTGTATATTTTTATTTAAAACCTGTCTTTTTGAATATCATGGAATGAGATCAGAATTTTGACATCATTATTGTTTGAAATACACATGCTCAAATATATAGTCGACTTTTTAGGTTAAACTAGAATTATTGGAACCTGAGGATCTTATGGGATATTGAATCCTCTATATGATATTTCATTTGAATGGAGCAGCAGATAGACAACCTGACATTTGGGATCAATGCTCGAATACTATTAGAGGTGGACATGTCGAGCACCCTGGTTGGAGAGGTGGTCATCACAACAAGGGATGAATGTCTAAAATTGGACATTTTATGTGAAAGGAAACCGAAATTTTTCCTAGGATGCATTTTTTTGGCCATATGATTACTTAATGTAATAGAGATAAGGAGCACATATTTTTTTATGGAGACAGGGCATGATGACGCCACATGTAGAAGGAAATAGGGATTGGATATTTTTTCTCCTGATCCTTAGGGTAATGATACGGTTGATAATTCTATCGATCATGAGGGAATGAAATTTCCAAGGAATAATGAACACATGCCTACATAGGGACCAACTTATGGACTACCATCTTAGGATGAATATGATAACAGTTTGAATCCTTCCTCCATTCCTACTCAGGAACCCAACTCAAATGAGCTGTAAGTTTCTAATGGAGTAGAAGTGATATATTTAGAGGATGCCCCATTGGAGAAACTGGTGGAGAATATGAATACTGGGTCACCAGAATTACCCAGGATGGTAAGAATAGATTCCGATGTCCAAGACAATGACCATATAATAGTAGGTGAAGAAAATACTCTGATAGGGTCACCTAAATTTCCCCCCCATATTAGTGGGAGTGAAAAATAAAGAAATGACCAGTCCTTAGCTATAATTGACCCATAGGGGACCTTCCAACAGAAACTCCATTTTAAATATTCATGAAGGAAACCTAAAGTGAGTAGTGACCCTACTCACTTACAATCAAGGAATAAATTCATGCCCCTAAGTGGTTCCATATGGTATGAATATGGTGAGGATCGCCCCCTAAGATAGATTCTACTACCCTAAGGACTAAATCATACACTCCCACTGATGAACAAGCTGAGTAGCAGGTTGTAACCACAGATACTATGGGATTACCCATTCCTATCATAGATAGGAAGAATGGTAAAACAATTAAATCAAAAGTTCATGATGATTATAAAAAGGATGAAGGGCCCCTAACAAGGATCTAATCCCTTTTATAATAATGAATATTTTTTTGGAATTATAAAGGGCTTGAGATCTCCCCAATGCTTATATCCCATAGACCCTAAATTTTTTCCAAAAAACCATTTCTAATTGGTATTGTAGACAAAATAAATATACTTTAATAATTAGAGATCCTTAAATTAGACTCTTTGGGTTATTGTTTTGTCTCTCAAAATTAGAATGATATCAATATAGATCATATCTGGGTTCTTAAATATAAGAGAAACCAAATTCTATAAGTTATTAAGAAGTCACAGTGGATCTCAGTCTTCTGTGACCATCAAGGTTTCACCTTTTATATCTCTTTTGTTTATGACTCATCATCCTACATCATAAGTAGGGAAATTTGGGCCAATATTGAAGCACTATCAGAAAATTCACATACTAACTGGTTAATAATGGGTGATTTTAACATTATTATCTGACCTGATGAAAATAAAACATTGAAATTTAATAGAGAATATTTGATGGATTTAACATCTTTCATTGACCAATGTCATCGTTGTGAAGTTGCAATTTTATGTTCTAATTTCACTTAGAGAAGGTATAATTGGATGGAAGGAAATTAAGAAAACATTATAGATGTTTTTGTTCAGATGGATGAGGGAGAGGTCGATAGAGGCATATCTGGGCATACTCTCCCCAAACACCATTCAAATCATAATTCAATCATTATCAAAATTTACACCCACATTATTTGGTCTTCTCTATTTCCTTTTAGTTTTAACAATGGGTGACTTGTGACTCCTGGATGTAGGGAGGAAATTGTGGATGCTTGTAAGATGTGTTAACATAGATTTCCATTTAATTTCTTAGATAAAAAATTAAAAAATATCAAAATAACCATAATAGAGTGGAGAAAAACCTCTTTTTATAGGATTGACCATGAAATTAAGGTTTCTAAAGATATCATGGAAATATTCTAACTCAAAAATATGTTTCAAAGAAGACCTATGAGAGTGGAAATACAATCCATTTCAATGGTGTATGATCTCCTAAATGTTAAATAAATGATGGGTTTAAATCTCATAAAGTTAAGTGGATAATGTATGGTGATATGAACTCTAAATTCCGTCACATGATGCAAAAGAAAAAGTGTATTAGGGTAGTTTTGAAGGCCATCATTATCTATTGTTTTCTTCACACCTCCAAAAGTGAAATATATAATGTGATGGTTGATTATTTATACAGGATCTATTATTATGATGGAATTGATAACACTCATATAATGACTAAAAACAAAGCCCCTTGTATTGAGGCTTACCGAAACCATTCTCTCACAATAGATCCCTCCAAGGAGGAAATCAAGGAATCCATTTTCTCTTCCAACATGGAATTTTTGTTTGGTCTATATGGCTTCACCAATATTCTTTCTTTTATTATTGAGAGATTCTTCAGGATGATATGATAAAGGTGGTCAGATATTTTTTCTACTCATTCCCATATGCCTTACTATATTAACTCAAATAATATTTCTTTGATTCCCAAGAAATAAAGTTCCATTGACATAAAATAATTTAGGATGGTGGAGATTGGGAACACTATGCCTATGGATATCAGAAAAATTATGATGGATAGAATAGGGAAAATTATTAAGGAGTATATTTCACCAAACTAATTTGGTTTTTTACTTTGTAGGAGTATTCAAAATTCTCTTTTCACCACATTATAAAAAATTTATCTGATGAAAAGGAAGTCTAGTATTGTGAACATTCCTCTTATAATTAACATATTCAACGCCTTTGATACTCTAAAGTGGAGTTTTCTCATTGATGTTCTTGGAAGGAATGTTTTTTCAAATGAATGTTTTATATTAATAAGTGTAATTATCACTTATATAGGGTTTTATATTTTAATTAATAGATCCCATAGATGTTATATTAAATTTCCTAGAGGTTTGAGACAAGGTGACCCCCTCTTAATGATATTATTTTCTATTACTAAAGTTTATATGAGTCGATGATTTAACGAAATAACATATTTTTTAATATATAAACTGATTAATATTTATAAGGATAACACTACCTTGTCCTAATTATTATATTCTGATGACAATATCCTTTTTTGGAAATCCTAAAATAACAATCTCTATAATAAAATCATTTTTGTTACACTATGAGGTAATTTTTTGTCAGACTATATGTTGGAAAAAAACTTTTTTTTGTGAATGGATTTCTATAGGTAGAATAATAGGGTCATCAAGACTATTTTGGTGAAGAAGGGACACATCCCTTTTATTTATATTTTGGTCTGTTTGTTTTGGGGGAAAGTCTAAAGACTGTATCTTGAATACATTTTTTATAGAATCTCTAGTCAATTGGCTAGATGGAATGGGAAATCTGTGTCCCTTACAGGGAGGGTGCGCCTCATAAATTCAGTTATAACATCAAAGTGTGTATACTCTTTCCCTATCTATAGATGTCCAGGAGGGTATCTTTGGGATCTACAATGTTTGATGAGTAATTTTATTTGGATATGTTCAATACATGAAAAGAAGCTGATTACTATGGCATAGAAAGAGTGTATTAAACCCACTGAGATGGGAGGCATTGGAATCAAGGTTTTCAAGATTTTTAATGATGATTTTATTAAAAAATTAATGTGTAATATCTTAGATTTTGATGATCCATCCATGGGTTTTTAGTGGTAAGGTTCATGAAGAGGCTTTAAGATTGGTATTCCCACTATCCCAACTCATCGGGCTAGCCTTCAATCAGAAACCCTTTCACCAATCTGATGCAAAACACCAAATAGATGGTAAGGCGATAGTCCTGCCTCAACTATTGGGACACTCCCTACTTGGAATTTACCCTTAATGTGATAAAAGGTCCTCCCAACATGTTTGGTATGTTTGTTTCTGATCTTTTAAACATCACTAAAAGTATTGATGACATTGTCACTCTGTAAGATGGCCTGAAAATTTAAATCCACAACTTTATAGATAATGATACTTTTCTCTGGAAACCTGCAGAAATGGAATGTTCAACTGTAGAGGTTTCTACCATTTATAGTGTGATGACTGTACACAATTATAATCTGGGCTACTAAAATTCAAGACACCTTGTTTCAACCCTCAAGGATATTTATTTTTTGAAAAATATAGAGGAACCATTTTCCAATGCATGATCATGTAATGAAATATGTTCAATACATTATATCAACATGTCATCTATGCTTAAAGAGTTATGGAAGTGTGTACACCTATTTTTGAGAAATACCTTTTCATATAAATAATGGAGAAACATTGGTGGTTTTTTAATATAAATCATTGTGTACATAATCAATTTGATGGTCTGCTGATACATATCAACACATGTTGTAGAAGTGAACAGATTCAGAACCTCATAATGGGTTTATACTAATGTATTCAGCTATATCTGGGTATCCCTCAACACTTTAATATTTATCTATAATCCTCCATCATTTGATGCAGGTGCACTGGAAGCTCATCGTGATGTTTTTTCTACTTCAGTGATTCATCTTTGTGAAATGGATGAAAATTTCTAGAACCTTACTACACATCAGGTTTTGGGAATCTCAAGAAGGACAAGAAAACATTTCATTCTTATCTGCATTATATGGATTCCTCTAATATCACCTTAGATGAAATAAAATGTTTATGGAGCATCCCATGGAATGTTGGAACTCTCGGGATGTGGATGAGTCTTCCGCACTCACTGTGGATTTGTCAAAGGTTGTTTCGAGCATTTTATTGGATTGGCCATAGCATATGTAGCATACCTATGTGCCATTATATATTTAATTAAATATCTTTTCTGTCATGGATGGAATATGATATAGATTGAATTAGACTCTAAACATACCATCAATGATCTCAAATCAAGAACTATAAATGATCAATGGAGAAACCTTTTAATTTGGATTTGATTCCTTGATTAGGACAAGAATCTCAATTTAACAGTTTCACATTATTACAGGGAAGAAAATAAAGTAGAGTATGCACTGTCAAAGATAGAAACCCTGGAAATGATTACTATGTGGTCCACTATGATTTCTTAGTACTATGCACTACTGATGGATGAAGACATGAGGGGTGTTCTTCACTCCTTCTATTTTAAACCCCCTAGTAATTCTTAACATTGGGAATTATTTTACATTAATAAATTTTTTTGGGTTGGCTTGTCTGGAACATGTACTTTTATGGTAAAATTTTATTAAAATTTTATTTATTTCATATAATACATTAATTCAACAAAAGAGTAGTTTAGTTGGATCATCTATACAATAGTTGGAACATATGAGAGTTAGAAAAATCATTGAAACTTATTGTAAGCTGAGTGTCCAGGAAATAAATAGAGAAAATAGTAGTTAGTTTATTTCTAAATGGTGTTTGGAGAGATGAATGATGAGAATTGAGAATGGCTTAGCTATGAAAAAAAGATTCTTTCTGATGTATTATCCTGGGGTGCCAGTGGCTCCGGGGAAGACTCATATTGATCATTTCGAGCAGATAGTGGAAAAAATCAATATTTTCATTACAAATTGGAATAATCGGTTTCTCTCCTTTGGGGGGCATATCAACTTGGAAAACTATGTATTTTATTCTATTCCCATGCGTATGATGTCAGTTATCAATGTTCTAAAGCTCATTTTAAAAAACATTGAATGAGTTTTGGCCAGATCTATATAAAACTTCCATGTTCAAGGAAGATATCATTAAGTTTTGTGGGACATGCTTGACAAGAAGGTGCATGATGATTAAATCGATCTTAAGAGTGTCAAAGTGGAGATTTAGTACATGAAAGACAAACATTCATGGATATTTTGGGAAGGAATGTCACATTGGGATAGATTTATTTCTATTAGATATCATACCCACATGACCCAAACTCAAGAGAGAACCTCGAAGATATAGAATGGGATTTCCATTCATTTGTCTAGGATGAAGATCCATTCAAAATGGATTTTAGGTTGTGGATAGATCATATTATGGAATTAAAATTGGGAAGGGTTAGTGATTGGATTTCTGTGCTTCTAAACACCCGATATTACCTTCTCTTAAGTGACTATATTTGATTCTATTATTACTTCAATCTTCAACTGTCAACAAAGAACGATCTTTGATAACACCAATATTAATGATGAACTGTAAAAACTCATTTATAAGAGACCTACTTCAGGTGTTATCTTGGAAAAGGTTTAAACCACCTTGAATTAAGATGTATATGGTTTGGGTGTGTGGAGAGAGATTATTCGGTACAAAGGCATCCCTAAAAAATTCAACATTCTGGTGTGGAAACTTCATAATAAAGACCTTCCCATGAATGAGAAGGTGTGAAAAAAAGGAATCTTGTCAGAGTCTAAAGGAATGTGTTGTAGGGACTCCTTGGATAAAAATGTCGATCATCTATTTTTTGAAAGTCCATGGGATGAGGCTTTTTGGAGTTTATCGAAGTAGTTCATTAGGTTGAGGTGTTGATGCGTCACACTTGATTCATTTATTGAGGCATGGTTTTGGTAGACTGAGGGAAAGGAACCCGAGTGGTATGCGAAGATGGTTCTTGTAGTAGAAGGGTTATGGACCTTATGGAGAGCCATGAACTAGTGTAATTATGGAGACCTCCCTCCCTCTTCGTTGGGATTGGTAGTTAAGGTGAAACACACCACCACAACACTAGCCCCGCTGATCAAGCACTTGGAATGTTCACTATCACTCAGGATATTCATGGACATAAATTTTGTATGGACTATTTACCAGAATCCTAGGAGGCACAGAATATGGGTGCGATAGATTCATCCTTACAGTGGCTTGAATCTCAATGTGGATGGATCATGAATCTTGAGTGTGATGTGAGGCAGCAGGGTGGTGTGCAAATCCCATGGGGACATGCTTCTGGCTTTCAACATTGGTTTTGGGTGGGGGTAGTCCCTTATGGTGGAGGCCTATGCGATTTTGAAAGGTGTTAAACTACGTAACGATCAAAACAAATTAATCAAATTAGTGTATATCTACTCAACAAAGATCCATGGGGTGTTATAGGGAAATATTAAATTCTCTTGTTCCAAAATTTATACCATATGAAATTGAATATGTCTTCATCCTCCAGGGGTAGAAATGTATCATATCTAGAGTGAGGGGAATAATGTGGCTAATTTCCTTGATTCCTAGGCAGATAAGGAGGATCAGTGCCTTGAATTTTCCAACTTGGGATTTCATCTCCCTGCTTATTTTAGGATTTTTTGAACAAACACACTCAGTCTCCATTATTTTAGACGTCCTTGAACTTCTCCTCATTGGGTTATGCCCAAATTAAAAAACAATTGGTACATTGTAGTATCAAAGTCAAAATCAGTTATAATGTAAAAATAATAAGGAAAATTTTTATTAATTATTATATAAAATATAAATATTCATATTATTAGATTTTGGAAACATATCCTTTCTTTACACAAAAAATTATCTAAGGGTAAGGTGAATGTGGGGGATATTTTCATGGGTAGGTTCAGTGTACAGGGTTTGGGCCGTGATCGTGATGAGCTTGAAGTACTCCCGTAAATGATTTTTCATATCCATTGGTTATTGGACTTAATATCAGGATTAGTCATGGGAAATGACCAACGATTTTATCTCTCTTAGAATATCCATTAATGTGAATCCATAGGGTATGATCCAACTTTTTGAGGCTATCACTTCCTTTGTCTTCATCAATTGGATTTGTCAAAAACCTTTAATTATAACTACCATATGATCACTATTCAATGATTATATTATCATTAGTTAGGATGATTAAAGATTTTTAAATCTAATTGTATATAATAAACCCAAATATTTTAATTTGATTTCTATAACCATGATACATAATAAAACATTTAACTAAATCACAAAGGTAATTTTATTTATAAATGTTCAGGTTGTAGCAATGTAGTTCTTTTTTTCATCACCATATCACAAGAATGATAGATATAAGTATATATAATTACATTGTTTTCTTATTTATGATATTATGATATTTAATTACATATAAATTATTAATTACCTTCTTTCCATAATGTTAATTAAAAAATGGAAATGTTACTCAAGCGTATGTACGAACGACTGTCTCCAAGATCGTAACGTTAGTTCATTTTTAAAAACCATATTTTTAATGCGTTTCAAAAGTAAAATTTATGTATAAAAATAATAATTACTTCATGATAATTTATTTTTATATTTTTAAATAATAAACACTTTTTCCATTGTCAACTAACTCAAATCATTTTTGAAACATAATCTGAATATGGTCAAAAAATGCAACAAAATGTTAATTGATTAAGTAATTGAATATATCATGACAAGAAGTGAACTTAAATGAATAATCAACTTAAGAAAGGAACTCAAAAAAATAAATAAATAATAGATTTTTATGTTTTTTGGGAATATAAAGACAATCATGAAATAGACGACTCAAGGTAAAGGTTTTCTCATCCTTTTTTTGTGAGATATACGTGATATTAACCACATATTGTTCAGTGTGTAACACAACCCGCCTCCACCAAGATGAGTGAAGGGACAACAAACAACTAGACCCTTCATTATTCAAGTTGAAGGAGAGATAATAAACCCCAAGTACCACCATTAGTAGGCCCTGGAGTGGTGACTAGCACCAAGGGTATAGAGTCTCACAAAATATGGAAGGCATTACCATTTTTTGTTGAACAATATTGAGAGACAAGAGGGTAAATCCCAAAAAACTCCAAATACTGAAATTAATTGTAAATCCCAATATCAATTCCTATATGCATGTCCCAAAAAAAGTTATACACGTTATATGAAAAATCTAATGGAAAGTACCAAAAGAAATAAAAACAACAACAACAACTGTCCTAACGTAGATCTAGTAGTGTCCAACACAATCCTCAAAGTCCTCCTATAAACCTGAAAGTAGTTTTTTATAAATAGGGTGAGTATATAGGTATACTCAGTCTAGAAAAACCAAAAATTATCATGTACAAGTTGGAGGGGGGGGATTCTAATGCCATATGAGAAAAGGGATAACCAAAACACCTAGAGAAGAAACTATCCACCCAACCTCACCATGACACACTCCCCAAATAATAAAAGTTAGGTAAAGTAATAGTAATAAAACATCGATATTTGGGTACCCCACACCACATTACCACTGGTTATTTAGGACATCCTACACATCAGACCTTCCCCATATGCTCCACTACAGTCCCATTACAGCCCCAAAAACAACCTTTTGGGCCACCACAACCACACATCCCGATCACGAACACCTAGGCAACCACAACCACACATAACCAAGCATGTTGACACCTAGGCTACTAAAACCACACATAACAACCCCTGAACACACCTAGTCCACATAAACCACCACCACGGTTGAGGAAAACTAGGCTAAAACAACCACTGCCACACCCAAAGACACATGGGCCTCATCCCGAAGACACTTGGGAAACAATCCTGCCCGCAAACACATGGTCCAAGCACCACAACACATCCTTCTTGAAGAGTGTTGGGCTATAATTAACCTTAGTCCATCACCACCTACCCAAAGAATACTGGGCTACATGGAATAGAGAGAAAAAAGGATCTAATGACCAGCGACTCATAACAATGTTGGTAAAAACACCCCCCTATGAAATGGGGGTGTTGGGCATGATGTGATCAATATAGGTTGGGTGAATATAAGAAACAAAATAAATAAACAATATAAATATAGGTAAAAAAGAAATAATCTGAACCTAATGGTTCTGAAATAGACAATGAGCTCGTACACAACCACTCTTTCCGCTATCCCTATATGCACAAATACACAATAACCACAACCCGAACACAACTAATTTCTGGGAAAACTACTCACCCATTGTACCTGTTCTAATTAACATATTTATATGATTAACTTTAAAACATTCCTATAATATTGGGAAACTAATAGGAATATCCCAATCTGAAACAATAACTGAATGAAAAATAGCCAAACATGATTTTAAGCATTCACACTCAGTTCCCTTGTAAAGTCACAACATTAAAAAGCGATATGTGAAATACTTCAATGTACAAGAACCAAACCATTCCCCAACATAACGGCTCCACAGAACCTCAAATTCAAAAACCATCTACCTGAAAACTAGATAATCCATCCCCCTTTTTTATCAACTCATAAACATTATGCAGAACAACCACCCATATCCCCAGAATAGGGAAAGGGAGTTTTCATATGTGGAAATCACCATTCATTATCTTTTTTCTTTCAGTTTGGTCAAACAGGTTGATCATATAAGGATTCTTATCTATCAGGAATCCATTTGATCAACCATGTTTATATGATTAACCAGTTTCCATGTTTCATTCATTTAATCAAAATATCATCCAGAAAAAACAAAGCTTCATTAGTGAGCTATAAAGGACCACCAAAGAAGCTGGTATTCAGTGTACATGGGCCCATATAATTCACAACATAAAAAAAGGTATAACACATCAACAACATCAAATTTCCCTCCCACTTCATTCTTTAAAAATATGTTTATTATATTCATTAAATTCAGTTTCATCTACATCCATAGGGAACATCATCATACCCTCCCCACATGATGCAAAAAAATTTATATGAAGGAAAAAACCTACATGGATGATCAAGGATCGAAGTTCTATCTTTGTTCCATGAACAAGGGATTGCATAACTTTTAAGAAAATATGAATCCAAGGATGAGTGGGAAGTACTCCAGCATGGGAAGATGATTCGTCTCCAGAGGAATTCTAGAGGCGTACTAATAAAAACCAAAAGGGAGAAAGAAGAGAGGATCTCATCTAAAAAAGAGTTCAACTCCAAAAAATTGGGGAGAGAAATACGAAGTACATAAATGTCAGATCATTTCTTAACCACATGAATCAGAAGTTTCACATGTATAGATTAATTAAGATTTAATAATTATTCACAGAGATGGTGGGGATAGTGGCTGTAAGTTAATATATTTCCTTTAAATGAGGAAAACACGTAACAGGGGCTAAACCGAAAAACACGGGAAGCTGGAAAATGTGAAAAAGGGTATTAAAGGCCACAAGTTTTTATAACTCAAGGGTCACCCAAATCTTGGGGGATTAAAAAATCTTTTATAGGCATTAAATTTCATTGAAAGGGGAATTAAAACACTTTTACATTAAAACATTTGTTACTAGAGTGAAACTGGAATGTCCTTGATAAACTGAAAATGACTCACCATTGGGTGAGTCACCATCACCCTAGCACCGATGTCGATCAGTGACACTAATGGCTAATCGGTTCCACTGATGACCGTCGGTGCCATCGATGCCCGTCGATGCCACCTATACCCATCAGTGCCACTGATTCCCTTCAGTTCCACCAGTGCCCATCGGTGCTACTGATGCCTGTCAGTGCTAACAATGCCCTTTGGTGCCATCAATGCTTAGCAGTGACACAATTCGTTTGACATGATTTTTTTGTAAACTCCTTAATGAGTCACCGATGGTCCCCAGGATACTGCAAAAATCACAATTTGACAATGTAAATGATCGGGAAGGTCCAGGTCATTACATAAGATACCTATCAAACTATTCTCACCCTTGAGAATTTAAGAGAACCCCAAAGAAAAGTGAGGGATCCAAACAAAAACCACTTAATATACCTCTAAGTGAAAAAACACCAGAGAGTTGTTCAAAATCTAGAACAAACCTTGAAATCTAGGAGCATCTCTTCCAAATCTATCTACTGAACAAATACAGAGACACTACCACTATTCCCCCCTGATAAACCACACAAACATATAAGGGTCACACCATCCAAACTTATGGATTAGGGAGACCCTTATCATATTTCAATATACTATCCCCTTTGGGTGACACTAACTCTGCCACACAGGTTTAATCACTTGAAGATTTATGCATCTTGATTAGGGATTAGATCCTACACTCCCAACAGTTAGGAATTTTTACATGCATTCAGAGTACAAGGGAAACACCACATATTATAATAAACAAGGTCAATAATTACAGCAAAACCACGAAAATAAGTAAAACAATTAAGGAAAAATAAGATAAACAACTTAAGACAGCTCATCGTACTGGGAACACATCAGCAAATCCTGCTCCCAAGCACTCTCCTCAAGGGCAACGTGCCTTTGCAACACAAAAACCAAAGGAATGGTCCATCCACGAAGCACATTATCATTATGATCCTCGATCCTCACCTGTTTCTCCATGAATGTTGCATCGTTTTCGATATCCAACTCTCCCCAGTCGAGGATGTGGGAGTCATCGTGTTGATACTGATGGAGTTGAGATACATGGAAGACATTGTGGATCCTCTCCAGTGCTGGTGGTAATGCCATCTGATACGCCACCTCACCAATTCGTCTCACTACCTAAAAGGGTCTGATGAACTTGGGATAAAGCTTATTTCACCTACCAAAACTCCATTTTCTGCACCGAGGGGAGACCATTAAGAACACGTGGTCTCAAAACACGAACACCAGGTGTCTCCTACTATGATTCGTTTAAAAATTATTCTAGTCTGGAGCCACCTTCATCCTCTCATGCACAAGGTAAACCATCTTCACCATTCACTACACCACCTCCGGGCCAAGAAGTCATGCCTTCCCAACCTATGTTCATCACACAGTTAAAAGACATGTTCTCCCGAACATGGCATCAAACGCTTACATGCCAATGGTCGAGTGATAGATATTGTCATTGGAAAACTCTACCAGAGGAAAGTGTCATACCCATGATCCTCAGAAGTCAAGAAAACACACTCGCATCATATCCTCCAATATCTGGATGGTCCTCTCTATCTTCCCATCCATCTAAGGGTGGAAATTAGTGCTAATTCATAGCTTGGTATGAAGATAATGTTGTAATCCCTTTCAGAATTGTGAAGTAAAGGGTGTATCTTGAACCAAAATGAAGGTTCCGAGATCTCTGTGCAGCAACACAACTTCACCCACGTAATTCTGTGCTAAGGCATCCACTGTGTTCGACTCCACAATCACTAAAAAGTGAACCGATTTCGTCAAATGATCTACTAATACCCAGATGTCATCAATTCCTACGTCATCCCTGGGTAGTACTATGATGAAATCCAAAGATACATCATCCCATTTCCACTCATGAATGTCTAAGGGCTACAACAGATCGTCGGAAACACGGTGTTCAGCTTTCACTACTAACACACAAGGCACAATACCACAAACTCTGCCACTGCTCGCTTCACTTCGGTCCACCAAAACTGACCTTTCAAGCCCTAGTACATGTTGAAAAATTCTGGGTGCACCTCCATGGGTGAATTATTAAACTCATTATGATCTCTCTTACGAATCTTCTATGGGAAAGACAACTTCCTATGGAGAAGCATCTAGTTCTGACCATCCTCTGACCATCCTTCCGAAGCATCACCCTAGCTAACACTATCATGTATCACTTCAGCCTCTAAGTCTCCCCACTAAGACTCATCCACCTTCCATACCATGGAAGACTACACTATCATCTGAAATAGACAACCTCTATCATCCTCCACTCTTTTACTTAGATGTATAGAAGGCAACTCCTCCATTGATCTCTATGAATATGTTGAATCCTAAAACACATCATTCTGAGACATCCTGCTCAAGGCATCATCCACCATGTTCCCCTTTCCTGAGGTTTAGAAGATCTAAAATTGGAAATCCTGATGGAAATCCATCCACCTATACTATCACAAGTTCAGGTCTCACTGGGAGAAGACATACCTTAATCTCTTGTGATTTATGAAGACCGTGATGTGTTCCCTGATAAGGTAATTCCACCACATATTTATAATAAATAGAACCTCTAAATGTTCCAATTAATTAGTGGCATAACTAATTTTGTGAGCAAATAACTACCTAGAACCATAAGGGATCACTCCCCACTACTAGATTAGCACACATCTCAATCCTAGACTTGAATCATCACAGAATACTTCAAATATTACCCCTTCCTATAACAAACTCAGCACTAAGGCACTGACCGGCTTCCCTTTCAGTTAACTAAAAGCATCTTGGAACTGATCACTCAATACAAAATCCTGGCCTTTTCTGGTCAAGGCCATGAAAGGCATTGCAACTTGGGGAATTCTAGTAAAAAAAAATCAGTAGTAAGCTACCTATCCTCGGAAACTACAAACCTTTTCCACATTTTTGGTTGATTCCCAAGAAACAACCTCCTAGACCTTCGATGGGTCCACATATATTCCCTACTAGGACACCATGTTCCCAATGAAGTTCACCTCTCATGTACAAAACATTCACTTGGGCTACTTCTTGTTGAGATGGTTGAGACAGAGGACCTCCAAGACTGTCTTGAGATGCTCGATATGATCCTTTTTTGATCTTGTGTATAATAGGATGTATTTTATGAACATGACTATGAAATAGTCCAGATACTCATAGAAAATAGAGTACATCAGACCCATGAACATAGATGGTATGTTCGTAATGCTTAACTACATAACAACAAAATCAAAGTGTTTATATCTGCACCTAAAAACATTCATCATGATATCACTATCCTTTACCCTAAACTAGTGATATCGAGGACATGGGTCAATCTTAGAGAACCAACTTGCTCACTTCAACTGGTCAAAATGTTCGTCAATCCTCGAGAGGGTGTAATGGTTCTTCACTATCACCAGATCCAGTCTTCTATAATCTATACACAACCTGATACAACCATCTTCATTTTTTGCGAACAAAAATAGAGCACCCCATGGAGACATGCTTGGTCAGATAAAACCCTTCTTGATCAGGTCATCAAACCGAATCTAGAACTATAGTAACTCAGAAGGTGTCATCTGATTGGGAGCCATCGAAATTTTATGGGCACCGGGTTTTAAGTCTATCCCGAAATCCACATCACTTCGTGGGGGTAGAGTCAAAACCTATTTGAGAAGATGTATAGAAAGTCAATGACAATCCCTAAAACATCCACTATATTTTTGTCTTCCAATTCCACTGACAACTCAGCTAAAAAGGAAAGAAGGGGCTCCACAAACCATCTGCACTCCACGGAACCTTGCTCTCTAGTGAAAGCTACACTTTGACCACACAAATATGATAATTAAAACCTTCTATGAAATTAGTTGATAACATTTTACATATAAAACATATAATCTATGTCCATGAATACATCATATGGCTGCATTTGCATAATAAAGAGATCCCCACTAGATAGATGCGTCCCCAACATCAGCCTACATTCTCAAAAAACATCGAACATGATGGTCTGACCTCTAACTAGAGTACTCAGAACTGTAGTAATGGAGAGTCTCTCTATTTCTAGGCCCAATGAATGGGATAGATCAGGTATAAAAAAGACTGAAAGGCTCCTGAATAAAACAAGGCATAAGCAAGACTACAAAACAAACTGATCATACCTCAAACTTATTATAGACTTGATAGTACTGATACCCTTATGCAGTGAAACTGCACATGCCCACATCCTATCCCCATCAACTATTGGATACCTCCACAACCACGCCCTGGTCGATTACCCTGAAGAGTTCCCTGAGTTTTGCCTCCTCCCCCACCGTCCACCCTTGGTGGAGCGGTAGCTCACTACCCATAATGTTGTTGAAAAGGTATGGCTGACAACTAGTGCTGCTGAGGTGGGCACTGAACCTTCCCACCCCACTATACTACACTCGGTCTAGGAACTAATTCTGAAGGTACCCATGTATACGATAGGTAAATAAACTTAGTTATAGGCTCTTGTATAAAGGGAAAGGGTTTGGGTATTAGAACTGGAATTGTTGAGGCCTACCCCCGCTGGTTGAAAACTAGAAGGCACTGATGCTAGATGCCTACTGCTAACGACCTTACCCTATGATGATCTCAACTAGATCCCCTATCACGGAACACCTCCTAGCGTGTGCATCCTCTCCACAAATTCATTCTTCTTCTGAACCTCTAAGTACATGGTTTGACTGGACGGTGTAACAACATACTGAAGAGAAGGTCTCAGTTCCTCCTCTAAGCATCTTTGTCATGACTACTCATCCGGGAAGAGGTCTGGAGAAGAAAGAAAGATGTCCTTGAACTTGATCCCCTAATACATTATCAACATACTCCCTTACTGGAGGGAGAGAATCTCTTGCCTCTTTTCTACCTTCATCGTGGAAGAAAGGAATTCAACCCAAAACTCCTTCTCAAAGTCAGTCCACAAAACTACATCTTCTTTCTTCTCGATAAGATAAAAAATCCACCAATGACGCGCCACCCCATGCATCTGGTTCACAGCCATAGGAACCCAGTACTCTTCCAAAGACTGAATCTTGCTGGAGGCGACCACTAGATCCTCATGCCAGCTCTCTATCTCCATGTTTGATACACTTCCCTCGTACTACCTGAGAGTCTGCTACTGAAAGGTATGAATAGTATTCTTCCAGTGGTTTTCCTCCTCCTCTTGATCTACCCTCCACTGATCAAATAAATCATCCTATTGGGCCTTGATCACCCATACTACTCGTGGACATCGTCTGGGTTCCATAGATGTAAGGTAAACATGGAACAATTATGCCTTAGTAGTGTAGAATATCTCTTCTAAATTTTTCTTAAGGTTTTTATTTATATTAAATTCCCAAAACACCCAATATACATGAGAACACAAGTCATTGTGATGCATGTACTTTTTCTATGGTCACTACCCTGTAATCAGTGTAGCCTCAACCAGTCATTGGGTAGGTCTGGAGTCTTTGCATTAGATCATGGGGGGCCATAAAATCACATGTTCTAGCCAGTATTCTGTAGCATATTTCATGCACCAAGATTTCCTAACATTATTTACTTATCATCCCATGAAATCCTCATTTTTCCTAAACCCTAACTCTATCCTATCTCTCAACCATCGCCATTGATACCATTTTTTCATGATCCGCCTCAACTAGGATGAGGGAAGGGAAAAAAACTGCCAGACCCTTCCTTATTCAAGTTGAAGGAGAGATAATGAAGCCCAAGTCCCACCTTCAATAGGACCCATAGTGGTAACTAAAACCAAGGGTATAGATTCTCACGTAATACAGAAGGCATTACCCTTTTTTATTGAACAATATTAAGAGATAAGAAGGAAAATACCAAACAACTCTAAATACCAAAAGTAAAAGTAAACCCCAAAATCCATTCTGATATGCATATCAAAAATTAATTAATACATGGTACAAGAAAACTCTGTAGAAAAATCTGTAGAAAACTACCAAATGAAATAAAAGCAGAAACAATAGCTGTCCCAAATCCGAGCTAATAAGATCCGGCATGGTCCTAAAAGTCCTCCTAGAAACTTAAAAGTAGTATTATATACGTAGGGTGAGTTTATAGGTATACTCAATACGAAAAACCAAAATAAACCGTGCACAAGTTGGAATGAATTATAATTTCTCATTAGAAAATAGATAAACAAAACACATAGAAAGGAATCTATCCACCCAGACTCACCGAGGCACACTCCCTAAAAAATGAAAGTAGGGTAAAGTAATAGTAATAACACATCAAAATTCAGATACCCTACACCGCTTTCCCACTTGTTATTTAGGACATCCTACAAATCATACATCCCTATAGGTTCCTCTGTATTCCCACTGCTACCCCCCAAAACAATCTTATTTTCCACCACAACTACACATTCCTTCCAAATACACATGGGACACCAAAACCACACATAACCACACATAACCACACATACAAACACTTAGGCCACAATAACCACACATAACCACGCCTGTAGACACCTATTCCACAACAACCACCACGACGCCCAAAGACACGTAGTCCAAAACAACTACTTACATGCCCGTAGAACCCCGTGCCTCATCTCAAAGAGACTTGGGAAACAGAACTACCTGCACACACATGGGCCAACCACCACAACCCACCCTACCCAAAGAGGCTTGGGCCGTAATGAACCATATGCTAGCATATCTTACCCAAATAATATTGGGCTACCTATGAGAGGGAGCATAAAGAATCTAATGACTATAAACTCATATGAATGTTGGAAAAAACACCCTCCCCCATGAAATGGGTGTGTCAGGCATGAAGTTCTCAACATGTGTGGTGTGCATACAAGAAACACAAAAAATAAACATTAGACATATAGGTAAACAAGCACTCATCCCACCCTAAGGGTTCCAAAATAGACAACCATACAATAAAAAACACTCTTGATGTTATCTCTATTTGCACAATGACACAATGTCCACAACCAAAACACCACCCATTTCTGAAAAAAAAACTCCCCCATTATACCCGTTCTCGTTATCTTTTTCACGTGATTCCATTTGAAACATTCCTCCACTACCTGTCAACTAATAGGCATAACCATAATCCAAAATAACAACTAAAGGAAAAATAGCCAAACAAGCCTTTAAGCATTCACACCCAGTTCTCTTGTAAAGTCACAACATCAAAAAGGGATCTGTGAGATCCATCAAAGTACTATAACCAATCCAAGCCCCAACATACTAGATCCACTGGACCTTAGATTCAAAAACCCAAAACCTCACAACTAGAGATTCCATCCTCTTTCTATGTCACCCCACAAACATTAAACAAAACAACTATCCATGTCAACAGAACAGGGCAAGGGAGTTTTCATATTTGGTCATAACCATTCATTATGTTCTTTCAATCAGTTTGGTCAACCAGGGTGATCACACAAGGGTATAAATTTTTTGGGCATCCATTTTATCAAACAAGTTTACATGATTAACTAGTTTCCATGTTTTAGTCATTCAAACACAAGATCATCCAGAAAAACAGAGCTTCATTAGTGCACAAGAAAGGACCACCAACAACCACGATTTTCAGTGGACATGATCCCATATAATTCACAACATAAAAACAAAGGTATAACACAACAACATCATCATCCTTCTCACCCCTTCATTCTTTAATATTCCATTTATTATATTCATTAAAGTCAGTTTCATCTTCTCCATGAGGGAAAATAATCATACCATCCCCACATGATTCAAAAAAAAAGAGAGACGAAAGGAAAAACACTACTAAGATAATCATGGAATGAAGTTCTATATTTTTTCCAAGAACTAGGTATGTTGTTAATTGTAGGAAAACAAGACTCCAAGGCTGAGCAGGTAGAGCTCCAACACGGGCACACGTTTTTTATCCAGAGGAAGTTTGAGGAGCACTAAGAGAAACAGAAAGGGAGAAAGAAGAGATGATCTTGGCTTAAGAAGAGGCTAGATCCTAAAATTAGAGAGACGATTTCAATGTAATCAAATGTCATATCATGCCTCAGCAATGAATCTCAACATTTTAACATGTTGAGATTAATTAATAGTTAATAATTATCCTCAGATATGGTGGAGATAACATAAGTGAGTTTATAGATTTTCTTTAAACAAAGAAAAACATGTAATAGGGGATAAACTGGAAAACCCGAGAAGCTGGAAAATGAAAAAAATTGTGTGACATGCCACACGTTTTGGTAACTCAAGGGTCTCTCAACTCTTGTGGGTTTAAAACATCTTTTATGATCCTTAAATTGCATTGAATAGGGTATTAATGTACATTTAGGTTAAAAGATATGTCACTAGAAAAATTGGAAAGTCCCAAAGAAACTAGAAATGACTCACCATTGGGTGAGTCACTATCACCCTCATTCCATCTCTCTATCACCAATTCCCTTCAGTTACACTGATTCTTATCGGTGCCACCGATGCCAATCGATGCCACTGATGCTGATCGGTGCCACCATTATTTTGACCTTATTTTTTGTCAACTTCTTTAATGAGTCATTGATGGTCCTCGGGATACCCCAAACACCATAATTTGACAATGTAATTGACCAAGAAGGTCTGGTCCATTGTAGTGTGGCTTATATAATTTCCATGAAGGTATTGTATAATTTTTTATACTTAAATTTATTGGGTTCACATATCTATTTTAGGGTCTCTCTTTTATGTGTTCCATGTCTTCAATGTTACCAAAGTAGAAACATATTTTTTTCTCAACATTCATTCTTTGAGATGCCTATTATGCTCTACACCTATCTTATTTTATGAGGTATATATATGTCCCATTTATTTCAATGATCTTCTATATTTCATTTAATGTTATTCATTGATGGAGATTACAATTCAATGTTACAAATGTATTAATAGTAATTTGTTACAATCTCATTGTTTATCAAGATTGTGTATGTTTAAGATTACAATGTTGAAATCATATATTTAAAATGAATTATATTATTTTAATCTTATTTTAAAGTAATTAGACCATTTTACACAATTTTATACATAAAATTAATGAGAAAGTGTTTCTAATGAAGCTAAATATCATTTCTCTCCTCGGTCAAAAATATGCTTTATTCCAAAACCATATTTTCTATAAATGTTTTAAAAAAGGTTTTTAATATTTGAAAAACAATTTATTAAATAAATTTTATCCATTTTGAATTTTTGAATTTTTTTCAATGAAAATATCTTGTCATTTTTAGACTGAGGTACTTTTCTAATATTTTTTCTATCTGAAAGAAATATTATTTACAACATGTATGTAATTACCCACAGATATGATTATAATTTTTTTGAAGCTTTATTTTCAAGTGTAAAATATTATTCTAAAATGAATTTTTTTAATATCTTATAAAATCATAGTTTTCAAAAGTATTTTACAATGAAATGTATTACCAAAATGATTTATGTTTTATAATGTTATTTTCAAAATGAAAATGATATTTTCCTCAAGAAAAATTTTAATGACATTTTAAATGTATTTCTATTAATAAATTTCAATAAAACATTTTTTTTATATGATCTAATTTTTATATTTTGTAATGATGGAATCCAATTTCTTTGTATGGATGGATTAATATTATTTCGAAGAGATTTTTATAGAACCTGTTTCATTTCCATGGGTTAACCATGTTTTAAACAGATTGTTATAAAACCCCTTTCTTTTCCATAGGTTAATAATGATTCAAGGAGATTGAAATTAAACCCATTTATTTTCCATGGGTTAGTAAGTTTATAAAATAAAAATGATTGTTTTTTTAGGTTTTATGATGAAATAAAAGCAATATTTTTTTAATTATTTTTATGGGTTTGGACATAATTATACAATGGGGTGGCCCATAAATTGGTGGGTAATACTATTACAGATTATATGATGTGGTGGAATAGATATCACATGGTCATCCCATTACATATTATATGATGAGGATGCCTAGATAGTTCTAGGTGAGCCTC
This sequence comes from Viscum album, assembly GCA_963277665.1. Taxonomy (NCBI): domain Eukaryota; kingdom Viridiplantae; phylum Streptophyta; class Magnoliopsida; order Santalales; family Viscaceae; genus Viscum; species Viscum album. The sequence continues at coordinate 1,771,262,738 of OY728123.1, forward strand.
TTATAGATTTAACAATGAGTGTACACAGATAACACTCCATTTCATTATGTGTTGTATATTGTCTTCAGATACAAGAATAAGAGACTAACCTAAGGTTTTATCCTATGGATTTTTCTAGGCTCTATATTTTTATATGGGATTAACATGAGTTATATAGAAAAAGGTTCCAAGATACCAATATGTTTTTGTTATGATATCTATGGGGTTATAATGTTTTTTGGATCAATATTGATATCCCATGGTTCATGATTATTGATTCGAATTACTCTTTCCTTTTTTATTTATTCATATTTGATGATCCATGTATTTATGGATATGGTTAATTTTATTATTATATTATTCACTCTGATTACATCTTCATGACCTGATGTAATTATATTTCTCATTGATGAAATTCAAATTATAATGCTTATGTTTACCCTTAAGGATAATTTTGGCTCACCTTCCCTATGTTTTCTTTTCCCCCAGTGTATAAATAACAAAGTTAACTGAATTATTGATATAAGGGATTTCATATTGATAATTTTTATGACTAAATTTGAAATTAGAAAAAATGGGTTAAGTGGGATAAATGATCATTTAATGACATGGGTATTGTTTATATTGGTGTTTTTCCTAATTTTCATTAGCACTAAATATAATAGGTCCGTGAGAAAGTAATTCATCATATTTTACCTTTTTATTTTGTAAGGATTTGATGAGAAAAAATGGGGTCAAAATCATTGACATAAAATTCAAAAATATAAAGAATTTTTTTTCAACCCCAGATATGGAAGTGGGTGTTCAACCTGCTATTTTTTTATCATAGGTCAGTTTAGTTTCCCTGGTAATTTAAGATATTTTCATTTGTATTTATCTTAAGAGTTATGGATACCATCATTGTTCAATAATATTAAGTTTGAACATATGTTCAAATTCGTAGAGAACTCAATTTTGTTTTTAGTAGTAAAATTTTTGAGGATATTAATGACATTTTTGAAGATGTTTTATTAGTGTGAGGTATTTTTGACCCCTAAGAAAAACATGAATCATTACTCTGAGAAGAATTATTTTTCATTTTGAAAGGAAAAATAATACAACCTATATGCAGAGTGATATACAATTGTATTTGTCAAGGTAGCGGGGCTTGAACATGTGGACAAAGTACAATAAGGATTTTACACCTACAACTTTCCTATATGATATCATGGTTAGTATAAAATTTTTAAAGGAAAATATTTTGTTTTTTCCAGAATCATATAAGATTTTATATGAGGGATAGTTGTTGATTTATCATGGTTGAATATGTGATCAAATCATTATAATCATTAGGGGTCAAATATAGATAGAAAATATTTGATGAATTTGAAGGATAGTTATTTATTTAATTACAGGCTTGAAAAATTGAGTCTTTTTGTTAAAATTTAGAGATTAATGTATGAAGGTTTATTTTTTCAATATGTGATAACCATTTTTTTCTTTCTTACTTCTTAAAGGTAAGAGGAATATCTTATTATCTTTTTGGTGATTATGTGGTACTTTTATGGTTTAATTTAGCTATTCAGGCATAAAAAATTATTCTTGGATACTCATCATTAAGAAAAATATGATATTGTGGTGGATATTGATTAATGGATGAAATTATACTCATAAAGTAAGTATATTTACATATTCTATTAGTATTTATATTAAGATAATTCCTTTACTCTAGGAAAGGATCTAAAAACCAAAATTTATTCCAAGTGAATTAAATTATATTGAACTGATGGTATTTTTGATCATCACAGATTTATGGTTTTGATTCCCTCAACATAGAACTAATTATTCACTTTCTTGTGATTAATGAACTCAACAAATCTCTATAATTATTTACACTTTTACGCTATTCTAACCTATGTTATCCAGTTTGGAAACCTAGTTATGTGTTATTTCATTGGACCTTTTTACTTCCCTTTCCCTCTTATTAATAGGATTTTTGGTAACCATTTTTACGATGTGGTTCTATAACAAAACTATTTTAAAATTTCCAACCTTTGATTATTTAGAATAAGTTCAAATTAAAAGGAAACAATTTATTATATGGGGAATATGTGACTACCTGAGATTTTCATAGAATAAAAATTAATTTTGATTACTTAAAGGACACACAACACTGTTCATTGATGAGAATTTAATTCCCTAAAAAAGTAAGATATATTAATTTATAAATAAAATTTATACCTTTAATATCTTGTGGCACTCGGAACCTTGAGATTTTTATGTTCGATAGCATATTCAACACACAACACCAAACCTAAATATCCTTTATATACATTACTGTTATAACCAAGGAATTAAATTAGTTTATATGAATAGTTTTAAATAATTTTTTAAATATTTATATATAAATAAATATAAATTATTGATAAATGTTTTGTGAATAATCAATTGATTTTTAGTAAACTTGTATTATTCATTCAAAAATATTATTCTTCAAAAAATAATTAATTAACTTTCAATAAAAATATTATATTAAAATTTGAATGTTCTTGATAACTTGTTTTCCAAAAGAAAATTAATTTTGGAAATATGTATACCAAAATTTATTTTAGGTGACATTTTTGGACTTTTTGAAATATACTGATTATTTAGTGAATTAGGAAAACTTCTTATTATTTTAAGTCATCTCTTTTCAATATATTAAGAAATTAATAAAGTAAAAATATATTTTGGATGTTTTTTCCAATTTCTTATGTATTATTTATTTATATTTAATCAAATAAATTAATTTTATTCGACATTAAATATTTTTTAGTATAAGTTTGTTTTTGGGTTTAAATATTTTTTGTATAAACTTTGTAAAAATTAATTTTCATTATAAATTTTAATAAAATGATGATTATTATTTTTAGAGTTATTATATAATTCTATTTTTCTTAAAAAATTACTATTTTTATAACACATTGCCTTATCACTTATGTGAGATTAATTTTAAAATAAATTATACCACCCTTGTGATTTGAATTTGGACCAATGAATTCCAAATTTGGAATAATAATATTTTATATTATCTAATAAGTTCAACCTAATTTATTCACCAAAATTATTATGGAATGATGTTAAATTTAACTACAAATATTATGGTTATAATCGGTGTTTTCCCATTACATGAATTTGTGTTACAGTTAATTTTACACATATATTTTATTTTTATTTATTAAATTGGATTTTATATTTCAAATAAATATTTATAAATTATATAATGAAAATAATTTAAATTTTATTCTCAAAAGACAAATTACCTAGGTAAATACAAAATACAAGTTTCTGTGGTAAAAAATAAAATGGTAAATTTGAGTAATCTTAAAGACCAAAGGAATAACATGATCAAATATTATCAACTTTTATTTAGTGTAGGTGTTTTTTACCAAAGAAATACTCCACTCCACTATTTATCTATTTTTGAGTACAATGAGGAAAAATATACCTCCCAATAGTGAATAATTTTGTGTATTTATTAGAATACCACTCCTCCTCTATTATAAAAGAGCATTCTATCCACTCACTTATTCACACGTCTCAAGCCATTTTGATCAAAAAAATCCTTTAAATATTACTCTTAAACTACATTAAAATAATCCTATAACCCATAGTTTGGGTAAAAATTAATACTATGATGTTCTTTTAAAAACCTAATGAAGATACCCAAATAAGAGGTAAAGTTCATCCCTGAGTAGTTTTTTTACATACTCCTTAAACACATTGCATTATTATTAACATAGGATGATATAATAAAAATAGTATCATACATACAGTTATATATTTTTATGTTATGGGTATGAACTAAAAATGTGCACGATTTTATAAAATGGTTTACAAAATCATCATTTATATATATAGGGGACTAGTGCCTTATGAAATGATTTCATTCATATTTCCATTACCACCTCTCATGGTTTGGTATAATGATGGATATAATGATTATATATGATATGTAATACCCAATTATACATCTAGATTGAATATATAATATATAATCTTTATATATTCCAATTCATAATGGATAAGATAATGTCACTCATGTGTATGACGACTTACCTCCTCATGAAGCGATGTAATTATTTTTTAACTAATGCATTATGTGAAAGGTAATGAGGCTAAATATAATAAACATATATTCTATACATGAATTATATTCAATATTAATGAAATATTTATTGTTATCAAAATATAATATATCATATAGTTTATACAATTTCACTCACTGAAAAAATGATAACAACATTCATGGACATTTAGACTACCACCTCCTTGAAGCGATGTGATTCTTTTTTTCATCCCAAAATCATATGAATGATACATATAACTATATATAATTAAATAATATGATATATATGATATTATTATCATTTTTCAAAAAGAAAATATTACTTACCTTCTTTCCGTATTGATCATTGGAAAATGGAAATGATACTCATCCATACAGATGGACTACCATATCCATGATAATAATGTTAGATTTTTTTTTCAGAAAAATATTTCATGATGGGTTTAAAAAGTAAAATTTAGGTATAATTATTAAAATCAATTCATTATTATTATTGTTAATATGTTTAAATAATATCTTTGTTGACCATAGTAAACCTACCCAAGTCATTTTTGATATATAAGCTGAATACGATGTACAATTCTGACAAAAAATTAATCGAGTAAGTAATTGAATATAAAATTATAATAAATTAAATTAGAATAATAATAAACTAGAAAAGGGTTTAAAATAAATTAAACAACTAACATAAGTTTATTATTCTGGATGTTAAAGACACTAGTTACAAGTAAGACTCTAGGTAAGAGTTTTCTCTTCTCACTTTTATTTCTGTGAGATATATGAAATATTCATGATATTTGTTTCATTTTGTGGTTTATATTATGTAAATTAATGTATTTATGATTATTATACAACAATATATGGGTATATATATCCATTTTATGATATATATTTCATAGTGTTTGTAGTATTAATGTTACCAAATCAGCAAGGGATTATTGTCTCAATTGTCTATATTTTAAATTTTTTTTATGTTATACCAATTATTATAATGTAAATGTAATATATTATTTAATTTTTATCTTTTCAATCACACAAAAAATGATATCATAATTCATGTACATGTGGACTACCGCCTACTTGAAGCGATGTGATACTTTTTTCATCACAACATCGCATTAGATATATATATATATAAGTATGTTTAATTAAATAACACAATATTTATTAATTATTATCAATATTTAAATACTAAATATTAGTTACCTTCTTCCCACAATGATCATAGAAAAATGGGAATGTTACTAATGCGTATGTATGACTTACCATCTTCATGATTGTAACAATTGTTTTTTTCATAAGCATATTTCATGATGGGTTTTGAAATTATAATTTACATATAAATATTATAATTAATTAATTTTTATTATTCATAATATTTCTAAATTTTATACACTAACCATATTCAACCTAGCAATGTAGTCTTTGATACATAAGCTGAATATGTTAAAAACATCTGATAAAAAATTAATAGATTAAGTAATTGTATCTAAAATAATAATAAGTGAAACAAAATTAATAAAAACATGGAAATAGTTATAAACAAAGTAACTAATTAACATATTTTTTATTAGTCATGATGTTAAAGGCACCTGTGTAAAGTGAGACTCAAGGTATGGGTTTTCCTTTCTTACTTTTATTTTTGTGAGATATATGTCATATTCACCACTAATTTGTGTTTTTTGGGGTATATAGGTACTATTAATGTATTTTATGATTATTATATTTATGTTTATGATTATTTAAATATCTATTTTATTATATCTCATTCATGGGTTTTATAGTTTCAATGTTACCAAAGCGGTAAGGTATTTTTGTCTATGTTTTCCATATTTGAGAAGTTTGTTATGTTATACACCTATATTATTTTATGAGGTGTATCTAATTCCCCTTTGAAATGTTATATCACGAATATAATTATTTGCAAGTAATTATATGTTTCATCTAATGTTATTCATTCATGGGTATTAAGATTAAATGTTACAAAAGTGGTAAGAATATTTTGTTACAATCACATCCTTTACCATTATTGTATAGGATTAGGAATTTGATTTTGAAATATTATAATTGTCATGAATTATCTTATCAATAGTGATTTCTGGAATTTTCATTTAATTATATAATTTTATAAATGTTTTACATAAAATGTTAGAGAATGTTTTTTTATAAAAAATTGGCTTTATTTCTCTCTTTGGGAGAAAATATTTTTTTTCCAAAAGCATGCCTTTTAAAAATGTTATACAAAATTTATTTAACAATTTAAAAATTAATTATTAAATAAAACGTTACCCATTATATATATATATATATTTTAAATTTATAAAATCAATATTCTTGTCACTTTCCAAACAAGGTATAATTCTATCTTTTTTACTATGTAAAGGGAATTTTCTTTATACTATGTACGGAATTACTCACTAACATGACCATTATTTCATTAAAGATTTATTTTCATGTTTATAAGATTTTTTTTTTAAAATAAATTATTTATTTAATATTGTTTAAATTTACAGCTTCTAATCATCGTTTTCAATGAAAATTATTTTCAGTATATTTTAGGTTTTAAAAATTATTTTTCAAAATCAAAATAATATTTTCTTCAAGAAAGATGTTAATATTACTTTAATGGAATTTCAATTAATGAATGAAAACAACCCTTTTTGTTACATATTCATCTATGAGGATATTTTTTAATGACATGGTCCTCATTATTTATATTAATGGATAAATATTCCTTAAATTATATTTTATGGAGCCTGTTTCTCTTCCATGAGATAACAATGTTTCTAATTTGTCATTTTTATCTGATTTCCATTAAATAGGTTTATCACATAAGAAATACAATGACATGAAACCAATTAAATGTTTATGATTTAATTATGTTATGAAATTATTATTATTACTTTGATTATTTATATGATGAAATGTCTACTCTTTTTTTAGTTTAGACATGATGTGTTTTTTATATACTACTTATATAATGGGGAATACCATATATCATTGGGTGTGACCATTACAGATTACATGATGCGGAGGCCTAGATAGTGGAGGTGATCCTGTTACATGTTTTATGATGGGAAATCCCAATTATTTCTTAGTGAACCCATTATAGAATAAATTATGGTGGCACCCAGATATCATACCAATGCATTGGGTAATGTACATTGTCTTAAGATGAAAGAAGAAGGGTGTTAACTGAGAGTTTATCTGATAGATTTAATTGTGCTCCAATTTTTTTTATATAGGGTTAATATTAGTTGTGATAAAATATGTTACATTATACCAACTAATTTTTTATTCTTATTATGGTTTTATAATGTTTATTATGATCAAGAATGATATCACATTGATCATGATTATTGATTCAGATGACTCTTTATTTTACAATTTTTTCATATTCAATGATCCTGATATTGATGGATATGATTTATTTTTTAATTTAATCATAAAATTTTATGAAGTCATTATATCCATATGATATTCTTATCCTCATTGTTGGAATTTAATTGCAAACACTTATATTTAACCTTACTGAGCATTCGAGACCCCCTTCATATGTTTCCCTTTTACCTAGTTATAAGGAATGATTGTGAATAAATAATGTCTATAATGGATTTAACATGGATGATGATGATGAAAATTTAATGTGAAATAATAAAATATAGGATAATTATGATAAATTCTCATATAACTACATGGTTATTGATTAAGTAGACCTTTTTCCTAATTGTGTAAAATTATAATCCAAAATGGTCTTTATGAGTGGAAGTGATCCTATATTACATTTTATGTTGTAACCATTTTATGATGTAAGGTTTGGATATGAATAATTTGTTGAAAATTATTTTCATCAAATCCAGAAATGTAAAGATGATTTTTTCTTCATTAGATTCAGGAGTTTGGGTTCTTGGATGTTATAAGAAAAACTATAAATGGGTTTTTTAACAACCTCATTTTATTGAGGTATGGTTATAATATCAGTCTGAATGTTTTAAGATATATTTATTGTGGTTTATATTCAAAAATCAGGTTGAATAATGGAGAGTTTTTTTGAGAGGAGTTATAAAGAATTTATAACAACACAAATCTAAAACATATATGATTACAAGATTTTTAACATAATAACCCAAAAACATAACTTGTATTTCTAGAGGGCTTGTTTATTTATGTGATTGTAAACATAAATAAAAAACGTAATCATAAGGAACATCATAATTATTTAAATCTTCATAATGTTGTCCTAAGTACCAATGAACATTTATTACTCTATTAGGTAACATAGTGAAATATATAAATAAAAAGTTTTAACTATAAATTATAGTAATGGAATTAATAGGATTATAAATAATTACTTATGAGATAAGATGAATGAAATAATATCATCAAATAGAAGTATATAATAAAATAATGTGGCAGGATAAAATAAATAATAGGATATAATAGGGCATGGAATTTTAAAAATGTGGCGACAACATAATATTTGGCATCAAATTCATATGTTATGGTTTACTACCAATACATCATAACATAGCATGTTATGTTAATTTCCTATACACCATGCCAGTTATCTCATGAGATGAGAACATTTTCCTATTAATTAGAGTTATATATAATCCCACTATAACCCAAAATTTTATAATATGTACATCCAAATGTATTCCATATATGGAAATCATACAAAATGGATAATCATAAAAAATGACATGAGAAATAAATGGGTTACATAATCAAGTCTAAAAACAAAATCAAGGGAAGTTATAAAAAATTCCAAATAGCATAAAGGAATAAATATTTTGGTCATTCATAGTTAAAATAATAATAATAGGTCTTGAATATGTTTCTAGGTGAAGATGAATTAATAATAAAGGGTGTAGAAGTAGGTATATAAAGGCACTGCATAAATGATGATTTATGAAATAAGAAAAGAACCTATAAATAAGTAGAGAACATGGTATTTTAAAAAATAATAATAATAATTGAGAATGGATTACCATAAAATATCCATGATTTTAAGAAATCATTGAAGGAAACTAACTTTAAAATATTCTCAAATAATAAGGTATAATTAATATGAATATTCCCATTAATCTGGTCTTTTCTAAAGAGTAGATTTATGAGGGAACATAAAAACATGTATAATACATGAAATTAATGGGAATGTAAACATTATATATATTTAATTAACACTCATATTGACTATAATATAAGAACATGATAAAAATTAGAGGGAATTTTATTTGATAAAATATAAAGGTTAACTTAAATGAAGAGAGGGTGGTTTAGAATATCACCTTACTCGGGTCGTGAATTGCATTGTATGGGCATCTAAGTTCTAGAATTATAAAATTTGGTTTATAAAATAGTTTATTAATAAAAATTTAAAGAATAATAAATTTTTAACTATAATATATTATTATATTTCCTTCATTGGTTATATTGTCTTTTGATCACATCAGACACTTGGGGTGGTTTGGTTAATTCCTTCAAAATAGTTTTGGTATATTTTATCATCTTCAAAAGTGTTGTATAATATTTCCATAATCACAAAATTTATATAGTTATATATCCTTTATTATTCTATTAAAAGGATAAATTTTAATGGGTTGTAAAAAATTGATTCAATATAAGAAATGTATCTTGGTATGATTGTTTTGGACGATTAAATTTATAATGTATATTATTTTCTATTATAATTAATATTATTCCCAAATTTAATTTCTATAAAAATAAAATTTTAAAGAGATTTTATTTATTTATTTAATGAAATTTCTAACACCATATCAGGAAGGTAGTGATGCAGAATGAGGGAGGTCACCCATAGAGGTGGTAACCTGACCATAATATGGGTAAAATATTAAATTTACAATAATTTAAGGGAGGATATTGGATAAAGGATATTTTATAAATATTTAAAATATTTTATTATATTAATATTACTATTATAATTATACTATTATAGATATAATATATTCGATGGTAGAAGATGAAATTAATTTAAATGATCTTGTTTAATAACATTAAAACTTAAATTTGATATCCACTTTTAGACTACACCTAAGGCACCTTAAATTATTATTGTGGTGAAAAAAAACTTATATTAAATGGAAAATAGGGTTGGGACAAGATTTTGAATGACTATGGGTGAGAAAATGGGCATAGAATGCATAGAGAAATTGGGTGGTATTCAACGATATTTATAAGGTTAAGAGATGGATATTTTAAAATAATGTACAATATCTAAAAACAATGGATCCACATGTAATTTAACTGTATGCAGTTTTGAATATATAGTAAATAGTCAAATAAAATACTAATCTAAACATTAAAATCATCAAGAATTATTTCATACACACTATTAGAAAATATGATACTTATAAGGTATTTCAAGTTTCACCAATATATTTTACTATATGCAAATTATAAAAAAACATCACCCTAAACAATATTTGACATGATTATTTCAAAAATGAAATCCAATTTATCAAAATTTCATAATAAATTTGATAATTTGTTTTCAAATGAATAGATTATTAAAGTATAAATTCAATTTTTTAGGAAATAATAATATTCTAGACTCTGAGAAAAATAAATTATGATTTCATATAATTTTATTATCACTTATATGAAATTAATTAGTATTTTATAGATCCATTTTATTAATATTTTATTTCTTTATTTTATCATGAAATTTTAATTTTAATGAAAATAAGAACTATTTATATTAGTAAAAATTCAAGTAAGATTTATTTTTTAAGACATATATTTTATCATATTTAACACATTTATTTAATATAAGATCCTTTTATTTTTAATTACTAACAAAAAGATTAATTTATTATTTCCTCCCAAAAAACAAATTTAACCTTTAGAAAATTATTACTTCTTGGTACCAAATTCAAAATATTATTGATATACACATTAAAAAATATTTTATTTGGGTAAATACTCTCGCATTTTAAAAAATAAATTCTAATTTAATACTATGTATCTGCAAGATTCATAACCCCTTATCACACCATCATAATCCCTCACGGTATAGTGTATAATCATGGTACTTTCATGGGGTGTTTCTGCCAATATTGACTTGGAGGTGATTTCCCCTAACTTGATCTACTCCAATAGATTACCTTATTCAAGCCTCAATTATTGATGTTTCTAGAGAGATTGGTCAAGGGAGAACCAAATGATTCTATGTTCTTCATTATCTTTGATTAATGTGATTCATAAGGGTAGATCAAACTTGTTAAGGTCATCATTTATAACTTCCCCATCAACTACCTCTTATGATTACAGTTTATATACATTAATTATAATCATTATTTTATAATGACTACATTGCCAATTTCATAATTCTCAATGAACATAATTCCTTATTTTAATATTTTGAACACATTAATTATCAAAATATAATGTTCTAAATTAATAATAATGTGTTATTATTTGGATTATGTTTTTAATAATATGTTATGTTTTCTAATTTAATTTTATACTATTTTTATTTATGAGGAAATTTCCATATATAAATATTTGGTTGATTACATGAATTAATTGAAAATTCTCTATGAAATTCCACTTAAAACATTATAGAGGCCCCATATATGGACGATATAAAGGTAGTTGATCCTGGCAGTAACATTATAAGGTCATGGCCCTACCTGGAGGCTTTTATGATCCACTGAAACATCAATTGACTCACATTAGATCTCCATTAATTTGGATAGGATTTTAATTAACATGGAAAATTCCATATTTTTATATTCATGTGATGTGATTTAAAATATTAGTTTATCTCATTTATGGGGTAATTTTTATGGGTAATATTCACTTTATACTATCTCTTTCTCTATCTAAATTTAATATGTTTTTTTTCATTCATTATTAGTTAGATTCATGATCTATTTGTGCCGTTCTCTCCATCACTATACAACCTTCAAGAATATTTTATTTTTTTGAAATGGTGGAAAGGCTTGGTCTCTATCAAGTTCAAATTTATTTTAATTTAATATTTTTATATTATTAATTTGGTTATTTATCTTCTACAATGATCAAATGTTCAATTCCTTGCATTTAGTATGAATCTTGTGTTAGGTACGTGAATTTTTTTACTTCATCTTTTCTTACTTAATATTTTGAATGTTTTAACACTTTAATTGTTTTGTGGTTTAATGTTTTAATGAGAGATTATTAAAATGAAATGTTAGATATCCAATTATAGAATAAATTTCCATAAATTTTTTGGGTGATTTTTGAATACCAATAATTTTTGTAAGGGCTGTAATTATGGAAAACAATTTTTTAAAAGTTAAATTAAATTTGAAATTGACTAAATAAAATGAAATATTTATATAATTTTTTATGGAATAATTAATGAAGACAGAACAAAATAAATAATGTATTTTATACAATTTATTTTTTTATTATAACAATATATATTATATATAAAAATTCATATTTTTAAATTATGTTTTTTTGTGAACTATGTTAAAGCTCGAACATGATGTGAGACTTATTGTTTCTGGGAATTTATGCAATAAAAAAGATGTATATTGATCAAAATACATGGTAAAAAGGGGAAGACACCCATAATGAACTATAATAGTTATATCTGTGTTTGGGTAAATTTTATTTTAAAAATAATATAGAACAAATGTGTTTGTCAATACTGGAAATTAATTTTAATGTGATCCAGAGTGAAATGAAAATGGTTAAATGGTTAATTAATATTTTTTATGTATGTTCCAAAAGATAATAAAAGTAATTATTTTTATTTTTGAATGACCTGAATGAAATTATATTTTTAGAATTATTAGTTTTTATTTTTTGTGTTTTTGTGTGAACATGAAAAGTGTTTGATTAATTTGTGTGAAATAACATGGAAATGAATATTTATGTATTATACTAAGAACAAATAGGTTTTAAAATACTTTTATACAATTGGTTTTGTGTTTTTCAATGTTCTATGATTTTTATAACATATATGAAGCCTTATCTTAGGACGATACATGAGATATTTAAGATGAAGTCATGGGTTTGGATACCATATTCTATATTTTCCATCCCTAACCAAAGTAGGAATGTAACAATATTTTTTTTAGATATCCAAAATTTCATTATTTCATACTAGAAATTATATTTTTAAATCATTTCATAATTTAAAATGTTTATATATAATCACACCAAACACCATCAGATGTCATGGGTTGAAGTGTTTTATAATGAGGATTGAATATCACTCCATTTATATGCAGTCTTCATGTGAATAAAGATTACGTGTATAAGATATCTTGTAAAAAAAGTGCTCTCGTTATCAGAAAGATGATATCAAGTGATATCATTAAGATCTATTAATGTTTTTGAGGACTTATGTGGAAAGGATTATCAACACATTTTTTTTATTTCTCATTTCAATTATATTATTAACAAATTTTTATATAGGTTTCAATTAAATGTATTTTTTGGTTGTATGAATCATGTGGGAATATATAGAGTTTTTTTGTGAAATATTAATGTTGTAATTGATTATTTATATTAATTACTATTATTGTGATGTTTATTTAGGAATTATTGATGAGATGAACCATTAAAGGGTAAATCACTCACTAAGAAATATCTATAAAAACTTAATGAGGTTATATATTTTTTAAGGATCTCACTTGAAGAAATGTATTATTTCACCACATTAGCAAGGTCATATCAGGCTGGGAAGTTACAAGTTAATTAGTATGATTCTATATTTTTACGATATGAAACCCAAATAATTGGGTATTAAGATAAATAAAAATGGTGGTATGTACCTTTAATGAAATAATAATAGAGAATAAACTATTTTTCTTACATATAAAATTTATATTCCAATGATTTTAGGCAATATAATGTTAAAGAAATAATTTCCTTGCAAGAACACATACATTATAGTTATTTATTCATTTATATTAGTTATTATTCATGTATATTTATTTTTTTTGTTTAATGATCTAAAGTATATTATATTTATAATAAATGATTTCCAAGGCTGAAATGTACAATTTTTTAACTGAGAAGACCTGTGATATTTGATCCTTAAAATAAAAACTTTCATTGATAACTTTTTTAACAGGAAACACCTAACGTACTCAAAACTAGACTAAAACAATACATAACATATTATATTATTATTTTTAATAAAAAAAGAAAAATTAAAAAATAAAGTAAACAAAAAGATATTAATCTAGTATAAACACATTTTTTAGAAGAAAAATAATTAATATTAAACAATAAATTTTTAACAATTTTTTAAATTATTGTTTAATTTAGAATAATAAATTAATTTTACAACATTTAAAAGATTATTATAATTATATATGAATTTTCAATAAAATAGATAATATTTTAAAAAAATCTAAATTATATATTTATATGAAACAATTTTAAAAACCCTTAATGTCCAAAATGTACATTTTTAAAAAAATTATGTTTTTATTTATATTGTGTATTTACATTAAAAAATAAATATAAAATTATTATAAAAATTATTTGATATAAATTTTATTATTTATAAAATTTTAATTCTAAAATTACCATGGGATTAATTTCAGAGATTTTGGATAGAAATAATTAGTTTATATATGAATAATGAAAAATACCAATTTTTCTAATATTATAACTTTAATGAAATAAATATATGAATCCACATATATATACATTTAAAATAATATTTTCTATTAATAAAACCCATGTTTATCCTGTTTGAAACATAAGTAATATTTTAGTATAAAAAACTATTTCTATCTACTTGTACTAAAAATTTGAATTTATAAATGATAGAAGTTAAATAGAAAAAAAGGATTTAAAAATTTATATCAAAATTTTGATATTATTTTACTTGGTATATATAATTTTTATGTATAAAATTATGATTACTATGATTAAAGTTAATGAACATGATGATGGTGGAAGAGTTATTATTGAGAAATTGTTTTATTAATGTTGTGTATTTTTATCTCATAAATTAATTTGGTATATTTTAAATAAAGACATTGATGTGATTTTTAACCATATATTAAAATATATTATAACTCATAAAATCAAAAATAAATCCTAAATGATATTAAGGCCACATAATGGGGAAAACAACATTTTTCAACCAAATAGTTTTTCTATGTATAAAATGTTTAAATTTAAAAGTAGATTTGGTAAAATGTATTAATTTAATTAGACTAGATAAATGTAAAATTTATGTTGGAATAATATTTTTTTTAATATTTTATACATTATATTATTTAAATTAATTCTAAAATACTCTTGTAAAATCTATTTAAAAGGTAAAAATAGAAATGGAAAAATGTAAAAAAAGTGGTTCAATGTTTGAAGCTGGCTTTAAACATTTGGAAAAAATGTTAGTGGATGATTTAGTGATATTATTTCATAAAAAACTCTATTATTTAAAAAATTTGGTTCTATTAATCACTGAATAGTTTCATCCCATTATTGGAAAATAATGGGGGTTCAAAAAAGTAATATTTCTTTCACTTGTAAATGGGGATTACAACCATCCTTTCAGGGTTACACATTCAATTTTGTGTTTCCTTTAACACCTACTGAATTTTACTCTCCTAGAATCCAGTTCCACAACTATAAGCCTTTAGTAAGCATAATTGTTTCTAATTCCTTCACTTCCAAAAATACATTCAAGAGAATTTTCATGGTACCAATGAAGTTAGGCACGTTTGCAGAATGAATCATTTGTAATGTCAAGGTATATTGTCTCAATTTTTTACCATTGATACATATATTCTAATATAAAACATGTATTCATTTGAAAATTACTAATAGTTCAACTTTAATATTTTTCATAAGGATCCTATCACAATTCAAGCTATAAAATGGTTCATTTGAAATCATATCCTAAAAGGTGGTTTGAATCGAATGTTTCCATGGTTGTAAGGGGTTTGAGTCTCCAATAAAAGTTTATGAGTTATGTTATAAATTTTCAACAATTTTATTATTGATAAGCTGTGTACAACAATATTTCATTCATGTATATAATATCTTCTATTTCCTGAGATATTATGTTCCATTTCATGATCTTCCCCATAATATATTTTTATTATCATGTTACCCATAATGTGATGTATTTTCCCCCAATATCATTGTGGAATATATATTTCAATTCAAATATAATATACCTTGGTATTTTTTATTTTTTTATATCTAGTACCCATATAATTATATTATCCACTTCCCATTCATGGATTTTTACTTGTCTTCTATCTATATCAATTTCCAAATTTGATCATTATTAACCTATTGTAAACAAAATGATGCTATAATTTCTTTTTGGTTGGGAAGTTACATTATTAGATTTCTATAATCATTGTATGATTTTTTGAATGGCCATTTATATTCCTTAACAATTTATTCTAATAATTTTTTAATTATTTAAATTATTTAAATGTTTTCAATATGTATTATTCATTTTCCACATGGTTCATTTTCATCAAAGTGTAAAAATAATATATTTTTTTTTTCTATGTAAAAACCTATTTATTGAACTTTTCATGTTTTATAGTAAAATTTATCTCTATATATTCATGGTTTTTAAATAAATTTATTTTATATTAGTTAATAAACCAATTATTATATTTTTTTTTGAAAGAAGAAGGATATTTCATATTTACAAAGTGATTTTTCAAAAACTAAAAAAATTTATTTTCATATAATTCATTTCCTTGAGATGTAAATTATTATTCATAGAGGAGAATATTAAAATTGTATCATCAATATTCTATCACTAGATGGCTTATATAATGATCTTTTTTTATCAAATATATGATTTATCACTACATTTTTCAATCAAAATCAACAAATTTTATATGAATAATATTTCTTTTGATTCCTTTTATTTGAGAATACCTTGTTTTCTATTTAATTTATTGAAGGAACTTCACCCAGATCCATTTTTTTTGATTTATTAGAAAACATTATTAACTAAAAAATATACCATTTAATATAAATAGGGAAAATATACTGTCACTCATCATTGTAAATAATGAGTATTTACCTAGAATGATACTGAATATCTTTGGAAAACAATTTATTAATAATGGGGTTATATTTTTATTAGAAAAAAAATTATTTTTTATCAAATTTAATTTGGAATGTATATGAATGCCATGTTCATTCCATGTTTTCTTTACAATGTATTGATTGAAACACATTTTTTTATTATTTATTTATGATATGTTGAATTATAAATTTCAAGTGGTAATAATTTGTATGGATGATGACAAGTTTCTTCCTATTTGACACTCTAATTCATTAGTTAATTAATTTTATCGCATGATTTAATTATGGGAATTGGGCATCAAAAGTTAAATACAATATAAGAACCTTTTGTTGGGGATGGATTTTATCAAAAATAATCTATAAATATTATTGATTTTAATTCTCACAAATACCCTTGCTTGTTTTTCTAACAAAGTTACTTTATTATAATTTCATGAAGTTAACATTTGTTTAAATATTTTTTCTAGAATTATCTTCAAAAATTGACCCACAAGGAATATTTGTTAAAGTATTATGAATGTGTTTTAGCATATTCTGGAAACACTGCTCATATACTATATGTGTAAACCTGATGTAAATAATCATTCTTATATCAGGAATAGAATGTATGGATATTATACTGAAGAGTTTCTTGAATATATGGTTCATAAACCCTATATTTTGATAGAACCTTATAATTGAGAGTATAAAAATTATGGATAAATAACCCTATGAAAGTATAAAACCCTATTTTTGATGAAGAAAATATATGGCATATCAACCCTATGGTTTTTTTAACCATTACGTGAAGGAACCCTATGTTTGACTATTCATTGATAGAGCTTTATATCCCCAATATTATATGAGATTTAGAAAATGGTCCCAACAATTATTTTAAATCTGTTTTAAAATTGATTCAAAGGCTAATATTCAATGGATTAAATCATTTCTATTTTTAAGGGAAGATAAAAATGTCTTGAATGATTTTTATTTATATGATTTCAATCAGTTTGATGATATTCATGGATCGTCTTAACCAAAATAATGTTGTGTGTTCTATATATATGACTAAAGTATTTTTGTTGTATATACATGATATAAATCTATATTCATTTAAATATATATTATTAATATAGAACTTCTAGAAAGATTAAGAAACTCTACTATTTTATAAACAGGGTATACTTTGAAGATATATATATTTCAACCTCATACACCGGTGTAACTACAACTTTTCTATTTGTTGTGATTCATATTGAAGAACATTTTCAATCAGTATCTATCCAAATATTTTGTTACTTTAAGACATCCAAATTTAAATAAGTAGAATTTCACTCTACCAGTTACTATTGTAATTATGATCTAGAGCCTATCTGTACAAAAAATCCAACTTGTTTGATTTATTGGAGTTTTAGATTCTTGAACTCGGTCATGGAAGAGTATCATCTTCTTGGATTATGGTGTGGAGAAACCAGTTCCCTATAAAATATTGAGAAGGATCTATTTAGCCTTGTTTTAGTGGTGTAAACTACATGTACTTAGTTTTGGTTTAAAGGTTTTATGATTAGAAGACCATGTCTAGTGAAAATTACAAACCTCGTAGAGGGAGTGTTTGTGAGGAAGACTAGGGGATTTTTTGGGCCCCGAACCACAAAACAAATTTGTGTTCTTGTTTACTATTTACCCTCTTCTCAAATAAATTACCTAAGATAACACTAAATATCTACATAAATTAAAAAGAAAGACAAAATCCTTATTCTTTAATGATTATAAAAATGACACAATTCACCCCAATTGTGTATCATTCTATTATTCAGACCCAATAATTGGTGTAAGAGGTGATTTGTTTTGATAAAGATACAATAATATAAAACATATAAGTTCTATAAAAATAATATTTCAATGAATGATACTATAAAATGTATATCTGTGATTCATGATACATATTTCAGTGGTGATTACTATAGATGCAGGAAATCAAGTATGATATTCTACATGAAGAATATTATATTTAAAATTTATATAAAGACCGTCACTCCTTATATAATTCCTAAGAAACTAGAAACAGGGGATGAATAAAAATAAGATGAGTATGAAATCAAATCAAATGAATTCTATTTTATTATATGTATACTTGGTCCAGAATAATTCAATCAAGTATCACAATTCCATAGTACTTATGAAATGTATAATATAATCACATTTTCATATGAATGAACTAATAATACCAAAGAAAAGTGGAATTCTACTTCAAAACTAATGTTTGACACATTAAGAATGTATTATGTGGAAAGCATCAGTCAAATGAATGGAAAATTGATTAAAATTTTCAACATTATTATCATCTTGGGAGATTCAATTATACAATATGACCAAGATTAAATATTAATCAGAGTGATTCCTTCAAAATGGAATTGTATAGCTACATCCATTATACAATAACCTGCAATGAAACTTTTGACTTTGAAAGAACTAATTCAAACACTAATGATGTATGAACTAGAGATGCATGATGAAGTTTATGATCATAAGATAGTGAAAAGGGGAAATAATTTCCTTAGTGTTTCATATTATAATCATGAAAAGAAACCAATAGAAGATATAAAAATTTCAAAAGATTCAGGCTGCCTAGATTCTGAAATGGAACTTGATTACTTACCTAGAAAAATTAAAATATTCTATAATAATAAGATAGGCTTCAATAAATCCTTAAACAAAGATGATAGAGGATCCAAATAAATAAGATTATATGAATGAAAATATATGGGTAATGTGAGCTCGGGCTTTCCCCATTTTAAACAAAGAGAGACGAATGAGGGAGATGAAAAACCAGAAGAAAAATAATTAGAATAATAAAGGGAAAGGGGATATGAATGTGACATGGAGTGTATCTAATGTATCCAATATATCTTCAAAATATGATTGATAAAAAGTGACAAAAAACCTAAATCTATGTTGTTCTTTTTGGATAAAGAATAAGACGAGGTACAAACCTATAACTCTTCAATTTTTGACTCTAATAGATTCTCAAATAGAAAATAGGATTCTTATTTCTTAATTATTGTAGAAAAATACAATTCTTAATAAAAAATTACAAGTTTCTTAAAAATATTCAAAATACCAATTTAAATTAAATAATTTCAATGCTAAAACAACATCATGAATTGACATAATAATTTAATAAATCTAAATAAAAATATAAAATTCATGAACCTAATATAAAATAACTTCAAAATAAAGTATAATATTTTAAAATTACTACAAATATTTTAAGAAAAGGATAAAAATATCATAATGAGGATCTTAGAAAAAAGTTCAATAAAATAGAAAAATTTGGAATAGGAAGTAGGTGTGAAAAAATCAATATTATACAAAACTTATATTGTGTCCATATATATATATGTTACCTATGTCTACTATGGAAGAAAAGAAAACTATTATAACAAGTTTTACTTAATAACTCTTTAAAATTGTGGAATAAAATAGTACATCATTTATTGAACTATGCTTTAATTCATTAATATAAATTTCTGTAAAATAAGGAAAATATGTGTTCCCAGATAATTGCTTGCTGACATAGCTGGACCCAAGAAAATGTGGGTACCAAAACAAAAATGTGTTTAAATTGATTAAAAGGTTAAATAGTATAGGGAAAAAATTTATATAGTATGTGGATAGTTGTCACTCAAGACATATGGGTGGATACTCTTCTAGTTTACATACTCTGACAAAAATGGAATGAGGACTAGTCACATTTGGATATAATAAAAAATAAAATATAGTTGGAGTTGGATCAGTTTGAGATTTAAATTCAATATCAATCAAAAAATAATTGTATGTAGAAGGGTTAAAGCACAAATAGATAAGTATTTTTCAACTTTTTTATGGTTTATTATATATTTATTTCACTAATAATGATTATATAGTTTTAAAGAAATAAACTTCTCAAGTTTAGAGAACCTAGAACTAAAAATATGTACACACTGGATCTAAATTCATAGTGTAAAGAAATTTTAATTGTTTAACTATGGAGATAAATGATTCAAGGATCTGGTCTATAAGTCTTCAATGCATTAATTTATTTTCTTTCAATAAATTTTCAAAGAAACATCGAGTTTCTGATTTTCCTAGTCATAAATTTTAAAATGATATATTTTGTGATGCATTACAAATTTCAAACAACATAAATCATATTTAAAAATAGTTAATAGTGTTTCTTTACATAAATATCTAGAACTTATCCTTATGTATTTTTCGGGTCCTTCATAATTAACATGATTTTATATAACATTACATTGCTATGTATTAGTTGATGTTTTCTCAAGATTTACATGGGATTATTTTCTAAAACTCAAAGGTGATGTATTCACTATTTTTGAATGTTTTATTAAATTCTCTCAAAAAATGATTTTAAAATAATTCATTAAGTAGTGGTCATGGTGGAGAATTTGAGAATGAAGAATTTAGTTTGTTTTTCTCAAATCTAGGTATACAACACACCTACTCTACACCAAGAACTCCACAATACAATGATATTATTGAAATAAGAAATAGAACTGTTAAATAAATGACAAGGAGAATATTGAATGAATATAGTTTTCCTAATTATTATTTGGAAGAAGTAGTATGTATGGATTTCTATATCATGAATAGTGGAACAATTATTAAAAAGACTCCCTATGAACATTGGAATAACAAAAATCCGAAAGTAATTTACTTAAAAGTATTGGGATGCAAGGTGAGTATATTGTGTACAAAGTAATATCAAGGTAAATTCGATCCAATGGATTATGAAGGAATATTTCTTGGATATTCGATTCTATATAAATCCTATAGAGTGTATAATAAAATTTCAAGTATTTTTGAAGAATATTTTCCTATAATGTTTGATAAAACCAAACATTTTGATAAAAGAAAAAATCAAACATATGAAATTATGGACTCTTTTGACAAAATGGAGATTGATTCACCGGAAATTGATTTTGAAAATAAAATAATTGAAATTAAGTCTAGTCTAGAAGAACATGAGGAAGAAGAACCTAAAATTGTCTTACATAGATTGTCTAAAACCATAAAGGATCATCTTTCAGAAACAACTATAAAAAATTAGTATACAAGTGTAAAAACTAGAATAAATTTTAGAATCATAGTATAATTTTCTACCTTTGTATAAAAATTATAAACTAAGTCAATTGAAGAAGAATTAAATGGTGAAAGTAGGTTTATATCCATATAATAAAAGATTAATAAATTTCGTAAAAATAATGGTTGCAAATGAGTAGACATAACAACCAATTATAGAGTAATATAAACAAAATGGGTCTTTAGAGATAAATAGGGTGATCAAGGGACCATTACCGAAAATAAATCTAGAATAGTAGTAGAAGGATAAAACCAGAAATAAGGGATATCTTATAATGAAACCATTGCACCGGTTTCTAGAATAGATCAAATTAGAATCCTTCTAGCTTATGCATATCATATGAACTTTAAATTATTTCATATAGATTTTTAACCTCAATTTAAATTGCTATTTAATAGATAAATTTTATACTGAATGACCAATTTGTTATTAAAACCCACTTCTGCCAAATTGTATTTTTAAACAAACTCATGTTCTTTATGGACATAAACAAGCACTTATAGCTTGGTATGAAAGATTACGCTCATTTTTATTAGAATATGTATTTTCTATGGGATTATTACATCCTAGTATTTTTAAGAAAACTATTTTTTCTAAAAAATAATTAGTGGAAATTTATATGGATGAAGTTATTTTTCAATCCAAAAAATAAAATTATTTTTGAATATTTTTTGAATATTATGAAAAACGAATTTGAAATGATTATGATGGGGGAATTGATTTTCTATTTTGGATTTCAATTTTATCAAAACAATTATGGTAATTTTGTAAGTTATAGTAAATATAATATTTAATTATTGAAAAATTTTGGACATGAAAATAGTAAGACCTACAAAACACCATTGTGTAGTAATGTAAAAAATTATATTGATTATGTTGGAAACTAGTTGAAAAAACATATACAAAGGTATGATTGAAAATTTACTATATGTCACTTATAGTATACCAGATATATATTTTTTGGGTTTATGTGCATGATTTTAGTAAAACCCAAAATAAACTCATCATACTATTGTTAAAAGAATTTTTAGATATTTAAAATGTACTATTTTTCGATCTCTAAAATACCCAAAAATCATGGATTTTAATTTTATTTCATATTAATAAGTTGAATTTGGAGAATGTATATTAGATAGAAAATCACATCAAGAACCTATACTTTTTTAATGAAATATTTAGTTTCATGTTTGAGTATGAAACTACATTTAGATACTCTATCAATAGATGAAAGAGAATATATATATATATAATAGTCGTTTCCATACAGAATTTTTGTGGATGAAACACACCTTATTGATTTTTAGAATTAATTTTAGTAATATATCTATTTTATGGGATAATACAAGTGAAATTCATATTTATCAAATACTATAATTCATTCTAGAACCAATCATATTGATATAAAAAATAATTGTTTTGAGAGATCATGTTATTAAAAGTGATATATCATTAGAATTTATAAACATTGAATATCAGCTTGTTGATATTTTTACTAAAACAATTCCAACCGCATGTTTTGATTTTATTAAGGGGGACTTAGTAAATTATAATTTTAAATAAATTTTTATGTTTTTTTAATCATTATCATAATTGTATTTATTTTACTCAATTACTATTCATTTACATATTTTTTAAATAAAAAGGAGCATTTATTTCATTTTTGAGAAAGTGTGTCTTTTCAAAATAAAAATTAAAAATGATTATAGTGAGTAAATTTGCTAGAGAAATTAGAAGATCCTCTCCCATAACTATCAGAAAACCTTTCCTCCCTATTTCTCTTACTACCCTTTTTTTTAATCTTTCATTCTCTAGAGAAATCATTATCCATTAAAACCCTAGAATCTAAAACCCTTCTAGAATCCCATTCTCAGAAATATCGAATCATAAGAGAGTAGATGAAGGTGAAACAAGTGAATCAAAATTTCAACGAGTCCACTTCATATTTATACTTCAAGTAAAATCTATTAACCTTGATTATATGTATCAAGAAAATCTCTTTCTAAATAAATACCTTTCTTTCCATTGTTTGAAATTTCTATTCAATAAAAAAATTCATAATATTTTTAAAACTAGAACTGAAGAAGTTTTTAAGAATATTCTGTTTAGATATGGGGAAATAGAGGATATCATTACTTCATGAGTATATGATATGTAATTTTCTATCTCTTTGACAGAAATATAAAGAATCAAAAAAATTTCCCAATAAGGTGTGTTTCATTTTATTCTTCTCTCAATTGAAAACCAATATCTAAAGATAGAATATATAATGTTTTTTCCCTTTGGTTCATCCCTAATTAAGAAAATATTTTATATAGATCTGTAGGTTGATCATAAGGGTTTGGTCAAGTTAATACAAAATCAAATACTCCCTAGGATTTAATATTTAATAAAAGGTTCAATATCCTAACATATATCTCCTTTTCTTGTTCATTAGTGAAATAAAGTTGAAATTTCCTAGATATTTTCATAGATATTGGATTCACTTCTATCAATCAGAGTTAGATATAACCTTCTATATATATGGTTGAATTGTATCTATTATTCTATAAATAAATAATAAGTTTTGATATATTATTGTTTGAACAGAATTTCACCACAGAAACGTTATTAATTATTGAAACATAAAAAAATTATTTTTCTTTTGGAGAATAGTTAATATTAAAATAATTCCTGTTAGTGAGGATGAAAAACTAGAATCATTTTCTTATTACTCTAGGGGGGATATGTAGGATCAGTTCATCTAAAAAATGAATATGTAGGAAAATATATAATATAATAAGTTTCTCATACAAAAAATAATAATCAAATAAGATACTATTAATAAACAAGCGGTAGAAAATGAAAAAAATAGATAATGAATTACTTATCACACATCCTCGTAATAGAGAATATACTACACTAGATAACCTATAAGTTTATACTAATGGACATGTAGATAAAACATCATCATTATTTTTAGCATTAACAATTAATATTGAGGAACAAAAAGATGACAAGTAAGAAAAAGGTAAGAATGTTTTTCATGAAATAGTGCTTGTTAATAAAAATACTCAAGGAGGTGAGAATGTTCAAAGCTTAGTATCTGACATCACATAAGTTGATAAAAATACGGTTATCTCATTCTTTTACCAATATTTGAAAATAATAGCTTCTATATTTGGAGAAATAATTGAATTTCATGATAATATTTAATATTATTTTAGTTAGAAGAACCCACATATGTCTTTAACTATAGTAGAATAATTTCCTCATTCTGGATTTTTGGAAGATGCCACATTTGATTCTCTAACTAATTAGATCGAAGATCTTGTAATGAAGTTTAACAAAATAAGGGAAGATAAATCCATTCTTCCATAATAGATGAAATATAAAATAAAATAATTGTTAGATTGGATACATTTGACTATACCCAAATAGGAATAAAAAATATTGATACCCAACTGTATAATCTCAGAGAAAGATCAATTTACATGAAATATTTTGATGTATTTTGTAGTGAAATTATATATCAGATATGGAAAAATTAAATAAGAATATCCCTTAGAGATTGAATTTTGTTATTTAAAATGATGTTTTGGAATTCAATTTGAATTTATAAAAGTAAGTTTAGGTCAATATAGAGATTCTAAATCAACACCACCAACATCTCTATACTTAACAATATGTTTCAAAGAAATTACTTCAGTAATGGATGATATGAATTATAAACTTAAATCTCTTCAGTTTAAGAATACACCTCTAAATGTGCTATTAGATAAAGATATAGATCTTTTCAAAAAGTTAAACTCAATTGAATTATTAATCAAAAGTTTTCTAAAAAATATGAGTGAAAACCAAATGATGATTTTGAAAATGAGGAAAATCTACATGAATTTCTAAAATTCATCTCGATTGAATGTTTAAAAGTGTGTCGAGGCTTAATAATTATGATAAGACAACTAGCTGAATATATTTAAAAATGATTTCAAGGATAGATGGATGAATTAAAGGATGTTTTTAGATGCCCGAGATTCATCAGAACCCAACACCGCTACTAAACCAGTCCTTTCCTATTCAACCAACCCTTCTTTTTAAACTATTAAAAAAAATAAAAAATCACTCTTAAAATCATCAAAGATATTATTAATGATAATTATTCGTATTTATTTATTGATTTTCAATTTTTATTTTATTACTAATTTTCACTGGTTAAATACATATATTTTTATATTCTATTTAACGTAACATTAATTTCCAATTATGTACTATATTAATAGTTTTTTAATCCACTTTTTAATACATTCATTATGATATCACAAAAAGTGGGAGAAAATTGGGTAAAAAAATATTCTTAACACAATTAAAAGTTTTTTAAATGCAACAAAAATAATATTGTGAAAAAGTATTTTTTAATAACCATAATATATGTATCTTTTGAAAATTTATTATTTGTGTTTACAATTCCTATATTTCATATAATATATTTTATGGGTTTTATGATTATCAAAAGTGGTATATTGTTGGTAATGTACTATCTCATCAATAATTTATAAATCTTATTGATTTTCATGCTAAAAAATGCCATTTTTTACTAATAAAATTATTTTTTTTGGAATTTTTGGAAGTTAATAATTGTCAGAATATTTATTCTGGAATTACATTATAGGCTTTAATCCCTAGAGAATATTTGTTAAAGTATTCTAAATTTTAATTATTATATTATTGAAACATTGTTCAAACCCTACGTGTGCAGACTTAACATAAATAATCAACCCTATGTTTAGAAGAACGTGTAATGTTTTATGCCCTATGTTGTCATTAAAGTATAGTTTATCAACTATATGTTTGGATGGAACCTTATATTTTTGAAAATAACATGTTTGAATAAGGAAACAGATGTTGGTATAGATCCCAAAATTTGAGGAACAAATGTATGTTAAATAAACCAAATTTGTTAATCAACCATACGTTGACAACCCTATATTTTTTGTTTTTTTGTTAGATACAGGAACCCTATGTTTGACGATTCAACGATGGATTTTTAAATCCAAAATATAATCCAAGATTGATTAAACAGTCTCAGCTGATCATTTGAAATATGTTATATAACCCATTTAAAGTCCCATTTTCAATAGAGTAAATCATTCTTATTTTTAAGGGATATTGTGACTCACTTGAATGAGTCGAATTTTAATGATTGTGATATGTCACACGATATTCATGGATCAGTACTTCCAAAAGAAATATGTACAATCTATATATATTACATAATTATTATCATTGTATATATATGATATAAAACTATACAGTTTTTTATATATCATCCGAATACATAACTTCTGCAAAGATCAAGAGACTCTTCTATTTTCTAAAGTTGCTAAATTTTCAATTTATATATATTTCATCCTCATACTATTGTGTAACTACTACTATTTTTTTATATTCTTGTTGAAGATGATTATCAATATAGATGCATTCAAATATATTCTTACTTCGATACTTTCATATTTGAAGAAGAATATTCATATTTTATCAATTTTTGTTGTAACTATGATCAAGAACACGTCAATTCAAAAAATAAAAATTGTTTTGATTTGTTGGAGTTTAGGCTTCTCAAACTCTATCATGGAAGCGTATATGCTTCTAATAATAAGCTAGGGAGAAAATGGTTCCCTATAAAATAACTATAAGGGTCCTTTTTTCCTTGTTGTAAAGGTTTCAACTTCTTTCACTCAATTGTTGTTTAAAGGGCTTATGACAAGAGGACCTTGTCTATTGAAAACCACTAGGCTCATAGAGAGAGAATTGGTGGAGTGGACAAGGGAATCATTGTTCCCCAAACCACAATAAAAACTGATTTGTTATTTTTTTATTATAAATAAACTACTTAAATAAATTATATAAGAAATTTTTTTATATCTTCGTATATTTCAAATAGAGATAAAATCCATAATCTATCAATATTATTACAAATACACAATTCACCTCCCTTGTGTATATTTTTATTATTTTGACCTAACATCTGGCGGTGTGGATTGCTCCACTATATTATCGGAATTATGTTTGTGCCAAAATATCATGTATATTCCTTTGACTAAATTATGCGTTCATGGATCATGTTTATTTAGCATTGTTCCTACTAGCTTGGGATTCAATTCACATGTTATTATAATCCATACTGTAGGACTCATGATTTATGTTATATTCTTTTTTTGGAATAAATTTTTTATTCTCACAAACTATAACCATATACCCTTCTTATGGTTACTTATTATATTTTGTTATTATTACTTATGTTTACCTTTACTAATATTCTAAGATTGATCCTTCCTTTTTTCCCATTTTCACAGTTTATGAAGATATAATGAGTATGAAATATTTAGAAGAGTATATTTTCTGAATAATTTGTTGTAGAAAATGAGGAATTGTTATGCATTAAATAGTTTCATATATAGTGTAAAATATTTATTCTTGAAAAAATAACTTGAGTGCTATGAATCAATTATTTTATAATTATATAAAATTATAGAACTAGATATATTCTCAGAATAAAAATATTACATTAAATGTGAAATATTTTTTAATTGAGGATGTGTATTAATGACATTGTGTAATGTATGAGGTTTTTATAATGGTATACTAGAGTGTAGGTCTGGGTGCCTCAATTGATATTAGAGGAGGGTTTACATTTCGATATTTTCTAGAATATTAGTTGAGGATAATTTATGTATTGAAATGCTAAATATGATCATAATTATAATTATACAGATAAGTCTTTAGGTTAGTTGAAGAAATATATAAATCATTAATGATTTGAATAAAATCAATTTAGTTAAAACCATAGGATAAGACTAAAGAATAATTTTACATATTGGATAACTCACAATTTTCTAAAAAAACTCATAGTTTTTTGGTTATTCATATAATTACAATGTTTTATTGATACTACAAGTGGATACATGCTCTAGAATATATATACGTTGGAGTAATAACCCTGAAAAGTTTGAATTGTTTGTTAACTTGATAATAACATATTTCATGATAGGGACGCCCAACCACACATCTATTTTGATACTCAAAAGGGTTTGTAAGAACTCATATCTTCTTTGTTCAGGTATGTTTTCTTCTTCTCGATGTATTTTTTAAAAAAAGGGAAGATCTGGGAATTTTTTAAGCACACTCCCTATAATTTATGAGTACATGTCATGCACTGCTTTCCCACAGGAGTTCGTGTGATGGCTATTTCATGGCCGCACACACGTCTGTGTGGGTGTGACATGGAGGCTGCTTATAACAGAGTAAGGAAAATTAGAGTACACATCGTGTACTTCAAAAGTACATGTCGTTTATTTTGTATTTTTTTCATTAAATGGACTGGTGTCGAGTCTAATCGACAGAACCCACTTCTTCTAGGTCTCGTTCGGCCGAGAGATCTCATACGACCACAATCCTTCTCTGATCTCTTTAGCCTCCGTCCAATCTCTGATTCGACCACCATCGATTGCATTGGGATTGACTCATAAGCTCTTCCTTCTCCTAGATCCTCATTTCCCGATTCCTTTTCTCCCTCAAGTTATCATCCATTGAGCGTTTTAGATTCTCTTGTAGATCTTCGGCATTCTAAGGTGATTCATTCCTCAAAATTCATATATAGAGATCTCCTAACATCGAGGTAGGTGGTTTTTGACTTTCTGTTGAGTGTCCTTGAGTTTTTTGTGCAAAATTTCCCAATACCCATGAACGAGTAATTGCGCATTTACCATTTCATCCCTATTGTTTTCCTGATATACTTCTATTATTGAGTAGATGATAATTGATTGTGAATAGGGGGAATTGTTGTGCTTTGGCTGTGTTTTCCATGCATGTTTTACCTATTTTCACCTTTGGGTCTAGCTGCCTATTAGGATGCTATTTACATTCCCATGCCTAGTATTATAGGATGGTGGGACTATTGTTTTGTTATTCGATTATGCTGTAGAATTATATCCAAGTAGTTCTTGAGGTTTATTTTGGACGATACGCACTGCTAAACTTTCTTGACTTACACAGGGCCGTGAGAACCTGGTGTATAGACCATAGGAAGAATGGATGTTGAGGGCCTCTCCAGAGTGTCTGTTTTACTTACGATGCATGACCATTAGGGGAATTGAAGTTGAGTGCTTCCTAAAAGGGTCTGTAGTACCTCAACGCAGGCCATAGAGAGAATGTGACATAAGTTCTTCCCAAGAGTGCCTTTAGATACCGATATGAGACTATATGAAGAATTTACTATGAGTGCTTCCTCAGAGTGTCTATGCTTATGTTGAACTAGAGGGGTTAGACTGAGTGTACTACTCAGAGGGTTACCTTTGTGTTGGCATCTTTCTTTTTTCTGTTAGGTGGGACTAGAGGGGTTAGACTTAGTGTGCTTCCAATAGGGTTACCTGTTGATGTTTATCTGCTTGTTTAGTTGTTTCTTGATATTGAAACTGTGGATTGTTTTCTGTTGAGTACTTCCATTTTATAGTTTCCTGCACTTTTACCTGCCATTGACTATTAGGCATAGTTCATGTGGTGGTTTCCTACTAGGATTAGTCTCAGACCCTGTTTGGGCCAAA
Organism: Viscum album; assembly: GCA_963277665.1. NCBI lineage: Eukaryota > Viridiplantae > Streptophyta > Magnoliopsida > Santalales > Viscaceae > Viscum > Viscum album. The sequence goes on from OY728123.1 coordinate 1,771,293,546, forward strand.
CTTTTGGTCCTAAATAGTTTATATTGTTGAAGGTATATACAAGGGAAAGCACCCTTCGACTTCAGCTACTTGACATGCTATGGATATGGAGAGGATGGTACCATGCTTAGGCTTGTGATGATGTGGAGATTATTGTTGTTTTTATTTTTTACTTGGTTTATTACTGTGTTTTAGCATTGTGATTTGTTTCGCTACTTTCCAAGACATATGTATCATGCATCATTTTATATATAAGTGCTCTAGTTTATTCTATCAGTTTTCTGCTATTTATTTTTGGTATGATATTATTACTGCTTCCTCTCTTTTATGTATTTGTTTACATCCATTGTGTACTCTTCCAATGAGGGCATATTTTCCCCACTATCACACTTAAGGCCCTCACTGCTAGTTGGCAGCCTCTTGCATTCGGGGAAATGCACTTATGGCCATGTGACCAACTAGGTATGGGGCGCTTCTGGGTGGCTTTTGGAACCGGGGTGTTACAAAGTAGTATCAAAGGTATTCTTTTCTCTAGACTTACTGTATGGAGCCTATAGTCAGGGAAAAAATGGAATAGGTACTTGGTAATAATATATACCCGGGAGTAGCTAACTTGTGTATTGGGAAAATCCAATCTTCCTCATTAATTCAATTTTTGGGGTTTACAAGTTTATGATTGCCTTGATTTTCACCATTAGTAGACTCACATGTTTTTTTATGGTTATTATTTATGTTATTGAGGTTATATTTCTGTCGCAACCCGATGTGATGAGGGTTTTCCATCTCATGGATCAAATCGGAACTTGCTAGAAATCACATGTCATTCATTCTTTCCATGCCATCTAGGGTACATTATAAATTTCATGTGGTTGTGATAGATGTTGTGTAGAATATTCATTCTGTAGTGATAGATTCCTTGATAAAAATACCTTCTGTTTGATAGGGTATTTTTTGTGTATTGATTAGTTAGAATGAATGCCAAACTTCGGTTCTTGAGGTGTTATGGGCCCTCATGGGCTGGAACATGGTGGGTCATTGAATTTATTACCTTTTTATATCATGTATAAGATGCCAAGAATTGATTCACGGGGAGTATGGTCCCTAACGGATTAGAATTTGGCACCTTCAATGTTCTTTTCGGTGTTTTTCTAGGTTCCAGAGTAGTTTCTGAGGCTTACTGTCTGGAAAAACCCAGAATACACACCGTGTAGTTTTGAATACACACCTTGTATTATTCTGTTCGGGAAGAAACTATTTTTCTGGAGTGCATGTCGTGTAATTTATGTACATGACGTGTAATCCCTAACCATGTCATAGGCCGTGTGTGCAGAGACATGGGATGGGGAAGGTATGGTGGGAATATGATGTGTACCAGTTAAACACGGTGTGTGGTGTTGAACCCATTCCCACCCATGTCATTAAATACATGGGTAGATGTTATCCTTTCATGTACATGTCGTGTCCTAGATGAACACACAGTGTAGAGTGAGCAGTGTGTCAGGCCATGTCACTATCAACACGGGCCATGTGAAGCTTGTCCAGTACAAGCCGTGTCTACTGTGATCACGCTTTGTAGTATTGTTTTAGGAGAGCTGTGTGGCTTAACCATGTATAAGGAAACATGAAGGGGAAGAGAAGTCACAAACATGTTGTGTGTTAGGAAAACACGTCATGTGGTTTGGGTGTCACATGACCAGTTGTTGCAGGAGTACACGCCCATGTAAATGACATAGGGTAACACACCGTGTAAGGGGCATACACACCGTGTAGTCATGTTATGAAAAACTTGAATTATTTATTTATCATGTTCCCTTCCTGTACATCCAGTTTTTAGTCCTTGATAATCTTGAAATAAGGTGTGCATTTGACCTTGCAGAGTCATGCCACCGGTACATCCTCCGGTTGTGCGCCAGTTGCAGGGTAGTGATCGGACACTGGATGTGGCTAATCGGGGACTACCTGTATATCCTCCTATTGTACCAGTCTTGGAACTGACCATTATACCGGACATAGGTGTTGATGCACATTTAAGGGAAGGATTTATGAGAATGATTCATAAATTTTAAGGAACACCGCCTCCTACCTCGTCGATGGTATATTTGACGTGGGTTTTCCAGCACCCACATCCTTCCACTTTTTTAAGTGATGGATGACTTTAGGCTGTAGAGTCATGGATGGAAGCCATGCTAACAATCATTGAGCATCTGTAGATTCTTCCAGAAATGAGGGTCAATCTCGCTACCTATATGTTTTAGGACGCCGCCAAGAGGTGGTGGGATGTGATCTCACAGGCGGGGCACAAAAAGATTATGGAATGGGATGAGTTTCAATGATTCTTCTATGACTACTTCTATCTAGAGACTCTGAGGGCCAATCGATCCTCAGATTTTATGAGTCTGGATCATGGTACTCTTTCTGTTATGCAGTATTCCTCCCGCTTTACTGAGCTACAGTGCTTCACGCCTATTTTAGGAGGTGATTAGTTAATTATGTTATAAAAGTTCGAGGATGGTCTGAGGCACGACATCTAATCACAAGTGAAAATCTTCTAGTTTACTTCTATCACATATATCGTCAATTAGGCACTGATCACAGAGTGCAATATGAGGTATTCTGAATTTGTGAGCTAGGGCGGCTCAGCATCTGAAGTTAGCATCCCTTCTACTGACAGTAGGAAATTCCATAGGGAGTCTTTGAACAGTGATCCAAAGAGGTGAGACACCTCTTCTGGTAGCTAGGTGGTGTGTTATTAGTGTATGATGAACAATTATATGAGGCCACACTGTCCGAGAGACCCAGTGGAGTGCCGATATTGAGGTAATATGGGTCACCATCAGTGCTTCAGTCAGATCTTCTCACCAAAAGCTGGTGACATGAGTTCTTCTATGACTTCGTGTTCGGGAGAAGCACCACCCATTTCTCACCAGTCAGGGAACTGGAGTTCTTCTGGTTGTTCAGGCTGAGGTGGAAGTCATGTCCATGGTGGTCAGTCATCGGTCTTTGAGTGACAATAGAGTGGATTATCTCAGAGTGGTCAGGTAGGGTCACAGGGCCGTGGAGCAAGCCAAATATTTGCAGTGGAGCAGACCCAGTAGGATCAGGATCCCAGAACTTCTACAGTTTGACATAGGATCTTAGTAGCCTCAATTTTAGCTTCTCCTCTTTTTGATACAGGGGCTTCCCATAGCATTATATCTGTTACGGTTGTGGAGAGACTTGGGCTCTGCATCTTTTCTATAGCTTATATCTTTACACTAGACACTCCATTGGGGACAAGAACGGAGAGTGTACGTTAGTGTAAGGAGTGCCCTCTAGAGGTTGGTGGGCGTCACTTTTTATGGGACCTCTACGTTTTATAGATGATAGGCTATGATGTCATTCTCAGAACGGACTGGCTAGTTACATTCCCAGTACTCATCAACTTTTATCACCATAGGGTGAGTTTCACATCACGAGAGGGCATATATTTACTTCATAAGGGTGAGTGAGATGTTCAGGAATGTAGAGTGGGTCCAGATCATCATGGGTTCGGATAAGTTACAGCCTATATTTCTAGTTTATATTTGGATGATCAGGGGACTTCTCAGTTAGACTTTCCTCCACTGGTGGATCATTTCAAGTACGTCTTTCCATAGGACTATTCAAGTTTGCCTCCAGAGCAAGTGGTTGACATTTCTATTGAGTTTGTTGTAGGAGTGGCACCATTGCCCATTCCTCGTTGTTGGATGGTGACACCTAAGTTGTAGGAGCCCAAGAAGCAGTTGGAGGAGTTGCAGGCAATGGGTTTCATCCGACTTAGTACTTATCTTTAGGGTTCGCCAGACCTATTTTGGAAGAAGGTAGACGGTACCATCAGGCTTTGTTTCGACTATCGGAAGCTGAACCAGTTGACATTCAAGAACCGATATCCTTTACCAAGGATTGATGATCTCTTTGATCAGCTTCGAGGAGCCCAAGTATTCCTAAAGATTTAATTTAGGTCCAGTTATCATCAATTGCACATTATACCAACTGATATACCTCTCATAGCCTTCCGGATAAGGTATGGACTAATTGAATATATGGTTATGCCATTCGGTCTCACAAACGTGCCTACAGTTTTCATGGCACTGATGAACTGAGTGTTCCCTCCATACTTGTATTTCTTCATGGTGGTCTTCTTGGACGTTATCTTGGTGTACTCTCACACTTGACACGACCATGATACCCATCTTGAGATCATTTTTAGTACACTGAGAGAGCATAATTTATATGTTAATCTCTCAAAATGTCTCTTTTGGATGGATCGGATTCACTTCTTGGGTCATGTTATCTTAGAGACAAGAGTGTCAGTATACCCAGAGAAAGTGAGTGTAGTAGTCTCCTAGGAGAAGCTGAGGTACTTATTTGAGGTGTGAAGTTTTCTAGGGAAAGCTGGATACTATAGACATTTCATACAGGAAATTTCATGCTTTGTAGCACCACTAACGAGTCCGACTAAGAAGGGTGTGAAGTTATTCTGGTCAGATTCTTGCAATTCAGCCTTTCAAGAGATGAAGGGGAGGTTGACTTCAGCATCAATACTAGTTTTCCAGAGTCGGGGAAGAGCTATAATGTGTATTGTGATGCTTCAAGTATCAGGCTAGGAGCTGTACTTATGCCATGGGAAGGAGTAGTTGCGTACGGGTCTCGGTAGTTACGACCAAATGAGAGGAACTACCCGGCACATGATCTTGAGTTGGATTGGTTGTTCATGACTTACACTGTTGGAGACATTATCTTTTGGGAGATAATTTTATGGTTTTCACTGATCAAAAGAGTCTCAAGTACATCTTCACTCAGCGTGATCTGAATTTGAGATAGTGAAGGTGGGTTGAGTACCTACAATCCTTCAATTTTGAGATTTCCTATATGCCTGGTAAATGCAATGTAGTGGCTGATGCGTTGAGTACGAGGACATAGATTCATGTAGTTCAGGAGGCCAGCAGTGAGTGGCAGCTTATGGCTCTATTTTATGAGATTCATTTTGAGGTGCATGACAAATAGGGGTAGACGTTCTTTTCTTCTGTAGCTGTTACCTCCACCCTTCTTGATCGAGTATAAATGAGGAAGCTATCAAATTTTGAAGTCCTAGTCCTACAGGAGAGCATGTCATGAGAGGACCCTATTCCTGGATGGACCATAGGTGAGGATGAGATCTTGCATTTCCAGGGGCATGTATGGGTGCCAACAGACATATGCGGGGAGCCGATGCGGGACTCTTAGTCCTTAGTTTGTGTAGTTTATCTTTGTTTCACCAAGATGTATCGTGATCTAAACCGTTAGGATTGGTGGCCAGGTTTGAAGAGGGACGTTGCAGGTTTCTTCATGAGGTGTTCCACCTGTCTGCATGTGAAGACAGAGCATCAGCAACCAGTATGGCTTTTACAGTAGTTTCCTATTCCCGAGTAGAAGTGGAACGATGTTGCGATGGATTTTTTGACAGTTTTACTGAGGTAACCTCGAGGGAATGATTCATTTTGGGTTCTCATTGATGAACTCATGAAGGTTTATCACTTTTTTCCGATCAAGGAGACCTTCAGTGTTGATGATCTAGGACGGTTGTACATCCGTGAAATTGTAAGTCTACATGGAGTTCCACACTCCATTGTTTTAGATAGAGATGCTCATTTTACCTCTCTAGTTTGACAGGGGATTCAAAGGCTTTGGGTACACAGGTACTTTTGAGTACATTGTACCATCCCTAGACTGATGGAAAGTCTGAGCGTACGATTCAGGTGCTTGAGGACATGATCCAAGCATGCATCCTGAATTTTGGAGGTTCTTAAGAGAAGCATATACATCTTGTGGTGTTTTTCTACAATATCATTTTTCATGAAACTATTCAGATGAAACCTTATGAGGTTTTTTATGGTAGGTCATGCCGATCTCTCTTATATTGGCTAGAGGAAGGAGAGGCATCTTTGCTAGGACCTCGTCTTGTCCTAGAGACCATAGAGTATATAGAGTTGATTCAGAAAAGGATGGCTAATGCACAGTCTCGACAGAAGTCTTATGTCGATCAGAGGAGACAACCTATATATTTCGAGGTCGGGGATCAGGTTCTCTTGCGTGTCACACCGAGGTCAGGGAACATGAGTATTAGGAGACCGGGTAAACTTTCAACGAGGTATGTCAGGCCATTTGAGGTGTTGGAGAGAGTTGGACCGATTGCATATCAGTTGTAGTTACCTGAGAGGTATCGGTCTATGCACGATTTTTTCTGTATTTCTTAGCTTCGACGTTACTTCTCAGACCCATCTCATCTCTTCCAACCCAATGAGGTTGAGTAAGAATTAGATGCATCATTCGAGGAGAATCCTATCCAAATTTTTGATTGAAGTAAAAAGGCTCTCCACAGCCAGTCTGTCCCTCTAGTACAGATGCTTTGGAATCACGGGCAAGTACATGATGAGACTTGGGAGAGGGAGGTTGATGGATGATTACAGTGGCCGGAGATATTTGGGGTTTCTTCATCTAAGCCGCCTTGCTTGGGAAATTTGGGGCCAAATATTTTTAAGGGGGGAAGTTTGTAAGAACCTGGATCTTCTTTTTCAGGTAAGTTTTCTGCTTATGGCCGTTTTTTATAAAAAGGGGATTTTTTGGAAATTTTTGAAGTACACACCGTGTACTTTATGAGTACACACCATGTACTAATTTTCAATTGGAGGCAGTGCACTGTCCATGTCATGACCACACACACAGCTGTGTGGGGGTGACATGGAGGCCTCTTAATGTGGAGTACAGAAAAGGAGAGTACACACCGTGTACTTAAAAAGTACACACCCTGTATTTTGTTTTTTTCATTAAATAGACCAGGGTCACGTCTAATCGTTAAAACACACTTCTTCTAGGTATTGTTTGTCCGAGAGCTCCCGTAAGGCCGCGATCTTTCTCTGATCCCCCAATCCTCCATCCGATCTCTAATTCGACCATCATCGATTGGGTTGGGTTCACCTTGGTAATCTCTTCCTTCTCCTAGAGCATCGTTTCCTGATTCCTCTTCTCCCTCAAAATATCCTCTATTTAATGTATTATCCGTTCTTGTAGATATTTGGTGTTCTAAGGTGATTCAATCCTTGAGGTTCACATATAAATATCTCCTAACGTTGAGGTAGGTGGTTTGTGACTTTTTGTTGAATGTTCATGAGTTTTATGTGAAAATTTCTCAATACCCAAGAACGGGGTATTGCGTGTTAACCGTTTTATACCTATTGTTTGGCTGCTATGCTTGTATGCTTGAGTAGATGGTAATTGATTATGAATAAGGAGAATTTCAATGCTTTGGTTGTGTTTCCCATGCATGTTTTACCTATTTTGACCTTTGGGTCTAGTTTCCTGTTAGGCTGTTATTTACTTTCCCATTCCTAGAATTGTAGGATGGTGTGACTATTATTCTGTTATTCTATTATGCTATTGAATGCTAGCCAAGTAGTTCTTGAGGTTTATCTTGGCCGATACATGCTACTACACTTTCTTGAATTAAACAGGGCTGTGAGAACCTGGTGTATAGACCATATGGAGAATGGATGTTGAAGGCTTCTCTAGAGTGTCTGTTTTACTTACGATGTGAGGCCATAAAGAGAATTGATGTTCAGTGTTTCCTCAGAGTGTCTATAGTTCCTTTATGCGGTCGAAAGAGGGAATGTGATGTAAGTTATTCTCTAGAGTGCCTTTAGATACCGATATGAGACTATAGGAGGAATTGATGGTGAGTGCTTCCTCAGAGATTCTATGCTTATGTTGAACCAGAGGGGTTAGACTGAGTGTACTTCCCAGAGGTTTACCTTTGTGTTAGATGCTTTCTTGTTTTTGTTATATGGGACCAGAGGGGTTAGGCTGAATGTTCTTCCTAGAGGGTTACATGTTTAGGTTTATCTTCTTGTTTAGTTGTTTCTTGATATTGAAACTGTGGATTGTTTTCTATTGACTACTTCATGTTTACTGTTTCTCACACTTTTACCTGCCATATAATCATTGATAGTTAGGCATAGATCTCGTGGTCATTGCCTACTGGGGTTAGTCTCACACCCATTTTGGGCCATGATTTTGGGCCCAAACAGATAATATTGTTGCAGGTATAGACAAGGGTATGTTCCCTTCTACTTCAGGTACTTGACATGTTGTGGAGTTGGAGATCACGGGACCAAGCTTAGGCTTGCGATGCTATGGAGATGATTACAATTTTTCTTTTGTACTTGGTTTAGTACTATATTTCAGCATTTTTCTTTGTTTCGCTACATTCCTGGACATATGTATCATGCATAATTTTATATATATGTTCTCCAGTTTATTCTATCAGTTTTTCGTTGTTTATTTTTGGTGTTATATTATTACTGATTCCAATCTTGTATGTATTTGTTTACTTCCACTGTGTACTCTGGAAATGAGGGCATAGTTTCCCCACTATCACAGTCAAGGCCCTCACTGGTAGTTGGCAGCCTCTAGCATTCGAGGAAATGCACTTGAGGCCATGTGACCAACCGGGTACGGGGCGCCTCTGGGTGGCTTACAGAACCAGGGCATTACAGGGTCATACTATGGTCAATTCACATTATTTCTAGTAAAACATTATACATTATTTGGGTATGTTTTTTAATAATTTTTTTAGAGATAATAATACGAAAAAGACCATGGATAACCTAGAATTGAATAGAGAGATTCATACGTTAAACTAAAAGTATCATATGATAAAAAAAAATATTCATAAGGGAAGGCATCTTTTGATGGATGTTTTCATGTACATATTTTGGATATTATCATAAAATTTTTTTGTTTTAGTATTTTGTTCAAAATGATAATGAAAATAATTTTGATAAAGATATATATCTAGAAAAAAATCTTTCTTCTACCTGAATAATGGAGCTTACAAAAATGGAATATAATATTTATATATTCATATTAATATTGAAAAGGTAAGATTCATTGCTATACCTAACGTATTATGGTTGATATCATAGCAGAATGTAAATATCGGTAAACTTATCTATCATTATTAGTGACTAATATTTATTAATGATATTATAGTATACACTAAATGTTATAAGGATTATTTGAAATATCTTACTGTTAATCGTAACTAATTTATACTTATTAAAATTGGAAAAACATTTAAAAGGTAATAATAAACTTGGATATTGATTTTTTGAAATTGTTATATTTTTTGGGTAACTATTGAAGAAAACATGATTGAGGGATGGAAAAAAATTATGTTTATAAGGCTAAATGATTTTTAGTAAATGGAGTAAGATAATATTTATTACTGTTGAATAGATTATTTATTTAATAAACAAATTATGCATTATATATTTAGTAATTTTTTCTCATGTTTAGGATTATAATATATCTTTACAAGTGTGTGAACTTAAAAGAATTTTGTTAATACTATTTAATGGTTAATGATAATGTTATTTTTGGAGGAATATATGAATTTTAGTGTGGTATAATGTCTTCGAGTTTCACTTTTTTTTGTGAAAGATAAATATTGGAGATTATATTATTAGGCTATATATATATTAGAGCATATTATTTTATGACTAGTTAATTAAATTTGTGTAATGATTTTAACTTGATAAAACTGAAGAGAGCATGATAGATGCCATAATAGATGTTATATCTTGAATGGTGAATATTTTTAGATAACCCTATACTACTCAACTCAGTATGTAATAATTAAAATATAAATGATTAAATTTATATATTTTGGGTAGAATTTAAATTCCTTTGATTTTAGACCCTTTAATTTAATTCAATCTTCAATAACTTATGTCACGTGAAACACCAAAAACATGCAACACTAAATAAAAATAGATCAAGAAATATTACATGAATATTATTAAAAAAAATATAAGAAAATTAAAACCAGTAGTAAATAAAAGGATAATAATAAATAAAAAATGCATATATTTAGAAGATAAATAACTAATAATATAACGGATTATTTTTAAACTGTTAATTAAAATATTGTGTTGTGTTCCCTAATAAATTAAATTCACGCCTTATAAAATTTCATTATAATAATAAATGATATTTGAATATAATCATTAAATATTAATATTAATTAAAATAGATATTGGTATGAAATAATATTAAAAAACACATAATTTTCAAAAATCTATTTTTTCAATAAAAATATTTTATTATTTATTTTATTTATTTCCTTTAAAATTTAATGACTCTAACCTCAGTATCCTAGAGGCATTGTATTACTTTTTGACATTTCTATATATACAATGGGTTGGAAAACTATTGACCTATCAATTTAGAAGTTTTGGAGAACTATATGCATACATGATACCTGTTTTATATGGGAATTACAAAATAAAACATAATACATAACAAAAAAAAATGAACTGTATCCTTGAAAACTAATTCAAAGATCTTTTTTTCATGTTTTGGGAAATGAAAACAAAGTAAGTGTGACCTAAATTTCTTAATAAGTGTAAAGTACATCGAAATATATCAACAAGGAATATGAACAAACAATAAAAAAAGGTAATTAAGTGAAAAAACTTGCCATTTAAATAACTTCAATGCATGATTATATTATAAGCACTAAATATGGAATCATAAATAACCAAAAACATATGATTTGTAATCAATAAAAAAAGAATGGAATTCTTCCGTAGATAATATCATAATTAAAACCTCATAGAGAGTAATAACTAAAATATTAATGAAATAAATTCTTTATTATTTGATGAAATGTTCTTAGGAATCAAGATAATTCAACTTTCAAGACATTTCATAAGGCAGTTTAAATATTATAGGTAGAAACCCATTAAATTTGGCCAATATAATTTCTCTCATGATAATTATTAATGAATCAATGGGATATGTTACATACGTCCTCACATTTCACTATAGGTAAATGAATTCCTTATATATATCGAATAATATATTTAATTATATCAATATTCCTTACTACAAAATATCTTCCTTGAGTAAAGGGTAAAAATTTGTCAATATTTAATGCTATTATTATTTCAAACTAAAAATAGTATATAAAAATAATATACTATTTAGGAAATTATCATATACATTATACAAGATTAAAAACATTTAATAGAAATATAATGACCAAGTAACGTGATCATAAGAAAGTTATTTAATTAAGATAAATTTCATTGATAATCATAAAATATATTGATATTTTATAATAAATTTTATCAGATGTAAATTTTCAAGTCAAATCCCATTTGATGAAATGATTCAATGTGAAACATAATATAAAACGATGTATGAGTGAGTCATGATATTAATTTTCAATGGGCCAAACATAAACCACATAAATGTTAATTGGTGCATAATAACAATTAAGTATAAGTGGAATATAAATTGAGATGAAATCCAATACCTCATGATTATTTTTTTTTATAATAATTGAATCTCTGGTATATTAGTTTTAACCATATAATTAAAATTCATAAGAAAAAAATAAATATTTATAATTTCATGAACCTGGCCAGGTTTTTGTCTAACCTGATAGCCAACCCTTCTTGTGGAATGACCCAAAGGTTGTTCCGGATCCCCACGATCGAGAAACATGTTCCTGTGTATCAAACAACATCATTGTAATTGATTTATCCCATATTAATCAACCATAACCGATAAACAATAGTATCATAAAATTATGCAACATGTATAACATATTATAATCCAACAACCATAACACCATTTTGGGTTGAAAACATTACAGCTACAAAAAAACCAACATAACCAAATTAGTGTGGGGAAATCCAGAGCACCAAATACTCCGTGTTGTAGCTCGGTTGACACCCTAGCCCACCACTGCCAACACCATCCAACAAAGGAACCACTAGCACATAGGACCACCATTTCCACTATAAATAAACTTATCTTTACCGAGGTCAATCATAACAAGTTATCCATACACCCAAGGATATATATATATAGTGGGTGTGCCAAATGCTCAGTAGGATACCACCAAAAGAGGTTCTATGGATTAACGTTATATGAAAAAAAAATGCCATTTATAATGAAAAATGAATAAAAAAATTTACGAAAAAATTACTATAATTTATAAAGGATAGTAAATATAACCACAAGCTTAATGGTAAGAATATCATAACCACCATGGTAAATCCCAAGGCACTAGGGTTTGTGAGGTACTATTATATTTTTACTCTCATTTATTGAACCATCTACCTAACACAATGGTCCCACTCAAGCATCCAATCCCCTTCACATATATGGTTAGTTTATGTTGTTATATCAATCCTTGTTAGAGAGACTATGTCTTAAAACATCTGACTCATCTAATGTACTATAATAATTATTCCCACATAGATGCCTAGGGTTTAATTGTGCTAAACATCATTCCCCATGTCACATGATCCACCTCATACAAAATAAGAAAATCCAACAATTGAAACACACATAACCAGTAATCACTTTCAATTGGAAAATCAATATTAAATCCTTATACACACTAAAACCCTTTTAAAGCATGATTCAAAATACCATAAAATTTATAGAAACCATTTAGAAAGAAATAAAGATTAAAAATAATTATATAATTTGAAATCATGTAACTACCTACCACGTTCATGGTAATCAACTGATACAAGTTGAAAATAATATCTGCACCAAAGGGAGGCCCAATCAAAGAAATAACAAAATATCCCCAAATATTTATCCACAAGAAACAAGGTTGAATTTTCATTAGGTAAAAACCCATGTTAGACAAATAGAACCCAATACATAAGGAAAATGAGACCAATAAATGAGAAGAAAAGAGAAAAGAAGAGGCTTACATGAAGGTTCCTTGAAGATTCAAAATAAAAACAACCACAAAATAGGACCCAATAGAGATGATAAGAAGGGGGAGGAATGCCTAGGAATACTAAGTACAAATATAGTGAGTTGGGAATTATTTTTTGTAAAAATATGGGAGTGGTAGTATTATAATTTCAGGATTTTAAAAGTTATAACAGAGCACATGAATGGGACACATAGTTTTCCAAATCATGTGCCAATAGTTAGTGACCTCTATCCAAGGGGAATGATTTATCCATGGTTTTCTTATAGGGGTCATTACCATGTTCCTTAGACAGATCCACTATCCCTAGCGCGCTGTAAGCCCTACAAAGATGCACTTATGAGATTTAGGTCGTGTGATCAAGACAGTTCCACTATCTATGGTGAACAATTTCCTCAAGGTGGGTGTTATGTATCTTCTAACATGTGTCAAACATGAAACTCCTTTTGAAAGGAATGAAAAATATAATTTTTGTCAAAACATCCTGATAAATCAATATAATAAGGATATAAATTAAAATAAAATATTAAATACTTCAAAATAAAAACATATATTTGATAATTCCTCCCATGATGAAAACTTTCCACCCTTAGAAAGTCAAAACAATGTCTGATCACATAACAAATGTGGATGCATATCTTACAACCAAGAAGTTTACTCGTACGTCACATTATTATTATTATTTTCATGCTACCAAAGAATCTAATCCAATAGTATATAGTTACCCCAAATAAATATCTCATTAGAGCCCACACTCTATACCAGTGTCAAAAACATTGAAAAATAAGATTTCATACTAAATTCATCCCAATTGAACATGTGAGATAGGTTTAAATTATACTTCTTTGACAATGAGACATGGAACACAACATGTAATGGTTTAAATTGAGAAGGAAACCCTAAATGGTATCCCACCTTACAAATTCTCTTAGTAATACCAATATATCCAACATACCTCAGTGCCAGCTTCCCTAGTATACCAACATGATAGTGAACCAGGAGTGGGTAAACCTTTAGAAACACATAATCACCCATGGATAACTCCATTTATTTGTTATGATAATCCAAATAAGTGTTATATTTGGTATGAACCATTAATAACCACTACCAGATAAATCGAAGCTTAATTTTTTGTAACTTTTATATGGCTTAGTTCCAATAATGAGGTCTCACCCACCTTTATCCACCACCTAGCAACAAACAAGTCCGACCGTAGATAACCTAAAATGGATCCATTCATATTGGGTATTGGTAACTATTATTATGCACAAATTCGATCAATCCCAAATGTTTATCCCCTGATCCTATGAAATCCCACAACAGTGCATGAAGCACTTCATCCAAAACTTGGTTTTCCCGCTCCATATGACCATGGTTTTGAGGATGGTAGTCTCCATTTCCAAATAAAGGCCTTTCCAAAATAGAGATGTAAAACAAGTGTCCCTGTCTAAAATAATATCTAGTAGTACACCATGATTCTCATTATCCTATAAACAGAAAAAAATACCAAGACATCCACCTTGGTTGAACCTCAATAGGAATGAAATGGGAATATTTATTCAGGTATTCAATAGCCTCCCTTATGAAATTCCTCTACTAGGGTCTTTGTGGAAAGCCTATTATGATGTCCATGAAGACCTCCTACAACTTATAGGTAGGAATGAGTATGTGATGAATTAAATCGAAGAACGTTTGATTCTTGGCTTTAACCTACTAGATATTAAAAATCATGGATACAAAGTCAGATATATCTTGCCTCAAACATGGACACCAGAACAAGTTATGTATGCATAAAAACCCTAGATCCTACTAGGATTAACAACCCATTGATTCTGGTGGCCATACTTTATCATCACTTTTCAAAAATACAACGACACCACAAAGTGACCATGGTTGTAATGAACACCCTCATAATGAAAATAATAATTATTGGGAACCTCCCAAATTTAGAACCTGAATTTATTTCTGACACAACTCATCATATATTAGTTCTTCTCAAATCAACTCAAAGAGGGAGAAAATCATCTGAACACATTCCAAGAACATGCTTCAACTATTATCCATGTTTTTTTGGATGAATCTTGGTGAAAATTCCCCTCACATTCCACTCATAACAGGAATAATTTAAGGATTTAATTGATATCTTTATACTTTGTCCGTCTGTTACCACATTCCCTTCTCATAGGGTAGAGGAAATTTCAATGTCGAAACCCTAAAGGCACTCAACTCACTGGTGTTTCCTCATATTCAAATAATTCTAGGAGAAAATTTTGGCCACACACTTATGAACTATGTAAACCAAATATTTATCCCTGTAAACATATTTATGACAAGATTTAAAAGCATGAATCACTAATTATAACTCCTTGGAATGGGTTGGGTAATAATTTTTATGTGGTTGGAGTTGGTGAGAACCATATGCAACATCATAGTTATCATGTATGAACACACACCTACGACTTGTACCTGAAGCATCATAGAAGGCCATATATCCCTTCCCATATTTGGGAAAGATCCTAATAGGGTCATTGGTCAACTTCTTCTTAAGATCCTCCAAGGAAACACAACATTATAATATCAAAATAAACTTCACCCCTTCCAGGTTATTATAGATATAGATGAAGGAATTGTTGAAAAATTTCATTCAAACCTACTCTAATACCCCACTAGACCAAAAAATTCTTAAACTCAAAGTATTTCTTTATTTATTTCAAGAAATCACAACTTTAATCTTCTCAAGGTCCACTAAAAACCACCATTCCAAAACAACGTGGCCCAAAAACATTATATCCCTGATCCAGAAAGTAAATTCTGAGTGCTTCAAAAAGATATGATGATTTCAAATGTTACCATTCAAGATCCTCATAAGCTAACAATTTTTATCTTCTATATTGAAATAGAAAAGGATTTAATATAAAAAAACAATGAATAATGAGTTTTGTTACAGATGGAATTCATGATTCATTATCTCATTGAAAATGACCAGAGGATTCGTCAAACTAAATGGAATGAAAAAATACTCAAAGTTTACATACCAACTTCAGAAGGATGTATCAGAAATTTCTATTTCTTGAACCCTTTCTTGATGATACAAGGAGAAAATGTCTATGTTGGAGAAACAAAAGCCCCCTTGAGCTGATTAAAAAGATCATAAATGGGAGGAAATGGTTATTTATTATTTGTTGTTACCTTATTCACTTCCTTGTAGTCAATGCACAACCACTACTACAACTTGGCCTTTTATTAGGGCTAAAAACTGACATTAATAGTGCTTGGAAAGCACTATTAATGTCAGCATAGATAAAGGAGGGGGGGAGGGTTCCCCTTTATCAGTGCTTTGAAAAGCGCTGATAAAGGTGACCATTATCAGTGCTTAAAAAGCACTGATAAAGGACACCCTTTATCAGCGCTTTTTTTGGCGCTGATAAATGTGGAGTTTATCAGTGCTTTTCAGAGTTCTAATAAAGGGGACCACCCCCTTTATCTACGCCACCATTAACAGCACTTTTCTAGAGTTGATAAAGGGGTTAATTCATAATCTCTATCTTAAGCACTGATAATAGTGCCCTTTATCAGTTCTCTTGTAGCTCTGTTAATGGTGTCCTTTATCAGCACTAAAAAAAGAGCTGATAAAGGCACCTTCCCCTGAACCAAAAAAACTAGCACCTGCACACCTACACACCTGCACAAACCAGTACCTGCACACCTGCACAAAATAACACATGCACACCTGCACAAAATAGCACCCACACACAATATTTAGACAAACAATTTTATATACATTTACTTAACATCATGAATACAAAAATACACACACTACTATATACATTTCAAACAATGTTTTACATGATTACAATTAAAATTATCCAACAATAGTTGTAAACATTAATGTATCATCCTTTGATAGCCGTGATCCCCTATCAAAAAATTTCATCCACAATATTTGTTTCCGAACAAAGCATCTGAACTCAAGGAAACAAATTCACCTATATAAGAAAATAAATATTATGTCAGTAATAAAATAATGAAATAAATTAAAACATTAATATGAAAAAATACATTAATATGGAAATTTGAAACTAAAATATTGAAATTATAAACTCAAATGTTTTCATTATGATAACAATGAAAGGGAATAATGTAAAATCAATATGTTTTTGGATGATTTATCTCATTTAATAAATACTGATTCTTTACCCCATGAAAATATTTTCCAGTCACACTGTGCATTGGATTGAGGTGTGGTTGATTCGTACACATCACAAATGGATCATGGATCATTTTCCTAATGTATCAAAACAATCCGAACACCTTTGCTTGGTTTGTCGTATGTCACTTGTGTTGTTTTTTAAAGTTAATGTAAATTTGAAACTGATATCAGACACTTTTAGCAATACAGGTCACACTGTGTATCGGATTGAGTGCAGTTGATTCGTACACATCACAAATGACTCAAGGATTGTTATCGAAGAGTATAAAAACAATCTGAATGCATTTGCTTAGTTTTCAGTATGTCACTTGTGTTGTTTCCTAAAGTTAATGTCAATTTGAAACTGATATCAGACACTTTTTGCCATACCGGTCACACCGTGCATCGGATTGAGGTGATGTAAATTTTTACACCACAAAAATGACTCGGGTATCATTTTAATGAAGTATCAAAACAATCGGAATGTGTTTTCTTGGTTTTTCGTATGCCACTTGTATTGTTTTCTAAAGTTTATGTAAATTTCAAAATGATATCAGACACTTTTAGCCATAATGGTCACAAAGTGCATTGGATTGAGGTGAAGTTGATTTTTACACATCACAAATGACTCATGGATCGTTGTCCTAATGTATCAAAACAATCTGAACGCATTTTCTTGGAATTCCGTTTGTCAGTAGTGTTGTTTTATAAAGTTAATGTCAATTTGAAACTGATATCAGACACTTTTAGCCATACTAGTCACACCGTATGTCAGATTGAGGTGAGGTCAATTCTTACACATCACAAATGACTCATGTATCATTTTCCTAAAGTATCAAAACAATCCGAATATGATTTCTTGGTATTTTGTATGTCAATAGTGCTGTTTTTTAATGTTTATGTCAATTTGAAACTAATATCATACACTTTTAGCCATATGGGTCACACTGTGTGTTGGATTGAGGTGTGGTTGATTCGTACATGTCAATAAATGACTTGTGGATCGTTTTCCTAAAGTATCAAAACAATACGAACAAGTTTTCTCAGTTTTCCATATGTCACTTGTGTTGTTTTCTAATGTTAATGTCAATTTGAAACCAATATCAGACACATTTATCCATACCGGTCACACCATGCATCAGATTGAGGTGCAATATATTTTCACACCTCAGAAATTAATTGTGGATTTTTTTTCGTAAAGTATCCAAACAATCAGAACGTGTTTTCTCAGTATTTCGTATGTCAGTGGTGTTGTTTTCTAAAGTTAATGTCAATTTGAAACTGATATCAGACACTTTTAGCCATACCGGTCACATAGTGCATTGGACTGAGCTGAGGTCAATTGGTACACGTCTCAAATGACACATGGATTATTTTCTTAAATTATAGAAACAATCCGAACGCGTTTTCTTAGTATTCCGTATGTCAGTAATGTTATTTTCTAAATTTTATGTCAATTTGAAACTGACATCAGACACTTTTAGCCATACGGGTCACTCCATGTGTTGGATTGAGGTACGGTTGATTTTTACACGTCACAAATGACTCATGGATTGTTTTCCTAAAATATCAAAACAATCCGAACACGTTTTCTCAGTTTTCCATACGTAACTTGTGTTGTTTTCTAATGTTAATGTTAATTTGAAACTGATATCAGACACTTTAATCCATACCGGTCACACCATGGGTCGAATTGAAGTGCGGTAAATTCATACATCTCACAAATTACTCATGAATCATTGTCCTAAAGTATAAAAACAATCCGAATGAATTTCCTTGGTTTTTTGTATGTCACTTGTGTTGTTTTCTGAATTTAATATCAATTTCAAACTGATATCAGACCCTTTAAGCCATACCGGTCACAATGTTCATTAGATTGAGGTTCAGTTGATTCATACACGTCAAAAATAACTCATGGATCATTTTACTAAAGTATCAAAATAATCTGAACTTGTTTTCTTGGTATTTAGTGTGTCACATATGTTGTTTTCTAAAGTTAATGTCAATTTGAAACTGATATCAGACACCTTTAGCCATACCAGTCACATCGTGCATCAGATTGAGGTGTGGTCATTTCTTACACATGAAAAATTAATCATGAATCATTTTCCTAAAGTATCAAAACAATCCGAATGAATTTTCTCGGTATTCCATATGTCAGTAGTGATGTATTCTAAAGATTATGTCAATTTGAAACTGATATCAGAAACTTTTAGCCATACAGGTCACACTATGAGTCAGATTGAGGTGCGGTTGATTTTTACACTTCAAAAATGACTCATGGATAATTTTACTAAAGAATCAAAACAATATGAACTTGTTTGATCAATATTCCATATGTCACTTGTGTTGTTTTCTAAAGTTAATGTAAATTTGAAACTGATATCAGACACATTTAGCCATACCGGTGACACCGTGCGTCAGATTGAGGTGCGGTTGATTCGAACATGTCACAAATGACTCACTGAAAATTCCCCTAAAGTATCAAAACAATTCGAATGTGTTTTCTCAGTTTTCATTATTTCACTTGTGTTGTTTTCTAAAGTTAATGTCAATTTGAAACTGATATTGGACACTTTTAGCCATAACGGTCACACCGTGCATCAGATTGAGGTTTGGTTGATTCATAAACATCACAAATGACTCATGGATCATTTTCTTAAAGTATCAAAACAATACGAACACATTTTATTAGTTTTTAATATGTCAGTAGTGTTATTTTCAAAAGTTAATGTCAATTTCAAACATATATCAGAAACTTTTATCCATACTGGTCTCACCGTGCATCAGATTAAGGTGTGGTTGATTCTTACACCTCAAAAATGACTCATAGGTCATTTTCCTAAAGTATCAAAATAATCAAAAAGCGTTTGCTCGATTTTCCATATGTCACTTATATTGTTTTCTAAAGTTAATGTCAATTTGAAACTGATATCAGACACTTTTAGCCATATCGGTCACACCGTGCATTTGATTGAGGTTTGGTTAATTCATACACCTCACAAATAAGTCATGGATAATTTTTCTAATGTATCAAAACAATCCTAATGTGTATTCTCAGTTTTTCATATGTCACTTGTGTTGTTTTCTAAAGTTAATGTCAATTTCAAACTGATATCAGACACTTTTATCCATACCGGTCACACCATGCATCGGATTGAGGTGTGGTTGATTATTACATGTCAAAAATGACTCATAGTTCATTTTCATAATGTATCAAAACAATCCGAATGCATTTTCTTGGTATTTCATTTGTTAGTAGTGTTGTTTTCTAAAGGTAATGTCAATTTGAAACTGATATCAGACACTTTTAGCCATACCGGTCACATTATGCGTCAGATTGAGTTGCGATCGATTCGTACACATCAAAAAATGACTCATGGATCATTTTCCTAAAGTATCAAAACAATCCGAACACGTTTTCTCAGTATTCCATATGTCAGTAATGTTGTTTTCTAAATTTTATGTCAATTTGAAACTGATATCAGAAACTTTTAGCCATTCCGGTCACACCATGCATCGGATTGAGGTGCGGTTGATTTTTACACGTCACAAATGACTAATGGATCATTTTACTAATGTATCAAAACAATCCAAATGCGTTTGATCGGTTTCTCACAAGTCACTTGTGTTGTTATATAAAGTTAATGTCAATTTGAAACTTACATCAGACACTTTTATCCATACCAGTCACACCATGCATTGAATTGAGGTGCAGTTGATTTTTACACATAACAAATGACTCATGTATAGTTTTCCTTAATGTAAAAAAACAATCCGAACTCATTTTCTCAGTTTTACTAATGTAACTTGTGTTTCTTTCTAAAGTTAATGTCAATTTGAAATTGATATCAGACACCTTTAGCCATACCGGTTACACCGTGCATCGGATGGAGGTGTGGTTAATTCGTACACATCACAAATGACTTATGGATTGTTTTCCTATAGTATCAAAACAATCCAAATGCATTTGATCAGTTTTTCATAAGTCAGTAGTGTTTTTTTCTAAAGTTATTGTTAATTTCAAACTTCTATCAGACACTTTTAGTCATACCGGTCACACCGTGTGTTGTATTGAGGTGCGGTCGATTCTTACACCTCAAAAATGACTCAAGTATTGTTTTCTTAAATTATAAAAACAATTAGCAAGTGTTTTCTCGGTTTTTCATATGTCAATTTTGTTGTTTTCTAAAGCTATTATCAATTTGAAATTAATATCAGACACTTTTAGCCACACCAGCCACACCGTGCATCAGATTGAGGTGAGGTTGATTCATACATGTCAAAAATGACGCATGAATCATTTTACAAATGTATCAAAACAATCCGAACATATTTTATTAGTTTTCTGTATGAAACTTGTGCTGTTTTCTAAAGTTAATGTCAATTTGAAACTGATATTAGACACGTTTAGCCACAAGGGTCACACCGTGAATCAGATTTAAGTGCGGTTGATTCATACACATCAAAAATAAATCATGGATCATTTTCCTAAAGTATCAAAACAATAATAATGTGTTTTCTTGGTTTTCCGTAAGTCACTTGTGTTGTTTTCTAAAGTTAATGTCAATTTGAAACTGTTATCAGACACTTTTAGTCATATCGATCACAACGTGTGTCAGATTGAGCTGCGGTCAATTCATACACCTCACAAATGACTCATGGATCATTTTCCTTAAGTATAAAAATAATCAAAACACAGTTAATCGGTTTTTCGTATGCCACTTTTGTTGTTTTCTAATGTTAATGTCAATGTCAAACTGATATCAGACATTTTTAGCCTTAACAGTCACACCGTGGATCGGATTGAGGTGAGGTTGATTCGTACATGTCACAAATGACTAATGGATCGTTTTCCTAAAGTATTAGAACAATCTAAACGTGTTTTAGCGGTTTTCTGTATGTCACTTGTGTTGTTTTCTAATGATAATGTCAATTTGAAACTGATATCAAACACTTTTAGCCATACCAGTCACACCGTGCATCGTATTGAGGTATGGTTTATTCGTACATGTCAGAAATGACTAATGGATCGTTGTCCAAAAATATCAAAACAATCCGGACGCGTTTTCTTGGTTTTTCATATGTCACTTGTGTTGTTTTCTAAAGTTAATGTCAATTTCAAACTGATATCAGACACTTTTATCCATATCGGTCACACCATGCATTGGATTAAGGTTCGCCTTATTCTTAAACGTCAAAAATAACTCATGGATCGTTGTCCTAAAGTATCAAAACAATTCGAACGTGTTTTCTTGGTATTCTGTATGTCAGTAGTATTGTATTATAAAGGTAATATCAATTTGAAACTGATATCAGACACTTTTATCCATACCTGTCACAATGTGCGTCATATTGAGGTACGATCAATTCGTACACGTCGGAAATTACTCATGGATCATTTTCATAAAGTATCAAAACAATCCAAACGCATTTGCTCGGTATTCCGTATGTCAGTTGTGTTGTTTTCTAAATTTTATATCAATTTGAAACTGATATTAGACACTTTTAGCCATACCGGTCACACCATGCGTCATATTGAGGTGAGGTTGATTTTTACACGTCACAAATGACTCATGGATCGTTTTCCTAAAGTATCAAAACAATCCAAATGCATTTGATTAGTTTCTCGTATGTCACTTGTTTTTTTTTCTAACGTTAATGTCAATTTGAAACTGATATCAGACACTTTTAGCCATATCGGTCACACCGTGCATTGGATTGATGTGCGGTTGATTTTTACACGTAAAAAACGACTCATGGATAGATTTTCCTAATGTATAAAAACAATATAAACGTGTTTTATCAGTTTTCCGTATGTCACTTGTGTTGCTTTTTAAAGTTAATATGAATTTGAAACTGATATCAGACACTTTAAGCCATACCGGTCACACCGTGGATCGTATTGAGGTGTGGTTAATTGATACATGTCAAAAATGACTCATGGATTGTTTTCCTAAAGTATCAAAACAATCCAAAAGCGTTTTCTCGGTTTTCCGTATGTCAGAAGTGTTGTTTTCTAATGTTATTGTATATTTCAAACTGATATCAGACACTTTTAGCCATACCGGTCACAACATTCATTTTATTAAGGTGCTGTCGATTCTTACACCTCAAAAATGACTCAAGGATTTTTTTTCCTAAAGTATCAAAACAATCCAAACGTGTTTTATCAGTTTTCCGTATGTCACTTGTGTTGTTTTCTAAAGCTAATGTCAATTTGAAACTGATATCAGAAACTTTTAGCCATACTGGTCACACTGTGCATTAGATTGAGGTGCAGTTGATTCATACATTTCAAAAATGACCCATGGATCATTTTCCTAAAGTATCAAAACAATAAGAATGTGTTTGTATAGTTTTTTGTATGAAACTTGTGTTGTTTTCTAAAGTTGCTATCAATTTTAAACTGATATTAGACACTTTTAGCCATAAGGGTCACACTGTGCATCGGATTGAGGTGTGGTTGATTCATACACATCAAAAATGAATCATGGATCATTTTCCTAAAGTATCAAAACAATATGAATGTGTTTTCTTGATTTTCTATTTGTCACTTGTGTTGTTTTCTAAAGTTAATGTCAATTTGAAACTGTTATCAGACACTTTTAGTCATATCGATCACATCGTGCGTCAGATTGAGGTACGGTCAACTCTTACACCTCAAAAATGACTCATGGATCATTTTACTAAAGTATCAAAATAATAAAAACACATTTTCTTGGTTTTTCGTATGTCACTTGTGTTGTTTTATAATGTTAATGTCAATTTCAAACTGATATCTGGCATTTTTAGCCTTACTGGTCACACCGTGGATTGGATTGAGGTGAGGTTGATTCGTACACATCACTAATGACTAATGGATCATTTTCCTAAAGTATTAAAACAATCTGAATGCATTTGATTGGTTTCCTGTATGTCACTTGTGTTTTTTTCTAATGTTAAGCTCAATTTGAAACTGATATCAGACACTTTTAGCCATACCGGTCACACCGTGCATCAGATTGATGTGCGGTTGATTCATACATGTAAAAAATGACTCATGGATCGTTGTCCTAAAATATCAAAATAATCCAAATGCATTTTCTCGGTTTTTCATATGTCACTTGTGTTGTTTTCTAAATTTAATGTCAATTTCAAACTGATATCAGACACTTTTAGCCATATCTGTCACACCGTGCATGATATTGAGGTGCAGTTGATTCATACACGTCCAAAATGACTCATGTATTATTTTCCTAAAGTATCAAAACAATCTGAATGCGTTTTCTTAGATTCCCGTATGTCAGTAGTTCATAAGAGTCTCTCATTAAGTTATTCTTTAATAGAAACTCAAATCATTTCTAAAACCATTTTTCATAATCTAAGGATATGAAACATAATAAATGGTGATCATAGATGGTCAATACGTGTAAAAATGGGATATATAAATGATTATATAATAATAACATAAGTAGTAGGAATTCACATTCATTATCCTATTTGTTTTCATTCTTCCATCAAGTATGCTGCCCATTCATTTCTAAACACATCTATATCATCTTGTGAATATGATTTTTTGAGGAAGTCATAGTAGTACTGAAAAAATATAAATAAAAAAGGTTTAATAAATATTTTAAATGAACTAGTAATTATTTTCAAAAATACCTCTTCAGGGATGCTAGTTTGTTCATGAAATATGGTCTCTTTAATAAATTTACAAACATAATAACTGCAATCCTTTCCATTTGTTTGTTTCGAACATTGTAAAAACATCGATAAAAATAAGTAATCTATTTTGATATATATTTAGATAGTGCAATATAATTATATATAACCAGATACTTGTCCATTTTTAGATCTCGTGCGCCTTGTCATCCTTAGACCCTTGATTCATTCTAGCCTTTAGACGATATTCATACACCGCCCTATCTTAACAAAATTCCTATTAAAAGATATTATAAATTATATAACTAGATATTTAGTTCTAAAATGTTGGATCTACTCTATTACAAATTTACAATCACCATCATGTGTGGTCGGTTTGTTGGATATCCATGAAGTGAATCCAGAAAATAAATCTTGGGAGTATCCAAATTGACTGTAATGAGCATATAATGATGCATAAAACACAAAAATGAATAAGTAATGATAGAAATGAAAATACAATTGATATCATTAAAATGTAGAGTTTTACCCCTGCAACGTTGATATTAAAAACAACCAGTCAGTAGTAATTTTTTATTGAAACGTTCTGAGCAGGTTTGACATTAATTCAGCCTGAAAATAGGAATCGATTTCTTTTTGTTGTGTAGACATGGTGTCAGGACTAAAGAGTCCAAATTTGTATTCATGGGAAAATACCTTCAATTGTTTTTCATATATACCCCTGGGAAAAATATGAAATGTATTTATCCATAATTATCATAGTATATCAACTTCGGTAAAATCAAATCATGAAAACATACCTCATGTATACATTTATAACTGAGGTGTGTAACCAGTCGTATGTGATGATTTCAGATACAACGTCATCACTAACGAAATCTAATGTTTACTCTCCATACATATCTTTTTTACAAAAAAATTTGTGATTATTTCCGCAATTCATTTTTTGTATCCACATGAGCTTCCAATGATATTAAATGTGGATATAGAACATGCAGGGTGAAGGTACCCACAATAGATCGTATTGATCGGTTGGTTGATCCTTTTGAGCCGTTATTTTGTTTTAGATTCTTCCTTTTATTCTTCTGTAATAACATTCATCAGTTCAGCCCTTTTCTAATTTAATGTTAAAGGTTCTTATGGATAATTGAATTGTAATGAAATACCTTCTGGTCAACATGTTTTTTTACAAGATTCGACAGCCATGAAACGAATGATCCAAGATCTTTTCCCACCGTATGAATGTCGTCAACGTCATTTGGCATGGGTAGCTCGGTGCTCGTCTCATGAGCTATGTTAATCGATACTTTGACATGACCGTTTAGAATTGTTCTAGAGTGTAGTGTATCATTCTGCATATTGAACACCGTAACCCTCTCTATAAGACGATGGGTGAGAGTTGACAGAAATAAATCACAGTCATTTTCACAATATAGAATATCATTACAATAAAGGTATCATCATCTATGTGATTCCAATTTCACATAAAATAATATTAGAACATTGATTACCTCAATTAAGTTAGGTCTTTGAGGGGTATGGCTCGCCTCAAAGCTGGTGGGGGGTGGGGCGGGTTGTTCCTGAGTTGTTTCTTCTCTTCGCCTCTCCCCCATCAAAGTTTCTAGAAACTCTCCCAAGCTTTGGAATTTTTCTTCAAGGGTATGTAGTATCTCTATCATCACTTGAATTTATTTAGTTTGTTCCTCCTCTTGTTTTTTTTCTGAAAATATGTTTGGGGTGTCACCCCAAAACCCGCACCTCTGACGTGGCCATACTGTTCTAGCTGTTTCAAGGCTGCTGAAAGTATGTCTGCATCCGGTGTGGGTGTTGTTGATTCCTATGACTATGTCGAATAGAAAATATGTGAAAATAAGTAATCATTGTGATTTAATAGTGATTTAATGAAAAAAATTTATATTATGTCATACTTACACATGTTTCCCACACTTTTTGTGTGTTTTCATCTACCAGTTTCCCCTCTTTATTAACACGAACCTCCTTCCATAGCACATGGTGTGGGATGGAAGTGGCATGGGATTTTGAATCATAAATCTTCACATAAACAAAGAAACATGGTTACAGTGTTTTTTTATGCCACATAAAAGTATTACAGTACTTTTAAAATACGTATAAATTGTTTTTCAATTGAAGTATACCCCAGCCTTGCTTTATGGTGGGGGTATGTTGTTTTGGTAACTATTCTTTATTTTCAACACTCAGTTTCTATTTCATAAATAAAA
Source organism: Viscum album (assembly GCA_963277665.1). Classification (NCBI taxonomy): domain Eukaryota; kingdom Viridiplantae; phylum Streptophyta; class Magnoliopsida; order Santalales; family Viscaceae; genus Viscum; species Viscum album. The sequence continues at coordinate 1,771,320,400 of OY728123.1, forward strand.
AACTTTCAATCAAAGTGATGAATACAAGAACGATTAAACAATGTGTTACCAAACACAATGTACTTGAAAAGTCATCTCCACACGACGGTTACAAAACGCATCACAGGCTCCTTGGGATATCAAGTGTTCATAAAGAGGAGGTGGGTGAGGCTTGATTTTCCCTTCAGCATCTTTCAGATGACATTTTGTTAAAATGGTGTGAAATCCTCTATTAACCCTTTCTACTGGTCTTAGAACATATTCTTTGTGAGAGTCATCTACTATAAATGCACTCTACAAGAGATGATGTAGAGTTAGTCAATATTTCAGTATTTTATTTTATTTTATTTTAATAAATTAAATAAATGATATCATAATTTTACCATAATATCTTCCCACATTATTGTTTTCAGCCCACTAAAAACGTGGTTCCATGACTCTATATCAATCGACACACGTTTCTGAGTGATGATTCCAATGTAGCTACTAAACATGGCTTTGTTGGGGTTTACATACTGGCCTCACTTATTCCATACCACCTCATATTTGATGCATTTTTCTTTTGGCTTAAAATATTTGGCTAAAACTATCAAACTACGATGCACATGGTTATTTTTGTGCTGCTGGGGTTTCATTGCCTACCATTTCCACAGTTTCTGCATCATCATTATGTTCCTCTGAGGTGATAGCATCAGCACTGGGACCAGCAACAACAGGTTAAGAAACCTATTGTACCTTAATAGTGGGACCAGTAGCAACAGGTTGAGAAACCTCTTGTACCTCAGTAGTGGGACCAGCTACAACATGTTGAGAGACTTGTTGTACCTCAGCAGTGGGACCAGCTGCAACAGTTTGAGAAACCTGTTGTGTCTCAAGATTGAGTGCATCAGTAGGTGCAGAAGTCATTATCTGCAGAAGTCGTTTAACATTTTATTTAGATCACAAAAAAGAAGTAGTGAATAAATAATAACATAATTTAACACAATCAATATTACAATAAAAAAATTACCTTATTATTGAAATCACTTTTTTAAAGGATGAAGGGATTTGACCCTTTTATCGACTATCCACATCCTTTCATTGTGGTCTACTCTGACATAAAAAACATCATCCACATTGGGACCATTGGTAAATGATTGAGAAGTCCCAATGAAAGGGTCATCCTCCGTTGAATTTTCATCTGACCCATTATTTTTTTTGGTCAATAACAGAACAATTTACCAGTTTCGGTTTGCGGGATCTAGAATATAAAATACTCGCACTGCTAGTGATGCCATTATAAACAGTTCATCATTCTCCCCTTCCTTAATGAAATAAACTTTCACAAATCCCAATTCATCTATTTTATCAGCACTCCTGTTATCAACCCACTTGCATTGAAAAATCGAAAATTGGAATTACATATAATACAACTCCCATATTTGTTTGATGATGACAAAGTGTGACATATTCACATAAATTAGATTTCTTTCCTTAGCACTGGAAACATGCATCACTTCAGCAACAAGTGTAACCCCAATATTCTGCATGGTACTATCTTCATCATGTTCATTAGTATAAAATGTATAACCATTAACTACATAATCATTGTAAGATAATACATACACACTTGGTCCTCTGGCTAGCCATCGAAGTCGTTCTGAAATTGACTCTGTATTTTCATCTGACTTCTTAAAAATATGGTCCTGAAACCATCCTATAGATTGTCGATTATGTGTATCTGCTATCCATTTTTCAGCCCTAGATGGATTCAAATTCCTAAGAATTTCTTTTTTGGGTTCATCATATGGGTTAACGTAGAAATTGTTATGAAAAACATAAAGCTGGGCCTGCTCCTGATCTGTAATATGGATTGTGAAAACCTATCTTCTGGAAATTACTTCACCCTCAAGCCGCCCAGTGTGACGAGATTTCGGTAGGCCAATGATTTCAACACCAGACAGGCATTCGTTACATAATTCAATGCCTTCCTCAACAATATATCACTCCACAATACAAACCTCTGGCAGATATCGATTTTTGACATACCCTTTCAAAATATTCATATACCGTTCAATGGGGTACATCCATCTGTAATGTACAGTACTACATAGTTGAATCTCTCTCACCAAGTGGACAATCAAATGAACCATAATATCAAAAAATGAAGGCGGGAAGAACATTTCTAATTCACATAATATGACGGAAATTTATCTTTCCATATTTGGAAATTTCACCGGGTCTATAACTTTGCTGCATATAGCTTTGAAGAAGAAACACAGTTTCTTTAATGTATAGCATAAATTCTTGGAAAAAATGCAACTTAAATTAATAGGAATGAGATCTTGCATCATAACATGGTAATCATTTGATTTCAGACCTTTTAACATCAAATTTCTCATTGACACGAGGTTCCTGATATTTGACGTATATCCCTCTAGAACCATTGCGTAATTAAAGAAGTAGCAAAACTGATATCTCTCATTCCTAAAAAGAGTTTAAGAAGTAGGAGGAAGAAATTTTAGTTTTTCACCCTTTACTGGTGCCAAATCTTCTCATATTCTCATCTCAACCATGTCCAACCTAGTCTTAATCCCATATTTTGTTTTTCCAGGTGTATTTAGCAACGTTCCGATGAAACTATCAAATACATTTTTTTCTACAAGAATAACATCAAAGAAATTTCTGAGATATTGACAATTCTAGTATGGTAATTAAAAAAAACTGATCTCTTTTTCCAACAGATTTTCATAAGGTTTTTTGAAGCCAGTTTACCAAAAGTAGAGTCCATATTTTTAACTTTCTCAAACAATTGATCGCCTATTAGTGGAGATGGTGTTGTAAGTTCTTCTGAAACTCCATCGAATGATGTCGTCCAGGATTGGTACTTATGTCATCAGGGTAGAAATATGTGACATCCTAGAAACACGGTTTTCGATGAATGTTTCAACCTAATTGATTGTGTACCTTGTTCGAAAACAGGACACCCTTGAGTTCCTTTAATGCTATATCCTGAAAATTTTTCATAAGCAGGTAATTCATTTATCTTCCCGTAAAACATGGCTCTCAAAGTGAAATCTTCCTTTTTATAAGCCTTATACAATGTAACACCTGAATCCCACAATAATTTCAAATCTTCGATCAATAGAGCTAATTAAACATCAATATCATTACCCGGTTGTTTTGGTCCTAATATAAGCATAGATAACATGATGTATTTTCGTTTCATGCATAACCACGGTGGTATGTTATAATTTAGCCACATAACTGGCCACGTACATGACTGTTGCATTAAAAAGAAAAAAGATTCACTCCATCTGTAGATAACGCAAGATGAAGGTTTCTCATCTCATTTCTAAATTCAGGATACTCATGATCAATTCTCTTCCACTGAGGAGAGTCTGTCGGGTGACGTAGTATCCCAACGTTAATTCTTGTATTTACATGCCATTTAAATTGTCTTGTTGTCTCCTTACGTCCATATAGGTGCCTGAACCTTGGAATGATTGGAAAGTACCATAAAACATTAGTAGGCCTAGATTCATATTTCCTGTATCAAGAATCACTACACTTTTGGAATTATTTATGTGATTTGTGGTCCTTTCAAAAAAGTATATCGTAATTCAGGCAGGCATGTATTCTTTCAGAGATCATACCCATCGAGCATAGCATTCATCTGGCGTCGTATGTTCAGCTCAAGAGATCATTATCTTATAGGACCATGTCATTCAGGAGATCAAGCAGTTCTATAAAACTGGCATCACTCCACCCGTTGTCTTCATTCAAATTATACAGCTTCAGTATGACTAACACTTCTGTATATTTAGTGCAACCATCATACAATGGTGTCTTTGCAAAACTTTTTAACTTCTCAAAAAATTTTGGGAAATCACAAAGTTTATCTTCGACTGTACTTGTCATTTCCTCAATACGATCTTCACCATCATTTACATCTATAAAAACATCATCCATATGGTCATCTTCATTGTTCATACTTGTAATCATATCAGATGATCCATAAAACGCAGTGTTATCCCAGGCACTACCTACATTCGTTGTTTCCCCGTGTTTATTCCAACATGTATAACTCTGATCTATTCCGTGACAATTCAAGTGTTCTTCCAACTCCTCTGGCCTAATTTTTTGGAATAATAATAGTGTAAACACGGAAAAAGGATTTGAGAAGGGTCATATGAATGATCTTTTTCAAACATGATAAACTCTTTCATGCCTTCTTCACACTCTTTTGTCAAGCAATTGGAACTCATCCATTCTTTATTTAAATTCATCCTATTTGAAATCAAAAGGATGGGTATATAGGTTAGAAGAGAATGAATATGGGTATAATGTAGATAAAAAACTAGATACTTCAAAAATGGTGGGGGGCGTGCTCATTAATAGAAAATCTGGGGTGGTTCTTGGGATTCATCCATTCTCTTCCTCTCTTCGAGCCCCCCTAATGAGGCGTGATTATTGGGAGTTATTTATAGTGAGTTAGGAATTTCTTCCTTTATACTTACTCCATTACTATTATCCTTTATTTCCCTATGATTTGGGATGATTTTAACTAGGATTTTTGTTATGATTTCACTATATCATCTTCAAATGAATTCAGATGATGTAGATTTTGTTTGTATTGGCTAGAGGTTATCCTCATACAATGAACACACCATGTTTTGTGTGGTTTAGGTGGTTTTGTGTTTCCCAGTGAGTTTTTAAAAGATTATTCCTAATAATATTAAGGTTAATAATTAATTATAAGTTTCTATAATTAATTATTTGGGAATTGTTCCTTGCTATTGTGTCTCAATCATTGGTACAAGATTAGATAAGGAATGTATAGTCTTGGTTGAGGATGAGTTGGTCTTGGTGAGGGGGTTACTCTATTTTTTGAGGTGGTTGGACCCAATAATACAAAACCATTTTCCAATTTAAGCATGATTGTGCATTCATGCATGAGTATATGTGTTCTTGTGAAAGGGATAGAAATCTAGAGCATCCTAGGTAAATAAATAGGGTGTTTTTGATCCACCAAGAGATAGAGTGAGGGTTCTATTGAATGTTTGTGATTTTGTGATCATACAGAGATTATGTCTCCATGGATGAGAGGTTTCTAGTTGTGTTTATGAGATGATCGGGTTTGGTATGAGATTTTTATAGCCTAGTTAGGTTTTCTAAGTCTATTTGAGTAGGTATTAAAGTCTTAGGCCTAAAGAAGATGGATAATATAGTTTTATATATCACGTATGATGGAGAACACCCTCTTAAGGATATATAAGAGTGATGGTGTGTGTGATGAGTAGGATATTCCATATAGGGATTGGTGGAGGGTGACAAAGGGGATTACCTCCTCATAATTAGATTAAAAGATCTCCAAGGGGAGATATTATATGGTACCTAAGTGAGGATCATGGTAATAGTATGGATGACTTAGCATAGGGTATCCAAGCCTCTTAGTATGAGTTTCATAGGATGGTTATTATTTAGTTTTAATGTGTTTTCATTTTGGAATTAGAAGATGATATACACTAGACTATCGAGGCCTAGATCAAGTATTGCATGTGGGTTGTGACATTAACATAGAGATATGAGTGTGTGTTGGTATCAATGAGTAGAGATGGGTTAGGTTTGATGAACCCAGTAGATTACCTTATAAGTGGAATTAGAATGTTGATAGGTTGGGAATAATTTTCATGTATAACCAAGATGGTTTTAAGGAGATTATTATGCAAGGCTAAATGGATGGTGACTTTTATCATTTATAGTCAGACTGACTAAGAGATTGGGACTTCATAGGACTTTCACCTAGTTGATGTATGATCATCCATGGGGACCACCTATTGATGATGTAGTTTATCTAGTACGAGAGGTTGGATATCTAGATACCATTTTTTGATTACTATTTATATGTTTTGTGGCATTAGACAAGATGTATGGCCTTTTTTTATGTGATAAGGTGTTTGTAGGACCCTACTTTGAGTGAGAAGGTATTGGTAAAAGTGGTTTGGTGTGTGACTTCCATGGGATCCACCTATGGAAGGTGCATTTTGACTTATGATAGAGGTTGGATATTGTGATTCCCTCCTTAGATCATTTTTTGTATGATAATATAATGTGAGATATAGAAATGGGGATCAATTAGTATTGGTTTGGTGTAGTTTTGTGAGAGGTTTTTTATAGATATTCCTTCCTCAAATTGTTTTTTATGTGATGTGATGGTGAGACCCACCGTATGCGAGAGGGGACCAACTACTATGTTGTGGAATTAGAGGATATGTGAATCACACCCAATGTGAGAGGTTGGTGGCACTGTTATATTATAAGAAAGGATGTGATATTTAAATTGGTATATGACCCACCCTAGAGAATACTGTACAATATAGTGTAAAATATAGAACATACTAAACATATGTCTCATCCTGTTGGCATGCCTCACCTGATGACATGAATTCACCAACATGGACGGTTCAAACCCTACTTGGACTAACTAGGGGGTTGTATCCAAAATCAGAAAATGATCCATACTATGGGCCACACTACTGGAAACATGATCTTTCCCAACACATTTATACCAACAGTTTTTGGAAAACCGTTGGTATAGACCTATCCCAACGGCTTACTTGGCTACGGTTCTCCAAACCGTTGGTATAGGCTATACCAATGGTTTGGAGTCCTATACCAACGGTTCCAAACCGTTGGTAAAGGTTAGTTTTCTAGTAGTGCCACAAGACGGAGTGAAATCCAAATCTAGTGTAATAACCATTCAAAAAAAATACTCTCTTTATTAAGGATTCTATCACAATGCTATAGTGGGGAGAGCTAATTAAGATCAAACAAGTAACCAACCACATATACATGTGTCACACACACAAGCATCACACACAAGAATCATGCCAAATCATAATTAATCTCAATATTGACAATAAATGAAAACATAATTAATTCATGAAAATTCAATTTTACTCAACTTAAGGAGGAGGACCCGATGGAAGAGGAGGAGGAGGCATCAACAACAGAGGAAACTGAGGAAACAGAGGCAGCGGGGGCAGTAGAGGCAGCTCGGAGGCAGTAGAGCCAACAAAGTAGGTGGAGTAGGTGGAGGAGGAGGAGGATGAAAAGGCGCAGGTGGAGGAGGAAGAGGAGGATGCCACGGTGGAGGAGGAGGAGGAGGTGCCACAGTGGAGGAGGAGGAGTAGGATTCGCGATGGATGAGGAGGAGGGAGAGGAGCCATGATAGAGGATGAGGATGAGAAGTAGGCGCCCAAGGAGGAGGAGGAGGCGACGGTCGTGACAGAGGAGGAGGAGAAGGACACATTGGTGGAGAGGAGGCAACGGTGGAGAGGAGGAAGTGGCAGATATGAGGCATCGACGAAAGGTAGGGATTCCGTGAAAGGTTGACAAGGTTCAGGGAGGAGGAGGAGGAGTACCCTATGGATCATATAAATCCCGTGTGGACCTTTATTAGTGCTAGTAAAAAGTGATGATAAAGGGGGTCTTTATCAGCACTAAAATGAAAAGCGCTGATAAATACCCCCTTTATCAGTGCTTTTTTAGTGATGATAATGGTTTTACTTTATCAGCGCTTTTATAACGCTGATAAAGGGTGACTTTATCCGCACTTTTCATTTTAGTGCTGATAAATTCCCTCTTTATCAGTGCTTTTTTAGCACAGATAAAGACTTACTTTATCAGTGCTAATAAAAGTGCTGATAAATGTATAAATCTAATAATTTGTTTATATTATTATATATTTATTTAAAATGATATCTATGATAAATATATTTATATATTTATTAATAATTATAACTCTAAATAAATATGCCTTTATTTATAATTATAAAATTATTTGAAAGGTATATTTATATTTATATCATTGAAAATATAATAAAATATTATTAATTTTTTTAATATAATGTAATTTTAATTATAAGTGTACATTTTTTAGAACATATATATTATATGGGTAACATAATTAATTATAAATCAATAACACATCAATGTGATATGTAATTATAATATATAAATGAACATTACTCATGCACATATATATACGCATACATGATATATTCATTGACCCCAATTCTTTGGACAACACATATATATTCAATAATATGAATTATAAATATATATTAAAAAGTATTTTATATTTATAAATAAAACAAATACATTAAATATAAACAAATATAATAAATACATATGTTAAATATAATGAATTAATAAATCTAATAAATATAATGAATTAATAAATCTAATAAATTTTATAAATCTAACCAATTTATTCATTATTAACTATATAATTATATAATTAAATATATATATATATATATTTAGTTATAACATGTGTTTTTTATATAATGTATACAATAAAAATTATCATCACTAGAAAAGCACTGATAAATGTGACCTTTATCAGTGCTTAGAAAAGCACTGATAAAGGGATATTTAAAGCGATGATAAAGGATACACCTTTATAAGTTCTTGTTTTAGCACTGATAAAGGGTACATTTATCAGTACTTTATTTAGCGCTGATAAAGTCCTACCCATTTATCAACACTTTTCCATTAGTGCTGATAAAGGAAGGCACCTGCATTGCCCAATTTTGTGGTAGTGAACCATATGGATCTATCAACCTTTTTAGAGAACAAAAAAAGGAAGGTCCATGGTTATTTGCTCATGTAAATTAATCATTCGGATTTTGAATAATCTTGTTGTATATTTAATTCCATAAAATTGATGAGAGCATAGGACATGAGAGAAGTGATATTAGATGCATCTATATAAACAAATAGATGATAAAATTTACATTCCTCTCTAGGGTAAACCAAAAGAAAACATCAGGAAAAACATCTAGAAACTCATATACCGTTGGAGGTAATCCACCTTTAGAACCTCCACCATTCACCTCCAACATGAGTGATGATATCTAGAAAAAAGGTTTCCCAAATCTGGAGATGTATGTCCATCTCACCCTGATAAAGGGTCTTACTCGCCTTAAAAAACATGGGCTCTCTCATCAGGTGCCACAAACCCACTCGCTTATGTGAGAAATCGATGTTATCCATAAAACACAACATCTAATACAAACCCAAAACCATGTAGAATTGGTCCATATCCAACAACAAGAAGTACCATGTCTGCTCTAACCATGAAATACTGAGAGAACATGATGGACACCTAAACCCCTACTGTCTCGTTTTACCAAGTGACTTCACCAACTTCATATTATAAGACATTAACTCAGATAACAATTTCAAAAATATGATATTATGGGAGGAAATAAAGGAACCACAAGCACCGGTTTCAAATAAAACAGTAGCTATGGATGATGCCCTAAAAACATTACCTGAAAATGTTGCAGGTCTCGAATCTAATTCCAATGGTTCTTAGTTCATAGAAGGAAGGTTCAACATCTCTTACAATTATAATGATAGATTAATAGCTTTCAGACTTACCTTGATACGACTCTTCCCATAAGAGGATCAAACCTTACAACTACACCAAACTGGTATAGAGTTTATATCATTATTTTCATAGAACTATACAAAATTTTTCTTATGGTATGAGGAATAGAAACCCCTCTATGCTAGTTTACTACTCTTACAAAACATATGAAAGATCCCTAATCACCCACACTGATAGAAGGGTCTACGTCAACTATAAACACTATGTTTACATTCGAAAACCATCTATACTGGAAGAAAATGAGTATCCCACCACTAGTCATAGAAAATTAAAGGTTCGGGAAGGGTGGCCTGAGCTACCACCTCGCTTTTTATCATACTCATCATACTTCCTTTTTATTTTTTAAGAGTCGCCGCCACACCAGACCACTACTAGAACTAATCTTGAAAACCCATATTTTCGAGCTCAGTAAATCTCCAACATTAATGATTGATCCATTATATCAACATACATCAATGACCAGTACAAGAAGACCAGATAATGATTGTACAGATGAAAGTTTATTTAAAAATTATTATCCTTAAACTCCTCATTATCAACATCCTTAGATTAAAATAGACCTACTCTATGAAAGAGTTGGCATATTCCAACAAAACTTCATCCCTCGGATGGAGATCCCAAATATATTGGGTATTATAAAGGGATAAGGTCTCATCCAAATACTTCTCATTGAAGACAACATTGATGTATTTATATCCCATCCAAACTTATTTATTAAGTTGGACCACTAAATCCCAACCCATGTGATTGGGATTATCGAACATGAATGATGAAATTTTCACTTTAATCGCATGAGAATTATCAAGAAACATGGAAATCCTATCAATTCTTTCAATCTAATCACCCACCTACTAGGGGTCCATTCTACAATGTAAGGAATTAGGCTTGTTCTTTAGTAACTCTAAATATCTTCTATTTTTTGGATATCTTTCACCATTAATGGAATTATAAGGACCATATCATGCTTCTTGATGGATTTCCCAGATATCCTGAAAAATGAATTCAACTAGTATCTGATTAGTTGGAGAGTTATATTTCTCTCTAGATTATTTTCATGGTTGCAAAAAAAATTTTTGGAGGCATGATGCAACAACCATCGACAAGCAAAAGGAATTTATTAATATAAAATCTAGAAAATTTTTATCAACAACAATTCTAAATACTTCTATAAATCAGGAAAAACATAAGAAGTAAATTAACAAAGTTAAACCACACCACCCCATCTTGGTATCCATACATAGTCATGTGGTTGTACATCTCAAATGGATAAGCCAAAAAAATCATGAACAACCCTTTGGGAGCTAAGGAATATCACGAGGTGTTTTGGCTAGGAACCCCACTTGCAACCAAAACATTGAGCCTTGACACTCCTAGCTCCTGTATATACAAAAAATCCAAAATAAAATGATCCAAATAAAAGGAAAAACCTTTTCTAATTACTTTTTCTTCCATAAAGTAGATAGGGTTTCCATCCAACCCGATAGCCTACCCATAACATGGAAGGGCACAAAGGGAATTCCCGATCCCCATGGGTTGGGAACTAGTTCCTAGGAATCAAACAACATAATTTGGAATGTTTTAACCGATGATAATAAACCATAACTAATAAAAACATCATAAAACTAAGAAAAAACTATTGAATATCATATTCCAACATACATAACAACTATTGGATTTAAAAACAAGATTACAAATACATTAATAAAATGGGTATAGGATAACTAGACCAATAAATCCTCCATGTGGTGGTTGTGTTGACACCCCATTCCATCTCCACCAACACCAACTAAAAAAGGAACCACTAGCACAGAGAAAATATGTCACCCCCATAAAGAACCTTCCCTTTACATGACTCAAACATAATAAGGTCAACATACAAAGAAGGGTTTATATAGGGCATGAGGAAAATTCCCTGTAAGATACCCCAAAAACAGTTCCACACATTAACATTAAGTGAAAAATGAACATGAAAATTTAAACAAAAAATCAAGATATGTTTTTAAATTAAAATTGCCTTGAAATTTAAATGGAATATAAATACGATAATAATATTAATGATAGGAATAATTTGAGAACCATGGGATTAACTTAGGGATTATGGTTATTGTGGTCCTAACCTCCTCATACTCTGATTGATAAAACCATTTAGTCGATGAAATGGTCCTTCTTGAGCCTCTAATACAATTCACATATATGTTTATTTTGTGTTTTACGTCAATACCTATTAGGTATATTGGGCCATAAACATGATGACATGACTAATTTACTAGACATAATATTCTTACTTATAAACATGTGGTTACTTTTTTTCTCAATTTCATTCCCTATATCATATAAAATACCTATTATACAATGTAAAATCCAAATATTAAAACAAACACCATTTTCAATAGGTAAATAATTATTAAATCCTTAATCATACAAAAAACCTTGTAAATCATGATCCAAACCACCCTCAATATTTATAGAACCCATTTAGAAAACAAATCAATGATAATAAAATCATTAAATAATGCCAAAGCATGGAACCCCCTACCTATTTATTGGAAATCACAGAATACCTATTGAAAACAGTAATCACACAATAAATTGACTCTATAAAGGAAATAATACATTGTAGCCATCAATATTTACCCTGAAGAAATAATATAGAACCCGCATAAATTCAAAAACCTTGCAGGAGAAAGCAAACCGAAGAGATAAAGAAGAGGAGACCAAGAAAGGTGAGGAAAAGAGAAAAGAAGAGTATTAATTGAAGGTTTTGTGATAATTCAAATATGAATAACGTTTATAAATGGATCCCAAGGTAGAGGAGAGGAAGGGGGAGGTGCACCTTAGGATAAGAAGTAATAATGATGTGATTTGGGATTCAAATTAGGGAGGGTGGTTTTGGAATTTAAATATTTTTAATGTTCTTGTGGTACATATGATTTGGATACACTCTTTACCAAACTATGTTGGAACAATGTGAATCCTATATATAAGAAGAATGCAGGACACACAATTTTCTTCTAGGGGGAACAAGCCAATGCGGCACGCCATGTAATTCATGCATATCCAATATCATAGGGGAATGATTATCCCAATGGGCATGCATTCCCAAGCACTATCACGTGACATATAAAATTACACTATCTATGTTGCACAATTTATGCTATGGTGGGTTTTGGATTAAACTAAATATATACCAATAATTCATATTCCATATGATATACTTATAAGTATCCTTATCGAAAGAAGGGTTGTAATATTTTATCTTTTTATAATAATAAAAATACCATATCTTCTATATGATATACTTATATATATATATATATCATCCATGTGATTTGGTGATTTAAAAGAGCCATATAACTTCATGAAAGAAGTAGTCGACATATACATGAATGATGTCATCATCTTGTAGTGAGTGAAAAGTTATGAAAAATAAAATAAGGTATTATCATCCAAAAAATGGTATATATTCCATGAATATAATAATTATTTCTTATATAAAACATATGAAAAATAAATTTAACATCATCACCTACCATGATAAGAGTTATTTAATGAATTATAACATCACTTCAAGAGGCGATAGTTTGTAATACCAACGAGCGACATCATCTTATCTCCAATAGAATAGAAGGTAAGAAGATATGCATAAAATAATGACTATAGAGGTATAAATATATTATTAATATCATATATATATATAATAGATTTATCATTATACCCAACCATGAAATGTGGTAATGGAAGTATGAACGACATCAGTTTGCAAGATGATAATCCTCCATACACATTAATGAAGATCTCATAACAAATTTTATGGTAGGGGAGATGGTTTTTAAGAAACAAAAATGTTGTAAATAAAAATTACCTTTAAATTTATTTAAATGTCTTATTTTGTATTTTGGTTTTATAATACACATGAAATTATTTTGTTTTATTATATCCCATCAGTTGTAAAAGACCATTAATAATTTTTACCATTGATAATATAGTCATTGAACAATGATCACATGATTAGTATAAATATAGGGTTTTAAAAAATCCAATTTAAATAGAAACATAATTTTTGACCTCAACCATTAGGTTTGTGACCTATGAAGCCTAACTATCAAATATTCTACGACAGATAGAATTACTTGGGTTTTCCCTTAACCAAGACCAAGTTGAGATCCAGAAACATAAGCATGATTAAAACCGATTATGTGATCTTTCTAAGCTCATTAAGATCATGACCCAAACCATTTTTTTCTGGAACTCACCATGAAAATATCACAATCAGGTATCTTAATCTCGGCCCATTTTTTTGATGTGTTAAAGGGATATCTATCAATACCATAATAATATGAATATGTACATTGTATTTTTCAATAGAATAATGTTTATATTATCTTTTGTATCATTACATTAAAAATGCATTTGATTATTTATTCAATAAAAAATAGAAGGTAATTTTAATTAATATTAAATTTAAATTAGTAATTTTATTTTCATGAACGAATAAATTCTTGAAAAAATAATATTTAAATAAAATATTATTATTGAATAATGTTTATAAAATATAAATTATCATATAATTTTATGAAGTCAAAACAAACATTTATTAATAAATTTAAATTTTTTAAAAGATAAAATTAAAATATTTAGAAAATTACTAAGAAAAAAATAATAATATTATTTTAATGAAAAAAGAAAAAATATCCAATGGTGATTTTTTCATAATTTACTGAGACAGTCCAATTTACAGGTTAAATTTTAATACGGAATAAATTTACTTTGTGTATTACGACATCATAATGACCCAAATGAAATGTAATAAATAATAAAAAATATATCCATGACTAGATATATGTTATTCTTTTAAAATTATGTTATTCTACGTTTATTTTATTAATTTTATAAAGCCATTATGAAACCTCAAAAACCATTAATAAATTTTATGGTTTTAAAATCATTTTATTAAGAGTATAAATCACCTCCAAAAAAGGAAGGGAATTATTTTATATTGTTAGGACATTGAAATTATAAAAAAATGAAAACTACTCCAATATGGAATAAACCATTGGATAAACCCATGGAAAGGTTTATGCTTTAGGTTATTTGATTTTATTGAGTTCAAAACTTATGTTTGAGAAATATTAAAGTATTCCAAAATAATTTCTAATATAACCCCACCCCAGATCATATCTATGTTTAGTGAAATTTTTTTTAGCATGTCCTTACTATTCCCTCTACTCTATAGAGTATTCCCAAGGCTCCCCAATCTCTTAAGAGCTCCCCCAAATATTTTCAGTTGAAAACTCACATAAGGAATCCTTTAATTTTCATTTTCATTCATGTTTGTTAATAATATTATGATTTATATTTCCAATTAATTATGTTGGGATATATCTTTCCATGTCCCTATTAATATCTATTTGATTTCTAAATGATGATATACCTCATTCTCTCCCATCAACCCTCTTTTTTGAATTATTGTGTCATGTCATTATCCTATCGAAATAACAATATGATTTTCTATGCCAAAATAATTGTGTAGTGAATACCATAACCATTTCCTATCAATGATGTTCAAATATATACACTTATAACTCCTTTAATTTTTAAATACATTTATGTATTACATACTCCTTTTTTCATGGATTAAATATTATGATGATTGAATCCTATGTTGTACGATGGTTATGGAACACTTAAACAGGATAATGAAATCAATGGGATGGGAGCATCCAGAATTATATAGAGACCCATTGCATTAAGTAATGTTTAGTATCATGAGACATCATATTGGTATAGAGAGTGAGCCTGATTCTTGTATGGATATTTTTTCCATCAAGATATCATGGAAATTCTCATTGACCTAAGTTTATTATGGAATGTTTTATATTGTTCCCACATTTCCCACGTTGTGATTATTATTATATATTATAAATTATTATTTATCTTTATGATTCTCACACCCATTATTCCTCATTAATATTCCTATTTCTATTATATATCACCTTACTCCATGTTTAGTCGCTTAATGGGATTTATATCTCACCCCTTTCTTATGTATGTACCCTGATTATCCCAGGTTGTTTTAAGTATGAAGTAATAGTATGAAAATGTTAAAGAGGCTTTAAATAAAGTTGATGAACTACTTATTTTATGTTATTATGTAATGTACTAAATTCCCAAAGAAACTAGACTTTTCGATCTTCCTGGGTGTATTATTTTTACTTTTTTTAATAAATCAAGAATTATTGTGTAATAAAGAGAAGGGTTGTTATTGTTGGTATCATTGGAAAAAATTAGTAATTTTTTTTGTTTTGGATTATAAAACTCTAGATAAAGCCTTAGGGATATGACTATTTATAAGAAAAAATCCCT
Organism: Viscum album; assembly: GCA_963277665.1. NCBI lineage: Eukaryota > Viridiplantae > Streptophyta > Magnoliopsida > Santalales > Viscaceae > Viscum > Viscum album. Next base: position 1,771,336,184 of record OY728123.1, read on the forward strand.
ATATTTTGGTATGTGTGTAGAAATTTGTTTATCAAGAAAATGAATCCTTTTATAGATATTACATGTGGATGTAATTCTAGAATAGATATACCTTGGGGTAACAACATTGAAAAGGTGTGTCAGACCTGACATGACCCAACCCAGTACATTAATGGGCCTTACTGTGAACTTAGTTCAACACTCCTAGGGGATATGATTTAGAAAATTCATAATCTCACAACAATCCATTATTAATGAAAAATATATATACCCCTAAAAAATGTTTTAGGATATAGATCATAGATAACATAGATTGAAGCCTTGAAATTAATATGTTAAATAAATACATATAATTTATATGTTATCTATTTAATGTCATTGGATCCCCCTTTATTTTTATAATAGAATAAAAATAATCATCCATAATTTTTTTCTATTATACATAATGGATAGAATTCAGAGGAATCAAGTAAAAAATCAATGTGACAGGAAATGTGATGACTTTTATAATGAGAATCCCAACTCAATGGGGGTGGAAATAAAATTATTGTGACGATACATTCATAGCTGGATTTTGGTTCTAAATTGAAAATTGGATCTGGAAGAGTTCTCAAATACCCCTAATAAAGAACAACCTCTAATTGATGGATTAATATGAAATATTCCTCTGATAGTTAATGGATCATATGGTCTCTTAATCGAGGAACAATGGATCAACACTATTGAGATGTTATTATCAATATTTTAATGTTCTAAAAAAGGTAATATTCTACTAGATGTTTATCATATAGAGAGAAAATATGATCAGTGGTGGAAACTGATCAAGAATATAAAACCCTAGGAAGTGTTCAAATAGATTGGGTGGAAAAAATTATAGAAAATGATTTTCAAAAAATGTTTTCCTCAAAATATATGTCTTAAAATGGAACGGGATTTCATTTCCCTCAAGAAAAAAGATGACGAATCTATTAGGTAGTTTGAAGAAAATATCATATGAATTGCATGATACACATCTGGATTTATCATTACCCATGAATGCATGGTTTATTGCTTCTTTTGTTTTCTAAAACCTAGTCTATGAAAATCCCTGGTGATCTGAGACATTCATAACTATAAAGAAATTTTCCAATGTTCCCACAAAGTCTAAATGGATATCAGTGAATATCCAAGGTATCATAGGGATAAAAAATTGAATGTGGAGTTCAATTATCAAATTATGATGGATAAATATAAAGGTTAAATGAAATTTATACATCCGAATTATCAGAGGTGTGGAAGTAAGAACCATGTTAGCAGCCTGAGTGGAACAAGGAAATTCTTTTGGTGCGTGATGGAAGGGAACCTAGCTAGAATATTCTAGCAAGTGAAACCAGTTAATCTATCAGAGGATATGAATACTCTAGTCAAACCAAAATTCATTGTTCATTATATCAACAACAATGAAACATGTCACATTCCAAATCAATTCACTAAGATAAGGGTTTTTTGAGACAACCAACAACCTCCAAGGGAGAAATGGATAACTATTTCTGACACCACAATTGAGGTAAATCCCGACAACAAAGTAATGATAGGTACATAATTTATTCATTCAAGAATAGATATCATTGTTTTTGATTCTGGTTCACCACATTCATTCACATTACGAATGATTAGAATAACTTTTCAAACAGGAAAAAAAATCATTAATGTAGATATATAAATGAAAATAGAAGTGGAGTAATTACTTCATCTGAAGTGTAGTACTCCCCAAATCACAATTTGTTGTTTTCACTTCCCAACAAAAACTGTTATACTTCCTTTTTTGGAATTTGTTGCAATTCTGGGAACGTATTGGTATTCCGTGCACAAAGACAACATAAATTGATGCTATTTGAAAATAACCTTCTATATCTCTATTAGAATTCTGATTCTATACATGTTCAAAGAGGACAATTACAATTCTTTAAAACCAATATCTCATGCATGAATATTATTTATTTATGAGAAGTTATATCTATCTCAAATGATTGAGTATATGGAAAGAGTCATCTTCCAAGAGATGACTATTGTGAGTTAATACACAAATTTGTTTCCTGAGGAATTTCCTTGTCTTACTCATAGCCAAGATGATAAAATATAAATCATGATTACACTTGGGTCATTAAAATTATCCAAGACTCAATATATAATGGCTGTTGTGGAGATTGAGGAGATGAATAAAAAACTATAAGAGATTCTGGATAATGGGTTTATACACCCAAGTGCTTCTCCATGGGATGAACCATCCCTCATCATCAATTATAATGTTGGGTCAATGAACCCTTTTATTGACTATCATGATCAAAACAAGATCATGATAAAGAACAAGTATCCTCTACCATAGATTGATGACCTGTTCAACTAGTTGCATGGAGTACAATACTTATCCAAGGTGGATCTATGGTTTGGATATTATGATGTTGGTGTACATAAGTAAGATATCCCCAACACTATATTTCTTACAAGGTACCATAATTATGGGTTTATAGTATTTCAATTCTGACATATTAATTTTCTAACAATTTTAAAGGGCTTGATGAGTAGAGTCTTTAGAGATTATCTTTACAATGTAGTGGTATTATTTTTAGACGATATTCTCGTATTCTCCAAAACCAAGGATGGTAATGAGTAGTATATGATCACATTACTAAAGTCCTTGGAAAATGAGAATCATTATGAGAAGTACAATAAATGTGAGTTCTGGTTGAATGAAGATGTCTTATTGGGGCATATCATCACAAGAAATGGGATATTGACAGATCGTTCAATTAAATATGCAATTTATGTATGGAATAATCCAATATATGTGATAGATATCCATAGTTTTCTTATATTATATTGTTATTATCATTAAGTTTGGAGAAATATCTACCCCTATAATGATTCAATAATTGGAAGGGTGTTATGTTTTCTTTGAATGATGAATGTAATGAGAGAATCATCAAGTAAAAAAGAGGCTTATCACTGCACCTATTACCACACTACTCAGAAGTGGAGAAATTTTCATTTTATTCAGTGATGAGTGGATGAATGGATTTGGTTTTTTATTAATGAAAAATTAAATGATCAAAACCTATGTTTCAAGGCAGTTGAAAGTTCACAAAAATCCTACCTAATAGATGATATGAACTCGGTTGTTATTATATTTTCATTGAAAATCTAGTAGTGTTATTTATTTTTAGAGAAGTGTAATATATATATGGATTAATAAAGCCTCAGCTATATATTAACAAATAATGAGATGAATATATTCTAGCGAAGATGGTTAGAGCTGATCAAGGACTATGACTTCTTAATTTACTACTATCATGGTAAAATAAATAAAGTTCTATTTGATGTAATTTGATGGGATTACACAATTATATAGTTGATGAGAATTTATAGGGATTTAATCTACCTATATTTAGAATGTTTTGATATGTAAATCATAATATAAATAACTTTATAAATCATTCACACATTATTTCTTAACCATCTCTTTCGGATAGGTCAAAGGATACTCAAAAAGATGTTGTGAGAATTCAAAAGATAGTAGAAGCTATAAGGAAAGAGATATCCTTGGTGGCCCATGTATATTAAGAATGAATTTTGATATCTAGGTCAAGAATATTTTTACCATACAATACATAGTTAATTAAAGAGTTATTGGATGATTCACATAACTCAACATTCGCTATCCACCCAAGAAAGAAAAAGATGTATTGAGATCTATGAGAACACTATTGGTGGGGCAATATGAAGAATGACATTGTGGAATATACATTAATATGTATTGTATGTTAGTAAGTTAAAGAGTAAAGGAAACAAATTATAGGTGATTATTAAAACATTACCCATAGGTAAATGGAACGGGGAAAAATCACTTTGTTCTTTGTCACTAGTTTCTTGAAGACATCAAGAGGGAATAATGCAATATGGGATGTGGTGGATCATCTTATAAATATAACACATTTAATTATGATTCAGGATGATTTCGCACTATATCAAATTTAATGGATATAAATAACAGAAGTGGTGTGGTTGTATTGATTACAAATATTTATTTTATTCGATCAAGATTTGATATTCACATCTTGGTTTGAGAAAATTCTCTAACAAGATCTAAATATTGAGTTTTATTTCAACATGTATGATCAACCCAAAAAAGATGGCCAATATGAGATGATCATCCATACACTATAGGACATGTTGAATTAAATTCAGAGGAGGGGACCAAAGTATTCATCTATTTGAGTTCCCATACAATAACACTTTTCACCAAAGCATTCAAATAGCCCCTATAAATCCCTTTATGTGAAGAGGTTCAGAACACTTGTATATTGGGATAATTGTTTGGAACAAAAAGTAATAGTTTCTAAAATGGTTGATGAAATGGTGAAAAAAGGTAAGACCATTCTGAAATACATAAGGGTTGTTCAGAGTAAAGAGATGAGATATGATGACAATCATCAACAATACCTGTATTTTGATTTTAGAGACATAATATTTATTCAGCATATCTCCCTGGAAGGAAGTGATTGGATTTTGGAATAAGGGAACGGTTATTCCAAGATGCAAATTAAAATTTTTATATCCTTCATCACATCAGTGTGGTGGAATACCAACTAAAACTCGCACCCAACCTATCGCAAGTACATGATGTATTCCATGTATCCCTATTGAGGACATACGTACAAAAAACCTCACATGTACCCAATGCAGATATGGTATCATTGTAAAATTATCTTTCATATAGAGAAAAATCAATGAAAATCTTAGATGAAAGAGACAAAGTTATATGAAATAAGACAACTCACCTTTTCATGGTTCTATGGGGAAACCAAAAGTACGAATAAGTGATGTGGGAAATTGAGGTGGTGATAAAACATAGTTACCCTCTTCTATTTTAGTGTGAGAAATGAAACTTTTGATGGTGAAATTTCTTAATGGGGGAATATTGTAATGACACAAACTATTATAAATACAATTTATATTTTTGATTTATTTAAATGAATTATGGTTATAGAAAAAACATGACCTTCTTTGGTTTTCTTACATCATTATATTTAGATGTATGTTAATCACATTTAACATTGATAATATAGTCATTGAACAACAATCACATGATTGGTATAAATATACAGTTTGAAAAAATATAATTAACACAAAAAAAGGATGTGATGGACTCAACCATTAGGAGTGAACCCTATGAATCCCATTTTTCAGAGAATACATGGGAGATAGAATCTATGGGATTTTACTTGAAATATCCAAAGTTCAGATCTAATAACTTAATCATGATCAAAACCATTTACGAGAGAAGTTCAAGCACATCAAGATCATGACCCAAACCATGTTTACAAAACCACCCCATGAAAATATCAACATTTTCCCCCTTAGTAATGGGGAGGTTTTTTGTGTATTAACATAATATTTATTATAAACATAATAAAATGAATAATTATATTTTATTTTGTAATATTATAATTTTCATGCTTCCTTTTTATCATTAATTTATAAATTATTTTTAATTTAAATGTACTAAAACAAAAAAAATATTTTTAATTGGTATTCCATTTCAAATAATATTTTTATATTTATGAATAAATTAGTTGTTGAAATAAACAACAATTTAATAAAATATATTTATTAAAGAGTAATTATTTATAATTATTATGATGTTAAATGAAATTTTTAATGGTATGAAAACTGTTATTATCAACAAACCCATCATTTTCAATAAATGACAATTTTATTTTAAAATTGAAAATTAAAATATTATTAAAATTACTTAAATAAAATATAGATTATTTTTTGAATCAGAAAAATAATGTTATAAAATGGTTAATTTAACATAACTTTCAGAGATAGGAAAATTTTCGGGTAAAAATTATATTCAATATAAATATAATCTGTGTATTATGACATCATAATGTACCAAAATTGATGTAATAGATATTATAAAAGGCATACATGGCCAAATATATGTTTTTCATTTATAATATAGTGATTTTATGTTAATTTTATTCCTTTTATACAGCCATTATGAATCCTCCAAAACAATTAATATATTTTATGTTTATAAAATAGTCTTTTTAAGAGTATGAATCCCCTCCACACAAGAAAGGGAATTATTTTATTAATTTTGGCCCTTGTAATTATAACATATTGAAAACCACTCCTATTTGGTAGAAACCATTATAAAAAACAATGGTATGATTTGTGGTTTTTGTAATTTTATTATATAGACTTCAAAACTAATGTTTGATAAATATTATAGAATTCCCCACTCCATTACTATATAACCCCACTCATGCTAAAATTCAAATTTTCTAAATTTTTATGGAGCAAATATTTACTATTAAATTCCCTCTCTAGAGTCCACCAAAGGAACCCTCAAGCTCTTTAGAATCTTTTTCCAAGAATTTGGAGTCACACACTCAAGTGAGTGATCCTTTCATTCTCTAACTTATACTTGTTTCCTTATTATCATATATGTTTTATTTCTCATTCTGTATATTGGTATATGTACTTACAGGTCCGAATTTTATCTTATTTTATGTAACAATAATTATAGAACCCTTTAACACTCATCAATACATTTTATTAATCATTAAGTGATGCTATTATGCTTTTGAAATTTTACTGATAATTTCCAGGGAAAAAAAATTATGTAGTGAATACCATAACCATTTCATATCAAGGGTGTTCAAATTTATATACATACGGTTTTTTTAATTGTGACATACATGTATTTATTACACACTCCTTTTCATAGAATAAAACATGATGATTAATGAATTCATGTTGTATAATATATGGGGGACACATAAGAATGAGAATGAAATGTATATGATATGTTAACCAGAATTATATAGGTCTTCAATGAATTGGGTAATGTTTAGTCCCATTATATGAAATGTAGTGACATGGAGTGAACCTGATTCATATATGGGACTTCGTTCATCCGGATTTCTTGGCAGTTATCCTTAACCTTTCTTATGATGTTGTGTTTTATGTTGTTTCCACATTTTCCATGTTATGATTATCATGTTATATAAATCCTTATTATTAATTTTCATGAATATAACCCATTTTGTTCTCTATTTATAATCCTAATGTGTAACATGTGTCATGCCATTAAATGTATATTCCCTTACTAGTATTTATAGATCACCACTTTCTTATGCATGTCCCTATGTTCTCCATTGCATTTTTAAGTTCGAAAGTATATTATGAACATATTAAAGAGGTTTTAAATATAAAATTTGTATTCCTAGTTTTATGTTGGTATTTAATATACCTAATTTAAAAATACAGTATACTTCTCGATCTTCCAGGTTTTATTATGTGTAATTTTATTTAATAAATCAAGAATTAATGCGTAATAAAGAGCCTGATTTTTATATTTTTATAGGTCATTAAATTATTATTAAACAAAACCCATTATATGGAATACAATGATTTTTTATATCATCATAGTATAATAATAATCTAAGGATTTGGACAAAGGGATAAATTAAAGATAATAATCAACGAACATTACAACTTCTTTGGGAATCCTACTGAGGTTTATATTAAACCCTTCAATTGATTCCAGGATGAGTGGTTGGGGGCGGGGTAGAAGTAAATTTTTAGGTCTTCACCGATCCAATGTTGTTTAAAGGTGTTAAGAAGGTTGGATATTGAGTTCCCTTTTATAGTTGAGGAGGAGTGTCATTTTTGTAAATACCCAAAAGTATTCACTATTTGGATGTCAAACATACCTCAAGTGGCTCCATGATTGATACTAAATGAATTAGAGGTATGAAATGGTCGATCCACACCTCCATGACACAAAAAAATATTTTTTAAACATTTTGTTCATTTAATTTTATGTTTCCTTATTTTTATAATTTTGGAATTTTCACTTTGATTAGTAGTTTCCTAACCTAGGTAATTTATTTTGTAGGAAAATTAAATTGAAACATACTAGATAATTTTTATCCACTGATTATAATCATTAAATCCCATTAATTAAATAAAAAAGTAATACTTTTGATAATTTATTTTGACATAAGTTCATGTATGTGAAAATTCACTATTTTATCCTCAACTGCTCTAAATATTCATGCTCATATTTAGGGGTAAATATTATCCTTATAAAAGAAATTTTTTTCCATTAATGAAAAATATTGTATATTTGTTATTATTTTTAACTAATATTCAATAATATATTATTTTATTAATTTTATACCTATTCATAAAATGACATTTTTTATAATATAACATTATAGTCAATTTTGACATTATTTATCTAATTTAAATTTTATATTATTATGAAAATGATGAAATTCAAATAAATAATGTTAAAAACTATTTAACAAGTGATATTCATCCAAATATTATTTTAAGAAAAAGAATTCATTCTATTTACAATACTTTTAATATTTTTAGTATCATTTATCTTATTTAATTAATAACTAAATAATTCATGAATAGGATTTTCTTAAGAATTTAATGTATTTAGTTCATAACCACAAACTTATAATAAATTGTCATGACACAAAAAACTCATTTATCATTCCAAATAATATCTATAATAGAAAATATTTTTTTGTCCCCATCCAAATGAATTATAGTTATTGAAAGGAATAAATTATTATTTTTGATGTTTTCATTACGTAACATATTATATAGGTCATATTCAATGGAATGTAGTATTTTATTGAGATATTTCAGTGAATTTGATGTTAAAGGCCTAAATCAACTCATTAAATAAAATTAATATAGTATTTTATGTCCTTTTCAGTCTTATCATTATAGGTTAACACCCATCTATATCCATTTTAAATTAACCATGGAAAATAGGTTTTGCTGTCCCAACCCTTAATTTTAGTAAAAAATGTATTTGAAATTATAAGATAATATAAATTATTCTAATTCTAAATATAGAATATTTTTTTCATATATAATTCATGGAAGTGGAAGTTTTTAATTTAAAATTAATCTCACCAATGCGATGAGGAAGGAGGTTATTAAAGAGAAAATGTTCAATGATTTACAATATTTATATATCTAAATTAAATATTAAAATGATTAAATTTACCTAAATTGGATTAATTTATATAAAATTTAAATAATTTTTATTTAAAACTGATTTAATATATAATTCTACATAAGAAATATTTTAAACGAGCAGGTAGTTTTTAATTAAAATTTTGTATTTTTCACAATTGATCAAAAAATATAAATTTTTATAAAATTCAAAAAGATTCACACTAATAGAATCTTGGTTTTCCAATTTCAAAGAATAATTTTATTTTTTTAATTCTTTTCCAAAATCGGTAAAAATTAATTTTAAATTAATAGTGAAAAGTGTGAGGAGACAACGTTTTTTAAACTGGATATTGTGTTCATCACAAGCTATTAAAAAAATTAATTTATTTTAAATGAAAAATATTATAAAGTATTGTGGATTTATATAAAAAATAAATATATAAATTTTATAAAATTTATTTTATGAAAAAACGTCATTTTTAATTTATAATGTCAAAATTACCTTACGGTTATTTTTTTGTGATTTTTCTATAGTAATTGATTTTTAGGTGATTAGTGAAAAACGTTTTTTATAATACCCATAATTTTATATGAATAAAATATATTAAACAATATACATATATATATATATATATAATTTATAATGTAAAATGAATTCCAAAAAAATGTATTTTCAATTTAAAAAACCCATTTTAACATTTTGGAATGATATATAATATTTTACTATAAAAACTATTATTTTCAATAATATATAATTTTTTTAATCACTTATTTAAATAAAATATAATGAAATATATTTAATATTATAGATCAATATGATCATATTATGTATCATTTTTAACTCTATTTTCATGTGTAATAGTATAATTACAGTGCATAAATTCAATGACCCCGATAATGGTGAAACTGTTGTTTTCAAAAAAAATATTTAGTATTGTTGTTTAATTTTTATTTAATAAATTGGATTGATTTGTTTTATATATTAAATTTGATATTATTTTTACAGATAATTACAAATTTAATATCTCTCATTCATTTGATAGTTAAGATTCAATGATATTTAGAACACTTAAGGTTAAAAACAACATTTTTCTACAAAACAGTTTATCTAAATATAAAATGTTTTAATTTATAAGATAAATTTATCCCATTTATAAATTTAATTATTCTATATTAATCATTTATTTAGTTTTAAAAAATAATATTTTTATAAGGGTTATATTATATTTTTTAATAAAATGTATACCACTAATAAAAAAACTATTTACTACGGTAAAAAACCAAAATGATAATATGTTAAAATAAAGTGCTAAATGGCATTAATTTTTTTATAACAAGTTGGAAAATGGGTGTTTTAGGATTTATTAACCTTATATCAATCCAAATATCATTATTTTATCCATTTTCATCATTTTACCCTTGAATTGTTTCATTCTATTATAGAAAAATATTGGGTGTTAAAAAAGGTTAATTTTTCTCTAGTAATAAAAGAGGATCCCCTTCACCCTCTCAAGGTTACACATTCTATTTGAAATCTCCTTGAACCCATAGTACAATTTACTCTACTACAATTTCCCTTCATGATAAAAATCCCCAAATAACCGTAAGTTATCTTAGGCCCTTTAATTTCATGGATCCATTCAAGAGAATGTTCAAGGATCCATTAAATTTTTGTACATTTTCATAGAGAATTTGGAACATGGAAAGGGTTTCCTATCTAAAATTTTCACACATATGTCATATTTGATAATATAGACCCTACATTATTTTAAGCAGTTTATATACTACCCCTTTAATATTTTATTATCATGATCCATTAATTATTTATGGTTTTTAATATTTTATTTGAAGTCATATCCGTGTAGGGGTTTTACTCTAAATTTTATATAGTTTTATAGGGTTCTATCTAAAAATAGAATTACAATATACATGTTTGATAGTGTTAAATTTTGTGTTTTATATATTGTATTCACATCCCAATTGTTTTCATGTATGAAATATCTTCCATTTCTTGGGAATATAAAGACCATTTCATGACCTTCCTTTCAAGAACCTTTTATTCTGACGTTACCCACACCATCTGGGTTTCCTCCCCAACATCATCTTCAAATAGAGAATTATTTTTCTAGATATTAAAATTAGGAATTTTTAAACATATAAATCAAAAAACCTTGTCAATTTTTTCTCCTCACGTTATTACTGGTTTTCTACTTATCAAATCCCTATTTTATTTTTCTTTCTTGGATAATTATTTTTATATTTTAAGTAAACCAACCCAACATTTTATTTTCAGTCTGGAACCTCCACTATTCAATGTATATATTCACTATATTATTTTGAAAAAAATCCTTTTATATTTTTAAATAATTATTTATTTTTAGTTTTTAATAGTTTAACTTCTTTAAAAGTTTTAATTAATTTTTTACCATTTTTTGTATGTGTACTTTTATTCTAGGTGTGAATGGAATTTATTTTATGTTTTATGTGTAAACAAATATTTCCACAAAATTTTATTATATGGATTTATCTCTATATAGTTTAATGTTTTCTAAAAGAATTTATTTTTTATCTTAGTTATATATGATATTTCCCAAAATTATTTTCTGAAAGATTAATGATATTTCATATTTCCAAGGAGGTCATTATAGAACTCAAAAAACAAATTTTCACCTACATCATTATTTTTTGAGATATCATACGCTTTATAATTGAATTTATTTTTATATTACCATCAAATTTCTTTCTATAGATGTATTATGTAATGTTAATTTCTATCAATGTTATGATTCATCTATAATTTTTCTTTTCAAACTATCTGTTGTTTTAGTCATGAGATTTCTTCCAATTCCTTTTTTTGATTGACAGATTTAAAAATATATCCAATTCATTATTTGATTCTAGAAAATCATTGATTTATCTTCATACCTTTCTATCGTAATAGTATTGATACCCGAAACGTCATCATCTTAATATAATTTTTTTACCTAAAAATTTATGGAATATGTTTAGATATCCATTTATTTTCCATGGGTTTGACTTTTCCAAATTATGAATGATTTCTTTATGTTATTCCATTTTTAAGGGACACGAAACCCATTTTTTTAATGGGTAATTTATGAGTCATTGAATATAACATGTTTTTCAGTCAATAGGTTATTTAGGATATAATGAATGATTTATTTTATGTGAAAATCATATGTATGGATGATGACCAGTAAGGTCCTTTATCCCCCTAAAATTGATTTTCTATGGAATTGTATCTTAAGAAATAATTATAAGAACCATGTATTGAATTCGTAGCCCACAATTGGAAGTAGGTGAAGTAGCCTTCTCCACTTTGTTATGTGAATCAAGTGGTGTATCTTTATCCACTATTTATGGGAATTAGGATGTGTATCTTGATCTATAATGTTATGTTTACCTATTATAATGTTTTTTAAGATATTATCATGTTTACAACTAGGACTAAATTATTCAATCATGATTCATAGTTATTGAATACTTTTCCTACCCTATTGTGATCAATTTATTATTTTTTGACATTCTATAATCCATAAATCATTATTTATTTTCATTTATTTATTATTTGAAAATCTATTATGTATCATGGTATACCCATATGATCATCTTATGATCACATATGAAAGTTCATTGTTGTCTATTTGGTTTACCCTTTCTGAGAATCTGAGTTTACCCCAATATTTTGATTAAATTTCCATAGGTTAATAAGTGAATAGAAGTATAAAATGTTGGGAAGATTATAATTTTTTGATAATTTTCTAATGATATTGGATATTTTTTATAGATTAAGTAGTTTCTTATATATTATGAAAAATATCAATTTTATGAAAACAAAATGGTTTATATAAGTTTTTTACTAATTCTTTTCAACTCCAAACCTAAAAAGATCCTTGGATTATTTATGTTATATTATATTTGAATAATCAAGTAAATTTGGATGTTTGTTGAATAAATGTGCAGTGTATGTTGTTTCAACATTGGATCTGAGAGCGTTGGTTAAGGAAGCCTTATGAACTGTACGAAAGGAAGACTGAATTTGATAAAAAAATTAGTTTCGACTAAGATTCATTGAAACATTAGAAATCATATAATTTACTAATTAAATGTTTATTAATTTATAGTTATGTTTCTATATTCTTTATTTAATTAATAAATATAAATTTTTTCCATAAAATGAGGAATTAAAAATTTGTGATAAAATGTATTAATTTTTTTATTTAATTATACCAAAAAATATATTTATAAAATTACTATCTAACTAACATTATGGATTATTAAATCATGGAAAATAGATTCTTTTCCTCTAATGTTAAATTAATGGTGAAAATGAGGTGTTTTGGATTAGCATATAAAGAAATTATTTGATAGTTTTTAGGATGAATTTTTTTCCCTTTCAATTATGGTAGTTTGTTATGAAGCCATTAATTTTGAAAATTTAATCCTCCATGATTTGTAAAGAAGTTACACGTTTTTAAGTAGAAGCTATTTATGCTTTACGTAGTATAAAAATAAATCTTCTTCATCAGTACATATTAAAAATAACACAAGTTAAACTTCTTGAAACCATATGAATCAATTAATATTTAATACCAATATGGATATATGTTTTATTTTTAAATATTAAAATATTAAATGAATTTAATGTTATTAAATACTATTTTCATATTTTGTTTACTATATGAAAATTTATAAATGGTGTTCACTTATTTTGTTTTTACACTCTGAAATTACTATTTATGATTACCTTTAAATAAGTCATTTGGTTCTATAACTAGCACAACATGAAACATTGAAGATAAATAGAATACTAATATATGCTAATAAATTATAAATTTTTATGTATGAACAATTCAGAATATACATTTAAATAGTTTTAATTAATTAGAGTAATGATATTATGAATTTTATGAATACATTAAATAATGACTAATTTTTATATAATGAAATTAAATTAGTTTACATAAAATGTATAATAAGCTCATTTGTTGATGAGAAAATCATTTTTCTAAAAAAAATTCATTTATGAGATATGAATTTATATTTCATGAAATATATGAATAATAAAAATTTATTAATTTTATTAGTAATTTGATAAAACCATTTTTTGGGTTAATTATATGAAATAAGAATAATAAGAGTTAGTATATAAAAATTTCATCTTACAATTAAAATGATATCTCAATTACATATTTTATTAAAAAGTGAATTTATAAATTTTAGATAAACCTAAATATTGAATTACTCATATAAAAATAGATTATTGTTAACTTTTTTGTTTTTACTAGGAAGGTAAGTTTTTAATAAAAAGAAACGAGTTTCATGAAACAAGTAATTTGTATGATTTTAGGATTATATTTGAATGAATTATAAATTTATAAAACATTTTATCTAATCATATATGAAATAATTTTAAAACATTTTTAATTTTAAAAAATTATTTGAACTTATAAAACCTGTGGAAAATTTATAATAAATTATTACATTTCTACTTTAATATAAAATACCATTTTTTCTTTTCATTGAATAAATTATTTCTAATGTAGATTTTGTTTTATCTTCTCTTAAAATCCTCATAAACAATTTTTTATAAGGAATAAATTTATTTCATTAAAATAAGTATCTAATAAAATATTATATTATATATAAGAATTCAAATCTTAAAAACGTTATTTCTCTAAAAAACTATTTTTACTCGACTATGGGTATTTTTTTAGGAAATTAATTTCCACACCCATAGAAATTTTACATGAAAAAAGGTTTTAAAATTTTAAATTAAAAGTATGAAATTATGTAAAAATTCCCATATTAATATTTTTAATTAAAATAAATCAACAAGGATTAAAAATTAGTTACCAAGGTTAGAGTATGTTTGGGTAAAAGAAAAAAACCATAAAATAAAATGCCTTAAAACACACAATGTTACCTAAAAAGGATTGGATGTGGGGAGTTTATAACGAAAAAGATTTTACAATCCTTTTTCTTTAAATAGGTGACATTTTTAACTTTGATAGTTACCCTATATTATTGAAAATGTATGGTTTACTCACAAAACTACTCTTCTATTCACATATGATAGGGTAACATATTCACAACTTCAAAACTCACATGTCATTAAAATATATTATTTATAATATAAAATTGTTCTCATAATATAACCCTATCCAATTTAAAAATGATTTTGGTCACCATTAGTTAACATAAGGCCAACAATTAAAAGGAAATCTCTATGGAAAATTCTAGTCCTCCACATGTATAATACAAACATCTTGTTTTTTCTACCTAATTAAACTACTTAAAATTTGTTCAAGTGATTATAACATAATAACATCTATATCATCTATATACTATAATGTTACTATATTATGATTAATATAATTTTTTATTCATTTACCTCATTGTTTCTTCCAGATTCAGTTGGTTATCCTAGTTTGGGAAACATGATGCCTATAACCTATGGTAACTCCCATATTCTATCACGACATGTATTCATGTATGTTTTCACAACATAGTTTAATAAAAAAGTATCATGTGTAACCTATAATAATTTATTATTTGTTATTGAATATTGTTTGATAACCATTTTCATCAGGTTCCCCATTTCTTGTCTCTCATATAAACAAAAAATAGATCCCACATCCCCAATGATTCATGATCCCACTTTCCAAAGGCCAGTGATCATTTTTGGTTTCAAAACCAATGATTCTTAAGTGATCACATTGGATGATAGAATTCGAGTTTGATATAATGAATCCCTTGGGGGTGGTTATTACCTATTCCAAGAAACTCTTATAGAATCAAGATATATTCATAAATCTTTTCCGAATCATGATATGTGGTTAGTTAACTTAATAAAACAATCGGATGTTGAATCCCATGTATGTGCATGATATTATACTATCAATGACAGTATTCAAATATATCAGACATTCTGTATATGTTACCAATTATTTATTAACAATTTGGGACTCTTTATTTTTTTTTTTGAAAATATATAATTTTCACTCCATATTTTACTATTATCTAGGATGGAAATTAGTGTTTTGGGATTCAGATTGATCCTTCGAGAGGTATCCTATGTATCCAGTTTTAATATGAATCAAATCCCACCTGGTTAATTTAGTAACAATACATTAATTTTATCATCAATAAAAAATATGTATATGATGTCATTTAGGAAATGGGTAATAATCTATGGCTTTAAGAAGTTATCCTATGTATCATATTAAAACCAATAATCATAGTCTTCATTGTTTGGTATTTCATCATATAGATTATAGGTGGGGATAAATACTCAATACTATTGAGGGTTATTTACCTAGATTTTATAAATACAAGAAAAAATATGACAATAAAGTCTAGTGGATACCTATTTATGATGAAATTTGTTTAATATTAATAAAAATATCTTACAAATAAAGGTTTCCCTAATTTTTTATAGGGTTTAGACCATGAGGGTTCTCTGGTTAGGGGGATTTTTATGATTTTAGTGACATGATCATTGAAAATATCTATTCTCTTGTGAATCGTGCTCAATGTGATAAACAAGATATATCAAGTGATCTTATAGATATGGGGCCTCAGGAAGGATTCCTACATATCATTCTAATAACATGAAATAGAGTATTTATAGATCATTTATGCTTAATACTCCATTTATGGATGATGAGGATTGGTAGTCCCATAGGGGGTGGGTACTATGAATTGGATTAAATGAAATACTAGGGGACTTACACTAAGGTGGACTCGATTGAGATCAATCCAGCCCTTATCCTCAGAGTGATAAAGAGTGAGGACCATGAATGATGTATAAATGGCATGAGGATCCCATAATATAAATAATATTAAATGAGTACATGACCAAATTATATTATGGAAACTTATCATATAATTTGGGAATGATTGGCCAAAGACTCATGGTTAGTGGTTCACATGGTTTTAGGGTACATATCCGAGTATTCCCGCTGGACAAGGATGACATGTTTGAGGATGTATGTGGATGTCAACCTATCATTCCTAAGGATGTCTTCCTAAAATTTTGTGGGAATTAACATGTAACATATGACATGTCCATAGAACGTTTTTGAAGCTAGATGACATATTTGAGGATTTCAGTCTGACACATCCATCTTTTTTACAAGAATATGGGAGTCACATGAACAAAGTTGACATAATATGGGAATTTAGTTTTACCATCATGACATGTCCAAGAGCTTCACATGAATCTGTATAACATTCCCAGGGTTTTCTCATGAACCGGAAATCCATGTATGATCTATGTTATATGATTAAATATAACATTTCCTAGTAATGTCATATGATTAGGATGATATGTCTAACAGATTCACATGAACTTGACTGACTTCTACAAGGTATATTATGTGATTAATTATGATATGTGTGGTAAATTTACATGAACCATGTCACTTGTCCATGGACAATCACATAACCAAAGATGAACCATCATGGGTATCTTTTCATTATCAACAAACATAACATGTGAAGAACATTAGTCCATCATGTGAAAAAATATATATCATCCCTTGCATTAATCATTATTCATTTTAATCTTTTTTATATAAACATCCCAATATGTTTTACAAATTGTCTTACTAAGGAATCATGCGATCAAATACATTTGTCAATGTCCCTTCACATGATCTATTTAACATTTCTAGGGACTTCGTATTAACAATATCGAATCTAATAGGACTATTGAGGGATCAAAGATGACATGTACATGGTATCTTTGCATGTTCATGGAATTGATCATGTTAATCATGTATATCCATCACCTGAAAAAAGGGTATATTCATTTTGATGAAGATTCCTTTATTTTTAGCTTATTCACATAAAAATACCAATATTTTTTCAGAAGTTTCCTATAGAGGCATCATGGGATAAGGAAGACATGTCAAAGACCCTTCACATGATCCATATGAAATTTCAAAGACCCTTAATGTGATCCTAATGGCTTTCCATAGATATTTTTCATAATCAATTAAATGACCATGAAATGTTAATACACACACTACAAAAACCCTTAAGTCACTCACAATACATTTTTAGGTAAAATACTCCAGATATCATGTGTTTTTTAACTCTAAGATGTTTTCTCTCACATGTGGTTGTTTTTTATATGTATCAAGGGTTTATTTTATAGGAATAGATTCCATAACTCTAGTACACTATCCATGATGTTCAAATATCATATTTTTTCATCATTATGTGGAGTGAGACTTCACAAAATTTATCACACACTTAACATGTAACACCTCGAGATTTTATTCTTTTTAATTAATATCTTGTGTTGTACGATACACCAAAAGGAGCTTGAAAAACACACATCCCGGACTTTCCTTGCATTACACGCAATCACGACCTTCCTCGATAGCATGTGTAGTACGCAATACCGAGTTTCACTAAATTAGATATTATTATAATATTATTATGAACTAGCCGTTATGAATAGTAATACCCACTTTTTGAAATTTTTTAAATTTTATCTTTCAAAATGGAATTCATTTTTGGCTTCAGAATATCAAAATTAGCTTAGGGTGAAATTTTGGTACTTTTCGGATTACTTTCATATTCTGATGAATAGTGAAAATTACTAAATTATAATAAAAAACAACTTTTTTAATCGAAATAATTAATAGTGATAAATTATTAATCTGAGTGGTTTTAAAGTATATTTAGAATATATTTTTACAATTTAATACAATGTTGGTCATTGGAAGTAATTTCACATTTAAACCAGACATAAACAAGTGTCAATCTTTTGATAGTTATTATCTCTTAAAATCACGCTATTTGTTTTGACAACGGGAATTAATTTTTAAATTAGTTAATTTAACTGATATGTTTTGAATTTGGTAAAATAGGCATCATTTCTGAATTCATAATATCAAATATAGCTTAGGCCTAATTTTTTGGTATTTTTCTGGAAACATTCATTTTGTGATGAATAGTGAAATCACTAAGTGGTAGTAAAAAAAACTGAATTTTTCTTAAAACATAATTTTACCGCTTCTGTGAGTGGAATTTCAAAAATCTAAGAGACAAGATTAATATCTAGGTCTAAAATGTGGTTCAATGAGATGAAAATAATTTTTGGTGAATAGTAAGTTTTTACTTTTTTTACCACGGTTAAAAGTAAATGGGGTAATTAAGGGCAAAAGTGTTATTATTATTACCCTAACACATGTCCTAATTCTATTGGATAAGTGTAATTCGACCAAAAACAACCTTAGGAATAAAATATGACCATTTAGGCCCACTTGGATTAGATTAGGACATTTATTATCAATTTATTTAAAGAAGGGTTAAAATAGTTAAAATCAATGTTTAATAATTAAATAATTTTTTAATATAGGGTTATACATAAGATAAATTCGACTATAAATATTCATTAGAATGATAAAACAATTTCAAACATAATGGTATTATATTTTTAATTTTTAGACTTAAAATAATTTAATTTATTTATGATGCAATGATGATGCTGTAATTATCCTATTAATGAAATATTGACATAATTGGTGTGATAAATACCCAAATAAATGTAATTTGAGACTTTTTATGCATTAAAATTATTTTCTATGTTAATATGACATGTTAGTATTAATTTAATTAATATTTTTAGAACTAATCATTCTGTTATGATTTTCACAAAAAACAATTACCAAATAGTGTCAAAATTGACATAAAATAGTTTTTAAAACAAATATTATATTATTAATTGTTATTATATTCCTAAAAATCTATGGTTCGGCCAAGATACTTATATCACGATAGGTGTATCATTAATTGACCACATGGGGGTCTCTTGGATGTATATGGTATGTTTATTAACTATATAATATAAAAATACAAAGTGACACGGTAAATGTCAATCTAATTAACTTAGAGTTAAAACAAAAAGATAAGGTTATTATAATGACCTAAACTTGTCTAAATTATATTTTATGAGAGGATTTAGACTCATACCCACCTTATCTTAGAAAGATATCAATTTGGAGCTATTAAAAACCGAATTTTACTTTATAATAAAATAATATTTTTAGTTATTCCAAAGGTGCCCCTCTCCTCCCTTATAAAAGGACACCTCCTCCCTCTCTTCCTCACACCACTTTGAGCCTTCATGCTTGGCCAACCCCTGACAAATTCTCTCCTCCACTTCCCTAGAAACATCCTAGAGGTCCTGGTCTTCTTCAAAGACCAATTTTAGTAACCTAAGAGGAGGTCTCAAAGAGGCGCTTCAAAGAAGAGGTAATGTCTGTTACCGATTCTTTCAACTTTATTTCTTCTTCCACTTATTCTTTTTTAGTTGTTTTATTATATGGTAATAACATCAGTATCACTCATATAATTATATGTTATTATAAGTATGAAACTACCATATTTCACCATCTATCCATCCTACGGAAATCGAAATCACCGCGCATGCGTACATAAGGAATACCGTCTCCACGCCGTGGTGTAATCTAATTTCCACCACCACCTTACATGGATGGGTATAATGGTGAAATTAAAGAATATATATGATTATTTTAAACTGATATTGATTATGTAATATTATAAATACTCTTTAATACAATTCCACAATCATGAGAATGATATCATCACTCGTGCGTACGTACGGAATACCGTCTCCACGACGCGATGAGATTCACTCTCCATGATAACCATTCAAGAATGATTATATAGTATATATAATAAGTAATCATGAAATATATGACATAATAATGCTACTGGATTTATGTGTGTATATATATATATATTCATGTCACTTACTTAATTCCATTCAATTCAATAAGGAAACGAAAACAACGTTCATGCAAACGTACGGCCTACCGTCTCCATGAACGGTGTATTTCTTTCCATTTATCGATCCATTATATATATATTCTGAATATATATTATATATAACTCATGTTTTACATTCTTTATGTAATTAATCATGATCAAATTAATCATATGAATAATTACAAGTTAAAACACGAACGACAAATGAAAAGATTTTACCCAAAACGCCACTTTAACATGAATTTACAAAGGAATGGGTAATATAAAGTCATAAATGAACGATATATGATATAATACCAAGGAATATAATTATTTAATAAGTCAATGAAATTATTTAAATCATTACACAGTAGGTTTGGATACGTACGAAGCATATTGGACCTAAGGTAAGGGATAATTGTGAAAATTTCATTTTTATCCGAGATTGCTTATTCGTAAGTATTTTCTGGGGTTATTACTATCATCCATGTCCATATTTTATAATAGTGTATTCATGTATTTTTAAAGTCCTTTTACCCATTTTTAATTCTACCCCATGTTATGTAAGGAATCTTTCTTTTATTTATCCTACAAGGTACTTTTTTACTTTTCCGACAAAAGTACAAGAAGAATGTTTTATTAACTTATACGGCACGAACGAATTTTTACGGTTTTATAAAGCCTTATTTTCATGAAGCTTCCTCCAAAAAATTTCATGACTATTTTCAAAAAAATCCTTTTCTTTTAAAATTTCATGACATTTTGTGAAAATAGAATGATTTTGAAGAAGAAAGGATATTTTCCTCAAGAATTCATTTCAAGTGTTTTATGAAAACCATTTTTCATCTAAGATGAAATTATTTCATATGTGTATGTTTCAAGTATCATGTCTCTATGATTTACATGGTTTCACTTTTCTTATTATGAAATTATATCCATTTCTGTTATATGGATTATTTGATGATGGGATGATGTTTATAAAACCCAATTTATTTATTGGGTTATTATGAATGATGTATGTTTATTTTGTGGCACAAGTAAGAATGATTTCATTACTAGATGGGTGAGACCTATATCTCCCTCCAATGCATTTGGTAAAACTTTATATCTCATGAGATAGACATGGATGGAATGGAAATTTAAACCAGATCAGTAATACAGAACTGGAATGAGGAGTAAACTCGATTCAGAAAGGGACTTTGTCCACTAAGATGGTCTTGGCAGCAATGCCTTGGCTACTATGGAAATCATTACATGTGCTTAATGGATCCCCCAATAACATGCATTATTCCCATGGTATTTTATATTTCTTAATGTTTCTTTATGATCTATGCCTTATGTACTTCCATGTTTTATGTCATTTCTCAAGATTTTGATGTTTAGACATTATGTTCATGTTTTTAAGTTCAAATGTATATGGTAT
The DNA here is from genome assembly GCA_963277665.1 of Viscum album. NCBI lineage: Eukaryota > Viridiplantae > Streptophyta > Magnoliopsida > Santalales > Viscaceae > Viscum > Viscum album. The sequence goes on from OY728123.1 coordinate 1,771,358,430, forward strand.
GTTTTATTTTATCCATGATTAACCTTACTGAGCATTTGAGCTCACCCTTTTTATGTTTTATTTTCCCCCAGGATTAAAAGAAGGGTTTTAGGTAAGGAAACAAAAAGTAGAAGATATTTCTGGGAGATGTTGAATATATTTCACCACGATTAGAAGATTACGTTCCATGTTTCCAAAGATACTAAACTATTACGGTCCTTGTGTGTCTGTTTTGGTTATGTATTAAGTATTCCGAAAAAGTAATGTAATATCTATGTACGTCAAGCTTCAGGTCTCTACAGTTTGTATCAGAGGAAAGGTTTAGTCAACCTTTGGAAACTAGGATGCGAGATCTTTAGTGAGATCCCTAGAGATATTTCTACGGTATGTCTAGGGATGTCCCTAAGGTTAAGTATAAGTATAGGTTATAGTCCTGGAATTGCGCTAACGATCATAGAAGTAATCCTAAGATGTAAGATATTGAAGGTAATCCCCCTTTATTATGTTGTTTTCCCTAGAATGATTTTTGCCTCTCACACTATTCTTTTTGGGTTTTAGACGATGGTTGAAACCCGAAGGAACCGTGTTGATCAATGCAATGGACAATGCAAGGATTGTCCTCCTAAACAAACAAATGTTATGGGAGATGGAGTGAAAAATATTATTTCTATACTTACACAATGTATGAATAATTCTGGACTTCCAAATGAGCAGAGAAGGGAACAATATTCTATTGAGTCCTCCATGAGGCAACCTCCACCTTCTTTCAGTAGGTCTTCTGATCCACTTGTTGCTGAAAAATGGACCAGTATCACTGAAAAGATATTTTCAGTTCTTCAATGTTCTGAACATGATAAAGTCATCTTAGCAGTATATCATTTGGAAGGTGAAGCTGATAAATGGTGGAATCTTATCAAGAATACGAGGCCAAGAGATGAAATTGAGTCCATGGAATGAGACGAGTTCAAGAACTTATTTTTCAATAAGTACTTCCCTCGTATTCTTCGAAAAAAGATGGAGAAGGAGTTTATGAACTAAAGCAAAAGGGTGATGAATCTGTTGGTATATACGAAGCTAATTTTACATGGCATGCAAGGTATGCATCTGGATTTATCATCCAACCTGAAAGTAAGTTTGATCGATTCTTCAGTGGCTTAAAACCAAATCTTCGAAGGGAATTAGCTATAAGAGACTTCAGTAGCTATGAAATGATTGTGTGTTGTGCTATTAAGGTAGAAATGGAAGTTGGTGTTACATATCCATTTCATGGTTTTGACAAGAAACGAAAGATGGAGTTCAAGGAGAAATCTCAGAATAATGGTGAAAAGAAGATGAATGTTTCCTTATGCTCAAAGTGTGGAAAGAAGCATAGTGGGGATTGTCTTAAAGGGACGAGAAAATATTTTAAGTGTGGAAAAGAAGGTAATCGAGATGCTGAGTGTCGAAGTAATGGAAAAAGGGTTTCTAATGATATGAATAAAGAAAATACTGTAGAGAACGCACCACCAACACTTCAATGGTTCAAGTGCAAGGAAATGGGGAATTATGCTAATAAATTCCCTAATCCAAGGGTTAGTGATGATCTACATGAGCAACCACTTAAGGAAAAGGACAAAGGGAAGTCACATGCGATCACTGTTGGCGCTGTTGGATATGACAACGATGTGGTGGAATGATTAAGTGTTTATGTAATTGGATTCCAAAATAATGTTTTATATAGTATCGTGGAATATTGGAATATTTATGTGTTGGTCTATTGTGGTTTTCAATAATTTTATGGTACCTATAACCATGGAAAGTGATTGAGATATTTTTGGAAAGAAGATGATATGCGCATAATGAAGGGATAAGGAGAAAATGAAATGTTTGACAGTATTAATGAGCTCATGACTGATATAAAGAGAAGGTTATATCATGGTTTGAGTATATAGAATTTCTGAATTTTGGTATCGTTCATTTTTTTTCACTACGATTAAATGGGTATTCATTTTTTTCAAGAGAATACATGATTAAGATCTTCGAAAGTTTGGAATGTGACCAACAAGATATATCTCATGATATATGGTGATCAAAGATGGTATTAACATCCTAGTTGTATGAACTCATTGGTAATCGTTTTCACTATAATATGAGATTTTACAGCAGTATTTTGGATAAGCCTAAAGATTGGAATGGATTATGTTGGACATAAGTTAGTATTGTTTAAGGATAGAATTTTTTTTGATATTATTTATGGGATGTTATAGTAATATAGTTTTAGAAAAAGGACAACCTGCTGGATGGGAGACAACCCATCACGTCGGACAAGGCTGTGGGAATCGAACCCACAACCGAAGTGCGACTGAACTTTATCGCCTACCACTGGCCTACAAGAAGTCCCTGTTTAGTAAAAACTAGTTTTATTATATTAAGAAGTATGATATATTAAGTATAAGTCCATTTTAGGAACCATATATGATTAATCTCACTATAGATGACTTATGTATTTTTTGATAACTTTTCTAACCTTTTGTTTGAGACAGATGGAATGACCCATCATTCTATCACATGATCTTCTAACACATCACGAATGAAAAATTCAACTTCATTTCTTTATGGGATGATGTGGAAATTGTCCAAAGAATGACCAACAGTGAGACTGTACCAAAATCACGAAAGTATTTCTTCTAATTCCAATTTGATCAACTTTAGGGGAATAATCTTGAAAACCAAAAATGTTGTCCTAGTGATCTTATATCCGATGAATCAGATGGTACCTTAGGTCATCACAAATTTATGGATTTGTGATTTTTGTCTTTTTCATATCCATTTTCTCTACCACTCTCCATCAGAACTTGATGGGTAGATTTTTCTTCCATATCCATATTTTCACATATGTTCTCCTATGTGGAAACCCAGTGATAAGTTAATTTGGATAACCATTACATTTCAGACTTATGTTTTTAAAGCCAAGTATTGGTATTCCTTTTTATGATGTGGGTTTCTATTAAAAAAACTTTTGGGTAGTAAACCATTTATAACCCTGAAGAATTTCGAGGGTGAAATTCATTTTAAGGGGGGTAGAATGTAACACCCTGAGATTTTATTCTTTTTAATTAATGTCTTGTGTTGTACGCTACACCAAAAGGAGATTTCACAACACGCATCCCTGAATTGCCTTGCATTACACGCAATCGCAACCTTCCTCGATAGCGTGTGTAGTACGCAATACCGAGTTTTACTAAACAAGATATTATTATAATATTATTATGAACTAGCCTTTATGAATAGTAATACCCACTTTTTGAAATTTTATAAATTTTATCTTTCAAAATGGACTTCATTTTTGGATTCGGAATATCGAAATTAGCTTAGGGTGAAATTTTGGTACTTTTTGGATAACTTTCATATTCTGATGAATAGTAAAAATTACTAAATTATAATTAAAACAAATTTTTTAATCAAAATAATTAATAGTGATAAATTATTAATTTGAGTGTTTTAAAAGTATATTTAAAGTATATTTTTACAATTTAATACAATTTTGGTCATTGGATGTAATTTTAACATTTAAACTAGACATAAACATGTTTCAATCTTTTGATAGTTATTATCTCTTAAAAACACGCTATTTATTTTGACGATGGGAATTAGTTTTTAAATTAGTTAACGTAACTGATATGTTTTGAATTTGGTAAAATAGACATCATTTTTGAATTCATAATATCAAATATAGCTTAGGCCTAATTTTTGGTATTTTTCTGGAAACTTTAATTTTTTAATGAATAGTGAAACCACTAAGTGGTAGTTAAATAAACTGAATTTTTCATAAAACTTAATTTTACAGCTTCTGTGAGTGGAATTTCGAAAATCCGAGAGATACTGTTAATACCGAGTACTAAAATTCGGTTCAATGAGATGAAAATAATTTTTGGTGAATAGTAACTTTTTACTTTTTTTACCACGGTTAAAAGTAAATAGGGTAATTAAGGGTAAAAGTGTTATTATTATTACCCTAACACATGTCCTAATTCTACTAGATAAGTGTAATTCGACCAAAAACAGCCTTAGGAATAAAATATAACCATTTAGTCCCACTTGGATTAGATTAGGACATTTATTATCAATTTATTTAAAGAAGGGTTAAAATTGTTAAAATCAATGTTTAATAATTAAATCATTTTTTAATATAGGGTTATACATACAATAAATTCTACTATGAATATTCATTAGAAATATAAAAATATTTCTAACATAATGGTATTTTATTTGTAATTTTTTGACTTAAAATAATTTAATTTATTTATGATACAATGATGATGCAGTAATTATCCTATTAATGAAATATTCACATAATTGATGTGATAAATACCCAAATTAATGTAATTTGAGACTGTTTATGAATTACAAAGATTTTATATGTTAATATTACATGTTAGTGTTGATTTAATTAATTTATTTCGAACTAATCATTCTGTTATGATTTTCACAAAAATCAATTACCAAATAGTGTCAAAATTGACATAAAATAGTTTTTAAAACAAATATTATATTATTAATTGTTATTATATTCCTAAAAATATAAGGTTCATCCAAGATACTTATATCATGATAGGTGTATCATTAATGGACCACTTGGGGGTCTCTTGGATGTATATGGTATGTTTATTAACTATATAATATAAAAATACAAAGTGACATGAAAAATGTCAATCTAATTAACTAAGAGTTAAAACTAAAGGATAAGGTTAATATAATGACCTAAACTTGTCTAAATTCTATTGGATGAGATTTTTTAGACCCCTCCCCACCTTATCGTCTAAATGAATCAATTTGGAGCTATTAAAAACCGAATTTGACTTTATAATAAAATAATAGTTTTGGTTATTCCAAAGGTGCCCCTCTCCTCCCTTATAAAAGGACACCTCCTCCCTCTCTTCCTCACACCACTTTGAGCCTTCAGGCTCAGCCAACCCCTGCCAAATTCTCTTCTACACTTCCCTAGAAACATCCTAGAGGTCCTGGTCGTCTTCAAAGACCAATTTTAGATCTCTAAGAGGAGGTCTCCAAGAGGCGCTTTAAAGAAGAGGTAATGTCTGTTACCGATTCTTTCAACTTTATTTCTTCTTCCGCTTCTTCTTTTTTAGTTGTTTAATTATGAGGTAATAACATCAGTATCACTCATATACTGATATGTTATTATAAGTATGAAACAACAATATTTCACCATCTATACATCCTACGGAAAACGAAATCACCGAGCGTGCGTACGTACAGAATACCGTCTCCACGCCGTGGTGTAATCTAATTTCCACCACCACCTTACATGGATGGGTATAATGGTGAAAGTAATGAATATATATGATTATTTGAAAGTGATATTGATTCTGTAATATTATACATATAATTTAATACAATTCCATAATCATGGGAATGATATCATCGCTCGCGCGTACGTACGGAATACCGTCTCCACGACGCGATGAGATTCACTCTACATGATAACCATTAAAGAATGATTATAAAGTATATATAATAAGTAATCATGAAATATATGACATAATAATTCTACTGGATTTATGTATATATATACTCATGTCATCGACTTAATTCCATTCAATTCAATAAGGAAACGAAAACAGCGTTCATGCGTTTGTATGGCCTACCGTCTCCATGAATGGTGTATTTCTTTCCATTTATCGATCAATTATATATATATATATTCTGAATATATATTATATATAAATCATTTTTTACATTCTAGATGTCAATAATCATGATCTAAGTAATCATATGAATAATTACAAGTTAAAACACGAACGACAAATGAAACGATTTTACCCAAAACGCTACTTTAACATGAATTTACAAAGGAACGAGTAATATAAAGTCATAAGTGAACCATATATGATATAATAACAATGAATATTATTTTGTAATAAGTCAATAAAATTATTTAAATCATTATACAATAAGTTTGGATACGTACGAAGCATATCGGACCTAAGGTAAGGGATAATTGTGCAAATCTCATTTTTATCCGAGATTGCTTATTCGTAAGTATTTACTGGGGTTATTGCTATCATCCATGTCAATGTTTTATAAAAGTGTATTCATGTATTTTTAAAGTCTTTTTTACCCATTTTTAATTTTAACCCATGGTATGGAAGGAATCTTTCTTTTATTTACCCTACGAGGTACTTTTTGAATTTTTCGACAAAATTATGAGAAGAATGTTTTTTAACTTATATGGCACGAACATATTTTTACTGTTTTATAAATCCTTATTTTCATGAAGCTTCCTCCAAAATATTCCATTACTATTTTCAATAAAATCCTTTTCTTTTAAAATTTCACGACATTTTGTGAAAATAGAATGATTTTGAAGAAGAAAAGATATTTTCCTCAAGAATTCATTTCAAGTGTTTTATCAAAACCATTTTTCATCTAAGATGACATTATTTCACATGTGTATGTTTCAAGTATCATGTCTATATGATTTAAATGGTTTCACTTTTCTTATTATGAAATGATATCCATTTCTGTTATATGGATTATTTGATGATGGGATGATGTTTATAAAACCCATTTTATTTATTGGGTTATTATGAATGATGTATGTTTATTTTTTGGCACAAGTAAGAATGATTTCATTATGAGATGGGTGGGACCTATATCTCCCTCCAATTCATTGGTTAATGATTTATATCTCATGAGATAGACATGGTTGGAACGGAAAGTTAAACCGGATCAGTAATACATGACTGGAACGAGGAGTGAACTCGATTCAGAAAGGGACTTTGTCCACTAAGATGGTCTTGGCAGCAATGTCTTGGCTACTATGGAAATCATTACATGTGCTTAGTGGATGCCACAATTACATGTTTTATTACCATGATAGTTTATCATTCTTAATGTTTCTTTATGATCTATGCCTTACGTACTTCCATGCTTTATGTCATTTCTCAAGATTTTGATGTTTAAACATTATGTTTATGTTTTTTGGTTCAAATGTATATGGTATGTTTTATTTTATCCATGCTTACCCTTATTGAGCATTTGAGCTCAACATTTTTATGTTTTATTTTCCCCCTGTATTAAAAGAAAGGTTTTAGGTAAGGAAAGAAAAAGTGGAAGATCTTTATGGGAGATGTTGATGATCTTTTACCACGATTAGAAGATTACGTTCCATGTTTCCAAAGACACTAAACTATTACGTTCCTTGTGTGTTTGTTTTTGTTATGTATTAAGTATTCCGCAAAAGTAATGTAATATCTATGTACGTCATGCTTCGGGTCTCTAAATAACATGACTCCTCTACATTTCGTGAATGACATTCTCTTTTTATATCATGATATACACTAACCGCATTATCACTCTAACAGTACCATTATTCTTGATCCCTTGGATTTCCAATGATATTTCATATTATCAATCTAGGATGCATAATGGATTTCATATGATCAAATAAATATGTATAATAGTATTCACATGTTTGAGAAAACATGTCAAATGGTACTTTTGTGTGACCAGGATGACACAACAAGTTCCCTTCATGAGATCAATATAGCATTTCTAGAGCACATTTTCAGATCCAGAAGGCATATTAAAGGGTGTTTTCATGACTAGTTATCTGATTATGGAATTAATTTAAATCATTCACATAGAAAAACATGATAAATCATTTTTTCCTAAGGGTCCTTTAATTTTCATCATTTATCATTAGACATTCATATACTATTATTAAGGGTTTTCTAATAAACATGTCACTTCATCTGAAGAAATTGTCTGGTAGCCATATCAATATTAGGATATCATGATAGAGGATCTTTGTGAGATCATTAAGGAATATCTACTGAAATTATATTAATCGACTGACAGATCACACAAGATGAGTGACCCTTTGTGTTATGATCCTTTTTTCATTATATTTTGAGTCCTATTAAAGGTTTCAAAAATTTGTGTGCTCTTGAAAATCAATCTTCAGGTTTCTAGTATTTTCATTGTTTTACTTTCAGGGAATATAATTCCAATGATTTTAGTGTTTTCCAAAGACTAATTGTTTTGATGTTCATTTTTATGGAATAAATAATCCACCTTATAAGTGATGTTTGGAGGAACACAGACTCTATTCTAAGGAACTAACTACTCACTTGATTCAGTTAGGCTTATGCTAGTTGGAATTCTGAGATCATTTGATCTTCTAAGGGACCATTGAGATTATGTGATGTTACCTATAAATAATGAAGAGAAATGATTTTCATTTGACAAGTGAATCTAACATCTTGATATCTCATGATTTCTAGTATTATGTGATTTCTTTACTAGAATGCCTTGGGTAAAATAGCTTTGAAAACTGTTGGTGAGAGCCGATCATTTGGCCTTATCACATGATCTATTTTTGGGATCTCTATTTCCTAAAAACACATGAAAAAACCTTTAAAATAAGTAAAATAATTTTTCTTCTACTAATAAACATTTTCTTGGAATTAGGGTCACTTCACACACTTTCCATGGTTGTAAGGGTTGTCACATTATCTCTAAATAATAATTCAATTCTTGCGACCTTCAAATATTAATGAAATTTATTTTCTTAAAATAGATCACATGATCGCTATATGTTACTACAATCATTATATCTTGATATTTTTTAAAAGTCATGTGATCATGAGATTTGGAATAGTTCATGCGATCATGATTCTTTATATAGGTCACACATTTCATGTGATCCCACCCATTCCATGTGATATTCTAAAACTTCTTATAGTTGATAAAACCAGTTGATTATATCTTCAGTATTGAAAATATTTTCGTGTATGATTTATATTCTATGAAGATGACTACCAATTCTTAAAAGTATTCAAATGATTTTGATTAGAGAAAAAATATTGGTGGGTAAAACATTTCCAATAATTGATACCTAATCTTTTTTAACTAGAATGTCATAAAAGGGATTCTTATGATTATGATTAAAAACTATCCCTCATCAGACAAAATTCATTTTTATAGATTTAACCTTTTATACTATGTTTTCATTCTTTCACGGACATCAAATCACCCATGTCATTGAGTATCATCCTATATTTACTGTACTCAAATGAATATTCTCAAGGATTTTTTGCTATCTATGGAACCATTTTAGGGGATGTTCTATACATTGGATAAATAAACTCTTGGTCTAGAGAGTTATGGAATCTCCCATCAACTAATTGTTAATATTTATTCAAATATTCTTTCTCCTCTCTGGAAAACACACAAAGTGAATTCCAATTAAAGTGGTATTTATGACCTGTCGGTAACATTTCTAATGATTGGGTGTGGCCATTCTAGGTTAAGAAGATCTATACAAAATTTTCATACCAACTTCATAAAATACATTTCTACGAGGAAACAAATAATTCTCATTTTTTCATATACCATCATCTAGATATTATTAGAGAACTGATCAGCTATTGGTGCACTGACACCAAATCTTTTTCCTATGAATTATGAAAAGGAAGTCTCAAACCTAAGGAATATTTATTGGCAAAGGGGAATAATCCCCCTTGGAGAAATTTATTTTAATTTTTTTCATATTGTGGATTTTTTGAATGACCCTATATAGACTCTTACCATGATGCAAGTCATGTCTACCATTACGAAGGAGAATTTACTGAAGGTGTTGAACCTATGTCTTGTAAATTATTAGAATGATTTTATTAGAATCATACAATATCTAAGTATGACTCAACAAACTGACATATTCCATCAGAGATCACATTCTTGATATGTTTATGATAGTGAGGATCTTATTAGGCCAGTTAGGAAGATGAAGAATAAACTTCATGGGGATATAATGTGAGGTTGGTGGTATCTCCAACTCCTCAGTTACCATATTTTTTTCCTATGTGTCTTAATAGAAGTAATATCCCAATAAGTGAAAAATACGTATAAACTTGAGTCGGAACATTAGTGATGGATGTGTGATTGGAAGGAGGGAGACCTGTTAACCTAACTCATATTTTTCAACTCATTGTCCATGTAAAATAGGGAAATACCCCTTAGTAGATTAGTGAAACATTTCAACTATAATTTGGATTGATCATAGGGTGTATCTTATGTTTAATATATAATAATACTATAAAAATTCATTAATTGATGTTCCATCTTTGGTTGTTAATACTTTCTAGGGTTATGGTTATTTCCTTAGTTTTTGAGGAGGTTATTAGTTTGTTGGGGTGGAATAGTAATTAAAATCTACTTCAATATCATACACCTACTAGTCTTATTATTTTAAATGGAACTGGTTTCCCTGAAAATGGTTCATATAATATCATACTCTGGGATGTGGTTATTTCTGTTTTTGTAGAAGAGATAATCATTTGTGATCCACAAACCGCTCTCTAGGTTTCATAGTAGTTTTGATGCCCTAAAAGTGTTTCTGCTCTACCCATAGCTATATTTTTGGGAGAATGGAATCATGGGATCATTATACAGTTTTTTCATATAGTTAAGTGAGAAGATAAAAATTCTAAAATCTTTCTTATGCTTATCAATTCACCTATCTACCTAAATCTAGGAAATAACCAAGCATGGATGGATGATTACCCAATTGGAATGAATAGTCGATTAATTCATAATGTATACAACTCTCATTATTTCTTGATACCCTTTTCTATGGATATGAGGAATTATATTGAAGACAAGGGAGATCCCAACCAGTATGAACTCTCACTATAGTGAAAAATCACCCATCAGTAGGGTAGTTTTTGTTGGGGAAGATGGAACATCAGTACTAGTGGGAGATGATGTTGTGGCTAGAGGGAGAATACACAAGACTCTATCATTCACATCCTCACCAAATCAATCAATCATACCTTCAACGGACTTTATATTTGAATATATCTCATGAAAAATTCTACTATCACATGCATTCCCTAAAATTGTCATCAATATTTGGGTATCAAAAAGTTTTGTTTGACAACAAATCCATTCCTTGATTGATAAGAATCTTGTTGAGGTGATTTATGAAATAGAAAACACCTTTTATATCTCTTTTGTTCCTTGGGAGTATGTGACATTTACTATCAGCAATTATATTTCAACATGCTATATATTCATCTAGACTAACAACAACTATCCAATAAAAATAGGGACTTTCGTTGATTTGGTGATAGAATTTACCTATTCAAATCAATAATTGATGATTTGGAGGTGATGTAATAGAGATGTTATAAAGTATATCAATTGTGTGCTCAAATGGATGACATGACCATATAGATAGAAGAACATAATGTTTTCATAGCTTTCAGAAGGGTTGATCTTTCAACATCATCATATTTATTGGAAGCCACTCAAAAATGGGATTAATAATTGTTCTATATAATTAAAACTCATTTTCCTTAAGAGATGGAGGAGGAAATAGAGAGAGGATTGAAATTTAGAATTAAATCAATGTATCCTTCCATAATCAGGCTGATTTAGAAAATAAAACTAAAAATATTTTATTATGATTCATCTATATACATGTAAATTTTTATATCTTTGTGAAACCACTCGAGAGACACCAAAATGCGTTGATTCATCTTTTTTGCACTGAATAATTATTGAAAATATATTTTAACCATTATATGTTTCTATCAAGCATCACTTAATTCATTATTTTATTATCATTTGGTTTTATTAATATCACATCGAATATTAATGACATTAATTATTTTTATAATACCAAGAAAACCCAAATTTGAATCCCAATTCAACAAAAAATAATAGGTATTCAGTGAGAAACTCTCATGAATGATCAATGGGATGACCATCCTCATTAATGTATCTCATTTAGTAATTCTAATATCACCATATTAATGTAAATATATCCCACGGGGAGAGTGACATGATTTGTTTCATTTTCCATTGACTTAGTGATCATAACATGATATTTTTCAGGTAAATATAATGACCCTTATAATCATTGTATTATTTTTTCATTTCATAAGATTTTGAGTAATTTTTATAGGTAATGATTATCTGGATTGAAATTGTATTGTTCTCATGATTAATTTTTTTATATTAATCTTTCTATGCTTTTTTTTCTATTATATTTCATAAATTACCAATGTTTCCAAAATCACACAAAGTTCATTTCTAGAAACTAGAGACATGAATTCCCCCAAGTGTTCCCCTTTAATTTTTGCAAATGGGTAAGTATTATTTCTCTTTAACTGAATGTTTTTAGGTATTTTAAAACTAATAAAGTGAAAAATTTCTTAGTCAAATAGCTTGGAAATTATATTTTTATTGTTTCGGGTGTTTGAGATCATACCATAAGTTGTTTTAGTTTAGGGTCTTCTAGATCGAACTATATGATGTTGTAGTTTAGGGTCTTCTCAGTCCGACCATCTGATGTTGTAAAATAATAATGACACTGAATAATTAAAGGATGGGTTATCATCAATGGTTCAGATGCCATGAATCCTGTCAAATATGAAAAATCATGGGTATTAATAAAGTGTTATGAACCCCATTATCCTTACTAATATGATTGAGGATGGGTATTCATGAAGTGTTATGACACCCTGCATCCATGTATGATATGTTCTTGATAGATGTCAATAAAATATTAAGGATATTGAATCCAAATGTATAACTTGATAATGGGATGTGTAAATCATAACCCAATATTTTAAATTAAGGGTGATGATATTGGGATGAAATGTTGCAATGAGGTTCCAAGTTCCACTATGATGTTGTTTGGGCTCATAGAGATATGAGTTCCTTTCCTACAAGGGGAGACACATAAGTTTCATGGGTCAATTCCCTTATATATGGGACTATATGGCCTACTTTCATGGTAAAGTGGCATTCACTACTCCTTTCTAAGGTCTATGAAATATCTATAATGATTAAAATACTTAGGGGTAATGTTGGATATGGAGGAAAATGTTATCTATAACAACCCTGGTTTTTATGATTTTTTTCATGATTAAAGTAATTTTATTTTATAACATCCAATGAATGGTGAAACATGTTATTATTGTGTTATACACAACACCACATTAGGCTTTGTCTATATGTAACACCAACTTAGCTTGTGTAACATGGTACACTGTGATTGTACAAAACAATTATATATTATAAATATAGTTATTTGAACCCAAAAATTATAACCTAGCCATTAAAATTATTAATTTCAAAACTAATAACTAATTTTTAATTATAATAGATTTATATAAGGGAATCGTATTGATAATAAAGTACATAATTTTCATTAATGTCTATATATGTTTTGTAAATACTGTTTTCTCACAAAACTATTTTTTATGTCATCTTGTGAACAATAAAAAAATTAATGTTTTGAATCATTTAGAAAATTAATTTGATAAAATAAAATTAATTTTTTGAATTGATATTTTTTAAATTATCTTATTTTTAATTTCTGTTATTTTTTAGAAATGTTTCATTTTTTTACGAAGTGTGAAAAATATAGACATTTTTTTATCTTTTTCTCTTAAAAAAGGACTTTCTTGACAAGTCTATGGAATTAATTTTAAATTAAATTGTCCCACTTGTACAAATTGAATTTATGAAATATAGATTTCATATTATTAATCATCATAATTTATAATTTTTGATATGGTCAACTTAATATTTACAAATTTTATGGAGAAAGTAATTAAAATTAATTATAATGATTAAGGTGAAAACAAGATTACAAAGTCGTTAAACATAAAATACAATTGTACAAATGACCCAAAACGTTTTAAAAACCCATTATATATCAATATTAAGACCCCATCCTTTATAGGATCAATATTTTCCAACTATTTGATCCAGTTGACATGGAAAAATTGTTGGTGGAATTTTATCATTCAAAGAATTACAAGAGTGCCACTCGCCTCCCTTATAAAAGACCACCCACTAACCATCCATTCACACAATAAAAAAATATTAGATCAGATAATACAAGGAAAAATAACTTCCTCAATTCTATATCCTCCTTTAAGAATCCATAATTTTGGCATAAATTCAACGATGTAAGGACTTTGGTTCAAACTAAAAGGATATACCTGATAAATAGGTTATGTTCATCAATGAACATTTTTGTTTTATTTCTTACTCAAAACCCTTGCATTATTTTTTTATCATTTATATAAAATAGAAAATTTATATTAAATATATATATTATTATTTTAATTTCAATACCCAAAACCATACACATTTTCATCAAATGGGTTGCGAAATAATCATCCATGTGTACAGAGGACTACTGCCCCACAAACTAACGTGGCTTATTTTTCCATTAACACCTATCAGGTTTGTGAATAATGATGAAAATAATGTTTACATATGATATTTATGATATTAATGATATCATTATGCATTAGGAATTGTAATATAACACATAAATCTATTCATTTATTTTTAAAGGATTAAAATTACATCATTCGTGTGTAAGCCGGACAACCGCCTCACGATGTGATGTGATTGATTCATGCTTTACATGGAATTTTTTAATGATGTGTTTAATAAAAATATGTGATATATAAGATGTAATAATTTTTCTATTATAAAAATATATCATTTAATTTTAATTCTATCAATCCCATGAGATAATGGAAAACACAATTGATGCTTATATAAGGCCTATTGTCTCCATAAATAGTGCATTTAGTTTCCAAACAATAAATTTTATATATTACTATAAATACACACATAATTAATATATATGATATTTATATAATTTTTTATATTATTGATATTATTAAATCATATCTATGTAATATGACCATGAATTACAAGTAAAAACATCTACGAGAAACAAATTGGTTATTACCCAAAACAAAACTTTTATATGGAATTGTTAATAAACGGGTAACATAAAGTAAAAAATAATAATTTATACTATGATATATAATAATATGGTTCTATGATATATTTTTAATAAAAATAGTTTATTATAAAAGATTATTTAATGATAATTACCAAAATTAAGACTAAAGGTAATGTAATTTTGTCTCAATTTTCCTTCTTTGAGATTTACGATACGTTATGAACCTATACTCATTCTGGAGTTTTATATAAATAACATTAACATATAATATGATTATTTGATTTATACTCATAATATTTTAAGGTTATTTATATTATATTCCTTCATGGGTCTTATGAATCAATGTTACCCAAGTGGAAATGATTTTATGTTACAATCTCATTGTTTATCGAGATTCCTTATGATTAAGTATCCATTGTAAAATATCATGATCCACCTCTCATATATTGTCATGAATTTTATTCTAACCTATTTATTCATTAAATATGAAAATAGTTTTACCATTATTCCACCCTTTTTAACTTATAATAATTAATAAAATGTTTTTAAGAAAATCTACCTTTATTTCTCTTTTTGGTCAAATATCTGCTTTTTGTCCAAAACCATGTTTTCTAAAAAGGGTTACAAAAATGTTTTATTACAATCTTATGATTTTTAAAATAAATTTTTAGTTATGTTAAAATTTTTAACATTTTTGTTTCAAATTAATCTTCATGTCATTTTCCAAAACAATTCGCCTTGACCATTTACTGAAAATATGAAAGGAAGTCTTCATTTTAACATGTATGGGATGCAAAAATATTTTTGACATCATTAGAATAAACTTTCATTGATGATTACATTATAATTTTTCAATAAAAATTAAATAATAAATGTATTTAAGATGATTTATGTTTTAAAATTCATTTTTCAAAGTGGAATGTTTATTTTACTCAAGATAATTTTTAAATGATACTCCAAAATTATTTTCTAACTAAGATGAAATCTGTTGGTATTAACTTATCATTTTTGGGGATGTGAACCAAGGATACCATTCATATTATTATTTTAAATGGTTTATGTTTTGTTGAAGTGATGTTTTTGAAACATTTTCCTCTTATAATGGTTATACAATGAAAAATTATTATGAAACGTGCTTCTTTTATTAGGTTATTCATTGATGAAAGGATTGTGAAACCGATCTCTTTTCCACTGGTTATGATATAATGAAATACTAATGAAACCCATTTTATTTCAAGGGTTATGATATGATGAATATTTTTCATCTTAAGGCCTATACCACCTTCCAATGAATTGGGTATTGATTTATATCTCATGAGATAAACATGAAGAGAATATAGAGTTAAATCAGTTTAGTGAGATAGGGATTTAATAGGATGTGAACCTAGTTCAGTAATGTAGGGATTTAATTGGGAGTAAAACTTATTCAGTAAAGATATTTTTACCCTATGATGGTCTTGGATTGTTTCCTTGATTCATATGAAAATGATTTTTTATTCCTAGGTATATGCCACAAATTCAATTTCTTATTCTATCATAGATCATGATATTTGGCTCCATTTTGTATAATGTATTATAAAATAGAAACATTTTTTCTATTATTCATGATTGTGATATTTTATATGATGGGTATGTTTTTAAAATGTTATGATCATGTTCTTATACCCTTATGTTTATGTTATGCTTACATATCCCCCTTGTTCACCCAAACTGAGAATCTCATCTCACCCTTTCATATATTTCATTTGGCTAGATTATGATGATAAGTATTATGGGTTAGATATCTAAAAGGGTTCTATTATTTAAAAATGTAGTGGGAGATGATATAGCTGACTTATGGACTAGTGTTTGGGTTTCCAAGTTTCCAAAATAACAAAACCATTATGTTTCTTGGGTGTGTATTTATTTAATTAAATAAATATTCAAAAAAACAATATAATGTCTATGTATGAGAATCCTCGGTAACAATAGTTTGAATTAGATAAAAGGATTAGTTAAACATATGAATCTATGATGAAAAAACCATATTAATACCCCTAAGAAAATGCATAAGTATAAGTCAAATTATTAGTCAATGTATAAGAAAATGTACTTTAATTTTTTTAAAGAATAGATTTAGTGGTTTTCTATAAATATATACCTATCACAATATTACAAGTGGATGTGGATTGAAAAAATATTTACCTAGGAGAATCAACCCCAAAACACCATAAGATTCTATACTATCATGAGAACTGGTTCACAACAACAAGCCTTGTTACACAGCTAGTTTGACATTCCTATGCGATATTCTTTGGAAATTTTAAAACTCTATACAAACCATCATGGAGGATATAAAAAAATGATGTATTTTAATTAACTCTTATAAACATATGTTGTCACATATTAAATAAGGTTTTACAATTAATAAATATTGTAAGTGTTTTTTATTATTTTTGTGGTTCCCTAATAAGATTATTGTTTTTTCATTATGCATTTCAATTTTAGTGAATGGATGTAATAGGATGGAACCACATTTATCATGACAGTGATGGAAAATTCAATAATTTTCCTCACAAGAATCAAAATTTCAGGGTATATGGAAGGATAAATATCATTTCTATGCTCACCAAACTTTCTTAATCTATGAATCATGTTATACATACAAACAAACAATGGAGGGAACAACATTCATTTGATTCCTTCATTAGGAAGCATCGACCTTATTTTAGTGGGTCTTCTAGACCACTAGATTCTGAACAATGGACCAGTAAAAATGAAGATATATTTTAATTTATTTATTATTGGGAACATGAAAAAGTCAATTTTGTTGTCTACTATTTAGATGTTGAAGCAGATAAATGTTGGAATCTTATTAAGAATATGAGGAGAAAATATGAATTTGATTCCATAGATTGTGATGAGTTAAAGAACATATTTTTTAATAGGAAATTTCCTCTTATTGTTAATATGAATATAAAGAAATATTTTATCAAACTATGTAAAATAGGATGATGAATCTTTTGATACAAATGACGTTAATTTTACAAGATTGTCAATGTATGCTTCTGTTATTGTCTTCCAGTCTAAATGTAAGGTTGATCAATATATTTGTAGTTTAAACAAAATTATAGGATGGGTATTATACATAAGAGACTTAAGTATCTATTAATATATTTTTTGATTTTAAATGAAGGTGTAAATTGATTTTTGTACTTCATTTCAATCTCCTGGTGCTGAAAAAAAGGATGATTAAATTCAATGGAAAATATAAGATCCTTCAAAAAGAAAAGGATGAGGTTTATTTTATGTTTTATTTTTTGGAATAATAATAGATGAAATTTACTTTGGGAGACTAGTCAATCTATTAGGTGTGAAGGGAAATGTAATCAGGAAGTAGATTTCAAAAATGATATGAAGAAGTTATTTAATGATGTGAAAAGAGAGAAAGCTTCACACAATCCACCAACCACACATCAATGCTTAAATTATAAGTAAGATGGGATTTACCTTAACTAATTACAGAACCCAAGGGTTAATTATGTTTTTATGTTCAGAATCCTTTTAAAACAAGGGACATTATAAAATCTAATGATATCACTATTTATGAGGAGGGTTGACATAGTAATGTGGTGAAAGTTACACTTACCATCCACTATATAATTTTGAATTTATTTTTATACTAGGGATATATCCATTCATTCATATATAAATAAATTTATAAGTGTATCAATATTCCTCCCAAATTATTTTATGATGAATTAGAAATAAAAAAACTAATGGTATGATGATCACATCTCAATTCTATGATTCCTATCCTATTGATGTTTCTGGGAGTATGCTTTAAGAAAATATTCTATTTCTCATTTTGGTTGAATTATATGTTTTCCTATGCATGGATTGACTCACAATGCACAAATCCCAAATCAATTGTCGATAAAGATATTTTAATTTATATATTCCAAACCAATCTACGATCTTCTATCAACAATAAGATAAGTATGAAATTTTGATGGAGATTACATCCAGTTTATGGGTCTTATTTTATGATTAATAACATGACTATAACTTATGCCACACAAAAATTGATGATTCATGAAAAAAATTACCCAACTCGTGATTTTGAGTTAGATATGGTAATTTTTTAATTAAATTTATAAAGAAATTATATTTTTGGGGAAAATTTATACATATATAATGATCATATAATTTTTAATATTTATTCAGAAAGAATGATTTTAAAATTTGTTAGAGAATATAGTTAGATATGATTAATATAATGACCTAGGTTTAACGTACACATACATTACATTATTTTTTTGAATATTTTAAACATTACAAAAACACACACCCAAAGACCATATTCCTGTAGTACCTTTGGAAACATGTAAGAAATTTTTATAATTTTGTGAATGGTCTTCAATTTCTCTCATAAAGATAAACACATTTTGTTTTCCTACCTAAAACCTTTCGTTATATCATGGGGAAAATAAATCATATAAAAATGGTGAGTACAGATGATTAGTAAGGTTAAAAAAAGAAAATATCAAAAAAAATGAACATAATACTATTATAACATGAACTTAACTTTTGAAAATCATACCACATATAACATATATCAAAATCTTGAGTCATGGAATAAATCTTGGTAGTTTATAAGGAAAAAATGATAAAGGAAGATGAGCCCTGAGAAAATAGAATTAACATGAAAAACATTGTGGAAAAAACATAAGAATAGAAAAACATTTACATATGATCTAGTCTCATTACAAAGACCATCATGGTGGAAAATGTCCTCTACTGAACCAAGTTCACTCCACTAACGAACCCTATTATTCTGAATCAGGTTTATTTTGTATTCCTGCACTATATTATTATTCCTAGTTCATTTCCAATTCCATCCATGTATACCTGATGAGACATAAATATGTACATAATTAATTAGAGAGAGATATATATCCCAAACATATCATAATGAAAACCTTACATATGTGTTCCACAAGAACATAAATCATTCATCATATCATTTCCAAATGGGCTTTATAATCATCATTCCATCATACCTTAATCAATGATAAATAAATAAATTTCATAAATACCATTCCATAAAAAAAGTAGTTAGAATAATAAGGATAATATCCCTGGAAACAATTTCCCTGTTAAAGAATATATAACATCAGAAATGTAATATTATTTGGAAAATATTTTTATATACACTTGAAATAATTATTGGGGAAAATTACCTTCTTTGAAAAAGATTTCTTTTTTAAAAGGCCACATGATTTTAAAATAACAAGTTCTTTTAAATAACCTTGTAATCTTCTAAAGGACTCTTCAATTAAATAATTAATTATTAAAGTGTAAATTTTTTTTAGTTTAATATAACTTATGAGAAAAAATTATTCTTGTGATTTTTCTAGAAAAGTAATGTTGCACCTCATTTAGAAAAAAATGAATAATTTCATTCAAAACGTGTAGTAAAAAGTCAAAAATGTATAAAAATGAATATAAATATCCATATGATAATAGTGAAATATTTTATGGAAACATTTTTAGAAAACATGTACATATATGATAAATATTTCCCAATGGAGACTTAAAATGAAACAATCATAAATATTGAAGTGAATGAGAAAAAATAATCATTAATTTAAAATAAATATAATTGTATTCCCTATGAAGGAAATATAAATATTAAAATAACATAATATGTTGGATAAGACAATAAAATACATTCATGGGAAGTATTCACACCACTTAGAAGAAATAAGTAGTATATGCAACATATGTCTCACTGAAATAAGGGCGAGACAAAAATAATCCATTACCTTTTGTATGATTCCATTTGTATGTATCAAATACACCTATATAATGGTTTCAATAATGTTATAAACTTGTCCCAAAACCATATTTATATTTATAATATCATATATTTTCATATTATCATCCGTTTAATAATATTTTTTTTTGCTTTGTTTGGGTCTTAACAGCTTCATTTTCTAATACAGGTTTTGTCATCTATGTCCGAATTCTCACAAATTGGATATATTTCTATAATTTATAGAATTATAATAAGGAAATATATATAACATTTATTATGTATATAACTTTATATTAGAATGCGTGAATGATGGACATGGAAATGAATCACGTCATGTCATGGAGACAGAAGGTTTCATGTATGCACGTGTGAGAGTTTTATTTCCTTAATAGTACAAAGTATAGAATTGGATTGTATAATTTTTGTTAAATAATAAATATTATGTTATATTAACTATATATGTATATTATTTTCATTGTTATTCCCATCAAAATAATGTGTTGAAAGACATATTACACCACGACATTGGCACGGTAGGTCGTACGTGCAAACTCGAGTTGATTTATTTTTTCATAGGACGGATAAAAGGTGGAATTGTGTTGTCTCATAATTTTAATAACATATAATCATATAGTTGATACTTTATTTATTAATTTATAATGGAAATAATATTGTAAAAGTAATTTTAAAAAGAAATGATCTTTATAGATTTGGTAAAATAGATTACCTCTTTTTGAGCGAGCTCCCTCTAGATATCATCTTATCGACACTATAGTTAGTCTTTTGAGAAGAAAAAAATTGTATAATGTACATATTAATGATTATGAGGTAATTGGGTATGGTATATATATTATTTAAGGATCAATGTGATGTGATGAAATGCAGGAGGAGGTTCCCTTTTATAATTGATGTTAGGGGAACTTTTGGAATCGTTCAAATATTAATTTATAATAAACTAAAAACACTTAAAAAGCCACCAAAATATCATATTTTTTAAGATTAGATGTTATAAATTTGTTATATGAGTATCCAATAAATTTTAGAAATGTATTTATTTCAATTTAAACAATATCATTTTAATTAACCCTTAATTATTTTATTTTATTTTTAACTAATATATCAAAATTTCAATTTTGAAATAGTTTAATTTTTAATTCTGTGATGTCCAATAAACCATAAATTATCAATTTAGAATATTTTAGATCATATAATAATTATTTTATTTTTTAAAAAATGTTTTATCATTTTTAAATAATTTAATAAAATAATATTTTGTTCAACATTCAAGAGTGCCAATTTCGACACCATTCGATTCATTGATTTATAAAAATATTAATATATAAACTATCTTCAAAAAGAATATTTGATTATATTATTATTGGTTTATGGTCATAAATAATATTAGTTTTATATATCAATTATCTGAAATTATATTTAGTTTAATATTTTTAATAACATTTATTTGATACTTCTATTAATAAAATAATTAAGAAATTAGTTTTATGTAATTATATAATAAATTTATTTTTTGAATAAAAATTAAAAATAAAATCCTATGATGAATATAAATTACCTATATTTCTTAAGAATAAATATATTTGAATATTTATTTAGTAAAATCCATCAAAAAATGGTATATTTATTAAAACCTGAATGTGACAAATTTAACACTGCTTTAGATAAAATATTATAATTATAAGAATAAATTAAATGTGGCTCCAAATGGTAAATAATGAAACCCTTGGATGATAATGGTCAATATATACTCTACCAATATGGCTTGGCCAGGTTTTTTGGCATTTAATGTTATTATCATTTTAATTAAAATTATTTTATTGGTTTACCATCAATTTAATTATTTCTATAGCATCATTGTATAATAATTTAAAGTAATTATTTATTTCATAATAATTAAAAATAAATTTCCATGATAAATTATAACATTTTAAATTTCAAAATAGTATTTATAGTCGAATTTATATTCTTTATAACCTTATATTAAAAATATTATAGTTATTAAAATAGGAGAAAAACATCTTTATCTTTTCTTTAAATAAAACATATTAAATGTCCAAATCTCATCCATGTGGCCTCCAAAGGATACCATTTATACCCAATTATTATTTTGGTCAAAACAAACTCATCCAATTATATTATTACAAGTGTTGGGGTAATATTATTTTTACCCTTAATTACCTGGTTTATCTTTTTATAACAAAAATAAAAAATGCAGAAGTTACTATTCATTATACTAAAAAATAACAAAAGTATATTTACATAATTTAAACCAATGCATCAAAATTTGGAATCCAGATTTCAAAATTCAAAACAAAAAATTTTGGGTAATTAATGTAAAATTAATCCCAGTTTAAAATGAAAAAAACGGGTTTTAAAAGTTTAAGCATGCAAAAGATTGAAATATTCTTACATATAAATTTAATGTGAAATTACTGCTTATAACCTAAATTATATTAAATAATAAAAATCTAATATATTTATACATTAAAACTGTTAAATAATATAATTTAAAAAAATAAATGGCTTTGATGAAAATATTTGTTTTAAATTAAAATTTAGTATAATTTTTCTATTCATCCAAACAAGGAACTTACCATAAAAATACAAAAAATTCAACCAAAGTAATTTTTTATATCCTGAATTAATATATGATGTTTATTTTTTAAAATAGAACATATATAAGTGTCTGAAATTTGATTTAATGTGGGTTCTCCATTAAATGGTGGTAAAATTACCTTTTAGAAAAAATAGGTTTTTAGGCATAAAATTGGTTTGGTTATGATCATATGCCTATAAAATATTATAAAAATTAATTTATTTAGAATATAAAATATATAATTTATTATATCATTCAATTATTTTAATTTATTTAATATATTAAGAAAAAACAACTTTAGGAGCATAAAATGAAAATATTTCCTTTATATTTAATTGGTATATAATTTCATTTTTTATTTTTTGGTAACCAGTGAATTAAAATTATAACCCATATATTTCATATGTTACTAAATAATATTCATTCTACCTAATTTAAGGGCTAGGTTATTGTCTAATTTAAATAATAAAAAAATGATGTTTCGTAGAATCTCAATGGTGTGTACAATGCAATAAAAACTAGTGTTTAATGTAATGAAATATTAACATGTTTTATCATGTAATGAAAGATACTAAAAGGAAAAAAAATTCAAAAAAATCTAGGGGGGTGTTACATTCTACCACCATAAAATAAATTTCACCCCTGAAATTCATCTGGATTTAATACTTCAACATTATTTTCATAGTTACCAACATCGTAAAAAGTAATAATAAACCGTCTATTTGAAAAAGAATGATAGAAACATAACAGTTTCCTTAAGTCCCTCAAAACCAATTTTACACCCAGGAGAACATAGTTTTAAAGTGAAAAATTGGACCAGAAGGTGGAAGAAAAATATCATGTTTTGATGGACTGTGACCGAGAATATAATTATGGGAATGTTAACAATCAAAATCCATAATCCTGTTCTGATAAAAGGGACTATCCAATTCATCAATAAAGAAGGTGCAATGATATAAATATTTTTTTTCAATATACCTTTCATAGATTTGAATTATGAGAGGAAATACTTACTTGATTAATTATAATATAATCTTTTCTTTTTTCCTTCAAAAACATTAACTTCATCTCTTATTTTAAGAAATAAAGTAATTTTTTTCATTCCTGAAGCATTATAATTTCCTCATATCTATAAATAGAATAATTGGTCAATCCATTAGTCATTTTCACAGTAAAAAGGTTATGAGAAGTTATCAAATATCCATAAATCCTCATATATAAAAATAATACATTAATCTATAAAACTTCATGAAATTTCATAAACGGTTACCTTTGTGATCTTTCAATAAAGCTAAAATACAAAAAAATTTAATAAGGTCAATAAATTTCCCAAACCAACTTATCATTATTTACCAAAATAACATGATGTTTCACTTAGTTTTCAAAAACCAAATATGTGAAAACTATTATCATTTATTCTCTTGAAATATAGTAATAACCTAAATTATCGTAAAACTGTATTAAACCATACATTATTTCAAAAATTATGTATTTAATCATACCATATATCAAAAAATTCCATAAAACCAACTTTTCATCATATTAGTCCCAAGGGAATTAATACTCTAAAATATATCCTTATTTCATTATATCAACATTATACTGATATTTAGGGTTATCCTTTACTTAATCATGTGCACTCCAAAAATATTACCTTATGACCTGCATCAAAACTCACTGTTACTATTAACATTCAAAAAAAACGTTCAAAATATATATAGGAAAAATCTAGTGGAAGAATACATAAATGTTTCGTTATTCAATAATACTATTAATTTAATTTAAAAATATTATTTTTGAATTCCAATACATAGACATAAAATCATCTAATATCTTTACAAACAATTAAACAAGATTCATCATTTTATTACTCAAAAAATCTTTCATCTAACATATCATTTATATTATCTTCATCATAAAAAATATAACAATTGTTCAAATGGAATTGATGATTAACTGTATGATATTTCCTCCTATGACATATATTTTAATAATTCCCATAAATTTCAGTTATAAATTTTTTAACTATCATTTATTCTTTAGTAATAACATTATAGTTGTCTATTGTGTTAAGTAAACATTTTCCATTGGAATTACATTTTTTTGTTCCCTTAAATTCTACAACCAAATAATCTTATAGTTCTTTTGAAACAATCTCCTTGATTCCTATTCCCACATGATTTTCATGAGGAAAATTGAAATTTCTATCCTCTATGTCCACCATGAAACCCCCTATTTCTCTTATTAGGTGGGTTAGTAAACTCACCAACATTGAGATTATTGATCATATTATGATATTAATGATTAGTCATATTAAAAATATTTCTCCTTCTAACTCCCATTTAATTATTTTTATCATGAGTTAGATTATTCCATTTTACATCATATTCATCATTAACAAGAATCATGTTGGTTCCAACCATTATATAAACCCCAAAAAAGAAAAGTTTAAAATGATAATGGTAAAACCACATAACAAATAGAATGTACTTTCAAACTCTAACATCTTAGTTTTAATCTTAGTTTTTACATGATCATAACCAAAATTTAATTATTTTAACCTATAATTAGACATATACATATGTAAATCACTAGTTATAACCTTATAAATATCTAAAGGGATCTCACTAAAGTATTATCATCCTAGTTTACAAAGGTTAACTAAACATTCTCTTTGATACAAACTTTAGTGAACTAGGATTGACGTATATAGGCATAACATTAGTTTTTCGGAATCATTTATACATTACAGAAACACGCGCCTAAATAACATATTAGGTTAGTGACTTTGGAAACATGTAACACATTCATCTAATTCATTTAAAGGTCTTTAATATATCCCCTAAAGAACATCACCATCATTTCTCCTAACCAAAACCTTTCTTTATATACTCAGGAACAGAAATAATATGAAATGGGTTATGTTAGATGCTCAATATGGGTAAACAAAGATAATATCAAACACAAAATGAACCCAGTAATATAAAAACATGACCATAACTTTTTAATATCATACAATTTATAACATAGATCAAAATCTAGAGTCATAAAATAAATAGTGATAGTTTAAAAGGAAAAAATATTAATGGAACATGGGAAATGAGAAAATAGAATTAGCATAAAACATGGGATTATGAAAAACACATAATTATAGAAAATCATCTCCTAATCATCCAAGGCTCATTGCCAAGACCATCATAGTGGAAAAAGTCCATTACTGAACTGAGTTCACTCCTCATTCCAGCCTAATATTACTTATTTGGGTATACTTTTTGTTCTATCCTTGTATTAGTAAATCAAGATCATTTTCTATTCCATCCCTTTCTATCTCACGAGATATAAATAATTTACCAATCAATTGAAGGGATATATAGGTCGCCCATATCATATTTAAAACCATACACATGTGTTCCACCAGAACATAAATCATTCGTTATATCATATCCAAATGGGTTTCATAAACATCATTCCATCATATCTAAATCCATAAAAAAGAATTGGATTTCATAAATATCATTCCATCATAAACATAATCATGTCATAAAAATATTAGGGATACTATCCTTTAAAAAATGACCTAATTAAAATATATATAACATCAAATAATGTAATATTATATAGAAAATAATTTTTATAGACACTTGAAAATATTTATTTATGAAAATATCCTTACTCATTCAAAAATGTTTTATTTTCTTGCAAGGCAATTAAATATTAAAAAAAAATTCTCTAAAAAAATATAACATTTTAATGGAAGCTTCACTAAAATAAGGAATTATGAAAGTTTCAAATTCTTTTTTCACTATATAAGTTAAAAGAAAACATTTTTTAGTTATTGTTACAGAAAAGTAAAAGAACTCCTCATTTGGAAAGCAGAAGAGGTATTCCTTTCAAACCATGTTGTAAAAAGAAAATAAATGGGTAAAAATGAAATTAAATATTAATATGATGGTATTAAAACATTTTATTATTTTTTTTAGAAAACATGGACATGGATGATAAATATTCTACAATGAAGACTTAAAATGAAACAATTCTTAATATTGAATAAATTGTGAAATAAATACTCTTAAAATTATAATAAATAGTGTCATATTAACTATAAATGAATTAAATTTGTGAAAATATCATACTATTATGTATAATAATCATAAAATATATTTAGGGGCAGTATATACATCACATGGAAGAAATACATAGTCTATACGACATGTGTCTCACAAAAATAAGGGTGAGACAAAAATAATCCCTTACCTTAAGTATGATTTCCTTGGTACGTTTACAAACCTCGCGTTTAATGGTTAAAATAATTTTATTATCTTATTAGATAACAATAGTTATATTTATGATATCATATATTATTATATTATCATCTGTTTAATAATAGTTTAATTTTACACTTCTTTTGGGTGTTAACTGTTTCATATTCATAGGCATGTTTTGGAATAGTAGTACCAATTATTTTAAATACGATATAGTTACATTATATATTGAATTATATTATGATAATTTATATCATATTTATTCATTATATACTTTCATGTAATAATTAATTAATGTTGCACATGGAAAAGAAGTCTCATCGAATTGTGGAGACGGTAGGTTGTACGTACGCATGAGCGACGGTATCATTTCCTTAATTGTAAAAAAATGGAAGTGGGCGGTATATTTATAATTCTACTATTAATATCATTTTATAATCACTATATACTAGTATTATCTCCATCATTATACCAATCAAAATAAAGTATTTAAAAATAGATTACCCCACAACATGATGACAGTAGGTCGTACGTATGGATGCGTGGTGATTTCATTTTTTTTGTAGGAGGGATAAAAGGTGGAATATTATTGTTTTATAATATTAATATGATTTACAATATAATTGATAATATATTTAACACTTTAGAGTGGAATCAAAATATGAAAATTAAGTAGAATAAGAAATCATCTTGAGAGAGTCAATAAAAGAGATTACCCATTCTTCAGTGATCTCCATATATATATCCTCTTAGAGACACTATTGTTGGTCTTTTGAGAAGACCAAAAACTATATGACCTGGATTGGAATGTTTATAAGGGAATTTTTTAAGGTATGGTAGATCTTTAATGCTCAAATTGAAGTAAAGAAATGAGGGAGGAGGTACCCTTTTATAATTCAGGCGAGGGGCACTTTTGGACGTTCAAAAATATTTATTTATAAAAAAATAAAAACATATAAAAAATTTAAGAAAAACTAATATTTTATAATATTAAATGAGATAAATTTTTAATATCTATAAAAAATAAATTTTATAAATTTTTTTCAATCAATTTAAACCTTATCATTTTAATTAACCCTCGATTATTCTTTATTAATTTTGACTATGGTATTAAACATTTCAATCATTAAAGAGTGTAATTTAAAATTATTTTATGTTAATAGAACCATAAATAAAAATTTTAGTATATTTTAGATCATATCACAACTATTTTTTATTTTTAAAAATGTTTTATGATTTTTAAATAATTTAATAAAACAATATTTTGATAAATAGTCAATAGTGTCAATTTTGACACCATTAAATTAATTGTATTTTAGAAATATTAATATAAAAATTAAATATAGAAAACAATATTTAATTTCATTACTAAGATATCAAGGGAATCCAAAAGAATTGAGTTAGTTATATTAATTTTCAAATATTTTTATTATTTTATTATTTTTCATAACATTTGTTTGATATTTCCATTAATAAAATAATTATTACATATGTTTTGGGTAATTATTTAATTTAGATATTTGTTGAATAATATTTATAAATAAAATAGATCATGAAGATAAATTCACTATATTTTTTAATAATACATATTCTTAGATATATCATCTATAAAATAGTACATTAAAAAATTTATATTTCTTAAAAGATGAACGTGACAACTTTAACATTACATTAGATAAAATATTATAAGTGTCATAATAATTTTTATATGGATCCAAATTGTCAATAATTATAATCATGGATGATTATGGTTCTCATATATTCTAAGAATAATATTTGGACATGTTTTTTTGTCTTTTAATGGTTCTTATCATTTTAGTTAAAAATATATTATTGGTTATCCTTTAATTACATAATATCTAAATCATCATTATATAAAAATTTAAGGTATTTAATTAATATATAAATATAAAAAATAAATTCCTATGATAAATAAAAAAATTCATCTTCAAAAATAGTATTTATATATGAATTTTCCTTTTGTATAACCTTATATTAAAAAAATATAGTATTACTAGAAGGATGAGCCCATAAGGGGCACCACGCTATAGGGTTTCCATCCCGTCACCGCCACCTCCTTACATCTCTAACTTCCACATCGATCCTCTTTATTCTCGGTGATATCGTGACGACGGTCCCCCTATCACAGTGGTGTTGTACTTGGGCTAGGCTATCTCGATGCACCGTTTCTAGCCTTTTTCACTTGATTCCCTTTTCTCTGGATAGGGATCCTCGACACCACGTTGATGGTTCACAGTCGGGTTATAGCTTCAACGACCTGTGGGACGACATCTTGACTCTGGTGGTTTCATATGGTGGTTTTTCGTGGTCTCTTTGAGCGTCCCAGTAGGCAGTGATGGGTCTTGGTTGCGTCAGTCCTTCTTTCTAGCATGCTGGTGATGATTTGTTTTAATTTTATTTTTCTCATTCATTTCTGGATTTGGATGATTTTAGTGGTTTGTGCATTCACGATGGCATCAGTGAGGCTCCCCTGATGGGATTTGGATATGGCGATGAGTTTACCCCTTTGAGATATACTGGTTCTTTTGCGAATTCTGTGCACTGTTTTTTGTTTTTTCGTTTTCTTTTTTCGTTTGCTTTTTCCGTGATCTGCAAAGATTTTGTGTTGTTTGGTTCTTGGTTTATATTGCATTGTTTATCGTTCGGATTTTGGATTGAAGGAGGATGATGGTGATTTTTGGGATGCAAAAGTAAAGGATGTTCGATGCGATAGGTGTGCGACTCGCGGCAGGGGTTTGACTGGAGATTCATAGGAATCGAGATGGTGATGATATTTTTTGACAGTTGTAATTTGAATTGAATATAGAATTGTGATTGGAATGTTTGGTTTCCCGCTTATCCTTAAAGTAGATTTTTGGAAATCGAAAAAATCAATATGGCCAAAAAAATATAGTTATTACCATTTTAAGTAACACATCATTAATTTTTCTCTAAAAACAATTAAATGTTCCAATCTCATCCACCTGGATTCTAAAGTGTATCGTTTAAACCAATAAATTATTTAGGTCGAAACAAATCCATCTAATTATATTATTACAAATGTTAGGGTAATATTATATTTTCCCTTAATTACCTGATATACCTTTTCACCGTATTAATAAAAATTACTAAATTTACTATTCATAATTCGTAAAAATAAATGAAAACTATTAACATAATTTAATACAACTGATTATAAATGTATTATCCATTTTTGAAATTTAAAAACAATAATTTTTCAGTAATTATTTTAAAATCAATCATGGTTTTGAAATGATAAAATAATTTTTAAAAGTTAAAACATTCAAAATATTGAAATGTTTTTACATATAAATTTAGAGAAAAATTAATGAAAATGACCTACATTATATTAAATGATAAAAATATAATCTATTTATATTTTTAAACCATTTAGTAATATGATTCAACCATATAATGTATTTTGGTGAAGAAAGTTGTTTTTAATGGAAATTTAGTATATTTTTATGATTTATCAAAATAAGACACTTTATTAAGAAAATACCAAAAAATAGACAAAAATAAAATTTTATACCCCACATTAAAATTTGATGTTTAATTTTTAAGATGTAATATATAAAAGTGTCAAATATTGGATTTAATGTGGATTCACTATTAAATGGTAGTAAAATTTCCTTAAAAAAATACTTCTTCATGCATAAAATTTGGTTGGTTCTTATCATATGGATGTAAAATATAATGAGAAAACT
This sequence comes from Viscum album, assembly GCA_963277665.1. Classification (NCBI taxonomy): domain Eukaryota; kingdom Viridiplantae; phylum Streptophyta; class Magnoliopsida; order Santalales; family Viscaceae; genus Viscum; species Viscum album. Next base: position 1,771,389,598 of record OY728123.1, read on the forward strand.
ATTTTATAGAGTATAGAAAATATTTATTTCATTAATTTCATTAACTAAATTCACGTTATTTAATTTATTGATACAAAACAGATTTAAGAGCATATAAATAATAATATTTCCTTTATATTTAATTGGTATATATCTTTGTTTCTATTTATATGAAAACCATTGAATTCATATTATAAAATATATATTTCTTAAGTTAGAAAATACTATTCATTCACCCTAATTTAATTGCTAGATTTTTTTATAATTTAAATAATAATAAAATAATTTTTCGTAAAAAATCAATGTTGTGTGCCTCACAAGCTAAACCAGAGTTTCTTGTAATGAAATCTCAACATTGTTTAGCATGAAATGAAAGATACTATTGAAAAAAATTAATTTTTTTTAAAATATCATGGTGCTATAATTAATTAATATTTACTTCTCAATACATTACAACCATGGGAAAGTGAACAAAGTTTCCAATTCTTTGAGTTGAAATGTTCCCATTTGATTATCCATGATGAGGAAGGCAGAAGATTTAATATTTTTATAATTGAAAAGGGTGTATCTTGATGTTTTGAAAGAGGGTGCATTGGAATTATTTTCCCTATCAATTGATTGTTCAATCATCGATCCATGTGAAGCTTAAAGAGGTGTATAAAAAATATGTATGATTGGAAAACAAGGTTTCAAAATATCATTGGTTTAACCTTGATAGTGAGGTAATGATATTTTTTTAGAGTTTTGTATGTGTTATTTCCATATATTACATGAATAATGAGTTATTAAAGAAATAACATAGTTATTAATTCAATATTTATCCTAAAAGTATGAATATTTATTGGTATTTTAAATATTAATTCATGTGGGATGGAATGAAGAGAGTTATTAAAATTTCGTGTCTTGGTGCTTGGTATGTCTAAAATTTAAGTTTGAATAGAAAAATTCTAATTTTGTGTTCAATCTATTACCCATACCCGAATGGAAATAAGATAACATAACTATTGATTTTGTAATAATACTCCAGAAAAACAACAAAAGGTTATAATTTAAATTTCCTGGACCTTAATGAAGTTATTTTTTTAGAAAAATGAAATATTATTAGAGAAGAAATATCTATAGATCAACGTTCCATGATATACATTAAGAAATTGTTATGGTTTCATTGAGTACCACATTCCATTGTATCTGATCAAGATCTGCGGTATCACACAAGGTTATGGTGAAGTCTTCTGCCAAATAATGATATGAAATTGGGATTCATCACCACATCTCATCCTCAAAAATAAGTTTCGTCTTAAATAATAATTAAAACCCTAGAGGATATGTTGAAATCAATTTTTTTGTATTTTAAAGGTGGTTGGGAACAATAAGTTCCTCTAGGTTATTTTTCATACAAAAAATAGCCTTAAATCAAGAATTCATATGGCTCATTATGAATCCATCAATGAAATGAAATGTGGATATTTAGAATTATGGAATGAATTTAGAGAATTAACCTTATTGGGGCCAAATATATCTAAAGAAAGGGTTGAGAATAAATGGAATAAAGGAAAAACAATCCCTTGGTATATATGTTCCCTTGAAATTATGAATCATACCAGGATTGTATCATATTTCTTGATTCTTCTACAAAACATATCTCAAGTACTTGGTGTGTTCCATGTATACCTTAAATATAAGTACATACCAGACCCTTCACATGTAATGAACTCAAATGTCATACCACTAGAGAAATATCTTTATTACGAGGAACAATCAATAGATATTATAGATCATACTGGGAATTCTCAACAAAATAACACCACTGATCTATCAATTTTATGTGGTGAAGGCACCCATTTGACAAACCTATGTGGTAACTTGAGGATATGATGATCCAGTAGTATCCTTGTTTGTTTATATTAGTGTGATGAATTTTGATGGTGAACTTCATTTTATGGGTGGTAGAATGTAACACCTTGAGTTTTTATGAACCTTTTTTAATAAATAAAATTTACTTGATGTATTTTATTTCACACTATACCAAGTTAATCTTGTGTTTTAGGAAATACCATGTTAATCTTGTTCTACATGCAACGCCGACATTGTATGTGTTACACATGGAACAAAGTTTTAACAAAATAATGAAACATTATTAATATTATTATTTCAACTTGATCATTATAACCAAGATATTAAACATAATAATATTAATAATAATAAATAATATTTAAATATAATGTTTTAATATAAATAAAACACATTGATAATAAAATAAACAATTTTTTTTAATGTTTTTAAATATTTTGTAAATACTATTTTCTAAAAAAATTGATTATAATGTTTAAACAAAAAATAATAAAATACTTTTCTTAAACTTTTCAAAAAGGAATGTGTTAAAATAAACATCATTTTTGAACTAAAAATGTAAAAATTATCTTATGCCCACCTTTTGGTATTTTTAGGAAGTGTTTCATTTGTTTGATGAATTGTGAAAAATACTGAATTTAAATAAAAATAAATACCTTTAATATAATTACTTTTTTTAGTTAAATTATATTTTAATTTTTTTTAATGAAATTTTAGTTTAATTGAGAATATATTAATCCTATAAAGTTCCTTTTAATAATTTTCTTATTATAATTGAATAGAAAACCTTTGTAAACTTTTTATTTTTTTATTTTAAGAATCCACTTTCTCAGCACGAATGTGGGATTAATTTTAAATGAATTTATTATAATTCTATGAATTGAATTTGAAAAAATTTATTCCATATTTGGAATCTACATAATTTATATTTTACAATAAGTATAAATAATTTTTTGAATATATTTATTTTTAAACGAAATTAAAATTAATTATAGTGATTAAGGGAAAAAATGATTTTTTGTTTGTTAAAAATAGAATAGGAGGTTTATGATTGAAAATAAAATTTAAAAAACATATTTTATGTCCATATGTAGACCATATAAATTATAGTGTATATATTTGTACATTATTTGATTTACATGACATGGAATAAACGTGGGTGGGATTCACTTTTTTCAAAAACTACAAGAGTTCCTCTCACCTCCCTTATAAAATGCCACCCATTATCCCTATCCATAACACCATATTTTTTTAACAATACCTACCCAAATCAATAACCCACTTCCCTAATCATATCTTAGAAGCCTTACCATGGGATGAAATCCAACTATGGAAGGCCTTCTGTGAAAACAAAAATGAGAAACGCGAAGAATATGTAACATTCATCCATGAACATTTTATTTATTTATTTTTCAAATCCCTTAAAATATTTTAATATAGTTTTTAAATAATAAGCTAAATTTATTCTATATATTGAATTATTGTTATGTGAAGGGTAATACATACAACCACACACACTCTCAAAAATTGGATATGAAATCATTGTTCTTGTGTATGGGGGACTACCAACTTGTGAACCTATATGGTTTATTTTTACATTAACACCTCTCAAAGTTGGAAAAATTTAGAAACCCTAGATTTTAACACTTAATATTTCATGATTTTATGAATAATTATCCATTAATGAAAAACAAAGGATCATAAAGTCTAGCGTCTTTAGAATACAAGGTATATAGAATTTAAAACAAGGAACTAGAATTTAAATTCATTTATTAATCATAAATAATGATATGATAACTTTCTTTTAGACCCTATATATTCACATGATAACATAGGGGGAACATAGACCAAAGGGATGATTGAAAATGCCTATAAAGGTAATAATTTTGAAATAGAAGCATAACACATGAGTGAAATGGATAACATGATAACATAATGAGCATGAAACCTAAATAAACACATAGGGGAATATTATACCAAACATAGAATCATATGATAATGGAAATATAAAAAATTGTCAGAAATACATAACATTATATAAACATGATTCAAGGCTAACTGCCCAAACGTATCACATGTTGAAGAAATTCCCATAATGGATTATATTAAATTTCTAACCCCAAACATGATGTATAATAAGAGTAAACATTACCAAAGAATTAAATAACTATCTAGGGTCTCCCATAATAACATTTTAGTTATTATGCATTCCATATAAATAATCAATGATAGGGAATAAACATATGGGTAACCCATGGAATGAAATGGACATCATAACCATGTCATAAGCCATAACCCACGGGTGTTTCAAAACTACTTACATGAAATATGTTAATACATAATTATTGAACATTCATAAACTAAAACTATTCATATATTATGATAAAATATATCCAAATGATGTTTAATCGTGGGAAATTTTTTTTTATGTTACTTTAGAAATGTTCCACTTAACCAGGGTTTTAATGAAAAAGGTAAAGAGTATTTAAAAGGGTGTAATAGAATAATAACTTAGTTAGACCAAGGAGTGATCTGTAAATGGAATTCTCATTTTAATAATAATTATTTTAGAAAATATGTATGGATAAAAATGTTTATGGAGTTTACTTGAGAAGGGTAATAAAAATATATGTTCCCTTTAATTGGGTTTGCTTATCGTAAGGAAGGGAGGGGAACCACATAAAAAATGTATTACCCCATAAAATAAATATTAATTGAGCTACATAAATAGTTTTCATACATAATCATATAATATGAGAGAATTATATAAGAATAATGGATAATTTCATTGGATAAAATTTAGATAAAGTATAACACAAAGGTAATTCAGAGGTTCGAAGAGACCCCTTACCTCATATCTGAATTCGTTCTGGACATACACATAAAGTCCTGGATAAACAGATTATATTAATTAATTAATTCATTAAAAAACCTCTTCAATATGTGTTTCATTTTTGATACCTTTTTATTATATTTTTTTTACATTTCAATGAGTTATAAATATTAATTTTGTCATCCTAGGAGCATTTGTTTAATGGTTTGATGGTAAATTATATTGTGTAAAATTATGGAACTTCCTATAAAATGTGAATATTACTCAACAAGTCAAATTATATGGAATTTATAAAATTGAATAATATTAAATGGTCAAATATATAATTTTGTTTTTTGATATGAGTATGATTTATTTGATATATCATTAAGGATAATTATTTTGGTTATTTTGGATTTTTTATGATCATCATGAACTAATTTCAATTTTTTAATACTATGTATATATATTCGATATAGAACATGTATAAAGTTTAAATATAAATATTAAAATCTTTCTAAAAAATAATATATTTATTACGACTATCCTTGAATGAGATAGTGGAAAATGAAAACTGGTTGTCCTCAAAGGCGGTGAATCAACATATCATTGAAGATGGATTCATTTTTTGGACAAAAGGATAGTAGATTTCATGATTGATATTCCATGAACACTATTTTTATTGTAGTATATATATTATTGTATAGTTATAATGATTATTTAGATAGGGAATATATGAAATGATAATACGATAAATGATATTAAATGTGATGAATTGATGATTTTAGGTCTTGAGTGTTGTCTCCTTGAGAACCTCTATAAGGTACATGAATTTGGAATTTTATTAAGACCAGAAGCTCTTGGATGTGGGGAATTGTCTTGGAAATGTAATTAAGAATAATATTGACAACATAAAAGGCTTATAATTTATTAGGAGAAGGGTTGGTGAGGGTTATATTTATAGTGGTAGGAGATGTTTATTTTTGTTATAATATTCATTAGTTTTTTTATTTTGGTTCAATATTTTCAATTTCATTGATTAATATGAATAAATATAGTAAATTGTTCAATTGTGGTGGAAAAATGGTTATTACATCATTTTTACATTATATATGGCTCAAAAATTATATTATTGCTAAATACCAAAATTATTATATTTCACAATTCACTAAAAATAAAATATTTTACAGAAAACCAAAACATTCTCCCTAATCACTTTTCTATGTGTTGATTTCAAAAAATGGAATAAATTTTACAAAAAAATTCCAAATATTATAAATTAATTTCTTAAATGAAATTATAATTTATTTAAAAAACTACAAATATGAATATTATAATAAATTTTTTGACCCATTGAGAAATAAATTAATGTTACATAAAAAATATATCATGATTATAATACAATGTAATATAAATTTTTGAATATATTTTATGAAAAATTGTTTTATTTTAAATAATTATATTAATTATATAATTGTAAATAAACATTTATATATTATAAAAATACCAAAACATAGATTATCAATTTTATTTATACATTCATAGGTTGGGTTAATATTCTAATTGCCAGATTACAATTCTTAATGGTCAGATAATAATTTCAACAGTAGTGTAACTATTCCAATAGTATAAGTTCCTTAATTTCTATAAATAACTCTTCTTTCATTCATTATTTTTTCACTTATATTTTCTCTCAAGGATATATATAATTTTAGATTTAAAATGAATTTTATATTTTTAAAATTATTTCTTATTTATACATATTTGTTCATGAGTGAGATAATTCTAATAGATCAAGAATATCCAAATTTTCCCATTCTTGTTGTATTATTTTCTATTTATTATCCCATTAAAATATTTGTAACATTTATTGTATTATATTCTCAGTAATTTTTCATTCTTTATTTGTGATAATATTATTTATTGGGTTCTTCAAGTGTTTTATAACATTATTATAAGAAGAAACTACCGTTGATTAAATTCTTAATTATTAAATTATTTAGTGCTTATAAAATTTCACCCTTGAAATTTTGTTATAAATATTATGGTGGAAAAAGGAGAGGGTAATTCTATTTCATCACTTCTTCAGTTCCCATGTTTCCACTTTATGTTTATGGTTCCTCCATAGTACTTTGACCAACTAAGTAGTGTTTTTTCTTATAAAATTATCTATATAGTCCAAGATCTTTATAATATTATTCACAAAAGATATATAATTTTCGAACAGTGTGAAATCTTAATTCTATATATGTTATGGATATGGTATGTGTATCCTCAAAAGGGATATATAGAACACATCAAGTAAAATAGACATGGTAGGTGGAAGTGTTAGTTGATAGGCTACATATAAGGACCCAGCCTTATAACATTAAATAATTGTGAATTAAACGAATAATTCACAATGACAATCTTTTCCAGTTTTGAGTTTTAGGGAATTAGCACATAACTACTACATTTAAAAAGATTAAAAAGTAGACACTTATACTATGTTTCTATTTTTTCATAAAATAAAAACTCTTGAAAAAAAGAGTCATGACTAGTTCCTTGTTTTAGACAGCATGACATTTCCTTGATCCCATCTTTGACCATATTCATCTCTATGTCCTGTGAAAAACATTTCCAATATTGGTATGAGCATAAAAAGCTCAGTTAGGGTTATAAAACAAAGAAAGAAAATAGTAGTTCATAAATACATACAAGTCATAAAATCTTTTACTTACCTCATAAAATCATAATATTTATGAATGACACATAAAAATCATAAATCATAAAGGTAACTTGGGGCATCCATAACATACTTACATTGTAGCTATCACAGCTACATAGAGAGTTACTTTGGAATAACCGTCGAAGTATATCCCCTAAATCTCTTAGGAGAAACATCCATGTTTACCTCTATCACGTTAACCAATGCATTTGAGAGCTATGTATGGCTAACCCGCCCTACGTTTATCACAGAACCACCCGTATACATAACATTTCCCAAGAACCATAACATATTCATAACACATAAAACAAACATAAAGGAAAGATAAAATTTCCACATTTCAATGACCATATATCATTTAAATAAATCTATATTACAAATCCATTTTCAAAACCATATTAAATACCAAAATACATAAAAGAGTATATGGTATTTGCTTTCATTTTTAAAAAATATTATGACTTTCTAATGAAGCCAAAGATAAAATAATACTCATGACGGTGGAAAGGTCATTTTCGCCGCTTACGTTAAAAAGAAACATTATTTTTTTGTCATTTATTAATAATCCTCAAAGAAAAATATTCCTATTTATTTAAATGAAAAGTAAATTGTGTTTATACTGTGTATAAAAGAAAATCGTGTATTAAGCCAAAATATGCCTCAATGAAAGGAGATTGGGATGAAGTCCCTTACCTCATGTCCGACTTAACTCAATCACCCTTTAATATCTTGAATAATAAACTAAAGATAATATCTAATTTCTTAAGAACTATTTTCAAGTTTATTATTTCTTTTATATTACTTATTACCATGTTATAAACATTTTTTAATCATTTACGTTAATACCGTTCATTTTGTCGATATTTGGTACTTGAGTAAAAAATGAACTCCTTAAATTTAGAAGTTTTCCATGTGGTTAATAGTCCATTATATCCAGAATGATATTCATGATTTAGATATCATATATATAATATATATCTAGTATATACCTGTATTTATAATAGTAAATAACATTTGGAGGTAAGAAATGAAAAGAACCATTCATGGAGATGGTAAGCCGTACGTACGCTTGAACACTACTTTCATTTCTATTTCGTAATTGGATTAAAACATAATTATACATAAATATGTTATATTTATAGTATAATATCATATATAATATCATTAACATCATCCTTTATACATCCCACATATGACATTAACGAGTCATATCACTTTGAGGGGGCGGTAGTCCGCACTTCCTCAAATAAAATTATCACGTTTACACATAATGAAAACCATAAAGGTATGATATAAAATAAAAATAAAGAATCATAAATAAAGAGTAAACATAACATATATCATATATATATATATATAGTGTCATCTTAATGGCCACCAAGAGAGGTGGTAGGAGATAGTGAAACAATCATCACCTCATGAGGTGTTAGTTTTCCATCCACAGAGACAATATGTTCTTCATCCATTAGATTGAGGTGTGTGTAAGTGTAGTAAAAATAATTCTCATAACAACATCATTGTATATTTTTGATACTGTTGATGTTATAAAATAATGGAATAAAAAGAGTTTAGAGGTTGGATAAGGAAAATAAATGAAAAGAAGTTAAGAAAAACTGTTACCTTTAATTTGGGTAAATCTCTTTTGTTTGAACCAAAATGGTTTGATGAAGTTCCTTTTGCCTAATGTAAGGCTTATATGTGTAAGAGAAGGATGTAGGGAGATTAATTGGGAAGATTTTGGACGATCCAAAAGGCTTGAGAGGTGTGAGTAATTGTTTAGAAATGGTCTCCTTTTATAAGGGGGAGGAGGAGCTCTTTAGGAAAGTGTGAAAATATTATTTTATTATATAATGATATTCGGTTTCTAAAGGTCCAAAAATAATTAGATTATAAGATAAGATGACTCATGTTTAATGTAAAATCATCCAATAATAATTGGAATGGTTTTGGATATTATTTATTATTTATAATTTTATTAGTTTAAATGATTTATTAAAGAGGTAAACACTGCATCATTATTGTGTCATTTATAATTTAATTTATTTGATGTCTAAAAATTATAAAAAAACCATGATTTAGGAAATAGTTTTACCTTTATAATGAATATTTATAGTCTAAAGGATAACTTATATAACACCATGTAAAAATTAATTTACAAAGAGATATTTGTTTATGTCATTTTTTTCTTTACATTATATTATTTAATCTAAAATGTCATTATCATTCATAAGTGGATCCAAGGGGTCCCAAAATCGACCCAAGGATGCCCAGGGTCATATATTACTAATCTAATAAGTTTAGGATAAGTGTTAACATAATTTTTAATTATTACAATAATATTTTTAACTTGAATTACCCTATTTACCTTTAACCGGAGTAAATAAAAGTTAAAAGTTACTATTCACCAAAAACATTCATCTTATTGAACCAAATTTTACTTAATAATAACAACAATGTATGTCATATCTTGAAAATTCAAATAACAAAAGTGGAAAAATTTCATTTATATGAAAAATTCATTCTTTTTAACTACTACAAAGTGGTTTCACTATTCATCAAAAATTGATGTTTTTCATAAAATACAAAAACTTCAGCCAAATATATATTTGATATTCCTAATTCAAAAATGATTTCTAATTTACCAAATTATAAAAATAAAAGTTGCATTAATTAATTTAAAATTAATTCCCATTGTCAAAATAAATATCATGTTTTTAAGAAACAATAACTATCAAAAGATTGACACTTGTTTATGTCCAAATTCAACGTACAATTAATTCCAATAACCAAAATTGGATTAAATGGTAAAAATATATTCTAATTAAAATTTAAATCCAATTTAAAATATAATCTATCTATATATATATTATATAAAAAGGATCTTTTGAATTAAAATACAATATATTTCACTATTCATTAAAAAATGAACATTATTAGAAAAATTCCAAAAATTTACAAAAAGTAAAATTTGATGTCCCCATTTTAAAGAAGGATGTTATTTGGTCAAATAGAATGTATTAAAGTGACCAAAACTAGATTTAATGAGAGTTAACCATTAAAAGGTGGTAAATCGTCCTTTTAATGTAAATTATGCTCAAAATTAGATTCATTCTCATTTTAAACCTCTAACTATTTATTGGATAAATGTAAATATATTTAAATAACATGTATAATCATATTGTAGTTAATTTTGTTCATTCCCACCAATATAACAGCTTGGAGTTAACTTCCATTTAAAATAATAATATTATATTATTAGTGTGCAACGTATGATTTCAAAGAAACCTGTTGTTGTGTATTGGGTACGCTATCGAACATAAAAACCCCATTAAAGTAAAATTAATATTTATTTCAATAATATTAATAAATATGAAAATTTTTTATTCTTTATTTACCTGGGATGTTACATCCTTCCCCAATTTTGGAAATTGCATCCTCATAATTTTTATTCACTTATCAAATAAGTATGGGTATTTATCCCTCACAACATTTTCATATTCCCACGTTGTCTCTTAAACCATATTATTTTTTCATAAAAGATTTACCTGGTGAATTACCTTATTCCGCAAGACTTGATCTATACAGTCAAGAATCTAAACTGGTTGTTCTTCATAAGAGAGATTCTCTTCCAACTGAACTTCATATGGAATCAAAACATGAGATGGATCTGGCATGTTCTTTCTCAACATCAAAACATCAAAAAAATTGTGTAGCTGGGATAAAATTGGAGGTAAATCCACTCTGTATGCAACTGATCCAACATTCTCTAGGATTTAATAAGGTTCAATGAACCTAAGAATCAACTTTCCCTTCTTACCAAAACACATCACACTTTTCCATGGAGAAACTTTGAGAAAGACATGATCACCTACCTCAAAAGAAAGATCCTTCCTTCAGTTATATATATAAATTTTCTCTTTGCTCTATGATATTCTCATGTTCTTCTGAATCAACTAAACTTTCTTGGCCATATATTCTACCAATTCAATTCCCATAAACTTCCTTTCACCTACTTCATCCATAAAAGATATTGTTTGACAACGCTTCCCATATAATTACTCAAATGGATCCATCTGTATACTGTAATGAAAACCATTATTATTGGAAAATTCAACAAAAGAAATATGTTGGTCCCAAAATCCTTGGTAATCCACTGAACAAGCACGTAGCATATCCTCTATGGTCTGAATTGTTTGTTCTGACATCCCATCTGATTGCAGATGAAAAGATGTACTAAAATTTAATTCAGTACCCAACGAGTTATAGAGGCCATTCCAAAAGTTAAAAGTAACCCAGGAGATCATGATCAGATACAATGGAGAGGGGAACTCCATACAACGTGACTATCTCATTATCATACAACTGAGAAAGTTGATCTAGAGACAAAGTATCTTGAATAGGAAAGAAATGGGAAGATTTAGTCAATCAATCAACTATATCCCAGATTGCATTTTTACCTCGAGATGTCTTTGTTAATCCCACAAAAAAGTCCATGTATTTATTATCCAATTTCCACTCTGGCACCAATAATGACTGAAGCTTCCCTTTCAGTAACTACCACTATACTTTAACCTGCTGACAAGTCAAACACTTCACAGTAAAATCAAAAATATATTTTTTCATTCCATCCCACCAGTAATACTCCCAATGATCTATGTACATCTTAGTACTACCAATAAGAACTGAAAAAGAAGAACCATGAGCTTCACATAACAACTCATTCTTCAACTGTGAATCACAATGCACACATAATCTCTTCCCAATCCTCAAAAAACAATCATTATCAACGTTAAAATCAGTAAACTTACCCTTCTGAACCAACTCTAACTTTTTTTGTAACTCACTGTATTTCTTCTACGCTTTCTTTATTCTGTCTAATAGAGATGATGTCACTGACACATGAAACAAATCAAAAGAATTTCCTGCACCAAAAACATCTATTCCAAATTTCATCAAATCAAAAACCAAAGGATCTTGTTCCAGACGTAGCATGGTTAATGAGGCATTATTTTTCGACTCAAAGCATCAGGCACTTTATTTTCTTTTCCCGTATGGTAATGGATCGTGTAGTCATAATCCCTGATTAATTCCAGCCATATCCTATGTCTCATGTTCAATTATTTTTGAGTGAATATATACTTTAATCTTTTGTGGTCTTTATATATTTCACATTTTACTCCATAAAAATGATGCCTCTAAATTTTTAAAGCAAAAACAAAAACAGGTAATTCCAAATCATGTGTAGGGTAATTTAACTCATGAGGTTTAAACTAACGTAAAGCATAAGAAATTTCCTGATCATTTTGCATAAGCACACATCCAAGTCCTTTCAATGAAGCATCACTGTAAATAAAAAACTCACCATTTATGGATGGCAGTGCCAAAACTGGAGAATTCACCAATTGTATTTTCAATCACTAAAAACAATCATCACATTATTTTGTCCAAATGAACTTAACACCTTTTCGAGTTAACTTAGTCATTGGACTAGATAACCATGCAAAATTGTCAACAAATCTCTGGTAATAACTTCCAAAACCATTAATTCTATAGATCTCATTTATATTTTTGGGTCTAGGCCATTCTTCAACAACTTTTGTTTTAGCAAGATCAAAAGTTATGCCATTTTTTGAAATTATGTGACCAAGGAAAGAAATTTTTTGTAACCAAAAATCACACTTGCTGAATTTCCCATAATGTTTATTTTCTTTTAATGTTATCATGATGACCCTTAAATGAATTTCATGATCCACTTTACTTTTTAAATAAAACAAAATATCATCGATGAACACAACCACAATCTTTTCCACGAACTCATGAAAAATTCTATTCATAAGATCCATGAATACAGCAGGTTCATTGGTTATCCCAAAAGGCATAACTACAAATTCATAATGGCCATATGTATTAGGAAACACAGTCTTCGGAATGGATTCTTCCTTTACTTTCAACTGATGGTACCCCGATCTCAAGTCAATCTTTGAAATATACTTATCTCCCTGGAGCTGATCAAACAAATCATTGATATGAGGAAAATGATACTTGTTATTGACAGTGATGTTATTCAATGCTCTATAATCAATGGAAAGTCTCATTGAACCATCATTATTTTTAATAAACAATACAGTATGACCCCATGGTGATGTGGTAGGTCGAATGAAACCTTTATCTCATAACTCCTGAAATTTCTTCTTTATCTCTAAAAGTTCAATTTGAGCCATTCGATAAGGGAGTTTTGAAATTGGCAAAACATCAGGAACTAGGTAAATAGTAAATTCAAATTCATAATCAGGTATAATACTAGGAAACTTATCAGTAAAAACATCAATGTACTCATTTTCCACTGACACATCATCAACCTCAATAATTCCTTTATTTTAAAAAATACGAGGAAGGTAACATCCATTTCCATCTTTTACTAGTTTTCAGCTTCCTGACATGTTATCAAAATAAAGGGATCATGTTTGTTCAAAAAATGAAAATCATTTCGAAAAGAAACCACTTTATCTATGAAATCAGTCTTATCATGATAAATAGAAATCCAATCCATACCCAAAATAACATCAAACTCTATTAGAGGCAAAAAATAAGGTTTGTAGGTAGATTATTTCTGCACACAAGGACATGAATGTTCTTATTTTTTCATTTTGTCTTGACATTTCTTCTAGGTGTTTTTACCGTAAGTTCTATATTCATATCTTGAGATGGAATTCACAATTTACTAGAAAAATTTTGAGAAATAAAAGAGTGTGAAGACCCTGAATCAAACAACCCATTGGCATAATCTGAACAAATAAACAGTGTACCTAATACTACTTCATTTGATTGACCAACATATGCTAAAGTAGTTGCAATGGATTTCACCACCCCTTTCTGCTTATAGTCTGGATGGTTTCCCTCAGTTGAGTTCTTTTTTGGATACTCATTTGTATAATGACCCATTTCATTGCAAATAAAACATTTTTCTTACTGTAAATCATATTTTATCTTACCATTACCATGATATTTTTCAGTGCAATTACGAGCCTTAAGTCCCATTTAGCCACATCGATATCACATACCAGAATTCAGAAGACATTCTCCAGCATGAATTTTACCACAATATTTACAAACTGTAAACTTAAGTTTCTTACCATTAGACCTTTTTGAAGAGTTATTCCCCTTTTCCTACCACCTCAAACTCTTATTATGTTGTTTTTAAAAGAACATCTGGTCATCAAAAAACTCCATTTCCACCTTCTCCGCACAACGAACAAGTTTTTCAAAACTTTTTAACTCACAAGAAGCTAAATCCCTTAGATACTTTAGATTTAATCCTAGGTAAAAACTGTTGATTTTACTATCAAGATATCATATGAAATTTAGAGTATACCTTGCCATTCGAGTGAATTTTTCTTCATAGGTAGCCACCGAGTCATCCTCCTGCCTCAATTACAAGAATTGTTTTTCCATTCTAAGACGAACCACCTTAGGAAAATATTTCTCAAGAAACACACCTTTTAATTCATCCCAATCGAGAGAATCAATCTTTTCACTATCCCTGATATTTTTCACCATCGACCACCACTGATCAGATTCACCTTCAAAACGGTAAACAAAGAGACCAACCTTTTTATGTTCTAAACAACCCATGTCATAGAAAAACTTTTACAGTGCTTTAATCCACCCTTCTACTAGCACCAGGTCAGATGAACCAGTAGAATGATGGGGGATTTTGCCTCCTGAAATTATCCACTACTTACATGTTCCTATGTGGTCGATCTGGATGATCTCATGAATGGATACCACCACCATTTATATAATGAGTCAAATGTGCCATCACTGCAACAAACTATTTAGATCCGATTTCGACCATCTCAGGTTGTTAATTTGGAAGGTTTTCTTCCTCATGATGTCTTCCCAATATAGCTTCCATGTTTCCTATGCAGAAAACCATTCTAAACAAAGACAAATCATAGGTGAAGCAACTTGGTAATCTATAAAGGCTATTTTATTTCAATCATAAATTACTTTTTGGATATTAATACAACAATACCCTAACTCTTAAAGTTATATAAAACAACCTCTAATACCAACTATAAGGACCAGACCTTAATACATTACAAAATATTTAATTAAAAGAATAATTCTCATTGAGGGTCTTTTCAGGTTTAGTGTTTCAGAGAATCAGGACATAACTATTATGTTTCAAAAGATTACAAAGTAGTCACTTCTACTCAGTTTCCATTTTTTTATAAAATAAAAACTCTTGAAAAAAGTGTCATGTCTAGTCCCATGTTTTAGACATCATGACTTTTCCTTGATCCCATCCTTGACCCCATTCATCTTTAAGTCCGGTGAAAAACATTTCAAAACATGGTATGAGAATAAAAAGCTCAATAAGGGTTATAAAACAATGAAAGAAAACATTAGTTTATAAATACATAAAGATAATAAACTCTTTTAATTACCTCATGAAATCATAAGATTTATGAATGAAACATAGAAATCATAAATCATAAATGGAACTTGTGGCATCCATAACATAATTTAATTGTAGTTATCACTGCTACATATGGAGTAAATTTGGAATACACATCACACTATTTTCCCAAAATCTCTTAGGAGAAACATCCACGTTTTCCTCCATCATGTTAGCCAATGCATTGGAGAGCTATCTTAGGCTCACCCACCCTAGGTTTATCATGGAACCACCTATATAGGTAATAATTGCCAAGAACCAAAACATATTCGTAACACATAAAACAAACCTAAATGAATGATGACATTTCTACATTTCAATCACCATATATCATTTAAATATATTTATATAAAAATTCCATTATCAAAACAATTTTCAATACCAAAATACACAAAAGAGTATATGGTATTAACTTTCCTTTTTAAATAATATTGCAGCTTGTTATGGAAGCCAAATATCAAATAATACTCGCAACGGCGGAAAAGTCATTGTCGCTGATTAAGTGAAAAAGATTTTTTTTTCTTTTAGTAGAATTATTTGTAAAAAAATATTCCCATAGAATAGAATGAAAACTAAAAAGGGTTTATATAGTGTATAAAGTAAAATTGTCTATTAAAACAAAATATTCCTCAATGAAAGGAGATTGAGATGAAGTCCCTTACCTCATGTTCGTCTTGAATCGATTGCACCTTAATATCTTGAATAATAAAAAAATGTTAATATATAATTTCTTAAGAATTTTTTTCAAGTATATTATTCCTTTTATATAACTTATTACCATGTTATAAACATTATGTAACCATTTATGTTAATAATGTCCGTGTTGTCGATATTTGGTACTTGAGTCAAAAATGAACACCTTATATTTACAAGTTGTTCATGTGGTCAATAGTCCGTTACATCCAAAATGATATTCATGATTTATAAATCATATATATCATATATATCCAGTATATACATGTATTTATAATAGTAAAAAACATTTTGAGGTATGAAATGAAATGCACCGTTCATAGAGATGGTAAGCCATACGTATACCTGAACTCTACTTTCATTTGTATTTCATATTTTAATTAAAACATAAAGATTCATAAATATGTTTCAATTCCAGTATAATATCACATAAAATATCATTAACATATTCTTTTATACATCCCACATATGTCATAGTCATATCACTTTGAGGGGGCGGTAGTATGCACTTTCTCAAATGAAATTATCGTGTTTACTCATAATGGAAACTATAAATGTATTCTATAAAAGAAAAATACAGAAGCATAAAGAAAAATTAAACATAATATATATAATATATAAATAGAGTTTCATATTGATGGCCACCATGAGAGGTGGTAGGAGATAGTCGAACAATCATTGTTTCGTGAGGCGTTAGTTTTCCATCCACAGAAATAGTATGTTCTTCAACCATTAGATGAAGGTTTCTATAATTGCAGTTTGAATTATTCTTATAAAAACATCATAATATATTTATTATACTGGTTTTGTTATAAAAGAATGGAATAAAAACATTTTGGGTTTGGATAAGTAAAATAAAAGAAAAAAAGTTAAGAGAAACGGTTACCTTTAATTTGGGTAACTCTCTTTTGTTTGAACCAAAATGGTTTGTTGAAGTGCCTTCTGCCTAACATGAGGCTTCTAGGTGGAAAATAGGGATTTAGGGAGCTTACGTTTTCAGATTTTGGATGATCCAAAATTCTTGAGAGGTGTGAGGAATTGGTCAGAAATGGTCTTCTTTTATAAGGCGGAGGAGGAGCTTTTTAGGAAAGTGTGAAGATATTATTTTATTATATAATGATATTCGGTTTCTAAAGGTCAAAAAATCATTACTGTCAAAGATAAAGTGACTCATGGTTGAAATAGAATAATACAACAATAATTGGATAGGTTTTGAATGTTATTTTAATATTTATAATATTATTTATTTTAATGATTTATTAATGAGGTAAACACTACATCATTATTGTGTCATAAATAATTTAATTTATTCGATGTCTAAAAATAATAAAAGAATACCATGATGTAGGAAATATTTTTAGATTTCCAATTAATATTTTTATTTGAAAATATATGTTATATAACACCATGTAATAATTAATTTACAAATAGATATTTTTTATGTCATTTTTGTCTTTACGTTAAATTAATTAATATAAACTGCCATTATCACTCATATGTGGCTCCATGGGGTCCAAAAATCGTCCCAAGGTTTCCAATGTTCTTCCATTACTCATCTAACTAAAATAGGACAACTGTTAAGGTAATTTTGAAATATTATAATATTATTTTTACATTGAATAACCATATTTAGCTTTAACCGCGATAAATAAAAGTCAAAAGTTACTATTCATCAAAAAAATAATTCCCTCTTATTGAAAAAAATTTTACTTACAAATAACAACCATGTATGTCCGATTTTTGAAATTTCAATCACATAAGTGGTAAAATTTCATTTAAACGAAAAATTATGTTTTTAAAACTACTACTAAGTGGTTTCACTATTCATCAAAAAATTGAAGTTTTTCAGAAAAATACAAAATATTCAGCCTAAGATATATCTGATATTATGAATTACAAAATTATGTCTATTTTACCAAATTATAAACATAGATGTTTTATTAATTAATTTAAAATTAATTCCCATTGGTAAAACAAATAGCCTGTTTTTAAGAATAAATAACTATCAAAAGATTGAAACTTGTTTATGTCCAAATTCAAAGTGAAAATAATTCCAATGAACAACATTAGATTAAATTGTAAAAATATATTCTAATTAAACTTTAAATCCAATTAAAAAGATAATATAAACATATAAATATATTAGATTAAAAGGCACGTTTGAATTAAAATACAATATTTTTCACTATACATTAAAAAATGAACTTTATCGGAAAAAGTTAAAAAAATTACACAAAGTAAAATTTGATGTCCCAATTTTAAAAATGGATTTTATTTGGTCAAATAAAATGTATTAATTTGAACAAAACTATATTTAAAGAGACTTTCCCATTAAATGGCGGTAAATCAGCATTTTAATGTGAATTATGGTTAAAATTAGATTCATTCACATTTTAAGCCTCTAACATTTTATAGGAAAATTTAAATACATTTAACAAACACGTATAATCATATGGTAGTTAGTTTGGTTCATTCCCACCAATACAACGGCTGGATTTAACTTCCATTTAAAATAATAATACTATATTATTCGTGTGCAAGGTATGATTTCAAAGAAACTTGTTGTTGCGTATCAGGTACGCTATCGAACATAAAACCCCCTTTAAATTAAAATTAATATTTAATTCACATATACTAATAAATATTAAAATATCCTATTCTATATTTACATGGGATGTTACACTACAACTTCGAAATGATCAACAATGAATAAGGGGTTGATGTAACCGGGATATATATGTCAATTCTTCCCAAATATTGTGAATATATTCTATGGAGATATTAGAATAAATTTCTTATCCCCAAACACAATATCTAAGTCTCTTGGATGATTATCCACATAGATTTTCTATCAACATTGGGCAACCCATATATTTTGTGGGATAATCTTCACTTTTTCTTCAATTTCTTCAAAATTCTAGGTCCCAATACCTATGTTCACCAACATCATCCTCAATGAAATTGTTCTACATATTTTACTATAAAGGGATTCATACAGAGCCTTCTTGATACTTGAGTAGAAACTATTGTTGTCAGAGAACCTGACCAGAGGTAGATGTTGTCCTTTCATCTAATGTCCATTTAGAATTATCTCATCATGTATTCTTGTTTTGGAATAGTATACTCATATTATAAATATTATTGATGGTGATAATCCATAATAATGTTAAATTGGGTATTTAGAGCGTGTTGGATACTTTTTAAGAACATGGAGGTAATTATCATATCATGATATGATATGCTTTATAGTGGTACTCTATTAAGCTTTACAACTTCATTGATGTATATTAATTCTTATTGATTGAGTGAAAAGTCCATTCTAATTGTAATAAAGTGTGTTTTATTTGTAATATGATCCAAAAAACCAATATACTATTATTTCCTCTAGATGTATTCAGATTTCTAGTGTCAAATTATATTTTGGTGTTTTCTAATTTTTATGTAGGTATGGGTACTGGTTCCATCATTACCAAAGTATATTTTCATTCATCCTTCACATACTAACATAACATGAACATTGATTTATATTCAATGATAACCTGCATAATAATTTCTCACTAATAGTTCTCTTTGAGATCCCAATACATCATTGTGTCCCTTGGGTGGATAGGGAAAGTCAAACTATGTGCATTATCTAAAATACCCCTCTTTATCGCAGAATATTATGGTACACATTGTTTTGACCTAAATCATACAACTCTGCTATCATCAATTATTAATTTTGAGTATTTAAAATATTTTATAGCTTCCACTATCCTTTTAATTTCAACAACATCTCTTTTATAATAATTTATCTTCTCAAAAAGTGATAATTGAGAAATCATTAGTGAAAGGAATGATGATGTACCTTCCTTAATGGTTCCCATGTCCATAATTTTCAAGTATAATAATATTGAATCACCGTAAATTTTCATAATTTGTAATATTATAGGATTATTTCAACTTATAGCATACACTACTATAATCGCATTACCATGATGGTAGTGGATTGAGCAGTCATGATCCTTGATGAGCTACAACAATATTCTTTAGTTCATATAAATATCATTTTTTGTGAATATATATTTGTGTAAATTATGATCAGTATATATCTCACACTTAATCCTATAAAGTTAATGCCACCAAATTATTAACGTTAATGGTAAATCCAATAACTAATGATCATGAATCAGATAGATTTTCCCATGATCATTCAATTTATTTGAGGCATAGGCTATCAATTTATCATTTTCATTAGTAAAAATTCTAAGAACTTCTTTGAAGTGTCATTGTAAACCAAAACATGTTCCCCACTTATCGTTAGTGTAAGTATTGGTGCATTGATAATCCCCCTTTTCACCTCCTAAATACAGTCTTCACATTCACAATTCCAAAAAATGTTTACTCCATTCCATGTCATATTGGTTAATGGGTTTGACAATTTTGAGATGTTCTTATAATATAAACAATAATTCTTAGTTACACTAATGAAAATGTGTATCTCCATTATATATCATGTCATGGGACACTTCTAAAGTTCATTTTTTATAAGGGTCTAATGATATCCCTTTTTTATTGATAACATTCCACAATAATGATACATCATCCTTTCATAACTCATATTTAATTTATATTGTTTATAATGTCTTTCTTTACAAATTCATTTGCACAATATTGAAATTATCTTCATATTTCTCCTTTCACTAGGACTATATCAATATATCATTTATAAATTCTACCAAAAAAATTTCAGGGTAATCTCTAAAGAAATTATTCATTAAGTATATGAAAATTATTGTACAATTAGTGAGTCTGATGGGAATCACTATTATCTCGTAGTGTCCATAATTCGTTTGAAAGGATGTTTTGGAAATATCTTCCTTACTCTAATTTAACTAGTGATAAAATGAATAATAATCCACTTTAATGAAATATGTTTCCCCATATATTGTGTCGAACATATCATTTAACCTTGGTAGGGAATACTTTTTATTTATCTTTATTTTTACGAGCTCAAAATAATCAATGTAGAGGAGCATTGATTCGTCCATTTTTTCTTGACAAAGATGACTAGCACACTCCATGGTGAATCAATATATCATATAAAATCTTTTTATAGACTCAATTGTAACTATTTCTCAAGTTATTCCGACTCAATGGTGGCCATTATATATTCCTTCTTTGATATGGGAAGAGATCGAGATATATGTTAAATTGGAAACACATCCTCTCATTCAAATGGAGGACTATTTAATTGTTCAAGGAACACATATGTGTAGTCCTTCACAATGGGCATGTATTCGAGTATTATCCTCTCGATTGTCTTAATCATTTGAGATAGATATGATTTCTCAAAGGGAAATAATATCCATAACATTGGTGATGATTCTAAAAGATATTTATACTCCTATATACTATTTTAACGAATTGGATGATGCCTAGGGATGTGAGTCATGATCAAATTTTCTGAAAAATGGATGTTATAATTATATAAAGACATATAGTCCCTGACCAATATAGAATCAAACTCACACAAATGATAAATAATGAAATTTCAGAATGGATTAGTCTATAATCATTGATCAAGGAAGAGTTATATACATTAAATACAATAATTACCCCACATTCCATTCTTAGAGATTACTCAACATTTATATTTAGAGGTGGTGTTGTAATAGTTGAAATAAATTTATTGGATATATAAGAATGTGTAAAACCGGAATCACATATTACATTCACTACTATTAAATGAATAACTAGTGTACCCATCATTACATCATTGTTAGGCTCCACCTCATTAGTAGTGATAAAATATTTCATTCCTTACATCTGTGTAGTTTTTTTTTATTTATTGACTCCAAAAAACCTTAACATGGGGCATTAGATCACATAATGAACATGTTCTATACATTTGAAACATTTCACAATAAGATGATTATTTTTTTTAAACTTCTATTCTTCTTTCTCATTAGTTTCCTTCATCAAATACTTTCAAAAGAATTATCTTTATAACCCTATATTCAACATTTGATGCATCTTTAAGATTCCAATAGAGAGTTAGAGAGATGATTTTTCTCTCACTGTTAACATATGAGATGCTGTTCTTAATTTCAGTCATGATTTTTTTTCAATTGATCATCCCATATTAAACACCATTTAACACTTTTTATGTCTGATTACAAAACACAATTGAGTGTCATGAATCACCATCTCGACTTTTAGGGCACAACAGTTAATATATTCATACATGTCAAAGTCTAAAATTAGAAAAGATTTTCATAGAATTATTATGCTTGAATGCCCTGAAGGCCTTCATTTTTATTGATTTTTGATATCCCATGTTTCAAGGGATGAGGGGGAACCCTTACAAGGCCTGTAGGCGCAAAGATTACATGGCCCCTATGATTAGGAAATTACATGACTTGATAGTCTTATGAAATTCAACCAGACTATCTACACAAAACAGCCCCTCCCTAGTATCTACATCATGATAGTAGCTCTCTACCTTCGCATAGTCGTCTAGCTTGGCTTCACGTGCAAGAACAAGCTGGTCCCGATGGAATATCCATACCCTGTCATTCTAAAAACTATATTTGGCTCTGCTCTGGTGAGAAAACCTTCTCTGAATCCGCTCCTGGGTGGCTCTAAGGCCTTAATGACTCCAAACCCAAACCGATGTCCAAAGATGAACAGTTCTAGTTGCTATAGTACCAAATAGTACCAACTACAGTAACAGCTATAGTGCCTTCTACAGTCCTCGCACAATGCACAGTTCTGCTACAGTACCTGTACACTGTACAGTTCTGTTACATTACCCGTACTATGTATAGTACTATTATAATACCTACTACAATACCTCTACAGTACCAGGAAATATTCCTCTTCCTGGTTTTGAACATGGGCCTTGTTGATGCACTTAAGGATACCTCACCAACTAGGCTGAGGCTTATGTGATTCATAGAATTATTATCAATTTACTAAAGAAGTCATCCATAGTTATTTTAGTATTCATGAAAAATATGTTTCCATATCAGGAAATAAATATAATATTTTCCTCATATGACTTGATATATTATGTTACTTTTCTTCAGTTAGAGTAACTCCCTCTCTATATTCAAATAGAGAGTTCTGGAAAACAATATTGTATTTTTTTCAATTATTCACAATCCATAGATTCAATTTACTCTTTAGTCTTTGGGTTTTGGATAAGTTTACTCCACTGATCAGCTTCCCCACCAAAATTATAGACCTCCAATATAACTTTATCTTATTTTGAGTATTTAACAACAAAGAATATCTTTTAACTGGAGTTAGTCCATTCATCCATGATGAGTTTATTAAAAGATACAGTAAATATTGGAGTACGTTTTATAATAAATAAATCAACCCAAAAATTAATTTTCTTATAAGAAGGAGATTGTTCGACATGATTCATGTTAATATTCATAATATGATTTAGTTGAGCTAGTACTATCAGGATGTTCTAGGATCCCATATCTATTGGGTTTGACATATCATTTGGGAAATTATCACATTGACTATAACATTTATTATTATCATGGGTTCTCCTATTTCGCACCACTAACATAGAAAAATAAATAAAATTGAATTAGGGGGCTTAAATACATAGCTAATAAAAATATTAAAATTAAACTGTGAACATAGAAGGATTAATCTTATAAAGGATAAGTACATACTACCTTGTGATTCCCTATGTTCAAATCTAACTTATCCAAGGTGATAAAATTATACTAAGGGTAATTACTAAATTTTTATGGTCCTAATATCCAAAAAACTAGACTATTACTCGAATATATACTTTTGTGACCTCATCCTTTTAAACATATTATAGTTATATTTTTAGAATAATTATTCATCAAAAATAGAAACCAAGGAACATAATATGTAGTGTCTTTTGATGAATAGGTACATAAAATTACACCATGGAACTAGAATAAAAAATATCATTATTAATATTCAAGAACAATACCATAACTTCCTTTGTGATCATAGAACTACCTATGATAAGCATGGGAATAAATAAACAAAAGGAATGAGTTAAAAATATCTATAATGGAATAAACATGGAAAATAAACATTACACAAGAGTTAAAGGCATAATAGAATAACATAATAGGCACATAACATGATTAAATATTTAGAGGAATATCATATATAACATGGAATCATGTGTTAATTAAAACATTGGAATGTGTATGCAATACATAACCAGATAAAAACCAGAGTCAAGTATAACTTCCATGATAGTATCACATGGTGGACAAAGTCCAATAACAAATTAGGATTACTCTCTAACCACATACATTACTTATAAGGAGAGTTAACATTACCTAATGAAATGAAGTGATATCTGAGTGCACCCATAAAAACATGTTCATGCATATGTTTTTCATATAAAGAATAGAACATAAGTAATAAACATGAGGGTTTCCCATGGAATTTAAGGGGAATCGTAATCATGTAATACAAAATAACCAAATTTTATATCATAATTTCTTACATAAAAGAACTTATTAGATCATTATTGTACACTATTTTAAAAAATAGGAATAGATTATGGTAATTTATTTCCAAGTGAAGTGTAATAATAGTAAAATAGTGGTTATGTTACTTTAGAAATGTTCTACTTAAGAAATGTTTTGAGAAAAACTGTAAAGAGTATATAAATGGGGTAAGTACTGAATAATTTATATAAATCTAGAAGTCAACCAAAAATGGGGCGTTTTTTATAAAACAATATATTTTATAATTTTTTTTGGATTAAATAAATTTATGGATTGTTCATGAAAATGTGTAAAAAATAGAAAAGTTCCCTTTAATTGGGCTTCATATTGAGAGAAATTGTGAAGTGAACCTTTTGAAACATAAAATTCACCATAAAAGAAGTTAAATTGATATACATTCATATTTATAGTAAATAAATATAGAATATTTGAAAATTATATCATAATAGTGAATAATTGCATTAGATAAAATAGAGAGAAATCATAACTGAGTGTTAATTCAAAGGTTTAGAGAGGTCCCTTACCATATGTATGAATGTGTTATGGACATGAAATTAATGACATGGATAATAAAAATAGATAAATTAGTCAATTAAGGAACAGATATATATTTATATGATAAATTAATATTTTTTAATGTTTTTTTGTGAATATTTCAAGGAGTTATAGAATTCTGTTTTTTCATTTTGTGAGCATTCGTTTCATGGTTTCATAGTTCATTATATTGTGTAAAATTATAGATGTTCTTCTCAAATGGTAATATTAATCCGTATGTTTAATTACACAGTATTGGTAAAATTTCATATGATTGAATGGTCTCATACATCATTTTTTTATGATATGAGAATGATAAATTTGATAAAACATTTATGGAAATTTTTTAGTTTATTTGGGTTGTTTTTACGATCATCGCAAAGTAGTTTTTTTTATTTAATTTTCTATAAATATATTAATTACAAATCAAGGAATAAGATATTATACAAATATTAAATATTTTTAAATATTTTTCAACATTTATGGATGTTTATGATAATATTAGAAGTCAAGTTGAATGTTGTAAATATTTTTAATGAAGAGAAATGATGTTTTAATTTGAAAATATTTGTTTGGTTAAAAATGGATACTCTTTATAAGTTTTCATTTGTAATTTATTTGTTTACTATGTAAGAGTTAGTACCAATTTTTAAAAACTCTAAACTAAAGTTGAACATAGGATTGTAATGATATTAATTATAGTTAAAAATAACTAGAATATGAAATGCTTAATGATTTTTCCTTATATAAAGGGTCCACCCACATAAATATATCTCATATTTAGGGGAAAATGCATTTAATATTGGGAACATGTTCCTTGAAGAGAGTAACCATGTTGAAATATCCTAAGTAGATCTAGATCATATGTAGGATGGAGGCATTACTTTTTTGAATATTATATATTGGTATATTCTTAGAAAACATGGGAATCATTTAATATCCTATGACATAATAAATCAAGAAAAATGTATTTCATTTAAGGGAAATTATCTATATAGGTCTAGAATATATGAACATGGGGAATTCATTCATTTAAATTATGGAAAGACATAAGATTTGAGATCTGGGTGTCTCAAAATATCCTTTGGTAATAGGAATATATCCACTAATAGTTTATATATTTTCTTAAAACATTGATCAAACTTCTATTTAGGGAAGGTTCATTTTATCACGCTGTTGTGGCTAGGCCTAGGAATGATAAACGAGCACCACAATGTATCCAGGGGTAACCAGAATAAAGCCAATTGTATTTCATCGAAACATGTTTTTCATTTTAGAATCTTGATTCCAAGACCTAGTTAAGAAGGCATAAACAACAAATTCATTTGTGTTCACTCTTTGATGTTGGAGAGAGTGGATAAAATATCTCATTAATTTCAATAAAAATTACAAGGTTGATTGTTTGATAATTGGTGGGATTAAAATTACACCATTATATTAATGTCTCATAGTTTAAAATGGGGACTTTACAATTAGACAAAAAAACAAATTGGACAATTAATTGAACTATAACATTATTCACCAATAAATACTCGTAGGGTCCTGTTAGATTAGTTAATCCCTATTACCAATATTAAATGAAAAGAAAAGTGGTTATGAAGCTTTCGACTTTTGTGATTTAGATATGAAAATGGGGAATAAATTTTTATTGGTGGAAAGAAGTGTATAAAAGGATTTATAAGCTCTTTTAATTTGGATATTCATTGCTGATACATACCCAAAAATGAAGTTTCATAATAATGAAATGTAATAAACTTTATTTGATGATGGAAAATATGCATAGATGAGTATCATCACAAGAATGTGATTCCTAATGATTAGATGGGATATGGGAAGTATAAATCAGTGTCCATGAAAATAAGTGTCAAAAAGTGATAAGGGATTATGTGTATAGTTCAACCATTAAAAATGCTGGATTACCTTATTCAACATAATTAGAAAAACAACTCTTTGATTTATGGGGGTATATTCTATATGACCAATAAAACCACTAAGAATAAGATACAAGGCATTTTATTAGTCACCAGTTAATTTTACTGGGGTCCCATGAGATTAAATAGAAATTAAAAGAACATTATAAGGGAGAACCATGAGTACATAATCCTAATGTCTGTGGGGCTCCAAGATAAGTTTCTCAATTCAATTAATTGGTTGTCGTTAAATCACATATCTAAGATATGATTTTGGTTCATGGAGAATATAGGATTCAAGAAGGGTTAGACCACTCTGAAAGTTAAATGAATGCGTATTGAATATATTTTCAAGTTAAAGGGACAAAACTTGAAATTCTTGTCTAAAAAATCATTACAGGTGATGATATGTTTAGTAGAAAAACCCCATCTCATGTTTTTAATGTCATATGATAAGGAAATTGGCATGCATTATAATTTCATACGACTAGGATGTGGTTCACTATCATTGGATAGAATTTTCCTTTGTCACACTTGAATGAAATATTTCCAGGTTCCTAAGATTATGTGATTCAAGCTTAAAATCAAATAAAAGGGACAACCAGCTAGTTTATTGACCTCTATGAGGGTTCTAGATGAGGAATATGTAAGAATGTTTAAATTTTAATGTGTACCGGAGCCTTTCCATGAATCCGACTCTCATGGAGGGGAATGATTGAGTTTTGTGGAATCATGTTGATGGTCTAGTTATGGAGGATCCAACCATCACTATATATCCTCTGACGATAGGAATGAAGACCCACATAGTTCATATATAGACTTCCCTAAACAAGTTTTACCCATAAGTATGGAATTGGGTTTTTTATATTATATATGGACCCAAAAACTGATATATGGGAATTAAAACATATTCTATGGTAAAATGAATCAAGACACACATAATTACATCCTAGAAAATTCCACAAACATCTTTATTTATTATGCGGTGAGAGGGGATTTTAAAAATTTTGGGTCTCGGCCCATTATTTGGGATCCATGTGTCACTACCAAACTAATGGGAATGGGAATCAAGCCACATGTAGTTTTTCAAATCGTTCGTTGAATAGTGTTAAACCATATATATGGTGGGGGGTATTGTTTTTTATGTTATGTGGTATATGGATAAAGGATTATAAATTTCATCATCACTTTCAATCATATGATAACAACAATCAATCCACACATAGTTATTATTAGTAAAATTTCCTATGATGGTCTGACACATACATGGTGAGGGGGAATATATTTTTTTATATCATGTATGAATCCATGATCTGAGACCTGGGAATCAATATAAATCTTTTAATGACATGAATCAAGACACATTTAGTTCTTATGTAATCAAATTATGTACATCTAACTAACACATACAGATGTGATTACTTAATTTTTTCCTCTTCATAGATTTAAATTAGGTTAAGTGAATCATTCCTTAAGTAACACCACTAATAAATAATGATTTAAACCAATAATGAATGCGGTTTCAATTCTAAAACCATGTTGGACCACTTTTACCATTTGTACTATCATTATAGAAAACATGCAATGATATGGTAGGCCCATACAATTGAAAAGTTTTACAAAGAACTGGATCATGTGTATGAATATAAGCTAAGTCCAACAATGTGACCCCATTTTGGTTAGCTTTAATATCTTATGGAAAAGACTCTATTCTAAATTATGTGGTGAGGATGTTCTCTGGGTAGATTAGTGTCATGTAGTAAGGATATCTTCTAGGTAGTTTATGACAATGTAGTAAGGAAATGGAATTCTATTTAGTTTAATGTCCTCCCACAAGGATGTTGATATTATTATGGTAGTAATGTAAATTAATTCTCAAAAAACCTTAAGTTGGATGGAGACATATCACAATACCCATACATCGTGGAAAAAGAGTATGCTCTACAATAATGGACCTTATTTCGAATGTAAGGCCCTTCTCACTTAGTTTCAAGGATTAGAGAATTATTTCTATTTATCAAAATTTGTATGTGACATAATACCAATTATACTTGAAGAAATGATTGTAAGTGATATTTTTTCTTGAAGGGGTTCACAATATGATTCTGATGACTTTCAAGGTTGTAAAATGTACACAAACATTTCTTATTGATCCATTATAACACATCATACCACTTAAAGGATCATTTATCATCAACGATTAGTACACATATTCCTATTCAGAGTGATTGAAAATATAGTTTGATATAAAAAACTACTTATATCCCATAAATTAGAGAATATGGGGTTTCTCGAATGGAAGTGCGTGTGGTAGTTCTGTAATCCCGTATATAATGAAAGAGATTTTCCAACCAAGAATTCATATATTTGTGGACCATATTACATATTATCTTCAACAGAGTTTTATTCAAGGCCTCTATCTATCCATTTTTAATTCATGATTTCATGATGGATGGGTGAACTCAATTTTATACTTTTTATAGTGCCTCTTTAACATGGAAGAATATATGTCGTTGGAATTATCCATTAATATCATGCGAGTGAAACAAAATATGGTGATGATATTAGAATTTATATAGTTGTTGATATTCTTCATCCCAACTTCTAGGAGGTGTATCTTGATCCAAATTGAAGATAATTTAAAAATATCATGGATTCTTACTATAGGTGGAGTGGTCAAAAAATCAATTGAGAGAGTAGTAGCGTGTTTGTCTCGAAATGGGTTTCAAAAATAAGGGGAAATTTTTTTGAGGAGACTTTGGGAATTCATAATAATTACATTTTAATGGAATATTTAGGAGCTCCTATTATGTTTTGAAGGGTTAAAATCTATCACTTTGTTAGACTTGTTGGTAAAATTATATCCCACAATAAAAATTGGATGAATCAGTTCCTTTCTTTTTGGTGGAATATCAACATGGTTAACTCTGATCTATCCTCGATTACCATGCATCTGACTTCAGTGATCAAATTTCTGATGATGGTGTTGAATAATATTGACTAAGTGTTGATGATATTAATTTGGGACTTTAAAAATAAAGGATGATTTCATTGTACCTAATGGGATAAGTTGGATAGGGAGATTGCTAATGGAGGTATTAATATTTGTAGTGTTAGAGGGGAAATGTATGGCTTCCAAACTAAACTTTCTTGGGGGATTTAGGGTGAATAAATCACTGTGGGCAAGGTGCATGAACAAGAGATAAGGGAATCAGGGTATTAATAGAAGAGGGACTATCTCTCAGCTCTATCTTGTGATTTATAATTACTTTTAAGTACACCTCAATCACTCCGAATGGCTTGTGTGAAGTGTAGAAATCAGTTTTGGAATGATAATTGGGTCGACTCAATGATTGGATAACCTAGATACCCAACCCCTGATATTTACTTCTCCTAGGCTAGCAAATTCAGATCTTTTATTTATGTCATTATCACACCGAAACTATAGAAATTTTTTGACAACATTACTTTGATCAAGGATCCTGACAGGATTATATTTTTGGGGTTTAATTCAGGTGAATTCTCAGCTAAAGGATTCCTATCGGTGACCTATGTTCATGGGATCCCAAATGAGTGGAATGATATTTCATGGCGGAGTGACCTTGCCTTGAAATACATCATTATCATATAGTGTATTCCGAATGAAGACATTCATACAGATGAACAGGTGAGTAAAATAGGGATCACATTTCCATACATGTGTTTTTTCTATATTAATCACAATGGGGAATCAACTGACCACCTTTTCTTTATGATTGACTGGGTGGTTGTAGTCTGGGGATCTCCATCCGAGGCCTTCAGTTGGGGTGGTTAAGAAAACAACATTGATTACTTTCTTATGTCTTGGTTCTCAGGAATCGATAATAGAATTGTTGAAACAAAGGTGTGGGCATTCACATTTGTTACTAGATTTTGGAGTATCTTTAGAGAATGAATAGAAATTCATCACAGGGGAAAATTCTGCTCGTGCCTACCCATGGTGGTAAAAACAAGGTGTGTTATAGATGAATTGGATCACTAATCAAAATCAGGGATACTATTTCATCACTAATAATCTTTAGGGTTTGTCTTTCTTCTATTGGATCCTTTTTGAGTGTTATAAAACATTGGAGATGGGTAAGGTGGATTCCGCTGAGGAGTGCACTAAAACCCAACGTGGATGGATCATGAGTCTCTATCCTTCTGAGAGGGGGGAGTGGTATGGGACCCTCAAGGGGCAGTGATATTGTCCTTCATTCAAGGATTTTTTGTTGGAAATTCCCATATGGTATATGCTTTAACAATTTTGAAGGTCTTGTGGTATTCGAATAGGACAATATTATTTTTGAGTCGGTAGAAAAAGAGTTGGCTACTCTCCATGGTTCAATGTAGGGAAGTCTTCAAACTCCTTGGAACATTACCTACATCATTCACAAATGTTGATGTCTTCTTGAACCGTAGGTGGATATTACTCATACATGGCATGAGGGAAACATGTTTTTTGAGTTTTTTTATTCTGATATTAACAATGGACAACAACATTTTCTATTTTCAAGGATGGGTTCTCTCCCAAAGGCATGTGGTAACTTTATTAGGGAAAATGCACTTCATCTCCAAAACTTTATACCTCCATAATTTTATATGTATGCCACTGTACATTATTCTTTAATAATAAATTAATGTTGGATGGATAGATGTGGTGTTGATGGATGATTTTTCATGAACATGACATGCATTACAGTTATTTTTTAATTCCCCATAATCATGCAACATTTTTTTCCTATAGTAAAAGTCCAACTATTTTTATTGTAGAGTCTAGTTCAAGACTATTGAGTTTAATAGGAGTATTAATGTACTTCTTCTATAATGGTGAGAATATCTCCTTCTATAATTCATTCGAGGAGGAATCCATTCAATCCCCATATATAGAAGGATTTCTACTCATTTTCCAATCTTAAAGGATAGTTTTTGTTTCTCAAGGTCAAATTTATTCCCTTTTGGATAAATGTAATGATAGGGTCCCATTTTGAAGGTAATATTTTATAGGTTCCATCCATACCTGGGTTGATATAATCTCATCATTCCTTTTTTTAATGTTGACCTCTTTGATTTCCTACAACACCCCAATATTTTGCGAATTTTTTTCCGAATTAATTTCACTTTTCCAAAAAAAAATTATTCCACATGAAACTGGAAATATTTATTTATATATATATATTAAAACTATAATTCAAAAATTATTTTCACACTCAATACCAACATGTCTTAGGCTACACGTAATACCAACTTGGTTTTCCATATAAGTAACACTGAATTGGCGTACGACGCACGCAAGACTGAGTTTCTAAAAAACATCTATTTTTATTATTTTATTTATCTAAATAAGATAATTATTATCTATTTGTTATACTTGGTAATAAATAATTTTAATTTTTTTTGTTTTAAATAAATAAAACAAATTAATAATGAAATAAATTTTTTGGTAAAGTCCTTTTATCTAAAAAACACTGTTTTCTTGAATGAATAGATTTAAATAAAAAAGTAATTTTAGACACATTCCTAAATTTAATTAGATAAAATAAAATTAATTTTAATTCATAATTTTAAAATTATCCTATTTTGATTTTTTTGGTTTTTCTCAAAAACTACATTTTTTTCATGAATATTAAAAAATACTTCTTTTTAGTTAATAACGGAAATTTTTATAATTATTAGTTAATGATAAATGATATTATATATTACTTTTAAGGTCACATATAATAAATATTATATCTAATAATACAATAAAATTAGTTAAAATTAATTCCACATTAATATTGAATTTAAAATCCTAACAAAAGTTTGAATTTTTCCCTACTTTAAAAACCTACTATTTCGTCATGTCAACAGGATTAGCAGTAATAATAAATTTGTCCAATTCTGTGATTGAAATTTCAAAATTATGAATTAATCCATTGTATTCTGTCTATTTTTTTGATTCCAATAACATGATGTTAATTATTTCAATAATGAATATTAAAAGTTATTAAAATTAATCACAGCGATTAAGTTCAAATTAAGCTTAACAAGGGACTAAAATTTAAAATGAAGGGCCCAAATGACCTAGAAACTTGTCCAACAACCATTTTAAGTCCATAAATCTTCCTTAAACTTTCCATTATTAAGTTTGTTTTTGTTTTTTATGACTTTTTTTACATAATAAAACGTACACCCATAATTTGTTTCTAAAAATTCCATGTGAATCTTTTTCCTTCCCTATTAAAGGCCACCACCTCTACCCATTCCTCACACATCTCAAGCCTCTTATGTTTGGAAATTCAATTCCAAACTTTCCTACAAAAAATCCTATATTCTACCTTGATTCATTCCTTAGGACTGAAACTCTCTCAAGGAAGCCTCTTCGAACACAGAAAAAAGAGTTACCCGATTAAGAGGTAACATCTTCTCTGAAGATCCTTTTATTTTTTCACTTCTACACCATCTCCACAATATTTATTTACTTATTGTAGGAAAAAACTAGTATCCTTGACATAATATGATTTATTTATGAAATATTTCTGACCAAAAATTACACACACCTCCATAAAATGGATGATGAACATATTATTTCTATGTACGGCGAACTGCTGCCTCACGAAATGATGATTGTTCATTTTTTCCTTTACCACCAATTATGGTGGATATTATAATGGAAACTATATATATATATATATGAAATATATATTTATTTATTATGTATTTAAGATTATTTAATATGTTTAAAACACATATATGTTTACCTTCCATTTGGTGTTAATACAACAATCTTGTTTGAGGAAGTGTGGACCACCACCCCCTAAAAGCGATGTGATTCATTCACACACCACATAGAATGTATTAGAAATGATTTTGATGAAATTATATTATATATATATATATGATATATTCATGCTATATTAATAATGATATATATATAAATATAGATATGTATATAAATATGACAATTACATACTTCTATTAATACGAGAATAAAAACGGAAAACAGAGTTCATGCGTTTGCACGACTTACCATCTCCATGAACAGTGTATTCCATTACGTATTAATTATGCTATATATTATTATAATATAATAATACTGGAAATAACTGGTATATATATCATGTTTTAAATTCTATAATCATGATATAAGTATAAGTATCAACGATATAACAAATTAAGACACATGCGAAGAACAAAGAGAATATTACATGAAGTGAATCCTTCATGTAGGATTATTAAAAAACATGTAATATAAGGTTATAATAAAAAATATATGGTAATATATATAATAATATTACTCTTTAAAATATTTATAATACACTTATATTTATTATATTTGAATATTTTATGAGTACAGAGAGAGTCAAGACACAAGGTAAGGGGATTTCATCTAACTTTCAAATTTTGTGAGATACGTTTTATGGTCACCACTCTTTCCTTTTGTGTTGTGAATGTATATCCCCTGATTTTATTATATTAATCATGTAACTATATCTATGGATATTAAAATATCTTATTTATGGTCATTTTTTCGTGGGGTTTATGTTTCAAAATTTATCAAATCTGTTAAATATTTGAGTCTCAATTTTTCTTTTTTAAGAAAAATGTTTTTGTTATGCACATAAACTCTTTTTCTTGGTGCATATAATTCCATTTTAAATGATATATCATGAATATATATATATATTAATTATATTCTATTCTTCATGTAATATTATTTCCTTATATATAGTGTATTATCCTAATTTACCAAGTAATAAGTTTTTATTCATAAAATGTCATCGCTTTTTGTAATGATTTATATTTATTCATTCTTTGATGAATTATTATGATCAATCTATCAATAACATACAAAATAGTCATTATACTACATTTAATCATGATATATTCATGTATTGGTAGATAATATAGTTCATAATGTGTCTTAAGTAACTCAACATTACCATATCATCAGTCAGAAATCTATGTTCCTTCAAAACTATTTTTTCTATAAAAGGGTTTCCAAGAATAATTTATTAATTTCCTATTATCATTAAAAGACACTTTTAAACATTTTAATTTTAAAAATCACTTTAATGGAATATTCTTGTCCCTTACTGAACAAGAAATCATTTTATCCTTTTTACCGTGCAAAAGAAATTTTCATGTGACCTCATATGACATGTACAGATTTACCTGTCATCATTTCTTCGAAGCTCCGTTTTCATTGTTAAAATGGTTAATCCGTAAAAAAAGTTTTTATATAAAATACTCGAGGAATTTTGTTTTAAAAATGGTTTCAAAAATATTTTATATTTTTCACGAAAAACTATTATCAAAATGTATTCAAGTCTTATTTACCTGTTTTAAAATTTCTTTCAAATAAATGGTTTTGAAAACGTTTTCAATGTTATTTTATATGTTTTCAAGAAAAATGATTTTCAAAACGTTTTCAAGATTTATTTATATGCCTTAAAAGTATCTAAAAAATGGGTTTTAAATTTTTTTGAAGATTATTTTATATTTTTTCACTAAAAATTGTTTTCAAATTGTTTTCAAGCTTCTTTTATATGTTTTTAAGAAAAATGGTTTTCAAAATGTTTCTATGATTCATTTATAAGTTCTCTATTAAAATGGTTTTCAAAAAATTTTCATGATCATTTTATATGTTTTCAAATTATTTTTGAAGAAAATGGTTTTTAAAATTTATTAAAGCTTATTTTATATGTTTTAATGGAAAATGTGTTTCCAAATTATTTCATATGTTTCAAGGTGTTTTTTAAGAAAATTATTTTCAAATCGGTTTTTTTATTAAAAAATATTTTTTAAACATGAATGTTTATTTTCTTTAAGAAGTGTTTTTAAAATATCTTTTAAAATTATTTACGATATAAGACAACATCCATTGGTGTTTTTCATGCCTTTATGAGAAATTATTCAATGTTTTTTCTATTAATAATCTTTCGTTGAATAGATTATAATTTTATTGAATGATGTTATGAAACCAGTTTCTGTTTCCTGGGTTAGAATCTTTTTGAGACCCTCTTCTCTTCAAGGGTTATGTTTATGATGAAATTATTATAAAACCAATATCATTCTATAGTTTATGATCTATTTACATGCTTATGATACCTATTTAATTTTATGGGTTATGATATATTTATTTAAGATCTTGTGGAACATGTATGTATGATTTCATAATGTGATAGGTGGGACCTATATCTATCTCCAATGCATTGGGTAAAGATTTATTTTTCATGAGATTAAATAGGGATGGGACAAGGGTTACACTGTTTAGTAATACATGGATGGAATAAGGGTTACTCATTTCAGTAGTAAAAGTTTGAAAGAAGGGTTACTTGGTTCAGTAATACAAGGTTGGATTGAGTGTCACTCGGTTTAGTAATATACGATTGGAACCAGGGTTACCTGACTCAACAAATGACTTTGTCCACTAATATGGTCTTGGCAGTGATTCCATGGATAATATGAAAATCAGTTTATTATTATATGTTACCAGAATTATATTTCAGAATCCTATGTTATTATTTCATGGATTATGTCATATACATCCTTTTGATTCATGTCTAATGAACTGCCAACCATTATCTCATGATTCATGTGTGTGATCTTTGATATGAAGGGTACAATATTCTATTTTAGTGATCATTTTCTAATACCCTCATGATCTTGTTTATTCTTACATGTCTCCCTTACTTACCCTTACAGATCATTTCCTCTCACCCCTTTTATGTTTTCTTTCCCATAGGTTATGATGATATATACTATGTTTGATGTTTATAAGAAGGTTTCTTGTCATGAAAAACCTAGTCAGAGATCGTGTAGCTCACTTATGTACCATTGTTTATGTTTCAATGAATCCAAAGGCATTATAAGAACAATTTTATTTGGTCTTATACTTGTATATTGTTTAAATATTCCACAAAATATAGTTATTGTCTCTGTTTGTAAAGAGAGGGTCTCTATAGTTGGTATTAAATCAAAAGTATTGTTAACCTCTGGAAACGAGTATGAAAAAACAATAGTGATATCCCTAGTTATATTCATAAGTATATTTTTATGGATGTCTCTAAGGATAAGTATAAGGATGAGTTAATCTTATGGAAAATGTTTTGAAATTTTGGTGAATGATAAAGTGAGTGGTTTCCAAGAAATTCATCCTTGTATGGATAATACAAGTGGATTTGGATGTGGCATAGATTTAACCAGGGGTAACAAATCTAACAAAATGTTCTGGGCTTGACTCAGTGTAATCTGGTACCCGACAATGGACCTTGCTACACCCTTGGTTTGAAACTCCCTAGGGATATGATTTTGGAATTTACAAACTCCTCATGAACCATCATAAAGTATTTATAAATATGTTAGCAATGAATAACCTAGTATAAACCTAAGGTGTCTTAGATTATGGAAATTTTCATGATTTATACATGCGATATGTAATTATTTTCATGTCTATATGGTTTTCTTCTATGATAAGTAATGATCGTAGTATGCTTTTGGTTTTAGTTAATTTAAGAAACTAGAAAGAACTGAATTATTAATGAATTTGATGGAAGATTTTCTTATGAGAAGTCAAATGGGATGATTAGTGGAGAAAAAGATATTGTGATTATTCCAAATCAGCTATCGTGGTATATGATTAACAATGTTTTCTTTGGTGATATTTCTAACAGGTAGAATAATATAAAGATGTAATTCAAGGTAAATAATATAGAGAAAATAAGATTTAGTTTATTTCATGTCAATAAGTTTGGATGGAGAACCTTAAGGAATAACTCAAATAGAGGTGAAGATGTTATTTTTGCCGAAAAAATGCTCATAATGTGAGGATTTTTCACAAAGTTCAATTTCATATTTGTGGAGAACATGGGAATTACACCACACAACACCGCAAGAAAAAGATTCTAAACCAAGTAAGGAAATCTTCCATTCCAAACATTAAAGTTAAAGGATTAATGTATTTATGTATTTGGATTCTAGAATTAAGAATGGTGCATTATGTTTGTATTGTTCAGTTTATCTTTTTTCCAAGGATTTACAAGAATATGTTGAATGATCATGATGTACTAGAAATGCAATTTAATGTTAAGGAAATATTTTTATTAAGGTAAGGTAATCCTTAATTAATGCCATACACCAAGATAATTATTTTTTGGTAATGATATAATAGATATGAATATGTAAATTGAACAATATATATTTCCATAGAGCTGATTAATGAAAAAATGTTCTATTTCATCAAGGAATATGTTTACAACTTCTTGTATTTAAGGGATGTATCTAGTAATCATTGGAATAAGGAAGCATGCATGTTTTACAAAAGGATTTATGGTAATTTAGGTTATAAATTGTTTCAAGAGAATATATGATGTGGCTATTCTAATGTTTGGAATGTGACCACCAAGATATACTTTGTGGTATACAAGGGAAATAATGTTAAGCTGATTTCACGGATTTCTTTAAAATTTTTTGGATTTTCACCTTTTAGAAGGGTTATAAGGTTAACCATTCATGAAAATATTATGTTATTATTCATAGGAAGTATTTATGCACTGGGTTTACATTGAAAACCATGTCTGAAAGGCTAAACAATTATTAACCTTATTTCAAGGATGTCCATCTATTATAATTCTACAAAAAGGACATCATGTATGTTGGGTGACAACCAATCAAGTCTGGCAAGGTCGTGGGTTATGAACCCATGAACAAAGAACGTTAAGGGTTTAACACCAACCACTGGCCTATATGATGTCTTGGTTAATGTATATTTATTTTTGATGAATATATATTTATGATGAAATTGTAGTGTTACTTTTTATTGCATGTCGATTTTTTAGGAGAAAAATATTGAACTTTCTTTCTTTTATGTGACTTAAGACCCATTAAAATCTTATTTTAGTGATTTATTCATCAATGTTAATTTCTAGAAATTAATTCCATGAGGTAATGGATGTATTATAAATTTTATCAAATCACCACCCAAGGCTAAAATTGTTTTTATATAAATTCATCAAGAATTACTCAACATTATAAAAGTGATACCAGCAATTGTTCTCCTAATACCTTAATTTTTGTTGAACTGACATCCTTTTAAATCATCATAGAGTTATGAATTTTATTCCATAAACATTACTTTTATCATTAAAATTCTTGTAATTGATGACCTCAATCACTCCCTATAAATATTTCGGCTTTTCCTTAATGTCCAATCCTTACTCCCAACCAATGTTCTCCTATGTGGAAACCGAGTTATATGTTACATTGGGGCAATCGTTATGGTTAAAAATTTTCTTTTTTAGGGGATGTTTTTGTATCCATTTTTATGATGTGGTTTTCTATGAATGAAATATTCATGTATTAAACCTTTGATAACCCAGATTAATTTTTTGGGATAAATTCATTTCAATGGGTGTATAATGTTACACCATAAGATTTGTAGTGTTATTTTTTCAAATTAATTTAACTTTTCAATATTTTTCATTTCAGATGACACTGGGAATAATTATTTATATATATATATATATATTACACTACTATTTCATACATTCTTTTCACATGCAATGCCAACTTCACTTATGCTGCACACAATACCAACTTGTCTTGCAATACAAGCAACGCAGACTTGGCGTACGACACACACAAAATTGTGTTTCAACAAAACACCTCTTTTTATTGTTCTAATTATCTAAATAAGATAATTATAAACTATAATTTAGAAAAACTAATATATAATTTTCAAATATTTTTTTTATATTAATAAAACATATTGACAATGAATGACATATTTTTGGTAATGTCCTTTTCTGTTAAAAATAATGTTTTCTTGAATAAATATATTTTAATAATAAAACTATTTTTAGACACATTTAGAAATTTAATTGGATAAAATATAAATCATTATTGAATTTTGATTGTTGAAATTATCCTTGTGTGTTTTTTGGGGGATTTCTAAGAATCCTAATTTTTTGTGGAATACTGAAATATACTTCATTTTAGTTAAAAACTGCCATTTTTTCTAATTAATTCTTAATGATAAATGACATTATAAATTATTTAAAGGTAAAATTAGATAAATATTATATCTAATAATACAATTAAATTCATTTGAATCAATTCTACCTTAATACTAAATAATATATATTAAAAACTTATAAGCTTTTTCCTACTTTAAAACCACATTATTTCCTCCCGTCTACCAGATTAGCAATAATCTTCATTTTTTCGCTTCTATTATTGGAATTTAAAATATTATATATACATAATTTTCTATAATCTACCATTTATATTTTAATAATACAATTATAATGTTTGACCAAAATTATTAGTAAAAGTGATTAAAATTAATCACATCATTTAAGAGAAAATTAAGCTTAATTTGAAACTGAACCTTAAAATTAAGGGCCCAAATGACCTGGAAACATTTCAAAAACCCATTTTATGCCTATATATCATCCATAAACCTTCCATTATGGAGTTTGTTTATCAAGACATCTTTTAGGTAAGAACATGTGCACACCTAATTTGTCTGTAAACATTACGTGTGAGTGCTTTTCCTTCACCTTAAAATGCCACAACCTCTACCCATTACTCACACCATTAAATAATCTTATGTTAGGCCACATCCTTACCAAATTGAATCCCAGAAATCCTACCTTCTACACTGAAGCCTCCCTATTTCAAAAACCATATCAAGGAATCCCTTTGGCATAAACCCAAATATGGAACCTCATTAAGAGGTAACATCTTCTCTGAAACTCCTTTCCTTTATTTTCCTTTTCCACCCAATTCAATTTTTTATTCCCTAATTGTATGAGAACACTATTATACTCCATATACTATGATGGTTTTATGAAAATGGTCTTAACTACACTTTCAGACAGCTACATCTAATTTATGTTGAACATAATGTTTCTGTGTACGGCGAACTTATACCGCACAAAATGATGTTTGTTCATGTCTCATATACCAACAATCACAGAGGATATTATGATGAAAAATATATTTATATATGTAATATACTGTATTTTTTATTTATTTAATATTCTATACTCATTTTACAACACACTTCTTTTTACGATCAATTTTGTGCTAAAACGATAATCTCGATTGAGGAAGTGTGGACTACCACCCCCTCAAAGCGATGTGATTTTTTCACATACCACATAGAATGTATTAAAAATGGGTTTTATGAAATTATATGTTATATATGATATATTAATGATATTTAAATAATAATAATAATATATATATATATACATATTTATACATGTTTCATTTACATACTTTCTTTTAATATGACAA
The DNA here is from genome assembly GCA_963277665.1 of Viscum album. Taxonomy (NCBI): domain Eukaryota; kingdom Viridiplantae; phylum Streptophyta; class Magnoliopsida; order Santalales; family Viscaceae; genus Viscum; species Viscum album. Next base: position 1,771,431,350 of record OY728123.1, read on the forward strand.
TAAAAATGGAAAACATTTTTCACGCGTATATACGGCTTACCATCTCAATGAACGGTGTATTCCATTACGTACATCATTATTCTATATATTATTATAATATAATTATACATTATATAACTTATTTTATATCTTGTTTTACTTTCTATAATCAAGATATAAGTATAAGGATCAACTATATAACAAATTAACACACATGTGCAGAACAAAGAGAATATTACATGTAGCGAAACATTATAGTTGGATATTAAAAGGCCAGTAATATAATGTTATTATAAAATAATAAATGGTAATATATATAATGATACTAATATTTAGGAGACATATAATAAACTTGTATTTATTATATAGAAATATTGTATGAGTATGGAGAGAGTCAATACATCAGGTAATGTGATTTCATCTAACTTTTAATTTTTGTGTGATACATGTTTTGTTAACCACTCTTTCCTTTTGTGTGGTGTATGTAGTGAACATGATTTTATTATATGTATCTTATCCATAAATTTATTAGTATTCACATATCCATTTCATGGTCCTTCTTTCATGGGGTTTAAATTTCAAAAGTTACCAAATTGATAAAACAATTTTGTCTTAATTTGTCTTCTTTAAGAATCATGTTTTTATTAAGCACCTAAAATCTTTTTTTGAGGTGAATATATTTAGATTTTACATGATATATTACGAATATATATATTTTCATGATATTATATACTTTATTTATTTTCCTTTCCTTACATGGACATTATGATCCCTTGTTACCAAGTTATAAGTTATTATTTATATAATCTCATCTCTTCTCGAGATTGTTTACATTTATGCTTCCTTTGATGAATTATTATGTTCTATATCTCAATAAAATCCGTGAAATAAATTTTACTCTATTTATTCATGATATAATCATTTATTTTTACAATATTTATACTAGTTGGTACATAATATAGTTTAGAATGTATCTTAAGTAAGCCTGAATTTACCTTTTCTTCGATCAAAAATTTGTGTTACATAAAGACCATGATTTCTAAACAAGGGTTTCCAAGAATAATTTATTAATATCCTATTATAATTAAAATAAAATTTTACCATTTTTTTATTTTAAAAATCACTTCAAAAGAGTCTTCTTGTCTCATTCTGAGAAATGAATCTTCTTAAACTCTTTAATGTGGAAAAGGAATATTATTTTGAACTCATAAAAATGTATAGATTTACCCACCATCATTTCATTGAAGCTCCCATTTCATTTTTAAAAAGTTTAATCTTTAAGAAAATGTTTTTAAATGTGATTTTCAGGATAAATTGTTTTCAATATGGTATCAAACTAATATTATATGTTTTTAGGAAAAACTATTTTTAAAATGTTTTCTAGTATTATTTAAATGTTCTAAAAGTTAATTCAAAGAAATTGTTTTCAAAAGGATTTAAATCTTCTTTTATATGTTTTCAAGAAAACTTAATTTCCACACATTTCTGAGGTTTATTTATATGTTTTCAAAGTATTTAAAAAAATGATTTTCAAAATGTTTTCAATATTATTTTATATTTTTTCAATGAAAATGTTTTTCAAAATGTTTTCATGCTTATTTTATAAGTTTTCAAGAAAATTTTTTTCCAAAATCTTTTCAAGATTCATTTATATGTTTTTAATTACAATGATTTCCAAAAGGTTTTCCATCCCTTTTTATAAGTTGTAAAAGGGTTTTCAAAGAAAATTGTTTTCAAAATATTTTGAATATTATTTTATAAGTTTTCAATGAAAATTTGTTTCAAAATGATTTCATAAGTTTCATGTTATTTTGTATAAAAATAAATTTCCATTGGTATTATGTATTAAATTTTTTTAAAAAAAATAAAGGATATTTTCTTCAATATGTGTTTCTAAAATATATTTCAAAATAATTTCCCATCTAAGATAATATCCATTGCTGTTTCTGAAGACTTCATGGGGAAATTATTCAATGTTTCCATTAATATTATTTCATTAAATGAATTATGTTTTAATGGAATGGTGTTATGAAACTCATTTATCTTTCATAGGTTATATTCTTTTCAAACCTTCTTCTTTTCACGGGTAACATTTATGAAAAAATGATTATGAAACATGATTCCTTCAATAGGTTATGATCCTTTTACTTTCATATGATATCCATTTCATTTCATTAGTTATGATATTTTTATTTTTGATCATATGGAATACATGTGTATGATTTAATTATATGATGAGTGCAATCTATATCCCCCCAAAATGCATTGGGTAATGATTTATATCTCATAATACTAAACATGGATGGAATGAGGGTCACTCGGTTCAGTAATACAGGGTTGGAATGAGGGTTACTGATTTCAGTAATACAGGTCTGGAATAGGGGTTACTCAGTTCAGAAATACATGGTTGGAATAAGGATTAGTCAATTTTGTAATACATGATTAGAATAAGGGCCACTCAATTCAGAAATACCAAGATGGTACAGGGGTTACCTGGTTCAGTAATTGACTTTGTCCACTAAGATGGACTTGGATGTGATGCCTTGGCTACTATGGAAATCAGTATATTCTTATGTGTTTGCACAATTTCATGTCTTACTTCTATGTTATTATTTCAAGAATTATGTCCTTTATTTCATTTTGATTCATGTATTTTAAACAGAATAAATTATGTCATGATTCATGTATATGATATTTTAGAAAAATGGTATGATCTTCTATTTTCATGATCATGTTCTCATTCCCGTATTCTCATGTTTATGATTACATGTCCTCCTTGTTAACCCTTACTGAGAAATTGAGATCACCCCTTTAATTTTTCTTTTTCCCTAGGTTATTATGATATGTATTATGTTTGATGTGTCTAAGAAGGGTGATAGTCACTAAGAACCCAGTGGGAGATAATGTATCTAACTTAGGTACCAGTGTTTATGTTTCTATGTAACCAAAGGAACTATACCAACTACAGTCTATTGGCATATCTTTTTATATTGGTTAAGTATTCTGAAAAGTTATGTACCTTCTATGTTTGAAAAGATAGGGTCTCTATATTTTCACCATGTCACAAATGATGACTGGTAAGACTACCCTTTTTTGTGTGATGTGGAGAATTATGACACCCTGATCAAGATCTTCTGGGGCTATGGAGGTATTATAGTTTACATCGTCACAAGGTTTTTTTATCATGGAAGGTTATTTAGTATTGTTTCAAAATGGAATTTTACTGTTAATACTCTTACATAACTGATGAGGATGGATAATTATACCTTATTTATGGAACACTTTTTATTGTTCTATTGGATTACTAGCTCCAAGTACACTATGATATTCATGTTGGATATCTACAACTATAATGGCAGCTTAAAACTGATAAAAGGTGCTCTATGTTATACATAATTATCAATGAATCCATTGGATAGTGATAAAGAATAAAGAAATTATTCTTTCTTTTGTAAAACCAATAAAATCACTTTGAAAACCTAGTTGAGATTCTGGTTTTCCAATCTCTTTCCAATAGTAAATTTTAAGGCATTTTCAAAATAGATCTACCACTTTTTTGGTGTTTCATGGGCTGTGAAATATTGTTTCTCAGGAATTTTGGTATCCCCTGGAGTGTCATATAGGGAAATATTTGACCTAAGGGAATCATCCATGTCCTACCCTTTAAAATCCTTTTTTGAAACCAATTTAATTTATATTTTTTCCTAATAGTTTCTGATTAGGAAAAATGGCTCGTTAATATAAGACAACCAAGAATGTACTATATTTTGTTGAAATAAGAGACTTGGTTTACTTAGATATAGTATTAATAATGCCTAAACTATCTTACTCGGACATTGAGTGAAAGAAATTTCTTATAAATATCAGAATATAGAGTCTTAGTATTTAGAATCATTTATCTATGACTAAATATTGTTTTCATTCACAAATAATATTTATATGCATCGAAATAACCAAATAATGGTTCCATGGTGGCTATGTATTGGATAATTGGAATTCATTATACCAATGAAACACAGATCATAGGATGATGAAGGTACAACTTGAACTTCTAAAAATAATTTTTTAGTACTCAAAACACCAGCAACGAAATACAATTTTCATTAAAATAGTAAAATAGATAGATTTTTGTACAAGGATAGCTATAAAACATAAAATATATAAAAGGATCCCTTGGACCACCTCAATTATTAATCATTCATTGTCGGTGTATTTTCTATGATTTTACTAGTATTTTATGGATCAAATTTTAGGCCAAGGTGGAACAACACAAAAACAAGAATTTTCCACAACATTAATCTAAAATCAAACCAAAGAGTGTTACTTATCAAACTATGTTACTTCTATTTAAAAAATATTGTTAGATGATCAATGGGGTGATCACCATTACTTCATTATTTATCCACCAGTTCATCGACATAACATTATGAAATTATTCACATGATGTGATTAAATATATCATTCATAGGGTGTGGATTACTACTGTTACCCGAATGGCATGAAGGCCTTGATTTTAATTGATTTTTGAGAACCCCCCTTTCATGGGATGATGGAGAACTCATACAAGGACTATAGTCTTAATGATTACATGGAACGTAGGCTTAAGATCTTACATGACCCGAAGGACTTAATCCCAAGGGAATTTCCTCGGGGAAAATGGTCTATTGAGACACTCTGATGTCCATGGATTCTTCATTTTATTGGATATATTTATTTAATTATAACCTAAAGACCCATCTATAATGAAAATAATTTCTAAGTGAATAGTTTAACTGATCAAAGATTTTGTGATTGATAATGGGAAAGCATATTTCATTTATGGTCAATTATGGTCTGTGAAATAAATATATACACTTATACTCCATTTATTTTTCTTTATGTGCACAATGACAGAAAGATATTTTGGGTACATTACATCTTATAAATATATAGGTTTGATAAATTCATCAACTTTTATTCTACATAAATTGCTTGAGAGGAGTGCATTCTCATAGATTCCTGCTTGAAAACATAATGTTAATATATAAGTAAGTGGAGATGAGTAGCCACATTGGGATTTATCCAAAGAATCACTATATAACTCCAAGAGAAAAAATATTGATTCTTATTTAGAAATGAAACATAAATCTAAAAATATTTGAGTGTTATGGAGGCACTAATAAATGTATGTCATGGGTAATCATTTGTTCCCAAATTCCTTTCCAAATTTCATCGATGGTGTAAGGTAGGTCTTCGTAGATTATAGGGTGGAGAATTTCTGAGGTTGTACTATTCGTATTCCATTTCAATGTTCACGGGGGCACCGTAAGATGTTTATTATAATTTAGTGGAATATCTATAGTTATCATGATTAGAGAGGCCATAAAAATAGGCATTTATATCATTAATTACTAGAGTCATCACTAAAGGATTCTGGGGATTCTTGTCTTTATTTATGCTACTATTGCAGTCAGGAGTGGAATGGAATTCCTGAGCTTTTAAGAATAACTCAAGGGTATTTTTAATTACAAATAATGGAATGAGTGATTTATTATATCTTTATAGAGGCTTTTCTATACCCCCTATGGTAAACCATCTTTTTCTAGTATTATTTCTCTCATAATGACATAGTCTATTGAAGTTTTTGGTTGAAAATAGCTTGAGGGAATTGAGTCTACATCATAAAACAGGTTAATGGGTAGAACATAATCATTGTTAGACATACTATAGGAATTTTTAAGGGCGGTTACTAATCCATTGGTTGTGGAAACCTTCATATCACCATCCACCAATGGTTTTTCCACCCCTATTGTAGAAAATATCTTCCTCATATACATATTCTTAATGTATAAAGGGGATTTGTCACTATATGAAATGTAGGAATTTCTATTTATTGAGTTCATTGATGAAATATTGAAGGTACCACTATATGTATATGATGAAAATTTATTTATAGTATGTAATTTTATATTGTGACTTTTTAGACAACCATAAGATCAATATTACATATGACATTCCCCAACAGAGTTGTAATCTTCAAATATATAAGGGGCCTTTTCACGATCATACCATATCATTGAATGGTTAGTTATATTCGAGATAATTATCCCTCACTATATCCCAAAAATTAGTTTCTATGAACTATAATTAAGTTCTTACAAGAAAAAGTTTAAACAAGTTACCTTAGAATATCAACATAATTGAGTTTTCCTGGAACATACATGTGTCTGATAATTTTTTGAATAACATAGTCTTATACTGTCCATTAACGATATAGTGTTATGAAATTTTTATGGTGTAGTATCTTCTAAATAATCCTCTGGTATTTTTAGTTATTCCTTAAACTCATGTGGACTTCAGATAAACTTAACGATTGCCTATATGATTTCTTATGAAAGATGGAGGGAATCTGGGATTTTGAGTTTGGTTGGGAAAATTGTTAGAAATATTATAATATTAATGTTTTCATCTAGATGTTGGTGCTCCCCATGATAGGTTTTGTCCTTAAAATAATGCTTAATAGATAATATATTTGAATTAAATGGGCATGGTTCTTAGTATGTGAATGATGGAGAATTGGTTGTAGGTGAAATAATTTGAGATGACCAACCCCTTTGTCTAGGATGGATAGACAATAACACTTTTACGAGTTAGACATTTATAAAATTTGGATTTGTAAGACCACTTATGGGATCTATGTAATCTTCATGAATTTTTTGGTCTTACTAATGTTCTACACTATGGGTCTATTACATATATATAGATTTTGTGGTTATGTGAGTAAAATATTAGGTTTGGCCACTATCATATTTCTCCCTTTATGCTAATATTATGTGGCCTTGGATTCTAGATTCCCAACCAGGGTTGAGTAACTCATATTAATGATAATTTAAATTATATGATAAGCGGTATGTAAAATGAATATTTTAAAAAGTACCAAATATGAGTTATTCATCAGATGAATATTCAGTTTGTTGTGGTGGTGTGCTTTATCCAGATGATGGAGGAATGAAAACCAAGATAGTCAGAGTCTGTGTGATAGTTTGATATGACTCATTCTTTAGTATCCTTTATTATTAATTATGATTAGGTATACACCATTGAGTACTATTCAATGAAATTTCCCTTGTTTTTTGGATATATAGTGGGCTGTGAAGCAGTTACCTCATGGTGGAATGATATAAATCGAATATTGTTCATGTCATCATGAAATAAAACATTTGTTCAAACCTAAAAGATACTTCTTTCTAGTCAGACACTTCATCAATATGGGTTGAGGAATCACAGATCACCTGTAGTGGGGATTTTTCATTTATCACTTGTCCTTAACCAACCATCATCTGAAGGATGAATTTAAAGACAATAAAATATTGGTTGGAGTGACCTTGTCTCCTATAAGAAGTACATTAGTTAAACTGATCACATAGGATGAACATATTAGGATGATTAAGATCTAGTAGCTTAAGGAGGTTACATTCTTTGGCTGAGGGGAAATAAAGAGGAATTAATTAATTCTGGAGGGAATATACTATGTTAATTCATTCCTAATATCACAGATGACCTTGATCTCTCATTTTATATGATTGATGAAAGTTTTACAATTGTAGTATCTCAGTGTGAGGTGTCGGGTGATTTGTGTCCTACATGGTTTCTCTAATAGGAACATTTAGTAGTTTGAGATAGATAAATGTAAATTTACCTTACCAGAGCTTTTTCACCATGTTGTTGTATTTCCACGACTTTTAGTTGATGTTTTCAAAATAGAATCGTGTATTTATTTTTCCATTTATATGAACTCAAGATATAAAATTATATATATTATTAGTATTGGAGTTTTTTTAACATAAAAATGGGTATTCTCATCACAAATTTCTATAAATGTCCCTTCTGAGTATGGGATATTGACTGAATAATTTAAAACATTCAATATTAAAATAATTTTATTGAACAAATCATTTTCATAGTTTCTTCAATTATTGAAGTCAAACTTCATTTTTTTCATAACATTGAGCTTAATTGATTGAGGAATTGATGATTAAGGTTTTCCCAACAAGAAACAGATCCTATGGGAAGGGTACTATACCAGATGATGGCTTTCCCTACTATAGTCAGCATAATGTATCTATATTTTTTTACCTCATTCGGGTCTTAAGATCCCACTAATATTTCAAATGAGAACATGAAGCCACTAATTTGTTTTTATGGATCATACATATAATCAATGCTTGAAGAGATAAGATATTATAAATATAATGGGGGGAAACTTTTCATCAACCCTTTTGGGATGAATTTTTTTTTGGGATTCACAAGACATTCCACCCCAATATTGATTTTGTGAGAGTAATTATGGATTCGATGATGTTGAGGGTTTATGGAGGTATCTCTATCTGGAATACCTCCCATGTACCGAGAGAAAGAGAGGTTGGATGCAACAAACCCGCATTCATATCCTGCTATTTCTCAATCTGTGTCAGGTCTAAATGATCCCTCTGATAAGGGAGGGGATTTTAGTATAATTTGGTAATGTTCTGATCATCCTCATCATACACATTTATGTGGACTGGTTTCCCAGATCTGTATCTATATTGATGCTTAAATGTTGCTCGTTCAACAATTTTAGTGAACTCGTAACACATGTGAGGATGGATATACATTTCTATTTCAGGGAAATACGAAAAGTAATATTTCCCCTGTGTATTTATTCATTTAGTTTTCTAGGGATATAAATATAATTCTGATATTGCACTATTTGTTCATATAAAATGGAAATTTTATATTTTTTTTGTAGGGAGTCTGATGTAGCCAAAACATTCTTTTTATACATGGTAGAGTTTGAGAAAGGAGGTGGAAAATCATCATTCATTGGATTTAGGTTTGATCTCATAATATTATAAATAATATGAACAAACATAGTTTGTGAATCTATAAAACCTTACTCTCGAGGTACTTTTTCCACATTGCACCCATCTGTATTGGCATCTTGGTCCTTGTCATTTTATGGATTGAAGGAGACATTGTTCACTGAGGTGTATCAGGAAATTGTAGTTGTAACACATCATGATTATAAAATAGTAAAACTATGTCTTATAGGATATGAAACATTCAACACCTATCTTAATCTAACCACAATATATAAGTCTTTAATTTTATTCTCTTTTGTTGTTTGATTTACACACAACACCATGTATTAATAAATTATAATATAATATACTGTTATAACTTAGTGCTTAAATGGATAGGTATGAATATGAAAAAAATAAATTAGGAAGATAATAGGTTTCACACAGGAGTAAAATAAATTCAATGGTCAACTATTAATTAGTAATAAAATAATAATCATTTGAAAAAAATAAATGTTTTCTAAAAAATTGAATTTTTCTAAAAGGGTATTTTATCATGCTTTGCCCATATATTTTAGAATTACATTTCACCACTTTTAGAAAAAGTATTTTAATGAATTGATTTCATTTTTTAAATAATATTTTTTGAATGATCTTAGATTGAATTATTCAAAATTTACTCAAAATATTAATTTTAAATGAATAGTGAAAAACATGCTTTTTATTCAAATATGCCTTTTAAAATTATTTTAAAGTTCCATTTTAATGAATTTGTTTAAATGTAAAATTAGTTTATTATATTATTTGAAAAAAAAAATTATTTCATTTGAATCATGTTTATATTGAATTTTTATATTAAAATGTTCAATACATATGAAAACATTTTTTTGGAAACCAGTATTTTTTGTCATCCCTGTGAGATTAATTTCGAATTAAAATATAAAAATATATGTGATTTGAATAATTAGATTTGGATTCCATAAAATTAATTATGATAATTAATATTATATAATATGTTAAACTAAATGTTTTCTGAAAAAATGGTAAAATAGTAAAAATTATTTACCATGGTTAAGGTTTAAACGGGTTAAGCAAGGGTTAAACTAAACATGTAAAGATTAAAAGGACATAAAAACTTATAAAATTCTCATTATATGGGTATATTTTTACATTATGTCATCCATGGTTCAATAATGATACATTGTTTATCATTTTATCATGTCCAAACGTGGCTATTACTTTTTCATTAGGAAAATTCAATGTATGTCCTTCTACCCTATTATAAAAGTCCACCTACTCTCATAACTTATTCATAATTAGAAATCATTTTTAAGGATAATAAATAACCAAATATATTCAATTAATATCTACCAAAATCCTAGAGGCCTAATTTTGACCAAAAATCCATTCTAGTTAGGCTTTAGGTATAATAATAATGAAAATTCCAGAAGAAGGGGTAAAGTTAATTACAAGGCGTTTTCATTTTTCTTCTTATTATAACTCCCTAAAAATTATAAAACTATGATAAAATAGTTACAATAGTATATAGTATATAATTATATTTCATTGATTTAATTTCAGGACTTATATCCATGTCCAATTTAATCAAATGGAAAACAAAACATTTGATCATGTGGATGATGAACTATCATCTCTTGAACCAAATTAATTCGTTTTTCATGACCACCTCTCAAATAAAGAATATAATGATTTATTTTATATATTTATATAATATTTATTAATTTAATATAATTTCATAATTATAATTTCACATATACCTTCTTATCATCCAATTAATTCAAAAACAGTAATGTTTCTTGTGTGTACATGTGGAATACCCCCACCACATAGTGATGTGAAATGTTTTTCATTTTATTTTGATATATATTGTATTAATAATATATTTAAGTCACATGAATTAAATATTTATATAAATGTTTTTTTGGAAGGTGAAATATTATTTACCATAATTATGTTATATATATTAAAAAAATTAGAACAACTATAATGCATATGCATGACATACTGCCTCCACGACTGGTGTAACTCATTTTCCCCATTTATGAAATCTATAGTCTCTTATAAAAGCATATATAATGGTCATATATTTTATTTATATAATGTTTGATATTATATATATTATGTAACTAGGATCAATGTAGATGTCCAAAAACTACTGAACCTAAACATACATGAATAACCAATAAATTATCACCCGAATGGTGGTTCTAACAAAAAATAATTAATAAAACGGTCAAAAAAGGACATAATTAATTCACATTTGGTGTGAAATATATGATTATGGTTCATTAATATATTTATAATAAGGTATATAAGGACATGTATTAATGAAATTATAACTAAGGTAAAAATTTATTGTCTCTCTTTAACTTCAGTGGGAAATATTCCATATTCCATAATTATTCCACTTATGTGGTGTATATACTGAACAATTTATTTGTTATATTATGTGTCCCTTCATATTAATGTCATTTTATGTTTCATTACTTTTTTTTATTTCATGGGTATAAGTATTCATATTTTACAAATTTTGTATTAGTTTGTGTTATAATCTATTTGTTATTTTTTTATAATGGTTGCATTCTAGTCAAAGACCGGAACACTGAAATGATAAAAAATCATTTTAATTTTGTTTCTAAAGTTTTTTTCATAATGACATCATTTTAAAATATATGGTTGATTAAATAAATATTTTCTATATACAGAAAATGTATACTATCAAATTTACCCAATTACAATTTTTTTTTCGAAGTGTTGAAATGATATGTCACTCAAAAAGAGAAACCATTAAGATGAATTACCATTGAGAGGAGTCACCACTAAGATGATTCACCACTAGTACATGTCACCGTTGGGAATGAATTACCACCAGAAGACCTATCATTGTAACATCCCAGGTAAATAAAGAATAAATAATTTTCATATTTATTTATATTTATGAATTAAATATTAATTTTATTTTAAAGGGGTTTCTATGTTCGATAGCGTACCCGATACGCAACGATGAGTTTCTTTGAAACTTACGTAGCACACTAGTAATAAAATAATATTATTTTAAATGTTAGTTAACAAGTAGCCGTTGTAATGGCGGGAATGGATAGAAATAACTAAAATATGATTAGATATGTTTTTAAATGTTTATACATTTACCCAATAAAAGATAAAGGCTTAAAATACGGAAAGAGTTCAATTTTAGGGCATATATACTCTAATTTTCACTAAAGGTTCACTTATCACCTTTTAATGGTGAACCGTCATTAAATATAGTTTTGATCACTCTTATACTTTATTTTGGACCAAATATAACTCTTCTTTAGAATCGGGACATCAAAATTTACTTTGTGTAAAATTTTGGTACCTTTCTGATAAAGTTCATTTTTTTTATGAATAGTGTAAAATGTTGTATTTTAATTCAAAACCTCTTTTTAATCTAAATTATTTATATGATTAGATTATATTTTGAATTGGTTTTAAAGTGAAATTAGAAAATATTTTTACCATTAAATCCAATAGTGGTCATTGGAATCAATTTCACTTTGAAATTGGACTTAAACTGGTGTCAATCTTTTGATACTTATTGTTTTACAAAAACACGCTATTTGTCATGACAGCAGGAATTAATTATTAAATTAATTAATGTGACTTATATGTTTTGAATTTTGTAAAATGGACTTCATTTTTGAATTCGTAATATCAAATATAGCTTCGGGTGAATTTTTGGTAATTTTCTGAAAAACTTCAATTTTTGATGAATAGTGAAACCACTAAGTGGTAATCAAGCAAACTGATTTTTCAGTTAAATGAAAGTTTACCACTAATGTGTATTGGATTTTGAAAATCCGACATACATGGTTGTCATTAAGAAGTAAAATGTGGTTCAATGATATTAAAATAATTTTTTGGTGAATAGTAACTTTTTTTCATTAATGGCGATTAGAGGTAATTAGTGTAGTTTAAGGTAAAAATGGTATTATAAGAATGTGAAAACACCATGACACTTGTCCTACACCTATTGGGTGAGTCATGGCCGACCACGACAAGCCATGGACCAACTTGGGGACCCCATGGAGCCACTTTAGTTGGAAAATGACATTAATATATTTTTATTTAATGTTAAAGTAAAAATGACACAAACAAGAGATGTTTTACGAAAATAATTTTCGAGTGGGGTTATACAAGTCCCAATTTTGATTATAAATAGTCATTGGAAAGCTAAAACGATTTTATACATCATAGTATTTTTTTTATAATTTTTAGACCTTAAATAAATTAAATTATATATGAAATAATAATGATGCAGCGATGACATCATTATTTGACGATTTAAATAAAATGGAAAGATAATGAAAAATCTAAAACCTAAACATGTCCAAAACCAATTGGATGAGTGTATTTCGAACCCTTATCACCTTATCCACGAATTATATCAATGTGGGACCTTTTAAAACCGAAACACATTTTCAAATAAAGTAATATTTCTTTACTTTCCAAAAGTGCCCCTCCTCTCCTCTTATAAAAGGCCCCCACCTCTACCCCATTACACACACTCCTCAAGCCTTTGGCTCGGCCAAACCCTGCCCAATTACTCTCTCCACATACCTCTCCTCATCCTATAGGATTCCCTTTGGGAAGAATCCTTTCAAAGGAAGCCTTTAGGCTCAAATCAAAAGGGAGTTACACTTTTAAAGGTAATTCATTCTCTCTTGTTCATTTGTTTTATTTTGCTTCTCCAACCCTCTAAACTCTTTTTATTTACTTCTTTTGTAACAACACCAGTATCTTCAATATAATAGGATGTTGTTATAATATTTATTTGAGCTACACTCTCACACAACTACATCAAATGGTTAAAGAACATACGGTTTCCGTGGATGGCGAAATTCTGCCTCCCGAAATGATGATTGTTCAATACTCATTTAACACCTTCAAGGGTGGCCATTATGATGTCACTATTTTTATATATGATATATAATATGTTTATGTTTTCTTTAAACTTCTGTATTTTTCATTTTTGGCATACCTTTATGGTTTCCATTATGGGTAAACACGATATCTTCATTTAAGGAAGTGCGGACTACCGCCCCCTCAAAGTGATGTGATTCGTTAATGCCATATGTGGGATGTGTAAAGGATGGATTTAAAGTTATTATATATGATGTTATACTGGAATTATAATATACCTCTATATAATTATTATTTCTTTCCATTAAAGTATGAGATAGAAATGAAAGTAGCGTTCATGCGTACGTACGGCTTACCGTCTCCATGAACGGTGCATTTCATTTCTTATCCCCAAATGTAATGTACTATTAAAATTACATGTATATAAAGTATATATATAATTAATGATATATCTAAATGATGAATATAATTCTGGAATTAAAATATACATACCTTTCATTTAGTTTTAGTTCTACTAATATGACAAAGAAATGAAAGTAGCGTTCATGCGTACGTACGACTTACCGTCTCCATGAACGGTGCATTTCATTTCTTACCTCTAAATGATTACGTAATATTATAAATACATGTACATGCCGGATATATATGATATATATGATATCCAAATCAGGAATATCATTCTGTATATAAAGAACTTTTGACCACATGAACAACATGTAATTGTAAGAAGTCAACTTTTGACTTAAGAACCAAATATTGACAAAACAAACATTATTAACTTAAATGGTTACATAATGTTTATAACATGTAAATAAGTGATATAAAAAGAATAATGAAATTTAAAAAGGTTCTTAATCAAGTATAAATTAAATCAAGTTTATTATTCAGGACGTTAAAGAACGATCGAGTCAAGTCGGACCCGAGCTAAGGGACTTCGTCTCAATCTCCTTTCATTGAGGCATTTTTCGTTTTATACACAACTTTCTTTTATACGGTGTATAAACTCCTTTGACTTTTACTTTTATACAAAAGGAATCTTTTTCTATGAAGCGTTTTACTAAACGACAAAAAGGAATGTTTTTTTTAACGTACGCGGTGACAACGACCTTTTTCCGCCGCCGCGAGTATTATTTGATCTTTGGCTTTCTTAACAAGCCGTAATGTTTTTAGAATAAAATAAATACCATATACTATTTTATGTATTTTGGTATTGAAAATGGTTTTGAAAAAGGATTCTATTATGTCAATATATTTATGATATATTGTGATTGAAATGTGGAAATGGTATCATTCCTTTATATTAGTTTTATGTTTTATGATTTTATATTGGTTCTTGGACATTTTAACGGGTGGTTACGTTATAAAACATATGACGGGTGGTGCCATGAATACCAGGACGGGTGGTTACGTTATAACCTCCAATGCATTGGGTATGGAAGTTGGCCGTATGGATATTCCATTACGTATGTATGGAAATTGGCCGTATGGCTATTCCATTAAGTGATATGTGTGGAAGTCGACCGTATGGTTATTCCACTTAAGTATATTTATGTCCCAAGTTACCTTTATATATTCTATGTTTTCTTTATATGGGTTTTATGGTAATCCTTTGGTTACAAAAAGGTAAGTAATGATACTTTATTCAGTGAAGATTTTTTTTACTACTTCATGAAGGTGAAGGTATTACTTTGATATAGTATACATGGTTTACTTGATATTTGAAAAAATAACAGTTTTCATTCTTTTTGTATCCCTTACTGAGCTTTTTATGCTCACCCCAAGTTTTTCGAAATGTTTTTCACAGGACTTAAAGTGGAATAATGTCAAGGATGGGATCAAGGGAATTTCATGCTATCTAAAACATGGAATCTAGACATCTTTCTTTTTAAGAGTTTTTATTTTATGGAGACTTAGTAGAAGTGTCTACTTTGTAATCTTTTAAGATGTAATAGTTATGTTCTAATTCTCTAAAACTCTAAACCTGAAAAGATCCTCAATTTGAATTATTCATTTAATTCAATATTAAGTAAGCTTTAAGGTCGGGGCCTTATAATCATCATCAGGAATCATCATTGGCCTGGCTCACCACCACCATAAGTCACCAATTTGGTGTGTCACTTCCAGAGCTATCTTACCACTGGAAGAGTCACCAGCACTATTCTAATTAATTTTAAAAAAATATTCCTAATTTAAATAATTTTTTATTCAATGCAATGTGTTATTTTATATTTATTTTTTTAAAATATTTTTTGGATGCATTAAAGAGTATGTCAACATTCATTATGAGGATAAAATGATCCAGATTGTTGTTCTTCAAATGGATACTATTACTTTATTCTAGTATATATGAAAATGTTGTCTCCCTCATGTGTGCATTAGAAGAGAGTTGGAACATTATTGCAAGAACTGCAATAGTTTTTATAGGTTTGTGACATGATAAATGTATTCAATGCAGAAACATTACCTACACATTACTGTTTAAGAGTAGAACATATTGGACATTTAAAATCATCCACACAGATATAACAAAGAATTATTACGAAGCAATATTTTACTATTTTATCAGAGAAATGAATCTAGACCCGATCCAAGATACTTCAGAGGATACAAAATATTTCATATTATAACAGATCAAGAAACACTAAATTCTGTATATCTTTACACCTGGTCTTTCTATTTGTTGCATTTAATTTTGGACAATGATGGGTTTGACCTATTTATAAAACAAACACTAACTCATTTGATTTAACTATAATTTGTAATACATCTTCTATTTAATGTTTTTATTTTTTTACCCATGGTAATGTTTAATAGATCCTTGTGTGACCTATTTTAATTTTTTTCTAACTAATATTGTGGAATAGGTCCCTCCATGACCTATAGATATGGTAATCTAGTGTATTCTTACCCAATAAAGGTTTTTGATGAATATTATTTTATATAATCTTCGTCATGTCAGGTGATTTCTATATAGAGGGGATGAGGCATTGGCTTGAGACTGAACCCCTTGTTTTCATTAAACTATGTGTTTTGTTTTGTTTTGTTTTATTTATATGAATTAAATAGAATCAATTTTAAATTTAAAATAAAACCACTACTTGGATAGTTAATCATAATTAGTGTTTGTATAAGATATTAATTTAGTGAATTTATTTTAAATTTTAAAATAATTTTCATATTATTTTAACTAAGACCTAATCATTCTTTTATAATGTTTTTGAATGATAAGAAATTTTTTATATCTACAATTTTGATCAAATGGATCATTTTTTATTAAAATTGGTTATTTTATTCTAACATGTTTTATGAAAAATTATTATTGGATACTCAATTCACTCCCTCTCGAGACACTCACTCTGGAAAAAATTTTGAACGAGAGGGAATTTCATAATATTTTAAAATGTTGTCTTAGTTCTGTTTTAATGATCATAAATTTCGTTATTTCTAAATTTAGTTCCTTAAGTGGATAATAGAAAATAAGGTTTGTCTACTAACATTCCTCCTTTATTTAATGTAAATAAATATTCTTTGGGGATAATAAAGATGAAAATTCACATTGAAAGTATGGGTTTTGAAATATTGTATGTTATATAAGATAAATATGAATTACCAAATAATTGTATAAATACATGGGATGAATTAAAAAAAATTCCATATAACAACTGAAAAATCCATGAATTCTCTTTACTATTATTTAAGTGATGAATATTTTTATAATATATATTACAATATGTTTTCTTATAAAATATGAGACAAATTTTCTTTTTCTAATGAAGGAAAAAATAATGTCAACGAAATTAAATTTATTAAATATAAAATTAAATAAAATACATTTAATATGAAACCTAATGAGTTTATTTATGATATGTATCAAAGGTTTATTGAGATAGTGAATACAGTGAGATTCTTGGGAAATCCAGTGTCAAACAAAGATCAAATCATATGAATATTGATATGTACACTGGATAGATTGAGAGGAATATCAGTTTCCAAAATTAAATCTTGTTAAATCAATAAAACATCTATAATGGTATTTATTTAAATGTTTATGATGAATGAGAAGGAGTTTATTATTAATCATGAAGAGGATAATGGAATAAAAAGGAAGTATGTATCTTTGAATACTTCTACATAAAAACTAAAAGAAAAAGTAAATAATGAAATATCCAATGATGATGAGTCACCAGCCATTGGCGATGAAGAGAAAACTTATCTAGACATAATGTTTAATAAATAATATAATAAGAATAAATTTTTCAGAAAACTGAGCAATAAGGGAAATTTTGTTAATAAAAGGAATTGGAAGAGAGAAATCAAAAAATATTGTAATTCAAATGAAATTACCCTTTTTCAGTGAAAAAGAAAGGGACATGATAAGGCTGAATGTACCATGATAAAAAAAATAAGTGTGACGATATGTATAGAAATTATAATAATGAATTAAAAGTCACATTGACTTCCTTTGAGGATAGCACTAGTGACTCAAACTCGAATCATGAAGAAAATCCATAGAGATAAAATATGTGATTCATGAAAAACATATATGAGGAACCCATTATCTCTACTTTAAAGAAATAAGATCATTATAGAAATGATCATAATGAGTAGTATATGTCAAAATATTAAATGTTTTAATATTTCAATATTCATTAATATAAATTTAATGAGATAAAAGTGACATACAAAATTCAAAAGAAACAACATACCCTATCTACTAGTTTTAACACATTCCTTACATTAGAAAAAGAAAATAATTCCAAATTTGTGAAAGAAAATAATAAATTGAAATTGTATAATTTAAAGTTAATGAATAACATAGATATATTCAAAAATGTAAGTGAATCTCTCACTAAAATACAAGGATAAAATTCCTCTTAGATATACTAATGGTCTATGTTACCAATATGGATAGAGAAGAATAATTAAGAAAACTTTATATCATAAATATAATTACAAAAATTATAATATTTTTTTTTATTTTTAAATAATAACTTTTTTATTTGAAAGAGTTTGAAATCTTTTTATAGAAACCCATCATGAAAATATGGGTTTCTAAATCTCTCAGTATTAACATTTATGTACACAAGAAATTTTTAGTACAAAATTCATTATTGGTACAAACATATTTTGTTAGGGAACTAATTGAAGAGACACTATAAAAGTATTTGGTATTTAGAAAATAGTTTTTCCATACTTATGATATAACATTAATTTAAATTCATGAAGTCGATAAAGGTTGATGGTGGACTTTACATATTTAGTGACAATGTTAAATAAAAAACAATTTCCCTTGGCCAAATTGGTAACTCTAACTCAGTCTTAATTTCTAATTTAGTATTTCCTAATGGATTAATATAAAATATTCATAGAATCTCAATGCTATGTGATAAGGGTTTGTATTTGAAATTTTGGAAAAAAATTATTGAAATGATTTTCACTATAATTTTTTTTTATATTTTACTTCTTTATTAAATGAGAATGTGTTTGGTGTTAATATTGATTATTTTAAAAAATGTTTCTTTATTAAATTTTTTTCCTATAGAATCTTGCATTTGAAATAGGATACTAGGCCACTATAATATCCAACCACATAGAAATATTACTGGGAAAGGATTATTTTGGGACCTACCCAAGCATTAATTCCATATTTATAATGTTTGTAACCCCTCATAAGAAGGGAGATATCACAGAATATTTAAAAAAAATAAAGAATTCAATTAAATGGATCAACCCTTAGAATTGGTTCACATGGATTTTTTTTGACCATATAGATATTCCAGCTTAAATGGGAAATATTATTTTTATGTCATTTAAGAAGAATTTTCTAGTTATGATTGGATATTATTTTTATCTCACAATAGTGAATCCTATTATCAATTTACAAAGTATGAAAATATATAGAAGAAATAATTGGACATTGAATTTATAATTTTAGAAGTGACCATGGAAATTAGTTTTAAGATGAAAACATTTCATCCTTTTTCACCCAAAATGGATATAACAAAAAATTATTTTCTACTATAACCCCTCATCAAAATGAAGTTTCATAAAATTGAATAGAAACCATATAAAGATATCCCAGATAAAAATTAATGAATATGAAATAACATTCTTCTTTTGGGAATAGGTTGTGAATGTAGACTTCTATATAATTAATAGATCTTTAATTAGACCTATGTTGAATAATACCCATTACTAGCATTGTAATAATATAAAATCTATGGATAATTACACTAGATTTTTATGTTTTAAGGTTTTTATTTTTAACACTTAGGATAATATTGTTATTTTTTCCACCAAAAGAGATGAATAAAATTTCCTTGGTTATTCATTTTCAAGTAAAAACTATAAAGTGTCTAAAAAAATAACCATGATTGTGTCAGATTGTTTCCATTTCATGTTTGATGAGACCAATCCACAAGAACCTATGACTACATTAGAAAACCTTGAGGATGATTTATCAAAATTAAAAATAAATTAAAACCTATATGATACTATGGTAAAACATGCAAGAAAAATCATCGAGTTCCGAGTAACATCGAGAACCAAAACCAGAACCTGTAGAAGACCATGATATAACCATATCTTCTTTTTCTAGATTTTTTAGGAATTTTACGTAACAAAATTTAGATGGTTTAATTTGATACATTTATATAGATACATCAACAAGAGATTATCTAAGAAACAAGGATGAACATCAACTATTTTTATAATAACTCGAACCTAAGAACATCAATGATGAAACTAATGAATAATTTAGGATAATTGTTATGTAAAAAAATAATAAATTTGGGAAGAAAAATTGTATTTTTTATAGATCTAAATACACCTTCTCTGTAGACACTATATTGATTTTTAGAAACAATGTTCATGAATCTAGAACAATAATAAGAAATAAGGCTAGACCAGTTTCCACAACTATATTCAAGAAGAGGGTATAGACAATGGGGAAGCCTTTTCACCTGTACTGAGACATGATTCCATTAGAACACTTCTTACCTATTTGGTACTTATATATATCTAAAACCATATTAAATGGATATTAAAATTTTATTCTCTAATGGTTAAATATGTAAGGATGTATTTGATGAAAACCCCATAGAATTTGAAATTCTCATTTTCCAAATAATGTTTCAAACTAAAAAAATTGTTTTATGGATTCAAACAAGATATTTGATCTTGATATGATAGGATATTCTCTATAATTATTTATACAATATTTTCAAAAGGTATATATTCTCCTACCATCTTTAAAAAAATAATTTCAAAAGAGATTTTTGTTATTCAAATCTATGTGGAAGATATTATTTTTGGAGCTTATAAAATTCCTTGTCTATTGATTTTTACAATATAATGAAAAATTAATTTGAAATGAGTTTAATGGGTAAATTTAAATTTATTCATCTTTTTCATATATTTCAATATAATGATGTAATTATTTTAATTAAATGTAAATACAGTGAAATATATTTTAAAATTTTCCTGTCTTAGATAGAACTAAAATAAGTGACACATTTATGAGTAGCACATGAAAGTTGGATCTTGATGATATGAGTAATAATTGGATCAAACTAGTTATAGAGGGATGATTGGATGTATATCCCACTTAACTGCTAGCTTTCCTAATATAATGTTTTGTGTGAGTATGTGAGATTTCATTCAATAAAGACAAAATGAGTCAGACAAACTTACTATAAAAAGGATATTCACATACCAAAAAATATAACTAATTTAATATTATTATACCTAAGAGGAAAATAATTTGATATAGTGAGTTATTTGGATGCTAATTTTTGTGGTTGTATGTTAGTTTAAAAAAAGATCATTTAGAACATGTCATCTTTTAGGAAAGTATCTAGTTTCCTTGTGCAATAAGAGATGTTTTTATTTTACTCTCAACTACTGAAGATGAATATATACCTACTCATAGTTACTATTCTCAAATTTTCTATATTAAAGAAACTTTTCTTTATTATGTATATCAATTATAACATGTACACATATATCATGAAAGCACGCGTTCTAAACCAATTTCTATGAAATAGTTTTTTCACTCTAGAACAAAAAAAATTATTTATTACATCCCTTTTTGAGAGATAATTATCAAAATAGCTATATAACTCTTGGATAAATTTGTACTGAACATTATCTAGCTGATATATTTAACAATACATTGAATTATGAGAGCATTAACTAAATGTTACACCTTGACCTTGGTTTCTATTTATTTTATTATTTTTATAAATTGGTTCATTTGGTTGAGGTTTGGGTGGAGTTCGTAATGAATATATATTAGTTTTTAGAGTTTTTTTCAGGGTTTTAGGCCTTTTCATAGTTCATGCATGGTTTGAGAATGGTTAGACAAAGTGTGTAACCTAGAAAGAAGGGGCTCACACAGTTTGAGTATGGTTAAACTAAGTGTCCAGCCCAAGTGCACATAGTTAAAATGGTTAATGAACAGGGTTAAATGAAGTATGCATCATATGTGTGTTGCTCATGAAACTCTTGATAGCGGGGAATTTATTTTTTTTGTGCACATTTTTGTTAACTATAAGAGCTATCTATGAATCCCACATAAAGAGGGGTATTTTTCTCTTTTTTGTTCTTTTTTAAGTGGGATTTCTTCCCACAGACATCCCATTAATCTTACCCTTACCATGAATCCTTACATGGAGGTTTGTACTTCTCTAAAGTTTATCCTAGGTTATGATGTTTTATTGGGTATTCTTCACCCAGTTCAAATAGAAAGGGATTATTTCTCATTACTACTTTACATTAAACCATTTCCTCTCCTCCTATATGAATAGTGGCTAATTTTGTATGGTTTTGAAACCTAGGGTGGTTCAAAATTAGTGAGGTTTTCTTACTTTGGGATGTGTATCATGGTAGGTGTGTCTTTCCAATGGATTTCACTGGAGTGGACTTGATTCTTCCACTTAAGGTATGTAATTCAATTATTTTTATTTTTGGAACATTAAATTGGATTTTTGAGTGTTTATAATTGATTTATAATTTTTTTCACATTATTTTGATGTTCTCATGTGAATTTATATTGTAATTTCATATTAGAAATTTTATGGAAATGGGTCTTCAAATAGTTTTCTCATCTACACACACACACATATATATATATATATATGTGTGTGTGTGTGTGTTAAATTTGTTCAATGAAATTTCATTTGGTATTTTCAGTATAAATTGGATATTTTAAGCTACGTATAGATTTTGTTAAGAATTAGTGTTTTCTTTATTTGGATGTTGAACACAGAGAGCTGGTTTTGGTTCCTTTTCATTATTTTGTGTTTATGTGGAGACTTTTCATAATTGGTGTTACTATTTATACTGACTATATAAATTGGTTTATTGTTAATTTTACATGGTTTAACAAATATGTTCCATTGGATGTGGGAACTTCCCTATAGAAATAGGGTCACACATAAATGGGAACACAAATGAAGATAAATTTCGAAAATGAATTTCACCTTAAACCCTGAATTCTCAAATACCTTTCTTTATTACATATCTTTTTGTTTAACCCTATTCATTTCAAATGATTTATTATAAATTCCAATGTATTTAAAATGGTTCTATGGTTTCAAAGAGACTCAAATTTGGGTTTTAAAAAAAATTTCCAATTTTTTTCTCGTAAAGAAATTGAGGTGTGGTATTTTTCTTAAATGAAATAAAGGAATGATTTTTTATATTTGAGTGTGTTTTAAGGTTAATTATTTGTTTTTAAAATTGGTTTGGAAATAATGTGGGGTGTAATTTAAAGGTCCAGTTGGGATGATAGAATATTTTGAAAAATGGGTTGAAATATCATGGAATGTGAACGCCGTGTTGGAATTTATGGATAGTACGTTGTGCGATGGGAACCTATATGGTGAAATATCTATATATAGGGACATCAAATACGTGTTTTCGGGGTTTGGGCCAAGAAATAATGGTTGCTATTGGTTACTGTTTGTGGCACACCTGTTAGGACATCCCCATTCATTGTGTACAATTATCATGGTATTATTTGGCATCATCTAGAGGGTCGAGTGACAGTTTCATGTAGAACCCAATTAAACAGGTTAGTACTTCATAGATTATATGAGAGGATAGGTAGTATGTACCACCAGATTGGATAGTTTAGAGAGGCCAGTTGGCTATTGAATTTATAGCTTAACCATACACCAAAAAGTGAGTCTGAACTGAGTACATCCATGGAATTTTTCTAAATATTTTTAAGAAATTACTAGGATTAGAGATTCGTATGTTCCTGATTTACATTTGTTTCATTTTGTTTATTAGGATTCATGGTTCTTTAATTCTCGTAATGCATTCTTCATTTTCATCATATTTATTGCTTTGTTGTTGTGGATTTTCTCTGGGATTTTAGTTGTGAAATATGTTTGGAATTGAGAACTATTTTAAAAAGGAACATAGTGTGTCTATTGGTTATGAAAGGGAATTTATGAAAAGATCTGTTTGGTTACTTGAAATGATAAAAAATTATTTTGTAATTGTATTTCAAAATAGTGTTTATGGACTGTTTTGGGAGAAGAAATTATCGACTCTATGATTCTTACCCACATAGTTCTTCTATTATCACAATCTACGTGTGAAACTCAATTTCTGTAGAGTGATCTATTTTATAGATTTAGTTTAATGTTCTTGTCATTCCTTGGTGTAGGTAGGTTTTATGGATGGTTGGTGAAAAGAGGACACATTGAAATCACGTTGTTTCTAGATTAGTTTATTTTAATTCTATAGATCTTATTTTAGTTTATTTTATATTGTATTTAAGATCACATTGTATTTATTTAGGTTTAGTTTTTATGGTTTAATGGTGCCTACTCTGTTCGGTTTATTTTATCGTAGTTTTTATTGGTATAAATAAGTTCTGCTTTGATATCGTTGACTCTTGGAACTTGTCACCGACCTGGGAGGATTGAGATGCCTCAAAGGCCTTACATAGGACAAGGTTAGGAGTCGGGTTGGATGGAAGACTTGCCTATTTTATGGAAAAATTGTATTATAGAATACCTTTGTTATTTAGGGCATCAGGTAGAATGAAGACTAGGAATCTCCGGACATAGTGGGTAGGTTTGGATTGATTGTTGTGAACTCCTACTCATTTTTATCATCATGTTTCTAGGTGTAGTCTCGGTTTTGAGCCTTTCTTTTGGTTTTGGGAGAGTGGAAAGATAATGGTAATAGAGGTGGACCAGTGTTCCACTATAGGCTTACATAGAGTAGTGACCCATGTGGATATTGAGTACACAGTTCAGGATACCAATAGTGACTGATTCATTCTTTGGACAAAGTCCACTAAACTATATGGTCAAGTATTTCATGGTCACTAGTTCCATATTCTGGATGTTTCTATTTGATTTTTGTGTTGGATTGGATTTGATTTGTGTGGATAAATTTTAAAATGAAAAATGTTTATTAGTAAAATATGTTTTCAAAGGAAACATGATTTCAGAATGGGTTTAATTTTAAATGTGTGTTTTTGTGTTTGAATTTGGATCCTAAAATAGTTTTTGGGTGTTTGAAAGTTGGATAGGGATTCATAGTAATTTTAAAATTGCAACGAAATGGTGGGTTTTCAAAAGAGTATTGTTGTTCTATTCATATTTTTTGGATAAAAAATTATTTATTTTCTCTTGAGGTTTTCTTTTTGGTTAATTTTTGATTGTATGTTAGTTTTGGTTGATGTTTATTTCTATTCTATGATTTACTTTTTATCAATGTATGCTTCCTAGAAAGGTCATAAAGGTTTCTAGAGACTCCCTTCTAGTTTTTTACCTTCCCTAGACTCTATGTGGGGTTGAATAGTATATTTAAACTCGATTGTTTTTACTCATTCATGGTGACCATGGACTTATATAGGCTACTTATCGTATTGATAAATTTTAAGGAATATTCATGTAGTCGGTAACTCTTGAAGCAGTTTGAGAAGTCTTTAATTACACTTTAATCTGATGGGTTGTACCTAGAGAGATGAATTTGAGAAAGGTAGAACAATTCATGAATGTTCAACAAGGTCAGTGGATAGAGAAGGCCTATGTTGACCACTTCAAGGAGATGGTATCTATTTCTATAGAGGGCGCATCACTTGATCAATTCAAACCTCTAATTTTTGTTTGGTATCATCATCTAGAGATCAACAAAAAAAATTCAAATTTTTCCTATGAAGTTAAATTTGAGAAGTTAATAGATTGAACATTATTATCTTAGTTGGTTTCTTAAGAAAATGTAGTTATAAATATGTTATCTCATGCTCCTTATAACGTTTTTCCTTTTTGAGAGAGGTTTGTACTAGAGGAACCCATTCATGAGGATTCAACTTTATTGGATCCAGCTAATCAATCATCATACCAGTCACTTGTGTGCTTTCATTTTGGAAAGTTGGGGAATTTGAATTTGTCTTATTATAATCTTTTGAAGGGTTGTATTCATTGTGGCCATTTAGGTTATCTATTTAAATTTTGTAAGAAGCATCATCAGAAGATGAAGTCTAGATTAGAGGATTTTAGAACCTAATTGTGGGGTAGTGTATTCTTCATTCATTCGGGAATCATCCGTAAGCCATAGAGTGAAGCTTTCACAAAGTCAAGAATCATTGTATGTGGGGTTGTGGCCCAGATGTTCATCTTCGATGTCAAAATGGAATGTTTTATGTATTCTATTGTAGTTCTTTTGACTACTGTATATTTTATTTGGAGTAAAGGGACTCATAGTATTCTTTCTTAATGTTTTTGTGGATCTGTATTATGGATATGGGTTTTTAAATGGTTATCTTTTTGGATTAGTTTTGGTTTCATGTTATGCCTGTTCTGAAGATATATGCTTCTTACAGAAATAATTAATTGTGTTTTGGATGAAGGGTTTGTATTAGTGTCATGTTGATCTCTCTTTAGAGATGTTTTCTTCTTCAAATAATGATGGATCATTCTTTGGTTATCTATTTTTTTATAACCATATGTGGGTTTCCCATGTGCTAAGGGTTTTTTTCATGTTGGGAGTTCCTGTCTTTCTTCCATGGAGTTGGTTAATATTTATAGTGTGGAGGAACTTTATATTCTATTTTCAGTTAGTTTGTTTCCCTAGAACTTGTCTGATGATACTTGCGGGGTAAAGGGTAACATGAAAGATCATGGTTCTATTCAGACTCATTCAGTTCTGAGTTTGAGTTTTTGTTCTAATTTGTCTTAGTGATTTTCTAGGTGTAGAATGTTTTGGGGTTGTGAGTTTTATCACACACTAACCTTGGTTTTTTGGTTATTTTATTCTCTTCATGATGTTGGTTTTTGGGTTGACGTTTGGGTCGATTTTCCATTGAAATTATTTGATTTTCAAGTGTATTTTTAGGGTTTTTGTGCCTATGCATAGTTTTTGAACTATTTGAGAAGGGTTAGAAAAAGTTTACCACCTAGGGATAAGGGTTCCCTTTGTTTGATCATGGTTTAAGTAAGTGTGTATCCAATGTGTGAATATTTTTCATTGTTAATGTACACTGTTTTACTAACCATGCAACCTAAGTGTGCATCCTATGCAACTCATGATAGTGGGGAATTACACAGTTTTCACACGGTTGGTTTAACCATGTGAGATAACTATAAAACCCACCCAAAGGGTTATTTTTTTCTCTTTTTATTCTTTTATGTGGGGTTTAATTCATTGGATTCCCCACTTACTCCCCCTCTACCTAGATTCCTTGAATGGAGGGTTTTCCTCATCCATGGTGATTTCATGGGTTTTCTTTGTGATCCATCACCTGGTTCAAATGGATAGGGATTCCTTATCCATACCCACTATTTTTCATCTATTTTTGTATTCTCCTCTAACACTACTGTACATATTTGTCTAGATTTGATCCCTAAGGTGGTGTGAAATTTGGGGCTTTCTATTCATAGTGTTGTGATCCATAATAGGAGTGTCTTTATAGTGAATTTCTTCGAAGGTGACTTGATTCTTCCAATTGAGGTAGGTGTTTTTATTATATTCCCATACAAAACATTTTTTGAGTGTTTTTTTAAATTATAATGTATTTTTCATGGTTTTGAGGTTTTGGTGTGAATTTTAATTGTGATTTCATGTTTTAAATTTGATGAAAATTGGTATTTAAAGGGTTTTCTTTTCTACACCCTTATTTTTGTATGAAAGGTTTTTTGGTGAAATTATATTAGACCTTTCTAGTAGAAGTTAGATTTTTGGGTTCTGTTTACCCTTAATAAAGGATTGGCTTTTTTATTTTGAATTTGAACTTTGTGTGTGGTTTTTGGTGACTTTTAATGGTTTGGTGCCTATGTTGTGACTTTTTGTAATTGGTGTTAAAATTCACAGTGAATGACTATATTTTTTCTTAAGTATTTTAAATTTTTTACCCAAGAAATGTCATTTTATGTCGAACGATTACAAGTGGTAATTGGGTGTACACAAGTATTTTCACCCTAATAATGATGGATTTATAAATTTATGTTCACCTTAAACCCTATATTTAAAAAACAATTTCCTTATTTATTCTCTATTATTATAACCCTACTCATTTAAAATGGTTTATTATATTTAAAATGTCTTCAATATTGTTATATGGTTTCAAAGTGACTAAAAAGTGGGTTTCAAAAATGATTGCCAATTTATTAGCCCATTTGGAACTTCAGATGTAGTGTGGTTCCTAAATGGTATAAAAGCCTATTTGGAACATTTGAATGTGTTTTATGGTATCATCGTAGTTTTGATAATGGACTTAGAAATGGATTTGGGATTGGAAAATATTAAAGGATCTGTCTTTATGTTAGCGTGTTTTGGATATTGTATTGCATCCTCGTGGGATGTGAAGGCCTGATTGGAATTTATTTACAGTTCGTAGTGAGATGGAAACCTCTATGGAAGGCCCTCCATAGAGAAGGTCATTGCATAGGTTGTGTCGTTGTTTTGGAAAGTAAATAAGAGTGGTTGGGGTTTTTAGTTTGATCTAGGTGTATTAGAACCTCCCCCATTAATGTACTATTATCATTGGATTTCTAGACTTCATCTTTATGGTTGTGCGATGGGTTCTTATCAACTGCAATTAGAAAAGATGGTTACCGATACATTTTGTTAGAGGCTAGGTTGGAGGTTCAACTATATTGGTTATTTTAGAGAAGCTAGTTGGTTATTTAATGTAGAGCTACCCCATAGTTCAAATATTAGGTCAAAATTAATTTCATTCAGGGATTTCTTGTAGAGATTTTTAGGATAGTATCATGATTAGATTTCCATGTGTCTGTATTACTTATGTTTCATTTTAGTTATTATTCTATATGGTTTAAGAATGATTGATCAAATTTCAACAATTTTGTATTTTTTATTGGTTACTTGGTGTGGGTTTTCTCTTGTATTTTAGTTATGAAATGATTTTTGGAATAGAGAACTGTTTAAAAAAAACAAAACCAATGTGTGTTTTGATTTAAAAAAGAAATTTTTTGATAATATATTTTTTGTTAGTTAAAAAGATAAATACTTATTTTATAAATTTATTTCAAACAATGTTTTGTGAAATATTTTGGGAAGGGAAATTTATGGGCTATATGGTGATTAACTACTGAGCTATTGTGTTATCACACCCTAATTCTACCACTTGGGATTGGTAGACCCAAGCTATTTTTCAGGTTTATGTTTCTATTCCTGTTTTCCCTTTGTGTGTGTTGGTATTATGGATTGTTGGTGACCAAGAGGTCACATGGATATCTTTTTGTTTCCATTTTTGTTTATTTTTATTTTTTAGGTCATATTTTAATTTATCATCTATTGTATTTGATATCTTGATGCATTTAGTTAGGGTCAATTATTATGATTTGTTGTTGTATACTATATTTGGTTTATTTAATCTTTTTATTATTAGCATAAATTATTCCCACTATGTTATATTTGATTAATGGTACTAGGAGCTATCCTAGGAGGATCAGGAATGCCTCCCATGGCTTGTATCAGACCAGCTCAGCTGTCGGTTTGGGAGGAATCCTAACATTGTTCTCAATACTAATCAAAGAAAAAATCAGGCATGAATAATTTAAGTTAAACATAATTTTGTGGGGACCACAATTGTAGTTTACCCTCTGTTGGAGTTTATCCATCATTGGAGTTTACCTACCTTTGGATTTTACCCACCATTAGAGTTTTCCAAATGTTGGTTTTTACCCACGGTTGGAGTCTACCAACCCTTGTAGTCTACCGATGGTTGGAAGAACCCACCATTGGAACAACCCGCAGTTGGTAATGAACCACCATTGGTTTTAAGTTATCTTTGATAATTTTTTACTAGATAATTATTTAACTTATTTTAATTTAATTTTAATTTTAACTTTTATTTAAAAATTCCTATATAACATAAAATGGGGACTTAGTCTAATTTGAATGATATCTCTCTCACACACACAAGCCTTCAATGAGACCCTTTCTCTCAAGAACATTCAACTTCCCTCAAACTCATCTAAAACATCCAAACTATTCCCAATGGTCTAACTGAGGAGAGAAGTAGTGTTATCCCTATATGAGTGTATCTATCATTGAAGAAGAAATGGAAAATTGTGTAGATCTACAGTCCATCCACAAAACCCTAATCTTTCAAATCAAA
This sequence comes from Viscum album, assembly GCA_963277665.1. Classification (NCBI taxonomy): domain Eukaryota; kingdom Viridiplantae; phylum Streptophyta; class Magnoliopsida; order Santalales; family Viscaceae; genus Viscum; species Viscum album. Next base: position 1,771,461,680 of record OY728123.1, read on the forward strand.
TAGTAGAACTTGATAAGGAAGTAAATGTTGAGTGGATTATATAGATATGATCTTTGGTAATTGAATTAATCAATTGTGGGGGGCAGTTATAGTGGTTAACTATCAATGATATAAAATTTTATCCAAGTTTATTGATTTATTTTTCATCATAACTTCTTATTTAGCATTACAGAAGATTAATAATGGTCTTAAAGAATGATTATTGGACATACTGTTTTTTTTTCTATTCAAAAAAACTAGTTATATATCTTAATATGACTTATGAAGTTGTCTAAAATCAATACAATGGATCTATTAGAAGTGAGAGTGACTCTATCAGGTATGATGATTCGTTAACAGAGCTTACAAAATATGGAATTGTAAGAAGACAAGATACAACTGAGTTAGATGGAGAATGTCATTTTCTATTAATGTTTATTAAACCTATGATGTGCCTAAAGAATGGTGATTTAAGAAAATGATATATCAATATTTACATATATTATGTCTTTTGAATATATGATTAAAGAATAATTTTCTGTAGATACCCAACAATTCATATGATGAAAATGTGTAAAACTTCATACAGATCATACTCACTTATCTACACTAAATACATCACAGCTATACATAAGGCCAACATATTGGTAGATAAATACCAACAAGTATAATTAAAATATGGAGGAATTTTCTTTACAATATTATTTTGAAAAAGATTTATGATAAGTGAGAACCAATTATTATGGAAGTATGTAGTTGATGCTGTTAAGATTTATGAGGATTCCAATCTTATTGATCACCCAATAAGGCCAAAAAATCTTTTGGATATTATCTTGAGTATAGATGAAGTGGTAGAATATTCTGTTGAGGAACAAGAAGAAGAATAAGTGGAGGATGCTACTTTAGAAAATGAGGCGGATGTTTTTTATGTTGATGAAGGAAGTGACCAAGACATTATTAAGAGTACACCATCTATATCATTCAATATACCTATTCCTCTAGGATCTCTCCCAATTAAGTAGATTATTTTAATGGAAATAAGTAAATATGAATTGATCGATGTTTCTAGAGAGGAAAAATATAATATCTCTTCTAATTCTTCTAATGAAAATAGAGATAAAAAGGGAAGTGATAAAAAATAATGAGAATAGAGATTAAGATAAAGATGTGGAATAGAATGATGATAACGGGGAAAATTGAGTTAATTATAGAAAGGATATAGATGAATAATATCATAGATATGATGATGAATTTGACAGTGATGTTGTTTCTAAAAATTATAGGCCCAATGATCATGAGATTCCTCAAGTAGTTTCATATTATCTGTGTTTTTATCTTTTCTATAGTTCTGAGGAGAGACTGAGATTATTTAAATATGTGGATAGAGCATCTTGAGATGATTTTAAAGTATCTATTAATGGATAGGTATCCTAATAACTTATAGTCACCCTATTTATTCTATTGATGGAGATGATTCTGAACCTATAGTTGATGAGAAGATGGTTATTGAACCTTCAATTCTTAAGCATTCTAATAGTGAAACTACTAAGAAAATAGTTGATGTGATAAATGTGGATGAACAGATGATAATTGATCCTATTTTTTATGATCCTGTAGTTATAAATACTTCTATTGTGTTTTCAAATTGGTTGTCCGACACATCCTTTGAAAAATTGTAAAATTACCTGGGTTGTGTCAGTCTTTGTGTGGAATATACTGATTCTGACAAAGACAGTAGTCCCCCAAAGAATAATGGACCTAATATTATAGTTTTAATTGATTTATATCCTAATGGATCATCGATGGAACAAATAAATGCTATAATACAACTTCAAAGGAATCTTTTCGATATGCTATCCCGATCTAACCAATCAGAGGATATTGTGCCGCGTTCCATTTCTTTTGTTCCTATTAACAGTTTATCCTGAGATGTCCATGAATCCATCAGAGAAAGTATTCTCTCTAATTTTGGTATGATTCTTAAATATCAAGATCCTCTTATTACTAGGATTATTGAAAGAGATGCAAGATACACTTTTAAATATGTGATACATCACAGACAACCTAAGAGGATATAACAACCAAATATTTTTTCAATGAAAATTCCATTATTTTTATTATTCCATATATTATAAATTAAACAAAATAACATTGAGAAGAAAATAAGAACATTATAAATAATTAAGGAATTGTAGCAGAGCGGGCACTATAGCAGTACAATTCACTAAGGGGTCCTTTGGACCAAAAAAATGGGCTTTCGAGCCTTGTATTCATGCCACTTAGCCTTGGGCTTCGGGCTATGTAATGGGTCTCCCTCTACCCAGGCTTAAAAGAGGTATTTTATTTAATAATAAATTGAGGCTTCACCCCAACCTTTAAAAAAAAGAAATTAAATAAGATGAATTTCTAGAAGTTAAAGAACCTATTCGAATTGAATAGTAAAATGACATTTGGAGTAACAATATAACCCTTAAGAATATTTAACCAGCCAATATAATTCTAAAATTACCAATGAATGTATTAATAAAATTCAGGCAACTTATACATGGTAAAATGATATAATTATTCCATTTTATAAGTAAATAAATGTTTTAGAAATTAAAAATTACGTTATATTATTTTTTATAAAACATAAATCTTTATTTTCAATATTATAAATAATATAATAACAAAAAAATTATAAAATGTAGCTATAAATTAATATATTTTTTCGTATGATTATAATATACTTTTATGAAACCTTAATTAAATTTTTAAACTATTATAAATCAGTTATAACTTTAAAATTGGTATTTTTCAAGTAAAATTATTATTTTAATTAAAATTAAAATTTTCATATATTGAAAATTATTTCAATAAAATACAGTCCTTTTAATAATTCTACATATCAAATAAAATTAGGTTTGATTTTTTATTTTTTTCTAAAATAGTGGAATTTTGGTGAATAATGTAATAAATTATTTACAGTGTATAACATTATAAATTAAAATACATTATTACTGAATTCATGGTAGATGTAAGAACCAAAATATAAAATTAACCTAGATTATGTAATATATTTAGTGATAATACTCAGCACAAGTTATATTCTTGAGTGAATATAATAATGTAATGAATAAAATAACCAAAAAGTACCCCTCTCATCCACTATAAATACCACCCCTCCACCTCTTATCCTTACACCTATTAAGCCTTGAATCATGTCCAATTTATACCAAATACTCTTCCTATGTCTCTTCACAACTTCATGGAGGTTTTGGGCTCTATAAAATACATAAACTAATTTCCCAAATGAGGCTCTCAAGGAGAATAATTAAAGAAGTAAAATCCTCTTTTGCTTTCATTATTTTATTTTCACTTTCTATTATTTTATTATACTCTTCAAACCTCCTCGGTCCAAACATGGATGATTTATCCAGTATTTTATATATACTATAATTTTATTATGTTAATGTAAAATCAAGCATCGGGGATCTTCTCATATTATTTTGATTCTAAAAATGAATATATTGCATGTGAGGTGTTGATTTATCTCTTTCTAGGATGAGAAGTTTTCAGTTCATTTTCTACCTTCCATTCTAGACATAATAACATTATAATGGTTCCTGTAGATTTTAAAATTTATTTTATAAACCATTTTATGAACATAAGATATCTTTTATATGGAACAATGAAAAATGAAACAAAACTAGTTTGGGATAATAATAAAACTACCAAAAAACGATATTATTTTCACTATCATCTAATATAATGATTCATCCTCACTCTAAATGAATAAATGAATTATATAAACAATTAATCATATGTGTTTTAATTAATAACATATATTTTTATATTTGGTATATCTATTCCCATTTTACATGACCTTTCATACATATATACAAGTGAACTAGTCATGAAAACCAAGGAAACGACCACTCTAGATTAGCAAATTTATATATTATATATCATAAAAAATTCAATAAATGAAATTAATAAAATTATAATAATTCAAATAAATATATAAAATGTTATTAATTAATTAATTAAATGATTTAATTTTATTATCTATTACATTAAGATCGAGTGCAGAACAGTGTTGGACATATGGTAAGGGATTAATTCTAAACCTCCATTTTTTTCCATTAGGTTATGCTTTTTATATCCTTAACCAAATGTATTTATTAATTATTCTCATTTAATACTCCAAAATTCTATATATATGATCCTATTATATGTTTATGACAGAATTCTTATTTTTTAGACAGGGAACAACATGTGTTTATAAGGTTCTTTTCTAAATTCTTTCTGATAAGCAAGCATGATCAAAGGGATCTTCTTGATTTATTTCCCATTTTAATGTGCCATAAATTATCTGTTTTATGCTGCCATTATTTTTATAAAATAATTATCATGAATTAGTAACTTGGATAATTTATTATTTTATTAAAACAATTATTCCTTTTCATTATAAAGAATATTAAGTGTTCTCTATAAATCGCAATAAAATGTTTTATTTCTAATGTTTCTTAAAAACTCTTTTTACTTGTTGTAACTTAAATTTGAGATAAATTCTCATAATCTATGCATAATTTCACTTATTAATTTCCACATCTGTTTTAAATCCATTCTTTCATAGAAACCATTATGGTATTCCCTTTATTTATTCCTTTTGATTTGATTATAATACCCAATTAATTCCATGGGAAAACCATATCTTTATGTTTGATTGAATATGTATTATTTTTCATGTAGCATAATTGTTAAATAAAATATTATAATGGGTTCTCCCAAATAATGATCCAATGTATTGGTTAATGTTTAGTATCCTTAGACGTCATGTGAAATGGCCTTGGTGGTTAGCAGTGACTCATTCTAATCATGTGTAATGATTTTAGTGGTTATCCTTGACCCATTAACATCTATACAAAAATGTATTGGTGGTTTGAAATGAATAATGATTACGTCATGTTTTATTTTATTTCCAAATTTCTATGGTACCATTATTTCATGATTCTGTGTTATATAAGTGATGCTTCCATATGTTTATTCATGTCTCGTTCCTTTTTATTTCATCATGTTATTACTTCTAAAACATGTGTTATTATTTATGTTTATTTTCATACTGAAATTTTAGGTGATCAATTTGTTCATGTCTTCCCTGAGATAACATTTGCCGATGTTAATGCTCAATGAGAGTTAAGATCCCATTATGGAGTTTAAAAAAGGTGTTTTAATTTTGATTTTCTTCTTTTAATTTTATGTACATAATACTCAAGATACACAATAATTTAAGATCCTTGGTTTTTATTTAATAGTTAATTATGATTAAAATCATGTAATAATATTTCTAAAATTATCGTGTAGCTGTAATTGGTATCAATGTAATGTCTATTTATTTTTAGAGATTAGGACTAAATCACTTTAGTAAGAACATTAATGATAATTCAATCACCATGTATAACCTAGATTAAAACATAGGATATCAAAAGATATGATATACATTTAATTTACAAGTTTATCCTTCTATATTAAATGTTTCATTTTTATATTCTTATTATCTATGTATTCAAGCCCCTAAATTGTATTTTATTTTTACATGTAAAAATATGGAAAGAGGATGATATCGAAAAACTCTTCTCTCATATCCTAAAGAACTACTCGGAAATATTTTCTTGAAGTCATTCTTAGATGAATTCCAATTTTTTTCCAATATCCTTATTATTTTAAAAAAATATAAATGAGGCATCCATTACCCCTACTATCTCTTGATTTGTCCATATATAAAATTTAATCTATTGGAAAATCTTACACTCTCCACATTCTAATTATGAAAAGAGTGGGAAGTACCATCAGGTAATTTTCAAATTGTTCTTATTATTTTAAACACTTGAAGTAATCAATTATTTTCTAGATGATTTAGAATAAGGATACCTATTAGAATCATATATATATCAAATTAAAATTTTATTATTTGGGGAAATATAAAAACAGATCTATCGAAAACCTATTTTGAAATATTTTAAGATTAATCGGTAATATGTTTTTATAAAAAAAAAATTCAATAATAATTTCCAATATTATATAACAGGAATAATTTTTTCTGATTTATTTACAGTTTCATCGATATAATCTAATACTCATGATTTTTTTGGATAAAATAACTATATTATTTTGAAAATATCCTAATGTACCTTTGTGATTCATGAACCATTTATCCATGAAGTTAATTCCCACAAAAATGGGAGAAGACCTCATTAAAATGATTAAGGACAAGTAACCTCACTTGTTTTCCCCTGAGACTGTAAAATAAAATTCTGAGGGAAAAATTCCATAAGGGGGTGTAGCAATCCAAAACTTTGTCAGTGGAAATTCAATTCTCATAATAATTCCATATAGTATAAATCACATTAAATCACATAGAAAACAAAATTCAATCTTTCTAAATGATGAATGAGTGAAATAAGTGGTATTTTCTAGATGTTAAGAAACATATACCAATGGAATTGTAACATGAACTTTGGAGTAGTACTTTTATCCTTATGAATAGTAAACTGGCCAATATAATAGTAACCTCAAATTTGAAATTTTAAATATAATTTAGGCATATCATAAATGTAAATATGATATAATTAAATCATAATATAAGTAAGTAAGCATTTTAGAAATTATTGATTTAGTGTTATTATTTTTTACAAAAAATATGAGTTTATTTCCAATTTTATAATTAATATAATTCTTTAAAAAAATTAGATTTTTTATTTCTTAAATGATTTTTTTTCTGTTGATTATAAATTAATTTTGTGTTATGTTTATTAATTTTTCATTATTTTATAAAATCACTTATAATTTTAAAATTTGAATTTATGTGTAAACAATAATGTTTATAAAAAAATTTAATTTCTCATATTCATAAATTATTTTCATAAAATTGATTTTATTTTTTATTCTACATCTTAGAAAATAGTTAGGGTGAATTCATTTTTTTATAATATGGTTAAATTTTTGTGAATATTGAAATATGGTAATTTATGGTATATAACAATATAAATTAAAATACACTATTCATTGAGTCATTGCCCTTGTAAGAACCATAATATCTAAATAACCTTAATTATTTAATATCTTTAGTGATAAATCAAAATATTATTCATAGTCTTGAGGGAAAATAATAAACTAATGATTAAAATATTGAGAAAACACCTCACTCCTCCACTATAAATACCAACCCTCACCACCTCTTCTCCCCACACCTCTTAATCCGCAATGATTATCGAATTTCTAAACAATACTCTGCCCACCTCTATTATCTACGTCCAGGAGGTTTTGGTCTCAACAAAAGATCAATAACCATTTCTCTAACGATGTTTTCAATGAGAAGAATTCAAGAGGTAATATCCTATTTTACTCTCTCTATTTTTTTTCAATTTATCTTCTTTTATAATAATATCCTCAATAATTCTTCAAAAAATGCATGAAAACTCTAGTATCTTATATATAATTTAATCTTATTATGTTTATTTTAATTCCAATATCGAGTCACTTTTCCAATTGGATTTATTAAAAAAATGTAAATATCGCATGCGAGGTGATTTTTTATCATCTTCAAGGATAACCAGTGTTCATTTTTTACCACATTCAACTCTAAAGATAGAATAATATAATTGTTTTTAAATGGTTTAAAATTTTTTTTTATAAATCATTTTTATGTTTTGACACTATTTTTTTACAAATTATAATGAATAAGGAAACAAAAATTGTTTGTGCTGATCAAACAACCGCCAAAATAATCTAAACAATTATCATTGACATCTTATCTACTAATTCATCCTCACCCAAAATTAACAAATTAATCATATAAAAATTTAATATTATGTATTTTTATTGATAAAATATAAATTCAATTCTGTGTATCTATTCAGATTTTACGTGATCTTTTATACATTTATACAAGTGAACTAATCATGAAAACAAAGAAATCAAACATAGCCGAACGATGAAACTGTATATTATAACTCCTAAAAAGTATATAAATGAACAATATAAAATTATAATAAATATATTTTATGTATAAAAGGTTATGAATCAATTAATAAAAGGATTTAATTTGATTATACAGGATATTAAAATCATGTGACAACCCTTTCAGACATAAGGTAATAGATTCTTTTTGAACCTCCATTTTTTCCCTCAGGTTATGCTTCCTCTCTCTTTAACACAATGTAATAATTTTTTATCCTTTTATAATCATCCTTAATTATGTATTTATAATAAAATTTTATGTTCATAGATCAATTATTCTTTATTTTATGTGGAAATACATGTTTTTATAAGGTTCCCTTCTCCATTATTCCCGATAAGCGGGCCTGATGACGGGGAACATCCCAATTTATTACCCATTATTAAGTGAACTCCATAATATATTTTATGAAATAGTTATTTTTATAAAATAAATATTTTTATCTTGAATTTATACCTTTTTTTAATTTCATGTTTTATTCAAATAAATACGCCTTTTCGGTTTAGAAATCATTAATATTTTTCTTAAATCGCATTAATTTTTTTTCTAATGTTTTTTAAAAACACTTTTTACATGTTGTCACATAAGTTTCAAATAAAATAACATGATATATGACTATTTTACCATATGAATGTCCAACTATGATTTAAATACACTATTTTAGGGACTCTGTTATGATATTCTACTTGGTTATTCCTTTTGACATGTTTATGACAACCAATTCATTCCATGGGAAACCCCTATGTTTAAGCCTGATTCCTTATATATGATTCTCCATGTGGAACACATATAAAAGAAAATATTATTATGTGTGTTCATAGATAGTTCTCCAATACATTGGGATATGTTTAGTCTCATGAAAGATCATGCTGAATGATCATTGTGGTTATCCTTGAATCATTCTAATCATGTGTAATTGTCTTGGGGCTTATCCTTGACTCATGCTCCACCATGTGAAGTGGTCTTATTTGTTCGACTTGAGTAATTTTTATTTCATGTTGTATATTGTTTCTAAATTTATAGAATTCCATGATTATATTATTCCATGTTCTATATGTTACTCTTCAATATTTTTATTCATGTTCCATTTCTTTCTACATCAACATGTTAAGACTTTTAACCCTTGTGTTATGCTTTATTTTTACGTTTATTCCCTTACTGGGATTTTAGCTCATCCCTTTGTTCATGTATTCCATAAGTTACCCTTTGTAGATGTTATATCTCAATTGTAGTTCATATCTCATTATGATATTTAAATAATCATTTTTCATTTTTATATCATATTTTTATTTTTATTTTCCTGATCCTCAAAAGACCCGAGAATTTATGAGCCTAGTTTGGTATTTAGTGGTTACTTATGATAAAAATCATGTAATAATATGTGTAAAATGATAGGGTCTCTGTTGTTTGAATTAGTGAAATTTCTTATTGTTTTTTATACTAGTACTGAAGAACTTTATTAAGAACCCTAGGGAAAATTCTATCACCATTGATAACCCTGATTAAAAGATATGAAATAAAAATCGAGGATATTATTTTAATTTACAGACTAATCTTCTATGTTAAATGGTTCAGTTTTTTATATTTTTATTAGCTATCTATTATGTCCCACTAATTTTATTTTATTTATATTAATTAATAGTTGGAATATGAAAGATCACGAATAACTCTTCTATCTTCTTGATGAACTCCATGGAATGATTATCCTGAAGTCTTTATCAGATGACTTGAAAACCTTTTCCAATATCCAACTTACCTAAAAACATCTCTATGAGGGATCCAATACATCTACAATCACATGATTATTTAATGAATCAATTATATTCTATTATAGAATCTTGCGCTCTCATATTTATGACCATTCTTTGTGTGGGAAGTATCATAATAGTCTTTTCAAATTCTTATCTTTTTTCATACACTTGAAGAACAAAATGATTTTATAAATGTTGTTGAAGAGGGAGACCATTGAGAAGCCTATATATATATATATATATATATATATATATCAAATTATAAGTTTCTGTCTTGGGAAAAATATCAAAACTAATTTATCTAAAATCTATTTTGAAATATTCGAATTTGAATCAATAATATTGTTTAAAAAAATATGTTCAAGAAGTTATTTCAATAAAATATATTAGAAATTATTTTTATTTATTGATTATTATATCAGTATATTATAATACATATGTGCTTTTATATAATAAAAAAGTATATGATTTTAAAAATATCATGAGTTGCCTTTGTGATGCATGAATCCTTCCTAATTGAAGGAAATTAGAATAGATAATATTAAATATCTCATTGATGCGATGAAGGTAATGTATCCTTACCTGTTTCCCTTGATTTTTTAATATGAAATTTTATTGAAAAAATTTCATAAGGGGGAAGAATTATAAAATGTAGAATTTTAAAAATGGAAATTCTCTAATTATAATTATTCTATATAGTCTAAATCACATGAAATAACACAGAGAAGACAATACAAACTTTATAAATTATGAACGAATGAAATAAACGGTATTTATAGAAGTTAAGGAATCTCATCCAATGAAATAGTAACGTGACCTTTAGAGTAGTATAACGACCCTTATGAATAGTAAACAGACATCTATAATAGTAACCTCACCTATGAAAGTTAAAATAAAATTTATTCATCTTGTAAATGGTAATATGATATAATCATTTAAAAATATATGTATGTAAATGTTTTATAATTTTTTAATGAAGAGTTTATATTTTTTATATAACATAAATTTTAATTTTAATTTTTATAAATAATATATTGATTTAAAAGAAAAATTATTTTTATAAAATTTATTCATAAATTCATATTTTATAGTATTATTATTATAAGATAATTTTATGAGACCTTAATTGATTTTTTAAAGTGTTATAAAAGAAATTATAATTTTTAAATAGGCATTTTATGAGTAAATAATGATTTTATTTTGAAATTGAATTAATAATTTTTATAATTATTTTTTCAATAAATGTACTCCATTTTTTATTTCTACATGTTGGAAAATTGTTAGAATGAATTTTTTGGATTTTTATAAAATAGTAAAAAATTTCATGAATTGTGCAATATAGTAATATTTGGTATATAAGATTATAAATTAAAATACACTATTACTAGAGTCATGAATGATGAAATAAGAATAATCTGAATGTAATTTTAATTATTTTATATATTTAGTGATAATTCTCAACTCTATTGGTATTCATGAGGCAAAATAATAAATTAATTAATAAAATAAATAGAAAATACCCCTCTCGTCCACTATAAATACCACCTCTCAAAACCATTTCTCCACACACATTAATATTTTAAAATTTCTAACCAATAATATTTACAAGTCTCTTTTCCACATCCATGAGGATCTAGAATCAACCTAATACCAAAACAAATTTCAATAAAGAGGTTCTCAAGGATAAGAATTCCAGAGGTAAAATCCTCGTGTAGTGACATTATTTTCTTTTCACTTTGTTTTCATTTCATATAATCTACTAACATCCTCTATCCAAACATGAATGATAACTAAATTATATTATATATACTATAATTCTATTATGTTAATGTAAAATCCAACATTATTTCTCTCCTGCTCTTTCATTTCTTATAAAAATAAAAATGTTGTTCATGAGATGTTGATTTAATGCCTTCAAGGATAACAAGTTTTCATTTCCTTTATCAACATGAATGAAGGACATAAAACCATTATAATGGTTGTTAAAGGTTTTAGAATTTATTTTATAACAATTTTTATGTTTTTAAACTACCTTTTATACATAATAAATAATAATGAAACAAAACAAGTTTGTGATGATCAAAAAACCACCATAATCATATCAACGATTATCACAAACGTTTTATCTAATGATTTATCCCCACCCCCAAATTACAAAATGAATTATATACCCATTTAAAATTATGAATTTTATTTAACATAATATAAATTCAATAATGGGTATCTATTTCTATTTTACATTACCTTTCATACATTTATAAATGTGAACCAATCATGAAAATCATGGAAACGAACACTCTCAATTGATGAAATAGTGTATTATAACTCATCAAAAAGTCTATAAGTGAACATAGTAAAATTATAATAAATAAAATAAATTTATAATAGGATATGAATTAATTAATTAATGTATTTAATTTTATTATATATGGCATTAATATTATGTTAAAAACACTTTGGAACATAATTTGTGGGATTCTTTTCAGAACTCTATGTTTTTCATTGTGTTATGATTTGTCTCTATTTAACCCAATACAATTCACAATTATTATTATTTAATAAAAATAGATTATATTTTTATGTTCCAAGTGTATTTTAATTATATAATTCTTAATTATTTTATATGGGAATACATATTTTTATAATGTCCCCTTACAAATTAAATTATCTTTCATTAATTTATACATGTGACCCATTCATGAAAACCAAGGAAATGAACAATATTGGATAGTGAAATTGTGTATTATAACTCATCAAAAATAAAATAAATGAAATTATTGAAATAATGATAAATATAATACATGTAGAATAGGATATTAATTAATTAATTAATGGATTTAATTTGATTATCTATGGCATTAAAATCAAGTTCGTAACACTTTCGAACATATGTTATAGGATTCTTTACAAACCTCCATTTTTCCATTGGGTTATGATTTGTATCTATTTAACCCAATTTAATTATCAATTTTTATTATTTAATCATAATATATTATATATTTATGTTCCATGTGTATTTTTTACTTATTTCTTTATTATTTGATAGGGAAATACAAGTTTTTATAATGTCCCCTTCACAATTTTTACCAAAAGAAAGTATGATCAAAGTGAACAAATGGATTTATTACACATTTAAATGTTCACTACATAATCTATTTTAAGAAATAATTTTTTTTAAATCAATAATATTAACATTAATTTCTATCTTGGTTAATTTCTGGTTTTATACAAATAGTTATACCTTTTCAATTTTTAATAATCTTTAATAATCTTTTTAAACTTCACTATAATGATTTATTCTAATATTTCACAAACACTCTTTTTACATGTTATCACTTCAGTTTGACATCACTAATTATAAATCTATTCCTATTTCCCCTCGTTATTTCTATATATGATTTAAATCCAGTCATTCATGGATGCCATTATGAAATTTTCTTTTCCTATTTCTTTTGACATGTTTATGATACATAATTATTTCCATGGGTACCCCTTAAGTTAATTTATGGTTCCTTGGGTATGATTCTTCATTTGGTTCACATATTCATGAACATGTTATGACGGGTGTTCCCATATTGTGATCTAGTGAAATGGGTAATTTTTAATATCATGAGATATCATTTTTGATGGTCTTGGTGGTCAACCTGAAATCATGCTAATCATGTGGTATGGTCTTGGTTGTTAGCCTTGAATCATGTTCCTTTAGTTAAAATGGACTTGGTGGTTTTTCATAACTCATTCATTATTCTAAACCATCATGGGTACTATGAAAACTCGGTAAATGAGCCAGCCCTAACATGGCCCAAAGGGATGTCTTGATCCCCATGGGTTGAAGACTAGCACCAGACATCACACAATAAAATTGGGAATGAAGTTTCCACCAACATTGTGGAAGAATATAAAGAAGTCAATATGTATACAAAAAATCACTATAGGGTTAATTGTACTAGAATTAAAAAAGCTATAAAAAACGAATGTACTATAGTAAAGTACCAGCAAACTGAAAGAAAACCCCAACTCTCAGTTTACACAACTATCCATATTTACATATCAACAGTTAGAACCACATTCAAGTGGTGAATTTCCCTAGCTCCAACCTAGAAGAATATAATCTACCAACAAACAAATGCACATGTAGGATGTGAGATAAAATCTTACTAGGGAGTCACAAATTATTCCAAAAGAGATTCCATGATTAATCATCCAAATAATGTTTTGAATTTTAAATAAATCTGTCTGGAATTCCAATAGAATATTTTAACAAATATTACTTTTCGTTTTAAATGATGGAAATTTTCTAAACAAATTATACACATTTCAATTTATGTAATAATTATAATCAAATAGATTAATAATTTTTTAATATAAAATAGTTTATATAAATTATCAAGTCTTGTAGAACAGTTTACAACATTGGCAGAATTTCATTTCATATACAAACAAGTGTGATACGTGGTCATATGCCTAAAAGGTATAATAGTTCCATCCTATAGGACTCCACCCACTAAAGGTTACATGAAAATATGTTTATACACAAACCCCTTCGACACTATTCAAGATTATTTTATCACCATCCTATAATGGATGTGACATGATATACTTATGTTTGTAATGTTGTAAATCATATATTTGTATCCAAATAAATCACTGAACACCAAAGGATTTAATGTTCTCTAATAAAAACAATTTATGAAATTTATTTTAAGAATGCTCGAAATAAAATTCATCCAATTCTTCAATTCAAATAATCTAATTTTCCATTAAAACCCCAAAATTCATTTTTAATAAAAAACATGAATTTTTTCAGGATAAACACAAAGGTTTCTATGGAATCCATTTTTAGTCTTTTTTATAAATGAAATTTGAAATAAATTTCATCAAATCAATTTCCACAATTAAATTAAAAAATTATCCATCAAACTATATTCTCAATTTAAATTAAAAAATTTACATTTCACTAATTTCCATAAATTTCACACACACCCCCATTCAATAGAATTGGTGGCTTTCCTAATTTCATGATAAAAATCCAATTTTACAATTAAAAATTTCCAATTTAATGTTTTTAGGTTTTCAATGAAACAATTTAATGAAACTCCAATCAATTAGATTATAATCAAAAAATTTAAATTAAATCACTAAATTCAGGGTTAACCAAATTATCTATTAAAAATGAGACCACCAATATCTGGATAACATGGCCTTGAATCACAAATCTCGAACTCGGATTTACCAATGAAGAATGAATACAATAAGGTTATAGGAATTAAGACAAGGTTTATGATCCAAAAAAAATTTATTAGATCTATCCAAAACATAGAATCCAAAAAACACTAGGGAGGATAATGGAGAGAGAGAGAGAGTGGGAGAAAAAAAATAGGACGAGAAAGCTAACCATGTGCAGATCAAACACTATTATCCACATTTCAAACTGATTTTTCGAGGGTTCTAAGGGGATAAAAAATACTCTTGGGAGATCTCTTGAATGTAGAAATCACATACAGGTCTTAAAGTTTTTTCTGGGGTCTAAAAAATAGTTTTATAAATTTTAAAACATGTTTTAGATTAAAAGTCTCATAATTACCGTTAGTTAGGATGGGTTGCACGGTTATACCGAAACATTATCCCCATGTGATCCCATTTTAATTCGATACACGGTTTCTCCAAAGAGGTTGCACAGTTTCTCAAAATAAACACCCACCATGAAAAACACACATCCTTGGTTTTCACAGTTTTATTTTGCATGGCGCATAGTTTGGGTAAACTGTGTGCCAATCATGAAGAGCCCGAGAACCGTCAAATTTTAAAATGATTTCACCAGAAAAAAACCTGAAGAAATCCAACTAATACATGAATAAAATAATTTTTATAGAATACCTGAAAAAAGTAAAATGATGTTACAACATCCCACATATAAACATTCTATCCTAGAAAACCTACTCAAAAGCATCCATGTAAAAAACAAAACATGTTTCACCCCCTTTGGGTCATCAATGACTTGGTGGGAATGGGAGTCTTTTTCCACATTTGAGGTACCAATTGAGGGTTTTGAGAAGGTGAAAAATGTTTCTAATCATTTAGAACTTACACCAAACCTAATTTAGAAACATAATGTGTTCATATATCTCATTTATGAATGTATCTATCTGAGTCCACTGCTCTCTTATTAGTTCCCTACTCTCCCACATCCCATGAGAATCAAAACCATGATACCATAAACCAAAGGTATCATACCTCTATTAGGTGACTTTATTCCACAATCAACTATATTTATTAGATGTTCAGTTACAGATAAACTAGGTTGGACCTCAATATCACTCCATCTCAGAACCAGAGATTGATCAGAGAGATACATTCAGATATGAGATATATGAAACATGTTATGTTTCTAAATTAGGATTGGTGTAAGTTCTATATGATAAGAAACTTTCCTCACCTTCTCAAAACCCTCAATGGGTGCCTCAAAATGTGGCAAAAGATTCCCATTCCCACCAAGTCATTGATGACCCAATGGGGGTGAATCATTCAAGAAAAACTAGTCTCTAACTAATAATTTCAGCATTATTTAGTGTTGATAAGCATATGATTTTTACCAGATCTATATTTTAATAATTCCTTCACGAATCAACTAAATCTTGGTTTTCATCTACAAACCCAATATTAGTCCAACCCTGGAACTTTCACTAATCTATAAAAACACAAGGGAGGTATGAATGGTCGACCAAACAAGACCTGAAAAGGATCCATTATAATCAATAACATGTAACGATTTTCATAATAAAACTCAACTATCAACAAGTGATTATCCCATTCCCCTAAAATTTCAAGATCTCAAGTGTGGATAATATCCTCAAAAATCTATACTCCTCTTTCTGTTTGGATATCCAACAAAGGATGATATGCCATTCTGAAAAGAAGCAGATATCTCAGTTCCTCTTGAAGGCCTCTTCAAAAAATGAGAATTGAAACAAGGATCCCTATCAAAGACTATAATATATAGAAAAAAAGTAAAAAAACAATATATTTCACATAGATATTTTCCAACTTCTCAGCTTTAGTTGTATCACAAATGAGGATAAAGTTAGATGACTTGCTAAGCCTCTTGACAACAACCCATAGAGAAAATTTATTTCCCTGGGTATGGAAAAAACCTATCAAAAATTACATAAATATTTATTCCCACTTCCATGTTGGCACTAGAAGTGGATTATGAAAAACTAAAGGTTTCTTTTTCTTAGCCTTGAACTATTGGCACATATAGCAATGGGAGAAAAATTCAGAAATTTTCCGTATCATACATGGCCACCAGAATCTATGCTGAATTTCGTAGAACATATTTGGGTTTCATGGGTGCACATCCCACTGTGAAATATGATAATCCATGATCACCTCTTTTATTTCAACTAACGACACAACAAATCCATTCTGATAGCATATAATTTCATCTTTGGAGAATGACCAGATAAAAATTGTCTCCCTTACTATGAATATGTTCTATGATGATATATAACTAATAATCAAGATTTTTTTCATGCATATTCCTCTTGGTAAGATAGGATTTCAATTAAACACTAGCCTATTAATCCTTAGCCCCTGATTCATAGACTCCAATAGGAATCATTTCAAAGAGAACCACCAAGTTCCACTCTACAAATGATTATTTCATGTTCTTGGTCTGAATATTCCACATTAACGAATCTACGATGACATCCCCTTTACCTAGGGTTTAGGTGATGTCCAAATCAAAAGACCACAGTAATACTATCCAAAACCTCTAGAAGATCTGAAAATATGTTTTCAACTAGATTTAACTCAATCTCTTATGGTCTGAAAACACGGTAATCCTTTTTCCATATTAGTAATTCTGCCAACTCTTTACGGAATTCATCATAGAAACAATTTTATTGTCGTGGGTTAGTTAAGTCTTCTCATGTGGCCAAATAGGATGAGATCCATAAAAAAATACATGTTCAACTTTTATAATAATACCCCCCCAAACCTGAACATGATGTATTGCTGAAGACCACATATCCATGATCGACCTCTAGAAGAGTCAACACAACTTATGTCTGGAAAATATATTTTATCTAAAAAAATAATTATGAAATTTATCATCTCATGAAAACTTTACACCCTTTCAAGTTACATAGTCATCATATAATCCAACTTTGGGATGTCCTTATGAAAACCATCGATAATAACCAGTTAGACCCATGAATATCTGGATCAAAAAAACATTTATGGTTATCCCCATGTAAATTTTCATGATCAACTGATATTATATGATTTCCCATGATGTTTTCAATAACATCACTTCCCAAATCCAAAAACCATGCTTTGAAAGCTTGGCATAAAGTCATTGGTTTCATAGTAAGATCAGAACTGTTCTCAAATGATGCACCATGTCCTACATTTTCATAGAGTAATTGAGGATTTCATAAAAAAAGAATACCACAATGGTATCCAGATAGTAATTTAAAATAATATTAATTAAATACATGAAAATAGAAATAGTATTGGTTAGAAAAATGTGTATAACAAAGTATTCATAATGTTAGTACCTGCTCCGAAACACGGTTATATGAACATCAGATTTTTTATCCACAACTGATGGTAAATAGATTGAAGGATGTTCTTTGAGAACCGCTTTTCCCCTTAACACTGATCAAACATATTATCAATTCTTAGAGACATAAATTTATTCTTTTCAATGAATCTGTTGAGTTTTTTAAATAATCATAGTTGTAGAGGGAACCATCAGCTTCATAGGAAAGATAACCGACACCACACATGGTGACACACTCGGATGTATAAAGCCTTTCTCTAAAAGATAATCCAAAGGGGAATTCAAATATTTCATTTCAGTCAGTTCCATGTGGTAAGAGGAAATAGATGTTAGTTGAGTACCATCCACTAAGTCGATAGAAAAATATACCTCCTTTATATGAATCATAGTAGAGAAGTCAGAGGAAAAGACATCAGGAAACATAATGAAAACTAAACGGATATCCCTGCTTAATGATTCCTATTCCAATTGAAAATAAAAAACATATATCACATTCAACAACATGGGATATGAAGTTATATGTCTGTTCAACCTTTGGCCTCATTATCTTGGTAAGACAAATAACACACCATTAGGTGTAGTGAAGGAGACCTGTTGAGGAAGAAAACAATTCTAGGCTTTATTGGAAATGATCCAATCCATCCTAGAAATGACGTCAACTGGATTCATGTCTATAACTAGAAAAATCCAATCATTCTAAACATATGACAGAAAAAAATAATAAGGACTATTGAGACCCTTCAATATCATTGTCCTAAGGAGTGTAGTAATATCTAGAAAATAAGATAAAATATCTAAAGGATGATTTATTAGATGAACAATGGGAGTTGAAATAAATGAATGAGGTTGTCCAGTATCAAATAAAGTCATCACTAATGATGAGGATAAAGAAATGGTACCTCTCATTATTGATGGAACCATATCATCTTCCTCTAGAGACTCTTACACTATGTGAAGAATATTGTTTTAGTGATTTCTCTAGCTAGAACACTATTATACACAATGTATCTTATTTTATATATGTTTTAGAAAGATATTAGGAACTCGTTCCACTATGGAGAGTGTAATAGATATGTCATAAATTTTGTAGGTGACCCAAGCATCTGCATGAGCCACTTATCTTGTGTGACATAGTGTAGATCATATAAGAATTCCCCATCCTTCCACACTAGTAACAAATCCGAGGAACTATTCCAGGCACTGCTTGAGGTTTATAAGAACACTATCATTGAGAACCACTATGAAAATCCTCACAATTCCTCTTTCTGTTGAAGGGACTTGCACCACCACTGGAATATAAAAAAATAGCCAACCTTGACTTGTAATCCAGGTCCATTTCAACAATAAATCATTTATCAATCACATTATCATAAGAAGAAAATATCAGCAAGAAAACATGAGAGAGAATATATGGTCAAATATCAAACTCAAACCATCAAGCCTTCATCTTTTCATTCTATACTATCTCAGGTGAAATCTATATAAGATCAGTAAAATAGTTTTCATAATATATAAAAGTATTATCAGCTAATCAATTATAAAAAACATAATATCATTGGCCAAAAACACTGAATCTGGATATAACTATTTAGTGAAAATAACATTGATTTATTTCCACTATAATTACTCATGCTTCTTCTTCATCACCATAAAGTCCCACTATCTATTTCTTTATCCTCCATGAATTATGATGGAACACATCACCTTAATTTTTTTAGGTGTCCCCAAGAATCCAAAAAATGATCTATCATGATCAACCATTCATTATCCTCCTGAGGATCAATTGATACCTTGAACACTACTCGATTCTGGTGAAGGGATTCCAGTGAATGATTTTAGAGACCATCCCTTTGAGGTTTCATAGCTGGCACCTGAATGGGAGCTGGTAAACGTGTCTGTCCCAATGATTAGGCAATACACACAATAACCTCAACAGGATTCTGGTTCACAAGAGGATTCAATCATTGAGTGTCATCAGTGGATTCCTCCTGGATTAGATTTACACATAATCGCAAAGGAAATATGCTACACAGGATCATTATAAAACATTTAAGATGTAATATTAACAATAAAATAGAGAAACAAGGGAAATTTAATCCTAACAGATAGAGAAAATATTTGAGTTTCAATCAATACTAATCCAATGGAGGGAAAAGAACAAAACTAATCCCCAAGAAATATTCAAACCACCCATGTTGACTTAAGGATCATTTTATTGAGAGATGTAAAGGCACTCAATCGTAACTATATCTTTTTTCACAACCAGATTACAAAGATACATACTGAAATTAAGGAAATATGAACAACCACCCCCTTATACCACTTTTTCACGAACCATACTAGTTACCCTTGTAACCTGATAATTGAGTCAAAATTTATAAGGCCCCAGCCTTAAACCTTACTTAATCTTGAGTTACTTCAAGAATACACATTGAGGATCTTTTCAGGTTTAGAGTTTTGGAGAATTAGATCATAAATCATGCACTACATTCCACATTTAAGCAAAGTTGTTACATAAAAGATAGTATTCATTTTTCCATAAATGGAAACATATTTAAAATAAAACATGGATTATATCATGACACATCCTTGACACTATCATCATATCATGTACCTTTCCCTGGACCTGTGAAAAACATTTCAAAAAAACATGGGATGAGCATAAAAATCTCAGTAAAGGATATAAAAATATGGAAATGAAACATGAATATATATATACATAAGAATGAAATCACACATTACCCATAAAACATAAGAAGTTTAACATACCTCATCCAAATCATTAATAAATCATAGAAATCATAAGACATAAAGGTAACTTGAGGCATTCATAACATTCTTACATAGTGAGTAACCCTCTTGGTTACATTTGGAATACCCATCACATTATATTCCATAAATCTCTTCTAAGAAACCACAATTATTAACCCCTTTGCGTTACCCAATGCATTTGAGAGCTATATCGGGCTCACCCTCCCTTAGTTTATCACGGAACCACCCGTCTTCATAATAATTCCCAAGAACCATAACATAATCGTATCACATCAAACATGCATAAAGGAAACATAACACTTACACTTTTCAATCACAAGATATCAATACAACACATTGATATAAAAACATTATGAAAACAATTTTCAATTCCAAAATAAAATAAAAGTAAAACATGGAATTTATTTTTCATTTAAAAAAATGTATGGCTAGTAGAGGAAGCCGAAACTCAAATAATGGTCACGGCGGCGAAGAAGTCATTTTCGCCGCATACGTACGACAAAAACATTCCCTTTTGTCTTTTAGTAAAATTCTTCGTATAAAATTTTTCCTTTTGGATAAACGTAAAAGTAAAATGGGTTTATAAACCATATAAAAGAAATTTGTGTGTAAAACATAATAAGCCTCAATGAAAGGAGATTGAGACAGAGTCCCATAACTTGGGTCCAGCTTGACTCGATCATTCATTAATGTCCTGAATAATAATCTTGAGTTAATTTCTACTTTCTTAAGAACCTTTTTCAAGTTCATTATACCTTTTATATCACTTATTACCATGTCATGAAAACTATGTTATTATTTATGTTAACAACAGTCATTTTATCGATCATTGGTACTTGAGTCAAAAATAAACTCTTTATAATTACAAGTTTTTCATGTATCCATTATATCCAGAGTTATAATCATGATTTATATATAATATATATCATTTATATCTAGTATATACATGCATTTATAATATGACATAACGTTTAGAGATAAGAAATGAAATGCACCGTTCTTGGAGACGGTAAGCCATACGTACGCATGAACGCTACTTTCATTTCTATTTAATATTTTATGGAATGGAATCATAATGATATAAAGGAATATTATAATTCCATTATGATATCATATATAATTTCATTAATTACATCCTTTATACATCCCTCATATGGGATTAACGAATCAAATCACTCTGAGGGGGCGGTAGTCCGCACTTCCTAAAATGAACATATCACGTTTACCCATAATGGAAATCATAAAGGTATGTCATAAATGAAAAATAGAGAAGATTAAGTAAAACATAAACATATCATATATCATATATAAATATATTGTCATCTTAATGTCCACCTTTGAAGGTGTTAAAATAATATTGAACAATCATCGTTTCGTGAGGCAGAAATTCACCATCCATGGAAACAGTATGTTCTTTAACCATTAGATGTAGGTGTGTGTAAGTGTAGCTCGAATCCTTATTATAACAACATCCTAGTATATGGACGATACTGTTGTTGTTACAAAAGAAATTAATAAAAATAGTTTAGAGGGTTGGAGAAGAAAAATAAAAAATAAGAACACAAGAGAAAACACTACCTTTAAAACGGGTAACTCTTTTTGATTTGAGCTCAAAGGCTTCCTTGGGAAGACTTCTGCCCACAGTGTCGCTTCAAGGAGTAAGATACAGATTTGGAGATACAAAATGGGTAGGGGTTGGCCGAGCCAAAGCCTTTGGATGTGCGGGTAAGGTGGTTGAGGTGGGGTCCTTTTATAAGAGGAGAGGAGGGGCACTCTTGGAAAGTTAAGAAAAGATACTTTTTTATAAAATGATTTTCGGATAAAAAAGGTCCCAAAATTATAAATTTCTAGGATAAGGTGATAAGGGTTCTAAATCCACACATCCAATAGGTTTTTGACATGTTTATGTCTTAGATTTTACATTACATTTTCATTTTATTTAAATCGTCAAATAATGAGGTAATCGTTGCATCATCTTGGTGTCATAAATAATTTAATTTATTTAATATTTAAAAATTATAAAAAAATACTATGATTTAGGAAATATTTTTAGCTTTATAATTAAAATTTTTAGTCAAACATATTACTTGTATAACCCCATTTAAAAATTGTTTTATTAAAACAACTCATGTTTGTTTCATTTTTACTTTTACTTTAAATAAAAGGCATTAATGTATTTATCTTACCCAAGTGGCTCCATGGGGTCCCCAAAATCGACCCATGGGTTTTCTAGGTCATTAATGACACATCCAATAAGGGTAGGACATGTGTCTAGGTATTTTCATTTTATTATAATATCATTTTTGCCTTAAATTGCACTAATTACCTCTAATCGCGATTAAAACATAAAAGTTACTATTCACCAAAAAAATTATTTTAATCCCATTGAACCACATATTACATCTTAATGAAAACCATGTATGTCAGATTTTTTAAATTCAAAACACATAGGTGGTAAAATTTCATTTAAACGAAAAATCAGTTTTTTAAGTACCACTTAGTGGTTTCACTATTCATCAAAAATTGAAGTTTTTCAGAAAAATACCAAAACATCACCCTAAGCTATATTTGATATTATGAATTCAAAAATGATTTCTATTTTACAAAATTCAAAACATATAAGTTACATTAATTAATTTAATAATTAATCCCCGCTGTCAGAGCAAATAATGTGCTTTTATGAAACAATAAGTGTCAAAAGATTGACACTAGTTTAAGTCCAATTTCAAAGTGAAATTAATTCCAACAACCACTATTGGATTAAATTGTAAAAATATATTCAAAATACACTTTAAGACCAATTAAAAAGATAATCTAACCATATAATTAAATTATATTAAAAAGTAGTTTTGATGTAAAATGTAGTATTTCCACTATTCATTAAAAAGTGAACATTGTCAAAAAATTACCAAAAAATTATCCATTGTAAATTTCAATGTCCCAATAATAAATATTAAGTTTATCTAGAAAAATATATGCTTATAAAATTGTAAAAATATAGACTTAAAAATGGTTTTCCATCAAAAGGAAGTAAAACAATCTTTTAAAAATATTAGTGTATTCCATGCTTAAGATTGGATTTATTCTCATTTTAAGCCTCTAAAACACTATCTAATTCATTAATAGACATATATAATAATATCTATTATTCATTACTTACTTGGGATGTGACATCCTTCCCCCCCTTTAGAAAATTGCGTCCCCGTAATTTATTTACTTATCGAATAAGTGGGGATATTTATCCCTCATTGCATTTTCAAATTCCCA
This sequence comes from Viscum album, assembly GCA_963277665.1. NCBI lineage: Eukaryota > Viridiplantae > Streptophyta > Magnoliopsida > Santalales > Viscaceae > Viscum > Viscum album. The sequence continues at coordinate 1,771,486,014 of OY728123.1, forward strand.
TGTGGCCTCTTCAATCATGTGGTTTTTTCACAAAACCATTACCTGATGAATGACCTTATTTTGTAACACTTGATCCCTATGGTCAAGAATCTGGACCGGTTTATCCTCATAAGATAGGTTCTCTTCCAGCTGAACTACCTATGGACTCAGAACATGAGATGGATCTAGCATATACTTTCTCAACATCGAAACATGAAAAACATTGTGTACCTGAGATAAACTTGGAGGTAAAGCCACTCGGTAAGCAACTGATCCAACTCTCTCCAGAATTTCATATGGTCCAATGAACCTTGGACTCAACTTTCCATTCTTACCAAATCACATCACACTTTTCCATGGTGACACTTTGAGAAAAACATGATCACCTACCTCAAAAGATAGATCCTTCCTCCTGTTGTCCGCATAACTCTTCTGCTTGCTCTGAGCTGTTCTCATGTGTTTCTTTATCAGTTGAACTTTTTCTTCCAACTCTTCTACCAATTCTGGTCCCATCAGCTTCCTTTCACCCACTTCATCCCAAAAAGCTGGAGTTCGACACCGCTTCCCATATAACGCCTCAAATGGTTCCATCTGTATACTGGAATTAAAACTGTTATTATAAGAAAACACAAGCAAAGAATGATGTTGGTCCCAACTTCCTTGATAATCCATCAAACAAGAATGTAGCATATCCTCCAAATTTTGAATTGTTCGTTATGACTGTCCATCTGACTGAGGATGAAAAGCTGTACTAAAATTTTATTCAGTACCCAACGACTTCTGAAGGCCTTTCCAAAAGTTAGAAGTGAACATCGGATCACGGTCAGATACAATGGAGTGAGAAACTCCATGTAACCTGACTATATATTTAAGAAAAAAATGGGAAAGTTGATCTAGGGAAAAAGTATCTCGTATGGCAAGGAAATGAGTAGATTTACTCAAGCGATCAACAATAACCCCGATTGCATTATTACCTCGAGGTGTCTTCGGCAATCCCACATCAAAGTCCATGGATATATCCTCTCATTTCCACTCTGGAACTGGTAAAGGCTGAAGCATCCCTTTCGGTAACTGCCTCTGTACTTTAACCTATTGACAAGTCAAACACTTCACAGTAAAATCAGCAATATCCCTTTTCATTTCGTCCCACCAGTAATACTCTCACAGATCTCTGTACATCTTAGTATTGCCAGGATGAACTGAAAACGGAGAACTATGAGCTTCACCTAACAACTCTCTCTTCAACTGTAAATCACAAGGCACATATAATCTCTTCCAAAATGTCGAAACACAATCATTATCAATGTTGAATTCAGGAAACTTACCCTTCTGAACCAGCTCTACCTTTTTCTGCAACTCACTGTCTTGCTTCTGTGCTTGCTTGATTCTGTCTGATAGAGAAGATTTCACTAATACCTGAAACAAAAAAGAAGGACTTCCTGCACAAAAAAATTCCTTGCCAATGTTTATCAAATCAAAAACCAAAGGATCTCATTCCAATCGTAGCATGGTTAATGAAGCATTACGTTTTCGACTCAAAGCATCAGCCACTTTATTTGCTTTTCTCAGATGGTAATGAATTGTAAAATCATAATCCTTGATTAATTCTAGCCATCTCCTATGTCTCATGTTCAATTATTTCTGAGTTAATATATACTTTAAACTTTTGTGATCGGTATATATCTCACACATTACTCAATACAAATGATGCCTCTAAATTTTTAAAGCGAAAACAATAGCAGCTAATTCCAAATCATGTGTAGGGTAATTTACCTCATGAGTTTTCAACTGTCGTGAAGCATAAGCAATTACCCGATCATTATGTATTAGGACACAACCATGTCCTTTCAATGAAGCATCACTATAGATATCAAACTCACCATTCCTGGAAGGAAGTTCCAAAACTGTAGCATTCACCAATGTTCTTTTCAATTCCTGAAAACAATCATCACATTATTATGTCCTGATAAACTTAACACCCTTCCGAGTAAGCTTAGTCATTAGACTAGATAACCGTGAAAACATTTCAACAAACCTTCGGTAGTAACCTACCCAACCAAGAAAACTATGGATCCTGGTTACATTTGTGGGTATTGTCTATTCTTCAACAACTTTTGTTTTAGAAGGATCAACAGTTATGCCATCTTTTGAAACAATATATCCATGGAAAGATATTTGTTGCAACCAAAACTCACACTTGCTGAATTTCCCATACAATTTCTATTCTTTTAAGGTATTCAAAATAACCCTTAAATGACTTTCATGATCCTCTTTACTTTTAGAAAACAACAAAATATCATCAATGAAAACCACCACAAACTTATCCAAGAACTCATGGAAAATTATATTCATTAAGTCCATGAATACATCAGGTGAATTGGTTATCCCAAAAGGCATTACTACAAATTCATAATGGCCATATCTTGTACGAAACGCAGTCTTCGTAACATCGGCTTCCTTTACCTTCAGCTGATGGTACCCCGATCTCAGGTCAATCTTTGAAAAATACCGAGCTCCCTGGAGCTGATCAAACAAATCATCGATATGAGGAAAATGATATTTGTTCTTAACAGTGATGTTATTCAAGGTTCTAGAATCAATGCAATGTCTCATTGAACCATCATTCTTTTTAACAAATAAAACAGGAGCACCCCAAGGTGATGTTCTAGGTCGAATGAAACCGTTCTCTAATAAATCATGCAATTGATCCTTGAACTCTAAAAGTTCAATTTGATCCATTCGATAAGGGGGTTTTGAAATTGGATTAGCATCAGGAACTAAGTCTACAGTAAACTCAACTTCTCGATCTCGTATTATTCCAGGAAACTCGTCAGGAAAAATTTCAAGATACTCATTTACCACTGGAACATCATTAATCTGAACAGTTCCTTTGTTTTCAACAATGTGTGCAATGTAACATTCATTTACATATTTTAAAAGTTTCGCGGCCTCTTGATAAGTTATCAATAGAAAGTGTTCATTCTTGTACACAAACTGAAAGTCTTTCTGAAAAGAAACTTATTTATCTCTACAGTCAATCTTAGCATGGTAAATAGAGAGCCAATCCATTCCCAGGATAACATCAAACTCTACTAGAGGTAAAACAATAAGGTTCGCAAGTAGGTTCTTTCCACGGATAAGGATAAGAAGATTCTAATAAATTATTTCTGCCTCAAAATTTCCCCTAGGTTTTTTTACCACAAGTTCAGGAGTCATTTCTTGAGTTGGTATTCCCATTTTACTAGAAATGTTTTTCGTGATGAAAGAAGGTGTAGACCCCGAATCAAACAACACAATGGCATAATCTGAAAAAACAAACAAAGTACCTGATACAACTTCATTTGGTGGCCTGACATCTACTGAAGTAGTTGTAAAGGATTTCACCACCCCTTTCTGCTTGTATTCTAACTGCTTTCCATCACTCGAGATCTTTCTCAGACACTCGTTTGCATAGTGACCCATCTCATTGCACTTAAAATATTTCACTAACTACAAATAAAATTTGGACTTACCATCACCTTGATATTTTTCAGTGCAATCACGAGCCTTATATCCCATCTTACCACATCAATAGCACTTTCCAGAATTTAGAATACATTCCCCAGCATGCCTTTTTCCACATTTATCACAAACTAGAAACTTAGTTTTCTTACCATTAGACCTTTTTGAAGAATTCTTCCCTTTCTCCTACCACCTCGGTCTCTTCTTCTGTTGGTTGTTATAGAACACTTGATCAACGGAAAACTCCATTTCCACCTTCTCAGCACATCGATCAAGCATTTCATAACTTTTAAACTCACGAGAAGCCAATGCCCTATGATATTTTGGAATTAATCATGAGTAAAAACGATTGATATTACTATCAAGGTCTTGGATAAAATTTGGAGAAACCTTGCCAATCGAGTGAACATTTCTTCATAGGTAGCCACTGAGTCTTCCTCTTTCCTCAATTCTAGGAATTGTTTTTCCATCCTAAGTCGAACAGCCTTAGGAAAATACTTCACAAGAAACATACCTTTGAATTCATCCCAGTCGAGAGCATCAATCTCATAATCTTCCCTGATATTTTTAACCATTGACCACCACTGATATGCTTCACCCTCAAAATGGTAAATAGCAAGACTAACCTTTTGATTGTCTGAACAACCCATGACATCGAAAATCTTCTCCAGTGCTTTAATCCACCCTTCAGCTAGCACAGGGTCAGATAATCCTCTGAATGATGGGGGATTCTGCCTCATGAAATGTTCCACCACTGACATGTTCCTCTGCGGTTGATCTGGATGATCTCGTGCATGGATACCACCACCATTTATCTCTTGAGTCAACTGCGCCATTACTGCAACAAACTATTCAGTTACAATTCCGACCATCTTAGGATGCTGATTCAAAAGGTTATTTCTTTCTGTATGCCTTCCTAGAACTGCTTCCATGTTTCCTCTGTAGAAAACCATTCTGAAGAAACATGTCTTAGATGAAGAAACATGGTAATATTCAAATGCTATATCATTTCAATTAAACCATAAAAAAATATTTTTGGATAGTCATTTTATATAATTCTAACTCTTAAAGTTATCTAAACTGGCCTCTGATACCAACCATAAGGCCCCAACCTTAAACCTTACTTAATATTGAGTTACTTAAAGAATACACGTTGAGGATATTTTCAGGTTTAGAGTTTTAGAGAATTAGATCATAAATCATGCATTACATTCCACATTTAAACAAAGTGGTTACATAAAATATAGTACTCAGTTTTCCCATCAATGGAAAAATATTTAAAATAAAACATGGATTCTATCTTGACACTTCCTTAACTCTATCATCATATCATGTACCTTTCCGTTGACCTATGAAAAACATTTCAAAAAAACCTAGGATGAGCATAAAAATCTCAGTAAGGGATATAAAAATATGGAAAGGAAACATGAGTATATATATACATAAGAATTAAATCATACATTACCCATAAAACATAAGAACATTAACATACCTCATCCAAATCATGAATAATCATAGAAATCATAAGACATAAAGGCAACTTGAGGCATTCATAACATTCTTACTTAGGGAGTAACCCTCTTGGTTACGTTTGGAATACCCATCACAGTATATTCCCTAAATCTCTTCGGAGAAACTTCAACGTTTAACCCCTTCGCATTACCCAATGCATTGGAGATCTATATCGGGCTCACCCGCCCTTAGTTTATCATGGAACCACCCGTCTTCATAATAATTCCCAGGAACCATAACATAATCGTATCAAATAAAACATGCATAAAGGAAACATAACATTTCCACTTTTCAATCACAAGATATCAATACAACACATTGATATAAAAACATTTTGAAAACCATTTTTAATACAAAAATAAAATAAAATAAAAACATGGTATTTATTTTTCATTTAAAAAAAGTATGGCTTGCAGAGGAAGCCGAAACTCAAATAATGGTCATGGTGGTGCAGAAGTCCATGTCGCCGCATACGTACGACAAAAACATTCCCTGGTGTCATTTAGTAAAACACTTCTTATAAAAATATTCCTTTTGGATAAACGTAAAATTCAAAGGGGTTTATACACCATATAAAAGAAAGTTTTGTATAAAACATAATATGCCTCAATGAAAGCAGATTGAGATGAAGTCCCATACCTCGGGTGCGACTTGACTCGATCGTTCTTTAATGTCCTGAATAATAAACTTGAGTTAATTTCTACTTTGTTAAGAACCTTTTTAAAGTTCATTATTCCTTTTATATCACTTATTACCATGTCATTAACACTATATAATTATTTAAGTTAATAACGGTCATTTTATCGATCATTGGTACTTGAGTCAAAAATAAACTCTTTATAATTACAATTTGTTCGTGTATAAATTATAACTAGAGTTATAATCATGATGTAGATATCATATATATCATATATATCCATTATATACATGTATTTATAATATTAAATAACGTTTAGAGGTAAGAAATGAAATGCACCATTCATGGAGACGGTAACCCGTACGTACGCATAAATGCTACTTTCATTTCTATTTCATATTTTATGGAATAGAATAATAATGATATAAAGGTATATTATAATTACATTATGATATCATATATAATTTCATTAATTACATCCTTTATACGTCCCACATATGGCATTAATGAATCAAATCACTTTGAGGGGGTGGTAGTCCGCACTTCCTAAAATGAAGATATCGCGTTTACCCATAATGGAAACCATAAAGGTATGTCATAAATGAAAAATACAGAATCTTAAGTAAAACATAAACATATTATATATCATATATAAAAAATAGTGTCATCTTAATGTCCACCTTTGAAGGTGTTAAAAGAATATTGAACAATCATTGTTTCGTGAGGCAGAAATTCACCATCCACGGAAACAGTATGTTCTTTAACCATTAGATGTAGGTGTGTGTAAGTGTAGCTCGAATACTTCTTATAACAACATCCTAGTATATGGAAGATACTGTTGTTGTTACAAAAGAAATTAATAAAAAGAGTTTAGAGGGCTGGAGAAGAAAAATAAAACATAAGAACACAAGAGAAAACACTACCTTTAAAACGGTTAACTCTTTTTGATTTGAGCTCAAAGGCTTCCCTGGGAAGACTTCTGCCCAAAGTGAGGCTTCAAGGAGCAATAGAGTGATGTGTAGAGAAAACATGGGCAGGGGTGGTAGAGACAAAGGCTTTGGATGTCTGGGTATGGTGGTAGAGGTGGGGGCCTTTTATAAGAGGAGAGGAGGGCCACTCTTGGAATGTTAAGAAAACTTACTTTGTTATAAAATGATTTTCGGATAAAAAAGGTCCCACAATTATAAATTTCGAGGATAAGGTTATAAGGGTTCGAAATCCACCAATCCAATAGGTTTTTGACAAGTGTAGGTCTTATATTTTACATTATATTTTCATTTTATTTAAATCGTTAAATAATGAGGTAATTGTTGAATCATCATAATGTCATAAATAATTTAATTTATTTAATATCTAAAAATTAAAGAAAAAATATTATGATATAGGAAATATTTTTAGATTTCTAATTAATATTTATAGTTAAAATATGACTTGTATACCCCCATTTAATTTTTTTTATTAAATCAACTCATGTTTGTGTCATTTTAATTTTACATTAAATAAAAGGCATTAATGTCTTTATCTTACCCAAGTGGCTCCATGGGGTCCAAAAAATCGACCCATGGGTTTTAATGATCGGCCATTACACATCCAATAAGGGTAGAACATGTGTCTAGGTATTTTCATTTTATTATAATATCATTTTTTCCTTAAATTGCACTAAATACCTCTAATCGTGATTAAAACTTAAAAGTTACTGTTCACCAAAAAATTATTTTAATCCCAATGAACCACACTTTACTTCTTAATGAAAACCATGTATGTTGGATTTCTGAAATTCAAAACACAGAGGTGGTAAAATTTCATTTAAACGAAAAATTAGTTGTTTAAGTACCACATAGTGGTTTCACTATTCATTAAAAATTGATGTTTTCAGAAAAATACCAAAAACTTAAGCCTAAGATATATTTGATATTCCAAATTCGAAAATGATTTCTATTTTAAAAAATTAAAAACATATAAGTTACATTAATTAATTTAATAATTAATTCCCGCTGTCAAAGAAAATAACGTGTTTTTATGAAACAATAAGTATCAAAAGATTGACACTAGTTTAAGTCCAATTTCAAAGTGAAATTTATTACAATGACCACTATTGGATTAAATGGTAAAAATATATTCAAATTACACTTTAATACCAATTAAAAAGATAATATAACTATATAATTAAATTATATGAAAAATCAGTTTTGATGTAAAATGTAGTATTTTTCACTATTCATTAAAAAATTAACATTGTCAGAAAAATACCAAAAAATTATCCATTGTAAATTTCAATTTCCCAATCATAAATAATAAGTTTATTTTGACAAATATAGCCTATAAAATTGTCAAAATATAGATTTAAAAATGGTTTTCCATCAAAAGGCAGAAAAACAATCTTTTAAAAATATTAGTGTATTCCATGCTTAAGATTTGATTTTATTCTCATTTTAAGCCTCTAAAACACTATCTAATTCATTAATAGACATAGATAAGAATATATATTATTAATTACTTACTTTGGATGTTACAGATTTATCAATTCCTAAAGTTAATTTCTAATCCCTACATGTTGGTTATTTGCACAAGGAATCATACAAAATGAAAGATGGAATGAATTTTCCTCTAACATTGCAGAAGAAGATAAAAAATTCAATATGAATAAAAGAAATAATCTACTAGGATAATTATACCATAAGTCAAACATAAATAAAAAATAAAAAGTACTATGGCAAAGTAATATAACACTAAAAGTACAACATGAGTCCTAGTGGTCATAACTCTCTATGTCCACAGATCAACATCCTGGATGACTCTGAAGTGGTACTTTACCCCTACTCTATCCTGGAAGGAGAAAATCTATAAACACCTATAGTCACATGTAGGTTTTGAGCTAAAATCCCATTAGTATATCACCAAGTATTCCATGAGGAATTCCACATTTAATTAATAATATATTTCATTTAATTTTAAATAAACCAGTTCTTCATTTCAAAAGCATATTTTAAAAATAATTCATTAAATATAAATCATATAATATTTCAAAACAAATTAATCGCATAACAATTTATGGAATACATATAAAAAATGTATTAATAAAACATTAAATATAAAATTGTTTATATAAATTCACAAGGCATGTAAAGTAGTTTACAATAATGGCATATATTCATTTCAAATACAAACAAGTGAGCTACATGGTTATATTCTTAAAAGGAACTATAGTTCTAGGCTATGCGACCCCACACGCTCATGGTGACATGGAAATATATGTATACGCACACCCCCTTCTTATCTAATCAAGAGGACTTAATCACCACCAATCATGGATGTGACACGCTGCATTTATGGTTTGGAATTTTCTAAATCATAGAGTGTTATCCAAATAACTCACTAACTAAATAAGGCTATCATGCGCTCTAATAAAAAAAACAATGATTTGAAATTTAATTCCGGATATCTAAAAATAAAATTCACCACATTATCTATATGAAATATTCTAATTTTCTATTAAAATAATAAGTAAGTTTTTCATTAAAAATATGGCTTTTCCAAGATAAAACCAAAAGGATTCTGTCAAACCCATTTTAATCCATATTTATCACATAAAATTTGAAATTAATTTCATCAATTCAATGTCCACAATAAATTCTTCTATTTTATATCAACCTATTTCAAAATTTAAATTTAATAATTTAAACTTCAACAATTTCCATTATTTTCACAAACACACCCTTCTCAATGAAACTGGTATTTTTCCAATTTCATACAAAAAATCCAATTCCACAAATCAAAATTTCAAATTAATTTTATTTTGGGATTTTAATCAAAAAATTACAGAAATTTCAAGAAATTATATTCAAATAAATTAACTGAAATTAAATAAATAAATTTAGTGTTAATTTAATTGGTCAATAAAAATGGAACCATCTACCTCAGGATATTTAGACCATGAATCACAAATCCCTAACCTCGATTCATATAAAAAGAAAAATGAAAAAAGATTCCATGAATTGAACTAAGGTTTAGTATCAAAATCAATGGTTATTAGATCATCCCACTAAATGGTGTTCCTAAAAACCCATGGAGGAGAATGGAGAGAGCTGGGGAAAGATAATGGGGAGAAGAATCTTATTGGGAGAGGATAAAATTCTCTTATCTAAGCTTCAATCTACTTCTAGGAGGGATTTGATGATCCCAAAAGAACTCTTAGAAGATCTCATGGACGAATAAATCACATACAGGTAGTACAAGACCATCAGTGGTGTAAAAATTGGGTATAATAAATATTAATAAAATTTCCAGATGAAAAAATTCTATACCTAATGTTATCTTGGTAGTGATACATAGTTAGACCAAACCGTACACTCTATCCATGCACCCTTTTAATGGGATTCACAGTTTATACTAGGATGTCGTACGATTTTTCACACCATGAACCAATTCTAAAAAGGGCCAATTCTTGGTTTGCACATTTTTCACTATAATGGGGAACCATTTGGGTAATCCCTATGCCAACCATGCCCTGCCACATAACATTCAAAATATCAAAAGTTTTCACTTGAAACTACCCAAAAAAATCCAACCAAATAATGATTAAAAGGGGGTTTATGGATACCTAAAAATAGTAAAAATATTTTACATTCTTATATCATGCAATATATTGTTTCTATATTTCTACGATTCCATGATTGCATGATTCCACATTCTATATGTTATTCTTCTATAGGTTTATTTATTTCCCATTCCTTTTTATTTCATAATGATATGACTTTTAACCCATGTGTAAAGCTTTATTCGAATATTTATTCCATTACTAGGATTTTAGACCAACCATTTTTTCATGTAATCCCTAGGTTACCCTATGAAGATGTTAGAACTCAATGGGAGTTAGGATGAAATTCAGAAGTTTAAATAAAATTTATTTTAATTTTGGTTTCATTTTTTCAGTTTTTTTAGAAAATCCTCCAAACACACTAGGATTTTTGATCCTTGGTATGTATTTAATGGCTAATTACTTTAATATCATGTAATAAAATTGTATATGGTTAGGGTAACTATATATTATTCATCACATTCAAGAAGTAGAGATAAAGAGATGATGACATTTTAGTGATTTGGAGACTTTGAGATCAGTGTTGGATAGGTTTCATATGTCCTTTACTGCATGTGTGGATTCTTTGTTAGAGTTGGTAGTCATTATGTATTCTATGGATTCTACTTCTAGTGCTCCACCACCTCCATTGGATTTTATGTTTATCATATTAGTGGTTTTTGGAAGAGTTGTAAAATGCTTCTAGAAACTTCCCTAATATCCCTCAAGAGAGTTTGATGAAAATTAGTTACAATAGTGACCATGTATAAAATATAATTAGAGAATTCGACAATGAATTCATAGTAGATAGAGAAACTATTAAAAATTCAACAATGTATTATATTTTGAAGAACTACAAAAATAATGAGTGTAACTTGAACTCTATGTTCCTTGATGAGAATCATGGGATGCCTTCAATTACACAATATTTCAAGGAGCTATTTATTCATATGAACGTGATTAACCTAGAGCCCATGTTGTTTATAGAAGAGAAAAAATATACTTTCTCGGTTCCATGGAATGTGGTGTAAATAGTATTATGGACTTCATCAATCTAATGGAGCCCTTTTTTGATTTTTCTAGAACCATAGAAGTGGCTCAGGATACCATTATAGTGAATGATCATATCACTCCTTCAGCCACTACTGTAGGGGTGATTGGGGAAGTTGTTACCCGAGATCCAAATGCACATTTACTTGTTTGGTCACATCCCTTCTTCTTATCTCCCATTGAAATTATCATATATCTCAATACTCTTCTTATTAAAAACCTTCTTCTCTACCTATTTCCCCTACAAGCGCCACTATATTTTCTTCAACTTTTACCACTGTGCCTGCTACCTCTAAAAAGGAAAATTAAAAAGAACCTGTTGTTCAAACTACATAGTATGAAAAGAATTGATATTATACTTTATTTCTCTGATCCTGATTTTAGTATGACTTTATTCAATATCTTATTTTCAATATACTATAATTATTTTTTTGTCCTTAGTGGAATTTATCATCTCATTTATCTTTTTCCTCATTGAATTTAGTATTTTTCATTACAATTTTTAAAATTCCCAAAATGGGAAGAATGGTTATGGAATTTATTGAAATTATTTTTATTCTTTTTAACCATAAGTATTTAGTTTATCACATTGATACTATCTTACATAATTATGACATTTAATTTTATGATTATGTTCTTCTTTGATACCTGATTTTGTTTGATATAATTGTTTATAATATATTTGATACCATTTTTCTTCAAGTTACACATTATGTTTAAAAACCTCATATTATCTTTTAATGTAACAACATGATAAACCTGATTTTTAAAACTAAATATAATTTAATCCAAAACAAATCATTTTCATGATAATAAATTTCTATGATTGGTGTCATAAAAAAGGAAAATATTTTCAACAAATCCATATTTTAATACTCATTAATTATGTTAATTATGATTTACTAGATTTTATGCGTTGTGATATATCTTTACAATATATGGTATTTGAAAATATATCGGCGAAGTATATAAAATAATTACCATCACACATTACCCACCTTCATGAAATATGAAATGTGGTGAAAACACTTACCACCAAAAAACCCCACCATTGAGATGAGTAACCATTGAGATGAGTCACCATTGTGATTAGTCCCCGTTGAGATGATTCATTTCTAGAATGATTAATCATTGAGCAAGACCTACGGCCATATGACCTATCATCAGCCTGACTTACCATTGGTTTGTCTCACCACCAACTTTAGTCAACTTCCAGGATGAGTCACTACTAGAGTTGTCTTATCCCCAAAAGATTCATTGTTAGTATTATTCTCAATTTAAATTTAATTATAGTGTCAATAATATAAATATATTCTAATGTATTATTTTATTTTTGTTTTATTAAATATTTAATGGATTAATTAAAGTGTTTGTATTCTTTTATTACGAAGAGAAGAAGATCCAGATGATTATTATTTAAACATATACTCCTTCATTCTGCTGAAATATAATAAAAAACACACTCCCTTAAGATTTCCTGATAAGTGATCTCGAATTTTATTGAAAAAACTAAAAGATTTAATTCATGTGTTTTAATTTCTAAAGATATTACACTCTATCCTTTCCAATACATTAATTTGGAAGAGTATATCATACTATTCAATTATTTCTTATGTATGGTAAGAAAAATAAAAGTTCTTAACACTCTATTTTATTTCCATTTTCATTGAAACTACTCAATGACCTATCTAAGATACATTATAGGAGACACATGTTTTTCAATCACTTCTGATCAACCAACACTCTATTTGTACATATTTACACTTCCACTTTCTATTTCTTGCATTTAATTTTGAGAAGTGTGTGGTTTAACCTATTTATCAAACACCAAATCACTATTATTATTTAATTGTAAGATAAATGATATCTTACACACTATTCTTATATATGATTCCCACATTTTTGGAGAAGATGTTATTATATTTCCTATATTTTTTTTATTTCCACGATTTTTGTGGAAGATGACACTACATGGCCTTCACAGGTTGTTAGTAGTTATATATTTACCCAATCTAGGTTATGGATAAATATTATTTTATATAGTATTATTGGCAAGAGGTGATTTCCAATTAGAGAGGATTGGGTATAATCATGAAACTAAACCAATTATTTTAATTTGTTTGTTTGTTTTGTTAATTTATTTCATAGAATTAATATGAAATGTTATTAAACTATAAACAATACAACTACATTGATAGTTAATATTAATTAATGTTTACATAATATTTTGATTTTATAAATTAATTAAAATATTCAAAATAGTTTTATTATTATTTTAACTAATACTTAATAAATATTTGAGAAATATTTTGAATTATGATATCTTATAAAAATTAGTGTTTTTGATTAACTATGTTGTTTTTTGTTACGAAGGGTTATTTTAAATAGATTTTATTTTAAAAAATATGGGACTCAATTCACCCCCTCTTAAAATATTAACATAAAAAAAATATTTAATTATACTCTATAATTTTCATCTAATTTAGCTATTTTTAGAGTATTTAAGTTTTCCTCTCATATTAATTCCTTTAATAACAAAAGATACCAAAATAATGTTTTTAATGAAAATAGGCATAATTTTTCTCTTCAATAAAAAATTCCTTTATTATATAACCATAATTTCCAAAAATGATTTAAAAAATGTTTTATCACTCTCAAAATGATTTATTTAAATAATATTTCCGATGTTTAAATTTCATAAAAAAAATTTAAAAGGAATTTTATTGTTTTTTTCAAATAAGGCACTTTTTAACCATTTTACTAATGTGTGAAACAAATGTTTTTAAACAACATTTATGTAATTGCCTACAATCATTAACAATATTTAATTTTAATATTAATTTAAAATTTTATATGGTTCTTCTCAATGAATGTTTTTCTAAAATTCTATAAATTTATAATTTTTTAAATAGTTTTTATAAGTGAAATGGTTATTTTCCTCCTGACTCTTTAAATTAAAATTTTAGGTTATTTCTATTAATCAAAGAAAACAAACCTTATTTAACATAATCTGTTTTGGGAATATATTTTAATGGTAATATCCTTTTTATTTTATTATATAGGTAGTGATCAGTCTGACTATAGATGGACTATTTTTCTACGATTCTCTATATTACTCTAAATTGTCTATAATTATTCTTATTTTTTGGGTAAAGTATAAAAATTTTAAATTCTTGTTCATTAATATGAGTTTATATGTTTAATATATTTCATTCCTTTCATATGAAAAAAGCTTTATATTTAGTATGTGATGGGGATTCCCTCTATATCCCCTCGATGAATCATTAGGTCTCTTGAGACAAACTAGATTGGGTTTGGGATGAGGTCTTATCCATTTTAAATATGTGTCTTAGAATAAGGTCTCAATGGTATTTCATATGTCTTGTTATAGGGCCTCGATAGTTTGTTTTTGATTTCCGATATTATACATTCCATCATTATGAATTCAGTTACTAATATCCATGTGATTATTTTATTTGTTATGATATCACTAGATTAGTTTATATCTAAAGTGATTATTTGTATAGAATTATTTGATCATCATTTATTCATTACATATCATTTATAATTTCCATGATATTGATATAATAATATTTATTTTAGTTTCGTATATTTCAATATTGATTATTTATTATGTATTCATGATAGATTATAATGTATGCATACCCTTATTGAGAATTCTTTTCAGCCCTTCTATATGTTTACTTCCCCATGGATTCCATGAAATTTTTTATGATTGATATTTATGGACAAGCTTGAGGGAATAAAGATAACCTAGAAATATTTTTTATTTTTTTATTTTATCCAATTTATATGAATTACATGTATTAATCTATTTTACCGAGAATATTATAGTATTCATTCCTTTGGGATATGAGCATTTGAATATAGTGCCAATATAATAAAGTAACCACCCACACTATGATACTAGGGTCAAAAAATTTATGGTTGTTATATAAGAATGTTTCGTAGGCACCTTGGGAACAAGATTAAGGAACAATTATATTTGGGTACATGATCTTATGATTGAATTATATTAAAATTATATAAAACATTCGAATGTTTTTCATGGGGATAACATGATGTGTTTTACCTAGAAATATATATATATTTGGATAATATATGTGGGTGTGGATTTGGAATAGTTGTGCATAGGTGTAATAACATTGAAAATGGAACACTATAATTTGACTTATTGATCGAATTTTTCCGGACAATATTCATTACAATGAACCTAGACTTACACTCTCAAGGGATATATTTGGGGTAATTTACATTTTTTTTAAAAAACAACAATGATTGATATTAAAATATTTTTATGATTTGAAAAATTCCCAAATAATTCATTATTAGGATTATGATATTTGTAATGCATATTTCTTTTTAATTTATGTTAAGTATTTCATTAGGGATTATAAATTATGTTTTTCAACTTTATCTTCTAATCAAGCATATTAAATTTCCTTGAAATGGGACCTAGATGAATTAATGATAAATGTATCAATGCATGCAATTTCTATAGGAATTTTCCTCCAATGATGATAGTGATAATGGAGCTAGATTTGTTTCTAGAAAATATTAAGTAATAACCATAGTGGAATACAAGACTTAGTTTATGAGAAATAACCACGAGTGTGTGGAGAAACATACTGATCCACCACACGGTGTAATAATGTTTTAAAACATTAGGTGTTAGCTACCTCCATCATTATATGGTAATTCAAACATATTTGTAAGTAATAAATGGATAAGTAACATAGAATAAACTTTTCTCAATATTAGAAGTAATGAAATGGAGAATGTATTCATCATTGATTATCATCTCTCATGGGAAGTGAATTAATGAATATCATTGAGAGAAACACTAATGATGGAGAATAAATATAAAACATAGAGTGGAATGATTTTGAAGAACTATTCGTGGAGTAATATTTTCCCCATGAACATTAAGAATACATAGAGGAAAAATTCAAATGTATAAGACAAAAGTAATAGGAAAATGTTTATATGTATGAAGATAAATTTATAAGGTTTGTAAGGCATGCTAAAAGATACACATGTAATCTATAGACAATGATTGAAAATTTATTTGATTGGTTAAATATAACTCATCGAAGGAAACTAGTATCAAAACCATTAACACCATATGAGGATATAGTCTCATGTTCTATTAAGAGAGAGAAATATTTCTCCATGTCTTATGGATTTGAAGGTAATAAAGTGAAGAAGAGGATTACATAGAGAAAAAGGGATGAGTTTAAGAAGGGTAAGAAATATTTTAACACATGTGATAAATGTAGAAAGAAACATCCTTATAATTTCTTTAAGGGATCTACATTTTTCTACATTTGTAGAGAAAAAGGACACAATTCTCATGATTACATGGGAATGAAAGAAGTTTTAAATGTCCATTCCATCAACTACAAGGAGGTAGGGAACTATAAAAATGAATTTATGATGATTTAATGGAATATAAAACTTGAGAAACTAAGGAATAAAGGATAATCATATTCTATTAATATAGTAGAATGGTAATCTTAAAAATTATCATTTAATTATATTCAATTATCTTGTAAAAGTATTTTTATCAATATTATTTTTTATATTAGAATCATGAATCCTCTAAGTATTGTGTTAATTTTGGAGGAATAAATTTTTTCTTGTAATATTATTATAAGAGTTATGGATACAATCATGGGTTTATGATTTTAGGTTTTATCAATATTTAAATTTCTTAAACCCCTATTCTAAAGCATTATATTTTTGGAGTTTATAAAGATCAAGGATATTTTTGGAGATATTTATTGAAATAAAGCCCATTTGTTTACAATATGATTTATTGAAAAAGTTATTTTTGGAAGAATTACTTTACATTTTGTTCAAATATGTTTAATGGTATTCATAGCCATTATTTTCAATATGATCATATAGGTTAATGTAATAATTAAAAATTAATATTTTTTAATTTTTTGAAAAAAATAAGTCATACAGAAAACCATTGTCATCAAAAAGTGATTTTATGGAGAATTTTATTTTATACCATATTCAACATTTTTTTAAATTTTATAGTGATTATATTAATATGGTTTTATAAAATGAACAAACCACATGTTGTGTGACAACCACTAGAATCATTCAAGTCCATGGGTCTTAATCTAAAAAACGAAGACTCATATAAGTGTAATTATGACTGCTAGCCTACAAGTTCTTCCAGTTAATATGAAATTTTACATATGAAATGGATTAAGTTTATCTTTGGGTGTTACTATGGAGGAATAGTGATTATATAACTATATTATATAACAAATTATAACTATATGGGATTCAATAGTTATTTACAGACATAAAGAAGGACATTTTAAGTTTTTATAGATCTTATAATTCATTGATGTTAATTTTAGTTTTTCAAGAAAAACAATCATCTTGGATATTCATTTAATGGAGTAAAAAATAATGTATAAATTGATAAAATAACAACCAAATGATTAAATAATAATTATATTTTATCAGGTTCTATATCATAACTATAGAATAATCTCTTAACTATAAGAAATTGATATTGAAACAAAAATAATTTCATATTACATTAATATTTTATGAATAAAATTTCTTTTAAATTATTATATATTTACGGTTTTGTGGTTATTAACTTTATTTTTATCATTCACTTTCTTGTCATTAATGAACTCTATCACATAAAATGGTATTTTATTCTTTTCTTCAATGTTCTTATTTTCACCTTCCGACAATGTTATCATACATTGAAACCTCGGTATATGTCATTATTGGTGAAATATTTATTTCCATTTACTTATTTTAAGAGGATGTTTTCATAACTGTTTTAATTATGTGGGTTTACAAAAAATGGTACTTTCACATGGAAATACCTTAATCCTAGAGCGTAAGTTCAAATTTTGAGGAAACAATTATTGAAGGTGGGAAGAATGTAACACCCTAATTTCATAAAATAATGAAACTGTGTTATATAAATTATGAGAAATATAATACTGATATTAAATTATCTATAAATTATATTTCTTTAAATTCATTCAATTAAATTTTTTGTGGTATACACAACCTTGAGTTTTAAAAATCCCAATATAGAATACCATTATAATCTAGCCATTAAATAGGAATGAATGAATAAGATTAAATAAACTATTTAAATTATATATAATAAAATGATTAATATAAATTTAATTTATAATAATTTTTTTGATATAAAATAATATTCATTTGAATGGAAAATAAATGACTTATAGTAAACATTATTTTTTAAAAAGTAAATTATGTCTCGATTTTCACACAAGAAATTGAAAATAATTTTTACCAAATTTTAAAAATATATTTTACAAAATTTAATTCATTTAACAAATATATCCAGTCAAAATTATCTTATAGTAATTTTTTGTGATTTTATTGAAAATTTTATTCTTTCAATGAATACTAAAAAATATTTGTTTTTACTGAAAAAATTATTTTTATTTAAAGAATTTAAAAGAGCAATTTTTATATGATTTGTTTTAAATTTGACATAGTAAAATTATATTATTATATATAAAATTTATTTCATAGGAAGAAATTTTTTATTTAATTCTTTTATAAAAACATTCAATACTGATGAAAAATTTTCTTTGAAAAAAATTCTTTTTTTGTTTCATCCGTGGGATTAATTTTTAATTAAATTACACTAATTATATAAATTTTAATTGGAAATATGGATTCCATATTTTGAATAATAATAAATAATATTACCTAATTTGTTAAAAATAATTTTTTACCATTAATAATAGTAAAAATAGAATAAATTAATCACTATTGTTAAGGTTAAAATGGATCTACATAGCGGTTGAACTAAAAATAGTAGGGTTAATGTTAACCTTGACCATGTAAATTTCATATTTCCTAGACATATGTCAACATTATTGTCTCCCTGGTTCAATAATGTTACATTTAGAAGCATTTTCCCATGTGAAAAAGGTTGATATGACTCTTTCATTTCAAATATTCCATGAGTGTCATGTCTTGTACATATAAACGAAAACCCCTCTCCTCACAACTTTACCTCCCAAAGCCTTTTTAAATGACCAAAAAGAAAAAATACCCTCCCTATATCACTACCCACATACTAAAGGAATTTGTTTATCATAATTCATATCTGAGAAGAAATTATATATATTCTTAAATAAGCTATCATAGGAAGAGGTAATGTTCCTAACATTGTGTTTTAATTTTAATTGTTCATTTAACTCATTATAATCATATCCATATATGAAAACATATAACTAGTATATATATGTATTATATACATATGTTTTTGTGTGTGTTATTAAGATAACTTAATAAGTTATATCAATCTCCTCATCCATCCAATGGGAAACAAAACCATTGACTGTGTGTATGTTGAACTACCGCCTCAAAAACTTATGTAATTAGTTTCCATTACCGCATCTCAAAAATGAATATAAGGATAAATTAAACATATTGTTATTATATTTATGAAATTTATATAATTCTTTAATTATAATATAACATGGACCTTTCCATCTAATCAATTGGAAAATAATAATTCGCTTGTGTGTATGTGTGGACTACCATCTCTAAGAAACAAAGTCAGATGTTTTTCATTATATTTAGAAATATATTGTATTAATTATATAATTAATGAATATAAATGAAATTTTTGATATAATATGGGTTCAAAAAAAATTATATATTATCTACCTTGTTACATTCCATCTATTGGGAAAATACAAATATTGTTCATGCGTACATATAACCCACCATCTCCCTAAATGGTATGACTCCTTTCCATGTTTATAATAATTATGTACTTATATAAATATTTATATAATGATAATATAATATATTTGTATATTTTTTATCATTTGGATGATTATGTCACCATGATCAAAATAAAATGTATGAAATTAAAAAACCAAAGCATACAAGAAAAACAATGCAATTATGATTAAAAATAGTTGTTTAAACAATGACTTATTAATAAACAGGTGATACAAGACTATTATTAAATAAAATATATAGTAAAATATATTAATATAGTTCTATAATATATTTATAATATATATTTTAATTATATTTAAGTTATGAACCTGTATGAAGTAAAGTAGACCCAAGGTGAGGGTTTCTCGTCTCAATTTTACTTCCATGATACACAGGTTATATTCACTACTTATTCCTATTAAATGGATTATATAATATACATTAGATTTTTTATATAAATATCATATTTATATTTATTGTATTTAATGGTTCATTTTATGTTATTTTTTTCATGGGATATATTACTCGAATGTTACTCTCTTGTGGTTTATACAACAGAACTTTAATAAATATTTCACGATTCTGTCTAAATTCAGGGTACTTATTGTTTCATATGATGTTATTTCTATTATGGAGGTTGTTATTAAAAATTAATAAATGATGTTAGTGTTTACTTCTAAATATCATCAATATTTGAAATTTTTTATGTTTAAGTCTCAATTCGGGGATTTAAATGATAATTATATCATAAAAACATATTTTCTTAAGCTATGATTATTTCTGATATTTATATAATTTTTGTTCATTTTCATATATTAAGTACTGAAGAATGTTTTTTAAGGAAATTTGACCATTTTTTCATTATTTCTGGAATCATTTTCTTTCATTTTCATATTTTATTCTAAAAAATTTAAATAATAAATTTACTATTCTCCAATGTGTTATTAATATCATTTTTAATGTTTTATTTTTGTATTGAAAGCATTAAAAGGGAAATTATTATCATTTTTCAAATGAGGAACCTTATATCATATTGGTGAATGAATTATTAATGATATCATACATTTCATGAACTAATTTTCCCAGTATCAAGAATATTATTATTTTTGATATATCCTATACATTTGTTCTAGGATTAATTTAATATTAAATTATTTACTTAATATTTTCCGAATTTTTTTATTGAATAAGTGATTTTAAAATGAAAATTATATTTTCCTCATGAATATATTATTGATATTACTAATGTATTTTCATCTATATCAACATTATTTGGTGAATACTTTGCATTATGTAGGGTGAACTCATTTGATAACATTCTCCATATTACTCTTGATGGATTATGATTATGTAATATTTTTTTACTGTAGAAAATATTAATATTTCAAATAATAAATTTTCAATATTAATTTTTACATTGTATATGGTTCACCCATTTAATATTATGAATTCATTTTCCTTATGAAGAGATAATTGGGGCCAACTATACCCCCTAAATACATCAGTAGGCTTCATGAGAAAAAAACAGTTTGGTTATTTGGTGTATCCATTACCTATTTATGAAAGATACCATGTAATAAAGAATTTATGTATTTTTAAAAATTCTAGAATTACACATTACACTATTATGAATGTAGTTATTGATGTCCATGAGATTATTTGAATAGTTATGACATCCAGGGATATGTTTCTAGAAATGTGATTAATTATATGTCATTATTTTATCATAATTTATTCCTTCTATATTATTATTTATTCGTAAGATATCATTTAAATTTATGGTGTGGTTACTTATTCACATTTCCGTATTATGTTTTTCATATTTACTGAAGATATATTATATTGTATGTATACCCTTTTTGAGCATATAATATCACCCATAATTTTTTTCCATTTCCCATGATATGAAGAATGATATTGGGAAATGTATCATGGCTACAATAATATTTCATATTAAATGTTTTGATATTTCAAATGTAATTTGGGAATCATGTATGTATTTATATTAACAATACTAATATACTATTCCAATCTCTAAGAAGAAATAACTTATATCTATTATAAATGTTTTAATTTTACCACTGAGTCTGGAATACTAGGGTTAGACTATTTTCAAAATCACCCATTTTTTAAACACTAATATTTATGAAATATATCTTTGATATTTAGAGGGATCCTTTATTCATATCCAAAATTTAGATCCCCAGTCCTAATTAAAGAAGAGGGGGTGAATTAGGCGTTTACTTATTAGGGAATATTTTTATATTAGTTTAACATATTGAACTTTTTATATTCTTGATCCACTCAATGTTGTATCACACTATCACCTCTCATAATGATATTATAAGAGGGATAAAAAAATAATATATTTATATGGTTCTGTATAAATACATACTCTTTTACATATTTTTTCGATACACAAACATTGATTCTCCACTATAATTGGTCATCTATTACAATTGATATGGAATCAACTGGTTATACGCCACAATAGTCAAGCATAAACATGATCCTAATTCTACCCCCAATCAATTTTATTCTTCTTCTATGGTTGGTCAGACTCGAAACTGTCTTTTATTAACTATGAGTTTTTAGATATTATAATCTATTGCCTCTATGTCAACTAGTTAGATTCCCCATCTACAAGATACATTCTTATTCTATGCGTTGATTCTATAATTGAAACAACTCATCTATATTAAGAGTGATCTTATTTCTCATGTATTCTCGATATTCTTCACTCATTTATAGCTTCATGGTATTCAACAGATTCATGGATTATTTCTATTTTTCCTGAATCCAATTCACATGTAATCTTGATTGATTCTATTTTTCTAAGCCAACTGAATAATCATACATGAATGTTTTATCCATTAATAGTATTTTACATTCAATCTATTTTACTTATAATATTTAATGAATTATCCGATCTTCCTTAGATAATCAAATTCATAGGTATGTATATGCAATATACTGTTGAAGTTCAAAGCCTTAATTTGATGTGCGAAAGTGATTCATATTATTTATTCTCTATAATTAACTCAGATTAATCATGAAATTATGAGTATTCCACAATTTTCTCATATTATGATATTTGGACATGATTTTATTTCTAAACTGAATATTTCATAAACAATATGTGAAAATACATTTATTCACATTAAAGGTATATATCATAGCATATATGTATTATCATGTAATAATGGTTCAAATAATTATTCTTAACATATTGTTATTATAACGGACAATACCTTACATATAGATAGTACTCCAACATTGATGAAAATTTATTACATAACATAACAAATACCACGACATGACTGTATTGTTTTAATATCATTAGAAACAAGGAAACATAAACAACTGGTTCATAAAACATCTACATTGTATCCTGCTTATTTCTTCAAAACTAAACTCCATTTTGGAATATCTTTCTGAATAACCTTCTTCATGACCTGGGGAAAAGAAACATATGAATGGTTGAGATCAAATGCTCAGTAAGGGTAAACGAGGGAAATATCAATCATATTATAAGAACATAACATTGGAAAATCTTATCCTGCATATAATAGATTAGAATAATATATCTTGGGATAACTCATAAAAGTGAAATGTAATCCCAATAGTCATAAAATAATACATGAAATTTAGTGTAATTCCCAAATAAGCATATAAAATAATTTCATATTAGTCAAGGCTCACCACTAATACCATCATAGTGGATAAATACCATTACGGATTCGAGTTCACTCCTCGTTCCAGCCCTGAATTATAGAACTAGATTTACTTTCCATTCTATTCAAGTCTATATCATGAGATATAAATCTTTACCAAATTCATTGGGGGTAT
Organism: Viscum album; assembly: GCA_963277665.1. Classification (NCBI taxonomy): domain Eukaryota; kingdom Viridiplantae; phylum Streptophyta; class Magnoliopsida; order Santalales; family Viscaceae; genus Viscum; species Viscum album. Next base: position 1,771,509,902 of record OY728123.1, read on the forward strand.
ATATAGGTCCCACCCATCTCATAATTAAACCATTCATACATTTTCCATAAAAACATAAATAATTTATTGTAGCATAACCCATGAAATAAAAGGGGTTTCTTAAACATCATTCAATCATAATACATTTAAAATAAATAGATTATATAAAAGTAATTCCACCATAAACATAATCAGATAAAAGTCATAATAGGGATTGAGACATAACCCTATGTCATCTTAGATGGAAAATAATTGTGATAAAACACTTGAACTTAATTCCGGAAAAAAGTGTCCTTTCTTTTTCAAAAACAGTTTTATTTTCTCAAAACTCCACATAATTTTAAATGAAAATAATTTAGTTGAAATTAATATTTAAATCGTGTAGAGTAATATTCATGCAAAAAAGGTATCATGAAACCATAAAATTCTATTTATTCCATGTAAGTTAAAAAAATTCATCATAATTTTTCTAGAAAAGTCAAACAATAACTCAAATCTAATAACGATAAAAGATTCCTTTCATACCATTTAATAAAAATTTAAGAATGTGAAAAATTAACTCTAAAAAATTATATATGAATTTAAATAAATTTACATAATTCAGAAACATGGATGTGGATGATAAATATACCATAGTAAACACTTACATATAAAAAATCTCGAATAAAAATAAGATTGTAAAATTATGCCATACCGTAGGTCTAATATCATTCTTATGTATCTGACACACCTTTATAATGATTTAAATAATATTACTGAGTCATTATCGAATCATAATAATTTATATGATATCATATATTATTATATTATCATTCGTTTGTTAGTAACATTTGAGTTTTACTCATTATTCAGATGTAAATGTTTATATTCTTATGAAAGATTTTTCAGTCAGCTCCATGTTCTAATTCATAGATTATATTTAAATAATTTTTAAAATTATATAAGAATATATCATATTTATTCATTTAATTCATGTATATTATCATGGTTTAATGATGATCATGTAGAATGAATAACATTGCATTGTGGAGACAGTAGGTCGTACGTACGCATGAGCGATGATATCATTCCCAAAACTGATGAATGATATTAAACTAGATCAAGTATAATATTTCAGGATTAGTAAAAAGTAATAAAAATCATGTATAGTTATTATTTATATCATTATACCCGTCAAGGTAAGGTGGTGGTGAAAAACACATTACACCATAGCGTGGAGACGGCAAGCTGTATATACACACGCGCGGTGATTTTGTTTTTCATAGGATGGATAGAAGGTGAAATTTGGTTGTTTCATATTAATTAAGACATATCAGTATTAAAGTGATACTGATGTTATTACTTTATAATGATACAAATAATTAAGAGGAAGTAGAATAAGAAATATGATTGATAGATTCAGTAGAAGAGATTACCTTCTCCTCGATGTGCATCATCTAAATCTCTTCCTAGGACACTAGAGTTGGTATTTGAAGATGAAACTAACCTCTAGAATAAAAATTGGGAAGTTTATATGGAAACAAGTTAGGGGATTTCCGATCTTGAAGGAAAAAAATTGATGTTAAGAGGTGTGGGAGGAGGTTCCCCTTTATAATTATGGTTAGGGGAACTTTTGGAAACTCCATAAATAATAATTTATAATAAAATCAAACCCTACCCAAAACCTCCAAAATGACCCAATTTCTAAGATGAGATGATATAGGGTTGTAATATCATCGACCAATAAATTTCTGACATGTTATTTTTTCAATTTAAACCATATCATTTTAATCGACACTTCGTTATTCTATTTAATTTTAATTGTGGTAATAACATTCTAAATATTTAATAGTTATAAATATTTACTTATATGGAGTTAATTGACCATAAATTCATATTTAATAAAAATTTAAACCTTATAATTATAAATTTTCAATTTTCAAATAATTTTTATGATTTTTAAATAATTTAATAAAATGTTATTTTTATAAAATATCAATATTATCAACTGTGACACTATTCATTTATTTGACATTAAATAGAATCCACCCTAAAGATAAATTCAATCCCAAATAATTAATACACTAATAAAATTTCATAGTAACCTATAATATTTTTATATAACATTAATTAGTTCACATGATATTTATTTTAATATTTTTAAATCCTTTGTTTGATAATTCTATTAATAAAATAATTTCTATGTCACAATTGTGTTATCATTAATGATAATTATATAATCACTACAAATTATAAATAAATTTATATGATGTAGTTAATTATTTTTCATTTATAGAGACTATATATAGTCTATATTATCCTTGAGTTATCCATATATTGAAATTAATATAATTATATAAAATGAGATTGTGACATTTTTTCACATTCATTAGTTTTTATTATATTCATGTAATATTCATTGTTATGCGGCCATTAAGTTATTAAATTTCTAAAAATAAATGATAAGGGTTGATGTTATTTATAAAATTTTATTTTTACAGGTGTTAAAGTAATTTTGTAATATTATTTTTAGCCTTAATTACCAGATTTATCTTTAACCTTGGTAACAAAAATAATTACCAAAGTTATTATTCCAAATTAATGAAAATATAAAGAGCATATTAACATAATTTAGACCAACTGATTCAAAAAATGGAATCCATTTTTAAAATTCAAATCCCCAAAAGTTAGTGTAATTAATTTAAAATTAATCTCACTGTTGAAATGAAAAATGAGTTCTAAAAGTTAAAAAATTGCAAAAGATTTAAATGTTTTTACATTTGAATTTCATGTAAAATTAATTACAATTACTTATATTATATTAAATGGTAAAAATATATTCTATTTTCACATTTAAACAATTAAATAATATTATTTAACCATGTAAATTATTTTAAGGAAAATTTTCATTTTCAATTAAAATGTTTCATATTGTTAATATTCATGAAAACATGAAAGTTGTCATAAAAATATTAGAAATTCATCCAAATTAAATTTTTTTATCCCAATTAAAAATAAAATGTCTATGTTTTCATATAAAAATTATTAACATGTCAAAATATTAATTTAAAAGGGGTTGTCCATTCAAATGTTTATAATTAAACTTTTTAAAAAATACTTTTTTATACATAAAATAGGGTTTTATTCATATCCTATGACTAAAATATCCATTGTATAAATATAAAAAACATTTTATTAAGTATATAACACACATATATATCATTAAATAATTTACCAAATGTAATTCACTCAAAAATGAAAATATCGAATTGATTTATATTTTTCATAAATAATTGATATCCAATGAATTCACAATGCATTTTCATAAATTAGTTATATTTATTCCGGAAAACATAATAGTTAGGCTAAAAATGGAAATTTTATAATAAGGGTGTCTTGTGGTTTGTTTAAACTCACGATTTCATGCAAATAAATCAACTGAAGAATAAAAATTATTTATAAAAAATATTTCATAAAAACATATGGGTGTTACGTTATACCACTTTTAAACAGAATTTTGCCCTAGAAATTCATGACATGGAAACAAAATGATGAGGATAACTCTCCCTCATCATATCCCCAAATTCTCATTTAGCTTATTCAAATTGGTGGTTCCACTATAAAACATTAACCAAGAGAGTGGTCTTGTTTGGTATAAATTTTTTGCTATGATGTAGAATCTCTATCCCTTTTTCATCAAAAGAATGATCTTTCTACAATAGTAAAACTTATGAGCTTAGTACATATGAATGATCAAATATATACATTTTCAAGATAGATATATGGAACACATCAGGAACATGATAGAGATTTGGTGGAAGTGCTAATCGATAAGCTACCTTCCCAACCCGATCCATAATTTCAAAAGGAATGATATACCGAGGGCTCAACATGACCTTCGTTTCAAATATCATTACTTTATTTTTGTGGGATATTCATAAGAACACACTATCACCCACTTTAAACTCTAGGTATTTTATTTTGCTGTTAGTATAACATTTTTTTGAACTTCAAGCTTCTCTCATGTGTTATTGAATAGATCTGACCTCTTCTATAATTTCATCAACAAGAAAATGTCATAATAGATTTCTTTCCCCAACTTTATTCAAGAAAGATGGAGTTCGGAATTTTCTTTCCACAGAGGGATTCATAAGTATCCATCAGAATACTGAGTGAAAGATATTACTGTATGAAATTGCCACTAATGGTATATTTTGATCCCAACCACCTTTGAAATCAATAGAGAAATCTATCAACATGTATTATAAGGATTTAATTGTCCTCTCAGACTAAATTTCTATATGAGGATGATAAGTATTGATGAAACATAACTCTGTATCCAGATCATGCTGAAGACTTAGCTAGAAATTTGAGGTAAACCTTTGATCTTGATCGGATATAATTGAATGTGGTTATACATGCCATCTTACAACATCCTTTACACATATCTTGGCAATATTATCAAGAGGAAAATCTTATCTGATATTATTAAAATGTTCTGACTTCATAAGGCGTTCAAATATAACCCAGATAGCATTATTTCCTATGGATTTTTTGGTAAGTCTGGTGAAAAATTCCATAGTGATGTTCTCCCATTTTCATTCAGTTATGAGTAATGTTTGAAACAACCCCTAATACATTTGTTTTTCACCCTTAACTTGATAACCAACCAAGCATCAAGAGACATATACAATGATATCTCTTTTCATTCCATCCCACCAGAAGTACTATTTCAGCTCCCTATACATGATTGTGCATCCAGGGTATATACATGGTGAAATATAATACATAACCAATAACTCCATTAATTATGTTTTGTGGGGATTAAAAACAATGTTTCTGAATCATATTATTTCATCACAATCAAGTTTGAATTCAATAACATTTCTCACCTTCTTTTGAATCTCTACGTCTATCATTTGTGCCTCCTTAATCTTCACTTGTATTGATGTTTGAACAGTCATTTGAGAAAGATAATATTTCCATATTCCTTTAATATTTCAAGATCCATCCTTTGAAAATCCATTAATATTGGATCTTTTGGGATCCACATCATGGATGTGATATCATGGTCTTGTTAAATTAATGCATCTTCCACCTTGTTTTCTCTTCCAGATTGGTAATGTATTGATAAGTCATAATCTTAAATCAACTCCATCCATCATCTCTGGCACATATCTAGATCCTTTTTTGTGAGAATATACATTAAACTTTTATGATCATTATAAATATCACACCTTTCACCATAATGACAATACCCCAATATATTTAATGCAATGATTATTGCAACAAAATCCAAATCATGATTTGGGTAATTTTTCTCATGGATTTTCCACTTCCATGAGTCAAAAGCGATCTGTCACACCTATCGTCTTTAAATAGATTATTTTATTAATTTTCTTGGTTTTGGGTAGTTCGGGTTGAAGTGAAAATTAAATTTTTTAGTTTCTATCTAAAAACACATGTTTTGGTCTTGGCATCATCCTGTGCACTGCAGTCGAAGGCGTGCGTCCTCGTCTGAGTCACCGCAAGACCACTCTCGGATCACTACAAGGTATTCCCGATGTTCAATTAATTAAATAAAAGGAAATGAATATTAAAGTGAGAATAAATGAATGTTTAGAATTTGGAGTAGAATAAATTTTAAAGAATTTTTTAAAAATGTATTATTATATGAGAAAACATAATATTCTTATTAGAGTAAAGGATATGTTTTTATTATTATTATAATGTTTGGGTATCATTATTTTTATTATTAGTGCATTTAGGATTTTAGTTTTTATTTATTTATTTTTAGGTTTATTTCTACCTTTTTTTCTCTCTTCATTTTTTCCCTCCCTCCATCTCTCTCTTTCCCATCGCCCCCATGGTTCGAGCTGCTCCCGCCCCCCACTCCAAACCCTTGGCCGGTGTCGTGAGCTACTCCTCTCGGTCGTCCGATGACGCACCAAGTGCCGCCGTTGTCTTCCGTCCGAAAACCCTTTCCCCGCGCCCTCCCCGGCCAGCCCCGCCGTGCGCGTGCCTCCTACGCGGATCGCCCCTCCACCAGAATCCCAAACGTCCGGTGCTTCGCTTTCCTCACCACAAACCACCAGCCTCCTCCTCCGGTGACCGCGACACTTTCGCCCTTCCCTCTACCTCCGGTAATTCATTCCCCCTCACCTTAGGGTGTTGATATTAGGTTTTTGTGTGTTTGGGCTCGTTTTGATGCTAGTGGTTCGATATCTTGTTTTTAGGGTTCACTTCTCATCCCTCATGGTCCGACTAGGGTGCGATTGATGTTTTCCTACCAATTTTGTGGTTTTTGATGTTGAGGTAGGTGGTTCTATGCCCTTTCATTTTTTCATAATTTAACATGTTTGTTTAATTAATTTTAACAACATATATGCTTCAATTTGATGTTGTGAACCATGTTTTAGAATTTTATTGGTATACTCGTTTGATGAAATTGAATTTCCTAAATAATATAGTCTTATCGCACATTAGTGTTTATATGTAAATTATTGAAATTTGTTTAGTGAATTGTTTGAGATATGAAATAAAACTTTTTCATGTGCACTTTATTTTAAAATGGTTTTTTTCATGTAAAAATTGTTGTGTTTTTAAGTTAGACCTTGTGTGAAATCTTTTTGTGCCTTTTAGGTGTTTTATAAATTGTGTAAATGGTTTGTTTAATTAATTGCATAATTTGAAACATGGTTGGAATGGTTTTTAGGTTTGTTTGGTTGGTGAAAAATTTGTTTTCAAGGCACTTTGGGGGTGTGTGTATTTAATTGATATTTTAAATGGAAAATTGATTGTGTGGAAAAATGTTTAAGTGGATTATTGAATTGTGAATGTGATGCAAGCCCTATTTGAAAGATGTTTTAATGTGAGTTTTTTAATGAGGTGATTTTGAGCGTGTATTTGGTGTAAAGTCGTGTTGCACTTCTTACAAGTGTTTCAAAAATTATGTGTATTGTTTATTAAGTTGGATGAGTAATGCGGAATACATTTTTTAAAGGTTTTGCATGTTATATGTTTTATGTGTGGGGTGCAGGTGAGTTTTTTTTCGTGAAAAGCCATGTGGGATTTCTTGAAATTATTTTATAATTTTTCTTAGTGCCTTATTTAACGGTGAAAATGGTTCTTTATTTGTGAAAATAGTTTATTGAATTTTTAAGTGATGAAAATGGTGTTTGAAGAAAGCATTGGTGTGTGTGTTATTTCAAAGTGGAAATTATGAGTGAAAATATCATTTTTTAATTATAGTTGGTATTTTGTAATATATGGAACTTGTTTGAGCACAAGGGAAACCATGGGTATCTAGGTGGGAGGACCAGAAATAGAACTCTAGTGAACGGAGGGGTTTTGACAATGGTTCACTTAGTAATTTTGAAATTAAAACACTAACAAAACTATATTGGAGATGATTTGGGACCACTAGGTTATGGGTATACTCCCTACTAGTGGCACGTGCACGAGAAAAAATATTTGTTACGGTTACTTTTTACCTAGGTACGAGGTTCTAGTGACCCACATGAGCTAGATGACCCTTAGGGGATTTTCTCATGGTGCTCTACTATTCATGACACGGTACCTTCTGTCACCATAAAGAGGACCACTTGGGTGTGTGTGCTCTTTATAAATTTTCATTTCCGTTTTATAATAGTATTTTTGAAATGGTTTTTCTTTATGTGTTCATTATAAAATCTTAATTTCTAAATGTATTCTTTAAAAGAGTTTTAAAAAGAATGAATTTGAATAAACATGTTAATTTATCTTTTTGATGTTTTGGCAGGGATTATCTTGGTATGGTGGTATCCTTTTGGATCCTTGGCTCACACCCTACATACACCTTTGGGTGTATGTAGTTTCTGTTTCTGGTAAATTCCAAGTGGAGGATTTGTGCTTAGCGATGCTGGTTCGAGTCGTTAGTGGCCCTTCTCATGTAGGTCCTTGTTGGTAGCTTGTGGATGTGGCACCTCTTTTGTTGCGCATAAGTTTGTTATATATTTTTTTACTCCCCTGTCGTAGTACATTTTGGTTTTGTCTAACTTTGTAAATCATTAAATTTGAATGTTGTTAAGGGTGTGTTCAACTGAATTTATCATATCAGAATTTTTAGTTTTTGTTGGTCATTTTAAGATGTTTAATTTAGGTAAATCATTCCCTTGTTTTTTTGATACCCAGGTACTTGTGCCAGCCCATGGGGATAGGGAATGCCCCTCGGGTATTGTCGCGGACCGAGTCGGGTGCCGGGTCGGATGGTGACCAGTCTTGGTTTGTGAAAAAATTGTATTAGAGGTGGTTTTCTCTCATGGGTCGTGTGATTTTGGGATAGAGTCACAGTAGAATAAGGTTGTGGTTGTCAGGACATGACATCCTGGCTACGAGTAAGGTGCCCGACCAGCACACCTCATGGCAGGACTCGAGTTACAAAAGTATGTCGAAGTTTGTCTAAGTTTTTGTTTCTTACGGTTAATCTTATTTAGAGGAAATGAAAAAGGTAGTAGGGTCAGTTGTCTTAGTGAGCATGCAGGGTCTGGAAAGCCTTGTGGAGCTAGGAAAACTGTCCTAAAATACTCTCTATGGCCAGTGGCATGATTGGCGTATGGCCGCCAACCATATGCTCTAACCACGTGATGACACTAGTTTACTCCTACATTGTTTCTCGTATATTTGTTTTGGATTAGTGAATGTTTGGTTTTTAAGTAAAAATGTTTTGGTCTTGGAAAATGATTTCAAATGAAGCACTTAAAAATGAAATGGCGTGTAAGGTTTGAAAAGTGTGGGGTGAATGTTTTGTTTTTGAAAAATGGAAAGGTTTGGTTTTTATTCTTGGTGTTCATAGGGGAAACCACATGCATGAATGTATATGGGAAAGAGAAAGGGTTAATGGTACGAGCGGATGACTACCCGGATGGACATGAGATTGGTGTCGGTACGGCATGAGAACTTGCATGTGTGAGGCCCATGGGACACCATTGGTGGTGGTGAAATCCACCAGCTTCATCCCTTTTCGAAAAGTTTTATTAAAGGAAAAGTTTAGGGTTTTAAACAATCGGTGCTTGTATGGTGTGTCCTTGTGTTTTGGAAATGTTGGGTGTGAGGCATTTTGAGATAAGAATCCTATTGTCTGATTTGTGTATTGATTTTGAGTTCTTATTCGTGAGTTGGTGTGCAAAAGTGTAGTTAATGGTTTCTTTCAAAAAGTGTTTCGGGAATCCTTTGCAGCGGTTTCCCCTATACGTTTAGTGATCGCTTGATATATGTCTTGGCCATTGGACCAGTTTTATTGGTTCCACGGTACTCCTTCATAGCTGGTGTACACCCCCAATAATGAGTTAATATGATAATGATGTGTGTCCATAGATAGTTTATCGTTTTCCAACTCTCCTGTTGATTAAAGTAAGGAATCACTTTTTTGGGTGATAATTCTAAGTCTTTTCCTTTTCCTTTAGGTTAAATGGATCCCCTCGCAGTGGGATGACATATGCAAGGGGAGCTAAATGGATTTTCACTCTCTTTGATTTTTCTGAGTCATCAGCTATGAAGTTTGAGGTCGTTGTGTCTGAAGATTCCCCTTGAAATGGTGAAAGGAATTTTAGCTGGGAAGGGTGAAGGCGGTTCAGATTTATCAGTGTCGACCAATGTCTTGAAAGGATTGTAGGGATTTTATCCGCCGTAATGGTCATGGTTGGGTGACATCTTGTGGCGTGAGGTCCCTTTGGTAGTCAATGGTTGTTTGGAAGCGGTAAAGGAGACTCCAGTGGAGAAATGGTGGAATCAACCCAAAGTTGTTGGTGATTTCTATTGTTCTAAATGACCTCTGGTCTTTGGTTTGTTTCGTTTAAGAATAGGTTCATGTTAGGATACTAGTTTGGCAGACCCATTCATATGAGGCTTCTATGGTCGTTAATAGGAATCACGTGTTGTTCAATATGTGGTTTAAGGTCTTTCTCACCGTAATGTTTCTCTTGACAACAATGATCGTGCTCAGTGACGATTTGTGGTGTCATGTTATCATTCAGTGTAACAAGGGGTGATGCACATGTACCATCTAAGATCTCATTCTGTTGAATGTGCAGTGTGAGAGTAATTGGATGTCATGGTGTGTTGTGTCTGATGGTGTTGTCTCATGAGCAGTATGATTGCATGTGGCACAAAAAGGAGAAGCTATACTCAGGAGCCATCAGTAATTGACTGCAAGGCAGGAGATGATTCAAACATCAGGGCTCCAACCATAGGCCTTGGAGTGAAGCAGGCGTTTGGTCAAGAACCCCAGGAGTGTACTAGACCCCAGTTATTTTTTCTATCGTCGTTATTGAAGGCGAAGGATGTTTAAATTGTTTTATGTGATTATTCCTCTCTAAATGACCCGTTTGGGTGCATGGGGTTCTTCATGGCTTTGTGGAGGCATGTTCTTCTCGTTGCCTTAAATCCTAGAGGTTTCATCCCACCGTATGTAATCGCTTTTAGCGGTCCTTATGGGGTCTGTTTGGGAGAATTGGTCGCAATGTTGAATGGTCCTTATACAGGAATGTGGAAATGTTGGTTTGTCTTGGGTCATGATTTTGACGCCCCGGTAGTCAGGCCTCTCCCTCCCCGCCCCTTGTGGTGGGGTGTTTGGTCACCATCAGGAAATTTTCAAAGCTCTGTATCTTCTATTAGTTTTAATGGTTGGGAGACCCACGTTGGGTCTCACACAAATGTATCTTGAATGAATCGATGTTGGACTTTTATTTAATGGTAGGAGGCCCGATTAGACTTCCCCGTTTCGGTCTTCTAGTATCGCCTTGGGCGTCGGTAGGTTCTTAATAGTGGGGAGCCCCTTGGGCTTCCCCATGTTGACATTTTGGTTCTGTTTCTAAAGATAGCTTGGTGATAAGTAATAATAGTGTTCCATGGACGTGGTTTGATCCTGTTTGTTCATTCTATGAAATTGGTGTGGTTTTCATTTAACAGTGCTTGAGTTGTCTCAGCTTGTGAAGTTGGTTTTTGTGGGTGCGAGAGTTCTTTTCCTTGATCAATCAACTAGAGGTGTTCTAGCTCTTTGGGGCAGGTGACACATATCAGAATTTCTTTTTATTAGTTTATTGAGTTTTTCATTTTAGTCAACTTCTTTGAGCACGACATGGTTGCCTCTCTAAGCTTTTTTTCATAGGGAACATCTTGAACCTTAAGGGAGCGTCGTTTCCTACTTTGGGTCTCTACCTTAGTTGTGGCTTTCTGGGGATGGAAAGCTTTATGGTGGGGAGAATTTCCACACCCGTCGTCTTTAAATCGATTATTTTAATAATTTTCTTGGTATCGGGTAGTTTGGGATGAAGCCCAACTTAAATTTTTGAGTTTCTATCTAAACACACATGTTTTCGCCTTGGAAGCATCTAGTGCACTGCGGTCGAAGGCATGTGTCCTCGTCTGAGTCACCGCATGACCTCGCTCAGTTCACTGCAAGTTCTGCACGATGTTCAATTAATTAAATAAAATAAAATAAATATTAAAGTGATAATAAAAGAAAGTTAATAATTTAGAGTAAAATAAATTTTAAATAATTGTTTTAAATAGTATTATTATTTGAGAAAACATAATATAGTTATTAGATTAAAGAATATGTTTTTATTATTATTATGTTTGGGTATCATTATTTTTATTACAATTTCATTTAGAATTTTAGTTTTTATTTATTTATTTTTAGGTTAATTTTTAACTTTTTCTTCTCTCTTCATTTTTTCCCTCCCTCCCTCTCTCTCTCCCGTCACACCCCTGGTTCGAGATGCTCCTACCCCCCTCTCCAAATCCTTGGCCGGTGTTGCGAGCTGCTCTTCCAGACCATCCGGCGAGGCACTGAGCACCACCCTTGTCTTCCTCCTGGAAACTGTTTCCCCACGCCCTCCCCGGCGAGCCCCGCCGTGCACGTGCCTCCTACACAGATCGCCCCTCCGACGGAATCCCGAATGGCCGGTGCTCCCCTTTCCTCGCCGCAAACCACCACCCTCCTCCTCCGATGAACGCGACTCTTCAACCCTTCCCTCTCCCTCTGGTAAGGCTTTCCCCATTCATGTTAGGGTTTCGATTTTAGGGTTTTGTGTGTTTTTTCCCGTTTTGATGCTAGTGGTTCGATATCTTGTTTTTAGGGTTCACTTCGCATCCCTCATGGTGCGACAAGGGTGAGATTGATGTTTTCATACCAATTTTGTGGTTTTTGACGTTGAGGTAGGTGGTTCCATGCCCTTGCATTTTTTGATTATTTAACTTGTTTTTTCAGTTAATTTTAGCATGTTATATGCTTTAATTTGATGCTGTGAACCATGTTTTAGAATTTTATTGGCATACTCATTTGATGAAATTGTATTTCCTAAATAATATAGTCTTCTCTCATGTTAGTGTTATTATGTAAATTCTTCAAATTTTTTAGTGAATTGTTTGAGAGATGAAATAAAAATGTTTTTATGTGCACTTTATTTTTAAATTGTTTTTTTCATGTAAAAATTGTTGTGTTTTTACGTGAGACCTTGTGTGAAATATTTTTGTGCCTATTAGGTGTTTTATAAATTGTGTAAATGGGTTGTTTAATTAATTTTGTAATGCGAAACATGGTTGGAAAGGTTCTCAGGTTTTTTTGGTTGGTGCGAAATGTGTTTTCAAAGCACATTCGGTGCGAATGTATTTAAATGGGATTTTCAATGGAAAATTAATTGTGTGGAAAAATGTTTAAGTGGTTTATTGAATTTTGAATGTGATGTGAACCCTATTTGAAAGATTTTTTAATGTGAGTTTTGTTTTAATGAGGTGATTTTGAGTGTGTTTTTGGTGTAAAGTCTTGTTGCGCTTCTTACAAGCGTTTCACAAATTATGTGTATGGTTTATTAAGTTGCGTGAGTAATGTGGAATACGTTTTTGAAAGGTTTGGCATGTTATATGTTTTGTGTGTGGTGTGAGGGTGAGTTTTTGTGCATGCAAATCCATGTGTGATTTCTTGAAATTATTTTATAATTTTTCTTATTGCCTTATTTAACAGTGAAAGTGGTTCTTTAATTGTGAAAATAGTTTATTGAATTTTTAAGTGATGCAAATGTTGTTTGAATAATGCATTGGTGTGTTTGTTATTTCAATGTGTAAATTATGAGTGAAAATATCTTTTTTTATGTATAGTTGGTATTTTGTAACATATGTAACTTGTTTGAGCACATGGGAAACCCTGGGTATCTAGGTGGGAGGACCAGATATAGTACGCTAGTGAACGGAGGGGTTTTGACCATGGTTCAATTAGAAAGTTTTACATTACAACACTAAAAAAACTATATTTGAGATTATTGGGGACCACTAGGTTATGGGTATACTCCATACTAGTGGTTCGTGCATGAGAACAAATATTTTTTACGGTTACTTTTCACCGAGGTATGAGGTTCTAGGGACCCACACGAGCCAGATGAACCTTAGGGGATTTACCCATGGTGCTCTACTATTCATGACATGGTGCCTTTCGTCAGCATACGGAGGACCACTCGGCTGTGTGTGATATTTATAAATTTTCTTTTCCGTTTTAAAATAGTCTTTGTGAAATGGTTTTTCTTCATGTGTTCATTCTTAAATCATAATTTCTAAATGTCTTCTGTAAAAGTGTTTTAAAAAGCATGAATTTGAATAAACATGTTAAATTATCTTTTTTATGTTGGGGCATGGAATATCTTGGTATGGTGGTATCCTATTGGGTCCTTGACTCACACCCTACATACAAATTTGGGTGTATGTAGTTTCTGTTTCTTGTAAATTCCAGGTTGAGGCTTTGTGCTTAGCGATGATGGTTTAGGTCGTTAGTGGCCCTTCTCATGCAGGTACTTGTTGGTAGCTTATGTATGTTGCACCACTTTTGGTGTTTAGAGGTTTGTTATATAGTTTTTTTACTCCCCTATCGTAGTAATTTTTGGTTTTTTCGAATGTTGTAAATCATTAAATTAGAAATTTGTTAAGGGCGTGTTCAACTGAATTTATCATATTTGAATATTTAGTTTTTATTGGTCATTTTATGATTTTTAATTTGGGTAAATCATTCCTTTGTTTTTTTGATACCCAGGCACTTGTGCCATCCTGTGGGGATTGGGAACGCCCCTCGGGTCTTGTCGCGGACCGGGTCTAGTGTCGGGTTAGATGGCAACCGGGCCTGGTTCGTGACATGATCCCCATATCATTTTTCATGAGAAAAAATCTCATCCCCTTCTTAGATGAATAACTATATATCTAAATCCTTTCTTCACTGAAAGTTATTGTGATCACAAGTGAAATAGATATTATTCTTGTTAGTTCTTTGAAATCCTATTCAGGTTCCTCCATCCAAACGAACCTAACTCATTTCCAAGTCAACTTGGTGAGTGGATTGGATAATCATGAACTATATTTCACAAAACCTTGATAATATCCTACCAAACCAAGAAAACATCGGATCTCAGTTACCATTGTTGGTCATGACCATCATTCAATTGCTTCTAGTTTTTCTAGATCCGTAGATATCCTTTCTCCTGAGATTATGTTAATCTAATGAATGAAACATTCTGAAGTTGAAATTCAAATGTGCTAAATTTGAAATAAATCTTCTCTTTCTTAGTGTCATTAGTTCCAGTCTTATGTGATCTTCATGTTCTTCCTTTTTCTTTGAATTGAAAATAATATCATCTATAAATATTACCACAAACTAATCAAGATTTTCTCTAAAGACTCTATTCATTATATCCGTGAAGATAACGAAGGGATTAGTAAGATGAAAAGGCATCACTATAAATTAATAGTGTCTATAAATTGTATATAATTCCATCTTTATTATATCCTCTTTTTTTACCCTTAATTGATGAAATCTTGAATGAAGATAAATCTTCAAAAATTATTAAGCTCCTCATAGTTTTTAATTAATTCATCAATGTGGGTAAGGGTATATTTTTTCTTGATAGTGAGTTTGGTACGTTCTTGATAATGAATGAAGTGTCTCACTGATCCATATTTATTCTTAAAAAATAGAGCATGTGATCACCAAGGTGATCCACTAGGGTGTGTGAATCCCTTATCAATATTCCCTTGTTGTTTCTTCTTCAATACCTATAACACAATTGATGCCATTATATGAGTTTTCTTTGAAATAGGCATAACACTTGGTATGAGTTATATTGAAAACTCAACTTCTTGATTTGGTGGGAGACCTGGATATTCCTCTGGAAAGAAATTATCAAACTCTTGTACAATGGGTTACTCTTAATCAGGAGTTACTCCCCATCCATTCGAGATAAATAACCAAAATTTATATGGATCAAGGCCCATAATATGGAAAAATTTATACTAGAAGCTTATATTCATATATGCATCGACATATGATCATATATTGATCTAGAATATGAAATATGACTTTTCATCCATGGAAATGGATAAGTGATACATATAGAGATTGTCAATCCCTTCCAAGAATCAATTCAAATTCCACTATAAGAAGGATCACAAGATTTTGAGAAAGAACATTCCCACAAACTTCAATTGGATAATAATGATAAATTGTTGATTCGATTTGTTTTCCATTAAGTGTTATCACAACTAACTAAACATATAATTTTTGAGGTAATAAGTCATTACCAATAAAATATTCATCATAAATAAAATAGTGGGAGGATCCATAATCAAATAAAAAATTTTCTACTTTATAGTGGAGGGTAAGTGTACCTTTCACCACTTCATTATTGTAATCCACATCGCCGATAGTGATATCATGTGAATTTCCTTTGTCTTTGTCATGAAGAGTTTTTTAAGGTATATCATCATCAATAAACAATGTATTAGTGAATTGATAGGCATAATGCACCATTTCTATGATCTTTTAGAAGTGTATGAGGTTCATTATATGTAGTATTTTCATTGTTCTCATCATCATACATCTTTTTCCTATAACATCATCATTCAACAACCCAATGAACTTATTTTCCATATATATAAAATTTATAAGTCCCTTTAAGACAATTCATTCATTGTTTCATTTCAAACATTGAGCATAAGGGAAAACACATCTTCTTTTCAGTGTGGTCTTTATATTTTCTTTTGAATTTACTTTTTCCCTTCTTATCAAACCCATACGACTGATGGTTTACTCCAATATCCATATCAACCTTGTGAGCATATCAAACAATTTATTCACAGATATTGAAGTACCTCATGGATAATTCTTTTTAGAGTCTTGGTTTTATGCCACTAAAGAATTGATCAAATTTACTCTCAGGTTGGATAATAATTCTAGAATAATACCTTGAAAGTCTTATAATATTTTTTTTGATACTGACAGATTCATCATCCTTTTTCTTAAGTTCAAGGAACTCTTTCTCCATATTTCATTTAAGAATAGAAGGAATGTAATTATACAAAAAATATGTTCTTGAACTCGTCCAATTCCATGGACTCAATTTCATCTCCTTACCTCATATTCTTTATAAGACTCCACTATTGATCATCTTTTCCTTCCAAATGATATACTTGTAAGACAACTTTATCATGTTTCGAACATTATAGATTGAAAAATATTTTTTCAGTGGTATTGATCCATTTTTATGACACTAATGTATTAGAAGACCCGATGAATGAAGGTGGACACTGCCTCGTGAAGGATTCAAAATAATTTTTATCCCTCTTTTTCTCATTTGGACGTCTGGGATAATTCATATCTTGAGAATATTGTGTGATCGTAGATATAAGATTTTTCATTCCATCTCCCATAATATTGTTTCAACTAGGTATGCATTAGAATTTTTAAATTGGTGGTTTTTTAAAACATTTCCACCGACTATTGATGTAAACTTCCCAACGTTTGTGAAGAGCATCCCAGTCAAAACCGAGGATCTCACGTGAAGGGTAAGAAAAAAAAACAAACCATATAACACCTTGTTAAAATCAAGAATACATTCATAAGTTTTTTTCATTATTGGAGATCACTGTTCAAATAATAAGAATTCGAATTCCTCTAGATCACCCACACACACTTCAAGGAATCTGCGGAGCACTGTTTTTCATAATCTTGGTGCTAGAGAAGAATTGTGATGACACCTTTGATGCCCCAACTATCACTGCATCACTTTTCTAGCGATGCCTAAGAGAGTGCTCGATCCAAATTCCTTAGATCCAGAGTCTCTATCTCCCTAAATCATGTGAGAGAGGTGAAAATAGTGAATTTCATGAAGCGTTTTTGGAAATCCCATATCTTATTATATTTATAGTGTAATGTATTTACCAAAAAATGCCAACTGTTCCACCGAATAATCAACACAACCTTAACAACATTTTAAGACCAATCATCGGAGTAATAAATATTATTATAACTTACTTGTAATATACTAAAATATATTACATGACAATGATTGAGTATAAAACATGACTCTTCGTTCCCGTAATTATTAATGGAACCTTGAATAATTTAATATTCATCAATTAATATTTTTTTCACAAATTTACTCAAAACTCATGAATACATTTAATAAATAAATTCAATAATCATTTTTCTAAACTCAAATAATATGAATTTATTTATTTAATTGGTGATCATTTTTCCTTGGAAAATCCTATACCCCAATGTTGGGGGCCATCATGTCCAAAACACATATTCATCTGAATTGGGAAGATCCTTGAATATTCTATTGGGTGTGACCCTCAAGGCCCCTATCTCTATAGCAGTTAATAGTATTCACTTTCCAAAAGCAGGATCTAGAAACCCACCATGTTCCTCGAAGAGATAAGTATATTCACAGTAATGACAACTGACCTATGAATACACACTATGTATTTTTTACTTCTTTGTCTCTAATATCTCCAAATTCAGGGCACACTCATGTATCATCACCCTTTTCTCACATTATTGTTTGTTAATTTAAATGGATCGATTTACCCTCGACTACCCAGGCCATGGTCTTATAAAGGCCCTGCAATCCATATCAACATGTCTTGGGATATATTACTTCTAAAACCCAGAAGTGAAAAATACTTTCTTAAACATTCACAAAATTCCATGCCACCAATGACACACCCAGCATAGTCTACCTCATCATGACATCATTTGTAACACCCCAAGACTTCATAGTGTGTTATTTCTTCAAAATAATTCAATAACTTGCACTACACACAACACCGAGTTCAATCGCACCATGAATTACCAAACAAGCCGTTCAAAAGTGTTTATGAATAGTATTAACTAAATTTTAAACCTTATATAATCCTTATAATTTTAGAATCCATATTATGAGAGTCTTAGACACAATGTAAGAACAAATTCATTTTCAGTATTGCACTTTTACCAACTTTTAATAGTGAACCTTTTTTAAATACAATATTATAAACTTTTTGAAAAAATGGGGACATCAAACATTTAAAATGAAACATCCCAAGCTTCCACGACACGCTTTCCTTTGAATAATACATTGGCGTGTGTTGTACGCAATTCGAGTTCTAAAACACACCACAACCAATCAAACTAGCCGTTATGAGTAGTAATAACAACTTTTTGAAATTATATATATTTTATATTTCAAAATGGAATTTATTTTTGGATTCGGAATACCGAATTTATCCTAGGGTGAAAATTTGGAACTTTTCGGATAACACTTATATTTTGATGAATAGTGAAAATTACTAAATTTTAATTAAAAACAATTTTTTTAATCGAAATAATTAATATTGATAAATTATGAATTTTAGTGGTTTAAAAGTATATTTATAATATATTTTTACCATTTAATATAATTTTGGTCATTGTACATAATTTTACAATTAAACTGGACATAAACAAGTGTCAATCTTTTGATAGTTATTATCTCTTAAAAACATACTTTTTTGTTTTAACAAAGGGAATTAATTTTAAATTAATTTATGCCACTTCTGTGTTTTGAATTTGGAAAAATGGATTCCATATTTGGAATCAGGATGTTCATATTCTGTAAATAGGTAACTTTTATTTTTAGACATTTTGAATAATTACTACGGTAAATATTTTATTTTCCATGGTTAAGGGTAAATCCGATAAATAAGGGTTAAAAAATAATATTATAATAATACTAAATTACCCTAAAACCTGTCCTAACCTTATTGGTGGA